>JAWZSL010000014.1:0-2547500 GCA_034769285.1 Lutjanus argentimaculatus
GGAACTGCAGGAATTCCCATCCAGTCCATGGGGCTAGGAAAAACCTATTCTGGGGGGCAGGAATTGATGTACAAAATGTCGTGGAAATCAGATCACGATGTTTTGAGATAGAATTCTGGTCCACACGGAGGCCAGGGCCGGATTCCGAGGGAAAGTGGGCGTGTCCGCCCCCCCCCAGGGCCACTTTGTCAAGTTCAGTGGTAAAATCTCGCCTGCCGTGAAAATCAGATCACGATGTTTTGAGATAGAATTCTGGTCCACACGGAGGCCAGGGCCGGATTCCGAGGGGAAAGTGGGCGTGTCCGCCCCCCCCAGGGGCCACTTTGTCAAGCATTGGTGGTTCAGTGGTAGAATTCTCGCCTGCCACGCGGGAGGCCCGGGTTCGATTCCCGGCCAATGCACGGCCAGTTTTAACTTGGCCATACGACAGCAGCCACTGTGCAGATAGAGATACCGCTCCGCTAGGAAGGATGCGCTGGCACGTGCTCGGCTGAATACATGGACCAAGTCGTACTGTGTATGACTGAAATGAGGGCAAGGCTTTGCCTGAAACTGTGCGCACTGTTACAATAACAGGAGTCCGGGAGCAATCGAAAGCTCTTTTGTCAGAAGTCGGCTTCCGACCCCTGCCTCCAGGTGACACCGCCACCTCAACGTAGGGCCATTGACCGCTCGACCGCTCGACCGTCGTGACCTCTTTCCAATGAATGAATTTTCTGAGCCACGCTTTCAATTTTGGCCAACACAACGAGTTCACAATAACATTCCGGCAACTGGTAAGAAGTTAGCGCTATGTACAAAACCAACCATAAACCAGAGTATTGGACAAAGTGTCATTTTGACCTGATGATGGCACGACAGAAACATCACAGGATCGCCAAAGTGATCACGATTCACGAACGCGTGTACGCCAACGTTCATGACAATCCTTCCAGTAGCTGTTGAGACACAGTGAATCCCACAGATCATGTGTGTGCTCTGCTATGAAGGATACACTGACATGTGCTCTGTTGAATGCTTGGACCAAGTAGTCATTTTTGTCATACACAGTGCGAATTTCTATTGTATATGACAAAAATGACACCATAATACAATCAAAGGCTTTGCCTGAAACTGTGTACCCTATTACAGTAACAGGGTCCAGGATCAATCAAAAGCTTTCCTGACAGAAGTGAGGTTCTGAACCCTGACTTCAGGTGACACTGCCACCTGAACACAACGCCACTGACAATGAATGAATTTGCTGAGTATTGGACAATTTCTACTTTTTACGGAATGATGGCACTACGAAAACATCAGAGGAATTTAATTTCACAACAAAAATTGCAAAAATGTTTGTGAATGCTGCCAATTATAATTCGTAGAAAGCCTGAAAATCAGAGTCTGCCAAAAACGGAATTGTTGGTCAGACCTTTAAAAAAAATTGGAAATAGGGATCTGTCTAGACAGCGCCTCTTTTCCGCGTTGGATTTAAGTAGCATACGTGCAAAACACCACTTCATAGAGGTAAGTAAAAGTAGCATACCTTTGAATAAGCACCACTACACCTCTGCTTTTTAAGTATCTGGAACAAACAACAAACATTCCTTAGGTCATGCTAGCATGGCAAAATTAGTCAACATAGCTCTTATGGTCATGTTACAGCCTTATATTTATTGAATTTAGATCTTACAGTCAGTGTTTTTGTCTGCATTGCCTTTCTCAGCTCATGTTTGATTAATTTGAAACTTTGACTTCCAACACCCATGGGTACAGATACTCAGTGTATTCAGGGTTGAGCAGAAACCAGCAATTAATCTGTCACTTTCAAACTAGTCCTTTGTGTATCAAAGAGACCAGCGGGCTACCACAATCCACACACACAAATCCCTGTGCACTTCAGGGTGGTTACCTTCTACAAGCCCAGCATTTAGTAATGTGTGTTATTGTTCCAGAGAGAGACAGGGGCTCCCCTGGTAGTCTGTATGAATGGCCTCCTTTGGTTTGTAGCAGGTCGCTGCTCTCCTCTCAGGCTGTATGATTAATGGTTTACCACCATAAATGTAGGTCACCAGTGACAGCATTATTATAACCTTATGTGAATAGATTGCCATTATTTATTTAAGGAAAATGAGTTCTCTGTCTGGGAATATTGGGCATGTGGGTCGCAGACCACTCATGGAATAGTCAGGTTGTCACAATGGCTCAATAAGTAATGCTACATAATGCCATATTTTACAATCTGGTAAATAAAAAAGCGCGTGTGTGTGTGTGTGTCTGTAAGCAATTCATCTTACTCTTCATCTCACATTTAGGATAGTTAAACCTTCAGCAATGCCAGCTCAGTGCTGACAAAACGGCAGCTTGGAAATTCAGTCAGTGGCCAAACATATAATTAATCACAGGATGTTAATTTCTGTCTCTCATTGTCATTCAACTCCACAGTGAAAGTTATTTATGAGTTGGCCTATGTGGGACTGGGGAATGGACTTTGGACAGGGAGAGTTGTTTTAAGGTAGTTCTTTCTTATCAGGAATAAGTAACTGATTGTGGGACCTACATCCATTCATGACTCAAGTTTTGTTGGTATTACTGATCTGTTTGACCTGAAGTTTTTCAAATCTTTACAAAACAATTCTTCTGTCCATAAGATGTAGCTATACAAAGACACTGTTCAGTTGACTGGCCTGTTTCTCATGTCATTCTACAGCAATAGCAACTGTCATGTCACATTGTGGGTTCTATTTTTCCAGCACATACTGTATTGTTCAAGTGCATGAATGAGTTAAAAAAAACAAACAAACAGGATATTGCTGTAAAAATACACTTTGCCCTAAAACTATTAACAGTGATTGGTGATTTTTTTTTTCATTTTCAATGCATTTCAAAACCATCATATGTAAGTTAAGCCAAGGTTTTTAGGGAGACTCACCTTGTTAAACAATTATGTTTTTTAGTTAGTTTAGTTAGTTGTTTCTTCAAACATCAAAAAAGCAACATACTTTGGAAGTGGCTTAATATGGAATTCATAATAAAAAATAGTGCATGGTAAGGTTTGCAGACTGAGAGGCCTCAGGGATGCTCACCAGACTTACGATGATGAATGAAGTCTTATGTCATTTATTGGGTTAGGTTAACGCTACACGCACTGCTTTCCAGAAATATCAGCCAGATCATTAAAGAGAAAAAAACAGGCATACACTACTGTGCATAACACCAATGGCTTTCAATCATGTGTCATTGAGGCTGCTGGTTTCCATTCCAGCCAACACTATAGCAGCTGATTTCACTGATTACAGTTTCAAACTGAATCACAGAGCATAAGGTCTTTCATTATCTCCATTTTGTAGCATTTTAAAAATTATTTCAGATGTTGATTTTTTTTTAACTTAATTCTCATTCAAAAACTGGAAAGAAAGAAAAAAATCGAATTATGCTTAAATAACCTTATACCCAGCATCTAAAACAATTAAGTATTGAAAATGTAAATGGCCTTCTCTGTATGTTAATGTATATGCATCCAAGTCAGGTTTTAAAGGCCACTCGAGGCTATGTCTTGCATCATAAAGTACAGAAAATAGTATGTGATTTAAATTTATAAAAGTATATCATCACACTCTTTAGCTAATAATAGAAATTGACAACAACAAGCACTGGAGACGTCAGTGCATGCTGAAAAATCACACTAATGGGAAGTTTTGGCAACTAAAACTAGTTAAGGTTTGGGAAACATGGCCAGTAGAGCCAAAATTCACCAATTACCAATATGATGGCTGATAGAGTGATTTTTTTTTTTAGCTGGAGTGGTAATAGACACTTTCTATTTGGAATGTGCACTGATTTGACAATAATATGACTATGCAAGGTTATTTAGAGGGCTTTTATCTGAAATAAATAACTACCAATTGTAGAAATGAACACTGGCAAAATAAAGAATAAAAATTTAACTAAATAAACAGTACTGTTCAGTATCAGTCAATTGCTGAATATTTCAATACTGTCAGTCAATCAGGGGCAGGTTGTAAGACAAGAAGCAGTTTCCCAGTTTTTTTTTTTTTCTTTATAAAAAACAGCTTACTGCAAACTAATATCATTAGGAGAAGTAATTCACGTCAAAAAATAATTCATCACCTGGATGTTGAGAAGATAGTTCAGGTTTTTTGAAGTGAGGCTGTATGAGGTACTGATCTATAGTTAGTACATTACCTACAGTTTGGTAAATGGCAGTCAGCATGCCCCCATTTTGGAGAAGCAGACAAGAGCACAGAAGCTAAGCAAGGTACTGCTGTAGATAGGGTCAACAGCAAAATATATTTCAGCCATCTAAAGGGTTAGTTCAGATTCTCTAAAGTCACACAATTACCCAAACAAACTAACCAAGGAGGCAGAAGTAGACCAGCAACTTCCGTGTTCTGCAGGGAAAAATCACTGTATTTTCTAAAGGAGTCTGGTGGCTCTGAAGAGGGGGATACAATGGCTTTGCAAAACTTCAAAATCAAAAACATTGATGAATTCTTAATCGGGAAAGGTAAATTGTAACTATAGCTGTCAGATCAATGCAGACGAGTAAAAAAAAATGCAATATGTGCCTCTGAAATGTAATGAAGTACAAGTATAGAGTAGCCTATAGGCCTATTAGGAATACTTGCTATACCTCAAAATGGTACTTTTGCACGATGCCTAATTTTATTGTTCTCTACTCACCCATTTTCTCAGATGTTCACATGGCTCTCTCATTTGTTTCTATTTCCCTTTACTCTGTTGTTTTTGCTCACATGGTAAGGTTTTTATCTCTTGGTATTAGAGAATAGCTGGTCTTTGTTACGAGTCATTTTTCATGTTAAACTCATGCTGTTCAGTTTCATGTCAAAATAGGTCACAGGTCTTGTTCTAAATGACTAACTACCCTGCAGTCTCCACTCACACATTTTTACCTTCTCTTCAACAGCATAACTCTATATGGACCTATTGTTTTGTACAGTAACGTTCATAAAGCTTTTAAATATCCCATGCAGGAGCAAAATATATAACAAATAATATATATATATATATACATATACATATATATATATATATATATATATATATATATATATATATATATATAAACAACTTTGCTTACAAACTATATGAATTTTATAATTCCTCTGCTGTGATGCAAACCACCTTGATATTTTCTTTTCCTTGTAAACACAAGGTCAAAATCACATTTGGATAATCTTGAATCCATCATCCTCCTCATTGTTATGATAAACAGTCAACATAAAATATGCTGAGTGCTGTACTGAATAGCACCGGGGTGCCATTTCAGGATGACAGTGCCATTGTTGAGGTGGAATAAAGCCATAAAAGGTAATAATTGAGTGTTTCCTTCTTTCCTCACGGCCAAGATCTGGGCCCAACCCGCTGCACAACAAAACGCTATAAATCAAACTGTCAATCTGTAGAGCAAAGATGAATTTGATTGCACAGTGAGGATCACTGACTCTGAGTGTGTGTGACAGGAAGAGAGAGCAAGTGCTTGTGTGGGCTGGTGGGGGAAAGATGGATCTGTTTATGTGAGAATGGGAGGGGGTCATGTGATATGTTTTAGTCTGTAGAAGAGTGAAGGTGGTCTGTTTCTCAATGTGTTTGTTTGTATGGGATTGAGCTTGTGGCTTTATGCAGAGCAGTCAAGTTCTTCTAGATCAAATTGCAAACTATACCCATTTAATGGACCATGGATTGTGCACAGGGGGAATGACATTTTTTAAACGCAAAGCACTAAGTTGAAATGAAATAGTGGGTAAACAACACAGGTGTCACCAATGATAATAATTAAGGACCAGCTCCATTCAGGTCAAACAGAGTCAGGGTGCCACTATTGTGCCACTGGAGATGCTCTGATATCATCATATCATATCAATATGGCTGCTATGACGGTCTATTGTCTAAAATATCATTGTATCTTGTAGTATTAAGATTTTCCCTAAAGCTATAAAATGTAACATTTCTCCAATAAAATATATACGCTAGACCTATGTTAAATATTTTCTTGAGTTGGGTACATTATTCCAAATGTTTCTAACCATAGTTAAACCCAGAAAAATCTGTACTTTTATTCAAGGTTATGGTGTGTTTCCTACTAAGCAGCTAGTTGCGATTTAAGTATTGGGAAAACACAGGATATGTCAAGATATGTCTGAGGAAGGAAGTCATCGAACATTACTAAACTCAATGTGATTAAAACCTCGTCCACAAACATGATTTCTGCCTGAGTCATGTCAGATAAGATCTTCATCAGCTATGGTGGTTATTTAACAATGCAGACTCCCAACTCCCATGATCCCCTACTACTCCAGATGTCAAACTATGTCTCTTGTTATTGTTTTACTGTGAGAGAAACGATGAGCAGCAGAGCTTTTATATATACATTGCACCTTTAATTGGAATTAAGGGCTTTATTAACCAAACCAAGAAAGAACTATCTCAGACTAAGGCTGAACAATATGCAAAAACTTCATATTTTAATTATTTTGACAGATATTGCAATATGAATCAAGATCATTTTTGCATTTCATTTTCACTGAAAAAAACATAAAAAATATTATGTAATTTTGGCTGGGATGTGTATCAAATAAGCATGTGCCCTTCCATCTGGAGAATATGAATAATAATGTATTGATCAGGTCTCAGAGGTAAAATATCTCAGCCTTATATTAGATTCCCGCCCAAAATTTGAGGAGCATGTTAAAATGAAAAGCAAGTTTCATGCATGGAGGAGGCATTTTCAACTTTTTCCTGTTTGTTTTTCCATTCAAAAACTAGTCGGCATTCACTTAAATTGTTTGGGAGATTTCTGCAACGCTGCTTTCCTGTGAAACTCCAACAGTGTTTTGAGCACTAAAAAATTAAACCCAGCCTTCAGTCAGCATGAAGGTGAGCGCAGAGGCACTACAAAGGGGGTGTGGATGACCAAGGGAGAAATATAGAGCAAAACAAAGTTGAATTAATATGTTTTATGAAGGTAGAGTGTAAACATGGCGTCGATCTCGCGAGACTTCATATATCTCTTAATGGATGCACATGTGAAAATATCGCGAGATGTTTACATCCTACCTGCTACTGCTACAGTTGACATTTCAGCTAAAAACATGGTGTAATGGCACCTTTTGTGGATAAATTTTAATGTCGCAGCTCACGGACACTTGGATTACACCACACGAGCAAGATGAAGACATTTTGAGTTTGTTTTGTGTTTTTTTTTTTTACATTTACATTTGGTCTCCATTCACTGCCATTAGCTGCAACCCTGTTTTCTGCTGAAACTCCAGGATTGTTTGTGAACTTAAGATCTTCACCCATCCTCACATCGGCATAGGAGTGAGTACATATTGAGTGGATGATCATCAAGGAGTGGAATATCGCTTTAAGAGTCATGGCAGGATTGTAAGCACAGGTACAATGAAGAAACTGAAAATTAATGCTTCTAAAACAATGCAATCATGGCTCCAACAGGAACTATTAGCACTTGAGCAGCAATGTAGAAAAAGAAGTGGATAACTGAACCAAGCACAAGTGCTAGTGGCTGCTTAAGAAGCACCAGTGGAGTTTTACCTGGAGAGCTCAACATTTTCAGAGGTGGTACACAGTGTAAAAAGTTTGAGAAACAATGTACTAGTACACACCGGCGCTATATACTACCCTCTATACAAATAAACATCTCTGAAGTACCACAGTGTGTCATTTGCTGCTCTCCTCTCAAACACACTATACAGTATAAGACAAATATAAGATAACTATTATCCACCTGCTGCTCTGACCTGCGTGTCTCCGCGGCACAGCTCACTTACATCTGGAGGCTGGGTCTCTCCTCCTGTCTGTCTCCCCTCTCTGACACAGCTCTGTCCATCTCCAGACTCAGTTCTTCCTGACAGAGGAGTTGTTAGACTTATATACAGGCCAATAACTGGACACTAAAGCTAAAGCTAAGTGGTGGCTATTAGTGGCTGCCATGTTTTTAATCTAATGTTAGCTCAATGGATATCTCACCTTGCTCTCGATCCATCACAAATGGGGCTGAAGGTTACTTGTTGCACCTTCCACTTCATTGTACCTGGTCTTAAAGTCCCTCTGCTGACCTTTTGTCTTCTTGGTTTATCTCTTCTCTCCTGAGCACCTGACGTCTGAGTACTGATCATTTTGAAAGTTTACCAGAGGGTGGAGGAACAGGCTAAGTGTTAAACTTTTGACCTTTTAGTAGCACGATGGACCAAACCATTATTTGCATCACAGGGAGGGAGGGTAAAATTGTTTTCGACCACTATGCCAGGGAAAATTTGGACGATTAAAACATAGCAAGCTTTTATGAGACTCACAAATAATATATAAAATTTTCGCAAATATGTATTTTTGACAAATTATTCCATCAGATTATTTATCGGTTAGCCGCCCCTTTTGGGTCACCCTTGACCCAGGGCACGTGACAACCAGTGGTGGAAAAATTAAACATGAAGATCCTTTACCTCAGTGACAGTGCTAATAACACACTGTGAAAATACTCCACTGTAAGTAAAAGTTTTGCATTCAAAACCTGTCAGTGTTTTACCATTACATATAATGCCTTCAGATTAATATTACTGCTGCATTAATGTTCGTTGAATTTTACTGCTGTAGATGTTTAAGGTTGAACTCATTACAGTGACTTTATATACTGATGGGCAGTGTTGGGCAAGTTACTTGCTTTAATAATTAGTTACAATTACTAGTTACTTCTCTCAAAAGTAATTAAATTACTTTACCAATTACTGGATATAAATAATTAGTTACTAGGGAAAGTAACTTTTGCATTACTTTTAAATGTCCACATTAAACAGCCTGTTTTCAGCTTTGTGATGATGCATCTTCCAAGAGGGTTAAGAAGTAGGATATATTCAACCCACAAAGGATCACTTCATCTTTCAGTTTATCACAAATGTGGTTTTCACTGGTCAGGAAGGGGATGAAACATTGTAATCTGAAAAGTAACTAGTGACCAAAGCTGTCAGACAAATGTAGTGTAATGTAGTTAAAAGTTCAATATTTGCCTCTGAGATGTAGTGGAGTTGAAGCAGAATTTAGTTAAAATGGAAACACTCAAGTTAAGTACAAGTACCTTGAATTTGAACTTAAGTACATTACTTGAGTAAATGTTCTTGGTTATATTCTATCACCGGTGACAACTGACTTGTTGTTCCCTGGAGTTCCTACACTTTGGATATTGCACTTGGCCAGATTGCGATTTCAATAACATTTCAAATAATTGTTTCAACCCTATCTCAGACCTAAAGGAAAGAAAAGGAATGTGGATGAGGCACTCACATACTTTTGGCCACATAGCATATGTACTTAGTATTTTGTATTATACACATATGAAGATATAATATTAACTTAGACAATCATACTGAATCACTGAGATATACAACTTCACCGTGAGATTTATTCAGTAGCTGTTGAGGAACTTTCGATCATATCACAAGACACAAGACATTCATCAGTAAATGGAGTTTGCCTAGTTGTTGTTAAATTCAAAGCTCCACAACAACTACTACTACTACTCAACTGATGTTTTTACGGTCAAGAATGAACTCTGATATTGAAACCTGTTAGAGTGTTTGCACCAACGTCACAGTTTGGTCAGTCACCCGGATGCACAGTCATGTTGGAGATATTGGGATGTAAACAGAAGAATTACATGCTGAATATTCATTTTAAGCCAATTTTAGGAAGTCTAAACCACGTTAAAGTTCAGGAAATTTGTGGAAGCTACTCAAACATACAGAGAAGACCTTGGTCAGCAAGAAAGGGTACAATATTTTGAGAAACTAAGGTTAATAGGTGTGAAGTTCCAAGCTGGTTCTTTCAGTCTTGGAATGATGTGCTGACAGTTTTATTGAGAGAACGATCTCGCTTTTTCACCAAGTCTATACCCCAAGCTAAAGTACTAAAGGTTTGGAAACATTACCTTTTAGAAATTTGAATATCTATGAGATATTACTTCTGGGACAACTTTTTGGATCAAAATGCTGATCTGTCATTACAATATAAGTAATTAAAATGTGCCTTTTCAAACAATTTAAAGAAGTCAATTAATGAGAAACTAGTTTGTCATTCTTACAAGCCTATACTTGGTTGTCCAAAGCTGGCCATTTTGAGCAACAAAAATGAGGAACCGTTGTGAGTTTGGTTGCTTGTTGACATTCAATACTCCAACATGGCAAGCCTCTAGATTGATGATGTGCCTTGAAAACACTCTACATATATCCAAGAATAACTCTACATGGCTTCTGAAATAGTGAGAAACTAAACAGTATTGAAGTTGCAAAGCTGTACCCAACACAAAGTGAGCAAGTGTCACTTAATATAAAGCAAGAGGGCAGGTTATTCCTAATGAACCCAATTTGTGCCAGAGGTTCAGTTCCATTATTCTGTTTGGATTATGGAAGTCTTGTGTCACCTTGTCTGTACACATGTAAGTAATTCTCTTGTGAATATTTTTGTTTTCGTCTTTAGTTGACAATTCACTTGCTTAGTACATTTACATTATATGTTCATTAAAGTTCACTGTCTCATAAGGAAAGAAAATAATAGAACAGAGAAAGAGTTTAAGAGAGTGAGGCAGAAATGTAGAAAGAAGAGTGGGACAATCTTCCTCAATAAATGCACCAACAATAATCACTTCCTCTTCACATATATGCAGACAAAGAAAATGCACCATTCTTCAGTCGCTTCTTTGGCAAGTCTTCTAACATCAATAAAATTTGTTACGATCGTCTGTCATTTTACCACATTTGTCACAGCCCTATTTTTTTGCAAATGCAAAGAGAAACAGACACAGCAAATCTGTTTTGTTTTTTCTTTCCATTTCCCCCTCCTTTTCAAACATTACTGTAATGAATTGGCATGAATGACAAGAAGGCAGTGTAGTGAGAAGCCTTTTTCTTGTCTCCATTAGCAGGTCCTGTGTTTCCAGAGAGGCATCAAAGAGAGAGGAGCAGGAGAACGCAGGGGGGGAGGCAGGCTGTAAGCTTCAAGCTGCACACAGAGATAAAGACCAGACATATCTGCCAGTGTGTGTGTGTGTGTGTGTGTTGTGTGGTGGTGTGTGTGTGTGTGTGTGTGTGTGTGTGTGAGGGATTAGGCTGACTTTGACTGGTTCTGCTCCATTGTGACAGCAGCTCCTAAGAAGCTGCACACTGCCACATGATGGACAGGGCCTGGAATTGCACAGATAACGTCTGCCCCTCTCTCTCTCTCTCTCTCTCTCTCTCTCTCTCTCTCTCTCTCTCTCTCTCTCTCTCTCGCTCTCTCCTCTCTCTCTCTCTCTCTCTCTCTCTCTCTCTCTCTCTCTCTCTCTCTCTCACTGTGTAGTGTCTGTGTGATAATGTCTCTTCGCCCCAGGGTGCGCAAGCTTTACAAATTTGTGTGACTGGAAGAACATGCAGTATGGGCACTGAAGGTCATTGGCTCTTGATACTGTGCAATTATATTATTATTTGATTTTGTATTTGTGTGATTGCTGGAGGAAGAAGTGTGTAAGAGAGCGTGTAAGACAGAGAGCATACATGTCAGAGAAATTTGTGTCTCATTGTCTTAATAGCAATGTGTTTTCACAAAGATGCTGTGGACTTAAACATACAATATTTAAATTCTGCCACTATGGGGTCTCTCTCACTTTAAAACAATAACAAAAGACATAGTTTGATGACGTTGTGGAGTAGCGTGGGATCATGGCAGTTGTTATCTTCCCTTGTAAAAACCACCATAGCTGATAAGATCTGACATGACTCAGGCAGAAATCATGTTCATGGATAAGAATATTAAAGTTTTATTTACATGACATTTAGTGATGTGTGCTGACTTCCTCACTCTCTGACATATCCAATGTGTCCCGTGTTTTCCAAAAGTTATAGCAGCTGGCGACTAGCATGCAACTTTTTTTTTTTTTTCAGTGACACTCAACATGACTCAGATTAAATTATCCACCATTGTTCTCCACGGTCAAGTTAGCCATAAGAAATATACAACATTCAGATACATTTTCTAAACAAAGCTTGCTGAGAGACATTTCAAATGATAGTTGCAGTTTGGTTAGTTTGGTTGCAGATTTAAAGGGGCAAATGAAAAAAAGGAATGGAGAAGTTTGAGATGAAAAGACACAAGAGAGAGAGAGAAAAAAAACAAAGCCTAAATAAGATGCTTTATACTTCAAAAGTAAAACCAGCCCAAATAAAGCCCTTTCTTCTTCCCCTCTTCTTCTTCTCTGAGCACAACTGCATTAGACATCACTGCACAACCCGTTTTAAGAGTTTCCCTCAATGCTTTAGTTGGAATGACATAAGCTTGTTCCACCGGTCAGAGTTTTTAATGTTTGACTAAAAACCCTCTGCTAAGTCCTGCCACGCCTGACCCTCCTCATTACCTTCATCACTAAGTGAAATCAGCAGTGACACAAGCGCTGTAATAATTCTGCAGGGTAACCATGCAGCTGCCAGAAGAAACTGTGTGCTGTAGTGCCTTTATTCCACTTACAGTCCTTATCCCTAATAAAGTGGAGATTAATATATCAGGTTTAAAAGGTTACCAATGAACAAATATCTTGTTTTTGTTTTTTGTTTTTTTTTAAGTGTAATACGTCCTCAAATTGATGCCAGTGTTTATAGGGCATATTTGAAATCTCTATCTGTAATTTCATGTTTCTACAAAATGCAGTTTTAGCTCATCTGTTCTGTATTCAGTTTGTTCAGATTTATCATGAGGAGATGTTGCGTATTTAGGCAAATACTTGCCATAAAGGGACAGTTCACCCTAAAATCAGAAATACATATTTTACGCAGAGATGTCTGCCTTCTCTTGAATGTAATAGGACTAAATGGCACCCAGCCTGTGATGGTCAAAAAAAAAAAAAAAATAATAATAATAATTTGAAACCTCAACCGCAATGTCTTCTTACCAGAAATCATGACTCGGTTACTGAAGATAATCCACAGACCTTGTTGTAAACAGTTTCATGTAGGAACTACTTTCTTTCTATGGCAAAATCTACCAGAATTACTTTCTTTCTGGTATAATGAAAATAGTTCCAACGTGAAATTGCTTACAACTAGGCTTTGGCAGTATAAAGGTATAGCAGGGTATTTAGAAATCCTGATGTTGCGATTTTAAGTACTGTCCTAAATAGACACTTCTCTTTATATTAAACTGCTACAGAGATGCTGTATTGTAGTGTGCGGCAGTATTTTGGATGATAAAGGTAAAAGAGCAAACACTGCAGACTATCGACTGGTTAGAGGAGGGTTTTGTAGCAAGTGTGTAACTTAAGTAAATATCAGAGAGAGCGAGTGGCAGACTAATTACTGCCTGTGGTGGCAGTGAAGCAGTGAGCAGTGAATGTCAGTTTGTCAGTGAATAAGGCTGCAGCTTCTCAAGACAAAGCAGAGCTCCTGTGTGTGTTGTTTCTCAGTTGTGGGAATAGCATCACTATGACAATCAGCCCTTCCTACATTAAGGGAGGACTAATAGTGGAGTACAGTCAAGTTGAGCCATTTTATACAAATACCATATACCTGGTAAAATGTCTAGAAGGTCTGAAAAACTAGATACTGCCCAAGCCTACTTACAGCAAGGTCTGTGGGTTATCTTGAGTAACTGGGTCATGATCTGGAAAGAGACATTGCTGATGAGTTTTTTTAAATGTGTTTTTGGGGCTTTAAGCACCACAAGCCCAGTTCAAGAGAAGGCAGACATCTCCACAGCCAGTATCTCCAAAACTTACACAAAAACAATTTAAATGGATAAATGGCACTACAAGCCAGGGGAAAAATGTGTTTTTGATTTTGGGTTGAACTGTCCCTTTAAAGGATAACTTCGGTATTTTCAGTAAGAGTGTCTCTCTTACCCTTCACCTCCTCTGGGCTGTGTGTGACAAAATCCCGCGGGATCTTTGTTTGTTGTCGGAAGAAAACAAAGGAGCCATGCTGAGAGCCGGTCAGAGCGGAGTTCAGTTGAGAGTTTTACTACATCAATTGAAAACAGTGGTTTGTGTTTGTGCTTATCCGAATTGCAAGAACAGGATGTCGCACAACACCCTGTACAGCTTTCATAGGCTGCCTTTGTCGGACGGCAAGATGCTGAAGTTGCGCCTGGCAGACCATCAGGTCTGCAGTGCACACTTTTCCCAAGATGACTACTGCCAGCCCAAGAAGAGAAGACATCCAATCCCGAAAACAATTCTTCCTCAAGAAAACGGCTGTCCCACTCGTTGCAACAATGACATTCTTCAACAAGCAAAGATCCCGCGAGATTTTGTTACACACAGCCCAGAGGAAGTCAAGGGTAAGAGAGACGTTTTGCACGTTGTTGACAGAGATTACACTGGCGATCTGAGCTGGACTGTGGCGAAAAAAAGCACTTTTAATGCACAAACCTTTACGGGACGTATTTGCCCTAATATCTACCCTTATAACTTGTTTCGAGGCTGCCGGTTGCATCCGCCTCCCTCAATACTGAACCAATTTTAAAACGAGTTGTACCTATCAATCATACACACACATACACATGGGGAAATAGGGCCCAGGTTGAAAAATACCAAAGTTATCCTTTAACTTTACAAACAATGATTAGTCTAGGTTGTCAGTTTACAACTGAAATTGTACCATGATTACTTCTGCCTTATTTCTCATGTAGGCCTATTGTTCACCCACTATTATGCCTTTTATTATAGATAAAACAAAAGAAGACATGCCTAAAGGAAAATGTTAGAACCATGATAATGATTTTTCCAAATCACTGCTACTCTATTCACTATTTCTGCACTTTAACTCAAGCTTTTTATGTTTGCCACATTTTACAAAATTACATACAAATACATCCAGATATTTCATACACTTTACATAGACACTATATATAGACGGTTTTCATGCTGTGGCAACTTTGATGCCATTTGAAAATCATTAACTCCGCTATCTCCCATGTGTCATTTCGCCGTATCGCAGTGTCACCATGCTTCGCCTCCAGAGGCTCATCATATATGGCTTTATCAGTGGTGTTTGACATGCAGCGTACTACTGAGCTCAGAATACAGACTCTTCGCTTGAAAACACATTTCAGCCTGCCAGCGGTTGCGTGACAGCGAACGAGAGTTGGCGGCAGGCGAGTGCCATCAGCACCACCAAATCAAGAAGTCTCTCCGCTTTGATGAGGACATGCACAACAGCAAAAAATAACAAAATAATAAAGTCGTACTCTTGGATGGTTTGTGTTGTGTTTGTGTTATTTTTGTGCACTCAGTTGCCAAAAGGAAATCTGTTGTTGTGCACCCTGTCACACTGGCATGATGATGAAAACATATTTTAACCAATGAAGACTTGATGATAATATATTCTTTGTTATGTCTTGTTGTTGTTGATCAGAATCATTGAAAAGGAAACTTTCGAGATTGGATGTGATAAACTTAGTTTTTTTTATGTTCATTGTAGGAGTCTACATTGTTTAACCTTGGGCATAGAGTCAGAAACAGACCTGGGGACACTTACAGCTGTCCTGTCCAATAAAACACCAAAGCAAAGATATGAAGTCTCTGAGGGACATTGAAAGTATTTTTATAATTCCCCTGAACCCTCTCTACATGATGAGAAATTGGAGTTGTCTTTTATCGTCTTAGTCATTGTGGATACCAGGATGATGTTCTTTTAAAGTTACTACAAGGATTTAGGATTTTTCTATTTTGTTAATTTGAGAACCTGTTTCCTCCACCATCACCACAATTTATCAAAAAAGAAATCTCCTCCTCCTCATTTCTAACTAGGTGACATACTGTAACTTTGCCTGTGAAAATGTAAACACATGCTCAGTTAATTTGTTTTCATGGAGAATCTGATCCGGTGGCAGGCATCAACAATTAATTATCGATTTTTCACAAGCTACTCACTATTGACAATAACATTTTATATAAAATGATCTTTATTTCCCCTAAAAATCACCATTGTTTTGAAAAGTTGCCCATTTAAAAAGGACGAGTATCAGCATTTGCATGGCTAAAATTTAACAAAAAGTATCGGAATCATATCAGAATTTTAAAAGTTTGATATCGCCCATTCCTTAAGAAAAAGAAGATCTTAATGTTAATAAGGAGACCTTTTTTAAAAGATTTTTTACTTGTTTTAATATTTATTTTATTTTTATTTTTGTGGGATCCAGCTGCAGCTAATAAAGGGCCACAGCTACATTTTATCTGAAAGCAGTTTTGTCATTTTGCATATCGTCGGTGTCCTGTAAAAAACACTTAACAAACAAACAAACCATTTACACAGCCACCGGATCAGCTGAAAAATGCATTGCCACAAAGCTGGAAACTATTGCTGTTTTTCTTTTCTCCTAAAAAGTTGAAATTTTGGGGATAAGTGGTTTTCATTTAAAAGTGATCATATGTGGACAGGATTTCAAAATATGAAAAAATCATGCAACTCTGACTGCAGATATATTTGTGCATATGCTTTTTGTGTTCTCCTTGTATGTGTATGTGTGTGTCTGTGGAAGGGTGTGTGTGAGCTGTCTGAGCCCAGAAACTGTTAATGGGGCCTGCAGGATCTTGCTGTGTACTGCCATGTGTTATAGGTGCATGTGTGTGTCTGTGTGTACAATGCATGACTGTGTGTACAAATAAGTATGCACGTTGTGTGTGTGTGTGTGTGTGTGTGTGTGTGTGTGTGTGTGTGTGTGTGTGTTGTGTGTGTGTGTGCTGCATGTGCATGTGCATGGGTGTGTGAGAGTGCAAGGCCTTTGTCTGTGTCCAGAGCAGTGCATTATTCTTCATTAGAAACAGATGAGTGAGTCTGTCTATTCCAGGACTGCCCCTGGGTTCAAGTCAATCCACCACCCAGGCACCCACACACAGACACACATATACAGTGAATGCACACACACACATGCAGTCATACACACGTTCACATTATGCACAATGTCTGTCTTGACAACAAGAACTGAGTCAGATGCTCAGTAGAAATGAGCATTTTGGAGTTGTATCAGAGCCAACACAGCAGATTCATCTTTGTAAATGAAAACAGACAGAACGTAGTGAGGTATCAGTGTTTCAGTGAACTGCTTTTACCTCCTTTTTAAAAAAAATCATATTTAAAGGGATACTTTGGATTGTTTGAAGTGGAGTTATTCTTGTGTTCTGTGAGATAAAATTACTGTTTTTGCAAAAGGAGTCTGTTTGAGCGAGAGATAGCAATATTTGGTTAAAAACGATGGTTTTGCATAGGAAAAAGTTTGATGGCAAGGTAAGGTGGTGAAAATATTCTAAAATAGCATACTTAAAGTGATTTTTTTTTTCTTTTCTTCTTTTAGATGGGTTCTTTTTAGGTGGCTAAATTACCTTTGGTTGCTGATCCTATCCACTTCACTTCAGTGCTGGTACTCTGTCTGTCTGCTTCTCCAAACTGCGAGTGTGCCAACCACCATACACTGACTATGGATAGGTATCTCATACAACTCCACTTCAAAAACATCCAAATGATGCCTTTAAGGTGGAATTTCAACACATCTTCATCACATTTAGTCTTTTAAATAGTCTTGATGGCAAATCATCTCAAATAAGAATATGCTTCTGGTAAAAGATTATGAAAGGTAAATGCATTATTCATTTATGTACGATTCAGAATATATCTCATACACACACACACACATACAGAACTGTATATCACTTATGCGTGTGGGAGCTCATGTGATGAAATACCTTAAGTCCCCAGTCAGCCATCTCATTCAGACAAAGTTTTTCTGAGGTATAACTGGAGGAATATAAATTGAATTTCAGGATGGATAGACTTGCATGATGAGCCTCTCTGCTATCTATCACTCGGATTTGACTGAATATTGCCTACCTTCACATTGCCGGCTATTTGCTGGGATGGAATTATCCAATATGCTAACACCTCAGTATTTCTGCTTACTCAGGACGGATTAAGCTTTTGGTTTGTTTAGCTTTTTTCCCCGACATTGAGAAATTTTCCAACTCTATACAATTAATTTACAACTCATCAGTACTCAGCACAAAATCTTACACCAGGATTATGAGACGGCATCTGTCTGTAATTCTTCCAAAATATGTATAATTGTTTAAGAAATTTAAGAAGACGCAATACAATATCATATGTTAAGAAAAAGATAAGATCATATAAGATAAGATTAGATAGGATGTTATTAATCCTGAATCCTGTTTAAAATGTAAGCTAAAATAACTCAAATAGAAAATGGCAGCAACATCGATAGTAATATCGGCAGTGATATTTAAAACTCACAACAAGTAATACTGCACCTGATAATGAACGTAATATTGTAATATTGTTTCAATCACTGTTTTTTTGTTTTATGATCTGACTTAAAGTACAAAAACTACTACACCTCTGAGATAAAATCACACAGGGAACTACCAACTATTTAACCATTTAGGGCAGCCTGCATGGCACTGCATCATGTTTTCTCCATTGGATGGCATCCTGTAAGGCACTTTACCATGTTTTTTTCACTGGAGGGGCACCCTAGAGGGCATTTTGTCATGTTCTGTCCACTAGAAGTGCACCATAAAGTACATTTTTATCATATTCTATCTATTATCATGTTTTGTCCATTGGAAGGACAATCCAAAGGACCTTTTCTCATGTTTTTTTTTTCCACTGGAGGTCCAGTCTTTTATCATGTTTTGTATAGAAGGGCATTCTAAAATGCACTTTATTACATGTTGCCCACTTGAAATGCATCCTAAAGGTCATTTTTATCATGTTTTATCCATTGGAAAGGCATCCTAAGAGGAAATTTGTCATCTTTGTCCACTTAAAGGCCACTCAAAAGGTCAATTTATTATGTTTTGTCCAAGGGCACCCTAAAGGGCACATTTTATCAATGTCATAGGGGCATCCAAGAGGGCATTTTCACATTGTTTTTTTTTTTTTTTTCAGACCCAGGGGCACAAGGGGGCCCCTCCTGCCCCTCACTTGAGTCCACCAGTGCATATATCAAACCTAATATTGTACATGATAATAATAATAATAGTGAAAAAAAAGAAAAGTAATATTGCACATATACTGAATGCAATACTACATGAATGTTAATATTGCACAATATTATGTGTAATATTGTACGTGATACATGATTAATAAATAGTAAAGGTATGTAATTTCTTTGATAGACAGGAAAACAGCACAATCAGCTGACAGTACATCCAGCTGTGTGAAATAAAGTCTGTCTTTTACAATAGGATTCGTCCACATACAGACAAAAGGTGAATTTGCATCCACTTCATTGTCAAATCAGCACCACTGTAGAGAGAAAGACAGACATTAAAAAAAAAGAGACAGAGAGACTGTATGGAGAGAGCAGATTACATAAGTCCTTCACCTCACATGCCTGACTATGTGACTGCAAAATGCCCAAGAGACTGAAGGATGGAGAAAGGCAGCGAGAGGAGAGGAGGTGGGGGAAGCGGAGTAAATTGGAGAAAATTAAGTGGAAGAGGGGAGAGAAGAGGGATTTGAGAGAGAGAGAGAGAGACGGGGTGAGGGTGGAGGGAGGGAGGCTGATGAGAGGTTTATAAAAAGGAAAGTGAAGATGATGTAGAGGGCGTATGAAGTGGGCCTCTGTCATTCTAGTTAATGCCAGTCGCCTCGCCTCAACAACGGCAAAAAGACTGCCGCTGAAGAGGGCTCTGATATGCAGCCTGACAAAAGCACTTATCAGATGCAGCACGGCTTGAAAAAATGCTGACGTGTCGACAAAATCACAAAATCAAGTCAACTGGGAGGCAGATTGATGACCTTATTCAAATTGTCTGGCTGATGCAATGTGTCATTTTAAATTGCTGTATTCATTCTGCACATTTTAATTAAAAAACAATTTAAATTATGTGATGAAATATAGTTTCTGCTTTTAAAAAAAACTCACATTCCTTTCATGTTCTGAAGTGGTTTCATGTTGAAGATAAATGTGTCATCAAATAACATGACTAAGTGCTGAAATTACATGTTAACGTGGTCTCTTTTTAAGGAGATTTGGTTCATGCAGCACAGCTACATAGACAAATCCAAATCACTGGAGCTGCTGAGGATTAAGTGTCTTGCTCAAGGACACTTCAGAAGGACAGATGCTTTTTTTATTCTTCTAGTTGAAAAGCAAGCTCCCTAATGAGTAATGTACACCAGTAGTAGAATATAATTAAGCACATTTATTCAAGTACTGCTCTTAAATCCAAATTTGAAGTACTTAACATGAATATTTACATTTCATGCCACTTTATACTTGTGAGTAATGCAGTACAGTTACATACAACTTTATACATTAAACATATCAAGAGCTCATAAAATATGATGCATTATTATAGATTAAATTGTTCAAAAGTACATCAATTTGGAGTTGAAATGTTTATTTGGTTAATCTATTAGTCGATCAACAGAAAATTAATGTTATATATATTATATATCATGATAACTGACTAATCATAATTTTTCATGCAAAAATTCTCTGATTTCAGCTCTGACATGTAAGAATTCAATGGTTTTCCTCATCTTGCATTGCAGTAAAGTGGAGAGTTTGGAGATTTGTACTAGTTTTGTACTTGTACTAGTCAGTTGGATGAGACAAGCGATTTGAAAATGTCACTTTGTGCTCTGAGTAACTGTGACAGCATTTCTCATTTTACACAGTAAATAATTAAACAAGAAAATAATTAACAGTTTAGTCCATAATGAAACAAATTAAGTTGCAGCCCTTAATAAATACTTAAAATAATTTACTCTAGAAAAATGCTGCTTTTCGATAATTGCACTGTCACAGGGTCCATTTTATGTATTGGACAGATTTTCTCAATAATAAGTAGATACTTTTACTTAAAAGACCAGTGTGTAGGATTTACTGGTGTCTAGCGTTGCGCTCATCCTCCATCCTCTATGGTGATCCCAAATTCGCAAAAAGTGCTAAAGGCTGTATGTAGAGCCGTGGTTTGTCCATTCTGTACTACTGTAACATGACGAATCAACATGGCGGCCTCCATGAAAGAGGACCTGTGCCCTCTGTAGATATAAGCGGCTCATTCTAAGTTAACAAGAACATAATGATTTTTATTTTCAGGTGATTATACACTAATGAAAACATATATTATAGTCTGTTTCTGACATATTCTGTAAATAAATCCTCAGAGATTGTACACACTGGACCTTTAAAATGGCTGCTTTCATAAGTGTTGATTTTGGGGCTCCTGTGGACAAAAGTGGGAGCATTTCCATCACCATAACTACAAAATATAATGTCAAAAATAAAATTATCTAAAGAAAAATTTTCATTCATCTTTTTAAATAGTTAAAACTTACTTTACTTTGCCTGGGAAAAGGTGAACAGCTCTTCCGGTCAGCAGGTCTTAATCATTTTGTCTGATTTCAGGTAGAATCCAACCTAGTAAGAGGCATTAAGAACAACTAAAATCCTGCAGAAATAGCTCATGTTCTTATAGATGCTTCAGAATTAAACTCAGACTGTTTATAACCAATGAAAAACTTGTAATATGTTTAAGTACATCTTCAGTGCATAACTTTTACTTGTAATGGAGTATTTTTAGGGTCAGGATCTGAATACTTCCTCCATCACTGTCTGACTTTGCTGTGTCAGTATTATTTGGTCTGGTGGCTGTGATTTTGATTAAATGAAGAGTCTCAGAAATAATAGGCAAGAACATCTTAAACAAAGGGTTTGGACAGGTAGCAGCAGCTGCGGTGAAAAGAAGTAAGGAGGTGTTGAAGCTGGCAAGAGAAAAGAGAGAAGAGAGAGAGAGAGGCCTGGAGGGAAGAACATATGAGGAGGAGTAAAGGATGGGGAAAGGATGGGAACAGGGGGAACGAGCCATAATAGGAGGATGGAAAAAATGAAGGTCAACTCCAGTTTTTGCAGTATATTTTGTAAAATGAGGAGGAACCACACTGTCTCATTTAATGATTAAGAGCCTGGAGTCTACTTCATTCTGTTTTTTAAGGTTCACCTGTCTGTTAAAGAGTTGACCTTGATAAGTGTGTTTACAGAGAATCAACAGACCGTTACAAAGTCAACTCCCAGTGGATACAGTAGAGTAAACCCCACATGTGAAGGGAGATTAGCCAGAGATCTTCTCCTCTTATTATTTTCAGGGATCTACGGGCAAATGCAGTTGATAGTAAAGATTATCTGACTGGTCTTAAGTTCACAAAGGATTTACTGAAAGTAATGATGACTTGTAGTAATAAATAGTGCTTTGATTTATTTTGTTTGTCTGTAAATACTCCACATATTGCCACATACAAGATGACTGCTACATTGCCAGGCTTCCTCTATGGAAAATTTCAGCAGGTATAGATCTGACCAGCAGATGTCACCATTGACCTACAAAATACTGACAATGGTTGCTTGGCTTTTTTAGTGTTGCTATGGCAAGGAACCACAAAAGAGAAGTGTAAAATTATTTTTCAAAAATATCCAAAATTGTCTCAGCCAGGTCTCCCAAAACCATAATCTCTCTTATATTTCTACTCTGAATCTTCTGTGTATGATTCCCTGAAGCTGTTGTGGGGGCTGACATTTAGTTCTGCAGATTGGACCGAGATTTGCAATGGGTTTTTTTTTTTTACATGACTTAAACATCTATTCGCCTTTAGAAGATGTTCAAACCTCTGTCATAAATGTAAAATAAACAAAGGTACTTTGATGATCTTAGGACTTAGAAAAAACTTCAATGTCCTCTGAGAGGCAATTTGCAGATCAGCATTGAAATATATTGAGACATGAAAAGTACATCAGACAAAAACAACAAAAGTCTAAGATCATCTGTAGCAGCTGTCATAAATATTGTCACAGTCCAGGCAGGCATTAAAGTGCATGTCAATAACTACACACCAACAAATATCATAAAATCAACAGTGAGTATACCGACAACCCCTCTGTGTTTCATGTGTCCACTTGTCCATGTAGTTCCCCAGAATCACAGCTACAGCATCTTGTTTAATTGAGTTATTGCTGTGGGAATAAATTAGTTTTTTACCCTGTTGGTTTTGATCTTATCTATACCTCCAACCAGAAGGGAGCGGCTGTAACTCCACTAAGAGTGGAGCCTGGTCAGCCAGCCTGGTCAGGTACAGGTGGTACAAGTCAGCCCCACGATTTTCCCTCAGGTCTTAATGATTTTTCCTAATTTGTTCCTGTGAATAATTTTGGGACGTCCATACTAGCATACAATATAATAACCAGGAGGTTACCAACCAGTAAAAGGTTCACATTAACTTCCTAATTTTGTTTCTTGAACCATATTTCGGACAATTTCTTTGAAAAGGACATCAAATGTCTCTTATTTCTGGCTAAAATGTGCATCTTGCTGCAATGGTCTGCTCTGCATATCTCAACTGTTGACATGTGGATATCGCAGATATCAACCCATCTCCCTCTGGAGAAACTAACCTATGACCTCAATCATTAATAAGACAGTTCTGGAGACAGGAAACCCCTGCCTTCTCTCCTACAGAAACTCTGATTCACTTGTCCCTGGAAAGCAATGGCTGATGGCTTCATCTGTCTGTGCTACTGTCAATTTATTTATTCACTTTTTATACTTTTTATATACAGCACTTGTTGGTTTTTGGGGCAGGCTTTTTCTGTTTTGTATATATACTTTATTACATTTTATATATTTTGTTGTTATTGTTGATGGTGAAGGGTGGGTTTGTCTGTTTGCATGTCATATTTGAAAATTAATTTTAAAAAACCTTAAAGTTTATGTAAACTCAGTGTTGATGTTCATAGTAAATATTTAAGATCAAAGACAGACAGATTTTCAGATTAGGCAAATAGTTTATGGAAATCAGTGGCATAAATAATACGAGTGTGTCTGTGACCAGTGATCGACTTCCATTAAAGGCATCTGGCTTAATTTGAAAGATATAATCACCCCACACGACAATGCACTGTAACTGGCCTGTTTGTTCCCCAACACTGTGTAATTACAGGCTATTATGGGCTCCCATAGTACAGATTGACCTTAATGAAATTAGGAAGACCTCTGCACTCATTCACACACACAAATTAGAGTACACACATTCTACCGTTGACTGTGCGTGCATGGACACTACAAACAGGTGCACACATGCAACATAAATCAGATTACTAACACACAGCTGTGCAGCAAAAATAGAAAACCTTGTCACTACTGCACATTTATATCACAGTCTGCCAGTTTAAATCTGAGTTAATGTACAGTTTGGATCATAGTGATGACATTTTACACTGAGTCTGTATGAAATGTAGATTATAAATATTAATCAACGCATATAACATCCCTGGTGGCTCATTTATCCCACTGCTACCCTGCTGCTGTCTCCTCATATGAACTACAACATTTAAAGTAGCAGGTGTGTGTTTAACCCTGTAAAGCCTGACACATCAAATAACTGCCAGAAAATGTAAAAAAAAAATGTTGAAATTGTGTTTATCGGACCTTATTCGACCTTGTTGGGCATCTGACAGTTCACTGATCACAGTGATTTCAGTTTTAAATAAGAACAACTATTGTTCATACTTTTGGAAAATTTGGCACGTTTCAGTTGGTTTGGTTCTTTTTTTTTTTTTCTTCCTTTGTTTTCAAACAGGAACCTTTTTATTTCACTGGTTGTTGAAAACAGCTTGGATCAGTATGATCTCACTTGGCCAATATAACACGCCGATTATGAGCCAAAGAACTGTTTGAACATCAGTCAAAAAAATAATTATTAGCAAGTACTCACTTGCTAAAAATCTATCTATCTATCTATCCATGTATCTATCTACGGATATACTATCTTTTATATGTGCTGTATTATATTTGACAGATAAATATTGTACACAATTTTACTATATGGTACAAAATATGAAATAATGCCTTCTTCAATACAGTAAATATTTATATTGAAATATTAGTAACAATATAACTGTTATTCTTACTGTAACTTAAAAATTGAAAAGATTTCCCTGCCAACAACATGTGAGTCACTACATGAAGGCAGCCATGATGAATTTTGCACTCGCAGGCCAGCTGCTGCCTTCAGTGCGCTGATAATCCACCAGTGGGCAGAGGACATGCCTCAGATTATATACAGCAGGTTTTTCAGGAATTTATTGATCATATTGATGTTGTAGGGTCTCAGAAACACATGTAGGCTATCAAATGCACGATACAAATGGCTTTACAGGGTTAAGAAAAGGTTTAGCTGTAATACCTTTTTATCTTAATCCAGGGGAGGCTGGCTAAGCATTCAGACTGTGTGTACAAATGACCGGCTTCCTGTTTTCATGCATATATTCAAGCTGCTCAGTTTTTGGCCACAAAGCAGCTCTACTCAACTACTTTGATGGACTTTGTTGAAAGAGGGGATTTTACAAAAGGTGTCCAGGAGTTCAATGTTTGGAAGTCTTGTGGCCATAAGGACACCTCTGTCACCACCTACTTTCTTGACAACATTTTTAATTTACATGACCATTTCCTCCTCATCTTATCCTCTCCTCAATCCACACACACTACACATACACACACACTCCTGGTCCCTTTCTTCAAGGCTTCCTTCCCCTTTTCATCTCATCCTTCTTTTCTCCCTCTCTCTCTACCCTCCCTCCCTTCCTTCCTTCCTTTCTTTCTTTTCATCACCTCCTCACTCGCAGCTTTTCCTGTCAGGGAGAGTAACACTGATTTGATGATTCTGTTAGTGCATCTAGTGTTTTGCTTATCAAGACTGATATATAGATGATGATATAACATCAAGAATTCATTGTTACCACTCTCCTGCTTGAAAAGGAGCAGGTGTAACACAAAGTACCTGATGAAAGGTGTTTTGTTTTCACCTGACATCTTTCAACTAATGATTTTCAGTCATACACCAGCTACGTTTTACATTTTATGTAATCAGTGCAGCTGCCTACACTGGCTAGTTCTCGCTTCGCACACGCTTTATGTAAGTAACACTGACCCAGAGCCTCAGGTCTGCAACTGTCTGATGGCAGACCCACAGCTGCCTCCTGATGGGCTGGAGACATATTGAGTTCACAGCACAGCCAGTGTGTAGATAACTCGTTATTGTGAATGACTTTGACCTCTTCTCAGGCTGAAGTTGGGCAGAGTGATGTTAGGGGTTTACTAAGTTCAGCAAACTCCAGAAGGGGTCATTCGTCTCACTCTAACACAAATGGGAGGGTGAGGATGAAGGATGCCCACACAGTCCTTGAGGAGAGGTTGACTCTGCATAAAATTACTGAAAACACCTGTGTGGGTGTGAAATGGGCATAATGCTTAAAAATCAACATATTATTTAAATAATGTTATTTTATTGTATATTTTATTTTTTCAGGGATAATGCACATTGATAAACACCACTGTAAATGAGCCATTGTTCACCAAAATTACAATTTTCAACTGTTGTCGCTTGGCCAGATATTAAATTATCCATTAAAATATTGAAAAAAATAAAGCACACAAGATGTAAACTTAAAACAGGAGAAAACATGAAGCAGCTGAACAGGATAAAGTGCAAGCAACATTCAAATTAGGACTTGTACAATGAAAGCAGTTAATACTAAACAATGTTGAGCAGACATCACATTACATTAAGAGGACATAAAGCTAACACATTGAGCATGGTAATATATATCTTGACCTTTGTGAATAGTATGCGAAACAAAATAATGAAGGCTCAGATGTTCCCTTTTCATGTTTTCAACCTCATGTCACAGATTTTCTTTTCAGCCAGTGGAAGATTTGCAAACTTTTGAATAAAGTTTTTGTTTTTGTATTGTATCCTACAGTGGGCGTTATCTTATCTAGATGTATGCAAGTTTTGTTTAGAACATTACAAGCAACCTGGCAGCTTTACAACAATATAATACATATATAAATCTACATTTTTGAAAAAACTCATAAAAGCTGTAATTCTAAATAATTTACACTTGATGTTGCCTGTTCATAGGTCGCAGCCTGCATATCCCAGTGGAAGCTGTGGCTATTCAGAAGGTTAATGTTTTGGCATAGAGCTGGTTAGATCACCCCCAGCAGTGGCCATTTAACTTTGTTCTGGCTCCCTTACAGTCAAGATGGTGGAAAAGATGAAGATATATTCATCTTGTATCATGTCTAACTTTAGTGGGTTATGGAATTAATCTACAGATACGTTTGATCAAGATGAGACCAAACTTTTCTATGGAGGTCAGTTTCTGAGGCATGACAATGGGCAAAATGTGGCCTGCAGCAGACTGGGTAAGTCTTGTTTTAGGCTTTGCACTTGCTAATGACTTACAGCCCCTACCAGCCAGTTAAGAGGAGTGAGGATCAGCAATCTATATAAAAAAGTAGTCAAAAAAAAGTTTTTCAAGGTTTTTCAAAAATTGTGAATCACCACAACCATGAGAGGTCCTTAAGCATACCGTCATGATCTGGTGGAGATAAAGATAATCAAGAGTTCATTTACAAAGACTAATAAACCAGCAGCAGTTTGACCGATATTTCTTTGACTGCATTAGAAAAAAAAAAAAAACACGATTTAGGAAAAGTATAAAAAGACACTGAGCTATTTTATGGAAACAACCCAACACCAGTTTGATTGATAGTTTCAAAACATGATTTAAGAAATTAAATTAAAATGGAGATAAATGTTTCTGCAAACAAACCCTTCAAATAATGATTACCTGTCAAAGCATATTAGAATCTCTTAATAAATAACAGTTTGCCTAAACTGATTAAAGTTGACTGTGAAAACGTTTTTTAAATATTGTGACTGCATGAACAGACAAAACAAAACAAAATGATATAAATCAACTTTGCTGAGTAGGTTATTCTGAGACTGCATTTTTACTGTATATTCTGTACATAAAATGTTAATATCATCAAAGCTAATCTGTGTTGTCACTGGGATATAAAGATTCTGTCATATGTTGACAACATTTTTACCGTTTGTGTTTTGTAATTAATTCAATTATCCTCATAACATATGACATTTAGTGTGCTCAAGTATCCTACTTTGATATGATGTTTAAAATATTCGGTGTGGATGTGATTTCTAACATTGCAAACCTTGTTTAAAAGTGGTATGTCGTCTCCTGAAGTTCCTATTTCTACTACAGATATCTTACACGTTATCACTATTATCATACCAGTTATTTGTTATCTCAAGATAATGGAAAAATGAAGTGTGTTCTCAAACTAATAGGCTGAGACAGAATTATGACAAACCACAGCTGCTCCCAGCCTCCTTACCCTACATCATTTACTGTGCATATTACTGATATTAATTAATGGCTTCTGCATATTTCAAAATCCTGATGTCTGCCCTCGTGTTTTCATGGTCAAGGATTACAATGATACCATATACAACATCATAAACTGATCATGTGAATAGATAATGGTGAGTTCAGTGGTAGAGTGAGAAGCAAATCTCTTTATCTAAGGATCTGGGCTCAGCTTTATAATATTATGTCTGTTACTGACTTTTGCTCATTAAGCTTGGCAATACAGTGACTGTAAACAGTAGAACTGAATGACCTGAACAACTTAGCTGAAAAAGAATGTGTCAAATACAAAAATTTACTTAAAACATATTTCAGATACACCTTTGTTTGATTTTGTTGTTGTTGTTGTTGTTGTTGAAGCTACTCTTCACAGCGTCCTTTGCAGTCTTTGCAGGCTTTTCGTGCATTTGCAAAGTCCCCTTTCTTAAATCCTTATCTTGCAGTATTTGCCGTAATGAGTAGTATTCTTGTATCTGCCTCTTCATGGGTGCAAGGGGGCATGGGAACATGCCCATGAGATTGTCAAGTCTCTGAGTGCTGATAAATCCAAGGCCCTTCCTGTGTTCCATGTCTTTATTAGCTCTATCTGTAGACTGACAGTACTAACAGTATCTGCATTTGTAACCAGGGGCAAGTAGGCAACATGGGATATCTGAAATGCTGAGGACATGGCAACAGAGGCTTCCATGGCTCTGTCAAAGCTTTCAAAAAGAATTCCAAAGGAAATAATTTCCATTGTGGCGGCTTCACAATTCTCTATAATCGCACCAGCAGCCAACTCAACATCGATCAAGCTTGCCTTGAGTTGTTCACAAAGAGAGGAAGAGGACTGGTGCAGCACCTCAAAAGAGCTGTGTACCAAGGCCGTGGAGCTAACCACCTAATTAGACTCAACCTCGGGGCACTGGGGGCCAAACCCAGCAAGGAAACCACCTTGGTACTGTATTCCCTGTCAAAGTGACTACTGTCATTGTTGTCTTGGTTCATGCCAAGTTGTCACAACAAAGACATCTCAAACAATATCAGCTTACAACTTAAAACATAACTGACCGAATGATTCTTTATGACATGAGTCATAAACATTCATAAAGACTCCTTCTTATGTCTTACGTGCACCCTTTCAAATAAGGTGTTACTAATGTTTCTGTGAGTTTCTCACCAATGTGACGTTAATTCCATGTTCTGAACTATGACAATTATCTGAATATGCATTTCGGGTGCTGCCAAGGAGTGGAGGTTTGTTTGGATATTTCAATAACTATGGCCAGAGTGGCATAAAATCCAGTACACAGTCACTCTCCCAAGAGGGGAAAATTTATTGACTTCAGTGTCTGTGACCTTTTTTGTAGCACCACCATTAGGCCAAAGTTGTTATTTTCCAATGTCTGTATTTCTTGACCTATTGCTTGCATAAAGGCCAAAAATTTGTATCGTAGTTCACACACTCAGCGGAAGAAATGTTCATGCCACTATCAGGCTCAGTTTTCCATTTTTAAACATGTATCTCCGGGCATCTCATCATAAATATACATTAAGAGACTCTTCCATCTATAATACTTACAGAAATACAAATAAAAACTACTTGAGTTTCTGACCTCATGAATTTTTTGCCCCAGTCGCTGTGCTGCCATGAGGTCACACACACCAGAACTCCCTTTGGCCAAGTAGCCGTTTCACAACAGGTCACCGCCCAGTAGAGAATAACACACTAATTCTCAGAACCTGCACACTAGCAGTGTCATTAGGAGCCTCATCACCTTGCTGCTGTGAGATGTGTTGAATGTTATTTTGGTATTTCATCAGAGTTCTTCCTAATGTGAAAAACACAGTGCCTTCATTAGGTTCTTCATTAGGAGTGCATTTTGTCCCAACGGAAAATCAGAATTCACAGTTGGAAAATGTCATTTGAGTTCATGCTAACTGTGAAAGTAACGGCTAATTGACAGATGAGTCTGTTGATATTGTTTGAGGAGCAGCCTGAGACTTTAAATTTCTTGAAAGCTGCAGTGTGAAGTATTAGACACTTTTTGGTTTCAAGCTGTTAGTAATAGACATTGCATAAAAATACGTTTCAATTCAAATTAGTCATTTATAACAAAATTGGCTATAATCATAAAAGATATAGCCTGATATCAGACTGAATTGTGAACTAATTACACTCCATTTCAGTCAACTCAGTGGAGTGGGTGGATTGGAAGGTCTGGACACAGGCAATAAAAGGCATGAAATATCTTCTTTTAGTAAAAGCAGCTATGAGAAACTTCCAAATTATGTTGATTTTGGAGGCCCCTGTGGACTGTAGTGATAATGTTTCCACCACCATAACCACAAAATATAACATCAAAAATAAAATTATCTAAAGAAAAATCTCCTCCTGCTTCTTTTTAACTGGTTAATGGGAACCTGTTAAGACAGGCTCTGCTGGTCTGCATGCTGTAACTCATCATGTAATCACTTGTGTGTGTGCGTGATCAACTGACCTGCAGGTTGTCCACAGCTAATCTCTCATACTCTGGACCAATCAGAGATCAGCCTATTTGTTTTTTGTTTTTTTTTTTTTGTTTTTGGTGCACATTCATGACTGTATCCTGAAGGACCTCTGTGATTCAGATTTTTTTGAAAAAGCTTGAAATACCTTTTTATGGCTCCATGCCAGAGACAGCTGTGGTTACAAGTATTATGTTTTCAGGCCACCACATTCTTGTGAACGCCTTGAGAGATTTTTTTCAAACTTGGCACAAATAACCACTTGGACTCAAGGATGAACAGATTAGACTTTGGTGGTTAAAGGTGAAAGGTCAGGGTCACAGTGACCTCACTAAACACATTTTTGGTCATAACTCAAGAATGTCAGTGTTGGCAGAACTTTGCAAATCTCCGCTGGTCACATCTGGCAGTTGACATTGCAGTAGGTGCTTCACCATCTATTGCCTGAGGGGGATCTGCACTCTACTGACTGCACTCTCCTAGTTTCACCTGATTTCAAGGAGGACCCAGTGGCCCGCATTAAGAATAACTATATAGAAACAGCCAATCTTCTCGCTGATTGTTTATGTAAGTCATATAGACGCATCACTATTAAACTGAGAGTGTTTCATAACCAGTTAAAAACATATATACATATACACTATGTGTATATGTACAAAAACAAACGGGATATAAATAAATATGAGTTTTTGGATCAGTGACAAGTGTAATAAAACTTTACAAACCCTTACAACCCCTGCCTCTATCCCATTTATTCCCAAAGTGCAGTCCACGGGCCAATAGTGGCTGTCAGAAATATTTTGTGTGGCCCCCTGCATGATAAGAAATGCATGTATTATATTTTAATCACTCATGGTACATAAATATAGACAGTGCTGGCCATGTGGTTGCACTGGGGCCCGCAGAGAGAGCAGGTCAGTCGCAATCTATAAGAAAATTATAGTATACGCTTATTTTACATAAATTATAAAAAAGCCTCCCTCAATTAAGCGAATCATTTCTTATTTTGTTCAGCATTTTTATCATATACAGATATACAGAGATGATTGCTTGGTATTCATAACTGGCAACTAGTGTGCATTAGGGCCCATCATAATAGCTACCTTATGCCACTGAGCCTATATTTAATACACTTCTCAGCTACTACATCAAGCTGTACCCTCTTAACAAGCTGGGATGACAACTTGTAAAAAGCTTCTGGTTGCATGGCAACTTTAATGGTTAAATGCCATTATGACCATGAGACTAATCATAAAACCTACGACAAGTTCATGAATTCTACTATGTGGCCCTCAATCATACGCTGGCTGGCTCCCTAAATTGGCACTCAGTCATGAAATCTTTGAGAGCCGTTGCTCTATTCAAACCTCCGTCTTCTCAGTAGTGCTTTAACACTGCTAGTTTGACACATTAAATGAGCATTTTTATTTTTCAGAGCTGATATTTTTGCTGTTGGCTGCTTCCTTGGATTCTTCCCGAAGGAAATGCATCTGATTCACTGACTGCTGGGATGCACCAAGATAAGTCATCTTTGTGTTCTACATACCGGCAGCAGTGAGACACACATTGGTGTGGGTGGACATGCTGGTGAGCCATACAGTTGGAGAGGCTGGCTCTCCAGGTGAGGAAATCAAGTGAAATAATATGCAAAAGACTGCTGAAACCAGGTCAGCACCTCCAATTCACTTTCTGCTTTAATATTAGCTTGCAGAGTGAACCTGTTGACTCCACAGTTAGCACCGCTGGAGTTCATAACAGCTGTGTGTTTTGGGGAGACAACTGCCACTGCTCGGCACACTGAGTTTCATCATTCAAGCCTGTGTGTTGTGATTGGAGGAATTCATGATGTTACCATGGTCCCTTGTTACTGCTGTCCCTATCTAACCTAATCCATGACGCAGCTCTCACTCTCTCTCACTTTTCTCTCTGAAGCAGGATTTCCATTCAGTGGCTCAGCTGTAAATAAAAGTTAAGAGATTTATATAAATGTTTTACAATACTGCTGAATTATAAAACCTTTTTCATAACACTAATGTGCAGATTTGACTGGGTTCATGAGCAGGGTTGGAGGGTTACTTTAAAAATGTATTCTGAAACAATGCTATACTTGTTCAAAAATGTAGTTAATAACCTAATCAGTAACATAACTGAATTACTTTCCGATGCTTTTGGATAACTTCAGTACCAAATATGGTAAAATTGTTTAGCCTAACATAATGTTTTATGTTTATTGTTGGGTTTATTAATGTCCAGCTATTCCTTCCTTTGTGAATGCACATTTAGATTAATAGCAGTAATTATGAGGAATTAAATGTACTTTGTTATGTTTGCTATTCACACTGAAACGTAAAGTAAACCAACAGAAACTGAATCTGGGGTTTGTTTTTACCTACACACCAGCATCACCACCTGCAGTCCCAATAAATTTTTCAGTGGTAGAAGTAGCAGTAGTAGTTGTGAGAGTTAGCTGGACAGCTAACATTAGAGGTTGGTTTATGTAGTAAACAGTGCTTTATCCATATAAGTAACGTTAATGGTTGTTCTGTGTAGCTAACGTTAGAGGTTGATCTGTGTAGCTTACATTAGCAGTTGGGCTTACCAGTAAATGTTTATTTAAATTAGATGTATGGTTTTTGATGATGACAGCGTTTTAAAAGTTGAAGGCAGAACTTACACTGTGCTGTTATATGTGGAGATAGTTCCAGAGAACCCGATAATGAGACAGGTTTTTTAGCTGTGGTTTGACTTGAGACCAGAGACTCATTATGTTTTATATAGTTCTTTATTTTACAATGTATTTTAAAATTGTATACATGCTAATAATCCCCATTATTGCTATGCCTAACTGCATCTCTAATCGATGACATATTTTTTGCAAGTGCGATACATGTTATCTGTTACTCCTCAGTTTTGTTTATGACACAGAACAAGTTACATCCCCCTGCTCTCAGTGTGTGGCTGTAATTAACAGTACAGTGAATCATACAGTGAATCATACTGCGCCACTCCATCAGGTGAAAACCTTTCCAGTAACAAGGTAATCTTTATGGCTGCAATCATTCAGCGGTGTATCATGTAAACTCTAAAGTCTGTGTGCAGTCCAGAGGGGGGAGAGACACTGAGGGAGTGAGCTGGAGAGAAAGAGGGACGGAGGGAGGGAGGAAGAGTTTTTCTGTGCAATCCAACCTCTGTCCTTCACTCGTTTTCTGATACAGGCTGGAATTAAACGCACTTTCCTGGAAATTCATGCACAACACTGGTAAGTCTGAAACTCTCACTGGACAGACGAGTATAGACTGCAGTAACTTACAATTTTAAACTGATAAACTTTATTTTATGGCGGCAGTCAGGCTCCTGTTATAATATATGCATTAGTCATTGTGCTGAAAGCGTAAAAGTTTCCCCGCAGCGGCTCAACAGGTGGTTCTCTCCTCTGCGCACCGACTTGTAGTATTTCGCAGGAGAGACATTATTCATTTTGATAGACAGGCTCCATGAGGTCTCAACGGGGACAAAAAAGATAGCACGATTAATCTGTGTTCCGAGAATTAGAGAGGCAGTGGTCATTACTGATAATCACATTCAACAATTAGTGTTGGATAAATATCCTGCCCTTTTCTGGTGCGATAAGAAGAAGTGCGCTGCTGCTGTTCGCAGGCACAAAACGCGCAGCTATCCATTCTTCTTGATCTTGTTATTCTTTGCGAATTCGGCTCTTAAATATTTGTGCTGCGGAGGCAGTTAATGTGTAAACACAGAGGCTCCAAACAGAGCCAGAAAAATGTTTGCAATCACACATTTCAGCTCAGATACAGAATCAAAGCCAAAGTAATGATAAATCACCAAAATGTCTATTAATTTAAGTGGCTTCAATTAAAGTTTTAATGTGTACAATACTGTATGTACGTGAGTGTTTTAGTTTGCCCTTCACATGATCCCACAATTGTACATTTGAACTACAGAGCTGCAGTGATTAGTTGATTAATTGATTAGTGATTGAAAGAAAATTCATCGCCTGATTATTTTAAGAATTAATCATTTCTGTCATTTTTCAAGTAAAACTGTCAAACGGTTCTTGTTCCTGCTCAAATACCTTCTTAAATGTGAGGATTTGCTGCTTTCCTTTGTCATTTTTGACAGTAAGAGAAGAGTCTTTGGGTTTTGGACAAAAGAAGCAGCTTGAAGACGACAGTTTGGGCTCTGGGAAAATATGATGAGCATCTTTCACAATTGTTTGACATTTTATAGACTACACACTATAATAAAATATAACTGTTAGCTGCAGCCCTATTGAATTGGTTTAAGATATGACATAAAAAACATAAAAATAACTTAATCACACTTGAAGCTTTTACTGTTGAAGAGTCAGTGGGAGCTTAACAGCCATCATCCATCAGTCACAATATAGTTCAATATATTACCTGAGTTTATTAACTGTCTACAGTACTTTCAGTCTCTCTGCCTTATTCATCTATTAAATTGTGGAGGCATTTAGAGGTGAAAAAGAAAAAGAAAACATGGAGGCAGATGAGAGCAAGCAAATCTTTCCAGCATTGCCCAATTTTAATAAGAAAACCAAGATGACAGATGGAATGGGTCAGTTTCTGACGATGCTCTGCTAAAAAACCTTTCAGCTCCCACTGCTGTTGTATGTTTTTTCTTTTCACTGAACACTTCTGAGAATCATGTTTTTTTCTTCCTCCTCCTGAGTGTGTCATCAGTGAGTAAGCAGACACAAATATACACAAATACAGACAAGGAAGATATAGTCATGTCAAGGGATTGACCACTCATTAACCAGGCTCCGATATTCAGCACTTTCACAATTACAGGAATCGTTATTTGTGTGCAGAGGCACGGTTCGTTGATCTGTGCCCAACTCTGTTTGAAAAGGTAGACTGGAGTGTAGTCTGTGTGTGCTCAGGCATGGTCCACATCGGTTGTGAAAGCAACTGGACCAAAACACGGAAGTGGGCCCATCTCATCCTCTTAGAAAGCAAACGAGGGAGTCGTTGATAACAACATCACCGAAATATGAAGGACCGAATTTTATTTTTAAGGTGAACTATGCCTTTAACCATAGCAGGCATATTACAAAGGCCAGTTCCATTGTATGGCATCTGAGATCTTGTGATTGGCATTCACCGTTTTGTGGCCAATAAGTAAACAAATTCCCCCCTGCTGATGACACGGGCGTATTCTTCTTCACTGCCGTGGTTATTGGCGGATCGCACACAGCTGGGTGCACACCGCCACCTGCTGTGTCAGAGTGTGTACATATGCAAGTGTGCTTGGGCACGGAACAACATTACAAGTGTGAACGCTGAATGACAGGGGAGAGGAGGAGGGGAGGCAATCATCCTCTGGCATGGTATGAGTTAATCATACCTAGTGTTAAAACACCCTAATCATATTCTAGCCACCTAAAAAAACTCTATTAGTTTAAGTGTATGCTTGATCTAGAATATTTTCACCACTTTATCTTGCTGTCAGACAACCTTTTCCCACAGAAAACCGGTGTTATATAAGCCAAATATTGTTCTCTCTGAAGCAACCAGACTCCATCGGCGAAATTAGTAATTTTACCTCGCAGAATACAGAGTTTTATTGCCTCAATTGGTTAGTGTTCTTGTGTGACTTCAGTGTTGTAAAAGGTTAGTTCGGATTCACCAAAGTCACATTATAACACAAACAAACTAACAGATTGAGTTAATGGTAGAACAGCAGCTCTCCTGTTCTGCGAGGTAAAATTATCATTTTTTTCAAAAGTAGTCTGGTTGAGCGAGAGAGTGATATTTGGCTCATATTTCCATTGTTTCCTGTTGGAAAAGAATGACGAACAGCAGTGTAAAGCGGTGAAAATATTATTGATTTTTTTTTAATGGGCTTTTCTTCAAGTATAAAGTAGCAGAAAATTTTGTCCTAAATTTTAGTCACTAAGATTTTCATTTTTACTGCAAATGTATATTGTGTCCAAATATCGGTTATCTGTCTCTTTGTTAAAAAATAATTGGTATTGGTTTTGGACCCAGAAAAAAAAAAAACATATTGGTCGACATCTTGTCATATCTGTTTGACAACAAGGGACACGATTTATGGGAATGAAAGTTAATATTTCTACAGGAATTCTGCTTCATAAATTAGGTTCTCCCTTCCTCCCTCTTACTGTGTATTACACACTTGTAAATAATGACATTTTTCTATCTTTTTGCTGAAATGTCAAACCTCATGTGTCTGTATTCTTAAAGTTTTTGCTTTTGCTGTATACCCACACGAGGATTTTGATTTACGTACACATTGGCATCATTGATTCCAACACTTTGAATCGCAGTTTTTTTGTTGTGAGGAATTCTACATGAGTGGGATGTGATGGTGTTAGTGGCAAAATAACACGCATGATAATTATCTTTTGTTGGAGAACAAAATGATCTACATAATATTTTATACTTAGGTTTGAGGCCAATGGTCCAAAAAAGGCCAAATGACGTTTTTCAATTCACACATTAATCACGAAATGACAAGTCTGCAAAAGCCATGTACAGAAACTCCCACTTGACTCCATGGCAACAGATTTATTTTAGCCTACACTCTTAAAAATCAATACACCACACAGTCAGATAAGTGTCTTTTCCAGCAGCATATTGATATATTTTTTTTACAAGACGTCTTGCTGTGTTTTGCAGACCCTAGCATTTGATCAAACATGGTGTAGTGCAGGATTTTTCGGATCCTAAGACGTAGATTCCATCATACAGCTCGTGCAGCATGTCATCACCTCCTTCACTCCAATCACACGGTTTGTCTACTGCTGCGTCGTCGATGGGATTTGCCACCCTCCCCATGTGTGAGTGTTAAAGAAAGCCAGCTGGACAGTGAAAAAGAAAGAGCAAAAAGAAAGAAAGAGAGATTTCAGTCTATTAATACTGTCTATCCAAACCACAGAAGTAAAAATTGCAGGAAGTGTGGAGCTGTAATTACATTTATTTATAAAGGCATTTGCATCTGATCCCTCCAGACATGTTTTAGGACTAATGAAATGACTTTATTTTGAATAATAATTAAAATAAAACTCAATACAAGTTAATGCAATTGCTCAAAGGTGTAAACTAGCTGAGTATATGTACTCAAATAGGCTACTGTACTTTACAATTTTATACTTGAAAATTTCCATTTTATGTTGTTTATTCTACTTGTACTCAACTTCATTTAGAGGGAAATATTATACTTTGTACTCACTAAATTTGTCTGAAAGATATAGCAACTGTTTACTTATCAGCTTTTGAATAAAAACATAACACAAGTTAATAAAATATCGTATGTCGTTTAACCAATTGTTTCCAACCTTTGGGCTTGTGGCCCCTTTTCAGAAAGTGTCTAGATGGGGTCCCTTATCACATTTTAGATTGTTTAATAGTGCCATCAAAGAGATATTTCCCCTTACCACTTTCTCTCATTGTTTCATTGAGGTGCAAACAGATACAATTATACAATATTCCACAAAAAGTTTTTTCATCTGTACTAGCCTCTTATTGCCTGGGTCCAGACCTTCAAATCCGAGCTGATAATTCAATCTGATATCAGGCAAAGCCCATTAATCATCTTACAATCCATCAGATTTATCTTGTGATCCTTAGGCTGGGAACCACTGGGATAAACTACCCAACTGTATAAAGTAGCAGAGATGGGATCAAGTCACAAGTAAGTTTCAAGTATAGTTTGCACTCAAGTCCCAAGTTGAGATTGACAAGTCTTGAATCAAGTCCCAAGTCCCTAAACAGGTCATAATGTGCCCTTCACCAAACGTCACACCATTTTAACAATAGCCAGGACTTACTGTTGGAAGTTGGAAGTTGTTGCGTCTCAGATTTTTGACCCACATGTTTTACATGGTTTTGTGCACAATAAAAATTAGCGTTGGTATCATTTTTTTCCCTTTGGAACTCAGTCATGTAACATTAGTTCTTCATGGTTCTCTCTCCTGCAACTTGATTGGATGCTGTTGTATTGGTTCAAACAAAGTGGATCTGGGAGACTTGCTGGTACAGAATTATTTAATAATGTTATATATAATAATATATCAGTCACTGTGGCTATTTTTCTGCAGAATTAGTTATTTTAGTTTTGATTCTTTAAGTAGAATTTTGAATGCGGGAGTGTTACTTGCAAAAGGAGTAGGATTTTTCTATTTTAAATTAATATATTGATACTTTTACTTAAGAACTTTTGCCACCACAACAATTACATCTACACTTTCTTGCTCATTGAAAAATGCATAAACTACAAGTATGAAAAACTTAAACTGCTGGACACAAACTTCATTGAAAAGTCCATTCTCCATGTATATGTGCACTTAGGGTTTCAAGTTTCAGGTTTCAACTAAGTATGTTTCCACATCACATTTATATAAGTTGCATACAGGACCATGATTGGCTTCCAGACTAGTTATTATGTCACCAAACCAAGCTCACAAGTGCATCTCTTATGTAAACTTAAACTCACATTTAAGGTCAGCACAGAGAAACATTCCTCCTTCACCAGACGAATGCGAAAGCAGTTGCTTTGCATCGAACACTACATAGCTCTCTATACAGAGTTTGTACTCTGCACAGTGAAGGTCAAACATTTAAGAGAAGTAACAATAACGTGAAACACATTCTTGAGTGAAGTTGGACTGCATGACACATTTTAATGCTTTTTCTTTATGTTTTCCAGGTGTTAACAGTCTGGATTTGTATAATAAATGGACTAAAAAGACAACACAGATTGGCACCTTTTCCAGTATATAAAGGATTAACTTTTAAACATATATACACAGTCGTCATGCTATAAGTGAAAGTAAAAGCCACACATGTTTTGGCATGTTTTGACAGTCTAAGACACTCTGGCCTACAATTCTTCATGATGTGACTGGATCTAGAGGTGACCATCTCACCTACCATGATGGAATCGGGTCTGTCTCCCTCCACAGATCCTCCTCACCTCAACGCCAGCAGCTTTGTCAATAACAGCAACAGCAGCTGGAGCGTTTTCCTTGACGATGACTCACTGAGGAACAATCACACCCTGACCCTGCACGATCACTTCCACAACGCCCTGCTCGGGGTTGCTCTGGGACTCCTCTCCCTTCTCACAGTCATAATGAACCTGCTTGTTCTTTACGCCGTGAAGAAAGAGAAGAGCCTCCACACCGTGGGGAACCTCTACATCGTCAGCCTGTCTGTGGCAGATCTCATTGTGGGGACCACAGTTATGCCTCTAAACCTGGTGTATTTGTTGGAGGATGAGTGGAAGCTGGGGCGGGCTGTCTGCCAATTTTGGCTTATTATGGACTACGTGGCGAGCACAGCCTCAATCTTCAGCTTGTTTATCCTGTGTTTGGATCGGTACCGCTCTGTCAGACAGCCTCTTAAGTACCTGAAATATCGAACACGGGGGAAAGCCAGCGTGATGATTTCTGGCGCCTGGTTGCTGTCAATGATGTGGATTATTCCAATCTTAGGATGGAGGTCGTTCACTCATGTGGACCTAAAACCTGAGGAGGAGAACAAGTGTGACACGGATTTCCGCTTCGTCACGTGGTTTAAGGTCATTACCGCTGTCTTCAACTTCTATGTACCCTCAATTTTGATGTTGTGGTTTTACACGCATATCTACTTGGCAGTAAGACAACATCTCAGGGACAGGGAGAGAATCATTCATCCGACTGACTCATTTGGGGAAAATGAGAATGGACAAAATGCTCAATTGCCTGTGAGAACACACTCAAAATCACCCAAGAGGGAATGCGAGGTCCCACTGAAACGCTCTAAAAAAGAACGCTTATTGGACCAGAACACACTAGATCAGACGTATTCCCTTGAGGATGCTGATAAAACTAAAACTGCTCCATCTAGATCTCACAGAAAAATTGGTGTAAAGTGCCAGCAGACATCATTTCTTGCCATTACAACAAAACGACTCAGAATGGCACAAAAGGCCAAAAGGTGCTCCTTGTCTCCTGAGGAGAAGCACTCAGACACTGAGACTCCCCTGAGTCGACCTTCGGTGCCGCAGGATGTGATTTGCCTAGAGAGGAACAATGAGACCAAACTTCAGGCTTCTTTAAATGAATGTCACGTCACAGTGCCAAACTCTGTGAGCGGCGTCTGTGATATCAGCCAGGTTTCAGACATGCAGAGATACACCTCTGTGCTCTACAACAACTACGATCCTGGTAATGCTCTGCCCTGGTCGGAGGAAGGGGTCGAGGATGCAAAATTGGACCCAGCTAACGCAGTGACCCTGAGACAGACGTGGCAAAGGTTTATCGACCAATCACGTCAGCGTATCCAGAGCTTGAGGATCCACAAAGAGCACAAGGCAGCCAAGCAGCTGGGCTTCATAATCGCTGCTTTCTTACTGTGCTGGATACCGTACTTCATAGCTTTCATGGTCATGGCGTTCTGCAGAGAGTGTGTGCATCATGATCTTCACATGTTTACCATATGGTTGGGTTACATCAACTCTACTCTCAACCCCTTTATATACCCGCTCTGCAACGGGAACTTTAAACGAGTCTTCAGAAATATTCTGCACATTCGTTTGTGACAGGCAGAGCAAAGAAGCAGAACAAAATCACACTGTAGGTGTCTTAATGCTGCTGATGTTCACAGAAAAGGAGGGGACAACTGTTCAACTGTCAATTGAATGTCTTAAAGACCCCCAAATCGAAACTACATATTTTTTTCTCTTACTTGTAGTGCTATTTATCTATCCTAAGAGTTTTGGAGATATCAGCTGTAGAGATGTCTGTGCCACGCCTTGTGGTGCTCAAACCGCCACAAAAATTACATTTGAAAAAGTCAATAGCAATGTCTCCTTTCCAGAAAAATCATTCAAAATGTGCTTTCAATTTCAAGAATCAAATGAAAAGGCAGAATCTGTAATCCTCCCAGTATTATTTTTTTCTCAATCCCCGTCTACACTGTAAAAGTTAGTGTCCACGCTGCCTTAAAAATTTAAGTAGACTGAATTTGAAATGTACAGTTGAGGTATTTTTGTAATAATTGTAAACAAAAAAATAATTAAACTTAATATTAATTCAGTTGTACTTGAGACAACATGTTCAATAACCTTAAGATATTAAGTTGAACCAACAACTCTTCTCAACTTGATTTTCTTTTAAATATGCTGACCATGTTTCTTCAGAAATGTAATTTGATGAGTTGATTGAATTCTGTACAGTACATTCATTCAACACATCATGTCAAATCAAAAAACTTCAGCTTAAAAGAACCCATGTTTATAAGTTCTGACGTGTTCTGCAAATAATTAATAGAGATCTTAAGTTTAATTAACTTGAAAAAATAGAACTTGAATCTAATGAGAAAAGATGAGTGATTCTACTGTATCTCTGTATAATTTTTTCCACTGTATTTGCAGCCTCCGGTGCATGTCCAAAGATAAAAACAATACTTCAAAGATAACACAGCGTAGCTTACTGGCTTTTATATCACACTTGGTACCATATAGATCTTTTTAAAGAGGAATGTAAAAATATAAATGTCCCCACCATCCATGCCCCATTCTACACCCTCACTTCTATGGTAGAAAGAAAGTAGTTCCTATAAGCCAAGTGCCATCTAGTTCAGTTATATTGGAGAGAAGGAAGATTCTCTACAGCTGAAATCTCAAAAACTCTGCAACTCATACAAACACAATCTAGATGGATAAATAGGTCAGAGGAAAAAATTATGTATTTTTGATTCTGGGGCAATCTGTCCTTTGCTGTCCGTGCATGGGCGAGCTTTTCAAGTGTAGATTGAACTGTAAATGTATTTTGAGCGTCAGTTATTTCTGTTTGTTCTTATTTTTGTAACTTACTTCCCTCTGATTCAGCCTCATGGCAGCAGTTGAGGATAATGTTTGACTTTAATGTTATTTATTTTGTCTGTGTTACGCTAATGATAATAAAGTGTGTCTAGGACCAGAGAACTTTAAACTCAAAAGAATTTGATCTCTCACCCACAGAAACAGGAATCTAGTGTCTTGGCTTTGGTCCAGAATAAAGGAAAACTATTCCCAAAATGTGTCTTTAAAGAAAATTGTTTTATTTATTATTTTTTGTGCACTACCAATGGAGAGAATAAGATGTAACATGATGCAGCATGATTAACATTTTGTAAGCACTGCCATGCATTTGTGAGACTTTGTCACTTTGTTTTCTCATCATTAACACAGGATATGGGACATTAGTTGTCCTCTCTAATGTCAGTCCAGGAAAAACATAAATCTTGCCAAGTGTCAAATGAGCGGTTTCCCAAGGGATGGCTGATTCCAGATCTGTTCAACTGCTCTTTTATTTCACTCTTCCTTCTAGATTTTTTGGAAGTTTTCAATGATTCCATTGTGTTTTAACACATTAAAATCACCATCTTAACAAAAATAGTCTATATAAAAATTCTGGACTCGTTTTCACCTGCTTTATGCTTTGTCTAGGGGTCGACAGATATATATATATTTTTCAGTGCAGATACTGATATGATTAGTCGCCATCAATGAAACGAACCATTATTTGGCAGTATCAGAGCCAAAGATGTGCATTTTAAAATGTATTTATCTTATTGACAATCAGATTGTAAAGGACCAGTAAGATTCACAGTGGTTTATTGGCAGAAGTGGAATATAACTGTCATATTTTAATTTTTGTATTAGATCAGAAAATAATTTTCATGTTTTCATTACCTTAGAATGAGCCGTTTATCTACAGAGGGAGCAGGCCCTCTTCCACAAAGGGTGCCATGTTGAACCGCCATGTTTCTACAGTGGCCCAGAATGGAGAAACCAAACACTGCCTTTTGATACAGCCTTTTGTGTTTTTTTGCAAGTTTCACAGCCACCATACATCCTCTGCTTTGAAGGGGAGAGAGACAACAATCTGCAAGCACAAGAACCACCAACAAGTAAAAGCTACCCGTGGTTGTTTTTTGATTGCACGTAACTCTGTTTCAACAAAATATTTAACTCCCCAGTCTTTGACATTTCCTGAAGCTGTGTTATGTAGCACTCCCTGTTGTTAAAAACTGTCAAGATAAATCGCCTATAGAGAGCACAGTCATTTTTCACACTATTAATTTTGTGTTTAGATAAACATTCTATGTTGCTATTGGCAACACCCTTTTGTCTACTACTCTGCGTGATAGACCTGCATCATATTTCATAGGCTAACTTTCAATATGGAAAAGAGAAAGAGAGTTATGAATGCAAATCAAGCATTAGACTTGTTCAGTGCATTGAGTGAAGGAGAGTCTGTAGCAGTGAGCTCAGCTACTACAGTTACATAATTTGAGATAAAGTTTATACCATTAAAACTATTATTAAAATGATGGTGGTGTGGGGGCAGGGAGGTGCTCCCACCGGGCCATCCCCCAGGTTAAAATATAACAATCACAGACTGTTTGTAGCTATAAAACCAATGAATTCTAATAGCGGGAAAATTTTATCCGTTGGCTGTTTTAGGTATACAGCAACCTCTGATGGGTCTAGTGTCAGAAACACTGATGGAAAAATGCTAAAAATTGGACCCGATAATCAGCCAGTCCAATTATCAGTCGTCCCCTAGCTTGTCAACTCTTTATTATCATCAAGTAGAATAGATGGGTGTATCAGCAAAGATGTAATGTGAAAAAAAGACTATTAACAGAATAAGTAATGTATTAATTTATTCTATTAATTAATCATTTTATTCATTTATATCTGCACATAATGATACTCATGCACTTGAGTCTAAACTTTGGCTGTATGTCTGAATCCTGCATTTTCACACATTTTTCACAAAAACTAATTTGTCTGCATGGCAACCACTTAAATCCTTCTGTCAAACTATAAAAGCATTTTGTTTTTCTTCTAACAAAACAGCCTTTTTGCACTCATCTAATCTATGATGTGATGCAGCACCTCTTTTCATGTCATTAGCCAAAGAGCACCAACTATTATACCATAATCCCCAGGGAAAGCAACCATAAATTTGAGACTCATGAAATGCATTTGTATTGATTAAATATCTGGAATAAAAACACAAAGTGCATCCATCAGCCTCTAGAGACAAAGCATTACAGAACAATTATGTCTCCCATCACAAAAGGTTATGCCTGCAATCCTGTTGTGAAGTTAAATGGTGTTACAATTAACATTGTATCATTGCCATAAAATCCATTAAAATGATTTGCTCAGATTTCAGCTTGTCATGTTCAATAAGTTACATTTTTCTCATGTCAGAGGCCCATTGCTGTAATTCAGATTTTATGTATTTTATTTAATATTTTATGTGAACAGTAGCGTCTGAAATTGGTTATTAGACACTAAACTGCCATGACTCCAACAAAATCTAGATTAGGAAACCCAGTGAAGGCAGGCGGGTGGTGAGTCACTACTCAACCAAATCAAACAAATCAGAGGGGGGTGGAGGTGATGATGTGAACAGAGGATGTGTGTGATTGCACTCTCATCTCTACAGTCCATCTCTGTCTATGAGATGGAGCCAGTGTGAGGCAGCTATTCGGAGAAAAAAAACACTATGATGTGTTAGAAGTTATTTTAAATTTGTTCAAAGATCAAAACTGTCAAGTTCTGCTAAAAAAACAACCCTCATCTTCCACTGAGGTATCTTTGCTGCATATTCTGTCCCACAGTGACAACACTTTCATCATGTGGCCAATTAATGTTTTATGTTCATGTGAATCATATGTAAGTTTCTGCGGGAATGGATTTTTTAATTTAGGCACTTTTCACAGTTCATTCTGGATACTGTTTTGTCTCATGCAGAGTTTTATTACAGGCAACAGAAAGCAAAGGTCGAGCATTAATGATGATGTTGTTTTAAATGAATGCTCTTCATTATGACTACCAGAGCATATCTATTATTTGAAGAATCGTAGACACAATAGTAGACACACCGTCTGCTACATGCGTGACTGAATTAAACTGTCACTGTGTAAACTGTGGCACAGAGGAAAAATGTTGAGCCTCGGTTGCAGCCAAGTTCCCATCTGGTTCAGTGCACTATAGAATACAGCTTCATTGATTTTTTTTTCCTCAGAGATGCAGACATGTACACCTGACTACTGGACCTTTTCAATTTTCAGTTCAATCAAATATAACTTTACTTAGGAATATGCAATGTGTGAGCATAATATAAAAAAATAATTAAGTTAGGTTTTTGGAAATAGATTTTCAACACAGGGCCACACCACCAAAGAGGACGATATGATAATTTTATTCATTTTATTTTTATTTTTTAATTAATTTTATTTAATGCCAGCCTTAGCTGATTATTGTTGTATGTAAGAAGTGAGAATTCAAAAAAATAAATAAATAAATAAATCCAAAAGTAATCAAATGACCAAAAACCACCAGACAAACAGTAAACCCAGGGCATTTGGGGCCCTTGGAGTTCACCAGTTGACCCATATTAAGTCCTGCCCCTTTTTGCTCTTTGCTCCAATAACAGTTAAGCAACCTTGGTAAACGGCAGAACTTTAATCTGCATTCTCCTTTCCTGTTTCCTGCACCTAGATATCCTATGTGTTAGTCTTATCTATGTGGAAAAGAAAAACAAATTTTCAAGATGGTTAAAAGATGTTGCTGGAGGAAAAGCAACATATAGTCATATCAAAAGTCAGCTGATGTTAGAAAATGGTAGCTAAATAGTAAGCTAATGATTTATGTATATTTGCTAGCTAGTTAGTGTTTTGCAAACATTAGCTATCAGATGTAACTAGGTAACTCATTATTATTAGCTAATGTAAGATGTGACTATATACAGGCCTATGTTGCTTTTATAGGTAACCAAGCAACATCTTTTAACCATCTTCAACATTCGATTTTCTTTTTTAACATAGATGAGCCTAGCACATAGCATATCTCATTGACCGAGATCCAGGAACCAAGCTTGCTTAACTGTTATTGGAGCAAAGAGTGAGAAGGGGAGGAACTTAGGAAGGGTCAGTTTATCCACAAATTCATGTCAGTGTCGTGTCAGTCATGGCAGGGGATGGAGTCACAACCTCAACCAACAGCAAAGACATTTGCCTCAGTAGGCAGTGGCCACTCCCTCGCATTCCTGTGAGTGTGACCAGGCCCTAATCCAGTCATTGGTCCACTATTTCAGTTGGCTTTCTCCTTCTTCTGCCATCTGTGTGCTTCAGTTTTCAAAGTCCCTGTCCACGCTGAAAATGGCTACCTTAAAAATATTTACCCTAATGGTATGAACATAAACAAGCTAGCAGCTGTTACCTTTTCTTTTGCAGGGTTTTACTCAATGTAATGCCTTCCCATGTGCAAATGTTCCACTAAAACGAGTTCCCCTGCATCACTATTTTGCAGATGCACCTTCGCTGCATCCTGGGCATAGCACTACCCACATGCTCAAAGTACTTTACAGTATGTGCAACATACAACATCTTCCAACTTTAAACCCTAAATTTGAAGAGTGTAATCTATCCACACAAACCATTAGATGATATCAACTTGGCAAAGTGACACAATTCTGTATTTTCATAGAAGCTGAAGGAACACCACCAACAGGACACACACTTTATGCTGGTTGTAACCATGGGAACAGTGAAAACATCCCCAGCACGCTGACAGTTGACCCTGATAACCCTGAGAGATTCTTCACTGCAGGTCAGACAGGAAGGAACCCAAGCCATCAGGTACGAATATAGTTTACACATGCAGCTTTGCCAAAACCAACACAAACGGTAATAAAAAATGTGAGGAGGTGAATGGAAACCTGAAATACAGGCTATAGGATATGCCCAGCTGAAACAAAATCCATTGTAAAAACAATTTAATGTGGTAAAAGTGTCAAAGTGGTGAGCTTGGTTTTATGCCATCCGTGCCTCAATGTCAAGTCCAGCAGTGTATTATGACATTACTTGGCAGAAAAATCAAATATTCTCACATTATAGCAGAGAAAGCACAAACTAGCGACGTTAATCTAAATGTTTTTACATCATACAACCCGTATTACTTTTCATTACATGTCATAGCATAGATGTGCAGAACATAGTGGCCATGGGGGTTCAAGCTCTTCAGCTGAAATATCCACTTGTCAAAACAAACAGAATTATAATTCATTCTGTTGTTACTGTTATTGTAAGAAAGCCTACCAAGCTCTTATCTGATGAGCGATAACATCATCACCTTCAGTGTCAGCTTATATTTCTTTAAGTGAGTTATTAGGGAGGACCTTTGCACTTTCTCCCTCTTCATCTTTATCTCTTTATGGATGAACAGGATGAAAGCTGATCCTTATTATTTTATAGCCGATTTATGGTGGGTGATTTATAATTGTTTCTTCATGTTTGCCTAAAACTAAGGTGCTCATTAATCAGACAATAGTACAGCATGCCACACTGAGACTGAGGTGTTAAGCAGTCTGTGTGTTGACACTGGTAGGTTTGAACTCTTTTCCAGTGTACAGTGCATTTTATATTCATCCATGATCTTTGCACATGTGTTGCATTAGTCTCTTATGTAGATTTCTGAGTAGTAAACATACAGTAGCTTGAGGTCACAGGATATTTGTACATATTTGTATGTCTTTCATTTGATGTATAAAAAGGAGTGGCCTGCATGAGGCAAATCGCTCTGACAGGGCATAGCAGACATTTGCCATGCCTGCTAGCAGCTAACTGCCTTTACGCCACATTAACATCTCAAGATGTAGAGCCCCCCCCTTAAAGGGACACTTCACCCCAGAATCAAAAAATACATATTTTTACTCTGGCCTGTAGAACTATTTATCCATCTAAATTATTGTGGTGTGAGTTGCAGAGTTTTGGAGATATCACCCATAGAGATGTCTGCTGTTTCTTGGATATAATGAAACTTGATGACACTTGGGTGCAAAAAAACATAAATAAATAAAAAATGAAAAATAAATAAATAAATAGAAAAGGCAAACTGCAATGTCTCTTTGCAAAAATCAGGATCCACCTACTCAAGATTATAAACAGACTTTGTTGTGAGCAGTTTTATGTAGGAACTACTACTTTATTCTGTGGTTTTTGGCACTTTGAGCACCACAAGCCGAGCATGTGAGTTGTAACCAGGGAGTGTTGTTGTTGTGAAGCTGCTTAAGTGTGGAGAACAGTAAATTAAAGTTATTTGTCGTCATCCTGCTGTTCTTCTTAAGAGTTATCCAACCAGCACACATCAAAAACTTGTGCTACAACTGTATGAAATGTTTGAGTGTTAATGTTGGAAGTGACAAACGGGGGCTAACCCCTCTTACAGTAGCTTTCCCAAATGTTTAGGGCTCTGGACTGCACCCATGTGTGTATAAAGCTTTTGCCCAGTCTGAAAAATACATGAATCACCATTTCCTGTCCACATCTACATGTACCTGTAGCAGGTTTAAACATTAATGTCCTGTTTAAACAGGTGTAACCAAATCTCATCCTTGATATAATGTCCTCGTCCTTTCTTTCTACTTCTGATTTCCCATGTTTTTAAATCTAATTTTTAAAAAATTGCCAGATTGAAACCAGTTTTGAAGGCTTGTATAATGTTTTACAGAATCAAATCTCTGCAGACATTTTGTGTTTGAGTTTTTCTTCAAAGCTGCAGCAGTTTGTACAGAGCTTCTCCTACACACTGTTTCAAATTTGTCACTGTTCTCCCTGTGTATTTTTTTTTTTGCAGGTTTGGCACCTTGTAATGGTGACCTGATAACTGGTGTGCAGATGCTGGCAGAAACCATGTGACTCAGAAGCTTGCAATTGTGTGCAAGTCTCTGAAAAGTGGGCATTGGAACTGACAGAAAAATCTGCAAAATGGGTGCAAAAGTTTCAAATTAAACATTTGCCCTTTTGAAGTTTCTACACTTCCCCCCAACATATGTGCAACAGTTTTCAGGTCATTATTTACAAGGTTTCAAACCAAAACAAAAAAACAAAATACACAGAGAGAACAACAAAATTAAAAGAAAGTGTTGGAAACACTGAAAAATGTGCTACAGCTTTTAAGAAAAACTCAAACACAAAATGTTTGCAGAGATTTCAAAACATGGTATCAAGCTTGAAAAAAAATTTGATTTCAAGCTTTCAAACAGTGAAATTTCAACATTTAAAGTTTTTTTTCTTGTCCTGAATAATAATATGATATTCATCCCACAGAAGAATGGGGCAAAAGAAATAAGAGGTGATACTACTACAAGATTCAAAGGAAAAGTAGGACAAACAAGAGAAATCAGCAGAAGTAGTGAGGAGGACATTTTATCAAGGATGAGGTTCAAACAGTACATTAATGTATAAACCTACTACAGGTAGATGTGGACATTGTGGACTACAGGAAATGGTGGAGCATTTATTTTTATATTGCCTGAGATAACAAGAAAGACATTTAAAACCACACTTCAAACAAACTAATTGACACTGGACATTAGAGGGATGACGAAGTTTGTCTTGTGCAGACTGGACAAACAGCTTTAAATACACAGGGGTGGGTGCAGTCCAGAGCTCAAACAACATTTGGGAAAGCTACAAAAGAAAAAGGGGTTATCTTCCATTTGCCACCTCTAACATTAACACTCACAAACCTTTCATACAGAAACATGAGGGTTTGATGTGTTTAGCTTGGATTACTCTTATTAAAAAGAAACAGCGGGATGACGACAGACTTTCATTTACTGTTCTCCACACTTCGGCAGCTTCACAACAACAGGACTTACGTAGGCTGAGATAAATGTGTGAGAGCCACAAGTGGCAGATTCAGCAAATTATTGTAACTGCTTTTAAAGATGCTGCTGTGAACATAAAATTGTAAATAGTTAACTGTAAAAATTTACTTTTAGCAAATGAACTCAAATTTATAACTTATTTAAAACACTTGTGCATCTTGAATAATGTATGATTAAATGTAATTGAGTGGAAAGTCAGGGAAACAGATTAAAACCTTCACATAAGGATTGGAATATGATTCTAATAAAAATTATTTGCATAAATGTCTGAGTGGGTCCAAGGAGTCCAACTTAAGGTGACCAGCTGTCCTAAAAAATTCAGGTCAATTGTGAGTTTTGAGCAGTTGCCCAGAATCCAGAGTCCTGTCTTGTTTGACCTGAAAATTAACTGTTAGCCTTCAGTAATAGATAGTATGAACAATGTCCTATTCCTTGTTGTAAAATATTTAAGAGTATTATTGATGTGTATTCACTTGTCTATTGCACTGATCATAAATAACACACTGTTGATGTAATTTAACGTGTTTAAGTGACAGGTTAGATGAGAGAGAATGCACCCACCACTGCGACAGGAATTTGTGATTAAAAATATCTAAAAAAAAAAAGTGTTTGTGACAATTTTAGCTGCTGAAATTACGTCTGAAATGACTGTAACACACCTGTCAGCTGTGCATAATGGTTCAGGGCAGGCACCTTGTAAACACAGCCTGGATACTGTGATTCATATTATCCTCAGAATCTATTTGAGTTAGAGTCTGATTTTACTCAACATTATTCAATACATTTAAATCTTTCATACACGACACACTCAGCCCCAGCTTTCCTGTTTCCAATTTCACCTGTTCTAATCTGGTCACCCCAGCCTAACTTGGCTTTCTGCCTATGCTGACCAGGGTGAATTTAGGTTAAATTAAACTATTATTAAAATCTTACCCTTACATTAGCCAGAATTATTTACCCATAATGATTTATCCCTTCTCTAAACCAACAAAACATCAAGTATCAGTGACTGAGGAAAACACATTTGTGTTTGGCGTAGGAGGTGTGGTTGTGGATTCATCAGTGCAACTTGTAACCAGCCCAGCATTGTTTAAAAAAAGTGTGCATATTAAGAGCAACACAAGCTGGTTTGACCAGCAGTTCAGTATATGCCTTCATGAAGCTCTCTGTCAGATTTGTTGCCTTGTTTCACTCAACCAGTTAATTTGGCGCACAGAATGTCTCTGAACTTTTTATGACCCTGCTGAGTTCAGGTTCAATAAGTTCACTGTTCAGTCACAAACTGAGTGGGAAAACAATTTCTAAGAATTTTATTTCATCACTTCACAGCTACAACAGTAGTCTGTAATTCCATCTGCTACTTGAAAATATTCTGCTTTGATTGTAAGATGCAAAGTTCATTCTTTTATGCTATTCTAGTTAAATATTTGCTGCTGTTGCTGTGTTTTGTAGTTCAAGGAAGCTGGCTGTAACCAAGAGCCAAATCATTTTTTGTTTTTTTTCACATTAGGATAGCAGCATTACAAATTCTCATCCTGAGACTTAAGAGGCCAATTTAAAAAATCACCAAAAGACCAGGTTCAGGTTCATGTTACTTTATTTTTTATCCATAACTTGATTTGGTTTGCAGTAGACAAAGTGTCCATCTTGACACACATTTTACAAACAACACAGACTATAGACAAACATGATAAAAGTAGCTACTCAAGCCTTCAAAAATCTTAAAGGCTATCTATGCAGGATTTATTCTTCTAGGTTTTTTTGTGTGTGTGCTCAGGATGCTTTACCAACCCAAAAAGTCAATATTTGATATCTTGCGTGAGATTCAACAATCAACCATCTTTCTAGTGCGTTTACAAGCAGCAACAGACAAATTCTACTTATTCTACATTTAAAAAGAGAAAAATAAGACATTTGTCTTTGAGGATTTCTGCCAGAAAGCTTTTCTTAGTTAGGTTGAGGGGTTAAAAAAATCAAGGTTTGGATTAAAAATAGCAAAGGCCTTTCTGGCAGGAAGCCTTGAAGGTGAACTACACCTATGTGTGGAACGCCATTTAAATCAAGCTGACTGTCTGCATAACTGACTGGTGTCCAGTGAAAGACAAATGGTAATTTGTTTTTTTTTTTTATCAACGTGGTTAGGTATATCATTGTCTGATTCCAGTATTTTTACACACACTACTAAATTTGTATTTGAGTACTTTTAGAGGAACAAAAAAAGAAATCAATCAGGGATTGTGAATCTCTATCAGAATTTTATTATAATATGGAAAATGCTTTGAAACAGCATTTACACCCAAATGCTAGGAAATAAAATATAGAACCCAGCTGATATATCAGCCAAGCAATATTATTGGTCCAGCAATATTATCAGCCAGATATTGGCCTATCACAGCTAAAGTGGTATCAGCATATTTGTTATCCGATGTGTCAATATTTGTTTTTTTGATTCATGGTTATTTATATACTTTAAACTAAAATATTGGTGTTTCAGTCCCTTGATGTTATTTTGAACAATAAAGTTTGAGAAACTGTATATCATGTCCTCATTACATATCTTCGTTACTAGTGTTTGATGACCACATTTAAAGGGATCATTACAAAAAATATGTTTGTTATTTATTATATTATTTTTATTTATTTATTTATTTTAGGTTATTTCTTGGGCCTTTTGCCTTTATTTGACAGGACAGCTGAAGACCGGACAGGAAAGGGGGTAGGGAAAGAGGATGACACGCAGCAAAGGGCCACAGGTCGGAGTCAAACCAACGGCCCCTGCAGAGGACTGACAGCCTCAGTACATGGAGCGCATGTTCTACCAACTGAGCTACAAGGGGTTAATGTACCTATGATCGATTCTCATCCTGTAAATTGTTTCACTTAATGAATTGACACAAACCAGCATTACATTTTCCATGTCTAAGTCAAAATCAAATTCAAGTGAAATTATAATATTTATTAATTATTATAGTAATTATTATAATTATTATAAAATATATCTTCTGTGATTATATCTTATGTGATTAAAAATGACAGATGTGTTTGATAAGCACATACGAGGGATCATTGCAGTTTTTTTTTCTTTTTTTGTTATATTCTATAATCTGTAGATTCAATTTTGTATAAAGAATATCCTATCTATAATGATATCTTACTTTTTTTGCTCCATAATATGAGGCAATATTTGCCCCCAAAAATCCAACTTCAGTCAGGCTCTAATAAAATGCACAGAAAATAAAACTGTGAAATGATAAAAGTAGAACTTTGGTCCTCGGTCTCTTGAGTTTCGCCCTCAGCTTTATGTGGCCACTGTTCATTTTGTTCCTATTCCCGTAATTAAAAACAAATTAATTCACCTTAAAACCAAAATAAAAGCTGGGGTCTTCATCATTTGTATTCCTGAACTTGAACTGAACACCTTTTGCGCCCCCGCCAACAGTAAAATTTTGAGACGGTCCCTAACTAATTGTCGCACAGTCAAGCGCCCAGATGAAGCTAATTTCTGCCGTCCCGCAGACGATCCTCGCGAAAATGACCTCGTAACTCAGTTCGTACATTTCCTAAACTGGGAACTTGTTCGTGTTTCGGTACAGTTAACGTTAAGTTTCGCTCGTGAGTGAACCTGCTTATCATCCGTCAGTGGTACGGACGCACCGTCACGTTACTTCTCGGCGGCTCGTGCCTCTCACATCCGTACGTGTCCGCTCAGCCCGACATGAAAAGAAACGGCGCGTATAAGTTCTTGTCAGTGTTCTCATGCTTCATCGTTTGCGTCTTCTTGTTTATATTTTGGTTCTTTATATTTTACTCAATGGTACACGCGCCATAGAGCAGGGAGTTCATCAACGTCTGTGGAAGCTAAGAAGCTAGCCGCCTCTATGCTACTTACCCACACTGCACCGCTTTATTGACAAGTCCCGCTGTCACATGATCGATCCGACCAGGAAGTAAGGATCTCTGGTAAGTGTACAAACCTCGGCTTGTTACAGTTTGACATGTGGACGTGTATATGTCTTGTTTAACGGTACAGCAGTTCGTCTGGTTTGAAATACAGTTATTGTGTGATGTCGTGACGTGTTTCCATGGAGATTCTCGTCCTGTGTGAAAAACGCTGGAGCAGTTAAAGTTGTCAAAGCTTCTGCTCTCACTGTGGGGGTTCTCTCTTAACTTACTGCAAAGTGTCACAGTCCTGAAAAAGGCAATCTGAAATTTGAACATGTATTATCTTAACTGAAACATTAAAAAAGATCCTGCAGGTGTCATGGAGTTACATGTCTTGAGGCTCATTTTTTTTTAATAAAAAAAAAGAAAAGATCCAAATAATACAACACAAAATGTATCAGATTGTTGACATCATGTTATCAGGTGGCATAGCAGTTGGATGTGGAGATTAAAATCCATTACATTAACTGATTAGTAATTTATTTTGAAAAATGTGCTGTGGTGCTGCATAGATGACCTGGCTAATACATGTTGTTCCCCTGATAAAAGAAAACATGTTTGTTTGGTCCAGATCTCAAGAAATGTCACATCATCACAATTTTAAGTTTTTTTTCAGTGAACATGAAAATTGTAATGCAAAACTGATCATTTCCACTAATTGTATTGCATATCACAATCACAATTTCAGTCAAAATAATTGCAAAATGACTTTTTCTTTTAACCAAATTGTGCAGCTCTGCACAGAGCTCAAAGAAATGTGTCCAAGCTGTTTATTTATTCTGGCCAATGCTCCCAGGTTTTATTGATGAATTTCCCTCTGTGCATTAATAAATTGCTGTATCTTCTCACATCCTGTCTTAGAGTATATTATCTTATTGATGATATGAAAAGGCAGAAAAGCAAGGGACCACATGAAATGTTACCTTAGTTCATGCAGGACATAGAAGTCGTACACCCTAGCTGTAATCAGCTGACAGCCTGCCAATTGAATCATTGTTACCAATCAGTCACACATCAATCATAGCCATTCTCACCACAAGGCAGTCCATTTAAATATGACACCCTCTTCACACATATCTCTCCTGTCAATGCTGCACATACCGCTGCTGCCGGCAAGCTTGCCGCCATCACCCCAGCCTCCACGTTTTTGGTGTAAAATCACGCCTCAGAGTTTAAAAAGGAAGAACAAATATTGTTTTGCATAGGGCTTCCTCTAGTATACTTTGGGGGTGGGGTGAAAAGTGAAAGTGAAAGAAGTGAAAAAGAAATGCAAAAATTATTGTTCCCCCAAAAGTCGTGACTCATATCACCATCGCAGTGCACTGGTTACTGGCTATTTGTTTCATACTTTATTGACTGATGACTGGTTAACTGTGTGAATTAGCTCACTCATTTTATTGAAGAGTGTCCGTTTACTGTTTACTTCACTGGATTGTGTATTGCACAGCACCATCAGAGGCCATGAGATCAGCAGCTAATGTGTATTTATGTTTATCCTGTTAGTTGCAACATCAATGTGACTGTAAGCTTCATACTGTAATTGTGTCTCAGTTATGACAGATTATATAGCCTGCAACTGTTTTGTAACCCACAACTGTGTAATTTCACAGCTTGTAGTACTTGACTGCGCGCCCTGTTAGTGAAGTTGTGATGGCATCTGACACCAGTGAAGCGGCGTCCTCCGCTGCAGACCTCAAGCTGCAGTTTGCTCCGTTCAGCAGTGCTCTGGAGGCTGGCTTCTGGCACCAGCTCACCCAGAAGAAACTCAACGACTACAGACTGGATGAGAGCCCCAAGTGTATCAAAGGATACTACTACAATGGTGAGCGGTCAGATATTATCATTATAGTGCTTTACTCTTAAGTTGCTGTTTTTTCACTTTTTTTCTAGACATTATGTAATACATACCATATCTTTATCATGCAGTGTCACTCACGTGAAAATAGACTGATGTAGATATATTTTAAATAACAATTTTGAAAAACTGTTAACCATTCAAAATTTCTGTCCTGTAGGTGACCCACTTGGTTTGCCCACTCGCCTGACGTTGGAGTTCAGTGCATTTGAAGTGTAAGTACGATGCCATATGTCGCCTATTTAAACCTTATTCTAATATGCAGTTCTTGTTATTTCATCTTTAAAAGGTCAATACATAACAGGTTGAATTACTAACAGAAATACAGTTTGAAACCTGCTACCATCTTAATGGTTATAAATCGGTTTCTCATTCTGAATTTGTAAACTGCAATTTTTTCAATGTTTATTTTATTTACATGGCCATAACATTAGCACTGAAACTGCAACATACGATAAAACCTGTCCACTGTGTTTAGAGTTTGTTGTGAAACACTGGTCTGGGGGTGGTCTGTACGGTGGTGTGAGGACAATGGTGTTTCTCTTTTGTGTTGGATTTTCAACTCAGTGGGTTGACAGTCCTAAAGTAGCAGAGAAGACTGATTGTTCAGATTGATTTGTTCAAACATGAAACTAGCGTTCAATTTTTCATTTCTAAGTCAAAATCAAATTGAAGTAATACATTTATTCATTGAAGTATATCTCAAATTCATGTGGTCAAAAAAGAAAGATCGGGTCTTTCATTAATCTACACAATGGTGTGTGGCTTACATGTTTGTAAAAAACAAAACAAAAAAAAACTGGAGATGATAATTTTATTGAGGCTGTTATCAAAACTTTTAACCAGGGCTGATGTTGTGATGTTGTGACATTTGTTGGGGTCTGTACCAAACAAACAGTCCCTCATTATAATGCTGTCTTCTCACACATTTTTGAGAAATTGCAATGTCGTTCTGGTTCTGTGATTTCAATATTGCGATTTCATTCACTAACATTGTGATTAATTGTGCAGCCCTACTTTTAACACACATGTAGAAATCAAGATGCAGTCACTGTGGTGGTTTCCTTTTTTAAGCTTTTGAACAATGCATATGCAAGTTGAGAGAAGTTTTCATTGTTGTGGAATAATGAATGACTGAACTTCCTTTAAAGTTTATCAGCAGGTCAGTTTAGGGTTGAACTAAATTTGGATCGGCGCTCACATCAGGTCATTCGGAAGCTTTCAATAAATCACCATGTTTACAGTATGTAGCATGTTGCACTGAAGCAGCTGAAGGGTTTAGTTGAGGTTCTTATTTATTTTCCTAAAACATGTTTTTTATGCACTTTTTTATGTGTTTTGATAAGATTTGTTTTTTTGAGAAGATTCTTTTTAACTTTCATAAATCATGTTTTCTTTTGATTGCGCACTCGAGAATAACAAACACTGTTGGGTAATTAATTTCAAGAATGGTGTTGATCCATTTTTTTTGCCTGAAGTTTATAAAAGCATGCACATCCTAATGCAAAAGAAGTAGATGTCATGCTCCCATGAACATTCATACCAACATGCGATATTTTGAGTGCAAGCCCTTCTTCAGACATGAAAAAAACAAATTCAGAGACACAAGTTACAAGTACCTGTCCAAGGGGTCACCTGTTTTTGCAAATGAACCGTACAGTTACTACATACAGTTTGTGTTCCTGCAGTTTAATACAAAGCTGTGATGTGTGTTGCTGTTAGTGATGGTCCGACACCAGCTCGTTGCTGTCCAGCTATTGGAACACTGTATAACACCAACACACTGGATGCCTTTAAGACCACCGATAAGAAGGCTCTGCTGGAGAAGGAGGCCAAAGAGGTAAAAGACTGTCGACATCTAGTAAAGGAATATCTGTGCCAGAAATGGTCACTAAGTTAAGAGACTGAGAATTAAATGATTTAATGAATGTAATCTTTCATCTCCTGTTGTTTTGTAGATATGGGACGCTGTTCAGTCTGGGGCTGCGTTGAAGGACCCGTCCATCCTCTCTAGATTCATTGTGCTGACCTTTGCAGTGCGTATGAACAGTATTTTATAAAAGTGTTAGTTCTGTGTCGTAATGACTTCATGTGTGACTGTCTTTCTATTTTACTTTAACTCCTTGTGCTATTTTGAAATTCCTCTGTCTTACCATCTTTTTTCAGGATTTGAAGAAGTACCATTTCTACTACTGGTTCTGCTTCCCTGCACTCTGTTTCCCAGAGGGAATAAAGATTGTCCAACAACCTTCTGTCCTCGAGCAGGTTTTCTCAGCAAAACAGGTTGGCTTTTCATAGATTATTCTACAACAGCTGTACAATTTGAAATGATACTGCAGGCTCTCAGGAAAGATTAAATCGAAAGCAACTGGACTTGTTCAAAAGTCTTTTCTGAAGACGTTTCGCCTCTCATCCAAGAAGCTTAATCAGTTCATGCCTGTCAGACTAGTCTGAGCTGACAGGCATGAACTGATGAAGCTTCTTGGATGAGAGGGAAACGTCTTCAGAAAAGACTTTTGAACAAGTCCAGTTGCTTTCGATTTAATCATTCCTGAGATTACAATGACCTGGACGAATGAGAACATTCACGGACATGATACTGCAGGCTATTTTCTCTTTTCTAAATTTGGAGTTTTTCAGGGTTTGACACCGTACATATGGATCCTGCAAATGTTGATGCTCATTACAAAATCTAGACATAAAACTTAGTTGAATTACTGCATAATATTCATAGTAAACACTGTTCCAAGGAGTTTCTATGACAGGCAGCAGAGCTGCAATGATTAGCAGATTAATCGATTAGTAGAAAGAAAATGAAATGCCAAGTATTTTTGATCATCCATTAATTTCTTTTCATTTAAGACGGTAAATTAAGTGTCTTTGGGTCTTGGACTGTTTGTTAAATGTTTGTTAAATAAATAATTTGTTAAAAAATAGCAATTTGTAGATGACACTTTGAGCTCTGGGGAATTGTGATGCATTTTTCACAATATTTCAACATTTATAAACAACAGAAAAAGAAAAGTATAATGAAGTGAAGTGAATTGTTACCTCTCAGGTCAGTGGATCCAAGGACTGAAAAACCCTAATTAAGAGAGAGTCAGAATGACTCATGAACACCATGGTGCCAACTACCGACCACAGTGATGGCAGTTTCTCCATTTTCCACCGTCTCCCTTTCTGTTCTTTCTCTATCAACCTACATTATCGATGTAATGTAACACCTTGGCAGTTAATAACTGAGATTCATGAGCTGCAAGACATCCCAGCCTGCCAAAGTTTAATCAGCTCAAAACTAAAATGAGGCCAAAAACAGAACATGACTTCATTGATCATTGTTTCTCGCAGTTTGACTTTATTTAACTGAATTACACAATTTAACAGATGCAAGCAGAGTCAACAAATGCTTGACCAGTTATAACTGTATAAAAAATCTTGTAATAACTTGTCACGAACAACCTAGTTTTCAGCAGTTTCGTGCGTTTATCTCATAAATTAATGCAAGAATGTCACTAATTTTCATTCATGACATTGATGAAATAATGAAGTGTTTTTGGAGAGGGTGGAATGAATTTTCCGCTGTGAGGTAACCGTCACTCTAAAAGACCTTTTGTACAGATTTGATGCTGATTATAGCTTTGTACTATACTAATGGGTAGGTGTGCACCTCAACAGTGCGAATTATATGACAGATACTGTTACAAATCTCTCTTGTATTTAATAAGCATTTCATCTGATAGACGACATGGTTTGTGTAACTTCTAAAATACACACATATTAGAGAAATTCTGTAAATTAGAAATTATTTTTAAGAACAGTACCTTGTAAATGTATGTAACTCTACTGGAGATTGTCTTACAAGAGTAGAAATAAGTAGACACACTAAACAGCCTACGTGTTCATAATTGCTAACAGCAAGAGTTATCTTTGCAATGAGTGCCATCATATATTTTCAGCATCTGTAAGTTTTACAGTATTTATGTATTTATAGTCAAAGAAGTCAGAACTGCTGATATTATGCTTCAGAAAATCTCCCGTGTTCTCGACCCCTGATAAGCAGCAGAGTGGATTTTATTTATAATTGCCCTTTAAAAGCTCCATAAATATGGTGGATGTTCTTAATTATGTCTGACATCTAATTATATCTGTCTCAGATCGCAGCATTGCAGGAGGCCTATGATGGCCTGTGTATCAAAAGAGGGACCACTGCGGTTCCTTACTTCCTAATGAAGTACACAGCTGACTCTGTTCAGATGGCTCCACTCGAGGACTGGGATACATTCTTCACTGATGCTAAGAAGGTGCCACTTCATTTTGTTTTGTGTGTTTTTTTTAACACTTTTCATCTTTTAAAGGAGATATCTGTAATATAGTTACTGTAATAAATCATAAACTGACCATGATATGTCATCTGAGATTGAGGCAACACGTGAAGTTGAAATACCGTGCAGCAGCCAGCATGTTCTACCCCTCAAAATTTCTATTCCAACTGTTTTTGTTTGCCTGTTTCATATTTATTAGAGTTAAAATTAATGGCAGATGTTTGCTGAATGAGTAAAGTAGTAAGAAATCATTAATAATCTTTTAGAGGGAGTAGATGTTTATTACAGTTAAATTGAGCAGTATGTTAATGGAGTCTGGCAGTCAATGAGGCACACAGTCATTGAACTCCATCTCCAGAGTGTGGATTTTAAGAGCAGTGGGCGTTTGTTTTCGTGATAACGGGTTTAGCTTTACATTGACAGACAACTGACATTTATAAACATCTTATCAACTTATAGTATGGGACTCGTCGTCGCTTGTCATTGTCAGAGTGTCATGTGGCACTCGTGTAGGTCCAGTGTTCCTCCCACCTGCCTGAACTTCGAGTCAGGGGAAGAGGGCGGGGGTAAACAACTCACTTCAATGTTTTTAGTATACCGTCTGGTCCTTTAAAACAACTGAAAAAATGCAGTGGGATAAGTATGATTAAAAAAGTCTAATAAAATGTGTGTGTTCAAAGATTGAAGTACTGTAGGATTGTTGTGTATACAAAGTATTAATACAGTATATTTTGTGGCTCATGCCTACCACCAGATTAGATTTTGTTGTATCACGCACACCCACACACGCACACACTCACAGTTGGTAATGTAAACACACCGTGTTTGGTTTTTCTAGGTTACTGTGGGCGTCTATGATCCATGCACTCTGTCTCAACATCCGGGCTGGCCACTCAGAAATCTGCTGGTCCTCTTAGCTAACCGATGGTAAGCCCTGCTTCTGTGTGTGTGCTGTGAAAAGATGAGGAAGTTCTCTTGAGGACTCGGTGTAGGTTCCTTTTAAAACACATGACTGTTTTTAAGCTTAGACCGTTTCACTTTATTTAGGCACCAAGCCATATGGTAAAAGACAGGAAATCTCTGCTGAACTAATTTCCTGTTTCTGGATTGTAGGGAGCAGGTCACAAACATTGCTGTGATTAAAGATGCTGATATGAACTTCCAGAGTTAAAAGCAGTGCATGAATAACTTTGTACTAACACAAAAAAGCAAAAATCACAGGTTTTCTGTGACACTGACAGACTGAAAAAAGAAACTTTTTGTCTGTTGCGTAGCCACAGTGGTGTCGTAAGAGTTTAGTGAGGCTGAGATAAACTCGATGAATTACACTTCTTTCTAGATGGCAGCACCGGCTTGCAGAAATGACTGCTGTTGTTAAGATTGCACTACTTGTCTACAAAGCTGTAAATTTTCATGATAAACACGATCTGTTATGACCATATCTTACGTGGTGCTCACGTCATGGTCTTAAAACATAAGTCAGACTTTCCATCTCATCTAGTCATCCTTGTCTGTTGACATTTCAGTGTGAGGTCTTCATTGCTGGCTGCCAAGACTATTTTATCCACCTACAGACTTCTAATATTATCCCAAAATTCCTCAAAAAGAGAAGTTTTGCCAGAACATCACCAGAGTTATCAGGGCACGGTGCTCCTGACTGTTCCAGTGCTTCCAAATGAATACGTTTATGTTTTGTGAAATAGACCATGCAGTTTCTCAGTCTGGATGGACTACAATGGTTGGTTTGTTAAATCATACCAGAGCCATCAGTGACACACAGACACAGCACACAGCAGCTGCTGTATGTGGACACCAGAGGTTAAACTGAGTAAAACACACACACACACACACACATATGGTATCCAGCATCTTGAAACTTGAAACTGAGTCTTGTACAGCTTTTAGCCAGTGAATAGTCGGTCTATTCCTCACAAACAGTATATTTTCCATAATAATATTTTCTAATACTTACTTGGCCATTGATGAGGCCACCTTATGTTTGTGGTTTGAAAAGCAGGAACAAAACCTATTCTCCCATTCAAAAGTTAAAGGAGTGGTCCATTAGCTGGGGATTATGTAAAAGTCCAGTTTTAAATATTATATCTAATGTGTCTTGACATCAAAGTATGAAGTAAGTGAAGTACACACGAGAATTGTTTTGTGTGTAAGAATAACAGATTTCACAGCATCATAATGTTACTGCTTATAAATTGTTTACTGACTCTAGTTGTTTCAGAGATGATGGTGGTATGTGGAGGCTTGTACGTGTTTACTGAAATGTTTATAGAGGAAATATTTCAGTGGGGAGTTGGTGTAAGATGTTTTTTATTCATTACTCGACAGTTAATCCAAGGATCAAGGTCTGAGCATATTCAAATATTTACACAAAGTGACATATGTTGCATATTTTAACCTCATGTCAGCTTGTAACTTTGCAATCACAAGTTTGTGTTGCACAAATGTAATCACACCCACATGGTTTTAAGCATCTTCCTGGTTCTTGTGATGCAGTTAAACAGCATCCTGTAGCTGTACTGTACTGTTGGTCAATGATGGAAGAACTCGACTAAAATAGTTTCCTCTTTGTGACTTGATTTTAAACAAAGCTGTGCTTTAAGTGTTTACTGCTTTCCACATCTTATATTATCATTTCACGTAGTTCTGTTGCAAAATGTTTAGTTCTTCCTGCACCCAGTGATGTCATAGTGAGGTGCAGTTGTAGTTGGTGTTAAGGAGGAATTACAGACTATTTCAGCTTGGGTTATTGGTCTCTGCCTCTGGGTAGCCAGGGGACGTACTAGATGAGATTTTCTTTTTTTTTTTCACTTAATTCTACGTTTTGTTCAACATACATTCAACAATAGTTGTTGGCTAAGTGGTGATAGACGGCAACTAAGGTTGTCAAAAGTATTGATACTTGATTTAAATGCCTATTCAAGATGTCAGTTCAGTCTTTATTTTGATGCTTGAGATTTGGCTTGCAAAATAGAAAAACCAGACAGTGTTCAGTGACTGTACCAGCACTGTGCGCGGGTTTTTTTCGGTCCATGACCTCTTTGTGCAGATGTATCGAGTATCCTTTTTTTTATGCTATTATTGTATTGATGTTTAAAATTCTGGTATTGTGACACCCCTAATGGCAACATGGGTTTGGGCCTCAGAAGCTCACATGCAGTGCACCACAGACGGGCAGACAGACAAGCAAAGTACTCAAACCCGCCTCTGTGGTTGTTCCCGCTACAGTAGGTGTCTCCAGGACCACATTTGCCATGATGACACATACACACACAGACTCAAAAAGTAAACATAACACCAGCCACATGCTGTTGTGGCTGGTATTTTTTTTTCACTTTAAAAATAAATAGATAGTGAAAGTACAAACATTGTATCAGCAGGAAGGCTGTTCCATACTCGAGGAGCATAAACACTGAACGCTGTATTCATAGATTTCAATGAATGGTTGTTTTGTGACCTGAGAAATCAAAGTTGAAGACCAGGATGAAGCTGAAAGTGCAGTTTGATTTACCACAGAGCAGCAACAAGAATTTGACAAAAAATAACAGGATGATAACAGTGATGGATTGCTACTAATAAACGAGAGCAAGTAAAAACTAATGACTCCAAGTTGATCTTAATCATCTCTGAAAATTAATATAAATTTGTTAAATTACATCATCATATTGCATCAGCATCTGGGAATGTAAGAATTAAAATGCTCTCTGCATTTGGTGCTCTGTGTTTCACTGCTGTTCAGTTTGGGAGTACGGTACAGTACACACCTCCGAGTTCAGGTCAACAGTTCGTTCATGTTTGGTCACACGTTTCCCCAGAGAGCCTAGTTTTTCCTGGCGCTTGTTTTGCAGTTTCAAAAACATTTTTATTGCATAATTATTTTTCATGTAAACAAGGAACTCCCACTGAGGCCAGTTTAGCATCCATGTCCTTAGATACCAGTGGCTTATCAGCAGCAAATACCTTTTGAGAGTTTAGCCCTCATGCTGCAGTCTGAGGCAGTTTTAATCCAATACAAACTTCATCAATCTTGTGCTTGACTTCACTTTCTCTCAGCGTGAAACATAAACTGTTGATACTGGCTTAGATTAGTAAAGATAGAATTGCAGCGTAGCCGCGATGTCTCGCCTATTCAGCTGTTTGATTGTATAATCTGACTGTGGTTATTTAGCACCATATATGGGGAGATGTGTTGCTATGCGGATATGTGTTGATCAATTGTTGTGAGTGCTCATTTGTCTGTGTTGTTTCTTGTACCAGAAGGAGCACAATCCACCTTATTTCACTGTTATGTGAGATTTTAATCTTGTTTTTGTTTATTACAAGTGTGCAAGCTTTTAATCAGTACCCTGTGCATGATGTGTGTTTAATGTCCGTTTTTGACTTTTGCATCTCCTGTATTTGTGTGTGTGTGTGTGTGTGTCAGGGGCTCTAAGCTGGACACGGTGGAGGTGCTGTGTTTTAGGGACAGAACTCTGCAGGGAAGCCGCTCCATTCAGCACAGTCTCATCTTCCAGATCAAACTACCTGAGCTTCCCCTCAACTCAGGTAACTGACATCCCTTCGTCGTGTGTGGTGTGTGTGTGTGTTGTGCAGGTCACAGTAAATGTCATGTGTTGGTATTTTTGTCTGTCCATGCATTTGTTCTTGTTCTTCTGAATGTGTGTGAATTTGTGTGTAAATTGTAACTGATATGATCCCTCAGTCTTACTTTCCACTGAGACTGTCTGCTTCCTTTTCAAGCTGCACTAATCTCACACAGCTTCTCTATTATTCCTTTATCTATTGAATAAGGGATGAAAGTAATTTAAATGGTAATAGCAGGATGGGACAGGGGGTAGCTCTGTCATCTGTGAAGTTTTTTGTTGAGTTCAGACGAGGTGTCTTTGTTTACCTCAGTCTACGTCTCCAGCACATCCTGGGTTTTAATTAACTCACAGCGGATATAATAATGCAACCAAAATTGATTAAGCTATTCTGTTTGGTTTTGCATGGACAAACTTGGTATTGTTTTGAAAGTGATTAATAAATCTACCTCAATCCAACTTCTCACATGCACCACGCTCCATTGTCATTACAACAGAAACATATTTTACTCTTCAGAAAGGTGAAATAAACTTCTTGATTCTTGATGAATGTGCACCCAGCTAGGGAAATTTGGTTCCCAGAATGTTCTAGGAACATTTGTTTTTGTTTCTGGGAATGCTTAAAGTTCCCTACATGTTAAAACGTTAAGTTTTTATGACTAAAACTAACGTATTGTAACGTTGCCAGAACTTTCTGGAAAGGTTACTGGCTGAATAATAACCTTCCTGTTGTTCTGACTCCTGACTTACATCTAAGATTATTGTTCTGTTTCCAGAATGTTTTGGGAACGTTAGGTGAATGATCCGGGAGGTTATTTGAACATTTCCCCTTAATGCTTCCTGGATGCTCAAACCCCAGGATTTTCTGACTAATGTATTGTAACGTTCACAGAATGTCCTAGGAAGGGTAGAGTAATGTTCCAGGAAGGTCAGTTTCCCCTTATATCTCCCTAGATGTTAAAATGACCTTATGGTTACCCTTCTGGAACGTTCTGGTAAGGTTAGTTGAATGTTCCAGTAAGGTTACTTGAGCATTTCCCCATAACATTCCCTAGATGTTCACATGGGAAGTTTGCCTTACATAAAGCAGTTTCCAAAATGTTTTCTTAAGGTTAGTTGAACATTCCAGGAAGGTGGCCTGAACATTTCCCCTGAACTTTTCCTACATATAAAAATGGCAGTTTTTTCCATCATAAATCCTACATTACTGTTACATTTCTGGGAATGTTAGTTGACTGTTGAAGAAAAATGAATAGAACAGTCCCCCTTAACGTCCCTGGATATTAAAAGGAGTTTTTCCAATGTAGAATTAACTTTGTGGTCATGTTCTCAGTATGGTCCCAGAAAGTCACTTGAACGTTCCTCCTTAATATTCCTTAATTGTTGCAGGAGCAAGTTTTTCTGATGTAACACTAACACCAGTTTGTTCCAGGAAAGTTGTGGGAATGTTATGTGTTGACTGGGCACATATCTAAGCCTAGTATTTAACCCGCATGGTCTGTTTAAATTGTCCACGTCCACAAGCATTACACAGAAACATTTGTGCATCTAGCAGCTAAAGGTGACAGTGAAGGGTAAACAAGGAGTGCTGAGTCAAAAGTGTTGGGTTGAGGGCACATGAAATGAAAGTGAAAATTTCATGATGATAATTTGAGCAAAGTTTAATAGTTTGAGTGCGACTCTACTCTAAAATACTGCTGTTTGTCTGGGTGCTTCTCCAGGACAAACTGGTTTTGGCCACAACAGTCAACAGTGTAACATATCATACTGCCAATACTAACTTATTGCAATTAATGAAATTTAGTTAACTACTGGATTTTTATTAATCAGAAGTTGCATGATGCTGAAAATTCATGTGAACAAATTAACAAAAAATAAACCAGACTTGATACATCTGGGAAGATGAAGCTGTAAAGACACAGAATGACTGGCTGATGTTTGGTGATGCTTTTGGGTTTATTCAGTTCAAAGAACTATATTTATCCCAGAGGGGCAATTCCTGTGGCAGGCATAGTTAGAAAAAAGATGCACACAGGACATATAAAGAAAATATATTATAGACAAACACTGCCGCATGGCAGAGGTACAGCTTGATAAACAGCAGTGACCATGCAGCAAAGATATTCAAATAAAATGAAACACATGTATTCTGTCCTCTACTGTCCTCTCTTGCTCTTTTCAGAGAGACTATTTCTTCTTGAGAAAGTGATGACAATGAAAACTGTTGACAGTGAGGTCTGTGTATCATTCAGAATAACAAGGACGCTGTTCCTGAAAAGACATGTGGCTGTTACATGCTTTAAATGTATTTTCATGCTGTGGAAATCCATTTGCCTCCTTTGTGTTGAGATGGAGGCAGAAATCTCTGAGATGGTTTTATTGAAAAATGAGCAAATGCAACCAAAGTTTCTGCATAGCTAGAAAAATGTATTTATGTAATTTGGATGAATCAGCACTTTAAATGACCAGTTTGAAGCATTTTGCCGCATCTAGCATTGAGTTTGCAGATTGCAAACACCTCATCTCACTCTCCCCTTCCAAGTTTGTAGTGGCAGTGAAACTGGCACAGAATGCAAAGGGCAGTATTTAGAGTCAGTGTTTGGTTTGTGTATTCTGGGCTACTGTAGAAAGTAAACATGACAGTACAACATAGGGGCCTCCATACTGTATGTGGCTCATACTAAGGTAACAAAAAAACAATGATTCTTATTTTCTGGTGATTATAAACTAATGAAATCATACTTATGATTATTATATTGCATTTCTGCCATATAACGCCAATGTAGTTGTTGGGAAATCGTCTGCATAACAGTAAGATGTAGTAAGAAAAGAAAAAGCCACACAACACAAATCATTTAACCCTACCCCACAAAACATGGCATACATGTGTGGATAGAAGATATTCACAGTACAACACAATAAAAGGTGTGAACAGCACAGCAGAATAAAAGGTGCGAAGGATACAGGAGAATAAAAAGTGTGAACAGTGCAACACAGTAAAATGTGTTCACAATACAGCAGAATAAAAAGTGTAAATATTAGCAAAATAAAAGGTGTGAACAGTACAGTGGAATAAAAAAGTGTGAACAGTGCAACAGAATAGCAGGTATGAACAGTACAATCAAATATTCCCAATAAATCTTAACACAATGGAGCTTTTCCCACATCTCTGGCTTTGTAGTATGTATATTTTATACTTCACAATGTGTTTTTTTTCCACAGCATGTCCTAAGAGTGTGGGTTGGGAGAAGAACCCTAAGGGGGCCATGGGCCCCAGGATGGTCAACCTCAGCGAATGTATGGACCCTAAAAGGTAATAAACACTAAACAGATGTATTTTGGAGTTAAGAGTATAACTGGAGTACATCAGCCTACACCCGAAAGCACACCTGAGAAAATAATGAATAGCAAAATGAAATGTTGAAAATGAAAAAGTTATTTTAGATTTGCAATATATATTAGACAAAGTAGACAATCTACAGCAAAGTCTATAATTTTGGTGCTTTATGTTAAGGGGCTGGTTTGGATCAGTTTACACCTCCGCAGTTGGAAACAAATATTTTTCTTAGTAATACTACGACGTGTGTGCTGTGTCATCTATTGCTTTGGACAGTGTAATAAAATATAAAATTTATCACTTTTTGAACAAAATGTGTCTTCACTTGTCTCCATTGACTGTCTGCAGGCTTGCAGAGTCATCAGTGGACCTGAACCTGAAACTAATGAGATGGAGACTGGTTCCCTCTCTGGACCTGGACAAGGTGGTCAGCACAAAGTGTCTTCTACTGGGAGCCGGGACTCTGGGCTGCAATGTAGCCAGGACTCTCATGGTAAGCGTGGACGGATTAATGGATGGAAAGAAGGAATCTGACTTGGTGTAACTGGTCATTGCTTATAATCTTTTATGCTTCCGTACTAGTCTACAGATGTCAGTTTTTAATGCTTAATCCCAATATTAAGAGAGCAGGGCCATGGATGACCAATATGTAATTGCGATGTCAAAACAAAGAAAAGTCATGTTTAATTCCATTATTGCATGCACATTACATTGTATACATCTTAGCTATCTTATCTTACCTTAGTCAGTAACACTGTGTTTAGATTTTTTTTTTTTTTTTTGTTAATTAATAAAAAAAAAATACACTGGGTTGTGCTGTAGATTTTGGAAGTGAGTACAGTATGAGAAGTCATTCAACTGCATTATTACATATAACATAATGTATAACACTAGCCAGTTATGGTTTTATTTTAGATTTGCTGTCATTTAGGATGGGAGAAATGTATTAACATTTAGAAAAGACTATGCTGACAAAATTCTGTGATCTAACATATCCCCACTGATATCTAACTCTCAGTGACACTTTAATTTTCCACACACTGGGAACTCGACTCGTAGGAATAATCTTGGTGCAAAACTTAAAGATAAGATCAAAACTGTGCAGCAACATTTACAGATGTAGTTTCAACCAACGTTTGTAATAGACATCTGGAAGTGAGTTAAAGGTGTAAGTAAACACAGGTCACCTCCTTCGTTGATGTTACATCTGGAGGTTTAAACCATTAATAAATCTCTGTGAATAGAATATTGATCACAAAAAGCTCCAACAGACAGAAAGTGACGAGAATAGCTTGTGTGAGAAACAAGATAAAGGTTAAAAAAAAAACTGTCCAACCTGTTGTTTTAATTGACTTCACTGTCAGAATTATTAGTGGTGAGACGGTTGAAACGTATTGCTTCATACATGTTAGATTATTACATTATTGTACATGTTGGTGCAATTGACATATGCAGAGAGCAGTCAGTAAGTGTTAAGTCAGGATTTCAATGAACTCCTTCTTCTCCGTCTTGGCAAATAGAAGTTCAGCTGATTATTATTGATCTTTGAAGCACTACCAACTCTTGACACTGTCAACAACAAGTTCCACAGACTTTCATGAATCAATACCGTACACAGCTCTGCAAAACGTGCAATCTTACGAGGATTACAACTCTTATCTGAGCTGTGAATGTAAGCAGTGTCTTTTCAGGATGGGTTCCAACTAAATCGATCTGCAGTCTTTGTTATATTGGTGATTTGTTGTAATCTTGCCTTCTACCTGCCCAACTTTTTTTGGCTGAACTAGGCACAAAAGTGTACAGTGAAATGTGCTGTGTACTAGGCCTGAGCAATAAAACAGTGTAATGTGTCGGCATTAGACCCTTCATCAACAGCAAATAAGGAAACTGTTCAACAAAATGTTCAATAGTTTCACTCTAATGTATCAAATGCAAATTGTGATGCCCTGGCTCATAAACAGCCTCTCATATCCCTTGATACTGCAACTGCTGCGAGTGACACAAAAACAGAAATGTTTTAATAGTCGTGTTGTGAGCACAGGGTGTAACAGGGTGGAGTGAGAGAATAATGCAGATCGTGAAGAAATTGTTCGTAAAAAGGACAGGTCAGCTGACCAGTATGGCTTTTTAAAAAAAAAAAAATTATAGTCTATTAAGTCTACTACATGTGTAGCTTATAAGGTGGTTAAGTTCAAAGTAAGGCAGTTAAATTCAAAATTAAGTGTTTAGATTTACCTTTTCTTTAAAATATGTCAATAATATTTGTACAATAATACTACAAAAATAATTATCAATATTTACCCATATTGTCTAAAATGAAATATTGGTCCCACTTTACAGTACACTAATAAGATATAACAAGCTGTACACTGTATCGAATTAAACAAAAACTAGAAACAATATGTTCTTTATTAGACAGTATTAGACCCTTAATTAGAGGATAATTAGGAACACATTACAACAGAACTGTACTGTAATCTAAAGTCAAATCACATATCTGTTACTTATTGACCGATGTCTGCTTCTTTAAACAAATCACATTATTTACATACAGTATTAGAAAAAGTCTGTGCAGTCACTCAGAGACAAAATATTCTTCTACCTCTATAATTTTGTCCTTTGCTTGGTAGATCTGGTTCGCATATCGTTTTTTAAATGCAGAAGTAGCAGATATGTGATTCCACTTTGGTTTACAGTACAGCTGTTTTGTAATATGTCCCTAATTACCCTCTAATAAAGTCTAATAAGGGTCTAATGAAGGGTCTAACACGGTCTAATTTAAGAACATATTATTTCTAGTTTGTCTGCTTTGATTCAAAGTACAGCTTGTTATGTTTTATTAGTGTAGCATTGGGTGCATAGTGTCTAATTAGGGTATAACTATTGTCTAATAAAGAATATTATTTCTAGTTTTTGTCAAATTTAATACAAAATATGTCTTGTTACATCTTATTAGTCCTCTGGTAAATAAATTGCACCAAAAACATTTTGCCATGATCCATTTTTCAGCTTTATTACCCAGTCCTACTGTATACTGTAAATCAATTTGCCTCCAACTTATAATGGAAAACAGAAAAATGTGTCTCCTCTTGCTGTTGTTATCATGTAATTCAGGATCCCATCATTTTATCCACAGACTTCGTGTGAAGTTTATCCAATAACACCTGGAATAACATAATGCTGATTTACGCATGAACCTTTTGCCATTCTCTGTGTTTACTATGAGTTTGCTCCCCCAGCATCAGCTGAATCTGCTCTATTGAATGACCAGATCCAAAAGGCTGCTTTGTCCCTTTTCAGTAAATTGAACAAATTAAATAAATGTGTTTTGAAAAACATAATAATTTTGGAGATGTCAGTTTATCGCTGTCTGCAGCTATATAATGTTCATTTTAATGTAGTTCTATGCTTCGTTTTTCAAACATCATTTACTTACTTTCTGAGAGGGCACTTCAGGCAGTCTGTCACTCACCGTAGGCATGAATAATACTCTGGAGAAAATGTAATTGATAGTGTGGCCAGACTTTGTGTTAATAGAGACTGATACTGAATAACAGGTTGCACTACCTGCACATTGATGCATCCATTATTTCAAAATGAATACTTATAATTTTTGAAATACACAGCGAGCGCACAACCTCCCACTCATCGCCGCTGCCGCTGCTTACAGAGTGCTGCTCAGGACAATGTTCATGTCAGTAAATAGTGGTTAAGTATTTCAAAATAATGTGATTAGAATTATGAATACTGTTTTCTCCTTTGTTCTCCAGGGATGGGGAGTGAGGCACATCACTTTTGTAGACAATGCAAAGATCTCGTACTCCAACCCAGTTCGGCAGCCACTTTATGAGTTTGAGGACTGTCTTGGAGGAGGGAAGTCCAAAGCCATGGCGGCAGTTGACCGACTCACCAAAATCTTTCCTGGTGTGGTGAGTATTTAAAGTCAAATAGCAATGCTCAGACTGTGGAAAATGCAAAGGGATAAAGTGAGCAGGTCATTTTTGTGAAATAAGGGCTTGAATCGCTTTGAAGGGGTTTATTTCACAATAATGACCTGCTTACTCTTCGTTATTCTATTACAGGGCTACTCATTAAAAAGAAAAACAGATACTTTGACAAAAAATATTAATCTAAAATTAATTTATTGCTCCTCCAGAGTCTATGATAAGAACTGTGTCCATAGCAACAGTCTGTTCTTCTTAGCAACGGTATATTCTTTGTAGTAATGGTCAGTTCTTCATAACAATGGTCTATCATTCGTAACAGCGGTTTGTCATTCACATCACTGGTCTGTTCTTCTTAGCAATGGTCTGTTCTTCATTGCAGTGGTCTGCTATTCAGAAATAACAGACCTAAGAATGCCATAATTGACCAATCAGAATCGAGTATTTAACAAAGTCGTGTAAGATATCTTTTTTGTTAGTTTTTATCCATGAAGTTGACAAATATTATGCTTCTGTTGTTTTTCACCTTTGTGCAGAATGTCACCAGTGTTTAACTGGATTGACATCACAGTAATCTGATTCTGTTTATTCTGGGGTTATAATTGTATTCCTGTTTGATTGGCCGTGTCTGAGATGTGATGGCCAAACCATGCAGAAAATGAAGGGTCTTGTTACTTGCATATTAATGCAGCTGGTTTCATTACTTCGTTAATTAATGAGTGGGTTCTCTGGGGGAGATATTTCGCTTTATTACTAAATGAAAAAATCAGCCAAACACTCACAGCAGGGCTCTGTTTTGGTGTGAAAGAGCGCACCCATCTCTCATTAAGCCACTTAGAAACGCATAGACCAAAATGCATATTTATGATGTGAATTATGTTTATGGATGCACATCTTTAGTTCTGCAAGAAGCTGCGGTTCATGACAGGATGAGTCACGTTAATGTTACCTGCCTTTCTTTGTTAGGTAATGCTGGAATTTGGGAGGTCACAGACGTAAAAATTCAGTAACCTGTTTACCACTTGTATGGGGTTACAGCCTTCAGATTTTGCTTAGCAGTTATTATATATTATTCCCAACCATTAAATGGAGCAGTTCAAAGAGAAACACAGATTTTCCCTTTTAAATTGTTTAATTTGACAGATTTTTAGGGGCCTGAAAATGTGAGACAACACGGAATCCCCCCCCCATTCAGTTTAATACAGATCTGACATCAGAGTAGATGTTGGTACTTAAATAATTGTTCCATTCACTCAATTTTGTAAATTATTTCTCAAATCATACAGAATCATGCATCATCACAGCACCAGACAATATATGCAACGCTCAGTCAATGCCGTTTCTCAGTTAATAGCACCAAAGCAGTCAGGAATTTATCCAAGGCCCAACATATTTGTACCTCAGACACCCAGAATCTGCTCAGTAAGTGTGTCATGAGTGAAGGACAGTGAGACCTTCTTCACCCAAGAATTCATTTCTTCAACAGCAGTAATAGTAATATAATAATATAACACTGAGAGGAGCAATTCTGCAGAATTAAGACTCTTTTGATACTTGTGCAGTAGTTTTACTTAAGTACATATTGAACTGGTCATTAAGTTTTGTATTGCTGTGATGTATTGCTATGTTTACTTAAAGGGATAGTTCACCCCACAATCAAATATATGACATATTTTTCTGCTTACCTGTAGTGCTGTTTATCCATCTAGATAGTTTTGGTGTGAGTTAATGAGTTTGGAGATATCAGCTCTAGAGGTGGCTGTCTGCCATATAATGGAAGTAGAGCACCAAAAAATACTTTTGAAAATTCAACTGCAGTGTCTCTTTGCAGAAATCATGACCCTGTTACTCAAGATAATCCACACACTTTGCAGCAGTTTCATGTAGGAACTATTTTCTTTCTAAAAAGAAAGTAGTTGAGGTAGATTCTACTATAGAAAGAAAGTAGTTCCTACATGAAACTGCTCACAACATATATGGATTGTCTTGCGTAAGCAGGTCATGATTTCTGGCAAGAGACACTGCTGTTGTGGTTTTCAAATGTATTTTTGGCGAGGCTAAGTGCCACCTACTTCCACTATATTTGAGAGAGAGAAGACATCTATAAAGCTAATGTTTGCAAAACTTGGAAACTCACACTGAAACAATTTAGATGGATGAATAGTATTACAGGAAAGAAGAAAAAGATACATTTTTTATTTCAGTGTGAACTGTCCCTTTAACTAAAGTATCTCAGTACTTTTCCACTGTTGTGATACCCAAAGGTGTAGAGGCTACAGCTGTGGTCAAAAGTTTACGTACACTTGTAAAGAGCATGTATATCATTGCAGTCCTGAGTTTCCAATGATTGCTATAACTCTTAATTGTCTATGATGGAATGATTGAAACAAGCGTTCTGACTTCAACCCCATCAAGAACCCGTGGACTGTGCTGAAGGAACAAGTCTGTGTCAGAAAGCCAACAAATTTAGTTGAACTGCACCAATTCTGTCAAGAGGAGTTGTTAAAGATACAACCAGAAGCTTGTGGATGGCTACCAAAAACACCAAATTGAGGTGAAAATGGCAGAGAACATTTAACCAAATATTAGCATTGCTGTATATATATTTTTGACCCAGCAGATTTTGTCATATTTCCAGAAGACCTGTAATAAATTTATGAAAGTGCAAAAATGCAAGATTCTTTTTTGTGACAAAGTGTTTCAATCATTCCATCGTAGAAAATTAGAGTTACAGAAATCAGTGGAAACTCAAAACTGCCATGATATACATGCTCTTTATGTATATACAGCCACAACTGTAAATGTTGCAGTCAATCATTTTTTACAAGTTCTTGGTCTTGTGAACCTATTATTGTTTTCAACTTTCAGATATTACTTTTTAAATGCACATAGACAGTCCTCTATCAGGAAAACAGAACACAGTCTGGGTAACAAAATGTTTTTTTCCTGCTGGGCTTTGAGACAACAGACTCACACACTGACTGTTAAGCTTTTGTGCTATTTACCTTGAGCTTGGCAAGATTGAAGGCTCATTTGAAAGTTATTGACTTTACAAAGCTCACAATAACAGCTCAGTAATGGGTTGTTTCTAAAACAAGTTACAATGGGCTGAAATTATAGTTTCAAGAGACAAGAAGACCTGAGATGGCCCCTTTAAAATCTGAACTTTCACACAAACACACACACAAATAATTCACCATGCCATCACCTTGATATTTGAGTCTCTCTTTCTCCCCTCTCTTATTTTCTTTCTGTCTCCTATTTTTCTGGGAATAACAGTAAAGAACAGGGCTTAACACGTGATGGATGGCCCTGTGCGGTCATGATGTGTGTTGTCTGTCTAGACGCTTTGTTTGTCCACCCCCTATACAAGCTGCATCCATACCTGCTCTGCTATTTTTGTCAGTGTGGGTGTGTGCCTGCTGCTCTTTCTTCTCTGCTTGTTTTCCAACAAACACAGGGGCATCAGGTGCCAGGGTGGAAGATAGAAAGAAATATGAACACAGTGAGCAGAGGGCACAGAAATGCATCAACTGAACTGACGGGAGCTGGTTTATACAAGGTCACGGTGTTGAAAAGGTCATGAGCAGATATATTTTGTCTGTGGACAAATACTGTCACCTGACATTTACGGGAGAGTTTGTAGTGTCTTTTTTGTCTTGAAATTTTGTCAACAGTCAGGTCAGAGCTGGTTGAAGATATCAACAGTGGCGTTGGTGAATTGTCATGAAATACTGTTTATCTTTTCAAGAAAGTATTTTTCCACAAGCATGATGATTTTTTTTGTCTTTTTGTCCTGGCTGCAAGTTGTGGTTGTTGACAGTGAAAATTGGAATATGATTATCATCTCTGCAGCCTGAAGTCACCCTCCAAATGCTTAGCAACACTTACGTCAAAGTGAAATGTAAATTCAAGACTTGGTTAGCAGCTCCCACTCTTGAAGTGTGGAGAGCGACGGAAGTAGATCCACTGATTCTGTAAAAGTGGCATTTCGTCTTGTTAAGACCTCACACCTCGACTTTGCCCTTTTCCCTCGTTCTCTTGACTATGAAATCACTCTTGACATTTCCATTTGCCCCACTGATGAGTCTGCAATCCCTGGAGATAGTCACAGTAATACAAGTTTGGCAGTGGACAATAAAAGTCATTGAAGATTTTTGTATGGGATTGGAAGACACGATTCAAAGTTTCTTTATACTCTGCTATCGACTTTGTACAGTCCTCAGAGGGTCTGTTTGGTGACTACATCTACTGTGCCCTCACTTATTTGTCTAGACCAGTATGTCACTCAGCTGCGAGCTTTCCAAAAACATGTTTGGCCCACATGTTTTGTAACATTTTCAGTTTATGACTTCTTATGTAGCAGCTGAAACACTTTTATTGCATCTTATTTAGACAGTGTTGCATTAAAGGGTGATTGTATTATTTTTTATTTCATTTTTATTTTTTATTTTTTTAATATATTGGGGTGTAAGTGACGGAGGTACAAACATTATGGAATAGTTCCAGTAGATTGGCAAAACAGGCTGCAATGGCTGCAATGTAATACTTGAGGACAAATGCCCCCATCAAAGTACATCCACTAAAAGTGGTTGTTTTTGCCACTGGCACTTAATTGTTATTATGGAAAGGATCCCTACAGAGATACACCTTTTCCGATAGGCAGTTTCAGCCATTATATCGTTCTATTCAAAGCCATGTGACATTGGTGTATGAACATTTTAGCTCAGATCCAAACTAACCCTTTAAAACACAAAGGTCACAAAATAACAGAATAAACTAACCAATTAAGGCAGAGGTAGAGGTAAAATGATTTTGTCAAAGGAATCTGGTGGCTTTGAAGAGTGATAAAATGGCTTCAGTTTTCCATCTTAAAGGTTTGAAAAGGTCTGTCTCTGTAGGGATCCTTCCCATAACATTGTCAAATCTAACATATGACAATCTGAGCCTGTCACTTGCAAAACAAGCACTTTTAGTGGATGTACTTTTTCCCCCCTAAGAATTACATTGCAGCCCATTCTGTGGCTTCCAGCTGAGGCTGAGGCTACTGGAAAATTTCAAAACCTTTGTACCTATTTGTCATTCAGACCCCAAAATATCCAGAAATAGGGCCCAGGTTTAAAAACACTGGAATTACCCTTTAAATGTTTGATTTACACTGTTACATTAAATGAGTCTTTCACACATCCATGCTGCATCTGCAACAAAGGTAAAGCAGAACCAGCAGTAGTGTAGTGTATATATAGAGATGCTAAGGTAAGGTGAGACAGTAGTTTATTTATCCTGAGAGAAACTGTTGTGCAACAGTTGCAATAGGATAGAGAGCAAATATACAGAATATAAACAAAATAAACAAAATACCAGAATACAAGTTTATGACTAAGGTGCAAAAATCAAATGTACTCAATCTCAGAAATGTGATAAGTTTATCAAGAATATAAATGTGAAGCAGATAATAGTGGTGTGCAAATCCAAATATACATGTTAAAATCAAATCAAATGAAATATGATATACAGGTGTTTATGGTTCATTCACAAAGTTCAGTCATCATGTCTCCATCTGCAGGCAAGGCAAATAAAAGCTTTTAGACACTTATGTCACCTACAGGCGATGAGATGTAGAGATTTTATTTGTAAACAGAAAAGAAATACCCAACATACCCAAACTTGACAATTTGAATGTCTAGAAACGACCATATTAATTTGAAATCCTTCAGCCAAGTTGAAGTTATGTGGGTGTATAAGACGTACATCATAATTCAAATTCAGCAATGACATTTTCATGTTTGCAAGTGAACAGATTGCAAAACTAAAACCAACAGAGAAAACATCATTAGCCTTAGAGAAGAATTTTGAATATGAGATTGACTTTTACTGCACATATGGTCTCAGTTTTACAGCAGTGTGTTTCCTCTGTCTCCTTCTACAGAATGCAGAGGGTTACAATATGAGCATCCCCATGCCTGGCCACCCAGTGAATTTCTCTCAGGCCACTCTTTCCCAGGCCCAGAGGGATGTCGAGCAGCTGGAGAAGCTCATTTCAGAACATGATGTGGTCTTCTTATTAATGGATACGAGGGAGAGTCGCTGGCTGCCTACAGTCATAGCTGCCAGCAAGAGGAAGGTAAGAGGAAACAGTACAGTGTGTACGATGAACAGAACAGCCACATTGCCACTGACCAGTAGGGTTAGGGTCAGAGAAGAGGGAATCATTAAGACTGCCATATTTTCTATGTAAACAATAAATCAAATGACAATGTATAATGTGAAAGTAGGGGATTGGGTAAATGAACGCAGATGGGCAGATGGGCATGCTGAGAGCACAAACCTTCACCAAGGCTAATAGTCCTTTGATGATATGCAAATTTGCAGGCATAGATTTGCGTATAAGTTTGGATGTTTTTCAAAAAGTTTTAGAATTGTGATATGTTTCTACCTAGCTGAAGCCTCATCATCTCAGCTGTGCATTATTTATGTACTTCTAAATCGTAACCATTTCACAAACTTAATATATATTTGTGAAAGCCAGAAAACATGTTATTATCATATACTTACAGTAAATATAACTGCTTAGACTGAAATAACATCATGAACGTGGCAGCTGCTTGTTATGAAGCTTTTTGCTATGTGATTTAGAAACTAAATGAACAAATGTAACAATTGCGTGTCAAAAAATGAGCACTGCAGTCAAAATGGTGAGTTAGAGCCATAGACTGTATATTAAATAGATTAAAATTACATACATAAAATATACAATCTATGGTTGAAGCGAGTTGTTTCCCCCTGCCCCCTTGTGGAGGAAGCTCAGGCAGGCTGCAGGAACACTGCAGGAGTGCAAGATGAGCGCAACATTATTATAATTTGACAATGACAAGCAATGACGAGTCCTACATTGAGAGATGATCAGCTTTTTATAACAGTGTCATTTGTCTGTCGAGGTAAAGTGAAGCACGAAAAAAAAAGCCCACTGTTCTGAAAATACACACTCTTGAGTTTGAATTCAGTGACTGTCTGCCTGACTGCCTCCCAGACTAGGTTAACATATTGCTCAATTAACCATTACAAATATCTGCTCCTTCTGAAAGTTTATTAATCATTTGTTATGACTCATGAACAGACACTAACTCATTCTGCAAACTTTCAGCATTAATTTGAACTGTAGTTCACATGAAATATTTACACACATAAATAATTGTAGTGTCAGTCATACAGTTTAGAAAATCAGAAAACGTATCAGTCAATCTCGCAATATTAATGAAAGTGAAAATTTATTTTTGGAACTGCTCCGTGATTCAGATTCATTCCAGAATTTATAGGGATCTTCCTTGCCCCATTGTACAACCTTCAACTGAGTTTTAGGAAGATCGGACCAGTGCGTTATCCATAATCCTGCTGTCAGACAAACGAGCAAACCAAACCTAAAACATAAACCCGTTGAGAGATGTAATTATCACTCAACTCTGAATGTCTATAAAGCTTTTTATCCTCTTTAAGCACATGGTTTTTTGGTTTACTGGGAGTTTACTGTACCACTCACCAAAACAACTTTAGAGGGCAGTTCTTTTGATCCCAAGTGGTAAAAAAAGAAATCAACTGATGCAACAGTATGTTGTTGGATAAAGTTAATATACTATACACCACTTTAGTTCAAGATTTTGACATAACTTAACCCCATTCTGAATCAATGTGTATATGTATATGTATATGTCCTTCTGTGGTCTGAAATGTTGTGGTCACAAATATACACTAAAAGAGCATGTTCTATTTACATGTTTCTGAGGATTTTGATGGTGGCAACAAGGAATCAAGACTGAAGCTTTCAACAAGTCTCTTGGCTCTAAAGTGACAGTGCAGCACAATGGCAGGAGACTTTTATGATTTTGTAACATTGGCCTTATTTCACTTACTTCAAGCTGGAACATGAAATTTGCACTGTTTGACTTCTCCTCCAAGAAACTGAAAGTGCTCAATAACATTTTCTGGCAATTTTTCTGTTTACCAGTTGGAATCATATTTGTTCCCAGGTAACCTAAGATAATTGAACACTGTGTCAGGAACGTGGAAGGCCTCCAGTGGTATCACTGATGCTACTCCCGTGTTTCTGTATTTGGAGCATTTAAGTGTTTGTTGGGCTGCTGATTAGGTTTTCTTCATGGCCTGCTCAGCTGAGATGTTATTTGGCTGTTTCTGCTGTGGGGCTGATTCAGACTTCACCACAAATTGGCTTCACAGTTTATTTCCAATGCTTCTCTGAAAGTCTAGATGCTTTCAGCACTGTAAAGTGCCTATTAATGTTTTATATCATTGCTTTTTGAAACGACTCAACACATTGTTTGTGTAAAATAAGCCATTTAGTTAATTAGATTTGGTTGAAATGTGCAGTGCTTTGTTAAAGACCCTTTATTACCATTATTTCCGATAATTGTTGTCTTTCACTCTGCAGCTTGTGGTGAATGCTGCTCTCGGCTTTGACACTTTTGTCGTGATGCGGCATGGCCTGAAAAAACCTGCTGTCAGTCAAAGTGTTTCTGCAGGGCCAGACTCTTCTCCCTCCTGTTCTTCTGCTTCCTCTTCGTCCTCCACGCCGGCCGGCTCTGTGCCCTCTGTCCCAGGATCCTCTCTGTTCTCCAACATCCCAGGGCACAAGCTGGGCTGCTACTTCTGCAATGATGTTGTGGCACCAGGAGATGTGAGGAAACACACACACACACCTAGACATAGCCAGCATACTCTCAAGTCATTAACTCAAGTAATGCCCCGAGAACAAACACACATGCAAAAAGTTAAAACATTTAGGTAGAAATACAAAGCAGGTTGTTGTTTTTTTTGAGATATTTTCTTCAACCAACAAACAAGGTGTCACTTGTAGTCACGACCCTACAGAGCGCTAAAGACCACCTCTGCAGTTCCCCTCAGCTCTGCTGCAGGAATGGTCCTAAAACCCAGAATGAGTTAATGCATAAACACTTCCAGTTCCCTCGTCACTAAGCCACTGGGTTTTTTGAAGGTGTTTTTCGTTAGACGCCTAAAATGAGGTCTGTGGTTAACACAAGCTTTAAGAGATTTTTCTTGTTTTGTTCTACGACATAAATATATGACGTGCCATGCAAACATCTCTCTCAGCAATCTTGTTTGGAGTCACAGCAGGCAGCAGTTTGCAGCAAATGATAATCTCACTGTACACCACCTGACCAACCCCAAATAGTTTACAGACACAGTTAGCAACTGCCTGGTGGACGTAAGGGAGCATGTAGCAGGTAAACCTCAACTATTTTCTTCAGGAGTTGGTGGAGACCAAATCAGAGCTCAAAGGAGAGTGAATATTGGATGCACATTTGTCAGCTGCCCAGCAACACACCTCTGAATAAATGCTAATGTTGCCCTGTGCTAACACTTTCACCATATCAACTTTGATAATATGCCAATGTGGTTTATAGACCTTGTTCTGCTGCCCTCAACTGATCAAAAAGAAGAGATCAAAATATTGGTGCAGGATTAAATTAAACTGTTTCTGTGTTTATTTTAAAAGGTAGAATTGTTCTTATGAGCATTGTGTTACGCTCCAAACATTGTAGCATTTTAAAATCCTATCTTTAATCATGTTGTAAAAAAGATGTAGCACTCAACTTGTAGGAGTCACATTTTCCTCACCAGCCACATTCTGCCTTTGCCCATTTTTGTACCCCTGACACTCTTTCTTTCTCCTGGTCCTTTTTCTCCCTCGTGACCTTTTGATATGAGTAATTTATGTAAGCAGTTCATCAGCTATTGAAGGCCACAACCAATTGTTCAGGTCCTACTTCTCCTATAAATGCCACATGGCACCAGCTCACTGTCAAAGATTATAGTAATATTAACATTTGAATTAGAGGCTCAGTCTGCTCGGCCTCGCTATATTTTTAAGTTGGATATGGAGTTGAATTTGCTGAAAGAATGAACAGAAAGTTGTCAATGATGCAATGAGGACACAAGTGGCTTTTGTGTTGTTTTCCTCTGTGTCTTGTCTGTGGACTGAAGTGAAATGATACAACAGATTGTCAAACACAACAGTGTCACTACGGGACATTTGATCAGCTGTTATAACAAGGAAAACATGCTGACAATGTGAAATTAAGCTGTATTTTTTTTTACTGCAGTGCTTACTTTATTTTCCACCTGTCAGCTATTTGGCTCAGTTTGTAATATCTAGACAATTATTTGATGAAGTGTCATACAATAGATGGTCCTATTTTTGAAAATGGTGTAACTGATTACAAGTGAAACAACTCACATACTAGTCATTGTGTGGCAAACTGTATATGATCAAGACATTTAGCATTTAGCAGGCAAACTCAAGTCACTTTGGATGAGATTATTAACTTGAAGGAGCAATATGTAGCAATTGCACATACAAAAATGAGTACTGCAGTTGGAGCCATAGGCTGTATATTAAATAGCTTGAAATCCTATTTAATATACGATCTATGGTTGAAGCAAGTTGTTTATCTCTGATGACATATAATGGTCATTTAATGATTTATAACAGTAAGTATATTACAAATTTCTCCTTTAACCTACCAAACGTTTGATTGGTGTTCACCTTTTTGCCGAAACTCCCCATCTCCTCTTTTGTCCTTATTTCAAAAGAAACTCTCAGGTTTAAACCCTGAGATGCCTTATACTGATGCCATTGCTGTTCTCAAGGTTTTTAAGGGTACTGGAATTACTTGAAAACACTAGAATTTTCATGTGATATTTTTATTACATTTTATTTTGAGAAGTGCTTGGATTTTGGATAAACTGCTGAAACTGTACTTGCATTACCTTCATAACACATCGCTCTCTGACCGAATAGGTTGCTTTTTTGATAAAGAAATAAATTAAGCCAAAGAAAGCCTAATTGCTTTTGCATTTGGCACAAAATGAAGATGACTCTGCTCGAGCCTCACTGGCTACTCTGGATGTGTGGCTATGCTTGATCTTTCACAGGGTTTTTTTGTGTGTGTCCTCTGAGTGGGAGGCTAACAAACGACAAAATGCCAGGTGGTTGCTATTTAATGAGCCTTGGCTTGTAAAGGTTTTTTTTTTTTAAAGATGAAAAGAAATTGAGATTGAAGATAATTTGTCTAGTAATTGTTTGCATAATCAATTTATTTTGACTCACCCATGTCATAAAGGATGCTCAGTTGACTTACAGAGACATTTTGAAACATGAAACCTTGTTGTCTTTTCCGTTCATTTGTTACCCTTTTGTAGATTGCTCTCACAAAACATAATTTTGTTTGCTCATGGCACAATAACATCTGATTTAATTTGATGAATAAATCAAATGGGCCTAATCATTTATACATATGTATAAAGTGCATATTAATATGTAATAAACCACAGCTGTAAGGTGCTGGAAAAGCTAGAAAATGCACCTTGAAATGCTTGAAAGGTGCTTGAATTTGACTTTGGAAAAAGCGTGGTAAACGTGTGTTCTTATATTGCCAGTTCTTAACCTTTATGTTTTTGTTGTTTCTTGGCTAAAACAGTCAACCAGGGATCGGACTCTGGATCAGCAGTGCACAGTAAGCAGACCAGGCCTGGCCATGATTGCTGGAGCGCTGGCTGTTGAGATGATGGTGTCCATTCTGCAGCACACTGAGGGGTAAGTGGACACAACAGACTTACAAAAGTTATGTAGGTTAATTATTAATATTAGTAGCGGTAATAACAGTGGTAATAGTGGTACTTGTCTGGCTATACACTCATAGTATGGAGTCTTGAGCACAGAGTACTGCATGTGCTTGCTTTGAAAAACAAAAACAAATTAAAGAAGTGCTGTCTTAGGCTTTCCTTGGGAACCAAAGTGAGTGTGTCATACTGTATAGGTTGCTGTGCATTATGCAGCACCCTCTGTTGATGATGATTCTTGATTACAATTACTGATTTCCATTACCGCTTTCAACACACTGAGCTGTGCCAAATTGTGCCTGAGATGGATCTTCTCTGGAGGGGGGCCAAAGCCCAACCTGCCTTCAAGCAGGCTGCGGTGGTGTCTCGCCGACCGCAGCCAACCCGTGATGACCCCACTTCTCCCCCTCAGACAAGCGAGTGTTGTTAGACTGAACTTGTGTGTGCAGGAGAGCAGAGAGAAAAATGTTTTTAAAAGTCTCTGCGTCTTCACCTTTCAGGAGTTCTTTACCTTCTCACTGAATCTCTGCAGTTTGAAGTTTAGTTTCTCCCAGGCGTCGCTGTTTTTATGTCCTGGTATCTGCTTCACTATACCGTTTCATGCTCGCTTTCAGCTGTATAGGGATCCTGTCTAGTTACTGGTGATGAAAACCGATCATTTCCTGGTTTTGCTGCTTCATCACAGCAGCTTTTAAATAACAAAATAACAGGAGACTTTTATTGTGAAGAATTTATACAAAAAAAGTTTTTGTTCACCAATTTATAGCCGCTCGACTCGAGCTAAGCTCCTCCCCAGTTTAAGACACATTTTCAAGTGGGTAGCCCTGTTGTACTAGAAATGCGAATCCTTGCCATGCTGGGCTGATGTGCTGAGTCAAACTGAGTCAAGCTGGGTCAGCACATGTGTATGGAAAAGGGGCAAATGGTTCCACTCAAAACAAAGGCTAGTTCACTAGACAACAACAAAAGTTCCAAGAAGCTTGACTGGAACTGGTTGAAGAACCAGAACTGATTTGGTGAAAAAAGGCCTTTAAAGGATCTGCTGCCAGATACCACAGGACACCTGGAGTCTAGGGCCGAATGATATATCGTTATCGTATCTATATCTAGATATGAACATTCAAGATATTAATATCAAAAAAGCAACGATATAAACGATATAGATTTAGATTTATTGTTAAAGCAGAGCTGCAGTAAAATGTTTGATTTGTAATTTATTTATTCGTACTTTATGTTAATGTTGATGACTGGCAGTGAGTTCTTATAAATAAAACTGCACTTTCCACGTTCTTTTGTATTATGATGTTTTTATTTTTCTGAAAAATGCTTGGTTTTCACCGAACCCGTAGTCATATCGTATCGTATCGATATCGAGATATCTCGCATGAATATCGAGATATGAAATTTTGTTCATATCATTCAGCCCTACTGGAGTCCATGCCTCAATGCATCAGAGGTCAAAGGGGACCTGTACAATATTACAATATTAGGCAGGCGGTTTTAATGTTGTGGCTGATCAGTGCATGGATACTGCTAAAAAAATCCCCACTGTGTAGCAAATGGGAATTTTGAATGTTTTGGAGGTTTTGACCAGGTCCCCCAACAGGTTTCATGTCACACTTAATACTTGTTTTACAATTGACTCCACATTAAAATTCAATAAAATATCCTTGCAATCACTTTTTTAGTTTTACAAGGTCAGATACTCACCTACTTTAGTGAGCAGCCCTGATCACCAGCATCACCATGAAGTCCTCTCATCAGAGCTCTATGCTGGTACTGAAGGAGATTGTGTCTTTGAGGTTGGGGCTCCTAAACCTTCAGTCAGCTTTACTTGCTTTCTTTTGCTTTTTGATGGAGCAGCTCTGCAGCTGAGGTCTTTCTGCACTGCACTGCAGGTAGTATCCTTAATTTGGTTGTAGCACAGCACACTGAATTTACTTGAGCCCAAAAACTTGTGTTCACTGTAGAAGCTTTGTTGCAGTTCATAATCCGTCTCTCACTTTTATGCCTCAGAAGCTCCAACACTGCGATTCAGCCAGCTCTCAAGTTCACTTGGCAATCTGTGCTAGCTCCATATTTTCGACTCTTAAAAGTGTTTTTTTTTTTTTCTCTCAAACACTGATGGGGATGCTTTCATGCCCATTAAGTGTGTGTTCATGTGCATAAGTGTGTCTTTGTGTAGATGTAATTGCGTGTGCCTGTTTTGGTGAAAGTCATACTAAAGTGGCCGCTTGCTGGGCCTGATAAGACAGCCATTTTCTCTCAGAGTGTTCTGAGATGTTATAAGCCGTTACAGAACTGCTCTGCCTATCCTGGATAAAAAGCTTAGGAAGCAAAGAAAAGAAGGAGAGTTTTCATGGACTCTCTGTACCTCAGTGGTTGTGTAACTCCTTCCTTTACAAGAAGATCTTCTTCTCTTGCATCTGCCCTCTCTGTGTCCTTGTTTTTCACTTCAGAGCTCTGTTTATTCCCTCCATCTCTTTATTCATGTTAAGGCCCTTATATACCAGCGTTCATATAAGCAGCCAATGGGCTTTAGGAAATTGTCACGTAAGGATTAACAGTGCAGCAGTTTGACTGACATTTCTTACTTTGCAGAACCACTCTGAGCTCAGTGGGAGACATGATATTTTCATTATTGTTATCCACAGAGAGTCAAATCTTTTAAACCTGGCTAGATTTACTGGTAAAGCAGGAGTCCTCTGATCTCTGGGAAAATTCAAAACTTTTTGATGTTTAAGCAAATGAGATCTCTAAGATCTCAGTCTAGGCTGCCAAATTCATAGTTGTCAGACATTACATTTTCATATATAGTGTAGATTTGCTACAATATAATAGAATGAATCATGAGGTTATGTGTTGCTGCTCTGTTAGACTTATGTCTGACATAAAATTATATTGTGGGATGTTTAGGGAGATTTACTGCATTTCTTCTCTCTCTTTTAGTTAGGGCTGCACAATTAAGAGGATAGCTCAGATTATTTAATGTGGAGCTGTATGATGTACTTGTTGATATCCAGTGTATTAGCTACCGTGGATGCCAGTTGGTGCATGAATATTTTGGAGAAACAGAAGGAGGCACCAGTCCAGAAGCTAAGAAAAGTACTGTTGTGAACAGGGGTCAGCAACAAAAGGTATTTTAGCCACTTAAGAAAGGTCCACCTAAAGTGCATGTTATATTTAGAATATTTTCACTGTTACACTCTGGACTTTCACTGTACTTTGCAATCAGACAGCATTTTCTGACATGAAACTTCTGTTATATAAGCCAAATATCGTTCTCTCCAAACCAACCAAACTCCATGAGTGAAATCACTAATTTTACCTTGCAAAATACGGGATTTGCTGGTCTTCTGCTATCTCAATCAATTTGTTTGTTTGTTATTATCAGTCTTCAGTGAATCTGAACTGTCCTTTTAAAACACAGAAGTCACACAATAACACAAACTGAATAACAGATCATGGCAGTGGTAGACCAGCAACTCCCATGTTCTGCAAGGTTAAATTATCAATTTTGCCTATGGAGTTTGGTTGCAATGTAAAGCAGCAAAAATATTCTAAATACAGTGTACACTAAAGGGGCTAAAATACATTTTGCTGCTGACCCTGTCCACAGCAGTGCATTGCTTAGCTTCTTTGCTGTTAATTATCTCTGCTTCTCCTAAATTGAGGTTGTGTCGACCGGCATCTATTGCTGGTTATACACTGACTATGGATAAATACCTCATACAACCTCACTTCAAATAATACAAACTATCCCTTTAATTGGAATCTCCTTAAAATCACAAAATGACCAAGTGCAATATCCAAACTGCAAAAGCATAATTTCTTTCAATCCAGGAAAAATGTGGCAAAGCAGCATTATAATGAAGAACTGTAGTGCTGGGGAGATGCCTTTCAAGTCTTGTTATTGGTACAGATCCCAACAAATGTCACATAATCATGATTTTAAATGTTTTTTTTTGTTTCAGTGAAAATTGTAATGCAAACTTGATCATTCCCACTAACTGTGAATCATTTCCCAATCACATTATCTGTCAAAATAATCACAATATGATTTTTTTTAACCATGTAGTGCAGTCCTATTTTCAGTCAAATTTAAACTCAAGTTTTAAAAAGCTTTCTTTTCATGGCAAGAAAATGTTTCCAAAGTTGTGGTTACAATCAGCCACAAAAAGGCAAATGGAGGAAAAAAAGTGTCAAGTATATAATTTTCTCCCTTTCTTTCTCCATCCTCAGAGGCTATGCTGTGGCCAGCAGCAGCGACGACCGAATGAATGAACCTCCCACCTCTCTGGGTCTAGTGCCACATCAGGTCAGACTCACACACACACACTCACATGCATCCACATGTTTTATACCGTGGACATGCTGTTCGTTCAGTCACTTCCACTTGCCTGTCCCCTCCCATATACACTATGCCTCCGTTAGCCATTACGCCATATCTGCGTGTGGTTGTGTGATTCTACTGATGGGGTTGCTATAGAAATAAAAGCAGTTTTATCAGGATGGAACACTCTGTAATGTGTGTGTGTGTGTGTGTGTGTGTGTGTGTGTGCGTGTGCGTGTGTGTGTGCTCTGTGTGTGTTGTTCAGATGGTTCAAAAGGGAGTTTAGCAATAAGCCTTAGAGAGGGTATATATTATATTTATCAATAAGATTATAGCCTCCAGGGTATTAACCTAAAGTACATGGGGATATCCCTGTCCCCAGCCAACATTGCTCCCTTTCAGAGGCTGTAGCAGGCTCAGTTTTAAAGGTAGAAGAGATCATATGAAACTATTAGACTGAAGGAATCAATTGGTACCAAACATGCCATGCTATCCTGTTGGGAAGTTGGCTAAATAATGTTACAAAATGAAAGACTGTCATGGCAGTTTTCATTCTGTTGTCGTCTTACCTTGAGATAACTGAATGAAAATGGATTCAGTGGGTACTCAGGAGTCTTCTCTTCACAGACAGACTTTATACTGATCTCATTCAAGTTTGTAAAAAAGATATATGCAGTATAAATGTGTTGCCCATTCTGTTTGAATATTTCTGCATACTGAGGTCCCTAAACAGTATTGGAATTGCGTAAACTAGAGTATGACTGGAAAACTGAGACTCTTGTGGATTCAGAGAGTCCAGTTATATTCATGTGCGATGATGGGTTTGATAATCACAGCCTCATAAAAGTTCACAACCACAAACTAGAGACCTGGGGCATTCAGAGGATGTATCAGTTTCCCAGTCATGTTGAAATTAAGGAGGGCTCTGTGAGTAGAAATGTTCGCCATCAAATTGCCAAAAAATAAAAGGATTCAAAAGTTGAAAGTTATCCCCCCCCCCCCAAGTTTGGAAACCACTGCTCTAAGCTCTTATGCACTCTAAATTTTTGAAATGCACGTAGGATCCCAAGGAAAACACAATCTTCATTAAAGATTCATGTCCAGAAAAACTTGACACAAAGTGTTGGGCTGCATCTTGCATTGAGATGAAAAAGGAGTAGGATGAATCAACATGCTTGTGTCTAGCTAATGTCTAGTCCTGCTCCAATACTATATTTCATCCATCAAGAATCAGTCAATCACATAAAGCCACTCTATGTGCCACCGTCCGTCCCCACAACTAAGCCGCTACGTTCATCCTCTTCATACCTAATCAGCAACACTCGATAATCAAGAATGTTAACAGGAAAAAGAAAAGGTGACTGGTAACAGCAATATAATTTTAATTAAAGTGTATATATATTTGAATATATGCAGTTGCAAAATATTACTTCATTACAACACCACTGCAAACCAGAGAGTCAAATCAGTGGTGTCCCTAGGAACCAATGAAGCATTTATTTAAATAACAAATTTATATACACAAGAAAACTACATGACTGATTGCTCTTTATACTCAAGTGTAGATGAACATTGTGTGGGCTGCTCTTGGAAAATGGGGGAAAAAAACATGATAAACAGGAAGGCAGTCCAGGCACTCCAAAAATATAAGAACGATATTAACAACAGAAAAGTAAAAAGCCTTTATTTTAGTGGCTAAATCATTTAACTTTCCAACATGTTTGGATCAATGTAGGTCTTCGTTAGGATAGCCATCTAGCTAGCATGAATTTGTTCCAACCACAGTCATTCTAAACATGTTGGCATTTTAAAAGATTTAGCCACTACACTAAAGGTTTTTTAATATTTCCTTCCTTGTTTTTAACTATGCTTTTTAAATTTTTGGATTTGGCTCATGTTTAAACATTTATGTACACTTAATGCACAACAAGAAAATCCTCTTATAGTGTAGCAACTGAGCTAAAGAAAAATTAATAAAAAACATGGTTGCTTTCCACAACTTGTATGTGTGCAAATTACAAATTTATACTTCTCTACTACACTACATTCAGTCACAGCACCTGTTTGGTTGTTCCATCTCACTGATTTTATTTGTTTTCTGAATCCATCCATCCATGTTAACATTTCAGGGGTATTAACAAAAGTAAACTGAGCCAAAGTGATCCCAAGTGACCCCACTCACACCAACTGTCAGGGAAAATATGCTGCATTCAGATTGGCCGTCGTGCATGTAAAGTACCAGAAATATGGTGTGTCACATCCATCCCATCCTGACATCCAACCCCTCTGGCTACACCTTTAAAGCTGGATCAACACCTCTCTTACAGTGTCAACAACAATTTAAAATGATTAAAAGAATTAACAAATGTGCTATTTTGCAACTGTTGTATTTATTACATTTTAATGCACAGGGGTTTTGGTCATTTTAATGGCTAGTTGATGGGTTTAAAATGAAAGAACAGGCACAGAATTCTTTATGAAGAGACTCCACGTACTCTAAAGCCATCACAATCAAGAGAAGATAGTGGTGTTTGTATTGTCTGACCAGAAATATTAATTTCATTGACTGTGAGAGGAGGAAATGTTATAATATGCAAACTTTGGCTGCAGATATGAATGTCTTTGTGTGCTATCTATTGGAATGAATCTTATTCTGTCCTTAATGAATTAGGATGATCAAAAATAGAAATGGGCCAATGATCGAGCCCTGTGGCTCACCATAACAGGCATAGCTAGATTTGAAGTGTTCCTGTTGTGGAGAACAAAAATAATTCTGTTTAATAAGTCGAGGTCGAGTTCAGACCAGAATTAGCTGGAAGCAGTGGGTCACTCAGCTCTTTAGTGAGGTGAAACTCAGAGCTCAGTACATAAACATAGTACATAGTCAAATTAGGGCTGAACATAATCCAATTTTATTGAAGTCACAATATGACTAAATGCAATATCCAAATGACCCGGCGTATAAATCATATTCGCCAGATGTAAGGGAACATGTTTGTTTGGTACAGACTCCAACAAAAAAAAACATTATTCATCTTTCAGTGAAAATGAAATGCAAAAATTTCCATTCCCACTAAAATCGTGACTCAAATTGCATTCACAATGTGTTTTTTTTTTTTTTTTTTAATTCTATAATTTATTTATTTATTTTTGTATGTGATTCAGCCTCTGTCAGTCAGTGAGTTGCTAAGTTAATACCTCCTAAAGAACTGTGGAGAAGAAAGGGAAGTTCATTGTTTGTCTGCCTTCATGCAGCCCTTTATATTTATGATCTGTCTTAGTCTGCAGACCCTTCTGTGGAGGGGCTACTGTGTGTGTCTCTTTTAATAGCTTCTATCCCCAAAACTCTGGATGGGGGTGACATTTAAAAGGTCAACCTTGCACAGTTCACTAACCTTTTAGTTGATTGAGAAATTTGCTAAAGAATATGTGTTAGTATTAATATGAGGTCAGATATGTACTCTCATTTCAAAAGATTACTAAGCAGCACAAACAAGCAAAAAAATCCACAGAAATGTCCTTAGTTGACCAAGACCTGTAGGACATTTGAAAACACTTTGTAAAGCTTTATTTGAATGAATATTTTTCCAAGAATGCTTTGCTGTATACGAAACCTTATCAAAGCATAATAAGCATTATTGAAATGATAATTAATTTATTGGGGGTCACCAATAAAAGGAGGCTGGATGATCTGCAGCTACTCAAGCTTTGCCCTTTTTCGCTTACTGACTTGTCACATACTCTGGAGTCTCACCACCTCCATTTGCATCATCATCAGTATTCATCACCCGAGAATCTGAATTTTTGCCATTTGCTTGACACCTCTGCTGCTCATGGCATTTCAACCAAATAATCCAGAGAAAATGGCATGCAAATGGGTTGTCCTCTGTGTGTGCGTGGTTGTGTGAACGGACAGTGAAGGCGAGGGAGTAAGATAATGATGACCAGAGACAGAGCGAGAGTGGCCTGGGTAAATAAGATGCATGAGGGTGCAAATACCTGCATGTATGTGTATGTGTGTTCAGTTCGTGTATATATTAAACCCAGAGGGCCTGATCTACAGCAGTCTACTGCTGATATGACACACTGCTGATAAGTACTTAAAAGCTGCAGGCTGTTTTTCTTTCTGTGGTGCCACAGTGACAACTGTGGTGGTTTACAGAAACTACATTATATCTTATTTATTTACAAGTGACCAAACAAGTAAATGCCTATACAGTATGACTCAACATTTTTGATTGCTGCAGCCCTTATTCTTTCATAAATACATAACTGTCACAATCTTAAGCTTTAGACCCTGAAATTTGTTGTGAAGTTATGTAGTCTCTATAACATGTAAAGTAGTTTTTCCATGACTGTGTTTATGTTTATTTTATTTAAATTTAAAATTACCATGAGTACTTGAGTTCATCATCTAAATGTGTCAGATTTACTCATAAAGGCTTATTTTCACATGCAGTCCCTGGCATGTTGATGCATATAAAGTACATTAACAAAAAAAGCACATAAGACAGACACATAGTAAAACAACGACTTAGCCATATAACCACATGAGCACATAATACAGACAAAACCAGTCAGTTACTATAAAAACTAAAATCCATAGAAGCCCTGTACTTATTTTGGGGTAAATTTGTGTCTGAGCCAAGGTCCACATCAAATAATCTGGTTTAAGGGACAGCAGAAATCTTTTGTAAGTTAAAATTAAGAGTTGATAAGACAGTAGACTTGGCTGTTATTACTCATGCAGCCCAATAGCACAAATCACAAATTGCCTCAAATGACTTAACAACCTGTATAGCATATGACAACCACTAACTTTAGATATTGTGGTTTGGATAAAAAAAAAAAAACTCCTTCCAAAAAATCCTTTGATGGGAATAGGGCTATCATTTAAAAAATTATAATACCAGTACCAATACCAGTCCCCTAAAAGTGACACCAATACCACATTAGTATTTCATATGATACTTTTTTCTATTTTATTTGATGCCCATCATGTGAATGGAAGCATTCCTGAAATAATCTACACGCATTTTATGCATTTATTTTTATCAGATACCAGAGGTATGGCCATACTTTCTAATGTTTTAGTGGAGTCTCAGCACACTACACTGCAAACTCTATGGGTTCTACCTGCAGCGGTTGTGAGATAATCACATGTCACATTAAATCGAAGAACGCTTGCAGTGAAACCATGTAAGTAGTCATTTTTTCTAGATGTGGTTTCCAAAATGATTAAATGTTTGATCAGAGAAATTTCAATACTACTTGTCACTGGGTTATTTCGGTCGATACCATACCTTCAATCTCTCTGTCCCTTTGAGTACTGATACCCAGTCCTAAACAGGAAGAAACCTCAGGAGTGGCAACAGAGGAGGGATCCCTCTTTCAGGATGGACAGACATACAATAGATGTTGTGTGTGCAAAATAGACCTAAATAGCAAAATTACATACGGAAAATCATAATATGATAATATATGATCCTGGAGGTTATCACACAACTTCCAGGTGCTTTCAAAGCTATAAATCAGTTTGTAAACAAAATCAGGATTCTGTAAAGCAGTTTCTGATTTTTGCCCTCTAAATGACAGAAGTCTGACATCCAGTGCTTGAACAACTGTGATTTATTTCCCTGTATTATTATACAATGCACAGATGAGAATTATGCCTATGGATGTGTGACAAGCACACTATCTGGGAACAAATGTATGGTCTTTATAAAGGCTGTTTTATGTCGAGCTGCTAGTCTGTAGCCAGACCATCTCACCTGCCCACGCTCACCCTTGGTTCTGACTCACCCGTTCAGTCACCCCGTCATTTGTTAATTCATCCACTGTACACGTCCGCTCACCTTCATGTTATATCTGTAGTACTGCAGTCTATCTTTCAATCCCTCTGCCCCTTTTTACCCGTCTCTTGGTTTGTCCTTGAACACGACATTTTCACTGAAATGATCAGCTCACAGATGGCAAGAAATTAATGAAATTAACCACCAGCTAAGGATGTTGTGCAGTTGGATGAAATTGAAATGTTTTGCAAGATGTTGCACTGTACCACATATACTTTATTTTAAGTCCAACAGTGTGAGATGTACATCTTAACCGATAGCCATAGGTCACCACACAGCCTGGACCAGTGAAAATTTGGCCCCATGAAGAGTCATTCAAACAGGATGAAGATGTCATAAACTTTGCACTCAAATATCTCAGCCAAGAACTGATTTTGCTTTTTATTTCCACTTCTGTTCACTTGCTGAGCATTACGCAGTAATTGGTCACAAATGTTCGATATACTTTCACCACCAGATAATTACAGTGAGGAAGTCATTTTGTGCTCTGGCCTATGTGCGTCACCAGAAGAAAACATAATGGGTCGAGCTTTTATTAAAAAAAATAGGAGAATGTGGGTATAAGAGAGGAGGTGGGAAGCAATGAAAGGAATATATTGATGATGATGATGAATGGCGTTTCAACATGTGCCGCTAAAGCGTTGTTGGTGCATGTGTGTATGTGGAGGGGGTTCTTTAGACAGTAATGAAGGTAATTAGCCATAATTGCAGTGGCCATAAATAGGAGTGGAGGCTTTTTAGCAGTGAGAGATTTGCTGGAAAGGTTGCACTGAATAAGGCTGTATGTATCCTTTGTGTCACCAGAGGGCGCTCTCAGCATGACTTTAAAATGTAGAAAACAGAGCGTTCCCACATTTTCAAGCCCCATATTTCATTTTTCTACTTTACTACTGCTCGATTTATATTTTCTTCCAAGGACTAAAGGTGTAAAGGGTACTTTCTTTTCATAAACTTGACCAGAAGGTGTCTTTAACGGTCAATAAACTCCTAAACTGCTTATTTTACTCCTGAATTATCTTGGCTTTTCATCAGTTTGTGTCTCTTTATGATTATTTTGTTCTGGTAAAGATTTGAATTAAACGCTTTAAAATGATGGTTTGATATTAATAAGTTGTCATTAAATTTGACAAAACAATTATTATATTTTAAAATCAAAAAAATCAACAATCAAATAAAATGTTTAAATAGAAATACTAAATGAAAATACATTTTTGGGACATGTTATAGACCATATGTAAATCATGAAGAGACACACATGTCTCAATCTGTTGTTGTATTGCACAAAACCAAATACGTTCTAAATTCAAATTCGTTACATAAATTGTACCATTCTGCAATAGTTCCACATATTAATTAATGTGGACAAACACAAAAAACAATCACAAATCCAATCTTTGTACTTAAGAAAAGGTAAGAAAGAATTGTAAACAGAGCTGATTATCATGAACCCACAAACATATCATTCATAAACTCACAGTTTCCCATATTTACAGATTTGGTGGACTTACAAACTGCTAAATTAAACCTGATACAAAGATTTTTAACTGGTTATGAAACGTTCTCAATTTATGACCTTCATAAATGAACGAGACATGTCACAAGATCAGCTATTTCTGTATTAAATTATATTATTATTATTCTTAATGTCTGCCACCGGGTTGCGTTCTTCTTGAAATCAGATGAAATGAACCTCTGTTTATATTTTCCTCAGGCACAATTTCAGTTAATTAGCCAGTTAAAAAAAAGCAGGAGGAGATTTTTATTTAGATAATTTTATTTTTGATTTTATATGTTGAGCTTCTTACGGTGGAAGCATTCTCACTTTTGTTCACCTCCTGTCCACCTCCAAAATCAACATAATATGAAAGCTCCTTGTAGTAGCTTTTATATATATAGTAAAAAAAAAAAGAGATGCTGTATCCAGGGGCTGTTTCAAATAAGAGTGAGCCAGTATGTACTGAGAGGTACCTTCATGTTTATTCAAACAGATAAAGGAGACAGTTTTAATATTTACTGTAATAAATCATAAAATTACCATGATATGTCATCGGAAATTAAGGAAACATGACAAGTTGAAATACTCTTGCTTGCTTCACGTTAATTAGAGTTCAAATTAATGCTGAATGTTCACCAAATGGGTAAGTTCCTGTTTATAAGTCGTGAGAAATCAATAATAATCTTGTAGAGAAGATGTTTATAAGAGTTAAATGGAAAACGGGCTTAACTTTACATTGACAGAGGATTGACAGTTATGAACAGCTGATCAACTTACAGTGGAGGACTCGTTATCGTTGTTATTGTCAAATTATAATGTTGGGCTCGTCTTGTGCTCCTGCAGTGCTCCTGCAGCCTGCCTGAGCTTTCTTGAGTCTGGTGACGAGGGGGCGGAGTGAAACACCTTGCCTCAACCATAGACTGTATATAAAATAGGATTTCAACCACCGTCTGTGCCTCAACTCGCTTTTTGGACTGCAGTGCTCATTTTTGGACACGCAGTAGTTACATATTGTTCCTTTAAAGGAGTTAATCTGTGGAATAGACTGGGGGAAAAAAACAAAAAAGACAAAATTAGAGACCTTTGTTGTGTTCACATAATTTAAATTTACTGTGTTTATAAAGTACATAAATATGGTTTTGAAAGGCCTATTTTTGAGCCCTGCTGTGCTATTTTGCTTCTATACTTTATGTCAGTTGTTGACTTGTTGATTTCTCTTCCACAGATCCGTGGCTTTCTTTCAAGATTTGACAACGTCCTGCCTGCCAGCCTGGCTTTCGACAAATGCACTGCCTGCTCACCCATTGTAAGTAGCACATGTTAAAACATAACAGTTAAAAATAAGTCATTTCAAGTCCAGTTTTCCAACAAAGTTTCTAAAAGTGTTTTGACTGTAAACTCCAGTTTGCTACAGTAGAAAGAATGAAACACAGACGCAGATAGGCAGGTTGTGATTTACTTATCAGATTCTGTTACTATGTAACAACATTTGTTTTGAAACACAAATTGCAGCCTTAGCAGAAATAGGGGGATTCCCATCTCTCCCATTTCTACATTGTTAAGCTGTGTTGAAATGTTGTTCCTTGAGGAATACTGAACACACACACACTCATGCTGGTAAAACCATATGGTAACAATCAGGCAGCAGTTGCTCATTGATGTCAGTGACTGTCGTATGAGAGGAATTAGCTCCCACCACTGCTGTGTGTGTGTGTGTGTGTGTGTGCGCGCATATAAAGATGGGTTGTTGAAGGGTCCACATTTCCCAAATCAGCCAAGTGGGGTGGGAGAAATTGCCTTCATGTCTTTTAACCGCGTTGTCATTGGTCCACAGCCAACTGGCCAATCGTTGGCCCAGGTGGCCCTGTGGTTAGCAGCGTCCAACGATGCGATTGGTTACATTAATGTAGGGGGGAAGGGAGGGGGGGCAACAACTTAGAGAGGGTGAAAGTAAAAAAAAAAAGACTGAAAAAGCAAGAGGTGGGAAGAGGGAGGGGGGGATAAAGAGAGGAAGTGCAGGGCTGAAGAAAGGGTGTTGTGATGAGTGGAGGGCTGGTTCACTCTCTCTTTCTCCCCTGATCTCAATGCACTCTTTGTGTCTATAAAGAGGTCATAAAGCCCCAGATCTATCACTTTCATGTGAAGACAGAGCGAGAGAGAGACACAGAGGGAGAAACCAAGAGCTCGAGGGGGAGGGGAGGAGAGCTGGCTAGCTTGTACTCTAAAAGTTTAAAGTTTTCTCCACCTACGCTGCTTCTGAAAAAAAAAAAAAAAAAAAAAGAGTATGAAGTTCCAGCCCATCTTAAGGTGTCATGTTTCTGCCTGTGTGACTGATGAGATTATTCGGTCTGCATGGAGGGTTCATGAGGTTTGATAGGGATTGGGTAAAAGCCTGTGTAGTCAGGAACAATGAACAACATGGGTGAGGAAAGACGATCCTCTGCTGAGGCAGGGATAAAGGTTCTGTAGTGAAATTGGTGAATATGTTTTGATTCTGTTAATCCCACCCACACACATTTTCCCTCTCTGTTTTGTATCTTTTCATTCTTTCTCTTTTTTACCCGCCTACACTCTTAGAAATAAAGGTTCCAAAAGGTTCTGCCCAGAACCTTTTTTTGAAGAAGGGGTTTGTCGAGCATTCTATGTAAGACAAAAGGGTTATAGGTGAAACAGAAGGGTTCTCAGTAGGTTCTACATGAAACACTTGAGTGGGTTCTAGATGAAACCATTGGAATATAAAAGGGTTCTCGGTAGAACACTCTGGGTGCATTCTAGATGAACTCTTGGAATATAAAAGGCTTCTTGGTAGAACGACCTGGGCGGGTTCCAAAATGAAACCCCTCGAATATAAAAAAGCTCCTTGGTGAAAACCCTGCGTGGGTTCTAGATGAAACTTAGAGTGAAAGGGTTCTTGGTTATAACCCCCTTTCTTAGCACCTCTTGTAGGTGGTTCTGGGTGAAACTCTTACAGATGATTTTAGGTATAACCCTTTATGTTGGATTCTAGGTAGAACTCCCTGAAAGGGTTCAAAGTGGAACCTTTATAAAGGTTCTATCAAGAACCAAAAGACCTTCTCAAATGGGACAAGCTGAAGAACCGTATATGGTTCTAGTAAGGACTTTTTTTTCTAAGGGTGTACTCCTGTTTCACGTCTCCCTCTTTTCCTCTTCTCTGCCTTACCTTCTCTCCCTTCCTGTTCTCCCTCCCCCACATCTCTCGTCCCTTTGTGTGTCCCTCTGTCCATCTATCAGTCCACTCACTGTAATGTGTGTGTGTGTCTGTCTTTGTGCTGCTGTGTGTGTGTGTGTGTGTGTGTGTGAGCGCGAGCGAGTGCATGGCTGTCTGTGTGTATTCCTGCCGCAGTCAGCTGTGTGCTGCCAGGTCACTATGGAAACAAAACAATTCAGCCCCTGTCTGGGCTGGAGCAGTTCCTGTAGAGTTGGAGCTTTTCACTCTGCGTGTGTGTGTATGTGTGTGTGTGTGTGTGTGTGTGTGTGTGTGTGTGTGTGTGTGTGCACATTTCCTAACTCTTTCTGGGGCTGCAAGCCAATAAAACAACACGCCAGAGAGTAAATCACAGCTGACGTGGCTTTGTCTTAAACTGTGCCAGACACCTCTTACTACGACTACTTGTACTAACACTACCAAATATGCTCCCACTATTAATAGCAAAAACATTTCTTACATTTGTAGTTTAAAGTATTTAAAAGACACTGAACTGCTGACTAACATGGCTCACACTGTTTTTCTATTAGGTTTTCCTTTCTTCTCTACCTTTGATGACTGGAGCTGTTTTACACTTAAAGGGACAGTTAGACTCATAATCAAAAATTCATATTTTTCTTCTTGCCTGTAGTGCTGTAGATTGTTTTGGTGTGAGCTGCTGAGTTTTGGAGATATCGGCTGTAGATATGTCTGCCTTCTATTTAATGGAACTAGATGGCACTTGGTCTGTGGTGCTCAAAGTGCCAAAAATGCATTTGAAAACCATGACCATACTTTCTCAAGATATAATCCACAGACCTTGTGAGCAGTTTCATGCAGAGGGAAGCGTGCAGCTACTCATGGATAAGAGGCTAGTGCTCGTGAAAGTATGGGATGTAAATGTGAATTGCGTTCCCTTCAGCTGACCTCTCATCCATGAGTAGATGCAGGCTTTGAGCACCACGAGTCAAGTGCTTAAAACTCAGCAGCTCAAGGCAAAACAATCTACATGAATAAATGCCACCAATATGTACTTTTGACTGTGGGGTGAACTTTCCCTTTAAAATAAATCCTCCTCATGTCACAGATTGTAAAGATTAAAATCTGATTTTAGTGTGCAGGTACCTTTTATTGTATTCTGGTTGAATCTTGTAACCAGCTCCAAAATATTAGAAAAGGATTTGTACCACAACACTGAAACAGTGGCTCAAAATTATGTGTACTCTCAAGTGTGCGCGGGAAAAAAATAATCCTTTAAAAAGCTGGCCCAGTATTATTTGTTCTTTTGGAGGTTTTTATATCATTCTGTAGCTTCCCAGCAGTGTTCACTATTCAGATCCGAACAATCAAATTCAGTCAAAACAACAATCAAAAGCGTCACAGTGCTATTTCCTCAAGCCCTTCGAAAAACCTCGTCCCACATGGCCTGACATAATTTTCTGCATTAAGTGACGTTGCTTCATCTGAACTGATATAAACTGAGGTAGAGGAGGGAGAGGGCATCAGTGCTGTAACCTACGTCAACACTTTTAGCTAACAGCTGAGTGGGACTTTACATTTGACAAACCCAAGAAAGAACGCTGATGGTCTCTACATTTAATTAATTTTTACCAATCGACAGAAGATGAATGAGTAGCAATTTGATAATCTATTAACTGTTTAAATTGGTGATTAAGTAAGAATGCTGAATATTTCCTGGTTTAAGCTTCCCAAATGTGAGGATTTGCTGTTTTTCTCTGTGTTGAATAATTGTACTTTAAATGTCTTTGGGTTTCAAGTGGACAAAACAAGCTATTTAATGAACTCACCCTGGGCTGTGGGATATGTAACACAATTAATCATCAAAAAAAACAATTGATAGATTAATTGATAATGAAAATAATCCCTTCTTCCAGCCCTTATTTTACAGTTTTATAATCTCTCAGGCATAGCCACTGCCAAGGCTTTTCTATTTATTTTGTAAATATTTTTCTTTTGGGAATCAACACAGATTAATTTGTATTTTTTTGCACCTGACAGCTAAGACCAATTTAATAATAAGCCGTAATTCTCTTTACCTTTATATCTGCAATTATTTTCATACTAGGCGCAATTTCTGCAAATATCACAAGTCATTTCAGAATAAATAACTCTATTTTACTATATTTTATTTCCTGTGTGCCCTTGTTACATATACTGTAGGCATGTATGCGTTGTACAGAAACCACAGAATGTTTACTACACATTCTTTACGAGCTCGGCTTCCTGTGAGTTGTGCTGATTCTCAGAAATACCATGAGGCCTGAGTGGTTACTTAATGAGTCAGTATGGAGTTTGTGCGTTTTTAAGGCAAGAATTTAACCTGGCGTGTTGACCAAACACGTTAACGGGGGAAGTCAAAGCCACTGAATCACCAGGAACTGTTTACTCATAATATTGCCGTACAGTAACTGTCACATCATGGCAAAACCACTAACCAAGAACCTTTAAGCAGTACATTTATAATTGTACATCAGTCAAAAAGCTCCTGCCACTGTTATCTCACCAACCAATGTTGTATTCTGAAATCGTCCCTTACATCTTTATTAATGCTTCCACTAATAATACACTTCTCTTACTGCTCAGACAGCTAAAAGATGATCTCAGTTCCCTAATAATCGGTAAATACAGGATATAGTTTAATTCTACGAGGCTACATTGCAAAGCGTCCAACATATGTGCTTTGAAAAACAGTCAATTCTCTTTCTAAGTTAAGTTTGATATGTTTAACGATACACACAGCCTATAGTGCATGATACCAGTAAATATCCACACTATGGATCTAAAAACAACTGCAAAAAGAAGACATCATCACTGTCAAATAAAGCTAGAGGGAAGATATATATGTGCTCTATAAGGAAGGAAGCTTTAGGACAAGTGCACACGTGTGTATTCCATATGTTTGTATACATACAGTATGTGTAGTACACTATCTAATCCAGATGTTGATGTCTCTGTGTGTTTATAGCTTGGCTTAATTTGTGCAATCCTTCCACAACATGCAATCACTACTGAAACCCATCAGCTCCTGATAAACACTGCAACATCTCAAGTCTCTTCCTTTACTGGTGTCTACATATGTTCATGTATTTTTTGCATACTCCCCACAGTGCTCCAGAGATATTGCTTCTTTACTTCACTATCAAGTTGTCTTACCCTCTTAAATGTGTTATATGTAAGAGTTTTATTTTATAACATTCAAAAATTATCAACAGAATGTGAAGAAATAGCAGTGTTGCAGTGAAGTTAGCATGCTAACCAGCTAGCTTTGTCCTGTCCTGTCTTGTAATACCACGTTGTACCTCAAGAGGTGATATTGAGTCACTATAGCTTACAGTCTGCCCTTAGTCCAGCAACACCGAGGTGGTTTTCTTGCTGGGTTTGTCTCCTGGCACTCAGGGCTGACCCCACTATAACCTCTATTAAAAGGATATTCCACCTTTACATGATAATCCACTCAGTATGTACTCACCCCTATGCCGATGTGAAGATGGGTGAAGATCTTCAGTTCACAAAACAATCCTGGAGTTTCAGCAGAAAACAGGGTTGCAGCCAAATCCAGTATAATGGCAGTGAATGGCGACCACGGCTAAAATGTAAAAAAAAAAAAAAAAGAACACAAAACAAACACAAAATGTCTCCATCCTGTTTGTGTGGTGTAATCCAAGTGTCCGCGAGCCGCGACATTAAAATTTAACCGCAAAAGACGCCATTTACGCCATGTTTTTAGCCGAAATGTCAACTGTAGCATGTAGCCGGTAGCATGTAAACATGGCGTCGAGAACTGAAGATCTTCACCCATCCTCACATCGGCATAGGGGTGAGTACATATTGAGTGGACTATTATTCAGCGGTGGAATATCACTTTAAGGTCTCCAGAGGTGGGCACTGACTGATGCCCCACATCCCACCTGAATGTGCCATCCCTTTGCTGTCCCTGGAGTCAGAGTCCTAGTTGGAGCTCCTTTAAATCACTTCGGTAATGTATAATCTGGCCTCTGCCAGTCTCGGAGGACTAGTGCATTAGATTTAGTGGCACCTAGCAGTGAAGTTGCAGATGCAAACACTTTGTGATACGAGTGTGCAGGAGAAAACTATGGTGGCTGTGAAACTCATGAAAAATGCAATTTAGAGCTGGTATGGAAGATGATCCACATTTTCTCTAGATATAAATGGTTCATTCTAAGTTAACAATTTTCAGGTGATTATACACTTGTGAAAACATACTCATGAATATTATATTCTATTTCTGCCATATTCTGCCAATAAACCCCCTTAAATCTTACACACTGGACCTTAAAATATAATTATGATTAAAATCTCTAAATACAGCATTTGATGTAGGTACACTTTTGGCAAGAATTCACAACCCTGTCTCATTTGATTTGGCTCATATTTTTATTTTATATTTTTTTATTTATAATTATCAACAGCTTTTAAAACTAAAACTGTGCCATAAGACTGGTTATTGCACAAGTCATTAGTCACAGTCCTGTTTGTCTAAAGTTGATATTGATATTGACATAAGTGTGTTTTGTGTGTAGTTCTTGTAGTGATGTTATTGACGTTACCACAAGATCATCACAGTTATCAAGTTGCATTCTGTGCCAGGAGCACCTATATTTCAGCACGGAGGGTTTTGGCCGTTGGTGTCTCATGTAATGGATCCTGTGGATGGAAGTGAAGAATCAAGGAAATAAAAGAGAAGGAAGGAAAGAAAAGAGAGGTTGAAAAGATGAACGAGGGACACGTCAGTGTGTATTGTGTGCGGTGTGTCTGGCTTCGAGACTAGACGCCAGGTCAGTCTGCGAACACACACACATACACACACATGAGCAGGCATTGATTCACACAGTGTGTTGATGTCTGAGGCAGAGGTAACCCTACACCTGCAGAGGAGGGTCTGTGGGCGACTATGAAAGGCTTGGCCAAGCCTAGGAAGGTAGTCGAGAGGGCAGAGGATCTGTGTGTGCGTGTGTGTGTTTTGGAAAGAAGGTGTAGGTATTTGAAGTCAGTACTGGTGGGAGATCAAGGTAAATATTTCAGCGTGGTTGCAGAGGTGCTGAGTGGCGGCGTTACACAGGTTGCACCTATGTAGCAGAGCAGCGAGGGTGCTCTTTTATTTTATACTATTAAAAGATTATTATTATCTGCTTTTGAGAGAAAGTTGCCCTTTGCCCTCTTATAATGTTTTGGATTTTAGTGGACACCACTTCACAAGTCATGATGCATTAGCATGACTCAGCCCTCCACTCAAAGTGTACACATAAGATTCAAAAAGGACTGAAAGCATGAAATGTTTGTTTGGGGAAGAAAAACACTTTTAGAAATGTCTTGGCCAAGTAATATTTAACTTTAAAGTGCAATAAAAGAAGAGGTGCATTTATGTTTGGAAACCTTTTCTACCCTTGTGGCTTGAATTAGACCATTGCATTTTCTTCTCCTGAGCACCTCAGGAGCAAATTGAAAGAGGTTTGAAAGGGTCATCATCTCTCTTTCCAGAACAGGCTATGGAATTTACTCTTTCAGGCTACTTTTATTTCAAACATATTTTTATTAAACAGTCGTGTGTGCAAAACAGTAAAAATGGCTTTCATAGACACAATAAACCAACTCAGAATATAGACAAAACAAAAGGAGACGAAACAAACCGAAATAAAATACAGAAAAGTGAGAGTCCAGGAAACCTGTAGCCGACAGCCATCCTCACATTTGGAAAGCCTGATACACTTTGCACTTCAAATATCATACCAAGCTATACCTCCGCATCCTTTTCTAGACCATTTCTATCAGTCATCACTTCATCCTTTGGCATTTAGTGGTTCTCAGGTATTCAAAGAAGGGGTCTCTGATCTGGTAGAATAAAAAGGGTTTGTCCTTAAAGGCTATGGAGAAAGCTTCAAAAGGGATGATACTTGTCACAGTTGGCAGCCACTGATTTAGAGTGGGATCTTTATCAGTGATCCACATGACTGGGGTACTTCAAAGCACAGTAGAGTAGAAAATGCAAAGGGTCTTTGTCACAAAAATCAGTCGATAACGCATTATTTAATTTCTAGCAGTCAAGTCCGTGCACCAACGAGTTTCAGGTTATTTAAAGGGAAAAAATTGTAAGATAAATTAATTGTATCTTTCAAGCATCTTCCATTTGAGTCTATAACTTGCTGTAGAGCAAATGCATAGTTTTTACCTAGGTACACTAGGTACCTCAGTAACACGGACAAAGGACCTCGATAAACACAGCTGCTTATTTTTCTCTCTTTTTGTCAATTCTTTCAATTACACACTAGGTTTCAAATCATTACAAAAGTGATGGTTATGTGGGTCAACTTATTTTTTACTCATTGATTTTTAATGAAAAGTAGAGGTGTAAAACAGACTCTTCAACATTATACTCAATATAGTAGAGGTGGTGACTCAACTCAGAGTTTGACTTGACAAAATCAAAAAAGATTTGCAACTCAGTGACCAATGACTCATGACTTTACTTGGACCTGAGCCTTTTGAAAATATATTTTATTGATTTTCACTTGCCTGTCTTGACTTGGAACTTGAGTTAGGAGTCAAGTACAACACTTGAGACAAACTTGTGACTTGCAAAAAAATGACTTTGTCCCTCTGCAATATTCACCTTGGACCAATCCACTGATAGAGCGTAGTGGAAATGATTCAGTCAGAATGGGATGTTTAGTTACCTTAGAAATAGACTTTACCTGTCCAGTTGAATCACCTCAAATTGTTTTTTGTTCGTGTTGTCTTTTTGTCCAGGTCCTGGATCACTATGAGAGGGAGGGATTCAACTTCCTGTCCAAGGTTTTCAATTCTTCCCACTCATTCCTGGAGGATCTGACAGGACTGACTCTGCTGCATCAGGAGACACAGGCTGCAGAGGTAAATCACTCATATTCACCTGCACAAACAGGTACAGACACACACACAAAAACTGCTGCACTAACAGACAAGGGTCACAGTTCCAATACATACGTACGTATGGATAAAAAACAGTCACCCTCAATGAACGCACAAAACTGTGTATGTGTTTGATATCCCTCTCAACCCCATTTTTTGAGAGAAAATCATTTTCATGTTTCTCTGTCTTGCAACATTTTATTTGTGTGGTTGGTTGTTTAATTTTTTGTTGGAACAGTGACCTTTTCTGTCATAGAAAAGCCATGGCCCCCTCCATGGAGCCAGTCCTGGGGGATATAGGGTCTTTGTTAGGTGTGTCCACCACCTACAACATCAGGAGAAGAGTTGTGGTGTGTTGCTAATCAAGTGATCAAAAGGTTGCAAATGCTGGCCAAAGCAGGAAACCAAGAACCTGCTGGTGGACACCAGTGGTGAAAGAGGTCATAAAGCTAAATAAGCAGGTATTTGGGTTGGGTTGGTTCTCTTGAATCGGCAGTCAGGTGTTGGGATGCCTGAAGGTCTCCAGTTTTGTGCTCTTAGCAGCAAAAACTCAGCGGCTGAGTTTGGAGAGTCCATATAGACCGCCTCAAAGAGACTAATCTTAACCATCAGACAATCTGAGCTGCTCTCAATAAGGGAAGAAAGCTGCTGGCCTCAACTAGGGGTATTGTTTGGTGTTGAAACCTGAACCTTTGTGGAGGAGACCGAGAACTTGTGGAAAGCCTTGCCCATTTTAGTGGCAGAGGTCACTAGTAAAGATAAAATGTACTGCAGAGGCAAGGCAACAGGAGCGGATGAAAATTTCCCTGAGATGATGGTTATTTTTTGAATCTTGTCATTAAAGTTGTCAGTTCCCATTTAAAAAAAAATGGAGCAGAGGGTGTGCTCCAGTTATCACACTGCTGTGCCTTCTTGGGAAATTTGTATGTAGGAAATGAGGTTATGGCTGATTGTGGTGCCTCAGATTCAGCAGAAGTAATACAAATTTAGCCTTGTTGTGAACATAACCGCTCTTACTCCCGCAGGATCCTGAAGTGATCACTGAGGTGGTGCTTTGTCATGAATTCTGTTGGTGATTTTCATGGACAAAATCCTTAGGCACAGATGAGGAATAGATGGTCCACTTTGGTAATCTCAGGATTGCATCTCTGCTTTTTTACAGATGATGTAGGATGATGATGATGATGTAGAGATGGTGTGAAACCAAGTAGGTGAGGCCACCTCCAAGTCTCAGACATTCTTATTCAGAGAACAGTGGAAATCCTTAACCAGGGGTAGCAACTTGCGCCCAGCTGTTCAAGTCGCTGCCCTTGGTTTAATCATCATGGCTGGTGACATTTTTGGAGAAGAGGGATCTGAGCCTTAATGTGAAGCTTTTGACTTACCTTTCAATTTAGTTAGGAGCTCAGATGTGCAGGACCTTAGAATCACTTCTCCTTCACAATGAAAGGAACCTGTTTAGATAGTCTAAACCCCTCCCAGAGTACATTGGGGGGGTTCAGTATCCCACCATGCCTGGGAATGTCTCAGGAGAAGTCAAACATCATGGCTAGAGAGTAGGACTTCTGGACATTATTTCTCAGCCCTCTGGAAACGTAACCTGCACCTGAATATGTGGCAGAAAATTAGTGGTGTAACAGAACGTAATTAATCCATGATCCCTGCTTTACATTTAGAGTGGGTGTGGGTCTTCTTCCATGGACACTGCCATGTTGTTTCACCAGTACCCCAGGACAGACAAACCTAACACTGGCTCTAGAGGGGGACTTTTACAGTTTTCACAGCCACCCAAGGTTCTCCTACACACTTAGAAGGAGGCTAGATGCCACTAAATCCTTCAAACTGGTCATTTAAAGTAATAATTGTCTAAATCTTGCTGTAGAGTTGCACTGAGCACGTAGACAGAACAGATGCGTGCTGTAATTTACTCTGAAGCACAATGATTAGGTTAGGCAAGAACAACTGATTTAAAAGCTGATGTTTTTCTCCTCCATTGAGAGAAATCCCGTAGGTGCACTTTGATCATTTTCAGTTGTTCAACGCTCGTCATCACAGAAATAGATAATAAGAGTGTGTTGTTTATTGCAACTTCGACCATACCTGCTGCCTTCCCTTTGACACAGCTCCGGCGCTCATTCACCGCAGCAGGTCCATTGTCTTTAGTTGTCTGTGGCACAGCCTTCAGTATTGATTGGCTGTAACTCGTGAAGTGTAACCAATCAGATACTGTGGTGGGCAGGACATTGAGTGAGAGTAGCACATTTTAATATAAATTTAAATCTAACTTGTTTTTCTTTTTCTTTTTTTCTTTGCTGATCTGAGAAATTATCCACCATGTGACTTTTGTGATCTATTGCACCCAAACAGAAAATGGATGGCTAGATAGAGAATTACCATGGTCCCTCAGGAGCAGAGTAAGCTTTATGACCCTGGGAAATCCATCCAAAGCAGTTTCAAAACAGCTCTGTCCTCTTTTTGTAAGAATTTAATTAGTCGGATTTATTCAATTAAATGTTTAATAGCATAGACTGTTTTATGTCAAAGGCAGAGATATTTTGGTCCTGCAGCCTTCTACTAATTATTCTGTCGCCATAGCAGCACACAGTTGATGTCTGTGGAACAACGAGCAGCATAAAGTTCCAACAAACATCCAAAAAACTTGGTGGTGGAGTATGGGTGGTTTTCCTCAAGACTCCCCTCTGACATGAGACAGAGGGAGTGGAGGGAGAGACAGAAAATGAGTGGGTGTGGGGCTGGGTCTAGTCCCGCCGAGCTGTGGGAAAATCCCACGTACTTTCTCCCCAAGTCCTGCTCATAACACACAGATGGAGGAGGGGAGAGGAGAAAAGCAAGAGGGATGTGGGGGTGGTGGAGGAGTGTAGATAAGAGAAAAAGCGGAGGGAGAAAAGACGAGGAGGAGAAAGAATGGAAAACAAATTAGGACAGGAGGTGCAAGAGAAAAAGTTGTAAAAAGGGAAGGAAAGCCAAAAAATCATTTCAGTTTTTCTCTTTCACCATCTTCTCTCCTACTGTTTTATCCTTTCCCTCTCCTGCCTCAATCTTTACCTCATTCCCTATCATTCTCTCTATCTCTTGCAATTGTTCCTTCCCTCTTTTCATCCTCCTCTCCCTGATGAAGTGAGTTGAAGAGTCTGGCGTAGGTCCCTCTCTCTTCAATCAGACGATGGAGAGATTGTTTTGATTGCTCAGCCCACTAGCGCCAGAAGTCTTAGCGCCTGTTTCCTGTACACAGATTAGCTATACTGAAAACTACTGCTCTTGGAGGATGTCCCTTTGAGTTCTTTTTTTTTTCCAATTCCAGGAAGGGACAGAAGTTCTTCTCCCTGCTCATGAAAGCATGTTATTACTTATTTCATGCGGGAACCCACTAGAAACAGCCCTGTGGCTCTTTTTGGGTTCATATTTTAAGAAGTACTGGCCTGAAATAATGGCCATTCTCAATGTAAAAATTAGGGGTTTAAAAAGGGTCCTTAAAAGGTCCCTCCTGAGTCGTCACTGGATGATGATTATCGCTTGGAGTGGCTTATTTTATGGCTCTTTGCTTTTAGACGTTTTGAGTTTCCATAAATCGTGCAAAGAGAGCCTTTCAGTACAATAGATCACATATTACAAAATGTTTGGGCACGGTTTACAGCGGGCTTAAATTACTTTATTTGCATAATAAGTTGTTATTTTTACAATGTTCTCATCTTTCTCTAAAGCATGGTATTGAATTCATTACAGCCTGTGTGTGTTTTTGTGCGTTCGAGTGTGTGTAACCATTCTAAACTATAATCTACGTCACCAGATAGCACTACTATGTACTTATGGCCTATTTTGGGCGAGTTTGTAACCTGAGAAGTACTTTTTATGCGGTCACCACAGGGTTTTGGGGGAGTTCAAGTTCGGTAAAAGTTTAGACTGACTGAAAGCTGCATGTGTGCACGTGTCTTTGTGTGTGTGTGAGCACGCACAAATCAGTGTGAATGGCTTCTTTGTGAGATCAGTCCTACTGGGATTTCGTACTCTGGTAGTAAGAGCATGGCAGGGTGGAAAATGTACTATAAATCTGGCGTCTAGCAAATTAGTTACATGTTTTTGAAACTTTGTTGAACATTTGTTTTAGTATGCAGCATGCTATATCTCATGAGACCATTCATGTTTGTGGCAAGGAAAATCAAACATGACAAACCATATTTAAATATTTATGACATGATTTGTACTTTGTAGAGGATTTTTTCCCAGTTTTACTCTGCAATTTGGTGTGGCCATTTTCCCTTGTACACTGCAGTCCTTATAACTGTTACCTCCTCTGTCACTCCCCAGAGTGTTGGGCCTCAGTATACATCAGTGTCTGAAGCCTCCGTACCGGCGGCAGAATTTTTTGTAACTTTCCAAAACACACAACCCAAAACCTCATGTTAACATGACAAAGCCCTTTGAGGGGCAGTTCACACTAAGAATGTTAACTATAACAATAATGATAATGATCTGCACTGACGAACGATAACGCTCTGTAAACAGTGGCACCAAGCATGTGCGCCACGCTCTGGCTGTGTTGGCAGCTTAGGAAAATAGATATTGACGACCTGTTATTGCTGTACATTGCACAGAGAAAAAACAAAACAAAAAACAGAACAAATTTGGGTTCACGAAATATGAGACGAAACACTCTGTTATGAGAGTTGTCGTCCTATGAAGACAAATTTTATTCATACTGTTGTATAAGTCAACATCAATTTGATGGAATCCTGGTGACCGTCAAAGAGGACGTCAGTAAGGACCAAACTAACCCGGGATTTACACCAGGCACAGCTGCGCCGCATCACGGCTGCGCCGCGGTTTTGTTCCATCATACTCGCGACTTCAATTTACACCAGCAGCGTTTCAGAGGCAGAGCGTCTCAGAAGCGAAGCAGTTGTTGACTTGTTTACTTCGTCATTTTGGGTCATTTTTCCTTGATTTTTGTGCTTCTACCATGGGTAAGAAGTCTATGTAGTTATGTGGTTTCTTTTTTTGTATGTTTTAATTGTGTTTAATGTTGTTATTTCCTTCTTTATTGTGCTGTAGTCTTCAAAGTCATGGATCAGAGTTTTGGAGCTTTGTTTAATTAAAAAATACATCTCTATAATCATCTCAATATTATGAAACATACCTATTGTTGCCATGTATGACGTAATGTTGAATGAATGAAGTGAAATATGATCCGTCGTCGACACGAGATGTTTTATTTTGAATATTGACCGGATTCACTATGCTTTTTGTGTCGGGACTTCCTGTCTGGTTCGATCTCCTCTGCGCAGCTTGACGCGCCATCCGTCAAAAATAGACTTGCTGCCTATTCTCTGCGGAGCGGAGCGCTGAGCCGCTTCTGGGACGCAGCTAACATGCGCCGCGGCGCATCTGGTGTAAACACGAGCATTGACTAAAATGGCTGCGTATCTCTCTGAGTGCCGCGCGCAGCCGTAACGCAGCACAGCCGCGCCTGGTGTAAATTAGGGGTAACTTCAGAGACCCCATCAATGCCAAAGACTGTTTGGCTGTATGTCTCAGGTAAAATTAAGTTTTTTTTATGTGTAATTTGTAGCCTAATATCACATTAAATAAGTGTTTGGTAAGTTGTAAACCCTGTAAATTCAAACGTATTTTGATTTACTCACAGTGTTTCTGTTGTTAATCAAACTGCTCTTAAAGGGATCCAAATAATTTTGGAGGACCTGTTGGACAATTAGAGAATCATGTCCATATCACACAGCCATTGGTCAAAGGTGTGAAAATGGGCAGGGTTTGAACCTCTCTTCTAAGCTCTCTTCTTAATTTGTTGTCACTTTTCATGTGTATAACTACATATAAGACAGTAACTCCCTTTGAGTGGAGGCAGTCAAAAAGTGTGCACCATTATCCTCACTTGTACAATTGTTGGAGATAGATCAGAGATCGGAGTAAGGTCGCTCCGATATGATGCCATTATCAGACAATGCCTCAGATACTGCCAAAAATGTGGAAATGGGTATCAGCGAGTATGCAAGTCTGCACTGATGCCACGTAATGTATTAACCCTGAAATGGGACCCTGCTACTTCCCAGCAGCGTCTTGTGAGCCAGATATGTGGAATAATCTGGTGGATTGTGTATTTCCCAGTCAGAGTTTCTCCTGGAGTTTCTAGTAGATTCTGTTATTTCAGTCTTTATTTCATGAATTGGTTTGTTTTTGTGGGAATCTGCAGTAAAATGTGGAATTTTGAGTTGTATTTTTTGTGAACGTGAACTGGGTTGGACTGAACAGTTTTGGTGTTGTGGGGAAAACAAAACGTATTCTTTACTGAATGGACTGAAACTTTTGTCACCAAAGCTTAGCAATTTACGTTCAAAGGAGGAGTTGTTAGATGTTGGCCCACTCAGATCGACCCCAAACTCATGTTCAGACCTTGTCCCACTTTTAATTCTCAACAGTTTTTCGAAGCATTTATTCAAATTTTAACCAGGTAACTGTGTCTTAGTGCAGATACGTGTTAGCATGTCGGAAGAAGGTATTGTGTTAAATGATTAGCCTTCCTGAGTGTCCCCTCTTTGTTAAGGGCTGGATCAGACAAGTCAGCATGCACACAAACAGCCTGAAAGGAAATGAGTGTCTGTACAGGATGCGGTACCTCTGCCCTGATGCCCACCCACTGTCTTTGGCGTGGCAGAGTGGGTTATATAAAATTCTGTATATGTTCATGCATACATGCACACACACAGGGTCAGGCTAATCCGCATTATGTAAGAGGACAGAGGACAAAGGAGGATTGGATGGATTTTCTCCACACAAAATTATATTAGTTCAATATAAAAGGGCTATACCATAATGAAAACCTGCACATAATAACAGTGCAGCGCATATGTTACGGTACAAAACTCTAGTGTGTCAGTCTCGTAAGGTGAAGCTATGGAATCATACATTAACTGTAGTGACGGAAATGGTACATTCTAATATTTTATGTAACCTTGTGGTTTCTTCCATTAAATTGCAAAATAAGTCACAGTTAGACCAGGTTTTGTATTTTTTGCTTCTGGGTCTTTTAAGGAGAAACACAGCGTAGTCAAAATCCAGCTGTGAGATTTCGGCCGTCAGAAAATCTTACTGCAGTTGTTTAGAAAAGACATTGGCATGCAAGTTGAGACACTACAGGTCAATAGGGTAACATTTTAACTAATAGATAAAACAACTGAAACTTCCCCAGTTGATTACTTACATTCATTTGATTTTTGTAGTTTTCTAAAATGTTATGTTTAATATGCAGATCACTACTCAATACATGCTCATCTTGAGAAGACAGCCTTTAAAGATATGTAAGATATGTAGAATTCCTTACATTTTGCAAGAGACTTCAAGTGAATAGGGTACATTTTTTAATTAACAGATAGATTATCAACAATTTGTATGACAAGTTTTATGAAATTTTATGTTTAAATGAAACAATGAGACATTATCTAACGCTAACTTCTGGTTAAGTCAGGTGAAAACTTCAGACACATATAGACAAAGTGCAGTAAAATAAACAACTAAATGTGCATTTTCTATGACAGTATACTGAGTATCTTTGGGTGGTTTACAAAAGAAGACAGTTGAGGACAGCAGCTTGGCCTTTGGGAAACACTGATTCACATTTTTCACCAGTTTCTGACATTTTATAGACCAAACAACTCATTTATTAATCTTAAAAAGTAATCAACAATGAAAACATTTGTTAGTTGCAGCCCTACAAAATAGACCAAATCCTCAAAATTGACCAGGGCATGGAAAAAAAAAACAATATTTTTGCCTACAGTGCCTTGCCTTAAATAACTTGGATTAAACACATGAATACATCAGATAAGTAAAATTTAAATATGACTGATTACTGGATTTTTTCAGTGTTACCATACGTGCTTTACATGTGACGCCACAGGAAGCCCATGATCATTGCTCATTCTTCATGTTGAATATTCCTATCATCATTTTCAGTAAACACTCTGCCATTTGCTTGTGTGTGTTTGTGTGTGTTCCTGCACACATCAGTCTGTCTAACTGTGAATGCCCCATACAGAGGATGTGTGACCCTCTTAACACAAAGGGTCTTTCTGCGGACTTCATGTTCCACTCCCTTCCACCTACTCTAACCGGCACTGCCAGTAAGTCACAAGATAACGACGTTAACGCTGAGCTGAGAGAAGAATGTGTTGCTTGTCACACTTTATTCCTTTTATGGTTTGAGTTCATGACATTTGACTAAAGTGACAGCTACTCCTACAAAGTGATTAACATGAAACTGTAAAAATGGGTGTCAAACTCAGCAAAACATTTTATTATTTAGGGTTTTCTAAACAATTTCCTGACAGGAACTCCATATGTTGCTTCATATATGTCCACTATGGACAGATATGAAGCAACAGATCTGCATTTGGTATGATTTTGTCCCACAGGATTTAGTGTAGACGTGGGTAACATATTGTGGATTTAGTTATGCAACAACCCTTTGAGGGTGTAACCTGTGTTTGTACAACATTATCCTCTCACTGTCGTATTTTGAAATGAAATCATTGTAAAATTACCTCAATCCCTACTTTAATAATAAGTGACTTTCCTGGAAGTTGCGACGGCCAGGACTCCTTGGGGTCTGGGGGCCCTGATTTGTTTTTCAGCTGATACTTAAGATATCCAGGGCAACTTATCATGAGTATACTGTGTTGCTCAAGTTCAACAGGGCACATTTATAGTTGGGAGTATCGAACGCATGATAATCAAGTTTCAGGGAAATCAGGGCATAAGAGCTCAGCTCTAAGTATGTGAGTTCACGCCTGGCATTACATGCATCTCCAGATGCGTCTTTGTGCCTTTATTTGATAGGGACAGCTGAAGAGTAGAACAGAGAGAGAGAAAGAGGGGATGACATGCAGTGATGAAGCGCAGGCTGGAATCAAACCAGTGGCCGCTGCAGAGGACTGATTGCCTCCACACATGGGGCGCATGCTCTACCAATTGAGCTACAGGGGCCCCCCCACGTTGGTGTTTTTAACCAGCAGTTCAACAGTAGAAGTCAGTAACACACTGGGACAAACAGACGCAACCTTTTTCCATAAAGAAAGAAATAACGTAATCTGCCAAATTTGCAAGAAGGTTCAAATAATTAAGAATTTGTTGTAGACAGTGGAGACATCACTCAAAATCTCTCAAAATAGGGTGATTTTTTTAAGGAGGTCTGGGGTTACTAATGTGTTCACAAACATCTGCTAAAGGTAAGAGAGCCTAAACATGTAATTTGCGTTACAGTGACACAAATGATGTACAACCCTAATTCCAAAAAAGTTGTGAAGACAAAACAAAACAAAGACAAGATATTTAATGTTCAAACTGATAAACTTGATTGTTTTGTTTTGTTTTTTTGTAAATATACTCTGATACTGAATTTAATGCCTGAGATATGTTCCAAAGAAGTTGGGACGGGGGCATGTTTACCTCTGTGGTTCATCACCTTTCCTTTTAACAACACTCAGTAAGTGTTTGGGAACTGACGACAATAATTGCTGAAGTTTTTAAAGCGAAATTCTTTCCCATTTGCTCTATAATGAACAACACATTTTCAATGGGAGACAGGTCTGGACTGCAGGAAGGTGGAAGGCCAGTCTACCACCTAAACTCTTTTACTACAAACCACATCTTTTGTTGCTCCTGTCCCAACTTTTTTTGGAACAGTTAGCAGAAATCAAATTCAGAATGAGTGTGTATTTACAAAAAACAATAAAGTTGACCAGTTTAAACATTAAACATCTTGTTTTTGTATTATACTCAAATTAATATAGGTTGAAAAAGATTTGCGAATTGTATTTTGTTTTTATTTATGTTTTACACAACGTCACAACTTTTTTTGGAATTGGGCTTTGTACTTGCAAGACATCAGTCGAGGAGGCACTGGACAGGCCTTGAATGAGGCCCAGGACACAACTGTGTTCAAACTGCTTGAAGAAAGTGGTCATATGCAGCCCAGACCACCTCTGAATGTGGTCAGAGCAATTGGATTTAAAATGCATCCTGAGTGGGTTCACACCTGTACTGAGAGCTGTCCACTTGTGATCAGATCACCTGTGGTGCGTGTTAATACCAGGTCTGAACAGGGACCTACCAGCTACTTTTTTTTTGTGCCCTAAGTTTGACTTGACTTCCAACATTTTTAAGATAACCTTTGTTTTGATAACAATCCCAGGTCTTGACACAGTCCTCTTTTTGGCCTGATTCCAGCACACAGAGGCAGCGTTCAGTAAATGTAGACACCTGTGTTTCTCCAGATGTGTGTGTTTGGCTGTGTGATAGCAGTCTGTGCACCATCCGATGCCACAAATCATCACCTTGAGTCATGCTAATGCCCCGAAGGAGCAGAGGCTACACAACCACCCACGCTCGGTCCTGCTCTGGCCTGTGCTTCTCTACGTAAAACAGTGTGCTGGCGATAAAGTTGATTTAGTTATGTTGGCTCATCACCCAGCAGCTTGGAAAACACACAAGTGCGAGCATGTATGCACACACACACACACACTCAGTGACACACAGACTCTCTCCTCTCAGCAGTCACATGCACTTTTTCTCCTCTCTCTCTCTGTCTTTCTCACCCCCACATAAACGCACACACTTGAACGTCAGAGGGCCCCATGTATGTCAGAGCTTTATCCAAACACAGCTACGGTTGCTACATGCTACAATTATTACCAGATGGACTCGGGGAAAACATATTAAGTCTGCTTTTTCATTAGTGCACTGCGCACCCTCCCGAGAGATGGAGAAATGGAGAGAAAAGGGAGAAAGAGAGTGAGAGAGACATTTTAAAAAGTGTAAATAATTTTAAGATCTCAAATCCAGCACAATTGACCTTTGTCGACCACTGTCTCTGAGTGGTTATATATTTCCATTTCCTTTTTCTTCCATTTATTTTAAGGTCCCATGAAATCGATAATGATTTTTTGTGTTGCTATGTTTTCAAAACATCCCATTTTATGCCTGTTTATATCAGAGTCACACCCTTTTCTTCATTCTAATCTTACACTCGGGGGAGTAGTAAGAAACTCTGTTGCTTTCTGTGTCAAGTGAAATGTGATTTCAGAATGTGTTTCAGCCACCCCGCCTCACCAAAGCCTACAACTCTACCTTTGTCACTATAACTAGCGGCAGTCACATGGGTTGGAAAAGGTGCAAAAACAAAACAAAACAGTGACTCAACTACATTCAGTGTAGCAGAGCCTGACTCTGTTTAAACTGAATGTAACAGAACTTTAATTAGTATCATTGGTAACACCTGTGTATCTACTATGTCATGTCAAAATGGATGATGTTCAAAAGTTTTATTGATTTATCAAGGCACACTTCCTAATGTTTACTGGTTATAACCTCAGAAATCATTGCTAATACATTTTATTTTATTTATTTATTTATTTGCAAGTTTATTTGACAGGGACAATAAGTTATAATAATTTTCATCCCCAGACCCTGGATTGGTGGGGGAAAAAAATACAAATGACACATACAACACAGATTATAAAATACTGTTCACAATGTACATAGTTCCAGGATGCATGTAGAATTCACAAAACAATTGTTTGATCAGTTAATAATGGTTCATTGAATTAAAATTAATGATTACATTCTTGATTCTGCTTTAACCACTTTTTTAGCGCCATGGAAAAAGAATAAAAATCAGAGGAAGTTTTGATATAGTTAAATGAAACATCCAGTAAAGTGTGAAAGGCCTTTTGACACAGTTTTATGTCACTTTATAGGCAATTAAACAATGAATCTATGATGAAAATAATTGCTACCTGCAGCCTAAATTGGAAGAATAATTTTTTTCAACATGGCCACTATCATTCGCTGCTCTGTCCTCTGCTGCAGGGTCAGATATACAATATGCTGCATTACACATGCAAATTAGGTCCCTCTCAGTGCTGATTTCCTGACCAGACATCTTCTTTCAATCAGAAGGATGTGAAACCACAGAAGAAGTTGCAGTCTTGTTAAACTGATTTACTGTACTGTATGTTTAAGACAAAGTGAGGAGAGAAGGAGTTATTACATTTATTTGAAACAGTTATCCAAGACTGTTATTTTCGTTTGTGTAGTTAGTTGTGTTGAATTTGTAAGCAGTTGTTCCAGAGAAAATCATTAAGATATTAACTATTAGAGACGCTACTATCTTTGCCAGACATAAGCCTGGAAGGGATCATGTGTTTGGTTGTGTGTGAGCGTTACATCTCTCCGTCTTTTATTGGCTGTAGACGGCTCAGTTAAAAAGCTAGATACTGGTATTAAATGAAGCTGGATGGCCTAAAGCAGCCATTGGTACCAGCCGTGTCAGGCTGACGAGGGAAAAACTGTTACAGCCATTTTCAAAGAGGTTCTGTGATGTCTCAAATCAAGATATCTGAATGGAAATGGGTTCTGTGGGTACCTTAGAGTATCACCTTTACAAACATGCCCACGTTATGGTAATCCAATTCAGTTTGGGCAGAAACCACGCAATGTAAATGTGGTATTTTTGCAGATTGGTAGTTTGGTTTATTTGAGTATTTCTCCCTAGCAGTAAACTGGGTATGACTGGAAAGCTGAGACTCTTGTGGATTCAGTGTTGGAAATAAACTAAGTTACTCAGGCGAAATACCAAACTAAGTAAATAATAATATTAAACTGAGATGTTTGGACTTGTTCATCTCATTTATTGTTCCTTTATTAAGTTTATACATCTTGGTGAAAAAAAAAAAATTAAAAACTTTACAAATCTTTGCTGGCATCTGGCAATTGTGGTGGCTTGCAGTAGGTGCTTCACCATCTGTTGCCTGGCAGAGATCCATAAATATCTGTAGATATATTTCACATTTTTGCAAGGTTCAGACCTGCTTACTGAAAGACTCTTAAACTAGCATTTAATTCGAATAAATTATTTGAAAGTATAATTTCCTCCATTTTCATAATTAGTAGCAACACCTACAAGCAGTTTATTTAGAATATATTTTTACAAATAAAATACATTCTAAACTTTGCCTACTTCCTCACACACTACATTAGTGTCATCATGTATCAGTGGTACTAAGCACGTGTGTATTTATGTCTCGTATGCATGCCAGCTATGCCTGCTTGACATCTAATGCACTGCTAATTATAAATATGAGCTCTGCTTGCCGGGATGTATGTCAGCTATGTACAGACACATCACACCTCCTATCCTTCCTTTCTGTACATAGTTTCTTTCCCTCTCACACTCACATTCAACACTATACATAGTCTAAATCTCCCTAGTTCTTTACAGGCTAAATTCAGAAGCTTTGTGTCAGTCAGTGGCTTGACTTATAACCTCACTTGCTAACCTTCCTAACCCTCTCCTGCATGTTTGGAGGTTTTTCTCCATTGTGGATGTGTGTATATGTGGTGGTATAGATTCCTGGGTTTGCTATGTTTGTGAGTAATTCTTTACCTGACAACTGTTCTGACGCTATTTACTATGCAGGGCCTAAAGGTGATCTTAGCAGACAATATAATATTTTTATTCATCTCTTTTTTTTTGTCTTTTCAGAGATCTTTTTCGACTTCTTCCAGGTACTTCTTTATCAGCTATCTGTGGTAATAGCTGCTGTCCAGTCTGGTCACCGTCCACTCAAACTACATTACACAAACCTCGTCCTGGTGGAATTCCAGAGTGAGGCCCGACAACACAGACAAACAGAAATGAAAACATTATACATTAAATTCGTTTGACAAATATGGCAAACAAGATAAAATAGAAAATTGTGCTAAAAAGTGGTTTATTGTTTTGTCCAAGCAAAATTTAGGCTTGTCATTTTGCATAGACAAATTTTTACTTACATAGATAACTTACTAATTGGAAGTGGCAGATGTCTGCACACTTCCTGAAACTCTGAGATTCAAACATACCCCAGGGTCAGCGAGATTTGCCCGTAACAAATTCCAAAGCCATTTGCCATCTAATATGCAAATGTAGGCCACTGCCAGTTCCAAGCTAACAAAATAGTCTGGGTCTGAGTCTGGGTCTGACTGAGGCTCAAACATGTATGGCCGATTCTCTCTGGTGTTTCCTCTAATGCTAACGCTAGCCATCTTGATGCGCTCTGCTTTTTCACCAGCAGCAGTGGTGGGCAGATCTGGAGCCCCTTTTCACATGTTTTTTTTGTACTTTTAAGATGGTAAAACCATGTTAAACTAAATGTTAATTCGTGGCATCAAAACGTGTCTGGAGGGAAACTTTAAATAGCACACATTCTATGTCAGGGCAGATACTCATTTAGGACTCAGGTCAGGTGAGCCCGCTATGTCATCGCTCCTTTATTCCCCTCCCCCTCTCTCTGTATCTGTAGCTGAGGTAATATGAGCAAGCATAGCCGTTCAGTGTTTCCCTTATTACAGGGTGCTGTCTTCATCAAAATACCAGTCAAATATAAATACCAGGATACCTACAGTACATATGAAAAATACTAGTATTAAAATATCCAGTCAGTAATGCATCCTCTTAATTTTATCACCATTAAGATAAAAAAATGTACTGTTCTTATCTCTGATTCTCCCTGGATTTGTTACTTACTAGATTACCTGTAGGCTACTTTCATTTCTGCACTATTATATTTAGGTTTTATTTAGACTTTTCCAAAAACGATTAAATAGATGACGAGGGGAGTGTGAAGAATAGCAGGTGATAAGATCTGAACCTCTTTGGCGAGCACATTACTCCACTTCACAGACATTCTTCTTTGGTGGGCTGTATATTATTAATACACTTGTGCGCAGGGCTGGAGCCGGTGACGAGGTGTACTGTAGGTGGGGGGCAAAGGGGACACATTGGCACCCAGGACAGCTGTCTCACATCTTGAGCCCAAAGAGTCTTCATTCAGAATTACCAATCATCAATCACAGGGGAGTTATTTTCACAAGTCATAAATAGGACCCATAAAGCCGACTTTTCCGTCAGTACATGGGAAAACTTACAGCGGCCCTGAATCCTATACATGGCCTCTCCTCCTATACGTGGCCTCTCCTCGCTGGCGCCAGTCAGTCCAGAGTGATGCCTTCTTCTGGCCTGCCAGCTGGCTGTATGCATGGATAGACAGACAGACAGACAGACGGATGACTGGGTTGCGACAGACTGAGTAGTAGTCTAGTCGTCCCCGTTTAGCTCCTACTCTTCTTCCTCTTCGGTAGCTTTTAAGAACTATTTCTGTATCTGTGTCAGCGTGACACTTTTAGAAAGGACTTTTACTTCCGAAAGCTGCCCTCTCATACATCGGGGGGATCATTTTGCTACGTGGCTTATCATCTAAAGTATGTAACGCAATAATGCATTCTTTAACATGGATATTATGATGCAAAGGATAAAAATAACAGCTTTTTTATAATCAGCATTTTGTTCACTCTGTATATTTCCACGTTCATTTAGAGGCATTCCAACATAGAATTTTAGACATTTTTCTCCTTTGAATGATGCCTTCAAAGGGGACCATGTTCATCTTGTTTACAAAAAGAGCCTTTTTGAATGACTCTGAGTAAGATTTTCCTGGTAATGTGACATATGCTTGTGGTTTTACAAACTGTCCGAGCCCATGGGCGTTTATTCTTGTTATCTACCATTTACTTGTTGTTATCATGACACTGAAATGCAGAAAATAGAAAATCATTCACTACTTTGGAAAACAACAAGACTAAATCTTTTTTATCATCAATTTCCAAGCAACCTAGTTCTCACAACAAACTGGGTGTTCAGCCAAAACAGCCTGCTGTTAAAAAAAAAAGATTGTGCAGTTAATGAGGGCATGTTGTTTCAGGTACAGGTGTGAAATGTTTTCCAGGAAGTTTTGTTTTAGAAATAGATTATGTTCAAAGACTGTCAGGTGCCAAAACACAGGAGAACAGTTTATAATACTATGACAGAGGGATTTTACAACTTTGGAAAGTTACGATGATGAAAATCAAAATACAGGGTATTTGGAACAGCAGAACTTTTGCACACCTGTAAATCAACAGGTGCAAAGGACAAGACCATGGCTCCACAATGAAGAACAAAAGACGCCCACACACTGTCCTCTTCACTTGCAGACATTTTAGTACACAAACCCTCATCAGGATCAACAACCTGATGGATATCTGTGCACTGAAACGTTGTTAATTAATAAATATCTGACATATTTGGTTGGCTGCTATGCTGGATGAAGTCACACTGCAGCAAAAGTTGAGCCAGTTTCACCTCTTTTGCCATGCAACCCTGTGAGTCCTCTGCAGCAGCAAGGCTACTTAATTAATAATTAATTAATAGTTAATAAGGCTGTATTTTTCAGGCAGTGCTGACTAAATTGCTTTAATGCTTGAGCACAACGTGTACCAAAGTGTACTACTAACAAATTATGTGTCCCATTTTGAAGGTGGCATAATCTCATCTTCCTTGCCAGAGAACTGGTATTTGCCATTGCACATAGGATGGACTTTAAGTTTAAACAAGTTGAAATATATATTTTATGAATAGATGGCATTTTGGTCTGACATTTTACTGAAAAAAATTAATTGCACTGTGACTAGGGAGTTTAAAGATCGTTTGAAGATGCCAATGCTGAATTTGAAGGATGTTTACCCACTGACTTTATCTCTGAGGTAACGTGTGCCTCCTGTATCCCTGTGTATACTGTTGGGGAGTTGATAAATCATTGCAATTAAATCCCAGGAAGTGAATGTTATCAGTACATGAAGCACACATTGTGTCCTGTTAATGCTCTATTGTTTCATACACTCCTTAAACTAACATTCACTTGATGTATTTAAGTCAGCGGAGCACAGACCATGTGCAGTAATAAGTAAATTATTTTATTTTATAAAGTCCTGCTTTCCTGCACGTGTGAATGCTTACATGCATTTTTTTTGTGGTACGCAAATTTAAGTCGGAGTTACATTTGTATAATTCATTGTATCATATGTACATGAAAACCTTGAAGTTAGTTTTTTTTTTTATGAATCCCATCTGAGTGCAGGACTGTTTATTCCTCTGTTCCTTGTTTGGATAATGTTACAGAAAAACATTCAAGCTGCATCAAAGACAGAGATAAGAGCTGGTCCTCCTTGTATGTGTGTCGTTCCTGTATGTGCGTGTCAGTGCCTGCATGTGCATGTCTGGATCTCGTAGCCTGATTCTAGCCTGCCTGGCTGGTCACAGGTAATCTGCCCTTGAGCTCTGGCCTGAAAAAGAATCACACACACACACACACGCCGCACACTCAATGTACATCTGGTCACAATGCCAGTTCTTATCTTTTTCCCCTGATGCTGTTCTGTTCAGCACATGGAAGACAGTGATAGCATCAAGCCTCTGGTTCAGATAATTACTCACACAGACATAAATAATACATGTACAGATGTGTGTGCGTGTGGTGTGCGCGTGCGTGCGTGTGTGTGTGTTTGTATATGCATGTTTCCATTTGTGTTTAAATACGCCTTATGAGTGTTTGTTCCCTCATTTTTTTGACTAACCAACACTTTTGCTCATGTACACACACGTCTGTGACTGCATCATTTCCGATGAGCTAATTTTTGTGACGCACTTAAGTTAGGCTAAAAAGTCGATTTTATTTACGTAGCCTTAAATCATAACAGAAATTATCTCTGGGCACTTTTCGTATAGAGCAGGTCTGAAAGATTATATTATTACAGCAAACCAACAATTCCCACCGTGAGCAAGCAAGTAGGTAACAGTGGTGAGGAAAAACTTCATTCATTCATAACAGGCAGAAGCAGAGGTTATAATGTGACACTCATTATTGAAACAAAAAATGGAAAAGGAAAATATAACTAAACCAGTATCATTATTTACTACTCAGGAACATCTATGTGTATCCATAGAGCATCATGGTTCCCAGTATGGCCAGTATGGAGCCCAAAAGAGGATGGCTGTATGCCTTTTTTCCCCTCAGGTGTTGACAATAGTTTGGGTTTGTTTGATCAACTGATTTTCCAAAATGATCTGTCACATTTTCTGTCTCCAAAGTGTTAAACTGTAAAGTTTTGTTAACAAGAAGTTGTTGTCAGTGATGGATTCAGAGAGAAAAGAAGTCTTTGTAATGAAAGACTGTGACTGTCTGATGTTCTTAGTATCAGATCAAAAGATTCCCTCGACTGTGGTTTACTAGGCATTCTGCCTTCTTTTCTGCCTTTTCTGCCTTTCTTTTCCTCTGTGTGTGTGTGTGTGTGTGTGTGTGTGTGTGTGTGTGTGTGTGTGTGTGTGTGTGTGTGTGTGTGTGTGTGTGTCAGGGCTTGCTGCTTCATTGAGATCAGTTAGTTTGAATGTTATTTGCTCTCAGTCCCTTTGAGAATTGACATAATTGAAAACAACGAAGAAAAAAGAGAGAAAATGTTTTCATTTAATAATTTTTATTTTCTTGAAAGGGTGTCATGTGTATGCGTGTGTGTCATGCATACACATGCTGTGCGTGAGTTTGTGCATGTGCCCGTGGGGCCCCACTAGTGTTTGATTGCTCCTCTGACCACACGTCAGTTGGCTTTGACTCACAGCTCTAATTAAACTTAGGGCAGGTCTGAACTGGCAACACACACACACACACACACACACACACACACACACACACACACACACAGCCTCTGAAGTTGATCTGTTATTGCCATTTGGTTAGTTGCACGCTCAAAACGGTTCATTAGGTAGAGTTTAAACTGGTTGACACACACGCACACACTAATGCTTCACCAGAGGCAACGGCAACTGAAATAAATGGAGGCTTCAAGTTGTAAAGGACTTTACATTTCTATTTTAACCATTTGTGATACGAATAAATCATTCTCATCATGTGTGAATAACCCAGTGAGCATTTTTCTGATAAAAAAAAAACGTTCACATTTGGACCCTATTGCACAGGGATTAGGACACTTTTTGTCCCGTGCATTGAACAAATAATTGCCCGTCGTCACTCTGGACCCTCACTTAGAAACTACATCTAAATTTCTGGATGAAATTCCTTTTTCTGACCCACTCAGCCACCATGTCTACCTGCACTGAAATGTCTTTGTCGCACTTTATGATATGGCCCTGTGCGTGTACCTTTGGAATAGTCTGACAGCAGAAACACACTGACGCCATACAGCATCCATGATAATGAACTGGGCTGAACACTGCGTGGATCTCCGTGGTCAGTTCATGATCTGCAGAGTCTGTTCTATTTTTTCTATGCTCAGCAAGCAAATCTATCATAAAAACACACAGGTAATCTTCTATAAAGTATATACTGAATATAATCTAAATGATCTGATTCTGATAAATGATGAAATATACATCCCATGCTCTGCTACTCTTGTCATTTGTGTGAAGCTCTCTCTGTTGTTCCTGAAGTTTCATTTCACCTGATTTTTTTTCCTCCATACAATGAGTTATGATAATCTGCACAACCATTATATTTAACAGAAATAGTATCACTGCTGCTTGTGGTAAATTATGTTTTTATTCCACATATTTGTCAGTTGTATCTACAGGGAGGGAGCTGAGCAGAGCAGACAGGCAGGGAGGGAGGGTCTGCTTTTTATCCAGGAGCACTAAAAAGCTTTGAATTCATGAGATTATTCTAAAGATTGGCTCAATTTGTGATTAGAAAACAGCTGAATCATGTGTTGACCGGTGCTGCGAAATGTGCTTCTGAATTGACATATTGCAGCGGTTTGCGCAAATTCAGCAGGCGGTGTGTTTCTGCTGTAAGCTGGAACCAATATGCCTGAGTACTTGTGCATGTGCGTCAGACTACTGCAATAAGTGCAATTTCCATATTTTACCTTAAGAACTTCTCCCATTATAATGTCCTGGAAGCTTCTTGTTGGAAGCGTACAGCCTATATAGGTCTGTATTTATGACATTTTATATGAAACATTAAGTGCATTGAAATTACATCGTCTTGTTGATTAGACTTTACCTACCAGTGAATTAGACTTTGGAGAAAACCTATACGCCAATCAGTACTGTCTGTTTTTCAACCAACAACAACTGCACAAATGATCAAAATGATTAAACAAATTTTTGCTTTGTGACACACTGATACTGTGATCGCATTTTGACTGGTTGAAAAGAGGGTGAAAAGAGGTCTTAGATGAATCAGACCAGTTTTCAACTAGAAATCAATGTTGAAATCCTGGTTGGTCACTGGGAAGAATAAATAACGAAATAGACTAGAGACTAGACTAGACTACTGCTCATAATGGCAAGCTTATGTTACCGATTCAAATCTACACATGGTTCCATTTGTATTTAATTTTGTGACATTTTTTATTTTTTTAACAAGTGATGAAAGTGAGAAATGTGTGGCATTATGAAACACTAGTGTGACTCAGAGAACGTGCTGATAACCCTCTCTTGTGCACAGGAAATGTGTCAGAGGGAAATAGGGACTGGGGGGTATGGAGGGAGAGGGGAAGAGGGAAAGGAAGGGGAGAGGGGCTGACAGATTAAGTGAGAGAAAGAACAGAAAAGCAGAGCGAGGCAATCCAAACTCTTGCGAGTGAAGAAGATACAGGAGAGAGGGGATATGTCAGAAAGTTCAAGAGTAGTGCCTAAAAATGAGGGAAAATCAGTTCAGAGAAAAGAGTTATGACTAGAGGGGACAGAAATCCTGAGAATGTGAGAGAATAAGGCTGAATATTTAAGAAAAAATTAAGGACGTGAAAGATCCTGTCCTGAAAATGAGGGCGAGCAGTCAGCCGGTGTCTCAGGAGAAACAACAGGACCCAGCTGTTGCTCTCGCAGGCCACCACACCCAGCCGAGAGAGACTCCATTTGTTGTTGTAGCTGGCCTTTATGACTCCGAGAGAAAAGAGAGAGAAAGGGGAGGTAGTGGTGGTGGTGGCGGCAGTAGAGTTTGACCGACTTTAGAGTAAAGGAAAGAAAAATAGGGAAGACGAGCGAGCGTCCGCCCTTCATTAGGAAATGGGACGAGGGGGGAAAAAAGGCGGATGCTGCATCACTTCCTGGTTTGTCGTTTCTCTGTTATGAGGTCTGGTTCCAAGGTTTGCTATCTGGGCCGGTGCTTTGTTTGATTACCCCGAGACTCAAGAGTTTATGAAAACACAGCCAGGGGACGTGACCTCAGCTGGGACCTACAAACTAACTCTGTTCCCACCGAAGATCCTCTAAACCACCACTTTTCTCTCTTAACCACTTTCACTCCCAGCCAGGTCATCCTTCACTCTCACTCTGATGTCCCTTTTTTACACCTTGTGCCCCTCTCAGGTTTCATCTCCCCACTTTTATCAGTCACCCTGTCCCTTATCTCACTCTATTACCTGCCCTCTGCCTCCTGTTTTAAATGTGTCAACATTTGTGCCAGCACAGCCCATGAAAAGTCCCAAAACACCAATAAATTGATCTGACAAGTGTTGTCTGTGTAGCCAGAGTCTGAGATAGTTTATTCATCTGACATAAATCTCTTTAGTTGTTAAAATACTATTAAAAACACATAAATAAGCCACATTTTTTTGCACTTGGTGGCATGATTCTTCATTTCAATGAACATGGGCACTGCAGTTTTTTTTCTGATTCAATCCCTAAAACACTATCCTGGTAGTATAAATAGTAGGGATGTGTATCGAGAACTAAACCGGTATGGGTTCCTCAGTGGTCAGTACCGAAATATTGATAAGTTCTCAGACAAACGATACTGCCATCAGTATGTAATGTTACAGAAACAGCTGAAAGGGAAAAATGTTCAGAAGTGAGGACTCACTTTTTTTAAATTTGAGAAAATGCAGCCAAATGCAATATTTCACAAAACAATTTGACTTGTTACTACTGCAAGAATTATTTTTTTTTTTTTTATGAAATGACTGTTGAATCTTTTCACATCTTTTCGTGTCATATCTTTATTTTTTGCACCAAATCATGGAGAGTAGTATCAATAAGAGTATTGATAAGTAGTATCAGTGTCAATATCTGTATCAATAAAATCCTAACAATAACCATTCCTAATAAATAATTACTTGCTGGAGCAACAAATGTTTGAAATATTGACTGACAAATGCATTATTGATTTTGTTTTTTCATCAAATTTATTTATTTTATTTATTTAATTTTCAGTAAAAATAATGTAGATGAATCCCAGCCTTATCCTTTAACATGTCAATGATCTTTTCAAAGTCTTACATGGCCGGTGGATTTTGTGGTAATTAGTGGTCAGGTTGTGGATTGCAACCAACTGAATACCGTTCACCCCACCCTCCCCTTCCAAGTATGAAGGAGAAACAATGGTGGCCGTGAAAAATGCAAAAAAAACCACCTTTCTAGAGCCAGTGTTTGGGTTGTTTATGCTGGGCCACTGTCAAAAAAAAAAAAAATGGAGGCACAACTTGCTAACTTCGTGGAAGAGAACTCTCGCCCTCTATAGTTATAAACGACTCGTTCTAAGCTGTTTATAACTATAGAACTATATTATACACAAATTAAAACATACTTATGGATATCATATTCCATCCCTGCCAGATTTTGCAAATAAATCCCTGTAAAGCTTACACACTGGACCTGTAACTTTGCACTATATCAGCATTTTTCCGTGGGTGGCCTTAAGGAGCCAGTATACTCTTGTTGGATGGTGGAATGGCTTCGGAAATTTCCCCTGACACCTTTCCTACATCGGATTATGGGAAAATGTGTTTGACCGCTTCTGTAAATCCAAAACTGACGATCCATCATTCACACCCACTTTTCATTGTGGAGGTGAGAGAGGAGCCAGAGTTTGAACTTCTTGCTCTAGCTCCCTTTTTTTGTACTTGACACAACTATTTCTGTCCCTTTTAATGTGAATAACTTAGTGCAACACTATGAATGTCTTCCAGGAGAGACTAAAAATGTGTGTGTCTAAAAATGTTTGCTGTAATGCTCATATTCAAATGATATCTCATCTCCCCCCCTCTCTGTGATAGCTGGCTTTTCACTTTGTCTTCATAGCTGCTTGGAATAACTATGAACACTTTAGATTTCTGACACCGTGCCATGATTACGTGCATCCCTACTATGTCTCTACAGCCTGCATCCACCATAAAGCATATTGCTGTCACATCATGAAATTAAAAGCGGGATTCTAATCTTTTTAAGCCAATGAGTCATATTTTTTATGCTGGCAGTGCTTTACTCAATAGCACAATCAATGTCAAGTGTGTGGTCAGTTATTGGGAAGAAGGAAGGAGATGATGATTAATTATTTTAAGCTCTAAAAAGTGTGTATTATGTGGAACCTACCACACAAGTGTGTAGCACCATTATGTGTGATCAGACATTTTAATGATTGATTTGACGTCATGGCTTTTGTGTTAAATGTGGGCGTTTGGGTCAGTTTTGTATCAGAGGACATGTGCTGCTGAGAGGGCAGGTTAGGTTAGTAGGTGCTCCCCCTCTTCCTGTCTCCACCCGTCTCCTCTTCCTCTTCCTGCTTAAAGTCTCAGTGGATAGAGTGTGTACCCATGCACACGCACAGTTAGACACGCAGACATATCCATTCTGTGGCCTGTTCACTGTGTTCCCCCTGAGAGCTGTCAGCCTGGAACAATGAGGACACCAGAGAGAACACAGAGGATCGCTGCAGGAAATGGAAAAAGCACAAAAAGATCATTTAAAACGCACTGTGGGGAAAAAGCTACCTAAATCTGTGTGATCTCCGTCCAGACATACTGTATTATATGAGGGAGACATTCGATGTGGAAACAGTTTAGATTTGGCTCACTCACAAGGAATATAGCTAGTATGGCTGCAATGTTATGTAGAGCTTTGAGTTATTGAGGCCTTGAGTTGTTGAACTTGGATTGGAATGTTGCAATGACGTTTTTTGGCAGGAAAATGAACATAAAGTGCAATTTCAGGTTCTATAGGACCACTTGTGTAGTAATTTGACAGTAGAGACTCTGCCCTTCAGCAAGGACACGCATAATGATTACTGAACCGATCACTGAATTTTTGCCCGGGCAAATTCATATGAATATTTCCCAAAAAGTGTTGCTTAGGGCTGTACCAGATGTCATGCAAGTTAATGCAAGTTAACATTCTGCCATGCAAAGAGGAAGCCATACATCAACAACATCCAGAAACGCTGCCAACTTCTCCGGGCCAGGCTCATCTGAGATGGATTGAACAAAGTGTAAAATGTGCTGTGGTGTTAGGAGTTCATATTTCAAACTGTTTTTAGAAATCATGGACATCGTGTCCTCTTGGCTAAGCAGAGAGGGACCATCCAGATTGTTGGCAGCGCTAACATCAAAAGCCAGTATCTATGATGGTATGGGGGTATGTTAGTGCCCATGTCATGGCTAACTTGCATGTCTGTGATCTCAGTTAGTGTCCTCATATTCCAAACTCCTTACTGAGTGTTGTTAAAGAAAAGGTGATGTATCAACTGGTGAACATGCCCCTGTCCAAATTTTTTTTTGAAATGTTTTGCAGGCATCAAATTCAGCAGCAAGTGTATATTTATAAAAAAAACAATAGTTACTTAGCTTGAACATTAATAGCTTCAATTCAATTGAATGTAAGTTGGAAAGAATTTGCAAATCATTGCATCCTGTTGCCATGTCCCAACTTTTTTGGAATTGTGATTGCATCATTGTTTCAAAAAAATGTTGACTTTTGGACTTTGAAATACCAGATTTAAACAGACTGATGAGTGACTCGTGAAGTTTTGTCAACATTATGAATGAAGCTTCAAAGTATTTGGTACAGTCCTTCTTGGGGATCTCAGTCATTGCTGAGAAGGACTTGATCACGTTGTCCTTTTTCAATATGTGTCAGGAAAATCTCTGGTCATTGGTGGAAGTAGTTGTTGTGTGTGGGATGTCTAGACCTTGTAGTTTTAAAATAATTTTAAGGTCTGTTCCCAGTTTGAGGTGACTCCCTTTATGTCCAGATCAGACACACCTACAGCTTTGAATCTGGATCTCACAGTACCGACATCTTGTATCCACTGAGGCATCTGGAACTGCTTTATCAAATGAGCGTTTTTACTGCCAAGCAATATTAGCCAAAGCTCTGCTTATTGTGTGGAATTGTATATGCTGCCTGGAGACATTACTTTATTGAACAGAAGGCATTAGAGGCTTTAGAGTCCCTCAGTAGTGGGTTTTTACTGTCGGATTGCTTTGGATAGCCTGAAGTGGTAATGAGTAGAAAATGAAGGTCTGACACAGCAACATGCAAAGAATATGACGGCCCTCCTCACACAGGCGCTGTCACCTAAAACCTGTCACAGTGGGAATATTTTACAGATTAGTCACATTAAAGGCAATTTTTGGATTAGAGAACAAAGCTTTGAGCTCAGCGTGTACAGATGAGAAGATGCTGGTAGCTGTAAGATGTGTAGTGAGATGAAATAAACCACAAGTTTGTTTTAAACACAGTTGTTCTGAGAGTCATCAAGTACTAGTTTTAAGTAAAATTGGTGCCTTGGGTGGGATTTTGCTTAAAAACAAACACAGGCAAAAAAAAAAGTGCTTATCATTTGTGATGGATCATAGCCCCAGATGTTTGGTACTATCTTCTTTAAAATGCATTGAACTTGCCATCAAATACAGTTGCATCAGTTTGGTTGTGCTCTCTTCTGGACACCGTCACTAATGATAATTGAGTTTGTGAGGACTGCACACTATGACTTCATTAATTCAACATGAATTTCCACATGCAACACAGGGAAAGGGTTGCAATCACGCCTGGGTACTTAATACCTTTGAGCTATCAACTGAAATAACCCAGTAACCCAGTACCAAGTAGTATCGAAACTTCTGCAGTCAAACGATGCATGCATTTGATCCTTTTTGTATCCTGATCTAGAAAAAAATGACTATTTATATGGTTTTGCTCATAGCCAGTTAATGCAAGCATTATTTGATTTAATACAACATGACTGAGCAGCTACAACCCATACAGTCTGTGGTGTGGAGAAGTTGAACACTGTATTTGAGGGGGTTCACAGTTAAGTGCGCAGAGACGCCACCAAAATGTTTGAAAGTACGACTTTGTGGCGTCTGATTAAAATAAATGCATAAAATGCGGAAGGATTGTTTCAGAATTGCTTATATTTACATGATGGGTGTTAAATAAAGTAGAAAAAAGGGAATAAAATGAAGTACTCCACTGGTATCGGTTTCATTTTAAGGGTACTGGTATTGGTACTGAAATGGGATTTTTTAGATGAAACCCAGCCCTTGCTGCAATATTGTAACAAGATCTTGACATCTTCTTTTATCATTTTACCCTATTTGTTTTCACTGTACTGTATCACTATCCTGTACTAAAGTAAACTACAGCTTTTACATATAAGGTTAGCATCTGCTTTATTAATCTACCTGTTCTATTGCTCAGTTTGTTTGGGATTAAAGATTCATTTTCAGACAATGAGCTAGACACATTTACAACTTAATTAGCTCAACTCAAGATAACCCCGCCCAACCTCCAGGCACAGTCTGGATGTATTTGAGCGCACCACCCAGAAACCAAGTCAAGTGCCAATACGGCAAACTTTCCCCGCCAATCTTTTGAATTAAATATTTAACTTAAATGTCCACAGTGTAAGATTTAATTGTGAATGTAATATTCATCAATATGTTTTCATTAGTGAATAATCATCTGAAAATAATAATATTTTGTTTTCGTTACCGTAGAATGACCCATTTATATCTACAGAGGGCGTGGATCCTCTTCCACTGTGGACAGCATGTTGAACCACCGTGTTTCTACAGTAGATCAAACAAGTCAAACACTGGCTCTAGATAAGGCCTCTTGTGTTGTGCACAAATTTCAAGGCCACTGAAGGTTCTCCTGCATGCTTGTAAGGAGAGGGTGACACAGTATTTGCAATCTGCCAGCTCTCCGCAAGATACCACCAAATCCCACACACTGGTCCTTTGAGCAACCCTCTCTACATACAACCCACAGTCAGAGCGCAGAGGCCAGCGTGCATATTGTTTTTAAACTGTAAATTTATGAATGCTCTGTGCTATTTTTTGGAAAAATTTAAGTAAATGAGTGGAGAAACACCAAATGTAGAGGCCAGGGCTAACTGCATGGTGTGTTGAAAATGGTCTGAATCATATGTTATGGCTGCATTAACCAGTGATGTGAGCTCAGCGAAGCTGAACACCTCTTAGAGATTTTGAACTGCCTTGTGAGACGATGCTCTCCACCACCATCATTAAAACGTCAAATGAGGAAATATCTTTCAGATTAATAGATTTGGAAAATATGTTCCAAGTTGCATCAAAGCTGTTGTAGCATGGAAGATCACCTTACTAAAAAACAAATTTTACTGTAATGTTTCACTCATCTGTAGATCAAGTAAATGAATATTTAGCACTCATTCCCAGGATTTGTTTTGTTATTTTTTTCTTTTGCTGTATCTCACTCCTTCTCCTTCACCGTCACTGTGAGGCACTCTGAGACACAGACCCTCAGGTCACAGCCTCTCTTAGTTTCCTGACTTTGTAAGGGGTTTGACCTTTTACCTTTTCACCCTACTTTAAACCGTCTCTCTGCTGGTGAAACCACCACACTGCAAATTCCCGCCACATTGTGCAGGAATGTCTGTGGGGAAGTCAGGAATGCAGTTGGGAATGCAGCGTGCTGCAGCAGCAGTTGGAGTCACGTTGGGCCGCATGAGGTCATTTTCTCTGCTGAAAGTGGGTATGCACATGTGCTCATCAGCATCTGTGATTGTGTACATTTGCTGCATGTGCTCATCCATGTGCGTGTGTGTTTGTGATCATTTAAGTGGGTTACTGGAAGAGGAGACTCAGACAAAATAGGGTTTAACACTTTTAATCCTAGTTGATGTTTTTACGGGAACATGACACACTGTCTTCCCAGACCAAGATTAAGTCTGAATATTTATTCAACCAATTACATTTCCAGCAACATCTTTCTATAAATTGTGCAAGAGCCACAATAAATCAGAAGTGGTAGACTACTGAATAATTAGGGATTTTAAATAGACGCGGTGCCAGCCTGTTGTGCAACCCACAAAGACAAGATGACTGTTCGGTCGTTTTAGGACCCAGAATGTTAAGATTCTCTATTTTCCAAAGCCATCAAAAGAGTTTGATGGCTGATTGTCTTACCATGTTTTCTTACTTGCTTTTGTACCATGTTGAATACCCAGATACAGATGTTGGCTTCAGTTCTGTGTCACTTTTAATGCACGCACTTGCAACCATTCACACACACAGATGCTGTTCACTGTGTATTTTCCTCTTCAGTTGTTACTAAACTGCTGCACAGCCTCCTGCAAGACATGCTGCACTTCAGGCGATGAATAGAGGAGTCTACATGTTAATATTAAATCAACAATCCATCTCACACATAATTTAATATTTTTAAGCGGTTGGTAGAGATGGCAGGGCATGTGGAGGATGCCAAGACATTATGTAAATTAGTAAATCTAAAAGGCCCAGCACAGCTAGCGTCTGCACACATACTGGGATAGTAATGGACCACTGAGATCTGCTGTTTTGTGGAGCCACATGCAGCACTTCCATCCTGCTGACAGGAGCTGGACAGGGTGTCACAGGATGGGTTAATATCTCAGGCTGCTCTGTCCTGCTGCCTGGCACAGTTATTCTTGGCAAATAACAGAACACTAAAAAAATGAATGTTTGTTTTGTTTCCAAATGTAATAGCTGCCATCAAGTACAGTCAAACAAGATTAAGTGTCTACAGCCATGCTAGCATCTCTTTGAGGTTGTGCTTAATTACAGCAATGCTTTGATCTAAATGCTAACATTAGCATGCTAGCGTCATGCTCACAATGATAAGGCTAGCATGTTGATGTTTCGCAGGCAAAATACAAGGATACAAGGAGTTTTATTTATCACTATATAGCTAAGTCTCATAGTGAGATTATGATATTGTTCTGTCTTTGATTGATAGATTAGATTGGCTGAAGAGATAAAAGTAAATAGTATAGAAAAAATTTAGAACAAACTAATATAACAAACTGATCTATTAGAGTGCTGAGGATGAATTAAGCAACCTCACAGCTGTGCAGCAGGCTTTGGGCTTTTGTCTCTGCGAAGGCACCTCATCTCCCTGATATCACTGACAATTGGTAGATGGGTACCAATGATGTTCTGGGAGGTTTTCATCGCCCGCTGCAGAGTCTCCCTTTCCTGAGCTGTGCACATCCCATGATACCAGTTTGTGCTGTTCCCAGTTAGGATGCTTTCAATTGCTCCTCTGTAGAAATGAACAAGAACTTGGCACATAATTTTGCCTTCTTCTTCTTTTTTTTTTTTTTTTTTTTTTACCAGGGTGGAGATATGTAATGTCAGTGACAGGTTCTATGTGATGTTGATTCTCAGGAACCTAAAACTGTTCACCTGCTCCACCTCAGTTCCACTGATGTACACAGTAGTCTTTACCTCCTGTCTCTGAAAATCAACAATCGGCTCCTTGGTTTTCAGCTGTAGGCTGCTTTCTGTGTGCTACTCTGCAAGACTGGTGATTTCCTCCCGATATGAAGTCTCATCATTGTTTGAAGTCTGTTTGATGCAGGTGGTGTCATCTTTGAACTTCACAGTAGAGTTCTCTTTTAGTCAGGGCTGCAGTCATGTGTGTGCATTGTGACCAGGAGGGGGTCGAGCACACTGCCCTGGGGAGCTACGGTGAGCACGAGAGTGGAGGAGGTGACACCGCCAGTGCACCCTCCTAGTTTAGCTTCTTAACATACTAACATTAACTAACCAGCAAAGTCATTAGAGCACAAGCATGAGAAGTCATACCAGTGAGACAAGGAAAATATGTCCGGTTCATCTGTGTGCCAATAAAAGTGCTCACTTTAGAAGAACAGTGCCTCGGTGGAAGACTAAGAAGAGGGAAAACTCCATGGAAACATTTTCTGCCGCATAAAAATGACAAAGGTGGCACGTATTCTCAATAAATCCAATTTCACGTGAAAGCACTGCTGTAATCCTCAGAGCTCACATTCAATAGATAAAACCCAAGCTCTCGCTTTTTTGTCTACCTTATTTTCACAGACCATTACTTAGTTTGAATTGAGTCAAAGTTAAGATTTGAACAACAAAATGTCTCAAAGTTTTTTTTTCTTTTTCCCTGATAAAGCTGGTCCGTAAACCAGATAAAGGTTGTTCCCACAGGTGATTGTAGACCTTATCACATCTTTTGTACTTCAAAGTGCTGCTGTTTCACAGCTGACTACTCCTCCATACCGGAAACTGAATCCTCAGAAAGGCTAGACCCAACATTATTTATTTACATCTACCACCCTGAACCCATGGTTTATGTGTGTGTGTGTGTGTGTGTGTGTGTGTGTGTGTGTGTGTATGTGGGAGTGTGAGATGCATGTCTATTGTCAGTGTGTGTGAGTGATTCTGCACATGTGGATGAGTGGACATGTCATCCAGGGTTTCAAAACTATTTTAGCATTCATGAGGTCAACATACACAAATAAACACACCTGCTATTGTTTTTGTTGTTTAGGTAATTTCCAGTCAGTTCGGTGTGTTTTCTAGGTATTGTGAGTGATGAGTGGACTGTGGTTGGTGAGGGCAGAGGGAAATGACGAGAAAGAGATGAGAGGAAAAAGAGAGCGGGAAACCATGGAGGAAAAAATAGATGGAGAAAGAAACTTTTTTTTTCCAAGCTTGTATGGTCAGTGACGTAAAGGGACATGCTTGGGAGCAGACTCGGGGGGACGGAGGGGACATGTCCATCCCAACTTCTAAAAAGCATGAAGTTGTCCCCCCAGTAAATCATTTAGAAATAAATTATGTAATTAATTATATATATTTTTATTAGAAGCCAACTCCACTTTTGAAATAATTCACTCATAAACATTTTTCTTTATTATATTCACCCCTGTCTATTCTGCAAAGTGGTATGAGCGACACTTTTGTCTGGGGAAAATTAGCTCTATAGTGCTGGACCAGTCAATGTGTGTAGTGTACACCTGTTGCAAACACTTCATCACAGGTTAGTTAAAGATATTACTCAGTAAAAGACTGTGGCTGTAGCTGAAAGAAAATCAGAAAAGAGTGTTAATGATGGTATAACTCAATTTTTTACTGTAAAAATATGGTGCTACCATAAAATACCTGCTGCCTACTTCAAAGACAGGCTTTTGAGCAGAAGGTATTTTAATGTGAATAATTCACATAAATTAAGGTGGCCTATGTTGTAATGATGAACCCTGAAAACAGCATAAAGCAACGTTGGAAGTCAGACTAAAACCAACCTGTTTTCTACTTCTCTCAGCTTGTTGTAAAAGTTCATGTTAAATGTACAAACTGCAATCAGAATTAAACATTCAAGATTCAGTTTATTGGCATTTTTTTTGTTTACTGCATACATTAAAAAAAACAAAATGCTGTTCCTCCCAGCAAAAACACAAAAAAATCTAGACAAACCTGGTGTATTTACTTCTTGTATTGACTTCCCAACAAGTTCATCTCTCTTTGATTGTGGCTGTGTTGCTCTTCCTCTTCCTCCCCCCCTCTGGATGTAAAACCTGCCCTCAGGGGGTCTTATGAGAGGGGATGAAAGCAGGAACACCCCCACCTCATTAACATAAATCATCAAACGCATCCTCCTGGCCAGCAGATGTTAAATCATTTGTTAGAGGAAACAAGAATTTCCATGGCCGACACCCCTTTGTGAAGTTTGAAGTAATTGCCCACCAGTGGTGATGTTTCTGCAGGCTGATAGATTCATCAGGTTGAATTTATAGATCGGAAAGAAACAATTAACACAGTTTGGGCCTCTCTGAAGATAATGATCAAGGATCAAGTGAAACTATTTGCTGTAGTTACTGCTACATAGTTAAAACACTGCAATACTTGGAGTAAATTAAAGCAGTAACTCAGCGGTGCAGTGTTCTGGTACAATCTGGCATTAATACTGCATTTATACTATACATTCCAAATAATACTCTTATTTATACTACTTTTGCATTTTAACACATTTATAAATATAGCATCATTTTTACCTGTTGTTATATGTTGCAGTACGATGCACATATTTTTACATATACAATACAATATTTTTACATTACAGTATTTCTTATTTGTTATTTTTTTCATTTTCTGGTTTTCTGTATATTGTTTTTATATATTTTAGTGTAAGATGCATATGCTTATTTTGTTATATATTTTTATATTGTTATTTAGTTATATATTGTAGCATAAGGCACGTATTTTTGCATGCTTCTTATTTTCTACTCTTTACAATTTCGTTATGCTTATATTTATGTTCTTGAATGGGAGCAACTGTAACATGACCCAGTTTTCCTCGGGGGATCAATAAACTGTCAGATTGTGATTCACCATCTCCATATTTATCTGTAGAATATCTCAATTATAAATCATGATCAGTCATGATTTGTGTGCATTATTTTGAACACATTTATTAATACTCAATGTGAACAACTATCTGCCAAAACTTCAGTTTGTGATATTAAAAATCAACCCTTTATGGACCAACACAGTGACAGTGTTTGAGCTTTTACTCCTGTGTGAGTTTGAATTCACTGAATAAAACCATTTTCAGACATCAATCTCATGTTTGGATAAGTCACAATGGCAGTCTTACTATGTCAGACCAAGTAATTCTGTAACAAATGAATGCTACCACAGTGCTGAAAAGGCCACAGTAGCTCAAGGTTAAATACACAGAAAGACAGATTAAATGTGCATCTTGTTTTCTTTATTAAAAGCGGTGTGATAAACCAATAAAAGCCCAAAAATTAGCCAAATGTTAGTTAGAGACTCATCTCATATAAGCAGTTTGTTATAGTTATTTTTACCTTTGTAGTGCTCTACAAAAGACAAAAAACTGCCCTCATACACCCACAGTAATAGTCAGGCAATCAGTCCCTCACTATATTATCTATTTTCATTTACTGCAGCTTGACTGGATGAATATCCAGCAACACACTTCACATACAGCATAAAAGCTCTGTATGACTTATAATTCTATTAAATAATATAAAATATAATATAAAAATATCACTGATAACCCACTAGAAGTGTGTGGTGTACTGTCTGTATTCTCATTCTCTGGCTCATATCTTGCTGACATTTCTGGGCTTCAGTCTGTTTAGCAGTGGTGTGTAGCCCCCAGCCAATACGTCACTTAAGTTTTGAGGTCGGGACTCTAAAAAAAAAAAAAAAAAAACATAGCAAAAAATGGTCACATTGCATTCTCGGTTTCTCTCCTCTGCTTTCTGTCTGTGAGAGCTGCAGAAAGAGTTACGCACTCATGTACACACACACTGGCAGACTGAGGATTGTTTCAGCTGTATTCGCACGAAAATTCAGCATTGTGCAGAGGTGTGGATGTGTTTGTCGTGCTTTAGAACGTAACCAATGTGAAACAATCAGAAAATAATGCTTTATTTCTTGCTTTGTTCTCGCTGACAGCACTCGCTCTCCTAATTCACACTATAGGTGTCTCTCTCTTGTTTATTGAGCCAGGGAGGAGGGTCCAGCTTTGAATCCTACATTTAATAACAATCCTGTCCTGCATATTTTAGCTTTAATGAGAAAATGTATCAGGAGATTCATTGTAAAAAGATGGCTGAGTGTCCTTTGATCTACAATGGTCATAAATGAAGGCTAACAGCAAAATAAGTTCAAAAATCCATCAGTGATGCAGCTTGAACTGAAAACTCTTTTTCGTACTGTTGTACTTTTCAACTCACCACCCGGCAGCAGGCTCCAAGTTTACCCACACATTGTGGGTCTTTCTGTAAATGTCCTGTCACATCTGAATAAAACCATATCTGAATGACAAAAAGCTGACTTTAACAAACAGATGAAGCCAGCAAGTTTGTTTCCATGTGGCTTTAGTTGAAGTAACTCTCCAGTGAGCAGTGGGGTGACGATGTGTCTCACAGTGTTTGTAATGTCACAGTCCACAGAGTTTCTTAAGCTTTGTAAAAGCTCACATAAACTACCCAACATCAGAGGGATGAGACGGAGATTTACATAGACTGGATTTCAGACTTTTCTTCCTCAACCAGCAGCAGCACACAGTCAGTCACTGTTGTATCCAGCAGCTATAAACCACGTCACTCTGTGTGGTCCACTAATTGCATATCAGATGGAGCCAGTCTCCATGATGAAAGCTTGACTTTGCGCTTTGTGCTTTGGTGTCAGTTCTAATATGTAAAGCAGATGTGTGTTTAATATCAAAGCCCATCAGTGGTTGTGTAGCTCTGCCTAGTTAAATTGCTTTAGAGGTTGGATTCCCACTGGGGCCACCCGCACTTAGGATGTATTCCTGTAAGTACACTCTGTATTTTGAATCCACTCACATGAAAAAAAAAAAAAAAAACTATCCAGAGACATCTGCCTGAAAGAGGAAACATCATTCAAATCTGGAAAGTCGCTTCTTGATAAACTGTGACAGCAAATATATTGTACAACCCCAATTCCAAAAAAGTTGGGACATTCTGTAAAATGTAAATAAAAACAGAATGAAATGATTGCAAATAGTTTTCAACCTATACTCAACTGAACACAGTAATAAGACATGATATTTAATATTAAAACTGATTAACTTTATTTGTTGTAAATATACACTCATTCTGAATTTGATGCCTGCAAAACATTTCAAAAAAGTTGGGGCAACAAAAGACTGGGAAAAACACCTGGACACTCCACAGGCAAACAGGTTGATTGGTTACAGGTGACAGTATCATGACTGGGTGTTAAAGAAGCAGCCTCAGTCATTCACCAGCACAGATGAGATGATGTTCAGCACTTTGTGTGGGCAAATAGTCCGACCGTTTAAGAAGGTCTGTCAATGCAGAACTGCAGGAATTTAGGGATTTCACCATCGACAATCCATAATGTCAGTAAAAAGAGAAAGCCATATATCAACAATATCCAGAAATGCCGGGGACTTCCCCGGGACCCGAGCTCATCTGAGATGGACTGATGGAAAGTGGAAAAGTGTGCTGTGGCCTGATGAGACCACATTACAGATTGTTTTTGGAAATCATGGATATCGTGACCTCCAGATTACACAGACTTTACACTGCAAAAATAGCCTGACTAGAAAGAAGCCAAATACTCTTAAATATAATCAAATTGTCGTGCTTTAAGCAAAAAAAAAAATAATAAATCTGCCAATGGAGTAAGCCAGTTTTGCTTGGCTAGAATTCCTAAGACTCGCTTTCAAATCCAGCCACTTAAAGACCATAATGGGTCTTAAAACTGGAAACAAAATGTCAAATATTTCATTCATTTAAGAAATACTTACTTACTTATAATGAGAAATTTATTGAAAATTCATTGAGCTGGCTTTCATTTTAATTTAATATCTCTTTTAAGATTTACAGTTACAATAAGACACATTTTCTTGAAACAGAATATTTTGGTTTCTTGATTGAGGTTACTTTAAGAACGTATACCTAAAACCGAGGTGAATAAAACATTTTCAATAGAAAAACACAATTTCTTCAAAAAGCATGATAAAAATAAGTGACTTTTGTCTTAAATGAAGACACCAGAAGCACTCAGTGAGGGAAAAATTAGCTGCTTAAATGAAAAATGTTGACAACATTGAGTCCATCATTCAGTGAGGGAGTGAATGTGTGATCAACAGAGAGAGTTAAACTCTGACTCAAACTGAAACTTAGTGCTGTATAGTTGGACATTGGACATAATTTTCTGGAAGTAATAAAAGTCTTTCATATTTTCATATCTGATAATGAAGATGCCTGCAGGGTCTGGCTGCATCACTGGACCAAGTGCATCGCTGCACTGTGACTCATTAGTTTGTATTTAGAGTTGAAAATGTTCAGCAGAGCCATTTGTATTTTAAAGTACGTATGTTGTGTAGACCAGAGCATGACTCTTTTCTATAGAGTCATGCACACACAATTCAAAAACAATTCAAAAAAATGGATTAATTCAAACTTTAATTGGTGCCATTTCATAAAATTCTTAAATTGAGAAGATGTGGAAATGGTCTCACTCAGAAATAATCATGTTCCTCTGCTGGGATATTATGCAAACCTTTGTTTTAGCTTGTTATTGGTTAAATATACCTCAATATTACCTGTAAAATCATTTTAAGACAAAAGTTATAATGTATTTTTTTAATATGAGATTACTTTCCTAATGCAAAACTTACTTAACAAGATTATTTTATATATTTTGGCCTGGCTGAAGTTTTAAAGAGATTTTAGAAGTTTTTTAAAATCATTGCATTCTGTTTTTAGTTATTATCCAGCGTCCCAACTTTTTTGGCTTTTGGAGGTTGTAGGTGTGGTGTTTCCAGAAGCAGTGCTCTGACCTGGGCCTGCACGGTGGTAAATATTGCTAAAGACCCTCATGCTGATGCTTGTGTTGTATTTGTGTGGGAACAATAATCAGTGGCAGCAGAGAGTTGGCCATGACTGCAGCGGCCTCGGCTTCCAGCTAAAACCTCCTCTATCTGATCAGATCCCAGCCTTGTTTCAACAACTAGCCTGGATTATAGTTGTCGTATCAGCCGGAGCCCAACTGATTACAAACACAAACACATTCACACAATGATTACATGCAGCTTACTGTAGGACTTTATGAAACATCCAGCAATCCTTTTTTTAACCTGCAGTCACTCAAGGTCCTGCAGCGATAAGGCTGCTTCAAAGTGAAAGATGTGTCGTTGATTGCGCTGCTGCCAATCCCTTTGAGGTGCTGTCATGGTGTGTGTGTGTGTGTGTGTGTGTGTGTGTAGGTTTGTGTGTGGGGTGTGGGGGTCAACCAGTTAGATATCACTTGGATTGAACTAACAGTTAGTTTCATTGTTGATTCATTTTTCCAATTGTTTAGTCTAGAAAAAGTGAAAAATATCTATCACAGAGCCAAAAAAGTTCATATACTGCAAGTTGATATTTCTCTAAACCCCCTTAGTTACTGTTGCTATGGCTTCCAAGCGTTACATTTTAGCATGGCACGTGCAGTTTACAGTGATGACAGTGTCAGATTTACCACTTGAACATCTTCGTAATTGTTTAAACAATAAGTCCTTGATTTCAGACAGAGGCAGAATCACTATCAGTTTTATTGCCACGTAGTTTTACACATTTGAGAAATCTGCTTTGGTGTTTTGGTGCATAACAAGAAACATAGTAAGTAGACAAAATACAAAGAAGAAGAAACATGAAGAGAAAATAGGAAACTGAAAAATATTATACAAATACGTCGTTTGCTGATATCTAGTGAGGCTGATTGTTGTATATTGCACTTTTAGCATTACAAGAGAAAAGACTTTCAGGATGATATAACAATGTCTCTGATAGTGTTAACTGTGGTTTCTGGAGTGTAAACTAGGCAGTAAGCTGGAGAAGCTAATACCAACACTTGTTTTTGAAGAGGCTTATAAAAGAGACATTTAGTATCGTTGTTGCCACAGTCCCATGTACACCACCACACCTCACATGTAGAGAAATTCAAAGCTTGACTATCTCACTGTGCCTAGTTACGGTTGCTAAGCTATGATTGGACAATCACTGTTCAGGGGAGGGGTTTAACAAACATTCAGTTTTTCGTGCAAAACATGAAAAAACAGCTAATTTTCACAATAGAGAAAGTGAAAAAAGATATCTTTTGCATTTTTCTTGTCAAATTACTTACTATTAATTGAATTTGTTGAGACTGTTGTGTTATTTGTTAACCAGAAGTTACTGATTCCAATAAGCTCCCTAACTGGACCGAACTGAGAAATAGTTTATTTTGATCTCGGCTTTGCAGAAATCTGCTTATGCGTTGCAGCAACAGAGGTAAAAGGTTGAGAAACATCCAAAGTACTCAGGCCTGCTGAAAGAGTGTAGTAAAGTTGTTGGCTTCAGTTTGCCGGTGCTATTCACGTTACATAAGGTCTCTCCCCCTTCACATCGCCTCCTTTCTCTCCCCCCTCTCGCTTTCATTTTGCACAAAAGATTTCTCAAAACACACATAGACACACACACACACGCCATCAGTGCGGCATGGCAGGCGTCCAGAGAGGGGCTCCAGTGTCGCTCCGTTTCAAAGAGCTCTTTGCTTGCTGTCCTTTTGATGCTTGCTCCCCAGCAGCAGTGGAGCAGAAATGCTGAACGTCCAGCTTTGATATGAATTTGTCCCTCATTCTCCACACTGTCCTGCAGCTCCGCGGCTACGCTGCTGAAGTTATAACAATGAAATCAACGCAGAACAACACTCAGGTTTAGCCTGTACACAGCAGACTGTTGCTCAGGTCAGCACACTACAGAACAGGTTAGACAACTTTTTGCACAGTTCCCTCTCAAGCCGAAGGACACAAATGACTTTTGGCCACATGACCGCCGCTACCTCCCTGGTGAATGCAGATGCACGTACATAAGCCTCTGACCAACAAAGCCAAGAACAGTGAAAACAGGGCCAAAACGTCTTTGTTGAAATGGAATCAGTAACAAAAGGGAAAAAGAAACTAAAAAGGAATAATAATGTGTTTCTTTGGAAACTTGAATACAGCTGCCGCTGTGACTTCCCTGTTGCTAACTTCAGTTGCTGCAAAACCTACTGATGAAAAAGGTGGTTTTAGCAGTTGTAGTGCTCCACTGTCGGAAACAACGTCGTCACAAACATTGTAGCCCAGCATTTAGTAGCTGTCTTTCATGTTGTTAATTGCTCTATAGCCCAATTTACAGCCTATTTTTTAGTGGTTTATTGTGTAAACTGGACAAGCAGGTGTGAAATTTCCCCCCTGAGATCAATAAAGTCTTATCTTGGATCGAAAGCATGTATTTGGACATTATTTCCCAAAAAATGACTGAAAGAATTGATCGATTATCAAAATAGTTGTTTTTGGAAATACTCCTATTTACTGTTTAGATGAGAACATCAATACTGCTCTCATGTCTGTGTGTTGTACTGAAACTGAAACACTGAAACTGTTAAAGGGTTAAACAGGAGTCAAACACAGTGACTTCTTACACTGTTGTGTGTTGCCACGTTTGGTACCGTTGTGCCTGTACAAAGGCCTACCGTTATACTAAAACCTGCACCTATCAACTGTATCTGGCAACCCATGCTATATTGGAGGCACGGCACAGGATGAATGAACTATTGTTTAAGAAACAGTTACAGCATGTAAGTCCATCTAAAACCAAACAGACTTTTTTTTAAAATAAGTGTTTGTATACTGATTAAACAAGAGTTAAATAATGTTTTAGAAGTGTTGGGAGGCTTGTTTTTGAAGGCTAATCACCTCATAGCTCTCATTGGAATGATAATGAACTGTATCTTTTATATTAAACTGTAACTTTATTCACTCAGTGCTCTACGTCCATGTTGTTTAAGTTGTTCTTCTACTTTTGCTGCAACTATCATTGCAACCTGTATGTGGCATGCGTGTTATACTGTAAAACATCAGGTTTTAGACATTGCCAACAAACTATTCGCCCACAATTCATCACATGGCAATTCAGCCCTATATAGAACACTTCTGACTATTCCATTAATTAGATATTTGGTCATTCTCAGGACCTTATATAATTTGTGTCTGGCCCACGGCAGCCTGATCAATATCTCATGAAAAATAATCGCCCACCCCTGCTTCAACGTATAAATAGAGGGGTATCAATCCGCTCATTTCACTTTTGGAATGAAAACAAATAAGCGTACTTCCTGAACCTATTCCTAAAACCATATGTTGAACATTAAAGTTAAACTTAAAAGGAAATTGACTGTATTTCATTTCAGAAACAGTTATCTGCACATTGGTTTATGTTTCTCATGGATTTATGCATTTTTATACAGAAATAGATTTCACATGGTATGAACTGTAGTCCTACCAGCATGTATTGCCTCAGATAAAAGCCACATGCACTGCAGCTGCTGCTTCAGACTACCAGCACCTTTTTTATTTATTCCAGTTCACCGACTAGGTTCAGCCAAGATGCAGCTTGGAGATGCAAGTTTAGTTTCTGTTTTTCTATGAAAGGTGTTTTGTCTTAATGCATCATCCTTTTATTGATGTGCTGCATTGATTGTTTCACTTGAACCTGCCAAATCTGGATCCAGTATAAACTGCTGAGAGCTCTCCATGTGTCCTATTGAGGACGTGTACTTTACTCTGAGCAGAAGTGGCAGAGCCATTACTGCCCCTCCAGTATTGAGTGTCCCCCCTCCATGTTCTGTTCCCTTCATACTGCGGAAGTCATTTACTGCAAACAGCAGTTACTGTAATGATGTGTATAAATATAGTCTCTTTTCTCTGTAGTCTCGCCTCTCTTCACAGACACGAATCACAAAGTGTCAGCAAAATGTCAGCGTTTAGGAAGAGAAATACAGGGTAATATTTTATTTTACAAATCTGTTATTTGCTGACAATATTTCCGATAAAGTTTCCAGGAAAAAAAAATTGCAATTTAGTACCAGTTTTAGTGAATTTCCCCGAAAGAATGGGTCCATGGAAACCTATGTAAATATTTATTCATTATTCATTTATGGTTGGAAACTTTTTTTCATATGTAATGATTTGTGTGCTCATCTGTAGACAAATTTCACATGCACACATTGCATGCTCAACTGACCAGAAGAGCTCCCATGGAAATTACTAGGCAAGTATTTGGGAAACTACAGACCCAAAAAAGTGTTATTAGAAATAGTTTCAGCTACCTATTAGTCAGCCATTGATGTTCATAAGTTCAGCCTTGTAGATCGTTATTTGAGTTTCATTTTTAGTTATGCATTGCTGCAGGAGTTTTGAGAATGAAAGGATGACTTTCATCATGGGGACCAGGTCAAAATGCATGGAATCAATCTTCAGCACAAAGGTTTATTTTCTCCAAAAACTCACAGAAATGTGTTCATAAACAGAAAGGGAAACAAAACACACATGGGCTGTTGAGTCTGAAATACAAAAAGTAGAACTTAATAAGTCAAAGTCTTATGTCCACCTTAAAGAAATAAGGATAAATAAAGTTCTCATTTAAAGGAGAACAAGAGTAAGATCAACTCCTCTTACAAGAATTTCCACCCTATGCAATGGTAAAAAATAAGTGAGGGAAGGCTTGTGCAGTAAATAAGGAGGTAAATCAGGAGTGCCACAAGGTAAAACAAGACACAATTAGTGATATAGAAAAGGGAGGAAAGAAAGTGAAAAAATAATTTAAAATAGGCATCTTTCATGCTGTGTGCCATCATCGCTTTGAGCTTAAATGACTAGTCAACAGACCCTTTTACGGTTTGTAAACGGTGAGAAAGCTGCACGCACATTTTGGCAACTGAAGTACGGCAGATCAGAACAGCTTGTCAGTGGACGCTGCAAACTCGAGCGGTTTTGATGGCGTCCTCAGTCCAGTTAACATGTTTAATAGCTTGCAGCCATAGACGCTGCTGATTGCTCTGAAACGGTTGTGAATTCTGAACAGCTGAAGTCGACCAGTTGAATATCAATTCATACGTATCGTATATGCAACAGCCAGAGATTTTGTTGATTTTATTGATGGTAAAACGTTTAATTCAACATTTGCAGCTTGATAACTTGTCTGAATGCTTCTCGTCTGCTGCTGCTGTTGCCAAAATACACAATGTTTTTATATATTTTTTAAAAATATATTTATGGGTTACATCATTAGTAACTGAACATTTTTTGGTTTTGGACTGTTGGTCACACAAAATAAAACATAAGTCGTCAACTTGGCTCTGAAAAATTGTGATGGATATTTTCACTGTTTTCTGACATCTCATTGACCAAATGATTTCTCACTTAATCGAGCAAATAATCTGAATTTTAATCAGTAATGAAAATAACTGTCAGTTGCATCCCCACTTTGTGTGTTTGTTCAGATGTTTGTGGCTTTTTTCTAATAATTTCAGATGTTCTCCAGTGAAGACCTTTAAAAAAAAAAAAAAGCTTTTTCTCATTTTCTTTCAGATATGGGTGCTTTTAAGGCTCTTAATCATGCATGGGGTGTGTGTGTGCACGTGTACTTTGTGTGTGGCAGTATTACTTGCTGGTATGCACTGCACAAAAAGAAAAAGACCTCAGCTAACGGTTTATTACATTTCTTTGAGCTTTCACTGGGTTTCAGTTGTTGCACTGGAATTCACATTTCAGCTCTTTGAGTCGTGGAGCAGCACATTCAAAGGAATGCAGCGTGTATGTGTCAAAACTCGTGTGTGTGTGTGTGTGTGTGTGTGTGTACGCACTCAGAGCCATGTGTGTGTAACATTCCAGACAGTGTTAGAGGTATGTGAATTACGTCTTGCAGAGAGAGAATGTGAAGAATCTGCTGCCATGAGAAGGCCGCTGTTGTTTACTGACACAGTAGTGAAAAGGAGGTTCCTCTGTGTGTGTGTGTGTGTGTGTGTGCATGTGTGTGTGTATGTGTGTGAGAGAGAGGGTCACATGCTGCTGTCATTTCCTGGTAAGAAACCTTTTAGCCGTGATTGTGAGTAATTACTTTCAAAGCTTTTGGTGCCTGTAGCCAAGAAAGCAGAGCTGCAGACTGCCTGTATGTTCTCTAAAGTGCATTTTGTTGTGACTTAAAACTCGCTTGTTTAGACGGAAATGTGTCTGTTTATCCTGTTTATCTCCTCCTGTTTTTAGAATTTAATCCATCATTCATGGCTGTTAGTAGACGTATATTAAATCAATGGCCAGCCACAATCAGAGCTCTTATTGCTCTGATTGGATAGTATTATAATGTGCTGTCTAATGTTTGTACTGTATGTTTCTGGTTGTTCTGTGTATGTTTACAATTTTGAACAGCTCAACAGTACTTTTATTCATATGTTGTTGATACATTATGACTCTGTACTGTACATACTGTACACAGACATGGACATTAAGCATGACTTTAAAGCCACTAGAAACCAAACTCCACAATAACCTTCTAACTATGTAATTTAGGGTCTTACGTACATATTAGTAAGCATCTAAAAAAGCATTAGAAATTAGTTTTAATCCAAAACGGAATATTGTGTATTGTTTCAGTACACGTAGGCATGATTGTGCTCAGACATTTATTATGTTGGTGATGCACTTAATTCAGTGAACGAATCATTAAAAAATCCACATCAGTTTTCCGATTCAAACGGGTGCAGCGAAACGTTTCTGCTCCCACTTACTTTGCCTCGCTGGATCTGAGCTAACTCAACGGTGAACTGAAGCCGTTAGGTCGCTCCAAACTCGTCTGACAAATACAGAAATTTTACTTTGCATAACACAGGAGTTGTGAGTGTACCGCTGCCTCAGTCTGCAGGAAGTAAAATTAGTTTGGATCCAAACTGACGTGTTAAAATGCCAAAGTCACAAAATGACACAAACAGATCAAGGCAGCGTAGACCAGCAACTCCTGTGTTCTGTGAGGGAAAATAACTGTTTTTGGCAAGCAGTCTGGTTGGCTTTGAAGAGAGCGTAGATGGCGGCTTCAGTTCCCTGTTGGAAAGGGCTCTAATGCAAAATAAACTGATGTTGACTTTTCTATGTGGTCCTTTCTTAAGTGGCTAAATTATTGTTTTTGCTTGTCCACAGCAGTACATCGCTTAGCTTCCGTTCTGGTTCATCTGCCATTCCTAAATTATCTAAACTGCAAAGTGAACTGTTTTTAGAACTAGATTTTCTAATAGTCTGAATGTTTATTTTCACTTAGATTTTGTGCGTAATTAGTCACTAGACTTTGATACCATATATGTATTTTTACTATTTTAAGACAAATTTCCAGAGTTTTTAAGTTCGTTGTTGACACTGGAGATAATAGTTTGGCAAAATATCCTGGAAGTACCCTGCGAGTTATTTGGACAACTGCTTCTAAAGCCTGAAAACAGACAAGAAGAGGAGCAGGAGCCAAGTTTTCTCCGTGACCACTTAAATTGCATTATGCTTTAAGGTTATTATGGAACTTTTGCTCAATGACAGCAAAAATAAACTGCCTACCTCAGCTTTAATAATTTTTTTTTTTTTTTTTTTGTTCTTTTGTGTCTTTTTCTCATTAGATTTGGGATATGAGCGATGATGAGAGCATCTGAAGAACCGGAGAAACAAACCTTGAGCCTCCGAAGGACTATGGACACTCCAATCCATGTTTTTGTCTGTTTCTTTTCAAAAGGATTCTCACATTTACAAAGGACAAGGGGACAAGGGCTTTGTGGACAAAAGCAGGCACACTGATGAAATTTGCATAATCAAAACCGAGCACATTACAAAACATCTTCAGAAAAGTAGTGAAAAGCTTTAAAATTCGAATTATTCTTAATTTGGATTCAAGATCACCCAAAGTGTTTGACCTTCAGAATACAGCAATATTATTGTTAAAATATTAAATAGTGAAAGAATCAGATTGCTTTTACTGCTTAAATATTAAGTTGTTTTTCTTACATTTTTTTTACATTAGGAAGGGGGTCAGAGCTCACACAAGTAAATTTTCCACGTTGGATGTATGAAGCTGTTGTATTTAAGGAAGAATGTACCTGTTCCTGTCACTTAATGATGTGTTTATCAGTCAATTTACTCTGTATTTGGAATCAGTTCAGTTACCTGAGCAAAAACACAACAAAACACCCTGTATTTGTATTAAGATACGTCATTATTTTTGTCTAAAACACTTAAGAAAGCCTCACCGGATGGTCACAGGTTCAGTCCCTCCCAGAGTCTCTCCATCAACACATTTAATGGATTTGCTGAAGAGTCCTTTGGCGAGACATGGACATGCTACATCTGCTCGCTCATTCAGTTTGGAAAAGAACTTCAGATAAATTATGAAAATACAAAAACACGTTTGACCTCTCACCAAATCCATCCATCTCCCTGTCTGTTTACCGGAGACTGCGATACATGCAGTACAGTTAATACTTAAACCAGCTTTGTTGCTTTGAAAGTAGGAAACCTGCACACAGATGTTACTGTACAGCAACTGAACTGTGGCTTCTGATATGGAAACAGTTTACGGTTACTGTGGGACCACCTGGAACCAACAACAGCACGGCTGAATCTAACAGAAGACCTGAAGGTCTCTATGGTTTTTTTTGTGTTGATGCATGCTTGTTTGTCTGTGCAGTTTATGTTGCTTTTCTTACGCTGCCACGTCCTATTTGTCTGAACTGCTAACATGTACAATATTTTCAGTGTGATGACATAAAATTCAACAACTGCTTGGATATTTATGGAAGAGAATTAGTGGAATCTTAAAAAGAGACACGAGATTCTTTCTAGAAATTGAAGTGAAAAGGTCAATTGATCTGTCCTCAGTCCCGCCCCTTTTTGATCTGTGCTCCAATAACAGTTGAGTAAGCTTAGTACCTGGTCGCAGCCTTCTCCTTTTCTGTTTCCTTGTTTCCAGTAGCTTTTTTTTTTTTTTTTTTTGTCAGGATAATGTGTTCCTCCCTACACTCTATATTCCCTAAACCAACAAGGGCAATGAGTCAGAATAGGGCAAGTCAAGGCTTTGCCATCCTAGGAGTGGAAAAAAAAAAGCTATATACAAGGCTTGACTATGTTGAAAATAAAACCCAATTTTAAAGATGTCATCTTACGTCAGCATATGTTAGCAAAATGCTAGCTAACAACTGATGTAAATTACCTAGCAAACTGGCTAGCGTTTGCTAACGTTAGCTTTCAGATGTAACTAACCAGCCAACAATTGGTGCAAATAAGCTAGCTGGTCAGCTAGGCTTTTGCTAATATCAGCTAACTTAAAATGTGACTATATGTGTCACATTTACATGTCCACCAGCAACATCTTTAAATTTAGTTTTTCTTTTCAATTTAAGCAATCCTAGCACATAACATGTGTGAGTACAGGAAAAAAGGAGAAAGTTGACCAAGGTTCTGCTGGGTACCAAGCTTGCTCAACTGTTATTGAAGGACAGAGAAAAGGGAGGCAGGAATTAGGAGTAAATTCCAAATGAACTCTAGGAATTCAGACCTTTTTACTTTTTATTCTTATGTGACTGCGTTTACATGCACATGTGCATCCCGAGTATCTTTGCGCATGTAAACCTGGATAAGGCCTTATCCAGGTTTCACTGAGATTAAACTCGGATTTCTAAGACTATTCTGAGATGTTTTTGATGCACTTTTTCTCCTCCGTAAATATTTCACCAAAAACTGGAATAAAATGTCTCTTTATTATATCTGTTAAATTCAAGTGTTTGTTTATTACATACAGTCAATGCAGATGCATCTTTCCAACACCCATTTCCATCTTTTCTAGCATCTCTGTCTTAACAATTACACAACCACAAACACACCAGCACAGTCACAAAGAGGCCCACACAGTCAGACAGTGGTTTAAAAGCATTTTATTGTTCATCAAGGCTACTTTACGTACAAAAAAGGTGGCCTGCCAAAACCTTTTTAGTAGGAGACACAGAGCCACAAATCGACTGTTGTTTTCTTGATACAAACTTTTTTTTTTTTTTACAGTTCAGAGTATTACTACCACTAAGTACATGCTACTTCCACTTCAAAAAGGACCTGGAAAATGTGGTACAGTCAGAGTAAAGACCAACTTCTCTTTGATTTATCTGCACAATTTTCATGTTGTTTACTTGATTACAGATGCAAAATGGCCTCCACAGACGGGAACGGCGACATCAGATACAAGTGTGCCATCCCACAAGGTACTTAGATCATCTCAGCCTCAGTGACTGGCAATGAAGCCGAAACACGAGCATAAAATATGTAAATGTAAATGCTGTCAGGTTTTTCATCCATTAAGCTTTAGTGTTTTGATTTCAGTGACTGATGGTTTTACTTGTAGCTCAGTTCCCATCTGTAGACCAAAAACAGTCATCAAGACCTTTAAACTGCACAATTTTAACATTGGAAAATTGACCTGCCTGCTAGCCCATGACTGATGTGGACTTTAATTTTATTTTTAAATGGAAATGATTTGGAAATGGCTTCCAATACTCACTGGGCTAGTGGCAAAATTGTGTTCTATCAATGTAAAACATGCAAATTGCTCAAGAGGCCTCTGACAGGACAGCCTCATTTTGCTGACGAGTGAAACTTTTGTTCAGGTGTCTCAGAAGTCACATGATCGAGCACATGTTAAACATTGGGGACCAATGGAAGTAGCGATTGTCACCAACACACCAGTGGCTTATTGTGGTTTCATACGTTTGCTGTGTTCCTGCACTTGAACCTTTACTCTAACAAGACAAACTCTATAAACAAAAAAGATCAACTTTTTTCACAAAAAAAGAAAATGCAATGATTACAATATAAGGACAGGGAAAACCAACAATTAAATAGCTACATATCATTAACAAATTAATTGTTCCTCAAAAAATACCTACGATTTTTTTCTCTGTACATTCATTACGCACAGCGTAATGATGGTCTTATAGTTACCTATTATAAAAAAGTATTTTTTTTTTATTAAGTGATTTTCCTACAGTGTGTAGGGAGTGTGTGCCGAAGCAGAAAGAGAGCCTCCTACCTACAGGGTGGTAGTGAAATGATAATGAGAAAGAATAATAATAGAAAAACAAAATCCTCTGGACACTGAGCCCTTTTCCCTCGTGTTTTCTAGCTTGTTCTACATCCAATCTTAAATCAGGGTCGACTTCATCTGAGAGGAGGGGGGAGGCATCGCTGTGAGACCTTCAAAAGACTTTCAGTGGCAGCTAAACGTCTCCAGGCACACAGGTCGTGCTTACAGAAGCTCAGCTCCTAAAGCTCTGACACCCCCCCAGCATCCTCCCCCAAAAACCTGCCTGCAAAAACATCACCATCCAAACCACTCTGAACCTGTCACTGAACGCACATTTAGATTGAAAAGTACTTAATTGTTAAGGAAATTATTTCACTGGCAGTTGTGCTATGATTGAAAATTTTGTTTATCTGAAGATTCAAGAACTTTTACCGTCTGCTATGATAGATGAGGATGGAATGTGTGAACATTCTAAAACACTGAGGAATCTGTAATGGATGTACTCTTCATACTTGATAAAAAACTGAAACCTCTTCACCTTTCAACCTCAGCTCTGAAATATGAAATGATTCTGCAATTCAGTGTCCACTGTTATAAACCCAGTTCTCTAAACTGTATGTTCCAAACGTCCTCAAAATGTCATGGCATAGATGCTTGCTTGTTCGTTTTCACTAAATGGATTTATGGCCGATTTGCTTGATGAAAAGATACAATAAAAGCGAAAGTGGACACCTTGTAATTCCGGTAAAGACTAATTTAATCCTATCGGCACGGCAGAGAACTCTGGGACAGTTGGCCCTGGCTGGTTGTTAGCTCTGTCAGTTGATATGGAGATACTACGTGTGTGGAAGCCTGTACTAAGTTCCCTATCGGAGGAATGTATGCCACCTTGGCGCAGGCTCTTTTACAGAGTTAAATTCATTTTGTCAGACTGCAGCAGTCTCGCTTAACTGCAGCGACAATACAATGTTGCTCAGAAAAGAAAAGCATTGAAATACAACAAAAAAGTCTGGACACCAAGTCAGGACACAAAAAGGTCAACTGATGACGATTAGAAGAGCTGTGACGTCTCACCCCTTTTCACTCTGTGCTCTGGAACCTTGGTCAACTTTCTCCTTACCTGTTTCCTGCAGGCATACTTAGATAGATGTGCTATGTGCTAAACTCATCTATGTTGAAAGGAAAAACAAATTTTGAAGATGGCTAAAAGGTCCTGCAAAGGCGACATAGTACATAAATATTCTGTGTAGTCACATCTTAAGTTAGCTAATATTGGCAAAATGCTGGCTCACTAGCTGGCTAATCTACATTAATCATTAATGAGCTAGTTACTTCTGATAGCTAATGTTAGGCAAACGCTAGCTACCTAGCTAGCTGATCCACATCAGTCGTTACCGTTTTTCAAACATTAGCTAACTCAAGACATGACTATATATGTCGCTACAAGCCTGGCACACAGCATATAAAGACAAGGAGAAAGTTGACAGAGGCTCCACTGGGTACCAAGTTTGCTCAACTGTTATTGGAGCATAGAGCAAAAGGGGAGGGACTTAGGAAAGGTCAATTATCAGCCACGTGTTTTGTTTGCCACCATCTCTCTCCTAGGTTTTCCACAGCTCTTCAACATCAACAAGATGTTTGAGAGCTGTCATCACAAGCTCTTGCAATAATGATACCTTGTTTCCCAAAAGCATGATAGCATGCTAGCCTTTTCAGACTGCAGCAACAATGTGGGTAAAAGCTGATTCAAAGGTGGTGATTTTAAGATGAAAGCCAAACAGACTCATAAGAATCAAGTCTAATTCATCTCTAGGAAAACAAGGCCCTGCTGACTCATTTTTGCCATTTTGGTGTCTCAGCTCAGTCACGCTGAAGGTTGTAGCATCCTGTACCACCGATGGATCAACATCTTAAGAAAACCATTACGGGCTGCGTATCCCAAAGCCAGCTCGATACTGGAACCACCACTGCTCTGCTGCAGGAATGAGCTCATTGGTTACCACTGCTGAGATGGATCTGAGAAACGCAGCTCTCATCGTTAAACAGAGCCTGTCCGGAGGCTGTCCCACTATAGATGTTTGTTACCATACTGATATTAATGGAAAACAAAAAATACAAAATTGTAATAATAACAATAACAATAATAATATGGAGTACAACTGACCCAGCAGTGAGTGTATAGTGTCTATGTCTGTTACTGACAATGAAAGAACATCTAACGTCCAAATGAAAAGGCTAATAGTAGTTAAGATTGAAATGCTTAAAAACATTAATAGATACCAGCTATTAAAAACAAAACAAAAAGAAAAACATGCATGTGTAAAAGCATTAGTTTACCCTTCAAACCTTGTAGAAATCTATCAAACCACAGTGTGTAGGAGAGGGAGGGATCGCAGGGTGGAAGCCAAATATAATTACAACACCTGTGTTCAAAGAGTTACAAAAAACAAAGGCGCGTTTGAAAAGATCTGGATAATCTTCTCTCCCCCGGTCTAGAAACCAGACTTTTTTTTTTTTCTTTTCAACCACAAAGTGACATGCAGCGTCATCTATCCCCTCATCACTGTCAGCAGTTAAGCCTGTGAAACACATCAAAGCACATTGTTCAGCAGAGCACAGCCTTCAACACACACTGTGTTTTTAGTCCTTATCTCTCCTCATGAAGCCTGTGATGTCCATCAACACCACAGTTAGCTGATTTGATAACCTGACTGTGCTCGTAAGATGAAATGCAACAATTTGGCACAATTTAGGCAAAGCAAGTGAGGTCGTTTTGTATGTTTTTGTTAGATTTATCTATGCCGAAACAAATCAAGGCCACTTAATTCACAAACTGGATGTATGTGTGGTTGCTCACAACCAACAAGTAGAGCTGGTATGTAGGGCTGGGCAGTATGATGCATTTATTATCCTATAGTATCTTATCCTATAATATATTTTAAATACTTAAGATATATGTGATACAAATTTTCCTCTCATTATTTCAACTGAATTCACATTAACATAGTAAACAAAAGGTGGGTAAAAAAAAACTGAATGAATTGTGGCCACTACATTGTAGAGCTGCAACAATTGCTCAATTAATTAATTAGCTGTTAACTAAATTAACCACCAACTATTTTCGTAATAAAGTAATCATTTTTAGTCTCTATTTTGTTTTTAAAAAAAAGTCCAAATTCTCTGATTTCAGCTTCTAGGACGTGAATATTTTCTGGATTCTTTACTTATCGTATGGCAGCAAAATGAAAATCTTTGGGTTGTGGACAAAACAAAACATTTGATGATGTCACCTTGGGCTTTGAGAAGCCGTGAGTGACATTTTTCACCATTTTCTGACATTTTATGGTCCAAACAACTAATTAATAAATCGAGAAAATGGTTTGATAGATTACTTGATAATGAAGACAAGACAGAGCTCTAGCCACTACATCATATACTTTCCACTCCAGTTTTCTTGTTTATGTGAAGTGTGAGGTGGACGTGGAGTGAATTTAAATTCTGTCTTCTCAGATATTTTTACTTTTACACTACACACTTCTTTTATATTAATTTTTCTAACAAATTTCACAGTTGGTTTTGGAGAGTGGCCAGTTCTTCCCACAGTTTGCCCGTTTATTTAAACCCTCACCTAAAAAGATGCTTCATCTGTAGTTTGGATATTACTTTGTTTGAGATAGTCAGATCCATAAACACATTTACGTAGATGCCACACTGGCCTTTGGATCATATGTCAACATTGCTGCCATACTGGGGAAGTAGATGGGGGAGCTGCAGTTTTACTGGATAAAAGGCCTGATGATGTTTACATTTCTCAAGCAATTTCTGTGAACTGTTTTTATATTCAAGGGTTCTGATCATGGAATAAGTTAGAAAACACTTTTCTTCCTACTCTTTGTTGATCATAAACCCTTTAATATAACACCTATTGAAATCAATTGAGAAATGTAAACATTATAGAGCTTTTTATCCAGAAAATGGGTCAGATATGAATATGTGGATGAATACGTTTTATACCGCCCAGCCCCAATGGTAGGTATTTTTCATTTATCGAAAATGCATTCAATTAATAATACATAATAATGTGGCTTGTACTTTTCTGTCCGGGCCAGGATGAAATGATTCTCAGGTAGATTTTTTTAAAAGCCTTAATGGGAGATCAAATAAAGGTTCCAACAGAAGCTGGATTATATCAGATTGCGTCAAAATCAGCTTTTATCAGTCCCAGTGTGTGCAGTGCCAGATTACAGTATTGACATGCCACCCTTTACCCTCTACGGCAGTAGTGCAAATCAGACCAAGTCGATCACCCAAAGTATACACATACAGTAACAAAACCACCAGATCACATACACAGGACAGAGAGGGAGAGAGAAGGAAGGTGAAGGAGTGGAAACAGATGAAACAGAAGAAGAAGAAGAATGGCTTTTTGTTGGTTTGTTTTTGAGGTGGGCATTGATAAACATCAGTGTCTGAGGTTTCTTTGGTAGCACAGTCAGGTGGTTTGTGATGATTTTCTCCAAAGGGTTTCTCACTTACTTTTCTTTCAAATGTCGGGCATCTCAGAACGCAAAAGCAGAACACAAAACTACTGTTAAAGAAACAAACAAAAACAAAAAACAAAGAAGAAAATTAATAATTAAAACGCCACCTTTCCTCTCTCTATGTACATATAACTACAGACGCTCGCTCAGCTCCAAGCTTGACGTGCGGGGATAATGAATGATTGGAAGGAGCAGCTCGATGCTCCAGTCGAGTCCCAAAGTTGAACCCTCATTGCTCATGACTGATTATTGTCTGGCATCAGCACACCAGAGCACAGAAGGATTAAAAAAACCCGACCATGTTGTTATTGCTTGATTGATCCTCTCTGAGTGCACGAAAAGAGAGCAGACTTGAGGGTTTTGGATGTTTGTAGCAGACCAGCAGGCAGGCATTCCCTCAGGGATGCTGGTGACAGACCAAAGTGACGGGGGCATGGGTGTTGGAGCCGGGGGTTAAGTTGGGAGGGGGGGCAGGGGGGCAGGGACAAATCCCTCTTAAACTCCTCCTCCTTCAGGAGACCACAGAAGGGGAGTGGTTGTGATTGACCATGTGACTGTCGGGGGAGGAGTTTGGGCTGCTGCCGACGATGAGGGGCTCCCCTTGTTTTTGATCTGCAGCCAGGTCTCGCCCAGCGCCTTGGCGAAGTGGTCGTCCACCGAGCCTGTGATGGACACCGAGTTGGTGGCAGTGGGCTCGGGCTCCTTGTAGTTCTTCCCGAGACTGCGGCGGAAATGCTCTTCGATCACTGGGTCGCAGGCTGTGTTGGCTGAAACAGGGAGGATATAAGAGAGTTTTTAGTTCCCATAATGAAAAAGAAACATCTCTAAAACTCACTTGTATAAAGTTCAGTGGGCAATTTATTGCCTAGCATCAGTTTAAACATTGGTAATACATTGGAAAAATACTAACTCTAACATCTACTTCACTTTTTCATTGCAGTTTTTTAACATTAAATCACCGTTTTAAATTTCACTGTTAACCTCAATGAGATCATAGGGATTTCACTGGGATCATAAAAACAGCCACAGTTAAGTTATCAACCCATTGAAAACATGACTGACACTCACGACAGGACGAATAAAAATGTCTGAGGCTGAGAATAAAGCATGTTGAGACCTCAGCACAACAACCATTGTGCTACAAACAGAAACTGAGGCTCACTGACAGAAAACTGGAATGTTTCTTTTTTTAAGCATCACTTGTTATATAAGTCAGTCTGAATGTGGAGAATATGAGCAGGCTGTGTTTCCTCTGGAGGGTGATTTGCACTCAGAGGTTTCCCACAAACTGTTCTGCATGGGAAATTAGTTTACTTCCAAAATTATTTCCACAAATATGCCCAATATAAGTTACTTGGTAACAATCACTATTAATTACAGAAATATCGTACTCACTCATTACTGCTCCTTCTAACATAACCCTACTACTGTACTGTACTGAAAAAAACTAAACATAATAAAATACAGAGAACTAGAATGCCATCTGTCTGTCTTCATGTGTGTGTCCATCTGAATTAGGGACAGGCAATTGGACGACTGTATCGGCGACTGGCTGAGTCCATCACCAGTTGGTATTTTTGGCTGATCTTTTTGGGCAATTTTTGTCATTTGGTCTGCCTCCAGAGAATGAGAGAGACCATACTCAGAGACAGACTCTAATTCAGCGGCACGGTACACACCCACTGAGCTGGAGAACGAGTGAGAGAAAAACAGCTTGCAGACCCTGAATATTTTCATATCTAGCGCGGTAAATTAAGGATTTGTTTCCACCAAACCAGTTGAGTTGGAACAGTGGAAAGACTAACGAACATGATTTTGTTTTTCCGTCAAGTTTAAATCAAGTCTGTTGAATGAGTTAACAAGTCAATTAAGCTCATTTTACTTCAGTAAAAGAACAAAACTTGAATTAAGAAGGTGTGCAGTTGTATTTTTCTGTTTAATAAGGAAACAGGTGTAAGAATATTTCCTTTCTTGACATTCTGTGAGTTTATTTTGTTTGCAAACACACATAGCATGCTTAATGTAGTGAGCTCTCTGCTCACACACATCTTCCAGCAGAAACTCTAGGGTGGTGCACAAACACACACCTGCACACATATATTAGCAATTGCCGGTTGCTAGGCTGATGGTGGCCAGCTGGAAAATATGAACATATCACCCAACCCTACTGTCTGTCTGTCTGTCTGTCTGTCTCTGTCTGTCTGTCTGTCTGTCTGTCTGTCTGTCTGTCTGTCTGTCTGTCTTCACATGAGTGCACTCACTGTTGATTCTCCTATAGTTGTTAGTGAGGCTTGAGCATCCGTTGTGTGAGACTGGACAGTGAGACAGGTTGCAGTTGCGGTTGTTGGCTGGGGCGCATGTGATCACTGAAGGACGATTCTGAAACACAAAGACACAAATTCAACATTTAGAGATCACTAGAAACAACAAATAACTGTGCCAAGAGTGGCTGTAAAGAGAATAAATAAAAAGAAAACAGAATTAGAAATGCAGAAAAGGGTAAAGATGACAGACTAAAAGGGAGGTTTGAAGCTTGAGGAAGACAGAATGATTCAGTGACCACCGGGGTTTAAAACATTTTTGGCTAACTGGCCAAATAGGAAATGTCTACTCTCCACCATCCAAGCAGCCTGGCTAATGAAAGCATATTAGTCACATCATGTAGAGGACCTACCAGAATTGAGGTTTTACCCAGAAGATGTTGTCAGTACGAGAACCAAAGAGAACAGGATGTGCAGCTTACCTGCTGGCGCTCCACGGTGCTGACTGTGTGCGGCACTGTGACCAGAGCTGCTGTGCTGCTACGTGCAGACTCCACCATGCTGTTTTTGGTAAGCGCCAGTGGCTGGTCCATACTGGCTAAGCTGGCCAGGTGGTGATGGTGGTGGTGGGCGTGGCTGTACAGGTGGTTGCTGTGGACTCCCAGAGCGCTGGGCACCACCACACGCTCAATGGGGCTTCGGCTGCGGTCCTTGGAGATGGGAGAGCTGCGGTAGTCTCCGTTAGGTTTCCTAGAGAACAGCAACAGAGACACATAAATTTATCTTGCATGTAGGGGTGTGTATGTATTTTATGTGCATTTATTTTAGATTTGTGCTGGTGAGCTGCACATCCATAGAATTATACTAACTCTGAATTCAGTAGCAAGACTGAATCTGAATATCTATTAAATTTATTTTGGTTTAGCTTACAGAAATGTTAAATATGAAATGACTAAAAAAACTAATTTTTGCCCGATACATAATATATTTGTTATTTAGCTAAATGACCACCTCAATGTTTTTACATTGCTCTTTCCAACTAAAAACAAGGACATTTGATAAGAAATTTAGACCTTAAAAAATCTTTTATTGTACCAACATGACACCTAATCCAAAGTTATCAAAAAAAAAAAAAAAAAAAGGGCTAAAAAGAACACATGATGTGGAAAGAGTGGTGGCACATGGAGTGTCAGGTAGGGCTACAACTATCGTTAACATTTCAGAAAATTATGAAGAATTTTGATCCAAGATGATGTCCACAAATGTCTTGTTTCGTCCACAACCCAATGATAATCAGTTTACTGTCATAGAGGTCTGAAGAAACCAGAAAATATTCATATTTAAGAACCTGAGAAGCGGAGAATTTGAACTTTTGTATCTCAAAAAAATTCAGATTAATCAGTTAACGAAACAGCCATTGAGAACTAATCAATTAAATGCTGCAGTTCTAGTGTCAAGAGAGAAAATGGACAGCAAAAAAAGATGAGCAGTGGAGAGATAAAGACAGACGTAAAAAGGAGCTCAGAATGAGATGAGGGAGAAAAGAGGGAAGATAAACAAAAGAACTCTTGTAAATGGGGCTCTGTGTCAAACACTGCAGCACCAGCAGAAGCTATTAATACTGACCTCACACACACACACATACATACACACACTTCTCAGATTGCTGGAGGGTTTGATAAGACTGTTTTGTACAAGTCTGTGCTCACGCACACACTCTCTCTTTGCTGTTAAGTGTAGGAAGAAGGAAGGAACCCTCTCCTAACTTTATCCAACATGGATGGACTCCAAACTTCTCCCTGCACAGAGGGGCAAACGGGCACAAAGTTCAAAGCTCTAAAGTGGTTTCCTCAGTACAGCAAATCAACTTTATCTCTCCAGTGAACCTGAAGCAAGCTGCAGCACTAACGCAGCATACGCGCTAGCTGAGGACTTGCTGAAACTGCCGTTGACATCTAACTTCTTATGTTTCTTACTATTTCTTTCCCTTGACTTCTATTCCGCAACACCCTGTCCAAACACAACCATGAACAACATACTAAAGGTGAAAGAAGGCAGGCTGACCACACACTTTCCATATGAAAGAGAATTACTTCCAGCCACAAAGAAATCCCTCCAAACTCTGAGCTCATATTTTAATCGTTGAGAAAGCAGAGATAAGGATAAGGGATTCAAGTAACGACAGTTTAACACAACACAGATTTTGGCCTTATTTTCCAGCTCCCAGCTGCTCAGATGATAATGACTTTGATATGCAATGCAAGTGGTGCTGCCTGATTCTGTGCTTGCACTTTAACAGGTAGCAATTATTTTGCTCAGTGCGTCAAATGTGGTCTGTGTTTTCTGTGTGTGTGTTCAACTGTGTATTACAGCCTTACTGCAGCTCCACTCCCCTCCTACAATCTGAGGCCCAGTTACAGGGAGCAAGATTTACTGAACTTGCCTCTCGTTATCTCTATTCTTTTCTCTCTAGCTCCATACCCACATGCATACACACATTCATTAACAAATCGGTACATACACACTGCCTTCCTCCTGACATATTAACTTTACATACACACTGAAGCCTCAGATGGGAAAAAGCTATCAAATTTACAATAAATAAGCTGCACCCAAACATCCCCTCTTTATTAGGGCTGGGCAGTATGACCTAAAATGTATACAATGGTATAATCTGAAGCACAGACAGTAACATATCACAGTATATTTGTTTCTGTTAAAATTTCAATAAATGCCTCTGAAGGAGTAAAGGACTGGTATGAAAACTGCATGGCAGCTATTACTGTACTTTTAACTGTATTAGTAAGACATAATTGATATTACAGAAGTAATGTGCAAAACTGGAATAATAAATAGAAAAAAACATACAAAACCTTTTCTCAAGTATATCAATTATCATCCTTTGTAACCACTTGTCTGACATGATTTGTGAATTATTGCTCTTTTTTTTTTTTTTTTGTCTGACTTTTCAAATGCAAACCATGTCCATATATTGGAAGATGCACTAGTCTTTTTTACCAGTTCCTCCTCCTCTTCGTTGTCTGCATTGCAGTGAATTATTACAAACAAGCTAAAACCAAAGTTTTCTGTATGAAGTCTTTTTAGCTTAGTCTGCCACGTGTCTTAAAATCTGGTGAAGCTCTGTCGCTTTCAGTTTTTTTATCTGTAATTTTAATGTTTTGATGCATTTATTATCATGCTGCACCCTCTTGCCTGCTCTCTGTGTTGGGGCAGCTCCTTCACATACACACACAGAGACAGCGGCGGAGACAGTGAAACAAGTGGCAATAACTTGAACAAAGAAAGCATATTTCAACCACAGTCTTTCATCCACTGCTGCTGTTTTACACAAGCACAGCACACTACCTTGATTGTGCAGCACCTTGAGCCATTTCTTGGTTTCCAAACAAAACAGCATGGACTCTCTAGCAGTCAGCACAGTATAGTCAGAATTCAAACTGGTGTACTTTCTATACCGCTTATATTGTTCACCCCTGCTTTTTATTCTTCACCAGATAACATATGGAGGAATTTCCCCACCCATATGAAAAACAAGTCTGAATGAGAATAATACACAACTAACTCCAGAGTGAAAAAGCTGTAGCAGCCCTTTAAGGTTTGTTTGGATGCAAAACAACAAGTTCAGGCAAACAGTTGTAGCTCCATGTGACCAGGCAACCTGACTGCTGGGTCAAGCATCTGGAGCCCACAGCACCGTCCTCCACAAATAAATAGTCCCCACAGAATACAGAGAGGGAGAGAGGAAGAGCTGAGGAGAGGTGGGGAGGGTGGTGGGGGCTGCATGTGAATGGTCCGGACCTCTACTATAAGAAAGACAGAGGTCGGTAGTTTCCTTCGTTTGTGCCGAGAGCTTACATTAGCAGGGACCCCCCTGTTCTTCTCTCTTTCTTTGTCTTTCTTTCTCTTTTTTCCTCACAATCGGCAGCAAACTTCCTGGGGGTTAAAGAGGGAGAGACTTGGCAGTGCTTTTATAAACCCTGGCCGACAGCTCACCAACTAGTTTTTGTTTTCTCATAGTGGCATCAATTTTCAGCTTTATTCTTTATCAAAAATTATAAAAAAAAAAACCACATGGTGGAGTTTATTAGGTAAAAACTGAGTCATAATAATCACACAAGTGTTTTCAAGTGAATATATTGTTTAATTCTACAGGAAACATCAACCTTTAATCAAATGCCACAAACCAAAGTGCTCCTGTATAACTCTGTTATCTCCAAATATAAACAGTCCCCTGATTAGCTTTGAGGCAAACAGATAATACAGCTCTCTGTCATCCCCCTCCCAGCAGCTGGGTCTTGAGTTAGGTTATGGAAGTTGTTCCAAACTTTAATCATTGCCAAAGAGCAGGCATGCCCACATCCTCACACAAGAGGGGCCGTCGCAGGAGCCAGCAAACGGGATCAACAAATCCAACCAATGAATGGCGTGGCTGTCGAATCCACCGCCGCCCCCGCCTTCCCCTCGCCTGATTGCCCACCAAACCCCGGACCGCATTTCATGCCAAGGATCAGGCATTCAAAACCCACCCCTGTGTCTTTGTCTCTCTTACTCACCTCTCAATTATCGTTAAGGTCGCAGCTGGGGAGAGATGGAGAGGACGCAAAGGGCGGACGGCGAGGGCTACACATGAGACATTGGGATGGGGGTGGTAACAAGGACTAGAGCTGAAGAGAGGGGGCTGCCAGGTCTGGAGCTAGAGGAGAGGATGAGAGCTAGAAGTGGGAGAGAGCCTTTGAAAAGTAAAGAACTCTGAGACTTGGCACCTACAAGGGGGTAGGGGGAGACAAGCTGAATAAAATAAGAGGCAAAGAGGAGTGGACTGAAGAAAAAAGACAGGGGAAGAGGTTGGGGACGCAGCTTAATCTTATTTCACAATAAATGTTCACTGGGTTACTAATCACTCTTGGATCAAGCATCAATATGGAGTCAACACCACACACACAGCAGAGCACAGGCTTGCACTGAGGTGGGGCAGGGAGAGGAGGGGAAGGAGAGGCTCAGATCTAATAATGTATGTATACATGTGAGAGAAAGCACTTAATTATGACTAACAAGTGAGCTCTCATTGGCAGCACTTTGACTGCAGGCCTCTCATTTATAGCAAGAAAATTCCTGCTGATGTGACTGACTCAGACAAATTTTACCAGCCATGGCTAAATAACATTTCTTCCATAAACTGCCAAATTACAAACTGCTAATTTTTGCCTTCCACAAGGAGATGTCAGATCCATGCTCCTCTTAATGCTAAACATTGGCAAGTCTTTTTGCAGATCAGCTCAATTAGACTGAATTCTGCTAATTCAGAAAGCAATATAAACATTTAACCAAAGATGATCTCCTAGAGGAAAGTACCATTCTGTAGCATTGTGATCTTTAAAAATAAAACAGTTTGGACTGTCTTTTTAATGACATAGATACATACATACACAGTTGTTGTTTAACTGGTAAAACAAGGAGAGCATTTTGTTTCACTCCCCTATTCTGGAATGATTTCAGTCATACGTCAACACTTCCTTTGGTGGACTTGTGAAAATGAGAACCGTGTGACTGACATCAAAATAGACAGCTTGACACAATGAAATAAAGAGGCAGATATCTATTTGATTCTATTTTACTAGAGCTTGGGTTATGTGCAGCCTGGCATTAGTGGTAGTCACTGTGGTGGGCACTCACTGAACGACCCCTTAATTTGAAACCCAGAGAGTCCAGCCCTCGATACATAAATGATATAGTCATATATCTTGAACAATATTACACCACTCAGATCTGTCATTAAGTACAGCCTTTTAAGTAACCATTCACATGACACCCTGTCTTCAAGTTAACCTCAAGTTAAAGATCTAGACCATGACCATGTGTTTGAATGAAAAACTGTTGTAAGCCTGTATTCCTGTACAATCTGAAAACTTGTAATTTGTTCTAACAAGCAGCTTTGTATGACCTAACTGGCCTAATTGCCACAATGGAAATCTAAATAAAACAAATATAAACATAGCCAAAGACTTTAAAAATATGGTTTCATTTTCATAAGTGTGCCAGGTTTAGCTCATAGTAGTCTGCCAATTTGGTAAGTTAGCTATATTTTACTTTGAGGCAAAGATACAGGAGCTATAAAAGTTGTACGCCTTTTCTCACAATTGTGCTCCAGAGTCTTCAGAGAAACCTCACTACAAATCTTTGGCTGGGCAGAGGTTCACATCCTACTCCTTTAAGAAATAAATAAAGAGCGAGAAGAGAGAGAGAGATACACACAGGAAACATCTGGGAAGAATCAGGGCGTAGAGAAGACGACAAAAAAGAAAAAAAGCAGAGGAGGATGAAGGCTCAACCACAGGTTACAACCAGGCCCAAGCTCTGCGAGGTCTGCACAAAACCCACAAAATGGATATATATACAGTATATATGCACACACAGTGAGCCACAGGGCCTACAGGGTCTACCCAGGCTATGTATATAAAGTATACAAATATCTCAATACAGTTTACTCTGCTCAGTCTAGATTTTAGTAGTGGAACTGAGCGGAAGTTAGCAATAATATTTGTATCCTTTAAAATAGAAAAGTCAAAACCCAGGAGAAATACACATTAACAAATGTAATTTACAGACTGTTATTGTTATAAATCAAGTACTTGTGCTTGACACACAACATTTAACATAAAACTTCACAAACGCTATGTTAAATCATGTATTATGCTTAATATCTAAAGCTAATGAGACAAAATTTCACACAAATTCTATACAACTCTTTACACGGTCAATCTTTCAGATTTTCATTCATGCAGAGATACTGATAGAAATCAAGCACATATCTGACAGTTAACTGAGTGCAGAGAAAGAAAACTAAAGAAAAGCCTTTGTTATTAAAGCTGGGACAGATCGGATATGGGAACAACCACAACAAGAAGGCAAAGAAAACAACATGTGAACACACACACACACAGACAGAGAGAGAAGAAAAAAAAAAACACCCATATGCTCTCCCTCCTTTCCTCACATGCTCTCACACACACACTACATAAATAGTCCCATGTAAAACAAGAGGGTAACAATGACTTCACCAGGCTTGGCCACGCTCACATGCGCACGCACACACACACATGCACGCGCACTCTTCCTCTCTCTTATTTTCTCCCCATTTGGCCTATGGAGAAACTTCCATGAGAACAACTTACTGATGAAGTTCCCAGTAGAAACTAAGCAGCTGCAGTTTCTGTATGCTACAGTACTTAGTGCAGTCAGAAAACTGACTAACTTGGATTTGGTTTTCGCTCCTATATCTTTAGCATTATCTTTCAATGCAAAATGGCATGAACAAGACAGAAAGCTTATGTATAGCTGTGAAAAGCACGTAGCTTGATTTCAAACCTTTTGATTAATTGTCCATATGTTATCAATTCTCGATTAATATGTTGATCATTTTCTTGATTAATCAATTAGTTGTTGGGCCAATAAAATGTGAAAAAAATGTGAAAAATGTTGTGTACTGTTTCTCAAAGCCAAAGGTGACATCCTCAAATGTCTTCTTTTGTCTACAACCCAAAGATATTCAGTTTACCGTCACAGGAGTAAAGAAACTGGAAAAATTTCACATTTGAGAAGCTGAAATCAGACAATTTGAATTTCTTAAAAAATGTCTCAAAATTTCGATTATCAAAATAGTTGGCCATTAATTTACTAGTTGACAGCTAACTGATTAATCAACTGGGCCTCATCAATGCAGCTCTTGAACTTTTACTCCAAGCAAAGACTAGTAGACATTGTTTGAAAACATCTTGTCAATTCGTCAGGTTTATAACAATCTGACTTCGTAACTATGTGTAATTGGTCATTTACACGCCAAAACAACTCAGTATTTTGATAAACACACATTATGGTTAAAATGAAAGAACATAAATTCCTAATTTTGGTCCATAGCCCAGCTGTACGTCTGAGGTAATCTACAAACCTACCACTACCCAATGAGTCTCATTTAACCTGGCTGTTACAAATACACTTCCTGCAGAGTATTTGCCAATTAAAAGCCTATGCCTGGGCTGCAACTAAAGATTATACTCATTATTGATTTATATCTTGATCACTTTCTTCATTATTTGATTAGTTGTTCGGCCCATAAAATGTCAGAAAATGTGGATCATCATTTCCCAAAACCCAAGATGGCTTCCTCAAATGTCTTGTTTTGTCCACAACCCAGAGATATTCAATTTACTGTCATAGAGGACTACAGAAAACAGAAGATATTCACATTTGAAAAGCTGAAATCAGAGAATTTGGACAACAATTTATCAATTACTAAAAATAGTTGCAGACTAATTTAATAATTTTAATTGATTAATCGACTACTTGTTGCAGCTCTAGCCTATACAAAACCTTGCTCTGTGACCAGCTCTTATTCTTAAGGAGGGATGAAACAGCTGAGCAAGAGGACTTTTATACTGGCGGGTCTACAACTGCAGAGTGGCGGGCAGGCGAGCAGGCAGCAACAAGCTTCCAGCCCGCAGGCTCCAGTGGACAGGATAAGGCTTCTTTGTTTGAGACTCCTCCTACTCCTACAAGGCGACCACTCACACAAACACACACAGATGATCACAGATTGGCAAGCACACATGCATGCATGTATGGACAGTACACACAACAACACATGTGCATGCCTTCAAAAACACAGACATACAGATGACAACCATAAATCAGCCTGCCACTAGAAAAGCCAATATTTTCAATCACTTTTATATGCAGAATTTACCATGTCATAAACTTCTCTGTATCGAATTAATGACTTCACAGCAAAAACTGACAGAGACACTATTAAAACACAAAGACTGCTGGGAAAATATACTCATAACCACATTGTTAATAAACAGGCTGTTGACAAAAGCAAAATCCATTTATTTATCATGCTTGTTACTGCTGTCCAACTAAAAAAAAAAAGCTGGAGTTGGTTCAGAAAGTTTTCTTTCTCTCACCCCAGCCTGTGCCTCCCCCTGACTTCAAATTGTCATGATTGGACAACAAAGGAAACTTGAGCCTCCTACTTCATAGCCCCACCTCAAGTCTGAGGTATCAGGTGTCTGTCTGTGTCAACAATCACTGAAAATATGACTGAACTTGCAGACAAAAGAAAGCCTTGACATACATTATTTAGCAACTGTTATGGTCAGCAGCACACAGGAAAACTGCCATTCAGGCAAAACATAGAAAACATAACATAAAGATAATGAATACAAAAGCTTCTAAAAATGCAGAACAGACAACACTGAGCAGAGCAATCAGTGCAGACAAAAAAAGACAAGCTACACAGACAGAAGCAGCCAGCAAAATCCAACAGCTAAAATGGTGTCAGATAACCATCTCTGGACATTTGAACTGCATGTATGCGCGAGTGTGTGTGTGTGTGTGCGCTTGTGTGGTGGGGGGTTTCGACGACTCATTTTCTGGTTTTCTGTCTTGCTTTTTTCCAAGAAGTCCATTGTTTTCAAATTAAACCTAATCACTGTTCCTACAATTGACAGATGAGTTAAATGAAGCAGAAAGCTCATGTACGTTAAATAAAGGCAAGTCGACTGTGAAGCGCCCCGTAGTGTTTTCTATAGAGTCTGTTTTTACCTGCTATTTTTAGCTTAACTTTTTCTGTAACGACAACCCGTCATTCTCCACTTTAGCGTAATCACTGTTCTTTGGACATGCACACAACAGTTCAAACGAGGAGGGAAACTTTTCAGAGGCTGACTCTGACTGCAGGTTTCAACAAGCCGCCCCGCAGGTACCTCTGCCAGGGAAAGAAAGCCCTCAGAGAAACCTCAAATTGAATGACTAAAAATAAGACATATTTAGGATGGCCCTTAGGCAAATAGGTTTTCAGGATGAAAAAAAGTATATATCTTGATGAGGCTTTGTAGAGAGGAGCCCTGAATTTAACTTCAAGTTGCAGCAAGTCAACTAGCAATTGACTTTTCTTGGGCAGAGATTAACCTACAGCTGTTAGAGTCAAATGACTTCAAGGTCATGATTAAATTGAAGATTAAATAAAGGGATTATGGCTTATCACAGGTTACTTCTAGGAAATAATCATTCTGCAATGAGCAGTTTGAAAAGACTTAAAACATCACAGACTTTTTATTTTCACAGAACCTCATTTTAACTAAAGAAAATGGTTGCATTTAGAAGCTGTGGCAAGGAGTTGCAACACCAACTGAAAGCTGATATGACAATAAGTCCCATTGTACTTTGGCAGACCAACTTACAAAACAAAATCCAACTCGTGATACACGAGTAGGAGCATTTGCTTATCAATGTATGCAGAAGTTAACCACATCGTGCATGAAAAAAATATCTCACAGAGAGTGAAAAACAGCTGAGATGGATTTACTGCCTGGTTTCTCTGAATAGTATAATGTTATAATTCTCCCACCACTGACACATCCATAACAGAAAACAAGATGACTCTGCACAAATGTCAAGACACACAAGTTAATCCTTTGTTATGTGAGCCCAGACGGTCACAAGATGAAGGAACAAAGACTCCCCCCCCCCATGTCACAGGAACAACTCGATTCACAAGTCATAAGATTCCTACCTGAAGCACAAGCTGCACAGCAAGACCCCTAACCTGTCAATCAGCCAAGGGAACATGTACAACTTCTGCAACTGCAAATGTTTACTGATTCTGGACAAACAACAAGGTCCAGTCAGATTTATTTATTATCTGTATGCTGCTAAGTACGTTACAAACAACCATTGCAAATACTGAGAATACACCACACCACTGAGAGCTTTTGAGATATGAGAATGCAACAGGAAAATAGGGTATTTAGCTACTTTGTGAAGAGTTTGGAGCATTGGAACAGTTTAGGCATTCCAACGCATTTGCATTAGTTGCAACTCTAGTTCTCCATTGCAATTCATCGCAATTGCTATGAATACAAGGTGACAACAGCTGCAAACTTCCAGAGTTAGGTTTAAGGTCAAAAGGTGTTACAAATGACAGTGTACTGCATATGCATCCACACATGCCAGGGTTTATGCGGGTTTCAACAAGTTAAATTTAAGACTTTAAGATCTTTTTAAGACCATTCTGAATACAATGTTAGACCTTTTTCAAATCCATACTGGCAAATCAAGGATATAAAGGAAAATCAGAGGCCCAGAACATTGTGCAGAATGCAGAGTGGATCTCGCTGGGTTCAGACTTGATGCTCCTGATGTGAATACAGAACAACACTGGGTGATGGCAGGCATTTGCTGTTGCTTTCTACAGCGGGTGTTTGTCTAGCTTCCCGTGCGACTCTTACACCTTTATACCCCAACTTCCCTATTTGAACGTTCTCTTGCAGAAGGTGCAGCAGGCTTCAAATTAGTTACTTTCAACTTTCTCTTGCCAGATTTCACAGGACTTACATTACTCATATTAGACAAAAGTAACGTTAACAGAAACTATTTTAATTTAGTAGCTATTTTTTTCTTGCAAAGACACCACACTGGACACACACCTCATCACAATACAGTAGCTGAGTGTACTCCAACCTGACCAGGCTGTATATATTGCATTAGTGATTATTGGTTCCATGCTGGTTTCCTTTTGTAGATGTTACAATGATGATACTGATTTTTTTTTTTTTCCAAAATACACATTTAAAAGCAAAGCTGAAGTTACTGCAACTTTATAAAAGTAACCTTAACTTTACTATACAATTAATACAATCAATTTTTCACATCTGTGAAAACTGAATTTAAGACATTTCAGAATTCAGATTAGATTACTGGATTTGTGATTTAAGAACCTGCAGAAAATCTGGCATGTATCTGTGTGTTTGCACATGCTTGACCACATAAATTCACTGCCAGTAACTATGCCCCCATCCAGGGCTTCCAGTATATCCAGTGCAGCTACTGTGTTCCATTGTGTCACCTCACAGCCATGTTGACTGAATAACAGGTGACATAAAAACAACAGCTATCATTAATTCATGATATTACCACTATTTTCAGCAACAGCACATTGCTAAGAATTAGCATGCACGTAAAGCTGCACAGCTCTACCAAACACCTCCTTGACTGTCTCTGCAATAAATAGCAATGGCTGGAGTCCCATGACTGCCTCAGTCAAACCCAGAAAGACAGAGAGAGAGAGCTTTGACTCCACAGCCCCAGTCCCCAGCAGTCCCTCACCACCAATCAGCGCTCCAGAATCTCTGGAATCTCTGGAAGTGGGAATGTGGGAACGTTGGAGATGTGAGTAATCTTTCTGTTGTGCAGTCCCTGTTTCCAAGCTTCCAGAGATCTGCGGCTATAAGGAGAACACTGTGGAGCCAGCTAAACCTGGCGTAGCACCCTGGAGTCCAAACTGGGACTTCTGAGAAAGCCTCTGACTGTGCCCAGCTTCACTGAGAGTAGCCCACAAACATATGGCCAACAGAAACACTGGCATAGACAAGTCAAAACGGACTTCTTTTAAAAACAGAGCATTTTGTGTGAGTGATAGAGACAGAGATAGACAGACAGAAAAGAGAAAGGTGTGGTGATAGAACATCGGAGATATAGTATTCAATTCATTTTGATTCAGTACCTATATTGGCATGACTGCATAAAATACAATGCTGCCAAAGCATACCTGTTTTTTATCATTTTCAAGCACCTCAGGTAATTGGCATTTAGAAAATAAATTTTAAGGTTTTCAATAAGGATTTTATAAAAAGTGCCTGTTCAGCTTGTGTTTCTCACTATGTGTACTCACAGCTGTGCTGCAAACAGTCGGCTCATCTTTGCCACATGCTCATTGTCGTCCATGTCGCTGTCCCCCTGGTCCCCACTCAGCTTCCTCTTGGTGGGGCTGATGGGAGGAGGACCCGTCCTGTGGCTGGAGATGGAGGATGAGGAGGATGATGACGAAGAGGAGGATGATGAGGAGGAGGAAGACGAGGACAGAGACAGGGACTGAAGCCTGGGGTCCCCCCTCAAAGCTGCTTCACCTGAGAAAAAAGATTAAGGGGAGACAGTTATTAGTGATGCTAAACATCTATTCCAAAGTTTGTTTTGCAACACAACTAAATATCTAATGTGAAAATATACATGTACTCTTTTGACTAAATACCTAAATTGTCCGTTCAGAATTTAAAGTAAGTATTAAATTGGGTCAGTAAGTATTAAAAGTAAGGCAAAATGACAATAACTGGTTGATTTAAATCACATTTGTCCAAATACATTTACTAGATAAAATCTTAAAGACTGTATCAGGATAGAAGAGGCATTCAAATTCAACTCTTGCACTTGAGTGAACTTTAGATCAGCTTTACAGCATTCAATAAATAAATATTCAAGACATAATTTTAGAATATTTACAATATTTAAATGTGAATTTAAAACTTTTTAAGAAACTATAGCCACCGCTTGAAACTTAACTCTGAGAGAAGAAAAGAAGATAAAACCAGACCAAATGTTTAGTATAGCACTGGTAAAGAACAATTAACAAAAACTATGTTATTGTACAATCTGAATATTCATTAAGTATGAAAAACAACAGTTGCCTATACTTTTGCTCATTTATCAAACATAAGTGAGAATGAACTCACTCACTTGCATGCTTACATTTCCAACAGGGTGCTTAGCTGTGGATGTGAATTATGGTAATTAGTTAAAATTATGGTATTTTCAAGTAGAAGGCAACTGTTTTATTGCCACTTTAAACAAGTTGACCACAAAAACTACTTCATGACAGTGTTACTGTACAGGCTGTGATCCAGCTCAAACTTTGGATTTTGTTGACTTATACAGTTTGCTGAGTGAAGCACAAACCTCTGGCATAAGGAGAGGAGTATCTGGTTAGGAATGTTTTGGAAGAAATAGTTGTGGATGGGTTCTGCATTTACGTGTGCGTGTATGAGTGGTGTGAACTATTTCTCTATGCTTTCCCCAGTCTTGTCCTGGTACAGAAGGCCTACAGAGTTGTCAGTGAGTGGGAGTAAAGAGCAAAAGAGAATCAGGAAAACTACCACTGGCTCTGTCTCAGCACGGGGACTTTCCACTGCTTCGGCCTCATGTATCTGTCTGACTTTTCCCAAACAAAACATAAAGCCTAGAACAAAACTCCCATTGCAAGTCACAGCTTTCTCCATAACAGCTCCTATACTCAAACACTAGTTGGTTTCTCTTGATTCAATGCAAATAATTTTGTTACAAACTAGAGCTAGTCAATTAATTGATCAAAAGAAAATGTATCAATTAATAGTTTCAGCCATTTTCCAAGCAATAATGTCAAACATTTGCTGCTTCCAGCTTCTTAAATGTAACAGTTAGCTGCTTTTCTTTGTCATTTATGATAGTAAATGAAGAGTCTTTGTGTTTTGGACTATTTGTTGGACAAAAGAAGCAGAATAAAGATGTCACTTGGGCTCTGGGACATTTTTTTTTTTTACATTTGATAGACTAGATAATTTATTAATTCATAAAGAAAATAATCAGCAAATTAATCGGCAATGAAAATAATTGTGAATTGCAGCCCTATTACAAACAATATTTAACTGCGGTGTTGATTACCTTTGGGGAAATATTTAATTTTTTTGGCACTGGTGTTGAAGAATGAACTACAAACACAAAATAGCACTCATTTGTAACAGAAGAGATTTAATTATTGAAACTGTATTGGTATTCATGTAAATGTTTGTGCTTATTCTGCTATCATATTACTTACAATTTAGAAAAGCAGACATAAATAAACCAAAGGCAAAAAGTAACAACAAATTTGCTAGATTTTCTGGGGATTTGAATAAACAGGGTTCATTTAAAATATTAAGAAAGCGATAAGCAGATTTTACAAATTTCAAAAATGTAAATCATATGGAAGAAAAACAGACTTTAAATAGGTTACTATTAGCAGCATACAACTGAAGTGTTTGTTTACTGAGCAGTCTAGACGGAGGAAGTTTCCTGTAGTGTCCTTTTGGAGGAGGAAACACAATGACTTTTGGATGCATGAAGTCATAAAATCTGGGTGAAAACCAGTTTAAACCGATCTGCAAATAATTATATTATTAAGTCTGTAGTGCTCACACACACACACACTGAAAAGGTTTTGTGTGCTCTCTTCCTCCACTGTTCCTCTGTGTACGTGTAGTTTTAGCATGGCCTCCCAAATACAGCAGCAGCTCCTCTCTCTCTGTCTGGCATGTTCCTGCTAGCCCCACTGTGTACCATGGCAACAAGGGTGACATCATTGTTTTTGGCAGGACAGAGGGATGGCAATAAAAGAAGGGAGACGGTGACACCACGCTGTCCAATCAGAATCCAGGATACATAATAGCTTATCAGAGGTTCAGGAGTGAAGCGTTCAGGGGTGGGGGGGTCTTTGACTGTTTCTCCTGCAAACAAATAAGACATTTGGCCGTGCAGAGTCACTGCTGATCTAACCTGAGCAACACTCCACTCAGTTGCCAGTTAGATGCAACTATCTAAAATCAGTGCAGCCCTGCAACAAATCCTACATTCATGAAGGTAATGGTCAGTTTTTGTTGACTTTGGTTTAGAGATGATGATATGACTTCAGACATTTTGGAAGAAGTAATCTGTGATGCAGTTTCAATAAAAACTGAACACTGAATTAGACTGCATTAGTTAGCTAGGGCTAGCTTTTAAAATGGCAACAGGGTAGGTCTGAACAATATGGTAAAAAAAGTAATTCTGTGATTATTTTGACAGATATTGTGATTGTAATATGATTCCCGATTTTTGGGAATGATCATTTTGCGTCACAATTTCCACTTTCACTGAGAGATGATGTGAAATTCAGTGGGGTCTGTACCAAACAAGCATGTTTTTTCACATCTGGAGAACAAGATTTATCAGCCAGGGCATCTCTGTAGCACTACAGCACCTCATTAAAACGTTGTTTTGTCACACATTTTTCCTTTATCAAAAAATTGCAGCTTCTGCGATTTGGATATTGCACTTGGCCATACTGCGATTTTGATAGTATTTCGATTTCTGGATTTTGGATTTTTAATTGAAAAATACTGACTCCAAGAACTGCAGTTTATAAGCAGTGCTCTTTTTTCATTCAACCTGAAGACAATCAGTGGGAAGAGGGCTTTTGCACAGAAGTAAAACTCCACTCTACCTTTTCCCCTCTCTGCTCTCTCAGTTCATTAGGTCCACATGATCAAAGCCCACTTCTCTTGACAGAACTTCAAACAGCTTGGAATCAGGATGAGATTGGATTACAAACAGAGGTGAACCTCTCCATCTATCCATTCCCCTCTCTCCTTCCCTCTCTCTACTTTCCCCCTTCGGATACTTAAAAAAAGATGAGTCCAAGCATGTCCTCCTCTGTCTCTGCAAAGCAGCAAAGTGATTATTTTTGGCTGAGTTTCTCAGTAACCTGAACTTGCCCCTCTGGGTTGCCTTTATTTTTCAAGTCCATAGAGGCTTTAGGCTTTAAATACTTAAAAGGACATAGAAAAAGCTGGTTCACAGAAGTTCTTGTCTCTGTGAGCTGAACTTTTAAACCGGATGTTAGATTGGTTTGATCTCTGACAGAAAGAGGAAGGGAGAGGAGGACAGACGGACAAAGAGGCAGAGAGGTTGACAAAAGTACATGGCTTTGAGAAGGTTCAAAAACCTTGTTTATTTTCTCCTGCTCAGCAGCAAAAAGGGACAGTCAGCATTCCCCTGCACCCCTCACTGCCAGGCCTACAACTGGTAGCAGCTTTACAGAAAGAGAAAGGGAGAGCTGGAGAGAGAGAAACAGATAGACAGAAAGAGAAAGAGAGGGACAGAGTGCTAAAACTTTGCAGGGCAGTCATTTAGTACATAAACAGTCTGAGAGAAATCAATCACACAACTGGCTAAAAACAATCATTTCCAAAAACATAATCAACAAAACCAAAGTTTAATATGGCAGGGAAACAAGATGATTTTAAATTAAGTGGGGGCATGTGGTTGGTGTGGTGTTGCAAGAGACTGGAGTCTACAGTTAGCAATTGGCATTGTTGACTGCGGCTGCAACTATTAATTATTTTAATTATCGATTAATATGCCAATTATTTTCATGATTAATCGTTTCATTTAAGTAAAAAAAGGATTGTCACAATTTCCCAGAACTCAAAGTGCCATCTTCAAATTGCTTACTTTGTCCAGCCAAAAAGCAAAGACTCTTAATTTACTATCATAATTGACAAAGAACAGAGACAAATCCTCATATTTAAGAAGCTGAAACCAGCAAATCTTTGACATTTTTGCCTGAAAAATGACTGAAATTATTAATCAATTCTAAAATAGTTTGCAATTATTAACTATGTTTCAATCTATCAATCAATTAAACAACTCATCATTGCAGTTCTAATTAGAAGCAATGACACTGTTCTGTCAAAGCAGATTTTAAGGTATTTCAACTAGTCCAATCATTGCAGCTGGGCCCTAAAGGGCATTAACAGAAAGGTGGAGATTCACTGTCCTGTTCTACTATTCAGTATGACAACACGGTTTGACTCCAGTCCAGCTTTCCTGCCATTCTACCTGGAATCATAAGCACTGACTGCCAGCACTTCAAGGCCAAATACAATATGACTTAATTACTGCTGATAAATAATTTAAATCTGTCAGGAGTGAAAAGGGATGGGCACCAATTATCATTTAGCATGAACTCCCAGAACTGCTTCTCATTCCAACATGCTGTTCCAGCCATAATCTTTGACACATCCAACCAAACCTTGGCAGTCAAATTAAGGTCAACGGTGTTACCATAGTCAAACGAACACAGGAACAGAGGCTAATATTTCTAAGCACTGGCCCCACAAGTCACCAAACCCCTAAATTTGGTGGCCAATGTATATTTCCAGTGGCCAAAATATAAGCTTGTGTAAAACAATACAGAAAAGCAATTTAACACCACTTAACACAGTCTTCCTTAACTGTGACACTTGTGTTGTTCACTATCCAATGAATTGTGAAGTGGTGTTTCCTGAAGCCTTTGTTTCCAATGAAAAACAAGCTAGACTTCTCAGCTAGTTGAGGAAACTGGCGTCACACAATGCAGTACATGACGTCCTTGGATGCATCATATTCCTAAATTTTTAATTTCCGTTACGCTTTTTTCATAGTCCACCTTTTCGATTTCTGGTTCTTCTGTATGGGTCGCATTAGCACTTTGGGTAGGTTTAGTAGCTAGCTGGTGACAAGCACTGTTTGCTATTTTCAGACTGTTGAACTAAAAGGAACAAAGCAAGATGGATGTTTTTGGAACTGTAATGTGTTGGTGATGGCATGCAGTATGGAGATAAAACTTGGTGGCCACAGGGGACCACTTACATGGAATATTTGGTGGCCACAGAGTGGTCTTTATGGCCATGGTTAATATCTAACCCTGGAACACACCTGCAGTTACTATCCTTTCAAATAACTATAGCACATTAACACCTAAGTCTAATTCTTTTTGCTCTTTTGCTTTACATTCAAGCACTTGCAAAGTCAGAAAGGCAACTGGATGAAGATACTACTCTTAACACTAAACGTCGTCTGTCAACGCATCACCCTAACACAGGCAAAGAAATCTTTCAATTCTTGCTGTATGCCACTTCACACCCTTCCTACAATCGACTCGCTCCTGAGACAAATCATTGAACCTCAGATCAGTGGGGAGGTCAGGAGGGCACAAACTATTCAAACACTTACATCTAACTATAACTTTAATACAGTTATTCAAAGCCATCAGATTGTGTAGTGTTTTTCATGACGTGTATAAAAGGCAGACATTTTTTTCAAATTGGCCACATACTGTATAAACACACCTAATACATGTCTTATTCAGGGTATGGCTCCATACATACAAGTGTCACATCTGCACTTGCTAAATGTTGATGATGACAACAGTGTAAAAGCTTCAGAAAAGAACTGAAGCTGTGTGTGTGCACCAATATATATGAGCGTGTGTGTGTGTATTTGTCAGGGAATGCATTTGAGTATGTGTGCTCATGCATACAATAACAAGTCAGAACACCCACAATATCACAAAGCTCCTCCAGCCCCTTCTTAGCTCAACATGTTTGAACATGAAGGGTTTCTCTTTTACTCTTTTTACTGATTGGCTCTTTTCCCTCTTCTTTTATCTTTGTTGTCTTATCAAGAGGCACATGATGGAGTCAGATTTTAGCTCAGTCAGCTAAAAACAACACACACAGGAAAAAAACTCCAGAAAAACAAATAGATGGGCTAATCCTGCAGCGATGTGGTTCCAGAGATAGAAATAAAGCATTGTGTCTAAACCCATCACATAAAAGAAACACCCAGAGGATATACAAGAATAAAAATACCACTAAAAAGTAGTTAACTCCCCCTCTTCACTCCTGTAATTTTCTTCACTGAGGTAGACAGGATGAAACCTGAGAATGATGAAGCTTTGCAGTGACACAGAAACCCTTCTGATTGGCTTCAATCCCAGCCCAGTGGCAGTCTTCTTATCTGCTACACCATCGCTGCACTGAAGAGAGGGCTTCACTGTCACTGAAATTTCACAAAAATGGCCAGAGTGGCTGAACTCCTGAGCAAAACTTTTTTTTCTAACAGACAAAAGAACAGCTCTGTTGACAGAGACCATAATGACTGAAAAACCCCGTCTTCCCTCTACCTGCTCCTATAAAATGGCACTTGGCCACCTGCCGAACAGCCTCTCTGACCCTCCCTGCAAATCTGCAAAATGGTTTTCAGTCCCTCAGTCTTAGCAGAGGTGCTGTTACAAGTTCATTATATGCTGCATGTAGAGAGGAGCTGCTAATTGTGGCACAGTAGCAGTAGAGGAATAAATAGGCTAATGCACAGCAAAGGACAAGAGGAGAAATTAAAAGAAAGCCTGCTGATCGATTTTCATGAAAATGTTTCATCTTTCATATTTTAAGTCAACCTCAGATAGAGATGAATCATTAGTCAACACCTTCAACAAATCATTACCATCTATATCAGAATATTTTTTCATACTGTATGGCAGTTTCTCACTTAAAAATATAACCTATCATTAGTTGCATTTTAAATGGACTTCCTTTGATCAACTCCAGGCCTGCCTGTGAGTTTAAACAATGATTTTTTTTTTTTCTTTCAGTGCTGGAGTTGATTCTGCATGTTGCAGTATAACTCAGGAGCAGAGAGACAGAGGAAGGCACTTGTATTAAGCCCCCAGAAAGACTGGATGATATTACAGCCCCTGACATGTGAGCACTAACTGCAGAGCAGAGGACAGGAGTTACAGTACACTACTCCAAAGTCAGTCACTTTGCTAAGACATGGAAGCAGCTCCCGCTCTGTGCATTCATGACATAACATGAAATCCTATGCTGCTCATGCTAGAAATAACTTGAGGTTTACACTGAGAAGAGAAGAGAAGAGAAGAGAGAGAAGAGAAGAGAAGAGAAATCCCAGCCTTAAAAGGGACAGCTCACCCTAAAAATCAAATATACATACCTTATTTTTCCTCTGGTCAGTCGTACTATTTATCCATCTAGTTTGTTTTGGTCTGAGTTGCCTTGCTGTGAACACTTTCATGAAGGAACTACTGTCTCTCTATGGTATAAAGAAAGTACTTTCTACACGAAAGTGCCCACAACAAGTTTTGTGGATTATCTTGAGTAATCAGGTGATGATTTCTATAAATAGATGTTGCTTTTGAATTTTTCAAGTATATAGTTTTGGCGCTTTAGGCACAAGCTGAGTATCATTTACTTCCATTATATTTGAGAGAAAGCCTTCATCTCTATGTCTGATAGGTTCATACCTCAGCAACTCACACCAAAACAAACTAGATGGTTAAATAGCACTACAGGCCAGATGAAAATTTGGTTGTTTGTTTTTTATTTTGGGGTGAACTGTCCCTTTAACAAAAAAAAAAAAAAAACAGATAAAAATCTTAAAATAGAAATTCAGTTTGGTCTACTAAACACCACACTGTGTCAATCCTGGATATTTAATCTCAGTGTGATTCAGCTTAAGACAGACATTTAACCACACATATGACAAAGATGGGAATGCAAGAGCTTGATATGAATAATAGAGAGCAGAAAGTCAGAATAACTGAGTAACTAGTAATAGACAGTGAGTCAGCCACATAGGAGGAGAGCCATTAAACCCACACATGGCTTACAGTCTATTATTCAGCCTTTGATCTCAATCAATAGTCAGGTCTTCCTTTAGAGCAGCAGTCAATAGCACAGAAATGACAAGACAGGCTTATAAAAACACTTCCAGTTTCTCAGATAAAAGTGTCCGCACAGTTATCTCACGGTGAAAACTGAAGCTGACGTTTACGTTAACTGCGTTGTTAACGGTCATCACAACGTCCCGTGGAAAAATAACGTACGTTTAAACCGTTTGAAAAAGTTATAACCACTTCAAAAGTAACTTTAGTGAGAACTTCGACCTACAGCGGGTCGTGTCGAGATGGAAACCCCAGAACCGCGGGAAATCTCGCGGGAGTGATCATTCTAACCCAATCAACCATCTTTCTCTAAACCTGATTCAGTGTTTTTTTTTCGTACCTGTACATAAGCAGACGTTAACCAGAGTGTAAAACATCACTCGTTTGTATTGCTTGTCCAATTAAAAAAGCAACGAGTACAAATTCGCGAGACTTTCACATATCTAAGGTTCCCTTTTAGACAGATCACCCCCCCAACAACGTCGCTAATGTTAACTGATTCACAGCGGCAACGGCCACTTCTAGCTTTTAAAAACAACCGTAGAAACACCCACAAAACAGCACAAAACCTTTACCTTCGTAGCAGAGAATGCCAATGTTGTTGTTCATTTTGTCCAGGTACTGGTAGTTCAACAGGTCCATTTTCGTTAGTAGCATTTATGGAGTTTTTACAAAAAAAAAAAAAAAAAAAAAAGACCAGCTTTTTTTTTTCTTCTTCTCCTCTCAAGCGACGGTCAAAAAGCTAAGGCCCAGCCTCCAACTTCAGTTTGTCTAGTTTAGTCAAATAAAACAACGCACAGGGGAGAGAAACCGGATTCCCGCAGTTATTCTAAAGAGTTTAAGATACTTTTTTTTTTTTTTTTGAAATACAGGTAAATGTATCGCGGCGATAAAGAGCAAAAAAACAGAGAGTAGCGTCAGTTGTCCTCACAGCCAGCTGTAAGTCGACTGCACTGACACGCAGGCTATGCTTGGTATGACTCCTATGCTGCACCAGTGGTTTCCTCTGCTGCTGAGAGGGGCGCACTGGGCATGCTCGCTAAATCCCTGGAGCGCCTCAAATATCAGGGATGTTTTACGCGCAAGATCAGCCTCTCCAAACACATGCAGAGAGAAAAGAGAGGGAAGAGGGAGAGACCAAGAGAGCTGCAGTAGTCCTGTATTAAATTTTAAAGAGTGTCACAAGTCCCACTGCTGGAGTTTTGCCATAGGATAATAAATGAAGTCGATCTAAGGATATACAGTGATAACTCAGATTAAAGATGCCATAAAAGTATGTTAAAGTTGCTACCACAGTGTGTGAGTCCCTGCAGGGATATTATGGTAACATTATATAATATTATAGTGACTGTCATATAAGTTATTAAGTTTGATAAGTCACTATGAATTTGATTGTTTACAGATATGGAGGCAGGGAGATGAGAAACAGACTAAGGAAAGGAGGAGGAAAATCTGACAAGTTAAAGGAAAAGGAGGGTAAATAGCAGAGAAACTGTGGTTGCCTTTATGGGGTTTCTGCTTATAAACCTTTTCTTTTTGGCAAAGACCATTGTCCGCCCTCTATCTAAACTGTTCTGTCAGATCCTTTCAACAGAACAGAATATAATCTGATAGACTAAGGACTAAGGCTGCAACTAACAATTATTTTCATTGTTGAATAACCTGTAGACCATTTTCTTGATTAACTGGTTAGTTATCTGGTCTATAAAATGTTAGAAAAAGGTGGAAAATGTCAATCAGTGTTTCACAAAGCTCAAAGTGATGTCATCAAATGTCTTGTTTTGCCCACAACCCAAAGATATTCTCTTTACTGTCATAAAGAAGTAAAGAAACCAGCAAATATCAGAAGAATGAGAGAATTTTGTATTTTTTTAATACTCAGTCCGATTAATCTATTATCAAAATAGTTGGTGACTAATTTAAAAGTTGACAACTAATCGATTAATATGCTCTAATAAGGACTTATCTTTATACAATTACCCCACAAGTATGTATAGTTACACGTGTAAAACAAAAACAGAACAGATTATACAATCTTTATATTCTATGTACAATATAAAACAACAAATCTGTGTTAATTGCCTATAGTTGTCTTACTTGCTTTCATCCTTACATTTTTCTACTTACTATGTTTATTGTTATGCTCCACAACACCAAGACAAATTCCTCATATATGAAAACCCACTTGGCAGTGAATTTGATTCTTATTGTAAAAGGAGGGAAACCAAGCTTCACTGTGTTGATTTTAATGTGCAGAAAAAGTTACCGAGGCCTACTGAATTCTCAGAGTGGTTCTCTGCTGCCCCCTGGTGTTTGATACAGGCTATACTCAGGTTCTGTCCTCAATAAAAGGGGCTGATGTGGAAAGAACAGGAGGCAAATGGGATGAAAGGAGGAAAGAGATGAATAGAACATGAACATGGCTGTTATCAGATTACATGGTTTGTATGGAAAGTGTAGAAGCAGAGTTTCCTCTGGGTATTTGACTTGAGAACATAATGAGCAGGGTGTGGCTGCACTTTAGAGTGTGAGTTTACACAGAAACACGCATATGCCATGTGAGTGTTTTTGTGTGACACATACCCGCAAAACACACACAGACCGGGAAATGAGAGGTGTCACGTCAAAGCTCGGAAAACATGCTAAATACATGCGATGTCAACTGCAAAATGAATAGATAAGATTCAGCTTTAAAGTCACAATGAAAATTATAGTATTCTCAGCGCAATAGCAACAACACAGAAAGAAATGAGAAATCTTAAAAGAATAAAAATGGAATAAAAAAGCGAGAAGAAATCAATTAACAACTGCAAGTGCTGCCACAAAAATTGAGTTCTACAAATATTCTTTGTTCTCTTTTAAACATCTCGAAACATTTTCAATACAAATGAAATACATTTTTGCTTTGGGTTCTTTTTTGTGGAGCAGTAGTCAGTAAGGAACCTCAAATGTCAGATATGCTTTTCATCAGTTAATAGAGCTATTGCTGTCATAAAAAAGAAGTTTCACAATTTTAAAAGTGCCATATTTTACAGATGTAATCAAAATGTAATCAAGCAGTCACTGACAATGCAACTATAATCTAATCTAATTTTTCAAATGTAATCTGTCCTGTTTTTTTATAATATCGTTACATAATCCCAATGACATGTAATCAATTACTCCCCAATCCTGACTATGACCAAATACAGAGCAGACAAAAGAACTAAATTATAAGAAACCAAGAGGAAAAGGTCTAGAAGAGGCGATAAAGCTTTCAGAGAGGTGTATTTATTTTTGTCCAAAAATAACACAAAGTATAGACTCATACAAATAATCCCTTATAATTATCACTTATGACTCACTAGAAGTGTGCGGTGGTGCCTGTATCTGCTCCGTCCCTGTATTTTCTTATTTTCTCATTATTTTGCTGGGTTTAGGTTGCTTTACTGACCCAAAGCGTCAGTACTTGACAGCATGAGAATGAGACTCAACAATCAGCTGTCTTTCTGGTGCATTCACAAACAGAAACTGACAAATCCTGCAAATTCTACCTTTAAAATCACTATAAACTATTGGGCAACATTTAACACAGACTTTATGGCTGCTTTCCTGACTTCTGTCTCACTAAAAACAGGCCTCTCCTAACTCCAAACTGGATTAACAGACTAATTATACAGAGGACTTTACCCCCTGTCCCTCACCCATCCTCTCATGAACACACACTCACACACAAACATAGTATGCATGCTTCTACACAAACACACTCATACATCTACCCTATTCTGCTTCACAAACACACATCATTCCACATCTTTCCAAACACCTCCCCCCTTTCTTTCTCATGCACACAGAAGCGCACAAATACACACAAAAGGCCTCTCCCCTCCTCCCTCATGGCCTCCCCCTCTAACGGTGGCACAGAACTAAGGAACATGGTTCTTGTCTCATTGGACGCCCATTGTTTCCAGTCTCTCTCACACACACACACAACAAGGCTGACTTCAGACAGAGGGTTCATTCAGCGCTACTACAGCTGCTGCTGCAGGTTACAACCAACTCAGAGGCTCAGACATCTTAAGAGTGAAAAGCCTGAGACTGAAATGTGTTCAGCTTATATTGTACAAATGTGTGACAACATAGAAAAAGTTGTTACAGGAAGTAAAAAATAAATTTGTTGAAGGCTTCCTAAAGTTCCAGTTTGGTTGGTGTGTAAACTTTTCAGGAAATATAAACCGCAGAGACAGGTGTCAAACAGAGAGAGCATCTATGCACACAAACTCATACGTCACACAAATACCTTCACACATTTTCAGACTGTTAGAAACAAGAAGTTACTCATTTCACTGCAGTGGAGGATGGAACAGACAGCCACCGACTGCTGCCGCCACATGGCCGGATTCGTTTGCCAACACAAAATGGACATTTCTCAACTTGAGTTAAAAAAAATGCATCTTATTTATTTAAAGCTATGCAGGGAAGGTAGGTTTATACACTATTATTGACAAGCACAAGATATTCTCCATGAAATATGCAATACAAAATGCCATGTTTTTTATCTTATGTCCTATCAAACATCAGCATCAGCAATACTGTTCTTTTTAACACTATAAATATGATTTATATTGTGAGTTTTTGTTTTAATCTGCTTAATCAGAATTTAATCTTTGATATGGTCCTCTGAACCATATTAAACACGGTCCAATGACTGGCTTTTACAGCAAGTCTCTCAAGTTTTTACCGAGCTGGGAAGAATTACTTTTGGTTTCTGTGCCCTGACTGCCTTTAACTGTTTACAAGGCAACACTCTGATATCCCTTGGTGAAATTAAACCCATGATGACAAGTATGCAGCTTCTGCTAGAATGTTGTTTTACTTTTTTTATCTGTTTGTCTGTCTGTATGTTGTATTTTTTATATTGTAACTATACAGTATATGCTTGTTTTTAGTTGTTTTATTTTACCTTGTATTATTATGTTTTCATATTTTAAAGTTTAGGTCAGGTAAAGTTTAGGGCTGCAAATAACAACTCTTTTCATAGTTGATTAAATGGTTGCTTATTTTATTATTCAATTAAGAGTTGTTTGGTCTATAAAATGTTAGAAAATGGTGAAAATGTTGATTAGAGTTTCTCAAAGCCCAAGATGATGTCATCAAATGTCTTGTTTCACCCACAAGTCAAAGCCATTACCAATTACATTAACTGATTATGAAAATAGTTGGCAATTAATTTGATAATCGATTAACTGATTAATTGTTGCAGCTCTAGTACAGTTATACTTCCAACACAAGTTAAAGAGAAGTCTGAAATTATTTAGAGAGATGACGTATCCACCTTTTAATGGAGGGCAGATGTAAGATCATGCATTCCTTACAAATTGCACTACATAAATCTGAAGCAATTTTAAGAAAACAGGGATCAAAATATAAGGCCCAGCAGGATATCTTGTATCTACAGAAAATGGTTTGGATCTAAAACTTTGATCAGCATCCACAAGGACCTGTAACTTACAATAAAGCCAGACTAAAACAGAGAGCTAACAACGTAGCAGATGTGTCAGACACTGTAACTGAGCTCTTGACTGTACAATGAAGCAGCTCACTGGAGCTTCCACAGGCAGATGAAGACTTAATGACCCTCCAAAGTCTTCTGTCAAATACACCGAAAATGTACCATCTAGACTGACTTGTTGACCATCTCCACTTTGACTGCCTTTTTTGCCCAGACTCTGTCTCTCATGCAGTAAAACAGATGACTCAGGAGTGAACCAAGCCAGACTACGACCCTTTACTGTATATTTACAACAAAGAGCATGCTTATGAAAATACTAATAATGGCATCATTAATAAAAAAAAAGTGTCACATAGTCAATCAAAATAAAACAAATCATAAAAAATATTTAAAGTGTTTCATGTCTAATTAAATTGGCACTTAGAACCTTAGAACCACTTTTGGGAACCTGTGTGCATCAGTCTTACTCGGTGCTGCTGATTATTAGATACATCATTTGTTTACCTGTGGTTGCTGCATTTGCGACTCATTTGTCTTTCAATTATCACAAACACTTGACTTAAATTAGACTTAAAAAAGGGAACAAAGTCTCTAACACTGTGTCTTTGTCCTGGCTTGGTGTGCTGTACAATTGAATAAGTACACTAAGGAGATTAATGGTTACACAACAAGTTGATGAAATTCCACCTCTTTCTTCCATAGGGACAAGTTGTTACACATAACTTAGCCTCCGGTGGTAATAACCTTTTCTCCTCACTGTTTCCCCAGGATGACTCAGGAGGAAAGAGCTTGTTGCCAAGCAGATGATCTATCAGCAATGTCAGCTTTTGGACAAGGCAGGCTGTGGCATAGCCGCTGTTTAAAAAAAAAAAAAAAAAAACCCTTAAAGGTCCACTGTGTGTGATTTATGGAGATTTATTGGCAGAATATAGTAGATCATAATACTCATTTTTTTCTATTAATCTGCTGATTATTTTCATGATTAATCAGTTCATGTAAAAAATTTTAAAAATGCTCATCATAATTTCCCTGAGCCCAAAGTGACATCTTCAAATTGCTTCTTTTGTTCAACCAACAGTCCAAAACCTAAAGACTCATTTACTGTCATAAATGACAAAGAAAAGCAGCAAAGCCTCACATTTAAAAGCTGTAACCAGCAAAAATTCATTTTCTTTCGATCGACTAATGGATTCACCGTCTGATCATTGCAGCTGTAGCGTTTTTATCCCCTTACAGTAGGTCCTCTTCCAGTCCGCCATGTTGCGCCACCATGTTTCCAATCTACAAGCTCATTTCTAGGTGCCACTCATCCTACACACTGGTCCTTTAAAGGGACACTTTGCAGATTTTGAACCAGTTTTGTATTGTGGGTAATATATCAATAGAACAACATTTAACTTTCCTTCATGTTGCCTGTTACCAAGACCTACCCCCTCATTTGATTTCAACCAATTTCAATTAGTCATTTTTATATTTAAAGGTTCATGATTTACATGGAGTAAGTTACAAAGAAAAACTTTGTTTCCTCCTTCATCAAGATCATAGACCGCTGAAAATATAAAATGAGCCATTAAAAGTCGGTTGAGAAATGTCAACATTATAGTGGTTTTCATCCAGAAAAAACAGCAGCTCCCCCGTTTACATGTATTTGTTCACAGGCCTTTCTTAACTAGACCAATATGGCAGCAACATTGACGTATTGCAGCAACAGGCCAAAGTGGTCCATGTGGCATCTCTGTATTAAATGTCTATGTAAAAACAACCAAAGTCAGCAGGACAAAACAAACGTCTTACGTCTTAACCTTAGAGTTTACACAAAAGCAACTGTGTTTTGTTAACAACATGACAACTTGTTACAACATAGAAAACGCGTGTTTTTTTTATGAGGCCTGTTCAAGACTAACTTAGCACAAGCATTGCCCCAGTTTGATAGCCTGCGGTGATGTCGGAGTTTAGCTTAACGTCAGTAGCTCTGACCGGCAATTTGTAGGAGTTGGGGAAGTGGGAGTGGCCTTGGAAGACTTCGGGCCCATTGCATTCCTATTGTTGTAGGTTTTCTACCAATATCACGTCCCTTTTTCTGTTTTTGCTGGACATTTAGACAGCCCAGTGTTATGAAAAGATCATCTTTCCAGCCGTGAAATACCCATTTAAGTATTCATGTAAAACACGCTTCTGTGAAAATCATCTCTGCCTGAACACTAAACCTCATTTTACCAATGAATAATTCAACTACTCCAGGCGTGAGCTGGTTTATAAAATTTTGTCCTTAAAAATAAGTTCTACTTAGAGTTGACCTCAGGTTTTATTTCTTCTCTCAAAGCAATTTACTTTAGCTTCAAAATGAAATGGGTATAGGCTCTATGAGTGCATCCCCTCATTCACCCATCTTTCATTTAGCAGTGTGGGTACACAACTGTCCTTCATCTCAGGTGGAGAATTAATTCCTTCTTTCCTGTCATTATTATCCCCCTTACTTCCTGCTTGGCTGTCTATTTATTTATGTAATCTATCAGGACAAGGTGCTACCACACCTATTTAATCTCCTGCGGTGTTGTGTGTCTCTCTGAACAGGTCTGGGCTTCTCTGGGGAGTGGGTGTGTCTGGATAACAACACACTGCACAGGCCAGGTGGTGATTCATCCTAATGCTTTATTAACACGCTCCAGTGTTTAGACACAAACACCAGCAGAATAAAAGACCACAGGATGATGATGGTAGAGTGTCAAAAAAAAAAAGAAGGCTGACTTGCTTCTTTCTCACTTTTCCTTCTTCTTCTTCTTTATTTGAATTATTGAAGTCTTTCCATTTTATTTATGAAATTATCTTAATGTCTTAATAAAAGCAGATAAAGGGAGACTAACTTCTGATAAACTTATGAACATGATCTTCACTAAGCCTGTGTGAAAGAACAACTGGCAGAGGTTGCAGGTCAAATCTTTGATTACTTTATGGCGCCCTCTGTTGAAATGAAAACACACCATGGCAGTGTGTGTGACAGTGTGACATAATGGATTGAAGACGCTCTGAAATGTGTTGTCTCAGCTCTCGGTATCAGGGTGGTTACTTAACTGTGACACAACACTTGAGGCTGCAAAAGGTTAGATTACACATATCATGTCTACAAACACCCGAGAGGGACATACTTGTATTACTAGTTATGATACTACGGGCTGGTGTTCCACAATTTTCTACCATCTTCAAGTCAAACTTTATACGGATTAATCCAGATTTGCAGATTGCAGCCTTAAATGTTCCTGCGTCTCAAAAGCCACCAGGGAACAAGCAGAAGCTCTTCAAAACATTGACATCATCTTACTGAGCATTCAGAGGCAAAATTACACAGCAATGAAATGAGACACCATTACAGGAGGTTCCTGGGAGTGTACCTGGGAAATATCAGGTTGCTGCACCAAAACAATGATGATAACAACAGGTGATTGTGTGGAAGTGAAGCTATGCGGTCATTTCCCACCTTTGTGTTGACTTGAGGCGTGTGTGTATGTGGTGTGTGGTGTGTGTGTGTGGTGTGTGTGTGTGTGTGTGTGTGTGTGTGTGTGTGGTGTGTGTGTGTGCATGCGTGGCAGATGGTGAAAGGCGGAAACCCTGTCGGATGTTAAGAAATCTAAGGTTTTGTTTATTATTAAACAACAGCGGTTCCACATTCGCTTTCTCAGGGTAATATTCAATTTCAACCATTATGTAACTTGGATTTTTTCTCCTGTAAAACTAGATGCAGATTTTAAGATACAATCACGGTCAAATTCTAGACACTTCTAAACCTTCTATACTGAAATATTTATCTATTAATCAAGAATAGGGCTGCAACAAACAATTATTTTCATTATCAATTCATCTGCTGATTATTTCCACAATTAATCATTTAATCATTTAATCTATAAAATATCAAAAATTGTGAAAAATAAAAAATTCCAGAGCCAAAGGTGACATCTTTAAATTGCTTCTTTTGTCCAACCAATGGTCCAAAACCCAAAGACTCTTCATTTATTATAATTTTTGCTTGAAAAATGCTTATCAAAATAGCTGCAAGACTAATCATTGGAGCTCTAATTAAGAATAACCTCTAACAAGTCGTGGTTAGTTGTGGTTGGTAATGTTACCTAATTACGTTATCAACCTATCGTAGAATATGCGGATGTTACCTCAATAATTTTTGTTGGCTCAATATTGCCCTTTGTGTTTACTTAAGTGCTTGCTTGTATAAGAATGTCATGAACAGTTTTGCCAACATGATGCCAGAATTTCATATTTACTCAAATTGAATATTCTTAAAGGACCGGTGTGAAGGATTTAGCAGCATCTAGTGGTATGCTTGCAGACTACAAACTCCTTGCCTCACCCTCCCCTTCCAAGTGTGTAGGAGAGACTGCAGTGGCTGCAAAACTCCTGAAAAACCAGCAAGTGTTTGGTTTGTCCATTCTGGATTACTGTAGAAACGTGGCGGTGTAAACTGTTGGGTTCTGTGGGAGAGGACCAGCGCTCTCTGCAGATATAAACTGCTCATTCTAAACCAGGGATCAGCAGCTTTTACTCTCAAAAGAGCCATTTTGGGCCAAAAAAGGAAAAGAAAAAAAAATCTGGATCTGCAGCTGTTAAATTCTGCATTTTCTTCAGGGGCTTTTTTTGTTTTGGATTTGGCATCCAGAGCTAACCTAGGGAGACTCAAGACTAGTCACTGGGAAAATTTAGAGGGGAAAAAGCACTGAGATGTGGATGTAGAATATGACACATTTTAGTTGACAAAGCATTAAAACATTTTCTTTAATTCGGTATACTGGGCACACATTTTTATAATTGGAGAATCTAGGATTTGCTTTATGCCTACAACAATGATAAATGAATGAAAATTGAAATGTGAACAAACAAACAAACAAACAAAAAACACGGTTATTCATTTCCATAGAATTTTCTGTCAAAGCCACAGGAGCCACTGGAGAGCGGCAAAATGCAGCTCTTAAGTCGCAGGATGCTGACCCCTGTTCTAAGTTACCAAAAATATGACAATTCTTATTTTCAGGTGATTTTACTATTAATTATTTGTTGTTTTCAGAATAGACAAAATCTTGGACAAATGTTGAGTCACAAATGAATAATATCAAATTGACAAGGAGCTGTTAAATAAAATACAGGGATAATCAAAACAACCACATTAAAATGACAATAATATTGGCCTAAGGCACTAATGTAGCACCCTCTATAGGTTATGCATTAGAATGCCACCCACAGCTGGCATTTAATTCAGACTTATTATGTGTTTGTCAGACCCTGATGAAGATGATACATGAAGGTCTGTTTGTTTGCTTCCTTATATTTGGTGAACCAGTGTTTTACATTTTAGAGTTAGATCATTTCTAATAATGTAAATCACATGGCAGTGCCCAGATCACCCGTGTACCCTTGTCAACTAATCATACAGTCACTATGGTTTCTCAGTCAGATTGTTATCTGCAGTGACAGAAAGAGGATAAATCATCTGATAACCAAGTACAAAGTGTGCTCTCACATCTAAGACATCTAAGTAATCTCTATCCTACTTGTCCTTATAGCCTGTCTGACCTGCTCCTCTTCTGCTCTTCTTTCAGACTGACCTGCTGTCTATCTGTCCCCTCCTCCCTGTCTGCACTCTTTGCTCTATCGATTTAACAAAGCTGTTCTCTTACAATGCAATTTCAGGCCTTGGCAGCCTTTGTTAAACGTCCATCCTGAACCTCTTCTTTCCATCCAAATCTTCTTCCTCTAAGTGCTCTCCCTCCATCCACCTCCACCTCTTCTCCTCCAGCCTGTCTGCTAAATTTTGTCTATAGCATTAAGAAAACAAGCATGAGGCAGACACTGGCTGCATTCACACTCTGGCGATGCAAGCTTAGATATCTCCTCTATGTTATTACAAGTATGCAACAGCCTGGAACACAACAGAGATCTGATTGTGAGATGCAAATCTTTTCTGAGCAGTAAGCTGAGACTGGGGTGTCTCATGTGGCAACAGGATGTCCAAACTGAAATTTAGAAAACACATGTATCAAAATATCTTTTCCAACTTTTATATACAAATTTAGAAGCTGACATTTTTTTTTGCTTGGTTACAGGAAAATCAAGCATCTCAAATATACAACACCAAACATATCTTATTTCTGGTAATGGAAAATGATTGCTGCCTCTATTGACCAATGGGACATGTGACAACATTCTTGCCGTGCTAACAATTATCCGGTAACAAACTGACCCCGGGGGCTTATCGTGTATTGGCCAAGAACTGCTCCTACGTGGGACAGCAGGCTCTGTGCCATTACCACTCATGTTCTGCATCTGTGCCTGGATTACAGCCTCGGCATGCTCAGATGTTCTCAACACAACCTTATCACTGGATGCCGAGGCTACAAATACTAAACATACTTTTGTAAGAGGAGTGTGTTCACAGACTATCACATATTACTGTGTACCACCCTTCCTATCTTCTTCAAAAGAATTGAGATTCTTGGACTGAATCACCTTGGAAATTTAAATCAAAATTACATTTTAATGGAAAGAGAAAGGCAATAAATACAAGATGATTAATATCTCTGCCAAGCGTAAGCCAAGTCATCAACAACTGGCTGGTTAGGCTAAAAACATGCCTCACCAAGTCTGTTGCATGCCTGTGACATCCACAGAAAAGTTTCATTTCATCTTAAACCAGAGCATCTGCAAATTAATTCCAGGCATGATATGTTATGATCTACTGCAGTTAGGCACAATATGAGATGAATAAATCCTAACTTTAAAATCATTTCTGCTATGCATCTGCACAGTCGCCATATCGAAGCATTAAAAATCTGCTAGCAACCATATAAGAGATGCAGACTTCACTACATAATCTACTGTAACTCACTTAATTTTAGTTTGTTGTAAACATGGAAATTGAACATTATATTGGTTACTTGTTGGAATTAAATCCAGCTGCTGGGCGTGATCGAATCTGCTCTATGTCAAAACATTAACCTTCTGAGCAACCACAACTTTCATCGGGACATGCAGGCTCTGATCTAGGAAGAGGTAACATCATGTGTAAATAGTTTAGAATTTCAGCTTTTCTCCAAAAATGTAGATTTCTATATCTACTATGTTGTTATAAAGTTGCCTGGTTGCTTCTAATGATCTGAATAAAAACCAAAATGTTCTAAATAAATAACATTGTTTAAACTGAGAAGTTTGAACTTATCATCCAGTTTACTGTTTCCTTATTAAGTTTATACAGTTAGGTAAACCCAGGACGCTCTCTCACAATACCATTATCTCTATTTTATGAGACTCTACTACAGAACTCGAAGACAAGGACTGCCACTTGCCTGGGACAAGTAAAATGCGATAACGGGCTGGTAAATCTAGCAGCTTAGTTACCTAACTGGGTGAGGGGCAAAAAAGAATTAAATTATTAATTAGTTAATGATCAAAATGCAAAAAAATGGCAGAAAATTCTGTATTCATTCTCTCAAATATGAAGATTTCCCACTTTTCTCTGTTTATTATTTTATCAAGATGAATATATTTGAGTTTTAAACTGACAAAACAACATTTAAAGACAAGATGGACTTTTATTAACTGAGATGGACATTTTCACTATTTTCTGACATTCTACAGATGTTGTAGCCCTACATGACAATTAAACGTTAGTCTTTGTTTTTATTTGGTAATTGCTAATAAATAAAACAATCTGTACAGGGGCAAGTGAAAACTAACTTCAGGCAGTAGATTTCTGACCCACGTGCATGACCAGGCAAATGAAGACAAACCCATTAACAGTGAGCCCTGTACCATATAAAAGCACTATTGATTAACTTTGAATACCTCTTTACAAGAGAACATTCACTATACTACACTAAAAACTTTGCAAATCTGCAAATGCTCTAAAACTGTTGTAGTTTTATGTTGTGTGCTAACTTAAATACACCCTGAAGTCGTTAATCAAATCAAATGACTTCACTAATCACAAAGAAAACTCAGTATGTCCAAGGCGTAATACTTCTTAGCTCCTACAAAGGTTAACTTTTTCTTTGTGAGAGGCTTTGCAATCCTGTTTCATTTCATTCGGAGTAACTATGGCGAGTGCTATCAAAAAGAGAGGAATGTAAAGTATGTGTGGTCAGCACGGCTCTGAGAAAAAGTTCCCTCACTAAGACAGCAGAGCTGGCGAGCGTGGCATTTACTGAGAGCGAGCGCAGGAGTTCTGAGAAGTGAGGTCCCATAAAAAACCTGAGCATTTCACCATTTAATTCAGGACATTGTTAAGGAAATTTTGATGTACAGGTGGGAGTGAGAATCTCTACCTATGAAAGAACTTGACCGCTTGAGTGTGGTGGTTGATTCTCCATACAATCTCGTTCTGAAAGACCAGAATCCACCTCAGTGTCTTATCGTCAAACTTGCTGCTGGCAATTGAAAAACATTAGCTTTTGGCAAAACATGCACCAGCGGAGACACGTGGCTATCAACACCGTCCCCAGGCCAGTGACGGGTTCGCAGTGACAAGGAAATCAAAGCAAAGGAATTTACCATATCAAATTTACGAGAAAAACACTGATCTAAACATTGCTGGAATGAAAAAAAAAAAACAGCTGGTGAAAGTAAATTACTTAAATCACATCTTTTCTAACTTATCTTCACACAACTATTTTAGAAATGAGAGAGCAGTCTTTCCACAAGTGAAAAACATGTTGTCTTGTTTAGAAAGAAATGCAGTGACAATTTGAAATGATTACGGGTATATAAATGTACTGTGGATTTTCTATAAGTGCAAAACAGTAAAACAATGGTCGACTGTTTTTAACCTTGTGACTTGCCACTGTGACCCTCTGACACTTGACCCTTGACCTCGGCCCTTGCCCTTCTATTCTTAATGGCTGCCTGCTGAGCCACGACACTTAACAAAGCAGTGACAATGATGTAAGCACCTGTGTGCATGTGTGTGTGTGTGTGTGTGTGTGTGTGTGCGCGCGCAGGTCAACTGACCAGTAAGTTAAACCGCAGAGGGAAGTGTATGTTGAGGCACAGAAAGAAGGAGGGAGGAGAGAAAGACAACAAGAGGCAGACTGATGGTAAAGAGGAGTGTCTGTGAAGTTCATTTATCTTGAATAAGCACTGAACAGATTTATTCATACATGAGTTTGTTAAAGTAATTGTTAGACACTTTGAGAAATGCACTTAATCTCTGTCTTGCCAAGAGCAAGACGAGAATGTTGACACCACTCAATAGGAAGCTATAACCAGTAGCCATTGTTACAGCATAAAAAATGGAAACATATGTAAATTGCTAGCCTGGCTCTATTCCAAAGGTAACAAAATCTGCCTTGCAGCACCTCTTAAAATCACTACGCACATAGCAATTAATTTAATCTGCACAAAAACTGTAACTCAAGTGTTTCTTTGGGCGGTCCAGTGACTTCCTGGAGTCTTGTTGTCACTGTGAGGTTGCCAGGCAACCACCAGAGGCTCAAGGAAGGATCCAAGCTAGCTGTTCCCTCCTTTTTCCAGTCCCTCAGCTAAGATAACTGGCTAGGTTATAGCAATCTTTCATCTAACTCCTCGCAAGAAAGTTAATAAGCTAAGTTAGTAAACCGGGACAAGGCAAGAGCAAAAATGTTCTGCCGTTTGCCAATTTGTAATAATAGATAACACAACAAAAAGATAAAAGGTTACTTACAATGTAACAACAATACAACTTGGCCCTTTCTACAAGAATCCAAAAACTGGACAGACTGAACTGCTCAATTTTAGGGAAAGTGGCTGTTGAATTGAATATGTTCTTAAACAGATCAAACTGGAAGTTGATAGGAACTTATTAAACAGACTATGAAAGAATACTGCCCACAAGAAAAAAAAACAAAAAGTCAAGGTACACTGTTTTGTTTAAGTAAAAAAAGTTTCATCCTGAGGAAGATAACAAAATAATATGGAGCCATGATAATAAAAATCGTTCACAAATTAATAAAGCAGTGTGCTGATACAGAGGTTACAATTCAATATGTTACAATATATTGCAATACTGTGAGCAAAGAGATATATTGCTATTACTTTTCTAATTTTAGGAAAACTGTCACAATATAACATAACCAGTGTTAGGCAAGTAACGCAGTTACTCAGTAACTACTGCTTACTTACTTTCTACTTATTATTCCTTTAAAAAGTAATAAGATTACTTATTACTTTGCATCAAAAGTAATTAATTACATTACTATTTATATTACTAAATTACTTTTGCACCTGGTTGTTGGCCTTGTTGTTCTCCAAAGCTGAACACTCATCCAGTGAATCCAGAAAAGTTTTGTTAGCTGTCCAGATGTTGGCTGTGGTGGAATCAAAGTCTCTGAGTGTGGTCTTCAAATGAGATTCCATCATCACCATCATTCATTCAATCAGAACAAAAAAGACAGATAAGAACACTGCTATCTAGCAGTCTTGGGTTTAAGCCCAACACAAAATGAACCACAACTATGTATCATGATATAATAATACAGTGTTTTGAGAACTGACACAGTATCACAAAACATTAATATTGTGACACAAGTGTATCAATATTTTTCTTACGCCCCTAATTATGCTTATCCATGCATCAGGAGCAGCTCCTTTCTGTTTCAATGCTGTCAGACGCCAGTGGTACTGACAGACTTTTGTCATCGCTGACCATCACAGTGCTGGGCTATGATTAATTAGAGTGCAGCCCCTGTTAGCCTTTAATTCATCACTTGACCCACCCAAACCTTTTAGAAGCAGTGGGTAGACCCACCATGCACCAGCTCCTATTTTGAGGCCAGTGCTTCAGTCATGGCCACTGCCAGGCTTCCTACAGTGATACTTCACATACTGTAAATGTCTTCAGTGATGAGAAAGTAGGAGATAAAATGGGTGTGAGAGAAGAAGAGCAGGAGTGTTAAAGTGTTACTCTGCACATCAGCTATACATCACTTTGACCTACTCATCCATGAGATTGCTATAGCACTCATAAAAACTTTGCTGATAACCACGATTTATTTACTGCAGACTCCTTGACCCACAGACACACTGATAGCAGGCGGTAACTCAAACGCTGTTAACACTTAATGACATCATTGTACCACATTAATCAATAAAAAGGCAACAGACACTGTCTGGGTAGCTGACAGGAAAATAGGCAATAAAACACTGGTGGTGTTTGAGATAAAAGAATGTCTCAAAAGATGGATGCTCTATTTAATAGAGCATATGTATTTCATGCATACTTTAACTTTTATTGTATGCACATACAAATTCAAGCACACACACACACATATTACAGCATGCATACACAGCCACACTAGAAGCCAGACAGCGTGCTCCACATTGTCCCCTGCTGTTTGGTTTATGACTATGTTATGTTATGTTTGCTGCAGACTTCTACCATAAACTCATAAATCATAGTTGGTATAGTCACTCACACACTTAGAAGACAGATCAGTGCACGTCCACAACAGGCAATAGTTTGTTCAGTGGTGGCAGCAGCACCTTGTCTAAAGAAAGACAAGTAAAGTTCATCTGTGATACTCCAGTAAAACACAAAACCAACAAATACACATCTCAGACCAGAATAAAAAGGCTGAGCCTTTGTGTTGAATGCAGACAGACATGCTGCTGCTTACAGGTTAAATCATTAAATCATTTTGTTATCTGTCGGTCAACTGTGAGGTGCAAAGATTTATTTAACTTATTAAAAAACAAGTGGAGCTGCAGGAATTCCTCCTCGAGCATCAGAGACACCATCAAGGAGGTTTGTATCTTTACTGCCAAAGACTCTAAGGAGTGAAAGTTGACAAAGTGCAGCACAGTTCAGAGTCAACACTGACGAGACCTTCACCAGCACTTCTCACACTCTTTGCCAAGACAAGTTATATTACAGTATGTCTGAACGGGTCCCTTGGCCTTATAGCATTTGTTTAATATTTACAGTTACATCTTTTAATGTATTTAAAGGCTAAGTTTGTAGTTATTCATTTTGGAGAATCTATTGGCAGAAATGTAATATAACATTGAAATGTTTTGATTAGTGTATAATCACCTATCAAAATAAGAATCATTACCATTTTCAATACCTTATAATGAGCCGTTGTTATCTAATAGTATGCCTTTAATTTTATAGGACAGCTCAAGATATGGCGGGAAAGGGGGAGAGAAGCGGGGGAATGACATGCAGCAAAGAGCAGTAGGCGGGAGTTGCACCTACAGCCACTGCAGAGGACTCACTACCAGGCCACCACTCCACCTTTAATTGACGAATCGTTTAAAAAATATGAAAAATGCTGATCAAAGTTTCCCAGAGCCAAATATGATGTCTTCCGGTGGCTTCTTTTACAACCGTCCAAAACCCAAAGAATCCTCATTGCCAATCATAAATGACAATAATTTATTAATCAATTGACTAGTCAATTAACTGACTTATCATTGCAGCTCCACTCACAAAAGAGTGTGAGGGGATGATGTGGCAGACCAGTGACTTTCTGAAGTCTCATCATTGTGATGATGTCAACCAACATTAGAGACTCCAGGAAGTATCAAACTATTCCTTTAACATTGTTAAACATATACAGATGATGACAACAGAAATGTGTAGCATGTGACACAGAGAATTTCTGACTTTGGAAAAAAGTGCTCACACTGGTTTTAGCAATCCTGCAAAAAGAGATAATTGGCTGCCTAAATTGCAACAAGACTGGTTGGGTTACCAAAACATCCAGGGACAACATCATGTGTTAAAGTTTAAGCTCTCTTAACTTAAAAAAAAAAAAACTAACAAGTCTTGCAGGGAAGATGACTTACTAAGGTTGAGTTCTGCTGCTCACCATCTGCATGTTTAAACTACTGTGTCAAATTGCACGGGCAGCATTGAGAAATATCTGTCAGAAACCTGGACAGGCTGGAGGGCAAACTCACTCCTGGCTGTAAAAACTCAACGCACACCCAAAACCCAACCCAAACCATCCCACCCACGGGCATGAATCCTCAGTCAAATTACCTCCCACCTAGAGTAATGTTTGCCTCCAGCACATTTAAGACAAAGTGCTATCATGCAAGCGCTCCGATTTCACTTTCAGAGCTGATCTGACGTTATACCACTGAGTGTCGACAAGCCCTGACTAGTCTTGACTGCTCTCTTATACAACAAGTTTAAAATGTACAAAGTCTAATTAACCAAGCTTGAAAGAGTTCATTCATATACAAGTTTAAGTGAGAACACCCAACACCAGGACTCCAACAGGATGACCTCTGCTAGTCTGGTCCCCTTCAGTGTGGACCTGCGTTACATGATCACATTGGCCAGACTGAGATGCAGCTTGTCTGATATCATTAAGTACATAAATACATAAACACTGTCCAAGTAGGCTATCCAACAAAATTTAGATGAAATAAATGAAAATCCAGTAAGGATCTGATTCAGTTCAACTTTCAATCTGTTAAGGACCTGTCACTGTTTACACTTAGGGTCCAATAAGAACACAACTTAGACTACAGCCATGCTAGCAGCTCTGCGAGGCTGTACTGAGGCACAGAGGTGCTTTGAGCTAAATGCTAGTGGCAGCATGGTAACCTGCTGACGATGATGCTAACATGTTGACATTTAGCAGGCATAATGTTTAACCATTCACAATCTTAGTTTTGTCTGGAAGCATACTGCCAACATTTGTTAATTACTAATAATGCCATTAATTTTGCAGCTATTTGGTCATAAATTGAACAGATGATGGCACTAGATTAAAAGTAAGGATCACCAAAGTCAAAAGAATTTAACCCCTGGGTACCATGAATGTCTGCACAATAATTCTCTGGCAATCCATCCAATAGCTGTTGAGATATTTGATACCAACAATGATATCCCTAGAAATGATGCTGCTAGCATGGCAAAAAAAAAAATCAAAGTTCTGTAGACCTTGACAAAGGTGCCATCTCCACTTCATTCAGAGCCAAAAACTACCATGTTCAGCTCTTTTCACATGTGATTAGTATTACCTGGTAGACTCTAGTAATATGTCATAATAAGAGACGTCATCTGTGATCTTAATCCTGTGCGAATCGGCCATGTTCATAATTTGTTAAGTAACAGTTCCACTGCAAATTAACTTCTATGTGATAATATTAATTCTGTGGGAATCGGCATCTTGTAATATGGGGCCGTTTTGGCGTTTTTTGTTTTTTTTTTGCAAAGGTTTTTGTTTACTCTGCAACCTTCATCTGCCTCTTTCCTGGTTGAGAATTATGGAGGCTGCAGATGCAATATAAATAAAAGTTTTGATAGCATTTTGGGCGCAAAATCAGGAGGCTCATCTTGCTACACAGCATGGACCCATTCGCAGAAAGAGCAAGCTCAAATTCATCAGAAGAGTGAAATCGTGAAAGATGATGAGATGGATGACATGAGTGGCATGTGGTAAGAACATTTTTCTTTCTTTCAGCAGGCTCAACATCAGACCAATAGAGCCCTGACATAATATTAGGGGATAATGTCAGTAAATTCTAGTACAATACAGACTTTACAGAGACACAGACGTGGAGGGATACTTTCTAAATCATATGAGGTCCCCAGGTAATACTATTCCCACGCAAATAGGGCTTTAGGGTGTGAAAACTGACACAATAAATTTTAAATCAGATTCCCCACCTGTCTACTGCCTAAAGGCAGACACCGTTCTAACAAAGTTGACCAAGTTTAACAACATTTCACCACAGCGCTCTGCAAACTTAGACAAAACTTAAAACAAAAACATATAATCCAATAAAGCTTCGTAATGAAATGAATACGACCATGTGGGCTCAGAAAGTTCTGTCTTTGTGGAGACTGGTGTTGAATCAGCTCTGTGGTGATTTTTGCAGCTGCAGTGTGTGGTATTGTTGTCTCAGAATGCCTTACACTGAAAGGTGTTCCTATTATTTTGTCCACAACCTACATAAACTGCCCACTTATAGTGATATTCAGAGCAAGAAGTAGACAGAAGAGTCTGTTTGAAGGGACTACTTCTCTTCACCAAGAGCAAGGAAAGGACTGGGGCTGTTTGAACAAACCATGGAAACTATAACAATGCAGGGGGGATTCTGTAAATGTGTGTGTGTCTGTGACTGTGTGTTTTCTCTAAACAAACAAGCAGGATTTCAGTGTACAACATGTGTATCTGTGTGTGCAGAAGTAGAGCAGAGGGCATTGTACAGATCTCAGCCAACCACCTTCTCTTGGCACCAGTTCTTCTTTTGTTGTGGTTCCTGTCAGAAACAAAAGGTCCATATTGCAACTCTTGAGTAGAGCCCTAAACCACCGGCTCTCTGCGGAACAACTGACTTTGATCTAACATCCAAGACCTAACAAACATAGTCAGGGCGTGCTGACTGGCAATGTCTCTGCATTCACACCAAAACCAAAGAAATTACTCTAAAAAAATGCACAAAAAACTGCTATAATTTAGAAGACACTGAACTACAAACAAAAATATTTTGATCTGTCCTTGGAGCTGGGCCTGTAGTGCAATCCAGACTGTTTAAGTCTGATGTCAAATACAGGTTTGCTTCCAGGAAGGGTGGAGCACACTGCACACTGCTTCCAAGTAGCCACCAAAATTGCTATGGAGGGGTGACGGCAAGTATTAAGTATTTCCCCACATTCACCATTAAATATAAGGCACGGATTACTTCACTGCTTTTTTAGTGAGTGTGTACAGTAATTACTGTATATTCAAGGTCAGGACTATTTGACTTAAGACCTGTGATTAGTGTTGTTCACAGACAGCTCATCCTCCAACCAGAGGCTCACTGACAGCAAAGATCAACCCTGCTCAAGTGTGTCAATCATATGTATACGTATGCGTGTAAGCAATGGTGTTAGTTTGGTTTCAGAAGTGGAGGGGAGCACGCTCTACCAACTGAGCTACAAGGGCACCTCATGTTTCGTTTTGTTGATACAGACCAGGGGTTCCCAAAGTGCCACCCTCAGAAACATTTTGTGCAGCCACCGAACGTGACATGAAATCCATGCCTTATTTTTAATCATTCCATTTCAATACTTTCACTTTCAATAGCCTACATTTCATACTTGGTCACTGAGCCAAATTGCACCACCCTAACAAGCGTCTGTAAAGTTGAGATTGACAGCTTGTTTAACAGCTACTGGTTGCATGGCAGTAGTGGCACCACTCAAGTGTTGCAGGAATTACTGTTATCAATGCTTGCGCTTTTAGCTAAACTTAGCAATTTCAGTGGACAACTCTGCAATTTAATGTGGAAGTGAAATGGAAAAGCCACCATGGAAAAAAAGGCTGTACGGCTGAAAGAAAAGGCGGTTTCAGGAAATATTTATCAACTCTTACTTCATCGGACCTCGGGGGACAAATAAAGTGATCTGTCTCATCTGCAAACAGGTTAATTCTGTGCTCATACAATTTAATGTTAAATGCAACGATGACACCAATCTAAAATCCTGTGACATGTTTATGGGGTTTCCTGTGCAGCCCTATATCATATGCTGGCTCCCTAAATCAGCCCTTTGAGAAACCCTGATACAGATCAATACTTTGATAATTAATGTAATTGCATTTTTACTACAAAGACCTTTCCTGTCTTTTACTCCCTTGTCTTGGATTACTGTACTGTACAGCCTTTTTAAGGAAAATATCACTTGCAAAAACAGATTAAACTATTTCTTTATCTGAAAATCATGTAGAAGACGTGATAGTACTGTTTTCAGCCCTGAGCTTGCCTTTCAGGCTGCATAAGACCTCAACAACCTCCTGGAACAAGGCAGTCTGGCCTGAGAGGCAAAACTCAGGGCAAAAAAGTCTGCCTCTCCCTCATAAAACTTCATTTCTATGATGGCAGTAATTGAAGATAAGCATATCAACATTTCTATGAACTGCTCTTTTTGATTATAGTGGTTGGTTAGACAGGCGAAAGTGTGAGAGAGAGTTTAGTGAGCACATGAAACTGAACTGTAAAAGTAAGAGGAGAACCCCCCAGTGGAGATTATACCCTTTTGAGTAAAAGGCAGTTGAAAGTTAAATGGCAAGTATATTATTCTTCTTGGAATCATTGCAGTATCAAAACACATTACAATAGTGGACTTAAATACATTCACCCGCAAGGCAGGATAGTAGATCTAAAGCTGTGATATTTCAAACTGTAACAACTGTGGATTAATGCCTTCTGCTCTGTGAGAAAAGCTGTTGCTGCTATCAACCCATAACAAGTGTTGTGGTGTGCAAACTCCAAAGTGCAGTCTTTCAAATTTAAAAGCAGAAAAAATCCCAAAGGTTTAACAAAGTCCACATTTTAATAAAAACTAGACAGTTTTAATTTTAGATAAGGACTCATATTCAAGCAACCTTAATTAATCCTGGCCAAGGCCAACAATCTATTTTGGGATATTATTGTCGTATATTTTCCACTTTAGAGCCAAGCAGCACAACCTCATCGGAACAATACATTATTCATGAGCTGTAATTTCATTTCCCTCAAGACAGCATTTGTGTAATAACCTGAGAAATTCATTTCCAACACAGATGGGTATCTGCAGAAGTGTGGTTTTAAAATAAATGAACAACGCTTTTCATTTTAAGCTCTGAATGCTGTGAACCGAAGCACTGAAGACTTAAAGTTACAGCGCCTGTTGTGAAGGCAGGGCTGAGCCTCTCCCTGCTCTGTGGCAGGTGTTCTGGTATCAAGTGCAGCACAAGCACTGCAAATGCTTGTCATAAATGCAAGCAAGTAGGCAGAGAGGTTATTGACTCTCCAACTGCCTGCTGGCCTGGTTGCCTCACTGACTTGGAGCTAGTTTGGCCGACTAGCTGGTTGGTTAACTGGCTTAGTAGGCCGGATCGCTGGCTCGCCCATTTCTCCTGCACTATTGTGGAAGCAGGTCGAGTGCATTGTCTTTGGACAAAGAGGCCATACACGACCCACAACAAAAAGTGACATCACCGCAGAGGAAAAAACAAAAACACTGCAGGGGAGCGAGGGAGCGGAGGAGGAGGGGAGGAGAGCTCCCAGGCCGTTTCACTCAGAAGTGCAAGGAAGCTGATAAGCATTATAGGAACAAACTGGTGACACGGGAGATGATATATAGCTGAAGATCTTTCTCTAAAAACACCAGTGAACACAACTGATTATCTAAAACTTTCCTGTAAATATAATCGATATCCTTATAAATCTATATGTTGAATAACTATAATGCATCTCTGAAAGAGACAGACAACTTTAAATAAGGAACTTGAAGAACTTGTTTTCTTAATGTAAAATGGTCGTCAAAGAGCTAACTTGCATGTCTACAGTACAATATTGAAATATTCATTTCTCTTAAAGGAATAGTTCAGATTTTTTTAAGTGGGGTTGGACAAGGTACTTCTAGTCAGTCCATCGTCGGTGTATTACCTACAGCAGATGGTGGTAAGCACAACGCCAGTTTGGAGAAACAGCAGGACTACTGGCAAAGGAAGCTAAGCACTGGACTGCTGTGGAAATGGACAGCAGCCAAAAAAGACCCACCTAAAAAAAATCAAGATCAGTTCAAGTGTACATTATATTTAGAATATTTTCAGTGCTGTACCTTGCTGTCAGATTGCCAATTCCAATGGGAAACTCAGGTTATATCACTTTGACAAAAACACCATTTTTAGCTCACAGACCATATGAGTTGTTGGTCTAATTCATTTGCATTATTTTGTGACTTCTGTGTTTTAAAGGGTAGTTCTGATTCACCGAATAGCACAAACAAACTGACCAATCAAGGTAGCAGCAGACCAGCAACACCTGTATTCTGTGAAACATAGTGACCAAAGAAGTCTTTGGGGAGAGTGATATTTGACTTATAAAACAGCAATCAGAAAAGGCTGGTGATGTCAAGGTAAAGCAGTGAAATATTCTAAATTCAGCATGCATTTACAGTAATATTGATTTTTTTTTTTAGGTGGACCTTTTTTCAGTTTTGCTGCTGACCATGTCCATAGCAGTACATTGCTTAGTTTCCTACACCTGAACTCCTGTAGCTTCTCTAAACTGGGGACGTGTCGACCGCCATCTACTTTAGGTAATACTCCGACTATAGATAAGTACCTCATACAAACTCACTTCAAAAAAATTCAAACTATTCTTTTCAAGGAATTCAGTGTGTGAACCAATAAAAATTCAAATCATGGTGCTCCCTAATGCTTGTGGAGCTTCAAATTGATTCTCAACATAAACAAATCCCTAAAGTTCACCTGCTGGTCACTCTCAGCTTTTTAAATGCCTCCTATAGAAGCGTCATTGAGGTTGAAGTGCTGCACAGCCAGAAACCCATTATTAAATGCATGACACATAATCGGCCAAAATGTTGGGGAGAAAACTAAAAAAATAACAGACTAAACAGAGCAGATCAATCATCAGTTGGTATCCACTCAGTGTTAAGTGTCCTTGTAAGTTTCACTCAGCTTGGGGGCCTGCTGGCTGCGGAGAGGCCTGCTGACAAGGATTGGCCATTTCTCTCTAATCTCGGAAGGAATTTTTTTTCAGCAACGCCAGAAGCCCTCAGACATGATTAAGAGAGGAGAAAGAAAAAGACAGAAGAAGACAAGAGGCAGAACAAGTGAGAGGAGAATGAAAGAGAGATGAAGATGGGTGGACAGAGATCAACAAGCCAGTAAAGTTAGAGACACTGAAATGGAGAAGCACCCCACCCTGAGAGCAGGTTAACACAAGCAAACACACTGGTTAAAAAGCAGTGCTGGTGGCAGTTGAGTGCGGTTGGTCTTATTTGAATGTGTATCTGCAACTGCAGAGCTCACACAGCACAAAGACGCCTATTGTCTTATGGCAGAGACAGGGCCGAGGCTAATGGCTGAACATGATGTTACACCTCATCGACATGTAACGTGACTCTAAACCAGACAAATCGTTTGTCCACAGTGCACCTTTTGACAGCAGAGTCCAGACGTGCCCACTTCTACTGACACACAAGAAGACACTAGAATAACTGAGGAATCTGATCAAACTTACTCTCTTCTTCATTCGCATGAACAAATGATGCTGCTCGTGACAGAACATCCAGTGGTGTCTCCATGCTTGGATGCCTGTGGGACAGAGGGGACGACACTGCTCAAAATGTTAAGGTGAACTGAGAAGTGTGTGGCTTTCATTCACACGGAGCATTTTTATAAAAACTAATTTAATATTCGATGGGTGCTTTTAAGAGCTCCAAAACGGTTTCAAGATCTCACAGGCCTATACTTGCAATCAAAAATTGTTTTCATCCAAGTTCGTCAAATACCGACGTCTTCGTCACAGCCCTCTGCACCTCATGCTGATACACAGCGTACCCTTTAGTGTTTATATGAGACGCTGCCAGAACACCTTTTTTTAACACATGGTTAATATGTAATGGTTGCAGTTTTGGTGGGGTTTAGACACCAAAACTACTGTGAAGTGAAGAAAGTCATTTAACGCACGTAACACCATGCAACTTGCAACTAAAAAACTTTACATAACATTGACTTTTGGCTTCACACAGGGACACAAATCCTATCCTCCTGAGTGAAAGTCCTGTGTTTGTTTGAAACAACAACATCAACAAGTCCTGTATAGTGCATATGCTCTTCATATGGCACCCAACTCAGACGCATATATTTTGAATTTATTTTGAAAGCTTGGTGCATCTCATACAGCCTCTAAAGCCAGTATTATACTTTTCCACGTCCACGGGCATACGGGGATCCCCTATGTCTGCGTGATGTAGATTTCATCATCAGAAGGTGTATGTATAGGCTCTGTGTGGACATTAATGTACCCCCAATTTGTTGTGACCATGCAGACTTATCAATGCAGCCAATACAAACACTGATCGACTACACACGTGTGGACCGCGTCCTCTACATGGACTCCAGAAAGTAGTACAAACAAAACAAATAGATGTCTGTAGTGTCCACAGCTGTCCATACACTGATGCGCTGTAGATGTGTCTGCACGGTCACACCACATGAACACCCTCTGATGACGAAATTTATGTCACTCAAACCCCAACAGGCCCTCATGCACCTGTGGAGGTGTAAAGTATTATATCGGCTTTAAAGGTACCTTGTGCATTTCTACTATGTGCAGAGGGGCATCACAAAATGTTAATATTTGATGACCTGGAACTAAGAACGGGCTGCAAAAATAAAGTCACTGTTATTCCTATATATAATCATTTCATTTTAAATTTCTGATACCTGATCGCACAGTTATATTATGAATATGTTTTGTACAAAATCTGAAATCAAAACTTCTCAGTGCATCACTGTTTAATGTTGTTTTAACACAAGCAGCTGAACATGAACTTTGTATAAGCAGCATACATTTTTCCCTGATTTACAATAACAAATAACATCAGCATTATCAATTCACCTGTCGATTATTTTCTCAATCGATAAATTGTTTTGTTGATAACAAGTCGGAAAGTGGAAAATTTCCCAGATCCCAAGGTGATGAAAGGCTGAAAGCAGTAAAGTTTTGGCGTTGTTTGCTTTAAAAAATGATCAACAAATTATCAGAATAGTTGCTGATCATATTTTCTGACAATCAACTAGTCGACTTATCATTGCAGTTCAAATATAGTACATTCTGCAGGAGTATCCTTCTGTTGATACACACAGTAACTAATACTTTATATATTTTTTATTTAAGTGAAGTTTTGAATCTTGAGCTTTCACTTTTATTGTACTATTTCAAATTTTGCTCTTTTAAAGCGTATGAATCCTTCACTGTTATTATCTTGTAGTCTGCTATATTATTTATGACCTTGTGATATCTGGACCCTGTCCTCCATAATTTGTTTGAGGATTTTTGAGGTTTTTGTCCAACAATGTTTAGCCTTCCGTCTATCTGCGCTATGAGAGGTATTTGTGGATACAAAAAAACACTCCGGCGCGCTTCTCTTCCTCTTTCTGCATTCCTTAAATAGCTTTCCCTCATTTCTCCGGGAAAACAGCGTTTTGATAACCATTCCTGCAGCTTCAGGCTATACTGCATACACATTTTGGGTTTATTGTCCCACAGCTCGTCACAACAACACTGCCTACGTGGTGTGCGTAAAAGAGATGGACCAAACTTTTGATACGAGCGACTCGGGCAGAACTGAAACCAATTATATTCGCAGCAAGTGCGTCCACTTTTATTCCCACCAGCTCTTTATTTATACCAGCCTGACTCACCGCTTCCTTATCGGGCTCTTGTGACAAAATAAAAGACAAATGACAGTTTTAACTTGGAGATGGTACCATCAAATGAATGTATCGCTACTTGATTTGTGGATCAGGCGGTTCTATTACGCGCACAGTTGTCCCCAGCTCCCTGGAGGAGAGCATATGGCCAAAAGGGGGTTTCTTCTTGACATGAGAAAGTTTGGGAACCCGCCAGAGAGTCGCTTCATATCGTGAATGAAATTTCACCTCCCGGTGTTATTTCAGCCCTGTCTTAAACCTGTTTTGGCGTCATTTACATGGTGAATATTCACGTGAAAGTGGCTGAATTTGCTCCTCATCACTTTAGAAAAAGAGCGCACTCTCATCCCACAAACACGAAACAATGTCAGTGAGACACAACTTGATGTTTAGCAGCAGTACATACCTCCTTCAAGCGCCACTTTGGTATCTTCCAGTCTGATAAAGTCCACACAGAAAAATAAATTCAAGACAAATATATCCCTCAGAGATTCGCAACAAAAGCTGCGGTTGAACGAATAAACGCTCCTTGTAACGAGTGGAGACAATAGTAACAGAGCTGTCGGGGCAAACTTGGTTGTAGCTTAACGAGGAAGAGGAGGAGGAGGAGGAGGAGGAGGGGGGAGGGAGGGAGAGGAGGGAGGGAGGAGGGCAAGAATGCCTGGAATGATGGAATTCAGTTCCTAGCAGGTGGTGAAAGTGAAGCGCGCTGATTGGTGGAGAGCTGGAGCGATGATATCAGCATATATTATGATAATAAGAGGATTGCATCACATCCTCTGGAGGTGAGGCTGCTGTCACTGTGTTTATTACTCAGACAGTCTGCTGCAAAGTGCTGAAACATTTAGTGGATGATTAAGCAGAGCTGCCTGCCTTTACCGCTCCTTTACACGAGCCTTTGTTTGAGCCAGGCCCCCCCATGTTAAAATGTACAGTATAAATATTTACATTTACACCAAACACATTAATCTCAACGTGGTAATAATTTATTTTAAATCCCCCTATTTAGCGTTCGCAAGCAGCACATAAAATATTAAACAAATGATCATAAAACGCTTTAATGTATACAGCTATAAAGTAATTTCTAAGGCTTTTATATACTGATAGTACACTAATAATCAGTTATATTTGCTCACAACTAAAGCCAGACTAATGCTGGATTTTTTGGGGCCGATGCCAATATTTGGCAGTGAAAAACTCTGATATCAATATATCAGCCAATATTCTGTACACAGAATATAATAAACAGAATCGTTAATATAAATAAACACACATTTTTTGCAATGATCTCTCAAATGTGGTTAACACACACAGATATGTAATAGAGGCAGGATATTTTACTGTTAAACAATAAACGCTATTGTCCAAAATTATATCAAAAAAGAACCCTCCACTCAAAAAAAATTTTTTTTTCTTATTGTTACTTCTGTTGTTGTTTGACATTTATTATGCAGAATGAGGTATGTATAAAATATTTACATATTTAGAGATTCTGGATATTTCAGTGAAGGGAGAAGGAGATGTAACATCATTTTTTTAACATGGTAATTTAACTTTCTTCTCATCCCCACCCCTGTGGGCGTTCAACTGGATTGTTATTAGTGATGCTTCACTGTGTATGTAGCATTTTATGCTGTTACTGGTGTAAGTGCAGAACAATTTTTGCATCTTTATACAATGTTGGTTAAATCTACACCAATACACCACATTTTATAAGATGATCACCTGTTCTGTATAATATCTCAATCTGAAAAGTACCCTAAAATTGTGTTGAACTATTGTATTAAACTATAGTACTAAAATCAGTGGTTGGTTGTGGTTGGACTGTGTGGAACTGCACATAGATCAATTGTACAGAGCCAGAGAAAGTCATGTGTGGTCAGTAAACTGTCCAAGAGTACACAGAAATAATTTTTTTAAAAATGCAGTAAAGGCTGGTGAAAGAAAAGAGCACACGACAAATCATACAAAGTAATGTGAGTCTACGTTATGATGATTCACATGTCCGTAACTGGAGTCCTTTTAAAGTATGACTCATGATGTAGTGGGGAATAAAAAGGTGTATCAACAAAACAAGTGATAGTACCAGAAAGCAACTGTAATAAAAACACACAGGGAACTCTTAACTTGCTTGAGGCACGTAGAGGCCAAATAACTTTATATGAAGGGAAGCCTATATAGCACTATATTTTGTTTGGTTTACTGTAAGGGCACCCCAGAGGGCATGTTATCATATTTTGTCCAGTAGAAGGGCACTTTAACACTATTTTATCTGCCATAAGGGCATCCAAGAGGGCACCCCAGTGGTTGGTTGTGGTTGGACTGTAGAATTTCACATGTCGACTTGAACAGTGCCAAAAAAGGAATACGTGGTCAATAAATTGTCTTAAAGTGCACAGAGATAATAAAGAACGCAGTTAAGTCCGGTGAGAGAAAAGAGCACACGGCAAATCATACGAGGTAATGCGAGTCTACTTTATGATGATTCATGTGTCCGTAACTGGAGTCCTTTTAAAGCATGACTCATGATGTAGTGGCAAACAAAAAGATGTGTTTGAAAAAAAAAAGTGATAGTACCAGGAAGCAACTATCACCACTGACTTCACTATGATGGAATGAAGCAAGTCTTCATCACAGCACTGACTTCACTCAAATGTACTACTGTGATACTCATGTACCTTTAGATGATTTATTTTCTTTTAAAGATGTTGACTTTGGTATTTTTGATTACAAGAGGGAAAATTAAGGCAAAATTATGTGACTGACCTAAATTGTAATGGACAGACTCTACATACGAAATATAAATTTAGTTCCCTTTCTTGTATCAAAAAAGTTTGCTCTGTACTTGTCTGAATTTGTACCCCATGCTCAGATGTGTCCAATTATATACAATATGTAATGTTTTGATTAAAAAAATATATATATAACAATAATATTATTATTATTATTATTTAATAGTGGGTTTTGTTCCATTTTGGTGTCTCAGTGCTCTACCCCCTGAGTCACAGCCGCTCCAGGCATCATAATTTACAAATACACATATTTCATCATCATCACTTAGGTTTTAGCTTGAGGTTAAGCCAGTTAAGTAGGTAAAGCCAGATAATCCAAATTAAGAAGACCAACAAAGAAAACAGCAGCTCACATAAAGTCAGTTCAAAAGAATCACAAGGAAGTAAACACTATCTTCTCCTATGAGAAAAGCAGTAGTGACTAAACTTGGAGGAAAAGTTTTCGGTGTGACTTCAGATGGTGATATTTAAACACGGACTAGAGCTGTTTTTCTTAAACTCTTTACACTGCGTACGTCCTCCGAAAGTATGGAGTTCTCAAAGTACCCCCTTTTGCACTAATTAGTGCCAGCAGGTTTAGTGAACCCTTTACTGATACTTCTTATGTAGCCATAAGCTCTTGTGCTCTGTTCACTGTTGTCCAATAAATAAATAAATAAATAAAACAAAAAAGGTAAATAAAAATCATACTGATGAAAGCAGATTAATCATAGATGCTGTGCTGTATTATTATTAAATTGTTTATCACTGTAGACCCGTTTCTCATAACTGAATTATGGCAAGTGTTTGTGAAGAACAAATCAATGCATTTTCCCACTGAAGACCTCAAAACAAAAGGTGGCAGAGAAGTAAATGGATGTTAATGAGGAACATTTTTATTATAAAAGTGATCCTATTTTTATATTCAGTGAATTCTGACATAAATATGGTACAACCATCGAAAACGAAAAACGAAAAATGTTTAGAGATGAAACAGTTGAGATCTTTGGTAATGTGAGAGAGGGATGAGAAATTTGTGTGTAACATGTAACACGAGTCTTGAAACCCACTGTAGAGTTCAACAAATCCTCTATCAGAACAAAGATGAGAATATAGAAATATCTTTCTCAGTTTCTGCACCATGTAAGGATATTTGCTGTGTTGTCCATCGCCTTTCATCAAAGTAGCAAAAAATAATGGACAGACAAGTCAGGCACACAAGTCTTTCCTTCATTATACTTGTGGTCCTTGTGGCATGGCGTGCTCACCCTCGTTGTGTGCTGCGGCTCTGCACAGAGCTGATTCAGCAGTTCCTCACCAGTCACTGTAGTCATTACCCAGAAAGGTCCTATCTGCAGTCCCATTAAATGTCAGCCGTAATTCAGTCAGCCTCGTGAAATGTCACCAGCTTTTCTACTACTTTTATGAACTGTGTGATAAAGGGCAGTTGTACAGAAAGTTGTACACTATTCAAACACAGACCCACACCTGGTAAGCGATCCAGAGGCTGCGCAGTGATATAACCAGAGGGTAGTGTGTGGTTGTTGTGGCCACAGTTTGTTTGAGGGTAAAAATCAAAGGATGGACGTTCATTGTCTGGCTGACAGCTATAGAGGAAGACGGGCTCAGGACATCTGTGAGACAGACGGCTTCCTCCTCCAACCCCTCCACATCTTCATCAGTTTCTTGGAGCTGTACGACACTGTCTTCCACATGCCTAGAGAAGACCCGGACACACAGTGAACATTAACAACCGCACCAAAAGAACATTATTTCTATATTACAACTCACATTTTTAATACGCAGCGTTGTCCGGTTTATGGATCTTTCATAGCACTGTTCATTTCTCTAAGAAGTACGTGGTGGACAATGTTTAAAGGGACAGTTCACCCCAAATCAAAGTTCCATATTTTTCCTCTGACCTGTAGTGCTATTTACTCATCTAGATTGTTTTTGTGTGAGTTGCAGAGTTTTGGAGGAAAAAAAAAAAGAAAAACTCAACAGCAATGTGTCTTTCCAGAAAATCCAATCCAAAAAACTACTCACAGATGAGAGGTTACAGCTCAGCTGAGGATGCCATTAATGTTTAGTCCTGTGCTGTTACGAGCTCAAGCCTCTCATCCGTGATAGTAGTAGTTCCAGCACCTTACACCTCATAAAACCATAAATTATAATTTCACTTTGTTTTTTGTGCAGATTAAACAAATGCAATATAATGTGATGTCATACCCACTGACTATTCTCTGTTCTTCTACTTTGTTGAACTTGTAGCTTTTCTCACATTGCTGGTGAGGTGTCTTGTTTTAATGCAAAAGAAGATTCTCAACAACCCCCTCATACCCTCTGGCTGAAGGATACTTTGTGAAATTAGAAAAGAATTTAACACTTTTGTGGCCCTAACATATGTATAAGTCATATATAAAAATGCAATACAGCATGTTAATTAGCTTAAGAGGTGCTTATAGGTGGATTGTGACACCTTTAGACAGAATCAGGTTAATAGTTTCCTCCCATTTCCAGTCTTTATGCTAAGCTAAGCCCCTGATGACTGTAGCTCCAAAGCTAGCATACAGACATCTATCTTCCTATGCCACTCTCAGCAAGAAAGCAAGTTAGTGCATTTCCCAAAATGTCGAACTATTCCTTTAAGGGATCTGAAGCACAAAATCAGTCTATAATAACACAACCTGACAAGATATCACGTGTATTTGAGAATTTCATCAAAACTGAAAACAAAGAGAAAAGAGTGCCTACCAGCTGTAGCGATGCCTTTGATACTCTGTGTTATACTGGAAGTTTTCACAATAGATGAAATACCTGAGGAAGAACAAAAACATGCAGTTACACAATTAATATCTCATCAGTCTGCAATATGATTTTATGACTGATACTTAAGAGCACAGGCCATAAAACCTACTCAAACAAATTCAACACGATCAGTGGCTGGAATGAGGATTTATTGTTCTGTTGCTCCTTCAACATGACATTAAACTGCTACACACTCTCTGTCTATCTTTAAAATGACACCAATCAATCTGACAAGAGTGTTACAGATGAGTGTTAAAAAGTACATTTAGGGGCTTAAAATTTGAAAATTACAAGGACCCTATCTGCTGCACTACAGGACTGATGATGTGTTTTGAAGCTGATGGGACTTGTTGCCATGGAAACTTTGTTGATTTACTACTTGTTTATTTTTCATTGTATATTTACTCTGGGCTTGGGTTTTGTTAGTGTGTTGGTACACGGGAATTGCTAACATTATTCATTTCTAACATAATCCTACCTCAATCATATTCACCACACATGATAACTGCCTGTACATGCACTGTATCCCAGATGAGTGAATTTTTATGAAACACAGGGGAGTGATAACTTTCTCCTTCCGTCTCTTCCATCTCTCTTTGTGCCCATCATGCATCATCTCTAGAGAATATATTCTGCATAAGACAGTGTTTTCCTCTATTCCGCATCCCTTCCCCGGTTATTTTGTCTGAACCTTGTTGCACGACAGCTCCGCAGTCTGGGTCTTGAGCGACCTGCAGCAGGATCTCCTCCACATCTCGATTTTTCCCTGGAGGATCAACCAGCTTTGTGATCCTTTGCTGCAGGGTCCGAGGCAGCGCCATCAGCTGGATAAACTGGCCCTCTGGGCTTTTGTCAACCTGCAGGCACACAGACAAGAATAAATGAACAGAGACACAAGGAGCAGAGTGAATACCAGCAGCAGCACAGACTATTACATTCACAGGTCTCATCAGAGTGCTCAGACACAAATGAAGACCCATAAACAGAGTACACTGTTACTAAGAATGAACCATCTTAATGCATCTCAAGATAATAATTACAATAATAATAATACATTTTATTTATATAGCGCTTTTCAGGGTACTCAGAAACTTTACACACATTAAAAACATGCACACTTCTTTACATAAAAAAGATAATATACGGCATTAATCACAACTTAAAAGCAATTCTGAAGAGGTGTTTTGATCAGTGATTTAAAAGTCAGTGCAGTCTCAGACATCATCTGATATTTTCTGTACTGATCATTGTAATCTGACACACAGTAAACCTAGTATTTTTAAGTTCAGTATGAATCTCTGCGAGATTTTATCTCTATAACTCTTACATTTTGAGCACAGAACCTATGTAATTAGTTAATTAATACAGACCATTACTCAAAGTTGCTGCAGGCTCATTTGGAGGCAAACAAACAAACAAAAAAAAAAACATCTTGCCATCTTATCATGAACTCCTCATATAGACTTTGTTTGTAAGAAGACACAACAGCATATTTACTTTCTGCGTAGGCTCAGATCTTTTGAAGTTAGCAGCCAGATTATTTTTCTGTTTTTTTTTTAAATCAGTGACTCAGAGGGTCATGCTGTACTGCAGCATGGCCTGGATCAACAGCCTGTCAAACTTAGAGCTAAACTGTATAATCAAATCTAAATTTGTGCAAAGATTATTGGCCAACCTGTGGCATATGCTTTTCAAGCAGCTCACAACAAGAGCATGCTGGGACTGGTTAACAGTGTCTCTTCTGACTCTTCTCATGTTGTAAATGGTGAATACCAACTTCTTCCCTCCAATAGTCCCTCGAATTTAAACACAACAGGCTGAAGAATTATTTTATACATCAGTCTATCCTGTTGTTAAACCAAAATCAGTGAGCTGTTAACTAAGATCTAAATCTGATCTGATGTGATATGCACTGTATGTCTGTCTTGACTGTTTGTTGTGTTTTTGCATGTCTGTGTCATGCGTACTCACATGTGTACTGTATTTTAATCTGTGTGTATTATTACTAAGGAAAATATTTACCTGAAGCGACAGTTCACTCCAAAATCAAACATACATATTTTTTCACCTGGCCTGTAGTGCTATTTATCCATCTGAAATGTTTTGGTCTGAGTCGCCATATTTTGGAGGTTGTAGAGATTCTTCTCTCCAATATAACGAGATTAAATGGCACTTGTCTTTGGTGCTCAAAGCTCAAAAAAATACGTTTGAAAAATTCAAAAACAGTTCCCAAAAAATCATGACCTGTTACTCAAGATAATCCACAGAGCTATTGTGTGCAGTTTCCACTGCTGAAAGAAAGTAGTTCCCACATGAATCTACTGGAACTACTTTATTTTCTACCAGCAAGCAAATAGTTCTTACTTGAAACTGCTCACAACAAGGTCTGTGGATTATCTTGGTAACCGGGTCCTAATTTCTGGACAGAGACATTGCTGTGGGGTTTTCAAATGTATTTTTTGTCACTTTGAGCACCACAAGCCATTAGAGAGCCATTTAGTCCCAATATAGTAAAAAGAAGGCAGACACCTCTCCACCGCTGATGTCTCGAAAACTCTGCAACTCACACCAAAAAATTCTAAATGGATAAATGGCACTAGAGGCTGGGGGAAAAAGTATGTATTTTTGATTTTGGGGTGAACTGTCCCTTTAAAGCATTGACAGCCACTGAAGTTAGAAACTTCTTCTTGCCGTACAAATGAAGTGAAGGGGGACCAAGTCTGCAGAAAAGTACTCAGGTGCAACACACACAAAAAAAAAGTTCAGTGCAGAGTACGAAGGAGAGGTGTCTGTTTAATGCTTACTGCCTGTTGTCCAGCAGGTGACAGTGATTGGAGCTGATTACCGCCGCTACAAGAAATGCCTGTTTTTCTCTTTGACATTTGCCCGAGGAACATCTTGTAGCTCGAAACGCTGCCTTAAAACAGAATGTCCTAACAGAGAATTAAATAATTTATTCGGAGCCTGACAATGTGCAGACTTTGTACCCTTCACGAATGAACTGCTCATCAGTCTGGAGCTCACAGTGTACAATACCCCAAAGCACTGTTCACTGCAAAATATGTCACTCACACATGCGTGACACTCCTAAACACTTAATAAACATGTTATTTCAAGATGGTCTGATGAGTATTTCCTTGGTATAACAGGGAGTGATGTTAACAGTTAAAAAACAATAAAGAGATGATGAAACCTTACAATGAGAAAAATGCAGACACGCATGTACTTACGGCATTCAGTGTGTAAACAGAGACACATACACACGTTTTCCCTGTTGTACTAGTTAATAAAGCAGGTAACATGGCAGAATGCCAAGTCAGTCACACCCAGTTAAAGGTTTACTCGCAAGGCTGTGAGGACACTCCGTACTCTTCAGGACACAGCTGTGTTCCTTTTGATTTAAAAATGTTTTCAAAGAAAAGGGACGACACATGTTAATGTTTTTCAAGAACAGTACATTTTATGGCAGTTATGGCCATCTGTATGTTTTTGGAAATATTTCTACAACCATAAGACTTTCAAGTTATCAAATTAAAATGTTAATTTCATAGGTATTTGGTCAAGTTGGAAGATCAGTCTACGCAGCTGATGCTTCATAAATCCGCAAACTCTGCTTCTGAGGAATGAATCTCAAGTAATTTCTCACAGTGTGCTACGCAGGGATTTTTGACATTTTAAGCCACTGAATCATGAGTGTTAGGTTAAATGAGGCAAAATAGTAGAGCGCACGCTGTACTGTTGTGAGATAACAAAAAGTCGATGCGTGTTCTGAGAATTTGTGCCATGTCTTACCTCCAGTTTTCCTTGTTGAGGTTTGTAGACCACTTGAGGGCAGTCCCGCAGGATGTTGCTATACAGAATCCTAAAGTGCTGAACGTTGTCCTTGACAATATTGGCCACCTTGGATTTATCTTCTCCAATCACCATTCGAAAATCCCCTGAAGAGGCACAGACAAAATGATTTCCCTGAAGCATAATATACTTTACAGTCTTAGCTGTAGTGCCGTACTGTAGCAGCAGCAAATTCTGAGATATTAAACTCCTTCTGGTGGTCCCAGTGTGAAATTTCTGGTAGTGACCAGAACACTCACTAGCTTATTATTCATGACAATACCCTCTGCTTCTGCAGCTGGGGAACATATATGGTTACACCCCCTTGTGAGCACATTCTTAACATGTACTCTAAGCATTTATGTCGTAGGGTCAACACAAAGGAGAACGTTGATTTGAAAACAGCAGCTCCCCCATTTACTAGTATTTGTTCACAGGTCAGGCTTGCCCAGACCAATATGATGGTGACATTGCACATCGCAGGAACAGGCTGATGTGGTCATTGCTGCATCTCCGTATATACTGTAGGTCTATAGTCTTGACTACTGTAACGCTCTATATACTGGTTTACCAAAGTAGCCATTGCATAACTACAGACCAATCAGAATGCAGCTGCAAGGGTTTAAAAAAATAAATAAATAAAATGAGAGATCATATAACTCCTGTTTTATGCAAACTACACTGGCTCGTTTCATCTTTTAGAGTTGACTCTAACGTCCTTCTCTTAGTTTTTAAGGCAGTAAACTGCTTTGTCCTTCTTTTATAACACAGACTCACAATTGTTTTATGATCCTACATGAACCCTGAGATCCAGCACAGCTGCTCTTTAAAACTATTCCCAAGGTCGCCACAAAAAACCTTTGGGGATGCTGCTTTTAGCCACTATGCCCTCAAAATACACAACACTCTGACTTTAAATATTAAACTTGCTGACTCAGTGGACAGCTTTAATGACAACTCAAAACATATCTTTTTTTAATATAGCCAATAACTAGCTGTCTGTTTCTAGTTTTTTTTTAATCTTCTAAAAAAAAAAAAAAACTATTAAGAATGCTATTTGTATGTGTATGTGGTTTTGAACTTGTGTTTTTGTTTTGTGGCTTTAGTTTTTGCTGCTTGATTGTGCAGCAATGTGCATGAAAAGTGCTATATAAATAAAGTTTATTCATTCATACATCTGAAAACATCCAAGAGTTTAGTTCTGTGTCTTGAGGTACTGGAACCATCAGTCTAATGACTTAGAACCATTAAAACACCAGTCAAATAACTCAGAACCCTGCTGAGAGATGGATTACAAATAACATCCAGCCTGTTGGATCGCACTGTACTTGCATTAGTATTCAAAGCTTTCAGACCATGCAGACCCGACTGTTAAGCTATTACAAAGAAAACCACAAGCTTGACTATCACTTACTCTGCTGGCTTTGAGTAATAACAATAAGAAGTGTGTGTGTGTGTGTGTGTGTGTGTTATGTTTGTGTATGTGTGTGTGAGAAAAAGAACAAAGGAGGAATTACTTTCATATCTACACCCAGAACGCTTATCTGTGTGTAATTAATACAAATGATTTGGTAAATTTGTGCCCCAAGCATGCTTAAATCTAATAAATGCTTTGAATTCTCTCCAGGTTTTTGTAGCTGTGTTGTCCAGTTACCAGCATAAGAGAGGCCGGCTATCTGCAGGAAGAGGTCTTCCTCAGTGAAACTCTCTGGCAGCATGAGGAAGGAGGCTGTCACAGCACTCTTCAGGTTGGCCACCAGAGCAGCACGGAGCTTTCCGTTCTCACTCTGCACCAGCATTTTCACCTGCAGAGAAACACATTAAAACCTGCATGTGCACGCATATACAGGATGTACAGATGCAAAGATTTGAGTGAAATGCACATGAACCACAAGACTGAAAATAGACTCCACAGTTTCAACATATTTTAACTTTGTCTAAGGATAAGAAAACATTTGACATGTTTGGCATCAAATAGTTTGTTCAATAAATAATTGCACAATAAAATAATTAGTTTTACACAGCTCAGTTTTTCTGACTGATAATGATACTGACTGGTTTGTGAAGGCGTCCAGCAACATACATGGTCTTCCAGTGCATCAGGTCATCTATCAGAGACTCTGTACTGATCACACCATATTTGATTACCTGAGAAAAAGAGAAAAAGGTCATTAAAGCATGTGGTTAATAAGCCAGACAAAAGTAATACAACTAATAAAGCTTAAATGGAGTTTCAGGAGTCAGATATGTATTTTACTGATGTTCATAATGGGAGAAGGAAGTACTGCCTGGCTTTATGTATGTTACTGATATATGTATTATGATTTAAAGTCTGTCCAGCTTCAGACCCCAGCCCCCAAAGTAATCGGACAATACTTCTGCTAATAGCAAGTATTGTTGTTCAAAATAAACTGTAAAATCAGACCAACAACAAAAGTTAATTCCTGTGAGAACCAAACACAGTGTGATACACTATGACTGATTTATAAACACATGAGGAGATTTCAGCATAAAGTGAGTACTGGACAGCTTCATCAAGTAAATAAAAGTAGTGGACTTGGGAGAGCTTGGTGTAGAAAAAAATGTGGAAACATAAAAAACTACATTTACCCTGCCATCCACAGGCACCAGCGTGTTGTAGTATACTGAAGCCCCGTGGTCATTTTGTATGGAGCTGATCATCGTGGGCCCCAGCAACTTGAGGATGGAGTAGTGTTTGCGATTCTGCAGCAGATTCATGGTGTGCCACGTCACTGGGTCGTCCACCGCGATCACAAAGTCCAGCATGTTCTTCTGTATATATTAGAGGTGAACACAATAATTTGGATTAACTTCAAATTCTAACTTAGTAGTGAACAGTGGGTGGGAGGCAGTAATTCTATATTGTTGCATCTTTACCAACTTTTATTGGACTCACATTGTGACGATATGATCATATGGACTTAATAAAGTTATGTTGCCCAAATTAATTAAACTGAGCCAATTGCAACACATACACACACAGAAATAGTTTTCTGAATTGTTGCACTCATGTAAAAAAGGTTTTGTCTGATGTAATGTACAATAGCTCATTGCACTGAAAATAATTTTATTATTTTATGTTAGATTTTTGGAATGGATTACAACCGCAATGGTTAGTTGATTAATCAATTAGTTTTCAACTATTATATTAATTGGCAATTATTTTGATAATTAATCAATCATTTTATTTTTTATTAAGAAGAAATTCCAAATTCTTTGATTTCAGCTTCTAAAATTTTCAGAAATTTTGTGGACTCCTTAGTTCTCCATCACAGTTCTTTGGGTTGTGGATAAAACAACTTATTTGAGGACGTCACTGTGGGCTTTGGGAAGCAGTGATGAACATTTTCCAACATTTTTTCACATGTTAAAAAACGATCTGCAGATGAATTGATAATGAAAATGATCGTTAGTTGCAGCCCAAGAATATGTGTAATATCCATTATGATCCTAAGTGTAATCCTATCAGAAAATTGTTCATATTAATATGGTAAGAGTGATTTCAGACATCCATATTAATATACAACCAGGTTGCCACCCCTTCAGATATTAAACTAAGTCTAACTTTAGCTCCTAACATTATGCAGTGTTTACCGTGAGTGCATGAGGCTGTAAAACTAAGTAGATACAGTGTAAGAAACAAATTATTAAAAAAAAAAAAAAATACAAACGACAAAGTAGAGGAAAAACAGCATGCTGAATGTTGCCTATAAAGAAAGTAGACCATTAGTCTAACTTAATTTATTCAAGCATGTGAGGTCTGTAAAGCCAATGCTACGACGTCACTGTAACAACGTCAGGAGCAGAGTTTGTGAACTGGCGGGACAGGTGCAACTAACCTCCATTTGACCTTGATTGGTCCCGTGTTGTTTGAAAACGCCAGATCCATAGGCAAAAGCTAAACTGATGTCCTGGGGAAACTGTGACAGAATCCGCCTGTAAAGCACACCGGTGTTGTGCAAAGCTGGAAGAGTCATTTTGAACTAGCTAGGACAGCTTTCCAGCAACAACACGAGCTAGTTTATCAGCGGGATAAACGACTAAATTACGTACAAAACTGGACTACAGCACCATTAAGTAAGAGATACATGTCAGACTGAGCGGTTCAATGCCACAAAACACGACAAAAGACACTGGACAGCACTAAAATGATCAGTTTTAACGGTTAAATACGCCCATCAGGTCAGTTTGGGTCGGCTGTGTTTGACAGTCGACTAAAATATACGTCACTGATTGCGCTGGCAGGCTGGAGGCTGACGGGAAATGAGTCAAAGATGGAAGGCGAGCAACCGCAGCCGTTAATTTGCCGTTAAAAAGTCAAAGCTCAATACTGTGCGCGTTGTTTTGCACGTAGCTACATTGATTGCAGATGTAAAGTGTAATTTTGGCAACACAGTACTGCATTTAAGCACTTGGGGGAAAAATACAATTTTAACAGTTCTAAAGTTTGCCAGCAGAGGGTGTTTTTCGACCAAGTTTAAGTAGGTGGGAATGAAGTAATGCTCATTTGTATGGACAGTTGTGTGTGGTTGTGTACAATCAGATCAGAAGCTGCAACAGTATCTTTATTCTACAAAAAAATATATATACTTTGTTATATTATATCATGTGAAGTTTACATTTAAGCCACACTGTCCTTTGACTTTTATTAATTTATTTATTCAGATAAATTTAATTTATTTAGAGGAATTGATAGTAAAAAACAGATAGATAAAAAGATATAACATTTTATGCGTAATCACATTTTCTTATCATATTTTCTGAAAGTTGGAACAACAAGGAAAGAAATTAGATTTTGGAGATGATGAGTGATTGAAGTTATAGCACAAAATAGGATTTTTTTTAATTAACAACCTGTCAGATTCTAGGTAGAACAATGATTGAACTGAATTGCGATCTTGAATGAGCACTTAGGCCTAAATCGTTTTTGTAGTATTGATACTTTTGATACAATAATTAATTGATATTGATTTGTTTTAAACATGTACTATTGTGGTATACTTTGATACTTTTGACAGCCTTATAAGGGAATAAAACAAAATCTTCTCAAAACTGGGGTCTATGGTCTGTGTGCATCCCTTGTGGGGGATCTTGACATTAAAAAAAGTATGCAAATCCCTGACTTATTGGACTAATTTTTCAGTTTTTTAAGTTAATGATAATTGTGAGAGTATTCGAATACACATTGATATATTTAGATTACACTTGATGTTTTTATTTAATAAAGCATAGTAACTGCATGTGACAACCTGAATAATCAAAAACATTAGGGTGAATGTGGGAATAGGATAGACTCAATAAAGGTCATGGCTAGTAATTTAATAAGATATGTTTAAATTTTGTATTGAATTACACATTTTTCAAATCTCATATTTTGACTGTGAGAATTTTATTTAAGTTTTTTTTATCCTTTATTTAGCCAGCAAGGTCCTACTGAGATACTAGATTTCTTCTTCCAGGGAGTCCTGGTCAGGACGGCGGCGCATGCAGGTTCACCGAACAGAATTGAATCATCCTGACATGAGTGATTGCTCCTGTCAGGATCCAGACCTTCATATTTGGCAGCACTGTTTTGGGCCTGAACTACTGGACTTATTAAATAAAACCTGTGAGAACAAAGCAAAAACTGCATTTGAACCTGACATGAAAAGTGAGACCACATTTTCCTGTTATTGACAGATTGATGACTCTCATTTTGGTTAAAATCCACTACCGGCTCAAAAGTTAAAGACACCATTAGCACAGTCGTGGAAGCAGGATCAATCTTGACTGTGAGATTAATGTGAAAATACTGCAGCAGCAGTAAAATCCAAAAAGCTCGTGAGGGGATCATCACTCTTCACCCCTGCTTGAGTCGCTATTCTTTGTGGCCCGATGCTCACATCTACTGGAATGAATTAATATTGAATGTAGATTCACAACAGTTAGCAATATGTCTGCAGCTCATTATGGGATTGTCAAGAGCAGGACAAATATTATCTTCCCAGTAACTGCCGTGAGCCATCTTTTTCAGCCAAATGAATATTGATAAGGTCACTAAATCCTGACTAACAAGCTCACTCTGCACTCTGTGCTTTAATTCAGGGGCAGTGAAATACCAGTAGGAGTAAAAAGGCAGTTTTAGATTTGTTCATCCTATACGATATCATATATTTATATAGAATTATGTCTTATGATAATGACCCTTGAGATGTATATTAGTCTGTATATGCTTTCTGCTAGCCTTCAGCTTTTTCTGCCTGAATCCTGAGTATATCATCCTCATAGGATTCATTCTGCTGTGCATGTACATGGTAAAGCAGTCCTAACTCATTTATAATTTAAGAACAGGTTCAGTGGTTTCCATTTAGTAACCTGTTGAAGGTAAACAGAAATGGCTAATTAACCTGCTTTAACATTTTTGTTTGTTTTTTGTTTTTTTTTAGGGGCAGGAGGAGTTGTGTCAAGACACTGACATGACACTTTTTTCAACTGTTAATGTGAAAATATTCTTTGGTGCAGTTTTAAACCTGCAAAACATTGACATATCAGCATATATTTACACATCCAGCCGTTATGGAGCAATATTATAATTTATTTGGAGTTCTGGCCTCTTGATGAATGTAAGTCCAATATTCTCTCTTCTTTTAGCTCTGTTTTTGGTGTCTCCCAGTTGCTGAGAAAAATAAACGCTTCTTAAGCTGGTAAACGCGTCAAGTTTGCATGTTCTCCTTGTGTCCACGTGGGTTCTCTCTGGGTACTCCGGCTTCCTCCCACACTCCAAAGACATGCAGTGTAATAGGTTAACTGATAACTCGAAATTGCCGTAGATGTGAGCATGAGTGGTTGATTGTCTCTATGAGTCAGCCCTGAGATGAACTAGTGACTTGTCCAGGGGTGTACCCCACCTCTCGCCCAATGTCAGCAGCAGATGGGCTCCAGCCTGTCAAGGGTAAGTGGTTACAGACAATGAATGAATGGATGGAAGGAGACATAGTGTTTAAAAAAATTGCTTTTCAAAACAAGTCTATCACAATAATATATAAATATACGTAACAAACTTAAAAAAGATGAACAGAGACACAGACTGTGTGGTCGCTTTTCAGGTCAAACAGTGGAGGTCAGCAGTGGTGCTATAGTTGATTGATAAACATAGCATTAGCCCCTTATTTATCCTCCACCGTATCAGTGTCTCTTTTCACACCTTGTTTATCAACCACATCATAATTATTGGGCTCCCTGCTGACGACTTGACAACTTTCTCACAAGATTTGGCAACTTTTCAGACCCTCTTAGTGCCTTTATTTCTATAAAGCGACCAGCAATAAATTTAACAACTTATTTAGAAGATCAGGGAAAAGGCAAGAAATATACTGTATACAAATATATTTTATTGTTATTCATTCTCATGCATTCTGCTCAGACTCACAGTTCAAAACACTTGAGTGTCTCTCTCTCTCTCTCTCCCTCTCCTTTCTTGGTGCTTCAGGTATCAGGTGTGACGTGTGGGGCAGGCAGCTTCTCTTTCTCTGGATCTCTGGATTAGGATGTTAGATTGTAACATTTGTAGATAGTTGTAACATCTTCTCCCTCCGTGGATTTTTTGAAAACTTTCTTTTACTTGGCTAAAAATTTCTCTATCTTATGGCTTAAGGTGATCTCCCCCTCGCTGCAACTGACACTACCACTGGTTATGGTAAATCACCCTCAGTGTTTTAATCTGTCAAATGATGGAGAGCCTTCAGATTTTTCCATTATTGGTAAAAAAAAAAACAAAAAAAAAAACAGTCAATGCGACCTCTGCCAGCTAGTTGTTAACTGTGTCTGACTGCTGGGCAGGCAGTGTTCAAAGTGCTTTTAGAGCTTTTACACTGAAAACAGCTGACTGCAGCAGCTGAAAACAACCCTATGAGAGCACTGGGAGTGAACCAAACAGCTGAGAGAAACTGCATCACTATGAGACACCCCTTTCACACAATCATATTATTTTCACATTGTCATTTGAGATATTGTTGTAAAAATATTGATTATAGACAGTATAGTCAACTGCATGTGAAAATTAAGGACTGAAATATCTTTACTTTTGAACACCTTTGATGCTCAGTGTTTCCAGTTCTTTCCAGCATTAAACATATTTAGGCAGAGGATAGAGAAAATTTCTCTATCCATTTCGTTTCTAGTCTTTAAATCAGAGCCCAACAATCAAATGTCTTTTGTAAAGCTTGTGAATCAACAGTGAACTCTTTGCAAACAACAGACAGGAACAAAAGCTTGTATTGCTAAACAATGCGAGAATCCTTCCATCACACCTCAGTTTCTCCTCACAATGTTTGTGTGGGCCAGTGTGAAAATGGCTGATAGGAATGAAAGCGAAGGCTGCCTTTCTAACTTTTTGTTTGGAACAAGAACAACTAATTAAACTGAATCAATGTTTGTGGTAATTGCACATCGATTTTTCAATTTTAGCAATGTTTCTTTCCTCGTATTAGTCTGAAAGTGGCATATGATTTACAGCTTACAGTACCTCTCCTTGAGTTTGAGTGGCGCATCAGGAACAATTAATTTAGACGTCTACAGCTTTGATAGGTTGGCTGGCAAAGACCCAGACTGCAGTTCAGACTGAAGTTAAGTCCTCCTGTTAAATTATAAATATCCGTCAGTCGCTTCGTTCACAGGACTGCAGCAAGGTATATTATAATAAAACTACAAGAGGAGGAATACAGATTATAGCAAAAGCTCACCTGATAGTAATACACCAGCTTGCGTGCACACATATCCTACGTGTGTGAGTAGAAACACAGATACAACCAGGAGAATCTTTTCAGCTTTTGCACGCCTGTTGCCATGGAGATTGCCATTGCTGCCAATGTCTAGTGAAGGAACATCAAAAGAAAATGCACCATTAACCACACAAACACACTCGCACACATCTGTAGATGCACAGCTGCTGCAGACCCCCACAAGAAGAGACAAACAGAGGCTGACACTTTTATCTGACTCCACTGATGAGTTACAGTGTCACTGAGCAGGGAGGGAGGCTGTAATATTACAGTAATAATATGGGAGCCAGTGGCAAGTGACAGCTGAACTAAAACGCACATTTGAGCTAAAATGAGAAAACTGGTTTATACTTTGAATGACAATGTTACTCATATTAACTCATATTAATATTAACAGTACGCTTGTCTAAACATTTTTCAGATAGCTTCACACAGTTTGTAATGGCACAAATTCTTAATATAAATAATAGTAATACATTTTATTTATAGATGACTTTTTAAAGTATGCACTTTACATAGGTTAAAAGATCAGACAAAAAACAACACACAAAAAATAAATATATAACCTAGATAACACACAGCATTGATCACAAGGTAAAAGCAATTCTTATGTATTATCTATATGTTTATTTTATGTTGTTTTTTTGGCTCATCTTTTAACCTATGTAAATCATTATGTAGATTATGTATAAAAACATACAGAGTATGTGTTTTATAGAACGAGTTCATGTACCCATAGCATGAGGAACATTGTAGGAACTGCCATAAATCAATAGTTCAGTAGTTGCTTTGTAACACACACACACACACACACATACATATTAATCAGACCCAGTGATGTGTGAATTTTCTACCTCCTGCTGCTGGCAGGTGTTTGTTTTCTCTTATAAAATCATCTAATATCCACAGTTGACAGCTGTGTACATAAATATTGAATTTACTGTAGGTAACTCTAAGAATCTGAATGTCAGGTCAACAGCAGCTACATCTTTATTTTTCCCAAACAGTGATATATTTATGTTTATTTATCTTGTGAATGATATTTCCAGCTGTACTATACAGGAGATCTTTTATGTTAGCAGTAATAGTCATGAAAGGAAATTCTTCACAGTTAAACCTTTGTCAATGATTGTGTGACGATGTAGCTAAAAACTGCTGCATTCATTAAATATTATATGAGAGAATATTAAGAAATTATTTATTTTACAGGGCTCACCAGTAAGGATTGCCCGCTTGCCCAGGGCAACCCAAAAGGTCATATCAGGCTAGTAAATCAGCAACTCACTGGCCAACCAGGCAAGTGGTAAAAAATAAAAGATTATTAATTGTTTAAGTAATTTTTCATGCCAAAATGCTGTTTTCAGCCTTTCACATATAGAGATTTCCCTTCTTTGTTTATTACCATTTTAATCTGAATACCTGACAAAATAAGACACTTAAAGACATCACTTTGGACTTTGGAAAAACTGGGATAGCTGTTTTTTATTAGACATTGCAGCCCCAAAATTAAACATGACAATTAACTTTAGTCATTGTTATTATTTGATAAACTCTAATAAATAAGCCAGATTGTACAGGGACAAGTAAAAATTGACTTTGACCAAGTGAAAAAAGAAACGTTTGTTGAACTCTCTTAATATTGAAAGCTAATATGAAACATGACTTTGACTGTGACAATTTCAAGGTCCACTTTACTGAAGAGCTTATTCATAAACTTCCTTTGGTTTTGGATGCTCATTCACATCACTTACATTTATGACAATCAAATGATTGTTTCATTGTGTCGTTGCTATAGTGTTTAACATATTTGCTTTCAAAACTGTTGACCTGTTGAATTTTTATGCGAGAACTCTGAGACAGTTTAATCCCATCATTGCTCGTCCTTTACATGTGTATCCTGTTATATAAAATAGAACTGACCATTGTGTTGCCACTTGAAAATGGTGTGGTATGGACGGTTAAAAATGTAGTATAGCTCTTTGAAAAATGCTAGACTGATAATACAAATTACTGGTTAAAATACTCAGTATTTTAACTATAAGTAGTCTGTAAACCATGTTGTTTTCCATAGATGCCATTCTCTGTAATCGGTTAATTTATTCATTGTTGACTGGAAAGCAGCCAGGGCATGAGCTTTTAATTGTGTGGAAATGTGCTGCTGGCAGCGTAAAGCACATGGAGATAAATTTCTTGAATGGTGGGTGGGGGATTAGACAATTACTATTACATACAGTATGTGTGTGTCATGCATGGGCGTCCATGTGTTGTACATCCAACAAACCTTTTGCAATATGCTGTTGTGTTTAAGCCTTCAATGTTCTGCTCACGCTCATGTTCTGCATTGCCTGTTGAAAGCTTTGCAGTAACTGCAGTAGCAGCATCTACCTGTAGGACTGATCTGAAGTTGTTAATGTCACTCCCCAGTCTCTGCTGTGCTGAGCTTTGTGTATTATTGTGGTGGCAAGGTCGAAGCCTGATACCAAATAACAACTGTAACAACTGTACACTCATGTACGTTGTAATATGTCACTGTTTGTAATGGGCTGGGCAATATGAACAAAATCAAATATAATGATATTTTTGACCAAATATGTCAATATCTATATTTACTGCATTTGTGACAATATTGTAGGGATGACTACTGGTGCTTTCACAAAATGACAAACAACAACACAATGAGATTTTTGAGAAATAATCATCAGTAATGTGGATATAATGACTAAGTGGGAAAAGGCAAATAATAGAACAGCTAGAACAGTCTGTAAAATTCAGCAGCGCTCAAAATTAAGGATGTCCTGTTGTCCCAGTGACAAAAAAATTAGCACCAGGGACATAAATATACAGTGTCTGGGACAGAGAGGAGAAACGTGTTATTAGAAATTAAATTATTGCATTTACGTGTCATGTAATATACAATTAATCATTAATTAGACGTACAAATTGTCAAAAAGCGAGGTGGCACGCCACAAACTCTATGTTATGTTAAACACATGCTTACACACTGTCATGGTGTTTGAAATAAAATTAAGTCTTGACAATTTAAAAAATGCTTTGATTTTTTAATTTGCAGTGTTGTTAATAAAACAGAAATAAACAAGAACAGTGACTCAACCAATGACTAAAAGAATAATGAAAACTGATTTGGCCAAATACACCTACATGTAGGGTGATTTCAGTTTTTTATTCAGATGTAAGTGCAAAGAACAGCTAGCAGAATTGTTATAGCCATGAGCAGAGTGAGTCAATGAATTATGCGAGTTACTGAAACAAAGGTATTAAACTATATTTATTATGTAATTAAAAAAAAGAACTTCAGTTTGGGACAATAATTGTTAAGTCTGGGACAGCTGAAAGTAGAATTCTGCACAGGAAATAAGTTAATTATGAGCCTTGAAGTTCAGAAAATTACATCACTTTACTGTAATGCAGCTTTTAAAGCCAGGAAAAGACAACACTTATTCCACATCATGATATAATGAAATCCAAAATGTAAGACGATATCTAATCTCATATTACAATATTGGTATAATATTCATATTTATCGAGCCCTAGTCTATAATGCATGGAGCTGTTGCTAAATCTTTGTCTTTACATTTCTTTGCTTGTGTTACTACTCATCAGTAAGCTGATTTATCATTACTGTCATGCTTTTATTGTTGTGCGTTCTAAACCAGCATCTCTTCCACTTGTTGCCATGGCAGTTTTGAATCTTGAATTTTTCATTGTGCCTAAAAATACAGAGTACAGCTTGACCAATTGCAAAATATATATACATATATATTATATATAAGAAATCAGATCTCTTTCAGCAAGTAAGTTTTTCTGTGTGTGTATATATAAGTGTATGTATGTGTGGCGCGTGCGCACAAATGTGGTAAAATGGTGTTTTGGGGGATTTGCTGCAGATATCAGAGTTGTGTGTGGGTGTTGTAATCTTGTAGCTCCATCCATCCACACAGAGCTGTTAAAGTTCATTCAGAGAGCTATCTTTCATAATAGCTCTGCTGAATCTACACTGCTCCCTAAAGTACCTTCAAAGGCCAAGAGAGACATTTTAATCTATGTGTTTTCTGTTGTTTCTGATGTTTCTGAGTCATGGAATCAAGACTCATTTGTAATGCAGGAGGCGAAGTGAGATGACTTATCTGAAGGTCTACCATTGTGAGACCTTGTGTTAAGACAGGACTAGACTATTGATTTATAATAGAATTGCCTCATAATAACACTGTTGTTCCCTGGGTTGATCCCCCTGTGTTTTCAATTAACCTGCCAATGCACCAGAGGTGACTCCCTGCGAGGCAAACTTCCATTTATTCACTTTTTTTGCTTCAGTATTAGCTGCCCCATAACATAGTCATTAAATTTAATTAAAATTAAAAAGTAATTTATCAATTGAATAGAACTTGGATTGAGTTGAAATTAAGTTGAATAATTAATTGAAAATTTGGAATGTGCAATTACATACAGGCCCTACTGAAATTGTTGCATGTATTACAGCATGTCAGGAGCACCTACATACAGTTGATGCCAGATGTGCTCACAGCTCAAGTGTTCAGATTTTTCATGGATTATTGAAATTGAGCCAGTGAAGCCACAGGAGGTTTAACTCTTGCCTATTCACCAACACGCACTCGGATATCTGCAGTAAATCCCCCAAAGCAGCATTTAACCAGGGCAGTGCACACCACATACAGACACACAGACACATGCATACGTCAACAGGAAAAATCACGAAGCAAATTTATTTTGCTTTTTGTGCACAGGGGAAATTCAGTTTGCTTCACATAATGAAGCAAAAAGGAGCCCCCATAATATATATAAAAAAACATGATTAAAATAAAGTACAGAGTTCATGAAATAGCAATTAAAGGTCCATTGTGTAAGATTTAGGGGGATTTATTGACAGAATACGGCATATATGGAAAATAATATTCATTAGTACGTTTTCATCAGCATATAATCATCCGAAAATAAGACTTGTGTTTTCGTTACGTTAGAACGAGTCATTTATGTCTACAGACAGAGCGGGTCCTCCTTCACACAGGCTGCCATGTTGAATCACCATGTTTCTACAGTAGCCCAGAAAGGACAAACAAAACACTGCCTCTAGATACGGCCTTTTGCATTTTGCGTGCACTTCGCGGCCACCATAGTTTCTCATACATGCTTGGAAGGGAAGAGTGAGAGGATGTGTAAGGATTTGTAATCTGTAAGCTCACTGCTAGGTGTCACTAAATCCTACACACTGGTCCTTTTCAAGAGAGATTTGCTATGATTTGATAACTAATAAAAAATAAAAAAAATTAAAAAAAATACACACATACAAAATGCATAAAATAAAGAGTAGAATAAAAACATAATGACAGTAGCCTCGACTTTATCTTTTGGAACACTGAATAGAAGACCATAAAAAAAATCCTGGCAGTAGAGCTTGGTACAGCCTGCTTGTGCTTGTGACTGACAGCTACCTGCACTGAACTGTGTGCCTGGGTGTCCACACTGTTACTGCTGCGGTGCTGCTCCTCCGGCCCTTTCTTTCTTTCAACACTGACTTTGTAGAAGAGTTCTGACGAGAAGAAAAGAACTGTTGCCAGAAAGTTCAGTGTTTTTTTCCCCTTTCGTTCAGAGACAGAAAAAGAAAAAAAAAGAGAATGCAAAGCGCACTGCAAATACTACCCTACACCCAGTTTTTTAATTTCTGTGCCATATTGTCCAAATATAGGCTCAGAAACTGTAGTGAAAGGTGTTGTGTTGTTGGTATGATATCAATATATGAACGGGTAATTTTCACTGTGTATTTTTGTAGAGAACTGCGTGTCACACAGAAAAAATAGGTGAGACTCTGAATCTCTAGATGAACGCAGCTCTAACCTGTTAATATTGGCACCAAAATAAAAACCAACAGGTTCTGTGATGCACACGCAGCTCAAGCAGGCAGAGTGAACCGATCGAATTAACATGTATATTGCTGAATGAATTAACATTAAATCTACTACAAGGAACCTTCATACTATATTGTTGTTTTTGGAGGAACCTGTGGACAAAAGCAGTGGTGTTTCCACCATAATAACCACAAATTATAGCTGCTGCGCAGCAATGGTCGGGGCCGGGCAATTTTAGGCAAGGGATAACAGGGAAAAGTGTTGTTTGTGTAAAGTGTATTTTAACCTTAGTAGTCTCTAATCCACATAGCATGATGACTGAACTCACACTTTGGACTGAAAGTCCGTCTGTTATACTCACTAGACTTCTGAGAATGAATTTCTGTCTTTTTCATGGCTATTGCAATAAGTTTCTGTGCTTCACAAATTGACTAAGCCAAGGATCAGGGTGCCAGGCAGCAGCCATCCATGCCATGGAAAAGCAAATTTCAAAGTGAAAGTTCCAAAGCTGTAGCACATATGGTTGATTTGTTATGAATTTTCAAAGTTTTGAAATTTAGAGGCTTGCTGTAGCGCCACCATCAGGACTATTGTCTTGTGTTTCCAGTTGAGGACATCTGACATGGGACTGGACCTTTATGAAAAGTTTGGGTAGATTTCTCATGGAAATGTTGTACAAGCCAAGGTTGAACTCACAACCTTCAACACCAAGAACCATCCTCTATCTCACTGAGCTAATTGCAAATGGAAATGTCACCTGTAGCTTCACAAACTAAGTCAGTCACCTGTGTGCAAGACAGCAGCTGTTAGCATGTAAAGGCAGATTTCAAAGGCTGTCAAAAATCAGTTAATCAATTAAGACAAAAATCCCAAAATACACAAATATCATCTAGACAGCATGGAGATGTTGGTAATTAGTTTTTAACAATGATTTATTGGCTCCATAAGTGAAAAACTGATGTTTAAAAATGCCATTTTTGCATTGACTCCAATTGTTCGCATGAGAGTGAAATTCAAAATGCTGTAAAAAATTCAGTTTTTGAGATAAAATTCTGATATTTTCCAAACATCATCTACCATGACTCCAAAATTTTGTCATTTTTTTCATGAACATTGAAAATGTATTTAGCAAGAATTTGCAAGTATATGTTTATAATACCGTTTACAGTCAAACATTTTGATGCACTGTAGGCTCAATTTTTGATAAATCAAAAATCTGTGTGGATCGTTTGTGTAGGACAGTCTGAAGATGCTCTGTTGGGGTCAATTGAGCAAAAATTGTGGGAGGAGATAGGTTTAATAAGTTTTACAGTTTTTGAAAAAAACAGAGTGATGACTTCATAATTTGCAATAGGTTTAAATGTACAAAAGTTTCTTCAGTATTGGGGCTACATTTTGGTGAAAGTTGCAAATCTGTAGCACATATGGTTGATTTGTTGTGAATTTTCAAAATTTTGAACTTTAGAGGCTTGCTGTAGCGCCACCATCAGGACTATTGGCCTGTTTTTGCAGCTGAGCAATCTGAGGACGCCTTTGTGCAAAGTTTGGTCATTTTTCGCGCATGGGAAGTAGGATTTCCTCAGAAGAAGAAGAAGAAGAAAAGAAAGAAGAAGCATGCAGGATTACAATAGGGTCCTGCTGCCCCTAAATATAACGCCAAAAATGGGAAAATGTAAACACAGGCATGATTCAACTGATTCCCAGAGAATCAGACTCTGTGGCAGGCAGTAAGAACAACTAACAGAAATAGCCAATCTTCTTTCTGAGGGTCTCATTTGGCATCAGTATTAAATTGAGACTGTTTCATAACCAGTTAAAAATTCCTTGTAGCATCTTTAAATACAATGATTCACTCCATTCATTGGCACAAAATAATGATTTAAACCCCATAGTCAAAACTTTGCTTCCTGTTTATGTGTGTGTACAAGTATTCTGGCCTTAACAGTGATGACATTTGAAACAGAGAGAGATTGATGTGTTTGTTTGTCAGCATCTGTGTGTGTGTGTGTGTGTGTGTGTGTGTGTGTGTGTGTGTGTGTGTGTGTGTGTGTGTGTGTGTGTGTGTGTGTGTGTGTGTCAGGAAGTGTGTGTATGCATGTGTATTTGAGTCTATGCTTGTAGTGTATGTGTCCGTGTGTGTGTGTTGACAGATGAGTGATGCTCCTGGTATTCTTAGTTTGTTTCCTCCAACGCAGCATTACAGGGCAGATCATATCATATTCTCATCTCTAGGCTATAGCTACACCATACTTAACAACCACACTCGGGTGAAAAGAAACATGAGGAAGGTTGGGGGGCATAATCCTTTTCAGGAGGTGATCGTTAAAACAAATTGTGCATGTTATAAGTGCTGGAGAGTGTTCTTTGAAATGGTGCAAAGAACACTTGAGCCTCTTTCTACAAACCGCCACAGTTTAATCTTGAGTCCGTCGCCTGCATAATTTCAGCACACACACGTATTATATAATGGCTGTTTGGAAATGTGCTTTGTATGTGTGTCATGAAACATGTAGGCCAGGATGAGCTTAGGATGTCGCTACAGTTCACACTGCAGCTCTGTGACTCACTCCAGCTCTCTTCTGGTTGACTAAACACAGCCCCCCCACCTCACTGGACTTGACTCATCGTGACTTGCTACAAATGTGCATCCTGCATGTTCTGTAAAACAGTCTCTTTTGAGGATTGAACATAGGTCAATTTATTCGTTCTTTCTACAACGGCATATTTGACTCCACCACAGTGTTGCTCGAGTCAGAAGAACAGTTAATGTTGTGACATATCTCTTTGGACACGTTGTCTTTTTTTCTGGCAGGAAAAATGGGTTCACCTTTTTTTCTCTGTTATCAGCACATTTTTTGTCACGCTGCACATCATATAAACTACGGACGACACCCAAGAGGCATTAGTCAGATTTAAAGGGATAGTTTTGATTTTTTTAAGTGAGGTTGTATGTGGTACTTATCCATAGTCAGTGTATTACCTACAGTAGATGGCGGTTGGCAAGCCCCCATTTAGAGCAGCAAGAGTGTGGGAGGCTAAGCAATGTACTGCTGTGCACAGGGTCAGCAGCAGCTATAGGGCTGGGTATCATTTAAAGAAGTGCGATACCAGTATCCTTAAAGTGATACCTGTATCAACAGTACTTCATGTGATACCTTTTTTCTACTGCTTTCAATACCCACGATATGGATGGAAAAATTCTTGAGATAATCCTTCTGCATATTATGTTTTTTTTTTCAGATGCAACTGGCAAGTATTATAGGATACTTTCAAATGTTTTTGGCTTTTTTGTATGGGTTGTAGCTACAGTAGTTGGCACTGTTGGGCAATTTACTCGGAAAGTGTAATAAGTTATTTTTTTACTTATTACTCCTTTAAAAAGTAATACTGTTACTTTACTTATTACTTGAGTCAAAAGTAATTAGTTATGTTATGGGTTAGATTACGATATTACTCTTGTACCTTGTTGGCAGCCTTGTTGCACTCCAAAATTGAACTTCTGATCCAGTAATCTGTTAACACCCAGAAAGCTTTTATCATTAGCTGTCCAGATGTCGGCTGTGGTAGAAACAAATTCTGTCTCTCTGAGTGCGGCCTTCAAATTAGATCCATCACTGCATAATCTCTCTTGTGGAGCCAAGCAAACTCAAAATAATGACAGTGCTTCTAAATATGTCTCTCTCCCTCTCTCTCATCTTCCATTCTTTGTTTAGCTTTTTGGCTTGCAGCTGCCAGGACCTGCCCTGAACTGCAGCGTACACATCATCATAAGACAGTGTAGTGACAGTGTAGTGTCTATGTCAAACAGTAACTCAGTAACTCAGAGTTACTTGGATTAGTTGTGATATAATTACTGTTTTGCAAATAGTAATCGCTTATAGTACTTATTACTGGGTGATGTAATAATATATTACAGTAATTTCTACTGAATACTGCATTACTGCCCAACACTGGTAGTGAGCCAGCCACAATTGTATTAAATCAAAGAATGTTTGTGGTGATTGGCTGAGAGCAAAACTAACATCAAACAAACAGCAGCAAAACTACACAGATAGTCTTTTTTTTTCTAGATCTGATTACATAAAGGATGAAATCCAGGTATCATTTGACTGTAGAAGTTTTGACATTACTTGGTACATCAGTCGATACCTTAGAGGTATTGAGTACCATTGCCCAGCCCTATCAGCAGAAAATGTATTTTAGCCACCTTTAGCTGCTGTTATACAGGCCAATATTGATCTTTCCAAAGTGTCTAGACAAAACCAGTAATTTTACCTTGCAGAACACAGGAGTTTGTGGTCTCTGTGAGACTTCAGTGAATCCAAATTAACCCTTTAAAACACCAAAGGCACACAACAACACATACGGAAGGAATGAGCATGTATTGCGTGTATGACCAAGGGATTTAATAGTTTGAATGTGAAGAAAAATTCTAAATATAGTACACACTTAAACTGATAAAGATTTTTTTAGGTGACCAAAATATGTTTTGCTGCTGACCCTGTCCACAGCAGTACATTACTTCACTTCCTACACTGGTACTTCTGCTGCTTCTCCAAACTGGACGTATGTTGACTGCCAGCTACTGTAGGTAATACACTGACTATGGATTCCAAAAATCAAAAACTATCCCTTTAAAAGCACAGGTTGATGTTAAACTGTTGAAGCCTAAACATAAAGGGTGAATAAAAGGGGAATGCTGCTGGTTGAATGTGGTGCAGTATTGTGCAGTAGGTTCAACAGAGATACGGGCATTTGAATAGTGTAGAGCTGTAAAGCCGTCCTTCACTGGCATAAAGGTCAAGGAATACATTTCCATCAATTGAGATAGTATCAGTGCTAACCAAATCTGTACTGAAAGCTGCTAGTTTCCAGAAATCTCAGTACTTGATGCTGAATGAGCATTCAGATCTGACACATGAGTTAAAGAAGAGCTTCTGTACATGGTTCTGCTTCTGTACAAGGAATAAATTGCCCATTGAAAGCGAAATGGAAGTGCTGTAGGTCTGTATTTTCCTCTACCACAGTCTTCTAACAGCAAACTGTTCTTCCTTGGTGTGGTTCAGACGTGTGCAGGATTTTCTTCCCGCTTGAATAATCTTCTTTCTCCCTCTTTGTCCTGTCATCTTCTATTTTTTTTGAAGTAAAGCTAGAAGCAGCAAACAGTGCAGACGCAGACTGCTGCTGCTGCTGCTGCGCTGATGGCATTTAGGAATCGTGCTCTACTCATACCCTGAAATAGTGAATGCATAATGAAGGAAGGCATAGGGAGAAGATGTTTGTTTTGGGAAAAGAAGTGAAAGAGAGACAGAAACAAATAGTTTAGAGCGGTGTAGAAAAAAAAAACTGTAACTCTTAGCTCTTTAACTGAAAGAAGAGTATGTCTTTCAGTATGTTGTTTTTGAGTGTTCTGCTAGGAAATCGAGATTTAACAAGACTGCATTTACTGGATATAGAGATGCAGTTATCATAGAATTCTACCATTTGTTACTTGACCAGTCTGCCTTCACCAGAGAAGCGGTTGTATAGGTCGTCTGTACTAGGTATTCATATTTTTGCCAAAAATGAGACATTTTCTATCCCGCAAACAGAAGCACACTATCCCGGATCATGCCTTGTTTTTAAGATATAACTTCAGCTACGGTCAAATTGCATTGCAACTGTCATATTTCAGGCAATACTCAATGCAACAAATTTCCAAACTGACCGATATAGACGGCTTTGGTGGTAATGATGTAGTTATTAAGTTTAGGCAAACATTAGAATGAACACAATATAAACTGTAAATGCAGCTTGAATTTCACTATAGCTGCAAGGATGAAATGGTAAATGGACTTTCTAGTCTTCCGACTACTCAAAGCACTGTCCACTACTTGTCCCATACACACACTAATGGCAGATGCTGCCATGCAGGGTGCCTCTGCTCCTCAGAACCTACCTCATTCATACATACCAAAGGCTGCGCCTTCAGGAGCAATATGGAGTTCAGTATGTTGCCCTTTGACATGTAGACTTGAGGGAGCCGGGGATCGAACAACCGACAACTCACTCCACCCGCTGAGTCACAAATGCCTAAGTTCAATGCCTGTGATCTGTTACTGTCTGTCTGAATAGCCTCATGGAAGTGATATTTTACAATTCTTCAGAATTGCACAAAATTTGTTAAAGCAAGTCATTTGGTGTTTCCAAAGTCGACTCATCCCAGCAGAGGGCTCACACTGGTGTGCAGCGATGTTTGATATATTTGATCTAATAAAGTCAGTGATCACTCAAAGTTAAAAAGCAAAGCTATAAAAAAGCTCCCACTCACTTGATGTGTAATTTCAGATGGATTCTTTGGGAGATTTTGGCCATCTTTCTTCAGTGAGAGGCGCATTTTGCTACAGCAAACTGTTGAATGTGTCATATGCTCTAACCTCTGCCAGTATTTCACCCAGAAGTGTTTTGGATAAAGTATGAATCCAGTGTTCTTGTATGCTTTGGTGGGCTTTCATTTGGAGTTTTGTCAGAGATTCCAAATGTAACAATAAACCACTTGTTGAACCTCTGGCGCATTTGATCCCCCATTCACTGTGAGCACACTTTGCATCTTCACTGCCCAATCTTGTGAAGTATTTCCATGCAAAGTCTGTGGCAAAAAATCATGTTGTGTTAGCCTAATTCAAATGATGAAGGCCACATGTACCCATGCCAATTGTATCAATGGTCTGAAGTGTTTGTATTTGTGGTGCTTTGTGCTTGTTAATCATTTATTTTAAGTGCTTGCTGTTCTCCTCCCGTGCACACACACAACTGTTTCACTGGTGTACACACATTTCATGTTATTATAATTTCCACAAAATGAGAAATGGTTTAGAAGGGCATTCCCAGAAGTGCCATTTACTGGTATTAAACCCTAGTCTGTACTAGAATCTTATTATGAGCCATATTAACATTTATTGTTAGGTGGTGACTTCTAGTGGCCGCAGTAATTATGACTGGAGAAGTATAGAGAGCGAGAACTTCAGCGTCAAGGAGGAAGGTTGGGGCGGATAGATGGGTCAAACACAGTACATTCAACCAAGAGGCCAGGGATGTGTCTCGTTTAAAACTACAAGCAATATCAGCGTTATTTAAAATTTCAAGTTATTTAAGTTTCATTACTTACAAGACTTCCGTCACGTCACTTACATCTGTTCCATTATATTGACACGTAGTTTACTTATTTTGACCCAAATCATGATCTTTCCCAAACTTAATCAAGTACTTTTGGTGTGTAAATCAAACCAAACTGCTGCTGTTACACAACATTAACCTTGTGTTTAACATCACTTGCCTTGCGCCAGGTGACATATGCCACATACTAACGTACTTGTACACCTGTTGCTGGTACTCTCCAGTGGTCATCACTGATGGGCAGTAACGTTTAGAAGTAACGTGTTAATGTAATCTGATTACTTTTTTCAAGTACTGAGGGATTACAATTGCAAAAACAGTAATTAGATTACTGTTACTTTCCCAAGCAGGCTGCGTTACTGCGTTACTAAACCGTGATTTTGTTTTGTGAGACTGTCTCGTGACAATGACGTATGAGCGACGCGACGTCAGTGGTAAACACACACACGTAGTGATCAACAAGAGACAACAGTGTGCGGGAGAGAGCAGGACCATGCAGCGTTTAATGCTTGGAAGTACCGACATTACTTTGAGTTTGACTCAGTAAAAGGTGACAAAAACATTAGCGTCCGCTGTACACTCTGCATGGGAAGAAAACTTTTATCTACAGCGAAAAATTCCACCTCAAATCTGAACAAGCACCTAGCAAGCCGGCACAGGAATGTGAAACTCACTGAGAAACCCCCTGATCAAATCCTATTACAGAGTTCAAAGGATGATGAAAAATGCATCTAAAATCATACTGATCACAAAATGGTTTTGGTCAGCGCCACCATTACCTCCACGTGCTGCTTTCTCATACTGCAGAACACATTACTGGAGGAGCAACACGTTCCAGTGGAGGGACTCAGTCGATAGAAACCATGAGAGAGTAATGAATTTCTGTTCCTCTGACCTCTACCTGGGCTTCTTCACCGTTGTGGTTTATATTATAAATCAGCCCTGCCCTCCCATGCTTTTCATGGCAATATGAGCACATTCTCAGAATGGGGGTTATTTTTTCAGTTCAACAAGAATGAATCCACGAGAAAATGTATCAGCCCTGTCACGACATGAGCCCGCAAGTGGAGGGAAAAGATGTCTGAGGAGGGTAGAAAAGATGGATGAATGGATGGATGGATGGATGGCAGGGAAAGGAGGTGGGGCTTGCAGAGCAGGATGGATGGTGTTTCCATCTGTGAACTCCACCTTATGCACGCTTGCAGGAATCCCCTTCCAGTGGTTGCACACGGCACGCAGCGTTACAAGGCTGCAGCACGACACACTCACGTAGCCTGTGATGTAGGAGGATGATGACAGGGGAGAGGAGGAGGAGGAGGAGGCGAGGGGGGAGGGGAGGGGATGCAGCCTGCCGAGCGAGCGAGTGAGAGGAAAAGGGCAGAGGGAGCGTGAGCGAGTGAAAGGGTGAGATAAGCGGAGAGAGCAGCAGCATCTCTTGAGCGCATTCAGCTCGCAGCAGCTCAGGAGGCAGGACGGCAGAGCAGAGGGGGGAGAGCACCAGCACCTCACCAAAGGGGGCGACACCGCACCACACCCCTCTCTCTCTCTCTTTCATAGACACACACTCTCACACATCACACACACGCATTTGTGAGGAGGCGTGAGGCTCAGGAGGAGGACCACCATACACACACACCGCGTGCTGTTTTGCTGGCTTAGCTGCGCTTTGGAGAGCTGTCTCTTGAAGACTGGACCAGAGCTGTATCCATCGCTTCATCCATCCTCTCCTTCCTTACTGCTTTCTCTTCCTCCAGAGTGGCTCTCGATCATTTGGACTGATCTGCTTGCTTTCATTCCTCTAACCTCTGATCTCTCTGTACCCATCTCTGCTTTCACTCCATCCACAGCCAACAAATCAAGAAACTCAGAGAGCGACCAACCAAGCGACTGAGAGAGTGACCTTTCGACCGCAATCATGAACTTCCTCCGACGCCGCCTCTCGGACAGCAGCTTCATGTCCAACCTGCCCAACGGCTACATGACAGACCTCCAGAGGCCTGACCCACCTGCTCCTGTTCCCCCTGCCGCCTCCTCCCCTTCCCAGCAGGGCACAACCCCCGCCACAGCGCCCGCCTCTGCCCAGTCCCCGACCAAAGCTCCAGCGCCGTCCCAGGTGCCAGCCAGCTCCCCCGCATCTCAGGAGCGGCGTCCGAACCAGCTGGCTCAGCAGCCCCAACAGGCCCAGTCCTCCTCCTCCCCATCCTCCGGTGGCTCCTCTGGCTTCTTCAGCTCCTTCAGCTCCATCACCAATGTGGTCAAACAGACAGCCGCATCCGCCGCCGGGTTCGTGGAGCAGTCAGCTCCCTCTCCCTCCCTCTCCAAGAAGTTCAAGATCCTGTTGATCATCGACGAGCCCCAGCACGAGTGGTAAGTGTTCAGATGCAAGTGAGTATAATGAGTGGTTGAGTTCCGTCCAACTGACTGGTGGGAAGTTGATGTAGTCGGTGGTTGTGTTAACTGGCACACTGTGCGAGTTTTTGGGAGGCTCTACAGATTTGGTTTAAAAATGTTTGGTTTATAGTCAGCCAGAAGGAACATGATTTACTGAGTGGGTGCACTGGCCTAAAGCTGATTGACACGTGTAATTGATTTCAATCTTACATTAATTGTGAAATGAATTCTTACATCTAGAACTGAAACCAATGATAATGATTACTTGTCAAGTAATTGCCAACTATTTTGATAATCAATTAATCTGTCAGAAAAAAAAGATCAAAATTCTCTGATCAACATATTAAATGTGATTTTTTTGCTGTGTTTTTTTTTGTCCTCCCTGACAGTTGTCAGTCACTTGCAGAGAAAACAAGATATTTGAAGACCTCATCTTGGGCTTTTTTTGGAAAGACTGGCTGATATTTTTCACCATTTTCTAACATTTTATAGACCAAACAAGTAATCAGTAAATCGAGAAGATAACCAACAGATTAATCAACTGTGCAAATGATCATTCATTGCAGGTCTATTTACACCTGTATGTCTTCTTCTGTGTTTTTTGTTTGTGTTCTAAGTTTTGTATTAAACTGTTATCTCCCCTCTCACTGAAGCTGCTCCAAAAATAGAAACAACTCTATTAATCTAAGCAGACAAGCCAGCTTTTCTCTAGGGTTTGGTTTTCACACATCCCACCACCCAGTACTGTCACCTGCCTCTGTTTTTGTGAGTTTATCTGGGCTTTTATGACACCAGTTGTGCGTGCATGTTTTTACTAATGTGTGTTAGAGAGAGCTTTGAGTAAGTAGTTCCATCCCTTGACAGCACAAGTTGGCTAACAGGATCCTTGCGCTATCATCTCGTACATTATAAACTGTCATACAAGAGCATGTAGCACTGAATAAAACATCACCTTCTACAAGTGAAATTTAAGCCTTCGGCTCTGTAATAACGTTGCCATCCCACTCACCGCTTTCTGTTGCTGCAAATCACATTTTCAGCCTATAAAGGTTTTCTGTGTGGATGCTGATGATGGATTTTACAGCCATTCATTGCTGTCATTATCTTGCTGTAGTTTATCTTGTCAGCCTTGTATTGGATGGCTATGTGATAAAGTGGCGGCCGCATGAGACACTTTTGACCTTTTCAATTTAATGGACGTTCTGGAGTGTCGTCAGATGGCAATTATTGTTTGCCATCCCTCTTAAAGCTGAGTGTGTTGAATGTTACGGACCAAAACTGTGTGCTGTGGTCAAACGCATATCAGAGCAAGTGAGTAGGCGAACCTTGAGTTGAGATTGTAGCGGTTTCCAAGGTCAAGAATGAAGTGGCAGGATTTTATGCTAACAAAGACGAGAAGTCCTAAAGGGGCTGCTGAACACTGTGTGATATGGTCAGAAGCTACAGGACAAGTGAGTAAGTGGGCTTTGAGTTAAGATTGGTTTGGCACTTTTGGATGGGTTTGGGGCAGGGTTGTTCCAATACTGATAGGAGAATCAAAAATGTGTTATAGCCTAATATGCTGGATCAGGTATCAGCAAGTATGTGAATGTATGCACTGATTTGATATCATGTAATTTATTAGCCCTGAAAAGGCACCCTGGGAAGTAGTAGGATCATTCTTTCTTTAGCCTGAGGCGAGCTTTACAACAATGACAGCAATATCTATATCATTTACATACAGGCTTAGCAGTATATTTGCTGAGGGCAAAGTCACGACCCTTACTCTGCTTTACTCTGCTTCTGATTGGCTCACACTGGCTTACGCCTTACCCTAAATCTAATCAATCACTCCTCATGCCTAAACCTAACCAACCCAACCAACAAAGGCAACAAATACTAGCCAATCAGTGGCAGAGTAAGGCGGGTCATGACTTCAAAAAAAAAAAAAAAAAAAAAAAGGTATTGGGAACAAGCCCCAGGGAAGAGCGCCAGGCTTTGAAGGCAGTTTGACATAGTGGTAAACCCGTGTAATGACAACGTCACATGGTGCACTGTGGCCCCCATAGACTTACACTGGGAAAGAACTGGCTTTTTTTTTTGCAGTCACAGCCACAGCGAAATTGCTTAATTTCAATATCAAGATTTGATCCATTCAGTCCAGTATTTGGAAAGTCTAGAAGATCCGTACGATTAAATCTTTTTATCCTCATTCAAGTTAGCGGAGGGCTGAACTAGAAGTTAGCTGCTCGGCTGAAGGAAGTCTGTGCTTTCTCTATGGGCGGCACAACAAGGAAGCATATGCGAAAGTTGGCTTCATGCACCACTGAGCAGCTCTCACATGAGTGAAAGGAGGCCCGTTTCCTTAATACATCTATGATCTTTAGCCCTATGTGAAATAGCCACAGTTCAGTGCCTAATAAATGTCTTTTTTTGAGACAAATTTCATATTTTAGAGTTGCCTTTTATTGCGACCAGTCCGAGGCACACCTGTGCAATAACCATGATGTTTAATCTGCATCTCTATACGTCACACCTCTCAGGTGGATGGATCACCTTGACAAAGGAGAAGTTCTATATTAAACACGCTTTATTGCCCAGAAAGTATATGAATACATCCCTCTTTGAGATTTTGCCCTTGTAGTTGTCTGATCCTGAGATTTAAGTGTCTGCACATGTAAAATGCAAAAGCAACCAAATGGATTGTCGCTGGCACCCATTTTGGCACAAATTCCATTCTGCCTAAATAGGTATTGTGAAGGATTCCAATATCACAATACTGTCTATCCACAACACGATGCGTATTATTGACATCTGTTTTGAAATACGCTGGTGCCTGTACCTTTGATTAAGTATGCCTGAGTTCCAGACACTGGTGCATCAAATGGAGTGAATTGTTTTCAGTGTTCAGTGCAGTGAATATAATTTCCAACATAATCAACACAGGATTATCTCTGAAAGCGTGTATTATTCATGTGTGGATACATGCATGAGTGCTGAGGTTCCACTACACCGTACTGACTGAATGTGAGTGGCAGCTCTACATTAGGGTAATCCTGTGTCTCTTGCTGGGAGTGTTTTTGGTGGCTTGTGATTGGATGGCTGCCACCATCGTGATGTGTTGATGTCTGACTGTGAGACACTGCAGCCTACATTAAGAAAAGAGGCGTTTGAATGCATGGCTTTACTTGATAAAATCCTGCTTTTATAGAATATGTAATGACCACGCGCCAGAATTACATCAATATCTATTATTATAATGACCTTTTTCAGACTCTGATCATTTGAAATGTAAACTGTCAGATCTGAATGGAAATAGGTCAAGAGAGGTTTCGTTTTTCTGCCTCTGCACCTGCTGAATACATGAGAAAGCACCAACTACTGTACATGTCCAGGAAAAACACTGGAGTTAAATCCTACATAGCTGCCAGATAGCTGCCTTTTACAGCCAGATTGTTGCCTTTTAAAATCACTTGTCATAGCCTCTCCTGGCCCTATGACAATCATTTTGATGATGATTACTCTACATTTTGCGTCATGTAACAGCATGTATAGAGATGGATATTAAGTGAGTTTGCAGTGGCTGCTAATTCATGCAGCAATACAAATGTGTGCTTTAAAATATAATGCATGTACAGCGGTGGAGGAGGTATTCAGATCCTTTACTTAAACTTACCATGAAGTCAAAATCAATGTTTAAGTGTTTTTTATATGTATTGCACAACATGTGTCCTATAACCCAGTATGTGCCCCAAAAAATGACAAAAAATTTGTTTTGCAGGTAATCCCGGGCATTTTAATGGCATTTCAAAGTTAGTCTTTTCTGCAAAAATGTTAAAAACAGTTGATCACTTGAGGGCGTTACAAAATTTGTGTCCAGTGAAACACTGTCCCGATTATGGCACAGCGGAGCATCGGAGGAGAATACGTCCATTCACCGGAGCAGACTGGGATGTTTTGGGGAAACTGTTCTCGCTGTAAAAAAAAACACAGCTTTAGAACTTTATTCACTGATTTGAGTGAAACTGTGTCATATTTTAGGGAGAAAATATTTTCTGGTTTCCCCTCCAATGTCCTCTGGCTGCTCAGCTTCAACTCTTGGTGATCTAATTACAGAGTTTCCTGATGGACAGATAACTTTAGCTTACTTGTTGCTGAAGTAGGTAACTGTAACTGTTAGCTGCCATTAGCAGAACCAGGTTCGGTAGCCTCCCAGTGAACACGACTTTGGTCACTTAGAATGAACACAGCCTCCGAGAATACAGTATCAAAGTTGTTTGCAGGATTTTCCTGATGAAAAGATGGCTTTACTTGTTGCTAAAGTAACTTAACTAATCGCTAACTGCCATGAGCTCAGTTAGATATGACTCAACCATGGGGGGCTGAGTTCTTGCTGCAAACCCAGCAATAAAACCACCTCGGTATTGTAGCCTATTTTAACTTCAGTTCACTATCATGTTTTATTCATGTTTTAGTTACAGATATACATATACATGCGGGTTAATGTTTAACAAAACATCTTCTTATAAACTTTTCATATGTTTTGTGTGCAAAAGTCTTAATTTGTGAAGTAACTAGTAACTAAAGCTGTCACAGACATGTAATGGAGTAAAACATATAATATTCCCTCTTAATTGTACTAGAGTAGAAATAAAAGTGTCATAAAAAGAAAAGACTCAAGCTCAGTACAAGTACCTCAAATTACTGCAGTACTAGAGTATGCACTTAGTTATATTCCACCACTGCAGTGTCGATGTAGCCAAAGTAGAAGCAAAGTTTTAGGTTTGTGCAAAATGTCTGCCATGTACAAAGTTTGTTGCAGGACAAGGGTAACCTCCACGATGCAAAGTAAGTAATGTCATTTAACAATTAAGAAAATAATTTGCAACTTCACTGGCTCTTTTTCCAGAAATCCTCTATTATGTTTGTAAACAATATTTCATCCATAGAGCTCAGCATAAATATTAATGTTAATTCTTTGGGACGGAGCAGACAGAGCTTCCCTTAAAGCATCTGGGCCAGAGAGGCATTCTGCTAAATGTTATTGATTTTCCACTCAGCAGAGAGCCAGATGAGGCTCTCAGTAATGCTAACGCGGAAAACGAAAAATTGTTCCTCTCTGTAGTGTTTCTGTATGAGGTTTACATCAAGGCTTTATTCAGTTAATCAGAAATGAGAGGACATGCTTGACTGTTTGACACTGATGTTATCAGCACACTCAAAGAAAAATAGATTTTTAAGGTTTTTGATGGATAGCTTGAGCCTGAAGCCAGACGTCAGATGACTCCTCCTCATAAAACTTTAATCCTTCATCTCATTTTGAATTAGATCACAAAGCTCAATGGCAAAAATAAGTGCATATTTGATTCCTGACATTTAAGATGCCTCTAGTTGGAGGCAACAGTTATAACTACTACTTTATGTCAGATTATATTCATTTAGCAGAAACTTTTAACCAATAATTCTGTTCAGTCTCCTTGTATGATTTTCAGTGGGGAGTTCATTCCAAAACTGTTGGGCAAACTATGATAACTTCTTTAAATTGTTAAAAATCTTAAAATTAACCTTAACTCACAGCCTCTCATGATATGTAAGTTTATTTTAATAAACCATTTAATAAATTGCTCTAGGAAGCAGTTGATAAGAAGTTTATATAATTAGAGATGTGCTAATCCACTTTTTTCTAGTTCCAATCCTATTATGATACCTGAATCTGGATTTCTGCCAATATCAATACTGGCACATTGGCTTTGCACACACTACAAGTTGTTGTCTTGCTTTTCTGTTTCAAGAAGAACATATCTCCAGACTAAGGACATAATGAGTTAGCAACTGTTAACTCAGTTGCACACTGTCTCATGTTCTGTTACTGCAGAGCCGCAAGCTCCTCCTGAACATCGAACTCATAGACTTCTGAGTGACAAAAAAAATATGGAGATTACAGGACATCTTTGTAGAATTGTTTGATTATTAAGTGTTTGATATATAGTTTAATTCATTTGTGCTACAATATCTTGGCTATGGGCTTTAAACTGAATTATTACATATTTATAATTCACAACAGATTATGGAATCTGGATCAGTGTGTGGACTGGTGATGTTCGTCTAATATCCAATGAGTGAATTAAATCAGTATCAGTACCCGATATCAATACTGATGTTGGATCAGATCGGTCCAAACTCTAGAATCAATCCCAGTTTACGGTAATACCACTGAGTAGGACTACGATTATTTTCACAATTGATTAATCTGCTGATAATTTTCATGATTAATCTGTTAACCATTAAGTCTGTAAAATGTAAAAATTAAAAAAAAAAAGTGAAAAATTCTTCAGTCCTCAAATTGCTTCTTTTTTTTCCAACCAACAGCTGAAAGTCCAAAGACTCTTCATTTACTATCATAAATGACAAAGAAAAGCACCAAATCCCTGCTTTTAAGAAGCTGGAACCAGCAAATGTTTGACATTTTTGCTTGAAAAATGACTGAAACAAAGACTCAATTATCAAAATATTTGGCAACTTTTTTCTTTCAATCAGTTGATTATTTGACTAATCTTTGCGGCTCTTTCATTCTATCAGACCACTTGTGATGTAAGAATCTAATGCAAAGAGTGCTGCTTTACATGCATGTTGATAAATTACAAGCAAAGTTTGATGAACAGATTAAGTGAGAGGCTAAAAAGGATGGGCAATTAGTACTGGTCAATTCCACCTGTCAGTCACACTAAACTAAACACACCCAATAAATATTCATTACAGTGGTTTTGTTGATGCATTTAGAGTGGATGATGACAAACATGACAAACATGATATTACTCTAAATAATGCTGGCATCCCCTATAAACTAGCTGGCAATTGCATAAGCAACCACAGATATCGTGACTCTCTCTGAGCTCTCAGATATTGACCGGGTTGCTATGATGGCTTCTCTGACTGTGCCACAAAACGAGACCACAATGGGAGTCCAGCAATAAAGCGGCGAGATGAAAGAGTGAATGTTTTTTGCAGGCAATTCAGAATGTGAGTGTGTGTTTGATGTAGGCCTTATGTAACAGACCCGAGCCCATCGAGGTGGGTGAGGGAAGAGACAGTGTCCGTCCTCCAGGGCCTTTCAAGGTGATGTCGGCACAGAGGGGAGGATCGAGGATGTTGGAGGGAGAAGATCTGGGAATCTCCCGTCATCGCTTTCTCCTTCCCGTTTGTTTTCTCCTCTGTCTGTGTGTTTTTCTCCGCCTCTCTCGTCTTTGCTGCCCCGCGCTGCCTTTTATCATGACGCTCTCTCTGTGTGTGGCTCCAGAGAAAGTGCTCCAGGTTCATGATGTGATGAAGTAATGAGAAGAGACGTGGTGATTCAGCAGTTTCAGCCCAAAGGCCACATCTGCTCTCTTTCCTTTGCTCTCTATATCTGTCTCCATCTCTCCTGCTCCCTCTTTCTGTTCTTCCCTTTCTTTATCTCTCTATTTATCTATTGAGGATGTGCTCGGCCGTTTCTGCCTGAGTTCCACTGAGCCTATTTACCACCTATTTTGCATAAATACCCATCAGAGGAGATTATTTTGGACCGTTGACTTCTCAACATGACTCATGGTAGAGGGTTTGACTGCAGGTTGATGCACAGTTGTCTGACCAGCAGGGGCTGATGGGAATGTTACCCATTTGCCCTGCAGTTAAAGTCTGAGCTTTAAACTGCAGCTTTAACTGGTTGGTGTTTAAAAGCATACTGATGAGCCAACAAGAACCAACATTTGAAGTTGCTTGACAGAAGTGGTGGGGCATAAACATTATTTTAATTAGTAATCCCTATTGCATCAGTGTTTGCAAAATTCAGTCCTTTTTCAAACAAACTGACTGGGAAACGTAAAAGCAAAAAAAAAAAAAAAAAAGAAATCCTCCACCAAGGCCAATAGTCCAGTCTTCTATAATATGCAAATCTGCAAACACAACCACCATATATGTCTGGATATATAGATAAGCATCTGCAACATATTGTAAGACAAAGCAAAACTGGTTCAAATGAAGGCAGTCTGCATGGATGTTTTATCACCAACAAAGTTATAATGTATGATTGTTAATGCGTTGTAAGAATCCATTTGCTATTAAGTGTGTTATTGTAGCCCACAATAACCTTTAAATTGCTTATTTCAGTAACATCAACTTGGGAATCAGTCAGGATGATTAAGACATTGCTCATCTCTTACACACCTGCTTCATTTGTTTCTGCAGTGATATTTGAGGTGGCTGTTATGTTTTCTTGTATGTTTAGTTGCGGCACAACAGTCACTTTAATTACGACAGGTAAACACGTTTGTGATAAATTCCAGCCCGTTCTCATTCCCAGGTTGTCAAATACCTATGTTTGTCATGCCCTTGGTGACTCATCTAAACCCACAAGGTACTCTTTATCAGGGCTTTCAGGTGACTTCAAAGTAAACCCATCTGCGGTTGTATGAGACACACATTTTTGTCATTGTATCAAGAGTGAGAAAGTCCACATCTGGAAGAGGTGGAATGGATGAGTCAAACAAACACAGGACTTTCAACCAGGAGATCGGGGTTTGTGTCCCATGTGAAAATCAGAACGTTATTAAAAGTTTTGAGGTACATTAGGTGCGTCACGTGACTTTGGTCACTTGCTTCGCTGATGTTTCGGGATGTCACAATACCAGAAATTTAGTGGTCAGCACTATTTTGAATGATTCTCGATACCTAATACCTAAACCTAGCATACTATTTTTTTTCTCAAAACATGATCTTTTCTTAAACCTACCCAAGTAGTTTTGGTGCCTAAACCTACCCACACTGCAACTGTTTCATTATGTTAATTACATGATAAAAAGGCTTTCTGGCAGCATCTTATACACCCACTAAAGGGTACCTTGTGCGTCAGTATGAGACCCCAAGGGGCAGTGACAAAGCAGCGTTGGTAGATGACAAGCTGGGATGAGAACCATTGAACCATTGAATTTGCTATAGCGCAGTTGTTTCTATTGACCTGTCTCACAATGCTAACAAAAAAGAAAAACAATATATGTATCCATACCGCGATTTGGATCCACTCCAAAATGCAATCTTGTTTTTCTTGACCCATGCGACACCCTCTCATCAAATTTCATGAAAATCAGGTCAGTAGTTTTTCTGTAATCCAGCTGACAGGCAGACAAACAAAGCCACAAACAAACCAAACCAAAAACATAACCTCCTCAGCGGAGGTAATATTAGAAAAAATGCACCATATTTCTATTGGGATTATTTGGTTTAATGTGGTTGCACAGCAGAAAAATGCTGTTTTTATTAACACATTTCTGATATGATGACACTGACCTGAACTGAATGTAAACAGGAATGTTAAGTTTGTGTATGTCTGTGTGCTTCTAGTCATGCATGCATTTCAAAAAAAAAAAATTCTCCCTCGCCAGTGGAGACAGGAGTACACAGTGAGAGCAGGTGGGGAGGTGGAGCCTTGCCTATCTCCATCAACATCTCACACACACACACGCACACACACATTTACAAGCACCTGCACTCTCTGTTTCTATTTTCTGTCCTCTAATTATACACGGTATGCAATAATTCATCATTTTTCTGTGATATACAGCACTGTTCCTCGCTCCTACTGACTGAGTTTACTATATAACAGCAGTTTGGGAATAAACCTGTTCATTGTTAAAGGTTATTTTGTAAGAATGCTTCCTTTCCACTCTAAATACACCTTTTCACAGCCCACACATATGCAACATACAGTACGTACACTGTAATCAGCAAACAGGTCACAGTATTGTCGACAGTGCTTGTGATTTCTCCTGGATGTTTCTCTTCATGGCAGTGATTAGGAATTATTGGTGGTTCTCAGCTGCAGGTCACATTTCTACGCACTCTGGCTGAGACCTTATTACAGCCGACGGCGGTGTCATGTTGACTTTATGAGGTCCTCTTGGTTTCAACTTCCTGATGTCTTGTACCTCTCAGCTGTTGTCAGACTAGACCAGTGGTATTTTCAGCCTGAGAGCCATGATACAGAAGCAACTCCAAGGTAAAATGTGTGACCTTGTAACTTCCAAAATAGGACATGATTGTTCTACGAGTTAAAAACTTTTTTTTTGTATTAAAGCAGTGTTGGGAAGGTTACTGTACTTTTGAAATGTAATAGGTTACAGATTACTACTTACCCTGCTAAAAATGCAATAAGTAATGTAACTATTATAAATAATCAAAATAATGTAACTTGTTACGTTTGATTATTTTTCTAAAAAATGTTTTAAACTGGGCAATAAATTCCTAAAAACATAACTTTAAACCAGGCAATGTAAACTATAGACTGTTTTTTTAAGGACTGATAATGAAGTGGATGAAAATCTGAAATTTTATGCCCATAATGTTGAGTAAATTTTTTCCTTCTGGTATTGAAAATGATATTGGATATTGCTATTTTTCAAAGGTATTATATTGAAATGAGAAAACTCTAGTATTGTGGCAACACTATAACCTACCTGTAGATGTAATGTTAGAGGCTTTTTCTGTTTTCATATGGAAAATATTGCTAAATTTCCAGTACTTGCCTGACGACATATTCACCCACCTTGACTACAGGTATACTGAGAGCAATGCACATTGATTTGATTGGCAGATGGAGGTGATGCAAATTCAAACATGAGAACCACTCAAGAACAACTTTCAAAATTTGAGTGCATACTGCCCGACGACTGGAGCCTGTCTGTACACAGAGACAGCTCCTAAAGCCGTCCTACCGTGATGGTGTGCACTTATGTGTCCGACGGCTTGCTGACCCTCATTGTCCAGAATATGCCAAAAGATTCTGCACCGCAAAAAAATGCAAAGCAAGAGAATGATTGTTATATAAGCTTTTATCAAAAAGAATATATTTGATAACTCCTTTGTAATCGCCAACATTTGTGATGAGTCATGAGTTGTCATGAGTAATTTAACCACATTTTTTTCTCAGTAACTGTAAAGGATTACAATTACATTTATTATAAGTTACTCCCCAACACTGGTTTAGAAGTAAGTGTTTAAACTGGTTTTGGGGTTCAAACTTGACTGTCCTCAAAAGAAATTAAACATTTATAATTTGTGGCTAATATGATTTATGTTTACTTTTACCAGACAAAGACTGATAATGGCTGTGTGAGTTATGTAGCATGATGTTGTTATTACAGCTACAAAACCTCAGTTGGTGTTCATTTAACATCTTATACAAACAGTCAATACTTCTTTTCAGCAATGGCTGCATTCTTTCTCTTAAGTCTCTTAAGCAGTTCTGACCGGACCTGAAATATTTAGTCAGTTCATCAGGTAGCTGATAAACAGACAATCAATCAGCAACAATTTCAAGCACAAGGCTAAATGATTAAATGATCAGTAGAGAAAACAACAGATTAATTGGCAGTGCAGCCCCAATCATGACTATAATAGTGGTCATGATTAGGGTTTTCCCTAACCTTACCAGTTAGTTTTTGTGCCTAACCCTAACCACACCTGAACTATCAGGAAGCAGTCATAAGAATATTTTTTAACATAAAGGCAATGATGAAAGATGTACTCCTGCTGTTAGTTGAATCACATCAGAAAACCCTCATATAAGCTGTTTTGCAATGAAAAACGATGTGTGTTGTTTTTAGTTTGGATGATTTGTTTGTTTAATCTTGTGATTTTGTGACTTGTCTATGCACAGAAAGAAACAGCTCTTAGCTGTTCATTTTTTAACATAAATACTGGCATCATGAATTAAGAGCTGGTGACAAAGTCTTTAAAAAAATCAAATATATGTGATTAATCTTTCTATTAAGTAATTTATATGTTGTTTTCTTGGCAGTCCTTGAACACTCATATAGTCATATTTCACTGGATGGCAGAATTATCGCTGGTTTTGTTGTGCAGCTTTAGTGATTAGCATTTTCTAATATGCTTAATATTCCATACTGTCTCTGTGAAGGAATATCGAAGTAAACAGAGGCCTCGTGTTTGTTCTCAGGGGACTATTACTGAATGCAGATTTGTGGCACTGGCTATGTCAATACAGACTGAGTAATAACCAGCATTAAGAAGAGCTTTTACCCCTGAGGCCTGTGATAAAGATTACCTGTTATATGTCAAGAGAAGTAGTTAGCCTTTTAGCTAATTTGAATGCGACAGTAAGGAAAACATCCCCTCTGTGTATTGGTAAATACGTCGGCTGTTTCCCTGAACTTTTTCATGACTTTGCTCTTTTTTCCACGCTCTAAACTGTGGCAGACATTTTGTAAAGACAATTAGATAAGCACAGTACTTACTGCCTGTACTATCTCCATAAATTTACTCCTCAACAGGCTGTTAAGCTAACAGAGCCAAACAGCTTGAGGGGCTTTGTTCCAAAAAGTTAATCTATCCAAGAAGCCACAGGCAGCAGAATAGTCTGAATGAATGGTTCAGTGACTGATGTCAAAAGCAATCTAAGGTGATCTCTTGTCACAACAAGGAGTAAATGAGCTGATTTTGACATCCTTTTAAAGATCCAGTGTGTAAGATTTACAGGAATTTATTGGCAGAATATGGCAGAAATATATTAATATTCATAAGTATGTTTTAATTAGTGTATCATCACTACAAGAATTGTTGAGTCTGCCATGTTGCACCGCCATATTACAGGAGCCCAGAACGAACAAACAAAACTCTTGCTAATGATACAGCCTTTCACGTTTTTCATGAGCCATAGTTTCACTTGTGTTCAACTCCATTTAATAAAATCATACCAAGAAATAAACCAAAGAAACAGTCTTTTATGGGGTGGGTTTATCAAGCAGTTTAGCAGGTATCACTGAACTGGAGGAGTTTCAATACTAATACTAATTTGTACTGGGTTATTTTAATGGATACCTTAAAGGTATTGAGTACTGATACCCAAAATGTGTCTGTAATCTGTTTAAGACAGTGGCCAGAGAAAATATTTTATACAAGGATATCAAACTACCCTCACGGGGTGGAAATTGAATATATTGCAGGGTAAAAATAAGTGCTGCACTTCAAAGTGCATTTCAAGCACATTAGAAACAGTTAATGATGTAAAAATCAACTTATCTCAGATGATAAGGGCATCAGGTTAAAGATCAATGCCCCAGGCCAGTAGACATGCCAGCCATTACTATTTTTTTCATTCAATCTCACATTTTGACCTTTAGTCTGATTATAGCATGAGCATACTGTACAAACAGACCTCTTCAGTCCTCTTCTATTAAATGGCCTCTTCAGTAGGATGATGAGGAGGCACTACTAAAGAGTAGCTTATTACCAGAACAGTTCTGTATAGATGCATCTATTGGAGCTACCACACAGAAGCTGTGACGATGCAACTATATTATGATAGAGTAAAATACTGCCATAATATAGTTGCATTGAATCTATAGTTCAATTTCAGGAGACACAAGTAAAGTAGAGTTTAGTAAAACTGAGTACTTCTATCATAGGAAACATTCTACTTTATCAACCAAGATAAACTAGATGTGACGAGGCAGTCATGGCTCATTGTGTCCTCCTATAGCTGTGTACGCTGCAGTGAACTGATTGACCAACAGAGTGACCTTTCCCATCTGCCACTTGCAACTAAAGTCACATAAATTGGCAACTGGGAAAAGCAATTTGCACAAATATACAAATCCTGCAAAGATTGTATTGATCGTATTGTTCGTATTGCTGGTTGTATTGTGTGTTGGGTGCCACTCTGAGTCCTCTGCAGTATTCCAGAGATAAACCTGTTACTATGCATGAGGCATACCACCTAGGAGGGCCATAAACGAGACCAATCAGCATCACAACCTCTGGTGAAATAGCCCGCTGTTGCTATGGCAACAGATAATCCTCTTCAATAATCTTGAAAATTTATGGTTGAATGGAGGCATTGATGTGATCTGGCCACAAAGAACTGTTTACAGTTTACATTTACTTTTTCTGCACGAGTTGCACAAAATAAATTGAACAAACAGGACATCAAGGCTGTACATTCACACAAGAGAATTTAGGCTTCCTCATCTCACATCTCACCCTCTCTTTCCGGCTGTCTTTCTACATCTTATTTCAACTTTTGTAGACATTTTCTGAACATGAAATACAAAATACCACAAGTACACGTATTAACAAACTCCAGCCATGACAAAATGCAAGTGATTAATGAGATAAGTAATCGGTACATCATACATATTGTCACATGTCACATTGATGACTGTTTATTGTCTATCATATGCATATATGTGTTGTATTTCACAATCTGACCAGTGTTTGCTGGGATGCAGTCTTTGAGCGTTAAGTTACTCAGCAGCCGTGAACATGATATAACATTAAGACCCCTAGGGTTCTCTGTCTAAAATGTGTCAGAGAGAAACATTAAAAAATCATGTGGAGATGGACCTCCCAGCTGAGTTAAGGAATTGAAGAATTAACATTAGCTAGCTTACATTAGCCAGCTACACTTGTGAAATCTGCTAGTGAGAGTCATCACTTTAGCCGACAAAATCCACAGTCTTCTAGTAATGAGAAGCTGCTGTTGTTTACTTCACTGTGGAACCAAAGACCTTGCGTTGTGACAGTTACTCCCAGTTTTGATGTTGAATTGTTAAACTGTTATCACTGCAAATGACATATTTGCAGTGTGAGAATGGAAAGACAGGCATATAGTTGTAACTAAGGAGGGTGGGGCTTCATGAAGGGTCAGTTGGACCGAAATGCAGAGCAGAAGCAGACTGGTGTAGTTAGAGGCAATTTCAGGAAAACTCAAAACATAAAGTCAAAAAACTAAAGCTTAAGTAGTCCAAACAAACAAAGTCCAAAGTCTGTGACATCCAGATAAAGTCCAAAAACCACAAGGAAACACTAAGCAAATTGGCAACTAAGGAGGGAAAGACACAAGACTAAATGCAGAGGGAAGCTAATTAGGGGGAAACAATAAATAAAACAGGAAACACATAAACTAACACCCAAAATAATTGTTGTGTCTCAATTCACATACTTATGTACTTACACTGACCCAGGTGGCTGAGGAAGCAGAAGTGACTACGGTGGCTGTAAATTATACGGATTTAAGTCATGCTTGTATTTTTATCAATAAATACCACCATACTCTTGTCAGATTGAAGCCACCAATACATTTATTTGGTTGAGTTTGTGAAGATTTGGTACCACAATGAATTGAACACAAATGAACAAATATGTTTTGGCGAGTGACAGTAAAGCTCCGCCTGGCTTCAGTTTGCACGATCGTCATTTCTGGGCACAAAGGTCGTCCTCGATTTGAGACAGCACTACCCTGCCGAAATTTGCACGCTATGCAAGTGACTAATAGTGTGCAAAGTGTACTACATGACAGTTTACTAACAGAAGTCTGTGAATTGAGACACAGCCCATGTCACACCCTTTGATTTCTTACATTAGAGGTTGGGCTGCACAATACAGTAAATCATATTGCAATTATTTTGACAGATATTGGAATTGTGATATCATTAATGATTGGTGGGAATGAACATTTTGCATCTCATTTATAGATCAGGACATCTCTGCAGCACTACAGTACTTCATGATAATGCTGTTTTTTCACACATTTTTCCTTTATCGAAAAATTGCAGCTTCTACGATTTGGCTTTTGCACATGGCCATATTCCAATTTTGATAATATTTGAATTAATTGTGCAGCCCTAATTAGAGGGTTTTTCAACAGATGGCATCCCTCTACATGGCTGTTTGAGACTGTTTAATTTGCATTGAAGTGGCTAAAATTGTGATAATTCAAAGAGTAATTTAAATTAGTTTGTGAGGCTCAGAAATAGTTTCTGTCTCTTCTTCTTTATTTTGTAATCATTGTTTTTTTAGGGGGCCAGTAGGCACCATGTGACTGTAGACACATGGGGATTTTGACATGTGCCAAAATGACCTCATGGCTCAGGGCGAGTACTGTTAAAAAAATATATAGTTCACACGAGGCTTCGTCAGAGGCCACGTCAGAAGACAAAAGTGTTTATACTGTTGCTCTTCCCTACGGCCACAATCGAAGGTGCCTGGCGTCATAGAGAAGTGAGCAATGTGATAATCACTTTAAACTTGATTATATCACGTCTCCCCCTCTTCACATCTTCAGACAACCTTGCCTCCTGGGAAGAGAAAAGAAAGGAAACGGTGCTTAAGGGAGTTCAAACCCTGCCAACCTTTTCACCTCCAGTGGGTGTGAATGTCAGATTGTCGGTTTTGGAAAGTTACAGAAATAGTTGGACACAGCTCCCCCAAATCTGAAAGGTGGGGGAGGTGGTGGTGCCTGATGGAGCTCCACAATAATGTAATAAAATCATATTGTGACTGTTTTGACAGATATTGCAATATGATTAGCGGGGATGATCATTTTTGCATTGCAATTTTCTTTTCTTTTTCACAGAAAAAAAAAAAAAACATGATGATGTGACATTTGTTGGGGTCTGTACCATCTGGAGAACAAGATTTGTAGGCCAGGGCATCTCTGCAGCACTTCATTATAAGGATGTTTGTCACACATTTTACCTTCCTCAAAAAATTCCAGCATCTGTGATTTCGATATGGCATTTGGCCATGTCGTGATTTAGATAATATTTCCCTCTGGAGTCCACGATCACGCCGGCGTGATCAAATCACGTGACGTTTTCAAAGCGCCGTAAAAAAAAAACTAGGTCACCTAGAGCGCTGCTGTCGAGTTTACTCGAAAGTGCGGATTTGAAACTCTCTCCCAGTTTTTATCTGGTGTGGATAGACCAAGTAAAACCGGAGATATGATCGTTTTGATTTGATAGCACAAAATATAGTCATCCGAGCGTAAAAGTGCGATGGGATGAGACGGCAGGCGCTGCATTTCTTTACATATATTCGTCATTTTTTGTCATTTTACAAAACGGGAAGAAGTGGTCGAATCAGTTGATACCACTCTACGTGATGACTATACCAGAGACGTCCGCTGTAGATCCGGGGGGGCGCCAAAATCGCTAAACCGGAAGCCAACCGCGGGAATTAGCAGCGAGAAGAAGAAGAAGAGGAAGAAGTGTTTTACTAGGAAGAAGAAAGAGTGTTTGAAAGAGAAGAAGTCAGAAGAAGAAGAAGAAGAAGAAGACGGAGTGTTTCGAGGTGAAAATGAGGTTGTAATTGAATGTCCATCAAGCCCTCAAGCTGTTTTATGGCGAGAAAGACGCGGAGAGTGAGCTTATTTCATCTTCATCATCCGAGGATGAGGAGGGTGGCGGTGACGGACCTGTCTTTTGTCAGCGACGATGTTGCCCGTGATGAGAGGCAAGTCAAACTAATCATGAATATTTACAGCTTCTGTTTTGTTTATTGCTGTATTGTAAACTTTATAAACCTGTTTTATATGCATATAACATTATTTATTTAGGTAGATTTATGTGTGCAGAAGATCAGGGCTGAAATGATAACAGATGGCAAAATGTTTGGCATTTTGTTTCCCCCTTTATCTGAACTCTCATACTCATTTCAAAGAGATGGATATACTGATTTTATCAGAGTTTATATATTTTATGTTCTTTATGTTTCTTTCTTTCTTTATTTATTACTTGTAAGTGTTTGTAAACTGAGTGCTCACATTGTTGTAGGGAGTCAGAGAATTACAATTTTAGTGCCCACATTTGAATTCACTATCCATCATGTGCATATGAACAATAATCTGAATAATCTCTAATTTTTTATGTTATTATCATGTGTATATATACAGATATGAGGATAGTGGACCCTCTACACGGAGGCCTACCCGGAGAGGGCGTGGGAGGAGGAGTCAGATGAGGTCCAGATCTCCACAGGCTCAGCCACACCATTGCTTGGAGCCCTGGAGAACTGGAAACAACCCTGACACTGCCCCACAAATTAGCTGCTTCATGCCACAGAGAACACCAGGAGCCTAGGTGGACACTGATGCAGCCTATTCACCTCTGGACCTGTTTCAGCTGTACTTCTCCCCAACCACAGTGCACACACTCTGTACCAACACCAACAATCAGAATCAGAAATACTTTATTTATCCCCAAGGGGAAATTGTTGATTGCATGCAGCAAAGAGCAAAGAAATGGGGAAGAAGTACAGCTGGGCTGATGTTGAAGTTGAGGAGCTCTACAAGTTCCTTGGGCTCCTTACATGCACATCACTGGTGTCACTGCTGAGCATTGCAGATTACTTGAAACAGAACACTATTACATCCGTGCCGTTTCCAGCTACAGTGATGGCGAGGGACTGTTTCAGGGCTTTTTTTTTTACCTCTTATGTTACATTTGCACTATTTGGAACTCTGGGAATAGCTATTTGAGACTTTGGGTATGCAAAGCACTGGTGTTGCTCTCTGTATAATTATGCACTTAGTTTGTTTTGAAGAGTTGCAGCTGACAAGGTAAAAAAACGCCTATAGAAATATATGCTTTTTATTGAAAATATTTGTATAAAGTATTACTTTATTTCAATTTTACATTTATATGTTCATATTTGCAACCTATATTTACTTTTTCAAGTTCCAAAACAGTTCATTGAGCATGTTTGTGTTTTTTATTGTAATAAATATTAGATTTTTTCAATTCGAATTTGATAATTTCTGTGTATTTTTGGGCCCAGAGTGTTAATGAAGTAGGTTAAAGTGAAAAAAATAATTATCGGATCATATAGATGAGGTTGTGCTGAAAAAAAAGATACCAAGCATGGGCATGTTAAACATTTTTTTATGTGGTATATAAAGGTATTTAAAGGCAAAATCAAAAGTATTCAAAAACGGCCAAAATAGGCTTAGACTGCAGAGGGTTAATTAAGCAGCATTAGTTCCCGAAGATGGTTGACCATCCGACAAGCACTTCTGTTGAAGCATAGTGGCCCATTAATCCCCAATTACCCATTACTTCCAATAGAAATGAAAAATTCTTAAATACCTGCATCTGTAGATCATTTTAATGTCATTAACGTGTGCAGTGAATCAACAGAAGGTCACTAGTTCAACCAAAGGAGGAGCCCACGTGAGCACAAAATGCAGAATCCTGACTTTGTCGTTATATGACCTCGAGAGTTTGACTGGAATGAATGGAGCACCAGTTATTTTATCTTTTAACATCCTGTCTGTATGAGAAGTGGAAATGTGTTTCATTGTGTAGACATCTGCTGCTTGTAATCACCTACAGTATAGACAACATTTTTAGCCAGTATCTGAAGATTCAAGAGGTTTATTTGTCACATATACAAGTGTGCATAATGAAATGTTATAAATATATAATTATAACATACAGTGTGAAGGACTGCCAGAGCTACAAGAAGCCTTTATTCTACAGCAGTCTGACAAACATTGGCTGCTGTTTACATACTGTAGCAGTGCTGGTAAATACATCACTTCTCCCACATAGCGCTGAAATCATCTGGTCATGTTGTTATTATGGTGACTGATCAGAATGTGTTGTTATTTGTGTTTTATTATGTTGTTTACATTACGATATGTCATAACAGAGGTTCTTGGTTGGCTGTTCAAAATGCATGCTCATACAATATTTCTTTATCAAAACACAGACCGTCACAGTGGAGGCTCATTTGGTTTGAACTCAAGATAATCCACAGATCTTATTGTGAACAATTTCATGTAGCAACTACTTTCTTTCTATTAGAGATACTTCTATTAGAAAGAAAGTAGTTTCAATTCTTTCTTACTTTTCAATTCTTAAGTAGTACAAGTAGATTCTACTGCCGGAAAAAAGTAGTTCCTACATGAACCTGCTCACAACCAGGTCATGGTTTTTGGAAAGAGACACTGATTTTGAATTTTTCAAATTTTATTTATTTATTTATTTATTTATTTATTTATTTGGGTGCTTTGAGCTTCACTGGACTCGTGCCATTTAGTCCTAATATATTGGAGAGAAGGCAGAAAACTCTACAGCTGATATCGCCAAAACATGGCAACTCACACCAAAGTTATCTAGATGGATAAATAGCACTACAGGCCAGAGGGAAATGATTTATTTTCTATTTGGAGTGAACTATCCCTTTAATAACATTACAAATCAAAATAAGCTGCATAATCATGCTGATAAGTTAAGTATCAGAGCTCTTTGTTACTGCTGCAATGCACAGTTAGTTAGTTCAGCTGGGTGTAAACACAACTTTGCACCAAAGATAGTTTTTTTTATTAAATATCTGTGGTGGATGTGGTTGTCAGGACAACTGCCCTCCTCAAAAGTGTGGACGTGTGTTCCCAATTTTGAGTGTACGGTAGGCTGTGTGAACAAATTATGACTGCAGCTTTATAGCCAGTAATAACAACCAGAAGCTAAGAGACAAAAAAATGAAGCAAATGAGCAGACCTCATAAGGTCATAATAGAGAGAAGAGCAGCAGCAGCAGCAGCAGCTTGTGAGTTTAATTATGATTTACCCTTTGAATTTTTGAAGCACTGGCATTTAGTTTTCAAAAGGTTTTCAAAATATTTACTCTTTTGGGATAAAGACACAAAATATTCCCCTTATTAGTAGAAATGTGGCTTATGTCAGCCCGAGAAAAAGCAAGCAAGAGGAGTTTGAGTTATGATTGTTTTGTCAAGTTCTAGACATTTTCTCACGAGTGTTTTGTCCACAAACTACTAAACTCAAAACTGCAAGTTCAGCAGGCTGTATTCTCGAGTTGTTAGGTTGAGTTTTTAGCTGTCAAGTAGCTTTTCTTCAACTATTGTTACTGAGAACACTGTGCATACGAAAAGGGTAACATCCTGTTTTAATTCTTGCCACTGCTGAAAATTAAACTTATTTTTTTAACAAAAGGAAAAAGGCTGCTCAGGTCCTCAATACAGAAATTGTCTGGCTGACTATTGTGCCTGCATTATGCAGCATAAAAGCCAACTGGAGTTTTAACTGCAGTGAGCAATTATAAGGATCGATAAGTTCTTCAAATCTCGCCTAAATCCTTCTGTTATATGTACTTTTTAAAATTAGCGTGGACTTTAAGTTGTCTCATAATAGTCCCTTAGCTTCTGAATAAGGAGAATGTGTCTCTGTGTATGTGTATGTGTGTGTTATGTGTGTTTCTGAGAGAGAGATTGTGAGAGAACAATTTTGGCACTTGCTGTGATAATATCACTAGCAGAGGAAAAGGAGTTATTATGCAAACAAATATTTAACAAATTCCTAGAGTTTAATTACAGCTGAGAAAAGAAGCCAGCAGTCACATCCAGTAGAGTTTTTTTAATAATCGTGGGCCACATGCACAGAACTGAAAGAATTCACGCCATATATTCTTGGTAAAGGTACGGCCATTCAACTCATGCTGAGAACTGCTAGTGGAAATTTACAACAAATGAAAAACAAATTCTTACGGAATTATTGTCTCACTTTAGCTTTTATAACTTAACTGACATTAGGGTCAGATAAGCAGTGCACACACACACAGACAAAAACTACCACAAACATGGGAAACTCACTGTCGCATAAATATCAGCACGGTGCTGTTTCAGTATTGACATGTTTTAATTATTTATTTCTACCTAATTGGATTTATAAGATGGATGATTTGCTGTAAAACTGTCTCCAGGTTTACAGGCAGGGGTTTATTCTCTGATTAATCACACTTTGGACTAATTACTCAGGCAAAATTGCAGCAGAGGAGGCATCATTGACATCACAGACAGGGCATGATATTATATATCAAGAAGTAAACCCTTCCTTAGTGGACAGCTCTGGTCCAAGTGGGGGGCTGCATGATTTGACCTCCTTATTATATGGACTTAAATTGACCAAACTGAGCACAGATCACGAGAGACTGCATCGTCTATTCAGTGGTGTTTTTCCCCTCACACACACACAGAGATGTCAAAAAAAAAAGTGATTTGACAACGATGTTTTTTCACTGCTTTTATAACTTCTTCCTGCTGTCTAAATTCTGTTTATCTCACATCTAACAGCAGCACAAAGACACACATGGTCTATCTCTGCTGTCCTAGTTGCCATGGAAACACACTAATTAGATTGTTTTGCATTTAAGAGGCTGACATACAATATGTGCTGTATCGCTGACATCATTAGTGTACAGTTGCAGCCTATTAAAAGTGGTCAGAGTGGAATATGCTTTCCTTGAGCCTCATAGAGGTCAGTGTGTGACTGTTCGCAGAGGATAACTGCATTCAACAAATGACACAGTTAAATGTTACCTTTACCACTCCACATTTTGCATATGTATTGAAGGGAAAATTTGGCACTTTCATGTGGATGACCAGTCAGTTTTTATGGTAAATGTAGTAAGTAAGTTAATAAGTAAGTAAGAATTTTCCCTTAAATATGAGGACTTTAGACATATTTACTGTTTTCAACAAACTCTCTTAACTCAAACTTGACGTAGATCAATTTGAGTTCAACAAGCGACACCTATTCATAGGGCAGCACAGTTGATCGAATATTAATCTTTTTGGCTTCCTACAATTACTTGTGCATAATAGACTGTGATATTGATGTTTAAACTCATAGAAAGCTACGCTGCATATCAAACAAAGTGCTTTCTAAACTAATAGCCAGCCACCCTGCAGAAGCAGCCTGTGCAGTTTTCTGGATTTTGCTCCTGCAGTAGAAGAGTAATATACAACAGAAGAGCTAATCTCTCAGACCATCATCTGTTGTTTGGAAGTATTTCGGATGTGCGGCAAGTGATGTTGAGCAAGAACAAATCCTATGCGAAGAGTGCATCAGACTTGTGTCTGCACCATAATGCAACACAACTAACTTGTTCAACCACCTGAAAAAAAACACTATGAACTGCAGTAAGATGAATGCATGATGGCCAAGAAGAATGATGGTGCTAATGTTGCCTCACTGAATCCTCATCCTTTTCCAGCAACAACTCAGACATCCATAACAGCAACGTTGTGTTATCGTATGAATGTAGCACAACATGGAAGTGAAAGCCCTGTTGATTTAATTTTCGGTAAAGAGTTTTGGTACATTTTTTTTGTATTGTGCTTCTAGGAGACACACTGTGAATGAGGTCTTATTTTGGTGCACAGGTTTGTACATTAGCAGGGATGTAGCACAACACTGAAGAGAAAACAGTGCTCTGCTTATTTAAATGTTGAAGTGCAATGAAAACATTTTGTTCCCAAAATAAATGAATAATCATGGTATATAGTTGCGATCTGTTGTGATACTGTCAATATAATCATGAATATCATTTTTGCCATAATCGTGCAGCCCTACCTGTTCATGAGTAAGTACTCATTTGTGAATTTTGATCATTACGATAATCCATGCCGCTAAAATTGCCATATAAGGCTGCCTATTCCACTCCATGTGTGGGAAAGTTTCATCGACAAAAATGTTACCAAGAATTTGACATTGTTAGCAGAGTTTGTAGCAGCATTAGAGGACCCAAAGTAATTAGAAAATGTTAATAATAGAGCTGTCAACAACATGAAAATGTGAATTTATCCATCTAAGAAGTAGATGGTACTAATACTCCAGTTCGGTGTCATTATAGCATTGTAGAAAAAGAGAGTGTAAAGAGATGACGCAGTTACAACTGGACCCCTCATGAACTTCTTTCATACACAAGATTAAGATCACAGGCAACCTCCACAACTATTACAAATAACTAGAGGTCTAAAGTTAATCCTAGTCTGTTTGAATAGGTGAACAGTGCTTAAGAGAAAATTCGATGAATGATTCTTGCCAGTGCTCCTTGTGGCTGGCAGCTCATGCCATTAAGTAATACTGTAATTGTGCTGAAAGTACACATAATTTGATCAGCTCAGCAGTAGTGCACTGCAATAAGCTGACTGGGCGAGGGTTTTTCCCATGAGCCGGCCCTGTATGTGCTCAGAGAGCTGCACAGACCTCTGGAAAGAAGCACCTATCTAATGGCATATACGTCTACTGTGTGATTAAACGCAGGGCGGAGGGCTTCCAAAATTAATTCTGAGCCCTGTGGATTCCCTCTGGTAGAATTTAGATGGAGAGTCATGTCTACTTGGTGTATCCCTTTTGTCTGCGAGCTGTGAGAGGAGTAGGTTCAGCCCGCCTTTGTTTGTCCTCCATTAAGCTGGGGTCGATGTGAAGCTCAGTTAGTTTTGGAGTCAGCAGGGAATCTGGAGTATCTGACAGATAGAGGAAGTAAGGAGTAGAGGGGAAAATAGAGAGAAAAGAGAAACCAGACAGGAGAACAGAGATGATGACAGAGAGAGCTGGTAGGAAAGGAGGATACGATCAGGATAGAGAGAAGATGGAGGGAAAATGAGCTCAGCAGAAGCCAAGATTGTCCATCCATAACCATTAGCTACTTATGGTGTATAACAAGAAGCTGTATCAAACAGGGCTCAAGGCTTTTCTTTTCTCCCCTGGTAGATATCTTCTCAGTGTCTGTTGCTCTCTCTCCGCCTCTTGCTTTCCCTCCCTGTCTTGGTTCAATCCACATAATGAGAAGCTCCTATCCATCAAAGGATCAGATAGGCCTAAAGCCGGTCTGAGCCACTGGCTGCTCGTATCACTACTGACTCTTGGTGTTGCCTACGCATTGGTTGCTAAGGAGGACATGAAAAAGACAGATACAGTACAAGACATTTACTGTAGGTAGTATGTATTTATGAAGTTTGACCAAGGCAATCTTGAAATATATGATCTCTTTTACCAGAGACACCTGGCCATAATGGCAGTATAGAACAGTCAACACATAAAAACACACAATTCATTTACCGCATTCACAAAATAAGACCTAAGAGGCATGAGAGAACTTTAACATTCCTCTGGAAAGTGTCTTTGAAGGTGATATTTGAATGCCTAAAGGCAGTGTTTTCAAATTGGGTTCATTTTGCAAGTTATTCCAAGCCCTGTGTGTGTAACACATAAGTGCAGTTTTGCCCAGTTCAGAACAAAACTCTGTGGACAATGAAAATTATCCATCTTGATTAATCAGACTCAGGTTTTCAAACTTTTTGTGCCCAAGGCACACCAGAGGGCAAGCCAAAATCTCAAGGCATACCTGTATTCATATATGTGCAAAATAGCCTCTATAACACATTTTCACTCTTATCATGTTGTATAAATGAATGAATACTTTATTATTGTGTATGGTCATTTACATGACTAATCCCTCACTGGATGATTCAGACACATTAACTACAAACCAAACGTTCTGGCATGTTGACCAGCCATCATCAACCAGCTAGTTTTCACATCACCCGCCCTGACCAGTGATCAGCCAGTCAGCGTCACATATTCTATTCTGTACCTGTCAAATTCACTCACATCCTCTACATGGTGGTTATCATGTATGCGGCGACACAGGCAGTAATGTCACAGCAACAACAGCTCTGGTCACAGCCACACACACTCAGACACATGCTTGCATGAAGTCAGCATTGGAGATCATTTCCAAGAACAGGATAAAGAGAAGACAGGCAGTCTCCAAGGAGACGAAAAAGCTGGGCAGCTGACGGTTTTGCTGAACAACAGTAAACTTTCTAGCTCTTTTGGCAAATGTTAACCAGCAGTTAAAATTAAAGAATAAAGAACCCATGTTGACATGTCTCCGCAAAACATTTTCTTATAAACTTCATTTCTGTTTCTGTTTTTCTCACTTCAAAGCTTTACTACAACAAACTATTGCACCATGTCAGTCTCCAGTTTGTTTTACCTCTGCTTCCGCATGAGATAACATAAAATCTAGTTTCCTATGAGAGCTCTCTCTGGTATATAATCTTAATGTAATAATAAAATAAGGCCTGGCTGTAATCTGGAGCTCTTCTGGAGGAAATATAAAAGACATTTAATAGTCAGTGTTCATTTTACATTAAAGAAAAGTTATAAAAATGTGTGTGTATTGTGACAATTATGTTAGAAAGACTGCAAATTGAAATCAGCAGGTGAGACCCTCAAATAATCGGAATCAGCCAAGAAAATTGCAATTGGTGCACCTCTACCAAACATAAACATCATCCAAACATAAATATAAACTTCTCACAAATATTGCTCCAGGAGATATACCACAACACAAACATACAAGCACAGCCTCATAAATTAAGACACAGGACAGAAATCTAAACAGGACAGAAACAACATCTGCATCCATTACTTTTATTTACTGATGCCAAATAAAATTTGACAGAGTGCACTGCTGGCAACTACGCTAATGGTGAAAACATGGGGTTCACCTTGACAGACAGATTTACAGACAGATTTATATTTAGCCTTTAGAATTTGCCTCTGTATTAGGAAACAACTGCAGAAGAAGGAGTGAAATTATGATTAGAAATCAATTCATGACTTTTTTGTATACTTGTATTTTGCAGTAAAAAGGTATGGTTGCCACAAAATCCCAAGGCACATCGTTTGGGATCCACTGAGTTAGACACAAGAAAAAGCATGTTTTATCCACTAAAATCTGTCTTAAACTTTTAATTGTTCGTATTAGGGGTGGGAGTTATAGATAAACTCATCTGACACATTATATTTAATTTCAGATTTATTATAGCGAAGAAGAGCAACTTCTTCCCTCAGGCTGTGAAAGAACTTAATTCTTCCGCAGCACTCCTCAACTTAAATTAGTTTGTTTTATATTTTAATCTCTTCAGCAAATCCAATCCATCAATCAAAGAGGGAACTACGTTGAATTCTCATTATACAACCTTGTTGTGAATCACAAATAAATCTCCTTGTATCCTTGTACTGAGGGCAATTTTTGAGAAGACTGAACTAATTAATTAAAAATGTGGGGAATTTCTGCTGTTGGCTAATCCAGATTGAGGTACTTTATCATATTTACACCTGGTATTAAGATGGGATCTGTATCCAGCTATATTTTTCAGATAATAAATGATCCGATCTTGCCTTTACGTGCACTTGGTATTTTTTAGGCATTCTCACTGTCATTATTGAGATCAGATCTGTGTCCCTCAGAGCACAATTTGTGTGTGAGTAATTAAAGTTGGCGTCACATCAGCTCCAGACTCCCTTAAAAAAATCAGAGTTTTCTTTGTTATTGAGTCGGAGGAAACTTTATGAACTTTATTATGTTTATTCCTTCCAATAAACTATTCCCTTCTTTGTTATAAAAAATGTTGTGTCAGTTTGTCTCATGTGACCAGATAAATTCTATGCCTTGTTAAGCATCAGATCAGCTGCACAGATGACTAATGCACACTGTTGCACAGAGAGTTATTTCTTACTGTATGTCATTTATTGCCCACCCATATGGCTTTCATTTTCTCTGCAGTTCTGTTGAATAACACATCTTGTGGCACTTCGATGGCATAAAATAGACATAATCAGTGATTAGAGGAGTGTCTCTTTTAGTCTTCTTGCTTGCTCGCTCTCTAAATTTGATCAACCTATATTTTATGTGAGCTAAAAACACAGTGTATATCAAGGTTAGGTTGTGTGTATGGATGTCAGCATGTTGTATGGATAATGCTTACAGCTACTTAATATCTGAAAACAATGTGAGCCAGACTACCTCCTGATGTGGTCAGGCAGATCCGATCGATTCTGATTTTCTGATCTAGAAAATGTACCAGGGTACAAATTGCATTTTAATACCAGGTGTAAATGGTGTAATTGATGCAAAATTCCAATGTTCATAAAATCTTTGCAGGCAGAGACACACTGACATAACTAGCAGGAAATTATAGCCATAGCTTTGACAGAGTTTGAAAGATGAGGCTCTACAGTGGCTACTGGCACACTGTAATATTAATCAGATAAAGTGTTTTGTGAAAGATGAAGTGGTGGAGATAATGAGACAGCACTGACCTTCGTCCTGCAGTGTTTTGCTATCACTTTGTGTAGCATGCAGCATACATGGCATCACAGAGAGGACATAAAGCACCACACAGCAGCAGGAAAACTGCAGACCCATCACATATAGTGGTATAAAATACAGAAGCTGTCTCTCACCCTCAATCTATCCATCCACCATTAGTTCTGCAGCGTCTGCCAAATTTAGTGCCCTCTGAAACCTGTTTCACTCTCAATTGTTGTAATAGCCAAACTAAAGTGCCACATTGTAAAGAAGCTGTTTCTCTAAATTGAGCTGACATAAAAATAAAATCAGATTTTTACAGTAATCACTCTGTAGTACAGCAACATTGTGGACAGCAAGTGGAAAGTGGGACTGGCTGAATGTAGCTGTGACTTTAAATTCAGTGAAGCCTGATTGGCTAGCGAGGCTTTTAGGGCTTTAGCCAGCTGCAGCATAGCGTCAAATAGTAATTCTCTGAGGTCTTAAATGGCTCAGTTGACCATATGGTGTAAGGTGCAATGGTGCATTTTGGCAGGAAATACAGCCCAGTTAACACACACACACACACATGTCCACACACACACACACACACTTGCACGTGTAAACTAGTGAGGTCCTTTGATATAATGAATGCTGTGTAGCACCAAACCCTTATCTTAACTACTGCAGATACATGCCATGTGACAACATTTACTTACCTGCCCTCATCACACGTGGAGGTGCTTAGCTGTGCAACAAACTCGGAAATCAGAAACAGGTTTATTGCCAAGTGGCTTTTCACATGCAAAGAATTTGCCTTGGTATTTAACGGCCACAATAAACATACTCAATCGATGGTTTGTTAATTTTTAATAAGGGGAAGGCCCAATGGGTGTATGATCAAAGAAATATTAAAGGGCATAGGAATATTATAGGCTGCAGTATGGTCTTGGTCATCTGAGACTGCACATTGCTACTTGACACTTTGTTCATTAAAGTGACACTACTCTACAGAGTGAAAAGGCTACTATAGAGTAAAGATTAAGGTGACAGAACGGTGGGAGTAAGAGACAAAAAGCACAATTTCAAATCCATCTGCTGCTTCAGCACCACCGACACCACCATGGATTTATCAGTACACAGCACAGTTAGGCTACTGATATTTCAGAGGCATGATCAAGGCCATAGATAACCGTCACAGACCTCAGTCAAATAAAGGATCAGTGAGTCAGACAGACTAGACAAACATATTTAGCTAAACAATGTCTCTGTCCCTGCACTCTCTCTGTTCATAGGGGATAGAGACGGGGGATGGCAGCTTAACAAGGGGGATGCATTTAGGTCATCCAGAAAGTGATCGCAAAAAAAAACCAACCTAACAAATCAGACTTCAAAAATTATAAAACAGCTATAATAAAAGTACTTCCTACTGATAATGCTCCAATAAGAGTATTTGGAGAGTAAATAAAAGATGCCTGTAAGTATTTGCTTGGCCACAGATCTGATAAAATGACAGATGTAACAATGTCAGGTAAATTGCTCTTGGTCTTGGTCTCTCTGGTGGGATAATAGTCATAAAATAAAACCTAAATATAAGCATAACCCAAGTTTAATATTATAAGGGGACCTCATGAAGTTTAGAAATGATCCCCCATGTCTGTGTTGTATGTGGTGTATTGGCACAGGGTAAGCAAAGTGTGTATTTTACTCAAATTTCATGACATTATCTGCCGGACATGATGTCAAGGCTCTGTGTAACATCAACATCTCAGGAGCAGAGTGTCTGTTCTTCAGCAGCCACATTAATAATTTAGAGTTGTTTTTGCCACTTTCTGCATGTGTTACAAGCATAAATACATGAGTAACAGATGCTTTGTGGCTGTACATGAATATGACAACCTTTTGTTGCTTCTAACCTTTTCTGTCTTCATCAATCAGTTTAAAGCAATATTGCACTCTTAGATAATCATCCACTCAGTATGTACTCACCCCTATGCCGATGTGAAGATGGGTGAAGATCTTCAGTTCACAAAACAATCATGGAGTTTCAGCTGAAAACAGGGCTGCAGCCAATGGCAGTGGATGGAGACCAAATGTAAATCTAAAAAAAAAGAACACAAAACAAACACAAAATGTTTCCATCCTGCTCGTGTGGTGTAATCCAAGTGTCTGCAAGCCGCGACATTAAAATTTAACCGCAAAAAATGTAATTTATGCCATGTTTTTAGCCGAAATGTCAACTGTAGCATGTAGCAGGTAGGATATAAACATGGCGTTGATCTCGTGAGACTTCGTATATCTCTTAATGGAAAATATCGCGAGATCGATGAAAAATTTGCGGTGGAATTTATACTTTACAAATTAGTCCTGTGTGAATAGGGCTTTAGAGCCTGTTCATTTGTGCATCCTTCTAAGGTTTGATGATGTAGTGACTGCTTTATCTGTACTTTAACCAGACAATAAGTTACTGTAACACAGTTGTTTAAGGAAACATATTCGCACCCTTCTTTCTCATGGTTGACCAGTGGTTTGTAGATGGTTCATAATTGATCAAGGATACAAAGTCATGCATTGGGTAAATTACAAAAATCCACTGATTGCGGCAATTTCATGGAATTGAATTGACTTAATCCCGAAATGGTGCCATTAATAAATCTGTTGTCGAGTGCTGAATCTTCAAACAGCCATTTTAAGAGGAGAGCTGGCTAAAATGTCCTCACACTCCCAAAATATCCAAACTGAAAATTGGGCCTCAACAGCACACAAAGGGACAAAATAAATCTCTTTCATTCACTGTTTGTCTCCTTTCCTCCCTCGCCCCACATACACACACCACACATGGTGCATGGTGTGCTCATGACGTGCAGCACTGCAGTAGGTGTAAGTGTCAGATTGTCAATATGGAAACACTACAAACTGCAAAGGCCAAGTGGGAGATTACTTACTGTCAGCTCTCCATATAAACAAACAGTACACACAATGAACACAGATGCACTCGCACTCTAATACAATGATGCATGATGTTGTATCAGTTATGTAACTGTGAACTCAAATCTGCTTTCACATTAATCAAAAGACACTCCAAAATTGTGTTCTCAATTATTTCCAATCACGACTAATAATGTCTTTGGGGATTTTACAATTCATAGCAGCACAGAGAGGCTGAGAGGTAAGAAAAAACAGAAAAGAAAAGTGTGAAAATGATATAGGTATAAGTGTGAATAATAAAATAATAACTGCAATATACATAATGATATGATAGGCGTGAAAGTAGATTGAAGTTCTTGCCAGTAGCACTACTCCAACCTTCATCACCTCATATTGTTCTCTTACCACCTCCACCTTCATGCCTCCCTGAGCACACATTTAATTTTTTAATGCCTCTACACTATGGTGTAGAACGAACATTACGTATAGCAAATGATTTATTTAAATGGTGTAAGTGCCCACAGAACAATTTCTTTTGTTTTAAATTAGGAAAACATTACAAGTAAATTAACTGACAACAGTTGAACTGTCTGAATGTTCAGAACATTGGGCACATAAATAAAAGAAGAGATAATGATGAGTATAATCTTTTTCTTACATCCTCATTAAAATGAAATAACTTCCAAGCATTTTTTCATCAAAGCAAAACACTTCGGTGTTGGTTTAGTTGTGAAAAAAATTGAAAATACAGGAACAATGAATCAAACCCACCCTTCCAGGCTGTCACAGTTCAGTTAAAGGTGTACCCAAAAGTGCAGAAACACAGGACACATGAAAAAATGAACAAAAATAGTAACTTGAATTAACTTACTGAAGACCAAACACAAAGGAACAAAGGGTGGCTGAAGGGTTCAAGGGAAAAAAAACAAGCAAGTCCATCAAAGAAGTCCAAATGAAGACACTGAAAAAATAACAAAGAAGAAAATAACAAAGAGGAAAACTAGGAACGAGACAGGAACAAGGCAGGAACACAGGGAGAGAGGAAAGAGGGAACACAAACTGACTAAATACACACAGTGGGCTAATTGCTGGCAGGTGGAAACAATCGAGGACAGGTGAAATCAATCAGAACTCAACGCACGGGAAACGAGACAAAGACAGGAAGTGAAGACAACAAAGACACGTTAGGGAAGACATGCCAAAATAAAACATGAAGTGACTAGATAACCCCAAAACTGTGACACAGGCACTGTGGGTGTTAAGAAGGTAAGATGTGTACCTGCAACATCATTATTAGGGCTAGATCACACATTAAGAATTAAGGGGCGTGACCATGGATTTGCATCTTTTCTATGGGTTAAGTTCAGCTTTGGTGAACTTTGAGGGGCCGGAGTCAATCCTCAAACATTAGCAAAGACATTTGTCTCAGCAGGCGATGGGCACTCCTCTGCATTTGCGTATGTGTGACCGGACCTTATGCTACAGAGCAACGCATGGAAGACATGTATACTTGACCTGGTGTCCATGTTGGAATAAACAACATGGAACATCATAATGTATTTTGTTTGTCATTTTACTTGAGAGATTTTCGTAATTGATATAAGACACTTAGTTGCATCAGAAGTTGATGTCAGCCAGCAGCAATACTACGTCTGTGCTCGGCACAAACATACTGGAACAATTTAGAAGTATTTATAGAAAACCAAGTGTTGTTTATGTTGACCTCAGTTATCTCATGTGTTTTCTTGTGGGAAATGGCTTTTAATGATATGGTGCGCTGCATTGATCATTCCTGATCATAGAATAAGATATATAATGTAATATTGATTGCTATTGATTGGTTACTAATTTTTTTTAAATATGTGTCATCTCAGCCTTATTTATCCTCCTGCTTCTTTTCATTTTTCTAATTGACAGTCATTGTTTGGGTGTCTCTCTGCAACTCACTTATTCATGCTGTCTGAAAACACAGGCCCTATAAATCAGTGCTTAAGTAATTGAACTACTGTATGTGATAGCTGGCAGCGGATGTTACTACACCTAAACTAGCCTCCAAAGGAATAATTACCGCCACACTAAAGAGATTAGGAGGAGAAGAAGGGACGAGTCAAAGATGCTTTTTTTAATCTGAAAACTAATTGTACTGGCTGCTTTCTGTTCTCTGTAGATAAGTGCGTGTGTGTGTGTGTATGTGCGCGTGTGTTTCCATATGTGCGTGCACTGTGGGGTGTGTGGGTCTGTGTGGGTGGGTTTGCAGCGACTGACTGTGTGTGCTCTCATGCTGAAGGCTGCCTTCTGCATGTACATATCCACCATTCATTCACATGTTTGCATTTCACACTCCTCAGGGGAAGTCACGTGACATGCCTCAGCGAGCACTTTTCTAAAATGGCTTAAAGAATTATGGCAGGAAAACGTCAACATTTATCTAAATGCGTGTGTATGTGTGTGTTTGCATGTGCAGAGTGCGCTGCCTTTGAGTCGTGACCAGAAAATATCCTCCCTCCTGAGCACGTCTCAAACACCCACATTGAGGTTTTGCTGCTGCTGACAGGGAGCTGCAGTGTGTATTCTGTGCTGTGCACGTATCTGCTTGTCTTACTGTACTGTATGATGTAGTAAGAGCAAAGGGCAGAAAGGGAACTGCAGAGAAATAGTGGCTAAGTCCCTCCAACACCACAGGAATCCTCAAAACATTGATCTCCAAGTGGCAGAACCTCAACTCTTAAAGCAGTCATGATGAGGCTTGATTGGCCACATCATCTGCTTGCAGCTTCCTCCTCACAGGTGGTGCATCTGCTGCTGCTCTTTGAGGCCGTGTTTAACCCTCTAGAGTGCAATATTCCTCGACAAAGCAGGTGTGAGGTGGTCCTCAGGGTCAGACCAAGGTCATGCCTGATCAAAGATCCAATTTTCACATCATTGACTTTTAGCCACAAGACAAGACCCAGACACTGCCTTATATATCATCTCCCTAATCTGCTTCTGTTCTTAACTTGCTTGCTTTGCCCTTTTCTAATCATTAAAACCATCCTTATGCTTCTCAACTTAGTGTCACCCATTCTTACACCATGCTTTTCCCTGTGACAAAGAGCTATAATAAAAACTAAAAGAGGCTAGAAGCAGCCTAGAGGAGTAAATCATCAATCAAAGCTAAATTATTTCTTGTCAGCTGCACAGAAGTGTATTATGTTCCTCAAAATCTTGTTCTGGGGTACCTTTGGGATCAGCAAATTTTAAACTGGAAGTAATTTGGGGGCAGTTTATTGCTTCTTCAGTGTAATGCACTGTTTTTGGAGCATGATGTGAAGATTGATTCATACATCTCCACTCCTCATCTGTTGCTACAGAAGAACAGTCTCTCTATACCAGTTTCTTTTTTATGTTTTGTATCAGTTAAGTCAGTGTCAGGTCTGGCTCAAGCTAAATATCATTCTTCTCCCTCTGATATGAGCTGTAATTGTTTTGGAGCCTATGGAATTAGTCAATAATTGAGTCATCCTTAAAGCTACTACAAGGAGTATTTGTACTGGTTATGAAACTGTCTCATTTTAATACTGATGCCTCTACATGACCTACATAAGCAAACAAGACCATCACTGAGAAGATTGGCTCTTTCTATGTAGTTATTCTCTATACCTGGCACTAGTCGGGTTCTCCTTGAAAATGAGATAAAATGAGCCTGTGTGTACATTTTTCCAGCCAAAGTTATTGTGAGTATTACATTAGCCAGTTAAAAAGATGCAGATAGAAATTTTTATTCAGATAATTTTATATTTTCACCTTATATTTTTTATATATTTCTCCTACACACTTGGAAGAGGAGAGTGAGGCGAAGTGTGTACAGTCTGCAAGGTCAGATTGCTAGATACCACTAAATCCTATACACTGGTCCTTTAAACTAAATATGTTTGGGTGGTGGACTGTTAGACAAAATAAGCAAGTGAAGGTTCATTAGCAAAAACAGATGACTTTGTTTTGATTTACTTTCCTAAATCATGTTTTTCGTGCACTCCAGGGAAGATCAATCAAACTGTTGTTGGGTTGTTTGGATGAGATATCTCTTTTTTATTTTCCTAAAGCACATTTTTTCTATTGTGCAGCCAAGGGAATATCAATCAAGAATGGCTTTGATCTGTTTTTGCAAATGAACTCTTTAAACATGAGACATTTTCGTTTGACTATTTTCCAACATTTTTGAGACAAAACAATTAAATTTTACATCAGAGTTAGAAAGAAAGAAAGAAAGAAAGAAAAAGAAAGAAAGAAAGAAAGAAAGGACCACCTCTATCTCATTTAGCTGCAGAATTCCTAAAACACCCATGTATCTGAGGTCCTCAGACTGGTGATTAACAAGGCTATTAAAAGAGCTACAAGTCCCACACACAGCAGAGGTCAGGCACAATTAATCTTGTTTGATCCTCTGGGACACTTACATGATTTTGTTTTATTAGTGTTCATTTAGCAGAGGTTAGTGAAATCCTCTCCGCAACACATTACATAATTAGTTATTCACACTCAAGAGACCAAAATTGTCATACTGACTGACTGAATAGATATTTTGAGTTATCCATCATGAGCATGATTGTCATTTATCTTCCATTAGTTTTTAAAAATGCACGTCATCAAAGTTTAGTTTACTCTATAAGTAAAATGCACAATTACAAAACTGCCTGTCAACATATTGTCATAAAAAGCGAACAATTAGATTAGGTTATTTAATAAGACAGAGACAATAAGATAATTTAATACGGACGAGAAAACCTTAAAGTTCACAAGAACATATATTTTAACGTCTGCAGTTCTAAAAGTAAGGGATAATGCCAGATGAGGTTTCTGTTATCAGGACATGGAGGCCAGAACTGTCCAACACACCATGACAAGCAGTGCCATGATTTGCATGTGAATGGAGGTCACACTGGGTTTTGGGTGGAGGTCAAAAAATATCCGTCTGGTATCTGATAGACATGTTGAAATATATTTCTTGAAAGCAGACAGAGCGGATCCCCTGGCCTGCAAACATAAAACCACTTAGGTTTTCCTTGTCTGGGTCATTCAGGTCTTTGTGATTCTTAGATTGTGGATTGCGGGCCAGGCTGACATATTTGACCCCATCCTCGTCTCTCTGGGGGATGAAAGATGCCATGGATAGCTCCAACTTGCCCCGTCTGCAACGCCGAGCCAAACTTAGTTGGATGTGTACCAGACTTTTCTGACCCGGCTAAGGGTTATGTCGGGAGAGAGTGCAGTGGAAATTCTAGTAACTTCAGTCTGACTCAGAGATAAAGGGATGGCAGAAGCTTTCCCTGTAATGCTTAAGTCTGCCACTGCACTGTTGGTCTAGAATCTGGTGTCATTTGCACACTGATTTCAGTTAATACCAGCCCTCAGACTCCTTAAGCTGATGGGCCTGCTCATTCAGAGCATCGTGGTGTAGTTTTTTAAAGAAACGGAGTCCATTCATTTTTACACAAGAAAGTCATTTCTTCAGTCAAGTTCATTAAGTGCCCAGTTAGTTGTTTGTGTTAATTTCGTCTTTTTCATTTTCTGTTTGTTTTAATTCTTCCTGTGTCAGCTCGCTCTCATTGTGATTTTGCTTCCTTTTCTCTTCAGTTTTTCAGTTTCAATTTTCAATTTTTCATTTCAGTTCACTTTATTGGCACAAATGTTTGGTGAACAATATTGTCAAAGCATTAAGATCAGTATAACACAAAGGACACACACTACCTAATAATCATGATATATGTACATCATCGCCATTATAATGTATATATACAACACTAGCACAATGGTTTACATATATCCTCATATGTATCACTACAATAACAATTAATTCAATAAATCAACTTTATTGCTACAGTATTATAAAACAGTCTTGTATGTTTCTAAAGAGACTTTGTCTGCATCCCAGTCATTAAAGTTGTCATATTCTGCAAATATGTTAAAAGAAATGTTGAAGTCACTCATTTTTTTGTACTTGTACTAGATGTTAGCTTGTTAACCTGTTGCAATAGATTGTGAACAGAGGCTTTGAATGCTTCTTTGTTGCTATGGTTATTCATTCAGCTACATTAATTTAGAACAGCGTACAGATAGTTTAACTTAAAAGGAATGCATGGACACCCTGCAGCCAATAAAATCAGAGTATTCACCCAGATCATGCTACTGTGGAGGATTGTGAGGAAGATCAAAATCTCTCTAAAGACGGCTACTACTGGACCTCATGGTCAATAATTAGAATATATTGCTAATTAAAATTGTATATTCATAAGTGAATTCGTTAAATTTAGACAGAATCAGCAAATGAGACAATTTGAAGTTGAATCAGAGATGTTAGGGGACACATGAGCATTTTTTTAAAGATGTCACCAGGTTGGTGTGTGCTTACATTTTTGATAAAGGTTAATGCATACCAAAAAAGTGTGATCAGTTTAGTGATTCAGCAGGTTAGTATCTGAAATAAATTCTGTTTTTCACTTTCAGCTTCAAGAACTTAATACATGAAAAACACATAAACGACAATAAAAAATGTTACAGCTGATTTCTCCTCTGACTTTCTTGTGGAGGAAATGCATTCAAAAACCGTCCTTGGTCTGTGAAAAAACAAAAAGTACTGTGAAAAAATAATGTGACAAAATGACACCGTCTAAGGTGTCTAGAGTCATTTTTCTCCTATGTTGGCATAATTCAAATAATAACACAAAAAGGCGTGATTTTTGACAAAACTGTATTTTTAGTCTGTTCCGCACAGTCTAATGAAAGTGTAACCGCTCTGCTTTGGCATGAGGTAGGTTTGATTCTCCACTTTGTTATTGTACCATGATTTCTCATAAATGACAAACAACACCCAGAGGAAATAGACGCTAGAATGAGAAATGCTATATTTATGTTGAAACCCTTGGCTTCTAAACATAAGCGAACACAGAATATTTAACATCCCTGCTTGGCCTTGTGTTGTGCCCAATATGTGCGCAAGGAGAAAAATGACATTTCAGCCTTTATGAGTGAGAGGAGAGGCGACTGAAAAAACAAGAGGGGTGGAGGACAAGGCTTCACCTCCTGTCTGTGATGTCACTCAGTGTTAGTAAAATGGGAGTAGAGGATGATTGAAAATGAATAAAGGACTTTTTAACAGCAAGAATTTATTGTTTCCAAAATTGTGAGGGGGGATGAGGGTGGAGAATTGAAGTGTTAAAACAAGACTGCCTTTGATGATTTAGGGTAATGATTTATATATGGTTTATAATTAGGTTATTCATTAGGTTGCAAACACTATAAATCATTAATTAACAATCAATTACAAGTTGTAACAGTTTTCATATATTGATGTAAAATAATTTTCAAAAATCTGATATTGTTATATTGGCTGATATTTCTTCATACAGAATATTATATACAGAATATATATCCACATTTTTTTGCACTTGATATTATTGATATTAAAGGAAATTATAACAATATACATGTCCAAAATGTCATCAGAGCACTGAAACAGTAAATGTTCATCTGCATTTTTTTTTAATAATTATTAGTAATTTAATTGATAATCTAAATTATAGTTTCAGTAATTAAAAACAGCTATAAACAAAAAACACAAATAGAGCAAAGTGTGAATACATCTAACCTGAATTGAGAAAATGGATCAAATATACATAAAATTGTGCCTGTAAAGCAAACCAAACATGAAGAAGATGCTGAGAGAGCAGCAAAGAGCATCAAAAAGGCTCAGAAGGACATAAAGGATAAATGAATGGAGTGAGATTGTGTGTGTGTGTGTGTGTGTGTGTGTGTGTGTGTGTGTGTGTGTGTGAGACAGAGGGTTAGTGAGAGAGAGACAGGTTAACACTGAATGGTAACCGGAAAGATCTGCGACACGTGTCTCCGTTGTCCGATGGAGCACCACAGCGCATGACTGCCCCAGGGCTGCTGCACTCAGCCATGTCATGGCTCAGCGATCCCACACACACATACTGACACACACACACACACACAGTAGGAGAGACTGACAGGAGGATGAGAGGGTGAAAGAGCAGGAAAGAGAGGGGGAGAGTGAAAGGTTACAGGACAGAGGAAGTGGAGACTGAGGTGTGGAGAGATGTCGAGTGAAGGAGTCAGATAAGGGCGGGGGAGGAGGGGCGGCGAGTGAAAGTAAGAATGTCACGACAGGCTCTAGAAACACATACTCTGCACTGTACATGTGTACCAAACACTGCAGCTGTGTTAGGCTCTTCCCTTGACTCATTTATTATTTGTGCACAGGTGAGCCTGAATGTCCTGATGAATTAAAGCTATAATCCATTTAATAGAGAGAGACTGGAGGGACAGAGCGTTGGTTGAGTAATGAGAATACAGCAGATCTCTAATGTGATGCTACACTCAGGCCACTGAGTCTCAGTGGGACTGCAACTGCCTGTGGCTTCTGGAGCTACAAAAGGCTCAACTTTTATTACCCTATATGTGTTTGATACTTTTGAACAGTGATTGTTAATGGCAAAGCCTGAAGTGGAGCGTGGAGCTTTAGAGAATATTTGATTAGTATAGCAAACAGGTAGGGCTCATATGGGAATACTGATAGCCCCGCAGTCAACATCACTTTACTCTAATTGTGCACTGAGGTCCTTGTTGCCTTTTTGTGTGAGCCTGGGAATCAGATAAATCTGCAAGCTTATGTTTCATTTGCTATGGCAGATACATCTGGCAGTCGCAAGTGTGGTTACGCTTTTCAGAATTTGGCACAGACAACACGTGCTGCTGAACATGTAATGTGAAATGCAGTTGTTGGTGAGGGCAACACGTCTAACAAACACAAAATACAGTACATCTAAAAGCCAAAGAATGCACCGTTTCACCCGCAGCAGCCACAGCTAACATTAGCATGTCTGCAGCCAGCGCCTAAACAGTGTAACTTTACCACGCATGGACGATGAAACTTTAAGTGAGGCATCGACAACTTCACTGACATCTACAGGTGATTAATTAGCTTGCTGGATAAACTGTTGTCAGAGACACTGTAACTGTACTGTACTACTTTAATGTGAGAAACTTTCTTGGTTGACTTTTTTTTTACTAGCATTAACCAACAGTCAACCACTGGCTGCAATTGAAACTCCATACCAGCGTGATATTTAGCGCTCTAAATAGGCTTGGGCAGCACGGTATAACCAGGGTATTAAGAAATCCAGACGGTGAGATTTTCAGTACTGTGATAAATACAGACATCCCTCGTTCTATTAAACTGTTACTGAGACCCTGTATTGTAGTGTGCAGCTCATGCCAGCAGGGGTCAGTCTCTGCATGGCAGCGCAGCTGAGCAGACAAACATGGCTTTCATAAGAGGAGGAAACATGATGTTTTGGGAATAAAATGTCTGGAGGGTATAAAAGTATGAAAAAATGGAGCCTAATGCTAAAACAGTGTGTGAGGTTTATAAGTATAGCAGTATAAAACCAATATGTGTGAATTTGCAGACAATCAACAGGGAAATATTACAGTTTGTGAGCACAGCGGTGGTAACAATGACATCAACATAACAGGAAGGAAATCGTGTGCTTCCTCCGCAGCACAAACAATTGCATTGCCCTTGTCACAGGCTGCAGGTTGTAGAGATGGATTTGAGAGCAGAGAGCGGCGGATTTTATTTCGTGTGGTGTGTAAAATGCATACAGAGAGAGTAAAGTGCTGGAAAAATGTACTGTTGGGTATTGGTACCGAATTTCAGGTAAAGGTGAACGGCACCCAACTCTAATCTTCCCATCCCTCGATTTCCACCCATCTTTGATCTCAGCGGTACCATCACAAATGTATGGTGTAGGTTTGATAACCTACTGTTCTCGTGCATATTTTGAACAATGCACACATTTCTTTTCTCTTTTAAGAAAATATGAATATACTGAAAAAAGTTGAAAGAAAATGTGTGTTTTATATGTCCTTTATGAGCAGAAGTTCTTTCTTTAGAACACTAATTACCAGTATGACTAATAAAGCAGTTAGTACACACAAGTTTCTGTTTAAACCCTGCATATCAGTGTTTGAAGAAAAATATTAAATTATACGCGGCTACATTTAAGTAATTACTGTATTAGAACAGAAGTCATTAAAATGGGTGAATTGGTACTTACACTCAGTTCTAATATGACAATATCTCTTTGAGTCTATTGGACTGGGGCGCCCTTTAGTGAGTCATTGACAGCCAGACTAGATTTGAGTCGTGATGAGGCATTTCTTTCACTCATCATCCCAATCTTGGCTTCATTGCACAGGCTGCCAACCTCCGCAGAATTCATTTTAAACAACCGTTAATCACATACAAGGCCATGCATGGTCTGGCTCCAGAGAAGCCCTGTATCCCTGATCTTTTCACCAGTTCAAGGTGACTTTATTGATACCCGTAGGTCGTACAGTTTGAAATCTGAGGTGATCAAACTTGTAACATTTTAGAGCTTACTGTTTCCTTGGCTCTGGAAAAGCTTTCCACTTAGGATCAGACCAGTTGATAAATTATGGCTTATATATGTCATTTTAAAGTTTTCTTGTAAACATGTTTACATTTGCTGTTACTGAACAAAGCCCAAAGCCCATTTTGTGTATCCTTGAGGACTAACAAATGTGTTGAATGCATTTTCTTCCTCATAAAACCTTTGTGATGAAGATTTATTTATTTATTTTTTAGAAGTTTATAGTAGTAGTGTTTACACCCATGTTTACTAGCTTTTCCTCCTGGTCTTTGTTGGTGCATTGCAGCATATCTTGGCGTGTTACTGTCGCCTTTTGATCAGTGGTGTAGTGTGAAACCATTTGCAGGACTGTGTACTGTGTCACCTGTGTTCATAATGAATGTGTGTTCATGAAATGAACAAGGAGGGACCCACTCATATTAAAAGCTAATCAACAGCACTACTAGAGATCCAAAACACCACAGGGAACCTTTAAAAACAGTTTTTACTGTTTTTTTCTTAGAGCTCTGATTCAGCATTTAATCTAATTATAGCACTGTATAGTATTATTATTATTATTATTATTATTATTATTATTATTATTATTATTATTATTTTAATTATGTCAACCTTTTTTCTGCAAGTGTTTTGTTTTAACTTATTGATCATTTTACAGGGTTGTATAAAAAGATGGTAGTTGTAGTCCCTGTATGCTACTAACAAAACCAAATATAAATATACAAAAATTACATACAGTGAATAAATCAAAAGTATTAGAAATAAAACTGTTTTTCACGGCCGAGTGCTGTGGATGAGTTTGTGATGTTACCAGTCAGGCTGTTGGCACATTTTGCCCTCTGAAGTTTTTTTAAGAAGTACAGCCGTTTCTGACCCTTACCAAGGTGTAGATGTGTGATGTCCACGACATGATGTTGATTCCCAGGAATCTAAAACTATTCACCTGCTCCTCCCCAGCTCAACTCCGGTCAACAGGCGTGTGCATCTTTACCTCTTCATAAAATCAACACTGACCTCCCTGGTTTTGCTTTTGTTGCCCAGCAGGTTGTTTTCTGTGTGCCTCTCTTCAAAACTGATGATTTCCTCCTGTTATGAAGTCTCATTGTAAAATCCAGCTGATGTCACCTGTTGACTTAACAATAGAGTTTTCTTCATGTCGAGGTCTGCAGTCATGGGTGTACAGCGTGAACAGGAGGGGGCTGAGTACACAGCCCTGGGGAGCTCCCAGAGAATGGAGGAGGTGAAACTGCTAATCCGAACTGTCTGAGGTCTTTTAGTTGGAATGTCCAATATCGAGTTGCAGAGTGTGGTACACAAGCCCAGACTGCTATGTCTGCTAGTTTGATGGGGAAAGATTGGGTTGAATGCTGAGCTGAAATCAACAGACAGCTTTCTGATGAAGGTGTGTTTTTCTCCAGGTGTGTGAGTGGAGGGCAGTGGAGTTGGAGATGTTCTTACATTTTTCATGAGAGTTTGACAGTACGTTCAACTGTGCTGGAACAATTTTTCCTGTAGTTAGGAGGTATCGAAAGTGGACAGGAAAGATTAATCAAAAAAGTGGAGCAAAAGAAAGCCTGGGACCTCTGATGTCTGCTGCCATTGTCTCTCTAGTATGCACCCTGTTTTCTAACCTCCTGCACACACTGCTATGTAACGTACCTTTGAGGTAGCTTAATTAAGAGTGCAATGCACATGCACTCTATGTGATCCCATCTGTCAGTTCTAATCACATGCTACAAGCCCTGAAGTGAACAAAGTGAACATTTAAATCTTTCTTTGTAGTAATTCTGTATAAGCAGATTTTCAGAGGGAGGAGAGAGACAAATATCTCATTGACATTCTGTACATTCAGTGTGGGTCTCTTTTTAAACACCTTCCCTCTATCCCTGACACACACACACACACTGGGTGCAAGATGCAATTAATAAGTTTCTCTGAACCACAAAGAAGCAGAGGTCCTTGGTGTTGCCGTTATGTCACAAGCCATTATGCAGAACAGTGAAAGAAGGAAACCACATTAAGGGACATTGTGTGTTGAGGCATGCACTGTGCATACGTGCAGAGCTCAACAACCCCAGTGAGTCTTTTGCTTTGGTTCTTAGCTCAGAAGCTGATATACAACAGACTGTGTGTTGCTGGCTGTCTTATTTATTCAGCTGAGTGTCCTCCGTGTCCCTGCACCATGGATCAGGAGGACCCATGATTGTTTCTGATGTTTCCATATGCCAAGAGTCCCCACACGATGTGACTCCAACACAACTGAATTTACTTTCTTTTCTTTTCTTTCTTAAAGTGACGCTGAAAGATTTTTTTATTCAGTAGGATTTCCCTCCTTAGACATTCTACATTATTATGGTGAACTAACAGGCTAATAGTTACATGCCTAAAAGAAATGTTTTACATTTGAGAAATACCCTTATTTGCTTTCTTGCTGAGAGTTAGACAAGAAGATCAATACCACTCTCATGCCTGTCCAGCAAATATGAAGCTGGAGCTAGAAGACGGTTAGCTTAGCCGAGCATAAAGGCTAGAAACAGAGGGAAACAGCCTGGCTCTGTCCAAAATAAACATAATTCTCCTACAAGCACCTCTAAATCTCACTAATGAACATGTTCTATCTTGTTTGATTAATCCTTCACACTAATAATAAAAACTAACAATGTAAAAATAACAAGTTACGGTTTTACAGGGAGTTTTTCACACAGATTTTTCCTTGTCTGGTAACCTGACGGTACGGCTTGGAGAAAAAAAACAATTTAAACCAGCCACAGTTGGCCCAGCAACTGATGATCGCCGATATATTCACACAAAGTTTGCTACATTATGTTCGCTACATCCAATAAATAGACCAAATTAAGTCACAAAATGTTAAGAAAGGAGATATTTCCACACCTATTTTCCTTATTAAACAGAAAAATACACCCAATTATCTTTTGAATGAAACTTCCTCTCTCTTTTACCGAACTAAGATGAGCTTTAATTGCCTTGTTAACTCTGTAAAACCCACTGCATTTAAACTTGACAGAAACAAAACTAAAACTTACCTAAACCATCAGAAAAAAACAACTGGCTCCAAATACGAGTCAGAAGAAATAAACATGTTTACAGCCTGGTACAAAAAAATGGTTTTCCATAACTAATTTCCCTCTTAATGACAACTGTAGTATGTATATAGGTCACCGATTTAAATTATATTAAGGCTTACAGTTATGCGTAATTAAGGGCATGCCCATTTTGTGCGACAGGTTTGTGCCGTTACATGTGGCTAGTCGCAAGGTTCATTTGGCCGCTTCATATCCACCCAGGAAAAAATGGAAAGCCAAGAGTTAGCTGAGGCATGCATTGCCAAGATAACAATGGGCAGAGCCACACTACTGAGCTTCACACTGGCTCTGCAGAAACCTGTGAGTAAAATTGTGCTGTTATCTTTAGAAAGTAACTTTAAAAGAAGTCTGAGTTCCTGCTGCCATGTCTCTGTAATGGTGTTAGCCTTTAGGCATTAAGGAACTACTGATCTCGTCATACTTGTATCTTTGTACTTTTATAATTTTATCCCAGAGGTCTGTGATGTGTTGATTACATGGTGTTGGGGTGTGGTATTTGGACACTGACTATGGTTACTCCCGCCTTTGGACTTAGTGACCAATGGACTTGAAACTCTGTCTAATCAATTGCCAACTGCTAACTTGCACACCTGGTTGGGATTTACTGTTTGTTGCTTGTCCATGGCTGTGTTCAGCCTGACCACGATGAAGACACTATAGTGTTGAAACGTCTGTTTGCGCTATTAAAGCTCTAAATTGATCAGTTGTGCTGCAGGCTTTTTTGAGCCCTTGATGATGGAGACTGAGTCCAGGTTTTGTACAGTCTATGGTCTTTACTGACCTGCTGCCTCCATGGTGAAGGTTTGATTAAGTTTAAGCAGCTGTAGCTGTTGGTAGGGGATTGGGAGCAAACCAGTCTCAGGTGTAAAAGTGAGACATTTCATATATGCAGCCATCCACCCCAACCTCAGAACTACATCATGCTGCTTCCACATTTGCTTCTGAAAGAGGACATTTTGCAAGACCAAAAGAAGTCGGCTGTCAGGTAAACATAGTGTTTGATATAGTGACAAATGATTGATGCTGTTCTTCTGGTCAGGACTGTCTTGCATAGATAGGGTACAAACTGCCACTTTCTCCTCTGATATGCTCGTCGCTAGGCACTTCTTTTCACCTGTAGTTTTATCAGCACATGCACCCTCAGCCCACTCTGTCAAGGCACCTGATAAACTAGCACAGTAACTACTTCAGGCCTTCCCACCCACAAACACTGCCAGTTGCATTCGATCGAGCCAAACCAGATTAATTGAGAAATCATTAATCTATCCGTCTGTGTAGTGTGTGTGTATTGTAAACGCACACACAGACACATTTATCATGACTGAAAAGGTTCTCTGTTCTCTGCTACTGTAGGGAGAGAAGCAAATTAGCTTTTTGTCATCTGGTCACACCTGCATGTCAGCGTGTGTGTGTGAACTTACACGTTTCAGCTTACATCGTAGTGACGATTTCAGTTTGAGGTGAAGAATCTTGATCCTATTTTTTGCTCATTTTCTAGCAGGTGATGTGGGAAGATGATAGTACCCATCTGAATATAAGCCTGCTTATAATGTCTCATTATGATGTACTGTATGTGCCTGTTTGTGTTTCTGTGTGCATGTGTGGGCGCAGTATTTTAATTATCTTGCAGTGATAGATGGGAACTTGCAGCTCAGGTTTAATCTCTATTAACCCCGATGCAAGCTAGTTCCATCTATCACCACCAATTCAACAGGCTAAACTGATTAATCCATTACAAATTGTAACACAGCTCTTTCATGGTTTCTTTTCATCTAACGTTCCCTCTCACTGTTAATTTGAAGCTCTCATGCCTCTCGTCGACTTCGTCCTCCCTCTCACACTCTCTGTTGGAGAGTGTGAGAGTAGAGCGAACCACTGAAGGGAAACAGAGTCATCTGTTCGGTTACTTAAGCAGCACCTTGGAGGCTATATAAGCTATAAAGCTTGGTTTGATATGGAGCCATCGTTACACTGGACTGATACAGTGTGAACCGCTGAAGATGCCCTGTGGTGCTGTTTTAAAAATGTTATTACTAGTTGCAGCTGTTATACACAGATGACCTGCAAATTCATTCACATATACTACAACAAAGGCCGCATCCTCCCACTTTTAAGTAAGATCACACTTCCCTTTCTATATAGGATAAAATAGAATTCCATTAAAAAGTGGAGATATTACATTCATAAATTCATAGGAAAAATATTTGTTGGTGTCTCTGTTGTTTAGTCTACCATCATTAGTTACATTTACATGGACAATATTTCTTGGACGCTAAATGAAGTGATGTAATAAAATGCATGTTTACATGCCCCAAAGCATTAATCAGCCAAGAGCACTCTGGAGAGACATGTTTTGGTGACTGGTGAACTAGTAGTTTGTTTGCTACCAAAATGTGAACTGGAAGGGGACAAAAACCCGAACTCAAGATGAAATGAGAAATGCCTCCATTATTAATAGTGGCTGTCTTATGAGATGTTGATATGCGCAGTCCTCTAAAGTCTGCTGATATGTGCTACAGATGAACACCAACATGAACAGATCTTCCATATCCAGGTAGAAATTGGGCCATTTGTTTGCTGCCAGTTGTATGCCCAGTAATCAAACAGCATTTCCACCACATGACATGCTTTTACAATTTCTGGACCATTTGCCTTTATGACAGCAAACTGGACCAGCTGGAAATTTGAAACAATGCATCATCCTCACTTTGGTTCGATTAAGGAACTGGATCTTTAGGTGTGAACCTGCCCTTTGCCTGCTTTACTTTTAGCTAGGTGTTCCTAATAAATTGGCAACTGAATGGACGTTACCTGTTGCTGTTATCCTCATTATTTGTTCATGATCTCAGGAAGGTGAAGTAATTAAAAATGCATTTGTTGGTTCAGAAAAAAAATTGCATTCATAGATTATCTCTAAACTAAATGAATAGCATTCACTAGATCTTTTTTGTGATTTCTGTGATTTAGGAATTCATAATAATAACTGATCCAGATGAAAGAGCAGTGTGACTGCAACACTCCATTGGCACTAGTGCTGCGCAATTAATCAAAATATTATAAAAATCGCACTATTTCCAAATACAACATCCAAATCACAGAAGCTACAATTTTTGATGAAGAAAAACAGCATTATAATGAAGTACTGTAGTGCTACAGAGATGCCACAGCCCACAAATCTTCTTCTTCTCCAATATCTGTCAAAACAGTCTCAATATTATTTTTTTTTACCATATCATGCAGCCTTAATTCATATATGTCTGAACTGGATAAGAAGATGTAGAAATGGATATAAAAGAGTCATTTCAGGTAGACACATTTCAAATGGATTAGGGAGTCTTTCTATAATTTTTTCCTATCATTTCAGACAGGATTATCTTGCCATCATGAGATGTGAGAGGAGGTATCTGTAGCCTCAAGGAATTACCCATCAGTACATTTTGTTCTGCCACGTACAGGACAGACTGCTGAGCCATGCAAATTGCGTTTGGGAGACAGTTGGCACAATAAGCACAGACACTACCTGAGCTCCAGAAGTTTCGTATTAACTCTGAGCACAGCAGCAATTACTGAGCAGTACACAAAGTAATACAACACTAATGATAGTCAAGGGTGTATTCTGTTCTGGGTCCTAGTGGTGCACAAGTAGCCTCTGCTTCTTCCGTAGAGACTACTTTAATACAGTTAACTTAAACAGCAGAGCTCTTGAATTACTCTCATATGAGCAACACGTTTCCAATTCAGACCTCCACGAAGCCAACCGGCGTCAATGCTTATTAGTCACAGGCCCAACAGTACTGCAGACATGTTGCTTTTTTCCTTATACAGTCTCTTAATTATGTGAAGGGTTCATTGGCAAAAATAGATATATCTGTTTATGTATGTTCCCAACTCATGTTTTTGTGTACTCCAAGGAATAATAGTTGCTGGGTTGCTTTGTCTTTTTTAATTTTCATAGATCATGTTTGTGCACTGAGGGGAATATCAGTCAAACTGGTGTTGATTTATTTATTTTAAGAAGGGTGCTTATCTGTTTTTGCAAATGAATACAACATTTTCAAACTAGTGGCACCTTTGAGCAGCGTTTCAACTCCACAGTAGCTCTGAGGTGTTATGAGATAATTAACAGAGGTGGAAAAAAGACAGAACTTCAGCTTTTCTCTCATCTTTGATCATTTTCTTGTAAATTTGACCACTTTAAACATGGAAACCGATTAATCTTTGGTTGAACTTGTCTCAGCTGTCAGATAAATGTAGTCACTGATGAAAGGTCACATGTTGACATTGCTTTGTTCTGAGGGATCACAAACCAAAAAGGTTGCGAACCACCGCCCTTAACTTGTTTTACACCAAAATTAATAAGTATATTCAGGGTTTATTAACACTGATAAACCCCCCAAAACAGGTGCTTAACTCCTCTCTCTTTTCCAGTGGATGAGTTTGCTTTTCTGTTTTTTTTTTTTTTTTTTTTTTTTTTTTTTCCTGATATATCACTTTTGATGTCAAGCACACGCTGGAAAACAGGGTTAGTAAATGGTAGAAAGAAGCAGGCCGGTGTTTCGGGGGTTACTTTTTTATATCTTTTACTTCAGTTTCTCTTTCAAACTTAACACAGATTAATCTGGAGCAGTGTTCAAGTGCTACTTGAACAGAGATGGAGGGAATTTGTGGCGAGAAGTGGCAGAAGTAGGGATCAAAGCAACAAGCATTGATAACATTGCACCAGAATAGGGAGAAAATTAGTGTGCCCACTCAGGTGTCATGCTTTCATCACTGCTGATTGGAGCTGGTGCTGACAAATACCTGAGTGTAGAGTCATTTTAATCCAGGAAATAATGCTGATTATGCCCTTTCCCACTGAAGATAAAAGCCTGATGCTAGTGTAAAAGGGGCTTTAGGGGTACCATGTCCTCTACTTTTGCATTCATTTTTGTGCAACTTTAAATTTCCTTGCCAGTCTTAAACCAAAGTGGAAAAATAAAATAGAATAAATAGCCTAATAACATTGCCTGACTTTGGCAGAGACACAAGTTAAGGTGAAGTATTTAGCCTAATCATTGTACTAAATTACCAAACAAAGCAACTAGAAACTGGATATATTTCATAATTAAACATAAGGCATGATTTCTGTGTTACTCAGAAATGTCACAGGTTAGCAGGAAATGGAGTGATTCACTAACAACTAGAGGGGCACTCAGAAAGCACAGGCCTCTGCCAAGACCAAATGTCCTGTCTCACAATGAGAAGGAAAACTAATTTGTCTGCAATTTAATTTGGATCCACATCAGAATTTAATTGAATCTTCCTTGGCCCATGTTACACCCCTCCACCGAGTTTCATGAAAATCAGGCCAAAAGTTTTCCTATAATCCCGCTGACAAGCAGACACACAAATTACAACAAAAACATAATCACAAAAATATTTTTTTTAAGTTTCCTGCCTGCAGCTAATTCATGTCAGAGGCCCTCTAGCTTTATCAATGCTTACTTTGCTTACACCAACATACAGCACTTTTTAATTAAACTTCTGAGTTAAACCAATTTTTGCACAAAATGTTATGCTAATATATGCCTGCTTTGAAAGCTTGTTTCCTACATGACCTCCATATTAAAACCTTTCCTCTCAAACTGTACCAGTGTATCTGCTCTGTGTCTGAATAAAGAGTAATTGGAGAGATCCCCTCTGGTTGGTGAGGTTTAATAGGAGGTTTTCACTCACATTTAACTTGCCTCAGTGTTACTCCTGGAAAACAGTTACTGAAGTATTGACCAGAAAATGAACAGGCTAGTTAGTTAAAGGCCTGGACAACTGCCAATAGCCAGCAACAACATAGGATTGATAGCGTTCTTTGCGACAGAGCAATAAATTGCCAGAGCTTTCATCACTATATTTTCCTTTAGTACAGTGTCTGAGTGGCACTGGAATATAGGCCTATCAATATCTTTTACTTTGCAGTATGATGTTGGGCTCAGGAACACAGGATATTTGAGCATTTCTGTTTTGTTTGATTTACATGTAGTGAGATGATAACAGAGCAGGACGATAACACCGGAAATAACTTGAAATTGCAACACCCAGGACACAGTGGGGACCATTTTTGTGCAGGTGTAAATGATGGTGTGGTAATGCAAATGAATGAGCAATGTCACTTTTCATTTTGGTAATTTTGTTTTGTTTGGTTGTTTTGCACTGGAGCTCCACATGAACTTGCTTGTGCAAAGTTAATTATAGGGATTTGGATGAATATGAATTTATGTAGATCAGTTGGTGTCATTTTGGTACCCATTTTTTTTTATGAAATTGCACTTGTGTTTCTATTGGATCAAACCATTCCTATGAAAGCACAGTGAGCAATCTTTGTGGAGGTGGAAAAGCGCACACCGACATCTCTCTAATTACATAAATTGTTTTTGTTTTGTTGAGTTTTTTTCCCTTGTACTTGATGTTACATTTTCATCTAACATGTTTCAATGCATGTAAGTTTAAAGTGACTGAGACTGTACTAATTCAAAGTGTGCTATCATGACTGTTTGCAACCATGGAAACAGCTTAAACTATGGTAACAATACAGTACACAGAAAATGTGAGTAGTTGCTAAGGAACAAGGGAAGATTGAATCAGGAATGACCTTTGCCGGGGTCCAGACCTTTGAATCCGCCCACTCTTCCATACTGACTGATTCTCTGAAGATGGAAACAAAGTGTAATGAGTTGACACACAATTCTGTCTGATATCAGGCAAGAACAACTCAACAAGTGAATGAATCTTTAATGCATAATTCCGAATAACCGTGACTATGTAAATTGACATTCTGATTGCTCCTCATTAACTATGAACCAGCCGCTGAGTGGCTAGTGACGACTCATTAAAGTCAAAACAGACAACTTTTCAGCCCCCTGCATTTCCAGGATTTAATATTGTCGTGCTGTTGTGGGAAAAACAAAAGGTGTCGAAATCTGTTTCCCTGTCAAAATGTGTTCCGTTTTACCTTACTCTGCCATGTGTAGGCCTAAGCAATTTAACGATGTGCACTGCATAGTAATAACACAGTTTGAGTGATGTTAGCCCATCCCTTCACACAAACAGGTAATCACAGCAGGGATTGGTGTCAGAGTTGAGGGAGAGTGAAGTTAGAGGAAAACATTAACTTCAACTTTCAACTTTATTTGTCCCAATGGGCAGTTGATTTTGCAGCCTAAGCACGACATAGAAAACACACATCAATTTAGACATTAAACAATAGAAAAGGGGGGAGGGTAACGCGGACTCAGCACTGCATCAATGAACATCAAGGGCAACAACAACTAAACAATGATGGCCAGGCTGTCATCCTGCCATATAAAATATGACCAGTATACATCACACATCACCAAATAAAGTTGCCCAGCGACAGCAACATGAAAAAAATATCATTATCTAATATTACTACTGAAGCATAATTATCCAGCTATGTCCTGTTTCCTGCATTAGGGAGGGTAATGTGGGGATGAACGAGTGCCTATATCTGTCTTAACCGAGGGGAATCTGTCAGAGGGTAGGAGTTGAAACTCCTGGTGAAGAGGGTGGCTACAGTCAGACACCAAGCACAGAAAAAGCTTGTTTATTAATTCACTCTATAATGGAGACGTTATATTCCTGGACAAAATGGTAGGGAATAGAGAACCGTCTAAAAAGGTGGTTGGTTTCATTTGTCTACAGCATTACACTGTGCAATCAAAATTTACTTCATAATGACAAATTAAAGCAAAAAAGTTGGCTATTTCCACTTTAATTAGCAAATTAATTGCAAATTTCCGGTGAAAAAAGGGAAAAAGTAGCTACTTGTAAAAATCATGAAATAATGAGGGACTACTTAGTAGCTACTCAGTATGATGTATCACTTGACTTAAGGGTGCACAAAAAGAGGAAGTAACAATTGAGTAATTAGTAATTAATGAGTTGTCACAAGTTTATGCCACTCAGCAATGATTCATAGTCAATTAGGAACAATTCACAAAGAAAATGGTATGTTGATTAACAGATATTTATGAACTAATCATTACCAAGTGATTTATTATAGTATTTACCAGTCCTCAAATTACAATTATCTGAATTACTCAGTAATGATTCAGATCAGTCTTTCCTGAATCATTGATCAATTATTCTTTAGTAACTCTCATTTATGTACTGTTTTGTAGTGCAAACTGTTTCTTTTAATGCAATACATTTCATTATTGTGAGCATGCAGGTGTTACCAAATATGATAAACTTAAAGCTAGAACAGGCAGCACCATTCAAAGTTGGCCCCTCTCCCGGGCTCGATGAACAAGAGACAAGGCGAGAGAGCACCACCAGTGAGAACAAAGTAGTTAATCAAAAAATAAAGAAATAGAAGAAATAAAATGTTATTTTCTGATTGTTTTACAGTGTTACATTCTAAAGCACAAAGAGACCCAATGTGTGAATTCAGCGAAGCAATCAGTTTGCTCTGCCTGTGTGTGTGTCTGTGTGGAAAACTCCCTATGCAGCTCTCATAGACAGACAGCAGGGGAGTGAGATGGAGAATGAGATGTAACCATCGGTCACGGCGCTTTTATAGAGTTCCGACATCAAAACCTGTATGCTGTATTGGCTGGGGGCTACGCACTGCTGCCAAACAGGCTGAAGCTGAGAAAGGGTAGAGCCGGTGCAGATACAGCCACCACCACACACTTCTAGTGGGTCATAAATGATGATTTAGAGGGATTATGTTTACATGAGTCTATACTTTTTTAAGGTTGAAGTTAAATATTATGCCTTTGATCACTGTAGTCAACTAAACAGGCACCAGTCAAGTTGTGGAAATACATTTTTTGTTGTTAATATACTTTATTGCTTTATTATTGCTCATATACTGTTGTGTTTTAGTATAAATGTGGAATCAGTTTCTTCAGTATCACCTGAAACATTTAAAAATGTCCTTGGATGGATCTTTGGAGTGCTGCATATATTTGTGTTGGTGGACTCTCACTGCACCTTCTTGATAAAAACAGTTTTCTCTGAGGCAAAGCCAACTGGACTCCCCACACAGCCCATTATGAGACTGTCTGCTGCTTCTAAAGATGGAGATGTCATCAGGCATGGTTGGATGGCTGTCCCAGCACCACCTGCTGATAATGTCCCCCCCCCCCCCCCCCCCCATAGTAACAATGTGAAGTATTCATCTTGCTCCAGCCACTTCTTCAGATTGAGCTGTAGTGTGCCAACAATGCTCTTGTGTCCATAATCAGCTAAATTGTGCCATATGTATCCAGATGCTTTTTGTGCTCATTTACCATAAAAATAGAGCCTATTCTGCTGAGCCACAGATCGCTCTCTTCCATGAAGGACAGAAACAAATTAAATCTGCATAAATACATAATTAGATTTTTGTTTGTTTGTTGACATTTTTCCCACTAGTTGGTACTACCCAAACGAGCTGAATATGACACGTATTTGGCTTTACAAAGTTGATATGTGTAATACATTAGCAAGCAGTTAACAGTCTACCAATTGTGAACCAACTGTGACATCACCCATTGCTTTGTGGACTACTGTTTTGAAGCTTTAGTCTAGGGTTGCCACCTTTCAGAAATGAAAATAAGGGACGCCCACCACGGGGGGGGTCGGGGGGGGGATCAAGAAAGCAATATCTTTCTTCATACTTCATACTACATAAGTCATACTTAAAGCTTGAAATGCTTTATTACCAATGAACACATTCTTTATTGTGCAACATTGTTGCTTATAAAGTGCTGTTAATTAGGCTACATAAAGCCGTAATTACATGCATCCCTATTTAACATACAATGAGGATATGCACACAACTTTGTTATTGCACAATCAGTTAACCTAGTTAATGAGATAGTGTATGATCTACCACATGGCAGTAGCACTAGCACCTAAAGGAGTCTGTTTGTGTGGAGTGTGCAACAATGAACTTTTAAAATATAAACTAAATAAATTGAGAACTTAATGTAACTTTTAAAGTGCATAACTGTTCTTGCTGTAGGGACTCTCTTTGTGAACCTGGGGACATTTTTACTTAAAGAGGAAAAAACAAACAAACAAACAAACAAACAAAAAAAAAAAAGCACTTATAAACTTGAAAGGAAGTCAGGTCATCTAAACAGTTAAACCACACTAATAAAAGAATTTATGTAATGAACACTGAAACACTGTATTCCTCAAAAATGTAAACATTTTGACATAGAATACAAAAAAAGCTCTACAAACATTTTTAATCTAGGAAATGTATATATATTTAAAAAATAAACTGTTTTCTCTTAACAATATTTATTTATTTATTTATTTATTAACTGTTAATCCATTAGTATGATTTGTTCTTTAAATGGCCATATATAATATTTATATTGGCTAATACTGCCATATATTAAATAAATGATCATTAATTGACTTTAAAAACTCAACATCCTAAACAATCAATCAAACCACAATAGTCTACTAAAACAGGCTATGCCCATGCACTGACATCTTCTGGCAAAAGCACAACCAGATAGGAAACTGAATCAATCATGACATAATGTCCCAACCGTATCAGTCCTAGGAGATGATTGGGGTATGAAGAACTGTGACAGTGACGCTTGGGTCTTCTGCGTTCTTACGTTCTTACACCAAGGATGTGCCTCTTCCCACTCAAGTCTGTACTTTTGCAAGTGTTTTCACTTTTGAGGACGTGGTGGAGGTTCGGGTGTAGTGGACATTTTTAAAAGGCGCGGGTGTTGTGAGCAGCACCGGTGTGTGGTGTCTGTCCTGCGTAGATCCCGCCACGACAATTTTGCTGGCCTTAGTATTTCCTGTGTTTTATTTTGTTCATTATTGTTAGATTTAGTGTTGAATGTGTGTGTGACAGACGTGTATTGGACATTTATGAAAATATGGAACAAATCGCGTCCCGTAGTCAAGTTAAAAAAAGGACGATTCCGTATTTTACGGATGGGTGGCAACCCACTTTAGTCTGGCATTATGAGGGTTGCCATCTTGGTTTTTTGCAGTACCGACAAGAGCATGGAGCTAGTAGGTGACATACTGCAACTCGGGCGGTGCTTGGTTTTGACTTGTCCTTTTAGCTGGAGATAATGGCGGCCTGCCAGTTTCTCATATTTTAACTAAACTGTATGATTAAAATATGTTTCTGAAAATATTCTAGGCAAGAAATACACAATGCAGTAACAGAATATTGATCCATTTTTGATCAGCACTGCCTAGTTTGACTGACTGACTGAGTTTCAGGAGGCTCTGTTTGACACACAATGGCAGCTGCCTGGCGCCTATCTTTTGTATTACAGGTAAACAGTACACTAAAATATGTTTCTGAAAGTATTTGCTTGAAAAGAGGCAATCTGCTAACAGAATCTTGATTTGTATTTGCTCAGCGCTGCCCAGTTTGACAGTTTGATCAAAGTTTCGAGAGCCCTGTGTGCTGCACTGGATGAACTCACTGAGTTGACCTGACAATCCCTGCTTTATTGTCTTTTTTGATTAAATTGGACTATAATTTACAAAATGACCATTGCTTGTACTGAAGAAGACTTGAAACAAGGGATTGAGACCATAAACTCATTTGGAAATTGTTTATTGAGCTCATAAATCGGCCTTTGATTATGAGAGAAATCTACCGAAAAGAGGACTGTCTCCCCCATTGGCCACTACAGAGAATGCAGGTTTAAGACACCTCCCACGTTGGTTTCACTTTTCAGACCACTGAAGCTCCATCCACTGCCCACTGTATTTAGTATATACTCTGTGCTATTTAAATATCCAGCAGATACACAGTAATATTAATATTTGTTAGGAGTCGTGTTTTTAGTGACTTGTTGAATGGTGTCCAAAATTTAATCTCCTTTTAATTTTGGCATTCACTAACTCCAGAGTCTTTCTTTAGCTGCTAAATGCTCTGCTAACTAGTTAGCCAAAAACTTATTCTGTCTGCCACTTGGCACTTGGAAGGTAGCAAATTAATCAGAGCTATTTACTAAATGGAGCTAGAAACAGTGACAGCTGTAAAGAGCAGTGAGACTGAACGAAAACAGTCAAATCAGTTGCTGTAAAACCAACACAGCGACCTGAAAGATACTGCAACCATCCGAAGCGCTGAGTGGATCTTCAGGTTCAGGTGATAATCGGTAACTACTCTGTTGGTTTGTAACTACAAAAGACCCCTCTCACATTACACATAGCCAATTCAGCAATTGTTCATATAAATAAATGAATTATGAAGCTTTATTGTCTGCTAGATTCAGCAGTCGTGACTTGAATGTCAAACTAAACAGAGAGTCGTTTAGTGTATTTGTACTACAGTAAATATCAATGACCATTCATGACTACAATCAACTACAAATCATAGTAAATGCACCCCTCAGTGTCCCGAGTACATGAACACTTGCTAAATCTAAGCAAAAAGCACTTGCTGTAATGCTTTAAAAGGAGTGATGGCTTCTCTGTAAATGCATCATTTACTATAAATCTCCTCTGGGCTGCCTTTTCATCCAGCTGGCTGTTGTAACCTGGAACTTTTTGTTTGTGGCTATTCCTCTCAGGCAAAGTGCCAATAGGTAGATCAGCAGCGTCTGTGTCCTCTCTCTGTCTGTATCTCCCTCTAAATTTAAACACTGTGCTCCGGGCATCGTCACGACAAACAGGCGGTGTGGGCGATGGACGACCAGGCGCACTCACGCATGAAAGCACACACAGCAGTGCATCGTACACACTCTAAACAAAGCAGAACAATAAGTGAAGTGATGATGACTTTGCAAATAGTTGGACTGTGTCAATTAAATAGTGATGAGTGTGTGGGGAGTTATTTGTAGGTGTGTACCGTTTTAATGTGTTAACAGGCATATGAGAGAAAGAGGGGAGCGAATGCTTCACCTCACAAGGCAGTTGTTGTCAGCTTTAATCTAGCATGGCAACTCTTCATGAGGCTGAAATAAGAAGCAATTAAGATCATTAAGACTCCTTGGTATGTCCTCAGGTAAATTTATCTGAAAACCTTGTTTGGGTGCTTGTTGCCAGCTTAATTGTCACAGCTTTCTCCATGCAGCTGACTCTAAGCCCATTAAAATGATAATCCTTAAAATGTCAATCCTGATTGGTTTGGCAACACCCATGGTCACCATAGTAACATCAAGTGCAGTTAATTCTACAGGTCTCTGATATCTGGGGGCAATAATGACTTGTGGAGTAGCAACATTGTCACAAATACAACAGAAGAGCAACTGGGTGTGTTTGTTAACAGTGAAGCCAAACAAATTCATGTTTGATAAGGAAGTCGGTTGTTACCATCATGCCATAAGCAACCACAATCTATTTCATGCTGCAGATTGTGCAAGTTGGTTTTCACACAGCAGCAGAGCAAAGTAAACGGAGTCGGTTACTTTGCTGAGGAGTTGGACATCAGCAGCTTGCAGTTTTCATCTAACAGCTCACTGTGGCTGCTCCTTCATTGTTCTGTTTTTTTTAAAATTGGCTTCAAAATGCCAACGTTTGTAGATGTGTTTTTTCTTAATGAATGATCTCAGTGGAGAAAACCTCTGTGACAAATACATTGGATTTCCCTGGACTGCTTCACAATAAAAGCCACACCGTGTGAATTTACAGCTGTGGGGAATGTTCAGTTTCTGTTACTAGTAACAGTGAGGCTGACATCTATGTGATGAAATCACAAATAAGGTTGGGTGGTGTCAACCAAATTGGCATATGACAATGTCCACAGTGAAACATCACTGATGGACGATGACATTGTTATTTTGGGGGGGGTGAGTTAACTGTTCCATAACAAAAAATCCAACTTGCTCACCAGCTGTCCACTGTAGTCTGCGCCACTGCCCACTGATGCTTTGATGGCCTCCATCTTTGTCACTCAGCCGAGAAAACTCTCCAGTGAAGGGAGCAGGCAGATCAACTTTCACATCCCTGCTGAACAAGTGTCCCACATACATCCCTGTGCCAGGTTTAAAAGGGTCTTCATGTTTGCATCCACATGTCCATAACTTAGTTGTGTTAAGCTTGAAACAAAGTCAGCCAGCTAGCTATATTGAGGAAGCTAAGCTAGGAAAACAACAGTGGCATGATTGAAAAACACACTAGCAGCCTGCAGAAAGCAACCACAGCTGCCACCAATGTAAGGAGCTTAGCGACTTTGGAGATGGTGCGATGTCCAGCAGCAGCTTCTTTTTTCCCTTTTCGTCAAGTCAATAATGGAACTAAACACCTGCCTTACAGCAACTCTGAGGAGTCTCGCTATCTCAAATACAGAAGGCGGCAGAGGGCTCAGTGGCAATGGATGATGTTATCATCCATCAGCCCTACCCTAATTTCAAACTATAACACTGGCAATTTCAATTAGACTCCTCCACTAGTAATGAAAACCACATTTAATAGCTAAATGACAAACACAAAATGAGGTTTAAAAATTATAATCTCATGGATTATTACTTTAAAGGGCCCGTTAACCCAACTTTCTCACCCATGCCGAGTGTTATCCTGTTATGCAGATAGATCTTTTTAGATCTTTGCCAGTAAAACTTAAGCTAACACTCTTATAAAGGAAACAGCATGAATAGCATCTAGTTTGTGCTGCTCAGAGGATACAGATACAGCCACCTGGCTTGTCATGATAGGACCCATCAGGCCCGGAGTGGCTAATTTGGAGAAACAGGAAATTCCAAGTGGGACAGGGACAGGGTTGATAAACACAATCCGATCATAAAAGATCATGCAGGCTACACTTGCAGAATCCCAAGAGAGTCATGATTGGTCACCTGATCAACGATGTAATGGCATTTGACTCAGACTGCATTGAACACTGCAACGAATTGCACACTGCAGTTAGAGATACTTGGTAGGAGATGCAAGGATTTACAAGTCATGCCGCCAAACCTGCAGAAGAGTGAAGGTGCAGAACAAGCACTAGAAGTTGATGGTGGCGGTGAGATAACTATGCTTTCTTAGGCTACAGTGTACTACTTAGCTACTAGCCTGCGAAACAAAATGTTAGTATAACACTGCCAACAAACCACCCATGTGTCCAGTAAAATAGGTTGTGAACTAAAGTGAGTTTTCCTGAGGCATGAAATTCTCTGGCTGAAAAGTTTAGTCCCACTCAGGCCCATACAGATCCGATCCCTGCTGGGTCCCAGCCTGGTCCTTGGCTGTAATGAGATCCCCCCTCGCAACGCCCCCAAGCACCATGTGTGAAAATCAGTTGTAGTGCTTATCTAGACACCAGGAGGAACACTGATCACGGGAGCTGAACGGGTTTAGCGCCATCAATATTGTAGTGTGACCATATTACTTAAAATTTGCTCATTGCCGCTGGACTTTTTCATTTCAATTTCATTCATTTTTTTTTTAGTGTGCCTGAAATCAGCTGTTCGTATATTTGATGTGAACAAAGGATTCCCACACAGAGCATACTTTAGTGAAGCACTTGTTATTATCATATCATAAACTCATGAAAATATTATAGAAACATAATATTATTTGATTTTAGCTAACATTAAATATAGCAAAGGTTGTTCGTTCAGATTTTGAGAAAAAGCAAGCGATGAAGACATGAAAGCTCCAAAAGATGGCTTATTTAACAGAACTGCATGAAAAATGAAAGAATTCCAATTCTGTATTTGCAGAATATTCAGACATCTTACTGTAACAGTTTTCTTTAAGAATTTTTTCTACTGAAATATGACCAGCAACTGTCTCTCTGTGCAGAAGGCATGTCCCAGTGCTCTTGTACACTGCCTGAGTGTGCCCCCAGAGAGCCTGGTTAATTTTATCTTCAGAGCTGAGAAATGACATTAAATATGAAACCTGACCAGCCACATAAATCCTGTTTATATTTGAATGACAAGACAAGGAAATGCTCCACAATTCAATGAGGTGACTGCAGTTATGAACCTGCACTTCGGTGCTGCTTCACTGACACCACTTTGTGGCTGACTTTTTCAAAACCTCACTCATCCCTGACACAGTCCTTTCTGTGACTAGACAGTGTTTGTGTCCATATGTAGGCTTGTTTGTGTGCGCATTTAAAATAGTCTGTGATCGCAGGTGTGTCCAGATAGACAGACAAGGGGACAAAAAAAGAAACTAGCTCCTAGACAGACATCTGGATAAGGTGGACATAAAGTCTCATTTGTGCCAAGCAACAGCAGGGTTGTCTGCAATGATTTATCTGCTCCCCATCTTGCTGCAGACAAACACTCTGTCTTAAGCCAGCATTAAAACAGGAAGAGCACTCACCTCAGTTTCACCTCGCTGAGTGATGATTCAGTATGTGGCTGTCATTTTAAGTGTGGTCATCTTATTGCAAAGATGAGTGGCAATTTCTGTGCTAGAGATTGTGTCTTATAACTTATACCCCTCCCTGCTGCAGTGGGATCAAACTGTCCTCCCAGTACAATTGTTGAGGGATCAAATGGTGTCTGGTATGTGCAGGAGACTTGTTAAAATTTCACTCTTTAGAAGCCCCAGTTGTTTCATTACAAGAGGACCTGATTAGACTGATGCACAGCTTTTCCATCACAAATGAGTTGAGGAGAATCCTAAACTTAAATCGCTGTCTCCTCCACACTGTATCCATCTCAGCCTTTCAGTCAATAAATAAAACATTCTGCAGGAGTGGAAAGCTCAATCTTTAAAACTGAGAACACAACTCTCTTAATCGTAAAAGCCCACAGTTACTGGAGGGCATGTATCCTGGCAGGGCATATATCTTACTTTTGGAGAAAGGCAGATAAAAGGCAGACTTTGAGTTGAATTTAAGTTTAGCCTGTGAACTTTTAACTATTTGCAGTCTGGTCGTTCTCTTGAGCATACCCTGCTGTACTTTTGTGGACTCCTTTGTCTTATTGTTTCTCTGATGTTAAAAACAAACTCACACTGACGGATTTGTTGGCACAACTTATTGTAACCTTGGAAATGACACAAATAATAGTCATGTTTTCACCATAGAGAGAAGTGGAATACCTAATTGCAGCAGAAATTAAACAGAAATGTCAAACAAAGAAATCTGATGCAACCTACTGTAAGACTGACAGAAGGAAATTGAGCTGTGAAAGGCAGGAATGTGGACACCTGGGGAAAAAAATGTTAAGTCTCTACCCGTTAGTATAAATTCATCAACTCTCTCCTCGGCTCCTTCATATTCCGTTAATACCTGATCTGCTATCAAAAAATGACGTTGTTTTCTCTGTGCATTTTTTGTGAATGACAGTGGTTAGAGCAAACCTCTGTGACAAGAACATTGGATTTCTTGGGATTGCCTCACAATAAAACCTCTGTGTTTTTCTAGTTGAATATTTGTAATGTTTTCTTTAAGCTTGATTGAAGGAAAGGTCTCTGAGAGCGATGCTCTGATCACATTCACGCGGTTACACCTCATTCACACCTCGAAGATGCCCAGTACAAGCACAGTCTGATTTGCTCGCTACTGAGCAGCTCCACTGGAGCAGTTGGGGTAAAGGCGCTGACTCAAGGAAGGGCAAGTGCTGCCTTTCACTTTCTCCACCAAGTTTCTATGCTCTTTTTATCTGGTGCCACAGTATCAACATTCTGCCACAATCACTTCCACCAGAGCGTGACCTGTACAATCACTTAGCCAGCATTGTTTTCATTCAGACTGGATGCAGTGGTATTTGGTTTTCAGTTCACTAATTAGTGGGAGTGACAAAGCCAAACAGTTACTGGCAAATATGGGCCACCATTTCAAAATTAAGTTTTTCAGGCAGAAGAGAGAGGAGATTGAACCAACAACCCTCTCAGTCCCCGACAAAAATATATACATTTTTAAAAAGTTGTGTATGAGACAGTTTTTGCACCTGCATTTCATCTGTTGGGTGTGTGCTTCACAGAAAATTACTCCACTGTAGAGGGAATTGACCCATCAGTCAATCAACTGAAAATAAATTTCACAACTACTTGCAAAATTTATCAATTATGTCACCAGTGTCAGTAATTTTGAGGCTTTATAGGAGAGGTAATGTTGGTTGCATGCACCACTTTGGACTTTTGGGAGCGAAATATCTCAATAACTAAATTTTGTACTCATGTTCATGGTTCCCAGATGATGAATCCGATTCACTTTGATGACCCTGACTTTTTCTCAACCATGAGGTTGTTTTTTGTGGTTTTCAGCCAAATATTTTGACAACTATTGGATGAATTATAGCCTAAAAACTTGTGTGATTCCTTAAAGCAGGGGAAGGCAGTTTATTTTTGGTATCATTGGGCAAAAGGTCTATAATAACCTTTAAGCAGAATGTAATTCACGTGGTCTGAGAGAAAACTAGAGTTCTGCACCTCCTCTTGGCTCTATTTCCATCAGCCTCAGCTGTACTTTTATGCTTATTGTTTTTTTAAAAGTTATTTTTGGCCATTTTTGCCTTTATTTGATATACAGCTGAAGATAGGACAGGAAACAGGGCAGAGAGAGGGGATGACATGCAGCAAAGTGCCGAAGGCGGGAATCGAACCAGCGGCCGCTGCAGAGGACTAACAGCCTCCATACATGGGTTGGACGCTCTACCCACTGAGCTAAACATCCGCCCTACTTTTATGCTTATTGATCAGCAAATGTTAGCGTGCTAACACACTAAACTAAGATGGTGGAAGTGGTAAACATTTATCTACTAAACATTAGCAAGTTAGCATTATCATGTGAGTATGTTAGACTTCTGATGTTAGCACAGTGGTTCCTGAACAGGGAGGTGGGCCCCCTGGGGGCATAGATGATCAGGGGAGAAATATAAGGTGGAAGAAAGTTAAAAAATCTGATTTATGTAGGGAAATAAAACAAACTAGGGTTCGCTGGTTCTATCATACTGACCGTTATTTCACTAAAATTCATCTTGAATACTTTTATCAGTTGCTTCCCCAATTATTGCTAATGATTGATGATAATTGTGCAGTGGGGGGAATGCCGAAAAAGTTTGAGAACCACTGTGTCACAAAGCATTCCTATGTCCAAACAACCTTACAGAAACACCAATGGTGTAGCTGTAGATCAGCTTTATTGATATGAAAAAAGGTATAAATAAATAATTTCTTCAAATGAAGGAAAGCTGATTAGGTCAAGTAATTGGATATGTCTGTTATGTTGTTTATGCCTCTGTTAAGCACAGAGAAGCATATTAAATAAAAAAGTTTTAACTCGGCTGTGTAAGAGAGGGAATTTAGAGAGTCAAACTGAATGAAAAAAGGTGTTAAAGCAACATTGTGTTTATTAAAACAACAAGCTACTTCTAAACTAGGATTACAACGATGCATTTTGATAAACATAAAGTGGAGGGCTATTGTTTTACACCTTTAATTTCCTTTACCTTTCAAACACAGGAAGAGTAAATGTGTGAGCCATTGGCATTTTACTTTTCCTTCTAAAAATGTAATTGAATAGGCCTATTGTGGACTCTTAGTCTTGTTTAGGCAAGTGTTCCAGCTTTTTGCCACGTTTCTTTCTAATACATGATAGTGGTTTTTATCTATCTTTTGGTTTTGTACAAAAGAAGGAATTCAAAACTCCACCTTTCAATATTTTCTAACATTTTATAGACAAAAAGACTAAGCAAATAATCAGGAATAAAATCAGCAGTTTAGTCAATAATGAAAATTAGTCATTAGTTGCAGCTCTAATCTACCCTGTGTAAAATGGGGACAGATCCTGAACTAATTTTTTTTCATTACAGGACAGAAATACAACAGGCCCAATCAGCCTGTTTTACCACAGTCATCAAGGCTTTTCTGACACAGCCAACAATTTACCGTAATAAGGAGGTTGGTTTCCTCTGCCTGGAGAACTTCATTTTGAAATGAGCAATCATGCCCCAGATTTGTCAGTAATTGTTTGGCTTTGTCACTCCCGCTAATTAGTGAACTGAAAACCAAATACCATGCATTCATTATGATTGAAAACAAATTCTGGCTAATTGACTGTACAGGTCACGCTCTGGTGCCAGTGATGATGGGAGAATGCTGATACTGTGACACCAAAGCAGATAACAAGTGCATAAAAAATAGTTGTATATATCTTAGGTAAATATAGGATAGGATTAGGATATAGGATTTATATTATACAATCACTTTAATAGACTTGTTAGAATCAGTAAAACATCTTAAATCCATTAGAAATAATCCAACAGGTGTACATTCTGGATTTATTGTTATAAAAGCATCATTTAATATTCCCTAATTAATATTCCTGCTCAGTGGAGAGCTCAGTTTGTCAGCTTCTCAGTCCTCATGTTTATTTACATATCGATATTAATATTTATGACTGAAAGCTGTAATGGACAGGTACTGTTGATCAATTCACAATCCCTCCAAGTGTTGTGAACAAACTTTCAGTCTAGCCATCGTAATTAGAAATCAATCAAAAATTGAGCAAATGAACTGTTTGGTTTTTGTTTTTTTTTTTACGCTTCAACTGTTTTCAGAACCAGTCTTTTCTAAGAGGTAAAATTAAAGATCATTTCTGCCCAAGCTGTTATGTTTTGCCAGTTTGAAAAACATCCACATCCATTTGGGTTTTTTAAAACATCTTTTGGTTTCAAAAAGTGGTATAGAAACAGGCAGCAGGCCACAGCTAAAGAACAACAATGAAAGCATGGACAAAAGGCAGAAGTTGCACATTATTTCTCACACAAGTTACAAGGTACTGACCTGTGACACTATGACACAGTTAAGACTAAACACTGGTTGCCAGATTTTCTGAAGGAGTCCCTCTGTTTAACAGTAGTAGTGAATTTAACTCTTAGATGTAACACATTTCCTAATTTCTTCACCCATATGTCAAATGTTGGGTGCTTGTCAGATTTCCAGCAGTTTTCTGGTGAGCAGTATGGATAGAGAGACGGCCTGGGCTTCATAATGATCCTTCTATGCACCTGCTTGCACAGTTAGAGGGGCAAGAGCAAATCCAGCACCTTATATAAATATACTGATATCTAGGAGACAGGAATGAACAGTGCATCATATTTTATTAACTGATATGTTTACTACATACAGCCTTAATCCAAAAAGAGACTAGAAAGCTGTAAAATAAATGCAGTGAACACTAATATAAAGTAATGGTACTAAGTTGTTTTGCACTGCTGTGTAAAAGGACAAAGGAAGCATAAGACATCAGTGAGATCTAAACATAACAGTTTGCACTTTATTGTAATGCTTCATAGTGTTAACCAACTCAAGCTGTCACAGAATTAGAAGGCCTATAACAATAAAGAAAACCCAACAACCAATAAATCTGATGGTAGTTTCTTTCTCATCCAAAAAATGTCCTTCTACTCTGACAAATGTGCACAAGGATGAAAAGGTGAATGTAGGAGAAACAGGAGAGCCTGATGGAGAAACTGTGAGGGTGGGCAGGAACAAGGGAAGGTACAAGTGAAAGAAAAAAAGGCAATGAAAGCTGCAGCATGAAGAAAAAACAAAGCTGTCAAATTACAGGGACAAGATAAAAAAGATTGTCACTCCTGCCGGCTTTCCAAGGACAAGAAGCACAATAACTACACTCTCATAAGCACTTACACAGACACAAAACCAACCCAACCCACGCTTAGCACACACCACACACACCACACACACACACACACACACACACAAAAGTCAGTAACAAATCTCTCTGTATCTGCAGGCAGGATTCAGTGAAACCTCAAGAAAACAATCAACTCCGCCGTTAGTTTCAAGATGTTCCCTCGACGTGCCTTTTTCAGTTAAGCAGATGTGCTGTCAGTGGGTGCTCTAGCACACACACACACCACACCCCACCACACACGCGTAGACAAACTTCTGAGCGTGCATGTGTGTCTTCATGAGAGCACAGTCTGCCCTGTAGGTCATCATTTATCACAGTAATGTAATAAAACCACACGAACAAACTGATTCCTCCACCGCCACACAGACACAAACACACACCTCCATCGCCAACACTCATTTGTTTAATGATGCAGGAAAACTAGGGAGAATTGGACAACCAGACAATTAATGTCTCTTGCATTTCTGTCTAGTAATGTTCAAGTTTATGGAAGCAACGTACTGCTGTGTACAGGGTCAGCAAAAAAAGGTATTGTAGCCCCTAAAAAGCCCACTTAAAACAAATCAATATCAGTTCAAATGTATGCTATATTTTGACTATTTTCACCACTTTACTTGCCCTCAGACAGCCTTTTATGCTGTGAATTGCTGAATCCCTGCATAGCTTCTGTGGTATTGCTCCTTTCAGCTTCTCCAAACTCACTATTCGAACTACCAGAAGGTACCTCATACTGTCACTTCACTTCACTTCACGTCACTTCAAATAATCTGAACTATCCCTTTCTCGCATCGAGCCTAGTTTAAGTGGATCATAACATTTCAGTCCTGCTTAAGATGAAACAAAGCTTTTCTATGGATTTCTGTTGCTGAGCCACTACAAAGGCCATGTGTGGCAGGCAATAGACTGCGGATGCCTTGTATTTAGCCTAGCAGTTCTTGATAACAAGCAGGCCCCAAATGGTCAGTTAAGAGGAGTGAGGAGTCAGCAGTCTGTATAAAACAGAGCAGTCAAACAGGTTTTTCAAAAAGTAAAGCCAGTAGTTGCTAAACTAACTAGATTTTAATCTAACATGTTTATCAAATGTGCTCATCTAGATCTGTTATTGTGTTGAAGATGAAAAAGGAGAGGCCACAATATGACTCAGACCCTTTGTATAGTTGTACACTGTTTGTGCCAGACACAGTGACGTGACACTCACAAATACGCAGTTACACACACACTAGGGCATGCTCAGAGAAGGAAGATAATGGCAGGAGGAGGTGTTACAGCCTCCTGTGCTGCAGTTGAATAATTCAAGCGAACATCTTCACCCCAGGGCAGAATACATGAGCCAATACCACTGACTTTAAGCTTTGTATGCTGTGCAGGTTCAGTCGGCGCAGCCAATCAGAACCCTAGCTGAGTCTGATTTCTTCTTCACACATAATGTGCACAGAGACGCACTCAGACACTGAAGGACAACTGTCAGACTGAACATTGATCCTCTGCTTGGGCAGGAAAAGTTAATCGAAATTTCTTGTTTGTCTGTTCATGTTTGTTTTGGTTTGAGCATTGAGTGTCTGTGTGTCTGATGAGTCTTTGCGTGATTTACTGCGGTGCTCTAAACTGCTCTGTATCATCAAATGGCTGGTTTGTCTTGACACAGTGTCAGAACAAGCTTGGAGACAGGCATGAGAGACACACGTCAGCCTGAGCAGTACAAACTGGACCAATAAAGTCAGGTCAAATAATCAACATAATTACATTAATAGACGACTAGTAAACAGACCTGTTATTAAATGAGTAAAAACACATTATAGCTATATATGTTTATCTGCTATTGCCTAGTTTTGCTCTTACCAACTGTTACCTTCAGTATTCAAACTTAGCACCTTTTTTCTATTTGCTTCAGAATAGCTTGTATTTTTATGTTTTCTCAGCATTTTCTCCTTTAGTCCAACAGGAATGAAGACCCTCTGAGCCTCTGGTTTGCTGCTGCATCACTTGGTCATTACCATGTACACTGTTAGTGTTGCTGGGTAAAACCCATGCAGTCTTCTTCAGTATGCAGCATGCTGTGATTTTGCTCTCGGCTCCCCTTCCTCCTGTCTTCTCTGAGTGGTATTCGGTATTCATTTAATTTATCACATAATTTGGCTGAAATGTTCAACTTCTGGTCTCATCCCAACCAGGGATTTCAGAGCAGGTGTTTTCCATCTGTTATCAATGGCAAAACAGGTGTCTTGTGGCTTCCAGTATGTAGGAAAAACAAGAAGACAACTTAGATAAATGCCCCTGTCACACATGGACAGATTTGCTCCTTGTTCAACTTTGGTGAACCTGGATCGCCGAAATTGCAGCTTCAACCAATACCAAAGGTGTGTATGTGCATATGTGTGGCTCTGTCCTTAGAATTAATACACATAAAAGTGCTATTTGTCATGCTGATCCTCAGCTATTGCAAGACACCTTTCGGATGGCAGTGATTCATATCCACATATCAGCTTTGATTCTGTGGCATTGACATAATGATTCCTAATCATTGTGGTGGAAATGTGGATCAAATTTTACTGCAGATATATCTTTTACCTTAAAATACTACACCCCAGTGGCTTAAATGAAGAATTAGATATGACCTGTTTTCTGTGACTCTCTGTTTCTGTACCAGTGGGTCCCATTCTCAGTGTATAAAATAATCCTTGCATCTATATATCAGTTATGTGTATATGTGTGTGTCAGTGCTATGGAAATTACTGTTCTGATGTGCTTGACTTGACCTGCTGGCAATTGTGTGCTTAATCCAGTCCTAGATCAGTGACAAGGTGCACCTGACGAGCAAACTTTAAATGGAGTGACTCATCAATCTTTGTTCATTCTGCACCGATGAAAGTCTAACATGGACTGAAACATTTCCACTTATGCACTCTATGCACTTTTTTTTTTTGTACAGCCTTGCAATGAATTTGGAATCCAGACTCAAGTTTCTGCTCTTTGTCCTTTGCTGTATAATGTCACATCTTGAAATGTGGCCAGAAGTGCAGCTGTTTTCTATCCTATGACCAGTGCTGGAAAGTAACTGTTCTCAGTACATTTACTCAGGTATTGTATGTGAGTACAATTTTGAGGAACTTTTTGTGTGAGTATTTCCATTTTATTCCACTTTATACTTATTTATTCTTATACTCATCCAAATGTTGTGCTTTTTCTCCATACATGTAGTTACTAGTTACGTTATAGATTCAGATTAATGCCACAAAATATTATCAACAAATTAAATAGATTGTTATAGACTAAGCTACACAGCAGTGTATAATGTTATCAAGATTATCTCCTCCTTTGCCAGTTGTAACATTAAAAAGGGATGCATACCTTAATCAATCAACATTAAGTATGTTGATGCTGACTTAGGAGACGTAGTTGTCTCCTAAGTCAGCATTAGAGGCCAGTTAGTTTGTAACTCTGTCACTGCTAAAATCGGTGCTTTATGATTACTTAGTGAATAACTAGTTTACGTAAAGTGATAACTAAGACAAGCGGTCAATCAGCAATCAAAGATAGAGTCTCACTGTCATGGTTACTGTGCATTAACATTCTTGCTGGCATGAGCCACTTGGCATCATAGCACATTGTTGTAAGATAGATCAATATTAAAATAAGTTATTATTTGATCAATTTGGTCTTTACCAGATTATAGTGTTGCAAAATGCACGCAATTAATGAAAAAGTTATGCAATGTGGTGGAAAAATTGCTGTTTTACTATTTGTGAGTATAATTCTGTGACATTTTATGATTTACACCTACCCTAGCAGCGTATGTAATTATTTAGTTGTTACTAAGAGTTAGGTTGTAATCTGTCTCACTGGCGCAACCACTTTTATTTTAGTAATGCATAAATCACAACTTAGTAATAATGTACATTATAACTAGGCTGAGTTTGAACTTACAGCTGGTGCGTCAGGCTGCAGGACTTTCACTTGTAAGCATTGAGTATTTCGACACCGCAATACTGCAACTTTTACGTAAGTAAATGATCTAAATGCTTCTTTCACCTCTCCCTATTGGATTTATTAACAAGGATGCTTTGAAAAACATACAGCACGTAGTAGAATTCTGTCAGAAAGCCTCCACAGAGGCTGAAAATGAATTTTTGGTGTGCAGCCAGCAGAGTCTCCAGCCCCTGTGTTATTCCTTCCTCTCATTTTCATGGCCTTCCATTGTCTGACTGCGCCTGCACTAACAGTATGCCAGCTAGCCAAATAATTACCCTCCTGCTTCCTCCCACCACACTGGAGCTGACAGGACTGCTCCAACACTTTCTGTGCCATTTCACCTCAGTAGTCAGAGTCTTGTTTTACTCCACTTGTGAATCAAGTGGTGAGAAGGCCAGGGCGTGTGTAGTCTTGTGTTGCCAGAGCCATTGTGCTGTGCCAGAAATGGAGTATAGTTATTATTTTGTAGAGATTTTTGAAAAATTATTCTGGATAATGTTCATTTCTTAAACCAAAACTGTGAAAAAAAAGCTAATTTTGTCTGATTAAGTTAAATGCTTTGCTTTATACATTGACTTATTTATTGATTCTATCCATTGGTAGACAATTATCTCAACATGTTGTTCCCACAGACTGATGGATTATCTGTTTTAAAACACCATAGCAACATAATATGCCTTTGCACGATCACTCTTGTCTCACTGAACCCATTAAACTGCAGCGCTTATCTTGGTTCATTTGTATGCATAGATCCCATTAATGTGTCTTTGCATGAATCGATCATGATACCACAGAGGGGGCAGAGTAACAGATGGGTGTAAAAAATGATGCATTCAGAGGGAAAGTGGGAATTAACTACAGCTATGATAGGAGAGAGAAGGACAAAGGACATCGGCTGTCATAATGTGATATGTGTCAGTGTAACTCGCTATGAGTCATGCATGGAAAACAGCTTCAGGGGGATATTTCTTGGGCTAATTCTGACCATTTGATGACCCCGTAGCAATCAAGCATCCATGTGTATTTTAGGAGTACTCCTGCAGAGTCTCTGGGAACAGAAGAAATAGCAGAACCAAATGAAGATAAACCATGGCTCAAACATGATGATGTTGTTGATGTGTTGGAATATGTAAATATTCAATGCAAAAACTTAAAATCAATATGTTATAACAGCATCAGGTATTAAGCTGCCACACTACCGACATCCTCAGCTGGGGCCATCTATCCTTAAGTGTTCTGACCCATTACTCGGTACACTATCAAGAAGGGGGGTCCACAGTGCTGATCAGTCACTGCGTGTCGGTAGTGGGTCTCCACCTACCACTCTGTCTCCTCATCCACACCCAACAGGATGCTTGCTCTGCAGCCACAGAGATCTTCTGCACTGCTATTCTCCGTGTTTTCCCTGACACCCCTAAAGCGGTTATGATATAGAGAATATAATATCTTGATAATTGTGCAGAAATGGTTATTGGGCAATGACTGCTAATTCTCAAGTCCACATTGCATAGTGGTCACTACAGTGGACAGCCTCTTAAAAGCTGTTGTAAGTGCAACACAAATTTGCAGTTTTTGTAACAAAAGCGCAGCAAAACAAAGTACATCTGCAGGCGTCTTGTGGTTTTGTGCCCTGGGTGCTTGCTGGGTGCCAGTTTACATAGTAGACAAGTCATTTTCATGCTTAGAGAGGAAAAAAACTCCTTACTGATGTGGTCATAATTCATACATGAAAGTTCTAATGTATTTATTGTATTGTTCTATCACAATATTCAAGATTTATTTTATTATTTTCTTGTGTACTTGTACTTGTGTATCTAAAATTCCCTTAAAAACAACAAGGACAACATCAACTCAGCTAAAATCTGTAATCATATATCTATTATTGGCAGAACTTCTCTTTTCTCCCTCTTTGTTATCTTTTCCGCACTGTCATTACTGTGCATTGATTTGAAAGGCTTAATTTCTGCAGGACTGTGTGTCTCTCTCAGACTCTTGGACTCCACAGATCAATAATGAAAGTGGGATCGCATCAAATGACCCTGGAAAAAAAACATGGAGTCAACAGGGCTCAGCTGTTGAATTTAGCACAGCATAGAGCCTTTGGTCATGCTGTTTTCACTGGTATCCTTGTTTCCACCACAAACCTGCATCAGACCTGTATCATCAACATGCTGCAATAAAGGCTCATAGAATGGCATGAAAACATAGTGCTCACAGGACAAATTCTAGTCCAGTTACCTCATATCAGCCTGTCCAAATAGGTCAACAGAACAATTACCAGTTACTGTGTACCACAAACTACTTCTATTCTATTATTTTCTGTTCTATAGATATTATTTCTCATCCACAGAACTCCAAACATCTCCATCCCTCAGATGTTGACACTAGATGTGCCTACTAACCTCATGAATTAAAATTCACCTTTATCTCTGACTCTCAGAAAAGCTTACCAACCTCCGTTCCTAGTAGTACAGTATTTTCAGCTGCCTTTGGATAATAGCTAGTGTGAGATCTACATCTTCATATCACCCACACAGTGTCCGAGTAAATCAATAGATCTGCAGCTGTTACTATAGAAACTTAAATGGTTTCCACTTTGTACCAAAAAGCATAGGCAATTTGGGATTACAAAAAGATTATATTGCCTGCAGCCTCTTTTTTATTCATTGCACGGTGTGAGGGAGATGGTGCCAACAAAATGTAATTGGCTCTCAAAATCCATTTAAACCACATTTGAATTTATGCTTGCATCTCCAGAATCTCTGTTTATTTTCAATCCTTAACATCTACGATAGGAATAACAGGAATTAAGGTTTTTAGGGAATTGCACTAAAAAAACATTTCTTTAAGATGTTGGCTTCTGCTGCAGAATATGTCATTGTGTGTGCTCTTTGATTTCTCGTGCATAAGAAAACGTGGTGGGTGTCTGTCTCTCAGGATGTATCAGCTCTCTCCTTATTGTGTTTATAGTGTTTGTTATTGCTTAATAGTTGCCTTAGTGAAAGGAAAAAAAAAATATATATATTCTAGTCCTGGAGATAGTGGGTCTCATCCTCATCAGATCATGTGCCAGAACTGTCCCAAGTGCAGGAAACATCGCTGACTTGCATTCCTTGAAGTTTTAAAGTCTTATTATGAGACAGTCATGGAGGTGAGAAATTGAATACAGTAAACTGTAGGTGTGACCTGTCAGAGATGATAAATTGCTCATGACTTGTAAGACGTGGCATCCTTTAGCCTAACAGGGCTAAAATCTATAGCCATGTTAGCTTTCCAGTGAGGCTGTTAGAGGCAGTTGTAAATTTGTGTTGGCATTTGGCAGAGCTTGCTGCCATAGTGCTACTTTTTCAATCAAGAGCTTAATTTGTTATACAGACTTTTTGTGAAAACTGTTCAAAGTTTAAACATCGCTCCTCTATATATTGTGTCTTACACTGTTTGAACGTTGAGCAGGATGGTTGGAAGTGCTGTTCAGAGGTAACAGACCACTGGGCTCCATTTTACAGGTGACGTGTCAGGTTGCGTGAAGCATTGTACGATGCAGGTCAAAGCAGTGTACTTGAACTTTCTGTTAACGCTGCAATAATCAATATTTTTATATTAAAAATTGATTAGATCACTATTTGTGGTGCAAAAAGGGTCACTCTCCAGCCAGTGTTAATTGATGTTTCTTGATGCATGTTCTGTCAGAGAATAGAGTGTGTGGTTAGAAGTCGGATTTAATCCATCATCTTGGCAACCAGATTGGTCAACATCATTAACAGGAAGAGCAATATGGATATTAGCATGGACCATGACAGCAGTCACTCTGACATAAGTTGTGAGGTGGAGGACTCCAACAAGACAGTGGTCTGCTGACGGTGAGAGGTGCTCCACCTGGAGTGGGCGACACTCTCTTCTCCTCCCAGGTGAGGTGAATGAGCCTCCTCATCTGCCAGAGGCCACTTTTCCCCAGCCTTATCCATATACCCTCAGCTAATCAGCTGTTTATGCTTGTTGTAGTTAAGTCAATGCTGCCCTCCCTTGCTTTGCTCGCAGCACGCTCTGTGATGTCCATTGACAACGCTGAACAGTGTGGTCAATCAACATTGTCAGGACATGACTCAGAAAAATATGAAATATCACAAAAATGCCAAAATACACTGGAGTGGGGCTTTAAGTCATGAGAACACACCACTATCAGGCAACAGCAACATGGACGACCAAAACTGTCAGCATATAGGAGCCACTGATGCTAAAAATTTAGCAAGCAGCAAGCAGGTAATGTGATGCAGGATGCAAAGGCCTAATGAAAAGATGCGGCCATCTGGAATAAGACCAAGATTACAATATATTAACCTACCTTCCACCAAAAAATGAACTTCCATGGCTTCTGCCATTTCTGTTATTGTCAGCAAATTCGTCACAACTGTGAAGTCTGACCTTTCAGAAATTTCCACTTTGATTACCACAAGAGGGGGACAATCGTATGCACACTTCTAGAGAAAATGGTAAACCTGACCCCATTTGAAGGCACAAAACCCACAGAGAATTATACAGCTCACCTCAACTTAACAACTTTTACCTCATTGTTTTGGTTTTTTGGGCTTCAAAGTCCACTTCCATCAGTCCTAAGTTTCAGCTGCAGCTGGCAGCTGTTTGCAGCAAAAAAAAAAAAAAAAAAAAAAAAAAACTAACTATCAGCATAATTCCACTTTGCACAACAACCACACAGAGACAAAAATACATTTAAGCCACAGAGGTTGTCCAGGTCATAGTGTATTTTCACCCACAGAATTTGGCTACTTTTGAAGTGTTGTTGCAATTTGATTTTTTCCATGCAAATTACATGAAAATATATAAATCCATATTCTAAAATCCATATTTTAATTGAAATAATTTTTTTAGACCCAAATCATACCAAAATAACACACACGTGCCTGAACACACACACAACGTGCCATTCTCAGTCAGGGAGGAAGAGAAGGGAAGGAAAAGGTTAAAGTGAAAAGACAAAGCCATTGTTGTGCTTCAGTGAACTGGTCTAGCATGTTTAAACTGCAATATTTTCTTTATGTAATATACTGATCTAATAACACTAATGCTGACACATTAAACATTTATGGTGTTTTTTTATATATTACAATTTGTTTCGCAATAATCACTGTTCTGTTGGACTTGGCAGTGCATTTGGTCTGGCAGGGGCGTATTTTGAAATCTGCTCTTGGGGTGGTTTTTGGGCCAGTTTTACTGGCTGTTGAGCTGCCATTTGGCTGGTTTTGTCATACAGATCTGGCAACCCTGAAGCTAGCAACTAGCTTGGAGCATTTAGCAGCTAAAGAGACAGGGGCAGGCCAGAAGAGAGCTAACAGGAGAGAGGAGTATTGGAATTTGTCTTGTCACTCTTTAAGTATTAAATATAAATATATATAGTAAAATGTTTTATGGTTGAATGCACTTGTTATAAGTTACTTTGGATAAAATTTTAGTTAAATAAATGTAATGTAATTAAATGTAATTATTTGCTGACACTCTTTCTTTCAATTTATATTGTGATAATATGTCAGAGTGGTGTTTACAGCATAAAATGCAGCTTTAAAGTGTGGAAGCATTTTGCAGATTTCTACTAAAGCAAGTTAAAGCATGCCATGAAATTAAATATAAAGGTTGCCCTTTTATCTTTTTGTAACAAGCATGTCTGTCCTGTAAAAGGCGTCTCTTAGACGGTCACTTACAGCTCTACTTGAAGCAGTCATTAGCAGCACATGGTGTGTATTACTGTGGGCAGCTACACTGTAGTGTTTGATAGAATTTAATGAGGAAGCAACATCAGCAGCCTCACTGTAGAACACTGTCATTGTCCATTATTGTCTTTTTGTATTGTTTTTGTATTGTGCACAGCAGATACTGAACACATGCTGAACATGGAGCGTCTTCAGTGGCAACAACATTGATTTTAAAATATATTCCTGTGAAAAAACTCACTTTTGAATTAAAGCTGCAGGGAGTGATGTACATTTTTCAGTCAGAGGGACGGTGTGTGTTTTTCATATGTGCTCTTTGTTTTTAATGATACAAGAGAGGTTTCAGTGGTGGCTGTTTGGGCATCATTACAGCGACATTGCAGAGTGTAAAAGCTGCTGCCTCTGCTGAAAAAATAAAATTCACACACACCAACAGAATTGTACCTTCTAGCGGGACTGAAAAAGATGTATTGCTGTAATTCTAAGGTCACTAATTTTGCTGGCGTGGTTATTGATTGTTGGAAGTTACGGCATCATACCCTCAGAGTGTTTCTCTCACAGATGGTCTGGTCCTAATGAACCAGACTAACAAGCCAGATGCCTCCTTTCTGCACTACACAGGGTCCTATGAGGTTATATGGAAGGACTCTAACATACATTTTTAATTTAATTGGCACAGATAGGAACCATGGCTACAAATACAATTTGATCAACATCAAATTATGAGACATGAACTAGCATACTGTTTGGTGAGGAGACGTGGTTATAATGGAGGATTCATGGGGGCTTCAAGGACCTGTTGATAAGAACAAGGTCAAACATTACATTTTGCTGAGTATTCAATAACAGTTTATTTGAAGGGGTGCGCAAAAGCCAGTAACTACACTGTCATAACCATGTCATGATACCTGTTATGAACATGAAGGAGTCTTTACGAATGTTTATGGTTGCTATTAAGTGTCATTAGGTCAATTATGTCATTTCTAATGCAAAGTTGACCTTTATACTGCACCCTGTTGTCAAACTGGACTTATAACATTTAAAGACATTTTTAGGACAGGTCCAAATGGTACCACTTAAGTTGAAGTCCAGGAAATTATCTATTTCACCATTAAAGAATCATTTGACAGTGCAATAAACTTAATGACATCTTTATGACAAGTCCAAAATGACCACTGTCTCATTTCAGCCAATGTCAAAACCAATCACACATGACAGTATAACGTCATGTTAAGACATAAAGCTCAACAGTTTCCTTAAATTTGATAAGATCAAATTGTCCTGACAAAGACACTGACAGGTTATGTTGTCTTGTTAATATCGAGTTGACGCAACAAAGACATTTTTGTCTTGGTTAATGTCAAGTTGTCTTACAAAGACAATTTTGTCTTGGGTTAAGTGAAGTTAACAAAGACATCTCAAACAATGCCAACTTTGCATTAAAAATTACCAAATAACACTTAACGACAGCTGTCACAAACATTCATAATGACACCTTCATGGTGACATGTGTTATGACATGGTTATGGCAGTGTAATGACAGGCCTATGTACAAATGCTCAAATATTATAGTAATACAGTAATATATAAGTATTACTGAATATTGCATATTGTAGCTGGTGCATGAACAAATACATGCAGACAAGGAAAGAGAAAAAACAAGACTTGTTGAGGGTTGGTTGCCGTAACCTCTGTTTTCATGATCAGCCTGGACTTCAAAAAGAAGTAAACTCTTTCTTGTTTGTGCTCTGGGTTCTTGCTTTATTTCACTTCAGTGTATGGGATGTTAATGGATGCAGTGTAAACCATCTGCGATCCATTTACAATGTTGTGTAAAATGAGACGTCTTCCAGAGCATTTTGTTTGTCTGTGTGTTGGCTGGGAGCCTCTCTACTTGTCTTGTCCCCTCTGTCAGTCTGTCTTTTTTCTGTCCCCTCTCCATCTGCCTGCCTGCGTGTGTTTAGTTGTAATCTATTTCTACATTGCTCTTGAGCAAGTGGCAGCCAAGATATTAAGAAGTCAGCATTAAAACAACACTGTTATTGGATACATTCATCACTCACACTGTGAAAAGCACTTAATATTCAAAGCAGAACTGCAGTCACAACCAGAATTTAATGTTACCGCCCACTGAGATGACACTAATTGCAGTTTTGGTATGGCCACACTGATCCGCTTTATCGTTTGAAACTGTGCAAAAGCCTCATTACAATATGCATTCTCCGACAGCTGAGAAAGTTTTGGCCATTAAAAAGTGCAGAAGCAGGCATCCATTTTCTGCCTCTGATTTGTTCCACAGTGAGTGTGATGTCCAGTAGAGGGCAGCATAGACAGCTGAGAGTGAACAAATGGCAAACTAAGTCTCCTCTCTCTTCTCTCTTCCAGGGCCAAAGTGTTTCGGGGAAAGAAGGTCCTTGGGGACTACGACATCAAAGTGGAGCAGGTACTATATTGATTTTATAGACCTATGATGCTGCAGAATCATTTAGAAAAAGGATTGAGAGGGATCAGAACAGAGATGAAAGTGAACTGATACCATATTCACGTTTGATATGGAAATACATAGGTTTATGCTGACAAGCGAGACACTGGTGCCCTTGCACATATTCAATAAGAACAAAAGACTTGTTCAGACAGTCTCTGCTTGTCTGTTGCATTACACAGCAGCTTATAAGTTCCTAGAAAGAAGATAGAGAAGAAGAAGTAAAAGGTGTCACTGTAGTGTGAATACCATGTGAACTTTGTGGTGGTTGCAGAAATAGGAGGTCACAGTTTTAACCAAACGTCTCTGCCTGTGGGTGCAAGTGCAACAACTCCTCCAATGTCAAACAGGATAAATCTGAGCCCTGACTGTCACTCCCCTGACTTTCCTTGTGATGCCAGCAGGTCAAAGTTTTCATTTATCAGTGAAATATCTCAATCTCTACAGGATGGATTGGCACAAAAGTTGGTACAGGCATTCACGGTCAGCAGAGGCTGAAGCCTGATGTCTTTAGTGAGCCCCTGATGTTTCCTCTAGCATATTTTTGGGTTTGAATGAAATATTTTGAAAATTACTGGATGAACTGTTGTGACATTTTCTACAGATATTCTAGGTCTACAGAGGATAAAGTTTAATTAAAACATTTGTGACTTTCTCTTATAGTGCCATTATCATGTCCACATTTGCTCAGTACTTTGGTTTATGACCAAATACCAACAATATGAATGACATTCCCATCAGTCTCAGCTGTTATTAGTAATAATTAGCAAATGTTAGCATGCTAATAGTTTAAACCATTGACATAAATAAAAGGTGGATGCCCCAGCCTCTGCTGACGCCATTTGGATCCAGAGTCTGTACAGTAGTAACCAGTGTTGGAGCTTTTGACTTTCCTGCCCACACAGCCAGCTGACTCAGTCAAGAGCAAAGCTCAGCTGGCAATCATGACTTAAAACCCCCTTTATATAGGATCAAAAAACCAAACTGATCAGAAGATTTAACACTTGAACAAACATCAGCACAATAAGACAGAGACTATCTTTGAGAAAAAAATAAATTGATACTTGATGTACTTCGATGTTTTAATTTGACTCACGTCCTATCTATGAACATTGTGGAAGTAGGATATATGACCTGTACTGCAGCCAGCCACCAGGGGCAGTCGAGATGCTTCTGCTTCACTTTTTGGGAGCTCTCGTGTTGTCCATTTCTACATGTATATACTGCCAATGGGTTTAACTAAGATGGTGAACATGTTAAATATTACTTACTAAACATCAAAATGTTGTTATTGCTTGCATGTAGCTCATAGCTCCAGAGAGCCACGAGCATGGACTCTTACTGTAGTGATGTATTACACACATAGACTGTATATGGAAAAGGGCGTAGCTTCTGGGTCTGAAAAGTGAAGCCAATACGAAGTTCAAGTGCCTAAAACCTGCACTCTTTTTAATGGCCACAAGTGGTTGTAAAAAAAAAGTTTCTAGTGAGTTTATGATCTCAGTCACTAGTTTAAAGTCTTCTTCAGTGTTCATTTTGTAAATTATGGTCCGATTTAGAGTAAAAAAGACAATAAAGCAGTGTAGGCTTTAGATTGTGGGTACCTTGTGATTGACAAATCGCTAATAAATAAATTATTTTGTGCGGACCCAAGGAAGAATAGTTGTTAAAATTCGGTGAACATCAAGGTAGAGCCGTAGCAATGTGCCTCCATGACAGTTCCACCCTCTTGTCCAAATATGGTCACTTCTGGCTCCAAAAAATCACAATGGCGACGACCATAATGCCAACTTGTGTCTTTGAAACGGCAGTCCACAAACCAGTGTGTGACATCACTGTGGCTAAGTCCACTTCTTTCATACAGTCTATTATTATACACAAATATGAATTTGTGTTACTGTGGTTTGCAACCATGTCTGCCAAATAGAAACTGCCAAGTCACTTTCTAAACATTTTACATTTGTCATCCTCAGCAAAAATTACCTTTGTACAGTTTATATTTAACTGCATATAAAAGTATAACCACACTACTTAAAATGTAAAATTACACCAGAATGTTGATATCATGTTATAATCACTGTACAAAATTAAGTTATATGTTAACAGCGTGTGACAGTTTGGTTTCATCTTGGTTGAACCACCTAACCAGCAAACCATTTTGCAATATTTGGTTACTGTATGTGAAATGACTGTTCTGTGGGGTTTCACAGCGAACAGTTTCACACCTAATAGATGTTGACAGTTAAATTACGACCTCAAGCTTCACCACAGAAACGAAAATAGACGCCAGAGGAGACAGGAGTCGGCGGCTATGACTCACAGAGAAATCCTCACTATGTTTGCAACCACACCAAAGACAAGCATACATGCATTATTTTGTTTACAATGATGTGCATTCGTTTATATCATATATATTGTAATCTCCTTTCCCTGCTTCTACAAAGAGAGTTTGTTAAAAGAGAAAAAGAGAAAGTAACTATTTATCTACAGTTTTGCTCCCAGAGCAAGTCATCAATTCAAAGGATAAAAGGATAATGTGCTGGGTATGAAAATAACTGTAATTATGCAATATTACACCTTACCTTACATAATAACCTTTTCTATTGAGAATATAATAATTTAGTATTCTCTCTCTGGTATATGACATTCTACAGGCGTTAATTTAAAGCACAGGGAACCATTTCCAAAATTGCTCTGTATGATAATGCAGCATTTTACCATTTAATGATATTGAAGTGTAGTTCACCACCTCTGTATCATCAAGACTTTAGGTGAATGAAACTGTCTTGTGTCCTCTCCTAATCCTCACAGGCTGAGTTCTCAGAGGTCAACCTCGTCTCACATTCAAATGGCACCTGTAACGTGGACATGCAGGTCATCAGAGGCGGGACCAAAGTGGTCAGGTCAGTACCACATGCAGATACACACTCGCAAACACGCACACATTGGTTCTTCTTTCATTCAGAGAAGATTGAACCTTGTTAAAGGTGCAATATGTAAATTTAAAATTATCAACAGAATGTGAAGAAATAACTGTTTTGACGTTGTGTCAAAGACCTCTGTGTACTGTGTTGCAGAGATATCTACTGAAGCATACTAACCAGCTAGCCTTGGCGGGCCCCGTCTCATATATATCACTTTTTACCTCAAAAGGTGATAGTCTGATAGTATAGCCCTAATTCCTTGTCGTCAATCACAGAAGCTGTTTTTGGTCTCTGTCCGGCAGTTCTATTGCCTGCTCTCCTGTCTCCAATTCTGGTGCCCATGTCGGTGCCTCTCCGTACTAGCATTCCCCGTTGGGTCCCCGACACCAGCCTGAAAACCTCCTCCTCCTGGCAGTCCATAGCTCCTGTGATGGCAGTGTAAACACTAACACTCCCCTGGTGCATCGAGCTCCTCTTCTGGGCAGCTAATAAGACCGCCAGCTGCAGCGGTAACTGAGCTAACTAGCTAAAGGCAGCTAAAATTAGTTGCAATTAGTAGGTGCCCTGGTGATATGCTGCTCCATATTTTGGTTTTGGTTTTATTTGTTTAGATTATGAAGTCAACAGATGGCCAATTCTTACACATTTCACTTTTAATGTTTTGAGTCAAATCCGTCTTCCCAAACCTCAAAACCTAATTCTTATACTGTTCTTTAACCCTAACCTTTGACAGTAAGATTAATGGCAAAATATATCCAAAAATTTACAAACCTAATTTCACCCCCAAACCTTCCAGATGGACCTCATCCCCTGACACTAAACTGAAGAAGAACTAACCCTCTATCCTTAAAAAGGTGTCCTTTCTTTGGAGATGAATTTGACTGTTTTTGCAAGGCCATTTGGTCCCCAAAAAAATGTGTGAGAGCAGCGTGCTCTTGATGATGCATGCCTCAGTTGTTTTATTCTCAGAGCTAAACCACAGTTTCACAATACAACCAAAAAATACAAAACTAACCTCAACCGTTAATCTCTTCTTCTGGTTGTGAATATAAAACCCACCTCAGAAATATCCCTGAGTCACTGGGCGGCCCAACCTTAATGTATTATACTTCTGGCACAATTGTTTGCCAAATGAAGTTCAAGTGAACAAACCCTCATGGCTGCCCAACCTAACCTGCTGGTGCCTGGTATACAACAATATATCAAAAGTATTCAGTAGAACTATAGCTACTATAGCTCCAGAGCTCCGACCGTCTTCTTTACATCTTTGGTTCAGTTGTGATAAACCCATGTATTGATAAGTATTTAGGACAAGCTATTTTCCTTTGTACATTGTTGGCTAAACACCTTATATCACAATATTGGAGAAGGTTGGTCCTTTGTTCCAGCAATGACTCAGGGATCTGGGAAACAATATATACATATATACATATATACATATATATATATATATATATATATATATATATATATATGTGTGTGTGTGTGTGTGTGTGTGTGTGTGTGTGTGTTGTGTGTAATTTTTATAATATATAATATATATAATTATATTATACACACACACACAGGACACACACAATATATATATGTATATATACATATATTATATATATATATATATATATATATATATATATAAAACACTATATTAATAGTAAGTAAGTATATTCTTAAAATATAATATATAACACTTGGAGAGATTGAATACAACTGGCCAACAGAGACAGTAACATTCTTGAAAAATATAATTTTTTTAATATATGGCTTGAGAGTCGTTGTTGACCACACTGTGTAAAACACTTGTGTACATTAATCACTTATTGTGTGGTGTTTTTTAACCATTGTTTATATGTCAAACATATACAGTATATTTTCTGTTATTATTATTAACCTTCTGTCTCACTTACTGTCTCAATATACAATTGTGCATTATTATCTTTATTTATGTATTTGATTATGATTGGTTATTTGCTTTCATTCAAGTCAGTTTAGCAAGAAATATCCCTCAGTCCTTGTCTCTTACAGATTGATAAATGCGCTTGCACATTATGCACTTTTTTGATATAATGTGCCTCCTCACGGTGTTGAATATTGTAGGCCACTGCCATTAACACCTATGTATTTGAACTATTTCTTGCCATATTTTGTGTTTTTAGTGTATTAATTATTTGTGTTGCATCAAATTGTCCCTTGAGAGACAAATAAAGTTTTATAAATTGAATTCTAAATCTTTCGTCACAAGTATAAAAAACACATGGACTCACATCAATATTAAAAGCACAGCTGTTCCTGACTGTGAATAATATTTAATATTCTACAATCCCAGAATCCAATTATGAAATACAGACCTGGACATATAAACCCCTGACTGTAAATCTATTCTGGAAATAAACCTCAGTCTTTTCTCAAGGACATTTGGTCCTCACAAAGACGTATAGGACACGCATCAGTTTTCAAGGCCTGGCATAGTACTCTGCATTGTGTATGAAATTAATTTGTCTACTCTTAGAGCTAAATTGCTATGACCCAGAAGCCCCATATACAACCAAGAAATACAAACCTGACCTCAACCATTAATGTGATCATAAACCCAAAACCTACTCCTGAAATAACCCAGAATTCTCATGAAAATGTCCCGACTTCGACCCTCACAAAAAAGCACAAGAACTAACAGACTTACATCAATTTTCAAACTCCATCACAGTGCTGCTATACCTTGTTTGTACATCAATTAATGACAATCCAAAGACTTTTTTTTGCAAGTTCAGACATAAAAACCTGAATGCTCTTGGAAATAATAAATACGCTTGTTTACTTCAAGTTCTGATCAGTGGAAAAAGGGCAGAGGCGTGTGACCACAATCATTACCCTCAGTCTGGCACCGTAGATCTGCGTCCAAACATGTGAACGTACTGTAAACCAGACAATCACACACCACAGACCACACTGACACAGACACCAGTGTCCCAGCTCAAGACTGCCAGTGATTAAGCAAGACTGTAAACTCCCACTGTTCTCCAACCAACAAAGCCGACAGGAAATGAAGAAGGCAGCCTCAGTCTGACAATCAACATCTCTGCCCTGTAATTATGCTTTATGAGGGGTTGGTCCGCATATGCTCAAACACAAACACACAGTGACCATTGCCTGAGATAGTGGGGATTCAGGGAAACTTTGATTCATTGCAGGGAACAGAATGATTCACGTTCACCTGTCTACAGAAATATTATTCTTTTACTACACGTCTCATACAGTCAACCTCCAGAGTTGCATCACAGTCTCAGCCTCGCCCAAACATAAACTCGCTGTGGAGAAAATTAATGAGTTCACAACATAATTCTCAGTGTGTCTTGTTGTCTCCGTTTATTGCAGGCTTTTCAGACTTTTTAAATCTCTGCATCTGTCTCAGTAATTGCCCCGTGTTCATCGATTTCAAGTCAAAGCAGTGATTTTGCTAACTGCTCTGAGTCTGAATGTTGCTAAGTAACCCTCATTCTGAGGAAGATGTAATCTCTTCCTGACTCTGAGCATGTCACTATGTGATCTTCAGCTTCTGTTATCTCTATTCTTATATTGTATCACTTTTTAAAATCTATATTTGTGTTTATTTTATTAAAGGACACATTCATGAACACAAGCACTTGAACATGGGGCGCATGCTATACCAACTGAGCTACAGGGGCACCCCTGACTTATGGGAATTATGTACAGTGTAAAAAAAATTAATTTAATGTTGCATTAAAAGACCACAAAGTCTAGATATTTATATTCTATTTTCTGTCTTGATAACAAATGGTAACAAATCTACAGTATGGTTTCTTTTTTAGGTTTAATAATTTCTTAAAACAACAGCAAACATTACAAGCAAGAGTAAATGGTGTCTTTTGTTGGGGACTATTTTTAGCTGTGGACTGATACACATTCACAAAAAATGGATTGTGGTCACTAATAGCACCATGAATTGTTTATCACTTGCAATCACTACTTTTCTTGTCTCAAGGTCGAATTCAGAAAAGATCTCAAGATATTACAGCACAAACATGGCCATAAAGTTTTGCAGCTATCATAATTAAAGCCATTATAATTATATATTAGCTCTTCATTTATTTGTATCTGCAGGATATTTGTTGTTTTTGTATGACTCACTCATTTGAGTGTTTTGTTATTCGGGGTTCTTTAACTGTGCAGCTCTCCCTCATTCCTCTGGGTGCATGGAGAGCTGTTTTCTCTCCGCTCTGTGCTGGACTGTTGCAGTGCACAACCATCATCTCGGCTCCTCACAGCAGTAGGTTTGATGTTGTTTACACTTTTATTCACTCATGGTGAGTGTCAGGTACTGTCTGTACCATCTGTGCGCATATAATACTGTGATTCACTATATTGCTTCACCTATCAACCGCCATGATCACTGGAAAGTCTGGGTGTGACGCCCGTTATGAATACGCTGCAGTTAACACCAACCCTGTGAAGCTGCAAATAATTTTCACTCTAACTGCCTGTGGCTATTAGCACTGATGTTTGTGAACTGGACTTTTTTTTTTGGAATGAGGCTCATTTGCATATTAAAGTGCTAATTTTGTTGCAAATGTCTGCATATTACCCTATTTAAATATGTGCAAATAGCACCAGAGCACTGAGATGCTATTTGCTCGGCAGCACAGTTAGGGGGGAATTTCACCATTTGTGGGTGCTTATAGAGAATTAGATGGTTTCTCTTAGTCTTATTTGTGCAGGTTTAGCAGCCATAAAAGCTTCACAATCCTTTTGTGAATTTGCCTCTAAATGCACTAGTGAGTATTTAGGCAGCAGAACGTGTATGTGGGGATTGATTCAAACTGAATACAGAGTCATTGTTCATTGTAATGGAGGAAAATGTTACCCAGTGCCACAATGTGACTTATTGATGGAGATCAATGGAAGAGTACAGCTCTTGTTAATCTCCGTTTCTCATTTCTTTTTTAATCTTAATAGTCAACTTTTTTACTTGGACTGTTCATTATGAAGTGATTTATTTTGATTGCACAGTGTAATGGCTATAGAATAATGACACAGTCCCATTTTAGATTGGTTCCCTGGAAGGGTTTCATCTGTCTGCAATTTTTTTACAGAAAAATGATGTCTCCATTATAGACTAAATTAATGAACATATAGTTTTATCTCCTGATGTTATCCTCTAATGTTACTCCCAACTCCACCCCAACACTAAGTTATGTTGGTGTAAAGCTACAACGTCACTCAAACTGTTACTATACAATGTACATAATTTACAATAGCTGTAAAAACTGTCGGCTCGTCTTCCTCCCTCTCCCAGCTTAAAACAGCTAACAAATATGTGGAATAAGTTTGTACTTTAACACAAACAACAGCAAACATGTATGCTCACTTTCACAATACTGTGTACGCTGGTCACTTTCATTTTGGGCAGCTCTTCCAAGACCAATAAAAAAGAGCCATAGCAACGTAATGTTAGCCTGTGGCTAGCTGACATTGCTAACTGTTATCTGTATATCAAAATGATCAAAACCTAAATACTAATACACACTATATACAAAGCAAATGGTAAAGTATTGACAATATGTACAAATCAAACTATAAAAGTTAAGTTTTTTTTTAGCTAACTTGAGAATGAAAAAGCACTTGAGTGACCACAGAGGTACAGTATGGATTTTAGCCTTTAGCTTAAAGCACCACTGTGTCTGAGTACACCCTCACACCCTCACACCCTCACAGAGCCAATAACATGCCTGTACATGTGAGTCTTGTTTCATATTTGCTGCATGGCATCGTGTTAAAAATGTTCAGTGAAAAATCCCAAGCAAAAGCTGGTTATGATGACCATGGCATTACTGGCCACACAGATTTGGGGTATTAAATTGAGAGTCATGACCATGTTGGTCTCCACAGCCTGCTGTCAGTAATAGAGAGATTACAGTCACATTAATTGCTGTGTCCTCTCCACCAGAGTCTTTTTTAGTTTCTTGGAGTGTCTGATTAGTATTCTCGCGGCATGATGAGCTGGTGGTGGTCACACTGTGCCAGAGTTTCTCTCTCTCTCTCTGTCTCATTTCTCTCACTCCTCTCTACATCTCTTTTACTCTGTATTTTTTCTCTCTGTCTCTTTTCTCACACCTCTCTCTTCTGTCTCTCTTTGCTTTTCCTCACATTCCCTCCCTCGCATACTCACATTCAGAGACAAAAGGGAAAAATAACAGGAGTCATGCCCTATCACCGTCAACCTTTCACTGAGCTGAACTGCGCTGAATATTGTTTTTGCCCTCGACCCGTTGGTCACTAATTGCTTCTGTGAGCTGCAGAGCTGTGGCTTTTAGTGCTTTTACTATGGAGGCAGACACATTTTAAAATAAGACATTAAAAAAATTATAAAAATCTAACAAAATTATAGGCCATCATAAAACTCCAAACTTGGAACCTATTATTGTGCCATTTAGCTTCTTTTTTTTTTTTTTCCACTTTGATTCACTCCCCATTTCCTCTCAAGTTTTGTATGCCAAATTCTTCAATAGAGTTAGTCGTCATGGTTACAGTGATAATAACTCAAGGTTAAGGTTACCAGTCGATCATGGTCATGCTAAAAAAAAAATAAGAAGCCGGAAATAAACAACCTTCTCTTGTGTTTTGTTGACCCATCCACGTCATAATTAGGCTGTGATTGTCAGATACAATCAGACGTTGAAGTGATTAGTCGCAGGGTTGTGGCAGTGGTGTGGTGGGTTTAAGGGGTTGTTTATTTGTTCTTAGACCATGAGAACCACATAGAACTGCTGTGAAACAATCAGGAAATAACCTTTCATCACTCTGATTCACCAGCTTTCTCGCTACCAGCACTCCCTTTCTTCATTCACTCTCTATCTTGCATGACTACAGCTGCTCTCTCTCTCTCTCAAAGACGTCTACATGGTATTGCTGTTGTTTAGTCCATGAACTCAGCCTGGACATGGCCTGATTTCAGAGATACTTCAGGCTGACTGTGGAGCAGTCTAATCGCTGGCTTACGTGATTGGCCACCACAGCGTGACATCGGGTTACATTTCTCCAAAAGTTGACAGTTTTTCAACTTTTCAGCTGCAGGCTGTTGTATTTTTTTCAGCATCCCATGTGGTCCATACAGCCACAGCCTTAACAGACTACCTGCACTCGAAATAAATAAGATACCTGGTGTTTTTTTGCTGCAGTGCCTGGTTCTGTTTGAATGTGCCCTTACTGCAGCTGTTAAGAGGCACTTGAATGTGAACATGTGTTGTTTTTGTTCACTTGTCGAAACGTTTGATTGCTCTCGTTCTTCTCGGGAGGACAGTCTCCTAATGTACTGTCATGTAGGGGAGCTCAGTGTGTCATGCTTTGGTGTGAATGGATGTTATGTTCTCACACCCAACTCATCAAATACAGCAGCTTGGTCAGTGGCTGCACACTTCAAACACACTGTAGGTACCCCTCTAGCATTAGTTTTGCTTGTGCAGGGCTCAGCAGTCGAGCTTGCAATAAAAATATGCAATGTCTAGGTAGACTTTCAAAATAAAAGCACAAACCTACTTGGTTTAGGTCAAAGAAAAGATCATGTTTGTTTATGTAAGTTCACATATGTAGCGTTACATAAGTTAAAAAGTTTTTAAAACAGTCAACCATGACATTCAGTTTCACATGGGACATGAACCCCAGTCATGGGGAAAAGTCCTGTGTTTGTATGACCCATCCATCCACCCCACCTCCTCCATATGCGGACCTTCTTGCTCTTTATACTACATCAATTGACTTTGACACCTCAACAAAACATAACGCTAAAGAGGTAAATGACCCTAGAAATTACGTCAGAGGGGTGCCTACAGCTTCATAGTTTGAAACATAAGGGCACTGTCCAAGCTGCCATATTTAACGCATTGGGAGTGAGAACAAGTTGGAATGGATCATTAATAAACAACTTTTGAATGCAGTTTTCATGATTTGTCATCTCTTCTCTGTTAAATACTTCATCACATGCATGTTTTTAATGCAAATATATTCTCCAAAGTGTCGCGGTGATAAGCAGATGCACTCAATAGCAACAGAGAGGCAAAAGCAGAGAAGAAGAATATTATCTAATGTGAGACCTTTCAAGTGTTTGTATGAATCCTGGTTGATGACTGGTCAATTATTTGTATTGATTCTGGTGCTAGTATCAATACTCAAAATGACTCAACATCAGTACTTTAGATATCAGTGTGCTCCCTCCTACCTCACACAGTGCAGGCACCCTGACCAATCAGAAGGAGTCACTATAGTCCAGTGACAATGACTAATGTGGCCACTTGTTCACTTTATTTTAGTTAACTTTATTTTTGCACCAACCATGTCTATATAATTTTTATGTGTTTATTTGCACCCGTGTCACCATGAAGGACTTTGGCAGCTACACAGTGAACACCAGGAAACAGGTTCTTCAAAATCATTCAAAACCTAATTTTAACATCCTTCCTGAGAGACACTTTAATATACAACAATATGAGCAGTGTCCCTTTTTACTTCCACTTATCTGATTACTGTCTGACCAAGTAATGCATTAAAACATAATTTCAGTCTATTCTGCTCAAGATTTACTGTTTGATTTTGTTTAAGTGTCCCAGATCCCCAGCTCTATGTCAGCTCTCACTGTATGAAACAGAATTGCACTCAAAAAAGTACAACAATAAATTCAGTGTAGAAATATCTGACATCGTCCAAAGCGAAGATCCAACGAAGTAAAACTCAGCTCTTGCTAAACTGTGCGGTTCCAAAAAAGGGAGGACATAACCGACTCCTCCCTGGAGGACTGTGCAGTTAAATTCCTTGCTAAAACAACAACAACAATAAAGCTTTGACTGCTATTGTGGAGTGTTCCTTAATCTATTTGTTAGATGTTGAATATCACATTTTTGAACAAAACTCCATTTGAAAATAGACACATGTTTTTTAAATGCCCTTTATGATTGATACAATTCATTGTCATTGATATAATAATGCTTGCAAATCATATGTTCTAAATTCATATCATTTAAATAGTTGTGTCAGTGTAATTATAGATGATTTAAAAATAAATGTAACATCCACAACCCACTTTAAGCTTCATTTACCATCCAGCTTCTTCATGCATTCAGGGTGCCAGGAAAATTTATTTAGTCATCCAGAACAGAGTGCTTGGTAAGAATCCTTCACAGATGATGATCTATTCTCGGACGAGAGATATGACGATCACTCCATCGTCCTTTTTTTTTTTTTTCTCAGTCCAATTTCAGTCATTTATGTTGCCAGACAGATTTATCCTTTTTGTGCCACAGCATTGACAGTGGTGAAGAGAAAAATATACTTTCTTTAACGTGTGGCTTTTTGAGTTTTTCCTTAATACAATCCCTTCTCTTTCTTCCATGAAAAATGCATGCCAGTGCAATCTGCCAACCCAAATGATCAAATAAGCAGACTCTGACCCTTTATCCAGACACTGTGAAATGTATTCTTATTTCAACCTTCTTTATTCCCTCTGCTCCTCTGACTCCAGGTCTTTCAGGCCCGACTTCGTCTTGGTTCGCCAGCACGCCTTCAGCATGGCCCAGAACGAGGATTTCAAGAACTTGATCATTGGTCTGCAGTATGCAGGCATCCCTTCAGTCAACTCTCTTGACTCCATCTACAACCTCTCCGACAAGCCTTGGGCTGTAAGTGATTTCAGCAAAACTAATTTACATAAGTATTTTATTCACTATACTGCTTGCAGCTGTTATTTCAATATTTGATTAAGATAATTTAGAGGATTTTTTTTGTCTTTCTCATTTGACTTTGTGTGGCTCTCTTGCTGTTTTTCTCTCCTCCTCTCCATCAGTTTTCACAGCTGATCAGTAATCAGAAGAGACTGGGTTCAGACAAGTTCCCCCTCATTGATCAGACTTTCTACCCCAACTACAGAGACATGGTAAGATGTTTTTTGTTTTTGTGTTTACACCTCGTATATTGTCAGTAACCCTCCAGCAAACTCACACCAGCTTCTCATTGACACAGTGTCTCTATGAATGATTCTGAGATTTATATTTTTTATATTACTTTGTATTTAGTAGTTTAACTGTTTGTCTTAAGGCACTGAAATGTTCTCTAAAAGTAGGAGACAATGCTGTCTGCCAAATATTTTAGATTTCACGATATCACTGGAAAAATAAAATATCATATCTTATTTTGAATTACTATCAAAAAATGCAATTTACCATATTTCTTGCATAAATACACTACTGTAACATTACTACTAAAAGTTTAATTCCCTAAATTCAATTAATTGTGATTACTACACGGTACTTTCATGTGTTAATGTCTCAAATGCCCTATGGTTTATTATTCTTTACACAGAAATGTTTAGGTTAGCAAAATATGACAAAATAAGACTAATATAAAATAAACTGAAAATAATAAACAACAAGTCACAAGAGAGATGAAGATGCTTATTTTTTTTATGCATTTTACTTACTATATTCACCAAAGCATTTATGAAGTACTGTATAACGATGAAGTATATGAAATATTTAGTATTCTCTGCAGTCCTCATTGAGAAATGTGCTTAAACTTCTCTGACTTGTTACAGATATTCTGCAAAAACATTTTCCAAGCTCAGAAAAATCCTCATTAACTTGCTTCATTTTGTCAGCGTTAATGTCTCCCCTGACATTTCACTGCAGCACTGCAGAGAGTCTTATTTTCTAACTTTTGTGGTTACTGAAGAGAAGAAAACAAGAAGAGTCACACTTTTCCATTGAGACATTTTATATACAATCTTTTTTGGTACATGGAAATAGAAAACTCTATTTAGACAGAAACAGAGACATAAATACAAACCCAAACAATTCTTTCAGTATAAAACAAACATGAAATTGTTTGATAACGCTTCACTGAAGCCATACAGTTATTATGCATCACTATCATATCAGTTCATGAAAGTCTACATTTAATTATTAACAAATTTCAAAATTATATGGTTTTGATGTATCAGTCAAATTACTGCATTGAGCAGCTGAATTTAAATATTTTATTGTCGAATATGATCTTTAAGTAGAGGCTCATGCATTTTAATCTGTATGACTTCAGTGAAGTAATCCAGTAACAAGACAGGGGTCAATTCAGATTTGGGTCTTTTAATAAATGTTGACTCATTATATTAAATAATGCCTATAAAACAACAATTACAGCACTAATTATAGCTCATCCATGAATATCAGTTATTTCTCTTTTTGTTGGTTAACATCTTGTGCCAAAGTCTTCACTATCTTTTCTTGAATTTGAATTTTGAGGAGAATCCACTTCCGGTTTTTAAGGAGTTAAAAAAAAGGGGGGGTGGAATTGAACCTTGTCCTGTTACGTAATTTCCTCAAAGGAGAGGTGGTGGCTTGGCGTCTACAGGTGGCAGTGCTGTTGTTAAAGCGCTGGATTAGATTTTTGGCACAGGAAATAGTACAGAATTCAACCAAGGAAACTAAACACACAAAAACCACAAGATAATATCAACTTCTACGCTGTGAGACAAGATCTGGTTAGCCTTTAAAATGTTAATTCTCACTGAAGTACAATATTTACATTCTCAGCAATTTGAAAGTATAAACTGTGATGATTTAGATGTACAAGAATCATTCTCATATATAATTACTTTTTCTGATTTTGTCTAAATATACTCAACAGAAATTTAAATGTAACACTTTTGTTTTTTGCCCCCATTTTTCATGAGCTCAAGTAAAAAATCTAATACTTCTTCAGTCCACCTGAAAGGTTTATTTCTCTCAAATTTTTTTAATAGATTTGTTAAAATCTTTTCTTTTGCCAAGATAATCCATCCACCTGACAGGTGTGACATATAGAGATGCTGATTCAACAGTTTGATTATTGCACTGGTGTGTTTTGGACTGATCACAATAAAAGGCCACTCTAAAATGTGCAGTTTGGTCTTGAAAAAGACATTTATTAGGCACTGAATTATGGCTATTGCACATAGGGCTACAGATACCAATTTTTTTTTCCCAGGAAGGCAAAGTCATGAACCACCTTACTTTGCTTCTGATTGAACCTGATATTCTTACCCTAACCCTGAGCCAGCTGTTTCCAAACTTAAGAATGCCATGGTGCAGTTTGAAATCTGAAAATCTTCTGTGGCTCACCCAAATCACAGCTCTGATCAACACATGAAACTAATTGTACTGTTGAGATACAAGATACACTCCAGTGTTACTGTGATATGACTTTGGGAATGACTGTCCTAACCAATCACTCCTCATGCCGAAACTGAACCAGCACGAAACTGAACCAATACCAACACTGAACCAACAGTGAAGGCAGAGCAGTGCAGGTCATGACTTTGTCCTCCAGGAAAAAAAAGGTATCTATCTTAGCAAAAGAAAAGTGCTCACTAACACAGATTTTAACAAATTTGTGAACAAAATTAGAGAGAAATAAACCTCTTGTCTGCATATAAGAAGTTTTAGATTTTTTACTTCAAAATGGGAGCAAAAACAAAAGTGTTGGGTTTCTACTTTTGTTGAGTGTATAATTAATTAGGGAATAGCTGGTCTTGCTTTGTTCAATATATATACAATGCATTTTCTCTTGCATGGGACAGTTATTCAATAATATATAAAGGTAGAAATTCAATACCAGAACGTGTGGGAGGAAGGAGGCAGTACTACTGCACAACTCTAGTGCACAGAAGATGTGTTTACAGTATAGAAAGAACACTGTGCAAAGCAAGACTGTGGAAGAAGTTGGCAGCTTTTTCTACTGTTTTCTTCCTATTTTTTGTGTCCAGCTTCCCTATTCTTCTTTCAGTAAATGCATAACCTAAATTAGTACATAACCTATTATAAGTTATGCATAAACAAATATGAAGTTGTCAGTATTTGTAAAGACTATGCATTTACCATCAGGCCATCAGAAACAAAGAAAAGATTCACTCTGGAGTGAATAATTTGCAGTGGATAATTTGCTGCTGTTCTTTTTCTGTGGAAAACAACAAGTGGAATGTGTGAGAGTGAGAAAATGAGTCAGAGGAATGTTGAAAGCCCCTGCACTTTATAAAAATGTCCCTAGCATTGCTGTAGCAACCACCTGAACTCTGCGAACAGGAGCTCAAAGTTGGGTCGAGCTCCCTTGAATGTAAAAATCAGCCAATTTATCAATGGAATCAGTTGCTACTTTGCACACCAAAACTGAACTACATAGGCAAAAGCAGGAAGTGTTTGACGCTGCAGGAGTGAAATGAAGTAAAAATGAATGTCAGAATTACAGGTCAAGGGTCGGTCATGTCCAGGAAGTCTTTCTCAGGTGGAGGTCCGCCCCGGTACCAGCTGCAGGTTGTGTCAGAGCGGCGGATGCAGGCGTACTGCCGAGCCTGCTCCCCATTTAGGCTGTTATCCAGCAGCCAGTCAGTCCACAAGCACTCGTTTTCTCCTGTAGACGCACACGGCACTGTGTAACAGGTGTTGATCTGAGGAGAGAAAAGTTTTTGATTCATTCATTTGCATCTCATTATTTGTTCCTGAGGTTAGGCTCCCCTGCGTTATGAATAATGTGTATTTTGGGGGCAAAAGTTGGAGGAAAACTGGGGTCGCTCTATAGACGCACACAGAAAGATCACAACACACTTGAAAATCTTTTGTACTGAAATGGAAAGGAAGCTTGAGCAAGAGTGACAGATGAGAGGCGTGAGTTTTTTTGCAATATCAGCTGTGCTGCTTTGTTTCTTGAGGCATCTCTGAGGCAGAGAGATGAGTGGGACAAAAGATAAATATGTATGAATAGAGAATGAACAGTCCTTACTCACTCTGCATTCACAGCCCATCTGGTATCTGTAGTTGAGATTCTTCTTTTGTGACAGTGACAAGTTGTCCCAGGACTCTACGAGGTCACACTGACCAATGGAAATTCTCCCATCACTCCACATGCTTCCTGTTCAGTGACAGCACAACACAGCCATTGAAAATTCCATCTTTCCAAGTTATATTGGTGTATTTAACTATCTTTGGGATCATAATGAATAAAAAAATGTTAATAATGTAGTTTATGTCAGAATGACCCCTGCTCCACCTGGCTAAATCTTTGCTAAGGAGCTGGAATCATCAAAGAGTCCAAACTGTTAGAAGAGATTTCCGCACACTCAGATCCTTGCACTGTTTCCATTTTTGATCATTTACTCTGTCAGACCTTTATGTATGCTCCGACAGACCAAAAGCACAAAATAAAGTGAAACACTGCATAGATCTACGAGTGTGGAAATCTCTTCTATAAATAATATCACAAAAAAAGAAAACGTTAATAGCAAACATAAGTTCACAGCTAATAGAATTTGCAGAAACATAGCTTTACATTTTCAGAAGTACACATACATTTGCTTTCTTTACAAAAAACTTTAAAGAGGGGGAAACAGCCATCCTGGTTCTTGGTAAGGTGCTCATTACTGAACTTTAGAGGTTCTGCTATGCAGATTTTGTTATCTTTGTACAGAGTCAGGTAACTGTCTCCCAGTTTTTCCAACATGTGTATATTAAGAACAGGATGCCAGATGCAAACATGGCATCTATTCTGTCCAATGAGAATTGTTCATCTGTCGTATACACCAAAAAGCTTTTCTAGCTTCCACGTTTACTTCCAGGGCCCACTGAATATGCACAGTACTGCTACTCCCGCTGACCCCGCCTGCTAATTCTCGCTTAGCCCATTGACTTTACATTTTGATGATGTCACAGATCTTAAATCACTTTTTTCAGCTTGAGGGACATTTTGCACGTATAAAAACCTCCACTGAACAAAAATTCTAATAGAGGGAATCATAATTTTCCTTGTTTGCAGTGCGAGGTGTCCTTTCAACAGTTTTACAGACATGTCTTTTATAATGCCAGCTTATGAGGAAAATGGCTTTTTTTTTTTTTTTTTTTTTTTTTTATTTTACTGCTAGTGGCCACTGGAAAAAATTAGAAGCAAGGCTGAGAAGCAATGCTTTATCCAGGTTTTCTTTGATATAACCATAGTTTTCAGACTTTATGCTAAGCTAAGCTAATTGGCTGCTGGCTATAGACTCCTATTTACCACAAAGGCATGAAAGTGGTATCAATCTTTTCATCTAACTCTTAAACAGCAGGAAATAAGCATATTTCTAAAAATGTTCTTAAACTTCTTAAAAAAGAAAATCTGTTGGGACAAAAAAATCTGCATCTACCACTCACAGTATGTTGGACTTGTGTTGCTTTTTCTTACTGACAGTGCAATATAAAAACTGACCATTTCAACTGTACCTGAGATCAGATACCCTGCTTTGTTGTTGGAGTCCAGTTTGACTCCACACAGTGAGGAGAAGACTGGAGTGTACACATACTGGATATCCTTGGCCTTGTCAAAACCTTTGAACATCTGGACACAGAGTTGTACAGGGAGAAGAGAGAGAAGTAGTTTGTAGAAAAGGGAAAGGTGCGAAATACCATATATATGTGGCAGCAATGAAAGCAGGAAGGACAGAACTTTTATATGTTCCAAAACATAGCATGCTTCAGTCATCAAACAAAATTGTAGAAATAAAAACGGCTGTAGATCTAACAATATTTTGGATGTTTCCAGTGCAGCTTAGTCCTGCTCAGTATTTATTATTAACACCACACACAACATAACACATTTGGACTGTGTGAACTAGACCTTTTCTTGTTTTTGAATGTTGTCAACCACAGACACACTGCAGACATTTAGGAGGTGTGAACTGATTGTTAATGCAGCAAATCAAGATTTGTTTACCTTTCCCGACAGATTATATGGAGCCAATAATACCCACATAAATCACACCTCTATACACAGCTGCAGCTTAAACAGTAAAAATGATGTATGTCTGCACCAGCAGCAGCTGTTACTGCTGTCCAGAGATCTCACCTTGATCATTTTGATTTCATATTGGATCATCTTCATGTAAGGTGAGGAGCTGTTGCTAGGCGACACAATCTTCTCTCCAGAGATCTTTGCCCTTATCACTGTCGAAAAAATAAAAAAAGAAAGGAGAGAAAGGAGGATTAAGATTAATTGAAATGCTAAATACTAAATAAAGAAGCAAGATAAGAAAGAGATTTACACGCCAGAGACAATGGAAAACACTCTGAATTATGCATGTTTGTAACAGACAGATAGATAGATAGATAGATAGATAGAGATAGATAGATAGATAGATAGATAGATATAGATAGATAGATAGATAGATAGACAGACGGATAGATTTCTTCCTCCTACTCCCTCCTTTTCTATCATTTCTCTTGTCACTCGTCTTTCCCCCACACAGACAGACAGTGTAGCAGTCCCTCTCAGTAGTGATACCGGATGTGTCTCTCCTCTCCTCTGGGAGGGAAATCAAAACCCACATGGAATAACAAGTAGCTCTCTGCTTGCACACTTCCATTAACCGCTCCACACACACACACACACAACACACACATTTATGTATACAGTAGCCCATACCACACAACACGCACATTTCCTTAAGCCAAACCGTGTCTGGCACAGCAGCGACTTCACATTAACTGTAAATCTAGAAGGGTAAAGGAGCAGGATAATTGGTCTGTGGCTCTCGACAGGAAGGTAACAGCAAAGTTGTATAATTTAACAACCTTTAATTTACAGACAAAACACTCATTACACTTGAAATATTATTAATGTTGAACTTTTTACTGACACAGACCACAGTATTCAGTCCCCACTGTGCCAAATCAAACCGTGTCATTACAGACTTCATCATCACAGAACTACTTCTTTCCTTCCATCAAACCCACTTTTAGACATCTGCTTACTCATTATGTTAACTGACAAATTAATTTCACTGTCAAACATTTCCTTTAAACTAATAACACACAGCTGCTCAAGCAATCAAACATTATTAAGTTTACTGTTATAGCTTTCTCTCGGGACAGGTTTCTGATACCTCCGATCAAAAATGTCCTCGGTGACTTTGAACATGGCAGACAGATGCATAGTCAATGCAGTAGTAGTAGTAGAAGTAGTAGAACAATACATTGGGTACTTATCAGGAAATATCACATATATAAAACTGTAGTAAGGCTGTAGTAAAAGGAAAACTCTCATATAGTAGTTTCGATGGTGGTTTGTTGTTTGTAGCTTTTCCAAAACCAAAAATACACAAACAAAAGTCTGTGCTCCAACCAAGCTGTCAGGAAGTGTGCGAGGGTTTGAAGCAAATCTGTCATAGTGGCCAAACCATGTATGACAGAAAACAGTGGTAAAAGTGGCTGCAAAACAGTGAAAACATTTTTTGGACACCACGACCCTCGTGAAATAACTCATTTCACTATTAATTACATAATTTGATAAATTCCGTCCGCTTACATTTGCAAAGTCTGGAAGAGCCACATGATTAAATTATTTTATCCCCATTCAAGTTTGCAGAAAGCTAAACCAGAAGTTAGCTGGCTCAGCGGAAGTCTCTGGTGCACTTGCTCTTTGGGGCACGCAATGTTGAAGATCTGCGTAAATTTATACTCAGAAGTTGGCTTTCATGCAGCACTGAGCAGCTTTCATAGGAATGAAGGAGGCTCAACTCTAACGCTGTATGTTGTTTCAAGCTACAGGTGTTAATATGTTGGACTAACTAGCTTACTACCCACAGTAGTAGCTTTGTGTTATGTGTCAAGGGCAGTGATATTTCATGCTACATTATTTTATGGGGTTAACATCATGAAAAGCCCTTTTTGTGACTAGTACATCCACAATGGAAGACAGCCCTGGAAACTACTATGGAGTTTAGGGTAACATTAGCAGCTTTGTCCTTTGACTCTAGCAACTCCAGGCTAACTTATCTGTAATAGCGCTACGTTTACTGGTCAGTCGCCAACCTTCATGCCTTTTCTCTTATAACATTAAAATGAATATGAAGAGTAAAGCTTAAATCTCATCTCTGTCTTGTGTCTCCAGGTATATTAGCTAAGCAGCTAAACAGCGTTGTGTTAGAATTAAACAGTCTGATCTTACATTTTTCCCAACCATACTTGTAAACACTGAGTCTAACTGGCTCTACACTGAAATACAAGAACAACAGTGTTTCCACGTGTTCTACGTGGATCATGAACTGGTGAGGATGCTAACTTTTTGCATGAGACGGAACAACATGTAGCCTGTAAGTGCATATTTAAGACACATGTTCAGGGTTCTCATTTCCAGAAGGAGTCCACTGAAACATTAAAAAAGTCAGGCAGAGACAGAGTTTTCAACCACCTCATGAGGTATTGCTGAGTGTTTGACAAGAAGATTGATGCCACTCTTTTGAAGTGTGATCAAGTCATTGTTTTGCAAGTCAAGTCAACAAGTCTCAGGTCTTAAAATGTCATTTTAACAACAGAAGACTGGGTTTGTCCCCTGTGTCGCTGACACAGAATGTCTATGTCTTTGTCCACCTCATATGAAATCAAGGACTCAGAGTTTAAAAGGTTAAAGGTTAAAAATTCGAGGCACAAATCTGCCTCAGCATTATGTGCTGTGAAGGTATACTTGACAGGCGTAGCAACAATGACTAAGCTACATATTTTTTTTTTTGTTGTTGATGATGTGCATAATGTAATGTACTTAAATATCATTATTGTTTGACCTGGTGAGCTGTGACAGTTTGCAGTAAGATGCTTGTAATATCCATTAATTACATAACTGTCATTCCATTTCTTCCACATTGTTCTCTTCAAAAGAGAGAAAACGGCCGCCTGTAGATGCACCAGAAAGAGAGAGAAAAGCTGCAGTATAAGAGACGGAGAGACAGTTTGACCCAGCACCCCTCCTAACCCTCACCCTCTCACACAGCTATGCAAACCACCCCCTTGTTTTTGCTTTTTCTCTCATCACATAACTGCACCACGGTTGTGTGCTGGTAAGAAGAGGAGGAGCTCACTGTATTCTGTGAAATTGGCTCAGGAGAAAACTGATTTTGAACACACAGGGAAATAGAAAAGCAGGCACACAAACAAATACAGACAGACTGAAAGTTAATGTGAACTAGTGTGAAGTGTTATAGTTTAATCAGAGCGCAGTGCATCGCCCACAGCGAGACAGCTGGTCCAAGGACATTCATATAGAAAATGTCAGAGAGCACAAGATGCTTGTTCGGTATAACTTTGATATACTTCATTCTCATACAGCATATAATTCATAGCCTGAGGCTCAAATAGAGCGTGACAATATATCTGAAAACATTAGACCTGTATCAGTCTCCATCAGTAATATACTGTTGCAGTTTTTTAAGGTCTCTATCTATCTGTGGTCTCTTGAAAAAAAAGGATCAGAGATTTCAGCTCATTCAAAACTCTGCAGAGGTGAAAAGAAAAAAGAAAAGAAGAGAGCATGTTAATCGAGTTTTATCTGCTATGCACTGGCTTACTGTGACATTTAAAATTGATTTTACATATACAAAGTCCTTAATGGGCTAGGATCAAGCTCCATGGCTAACTCCCTTGTTCACCACTAAGAACACCGCGAACATCTGCTGCTGGTTTATTGGCGGTTCCCAGCAAGAGTCAAAAGAAAATCAGTGATGCAGCCTTTGTCAATTACGCTTCCAGTCTATGCAACACAGTGCCTAAAGATAGACCTAATGGGGAAACCAGCTTCCTAAGAAAGCTTAAGACTTATTTCTTCACTTCAGCCTTTAACTAGCTTTGGATTTCTTGATACAGGCCTGAAACTCTTTTTTGCACTTCAGTTCCCACTGCCACACTCCTTTTACTCCCCATCTGATTTTACATTATTTGTGGCATTCTGTCCCTGTTTTTATGCTATGTTCATTTTCATGTGAAGATGTATTCTATTCTCATCTTTATCTTATTTTTGCCATTATTATCAGTTGAGTTTCCTTTTCCATCTTAATTTATGTTAATTATGGCATTCTATCCCTGTTTCTTATGTTCATTCTATGCCTTTTTTATGTGAAGCACTTTTGTATATAATTTCTTCGTTGTAAAGCACCTTGAGCTACATTCTATGTTTATTTTTATGAAGGAGATCCAAGTGAAGTAGAAATCATCTTGAGGTTATTCAAAAGTCAAGGGGGTATTCGGGTGGAAAGTACCAGACAGAGTAAATGCAAACTTTTCTCCTGAAGTATAACATTTTACAAACGTGTTGATAAAATGTAGCATGTGCATATATGCTTTAAGATACCCTACAGTACACATTGCAGTGTCTGACCTCACAAGGACACACCTGCCTGTAAAAGTCACCTACACACATGCAGCTGTGGCCTAAAAAAGGCATGCAATGAACTAGAGCTCAGTTTGATTAATTGCTTGGTACATTAGAGTGTCACAGATAAATTTGCATTAATCTTCACTGAGTTCAGTTCATTGGATATTGGCATAGCTGGAGCCAAAAAATACTGCCCTGATGTGCAATTCTGAGGCGTTTGTACTTGTACTGGAGTACTTGTATTTCCATTTTGTGCAACTTTACTCCTACTATAGTGTATTTGAATCAAATGTATTACTTTTTTTACTCTTCTACATTTATTTAACAGCACCAGTTTCTAGTTGCTGTGCAGACCGAGTTTTTACATGCTAAGCACATGCTTAACTTAATAAGTTGCAGTGGAACAACAGTTTGATGTGACACCAAATTACTTTACTATACATTCAACTGCTGCTTGAAGGTGAAAGTATCAATCATTTATTACACATTGAATACAATGGTTTTAGTACATTTTGCAGCCTATACTTTAATACTTAGATCAAGTAAAATGCTCATTCGAGACTATTACATGTAATTAGGCTGAAACTGAAAACTCTTATTTAAGAGTTCAAAAATTCCAAAATGATATATTGGACAATATTTACTTCTTTATACATCAAAAGACCAGTGTGTAAGTGTGGTGGCATCCTGCAGTGAGCATGCAGATTGCAAACACATCATCTCAGTGGCGGTGGTGCAACATGGCATACAAAACATACTTATGAATATTATATTCAATTTCTTCCATATTCTGCAATAAATCCCCATAAATCTTACATACTGGACCTTCAATACATAACATGAATAAACATATTTGATAAGGACCCCTTGGTTGATAAGCAGTTGTGACCAAGTAATGTACTGAGCAGGACATTTTACAGTTATAAAAACTCGCCGGTCAATAAGCTTTTGTCTCTGGGGGACAAAATCTGAAAGAGTTGGACACATTTTTTTTTATTACCTCAAACATGTAAGGCATTTGTGCTGCTATTGTTTTTTTTGTTTTTTTTTTCACTTACTGGCCGACTAATAAAACTATACAATTTATCTGTGATAGACCAAAGCTGCCAGTATAGGCCTACTCTCTGAAACGCAACACTGACGCTCACTTCAAACTGTGATTGGCCAGCTGTGAAAAAGTAAGCTGGGTTTGAAAAATATGAATAAATTTTGTTCACGCATGACCAGACCTTAATATGTACTGTAGGCCGGCTATGTATCAGCCTGGATGATTTACCAGTCTAGTTCTACTTGTACTTTACATTGTGGTATTTGTAGGTATTTGATTTAGTGGCATCTAGGCGTGAGCTTGCAGATTGCAAACATGTAGCCTCACCTTCTGCTTCCTGGCATGTAGGAGAGCCTATACATGCTGCAAAAAAACAAAAACTGTAAAAGGCCATATCTAGAGCCAGTGTTTGGTTTGTCTGTTCTGGGCTACTGTAGAAACATGGCAGTGCAACAGGGCAGCCTCTGTGGAAGAAGACCTGCTCCTTCTGTAGGTATAAACAGCTCATACTACGGTAACAAAAACCAATCATTCTTATTTTCAGGTGATTACAGACTAATGAAATCATGCTTATGAATATTATATTCCATGTCATCGCTGTAGATCTTACACACTGGACCTTTAATAAGTAAAAAAATAAGTTAAAAAGTATCTGAATACTTCTTCCACTGCTCGTTAATGGCATTCAAAAAATGCAGCAAGTATTGTTTTTGGAGGCCTGTGTCAGAACTGCTGTTGAACAGTGAAACATCAGTACACCCACCTCCTCAACTATGATGACACCACTGGGCAAAGCTGTCATCGTTTTTACACAGAAACACACTGTACCATGATGACTATCATATTATTGCCCTCTTTGTTCTGTTCAGCTCTTTGATCCGCTCTTCCTTTGGCAAGAAGAAACATATCTGAAAGTAGATGGAGTGCTTTGGCAAATTAGCCGCGCCACTTAAATCTTCCCTTCTGAGAAGAATAATGGATCTATGTGGCCTATTAATGATAAGTAATACACCAGCGCATAACCATGCTCTGTGTAGTTGGCAGTCCGAGCGCTGGCTGCATATCAGAGCAACATGGACAAGGACAGAAGTTGCTATAGCAAATAAACCAAGAATAGTACAGTCATATTTCCTTACAGCAGATCAGTGGTTTTAATCATTTTTTGAGAGACCTCCAGATGAAACTGAAAAAATCTGGGTTGGATCACCTTCTTGACATAGTAGTTTTTGGCATTTAATGACATTTACTGTAGAAATTATATGTAATAACTGAGCAGCAGAACCCCATTTTATTCCAAGTGTGTTGTCTCTTCCTGAAGTGATTCTCTTGGCCCAGATTCTCTGAAGTGTTTACCCCCCACCTAGCTATCTTTGAACTGCGCAGGCTAGGTTACCCACTCAATTCAGTCTCTGCAGCTGTGTTATGAGCAGGAATAAGGACAGGCACGCCTGCAGAGGCTGAAAGTGGCCGTGCATCTGCCTCACAGCTACATACCCAAAAAGAAATATTGCAAACTTGTACCATGAGAACTGATGTAGTAAGTAACTTCCCCCTCCCTGATGAATCGGCACCCTTGTCATGCTCACAAAGCTGGACTGTCAGCGGGCTTTCACACTGATATTGTTAGTATGCAGCCCATTAGACCGAGCCTATAGACATGGAAATGAAGTGGGGAGAGAGAGGGAAAGAAACAGAGAGAGATGGAGTAGGCTGTGTTGGCATGGCTTGGCCTCCGTCCAACACACACACACTCACACACTCATACACACAATCCCAAATACACAAACATGGCCAGGGAATCGTCCAAGGTTTGTCCAGATGGGATATTACTCAGATGCACAGCTTTATTCAAAGTGCTCGTCCACTCTGACAACACTGTCAGGTCAACTGAAGGCCACCACCAGCCTATGCTGAGAAAACAACCGGGACAGTATAATCACAGACGCAAACAAAGTTTTCTTAGGGTAAGTGAAGGATTTTCCTTGTTTGTTATTCATGGGTCCAAAAAGTTGCATCCTACCTGAAAGGGACCCCTGACTCTTGTATCCATTCAGCGATAGACTCATGCATTTAAAATGTAACACAGCCCAGAGCCCAGAGCAAAGCCTGAGGAAATGGGAGCTAATTACAAAAGACCCTGCGGTTAATTGACTATTTGTTAGGTACCGCCTTCCATAGTTACTGTTCCTATGCCTGTCAAGCTTTCCGTTCACAGCACATAGTGCAGTTAACAATGATCATGGTGGCAATTTTGCCAATAGAAATTTGTCGTAATTTTTGAAATAACAGAAACAATCCTTGATTTGACATGACAACTGTCTTTAGCATATTTTAATTGTTGATAGGTAGGGAACAATTGTAGTTGTGCACATCCAAATATCATTTAAGGTAGGTGATGGACTAATAGAGACATAAAGGAAAATATGAAAGCTCAGCACAGTTTAGTTGTCTTTAAGTGCAAATTATTGGCACATCTACAGCCATGGTATTTTCATTGTTGCCGGGTGGATAATTACTTATCATTAGCACCATGATTTGGTTGAAAGCTCCTCATCTAACAGACTTTATCTAAACCAAGAATCCTGTAAAACAGATCTTAAAAGCACATAGTAGTGACATAACATGATATAATGCTAAAAGACTGAGGGGAGGCAGTATTGCTTTTGTACTGCAGAGTGGTACAAAAGTAATACTAGTTAATTCTTTATTCCATGCACTACAGCATAAGGTAAAATGTAACATCAAACTGCAAAACAGAAGTTAATTGTTTGTATTTTCAAACTGTATGTTTTTCTCTTTTCAGCCTTGTCTCCCAGAGATTAAGTTTATAACTAAGTTGGAAAAGCAAATGCCTTTGCGGGAATCACAAATCAAACCAAATAAGTTTTCTAGTCTATGTTTTTAACCTAATGAGGAAATGTTAATTAACATACCTGACAAGTAGCAAAAATTTGGATCCTGAACATATCAGTAAAATGTTCACTGACAATGTATTTCATTCGTTTTCTGCCGAAATAGCCAATCTTGCAAAACACTATTGAGGCATAATGACTACAGCATTATTCAAAAGTCAGCAATGACTTGATACATCAGGTTTTTTGTTAACATTTAACCAAAATCACAATCTCTCCCTAACTCTAAAATGTTGCCTTAAATAAAATCATGGCGTTTCCCTACCTTACCAAAGTCCTTTTGTTGCATAAGACTGTGCTGACATCACAAGAGAAGCTGCTTTTGGGATGAAGACTATGCATTTAACATAACACTAACTTAGGTAAAAACTGCAGTGGGGTTGCTGGAGTGTTTACCTCCCCTAAACCAGGACAGAGCCACTAACATTACAGTAAACTCCAGTAGTGGCATCCACAACTGACTCTCACATGGGTACAATACTAGACGGTGGATGTTTAGGTCCTGAAGGGGACTTTTTGTAAAGTAACCTGTAATTCCACAAAATGTAGTTAGTTAATGATATCTGCTTGGCTTTGAAAGTAATGCTACGTTAGTGCAACAACTGTAGGCAGTAAGCTACTCTAACCAACGTAGGTAGGAAGCAAATTAGCCAAACGTTTGCTGCTGACATTAAGACAGAAACACATAGTTTAATCCATCTTTTTTTTTTTTTGTTGGTTTTGAAAGGACAAAAAGAGACACAACCTTCCAAAGTTTTACGATACAGAGTATCACCACATCCATGAGTACAGTACTTCAACATGTGGGAGAAATCCAAAGCTTGACTGACCTGCTGTAACTTGTTACAGTTGCTAAGCTTTGATCAGACCATCACTGTTCAGGGGAGGTATTTTAGCGAACGGTCAATTGGAATCCATTTTGTTTTGGTTCAGTGGTTCAGACGGACACAAACTGGGAATGTTTGCAAATGAGCTGCATTTCTTTGTAACATGCTTCAAAGACACTTAATTTCAGTTTTTGAATGCTGGCTACATGATTTACATGAGAATAACATGCAGCATGCATGGCTTTTGTATCTTATGTGACCAATGAAAACAACAGAACCAAAGGCCAAAAGATGGTTATGAAACTCGACCAAATGCTAGACCAGAAAGTCTAGACTGCAGCCTGGTTCAAGTCCAGTCTAACCCATCAGGACTTTGCACTGACAGTCCTGTAGAAAAACCACAAATTGTTCACTTGCAGAATAATAGATAATCATACTTGCAAACCTCCCTCTCATTCTTTAATGACACACTTCATATGTAAAACTCTGTCCTCAAAACACTGCCCCAAATACTCTCATTGTGCTCTCATAACCCAGATCTAATTTGGCGTTATGGCAGTTCCAAAAACAGGTCTCAGCCTCCATTTCATACTGACTATTTTTTGAGACACATTTTCAGAGTACTTTGAATGGAGGTGACCCTCTCTAAACCTGAAGGCAGATACGGACCAATTAGAAAAACAATACTAAAATACCATAAAAGCAATTTCTTTCTCTTTCTGCCCGTCTGTCTCTGTCCTCTGCTGGAGTGTAACCTTTGACAGGAGCACATACTCCAGCTTTCCACAGTCTGGAGCCAAGTACTCAAAGTCAGAGCAGAGTGTTGGTTTTGGCCTCTGCTTAGACAAGAAAGAACTGGATGATGGGGGGTGTCAGACAGAGGAACAGGCAGACAACCTCACAGACAGACAGACAGATAGAAAGTAGGCTGGAGCCACTTGCACTCATTGTTTTTTTATTTAGGGTTTGTTCTTCTGTGATTGAGAGCAAGACAAAAACTAGATAAATTTCCCTGTATTCAAATAATACAAGGGCTGTATGTAAGATATTAATCAATAAACAATGGCTAACATTGTGTCAAGCTAATATTTCATATAGCCAACCTATACAGGGCTGCAACCAAGGATTATATTCATTATCAATTAATCTGAAGATTTAGTCTTTAAAATGTCAAAAAAGTGACAAATGCTCATCACGTTTCCCAGAGCTCAAAGTGACGTCTTCAAATTGCTTCTTTTGTCCAACTAACAGTCCAAACCCAAAGACTTTATTTACTGGTATACATGACAAAGAAAAGCATGAAATCCTCACATTTAAGAGGCTGGAACCAGCAAATGTTTGATGTTTTTTTCTTGAAAAATGACTGAAACCATTACACGATTATCAAAATTGTTGGCAAGTTTTTTTTTTTCTCTAACAACTAATGAATTAATGGACGAATCGTTGCAGCTCTAGTCCTATATAGTGCTTTAATAACTTTAATAACTATTTTCTCTGCACAAAGCTGATCATTCCTATGAATATAATTGGAATAAACTTTAATTAACTACCATGAAAAGCTCAGTCCTCAACCTCTGTTGATTGGTTCTTTGTGTCACAGTAGGTTTACACTGTCAATTCATTTTTTCGCCTCTCAGAAAATTCAATTAAGTTGATCAATAAGCCAAATCATGAATTAGTTAGTTAAGAAGGAGGGCCAGTCCTCCCATCTTAAAATTATACCCCCATTTTGGGTTATTGCATATTACTATTATTAAATGCAGCATGTTTTATATTATAAACCTTTTTTTTTTTCTGAGTGAACAGAAACTAAACTGTGGGTCTGAAGCTAATGGAAATTTCAAAAAACATTGTGCAAAATGTTCATCACCATTTCCCAGGCCCAAAGTTGATGTCTGCAAATTGCTTCTTTTGTCCAGTGAGCACTCCAAAACAAAGAGTCTTCATTTGCTATAATAAATGACAAAAAAGCTGCAATTTTTTTACATTCAAGAAGCTGAAACCAGCAAATGTTTGACACTTTTGTCTGAAAAATTACTGAAACAATGAATTGATTATCAAAATAGTTGGCCACTAATTTTCCTTTCCCTTCATTTAATTGACTAAACTCTTCTCCAGTTCACTTACCGATCTCAGCGCTGCAGAATAGCTGCTGTGGGTGTGCTGGGTGGCAGCTACATCCCTCCACAACTTCCTCCATGCCTGCACCAAGCAAAAGGAGCACCCAGAGCCCCAGACACACACTCCGCTCCTGGGACATGGCCATGATGACTCTGACCGCTCCACCACTCGATAAACACTCAGCAACCCTCTTCTGATCCTGTTAAGTTCCTCGGGAAAAGCAAATCAGGCCGTGCAGTCAGTCAGCAATGGGGGGATGGATAAGATGGTAGAGTTGAAGTAGTAAGATGAGCTCTGCTGAGCTGAAAGGCAGCTGTGGATAGAAATGTTTTCATAAGTTTAAAGTGAATTCAAGCTGGAGCAAATAAGTTGGAGGGAAGGCTGCTGCTGCTGCTCCCTCTCTGCTCTGCTCCCTCTCCCTCTCTGTAGACAACACGCAGAGAAACTTACAATAGTTGGATCCCCTCACACTCTGGTCTTGAATGCTGAGAGGGTCGCACACAGGGAGCCTCTTATGTACTCAACAATTTAGGGACAGCCTCCTCAAACGCAGAAAAAAAAAAACTACCATCCTTTGCCTCCTCTTGTACCCTCTTTTGATGTCCTCCCTCCTCTCCCATTGGCTACCGTACGTGTATTCATGCAGTTAGTCATGAAAACTATGACTGATTAAAGTGTTGAGGGACAGCTCTGTGAAGATTAGAAATGACCTTTACTCACCCAAACAGTGTTGTAAAAATTTGTGCAGGTTTTTTGTAAAGTTCAAGATTACTGTTTTGTGCTTTTCAGATGGAACTTAGCTGATCATCAGTGCAGCTTCTGAGTCATAATGCAAATGTCGATTCTAAAAATGATTGTTGATTATTGTTCATTTGTAGAGTACAAGTTATGCTATAATGGTGGGAAATGGAGTAGTTTCATGTCCAGACAGCACTCCATGACTAATTTTGAATAAAAAAGACATCTGAGCATGTGTCAGTACATCTGAAAAGTAACAATGGTGAAGACTGAAAGAAAACTCATACTTGTTTTATTTTTTGCTACAAATAATGTAGATTGTATTCATTTGTGAGTCTGTAGCAAACAGAGCAGAGGCATTGTGTCATTCTGTATTAAATCCTCAACAAATATCCTTTATCTACATCCACGCTCATGTTTGAACTTTATATTTGTTTTGCACTGTCAATACACCCATTGGAAAAACAGCTCTCTTTTGTGTCATGTTCTTTAAAGGCATTATATGTGACATTTTCACATTAAAATGTCTATAAACAACAACAACTGCGTACTTAAATTATTCCGAATTTTTCAACAATGTTCAGAACCTCAAGAAATTTCTAATTTTATTCAAACAAAATTCAAATTATTGGTCACCTGTCAATGGGTGTCATATCCCCTTTACCCTCTCTAGTTGCTGTAACTTCCAGGGAAACATGGGAAACAGCAGGTGATACATCAGAGTGAGGAAGGAAGTTGGCAAACCAGCTAGCCTCTCTGTTGTTTACTATTCTTTGAATTGCTCACTTGAGATGGAGCACATTCATTCTCTGTTCCGTTCCATTTCCATTTTCTGCACGTTCTGTTTATCGATGAAGACAACAACTTCCATGATCCTACACTACAACATCATTAAACACTGTCTCGTTGATATTGTTTTGATTGAGAGACCCCTAGTGGCAGAAATTATATACTGTGTGTTTAAAGCTGAACTAATTTATATTTTTATAGTAACAATACTGATATGAAATAGTAGGGTAAACACAGGTGTTAGCAATGATAATTAAGTTTTTGTTCCACGTTGTGTAGCAGAGCCTTTCCAGTGAGCCACATCCACAATAGCAGCACCCTGACTCTGTTTGTTCTGACCTTTACTAGTGTCACTGGTAACACCTGTGTTTACTCTACTGTTTCATGTCAGAATGGCTGCTGTGAGGAAGGTCTGTAGCTCTGCATCTACAGTAGTCTGTAGCTCAACATTTAATAGGAAAGGTGTCACTCATAGTGATGAACCCACAAACCTGCAGAGCGTTTTAGTGACTTTCACCTCACTGTTTTATTGCCCTCAACATAACTGTTTTGGTTCACTCTCACTGCTTTTATAGTGTGGTTTTGAGCAGCGGCAGGCAGCTGTAAAAAAGCTCCGATAAACACACTGAACACTACCTGCATAGCACCAAATGGCAGACGGACAAAACTAACAATTAGCTGATCAAGTTAGTTTTATCAATTAACTTGATAAAAGCGCCAGATCAGAACAAAACTTTTATCAGGGCACTTTTCATAAAGGTCAGGCCTAGACCATACTTTTTATAATATTATTTTGAAATATATAAAATAATATTTAAAAACCTCCATTTAAGAGGCATAAACCACAAGCAGAGTCATGCTCTCGAGTGGGCGGCCAACCACCACAACCAAGGAGCATTCAGTGGCTAAAGAGCCAGATATTTCCCACAGAAATTGGTTTAAGCCAAGACAGAGCAAATATGACAAAAATAGCAAATAAATATTGGACTTACATTCGTCAAGTGGCCGAAAAGTGGCCAAATTTATGCCAATGCTCTGAGTCTGCTGGTTGTATTTTAGGTGCTTATTTGCAAACACGTTTGACAAATCAACAGATGAAAATACGTATGTGATAATATAAGTTCAGTATATAATATGATGACATGTGATAATGTATTAATAGCTTTTTGTGCTGCCCCCGCATGGCCAAAAATATTTAAATAAGTGCTGGACCATATAAGCCCACTTATCTACATACTGTAGGTGTGTGAATGGTGACAGTTGCTCTCAACAGCCACTTATTTTTCCCAGCAGGGTCTTTCCAGTTCACTGATATGTTGATGTAACAGCTGTTACTGCATTTTGTATTGTTCATTATTATTCACCCCTTTTTTCTTATTACATTTCAGATTACAACACCCAGTTTCCCAGTTGTGGTGAAGATTGGACACGCTCACTCTGGAATGGGAAAGGTAATGTTGCTCCACACCTCTTACAAGCTGCTACAAGAAAAAAAACAAACAGCCATTTTACTTACTTTTAGTTACTTGACTAACTTAATAATAACGATAATTCTAGTACATGAACAATTTGGCCTCCTGAACTTGATCTAATGATGCAGGCATCACACTGTTTTGTCCGTTTTAGTACAGTGGAGAAAAATAGCTGCGTGTTGGACTGAAGCCCACCCATTAGGCTGTTGCATCATTCGACAAATTGCCAGTGGGAAGTGTTTTAAAAACCCCTCTGTGTGCCCAGAGATACTTGGATGGTTTATACTGAGCACCACCACGTCTGGAGCCACATTGTTTATACGGTGTAACGTTTTCTCTGACATACACTACCATTCTCTGTTTTCCTCTTATCTGACTTTCTTTATCCTTTCCTCCTCTTTTCATGACTGCAGCACATCCTTTTTCCTCCCACCGTCCTCCTCCTCTCCTCTCATTGATTGACGACTGTGTTAATATTTTCGGTGTGAAATCAGACTGAATGTTTATCCTGTCTCCACCACTCCTCATCGATCCGCCACACATCATTCCTCTGAACCTCTCTATCTGATAGTGTGTTATTATCTTCTCTCTCTGTCTAACTGGGTCTCTTATCAGCTTGTAGGACCGACCCTTTTTGCCTTCCTTTAACTTACCATCTCATCTTTTACCTGGCCGTGTTATTGTCCCACAGATGTAGCTTTCGAAAATCCCACTTTTTTGTCCATTTCACTTCTGTTTCCTGCGAGAGGGGTAGTTCAAGAAAGTCATTTATGAGAAGTACAAGAGGAGAGCACTTGTACAGTAGTTTCTACTTTGCTTTTTGATTAAAGTGGACCATGTCACTGTCACTAGGACATTGACAGCAGCTGTAGCAGAGGCCATCACAGCATAATTTCACCTCCATACTCCATGTTGTCATTCATTAGCTCTGCATTATCGAGGACAGTGTTCAGACACTGCAAATGCAAATGACAAGCAGGATGTATCAATCAAGAAGAGCATCCTCATATTATTGACTCTGTGCATGCTTGAAGAAATGGTTTGACGTTTGATAAACATGGTCATTTGTTTATTGATGAGAGTTAGATGAGAGGATACACACCACTCTTTAGATGTGGGATCAAGTCATGGTTTTCCAATCACTAGTAAGTTTCAAGTCTTTGCACTCAAGTCCTGAGTCAAGTCTCAAGTCCTAAACTTTTAAGTTTTGAGTCATAATGCACTTTTCACAAAATGTAATACACCTGACCTGCTGTTTCCCATCTGTAATTTCGACCCACGCATTTTGCATACTGAAATTAGTTTCTTGCTGACCGCCTCAGTGTTTTTGTTTGCAAATAATCTTTGGTATATTTTTTTCCTACTGGAGGTCCATAAAGTTAGTAAATGTTAGTTCTTCATGGTTCTTTCCTGCAACTTGATTAGATGCTGTCATATTGGTTCAAACAAAGTGGATCGGGGGAATTAAGTGTCAACTTCTCCACTAATTTATTTTTAGCACACTTTATAAGCAACACTGTCTAGTCTTCAGGCTAAATCAAGTCCAAATAGAGACACAAGTCATTGGTATTAAAGTCCACATTAAGTTGCAAGTCTTCCGTGATTTTGTCAAGTCAAGTCTAAAGTCAGTCAGTATCTATGACTCAAGTCCAAGTCATGAGACTCCAGTCCACATCTCTGCCACATGTCTGTATGTTCAGTTTGTAGCTCGATCCAGCAGGTGATTAGCTTAGTTTAACATAAAGACTTGAGGCGGGGGGAATAGCTAACCTGTAAATCAAAAAAAAAAGACCAAATGAAGAGACTGTTGTGTTATACTTGAAGCTACAGTATGTTTGAAAGCCAGAGCTAGAGTCACATTGCTGTGCAAAGTCTTAAACAATTATGAGACACTTATTTTAAAACAATAGAATACTGTTAATGACCTTATTGCAAATTATTACACGGCTTTGTTGAGTACTCAATTCTAAATGGTCAATTACAGCATTCTACAGTCTGTTATTTCTGAATAGAAGACTGCTGCTATAAATAACATTTTTATGGATGCAGTTCTGATCATAGATTTGGAAGACTTGCTGAAACCAATTAAATCATTTTTAAATCAACATTTTGTGTCAAATTGTTGATTTTTTTAAGTTGCCATGTAATAAGTGGGATAACATACAGTGAGCAGGATGATTCAAGATGTGCAAGTCCTGTATCATCCTGTTGGGGTTTGATTTGGAATAATGACCTGCTCACTGTGTACTAAACTGTTGTCCCTTAAATGTTAACATTTGCATCAAAAATATCTCCATACTGGAAAACATTTTGCTATACTTTAAATAAATGCTGTTTCTCCATGTGTTTTTCCTCTGTAGGTCAAAGTGGACAACCTGAGTGACTTCCAGGACATTGCGAGTGTGGTGGCCATCACTCAGACCTACTGCACTACAGAGCCATTTATAGACGCCAAGTATGACATCAGGGTCCAGAAAATTGGCGCAGACTACAAAGCATACATGTATGTGTTCTTTTATCTTTATTGGTCTTTATATTGTGTGTATTCATATGTATACTTTACCATATGCACATTTTGTCTTTGTAACATGTTGTATTTTTTGGCTCAGGATGACTGCATCAGCAGGCAGGAAACATTAATATATGTTTGCTTTAATAGAGCATCAACTTATCAATGTAAAATGCAAAATTCTCATTTAATCGTTAAATTATTTAGATTATTAGATTTTTTTTTTTCTAATTTTTACAATCATTTATAGATGTCACAAAAGTATTTTGTCTTTTCATTCATTAATAACTTTTTGAGTAACTTTTTATATTTAATCTTACACATAGGCTGCTATAACTTCTCACACCTCCCTCCCAAACATTGTCATTGCAGCATCTCCAGTATATTTTGTAGGAATTTTTCAGCTGAAGTGATTCTGTTCCTGCAAGAACCAGCATCCATCATTTTCTAGAAGTCGTGGCTCCTCTTTCTTTTTCTCTAACCATGGCCACAGCAACTGAAGGCCGAACTTTGAAATTTCCAAAAGTTTGAAATTTGGCCATGAAAACTAGTTGTACTTCTAGCGCTGAGGTTGAGACAGTTGGAGTAACTCCGTCACCAGTCCTAACTTGTCTCAGGACCGTTACAGTATCTTGACTGTTGTCTTGCTTAGAGCTTATGTCATCTGAGCTTGCTTCATCTTTCTCATGCTCCAGCTCTGCTTTTAAATGATCTGATTCATAAATGGTGCAAAACAAAGCCTTTATCATGAGCAGCCTCAGGTACATCTTCATTTCCAGAGATGAGTCATCAAAAACTTAATACCCAGGTGCTGCCCCAACATGCTACTGTGACAGTGAGCTAATATAAACAAACTTTTTCATCATCGTGTCCGTATTTATTCATAGTAACAGTAAGTCAACAGGGCCAACATGAGGCACACTAGCTGATTACCTGCATCCAGAAAACCTTGAATAAAAAACGTAACACTCTCACATACCCCGTATCTTTTCCCTATAAACCTTTAAAAAAAAATCACACTTTTTAATCCTTTTGACATCACAGCAGTGCCAGTCTTTGTGTTTAATTGAAAGAAAATGAATGAATTAGTCATGGTGTAGTATGGTCCCAGGTCTTCATCCTTCATGCCCGTTGTGTTCCCACTATAAAGCCCTTTAATAACTAGTCAGTTTATCTGGATGCTTATCAGCCTGATAACCTTCAGCTGTGCATGTTACCTGAAGCGAGCACTGACACCACACTTCTCCTGCTACAAGGTTGTCTAAATCTCTTTTGGCTGTATTTATCATTTCTACATGTGAAGGTTGGTGTCTGTAATAATTTAACGCATTATTTCCTCTTCTTTTGCAGGCGAACATCCATCTCTGGTAATTGGAAGAGCAACACCGGATCTGCCATGTTGGAACAAGTAGCCATGACTGACAAGTGAGCACCGCTGCCACATTAGTGATGCTCAGGCCGCCCTGGTGTCACACATGTCGCTCTAGTGTTATATCACTGTTAGTCACAATTTGCTCATACACGTGGGTAAACACAAGGTGTTTGGAAGTCAGTTGATATTTTTATTTCCAATGTGTCTTGTGTCTGTGTAAACATAAACATAAAAAGAGAGGAAATGAGTGGAAGGAGAGTTTTCCTTCATTCAAGGCCCTGGAAAATGTACCGTTTTCACATTGAGCTGCTCTGCTCATGGCTAAATCTGGATTATGTACACCTCTTCTAAAGCATGCACTGTGACCTGTAACAGCAGGTGTAATTAATAACATTAATAATTCTTGCTGGCTCAGTGGTATGGCTCACAGAGACACCAAAATGGAACAGAGCCTCATTAATGTTAAGTGAAAACTGTGCTTTACAACTGCTACAAGTCAAAAGGTCATTTGTGAAAAAGGTCAAGAATTGGGTGCTATTATGTGTCGTATCATATTGCACCAACATCTGTATGGAGTACCACTGAAAAATATCTTGAAAACTGATGCATTAATACAAACCTAAAGTATGTAAAACAGCACCAAAGTTGTTATTTTCCTTTTACATGCAGTGTCTGATTATCAAATAATTATAGCCAATAGAACTAGGTCTCAATACCTTTAAGGTATCAATTGAAACAACCCAGTGCCAAGTAGTATCAAAACTTTTCCAGCCTAACGATACTTGCATTGAATCTTTTTGGTACTCAGATATAGAAAAAAATGACTATTTGTATGATTATGCTACCACAACGTTTGAAAGTATGGCTATGTTAGTAGCCTGCAGTGTCTGATGAAAATAAATGCCTAAAACGTGGAAGATTATTTCAGGAAAAACTGTGGATATGACCAACACACTGAAGCACCTAGTAAGGCATGAAGAAAACTTCAGGGTGGACAACTGCACTGAGCAAAATAGGTATCAAATATGGTACTCTATTGGTATCGGTGTCACTTTAAGGGTAAAGTCAATAACAGGCAAAATAGGAACAATAATAAAATTAATTAAAATAAAATCGAAAAAAAATTTAATGTAGGTAAAATACCTGATCAGTCACTCAGGAATCCAGTTCTTGTACATACTTAAAAAATAAGGGAATCCCACATCTTAGGGGATTTTCTCATGGAGCCCTTCATTATGCACCTGCTTTTTTCCAGTTTGACAAAATTAGGGACTTTTCTGTTTCCAGTCTAAACTTGAATGAAGTATTTGCCACTTTCCCTCATCAAAGTCAATCATTCCTCTCCTTTTTGAAGCTTATTCTTTATTTCTCATTTCCCCGTTCACAACAAAAATACTTTAACATAGGCAGTTGCAATATTTATAAGGTCTTACTGTGTATATATGAACAATTCAATGTGAAAATGTGCATAAAAATAAATAAAAATGATTTGAAAATAATAATAACAACTTTGAAAATAACCAACATAAATAACACAAGCTCAGTTTTCATAGAGATACATATTCAGTCCAATATATTTCAGAAAATATTATTATGAAAAATGATAATTTCCAGTTTATTTTGTCTCACTTAAAAGAAGTCATGTTAGACTACCTCAGGGTGTCACCTACTTTCCACTTCCTTACTAAGTATATGATCCTTCAATTATCAATCCCAATGTTCCCCCATCGCCTCCATCTGTCTATGAAAAGTCTCTCTGTATTCAAAGTCAATGTTATCAATCATTAAGTGACCTTACTGTCAGGTGTGGTGTAAAGTCAACTAGAAAACACAGGTGGTGTGGACCCAAAAATGCAGGCTTGAGCACTGGAGCAGAGTTCAAAAGGTGATTTAATAATCAACAAAAGGTAACAAAACGCAGGCTTACGTGAACGAAAAGGTGATCCAAAAGACAAAACAAAAATGGCAAAATCCAAGAAATCATAAAGGGGATATAAAGCCAAAAAACACTGGAAGCAACACTGGGAAGACACAGGAACTTAACACCAAAAGTACAACACAGACGAACTGACAAAGACCAAGAGAAACACAGGGACTAAATAGACAGGGGGGTAATCAAACACAGGTGGGTGGACAACAAGAGGTGAACCAAATCAGTAATCAACCAAGGGCGGGAAAAACACAAAGACAGGAAGTAAAAGCAAGAAGGACACACAAGGGAAACCAATACTACAAAATAAAACAGGAAATGACCAACAAAACACAACCATGACAGTACCCCCCCTTCAAGGGACGGATCCCAGACGTCCTAAAAATAAAGTCCAAAACAAAGTCACTCAAGTCCACAAGGAGCTGGGTGGGTGGAGGGGGCCTGGAGGAGGGACAAAACAAAAAGCGTCACTAAGCTCAGGCACACAGCCTGGCAACAACAAAAGGCAGGGTCCATAAGTCTGTAAACCCGTGGACGGGCAGGGGCCAGGTCGAAGCCTCAGGCGGGCAGCCGGGAGGCAGGATAGAGGCGGAACCGGAGACCTCAGGCGGGCGGCCTGGAGGCAGGGCAGGGGCGGAGCCGGAGACCTCAGGCGGGCGGCCTGGAGGCAGGGCAGGGGCGGAGCCGGAGACCTCAGGCGGGCGGCCTGGAGGCAGGGCAGGGGCGGAGCCGGAGACCTCAGGCGGGCGGCCTGGGGGCAGGGCAGAGGCAGAACCAGAAACCTCAGGCGGACGGCCTGAAGTCCACCCAGGGGAGCAGAGCCGAGCAGGAGGCCGGCGGCGATGGCGAGACCCCTCAGGGGGCCGAGCAGGACGCCACAGGCGAAGACGAAGGCAGAACCCGTCGGGAGGACGAGCAGGAGGCCACTGGCGAAGACGAAGGCGAGACCCGTCGGGAGGACGAGCAGGAGGCCACAGGCGAAGGCGGAACCCGTTGGAAGGACGAGCAGGAGGCCACAGACGAAGGCGGAACCCGTCGGGAGGACGAGCAGGAGGCCACAGGCGAAGACGAAGGCGAGACCCCTCAGGGGGCCGGCGGCGCTGGCGAAGACGAAGGCGGGACCCCTCTGAAGGCCGGCGGCGCTGGCGGAGACGAAGGCGGGACCCCTCTGAAGGCCGGCGGCGAAGGCGGCGGGACCCCAGTGGCGGCTGACGGTGAAGGTGAAGCCCCTTGGGAAGACGTGCAGGAGGCCGACGGTGAAGGCGGGATCCCTGGGGAAGACGTGCAGGAGGCCGGCGGCGAAGGCGAAGACGAAGGCCAGCCCCCGCTAGCAGAGAAACAGGGGGCCAGCGGCATAGGCTAAGGTGGGACCCTTCTGAAGGTGACTGTGGCCCAGCCGGGATTGGAGGAGCCTGCAGAAGCGAAGACGGCCCAGCCAGAACAGGAACTGGCGATGGCTGCGGTGGCGACATAGACAGCCCAGCTGGAACAGGAAGCGGAAGAGGCGGTGGCTGTGGCGGCGACGTAGACAGCCCAGCCGGAACAGGAACAGGCGATGGCGGTGGCTGCGGCTGCGGCGACCCAGCCGGAGCAGGAACTGGCGATGGCTGCTGCGGCGGCGTCCCAGCCGGAGCAGGAACAGGCGATGGCTGCTGCGGCGACGTAGGCGGCCCAGCCTGAGCAGGAACAGGAAGAATCTGTGGCGATGACGTAGATGGCCCAGCCCGAGCAGGAACTGGAGGTGGCTGCGGCGGCGGTGGCCCAGCCAGAGCAGGAACTGGAGGTGGCGGACCCACCAGAACAGGAGATGGTGGCGGTGACCCAGCCGAAACAGGGGATGATGGCTGCGGTGACCCACCGGAATAGGAGAAGATGGCTGCGGTGAGCCCACCGGAACAGGAGATGATGGCTGCGGCCCAGCCAGAACAGGAGGAGGCTGCAGCCCAGCCAGAACAGGAGATGGTGGCGGTGACCCAGCCGGAACAGGAGACGGTGGCTGCGGCCCAGCCGGAACAGGAGATGGCTGCGGCCCAGCCAGAACCGGAGATGGTGGCGGTGACCCAGCCGGAACATGAGATGGCTGCAGTGACCCCACCGGGGCAGGCGATGATGGCGACGGTCCCACCAGAACAGGAGATGGTGGCGGTGACCCAGCCGGAACATGAGATGGCTGCAGTGACCCCACCGGGGCAGGCGATGATGGCGACGGTCCCACCGGAACAGGAGATGATGGCGACGGTCCCACCGGAACAGGAGATGATGGCGACGGTCCCACCGGAACAGGAGATGATGGCGACGGTCCCACCAGAACAGGAGATGGTGGCGGTGACCCAGCCGGAACATGAGATGGCTGCAGTGACCCCACCGGGGCAGGCGATGATGGCGACGGTCCCACCGGAACAGGAGATGATGGCGACGGCCCCACCGGAAGAGGAGGTGGTGGCGGCGGTCCCACCGGGACAGGAGATGGTGGCGGTGACCCAGCCGGAACATGAGATGGCTGCAGTGACCCCACGGGGCAGGCGATGATGGCGACGGTCCCACCGGAACAGGAGATGATGGCGACGGCCCCACCGGAAGAGGAGGTGGTGGCGGCGGTCCCACCGGGACTGGAGATGATGGCGACGGCCCCACCGGAAGAGGAGGTGGTGGCGGCGGTCCCACCGGGACTGGAGATGATGGCGACGGCCCACCGGAAGAGGCGGTGGTGGCGGCCGGTCCCACGGGACTGGAGATGCTGGTGACGGCCCCACCGGAACAGGAAATGGTGGCGGCGTGGTCCCACCGGGACAGGAGATGGTGGCGGCGACCCAGCTGGAACAGGAGATGGCTGTGGTGACCCCACCAGGGCAGGCAATGGTGGCGACGGCCTCACCGGAAGAGGAGATGGTGGCGGCGGTCCCACCGGGACTGGAGATGATGGCGACGGCCCCACCGGAACAGGAAATGGTGGCGGCGGGTCCCACCGGGACAGGAGATGATGGCGACGGCCCCACCGGAACAGAAAATGGTGGCGGCGGTCCCACCGGGACAGGAGATGATGGCGACGGCCCCACCGGAACAGGAAATGGTGGCGGCGGTCCCACCGGGACAGGGGGATGATGGCGACGGCCCCACCGGAACAGGAAATGGTGGCGGCGGGTCCCACCGGGACAGGAGATGGGGGGCGGCGACCCAGCCGGAACAGGAGATGGCTGTGGTGACCCCACCAGGGCAGGCAATGGTGGCGACGGCCCCACTGGAAGAGGAGATGGTGGCGGCAGTCCCACCGGGACTGGAGATGATGGCGACGGCCCCACCGGAACAGGAAATGGTGGCGGCGGTTTCCACCGGGACAGGGGATGATGGCGTCGGCGAGAGCCACGCTTGCGCCTGGGGGGCTTCACAGGTGATGAGTCCGGGGCAGGTTCAGGCAGAGGACTGGCTGGCAGAGGAGCAGGCTTCGCAGGTGGCTGGTGGGTTAGCGAGTCCTTGCTGAGCTCAGAATTGCAGGTAGAATCCAACTCAGCCTGTAATTCTCGCTTTAGGTCTGCAATCACTGTCAGGTTATGAGTTATTTGAGGGAAAAACAAAATTTTGGGCCTTGATAAAAAAGTCTTTTCCATCAAGGAATAAACAAAAATTCTCCGCTTAAAATCCGTGCAACCTGTAATGGCACAGTTCAGTTGCTCAAATTCAGAGTAGGCCTTCTCTAGCTCCTCACTAGCCAGTGCAAAGTCTGCTGGGTCCATAATTGGTCAGTTCGTTCTGTCAGGTGTGGTGTAAAGTCAACTAGAAAACACAGGTGGTGTGGACCCAAAAATGCAGGCTTGAGCACTGGAGCAGAGTTCAAAAGGTGATTTAATAATCAACAAAAGGTAACAAAACGCAGGCTTACGTGAACGAAAAGGTGATCCAAAAGACAAAACAAAAATGGCAAAATCCAAGAAATCATAAAGGGGATATAAAGCCAAAAAACACTGGAAGCAACACTGGGAAGACACAGGAACTTAACACCAAAAGTACAACACAGACGAACTGACAAAGACCAAGAGAAACACAGGGACTAAATAGACAGGGGGGTAATCAAACACAGGTGGGTGGACAACAAGAGGTGAACCAAATCAGTAATCAACCAAGGGCGGGAAAAACACAAAGACAGGAAGTAAAAGCAAGAAGGACACACAAGGGAAACCAATACTACAAAATAAAACAGGAAATGACCAACAAAACACAACCATGACACTTACTGCCATAATGCAAAACCAAAAAACCAAAAATCAGAAAAGGCTTTGTCTGCAACAGCTAGTGAAAAAAACATAGTACAGAACAAAAAATAGGTGAAGTGCCTGCTGTAGTACAGGTACATTATCATTTTGGTCAATATCGAAGTGTCAGTTTTTGCCCTAGTTTGATTGTATTGAGTACTCAGACAGAAAGTCAATGGAGCTCTTTACAGATGTCGGTGCAGCAACAGCACCTTCATGGTCCCCAGCCGACCCAGCCTAGGGCTAAAGAGGCTCTGAAACAGGTTTACTGTCAGATCAATGCCCTGAAGAGAGCGGGCATACTGTGCTGAAGTGATATATAAGTCAATGTTATCGAGAAAGTTGTGTGCAGAGCAAAACTTTTTTTTTTACCAAGCTAAGCAAGATAGAGTACTGTAAGGCAGGAAAAGTTTTCATTCCCAGTTGTGTTTTATACAAAAAAGTCAAATACCTGGAACTCGTATTGACCCAGTTCAAGTGCCAACTTTGCAACTCAGGGAAACTGTTATTATACATACAGTAGTGGTAGGCAGTGTTATTTTTTCTAAACTTATGACTCTTTGTAGACTTAATCCAGCTTCCCTCTGTGACAGGTACAAACTGTGGGTTGATACCTGCGCAGAGATCTTCGGAGGGCTGGATATCTGTGCCGTTAAAGCCATCTGTGGCAAGGATGGTAATGACTACATCACTGAGGTGAGAAAAAACACACAAGGTGGGGGGGGGGGCGGGGGCGGGGGGAATGGATGGAAGATGGGTGGATGGAAACTAAGAGATCCAAACAGTTGACAAGACACCAAATCAAGACACCAAATCAAATGAGTTAAACAATCAAACAGTTTACAGCTGTGATGTTACCTCTGATTCACTGTATTTATTGTCTCCTGCCTTTTGTTTGGAAACGTTCAGCCTGTTGACATCAGCCTGTGGGAGTTTGTTTCATAAGAGGACTAATAAGGTCTTTGAGTCTTAAATTTAGCCTGTCTGGCCTAATTTACATGGCTGGGGCTTTAGATTGTCTGAGTGGGAATAAACTGATTGAACCTAACCTGAATACATGTTAAGAGTTTGATAACTAACATCTCATTATATTTCAGAGGTACACGCGTATATTTTCTGTGGTCTATCTTAGTATTTGTTCTATTTGACCATTCATGTGTCTACAGATTCTGCTCTGTCGATTACTGCTACATTTTTTTCCTCCTCTTATCTTTCACTCTGTTTCTTTCCAGTGATTTTTCAGCATGTTGGTTTCATGTTTCATAGTTTTTAGTGTTGACATCATGACCACAATGGCTGGGAATATGACATTAATGTAGGGATGTGCTTTGCTGTAATAATATGTTTCCTAAAACTCAAGCGGTTATGTCTCAATATGGAAAACTGCTAAATACTTTGATCCCATCATCACCACTGAATAGTTTACAAGAGAGCTTTCAGTGGCAAGTAGGAGATTACACAGACAGCATATGATGATATTAAGCCTGAGGACATATTACTGATCAGTGGGTCATCGTCTGTGCACATATGGCAGTTCTGGCTCCAAGCAACAAAAAGCAAATACAAACAATGACTACGTTTACATGCACACTATTCTCAACTGGGGGTTTTTCAATAATTTGCGACACATGGCCTCTTGCCTGTTTATGGTCAGATCTGTGCATTGTAAACAAACTAGCCAACTTGCAAAACTGGGGAGATACATGCACAAAGGAAAAGCCACCATTTCTGGTTGGAAGGAGAAGCACACCTGCTTTTAAACATTGTCATATACATTGATGAAGTTGCAAACAGAGCTTCTAGGATGCAAGACAAATTTCACATTTGTTCTGACAACAAAAGTATCAATCAATCAATAAATTATGAAAGACTTGTATATCAACAGATTTTTGGATACATGCACATATCACAATGCTGACATTTTCAGGAAAATGGTTGAACCAATCAAAGAAGGTGACTGTGTTTATTACATTAATCAGAGTATGCACGGCTGCATGGAAACAAGAATATTAGGGGAAATATTCATTTTCATTAGTGATGGTTGCCAGGAAGAGATCCTGGGCAGTGAAGAAGGACTGTTCGGGCTTGGGACATCAGGGGCTGGTCGGACAGTTTCAGGCTCAGACTGAGAGATGAGTACAGGTTCAAACTGAGAGACAGATTTTTACTTGAGACAGGCTAATTCTCTGACAAAATCGCTCATGGAGGGCGACACAGGCTCCAGTTGAGACAGAGAGACAGGTTGGGGTTCAGGCTCAGACAGAGAGCCAGGTTCAGACTTGAATAGTGAGACATGTCAAGAAACACGATCAGGCTCAGAAGAAAAGCCAGGTTCAGGCTCAGACGGACGGGGCTTTCCCATCGGCTCTTTTGGCTCCAGGATTCAAACCATGCAGTGCTGATTTACATTTACATTACCTCTTAAATCTCCATCTTTGTGACCACGACTGGCCTCCAAGTAGGTTACAGTGATGTCTTGGCAAACCGTAATGACTCCTCTTTCTCTACCTCAAACTACTTGTTGTGAGACCCAACTCGTGACTCTTAAATGGTACATAACAATAACAATAACAATAACAATAACAATAAGATACTCTGTGTGTTCAGCTCTCAGTACTTTTGTAGCTTCTAACTGAATCTCTGTGGTTCGAGTCTTCGTTTCTCTCCTGTGTTGCTGTTTGTACTTTCAGGAATCTGCTTTATTTTACTGTTTCATATTCATTTTCAGCTGGATAGGAGTTGTGTTACTGTTACTGTTGATGAACACACAAGATTTCCAGATTTGCTGCTTCAACAAAATAACATGATGATTTTTATTGTGAAGAATTTAAGGGAAATTAAGTGCTTATTTGCTATTTTATAACTGCTTGACTCAAGACAAGCTTGTCTTCAGTTAAAAGACACACGTTCAAGCAGGTATCCCTGTTGTAATGGAGAAATCCCTGCTGTGCTGGGCTGACATCTGACATGTCGAGCCAAACCTAGTGAAGTCAAGCGAGCATGTGTGTATGGAAAAGGGGTAAGTGGGATAAGTTCAGGCTCAGACGGAGAGGGGATCAGACCAAAAAAGACGAAACAGAGACTCTGATAGAGGAACAGAGACTTTGTGCTTAGAGTCTCACGAGTGCTGGGCAGTGGAATGACTGGAGAACGACCCACGGGAACCAATGAAAATACACTTTCATTCCAGGGGCTCTGAGTCAATTTAAACCCTAAAATATGCCAAGCCTCCAAATGATCCTTGCCAGGACTCACTGCGACTCTCTATTGAGGCACCAGGGAACAAGACTGCAGGGGCTGTGAGAACATAGGCAGAATGACTTCCAGAAGAAAAGCAGGCAGAAAGCTTTCCAAAGAGTTGTGAAGCAGGTAGAAGGTGAGCCTACAAGGAAGTAAGCAATGGCCTAGTCAAAATGAAAACACTGTGAGTAACCAGACAAGAACTTAAAGATATTAGAGCAGAATTTGGAGACTTTGGATGTGGAGCAGGGATTAATTTGGGCACAGGATTGAGCTGTTGAGTGGCAAAGATTTCTGCCAGCCAGGGAGCAAGCCAGGGTTTGGAGGACACAAGCTGGAGTGCCATAGACAGCGCTGCTTCGCTCTGGATGCATTTTGGCAGTAGGTACAGTGCCACTCAGTGGTGGAGGTCACCTTGGACCTCCATCAATGGTAAAAGCTGAATCATTTTGTAGCTGGCAATAAGTAGCTGGACCAAAACGTAGACAGTGATATTGCACATATGGTTAAAGACAGTTGACAGTCAGTAAACAGGCTTGCAGTTAGTCATAGGCTGGCAGGAGTTAATTGGCAGCAAAATTAGTGAAATGTTTATATAGAGTAAACAGGTAAGACAGGCTCCTGAGGTGAACAGATGACTGACATGAGCGGGAAACTCCAGGAGGACAATGTGCGGAGAAATGAGGCATGACAAAGTTTGGATAATGATACAGGAGCCACAGTGACTCCAACAGCCAGTCACTGCGGTATGAGCTGTGTTTTCTAAACATCCCATTACACTTTCAAATCGCCTGACTGTCAGAATGAAATAGTCAGTAGTTTGGGGAAAGGTAGATTAGATACTGAAGTGGGAAAGATGTGAAAAACATCTCTCCCCGTGAGTCATCTTCACTGGAAAATTGTTTTGGTTTCTATAATGCTGCAGTAAATTGTTGGGTGGATATCCGCTGAGATGGGGGTTGATTGCTCCTGAAAATTATGAAACCTTTGAGTTACTGAAAATGCAGATGATTCCCACATTTACACCAAAACAGGCTGTATAATGTGTATGTCTGTGTGTTTTGTGTGTGAGTGTGTGTGGGTTGACAGTTTTGTTTCTTCTGTTTCTTCTAACCAATTATCATGTTTGTTATTGTATGTCATAGCACCTCCCACGAGGTGGAAGAAAGAACAAAAGCAAGTCACAGTTTAGTACAGTCCTAACATCACAAATGGCACCAAAACTAGACAGGACCAGTCAAAACTTTGGACACATCTTCTCATTCAATGTTTAAGTCTTTATTTTTATTATCTTCCTACATTGTAGACTAATACTGGAGACATCAAAGCTATAAAATATGGAATTATGTTGTAAGAAAAAAAATGAGAAAAAGCAACATTTTTGCTTGTTAAGAATCTAAAATAAAAAATAAATCTTTGATTGCAAGTGCAGAAGACAGTGTGCAAGATTTTTTATTTATGTAATAATACAATATTACTGTATCACTATAGTACTCCTTTACTATTTCCCCATATTTTTGATTCATGATAAAAAAAACAATCTGCAAACTATGCCTTAGATGCCAACCTAATGCGTAAGATGTTTATTTAAAATTACATGGTCAACTGTATCAAAAGCAGCAGTAAGATTTACCATATCTTTCAAATTAACACATATTTTAATACAAAACCTTTCCCATAAAAAACATCAAAACTAAACAAACTCTACACAAATTTTCTAACTGAGTGAAGAAGTTACCGTTAACAGCAGGGAGCTGTTACCACACGTGAATTGTTGACCTCTGTGTCATTTTGCCTCCTTTGTTTGTCCTGATTTTGTTATAAAGTCTGAATCAACAACATTTCAGTCAATTAACCTTTTCAGTAAAAACAAACCCATTTTCTAATACGTTGTCTGTGTCCTCTTTGTCCAGGTCGTGGGCTCATCTATGCAGTTGATTGGTGATCACCAGACAGAGGACCGTCAGCTCATCTCAGAGGTGGTGCTGGCAAAGATGAACCAGGCGCTGGCTGGCAGGTCGTCTAGTGTTTCTCGCTCACCTGCTCGATCCCCTCAAGGCCAGAAGCCAACTACTGTGCAGCCACAACAGGTAGAAGATGTGTAAAACCTTTGTATTTGTACTGTAATAGACAACCTAAATTTAATAGCTACAATGATTCATGCTCATACAGCATTTACTTCAATTCTCATTGCAAGTATAACAGTTAATGTCTATCCTTTACAATTCAGTGCTGATTTTTTTACCAGAAGCTGCTTAACTTTGTGTTTCCCTGACTCTTTTTTTTTTGTTGTTGTTGTTGTTTTTCTGTCTTTCTCCTGCTTGCTTACTGTCTCCCAGAGTGCTGCCCTTAAGGAAGGACTGGCAGACCCAAACAGGACCTCGGGCCAGCGCCCTCAACCTCAAGGTTGTCTGAGCACTGCTCACCATTATAATACAAGTGTAGGGCCAAAGCATGTCTCGAAAAACACTCTCTGAATCAGACGTGGAACAGTTCAGTACAGCTCTCTGACATCTGAAGAGTATCCACTATCTTAAAAATGTCTCTGTCAAAAAAAACAAAAAAGCACTGCCATCAGAGAAAAATCTCACCAGGAAAAACTTCAAATGTTAGTTAACTAGAGGAATTTGTTCAAAATAAAAATGGAAGTGAAATAGCCAAGATATAACATGATAGTAACTGGTGAGCTGTAGAGATGCTGGTTGGTGGATTTTGTCCTTTGTACAGACCAGGTTAGCTGTTTCTCTCTGTTTCCAGTCTTTGTGCCAAGCTAAGCTAATCAGCTGCTGTGCTGTATAGCTTCATATTTACCGCACAGACGTGAGAGTGGTATCAATCTTCTCATCTAATTCTTGTCAAGAAAATGAATCTGTATTTCCCAAGAGTAATGGCAGTTTGTATTCTACCTGCATCCTTATCTCTGTTCCTTGAAGGTAACACTGTCCATCACTATTGCCTTAAACTAGTGCACTGGTATCATGGCTGCAGTAAGGTGTTGACAGTGATGATCGCTGCAGTAATCTGGGTCCAAGAAAAGAAAAAGACCTCTGCTGCTGTCTCTGACTTTTATCACCTGAATTAACAACTAAATGTACAACATAGTGCATTTATTCAGCCTGTTGAGTTTAATTGCAGCTGTAGTGTCTGTGTGAGTGTGGTGATGTTTGTGCTCAGAGCTGATGTGCCTCCTAAAAGCAGTGGTATAACATGGTCAATTAACAAAGACATTATTATTGGAGTTGTACCGTTTTTTGTGTGTGTGTGTGTGTGTGTCTGTGTGTGTGTGTTTGCATGTTTGTTATCTTGAATCCCTTTTTTGTCATTTTGCATGAATGTGACAGTACTCCATGTCCTGTTTGGTACTTGTATTTGTATTGGTTGTTGTAGGAGTGGCAGATTTTTACAGTATTTGTCAGAGATTAACAGCATTGAGATTTTAACATGTGCTAATCAAATTGCAGTTCAGTTAATTTGAATCTTAGACTAACGACTTTGCCTTTCAAAAACAATAATCTCATTCAAACAGAAGTATTGCACAGTGGCAGACTTGAGATTATTTACTGATGTTTCTTTTATATGCATTTTCTTTTTATGCATTTTTATTATAGGGAACTTTGATATTTTTCAGCCTGGACCCTATTTTCCTTTGTTTTTGAGTCTAAGTGACTAATGGCAACATTTTTTGAAACTAGACCAGTATTGAGCAAGGCCGCTGCAGCCAGCAGAAACTAATCTGAGCTGCAATGTGATCCCTCTGGGCAATTACCCACCGTCAAAGTAAGTCCACTCAAAGTGCTTGCTTTTTCCACTGATGGGCTCAGATTGTTATTACAAGTGGCTGACAACATTAAAGGAGGGATCGCTGCACAAATAGACCATTTTGAAAGAGCAGGATTCTTTTTGTTTAACCAGTTACAGCTGATATATGGCTCTTCTCAAAGTAACCAGACTCCAGTGACAAAAACAGTCATTATTCCTCTCTGGTATATCGCTGCCTTGATCTGTTAGTTTGTTTGTGTTATTGTATGACTTTGATGTTTTTGTTTGTTTGTATTATTGTGTGATTTTTGTTGATTTAAAGGGTTCAAAACTGAGTGAGGCATTGGTAGAGCAGAGAGGTAAAATTACTGGTTTTGTCTAAGGAGTCTTGTTGCTTTGAATAGAGCAAAGTAGCATCTGTTTCTGGCTAAACAAAAAGGGTCTTACTCTTTAAAAAAAAGGTCTCTCTGTAGTGATCCTTTCCATGATGTTGTCAGACACTTAACAACATAATATAGTATAACAATCTGAGTCTGTCAGTGGCAGAATAAGTTCTTTTAGCAGACTTTGACAGTGCACACTTTCCTGGAGGTATTACATTTAACTTGATTCGCTCAGTTACACTTATGCCAGCTGAGTGCTCTCACTCAATACTGGACCAATTTCCAAAATTGTTGTCCCCATTATTCTCTCAGATTCAAAAACATGGGAAGATGGGTTTTATGGGTTGAAAAATACCTAAGTTACTCTTTTAATACAAAGTAAGATCACTTCTTAATGTGCTGCTCATGAACACTGCACAGTCTGGCCAGCTCAGTTGTGTTTCTGTCTTAGTGATTAATGCTTGGCTTTTGAATCCTTCTTATCGTCTTTAAATCCTGTTCATTTTTAGTGTGAAAATCAGTTTTTGGTAAACAGATGGATTTTTCCTTTTATCAAGCAACAAAGCTTACTTTGCAAGACCTGAATGTTTGTGAATAACTGCTCGGTGTCGTCTTTGGATGTAAATTAACCCTCATTGTTCTGTGTTATGATACCTGAGACAAGACAAGTGGCTTTATACGGTACACAATGCATATTCTTCTTGGCAATTATAAAACCTGGTTAAATGATTAATGGAAAAGAAAAAAGAAAATACGCATATTTTTCTTTCTTTGCATGATCATTGCTAATTTGCTTGGAACAGTGAACCACTGAATTTCTGATATTTGATCTTCAAACACCATCTACCTATAATATATTACTGTCCTAATCATTCCTGATTGATATAAAGAGATTTAGTTTAGTGCAAACACAAGCCAAAGGCTTTACACGTTTGCTGACTTGAATGTTTGAAACACTTCCTCAGATAACGTAGTCACTCAAATCCATGCTGATAGCTGACAACAAATAAAATGTATAATTATGACAATATAAGAATGAACAAAGTAATGGTTTGTATCCAAGCAAATTCTTAGTGTTACCCTTTATGAATTGTGTCTGTACAAATTATATTTTCTTTGGTTTTTATGTGCCGTGAGTCCCAAGCAACCATTGGGATGCTTAATGACAAACTCTAAACGTCTCAAACGTAAGACTCAGAGCCATTTAGCTGCCTTACAGTATGCCTGGGATGAATTTTCATGAAGGTTTTGTTGTGTTCATATCATGTGATCATTTGTGATCATGTCTGTAATGTCATTAAAATCCATTAACTCTATGTGTACATAAATGAAACAAACATAAATGAATATACATTTCCAAAAATGTCTTTTAGAAAAAAAAAAAACTTTTTCAAGGGACAGTTGACCCCAAAATCAAAAATGCATATTTTCCCTCTGGTCTGTACTGCTAATTATCCACTTAGATTGTTTTGCTGAGTTGGTGAGTTTTGGAGATTTCAGTCGACGGCATTAAAGTTTTACATCACATGCTGTCATGAGCACGAGCCTGTTGTCCATGATTTGATCCAGACTTCCTTCTGCAGGGAGATATGGTTGGTCGGTGTTGTTCAGTAAAAAGAAAGTAGTTCCTACATGAAACTGCTGACAACAAGGTCTGTGGATTATCTTGAGTAACTGGGTCATGATTTCTGGAAAGAGACATTGCTGTTGAGCTTTTTAAATGCATTTTTTGGAGTTTTGAGCAACACAAGCCGAGTGTCATTTATCCCATTATATTCCAGAGAAGGCAGACATCTCTACAGCTGCTATCTCCCAAACTTGGCAGCTCACACCAAAACAATCTAGAATAATAAATAGGCCTATAGGTAAAAGCTAATATACAGTATGCCTCATTTTTGTATGAAAAAAGATCTGTTTCACATAATGTAACCGTCACTGCCTGCATACTTCTCCGAATGGATTTTAAGCAATAAGTCCGCTAAAGGGCGCCACTTTAAGTAAAAAGTTATCCCAAAGACTTAAAAGTTTCTGACACCAACAAACATGGCAACACTTGGGGAGGTTTTTATAATGTACCTCTTCAGAAGAGGCAAAAGCGGCAAGTTTCGGCAGTGGTCTGTGGGGCCATTAAATACATTGTGCACTTTTTCATTGTGTTTCGTGGTATCGTGTTGACTACCAGTGGTACTGCTTCCTTTCATCCATATCCACAAGTTTTCAGAAAACATGAACAACTATAAACACAGAATATGGACAGAGGGCTCTGTCCATATGTGTATTTAATGTTAAGCATAAATGAGCCTTAACAGGAAAAAATATGTATGTGAACTGTCCCTTTAAAGAGATTTAACATGTCATTTACAAATCCAACTATAGTCCCCTGAAAAGTGAATTATCAGCCATTGGAAACTCATCCCTGCCCAGTCACTTCCTTCTCAGCATGTGTAATCACTTGCTTCTTTTGTGCTGCATGATGGGTTGTTTTGCTGCCTGTGTTTGAGTCAATGAGTTCTTTGATATTCTGTCTTGGTTTTATAATTTCTCCTTTTGTTATTTATTTATATTTATTCTCTCTCCTCGTGTCGTCTCTCTTTATCACCACACTTCCTCCTCACACGAGCTGTTGTGCATAAAAGCAACATAACACTTGGCATGATAGGCCAGTCACCATACCTTCTCTTACCCATTGAGCTGCTGCCCCCTGCTGGTCATTGCAGTCCAGACATTCAGAGTCTGCTTTGCTCCAGTCTGTTCTTGACAGATGAGTTGTTGGTTAGGATTTCTATGAATGTGACAGGTCATTATGTGAATGGGCATGTCTAGACTCAAGCTCATTATCTGTATCATGTTCTGCTTTGGTCTTTGGCAAGTGTTACAGGTGCCTGGTTTTCTAACTGCTGCACTAAAACAACAGGTGCTAGATCTAATGAATAATTATGCTTATTTCTTTATTTCCTTTACTTCTCCTTTTGCTTTTTGGGGGTTCTTGCCTTTATGCTTTATAAAGCCATGGAACTATAATCTAATCTAGTTCATCTCAATCTTTTAGGTGCACCAGTGAGATCCCAGAGTGTAGAGCCATCACCAGAGTCAGTTAAGAGAGCATCTGAACCAGTACCAAAGCCCAGCCAGGCCCAGAAACCTGGTCCAGGTGCAGCTCAGAAAGCAGCTCAGGCTGAGAAGCCAAGCCCAGTCCAGAGGGCGGCCTCTGTTACGAAGCCTCCAGTGCCGAGGCCTCCCCCCATGACGAGAGCCCCATCCGTCACAAAGCCAGCCCCTTCGCCTCCATCCAAAGCTTCACCGTCATCCCCAGCTAAAGCAGCAGCAGCTCCAGGCTCTCCCCCAACCAAAGCAGCAGCCACAGCTCCAGGTTCTCCCCCAACCAAAGCAGCAGCTGCAGCAGCAGTTCCAGTCTCAGCTCCAGCCCCAGCTCTCCCCAACTCTCAGCTCCTACCACAGAGCAGCCCAAGCCCCAGCCTCAGGGCTCCCCATCCCCAGCTCCTGGCAAACCAAAAGAGCTGCCCCCAAAACCCACACCACCTGCAAAGCCTATCCCTCCGTACGCAGGAATTCAAAACCGCAGATCCAGCCAAAGCCGCAAACCCCACCTCCTCCCAAAGCTTCACCTAAACCACAGCCTGCCACCCAAGCCCCAGCACCCACTCAGGCCTCAGATACTGCCTCAGCCCCCACCCCAGCACAGGTTCAGTCCCCAGCCAAAGCCAGCCCGTCCCCGCCTGCTGTCCAGTCTCCAGCTAAGGCTCAGCCCCAGGCCAAGCCGGCTTCTCCTTCCCCAAACCCAGAGCCCATCCCGCTGAAGAGGCTGCGGCCCCCGCTGAGGCCCCTGTGGAAGAACAGCCAGCATCTCAGCAGAAGACTCATCCTCTGCTGAAGTAAGAGCCGTATTATCAACGCACTGTTGATAATGCAAAGACATGCATTTCAACTGGCCATTCTTTGTATATAGGATACAAAATTAAATATCAAAATTAATTTCTCTGAGGAAAGATAATATATGTAATTGACATTCCAATCATTTGCAAACTCTAAAAGTATCAAAATTAAATGAAAAAAAATCTTTTTTAAAAGTGTATTTTTTGTCAGTCCAACTGGCAACCTGATGAAATTTCACTTTATTAACCCGCGTATTTAGCATTAATAAGCAGTATATAAATATTTAATATGTGGTTTATAACACACTATGTTGTAATTGTAAGCAGGTCTTTTAAAGTGTTAATTGGTGTATTTGTCAACAACTTTAACTCCTGTGAAGCATCCACTATTGAATGCTGGTATACAAACAGACAATAAATGACAATATAACATAGCAGTTATAACCCTTCTTAAGTCACGTCCCTTTTGGTACAACAGTGAATTTTCTCCTCTCCTGCTCCTTGTACTTAGATATGCTAGGTGCTAGGCTCATCTATGATGAAAAGAAAAATTATAAAGATATTGGTGTTAGGGTGACCAGACGTTTCAGTTAGCCATTAGATAGCTAATGTTAGCAAAACCTAGCTAGTTGATCTACATCAATCGCTAGCTAGTTGCTAGCTAGTTGGAAGTTATGATGGTTGAACATTAATACCACATAAAACTGTCCTTAGATCTTCTTATAACTACATTATGATGTGTTATAAACAATGTATTATATGTTCATAAACTGCTTATATAAAAAAGTATAGTGTTAACATTTTGGAATGTTTTTCAAAGATCGTTGTACAAATATTTTGTTTGTGACTTTTTGGCCCTCACATTTCCCTGTTTGTCTTCCTCCCTTACTTTTCCCTCTAACTTACCCTGTTAACATTCACATAATGCCCTTCTCCGATCCTTGATTCCTCCCTGCATCCCATCCCTCCTTCCTTCCCTCTTTGCCCCCTTGTTCTCCTCCCACTCTTTATCAACCCCTTCCCATCCCCAGTAAGTCCCAGTCCCTGACCAATGCCTTCAACGCCTTCAGTGACTCCTCTTTCTTCCGCGGGGTCTCGAGCTCCGGAGGTGATGGCCAAGACGAGGCGAAGGCCGAGACCATTCGCAACCTCCGAAAGTCCTTCGCCAGCCTTTTTTCTGACTAGACACAGCTGAACCGTAGTCTTGCCCTTATTGAGTCTGGCCGCCCCCTTTTACTATTGGCCAGTGATGACTTGATTGACATTAAATGTGAACCAGTCTGAGATTAAACTTTGTGTGTTAACTGTACTGTATTCCCTCTGTCCTGGTCCCTCTTCTCCTCCCATTTTCAGCCTCTCTGTGTGAGTAACAGTGAGGCATTCTGGGTAGGACATGCAGCAAATGATGCTGTGCCAGAGTAACTGGACTGAAGGAGTTACGTCATTGATATAGAATAGAATAGAGTAAAATAGAATAGAACAGAGTAGAATAGAGTAGAATAGAAGAGAATAGAGTAGAAAGGAATAACGAAATGTTTATTTTTCCCAGAGCACACTTTAAGGAACACAGAATATGAAAAGTATAATGTTCAAGAAGACTATGGATGGAATGTACATACAGTATATATATATATAGGTATATATATACAGTATATAAATATAAACATATATAACTATAAAGGGAGATAAGCCAATAATATAAAAAAATCCAGCAGCTCTTTTCAATTAGCTTTTGTCAGTGACATAACTCTTTCATTCAGTAGCTGGATTCATGCACATTTATAAAAAATAATAGATAATAGATATTTGACATTTGATGGTTTCTCCCACAGTGAATCAGTTTTGGTCAGTATGTGAAAGTATGTGAGTAATTTAAAAAAAAGAGACTTATTTAATGATTTGTTCCTGTGTAAATCCAGCTGTTGTGTCTCTGGTCCTTGGCTACCGACTACTGGGCTCATCATTGCTGCCCCCTTTTTCTCGTCTACAAGCCTTGAAGTTCATGTGTCGTGTGAGGGAGTTGGAAATCGTGTATGTTCATCTGTGTTCAATTGTTATGCATGGCTCCTCCAAGTGGCTCAGTGTGACTTTTGGAGCAGAAGGGAGCTCTATCAGTGTTGAGTTTTCCCTCCGTTTGCCTCTCTCTAGATGTTGTAGCCTTATTGTGAACATGTTTTCAATTCACAGCTACATTTGTTAGCTGTGCAGACCTGAGTTGATTACAACTCGAAATTCATTCATTTACTACAAGTGTTTAAAAAGGTAAACCATTGATTGCAACTGTTGTACTTTTGGGAGTATTCACCATATTCACATGGCGGCCATTTTTCTCAGATGTCACACTCCGGGTAGGAAGCTCAAGTGTCGTGCTGCCGTGTTTCAGGTTTCATGTCGTCTAAACATAGGAAATCTGTCAAATCGTCATCATGTCACCGCTTTCTGGTTGATCAGTAACTGAAAAAATGAGGTAAAACAGCATATTTGAGAGTACATTAGCTGCATCAGCTAACATTAGCATTAACCACCTCCTAGCTAATGTTACCATTTTACATAATACATTAGGAAAGGGTGTATTAATTCTGAAATATCAGCGCACATCTTGGACATATTTATTTAATGCTAAGCCAGGAGGTAAGACACGCTGGATGTAATTAAGTAGCAAAAGAGGTGGTTGAATGCTAATGTTAGCTGCTGTCTGACGATAGCTAATGGATTGTCAAATATGTTGTTTTAGCTTTAAATATGGCCCCATGTATGTTTCACTTGTCAAGTCAAGTTGAGTTTATTTATAGAGCACGTTTAAAAACAATAAATGTTTACCAAAGCAGCTGAAGGAAGCTTTTTGCCATCCAGGCCTTCACATCCTCAAAGCAATTTAGGAGGGAATTAACACTACATTAGCAGAAATCTTCATTAGGTTTCAGCTGGAGGTTCATCTGGGTATCATCAGCATAACAATGGTACAAGATATTATATTTTCTGAGAAAGACCCCAAAGGAAGTATATATGTGGAAAATAAAATAGGATCGAATATGGAGCCTTGTGGTACACCACAGGAGATGGGTGCAAAGTAAGAGAACACGTTGTCAGTTTTAACAAACGCTAATTGGTCTTTGAGGTAAGAGGCAAATCACCAGAGGGCCTGACCCTTAATGCCAACAACATGCTTAACATGGTCCATTGTCTTTTCAGCTGCTGATCAATCAGGAAATGATTAAATGATAAAGATTTGTCAGATTCTGTACATTCATATGACTTAAAAGCTGGAGCACAGCAGAACAATATTTAAGCTTCCCACCCTGAGTGTGACAGAAGAGGAAAATGGACACCTTGTGAATATGGTGAATTGGGAGCAGGCATTGAACACCAGACTGAATAAACCAACCCTAAAAAGTAAGTGAATGCATTTCAAAGAGTAAAAAGACTCATGTCTGTAGCTGTGACTGGTGATCTCTTGTTTCACCTCTGTGTAGATCTATCAACAGTATTGTAATTTGTTGATTATTCTCATGAAAAGACATTGAGACAGTAGTGCAATAACACCTCGACATGACTGTTGAGCGCTGTCACCCTATTATTATAAATATAAATATGATCATACATACAGGACTTGTGTATCTGTTAAATACCTTATTCTTACATTCCCTTTAAGGTTCCTTTCAGTGGCGACTTTCCAGGTTGCTTTGTACTGCAGTCAAAGGCTGAGTGTCAGATTAGTACGCCATATTAAACTGTTGGTTTTTCTGATTTTGTATTGTGGGACTGAAATTAAGGCAGCCTGGAATGAACCCAGTACCTTAACTGGTCATTTTCAGTTGAGTTGCTGCATTTCAAGTTTGTATTAGTAAAAAAAAAAATAACACTTGAGAACTGCATATCAATCTGTCTGCTTATCCATTTCCAGTACCATGTTGCAAGTAAATTATAACATATTGTATTTGTATGTATGTACGTGTCATCTCAGGAGTTTATTTTTTGTAATATATTGATCGATTGATTTATTTTTTTGAGGCTCCATATTTATGGTACAGTATATATCGTTTGTTTTGTATTGTGTTTTTATTCGTAACGCAATACTGCTTTGCATGATCTGGTGACTGATAGTCTTTTTTTTCTGTACAGATAAAAAGTTAATAAAGATGTGGTTCCATCATTCCACTGATTCATTAAGATTCATGCTGGTGGCTGTGAGTTTTGTTTGAGGAACAATGCATGTTGAAATTAGCTGATATTCTATGTCTAGAAAAGAATAACTCGTCCAACAATATTTCTCCATCTGCAAACAGAGTGACTGATTAGCAAGCTGTCAGGTGACATTTGTGATCAGACTTTTTCCTGAATAAAATTTGAATTATCATATATTTTTCTGAGCATTTTTGTCGCAAAAGATGCTTTGTGTCACTTTGTGCGTTCACTTTTGATAGCTTATAGGAGCAGTTAGCTAGCTTGTCAATGGCAGGGACAAGTATGGAACTAGATTTACTGTCATTCAAAGCGTAATGGAAAGTCATCATCTCCACTGTAAGAGATGACAGTTTGACACACTCATGACTCAGTCCACTCCATAGCATGTTTTTAAAATAGCTAGCATGGCTTATCAACTTGCACCAAAGCAAGAGTTTTCACTGCATACTCTGTGGCATTTGACAAACACACAGACAAAACCCAGAATGCTCAGCTAGCTATTTTCATCAGTGATACTAATGACCAATTACAAGTGACAGAAGAGTTGCTGAGTTTGATTAAAATATGTTGGTAATGGAAACAATTTAGAGAAATACTGTGCTTTCTATGAGTACTTGAACAATGAAATGGCCCCACTAAGAGATGACAATACCATCAGTGGGCCCAAGCCAATTTCAGTTTTAGACCGCTGACTTAAAGTCAGTAGGAGACGTATAGTATCTCAGAAGTATGTCTGATGTGTTCTGCACTGTGTGTGGCTGAGCAGTTAAGTGCTTTCATGAATTTCAGAGTGAGGTTTAATGATGTTTCATATTACTGAGACTGCTTCGATTGAAGTGTTACGACACCAACTCGCTAGCAGGTGATGGAAACCATCAAGGCTCAAGGGCTGCTAATGATAAAAGCGTGTACTACTTTCTCAGTATCTGCCCATTAGAGAGTCTTTGGCCTTATTCATAATATGACAAAAAGGCAGCTCTACTGATGTTTATGGTGGATTATTCAAAAATCCAGAGAAAGTGAAAAAAACAGCTTAATGGTATGTGTCAAAGATTTTACTCTGGCACGCTTCTCACTGGGTTTTTGCTCTAGTATTTACAATATCAGTATTATTTTATTACCTGCAATGTGAGAACTATTGGTTGTAATGATCAACACAAACATTTGTTTTAATCAATGGAAGTAATATAAATATGCATTTTCTCTAGCCAGCTGTAACATGTTTCTATACATAGATACAGAGAAATATGCAATTTATCCAAGATTATTTCAATTATTTGCTGAAGTTATGTTGACACCAGGTAAGTGTATACCTTTGTAATGATAAAAAAGTTTATCAGACATGTTTACAGTAAAGAAAGGATCTCTCATTGCATCGGTTGTTTAGTATTTTTGAGACACTGCACCATCAGACAACAGTGTGGTCTCTCAAGTCTGTGGGATTTGGAGGATTTGACAAGACAGCAGCACCTTTTACACCTTTTTGTGCCAGAAGCGTTTTTGCTTGTTTGATTAAGTATTTCCTTTCTACACTGAGGATCAAAGGATAGAAGCTGTCCAGACTGTGGCTCTTGTGATTTGAGGCTTTACAACACTGACTTGACTTGATTTGAAAGACGATCAGTCCTTAGAGGCGTTAAAAACTTCAAACTAGTGTAACTGAGGACTGATTCACGGCTAGAAAACATGAACTGTGCTCCCAATAAAGTCATCAGATCTTTTATTTGACAATAACAAATGTATCATGTTATACTTTATTGAGAGTTCACAATGTGAGGACAATGACAGCTCTGTGTTCTTGCTGAAGACAAGTCAGTGCAGCGCAGGTGGACGATGCCTGAACAAGACCCTGAATTTGTTTTCTCCAGCTGAAAAAATGTCAATACAACTGTGGAGGTATCCATTAGTTTATAAGGACAGTTTAGAAGAGATTAGTGATTGTTGCAGGCCTACTCTTTCTCCATTTCACTGCAATTTTGTCATGGTTTTAATTTACTCGCTATATAACAAGTATATCACAGAAGGGAAAAGGGAGAACATACTTTATATCTTACTAAATCTGACACAAGCATAAAAACATGCAGGAATAACTCAGTCCTTAAGTCATGTGCTCCTTTATGAAGGAGGGATGGTTGACTGGAAACAGAGAAGTACCTATGTTGAGCCAGCAGATGGCACTATATACATGTGGAAATATTGTATGAGAATATGCCTCATTTGCAGTGATTAGTGTTACAGATGTTTTGTGTTTAATGTTTGTTACAAAGTATTTGACTGGGACCTAATGCTTTTTTTCCCCATTCACTTACACCCCTGGCTTTACTGCCATCCAAATATCACCACTTTTTTGCAATTTATGTTTTTGTGAATAAATAAATCCAAGTAATTTAATTGCATTTTTGGGGTCTCTCCCTTTATTTGTTGTGATTTTTTGGAGCAGGTTGTGAGAATGAGACAAATACATTTGTTGTTGTTTTTTTTTTTTTTTAAGATTTTTTTTGCTGATTTTTTTTAATACTTGGAATACAACTTATTTTGACTAAAAACTCAATATTACAGTACAAAGTAAACAAAAAAGGAGGTAAAAGATTGCTACTACTTCTACTACAACTACTGTGATTACTACTACTACTAATAATAATAAATAAATGAATAAATAAATGAATAAATAAATAAATAAATAAAAATAACAACTATTGTGACACACTTGTCACTGAGATACTGCAACCATTGTATCTTGACGTTATTGGACCCAGTTCAGACGTTCCAGTGAGACCACAGCTAAAAGAGGTAATTTTTCCATGTATTCAATAAAAAGCTGCCAGATCCATAAAAATATATCATGCATGTTTTTCAGGACATATGCAATTTTTTCTAAGGGGATACAATTTGTCATTTCTGATACCAAATTTGATATAGAGAGGGGGGAATCTTCCAAATTAATGTGACACAATTTCTGGAAACAGCAAAGACCTGTATCGATGACTTTTCTAGAACTCTGACTTAGTTTCATTTCCTACAAGACGAATCTCTCAATCAAGACAGATCTCTGAATCTTACACTCTTTAAAATATGCTACATATATGAATCAAAACCCATCATTGATGATGTTAATATGGACGCTGTTATTATTATTAAGAGGTGTGGATAGAGATTATAAGATTAAGTCAGTTATGATAACAAAAATGATTCTTACTGCTACTTTTGTTTCTTTCTTTGTCACACTGCTCAGCTCACAGTCATTATCGTACACACCGCCCCCTCCAAACTTCATACATATGAACACACTTAGCATCCTTTTCAGACATACAGACAGACACAGAAATGGTGGCCTGGTGGCTCGGTTGGTGAGGCATGCGCCCAGTGTGCCGAGGCTGTGAGTTCTCTATAGCAGCTGTTATTTTGACTCCTGTCTACGTCCCTTTGCCACGTGTTGTCCCCTAGCTCTATCTCCCCATTTCCTGTCCTCACTTCAGCCATCCTATCAATTAAAGGAATGAAAGGATTTTTAAAAAAACATATACAAACACACATCTGTGATGTCTAAACAATAACCAAGTTTACTTTGCACATCACAGCAAATTTCTCCTGATGCCTGTACCTACACCTACCTTTTTTCATGTTTGTCTTCTCAAATGTTTGTCTCATGTCCTACCTTCAAAGTCACACTTTTGTCACATTTAAATAAAGAAGAGGGGAAACGCCTCCTTCCAATATGTGCCGCTAACAGTTTTACAACTTTAACATAAACCACACAATTTACATGAGAAACAGGGCTTTCTTTTATTGCATAAACAGGGAAACCATATAAGCAAACAGTCTGTGTGTGTGTAATACCAAATTGAAAATGTTTAAGAGATTTGATAACATCCTGTATTCTTTTATTTGTAAATCTGATGAATAAAACTTTCTCCAACAGAGCCTGCCATTACAGATGATGTGAAACACATACATATCCTCTCCCACAAACTCTTTGTAGACATCAATGTACAACACAGACAGAGGAAACACAATGTGCTCTTGGTTCTCGGTCCATGGGACGATCAGTCAGTGGAGATCTGTGGGAACATCTCCATCATTGCTCATTGGGACTCTGACGTGGGTGGCTAACGCACCAAAGCAAGCCTATACTAGCCAAACCCTGTTTGTGTTGGTACTCATCCCACCCTGCCTGCTGGAGCCAGACAGAGAGCGACGTGAGGAGGAAGGACCCATCAGCACAGTGGTTAAACACTGTAATATCCAAATTTAGTTCTTATATCATCTAATATGTTTGATGGTGGGGAAAATCAAGCTATTTGGGCCTGTTTCCTGGTGTCATCGCTGATTTAAAAAGATCGATTCTGAACAGCTTGCTCTCCTCCTAGGCCTGAAAAATGACATGTCAACTCCACTTTATAATAATTACAGTGTCATGACAGTGTAGGAGAGTCTTGTACAGATACACAAGCACTATGATGATGTACATGTTCTCCTATCCCACAGGATTCAACTGTATAAACAATCAGAAAATATTGCTTCGTTTTGTTTGTGACAGCAAAACTCTCAGGGGCTTCATTTTTTTAGTTCAGCACGAAGAAATTCTGCGTAGGGAGGACTGTTCTGCATGTGAGCAAGGAGGAAATGTGTGTGTGTGTATGTGTGTGTAGGTCTGTAAATAAGCAAAGTGTGCCAGCTGTCTTAGTTCACAGTATCGAGTTATGTTAGATCAAAGGCTGCTGAAATCAAGAGGATTGCTGCACAGTGAAAGCAGCATAGCTGAACTACTGTACTTTCATTTAGCTGCTTTTAAAACACAAGAGTGTATGTTAATGTTTTCAACACTGAGCAGCAGGACTTTTTGTCTTTTGTATTTTAATAATTTTAAAAGCAGGTTGAAATGCTACATACAGGAGCTAAACTTTGTCTTGATCACTGTAAGCTATCTGTTCATATGTTTTGTTTTGTTTTTGCAATGAGTTCTGCTACACAATCAGTTATTTATTTTGTACTGTGTCTGAAATATTTGGGCAGAGGTTTTGGGCTCCTAAGGATACTTTTACTTAACTAGACACTTAAAGGGATAGACCGATTATATGAAGTGGGGTTGTATGAGGTAGTTATCGATGGTCAGTGTATAAGCTACAGTAGATGGCAGTCAGCAAGCCCTCAGTTTGGGGAAGCAGCAGGAAGGCCAGTGTAGGTCACCTTAAAAAAACAATCAAGAGCAGTTCTAGTGTACGCTATATTTAGAATATTTTTACTGCTTTACCCTGCCATCAGAGAGCCTTTTCCAACATGAAACTGCCGTTATATAGACCAGAAACTGGTCTACCGCTGCCTCAATCGGTTAGTTTGTGTTATTGTGTGACTTTGGCGTTTTTACAGGCAGTGGTAAATCAGCAACTCCTGTGTTCTGTGAGGTACATTTACTGTTTTTGCTAAAGGTCTGGTTAGGTGAGAGAGAGAGAGAGTGATATTTAGCTTATATAATGTGGGTTTCCTGTTAGAAAAGGCTGTCTGATAGCAAGGTAAAGCAATGAAAATATACTAAATATAGTGTACACTTAAACTGATATTGATTTATTTAGGTGGCTAAAATACATCTTGCTGCTGACCCCGTCCACAGGGAACTTTTGTCTGCTTCTTCAAACTGGGAATATGCCAATGCCATCTGCTGTAGGTAAAACACTATCAATAAATACTTGCAACTCCGTTTCAAATACTTTGAACTATCCCTTTAAAATGTTTCAAGAATTACTGAAGTTCAAAACATGGAGTCTGTGTTACTGTACAGAATAAATTTGTTAGCATCTCTTTGTTGTAAATCAGATGACAAATTCACTGCTACCACCAGACAAGAGAACATAATTAGAAAGAACATCAACCTGCATGACATTTAATAACAGAGGTCTCTGTAGTGAATGAAATATTATAGTCTGTTCTTCTTAAAATAGATTCCTGCAAAACCATGTACGCAAATTGTGACATACAAAAATTCAAACTTAAGAGCAATAATTAAGTCCTTTCACCTACATACCCAGCCAACGAGCTGTATCACTGGAGCAGACAGAAGGTCAGAGTCTGGTCAAGTGACAAAAAACAGGAACATTTATTTCTTCATGGACTGAACTTTTTGAACATGGAAATGTTTCTTCACCAGGATTCTCTGCTGCCCACTGCACGTCTCTGTGTGCTACCAGAAGATTAAAACCAAATCTAACCACAATCTGTCAGCTTGTCAGGAGAACATTTAACCAGCAGGGTTCATGTGGTGCCACATTTCAGTGTGAACCTCCACGCAGTCTCATGTTTCAGCGAACATTTAATGATATTTAAGTCTCAACGAGATGTGATTTCAAGATAAGTGGGTTTAAAAAACAATGTGCTGAACCACAGCTGCTTTCAGAGAAAATAAATAGTCTGTAGATTTCAGTGTCTGGTTTAGGGTTAAAAATAGAGTGAGGTTTAGGTTAGGGTTAGTCAAAGGTCCTCAAACTTACCGAGTGTATATAGAGATACAGCACGGACGCACACAACTATTCGTTGTGCATCTATTTTAGCACCTGATGGTAAGCTGAGTTTCAATGGTTGACTGTCTAGATGAAATGTTATGAAAGAATCAGTATAGTAGATTACAATTTGTAATTGTGATATTTTTCTTTCATTTTAGACTTAAGGTACCATTTAGAAAACGGGCTGATTTAGTTAGAGAACCTGTCAAATTGTCTCTCCACTATTACAGTCGTTCAGCAGGTGATTTCAGTCACGCCTCATGAGTCAAAAGCATGTTTTGTAAACGTGATAGTGAATGTGACTGTAATGACCCCATTCGTCATCATTAATCCACTAATTGACTAAGAGGGGGGTTACCCTATAATCAGTCAGCTAACAGAACAAGCTGTCACTCATTGACAGGTCAGCAATATCATGTCTTAAAGAAACAGACATTTTTAACAGCAGCCATTTTGACATGAAACAGTAAACACAGGTGTTACAAATGAGACTAATTGAGGTTCTGTTCCATTTAGGTCAAACAGAGTGAGGGCGCTGCTATTGTGCATGTTGGCTCACTAGAAAGACTCTGCCACACTAAATGGAACGAATCATTGGTAACATCTGTGTTTACCTCACTATTTCATATCAATGTGGCTGTCGTGAAAAAAGTCTATTGTCTAAAATTTTGGAAAATACTTGTTTGTTTTCTTGCCAAAATAAATGTTAAATACCACTGTCACTGCTGTAAACTAGCCTAACTACTCTAGCTAGCTGAGCACATGGACTGCAAACTGGAAGAAACAGATAGCCCGGTTCTGTCCAACTACAGCTAAATTCTGCCAACCAAAAACTCTAAAGCTCTCCAATTAATATGTAAGCTATATTTGTTTAATCTTTAAAAACACACTGAAAAATGTAAACAACAACAACAACAAAAAAAAAACAACTTCTAAGTCCTGCCTCCTAGCTAGTTAGCCAGTGTTTGATACTAAGCAAAATACATATCTAAAAGAAAACATTAGCAAAGCTAGTAGCTAGTGTTTTGCTGACATTTTGCTAACTTAAAATGTGATAAGTATGTCCATCTTACAGGACCTGTAGCAACATCTTTTAACACCTTCAAAACGCTGGTTTTCTTTTCAACACAGACTAGCCTAGCACATAGTACAGGAAACAGGAATGGAGAAACTTCAACAAGGCTCCACGGACTTCCAAGCTTGTTTAACTGTTACTGGGTTGCAGAGCAAAAAAAGGCGGGACTTAGGAACCATTTTGACCATTTTAAAGAGGGAGGTATCCTAGAAGCTGGAACAACTACTCAGAAAGTCTGGGAGAATTTATGACAACTTACCTCGTTGTAGCCTGTTGACGTCATTACTCAGAGACATGGCGGACAAGAGTAGGCGTAAATGTTTGTTGATAAACTTTTTATTAATTTTCACGTTATTTGCATATTATTTCCTTTCCTCGCAAAATGATTGAGTAATAATCAGGATATTGTTGCTTCGTTCATTTTACTGTGCTGTGTACAAGTGACTTCGATGGGGAAATGACAAATTCAGGAAAACACAATATTTTGAGAGGCTTTCAGTGTCATATTTACCGATGGCAACCCTAATCTCACCCTAACCGATCTAAAGTATTATGTCGAATGAAAAATAAGAATTTCCAAACTCAGAGGAAGAATTGGATGACCGTGGAGAGTAGGACGTGAATACACTGATAACTTTGTAGAATCTCCGTTGGTTGCCTGGCAACTGCTCCAGGCACAGAATACGTTTAAAACCACAACTGACTTTTTTTTTTTTATTTATGTATTTTTTTCCAATTTTTGTACGAATTTAACAAACATATTTACTAGTATATTTAATACAATATTAATTCAATATAATCTGTGAGCTTCGGGTGTGGCTGGTAAGTCAACTGTGTTACCTTTGGGGAGAGCTAAGCTAAATTAGCCGCTCGCTAGCTCCAGCTTGAGAATGGTAACTTACGTTCTTGACTAATGCTAGCACAAATGTCGGCAAGAGAGCTATGTCTTATTTTAAACTATTCCTTTCATCGGTTAAGGGCAATCCAAAATATGTCTACAACAACAAACAAAAAACAAATATGTCTTACTTTTAAGTCAGCTTTTGTGTAACTCCCAAAATCGAGTTCAAACGAAGTAACTTAGTTCAGTCGTAGCTGACTCTGTAGCTGCAGGGTAATCTGACGCCTCTGCGTGTGTCCTCAGGACTCCCGGGCGGCCGTGCTGAGAGGAGGGAGGAGAGACAACAGGCAGGCAGACACCGACCTCAGCAGCGCAGCAGCAGCAGCAGCAGCATGAGCAGAAACCTCCACAGCAAACAGACCTGACCACTGTGACACCGCGCTCCTGTGGAAGCGACCCAGCGACACGGTTTACAAGCTGACAAGAAACATCTGCACCACCGAAGAAGGCAAATATCCATCTTAAGACACCAACGTGGGCTCCGTCTGCTGTGCTCTCAAAACTCTGATCAGGTCAGTCACCTTCGCTCGGTTTACTGTCTGCTGCGAGCGCTCGGAGTGTTGTGGCTGCGGCTGGGTGACAACGCGCTGAAAACTCAGTTAACTCGAGTCTGCTTTTAAAAGACACCGGGGTGTTTAAAATTTGACACTGATAATGAATAATTCTGCTTCTTTTGAGGAGAAAAAAACACATTATTTGAACTCACAAATTTGTTGAAACATATTTATTAATTATATATCTAGGTCAAAATTTCCTCTTGTTGTAAGGAGCACTATGGACTTACCATGCATTATCTTGTTAAGGTGGACACTTTTTGGAGTGACAGACTTCCAGTGGCTTACAGATGAGAGGGGTGGTGATGGCGAGGGTGGGGGTGTTGGGGGGGGGGGGGGGGGGGGGGGGGGGGGGCGGTGGGCGGTCACAGGACTGACAACTGGCACACAGTCAGGTGTAGGTCCATAGCGTATCTGCGGGCTCCAGTGTGAGTTGATTGAGTCTGACATGCAAACACCAGGCAGAGATTTTAACCATCAAAGTGATCACAACTTCTCAGGTGAGAACAAGAGGCTCCCTCTGGGTTTATAATGCTGAGTAATTTTTCATTGGCTCCATTAGTGTGTGCTTAATGGATGCTTAAGACTTTTTAAAAATATATTCTATGTATTCTTCTCTCATTTCTTTATCTTTTGTGTCATGTGAGGAGTGCTTAGGTATTGCACAACATTCAGGCGTACTGTGTTTTTGAATTGGAAAATCTTGGTCATGACTCAGCAATAATGTGGACACAAACTTCAGGGGCTGATGATGACTTCTCTTTGAGGGTTTGCTGTGTAGCTCAGTGTGGACTGGCCCAATGTTGCTTTATTATGATGTAATAATGGCACTCTGACAGCAAACTTATCAGTTTGTTGTTCAAGATTCAGCCTGCTACTGCCAGCGGTGAGTTTAGTTGTTTAATCTTATCTGTGGACCTTCTTTTTACATCACTTTGTGTTATCTTTGTGTCAATAATTTGATATAAAAGTGAGCAATCAGGGAAACTTACCGAGAATTATTTAGCAGTTCTAAACTAAATATTTACATATTTAAAGCAATTTAAGTTTGATATTCATAGGTCTTATAGAACTATTCAAGTTGGCATTGAAGTTTTTAGATGCTTATAGAATCATGTAATATTTTTACCTGGTTTTGGTCCACCAGCGATTAAAAAGGTACTCAGATTTTTTACATAAGTAAAAGTGAAAATACCATAGTCCAAAAAGACACTATTACATGTGAAAGTCCTGGATTCAAAGTGTTACCTGAGTAAAAGTACAGAAGTATTATCAGCAAAGTGTACTTAAAATATCAAAAGTAAAAGTACCTATTATGCAGAATGGCTCACTTTATTATAGAATATTATATTATTAGGCTTTTTATCGCTAACAAATACATTCAAGAGCATTTTAATGTTGTAGGTCTTCTTTCATATACTTTGTATTTTCCTGAGTAGATTAGTTGTATAGTACCACATCATATCATAAAAGCATATCATACATTTTTTTAATGTAAAACATAATAAGTAAGTATGAGGGTCAAATAAATGTAGTGGAGTAAAAAGATATGGAGAAGTATAAAATATAAAATACTTAAGTGAAGAACAAGTATGTCAAAATTGCAATTACTCTAAGTATACTTGAGTAAATGTACTTAGTTACATTGGTCCACTTAGGCTACTTAGCATTACTGAAGACCATTGAAAGTATGTTACCTACCTTGTTTACAATAACTTTAATATATTATTTAAATATATTATTTAATCTTGCCAAGTTGCCTACATTTGCTTGAGATATATATCCAGTATCATTTCGTTGGCTTTTGTTTTAAATTTTCAAACTTTATGTTGTGACAACTTAATGTTATAGTAATAGTGATGATGCAGCTTAAAAGTGCAGATGGCATTGTATTATCACACAATGATAAATCGTAATGTAAGGTTCACTGTGATAGTTTATCTGTTATCAGGCTAATCTAAAGTCTCAGCAAGTTTCTTATAATAGTGTACTGACAGCACTTACAACCAATCATTGCCTGGAAGACAGAAAATCAATCTACAGCAGCTTTGGAAGTTGTGTAAAGTACACGTTGTCCGTAATAAATAAGGTAAAATGACATGCCAAACCATCTATCTGGTCTTTGAGAGTTGCGCTATTATGTCTCTAAATACTCAGGGACAACAGAGTTAGTAGAAGTCAATAGCTCTGTAAAAGGAATAGCAACATATATTAAAAAAACATAAACATTTGACAAAAAGTCAAATAAAGAATAGTAATGTAGTTCTCTTTTACCAGAGGTAAGATTATCATCTTAAACCAACCAGACTTTGAAAAATAAATGAAGAAGAAAGAAAATAGAAAGTCATAAAGAGCAAACCTGTTTGTTCACACTTCCTAAAAAAAGTTGAATATGTCTACAATTTAGTCTACAAGATAATTTATTGCAATGGTATCATGGGTTTTGAGGGTATTAAAGGTTAAAATGTCATCAAAGATGTGACATGGCTATTTTAAAGTTGGAGAACTTATGATAGAGTTGTGGTTGAGAAATAATCTCTTTTTTTGGAGAAGTCATAAAAGGTCATTTATCGGTTGAAAACCATGATCCAGATTAATATTATAATATCCCTTTCACATTTTAATGTAATGTCATATTCATTTGGAATGTGGCATAGGACATAATCACCAGGTCTTTCCTATGTATTTGTGTTTCAAGTGTTCATTTTTGAGCATTTTTGGATCTTTTACGTACCAAATGCAGAAAGTTGTGTCTAACACTAAAATGATTTAAAATTTATCTGATTTAAATCTCAGGAAACTTAAAACAGTGACAGGAAAATACATATCTTGTATTCTTTGCACTTTGCTTTAAGTTGGAGTATGTTGGAGATTGTTGATTCAGCGCCAGTCAGTGAATTATTGCTTATCAGGTTATGTAATTCCTAAATAAAGGTGTGTGTATATATGCATGTGAGTGTGTGTGTATGAATGACTTAGACAAATGTGGACTTTGTTCTGTTGTCATAAATGAAAGGAGTGTCTCAAGATACCTTACTATGTTTATGTTGTACCGCACATGGCTTGAGAGTCTCTGGAGACAACATACATCCACACAAAGCTTTGTTTGAGCTGGAGTAAAGACAAAATTCTGGTTTTTAAAGACACCTCCACACCAGGATTCATCTTGCTTTTTGAAAATCTGTGCTAATTGAGAACTGAACTGAGAACTGAGAAGTTTTTTGCAGTGAGTTTAAAAAGTTAAATATCAAGCATCTGTAAAGACTAGACGTAATCACTGCATGAAAGGAAGGAAGATGTTCATCTGTGCATTTGCATCTGTATAAATACACAGATAAAAACAGTGACACAGTAGGGTTCAGCCCACAGGCAGTTAACCACTTTTGCCTCTACACCGCCAACATCCTGATGTGTTTACTATAATACAGCTTTTCTTGTTGTTACTGTGTACGTTTTCAAAAAGGCCATCTTTGAATCAATTTTATTAGATGACATTGAGACCATCATAACACTGTTTAGCCCTAAGGTCATCAATTTGATTTTAAATTGTAAACTGTAATTATTAACTCCAAGGATAATCATTTCAACATTTTCTACTGACGGCAACAGTTTTTGCTGCAGATTTGGATTTATTTTGACATAAAAGATTGACACACAAGCAGGTGGTGCTGACAAAAAATTAAGCTCCATTGTCTCCATTGTCTCCATTGTCTCCATCATACTCCTTCAAGGCAAAATATCCTCTTTTCTTAACTCTGTAATCTTGCAAAGTGTCTTACTAGCTTTATATTATAATTAATGAGGATCTTAACAGACAAGGAGTTGATCTAATTCTAACTTAACCTTTTAGCAACAGTTTTCTGGATAAACATTCTTAAATTAGATTGATTCAAGGGTTTATTATGCTGCATGTGTTTAGTTATTTATTTCATTTTATTTCACTGCCAACAGAGCCAACATAATTTTTTTTAAATTAATAAGTTGTTACAGTTACACCTGTTCACATTTTCTCTCTTTGTCAGCTTCAGTAACATCATCTTGCATCTGAGAAGTGACTCGTGCTTAGGGCAACATCAAAGCAAATTTTCAGTTCTCATCTCTTTACGCTTTATATTAGACATAGTCTATGTCTGAAATGGAAGAGCACACATTTTGATGCAATGTGCAGACATGATGGCTTTTGGCCCACATCCACACATTATCAGTTAAATTTGTAAACACATATATTTCTCAAACATTGGCTCATATCCTCAATTTTTCACACCCAAAAACTGAACTTTCTCAGAATGGGGGTGTTTTCCTGCTTCAGACATGTTTAGAGCAACAAAAGAAAGATGTTGTTTCTGTTGTGTTCAGCAAATACAACATATCAACAGACTGTTTAGTATGAACATAACTCTTAGCCTCATTTACTACACTACTAGTACCATGCTTTGGATTGTGAACATGACAAATTATGTCTGATCACAATCAATTAGCAATGCAATTAACAATTATTTCCATTATTGACTGCATAAATGCCAAAAAGGTAGAGGCAGAGTATAAATCTCATCATATTGGTTTTGTTTCTTGATTAACCAATAAATTGTTTGGTCTATAAAAGCCCATTACAATACAATAAAGTCAAAATGAATCTTTTCATCACATTAAGACAGCACAAGTACAGATTTTTTTACTTTTTACGGTCAGTTGTTTTGCGTGTAAAAGAGAATATATTATACATAAATACATACATTATTATACTGGAGGAAAAAACGAAGATGGATAATTCTGATTTATGACAACTCAACTCTCAACTCAACTTTATTTATATAGCACTTTTCATACATGGGATTGTAGCACAAAGTGCTTCACATTGTCGATAACAACCACCCCTCAACATGCGCTTAAATGTGATATCATTTTAATTATTTGGGGTATCTTATAGTTTTACTTTACTTTCCAAGTTAACACGTTTGTGACAAACACCCAGTTTAGAAAAAATGAACATCAAAATTATCACCCAAACTGTCTGTTGTGGACCTCCATCACAATTTACAGGCTGACTGTCTGGTCCAAGTTTGATTTACCATACATACGTACCATAGTTGTGCGTGTAAATCATTTTCCTGTGCAGTATGTGATTATTACTGTCATTTTGAGCGCAACTACTTTCGGTTTCACCTACGAATAAAGGTATTTCGATAATCCTTCGATAAAAACTGTTGGCTTTTTTTTTACAATATTATGTTAAGCATTAAGTTCTAGGGTATGAACTGTAAGTTTGGGTGCATTTTGATTGGCTCTGAGTGTTTCTATTGTTAATCAAATTGCACTGCAAGTGACCCCAACGATATCGTTTGCCACTGTCGTTATAGCTGTGATGTGAAATCCACCTTCCACTTGAGTTAGAACAATTTTTTAAAAGCTATATTTATAGTTATAGTTTTTGTACTTGGTGTGGACGCCCCTAAGACTTGACAAGATACAAGACCCAAATCATTTCAGCTATTGTGCATTAATGTTTCCTCCTCCCAAACAAAGTCAAATACAAATTAACAAAATTACCATAAAATAACTGACAAACAGTGAAGCTTGAAGTGAGTTTTTGAGGCCATGTGGGGGTCTGAGGCAGTTATTGGCTGGTAAGTCACCCAGGAATATACAAACATAATGAACACACATCAGTGAACACAAATATACACACATATACTAATATGAAGAGTTTGCCTTGCCAGTGCACTTTAACATAGATATTATTCAACAGACAGTAGAGATATCCAGCAACCTTTGGCCCAATTTCCCATTTAGAAAGATGTGGGAGCAAACGGCAGCTCCTCAGGTCAAAACCTCTGTCTCTAGTGGGAACTTAAGACTGACTCAGACTTCATCTGCACAAGGTTGTCTGTGGGTTCACTGGATGTTGTACTGCTTGAGACATCACCAGTTCAGGTTTGCTGAGGATGACGTATGATGTATAGTATGTAATCCACCCCTCAATTTAAAATTGGCTGCTAATAGTTAAATGCCGAAGGATGATAATAGTTAAATGCCAAAGGAAGTGAAAGAGGAACAAAGACTTGTCAGTAGCTTTCCCTCTTTCTGGAAACTTCTTGTACGTCTTCTTGTCATCAACTATTCTTTTATGATTTGGAAGAAATCGACAGTTCCCTAAACCCACCCACTTTATTTACTGTTGCTTTCAAGATTTCCTTTCTTCAAAGGGCACATATGAAGTTTAATTTCAATTTTTTTTTTTTTTTTGAAACAGTGAGTCCTTGATTTCAAACAAGCAGGCAGAGACAATTTCATCAGTTGAAATGACAACTGATGCTGGCAGAGTTTTTATCAGTTGTAGCTATCTAACTGAGCATAAACAGTTCCATGGTTTGGTTGAAAATGTTGTCTCTGGCAGATTTTTATAATTTCCAGCTGATTCGTATTAAAATTTAAAGGCGTTTGTCCAAGGCAAAAAGTCAGCATGCTTACCATTTGATGATCAGTGTAGGGGACAAGGAAATAAAAAATAGCGTTGTTCTTGTAATGCAGTTTAGAGTCCTATCAGGTATGATAAGGGAAAACGTCAGATCCGATTGATATTTTGTTCATACATAACCCTCCATGGCTTCTTAGCTTGCACGTTCATGTCTTGTATATGTGTGTTTGACAACTGGAGTGAAAGAGCAAGACAGAGCTGTGAATGTCACCCTACATTCACAGAGGGGAAATACTATGCAGTGGATATGCTAACTCTTGGCCTTGGAATAATGCTCAGTTGCTGATGGCATACTAATAAATGTAAGCATGCTTTATCCATTCCTTAAACTTTTGCTCATTTGAATGTGGTGTTGAAAAGGCTAAAAAAAAAAGACATCACCCTAGAAACTTTTTAAATCCTTCTCTCTACATCCCCAAAGTGTAGAGAAAGCCTAAGCTTGTTGGGCCTGCTGTAGTTACAGTACAGTTGATTGGACATCCACAGGGTGGGGGTTAGCAAATGGTCAATTGTTGAGCTAACGCTGATGCTTACTTTGCTCACGTCAAACCTCCATTGAACCTTCCTTTTTCAATTCTAAATCAGATTCACTTGCATACACCTTTCCTGGCGCACGTGTTTACAGTACGTTCTGTGAATGAGAGTCACATCATGTTGTTTTGTTATTGTCCAGCTAAACAGCAGCTGAAGGCAGCACACTCTGGTCTTTTCCTCTTCACTTCGAGGAACAGGGCATGACCTTTCCCACATTGTGCCTCTCCCTCTTCCTACCAGGTTGCCCTCCTCTCACTCCCCGTCTCTGTCAAAACACAAGTTTAGCTATAAATCTTTCTCACATGACTCCCACAGCTGAGATCACACTCTAGTAAAGTGATATTTAGCCTTTGTGACATCACTGTAAATGACAATCAGTTGTCTGCCTCTCACTGTCTTCCTCATCCCCCTTCTCTTTCTAACCCTGGTGACACGTTTTCAATGCAACACCTCTGAGGCTTTGAGGGGTGTGTATCTGTGTGTGTCAGTGTTTGTGAATGTGTGAGACAAAGATAGATTTTGATTTAGTTCTCCTGTCATAAATGGAAGGAGTGTCCAGAACTGTGCTTTGTTTATGTTGTGCACACATGTCCACATACACATATGTCTTTCAGCGTGTCTTTCAGTGTGACAGCATGGCACATACATGTATATGTGAGTGTGTGTGTGAGTGTGAGACCTTGACAGCATGCAACACTCCTTCCCCTTATCCGCAAGGAAGCTCTTGAGGCTCAAGAGACTCATCAGCTATTAACTCATAACTATTTTAAGGAATTGGGGGAAAGTTCATGTCCTCAGATTATTGTTAAAACTGCAGATTCCCAGAGAGCAGACACATACACACACATACAGATATATATGCTCCGACTGTGCATGCGCAGTCTCTCTCTCTCTCTCTCTCTCTCTCTCTCTCTCTCTCTCTCTCTCTCCCTCTCTCTCTCTCTCTCTGTATGTATGTATACTGACCAGCTCATGTGTATTGCTCATATCTGAGTGACTGTTTAGGTTCCAGTGTGCTTACTTGCCCTCTCATGTGCAAATATATGCTGCATAAATTGGCTGTGTTTGTACTTAAATATTTGTCTTTGTTTAAGGGATGCCCCCGAATAGTCGGCTAAACCCTTGGTGGGTGAGAAAAAAAAAAAAACAACCAAAAAACTTAAAACTCCATTCAGGAGCTGCTTCTTGCCATTAGGCCCGGGGGATTGTTGCAACATGGACCTTTTCTCTTGTAACACTGAGGTCACAAGCGCACTGCTGCTAACTGTGCTGTCATTAGCTGGTTAGGTCACTTAGTGGTCCTAACTGGGACTCAACCTCCAAGACCGATGGGGGCTGGTTTGATGACCGGGAATGCAGTACCTGAGGTGATTTACTGTTACAGTGGCTCCGACTCGGGCTCTGACTCCATGGACGATGAAGACATGGCAGGTTCAGGCAGGGGCCGCGAAGCAGTTGAGAAGCAAGTCTGTAACTTAGTGAGTTAATTTTTTAAGTATACATCATCCATTGTGTTGATAAGTCTGTAAGGGTTTGTGAAGTTGGAATGTGCAATGACTAGTCGACCACTGGCTAGAACTGACGTCTACTAGTCGACTAGGAAAGTCTGCCGCCCTGTTTTGTTTACATGAAAGGGCTCAGTATGTCTCTTTACAATCCCCCAGGGTGCTGTTCACTGGACTTCTGTCACCATGACATCCCATAATACACGTCTCGGTCATATTATGATTCTGCCAGCAATGTAGAACATATCCTGAACATCAGTGTGTGAGTGTGTGTGTGTTTGTGTGTGTAAATCTGGCAAGCCCAGCTTTCCCATCACAATGGATGATTAAATTATGAGACAATGATCAAAGGCTGGGTTGATAGATTAATGAGTTAGATTAGCCTCTTTTGTTTAGAACTCACAGCAGTTATGTGAGTGTGTTATAGCTAAAACATTTGGGCCATGTTCTGATTGTTGAGCCGATTTGGGCGTGACGACTGAATAGAGTCCAACCAAGTCTGCTCATGTTGTTGACAGTCATGAGATAAAACCACACAGTGTCTTGTGTTTAAAGGAGCTATATGAAGAATTCTAGGGCCTGACCAATACTGGATACCAATACCAATATTAGAAATTCTTATACTGATATATCAATATCTTTATATAGCATAGAATCCCTCTAATGTCGTTATCAAACAGTTGTGACAAAGATATGTAATGGAGGCAGGGTATTTTACGCATAAACAATAAACTTTATTGTCCAAAATGAACACAAATAGAGCAAAATATATGCATATATTAATCTTGAATTTAGAAAAAGGATCAAATATACATAAAAATCTGCCTATAAATCTAAAAATTAAAAACAATCTCCATTATGTTCTGTTAAAAAGTAAAGAAGTTTTCATATTGGACATGTGATATATGCCGATACCAATATCAATTGATATAGTATGCATACTATGCATATAGTATATAATATTAGCCGACCGAAAGAACTAAAGAATTTACCAGTCGAGCCTATCCTATCATACAAATCAAGGAATAGCACAGTCCCCCCAAAGGTCTTTCTTTCTTTCAACAAACAGCAGTAAACATATTAACACTGCAGCTAACATTAGCATTAGCAGCTGTTTATTTACCAGTCACCAAGAGCTGTCTCCAGTGAAGGAAAGCAACATCTTGTCTTGTATTTCTTCTATTTCTGTTACTTCTTTTGCTGCCACGAAACTTGGTGTCTTGCTCACAGGGCAGCACTGCTTCTTCGTCCTCTCATGTTGGACTGAAAGCAGACTGGACGCTACAGTGACAAGATGGGTTGGGGCTAGCTAGTTAGCATGCTAACTTCAGTATACTGTATATCTCTGCAGCACAAAACAAAGTAATCTTTGACACAACTTCAAAACTTATTTCTTCGCATTCTGTTGATAACTGTAGTTAATTTTAAAATGTTTTAAACTGAAATTCTGATATTTAGCTCCTTTCATAATTCTGATAATTTCTCTCCTTATTAAGTCACTGCCTGTCATTTTCTAGGTAAAACGATCAGGTTTTAGTACATAGTTACAGTTCAGTTTAATGGAATAATCCAACATTTTGGCTAATATGCTTATTCACCCGCTTGCTGACAGTTAGAAGAGCAGTGCCACTGTCCTGTCTATGCACTAACTACTGAGCTGGATCTGTAACTTCCCGTTAAAACATAATTTCTAACTTAAGTTTACATTTCTGTTTGTACTTAAAATTAGAGGTGATGGTAGCTGTATTTTTGAACTTTAGACATGGGCCGTCTAGCTGTGTTCCCATGTTTTCAGTTTTTATGCTAAGCTAAGCTGACTGGTTCTAGCTCAATACTTAATGCACAGGCACAAGATTGGTATTGATCCTCACATCTAATCCTCAACAAAAAAGTGAAAAAGAACATTTCCCAAATTGTTGAACTATTCCTTTAAGTTAATCTCACGCATGATTTTAATCACAGCCCAAGTGTTATCTCTGTATGTACTCAGCGGTTCAGTATGTTTCTGTCTGTCAGACTAAACAAACTGTAGACACTGGTGGAAACTTTTGTCATGTGTGGTTTATCGAGTGGTCATAGGTTTAGTCCTCACTTCTGTCCCCAGCTTTACCGAGTCGTCAGTGCTCTACTTCCACATTTCTGCTGGCTCACTGCAAAAACATGATGCAGGCTCTTGACGACAACAGACATAGGGTTAGCAAGCAAGGAGCCAACAACCATGGTGCTCCCACTTCTGAATCTTTTGGCAAGAACATACTAAAGTAAGAGTTTAGCTCGATTTGTGAAGCTCAGTTTGGACACATCAGAGGTGAAGTAGTAGAAGCATATGTTTTTGTTTACAACTGCAAGTGCAATTGATTTTTTTGTTCACTTTGACTTACTGCAAACCACTTCTTGGCATTTCTCGCAGGGTGCTGTGTTGACTGTTGAGGTCTGACTCATGTTATGGTTAAGCTGATGATAAATTCTCGTTGTTGCATGATTCGTTTCACGCAAAAACGTATAACGTGATGTACAGAAACACAAATACCAGCTTTTGTTACATGGAAAAACAACTATATAACACGATCTGATGAGTCAGTTTGTCTTCACACTTGAGGTATTTCAGATGCAGTTTCAACTTGTACCTGAGGTTTACTGTATGGTTCAGCCTACACTAATGTACCTTTATTTAAACTGTTAATCTGTGGTAGATCTGTGATGGTGTGGAAGCCTTTAGATGAACATTTACATGGTCTTCAAATAGCCCCCAAACAAGAACCTATTTCAGTTAATGTCTGTTAAATAGTAATGAAGTTTCATGAACACCTGGATAACTAAACAGTCACCTCATCCAAAGTTAATCTCTCAGTCTATTTTAAATAATAGTCTGTCCAAGAACTGATGACTTTCCTTCTTGGAAAAAGTGCAGTTCAACATTCTTTCTAATTTGCTCTGTGTTGTTGGAAGGATGGGTTATTGTTCCACTGCACACTTGTGGTATGAGTATGGAGTAGTGAAAGCTACTGTCAAGTTAACATGAGACCACTTGACCCTACCTGTCCTACTGTGATCCAAAATAACACAGCAGTGAGTGAATGATTGATGTCAGCAGATGAGCTGAAACTCTTTGTCTGAATAGGTAAGTCAGTGTGTCTCTTCTATCTCATTTCCTTGATAATTGTTCCATTTTTTTTCAGTAGCACATAAATTTTGCTTAGTAATTGTTTTTGCATCCCTGTATAGTCACGTAACTTAGGCACAAATGTAAATGCAGGCAGAAATTTCCCATTGTCGCTGTCGATAAGAAGAAACCACTTCTCTCTTGTTTGGTCTGGGAACATCTATAACTATATTGTCTCAGTATTTTTATTCGTTGGCAATGCACATTGCCAAAACGGTGAATTTTTCAGCTGTTGTTTGTTGACCAGATGTTCAGTCAGCCCCTGAAAATGACAATAACAATGACTAAAAAAATGACTAAAATAATGACTGGGGCAGTGTCTTGGCAAGAATCTGGCAATACAATACAAATCACCGTAAAAAGGCTATAATTCAATATATTATGATACTGTAAAAGAGCTATATTCTGTTATTTTTTAATCTAATTTTAGGAAAACTGTCATATTATGAAGAACACGCTACCATATGTATAAAATCTGTGTTAAAAATTTCACTTTTTATGCAATCAGAACAGTGAAGATAGACAACAACACTGCTATTTAGTGGTCAGGGGTTTAAACACAACACAAAATGAACCATTGCCACAAAGCATGAGTTTTTGACAATGGATACAGTATCACAACACAATATTGTGACACTCAAGGGTATTGATATCTTCTTACACCATCAATAGCGATAAAAAATAACCTGTCCATCATTATTGTTTATTGCCAAGGGCATAAATATAGACAATTCAGGCCATACAGTTTCATTGGGACCCCTGGGTTGGGGAGCTCGTACAGAGAGCAAGCCCTACTTCAGTATGTTGGAACACAATGTAGAATCAACCTTGCGTGTGATTCAGATTACCGCCTCTTAAAAACACCTGTGTTAAAAGAACTCACATGACTAAAAATAGTACCATTTGTTATGTGCATAAAAGACACAGTCTGTCTCCAGTTTATGAGAGATAACAGCTCTGAATTGAGGTTAGAAAGTAATGGTTCTAATGGTTATTTTTTTATTAAATCAGAGAACTGGCAGGCATGTGTTGTGTTGGTATTGCATGAGGAGGCAGAAGTGAGTGAGTGCGTCATTGCTGTCACATCGACACTGAGTGACTGAACGCAGGGAGAGAAGTGCAACCAGAGAGGCATGATGAGGTCGCCTGTCAGAGTGAAGCAACAGGAAATCATCTGCATCTGATGTCTACCACCTTACACACACACACACACACACACACACACACACACACACACACACACACATACACAGGAGAGAACAGAAATACAAGGAACCACTTTTAAGCACAGGGGCACACATACACAAGTACTTACTGTACAGCTACACAGAAATGTGCAGATATTAAAAGTTAGAAATGAAAGACACACACACACACACACACACACACGCACACACCACACACAGACCACATGATAGTTAGCTGTCTGAACTTCTGCTGAGCCCAGACTCTGTCAGAGAGAGAAAATGTGTGTGTGTAGTTCCCTTTCTATTGGTCATCACTTCCTGAGGAAAAGCATGACCACACACACACACGCGCGCGCGCGCGCACGCACACACTCACACAGTCTGTACTGTCACTTGGTTGCTGGTTAGTAAGCTGACACTGAAAACTCTCTGAAATGAAACGGGAGAAACAGGGTAAGTGGACTGTCCTGTACCCTTTGTGTGTGTGTGTTTTGTGTGTGTGTGTGGGTGTGAGTGTGTGTCACTGTCATTCAGTTCATCATGTAGAATCAATGCATTGGCTGTGGATTGCTACAATGAATGCATAACTGCCACATCTGATAAAAGGTTTCAGGCTGTCAAAAAGCTGCAATGAATACATTTGCACTTTTAAAAAGGGTGTGTGGTGAGTATATTTCCACCTTTTACAAGCTGACAGGGCCGACTTATCAGTGAGATACTTAAGGTCAACGAGTTTTGTCTGAAATGTACTATGCCTTCTCTCAGTGTATCGCCATATAAGCTTGCCTGCATTTGTGTAGGGGCATGAGTGAGCTGCTGAAAAACCTGCACTTCTTAGATATTTCTTTCAGTTTTTTCCCCAAATGGGCCAAATGAGCAAGAGAAAATCTGTAACTAGGTCATGTGAGACAGCTTCATATTCTTCAGAAAGTCTTTTGTGTCCTTGTGTTCTTGTGTAAATGCATAAACCAGGTGTTCTTTTGAAATAAAGGCACAAGGTTTAAATTAGAAATAGACATGAAGTAGTTGTGTTATTTTGCAATTAACAAATATCCTCAACTGTGTGCATGTTTTTAAAATATATAGACGACTATGCTTTTCTTCAAATTGTGCCATTTTTAAGAAGTGCCCCACCCCCCCAATCTGACCTCAGGTTCACCTGATGTTTATCAGTGCTCCACTTTCTTAGTTTTGAAAGTTGAAACAAAAAATAGACAAGAAATCAAATAGAAATCAGAGAGAGAGAGGTTCTAGGTCCTGTTTTACTCAGAGCTGTGCCAACTAGACAGAGATTGTGGTTGCTAACCTCCTACTGTGCCAAGCTTTGAAGTTTCATGAGTAAATTCAGTACCAACCAAGCAAGTGGGTTTTCAGACAAGAGGAGACTCTCGTTTCTGTTGAGAGGGCAGTCCAGACCTCTGGCTGACACTTCATGTGCACATGGTTTTCCATTACTCTTCTGTTTGATCGTGTAGGTGCAGAAGGGGAAGGCCCCTTCAGGTAATTCTGCCCATAGTGGCTTCACACCACCAAGTTTTTTTTTTAAGTGCTAATTTCCTGAAGAGTGAGGCAGGATGGCAGCTTTTTCAGCATTCACACTGCATGTGACTTTTGAAAAAAACTGTTTGCTGCTCAAGTTTGACTTCTTTTATGGTCATGTACACAACAATTACAATGAAGCAGTCATTGGCAATGAAATTCTTAGATCTCTTACAGGCTCTTACAGATACCATACATATAAGAAATATTCATAAAGAAAACATGTATGAATGGAACCAAATCTAAATTGAAGGACACGTTGACAAAGACATAGTGTAGCAGCTAAAATATAGAAATGACGTGCTATAAAATAAAATATAAAGTTAAATATAATAATGTGGTAGCCTGGTAATAGTAAAATGTATAAACTGTAATGGAGTAGTGCAAAAGTACACACAGTTTTACTTAAGTAGAAATACAGATACTTGTGTTATAAAAAGGCTCTGGTAAAAGTAGAAGTACTGATTGAACTTTTTTACTTAAGTAAAGTGAAAAAGTACAGCATATTTAAGTACTCAGTATACTCAAAGTCCAAAAGTTAAAAAAAGCTCTCCAAAGGGCAGTTTTGCCAGCTGTTTCTGCGCAAAGTGAACCTTTTCTCTGCAACTGAGTCTCCCTCCCTTGTCTTTCATCTCGGTGCGTCCTTAATATCATATTCTTCTTGTTTCATCTGCCGTGCGTGATATGCATTGATGAACACACCAAGTATCCTCCTTTTTTATGTACTATTGTCCCATCTGTTTAGGTTAAAATTGGTCTCAATGTTGGTAAGACGGTGCACAATGATGCAAAATAAAAATAATCAATAATTCCCCTCAAATGAGAGGGGAAGACCCCCATGCAGACTTGCGATCATGAAGACAGACAGAAGGAACCATGTAACTACGCAGTGTATTTATCCATAGTAGAAGCACAACGAGAGACATGCCGTGGCCAGCGGAATCAACCAGTAAGGAGTAGAAAGTGCAGATATTTATGTGTGTATTAAACTGTAGGGGGTAAAAGCAAAAAGTTGAAAAATACTAGTAGACTTAGTGAAGTCCAGATACCTGGAAAGGATGTGTATTTCATTACTTCCCCCCTCTGCTGTCATGTAAACAGGTTGTGCAGTTATGCAGTGTGTAAACAGTTAATGAGATAATGAGAATATGATGTCTACAGGTATAAACAGGTGGTAATAAATATCCGTGCTGAGATATAAGTGGGTCAGAAATACTAGTAAGCAGGTGGACTCAGTGCAGTAGAATATGTATGTATAGTACCATACATAGTATAGTATAAAAAGTATAAAAGTATAAAATTCTGAAATTAAGTCCATTTATCACTATGATGTTTTGTAAAATCAGCTTCTTACAAATAAAGCACAGCATTATCAAAACACGTGATCCTTTCGCTGTATCCCACTGCTTCCTCATGCGGGACTAAGCAGGCAAACACCAAGCACACTTAATCTTTTCAAAGAAATTGTGGGGACTGTGAGGCAGACGTGCGGGCGGGCATATCTTAGTCACTGACTCTGAACCACATGCTGTTTTACATGAAGAGGTCAGGAAGTCACATAGCTCTGTGTTCTAACCCTCTCCCTTTCTCTGTCACACATACACACATTCATATACACAGTATACACAGAACAACTTTCATAACATAAATGGCTTACTATGCAAAAAAAAAAAAAGAAGAGAAAAGACATGCCTTCTAGAGGGGAAATAGTCTGCAACATGTCATTTTGTCACCAGGATGTTACAAAGGCAACAGCAAGAAAACTTGTCAAGTGTTAGATGTAGCTAAATTAAGCATATATGCAGCTCTACTAGATGGCACAATTTTACACCTGCTTGCAGTTAACTTCACCAGTCAATATGTATTCAAACACCCATCAAAAATATGTTGTTGTCATTTACCAAATCTCAGATTATTTTCCAACAAAATGCATTTAGATATCAAAACATGTTTCCAACAGCGCGTTTGATAGAGTGATTGTCTGCATCGACATTAGTGGTGTAGTTCTCACCCTCAGAGAGCCAGCATAGTTTTTATTCAAACAGAAAAGATAAGAGTGTTAATGCCTCTGAATGCAGTGGGGCAGGTTCTGCCTTTTGTCTCTTACATAAATATACCAGGCAGGCTTCTGTGGTGACCTCTCCTAAACTACTCCTCACCTTGTGCGTTTTCTTTGTTTGATAGCAACGACTTACTGTGTAGGAGTGTAGGAGGCTTCTACACCCTTGGAAAAAATGATGATGATAATACTGGATATTTGACATTGTTACATTTAGTTTTATTCAGTTAGTTCAGTGATATAAGCTGAAATCAAAATGAGTTTAATCAGTAGGTGCTTGCTTACCCAAATTGAAATAAATAAAAATGTATTTGAGTGCTGTCAGAACCTTGTAAATATAAATGAGAGGGAAAACCATCAACTTTTGACTGCTTTGTATTCTTTAACAAAATGTTGACAGTAACATTATTTGCTAACTAGCTAAAAAGTTAACAAAACCTTACATTGTTTGCTAACTAGATGAAAAGTTAGCCTATTCATGATGGCTCAGCAGAGAAGCTATACTTTGGCCGCTTTAATGGAGCAATATGGCCAAATAATGAAAAATTTAAAAATTAACCAAGGTAAGGAAGAAGAGACTGCATGGCAGCAACTGATAGACTATTTGAGTTTGTCCGCTGTCCCTTAACTTTCTTCGAGGAGCTTGATTATTTTGCTCAATAAAAGTCAGCAATTCAAAAGTTAAATCTCCTCAAGGGTAAGTTAACACTGGATCATATTTTAGATTTGAGCTTTGAGTTTTATTGCAGTGGAAGCAAGTTTTATCTCAGTTCAAAGTAAAAGAGATTTAAAGAGATGTTTGAATGTAATCTATCTTAATTTTAAGATACGGTAGTTTTGAAGTTTAGTGCAACATAATTTAAATTTAAGCCATGATTAAATCAGGTTTAAAAATTAATCCTTGTCGGTGCAACCCAGCCTTAGTCTTTTTGTTGAATCCATGCTGTAAGTGCTTTCCTGCTTTGGATTTTTTTGCATATAAACCGGAAAACACTTCATTCATTATATTGAGTGGAACACCACATTCAAAGGTGCAAAATGACTTCACCCACTTTCTGTGCAGTAATCTGATCCCCTGCCTTTGCTTCAGTCCAGTTTGGACCAAATTGTGCTGCAGTGAAGAAATACAAATGTTAAAAAACATTTCATTAGTTTTGCAACTTTGTCCCTGAAGGAAAGATTTCACATCTCTCTGTATGACCTCTCAGTTTCACCTCTTTCTCCTGAACTGCTGATTTTTGACTGATTTTAGATTAACTACATCATTCAACTACATCATTCCCTCTCCTGAAGTTAATATTACTTTTCTTATATTTTATTATAAAAAAATTAATGTTATTTATTATTAATTTTATATTTAGTTTGAATTTTACATGAAAAAGTTGATGTTCTTTACTGTATGTTAAGGTTGTCAGAAGTATCAAGACTTTGAAACTTTAAAACGAAGCAATATCTGTTCATTATAGTATTTAAAGTTCCAAAGCTTTTCGAAAGTCATCAGTTCAGTTCAGTCTTTAATGTCCTTAAATTTGGCCTCATTTTTTTTTTTCTTTTTTGCCATGGTTTCGAAAGAGGTATCAAGTAGACATTTTTTTTATACTGGTATTGTATCAAAGTGTAAAATTCTGGTATCGTGACGTCTCTACTGTATCTGTTGGCCACACACAACACACACACACACACACACACACACACGCACACACACACACACACAGTGTCACTCCAGCTCGTCAGTATACAGTAGCTTGCCAGACCTGCCTGCCAGTTTGCCGTTGGCCTTTTGTTATTATGTCATGACTGAGGCAATAGCTGATAGAAAGTACTCCTACATGCTGTACTCTCACCTGGAAGACAAGTTCTTACATGTGGAAATCTGAGAACTGGCAGGAGACACCGGCACAACTGTCACGCACGTGCTCTCTCTCTCTCTCACACACACACGCCTTTGCAAACTCAATATACACGGCATAAACCTTAATAATCATCTGTCACCTTTTATATGTCTGACAGGCTGTTGCCCACACAGCTTTCGCAGATACAAACATGTTGAATTCAGTGTATTTGGTGCTACATTGTTTCTGTGAACCCTCTCAGGAGAGAAGTTACACTCTTAGAAATAAAGGTAGAATGGAATAGAAGAGCCCTTTGTGATTCCTGGTGGAACTTTTTATAAAGTTTCCACTTGAAATCCTGTCAGAGAACTGTTCTGTGGTGTAATGATTCCAGCCAGAACCCTCTCTAGGGGTTGAAAGCTTAACTGTCTCCACCTTCTAAGGGTGCTAACAAGAATCCATTTACCTAAAGAGATCTAAAGAGAGCCCTTTTTCGTTCCAAGGGTTTCATCTAGAACCCACTCAGGGATATCTATTGTGAACTCTTATATATTCCAAGGCTTTCACCAATACCCTCTTTGTTTTTTAAGGGTTTTTTTTTCTGAACAGGCACATTACAAACACGAACGAAAAGTAACTTTTGCATTTTGGAACATAAAAAAGCAAACTTAACAATATAGTGAAGCAAAGTAGGCATGATGGGAACTGTGGGCTGTCTACATTTAAAAATACCATTTGAAACCTCGGCCAACTTTGAGTATTTGAGGGTAGATGATCTTTTAACATCCATGCCTTCAACAATCCTTGAAGAATATCTCACCTCCAAAACAGTTCTTAATGGAGCCCTCAGTCTCACAAAGAACACTTAACAAACCTCTTCTTCAAAAAAGGTTCATCAGAAGCAAATGGCTCGAGTAGAACCCTTATTTCTAAGAGTGTAAAGTACAAACTTGTTTTCACGACATGATTTAAGCACCATGGTTTAACTGCCAGGCTGCAACTGCCGTCCTTTTTTTTTTCTTTCTAAGTGCTCTGTTGAGTACAGAGCATGACTTTCCTAAGATAAGGGTTTTTTCTTGAAGCCTCTCGGGTGCAGTTTGGTTTCTTGAAGTGGTCTGGGGACTCGCTCTCTGTCACCCCTTTCACTTTATCTCTCTTACACTTCATCTCCAGAGCTTTCTCTCTCTCCCACAAGATTTCTGTCTCCATATGATGACTTGATGCCAACCAGGATGCAAGTCGCTTCAATGTTCCATCTATTTTAGATTTGGATCGGCTGGCAACTGGCCAACAAACAGAAAAATATCCAGGTTTCTCTGGTTATTAATAGTCAGCATTTTCCCCTGCAACAGCTTCCAAGACAGTGGAAGCTACAGCCTGCAGAGACAAACACATACTACTTGTTCTCTCCCTTGTTCTGAAACAATGTTAGTCGATGTGAATTTTAAGTGGATTCCCCGTTGATTGGACTGCCACGGTCCAAACAAGTAAAAAGGAAACAATAAGTAGTTGAGAAAGGAGGATGTTTGCTCCACGGGGATGTTTTGCAAAGTAATTTGGAGCCATTTCAAGCCATTTCTATACCTGGTGCTACTGTGTCATCGGAGTATTGCTATTTTAGGTTTGTCCTGTTGCATAATTCATCGCATTCTTTGTTACATTTTTTTCCGAATCAGGCACTCAAGGTTGATTAGATGAGGTTTATTTTAGGAATCAGTGTTGTTTGGAAGGCCAGGTGGTTCAAAGCACAGACCTTTTACTCAACTGATTATTTATAAACTGTTGGTAGTTTCCCTTTCTTTAGTTTGAATCAAGGTCAGAATTCAAACATGGCTTCCACATTCTAAAAAAACAGAAAACGGTGTGGGAAAACTTAATAGTTTCCAGTATTTATATTTAGAAATAAAGATGCATCAGCCTTTTCCTTCCTACTGTTGAAAGTTTCTCCCTTCAATTTAGAAAAGCTTTTTGTTAAGACAGCAAAAATCGTAATGTTCAAGTTGTGTTGTTGTACATATATCTGCAACAGTTAGTCAGTGAATGTCAATCAGTTGTCAACTATTAAATTAATTGCCTACTATTTTCATTAGTAGTCATTTTTAAGAAAAAAAATTTCCAAATTCTCTGATTTTAGCATCTCAAATGTGAATATTTTCTGGATTCTTTCTATCTTTGGGTTGTGGACAAAACAAGACCTCTGATGACATCACCTTGGGCTTTGGAAAAGCAGCAATCAACTTTTTCACCATTTTCGGACATTTTCTGGACTAAACAACTAATCGATTAATTGAGAAAATGAGTGACAAGTTAATCAATAATGACAATAACTGTTAGTTGCAGCCCTATTTTCATCTTGCGCATGTTCATCCCTGAGTGATGTGATACACAGTTCTGGTAATGCTATTTCATGCTATTCCAGTTACTGGAAGTCGTGGCAGTATGGTGCCAAGAAAGACAGTTGTGCACCAAGAAAAGTCAAAGAAGAAGAAGACTGCTAGCAAGCAAATTGAACGTAAACGTTTGTCTGTCTCAAATTTGTACAAAAATGGCTTTGCAAGGGTTTAACAAACAACATTAACAAACGTGTTGTTGAAATTCAACAACATGTTTGTTAGTCATCAAAGAACGTTGTTTGTTTACGAAAAACCCCACCTTTAATATCTTAATCTTTTTTGATTTCATGTAGCCTTACTTTTAAGAATATCATTTTTTCTGTCTGGCCCTTGTGTGTTCAATATATAAACTATGACTTTTTAAATAGATTGAAACAGAATCAAACACTTAGATCTATGGGGCCTGTAGTTTGGAAAAGCAACACTAACAATTAAAGACATGCCACAAACAACATGTTCTACTAATTTCTGCATCACCAAAAAAACCTTATACAAACTTACCCCTGATTATGTAGCCTTGTGTGAGTGGTTTGCTTTTGTGGACTGTAGTTACCTCTGATGATTGGACTTTGACCATCTCGGCAGATATTTCTCCTCCAATGTCTGATCTGAGTTAGATATTGGAATGACTGAAGAGCCCTCATTCATTTGTATCAACGAAGAGTAGAATATTTCTGAATATTGTAGAAGGAGCTGTGTGGAAGAAATCTGATCCCAAGACATTCTGAATGTTGATTAAGCTAATTTCTCAGACATTATTCAGGTAAATGTATTTATTTTTCTCCAAGTAGCAGAGTTTATTAAAAATGATAATGCTGGTGAGATATTATATTTTTCTTAATGTCAACAAAATTGACCATAAGGTTTTTAGTAAGACCAAAACCTACAATGAATTGATTCACCTAACCAAAGTCTGATGTAGCTTATTTCTTTGTGTCAAAGCTCCATTTTTATTCAAAGGCAATTAAAATCATATCAGTGAGCCACACAACTGCACTGGTTTACATACATCTTCTGTCTTACAACGTACAGCACATGGGCATAGAAAACTGGTTAGTTTGGGGAGAAAGACATTTGGCTTATATAACAGTGGTTTCCTGTTGGAAAAGCCTGTCTAATGGCAAAGTAAAGCAGTGAAGCAATTTGAAATAGAGCGTAATCAGACCTTAAGTTGCAAAATACATTTAGCTGCTGACTCTGTCACCAGCAGTTCATTGCTTAGTTTCCTGCACCAGTACTCCTGCTGCTTCTCCAAACTGGGGATGTGCTTACTATAGGTAATACACTGACTATGGATAAGTACCTTTATCCAGCCCCACTTCAAATAATCTGAACTACCGTATATCTTCAGACTAAATATTTGTAATCTGTTTTTAAAGATTTACATGTACAGTGGAAAGAAATGGGCTTGCAACTGATAGCCACAGACAAGGTTGTCTTAAAGTTGGTATTGGTCGTTCTGTGGTCTTTCACAGCCATGTCCTTTAATATTGTAGACCAAAACACAGTCTTCTTAGGAAATAATAATAAAATCTCTAAAAATTGAAGCAGGAATTTTCATTTGCAACTCAGTGCTTAATTGACAATCAGTAAAACATCACAAAATTCAGGAGGTGCAGTCTGTTCTACTCCAGAAGCTAGAATCATCCATCCTTGGCCTAAGACAGACTGAAGCTCAAACAGTCCCTGCTCTCTGGGTGCTTGGGTTGGGTAATCACACAGCGAGCCACCCAAACAGCAACAGAGGAATATGGTGTTTTGAAGAATAAGAGACGTTACTCAGTGCCAGAGATCGTCTTGTACTCCCTGCGACACAGTCTGCCGCCTTGTTTACTAGATAACAGACAGACTGCAGGACTGAGCTGGGGGACCGGGGGTACTCATCAGTGTGTTGACTGTGTGTATGTGTGTCTGCCTTGTTTATGTTTTAGACTTTTCTGAGCAGACATATTTATCATTAACACCATGTACAACACAGCATGTGTGCTTATCCATGTATATTTTCACTACCATCCTTTCTCCCTTCCTGTTTCTCTTCTCTTTTTTATCTCATCCTCCCTTTCTCCCTCTGTCTCTCTGACTTTTTCTCTTCCTCCCTCCTCTCTCTGGTTTTTTGCGCTGTTTTCTTTTTAACAAGGCCACATACAGTCAACAAAGGATGTTGCATCAGCTTTCACGTCATTGCTTCATCTCTCTGCACAGTAGACATGGTGGACACCCAGCAGCTCCTGGCCTGGCCCGTTGGTTTCAGTCTGAATGCTGTGGACCTGTCAGAGCTGGACGACAGCTCCCACTCCCTCGACATGAAGCATTTGTCCACATTAGACTACGCCTCCCTCTCCTCTTCCTCCATCCAGTCCTCCCTGTCTCCTCCGCTTGCATCCTGCATCTCCCCCACTGGTGTGGCCTATGACCCCAGTCCACCACAGAGCGAAGAACACCTGACCAACATGGACTACACAAACTTGCACAGCTACAGGATGGAGCACAGTAAGTCCAGTCTGTTTGTTGGGTTAACTAGAGCTTAAACGTTTTTTTTTTGTGCTGATTATATGCAAACCAAGCGTAGCAGCAAAACTGCCTCGCATGGGGTTAGAAATTGAATCATTGCAACTTGTTTTAAGCAGTGTTGTGCAAGTTCACACATAAAAAGACCTAGCTAAAGGTTCAGTACACAGAGGTTAAAATGAACTAGTTCACATTCATAGTTCATAATTTAGAATTTTGAACTAAGTTCACAGTCCCTAAAATGATTTAGTTGACGTTAATTTCTTCTGTTTATTATTTATTTTAGATAGAACCTCCTCCTACCAGGGACACTGGAGTCTATATAATAACATCTTATGGAATGGTCATGTTTTTGTCTTAAAACATAAATACTGAATGTCCAGGATTACTTATGTCTTAAGTTATTAACAACAATTTACAGCAAACAGCAAACTTGAATACAAACCTACTGCTGAAGCTTTCAACTGACAAGTTGAAATTCTGACTTTTCAGTTCAAATTGATGCACCGTAATGCATACGACATGTAAGGAGATGACGAGGGAGACGAGGGAGATGAGACAGACGAGACAAGCAAATATGATGCAGATCTATCTGTTCTTTTTTCATTGTAACACAAACTCCAGTCTGCAGTGTAGTTCATACACTTCATGCTACATGATCAACCAAAGTTTTTCACTTGACATTTCTGTCCATATTCACATGTGCCTTCTCTCTCTGTGATCACACTTCCGTTTGTATAAGCTGACAATGTGAGCACCATTGCAATCAGTGAACGTGAACATTTCCCATGTACATGTTCACTGATTGCAAACCGCTCTTTTAGCACATTTATGGTTGTAAGTAGTAGTCTTTGCATAAGAAAGCTTTAATGTGAAAATGCACCAGGTTTATCTTTCAGAGGACAGATGGACAAGATCTTGATAAATCTGAAAATGTGAAGTAAGTGTGTTTTAGCTTTCTGTCTGTCTGCCTACTTGGTGTCCTACCTGCCTGATGATGATATATCTTCTATCAGATTTGATCAAGCTGGAGCCGGAGTCGCCTCCGCAGTTCTCTGACAGTCCCACATTCTCCAAACTCCAGGATGATACGCCGGCGTCAGCGCTAAACATCGAGTGTCGCGTGTGTGGAGACAAAGCCTCAGGGTTTCACTATGGCGTCCATGCCTGTGAAGGCTGTAAGGTAGGAATGAAACATATCATGAGTTAAAGGGACATTTCACCCCCAAAATAAAAAAAAAAGTTTTTTTTCTCTAAACTTTAGTGCTAATTATCCATGTAGATTTTTTTGTTAGAATTGCTGACTTTTTGAGATATCGGATGTTTCTGCAGTAGTACTGGAGCTACTTTAGAGCCTGTTTCCACTAGAACCAAAGTAGTTCCTACATGAAACTGCTCACAACAAGATCAGTAGATTATTTTGAGTAATTGGGTCATGATTTTTGGGAAGAGACACTGGTTTTGAGTTTTCCCAAATGTGATTTTTTTGCACTTTGACCACCAGAAGTTGAGTAACATTTAGTTCCATTAGGCAGACATCTCTACAAATGATATCTCCAAAAACTCAACATCTCTCCTCAAAAAATGTAGATGGATAAATAGCACTACAGGCCAGAGGGAAAATATTTATATTTGTGATTTTGGGGTGAACTGTCCCTTTAAGATAAAAACTAGATTTATAAGGAAATACTCGGGGTGAATGTATAGCCAGTGTTTAAAACGCCCTATTATATCAGACTGTAGCTGCAACCAACAATCATTATCAATTAATCTGCAGTTTATTCCCTCTATTAATCAGGTTGACGAACAGATCAAAACTCAAAGATGTTTAATTTACTTTCTCAAGAGAAAGAAAAGCAGCAAATCTTGTGAGGCTGGAACTAACTTATGTTTGGCATTTTTGCTTGGAACATGCCTTGATAAAACAATAAATGATAAATTAGGCATCAAAACAGCTGCAGATTAGTTTTCTGTTGTCTGCCTTATGGGGCCTCTCAAACTTGAATATTTATTAAATTTCACGGGTAATTTTGTCAGTATGCTCATTCTTTGTTAGAAGGAGAAAATACATATATGAGCCACACAACTTCACATGTTGACATGTTCCTGTGTGTATATGGGCACTGTAATTTATTTTGAGGCAATCCCATGTACATCATCCTGCTGCATAAAATTCTTGCTAGTGCTCCAAATCCACAGCAAAAAAATAGTCCTCAACAAAAACACTGTTTACTCCAGTCTGAGTAACATTTGCTAAAAACACAGTGCAGAGCAATGTTTTTTTTTAATATTTATATCTTTGTGACCTATTTTTAAAGGTTAACATCTTCAGGAGGAACAAATGTGGTGGTAGCTGGTAGGCACAGGCAAGGTAGAGAGGTCTTGAGGTATTGTGAATAGGGGTGTCACAATATACTGGTATGTGATAACCATGATGATAAAAAAAAATAAATTTTGATCATGAATGATATGCTAATGATAACATGATTTAAATAATCCAGTTCCCCTTAAACATACAGCATCCTTTTAAATTATTTCCTTTTCTTTCTACTCTTATTTTGTCACCCTCCCCCAGCCTTCCTCACATACACACATTTTCATTATCCATTAAGTAAAACTGAACTTTTTCATAATTGTTGTTAAAGACTCTCTCCACCTCCCTGCACTCATGTTTTGAGTGTGATTCAGTGCCAAAAAGAGATAAAACACACAATGAACATGAAGTTAAAAATGAATTTGACTGATAACATTGTTTTTTTGTTTGTTTGTTTGTTTTTAAATTTTTGATAGATATCATGATAATATTGTTATCATGAATTCTTTTGGCCACGATAATGGTGTAGTGAAAATCTAATATTGTGACAGTCCTAATCCATGGGATTTGTTATAGAATAACATCAGCCATATCCTTTGATAATGCTGATCAAACACAGTCTTCCTAGGCAATAAGAATAAACGCCCTAGAAACTGAATGGGGCTGTTGTGTTAATTTTCAGAGCCAACCCAGTTTTTAATTAACAGTCAATAACACATTTCAAATATCAGAAGGTACTGTCCGTTCTACTCCTGCTAGAATCCTTTGCCTCAGACAGACTGAGTCTTGAACAGTGTTTTCCAGGTGCTTTGGTTGGGCAGTCACATAGTGAGCCAAAGAAACAGTTGACACATAACAACCAGCAGGGCTCATATTGTTTCATCAGATTTATCAGTTTTCAGATAAATTGTTTGGACAAAATCAGATTTTTCTCCCTTTTTGGGGGAAATTCTGGGCATCCATCATTTGAGAGACAGAGGTGGCAAAAGTACATACAGTGGAAGTACAGATATTTGTGTAAAAAAGTAGAAGTAGTGATTCAACTTCATTGCTCAAGTTAAAGTGAAAAACTACAGGGTCTGACATGTACTCATAAAAAAAAAAGCAGCACAAAGCAAAATGAACCCCACCTTTTCTCCACAGCCAAGTGTCTTGTCTGTTTCATCTTGTGCCATCTTTTACATTGTTTTTCATCTCGTTAAGTCTGTCATGGATGATATACACCGATGGATACACCAAGGAATCGTCTTTTCTCCATGTTAAGTTATTGTTCTGTCCATTTAGACTGACATCTGTCTCGATAATGGGAAGATGGCGCGCAATGAAGCAAAATAAAATAATCAATAGTTGCCTTCAAATGCATTAAAACTAAAGTACTGAGCCTGTTTTGAAAAATGTAACGAGTAGAAAGTATTGATATGTGTCAAAATGTAGGGAGTAAAAGTAAAAAGCTGACAGAAAAATAAATATAGATACCTGAAAACTGTACTTACTCTATAAGTTCAGTAACAAAGTATTGGTACCTAGTTATTTCCCACCTCTGTTTAGAGATGCATATTATTACTTAAATCGCAGTGCACAGTGGTGGAGAAAATATTTATTGCTGCTCTCAAAAGGTAACGCTCAAAATCAAAAAGGAAAACAATTGACAGTCATACCACCTCAGACTCATCTTGTCAGGAAATGGTACTGGGTGTAGCATTTTCTACTGCGAATCGTGTTTTTTTTTTTCATTGCCAGTCTTCCTTTATCTGTCAGCATGTTTCACTCTTCGGTGAAACATGTCGGTGGAATAAATAATTCTATAATGCATGGAGAACGGTGTGCATTTTTTCATCTTATTGATGTCTGTCACTTTAACCACAAGCCCCATACATTTTCCACTCTGCAAGGGCTCATCAAAGGCTCGTGCTTCTACAGCCAGCCCCTTAAACTCTCTGTCTGTTTGTCTTTCGGTATAAATAACTAATAGACTGTGGGTGAGGTTTCACACATATTTCCATTTTCTTTGAAAAATTGAGACATTGTAAGAAGAGGAGCTATAAATTGTGACATTGTCCTCCAAAGACATATGAGATGGATTTTCAGAAAAGTACTGTGTATGCTTTTTTTAATCTAAATTCCACAGGTCTAAATTTATCTCAGACTAATCAGCATACAGAGCTACTGTACATGCTGTGTTGTTGTTCTGTCGCCTTCAGCAAGTCTCTGTAGTGAAGAAACGTTCACCCTAAGACTTTCGATACAATATGGTAGATGTTGTTAGATTTGATGACTTTATATTAGAATAAAAAGTCATCTACCCAAACACAGGCTACCTGAGGAACTTCCCTATATTAAGGACACAATCATCTGTAGTTTTAAAAAATTAAAATACTAAACTTTCTCCACTGCAAAAGAAACACTGACTGACTGCACTGAGGGACCTTAAAAATAGAAACACCTGTATGATGTAACTGACTGCAATACATTATGTCTAGAATTAATATACATTACTTAAAGGATAGGTTTTGTGTCAACAAATCCCATCACAAGACCAAAACCAGCAATGAATTGATCCTGCCAACAAGCATTATGTTATATAACTTATTCCTTCCTTTGTTAAAAACACATCAATGAGCCACACAGGGTTTCTTTACTACCATGGACATGGGCACAGTGGTTTATTTTGATTCTGTCCCACCTACACCAACCTGCTGCTGTAAATATGAATGCAAACCAAGTCTGTGGCTAATTATAGTCTCACAAACGTACTATTTATTCCTGTTTGAGTAACGGTTTCTTAAAACTACAGTGTGCAGCCTTTTTAGACTGTTTTAAAAAAGTGAGTGTAGATTCCATGGATGTATTAAACCCAGGATACTGAATGCAAAGATGGTTCCTACTTAGTTCAATGGGAATTTCTTTCTTGGCACATATGCCAAACTTCCATGGATCAAAAATTCATAACATAAAGAGTCATAAATGACCCTGTTTGCAGTTGAGATGTCCTGTCATCAGTTTTAGAGACATTTCTTTTATAATGGTGGCTTATGGGGGCAATGCTTTCTGGGTTGTAGGGGAATTTTTTTCTGGTATACCATGAGTGGCTACTGGGATAAATGGGAGGCAAGGCTTAGTCTTTGAGAACATTGTATCCTGTGCTCATGATATATTTGTGAAGATTTCTGTGTCTAGTAGGAATGATCCATATTGAGAACAATGGACAGGACATGGAAGTTTGACGGTATTGAGACACAGAAAAACATATGGTTGGTTTTGGTTTTTTTTGTGGGATTTGTTGATAATAACTAAAGAATATCATAAGCCTTATGGTTTAAAATGCTCATCCGTCTATAAAGATAACTACTTTTGTTGTTTGTGTGTTGATTCAATTATATGATACATTCTAAATTTTGACATTTTAGTGGTATTGTAATGGCCTGCATTGTATTGAAAGGTGTTTTTAATATTTTGACAACCTCATTTACATGTTATAGTAACAAAAGTTTTACAGTGTAATACAATCAAATACAACACAGCCACAAACTATAGCCTAGCTAGAGTTAAATCAGCAACTCTCTAAAAGGGCTGGGCGATATGATATAAATTCAAATATCACAATATTTTTGACCACATACCTCAATATCAATATTGCAGTAACATTGTTGGGATGCCTATTGGTGCTTTCAAAATATATTAACACAATGAGATTTTTGATATCAGTAATGTGGATGTAATGAGTAAGTGGGTAAAGGCAAATAATAGAACAGCTAGAAAAGTTTGGTAAGTTCAGAAAATGTAAATCTCTTTAGAGTAATGCAACCTTTAAAACCAGGAAAAGACGACGCTTATGCCATGTCATGACATAACAATATCTAAAATCCACACTATCTAGTCTCATATCACAATATTGATATAATATTGATATATTCCTCTGCCCTTCTCTGTGACACTGTTAGGACTGTTATGTTGGATTTACAACAAGGTACAAGGGTTTCTGTTTTTCTGTCCACTTCATTTAAGCCATACTGTAACCGTCACAGGCTGAATGAAGGTAAGGTACAGTAGTCATTGTTCTGCTAAAGTCTCAGGGGAGACTCACCAGAAGAGGGGGTCAGCCAAGGAGGCAAACACTTAATTGTTTCAAAACAGAAAACATTCTTTATTGAGGTGGAGTCCTGACCCCCTTTAACTTCCTTAATCTTTAAATAACCTACGATTAAAAAAGGAACATCTTTATGTGAATCACAGGAATGCAGATGCCAAACGCACCAGTGTTCACGGAGAGTCCAGATGTGGATTTGTGTGCTTACAAAAAAAATGTACAAATCACCTCACAAAGCTACAATCCACAGGTTTTCTTTTTTGCCTACTCTACTCCATTCAATTCATCTTTCCATTAGCTTTCTTAGTCAGCATAGACAAACACAGCAGCCATCAACAAACCTTATGACTGCGCGTAGGAGTGAGTGTTGGGAGTTTGACCACAGCTGCATAGTTAATAGCTGAGATAAGCACAAATCTTATGGCTCCATTGGTCCTAAGGTTGAAAACATCAAAGTGTGAATCCACCCTGAAACATAATCTGCTTTTACACACACTCGTTGGCAGTATGATTGACTTCCTAAGTGATTAGAAAAAGCCAGATATTAATCTGCATTTGTCAGTCAATGGATGCTGCATGGAGCTACTCCACCAACAAGAAACTTGAATCACATGATGAATACTGAGGTATAAAATTTAAAAACTAAAATGTTTTTAATGGTTCACAAGAAAAAGTTGATCTCTTTTGAACATAATCGATTGCCATTTCATCTTTTCTCCTCGCTGTCCCACTTTCTCCTGTCTTCTCTCAACTATTACAGATAAGTGTGTTTGTTGTGTTTATACAGTTCATACAGTAGTAGGACAAGAAGAAAAAAGATAGAAAGATAATAATTTTTCTGTCTTTATTTTATGTCTTATCATACATTTATCATCTTACTTGCCAAACACAAATAGTCTCTTCCACATTCAACAAGCTGAAACACTATTAAAAAGTAGAGAAAAATCTATTAAACTGTTTTTGCTGACTTATGAACTTTTGTCGAGATAATTTACTTTTCTTCTTTAGATAAACTTGAATCTTTGAGGTTTAGAAATGCCCCTAAAATGTATTTCAAAAATTTGTCACAGTGAGCTGTGAATCTGATTAGTCATTATTTGGTGTTTGAAAATTAAATGGTTGCAATTGAAAATATCAAATTATTGAATTTTATTCATTTTCACTTTACTAAACATTTTTTGAAATACAATTGTTGTTGTGTTTTTTGTTGTGTTTTTTCTTGTCTTTTTTTTTTTTTTTGGGGGGGGGGGGGGGGGGTTGTTTCTAAAACTCAAAGAAGAAAAGTGAATTACCTCAACAAAACATTATTAGTTGGTAAGACTTTTTCAAAAAAGAGTTGGACTAAAAAACTCTATTGAAGTGGTGGCCTTGTAGCTCAGTTGGTACAGCGTTTGCCCCATGTATTGAGTCTTCGCCTACAGCTCTTGCTGCATGTCATTTCCCCCGTGCTCTCTCCCCCTTTCCTGTCATGTCTGCACCTGTCTTATGAATCAAAGGCATAAAAAAGCAAAAGAAAAAAATCTATTGAAGTAAGTTGCCTTGAAATTTTGAGTCTTCTCAACTCTTTTGTTTTACGGTGAAACAACAAATGTTTGGCTTTTTTTTTTTTTTTTTTTTTTCTTGAAAGAATTAATCAATTACCAAAATATTGTCAACTAATTTTTTCTTTGGAACGAATTATTGATTAATTGACTAATCATCGCAGCTCTAGTTGTTACACTAAAACGCATATTTCCTGCAAAAGTGCAACAAAATATCTTTTACCAGATCCTAGAAAAGTAGCAGATTTGGAAGTTTTTAAAAAGTTAATTTCAATAAATATCCCTCTTTTTGGAAAAAAAAAAAGAATTTAAAAGGTAAGATACATTAGTGACAATATCTGAAGTAACTGTCTCTCCCTTTCTTTCTGTTTCGTAGGGTTTCTTCAGACGCACAATCAGGCTAAAGTTGGTGTACGATCACTGTGATCTTCACTGTCGCATTCACAAGAAGTCCCGCAACAAATGCCAATACTGTCGCTTCCAGAAGTGCCTCAATGTCGGCATGTCACACAATGGTAAGCTGCTGATACTGTCCTACACACCTTTTAAAGCAATCAGTGTACAATCACATGGTGGGATTTTTTTTTATTAAAGATAAACTTATGCATGAAGTTAGACCATGAAAGGCTTGACTACATGACATGATGCCCTCTGAGAACAATAGATACATCTTCACCACACTGCTGACAATTTGGTCTCTGAGGTGTGGTGGTAATATATACAGCACTGCCTTATATATTGCCATTTGCTTCCTCTGTGGTCTTCGGCCTGTATTGCCACCCTCGGGTCATGCTACAGTTCCCAGCACTCATGCAGTGTACCTGCCTCCCCAACAGATTCAAAGATAAGATTGTGGTTGAAAGACAACTTAAACACCCTCATTTCCAAGGTCTCATACTGTCTGAAACGAAACAGCAAAAAACTGTAACTATGTTTGGGTGTTCACTAACACTCTCTGATGCTTGTGCTGGTGTGAACTGAAAGAGTGGCTAACTTTACTCACCTGCATATTTACTGCTAAAATCAGTTTTTAATTAACATATTATCAAGATATAGATCTGTATCTGGAGTGTGGTAACAGCTATGGTTAGAGATATTGTCACTGTGTACCAACAAAACCATGAAAGCAGCACTTTACACTGTCAGTTTGGCTGCTGTTTGAACGTGTGAAAAGTTAATGGATTGCATGATGGATTCTTAATAACAACAGAGAATACACACCTCCACCAAGGTCTTTTGTTTCTGCAGTAATGTTTAAGGTGGCTGTTATGTTTTGTAGTATGTTTAGTCATGGCACACTGTTCACTTTAATTATGGAGGGCTTGTGTATGCGATACAAATTCAATTGATTTTGCCATAGACAAGTGAAAAATGTTTAGTGTATCCATCCTGTGATTCGCATCCTCTCCAAAATTTAATGGGTCCTTCTTTTTTAGTTTCATGCAAATCAGGTCAGTAATTTTTCCATAATCCTGCTGACAGACAGACAAACAAACAGCACCAAAAACATAACCTCCATGACGGAGGTAATTAGCAAATTCACATGTGCAAGCCTTGTTCAGCCCACAGAGATATTTTCACATATACATGCCAGGTCAGGGCAGAACTGCAAACAATACCGCAAGACTGCCGACACCTCCCACGCTCAGCCACCTGTGGGCCGATCAGTGTTGTTGTCAGTCCAAATGCAGTTTTTTTTTTTGTTTTTTTTTTGCTGCTTCAGTGGTTGCTGTTCAAATTCACAAGCCACGTTTGAGTAGTGGTTTTTGCTTTTTAAAAATAGACTGCAATTTAGATTTATAAACAAAATATACAACTGATGGCAGGTATGATTGTTAGTGCACTACACAGTGGTAACATAGTTCATTTATTTCCCGTCCTCTGGTTTCAAGTAAGTGGAGTTATCTGCTGAAACACAGAGCTATCAGATGACAGCACCTCATAAGCTCCACAACAGAAGTTTAATATCTACAGAAGTCATGTAATTAATGATAAAAAATCACTATCATTGTTCAGCTGTAGAATGGTTTTGTTTGCTACCCTTTGTTGACCACTGGAGCACATCAAGCCTGTTATTAAAGCTGCAGTAGGCATTTTGAACACACGCAATGTGAAATTCTTCACCTCTCTCTCTCCTGCTTCGTATCACTCCACTGAGCACCTCCCACCCAGTGACGTACCAGACATGCATATGCATTTTGTTGGGCTTGAAGCAGAATGTCAAGGTTGTCATAACTCACTTGCAAACTAAGGTCTCCTACTATGCAAGACATGTCTAACTGTTAAGAAAGATACAAAGACACAAAGACATGTAGAACCTGGATGACCGTTGTTTATACAGAGTTGCTAAGATTGGCTAGTTACATGCTAGCTAACCCTGATTGGGTTGATTGATTCAGATTTTTTAAGAAGTTTTTTAAAGGATTCTTTTCATTAATTATTGTCAGTGATATCCAATGGTCAAAATTAGTCATTTCAAAACTTATAATTGCCTACTGCAGCTTTAAGTGCTGACCTCCACTCCCCATGTGAGTTTCATCATAGATGTCATCACTGTGTGGGCTGTTCAGGTTGTGCTTGATTGACATCTCCCTGACTCACCTGTTAGGTTAGTAGCACCTGTTAGGGTGGAACAACTTTCAGCAATCACTCTTTACATATAAACTTTGGTGATTTCTCAGAATTCCCAGCATCGCCTCGCACAACTTGAGCCACATTAGCCCTTCTTATTGCAGACATGCTTCCTACTCTGCATTGAAGAAGGATGTGATGGAAAATAGTGCATCACAGTTTCTATTATCTGACTGCCCACAATATGTATGGCCTGTTAACTACATACTTCAATTAAAGTCGATGAAATATTAAAGGAAATATTTGGGACTTGCTGGTGTTATGTGGTCATAGAAGATTTTACCAAGTAAAATGTATTTGCGTGCTTAGACAAGAAGCTGACAGGATGGAAAATAACACAGGCAGAGGTCAATTGCACTTTCTGTCAAATCAAACCGGCTTGACATTGGAAAGATGTGATTTTTTTGTAATTTGTTCAAAGGTAAAGTGGCGGCTACAATTCACATCCAGAAGCAAATTCGTCTCTGCTTCTAATTGAAATAAATAGAGAGCGAAATCAAGAGTGATGGCAGCTTAAGAAGAGCTGTAATCAGATAAATAATAGGAAGGACCTGTGTGGGTTCACAGCAGCTGTAGTACTCATCTAAACCTGGTATAAACATGTCATGTGTATATACCACCTATATAACAGATACTCATTGGTTTATTGGGCATTAACACTAAAAAATAGTTCTTTGAATTGACTTAATTAAATTTTGGAAAGTATTTCCATGTGATTAAATGGCTTTCTTTCAGCATTGAGCAAGTCTGGGTCAAACGTCTTGTTATGGTTATTATTTATTTGGATTAGGTCCAACTTATTTTAATAGGGTTGGTCTAACTACTGTTATTTTACTAAATTAAGTTGATCCAACCCAAGTTAATAATTTTGGCCCAGAGGTGTGCCATATCATCAGTCATGATTTTTTTTTCATGATTAAAAAAAATCATATCGTGTTAATGGCTATGTTACAATATTATAAATTCATACTGTGATAACAGCAATATTGTGGTGGAGCAGTTAATTAGTTTGTTTCGCATCTGTTGGCACTTGACCTCTCTGTCGCTCTCCCTGCCTCGTCCTTCCTTCATATCAGTCTGCTGTTATTCACGATGTAGCTTTGCAAGTCGGCTCTGTGTAGGTTTGTATTTAATCAATGATTGACATCTCAGAGTACATAGACCTCAACTGATTTCTCCAACCTGCTGTGTCACGGCTGCGGGCACGCTGCCAGTTGGTGGTAGGGCCACTTTGGTTTGTATTCATTTGCTTAAGGTGTGCATTTATCACACAGTCACATTACACAATCGCGTGCACGCACTGCAGTAAATGTAGAGCACAGATTTGAATAGAGGGATAATTAATGACTTCCACTAACAGAAAAAAGAGGCTCTAACCATTTCGTAACTCAGTATCAAATTTCAGTGAGATTACAAGGAACATTTTCACCACATTAGTGTTAATTTTGTGAGATATCTTTAAGAGATAGTTTGTTGACTAAAAATCTGGGCATTTTAGTCTTTTAGAAAATTCAGGTAATTGAATCTACCAAAACCCAATATTTTTCATTTTAGTCAAACTTATTTCACATAAGATTTTATCTTATCATTACTGGATGAAAAACACAGGTTGAACAATCCACAACACAGCCAACATAAAGCATAGCACCACCTCACCAGTTGACTTAGCGTAGAAAAAATGTTTGCAAACCTTAATGTGTCTCTTCAGGTTTCTAGTATTCTTACAAGTTATTTTATGGCCACATTGCTTCCCTTTTGTTAAAGTAAGTAGTTTCTCACCCTCAATATAACAAAAATAGGCCCAAATGTCACCTCATTATCTCGTCTTAGTCATGGGAAAAAAGCTTGGTGACAAACACATTTTGTCATAGTTTTTGTTAACGAATTTAACACTACTCTGCATTTGCCAAACAATATAGATTGACAGTTATATCTTTGACCAGCAAAATGCCATTTGAATAAATGAATTATTATTTGAGTTGCAAAAATAGTATAATAGGTATTGTCTGTTATTGATAGAACACCTTCTGAAAAACCTTAAAAAGCTAAATAGAAAAAAATAAAACTACAGCACATGCAGTAAAAATTGACATTAATACAGTATATACTGTGATCTGTAAATCAGACCTGGGTCCTTTGTTGGGTATTTGTAACTACACAACATAATCTAAACCTGCAGCAACAGGTGGAAATGAAGAGGAGGAAGAAAATAAATTAAGTATTCAAATTTATGAGATAGTTTTTCAGGTTTTGCAGTGAGCCGTGATCACGTATAAAAATACGTAAACACACTATTAAAGGAAACTACATTTTGTAATTGCATCATGAGACACACCTCAAAAAACCACAGGCGGAACATTGTGTTATTGCCAATTTTCTTTTCACTGAATGATGACATGAGCATGACATGAGAAAAGCAGGAAACTGACACAGAAGAACCTGGAATCAGGGAATTACACTACAGTCATTACATTTCAGTCAATTGACTAATCTATTAATCAACAAACTGTTGCAGTTAACTGTCATGGGACTTAGTTTTGGTGACTGAATCTCAATGCTTTCTTTAAATCAAATACACCAAATTTGTTTGTCTTCTGATTTGAATTGTTGCCCACTATTTTTTCTTTGTTGTTTACCTTGAAAATGTTAAGAAATGTCTTAAGAAATTTCACAATAAATGGACTGTACATTTAATGTTTTAGTAATAATGGGGATGTATGCATATGCCTGTTTGTGTGAGTTTGTCTGTGTGATTATTCTTGTCTTAAAGTACATTTCTGTGTGTGCGGTATCTTCCTGCTTGCCACCGTGGGTCTGTGCATGTCTATTTGTGCCCTAATGTGTGTGTTTCTGTCTGTCCGTTTCCTTTCCCAGCCATTCGTTTTGGCCGGATGCCCCAGGCGGAGAAGGAGAAACTGCTGGCTGAGTTCTCATCTGACATGGAGCACATGCACCCTGAGGCAGCAGATCTGAGAGCTCTGTCCCGGCATCTGTACGAGGCCTATCTGAAATACTTCCCTCTCACCAAGGCCAAGGCCAGGGCCATCCTCTCTGGGAAGACCGGAGATAACGTAAGCAGCACTGCCTTCATTATACTTTACTTTTATATATTTGTATGTATAATGGGATGCAGGGAACAGTACTGTATATCACCTGCATAAACAAAAAACACATTATTGAATTTTTTACTGGATATCACGGTACAGTAAATGACTTTATACAGGCACATTTAGCCTGCAGCTTAATTTTGTGGTGACAGTCAAGAAACTATTTTTCCTTTTGGTGATGATTACATTTACATATGTAAAATGTATCAGTTATAGGTTATTTTCACAAGATACTTTATGTACACACACACACACACACACATACACACACATGCACACACCCACACACACACACACACAGACATTTTAAGCTGATCTGAGCTACTGGAACATTTGCTTCATGTCTGTCAGCTTCTTCTGCGCCATAGTTAAGATGTAAATGCAACCTAGTTTTGTGTTTGTTTTGAAGCCGACTCCGGGAAATATCATAAGCAAGCTACCTGCCAAAAACCAACCAAACAGCACATACTGTGAATTTTTATATAAAGACAGCCAGTCATAATGATTAGATATATAACAATAGCAGAAGGTAAAATACTGCTGAATGACCTTGATGAAGGACAGTGTTGGTCCTAATACGTTGACTGTTACTCACATTTTGCCATGTGAAATAGAGGTATTTTAATTTTGTATAAGGAGACCTGCATTTTGGATTTTTCATTGAGACTATTTTTTATCACAATATTGCAGTATTCAATATATTGTTACATCCCTAATAGTGATACAAAGCGTGATATTCTACCAAAACTTTGATATAGAACATAAAAAAGTATTTTTTTTAAACTATGATAAATGAAAATCTTCACTTACTCCTGCATTATATCACAGATTAAATTTCAGATTTGTGATGCTAAACAATACCAATTTGGACTAAAGGATTTTAGAAGCTTTAAACTTAAAGTAGTTCAAACCTTTAAACTCACTGCACGTGTTAACACTTTCATGCTAGCCATGTCTTCATGTTACCCTGCTGAGTTTAGTTCAAATGAGGTCTTTTATTGCTGCTCTAACAGGAAAAGTGGTTTGACTGGTTTCTACATGTCTTGGCTGTTAGAGAACATCTCAGATTACAGTGGTCAAGCTATGCAACAGGATAACACAGCTTCTCAGCACTCTTATGTACAGTAATGGCTTCAACATTCCTACTCAAAATGTCAAACTAATATATTAAGACATTTGGTAATTTATACAAGTCGACTATAGGAAAATATGTTGGCCAGAACCATGAAAATATGAGATATCATCTATCGCTGTGTTTTTGTACTTGAGGTTTTGAGATATCAAATCTCAGTATTCAAAAGAGGCTTAATCAGGAAATCCACGTCAAGTAAATTAAAGGTGGCAGACAAAAGAAAATTGTGGTGAATATTTTATAGTCACCCACAGGGCATATAAAATCAAGCACATCAGCATATAAACTTCCAATATAGTTTTTATCTATTTGTCAAGAAGCTAACTGGTGAACCGAACCTATTAAGTAATTCATCATTAAGTAGAGCAGTGAATTATTGGAAATGGCTAAAATCATAAGGTTTTATAGATTTTGATAGGTACAACCATTTTTTTCTGTTTCTAGTCTTTCTCTCTTTGTAAAGTCAGATAAGTTAAAGGCTATTTTTCTTTCTGCATTTCTTTCGTCTGATTGCTACGACTGTTAATCCTGCAACAAAAGCAGCCAAATGGCACTGAATCATCTATTGGTTTGAGGAGGTCTTGGGTTATTTACTAAACCGCAGCCAACCTTCTGAAACTAAGTGGGAGTCAATGATTGATTGCGGAAAGTTGACATTTTTTTAAGATGTGGGGTCTTGATATGAGTTGATGTGTAATCAAATTTAACTCCACCAGCACTCCAGACACACCACCAAAGGTAAAGGGAAAAGGTTTTTACAGTTCTTACTCTCAACAATCAGATTATTATTTTTTTTTTTTTTTTTTCAAAATCAGAACACTTTCTTTTGTCCATATATAAATAAAAAGGTGAAACACTGGAACAAAACCAAACTTGTGAACACTGATTGCTGATTTCTCATTGTGCTATTTATTATGTACTTAATTTCACTACTGAATTCTTGTTATTAATCAATGACCATTTAAAGTAGAAAAGCCTAACCAGGGACAGGGGTTGCCAATTAGCCTTAGCTACATGCCAGAAACAGAAAGAAACCCTACGTGCAATACATCTGAATTTTATTATTGCAACTTACTAATGTCTCTTACATTGTCCCTGGCAAATAGACTCATAAATAAATAATTAATGAAATTTAAAAAAATAAATTAGGCAAGTTCATATCTGTTTCTATGTTTCTTTGGCAAAGCATTGTTTATGTGTCCATGTGTGACCTGCAACAACACAACTAATCAACACTTGATAAACACTAGACACACTAGATAAACATGCCAAAGTTTCCTCAAAATAGGCAGATTTTACAACCTTGGCCCAAGCAGTGTTAAGATGTCTTCTGATTTATGTGTTTTACTCAATTAATTCTTGCAGCAATTATTCATTTTTTACACAAGAAAATCAACATGAATGACCCTTACAAATAGAGAACAATTTTAAATTAGTTAGCCTTTGCAGCTTCTGCTGCACAGCAGCCACTTTTGATACAAGTAGCAACTGCAAATACAAATAATACCTTTATTGTACATGTACAATAAGACTCAGTCTACTGTACCAGTTTATAGAGTGAATTAAATATAAATATAGAATATAAACATGAACTATAAAAAATACAAAATATATAAATAAAAGGTAAGAGGGATAGATAGAAATTGGAGTGGGCATTTGGTATAATACACGGGCCACAGTGGCAGCACGGTGGCACAGTGTTTTCCTGTGCCTGTGTTGGTTTCGTTTAGGTGCTCTGGTTTTCCCCGCCATCAAAAACATGTATGTTAGGTCAATTCTTCAGTCAATACCGCTGACTAGCTTAGAACTGGAGATGGTCCCCATGCACTACACAATGACTGCCCACTGTTTCAGAGACTAAATCTGACTGTATAATTGTACTGGGTGTATTGTATGTTTATATATATCACAAAAAAAGTTGACCTTTACCTTTAGCTTTACTGTAGATGTCTCTAGATGTGAGACTGAGCGTAGTTCATGTACAGTATGGGTGTAGAGTTGTGACTATAATGTACAATTGGTGCAAACATGGTTAGGTAGCAGCTAAATAATGAAAAATCATAAAGTGTAACAGTAGCACAAGCAGAAAGGGGTTACAAAGTCAGCAAGTAAGCAGAGTAAGTCTGGAGCAGCAATCCCCCACCAAGTCTAATGAACGGTGAATGCTAATGAATTCAACTTTTCACTGATAGCAGAATGAATGTGCTATTTCATCTTCAAAAGTTAAATGATTTTACTTCAAAATTGTTAGACCTTTATAGACTGTCGACTAATAGATTCCTGCAAAGGCAGCACATATACCAACATTTTTTTTCACTTACATAAGAAATGATTATTCATTTCATAACATTTTGTAAGAATTGCTTGCTTTAGTTCCCTGTCTCATTATTCATTTCACTGCTATGAAAAAGGAAGATTTAGGTATGTGAATGGTACTATTCATCATTCAGGCCAGTACATGTCTTTTCCAGTGTTTTAACAGTGAGCGCGACTTTAACTCAGTTAAGCTTCATTTACCTGGACATGGTGTTTTTGTCTGCCTCAGCCTGCAGCTAAGATTTATTTACTTTTTCCATCAGACATACGAGATGTGCTGTGTTTGCTTTTGCAGCTCTTATGAATAAGCAAAGTGCACACACAGTACATACGATTAGATCTATAGCTCACATGTCCTCAGAAGACCTATGAGGAGCTGACGCTGTTTCATTTTTCTTTTTTTTTTTTCTTTTTCTTTCTCCCATCCTTTTCTCCCTGCTCTTTCTTACTCCTTATTTTTCCATGTTCTTCATTTTCCACCTCCAGCCTTTTGTCATCCATGACATGAAGTCTCTAATGGAAGGAGAGCAGTTTATTAATTGTAGGCAGATACCCAACCAGGAGCACCAGCAGCAGCCATCTGCCCTGACATTTGGACATGGAGGTTAGACGTCTAAAATACTCTTTCGCATGATGTGAAGTCTGTTTTTTTCTGGTTTTCTTTACTGTCATTCTATTCATGAATCAAATGATAACGACCTGATAATCAACTGAATTGAAATCTTCACTCTTTCAATCCCTGAAAAGTCTTAATTGTGGGTACTTATTTAAAGGTCTGCAGCCAGGGTACAATCAATAACATCTTCAGTGGAAAGGGGTAGATTGGCATTCCTTCCCACCCCTTTTTTTGCCTCTTTTTTGGTGAAGACAATGAAAGCTTGTTGCCTCAGTTGCTAACTTCTGCGACTCTTTTATCCTTTTTCATAAACGCGTTGTTTGGCTTGACTCGGGTTGACTTTGTGCGTCAGCCTAGCACAGTGGAGTTTGCACCTGCTTAAAGGTGTGTATTTACTTATAACGTCTTTAGTCGAGCATCTGTAAAACAGTGGATACATTTTATTTCATATAAATTCTTCACAATAAAACCCCCCCATAATTTTGTGATCCTAAAGCTTTTATAATAAAGCAGCAAAATCAGGAAATGTTGGGTTTTCATCAGCAGTAACTTAACAAAACTCCTCTAAAGCTAACAGCGAACATGAAACAGTAAAATAAAGCAGATACCTGAAAGTACAAACAGCATGAGAGGAGAGAAACTAAATTTCAAACCTCAGAGATTCAGTTAGAGGCTACAAATTACACTTTTAAAAACAGGTGTCTTTCCACTGTCATACACACTCATGAACTGAGTCTTGCTTTTCAGCGCACATCAGAAACGCAAACCCGTCTCCTGGCAATAGGATATGGGTCAATTGCTTATTTTAACGGGTTTAGCCAGGCTTAAAAAAACAGCACATACTGTATGTGCTAAATTTGGTGCAAAAGCGCATATGTGTTTACATGGTACTGCTACTACAGGACTTTTTTATTTGCATGTCATGCTTGCATGTCATCTCATAAGTTTACCTTCCTTGTTGAATTGGCTGGACATTTGTAGTCTAGTTTTTCTTGCAATCCTGCAGCTGAACTGCCTCACCAGGGACGTAAGTTTATTTCTGCGCACATTTCATCTGATTTCAGGTCTCACAGGAGGTCACCCTGGGTCAGAGTGTAGTGCTGTGGAGCTGCGTTTCTTCCAAAGCTGTCAATCACGTTCAGCCGAAGCGGTCAGAGAAGTGACAGAGTTTGCTAAGAGTATCCCGGGATTCGTCGACCTGGATCTCAATGATCAAGTGAGAGACTTGAATACTACTGGTCAAATCTGGATACACCATCACAGTCACTTGGTCACACTCAATCTGCCGTCAATTATTTTTTTACTCACCTTGTATAGAGGTGTTTTACAACTGTATAACCATTGCTTACCAGCTATCCTGTTGAACTAATTAGCAGCAGCTCTCAGCCCCTAACCCTTTATCCTTTTCCTAGGTAACTTTGCTAAAATACGGCGTGATCGAGATCTTAATCATCATGATGGCACCTCTGATGAACAAAGACGGGACCCTCATCTCCTACGGTCAGATCTTCATGACACGAGAGTTCCTCAAGAGTCTCAGGAAACCCTTCTGTCAAATGATGGAACCAAAGTTTGAGTTCTCAGTCAAGTTCAACACGCTGGAGCTGGACGACAGCGACATGGCACTGTTTCTGGCTGTCATTATCCTCAGTGGGGGTGAGTGGGTTGTTGTTTTTTTAAGGTATATTGTTGATGTCATAGAGCATAGTAGCCAAGAAGAAGTTTAGGGTTGTAACAGTATGAGCTCGATAACAGTCACAGAAAATATCACAATATACTGTATTACGCAATTTTTATCACTACAATTATATTATTTTATCACTTTTTTACTGCAATTATATTATTTAAACTGTTATGTCCTGACTGACATGAAATGTAAACTTGAAACATAAATATGAACTTGAACTTTTTTTTTTCTTTTGAATAACACTAATACAGTAGAGATTAATACCGTGTGCATGGTATGATAGTGGTATTAGTGGCTAAATGAGGCTAGGATAATGTTCTGGACATTAAACGTCATCACCTGGAACACTAGTCACTCAATGATGATGTGAAGTCACGCAACTATGGTGTAGTACAGGGGTTCTCAACCTTTTGTAACATTAGGCCCCCTTGTGATTGTCGAAAACTTTCCAAAGACCACCTTCCCAAATAAAAAAAAAGGGAGGAGAAATAATTATGCTGTTATGAATCCATGTATAATGTCATATAATCATATTTTCTCATCACACTCAAAAATCAATCAATTTTGTGTCACTGCTACAAAACATGTTTGCTGAAGGTGTGTTACGTTTGGTGTATTAAAACGTCACTGGTCAATGAAATTATGCCTTTTAATTTGACGTTTTTAATTCATGTTAATTCTCAAGAACATTTAGGTATAAAAATAACGGTTGAGAATGGCTGGTGTAATTTGTTTGTAACTCAATATTAGCTTTTTACTTCTGGCGATTGCATTCACACTTCGAAAATCATAAAAATGGTGTTCATATGTGAAGATTATGTTGTTGAACAAAACATGTAAGTGGCCTATTAAACTTGCAATAATCCAATATATATGTAAAATATCTTTAAACAAGTTCCGGTAAGCAAACAGGCTTTTTAACTGTATTTTATCATAATGTATTTCAGACATGTGGCATCAGCGCAATGTAGTTCACTAAGAATATAAAGTGTTGTAATGTGGTACACAATACACGCTATGTATGGCCTGCCTTGACCGATTTATCAGTTTGCTGGGAGGCACGGGATATTATAGCTGACGCAATTTTTCCTTCTCACGCACAGCCATATGAAAACCCAAACTGTGCGGTCTAATATCTCTGGTTTGCATGTGGCTACTTGATAAAAGTCTGGCCTTGACCTGTTGAGGATTCAAAACAGGTATTTAAGTCAATAATTAACTTGAATGACTGAGATTATAGTTGGAAATGTAGATAAGAAGGCTTTTGTAAATAGCAGTAATACTGCTAGGTCTGGCAATAAAGGGCAGCTGAATTAAGGCATTTTCAGCCAAAAGATGCTTAATGTGTAGGTTGTTTTTTTTGCACTTTTCAATCCAATTTTCAGCTTCCTCCTCTTTCTCTTTTTCTTCTCTAATGGACATGTACCTCCTTTTTAATTTTTCATGCACCCAGAGATGTTAAAAGTACACACATTATTTTCTCAAAAAGAAGTACAGAAACTTGTGTAAGAAAAAAACTAGAAGTAAAATTAGAAGTGCTGATTCAACTTCTTTACTCAAGTAAAAGTGAAAAAGTATAGGCTCTGAAATGAACTCTAAGTATGAAACTAAAAAGTCTTGTTACATCTCTTTTGTCTCATTATGTTTTTTTGTTTTCATCTTGTTAAGTCTCTTTTGTTCCATCTTTTACGTCATCTTCATCTTGTCATGTCTGCCGTGTGTGATATGCACTGATGGATCCACCAAGAAAATCATATTTTTTTGTGTTATTGTCCCATCCAAGGGTGAAATTGGTGTTGAATGTTGTGAAGGCAGCTAGCAATGATGCAAAATGAAAATAATCAATAATCAATTCCCTGCAAATGCATTAAACTAGAATACACTTGTTTTGAAAGCACAGATATTTGTTTTAAAATGTAGGGAGTAAAGGTAAAAAAAAATTCAGAAGAAAACAATACTTAAGTAAAGTACAGATACCTGAAAACTCTACATGTACAGTTAGTACAGTAAGTATTTGTACTAGTTACTTCCCACCTCTGCTCTCATCAGAATTGCCACTGATTTATCCTCTCTGTCACCTGTCCAGACCGCCCAGGCCTGCTGAATGTGAAGCCCATCGAGCAGCTCCAGGAGACGGTGCTTCACTCTCTGGAGCTGCAGCTGAAACTTAACCACCCAGACTCTCTGCAGCTGTTCGCCAAGCTGCTCCAGAAAATGACGGACCTGCGTCAGATCGTCACCGACCACGTCCACCTCATCCAGCTGCTGAAGAAGACGGAGGTGGACATGTGCTTACACCCATTGCTGCAGGAGATCATAAAGGACTTGTATTAGAGTTTAACGGGAGGGAAGGACAGGAAAGTGAAAAGAAGAATCTTAAAACATTGAAATCGTGACTTGTGAAATTCGACGAGAAAGCGCTTTGTGCTGCTGGTGCATTGAAAAAAAAAGGGAGGTAACCAGACAGGCTGACTGAAAATGAGAAAGAGATGTGGAGGAACAGGAAAAGAGAAATCAAGGAAAGAAAGACAGAATCTGAGTGTTCGATCTTGTCTAGACAGCAGCATGAGTATAACTTGTGGTGCACAGTCATTTAGCCACTGCTGAGCCTGGACATTTTGTGAATGAGTAGGCTGCCAATTTAAATAAAAAACTACCACCTATTGCAACAATCAGGACGAGCGGCTATGACTAAGTGAAAGAGTGGGGGACTTCCTTATTGGCAAATTGCGAGCACTCAACACAGCTGGCTTCAAGTGCCATAAGGAGGAAAATGTATCACTGTGAATATTTTACACCACAGTACAGTGTGTGTTGTTCATGTGCAGCTTATCTACGCGTTGCGTTACAACCGTCATAGGCAGCAGCAGCAGTGTGTACGTGCTTCAATACCTCTGTGAACACGCACAAATGCATGAATGCCCGCTTAAAAACACACACACAACACACACACACACACACACACACACATTTTCTGTTTTTGCATCAGGGCGAAGGTGCTATCTCTTTTTAATCAGCTTTATCCAAAGACAGAAATCAGATTATTGCCTGCAACATATTTTAGTGTCGCTCACCTGTGAGAAAACTGTGAGAAAGTGTAACGCCAACTAAAGGCACATTACCATGATGATGTCAGCTCTTTGTTTAACAGTGAAACAGTATGTATACACCATATTGTGCCTTAAAGAGTTTTGTTTCATCTTTTGCTGTTTTTTGTGAAATTAATGCCATTTAAAAAAACATTATTAAACATGTATAATATATATTCATGTATATTATTTTTATATGGATGATACTGTCTGACAAACACAATTGACGTTTCAGCAGAGTTATTTCAAATTCTGGAAAGAGAAGTTGTCGAATTTTACTATGAAATTATTTTGTATAGATGCAAAGTGTCTATAATGTCTGATCAATCAGATTTTGGGGATGCGGGGGGCGGGTCTGCAAACAAAGGGATTGGATTAATACCAGTGAGTGGATAAAATATGTTTGGTGTAAATAAAATATTTTCTAACTTTTTAATTGAAATCTGTCTCTTTTCTGTTTAAAGTGTCAAGTCACACATGTTCCGATGAAGTCCATTTTTAGATAATGTCTTGTCTTGAAAGCATTCCAGTCACCCAAACTCTCGGAAATGTGTTTTGCAGTCATTACATCAGCTGTCCTTGGTGTCTCTTACCAAACACACTGACACACACCCTGTTAGAGCGATTGCAACATCTGAACTCTGCTGAACTGTGCCAGAAGACCAAAGTCTATGGATACAGATTTGATCAGCAAGCAAAGGGAGGTGGTTTTATTTTCATAGTTTTTAGACATGCTGCCTTTTTTTATGGGGGCACCAGCTGTTGTCCTTTTTTTTTTTTTATAAAAGACATCAATTTACAGGTAGATCTGAAACATGAGAGAGAGGGGACAGCATGCGAACATTAGAGTCAGGGTCAATCTCAGGACATCACACCATCAGGTCATCTCAACACAGATACACACAGATTCATTAACAGAGCTTTTCTGTTGTCTGGCTTTGTGCCAAGTTACAAGTCTCTCTGTACCAGAATACAAAGCTTTTTTTTTTTTACTCACTCACAGCAGACACGTCCCTTCATAAGCATTTTTCGCTCAGTAAAATCCACCTGAGCTCCTGAGTTTAAGCTCTACAAATGTAAATATTAGTCAGTAGAAAGCAGTGAAACTATAACACCTCGGTAATGTCTATTTCAATATATGACACCATTTGGATATTTTATCTATGAGGTTTACAATGTAAAATTCAGTTTTCAGTTTTTACACATGACATGATGTTTCTTCTTAAGCCACACTGCTTGAGTGTTTTTCCTCTCTTTTCTGGAAGTTTGGGGTGTTCTGAAAATGTATCAATCAAAACATTGTCAGATATCTGTAGAACAGTTATAAGGCCTTTGATGAGTTTATTAGAACATACAGATACAGTCCCTCATCTTAGATATATTTTATGGACCTTGGTCTTGATATAACAGCTGCTTGGTTGTGAAACAGAAATGAGCATCACAACATCTGTACTCTGCCTTCGTATAGGAAATACAGGTTTTTCTTTTTATTTTGTGAAGTGAACAAATACACACCTCCTGGCAGTGTGACTAGTGATTTTTTACATACAGCTATTTTATTGTACTTTTCTTTGTCTATTGTTTCGTCTTTGAATGTCGACTTCCTTTGAGTCACCCCACCTTTCAGTTTTTAGCAGCTTATTTTGCTTATACTTTGTGAGGGATAAACTCTGTGGGGGGGCTTTCCTTTCATAGCCGCCCCCAGGCCTTGGGGAGGAGGCAGGCTGTCGGAGGGCATACCCTGGCGTCCATTCACCCATCCTGAACAGCCCCTAGGTCCAATGAGAGGGAGCCTGTTCTTGTTGGGAGAGCGGGAGTCTCTTTTTTTTTTTTTTTTAAATCTTCTTTCCTTTTTTTTACCCCTTACCACTGACACCTCATTGGACATAAAAGCATGCCACCCCGGCCAGGTTGGAGTGGGCAGAGGAAGTAGAATGGGATAATGAGTGAATACATAAATAGTAAAATAAGGGGGAAAAACAGGTTTTTATGGTTTGTTATAATTGCTGCTGTCTGTTCATCTGTAACAGTGACAAGGGGAGAGGGTTGTAATTTGCAAAAACACCTGTTGGAATCAGTGAGACAAATGATAACCTTAACAGAAGCAATAATAATAACATTTATTACAATAATATCAGTAATAAGAATAACAGTGACAGTAATAATAAACCAGTCATGTTTGCCTGAGGGAGGAATACCGATCTTAATTTATGGAAAAAACGGTGTGTTGGTTTCTCTCTGTGTTGGCTTTTAACTGGTAACTCCTACAGAACTTTTCACTGCCATCAAGCTCACTGCCCTCACTATCAGCAGGGAAAGACCCCCTCATCAGAATCCTTTTGATCTTACAGAAAATAAAACATAGCCTACTTGTGTGTATTATTGCCACTGAGTATTAGCAGACAGCAACATCGGGCCTCATTCACCAACTGCTCTTAAGAAGAAATTTCTTCCTACAGTTTTTCACAATGGCTCACATGCATTTCCTGAAACCTGCCACCTGGCTTTTCAAAAAACTATAAACACAAAACCTCTGACTCTTCTGGCATAATCAAACAAAGCTTTCAGATCATACACACAGCCAGTCGGTATATAAACACTTCTCAGCAGTCGTTACACACTGCGTCAAAAAAATGAAAAACACCATGTTCAGGGCATGTAGCACTATGCATTTGGTTCAGAGAATGGTGTTTAGTGTTTTTACAAATGTGAAAAACTGTAAGCCCCACTTACGTAGTTTTTGCAAAGATTCTGAACATTCACCAGTGTTCTTGCTCGGGATTTGTTCTTAGGTAAGAACAGAATCTACAAACACTTAAAGAGCACACTTAACGCTCATTTTAGGGCTGACAAATTTGTGCAAAATAATGTGTTATTGCATTTTCTTCAGTTCCACAGTTGTATACTAATACCGCATTTAAATTACAAAATTTTTTTTATAATTGCTTATATTTTTAATAATTATTTTAAAATTTTTTTACATGGTCCTTTAAAATAGTTAATTTGATTTTACAGTATAATTATTTATAGCTGACAATTAATCTCAAGATATTAAAAAAAATCCAAACAGGCTTCTGTACGTATAGTTATTTTTATTTATGTGTATTAATTTCTTTAAGTGTCACAGAGATTGTTCCCAGTGTTGAGGCTTTCTGTGTGTGTCAGGGTTTGTCCAGGACAGCACCTGAGATCAGACGTGAGGCGGTTGAACACCTGGAGGTTCTGGAAGCTAGTGGCTGTGAGCTGCCAGGTTCTGCCTCAGAGGGTGGCTGCCTCAGTGAGAGATAATCTGCAAACAGAATCATTAAGTGACCTTTTGGGGGGTTTACGTAATACAATGCTTGGTCTTAACTGCAAAAATACAAACTGAGCATTTTAGTAACACTTTAAAACACACTGATATGTTGGAGAAGAGAAGACTTTAAGGTTTTACACACTGATGTTTAAATTTGTGGTTTTGCAGCTAAAGCTTTTAAATCAAACGTATCATAAAACTGTATTAATTCTGAAAAACAGCTTACCTTCTGATTCTGAGACAGGACATGGCCCAGGAGATGAAACTACTGACACCGCTCCACCATCTGTAGATTTTTGATTGTGAATTTTTGACTTCTCACTTAACTTTTCTATGTTTGATTTCTGTGTGTGCACATGGTCCTGCAGTCTCATGCTCTTATATGGGCATTGGTCGGGTGTTTGCCTCTGCTAATTAGAAGCAACTGGCACTTATGAGGACGGTGGCATTCATCATTATAAGAACACAGATACAAACATTTCTTCAAGTTAATAACACCTTGATGAGTCTGACTTACATTGTTCTTAGGACCTTTCTTGAGACCAAATTAAAGAAAAACTTCCAGAGATATTGGTGAATATTTCTTATACTAAATTTGATCATTTGGTCGCAACATTTTTGCAGAATTGTCAAACAGGAGGACAGTCCTGAAACATATGTACAACATGTAGGAGTTTAAGTTTGGAGATGGGAGGGTGCAAGAGTCAAAAAGACTTTCGGTTGCCATAGGATGCCAGGTGAATTATTTGTCTTTTTCATCCTTCGTGTATCAGTTGGGATCTTTTTCTCAGGTTCTGAAGACAATCATAAAAGACAGGAACAATAAGATCTCATCAGGAATAAGAAGAACACGTGTGAGCTGTAAAAAGGAAAAAAGGAGTGAGTCAGGCCGTGAGAACATAGCAGCGTGAAGGAGAAGTTTGGCCCCTAAAAATAAGCCTTTGAGTTGGCAGATGATGGTGAGGGGGTTTCTGGCTCTGACCCGGATGGTCCTCTTGGATGGTTGATGATGATGGTAATTAAATGTGTTCTTTATGTCGAGTCAGCATATCCTCACTTTGTTACGGCCGGTCTCTGCTGACCAAACCCTGCCAAGATTCCTGAGCTAATCTGCCAAATAATTTTCAGAAAGTATATTTTTGCTGTTGTCCGTCCACACAGAGCCAAGTCCAAAGATAGCGATTGTGATTTACACGGGGAAGTTTTGTTTTTGTTTGATTTCCTTAAGAAACAGCAGCTTCACATTTTTATCCTCTTTTGTTTTAGTACCAGAGAGGAATTTTACTCCCACCAGTGTGTGTGTGAGAGTGATACCTGATATGTGTGTGTGTGTGTTGTGTGGTGTGTGGGAGGGGGTCCTTGGACAAGCATTGTTTCTGAAGTGATACACCTGCCACTGCTAATCTGGTGTTTATATAGAAAACATCTCTGGAATTTGGTTTTAAGGCACTTAAAGGGACAGAAAAATATATATATTTTCCTCTGGCTTGTAGTGCTATATGTTTTTTAGTGTTTTTTTACATTTTAGTGTGAGCTGCAGAGTTTTGGAAATATCGCTCATAAAGATGTCTGCCTTCTCTCCAATATAATAAAAATAGATGGCACTCAGCTTGTGGTGTTCACGGCGCCAAAGAGATAAATTTGAAAAGCTCAGCAGCAATGTCTTTTTCAGAAATCACTGCCTCTTTGATTAAAATAATCCACAGACCTTTTTGTGAGCAGTCTGATGTAGGAACTACTACCTTCCTGCTGTAGAATCTACCAGAACTACATAAGAATCTACCAGAACTGATTTTGATTGATTTGATTTGATTGATTTTGGGGTGAACTGTCCCTTTAATGTTCTTGGGCTTTCAGAAGAAGCAATACTGTCAATACTCAGTTGAAATCCAGATATAAAAACAGATATAAACAGTATATAAAAAAGATGTAAAAAGAGGGGTTAAGACCTGGTTTAAAAGATTTTACAGCCTGCTGGAAATGTAGTGATGGTTCGCTGGTAAAAGTCCCAAGATCCATCAATTCCAGACGATGATTCACTGTCACTGTCATAAATATGCAGTTTGTATTCTGCCCAAAGCTTTATATATTAGGAGACTGTAATGTTTATCTGTTTTTTCCGCAATCACTTAATGACTGGGACCAGGCTGCTGTTATGATTGGATGGCGAATCTTTCTCAGGAACTGGAAGACTCCTGGAGAGTCCCCTTTTTTCAGGACTGTATTACTGAATTAGTGTATGAAAAAATGTCACATAGAATACAGAACTAGGCAGATAAATATCTTCTCAAGTGGGGGCATACAGTATATTTCTTCCATGAAAGTGACAGTGTGAAGATGAGGTAGAAGCACACTGTTTTTGATATGTGACAGCTACGCTTGTCTTTTGATTCTATTATTTTTGTATTTCATTTTATTTATTTACTTTTCTGTAAAAAAATGTATTTGTGATTTGTGCCTGGCAGAGATCATGAAATGGGCTGTGTGTGTGTGTGTGTGTGTGAGTGTGTGTGTGGGTGGTGGTTTGAATTAGTTTTAAAAAAACACATCATATGTCATCAGGGTGTCCAGATGTCCTGAAAAATTCAGGACAGTCCTGAATTGCAAGCAGTTTTTCAGAATTTCAAATCCTTTTTGTCCCAAAAATAAAATGTGTCAGCAATAAATAATATAAACATGTGTGAATCAGTGAGAATATTCTGATCATGTCCGGCTCCAGCTCCAGCTTTTAGTTATTAAAAGTATTATTGACGTGTTTTCACTTGTCTGTTGCACTGGATAAGATTTCATAAATAACAGATGATTGATGTAATTCAACCAGTTTAAACCGCATGACAGAGAATGCAGTCACCTCTATGAAAGGAATTTGTGATGTAACATACCTGTGTCACCTGAGTGTAATGGTTTGCGTGTCTTGTCAGCACAGGCATTATGCTTCATATCACCCTCAGAACCTACTGAAATTCATAATATTAATAATTAGTTTTCAGATTTACAGTCTGAGGTTACTCTAAAATATTCAGATTCAAATAAATTAATCCTTCTGACGTAATGCGCTCACCCTCAATTCTCTGAATTTCACCCATTGTCATCTGGCCACCCTATATGTCATTAACTGCCATAAAAATAGAAATTTCAAGTGATAAAAAAGAGAATAGCTTTTACATATCTAATGTGACAACAATCGTATATTATAATAAAGATTTTGTCCCAGTGGCTGAGTAGTTAAGCTGCATAGCCTACCTACCAGACGACTGTAGTATCACTGGTTTACTGTAAAACTAGATTAGATTAGATTAGATAGAACTTTATTAACTACCCAACAAAGCAAAAATTACTTTTAGTGACATTTCACTACTGGTTGATTTTGTGAAATTGTATTCAGTGATATGAAAAGAGTGTGAGTGTCTTTAGTGTATTTCTCTTCTGATTTTTCTTCCGAGTGTTGGTGTTTGACCAGCTGAGAATGAGACTCAACAATCCACCATATTTCTCCAGAATCACTTACCCCACCTAATCAATGCTATGCTTAAGATTTTACAGTGACTGTGATTCTGGTTTGCTTTGTTTATTTGACTGTGCCACTTGCTGTATGTCTAATTTAATATTGCTCAACATGGAAATAACCAGCGCTCTGACATGATGTGACAGTAGGCGTAACAGTAATATTCTGTTTTGTACAGTGTGGAAATGCTCTCGTGATTTGAAAAGTCACCGTGTTTGGCCGCCCACATTTTTCAGAAATCGTGTGACTTCAGTTTTGGCTCACACCACATCACCATTCCCATACCTATGTCAGGTGGATTTTTTCCAAGTGATTCACCCATCCTTAAATTACATTAACTGATACTTGTGAAGTTAGAACAACGATGAACTGTGACCCGGTTTAAGCTGTTCTGTCATATGACTCATAAATGAGGGCACTGCTGTTGAAAGGGACAAGATTAATATTTTCAGTCTCTCAATATTTCTTCATATTACAAATGACCAGAGGTAGGAAGTAACTAAATACAAATACTTTTTACTGTGCTTAAGTAGACCTTTCAGGTATCTGTGCTTTATGACAACTACTATTTTTACTCCCTACATTTTAAACTAATATCTGTACTTTTCTACTCCTTACTTTTTTCTTCTTTTTTTTTTTTTTTTTACTTTTTTCTCACATTTTTTACTTATTTATTATTTTTATTTTACATCATTGTGTACTGCCTTCCCTGATCAAGACAAATTTAAACCTAAATGGAAAGGGTCAATAACATAGAAAATATGACTGATTGGTGTATCTATCAGTGAATATCAAGCAAGACAGACATAACAAGATGAAATAGATGTAACAAGACTAAAAACAATGTAAAGTCACACACACACACACAAAAAAAAACCAACATAAAACACACAACAAGACAAAAAACATAATGGTCGAAACAAGGTGAAAAACTAACCTGGTAAAAAGACGTAAAAACCAAAAACTGCGAGAAAGATGTAGCAAGACAAAACAGACGAGAGGGAGATTTAAGTTTGGGGAAAAGGTGAGGTTTAGTTCACTTTGCACAGAAACAGTTGATAAAAAATGTCCTTCAGAGGGCTGTTTTTTACTTTTATATTTTGAGTACATTTCAGAGCCTGTACTTTCTCACTTTTTCTTGAGTAAAGAGGTTGAATCAATCTTTTTTTTTTTACACAAATACCTGTACTTCTACTTGAGTAAAGACTGTGTGTGCTTTTGCCCCCTCTGCAAACTGCTGTTCATACGTAACATGAAGAAATGCTCATATATGACATTACATATATGAAGCATTTTTCAATTCTAATGTAACCGTGAAAGCATTTTGCCTGACAGACTTTTTTTTTCTTGAAGTCAAAAAGGAGCACAAATTAAGAGAAAGTAAGAAATACAAAGATTAGAAAGATTAAAAAACACACATAACCTGAATCAAAAACAACCATCTCTCGTTGTCACGTTTTGACTAAAATGTTTCGATCCTTTTCTTGCCGAGAGCTTGATGAGAAGATCGGTACCACTCTCATGTCTATACATTACTGTACATACGAAGCCACTGTTGGGTTGGTTGTTTATGCAGGAGGTAATATTCAAATTTTGTTCATGATGACACATTTGACTTCCTCATTCTCTGACATATTTGACGTATTACATGTTTCCCCAGAAGTTATAGCAACTATCTAGCAACGGCTAGTAGGAAACGCAACATTACCTTGATGAAATTACATATTTTTCAGGGTTTGAACATTGTTGGAAACATCTGGGAAAATGTAAGTAAACAACTCAACAAAATATATAACGTTGTCTTGTGTTTTTAGACATTTTAATGCAGAAAAGATACATATTTAGCTTTAACTGACAAATATGAGTGGTATCGACTGTCTCATCTGAGTCTCAGCAAGAAAGTTCCCAAAATGTTAAACTGCTCCTTTAAACCTTTTTTGCACACTGTAAAAAATTAACTGAAATGTGAAAATGTACGCTTGTTTACCAGTGCTCCCTAACATTGTCACAGTCTCTGCATTTTTCCAGCAGACTCAGACAGATGCCTGTCTCATTGGACGAGTCCTTCAAGGTTGTCTTTTTTTTTTTTTTTTTTTTTTTTAGGAGGCTCTCAAACCCTTTCCCACAGATTATCTATGCTAATCATTGGTCCTATATATTGTTTTTTGTATTTTTCAATTATTTTGCATATTATAATATACTCTATACATATATCTTTTTAATACCTTCTTTTAATCATATCCTTTGTTATATATTAATGTATGTATACCAGTCTCTCTATGTAATAGATCCTTATGTATTTTCATTTTATATATACATACAATATCCTTCTCATCTCTGATGTGCAATCATCTTGTGAAATATACTGAATTCTTATTTTTCAGTAAAGTCATGCTGTGCAATTGTATTACACAGCATGACTGCATTTCCTTCTTTAAATTTTTGCGGCTTGTAGTCTATTGGTGAACTCCAAATCTCTATTTCTCCACAATTTATCAATTTCTGATGTGATTTATTCATATTTTTTATATTTTGTATATATAGGATAATGCTACACACCATGTCTGTATTTGTGCAATTATCCTGCACAATTATCCATATGTACCCATACATCTGTCCATATATCAATATATCTGTTTAAGTGAAAGGTGTTAATAGTGTATATGGCCTGTGTGTATCATTTGTTAAATTCATATTGTTATATCTTTATTTTAAAAATATTTTCATTCTATTTATAGTTTATGTATTTATCACTTACTCCTTTTTCTACCTGTACTGTTTTTCAGCTGCTGTTATTGCTGCTTATCTTATCTTTCGTTTTCAATTCTGTTTACTTTCAGATAGTTTTCAGAGGTGGTTTGCTTGTTTCAGTCTAGTTTTTATTGTTTAAAAATGTTGTTTTAGTTGAGTTTTTATTTGTTTCAGTCTTGATTTACAAAACAACACTTTGTGAAGGCAGTTGACTCACAGTCATGTCTCAATAAACACCTAAGCCTCCTCTGTTTACAAATTGACAAAGACTAAATTTTTCCTGTATAATGTTATTTTATTGTAGTAGGTTTTTTAAAGTCTAGTTTTTAGTTTTATTTCAGTTAATTGAAGTATTTTGATCACATGTAGTTTTAATTAACTGTAATAAACCCTGTTATGTACTTGACTGAATCTTCAGTTACAGGATGGACTCTGCCTAAAGCTAAAATCTGAGAAGAGTGGCTAAAATACACCAAATTAGCAAATGTCCGGGCTAGCGTGGCGGTCCTAGCTGACAAGTTCAGTGGGAGTTTGTCTCTCTGAAGTTGACTATGTACCATCATCTTCAAGCCAAAGTTTCAAGGAGGATGCTCTCCGTTCTAGAGGGGACAAGGCTTCATGTATCTCCCATTTTGTTAGTGTGGTTGATAATAATGAAACTGAGTCCTCACAGTGGCTCAGAGAGACTTGAGTCCCTTTAGCCTAGTTTTACACAAGCAGCAGCACATCCACAGGGACAACTGCAGCATGCCAGTGACCAGACAAACACTGGCACTGGAGACTCAACGTGTCTCCCCAAGACCACCAAAGACAGTCATGAAGTCTTAGGAGAGGACAAGGTCATGTCTATTTTACAGTGGATTCACCACGAGAGATTTTATTATTATTCAGATGCTTTACTGGGTTGTCAAACATTTACATGTTATAAATTATACTGTATGTAACAACAATATGTTTCCCACCAACCCCACCTCTCTGGGAGACACACCAAGAGTAGAAAAAAATAAAGTATAAAATAAAACATCTGCAATAATACCAGTCACAAATATAAATATTAGAGATAAATTACAAAAACACTGATTCTACAGTGATTGTATAAAGTTATGGTATCAGTTATGGACCTTATAGGGACAGTTCACCCCCAAAATCAAAATGACATATTTTCCCCTGGCCTGTAGTGCTGTTTATCCATCCAGATTTTTTTGGTGTGAGTTGCAGAGTTTTGAAGATATTGGCTGTAGAGATGCCTGCCTTCTCTCTAATATAATGGGACTAAATGGCACTCATCTTGTGGTGCTTACACACCGAAAAAGCACATCTGAAAAATTCAAAACCTCTTTCCAAAAAATATGACCTGGATACTCAAGATACACCACAAACCTTTTTTTTTTGTGAGCAGTTTCATGCAGGATCTACTTTTTCTACAAGAAAGAAAATAGTTCCTACATGAAACTGCTCACAACAAGGTGTTTGGATTATCTTGAGTAACGTTACTGCACTTTATTTGTGACACAGTGAAGAACATCAGTCCATTCTTCTGAAATATATACAGATTAATTGATGGCCCTGGTGTTCTGTAAAGTTGTGTAATATCTCCCTCTGCAGGCTGAAAACTCACTGCTGAACCTCACAGCAGGGAAGCGTTCCTCTGCTAGAGCCAAACCAAACTGTTACACTGACCACACATCCTCTCTACAGCTGCTGATTCCAGGGGAAAAAATGACTGATATTACCGCAGCAGATCCGCCCTTCAGTGTAATGATGTCTCAGAAATGAGATGATCATTTGAGGACAGAGGTTCAGGTCGATGATGGATCACAGGAGTGAATATCTGCACCCTATCTGATTATTACAAATTGTCCACAAACATACATTGACTTGGAGGAGTTGCAGCACCTCAGCGGCTGTTGTATTGTTTCAGCTGGTTGAGCTGAAGAGGGAGAGGAACAATAGAGGCCAATAACAATAATGTAGCTGTCAGGACTGTGAGGGAGGCGAGGTCAGTGAGGTGATTCAGTAAACAGGCCGGCCCAATTCCTTCCCATGGCCTCCTGGACTAACTGGACCAAGAATAAGTTAAACTGGACTCTGGATTTCACAAAGTCAGACCGAAATAATGAGTCCATATTATTGTTAGGAAATTAGCTTGGGCACCAACAAATCAAAATGAAGTTATTTTAAAGGTTCAGTGTGCAAGATTTAGGGATATTTATTGACAGAATATGGCAGAAATAGAAAATAATATTCATACGTATGTACGCAATAGTGTATAATCACCTGAAAATAAGAATGGTTGTGTTTCCATTTCTTCAGAATGAGCTGTTTATATCTACAGCAGGCGTGGCTCCTCTTCCAAGGATTCTTCTATGTTGCACCGCCATGCTTCTACAGTGAAATGTAACACTTTAAAATCTATGATGTTAACAAGAAAAAAATGTGCTTCTGTCTCTACATAAAAAATGCAGTCCGGGACTTAATCTGCATTTGTTTAAAATACAAGAAACTGTGCACTTTTTTTCCTTAACATGTATTTATGTAATCCCAGCTAACCTTCTTTTGTACAACCACACAACAAACATTTTATTGTTGAATTTACCCTGCAAAGTGGGTGGAGTCACATGCTTTCAAATGTGAGGTGCCTGTCACTCACCGCGAGGTCCGCCATTTTATGCAGCCACGGTTGCGCATTAACCAAACTCCTTGACAGAGGACAGTGTGGACTGAACTGCAAGGTGAGAATAAAGTTTGCAAAGTTAAGTTTGTTGTAGAAATAAAAATAAAGTAAACCAGAGGTTTTTCGTGAAGATCTTTTTAGCAAGTGGCTTTATACTAGAGGTCTGTGTTTTGTGTGTGTCGTGTCATGTCCCCAAACCGGACTCCCTCCGGCCCCTGGCTGCACCTAGAAATTCTGTCCATAAAAATAATGAACAGCCCTGCCAGAGTCCAACATGCACTGGGAACAGGTCTGACTTACTGCTGGCAATGTGAACCAAGCTCCTGCTCCAGTCATACAGAGACCGTACAGCCCTTAGTAGAGGGCCCCGGACTCCATACTCCCGAAGCACCTCCCACAGAATGCCACGAGGGACACGGTCGAATGCCTTCTCCAAGTCCACAAAACACATGTGAACTGGTTGGGCAAACTCCCATGAACCCTCAAGCACCCTGCGGAGGGTATAGAGCTGGTCCAGTGTTCCACGACCAGGACGAAAACCGCATTGTTCCTCCTGAATCCGCATTTTCTTTTAATCCATGAAGCACTTAATAATTCACTTTGATTAGCTATAACATGAAGAACCGATAATTAAGTTAGTGTATATTAAGAGAAACTTTCAGTTAACCCCCACTGCCCCAAGGGTAAATGTTAAGGAGCATTAGGGCAAATAGTTAAACCAAACATGAAATCAGTGGTTGTTAAGAATAGAAAATAAAATTACCTAAGGGAAGCTAAAAATTTATTTATTTTAACAATTTAAGTAAAATTAAAAAGTCAAACAATATACATAAATTTGAGCCAACAGTGCAGTACAGACTAAAAGTTGAGTGATAGTGACTGAAGTTGCAAATATAGAGCAAAAGTTTTAGGCAGGTGTGAGGAAATGCTGTAAAGTAAGAATGCTTTCAAAAATATAAAATTTAAATGTTTATTTTTATCGATTTACAAAATGCAAAGTGAGCCAACAGAAGAAAAATCTAAATTAAAATCAGTATTTGACATGACCACCCTTTTCCTTCAAAACAGCATCAATTCTTCAAGGTGCACTTGCACAAAGTCAGGGATTTTGTAGGATCATAGTCAGGTGTATGATTAGCCAGTTATACCAAACAGGTGCTGAAGATCATCGATTTCATATGCAAGTTGAAACAGTCATTAACTGAAACAGAAACAGCTGTGTAGGAGGCTTCAAACTGGGTGAGGAACAGCCAAACTTTGCTACCAAGGTTAGGTTGTGGAAGACAGTTTGATGTCACAGGTCAGACACCATGACAAGACTGAGCACAGCAACAAAACACAAGGTAGTTCTACTGCATCAGCAAGGTCTCTCCCAGCCAAAGATTTCAAAGCAGACTGGGGTTTCAAGATGAGCTGTTCAAGCTCTTTCGAAGAAGCACAAAGAAATGGGCAATGTTGAGGACCACAGACGCAGTGATCGGCCAAGGAAACTTAGTGCAGCAGATGAAAGACATTATTGCTTACTTCCCTTCAAAATCGGAAGATGTCCAGCAGTGCCATCAGCTCAGAACTAGCAGAAACCAGTAGGACCCAGGTACACCCATCTACTGTCTGGAGAAGTCTGGCCAGACATGGTCTTCGTGGAAGAATTGTGGCAAAAAAAAACCATACCTCTGACAAGGAAACTAGGCCAAGTGACTCAACTATGCACGAAAACAGAGGAACTGGGGTGCAGAAAAATGGCAGCAGGTGCTCTGGACTGATGAGTCGAAATTTTAAATACTTGTCTGTAGCAGAAGGCAGTTTGTTTGCTGATGGGCCGGAGAGCAGCACAATAATGAGTATCTGCAGGCAACAGTGAAGCATGGTGGAAGTTTCTTGCAATTTTGGGGCTGCATTTCTGCAAATGGAGTTGAGGATTATGTCAGGATTAATGGTGTCCTCAGTGCTGAGAAATACAGGCAGATACTAATCCATCATGTAATACCATCAGGGAAGCGTCTGATTGGCCCCAAATTTATTCTGCAGCAAGACAACAACCCCAAACATACAGTCAATGTCATTAGGAACTATGTTCAGTTTAAAGAAGAACAAGAAGTCCTGGAAGAGATGGTATGACCCCCACAGAGCCCTGATCTCAACATCATGGAGTCTGTCTGGGATTACATGAAGAGACAGAAGGATCTGAGGCAGCCGACATCCACAGAAGATCTGTGGTTTGTTCTCCAAGATGTTTGAAACAACCTTCCTGCTGAGAATTGATGCGGTTTTGAAGGCAAAGGGTGATCACACCAAATATTGATTTGGATTTTTTTTTTTTTTTGTTGGCTCACTTTGCATTTTGTAAATTGATAAAAATTAACAATTACATTTAATTTTTTGAAAGCATTCTTACTTTACAGCATTTCTTCACACCTGCCTAAAACATTTGCAGTACTGTATATACATGCATACACACATGAACACACATTTTTGTGATAATCCCTCAAATTTTTGTGACAAGTAATGGAGGCATTATATTTTACTTTATTGTCCCAAATGAAAGGGCAATGAAACCATAAACTTTAACCAGTGTTTTTAATAACTATGCATTAAAAAATGAAAATAGAGCTAAACATATATATGATAAACCTGAATTAAGAAATAATGATCGACTATACACAGAACACACATAAGGGTTTGAAAATAATGCCAACAACAATAATAATTATTTTCAGAAATCATAACCTTGTGTTTCATAGCATTAAAAGCAGCCCACCTGTGACAACTGCTGAAAAAGTCAAGAGGCCCAAAAGATTCTGGAGTGATGAACTGAGCTGATCGATTCCATGTTAGTGACGACAGTCTGCAGCACAGATCATCTGAAAGAATAGAAAATGTAGGTCAGTAGACTGGAATAATATAAGAAAACATGTCTAAGAAGATGGATGTGGGTAACTACATTTAAAACTGTGGAAAAACTCTGTTGAATTGAGGCCTAATCTATGGAAAGATGTTTAGATCATGGTAGTTTGATACTTGTCATTCATTACTTCCCCTTGCTCAACATTTTGCAAAAATCACGTGATGCACCGATTGTTGCCAAATGATTTCATCATTGTTTTTAATGGTCCAACCGAGTTCATCTCACAATTACATGTTTGACATTTTAAAGGTCATTCTCCACATGGATGATGAATTCACTCTGTCATGAACCACTTTTCATAAAAATAGCCACCAGAACAACAGCACACAAATAATTACAGCAAATAGTCAGGGACTCAGGTGGCCAGTTTGTCTCAGTTCACAGACAAAAAGGTCTGATCAGATCATCCCACAAAGAAAGGCTACAGGTTTTGAACACAATACCTTGGTAGTTTTTCATAACAATTATAAATTATTTGTGAGGAATAAATTAAACCACTTTAAAAAACCCAACACGTCCGTTTAATTCAACGTTTTAAAAAACACAAAACTAGGTTCATCATGTTCCATTACTTCAGTTCTAAAACCCACTTCGGGATTTTCCCGCCAACCATGATACCGAGTGTTTCTGTCCGTAAATCTACAATATTTTTAAACCATAGCGCTCTCACATTTAAAATAAAGAGGTGCACGATAAAGACTAACACTGCGAGGTTACGCAAATCAAGGTTCCTTTTAGACTTGACAATAGTGCGTTTGAGATGAACTTGCGCCCTTGCCTGCCAGAGTTAAACGAGATCAGGCGGTCGCAGCAGAGGTGGAGACAAAAAGCTGCAGTCAAACAGACTTAAGCGAACATAGGGAGGAGACACTGACATCCTGTTAGATCACCTGTATGTTACCTGTAGTTTGCAGACCACGTTCATAGCAGAAGAGTAGTGTGTCCTCGAAGCTGATGAAGTTAAAATAAAAGTGATCCCTTCTTTAATGGAACATCTGTTCTTTTCTAAAGCACTTTGTAACTGTTCGTTTGAATAAGTCATATAAACCATTATATTTATATTTTATACAGACACAAATACTCTGCTTGTTGACAGATTAAAACTTCATCGCACAACTAAGGCTAATCTATCAAGTGTTAAATACTGCATTACACAATTAGTATTTATACAACATGTGGTGTTTGTTGTCAAAACTAAGAGCCAATCGGAGCCTGTCAGCTCATCGATCAGTGACAGCCGGCGCTTGCAGTCGGTTGAGAGCAACTGCGGCACCTGGCTCTGAAAAACTGCGGCCGCCTCGATCTCGTGAGGTATTGTTGCCCACGTGTGCATGACGTCAGAGCAAAGTCGGGATCAAGTCAGACACAAATCTAACCACATGCATGTGCGGTGATCGCGGTGATCGATTCAGCGCAGGCCTGGCTCATCTCGAAACGCACCTACTAGTCAGTTCAGTTCAGTTCACACCAACAGAAAATCAAACACCACAAGTTTGTGAATGAAGAAAATAAACGGCAAAAAGAGGAAATGAAGACCTGGCTTTAGCCAACTCACCTGCCATAAGGGGAGATTATTGATCGGCTGGTTCCGGAGATATTTGGTCTTTTTGGAGGACTGACTTGGCGTTTTTTGGGCACGCCGGCGTCCAGACACCATCACTTCCCTTTTACCTCCATTATAAAGGAAGAGCCGTGGACCGACTACTCGAAAACCGGTATGTGATTGGATATCAGAATGGACAGGTGACAGGGGGGTGGGGTTAATGAATTTAAATTAATTAATTTTATCGGGGACAACGCATATCAATAAACATTACTATAAATATACCTGAATTAGGCCAAAAGCTAGTTTTATTGATCAGATGTAAAGTTGGCAACCTAAAATCAATATGAAAATTAAGAATGACATAAATTAATTAAAGAAATCTGCCTGATAATCTGGGACAGTTCACTTTGAAATGTGGACACTGTTTAAAAAGGCCTTTGCGTGATCACATACTCACCTCACCAACATTAGACATTATGAAGAAATGAAAAGAAAAGAAAACTGGATGAGAAAATGTTTAATTCATAGAAATTTCATGAACTCATTAACTGAAAATCAATAAAACGTCAGTACATTTCTTCATAAAGAATTTAAATAAAGCAAACCTTAAACATCACATATTTCTTTATATATATATATATATAATATATATTATTATTTAATTTTAGTAATATTTTATTCTCCTTTATTTCTTTATTTTATTTCTTTATCATTCTGTTGTATTATTTTATTCTTTATTATTCTTTTTCACTTGTAAATCTTTTATTTTCATATTTTAGGGGCCAGTTAATAAACAAGCATTAATAATAACTTTATTTACCCCCCCCCCAAAAAAAGTAAACATTAAAAGGCCCATAACTAGTTCTAAACTAAAACACTGTTTTAAACTGTCTTAGTTCAAAGTGACTTGCACAGTTTTATCTGACAATAGTCATATTTCTTATTCTGGATTCATGGAGAATCAGAGCTGCTCCAGGACTTCTAACAGGCAGGTTTAACTTGTGCTCACTGCTGTTTGTGAGGGAACATGAACTGTTTGTAATATCTAAATCAGGGGTGGACAAGCTTTTTCCTTTAAGAGCCAAAACTAAAACCTTGCTGTTGGGCCATGAGCCAAAAGCACACACCTGATGTATTAGTTCTGATACAGAATGATACTAAGATCCCAAGTTCCATTAACTTCCTGCACAAAGTTGCTCTATCCGTCTGCTCAGATTATGAAAAATAACTAATAATTAGGGATCCTATTTAAAGAGTTTTTCAGATTATTTTTGGGGGCTTTTGCCTTTGTTGGACAAGACAGGTGAAGGTAGAAAGGAAAGGTGAGAGAGGCAAAGGAGACGACAAACAAAATATAAAACAGTCTAAATAACAATGTGTATCTTTTTAAAAAAAAAAATTAAAACTAGAAACATCTGGCGGGCCAAATCAAACATTATGGTGAACCAACTTTGGTCCGGGCACCCCAGTTTGGGCAGCCCTGATCTAAATAAAGACACACAGGCTCTACAGAGGCCAGATGAGTCTGTTTTTTACTTTCAATAACTGGATTGTTTGAGACAATTTGTTTTAGAGGCATTTTTCATTCTCACTAAAGTTTTTTTTTTAACAAATTCTTTCTGCCTCTGCTGTTGTTTTCAAGATTCACTCCAGTCCTGGTGATTTCTAATCCATTCTGTGTTTCTGTGAGCACCAGACTGACCTGACTCTCATGCCCATGTTGCCATGTATCGCCACCCGAACCTGTAGCTGTTACTTTGTTGGCCAGAACAAAGACAGAAATACTCATCTAGCACGCACCACAAACACAGACAACACTGGATGCAGGAAGAACAACAGATTTTGCAGCATTAGATCTCTTTCTCTGTCAGTGTAACACACAGTGAGGAATGTATTGCTTCAACTGACTACATTTACCATCAGTACTGACTGGATAAACACGTGAAAAGTGTCAAAGTTACCCTTCAAAGGAGGGAGAGGTTAATCTTTCTGATCTTTTGATTCAATGTTAAAATAAAAATAATAATAAAACAGCACTTTGTGGAAAACTGTTACATGAGATGTTTTAAAGCATTTTTTATAACCAGAACTTTAAAATTCATGCACTAATTGCTTGCAATTAAAATGTTTAGTTAAAGGTTAAATCTGTAATGTATGTTTACAGTAAAAAATCATAATATGACCATGATATGTCATTAGAGATCATCAGTTCAGAGATTTTGTGCCGGAATAACCGTTTTGTTTGCCTGTTTCACTTTAATCAGAGTTCAAATTAATGCTGAATGTTCTCTGAATGAGTCAGTGTTTGTTGATGAGTCATAAGAAATCATTAATAATCTTGTAGAAGACGTAGATTTTATAACATTTAAACTGAACAAAATGTTAATGGAATTTGGCAGACAGTGAGACAGGCAGTCACTGATCTCAAACTCCAGAGTGTGTATTTTCAGAGCAGTGTTTCAGGACAACCAAACACTAGCTCTAGATACGTCCTTTGCGTTTTTGTGAGAGTTCTGCGGCCACCATAGGTTCTCCCGCCTACGTGGTGGGGGAGGGGAGACAAGGTGTTTGCAATCTGCAAGCACACTTCTAGATGCCATTAAATCTTACACACTGGGATGGGTGTAGCAATTGGGTATTATCATAAAGTGTCATCGAAATTTATTTTGTCTGAGGCAGTTTTATAACTATATTTGTCAGTCTGGTCCCTATTCTCCCATGTTTTAAATCTAAGAGACCAATGGGGACAACAACTTTTGAGATTAGTCCATGTATTCAGATGTCCAACAATGTACACTAAATCCTTGTGGGGAAATGTTTCCAATCAAAGTACGTCCACCAAAAAGTGCTTGTTTTTTTCTACACTACAGCTCGAGATCGTGTTATTATCTTAAGTGTCAGCAAACCTTGATGGAACATTAATGAAAGGAATCGCTACAGGATATAAACATTCTTTAGTATATGAGAACATATGTATTTTCAACCAAAAGCCGAAAGTACCATGAGTTTATTACAAAGAGATTTTAAATCATGGTGGAAACGCTTAGTCAGAACTTTAGAAACATAAAAACATGAAATCAAGAGAATGGTCGTAGTATTTTTGAAAATTCGTAACTTAGAATAGATTAGAATATAAAACAAAAGGACCAGACAATGAAGTTAAAATAAATCAAAAACAAAAGTGAGCACAAATGAGACAATAGGTAAAAGAATAATAAGGCAAGGAATCCGAAAAGGAGAACAATTAAGTGTAACAGAATTTCTGGAGTTAGTGTAGTTCGAGTGATGCAGTTAGGGAAATATATTTATGCTGTATTAAAAACACTAGGGGGCGCTGATGCGACAGTAACTGGATGGAATCTGCCGAAGGGAAGAAGAAGAAGAAGAAGAAAACCCGGAAGGAGGGTTTGTTTTGGTTTTCCTTGCGGCGGGAAAGCTCACCACGCAAAAATAACAAACCGAACAGTAAGTTTTTTAATTGCATGTCTAATTTTGGCAGCATTGGTTAGTAGATATATAAACATAACATCAGCTAAATAGAAACGTTAAAGCTGCTCACCATCGGAAACCCTCTCCAGCTGTTCATGTGAGAAGAAAGCGTGGCTGAAGACGGTCAGTAAACTTCTTCTAAAGTACAATTTCACACATTTTAAAGGGGTTCAGCGCAGTTTTGTGTCTCACGATCTTGCTGACAGTGTTTCCAAATACGTAAACTGCTCTTATTGGATTATGAATTAACCGCAATTCAATAAGTTAAAAGTCTGCAGTAACAGTAGCAACATTTAACGTGTTTTTAAAGCTGACAGATCATTCACTCATAAATGACTCTGACAAAACATTAGAAACAAATCCCAGAATGATGCGTTAAAATTCAAGAGAATCACAGCCTATATTCTGCAGAATGACCAGAGAAACTGAACAGTATAACCTTACTTTCTGCAGGATTTATTGCGTTTCACACTTAATAGATCTTCACTTAATGAATGTTAATTCATGCACGCGTGTTCATTAAGGCGTGCATCAAGTCAGCTGGGTTTCAGTTACATAAATGTATTTATGTAACTGTATTATGAATGTGTGGATCTGATGACCAGTTTGATTAACAAGCTTCATGTTTTTGTGATGTTTATATATCTGAAATGATCTTTTTTTGTGCATTAATTCAAGCATTGAATCATCATGAGTCATGCGTTAGTTGAATATTACTTAAGTGTATGATTTATACCATTATTGTAAAGTGTTACCGCGCTCAAGCTAGTGATGGTGGAAATTAAGGCTTTCTGAATATCTGTGAAGAAATTGTGTTGAAAGTGGTTCGCTGTTTCATAGTATTTTGTTCAATTATCCATAAATCTTTTGTTTATAAAATGGCCACAACACAAAAATTGTCAAATTCAGAGTCCAATATACATTTTCAGATGCTTCAAATGCTCATTTCACTTTCCAGAATCCAGTGTGATATTTTCAAATTGCTTCTTTTGTCCAGCCAACAGGCCAAAACCCAAAACTCTTCCATTACAACCATAAATGACAATGCTGCAAATGACAAATCCTCACGTTTAAGAAGCTGGAACCAGCAAATATTTGACTTTTTTGATTGCAAAATGACTGAAATCATGAGAATTGATCTGAATTGATTAACAAAATAGTTGGCAGCTAATTTTATTTCAGTTGACTGATGAATTAGTCAGCTAATCATTGCAGCTCTATTCTGCTTATAACATTAGTAACAGGGCACCTCCTGTATATTTGACATATATTAAGAACTGTCCCCTCTGTCATTCCTCCTCTTCCACCAGGTGAGACATTTTGACAATGTCGTCCAAACAGCAGGATGTGGTCAAACCTGACATCTCTCCAGTTCTCTTCATGTCTGTGGACGGTGAACCCATGACCTTCTTCTTACGACCGGGTCATGTTAAATGTAAACTCCAGCCTCTCATCACAGCTGGAGGAGGGATGCTGTGCAATGTCCAGCAGCCAGGGGCGATCCTGCTGATGGACCCAGAGGAGAGATTGTCTATACCTGAAACCACTGCTCACTGGTAGGTGCTGGACTGGGCTGCTGTTGCTGCAGAAAGGATTTACGTCAGGAGGAATACTCTTGATAAAAAGAAATCTACACCGCTGTACCTCACAAGATTATTGCTTGGGTCTGATGGGTTTATTCAGCCAATTTATCTGTTATATTTTCTGCTCAGTGTTGAAGCACATCACATCACATGTAGCAGAGAGGTACTTGCACAGTGAGCTCTTGGAGATGTGAACATGGAGTGATCAGTTTCTAAGACAAAGTTTTTATTCTAATATGTTAATAAAATGCTCACTTGTGTTATATGACTACTTTTGAAACTGCAGCACAATATTAAAAAAAACATAATATTTTATTCATGGAAGTTTTAATCAAATCTTGAAAGCTGTGGAGTGCTCCAACAATATTAGACAATTAAACAGCATGTTGTTCTGTACATGGGAGCTTTTTCAGGTTAAACATACTAACCTCACATTAGTTGTATCATTTGCTTGAACAGAATATTCACTGCAAAGTTTGTGACACCTTAATACTGTTACTGGAAAAATACGGATGCAGGATAAATTTCAGGGCTGAAAAATTAGTGGCCCGATAATGGGAAATTTATTTATATATTTTTGTCCGATGATGGATTCAAAGCTGATAATTATCAACTATAATAATATCTGTCTTGACAAATGACGTCAAAGTATTTAATTTGCATTCTTAGGCAAAATGTCTTTAAAAGCCAAAGTATGTTTGTGAGTTTTTTTGATCAACTTTTCTAGAAAAACTAAAAGAACATTTGATGAGTCAGAACTTCTTAAAATACAAAAATTATCCATGTCATGATGCCTGGTTGCATATATATTGAAATGGCTTACTATACTTAAGTCAAATTATTTTATTTATTTAGTCAAACAAAATCACAATTTAACTCAAGGGGCTTTACAGTCTGTACACCGTCTGTCCTTAAACCCTCAAGATCGATAAGGAAAAACTCATCCAAAAAAAACAACAAACCTTATAACAAGGGAATAAAAGTAATTTACTGACTATTGCTTCCTTTCTAATGACAGAACCCTTTTAAGCTTCAGCACAGTCAGTTCAAGCATCGTCATGGATATGTATGTGATCACCTACATAATTCAATTTAGCAGATGTTGTTACTGTGCCACTAACATTAAAAAGAAGTCAAATCACTGTCTGTTTCCCTCTCAGGTACGTGTCCACCCAGTACATTCATGACTGTATTGACAAGGACGAACAGCTGAACTTGGAGGACTACAGGTTAAGTCCTGAAGTGGTCCTGAGACAATCTACCAGACTCAGCAATAACAAGGAGAACTCGCCTGTATACTCAGGAGGTATGATGGACAGATCTAACTTTATTTTGTGTAAGGAGTGTAATCAAAGATTCTCACATTTAGCCATATTGATTCTGTATTAAGGTAGATTTGAGCAACCCTCAAAAGAAAAAAAAAAACTGTTAAAATCTTGTTAAATAAAAAAATCTGCACTGGTTTTGTATTAGTTGTACCATTTATTATTAAAATGGGATTTTTTTTTACTCTGTTACTTTGTTTTAAATCTTCTTGTGTATAAACCCTCTGTCATTGTTTCACTGTAAGCAGGCCGGGTTCCCTACACAAATGAAGATGATGCTGCCATTTTGAGTTATGTCAACAAGCACAAGACAGAGATCGGGGGAAACCGGCTTTGGCGGGAAATGGAGAAGCAGCGTGTGACCAGCCACAGCTGGCAGTCGATGAAATACAGATACAGAGCGAAGACTGGCAAAGAGACAGTCAGAGGTCGAGGAGGTGTCAACAACAGAGGACGAAGCAGCAGAGGCAGCAGAGGGAGAGACCAAGGCAATTAGCCAGGTAAATTTGGCTTAAATTTTTCTCTGTATCACATGTTTTTTTCAACATTAAGAGGCAGAGTTTTCAAGTACAGTACAAAAGTCCAGTGTAATCCAAGTCAGGACAGAAGTCCTGCAGTACATCCAACATTTTTAAGCTTTAAATGTTCAGGTTTTGTTGACACAGTGTCAAGAGAGGTGCTTATTCAACTCTGGTCATATTGACATCAGTTGTTTTGGTGGTATATTGTACTACAATATTACAGTGTGCTTTTCTTTCCCCTTCCCTTCTCTTAAGTGCAACAATGATATGAGTCACCGTTCAGTATAGTACAGCTCTAACAGAGAGCCAGCCATCAATATGCCCAAATAATACAAGGAAAACAATGATCTTGTTAGCAGTTTTTAATGTGTTATGAATCATTTATTGGACAAGCCGCCCACAGGTCTGTGTTTTCAGACGAGGACTTTCAAGATTTCAAAATTCCCCTCTATGGTAAAAAAAAGTCCGAGTAATGTTAATATTGCAAGATTACATGATTACACTGACCATCAGTAAAATAATCAGGCTTCCCCAAAAAATGATGAGTCAAACTGACTCACATGTTGTCAGTCGGGTCTCTGCACTTTTGTTTTTTTAGCTGTTATTGTACACAGAGCAGTGCATGAGCAACAGCATGGCAGGCTGTAAATGTTCAAAACCAAGTCTCAAAATGACCACAAGTGGAGAAGGATAATAGAAATGGAGGGCAGTGTGACACTGGACAGCATGAGGCAGGGCTGTTGGCAGCTGATTGCGCTGTCGGCAGCCCGTCAGAAGAGACGCTCTATGGTGAGCTGGGAATTTATTACTGGACTGTGAGGAGGACGCACACTTTGACTTTCTCTGACTGTGTGGAAATTGTGGTTTGTCCAATGTTATTAAATTGTGAAATGGAGAAAAATTTAGACAGTTTCAATTTCAATATAAAAAAAAAACCTGGTTGACATCACAGAGGACGCGACACCACTGGATGGTGACAAATAAAAAAAATACTTGCTTGGAAGTCTGAGTGTAGCTATTAGGAAAGCAATTATGAGGAAATGACTTAAGCCAGAATACAATATTATTTATGACATGTTTATGAAATATGTGTGTTTTCCCAAAACACCTATCTTTTGTTTAAATTTGTTTATGTAATTTATATGTGTGTACACATTTTATTTTTAACGCAAGTGAAAAAACACCCCATATTTTATTTTTGTGTTCCATAATTAGACTGTAAAATGCTGCAAAGTTGGATCACTCTGTAAAGGTATTTAACTAAAGACTCTGTGATCTGCTGTGATTATGTGATTCTAAATAAAGGTTAAAAAAAGGACATGAAGTATATAGACATGTTCTAAAGTTTCTCATGTGATGTGACTGTTCGCAGTTGAAGAAAATCAAAAGACAGAGGCTGAAAAACCTGCCAGTGCAGAAGGTGCAGCTTCTCCTCAGACACATTCAACCGAAGCAGACCTCACACAGGTATTAACCAGAGCCCACTGCTCCCAACAAACACCACAGTTAAAGGGATAGCTCTGATTATTTGAAACGGGTTTGTATGAGGTACTTAATCACAGTCAGTGTAGACGGCGGTCGACAGTTTGTAGAAGAAACATAAAAAAAGTCGATATCAGTTTAATTATACACTATATTTCAAATATTTTCACCACCTTACCTTGCTGTTAGACAGCCTAGAACCTCCCGTTATATAAGCCAAATATCACTCTTTCCAATTTTTCCAGACTTCTTTGGCAAAAATGGTAATTTTATCTCACATAACACAGGAGTTTCTGGTTTACTGCTGCCTCAATCTGTTAGTTTATTTCTGTTATTTTGTGGCTTTGGTGTTTTGAAGGGGTTAGTTTGGATTCATCAGTCACGCAATAACACAAACAAACTAACCGATCGAGGCAGTGGGTGACCAGCAACCTCTGTGTCCTGTGAGGTAAAATTACTGTCTTTGCTATAAGAGTCTGGTTGAGTGAGAGAGAGTGATATTTGGCTTGTATACCTGTGGTTTTCTTTCAGAAAAGGCGTTCTGATGGCAATGTGAAGTAGTGAAAATATTCTTTATTTAGTTTACACTTAAACTGATATAGATTTTTTAAAATAAATAATCCAAATTCCTTTAAAGTAATTCATTATTATAACATGTTATTTATTATTAGTTTGTATGCGATGTAATAAGCCAGTTTGGTGTCTCCACAGATTGACGTCCAGTCCATACCAGCTGAAAGCTCACAACCAGAAACTGCAGGAGCTCAAACATCAGTCTGTCCCAAAGATGAAGAGCAACATGTGAACCCACAACAAGAAGAACAACCAGACGAAAGCACACAAGTAGAGACTGTAGAAGCTGAAGCATCTAACTCCTCCCAGCCTGAGGGACCTGGTTTGGACCCACCGACAGATGCTCATCCTATTCCAGCTGAGAGCGCAGAAGAGGATGAATCACAAACAATCATCACTCCACAAAAACAAAGCATGCCAGAGGACTCTCCTGCAGCTCGGTCCCTGCCCGGCACCTCCTCTCAGAGGAAGCCGAGAGAGAAGCAGAGGGCCTCCCCCAGGCTGAACCAAACACAGCGTCCATTAACGCGCAGGCACCTTCAGCTCGAGAAGTCACTGTCGCCTCAAACTTATGGAAAAAAACTCAGATCATCATCAAATTCTGCCGAGCAACCATCGTCATCTCCCCAACCCTCAAAGAAAACTAAAGTTAACTCGGATAAATCTGCTCTTCACAGCGACAAAACAGTCGACCAATCGCCGTCTAAGAGAGCCAGAGGAAAGAGAGCAGCAGGAGTGTCAGAGAGTCAGCAGGAGGAAAGTGGACAAGCAACTGTCTCTGAAACAACACAAGCAGGTTTGTCATAACGAACAAAGATGGCAGTTTAATATCTCTACAAGATTTTATACCTCAGAGATTCTATCAAATGTTTTGTTTTGCAGAAACAGAATCTGTTTCAGTGCCACAGAGAGGAGAGAAGAAAAAAGAAAAGAGAAAGCTGGGGATTCTTGAGTTGGCAACGAAGGAGTTTGAAGACGAAAGTGAGGTAAGAAACTGCACAGATTTCAAAATATCACACTTATTACTGCAAGGCAAAGCAGGGCAACGTTATTTTAAAATGCATGCAAACACCCACCCACTCAAAGACAGTAGAGGCCACATCCAGCACACAGACTCGCACATCCAGGAACTAATCATGAACCTGAGAAAAAAGAAGCATTTTCAGTGTGCTTTTAAATGTGACCCCAGGAATATACTGGGGAGAAAAAAGTATTGTATAAGACGTACTTCAGAGAAAACAGGTACAGCATTTATATATTTTCTAGGCTTCTCTGACACATTTAGACATAGTTACTCCTTCAGTCATCCCCCAAAAGGAACATTCATCATTCTACAATAGAGTGTTATTTAATGCCTATATTTTCAAACTGTGATACGTGCACCACTGGTGGTACCTGATCTTCCTCCAGTGGCACATAGAGGAATGTTATATTTAAAAAAGAAATTAATTTATTTTTTTTCTTTGCTGCAACATGGGCCTTTTTCAGCATAACGCAGTTTTTTAGCACAAAATAAAGAGCAACATTCAAAATCACGCACAAAATAATCAAAAACTGACAAAAAAAGCAAAACAAAACAACAGAAAGAAGAAAAAAGAAAAAAAAAAAAAATTTACACCCAGGTGAGGAGAGAATGGGGGCAGACTGAGATGAGGTGGTACGCAGTTTAAAAAGGTTGAGAAACACAAATGAAAATAAAAAAACAGTCTTCCAAAAGAAAATCTTTCTATGAGCCATATTCATCAACATTGAAATGGTCTAATTTTGTTGTGTTCAGTGACAAAGTGTTGTTTCAACTGATTACCTGGTGTCTGCTTTTCAAAGCATCAGTTTTATTTGTTAAATTGATGCTTAATAGAATATTAAGATGGGAAGCACTTTCAGAAAACTCTTGACTGTGATTAAAGGTCTGAATGAAAAGTCTGGATTGAAAAGATTATTTAGTGTTATTATGTTCGTTTGACAAGTTTAATCAGTTTTATGTTAGTAATGGATTCCACTTATAAATAGTTTTATCATTAAATGAATTTAGTTGCTATTTGGACTACAACTAACAATTATTTTCATAATTGATTAATCTCCAGACTATTTTCTCAATTAATTGTTTGGTTTATTCTGACATTTTAAAAACTGGGAATGTTATTATTTGTGCTTGACTTAATTGATTATCAAAAGGTTTCAGATTATTTCTGAGCCAACAAACAACTGACTTCAGCTCGAGTTGCTATTATCTCTTGCTTCCTTTTTTGTTTTGTCCTATTTTCACATGGAAAAATCCTGAGTTGATCTTTAAATATTTAAACTGTTGTTCCTGTCTCTCAGTCTGATGAGGACAAAGCTGCAGGTCTCCAAAACCCAACAGAAACAGTGACACAGACAGAACCACCCATCCCAGCTCCAGCCGCAGCTGCGTCCACACAGTCCACCTCTGAACCTGGACCTGTCCTCCAGAAGGACGTCCAGGAGACTCAGGCCCCCAGTAGAAACTGCCTACCAGAGACAAGCTGCCCTCAGCCTGCAGCCACTGAGCCTGCAGCCGTCAGTGTGACCTCCAAGGCCCACCTGTTCATATTCGACGGTGAATCTCAAGAGGAAGAAGACTCTCAGTCTGTCATTGGTGACAGTACAGCTGCTCCAGTCAACCCACAGCCAACAGTGAACAAAGACGCTCATTTCTCATTGACTCAGGTCAGCTGGAAGAGGACATGCAGCGAATCAAAGATCTGATGAAGGAGACGAACCAGGTGAACACTGTGGTGCAGAAGATAAACATTTTTGTTTGCAGTGTGATCGAGAGTTGATGTCGTTTTGTTCTTGACAGACAGTCAGCATCCTAACGAGCAACAGGACTAGGGGTGTGAATATTCAAGCTGGAACTTTTCCATGGGAATTAACAGGAATTTATGGGAGTCTTGACAGTATTGTGGGCTGCACATGTAACAGAAGAATTCACTGCATGTACATGTTACTGATTTTGTTTTTATAGAAGAAATGAAATGAAATGAGATGCTAGTAAATTAATTGCACACAAAGGCAGCAACGTTATCAATAGAGGAGTAAATAATCTAGACAATATTCATATTTTAGAAGCTGACAATTTTGTCCTAAAATGACCCAAAACGATTGATTTAAAAAAATAGTAAGTGGTGGTAAATTAAATAATTGTTGCAGGTCCACTGCACATGTGATGGAGGAGTGTTTTGATGAATGCAGTGCATGGTTACAGTTCAGTTAAACTAGAATACTTTTAACTAGAGCTGTAATGATTAATCAGTTAATCAATTATTAATCCATTATTAAATTCATCACCAACTATTTTGATAATTGATTGATCAGTTTGAGTAATCTTTTAATGAAAAAATGTTAAAATTCTCTGATTTCAGCTGATTTCAGTAAATGTGAATGTTTTCTTTTTTCTTTACTCCTCTCTGGCAGTAAACTGAAAATCTGTGTTATAAACAAAACAAGACATTTTTGGACGCCATCTTGGACTTTTCGTAAACACTAATGAATATTTTTCACCATTTTATGGACCAAACAATAATTGATTAATGGAGAAAATGATCAACAGATTTATCGATAATGAAAGTAATTGTTAATTGCAGTCCTATTTTTAATCAAAACATGCTATAAGATCTAGTGTTACTTTTTCTTGTGTATTTTCCTCCCAAATAAGTAGAAGATACAATCTGTTTCATTGAAATTGTTGCAAAATTTCCAAATTCCTGAGCTTATAAGGTCCAGTGTGTTAGTTTACAGTGATTTATTGGCAGAAATGATACCTTAGAATGAGCGTTTTATATCGACAGAGGGTGTAAGTCCTCTTCCACTGAGGTCGCCATGTTGCACTGCCATGTTTCTACAGTAGCCCAGAACGAACAGAACAAACACTGGCTCTAGACACAACCTTTCATGTTTTTTGTGGCCACCTTGGAAGGGGAGGAAAAGCAAAGTGTTTGCGATCTGCAAGTTCACGGCTGCCACTAAATCCTACACACTGGTCCTTTAACTTCCCTCGGAAATGTTTTTGGGAATTTACGGACCCTCTGCAGCCCAAAGCAGGACATCGATCTTTAATATGCTACAGTTTTATTCTCTTTATTCTTGATTATATTCTCTTTGGTCATATTATATCATTTTTAACCTCTCCTGACTATTTCTGTTGTAGGACTTGGTCAGTGTGACCAAAGCGCTTTGAAGACCAGCGGGGACTTCTCTGATGCTCTGAATCTGCTCAAGAATCCCAACTCCTTTTCAGGACCGTTTTGGAAACGCTGTGATGACGATCTTCTGCACTCAGCTGATCCTGTCGTCCGACAGCAGCTGCAAGAGAAATTCAGCGAGGATGCCGTGGCCAAAAGGATTGTGTTCCTCGAGTTAGAGGGATGAAAATGAAGCACAGATTAGCAGATAGAAAGGAGGAGAAACGTTGTTAGGTAAAAGGTCAAGGTTATTATTGTTTGCCATGTTCAACATCTCTATCTGGGGAAAGAATCTTAATCTGTTTAGCAAGAAAATACCATTTCATTTTATGTTTTTCAAAAAATGTGTTATGTTTGTTATGTTTGTGTTCATCAAATTGCATAATAAATAGTTGAGTACCATGTAAAAAAAACTGCTTTACATTATGAAATAAGTCTTTTTATATGTGTTGTTTTTCACAATCCATTTGAACAAATTCTATTCATATTAACAGAAAACCACTTCAGCCTTGTGTGAAATCTGTGACAGGAGGAGCTCTAGTGGAAGCAAATTAGTAAAAACTCAGAAAAAATGTTTAGGTCAAAATTAGCTAAATTGTTTCCCTTTAACCAAAAACAGTTACTGTTGTAAGTGGAGCAGAATTTATGGAAGCCCATTTTGACCAATGTGTTGAAAAAAAGATCCTGTAATTCTCAAACTGTGGTACATGTATCACTGGTGGTACATAAGCTCCCTCTAGTGGTATGTGGAGGAGTGTCTGAAATATATAGAAATAAATATATAGATCACAATGACTAAGATACTAACTCTGAGGGCTGAGGACTAAAAACAATATTGTTTACAGAAACACATACCCCAAATATAAATTACTTTGACTACAGCACAGATGGTCCATAATAATCCTAATAATAATTAAACTTGAATTACGTAATGCTTTTCAGAACAAGGCGAGAGATGTTTCCCAAAACACAAGGTGATCTGCAATCAGGTAGAACAAATATATTTCTAAAAATAGTGAAATGAGAATGTGAGTTAAAAGTTTGATAAAATAATGAGGCACAAAGCCCTGTAGAGTTTTAAAAAAATTAAACATTTTAAATGAATTATAAACTATGCAGAAACCGGTGTAAGGATGACCAAAATATTGTGATCTTTCTTTTTTATGTACACAAATCCTGATGTCTCTTTTACCTCTTTTATTTATGCTAGTAGGGTATGAAATTATACTTTCTCAACACAAAAATCACTGTCTGAACCCATGCAGCTGACTAAGAGATTATATTGAGTGAAAAGTATAAAAAGGAAGCTAATCAGCCTTGATTTTTTTTATCCAATCCACCATTTTATTTCATTTCACCCCCAATATCAATTGAGTACATTCATAATGTTGAAACAATCTGCCCTCAGACCCACGTGAATACACTGTATCAATAGTTTAAACACAAATGATAATAAATCCACAAACCTAAGAGAGAAGAGCAATTAAATTAAAGCAGACAAATCAACCACTTAAAATAAAACCCAAGAGGATGCAAATGAAAACACAAAGACCGGTATCCAACACAGTTCAGTAGATTTTACCCAAATATGGCCACAAGTATTGCTGCACTTTTTGTCTCCCCATCATGTTTATGAAATTAAACAAAGCAATAATAATGATGACATCTGACAGGTGTGTCGATGAACATGTAAAACTCTACGTTGACACGATTTAACCATATAATCCCAGTGCTACACTGATAAAAACCAATCGTATAAAAACCCTTTTTAGTATGAAACATTCACATCCACCAGGACCTCATTTACATACGCCGTAGGTCACATACTGTAAGTTGGTCAGGTAAGAACCCGTTTAGTAAAGCAAAACATACCAAGGTTCCAATAAGTGACAGCACACCATATATCCCTGGATTTAAACAGCTACTTTTTTTTTTACTCCGCTTCCAATCAAGCTACATTCATTAAGGAGGGTTGCTACAGTTTTATCGTTGGGATTTGACCTGCTTCAAGAGATGAAACTGGAGATAACACACTTAACGTAACGTCTCATAGTTTGGAGGAGTCAGGTAAATGTGTGCAAACTAACACGTGTGTGGTAGGCATGTACAAACACTGAGACTTTCCAGAGTTAGTAGGATCGATAGCTTGATTTACATCTTTGTCATGTTACTGTACACTTTGCTTTGGTTGGCTGGTTAGTGTGATGGTCAGAGTGGTGTGGGCTACAATCTCAACAAGGAACTATGTTGTTTCTGGATGTCAACAGCCGTACAGTCAATCAATAAATAAAGCGCTTGATGTCATCGATACAAAGTACAGTACCAATAAAAGAATGGCTCTTTGTTACTTATCAGGCTGGTTTTACATCAACGCAAACATAAAAGGATACGAAGGTTCTCTATAAGTCCTCCTCTCTCTTACATAATCAATTAGTCTTTATTATGGTTGAGCTGATCTGGTCAATAAGTGACCAAAATTTCTGGATCAAGTTTAAAGGGGCAGTTCACTCCAAAAATACATAAGCATTTCTCCTCTGGTCTTTAGTGCTATTTATCCATTCATGTTTTGGTGTGAGCTGCAGAGTTATATAGATATCAGCCTTTTCTTGAATAAAATGGAACTAGATGGGCTCATCCTGTGGTGCTCAATGTGCAAAAAAAAAAAAAAAAAAGATTAATACTCAACAGCAATGCCTCGTTAAAGAAATCATGACCTGGTAACTCAAGATAATCCACAGACCTTGTTGTGAGCAGTTTCGTGTAGGAGCCGTAGGCGTACTGCAGCCAGACTGAACCGGAAAAACACACAACCACTTTTTTCTTCAATAGAATGTTTGCAGTTCACATAATGGAGTGAAAAGCATCTTTTCCCAGTTGTTTTCTACAGGCAGTAAGTGTTTTGCAAGCTGCTAATGTCCCCCGGATGAGACAAAAGATCCAGTAACAACAAATTGATTGAACTTTCATTTGCAGCAGAGAAAGAGCGTAATATTCTCAACATGATAAAACTATTCATAAAGTCGGTCAAACATTTGTGTGATCAGTGATAGTTGAATAATGTATGTACTTTGTCACCGTAGGAACAGCGATTAAATCACCTGAAATGAGCAATCATTTAAGCGTGTGCATGCATCATAAGCACTAACCTCTATGAGTCCATGCACGCTTGCTTTTGCACTGTGATACGGTTGGTGGATGTATTTCAGTTGAAAGAAAATAGGTCCTGCGTGAAACTGCCCTCAACAAGGTCTGTGGATTATCTTGAGTAACCAGGTCATGATTTTTGGAAAGAGACGTTGTTGTTTTTCAAATGTATTTTTGTGGTGCTTTCAGTACCGCAAGTCGAGTGCTGTCTTGTTTAATAATACTGAGGCGAGAGAAGGCAGACATCTCTCCAGCCAACATGCCCAAAACTCCGCAAGTCACAACAAAAAAATCTAGATCAGGGCTGTCAAACTCAATTTAGTTCATGGGCCACATATGCCTAATTTAATCTCAAGTGGGCTGGACCAGTAAAACCATTACATAATAACGTATAAATAACAACACCTCCACTTTCTCTAAGTGTAAAGAAGTACAGGTACAGTCTGAAAATTAATTCATTCATTTGTCAGAGCACACCGTTTCTGCAGCCTTTAGCATGGATGTCTTCACAAACTCGCCCTCAGAGGAAGCAGGGCTTTGATGCTGATGCTATTTCGCAAGCAATAAGTTCTTTCACAGCTGCATGATCACTCAACTATGGATTAAAAAAAAAGACTGCTGCTGCAAGTCTGATATTGGTGCTGAATATTAAATTCTTTCAGCACTAAACGATGCTGTGAACACACTCAGCACACTGGCTTCCCATTTACGCTATGTGAGGAAATTGGAACTGGTCCATTGTTCTTGGAAAAACTGACACTCTGTGTCCACAGGCCTCTTTTTTGACAAAAATATTCTCCACTGGTGGTTCCTGCATGAACAGCCTAATAGCCTTAGTGTTGTGTCACATATGTAAGCATGTGGGATCAATAATAACGTAGCCAGTGTAGGGACTGCTGCTGCTATTAGACATCACAACCCGCAGTGGACAAATCAGGAATAGCAGTACATTTTAGTGAAAAATTGGAATTAATGACTTCTCTGCAATTATCATCCAGTGGGCCAGACTGGACACTTTGGTGGATCAGTTCTATTTGTTTGACACCTCTGATCTAGATGGATAAATAGCACTACAGGTTCAGAGGAAAACTATGTCTTTTTGACTTTGGGCTGTACTGTCCTTTTAATTGTCCTGTAAAATAATAAAAGCAGAATATGGTGATAATAACACACTTTTTGGTTAACATAGAATGATTAAAAAACAGTGAAAAATACATCTTTTGCCACAAATACAATTAATTAATGATTAGGATAGACACTGTTTTGATTAAAAACGTAGCGCACAGTCTGCATTGCAGCTATTTAGTTCAAAAAAATAATGTTATAATAAAAAAAGACCCATAGCTCCTTTTGTCCACACAAACATGCTGAAATAACAAAAGGCCTGCATTTTTAACATTCTGCTTCTGTAAAACTTCAAGATAGAAGTAGCACTTAATCTTTGATCCAGCAAACCGTACATACATTATAATACAAAGAGGTGATAAAAAGATCACTTCTGTCCCCATGCGTCGACCAGTTTCTACGCTAATCCAGCGAGAGAGCACTGAAAAGCGAAGTTGTGAGACATCTCAAGTCTGTTGCAAAAAGACTAATATGAACAAAAAGGCCTCTGGGGTGTACGATCACATGCCTACAGCCCTCTATGTACAATCTGACACTTTTAGCCCCGATTCAGAAAGCAGGATGTGCTGGAACAGAGTCCCCGACAGGACAGCAGGTATTATACTCAAATGAAACCACACATAAAGCACAGAAAGAGTTTCTACAAAGTTAAAAAAAAAAAAGTATGATGGTCAGCTATGATGATTAAATGAAAGAGAAGCTTTTCAGAATGTGTCCTTTGGTTTTGCTTATGATGCTGGAGGGCATTGTTTAGCTTTGACAAGTAAATTTATTTCCTTTATAGAAACTATTGGACCATTTAAATGATATGTCACACAGAACATGATGTGCACAAACTAAACCGCAGTTGAGAACAATGTTTCCTCAGTAAATACATCAGAATTAGGGATGCACCGATAATGAAATTCTAGGACGATGCAGTGTTTAAGAAATTGCTGATGCAGATGTTTTTGTGGTTATCTCCACCAGGCATGGACATGGAGGGGATGGAGCAAATGCTTGCGTGTGTGCTTGCATGCTTGAGTGACCTGCAGCTTATCCACAGCTAATCTAGCGTACTAATGGACCGATCAGCCAAATTTCTTTGTGCACATTCATGACTGAATCCTAAAGGTCCTCTGCGAGGACAGGCATTGTGTTTTCAGGTCATGCCATTCTTGTGAACTTGATATCTCAAGAACGCCTTGAGGGCACTTCTTCAAACTTGGCACAAACAACCACTTGGACTCAAGAATGAAATGATTAGATTTTAGTTGTCAAAGGTCACAGTCACTGTGACGTCATGTCTGCCCCATGCTTATGAATGCAATATCTCAAGAACACTATAAGGGACTTTCTTCAAACTTGGCACAAATGTCCACTGGTCAGAGGTGAACTGTAATCTCACACTGATCCTGCTCACGTACACACAATAACTCAGGAATGCTTGTAGGGAACTTTATCAAATTTGATACAAACATCACTTGAACCAAGGAGAACTACTTAAATTTTGGTGGTCAAAGGTCAAGGTCATGTGACCTACAAAAACTTTTGGCCATAACTCCGAATTCATAAGCTAATTATGAATTTCACACAAGTAATGCTGGAAAGTAATGGCATGGCACCCGTTGCCCTCTTCAGTCATACCAGAATTGTGTCCAGCCAGTGGCTTCAGCAGCTGGATATGACAGCTACAGCTGTCAAAGTCTGACCACAAATAACCAACACAACATTTAGTGAGTACAAAATTTGTGCAACACAACAGATAAACATCGGCCACTGCCATCCTTGAATGTCATCTTATTTGAAGATCCACGAGATGAATATTGACTGATGCCAGTGTTCAGCTGATAAATCGGTGCATCCCTAATCAGAACCAGAACAATGCACTGCCTGTTTCAGCAGCATGTAGCATCCAGCAGATGTTGATTATAGTCATGAATGAAGATAGTCCCTTCTCGAGGGGGCACTGTTCCAGTTTTTACTGTTGATGTCCACGAAAAAACACTCAAACGCACAAACAAAAAGAGTTCCCAAAATGATACATAGAAAACACCTGCTTTGCTTAAAAGGCTAATCGTATTGGTTTTAAGGGAAACGAGGAAGGGTGGAAAGCCAGTCCAAAATAAGGCCAGCTAAATTGCATAGAACTTCAGTAGTGCACTGATGCATCAAAAGGCTGTGCTCCTTTCCTCTGTCAACTTTGGCAACCCTGCAGAGTTCCCTCAGAAACCACCAGAACTCCAACACCATCCGTCTCCACTTCTTGTTTTGTCTCCTTGGCAGAAGACACTTAAACCCCAAAAAACACTTTAATTTGGACCCCAAACAAACACCCCATCTGGGCCAGTGTAAATCATGCCAAAAACAAAACAGCGTTCCAATTGAGGGGCTCAGATATTTTTCAATTTAAATGAAATATTAAAAAGTATATGTAAAGATGAATATATTTATATGTGAATGTTATGTGGAGGAGCACAATATGTACTATTTTCAATTCCTTTAGAAAAAAAGGACTTTAATAGGGTAAGAATTTATACAAAACACTTGTCAGCCAGTTTAAAACGTTTGAGAATTTCTTTTTCTCTCCCTTAAAATGATGTGAAGCTCTGGACGAGGATCCAGCGAGGCAGCAGTGAGGAAGAGAGCACAGCTCGGACTCTATTTGCACCCTTTCTCTTTGTGAAGCAGACGCCCCCTGGCCCCACCACTTTCTAAACAACAGAAATTGTATAAAAGCACCAGTTCTGGGCCTGCATTGGTGAGCATGACCATGAGAACTTTTTTAGGTCAAACAGGCCCAGATTTAGGTAGTTCCACCTCTCTAGCAGAGTGGAGCTCTATACACATTTAACCCCTGTGAGAACGAGTGGCGGTCAGGAGGAGATGGGACAAAGCCCGGTTATGCAGCCATCAACTAATTGGCACTTCGGCCTCTGCGTCCTTGTCCGAAATCTCGTCCTGGATCTCGTCTGTGTTCCCTGAGTCGCTGCTGGCCACGGAGCTGAAAGAGGGAGAGTTCCTGCCTCCTTTAATCATCCGTCTGCAAGTTTCCATCTGCACGTCCAGGCCTCTCTTCATGCTGCACATCTCCATGTACTCGTGCAGATGTCGGTTCATGTCACTCTTTGCTGTGGCCAATTCCATCTAAAAGAAGGAAAATGGATTAAACAGAGTGTGGATGAAAGGGACTGCAGGAAAATGACTGGGGTGGGGAGAGGACTGACCTTAGGATTATTTAATTTTTTAACAAAGTTAAGTGAGCTATGGTTGTGTTGTGTTCCAGGGCAAGAAAACGTTAACTCAACCTAATTAGTATGCAGAAAATAATATGATTGGTTCTATACACAGAAGATATTTCTGCTGACAATCGTGGGATATTTAAGAATAGCAGGAGAGAGCAAGAAATCATGATTTGGGTGAAAAAATGCTCGCACAAGAAAACAAAACCTAGTCTCTTCTGTGAAAGTCCAATGTCCCCTTTATCCCCCTGTTGTCATCTTGACACAGACTTTGTCGCTCTTTATACTATGTTTGTCTTATTCTCTTGTTCTCATGAAGATGTACCTCTGCTCAGTCCTCGGTAGCGTTAATATCTCAAAATAACATCACTGTGTCGAATTGATGCAACTTGTTCAATCATAAAACTCTCAAAAAAGGTAAAGTACATACAGAATTTAAAATAGTGTACAATTTAATATTTCATATGTTGTTCATATGAACAATCATTTTCACAATATCAACAAAATTGCACATTAGAAATGAAATATATTCTAGCCACTCTCTTCTTGAACCAGTGGTTACTAACCAAACATATGACCAACTACATTTTCATACCCATGTCCATAAGAGAAATAAAGCAAAGGATGAAGCACTTCCTGGACTAGCTTTGTCTCAAATCCACACGACATATATATATATATATATATATATATATATATATATATACATATACACATATATATATATGTACACGTGTATATATATATATGTACAATCCAAAATAATATCAGGGCACTGAAATTTTTCACTGGTATTTTTAATACTTAAATAAAAATTATAATAACTATAAATAACAAATAAAAACACAAACAGAACAACTTGAATTGGGAAAAATTATTAAATTCTGCCCATAAAACTAAATAAATGTAAAAAAAACTAAACTAAAAAAAACCAAACAATGTACATTATATCGTATTATGTATTATGCAGTATGCTATCAAAAAAATAAAATAAAGCTGTGCTCAGCCAATATCGAGCCAATAATATTGACTGACTGATATATCTGTCTGGCTTTAATTGTAGGGTTCATAGTGTCTATCACCATTATTTTTCATCACTTGAACACGTTACATACTAAAAACAGTAAGTCATATTGGATTTGGGACCCAGCTAATGTCTCTTGTTGTTTCATGTTTTTAATTTGCATTCATCTTGCTCTGTCTTTTTCTCTCACACACAAACCATACACAGATTGTGTACCTCGATCTGTCCGATGGTCTCCTGGTACTCCTGCTCCCTGGTCTTAAATAGTGACTCTGTTTCATCAATGAGGCTGCCAAGACTTCCATCCTGGGAGTCCTTAGAGAGCACAGACAGAGGCCTCATTCATCATGCATGAGCAAATGTCTGACACAGCATCCATAGCAATGATCTACACACTGCCCTGCATGAGTTCAAAAAGCATATACTGTACAGAGGACCATCAACGCAGACAGGACTCACTGGATCAGCGACTTCACCGTTGCCATCAGACATGGTGGCGTTTGTGCAGGTGGTTGCAGCGATGGCACACGGCACGTTGTAGTTTGTGAAGTCCTCCCACAGCAGCAGGGTCTCCTCGTTCTCCTCCCACGTCAGACTGTCGCAGTCGTCGTCGATTTCAAACGTCTCGCGCCTGGCAACAAAGGAGTTATCTGAGCAATGTCTGTGTGGGACAAGGACAGGGAATGGAAAGAAGAGAGGGAGGAGAGGAAGGACAAGTATAACAGCCACCAGATCGAGCAGAGGTCACAAGCAAAGAAAAGATGCGCTTAGAAAGCAGACAAACAGACAGTAAGGAAAGAGGTTATGGAAGACAGGACAAACTGAAAATCTTTTGAAAATATTTTAGCGGTTAGTGATTAGTAAAGAAGGTAGGTAGCTGTTTATTGATCCCCATGGGCATATTTCAGTCTCACAGCAGCAGAGATGTGTTAGGGATAGAAAAAAGGATAATAAATAAGGAGAAAATTGGCAATAAAATAAAAAAGAAGAAGAAGAGAGAAGAAAGATTTTAACAGTACTAATACTAATGTGAGAACAGTGCGAACAGTCCACATGTAATGTGAAAGGTATAAAAGCAGTGCAAAAAACAGAAATAGTTACAAATTCTGGACAGTGTCAGCAAAAACCATCAGAAGCCATTCAAAAAATAACTGCTGTGACTTTAGCAAAGCAAATTAATGCCCACAGTATTTATATCTGCTGAGATTTGCTGAATCAGCATACTGTAGGTTAACTGCAACCCTCCTTCTGAACACTAGAGGGAGATAAAGAAACACAGCGTGACTCTAAGCAAAGCAGTGTTGCAGGAAACCCACTGTACTGGAGGAACTGCAGAGCTTATTCAGGTTCATTCAAGGCAGAGAGGACTTGGTTTTCTGTGTGTGTGTGTGTGTGAGGTGTTGCTTACAGCTGGTTGAGCATGCGTTTCATTTCGTCCGTGATGTTGAGCGATCCGGGGGCGTCCTCCTCTGAAAGGCTGGGCTCGGCATCCATCTCTGAACTCTCCTCGTCTGACACAGCTTTACGTTCTTTTCTCCTGCAGGCCACGGCACCCTGCAAACACACACACCACCACACACACACACACACACACACACACACACACACACACACACACACACACACACAGAAAAATGCAAACATCATTTATCAGATTTGCAGTGGATCATCAAGCAACCCTGTGAGACCCTGTGGCGAAATATGATTTTTATTGATTAGTTGCACTAGTTTATTAAATAAATATGTACTATTGAAGAAAACTGCAACTGAAATATTTTTGATCTTATTCTGCTCTCGTCAGCACCCAATTCAACATCTTCACATGGTGGCCATTTTCCTCTGATGTCTTGCTCAAGGTTGGAAGCTCAAATGTCATATTGCTGTGTTACAGGTTGCAAGTTGCATAAATGTAGGGACTCTGACTAGAGTTTAAAATTTTATGTTTATTTTCCTTGACCTGTAGTTAAAAACATTAGCAATCAATAACTGATTAATCATTAATATTTAATTAATTTAAACACACATCTTTTTCTCAGTTTAAGTTGTATTTGAACAATTCCAGCCGCACATTAGTTAAGTAAAACATTAATTAATGAAGCACAAATAATTTCAAACGAACAGAACAATAAATCAATAAGGCTCTCGCTTGAAACAGCTGTTCTTGTCTGCCTGTCCTTATTCAACAAATGGCTCTGCCAAACAAAACAATGTTTAATAGAGTGCAGTTACTGACATTTCTAATCTAACGAGGCCGACCAAAACAAACTGTAAGAAAAACTGTGAGCTCCAGAGATCAGTTAATCAGTTAAATTCTTAACAGCAATTTATTGAATAATCATTAATCATTAACATCGTAAATCTGTTTGTTTTTTTGTTTTTTTACCACTTTTCAGTTGATCAGCAACTTAAAAGACAATCAATAGTGAAAATCCAAAGGGGGATTCGGGTCGTATTTCCAGTTAAAACTATGATGATGCATTAGCTACCATTAGACAAGCTAAAGTTAGCATTCAACTACTTCCTAACTAACATAACATTTGATCGTGTTGCATGATGTGATAAGAGTGTTCTTAAATACTAACATGGTCTTTGACACATTTATTTAAACTTGAACTCACTGGATATAATCAGGTTTTACGAGTCTCTTCATGCTGTACAAATCTATGTTATCTGTATGAACACTACACAGAAATATGTGTTTAGCATAATGTCACATAACGTTACTGACTTAACCAGAACATTTCTGAGGTCAGGTGCAGAGACAGCAAGATCATTAACACAAAATAACAATTTGTCAGATTCCCTACGTTTATGTGGCTTGCAACCTGGGACACAGCAGTACGACATTGATGACAGCATTTTTTAAATTGAAGAAATATTCATGTATAGACCTTTATGGCATATTACAATGCTCCAGAATATATTCTGTGTTGACACAGTGTTAAAGACGAAAGAAAACAACAAAATAGAACAAAAAATAAGTGTGAGGGTATTAGTCCAACAGCATAATTAAGGCCAATAAACAAAAAAGGTTCAGGGCATTTCTGTCTGTCATGCATTGGAGAGATTTTCATAATACTTTAGTCTGTTCTTCTATCCATTGATGTGGGGCTTAACCTTTTAACTGATAACAGCATTTGAGCTGCCCACCCTGAACGTGACATCAGAATGGAAAATGGACATGCTGAGTGAGAATAACTTGTGTGGAAACTCCCTCATATATACTGTAAATATAAAGATTCCCACTGAAAATAGGAACACGCTGTGTAACAACATATAACATAAGAGAAGCCACTTGCTTGATTCCCAGTGGATTGATACTTGGGCGTTAGCCAGCACTGTCGGCGCAATGTGATAACCTTGTGAGCAGCTAAGAGTTACCAGATCAGCATTTCACGTCTCTGCATGTGTGTGTGTATGTGTGTGTGCATGCATAGTGTATGTAAGAGACACCACTGTAAGTATTCTTGCATGTGTATGTTTATATGCATTGGCGAACATGTAGCCATGAATTCCTGCACCTTCCTGCAGGGTCACTCAGTACATGATCAGCCGGTGAAAAAGAAACTACACACAGTCAGCCACCAGCAGCTCTGATTTCATTTATAGAGTGCTGACTGTTTCCTTCATAAAAGAATTCATATTTTTGCAGCGATTCCTGTCAGCTCCTCTGACAAACAGTGAAACAGCAGATGGATATACCCACCCTTTCTGGGAGTGACCTGGCCGGACTGACGTGAACATCTTTGACATGTCCTCTGAGTTGCGTTGCTGAGCCACGTCACACAGTTTGGCCGTGATATCGATCCGTCGACAGATGTCCATGTCCACCCTCCTGGCTTTCTCCTGAATCTTGGTGTCCAGTTCAGACATTTGCTGCAGGGGTCAGGAGAGTTAGTTTAGATGACATGTGACGACTTTCTCACACTGTGTACACATAGAGTACGTGGACTTGATTCACAACAGCAGGCAAAGAACTGAAGATGACTGCTATAAACTGATGTTCTATCATTATATTACCTCAGTGTTGGTAAAATCATTTCCATGCCAGTTTGTTCCTTGAACTTTTAATGTGAATTCAACATCCACTCATTGATGTCATACATGTAGCATCTGAATGTTTAACTTTCATATCATACTTACTTTATGGTTTCTTTGATAGCACTTTCAAGGCATCATTTTATGTTACTGTTTACAATGCAAATTTTCGATGATTTGACTTTATAATGGCCTTTTTGTTTAATTCAAATATTGTGACCTATTCTGTGTTATCTGTAATTCACTGTTATTGCTGCATATCATGGCCAGGACACCTTGGACCAGTGGATCCCAAACTTTTCCATGCCAAGGCCCCTAAAACATCATTAGCTTAAGGCCAGGCCCTCCCTTTTGCAGGGTGTCTGTTTCACAGCCTCCGCTGGGTGCTTTTGTTTCAGACAACGCTCATGTTTAAATCCAAAGACTTATTTGTGAGAAAAAAAAAAGCAGAGAACGGATCTGAGGCGATCATAGCCATTCTTTCAGTAAAATCATACTTGTTGATCATACGTGCTTGTTTTCATTGGCCAGGAATTCTTTGGATTTTTTGCAGATACCTTTTGTCAGCTGGGCAGTTGGTCTTATCTTCAATGATGACTAATGTTTTGATTGGTAGAGATTTAGAAAGAAGGGCATGATGGATAAAAGGTTCCAGGGCCCCCACATTTTGAAATCACTGCACTGGACAATACTTTAAATCTTAATTAGGCTTTCCTGGGTAAATTAAAGGTATGCTATGCAGGATTAGTCAGTTACTGTTTGTAAACACACCATTCAAAGTTGGCCCTTTCTCCCCGGCTCATCGAGCCAGAGAGAGAAAGCAGCAGTAAGCTAGAGAGTGATTGAAGAGACGGAGCGGCATCAGCAAGGACAAAGCAGTGAATCAGAGAAATTAAAAGTTATTTTCTAATTGTTTTACCTCAGCCGCACCCAAAGTCAAACAGACACACACACCTGCAGCTCTTTATACCTCTATGACACAGACAGAGAGCAAAGGGACAGGCAAAGATAGTGATTTAATCTGGGGCATGTTCAGCCCTGACAAAACATGGCAAAATATTTATTTAAATATAAAGGGTGGTGCACTGAACACCCTGTTGTGAATGCAATTGCACTGCACTGCCTTTTTAATACAACAGGGTTTGTACAGATGTCAGTGCTGATTGGCTGACACCTCTGACATACCAAACAAACGAAAGAAAGCATACTTCAAAGCCTGTTGCACATCGTTTTGAAGAAACATGGCGTTCAACCTGGAAAGTGAAGCAAATTTCTGCATTCCCAGTTGGAAATTTCAACTAGAACGCCCCGTGAAGTGGGATTTCTGACTCAGAAAGTCAGAAGGAACCTCACCAGCCACAGTCTCAAGATACAAGATGGCTGCTCTGTGCATCTATATAGTGAAAGCTGTTTATGAGCACTTCTGTCTTTTGTTAAATCAGTCTTGCTCAGTCAGTCTTATCTGTGGATACATTTCTATGTCAAAAGTCAAGTCAAATTTTATTTGTATAGCCTAATATCACAAATCACAATTTGTGTCAGGGGCTTTACAATCGGGACAGTGTGCAACAACCCCTCCTATCGACCCTTGAGAAACTAAGGAAAAACTCCACCCCAAACAAAAAAAAACTATGGTGTTTTTGTGTGCAAAATATTGTGTAATGGGTTGTTATCAGGACAAAAAAGTTTTTTTTGTGACTTGGAACACAGTCAACTTGGGTGTCATGACATTCCCACCTCTGACAGTCTGAGGTAAACCAAATGCACCAAGAGCCCCACCCTCACACCCTTGACGCTGTTATTGGCTGGGGGCAACACACAACTGCCAGAGTCTGATGCCCATAAGAGTCCTGAACGCTGCAAAATAAGAAAATTCAGGCAGAGGGCAGGTTCTCTGCAGATACAGCCACCACTGCACACTTCTAATGCATCATAAGTGATGATTGAGAGGGATTATTTTTATGACTCTATACATTGTTTGGGGAAAATCCTGCATATTATACCTTTAAGGTTAAATTAAAAAAAAAATAAAAATCAAATATCTGCATCATATAGAGAACTAAAACTATTAGTTTGCATCATCACTTTGTCAATTAAGTAACTGCAATGATATTCTGCTTGGTCATGCAAATAAGTCACATACTAATTGGTTCCTACAGCTAAAGTTTGAACAAGTGGAGGATTTATTTGTGAGCAATGACAAGCCGGTCACCACATCCACACACATCCACATTCCACAAAGTACAGGATATCTAATCACAACTAGAAAAACTGTGACAATAAACAATCTACACCTACTTGTATGTGACTTACCTGTCTCTGGATTCACACATCATCGGGGATGAGGTCAAGCACAGAAAATAATGTGAAAAATCCACAGTGCACACACGCCAGTGAAGATAAGCAGGGTAAACAAAACAAAAACACCTTCCGACTATATTTATCCCTGAGCAAGCAGAAGCTGTGACTGAGCCCACTGCAGTATATTACAACTGTATATCACACTAGAGCAGAGCTGCCAGGGAACAATACAGGGCTGGACAGAACGGGAAGTGCTCTTGATCTACAGCTGCTATTTGAGCTATTTTCAATGAAGGCTTGTATTGGAGAATTCTGGCATTATACATTTTACAAGGAGGGAAGGAGGAAGGAAGGAAGGGTGTGTTTGGTGTGATTATTTAGACCTGTTATGAATGAAGGCCTTTATCAGAGTGATATCCAGGAAAACAATTGCACATTCTTCAAACACAACTGCTGGAATGCTTAACTATGATTGCTTTAAGTGTGGGAGTTTGTCTTTGGTCTGAACGCTTTGCCAGACTTCGGGAAGTGATGGTGATATCACTTTAGTGCTGAGCAAATACTTACATCACTCATCAGACTCTTGAAGACTACGAGTTCAGCCTTCAGTCTGTCCACCTTCTCGCTCAGATCACCCTGGATCTCTGCCGACTCCCGGGCGCTCTGAGTGGACATCACAGTGAGGGAATTAAAATAAGACACATGATGACAGGTAAACAGAGATACTATTAGGGTAAGTGGAGGATTCTTAACCACAATAGTTCAATAACCATTATTAAACTGTCCTAAACCTTTGTAGCAAACATTCGGGTAGATAAAAGACTGACTCATGTTGCACCAGATAAAGCCCTTCTAATCAATAAAGATTTGATACTGTTATATGTTTTCATATTAGTTACTGTTTAGCTTTTTATGATCACCTCCCGGAGGTCATAGATTAACTTCCTTTTTATATTTACATACCTGAGATAACGCATATGTTGACCTCTGCTGAAAGCATTTAGCCTTACTCAAGGTGTTTTAAAACTGGAGCCGTGGACATATAGGCGACAGTCACCATGTCCAGAATTATTGCATGTGTGTTAAATGATCATGGGGGAAGTCAGCCTTCTGCCGGAAAGGCTTTGGGAAGTCAGGCGATGTTGTATAAAGGGTGTATAAAGGTATAAAGTCCTCACCAGGAGCAAATTGTGGTGGATAAATGGGTTAAGCACAGGACTTCTACCAAGTCCAATCACATACCACCTGCAGTACCCCGAGGGTCTGGGGATACTGCAGGGGGTATGTGTCATTTTTTTAAGTTAATTAAGAGAAGAGTCGTACATAATTCCTGAAATAATTCAGAAATTCAATAAAAATGAAAAATGTAAGTTTGATTAAACCACATTTTATACTTGGTATTCCTATTTTCAATGCAATTATTCAGCACCAAAAATTGTCAACTGCCATAAAAACTCACAGAAAAAACAACAACAAATGCAGTCATGTTCAGTGTGAGTGGGAGGCCAGTTTTGGTATTAATGAGAACTGAAAATCAAGAAAAACAGAGGGTACTTGGCTGAAAAAAAATTCAAAGGGGGAACATTATAGAAATGTTTAAGAATCACTGACAGAGGATACTGGGGTTTGATGTGAAACTTAATTAGACTTTATTAATTTTAGACACAGTTGACTTATTACCTTCAGTTTCTTAAATTGTTATTTTCATTTTTCCTTTGCAGTTTGGTTAGTTTTAAGCAACAAAAGCACTTGGTTAGGTTTAGGAAAAGAAAACTGAATACATTTTTGAAAATATGCTCATTCTCTTTCTTAGAGTTAGATGAGGTGATTGGTACCACTTTCAAGCCTGTACGGTACAAAGCTACAGCCAGCATCCGGTTACCTTAGCTCAGCTTAGCTTGGCATAAAGACTAGAAATAGCATGAAAGGACTTGCCTAGCTCTGGCCAGTGGTAACAAAATCCGCCTACCAGGACTTCTAAAGTTCATTAATGAACATGTTATATCTTGTTGGTTTCATTTGTTCAAATAACTTAAGTGGAAAATCATCACGTTGTGGCTTTATAGGCAGGTATGTGCCAGCCTAGTTATCAGCCAGGTACAGTGATTGCCATCTCCAGGAGGATAAACAGCAGAGACTCCAGGAAGTTACTGGCAAGACATAGTCAAAACATAAAATAAGATAATACTTTATTTATATTATTGTCTTACTTTATTTATACTAAATGAAATTCTTGTGCCAGAGATTGCTCAAACGTTACAGTAACATAAATGTGGAGAAACAAATATTAAGTGTATAAGTAGGAAATGCAAACAATAAAGTAAGATAAATTTAATAAAATAAGTGAACTAAAATAAACTAAAATATTAAAGAAATATTGGAAATGATACTGAAAAGTAATAAAAGGTAGCATTGTGCATGTCAGTTATAAAGAGTACAGTCTAGACTGTGCTCTGTTATGATTTGGAGCTATACATATAAAACTGACATAATATTAAAAGTAATATTGAATAACTAAGATTGTAACTCTCTATATAAGATGTCAGTGAGTCCAGAGGAACCCCAAACAAAGTTGCTTTTGGTGAGGGTTTTGTTGTTGTTGTTGTTTTAATTGTGTTAGTTTGTTAAAAAAGAGAAACTTGAATTCAGAAGGCGCATTTTTTTTCATTGGTGTCAGAAATGTTCTTTTCTTGACCTTTCTTTTGTTTATTTATTGGACAAAAAAGCTTAGACAGCTTAAAAAGTGTTTCCCAGCTGAAACTACAGGGAGATCAGACTTCCGCCTCGTGAGAAAAAAAGTAGTAGGCCTATTACAGGATGGGCTGGTTAGCATGCTAACTTCAGTCGCTATTTCTGCAACACAATACACGTCTTTGCCATAATATCAAAACTTTCTGTTGATAATGTTAGTTCAGTTTTTTAATGTTTTAAAATAAAATTATGACCATACCTTATACATTGCACCTTTATGCCCTCTGACTCCTGTATAGTTTAAGAAAAAGTTTCTTTGCAGCTTCCTAAATAAACTATTCCCATTATATCCCACTAAATTGATGACTATCCTGTTTAGCTAGCGAACATGTGCTCAGTTGTTTGGAGACAGAATTTTACAGACTAAAGACTAAAACCCTGATGATTTCATTCTGTCACTAGCAGAGTGCCAGTTTTTGCTCCTGTATTAAGTAAGCACATGGTAACAGCACTTTGGCTCTGAGCCCTTCACAATAAATGGCTGTTTGCACTGAATTTACTATCTGTGAACAGATTTCCAGCTCTTCCCATACACAACTGCATCTGCCTTTGTGCTCTAAAAGGTTAAAGCCCCCGGGGGAGGGCACTCCACCTCTCTATCTGGGGTTTTGCTGACCCAGAATCCAAGACAAACACGCATGCTGTCACTGATCGATTCGTGCAAAAGCAGAGTGCGGGAAGGTTGCCGACAAGATGAGGCACTCACACCAGCTGGTGATGATGTTTGTGTTATGACATGGCCACGAGGTGTGACACTTTAAATTGATTTCACCCTCGACATCTATTTGCTTTTCCTGCTCTGAACAGAAACATAATGGCAGAGTGCTGCTGGTGATATTTGATGTTTGTATCTATATCCAGGCCAACAGACTCCTCATGATGGGCTCGTAATATGGTTTTTCTAATCTGACACATCCTCCCGACTGTAGCTGCTTCTAGTGCAGCTCTGCTGAGTCCACACTGAATGAACCACCATGGAGAGCAGAGCTATATATAAATGTTTATGCATGTGCTGTAGTAGCAGTTTTGCGAATGTATGTGTGCTCACGCTTTTTACCCAGACCGTATTTGTGCTGCTTGTCTGCATGTGGTGAATGACCCTTGGCAGGACTTAAACTATCTGTGCATGAGTGTGTTTGTGGAGCATATTCTATTGTTCGTGTTTCCCAACCTGCTGCATGGATTCCACCGTGGACTCCAGCTGCTCTCGTTTGGACAGCTCCTCCTCCCATCTGCAACACAGAGCACAGAGGTGGGTCAGTTACTGTGGGGCCCAGTCCCCTGGGGGCCACTAGGCAGGTTAATGGTACTTTTGTGGGGATAATACTCCCATCTCTGATTACAAAATGCCCTTGACAATGCGGGTTCACACCCACTCCCCCTCTATTTTCAATCTTTTGTGCCCTTCCTCCTTTGTACGGTTATCTTTACAACCCCACTGCCTCAATAAAAAACTATACAGAGAAAAGCGCTTCATCCCTCTCCAAACACATTACTCATGAATAGTTTTTGAACGTGTGAGTGACTGCACAGGGACATTTGAGCTGTACCACACCCAGAAAGGTGGAGTATCTCTGCTGCTGCCTGAATTCCTTCATGCAACTGTCTCACATGTGGGGAATCTGTTCACAAGATCTCACTGGTGACAATTCAACACCATTGAAAATCTTTACTCGTGCCATTGACAGAAATGAAACAAGCAGACACAGAGCTGAGCATGTCCTAATGCTACCAACCACTGTGCAAACCCATTAGTTGTAATTCCAATATTTATTGAAGATAAGGTAGCCTGAAATATTCATCACATCACTGTCGCCAGTTGGTCAGATAAGTCACGCTAAAACAAGCAGATCACACTGTTAGTTTAGTCAGTTTGCAGCTAATATGAAATGACCCAAGACGAGCGTTGGGCAGTAATATATTACTCAGTAATACATTACTGTAATATTATTATTTTACCCAGTAATATGTAGTGTAAGGGATTACAACTTCCAAAACAGTAATCATATTAAAGTGACTAATCCAAGTAACTCTTCACCAACTCTTTACTTTTTGATCACTGTATGCTCTTATGATGGTGTGTACGTGCTGCAGGTCACATCAACTGTGAACCAAAAAACTGCTATTACTTTGAGTTTATTTGGCTACTTTGTGCCCACCACAGCCGGCATCTGGACAGCTAACAACAACAGTTTCATAGGTGTTAACAGTTCAGTGGATCAGCAGTGAAGGATCAGCTGGATCAGCAACTTTGGAGCTCACCAAGGCCACCAAGAAGGTACAAAAGTAATCTGGTAATGTAATGAGTAATGTAACTAATTACTTTTGATACCAAGCAATCAGTATTATGATTACTTATTAAATGAGTAATAAGTAAAAAGTAACTTCCTGAGTAACTTCCCCAACACTGCCAAGGACGGAGAGTCTACAGCCATGTTAGTGGTTCTGAGAGGCTGTATTAATGCACAGCAGTACTTAAAAAGCTAAGGTCAGCATGCTAACATGCTCACAATGCCAATGTTAAAACGCTTTATGCAGGTATAAAGTTTACTGTGTTCACCATCTTTGTTTAGTGTGTTAGCATGCTTTAGCAGCAGTGCAGCTGAGGCTGATCAGAACGTAAGCGGATCACAGAAGTACGGGTCAACCCATTATCAACCTGGATCGAGTACCGGATTCGATATTCAGCATTTTTATAATTATTGTTGCCTATGCTTTTTAAAATCTTATTACCAATAAGATGAATGAATTTAAGAATGTGCTACTTTGCTACATGCTACACTGCTTTTTTAAAATTGAATTAAGCATATGTTTACTTAATTTTATTTAAATATATGTATAATGGCATTTCAGTACAAATTTCAGTACAAATCTGAGCTTTACTAGTTTTATTAGTTTTACTTTATGTTCCTTACAAAACTTTGGGGTGGTACTTTATTTATTTAACTTAGGGAATTGCTGCTGGCTGCTCCCTGCACTTTTGCATTTCAGTGAAGTTTTGTATAGAACTTTGCGTTATTAAAAATTTAGACACCAAGATTTTCATTTTTACCACAAATGTACAGTATATCTGTTTTAAATATCGATTACTGGTTACCTGGATTACTAATAATCAGTATCAGCCTTGATAAAACCATATCCGTCGACTCCTACACAAAATTAATTAAAGTGCCTCATTAGGGGGGCATGAATGTGTGCAATCAATCCAGTAGTAGTATTTCAGTGTGAACCAAACTGGTGGCCCGACCAACCAGCCAGCGATGGACAAACCATCCCCAGAGCTGTGCCACTAGCATGGCTAAAAATAAAGTGCCAGACCCCCAAATTGGCTGCGTGCCATAATTTGGAGCACAGTCCTCTTTCCCTCTCCTGACAGATCATATTACTCATCTGCACCATGGCAGCTATGTAAAAACAAAATTAGGAGCCTCTTTAATTGCTCTGCAGTATGTACTGCACACGAGGCACAGCACAGCACACGCTCAGCCCGTACTGCATCAGTCAGTTCAGCCTGCTCCTCATACACACTCATCCTGTTCCCTGAGATATGAGACAGCAGGCATGCTGAGTCACGGATGCTTCCCAAAAGAGAGTTTGAGGTTCAGAACGGATAAGGAGCTCATTGAGGAAAATGAAGTAACCACACAATGTCAGAGACGCCATGTGAGATGAGCCAGTGTGGGCCATGTGGTCGACGACTGTGGGAATAATTTGAGAGTGGGTTTTCTGTATTGTGTGTGGAAGATTTTTGTGTGCGCTGGTGTAAATAGCACATGCCTGACCATATGTGTTTACTGTAAGGGAGATAGCTGACATTTGATGACCACAGTTGAATTCTGGGACATAGCTTTTACCATGGAGAAGCCAGAAGTCACTTTGGTATCACAACATGCGTCACTAGAGATTCACTTTCTCAACAAAACTCAGCCTTGTTTCCATTCAAGACCCACTGAATGTACGCTGTCTAATTAGAGAGAAGTATTCCTTGGCAGGGCGTGCCAGCTCGCACTCTGATTGAAGCCTTGTTCTAAAAAACGCTGGCAGCGCTGCTTTACTGTGTCCGCAACACTCAGCCCGTCTGCCGCAGGACTCTGCCTGAGGTCACCGGAGTTCACAACTGCATCACATCCTCTGCAGACACAAATCCGTTTGTCACAGCATCTGCATCACTTGTGTTGTCACTTCCTGAGGTAACCACCACCACATCCTTTTCTTTAATGCTGTGGCTGATAAGTGGACGACATGATTAAATCGACCTGCGACTGGTGGAGGGAAAGCCTCCCTGTGTCAACAATGTGTCGAGGCTATTTATGTCATCTATCAAAGGTAATGGAATCATTGACAGAACGAAGCAGCAGCTGCTTCCACATTATTTGGAGCAGTTACAATTCAGCAATCCATACAAGTCAAACGTAAAAGCCACCGAATGTTTTCAAGCATCCGGATAAAAATGTCTTATCCAAACAGAGACGACACTACAGCTTAGCAAAGGTATTCTCTCAGCAAATGTAAGCTGTGGTTCTGGTTTTCCTGCACCTTTGGCGTGACTCAGTCAAATGAACACACCCGGAGTCTCCTTACAAGGACAAAGACAGCAGGAGGGTTGGAGCCTGTGACAACTCATAGACATCTGTTTACAGCCAGACATATCCCCTGCAAACTTGCCCTAATAAATCAAAAAGTGAGTGGGGATACAGATGTGCGGGTTCAGCCAACGATTCCAACTGAAACTGCTGCAGTGAACTGGTTTCTTTTCCATTTTTGGGAGGCAAAATTAGACTTAACTGGTCAGTAAATGGAACCAAAATTTAATTATAGAAGTTATTAAAGAGCAACACAAAGATGCTATCTAATTTCCATTACAAAAATGGAAAGGCCTTTAAACAATGAATCATCTGTGTTTTGTTTTCGTGTTATTGCTCAGTTTTTCAGTAATTTAGAAATGTTTCCAATCCAATTAATGTGAGTCCTGTCCCTTTTCATCCTGTGCTCCAATAACAGTTGAGCGAGCTCGATATTCACTCAGAACCTCGGTCAACTTTCTCCTTTCCTGTGTCCCTCACTTACTGATGAAAAGAAAACTAAATTTTGAAGACGCTACAAACAGCTCTGGAGACAGACAGTTGATTGTTGAGTCTTATTCCTAGGTCGTCAAATGCCAACGCTTTGGTTAAGTTAGCTAATGTTAGCAAAATAACTAACAAGCTAGGTGGCAATTTATGTAGATTAGCTAGCTAGTTAGCCAGAGCTTTGCTAACATTAGTTATCAGATTTACCTAACGTGGTTTTCTTTTCAACATAGATGAGCCTCGCACAAAGCGAAACCCAAACCCTGATCTTTCCCTGACCCTAAACAAGTGTTTTTTGTCCCTAAACCTAAGCAGTTTGTCATTATTACATTATTAAACATAATTTGATGCACAATAAGGAAACAACGTGCGCAAATCTTGCGAGGTTTTGTAAATCTAGAGTTCCCTTCTAGACACGACCAAAGCTCACAGAGGTTTCGCTATCCTAAACTTGCTCAACTGTTATTGGAGCACAGAGTGAAAAGGGAACTAGAGAAGTACTTATGTTGAATTGTTCAAATGAAATAAATGAAAAAAAAAAAAAAAAAAAAATTCCAACTACATGTTCTGCGATCCATGAAACACAATGATATAAGAGGACTCCGCTGTGCAACACCGAGGGAGAAAAATGAAAGTGTCTCACACAAAACAGACATTTTCTCATACAATTTTTGTCTGTTGAACAATAGCATTCCTGTAGCACTTGCCAACTAACACTCCCTGCCTTGTGTGGTATGTCTGGGAGTTACGTTTGCACGCGAGCTGTCTGGATGTTTTCCCATCAGTGTGCCTGCAGACACAGCATGCACACATCCAGATCTGATTCAATACCCGTCTTGGGTTTGATACTCTTTAATAACAAGATTCATGGTGATAGTTTTATGGTACCCACAATGATTTAATCTAAAGGCTGATTTATATTGATGAAATGATGAAAGATGTGTCTTGGAGGTGATTGTCAAGTGATTATTATTTTAATGATCAAACGATTATCTGATATTCAAATTCCAAGGAACCTGCAGTGTTGTCACGGTAATGTTGCTTAACAAGCGGTAATTACCAAAGGAGTAGGGAATATGCAGTAAATACCAAAAGGAGCACAGGGAAAACTGTGAGGTGTGGTTGCCTATCATTACTCAGAGCCTCTGTTGCTCAGAGCAAATAAAAGTTTGAGCCAGACAACACCCTGTTTATACGATGTACTGGAAAGTGTTACTGGCGGAGTGGAATTTCTCAGTAACCAGACATCAAATTAAAAGCTCAAATACTGATCCTGTGTGTATTACAGCAGATTAACTCTTAAGCGCATACCTTCAGAGATGATATTACACCGCTTCTAATTACGTTATTTTGTTTCATTTTCACCATTAACTTCCCGCTATTCCTCAAACTATTTAGTTTTACCAATTTTCTTCAAGTTGTGTTCCTTTGTCTTCTTTTAAATAATGTTTATCTAATTTCTTATCTCCACCAGGCAAAAGCCTAGAGGGGATCATGCGTTTGGTCGTGTGTGCATGTGTTGGTGTTCACCTATTTGTTAAAATTGGAGAGAAGATAAAACTCTTATTTACCCTTATTTATAGACTAATCTGCATTGCTCCAGGGTATATAGGAATGTGTGTTGACAACCACAAACAAATTATTAAGTCATATACAGTGTAGGTTAGCAATGTAATAATAGTATGTAATGATATTATAAAATCACAGTAATAATTTGTATTAACTAATGCTCAACCTACCTACACAGGATGTGTTAAATAATGATAAAGCTTTACTTCTTTGTCAGAAGTCTTCTTGTATTCTTAAATGTTTGTGAGGACACAAATTCGTCATGTGCCTTTTTCTAAAATAATGCTCTTAGTCTGAACACTATAAAGACATTTTAATAGGGCCATTACAATTCATTCTCAAGAGCACAGGCAATAGTAAAGCAGGAAGTGTTACATGATAACAGATTCAGGGATCAATACATCTGGCTACATGCAGGACAAACACCCATTCAGCTCAGCTGCTTGTATGAAATGAGGTCAGTGACAGCTTTGATAAATCACGTCTGAGAGTCCACAGCACACGTGACTCCACCCATGGATGACTCTATAGGTGTCTATATAACGTCTTCTCCATGACAGCTGCATTCCCTGTCCTCGATGTGCAATTATACAGTACACACGCCGGGGCCATAATTTACTTTCAGAACATATTCGTCCAATAATCTTGGCCGGATAGGAGGAGCATGATGGGAAGAAGCATTTGTGGCACGGAGATGTGAAATATTGAGCAATGTAAGGCTTTGGTGAGAGGAAAAAAAGGGGTGGGGTCGACTATAGTGGGTCATCGATTGGATGCCATGATGCTCTGTAATCTATAGCCTCCCCAGACTCCACAGAGACATGTGTGGCGTGCTAATGATGCAGCCATGTGAAATGGATGAAGGTAAAACGTCTGTAGACTCAGGGGTCTGTGCTGACAGGATGACTTGCCAAGGTCAAAGCTCATTTCATTTCTCTGCTTCAACTAACTCCACACGTCTCCCCGACCTCAATCCATATCCATAACACAACCACACACACACTCACACATTTGTCCGCCATCACCCCATCTTCTCAAGCCATCTCGTGTCCATGGAAACCATGCGACCGTCCAGCAGCGGAAGTACATGCAGATTAATTCCTGGCTCACTCAATCATGTAAATTGTGCACAGAGATGTCGGGCAGGATGATCGCTCACTGGCGGATGATTCCTCTGTTTTATGTTCCACAAGCATGGCCAGACTTAAATATAGCCCTCCTAACCCAGACAGGACACAGACACCAACAGGCCGAGCAGCAGGAATGCTGCTGTTGCTAAGTGACCACACATTTTCCCAAGCCACCATTACTATTGGCCCTTAGGAGCAAACTAGTTTAGCTAGTAGCTAATTAAGGGGACAGTATGTGTTGTTGTTCTATAAGAGATTTTTATTTTTGGGGGAATTTTTTCATCTTGGATTGAAAAGGTAATTTGAATATATTTATATTCTACTCCTGAAAACAGATAGGTGTGGGTATTCCTAATGTTAGAGAAAAGAATATTCCTTGTTTCCTGACAGTCTTACTTCTGAATGATGAACACTACTTAATGTATCATGATTACATTGAATCATGTGTATATTACAAGTCTGACAGCAGCAAAAACAAGAGGGGCCAACAGTTGTGTTAGCAGATCTTTGAGGCTGTACTTGGGACCAGTGGTGCTTTGATGTAAGTGCTAATATCAGCATGCTAACATGTTCACAGTGATAATGATAAATGTAGCATGTTAATGTTTAGCAGGTGTAATATTTACCTTAGTTAAACATGTTAGCTTGAAAACATCTGTCGCGTTTTTTATTTTTTTCCCCAAGACTGTCCCTACCCTCCGTAACACAAAACCCAGTCTCCCAAGTACTGTTCTCTACCACAACGCCTTAAGTGCCAGTCTACACTCACGCTCACAGCCAATGTGAGCACAGTAACAGTAGCCAATCACAGCACAGTAGGGCAGACTGTGGCAGAGCAGTCTTGAGGGAAAAAAAGCACTATTTGTTGGGAATGGGAACGTCATTGGTTGTGGTATTTTGTCATGAAACAAAGTATTAGGACAAGTGCTAGATGAAATGTCAGGGGATAAAGTCTTTACAGTCCGTCCTCTGGGGACACTAAATGCACCACATTTCATGGCAATCTATCAAATAAGGGTACACTTGAGTATTGTGATATTATGTTTTGTGAAACTATATCAATTCACAAAAAACACTGTATCATGATATTTTTGTTTTAACCCCGACCACTAAATAGCAGTGTTGTTATCTACATTTCTATCCTCACTGCATAATAAAGCAAGCTTTTTAAAACTCAGATTTTATGCATATGGTGGTGTGCTGCCTTTATACATGACAATTTCTGAAAACAAAAAAAAACAAGCAATATATCACCTTGCTTACAGTATTGCCATGTATTGCAATATATTGAATCATAACCCCTGAATAATGATTTGTATCATATCACCAGATTCTTGCCAGTAAACAGCCCCGCTATCTTATAATTGTGGAGATATTTCAGTTTGGACCAAAGTGGTGGGGTGACTGTCAGACTGTTATTGTTCCCTGGAGCCAAACTGGATAATAAAAAACACTTTGTGTTCACTAGAAGGGCCCACACATGCTATCACAATCATATTAGTTTTACTTTTACTTTTACTTCTTTCTTTGCATGCTCATGGTGGGAACTGTTGGGTCTCTGTTAATAATATTATAAAAGAGTACAGTCTTGACCTGCTTTATATGAAAAGTGCCCTGAGATAACTTAAGTTATGATTTGGCTATATATAAATAAAACTGACCTGACTCATGGTTGAATGTTATTAATTCAAAACAGCATGGGAAATGTTGAAATTAATTTTGATAATTATTTAGGGTACTTTTTCTGAAACATGTACATTGGCATATATGTGCATATTTATATATATGTGTATGTGCAAGTCTATGTATTTCGATCTTCATATACTGCAGGCACTGTAGTGCAGCTCTCATCTTGCAACCTGGATGGGGATCTTGAAGGATCTTCTATCTGGTTTTATGTTTTTGTGGTGTGTGTGTGTGTGTGGTGTGTGTGTGTGTGTGTGTGTGTGTATTGTGCCGATTGTTCTGAAATATTTCTACAGACAGATTATAAACTTTACAAGAACACAGTGTTACCTGGTATAAGTTACAGAAATATTCAGACAATTGACTGTTAGCACTGAAATTCCCAGTAAATCCATGTTTGAGTGAGGTGAAATAAAGTATAATAAATGGCACCATGTCTCTTCCTCGTAACCTACTGTCTACCTTAAATGTCTCTCTCAATAATCCAGACTGTTTTAAACTGACCTTCAGGTTGTGAAGTATGACTACAGTGACCAAAAAAGGTCATCTTCACTATGAAATATGACTGTATCCTAAATGACTGGTCATTCCGTCCCGTCTCTTGTCTGCAAAGCTCGCCTTTATCTGGAGGCTTTAAAAGTTGTTAGAGATAACCGAGCATTTCTAGAGATCCTCCTTCAGGGAGGAAATAGAGAGAGCTTTGATCAAAATCTGGGAGGCTGAAAAGAACATTCTTCGAGGTTACTAATTCAATATATGAAGGTAAACTGCTGGCACTTAAATATATACCTGTTTTTTTTATTTATTCTGTGTTTACATATGGTATATTTGGATATAACATGTCTGTACCACATTTAATAACATTTATAGTATCACTTATTTTTGTGTATGATGTGTTTAATTTTTCCCTGGTTGTCTTGAGCGAGCTCACCAACCTAATTTGTTTTTCGGGGTTTTTTTTTGCTGTCACAGCAATAAAATAAAATCATCTTGACATTTGAAGGGATATTCAACATCAATATTAATCAACGGTAAAATAAATAGACATGAACATGCTCAATAAAACTGCTTGTGATGCATCTGTGTTTCCACTGTGTGGACAGAGCTTGTAAGGGAAAAGCAACTGATAATAAATGCTATTAAAAAGTTTATGTAAAAGTCAATACAATGCCGCCCTAAACAGGATGGAAATATTGAATATTGTATAACTCATGTTTGTAATTTTGTGCTCTGTGTACAGTGTTTATCTGTGGATGGATGTTAGAAGACATCTACTGTACATTAGGGCAACTGACCATTCAGAATAGATTAATCTGCAGATTATTTTCACAATTAACTGATTAATATTTTAGTCTATAAAATGTCATAAAATTGTGAAAAGTGCTCATCACAATGTCCAAGAGCCCATAGTGACGTCTTCAAATTGCTTCTTTTTACCAAGCATTATTCTACAAACCCAGAGTCTTCATTTACTATAATAAAAGACAAAGAATAGCAACATTTACATTTAAGCAAACCAGCAAATATTTGATATATTTGCTTGAAAAATGACTGAAACGATAATTGATTATCAAAATAGCTGGCAATTAATTTTCTTTCAATCGACTTATCAGAGAAACGACTAATCATTGTAGCTCTACTGTACAAAACTGCAAAAAAATATCAGTTTATTTATTGATTTCATGTGTGCATATGTGTGTACGTATGTATGCATTAATGTTTCTGTAATATATAGCCTACATATGCTAAATCTATTTTTTTTCCCCTTTTTTTGTTATTTTGTTTGTAATGTAGGTAGATATGGACTGGTATGCAAAGAAGTAAAACTTTATTATTCACAAACAAAGTCACAGCATTACTGTAACATTAACTCACATTTTTAGTAAATTTAATGATATTTTTTGGCCAACTAAGTGCAAGACCAGACAAGACAAGCTGTTCTAGCACCACAATATGAGTTGGTGCACACTTGTTAAAGCCCGGCTGGGACGTAATGCGTAATGCATGTTTGGAACAGATTGGATAAAATAGCATTAACACTGAGGATGAGAGGTTGTAGGCACAGGGAAATGTAATCTGTGAGTTTGATGAATGTTCTCTGGCTTCAACCAGACATCTGCTGCTTAATTAAAGTTCTTGCAAAAGTGTATGTTTATACAGACCGAGATAAAGCTTCTATAAGCTTCATGTGTGTCAGGGGATCTTCATGAATAATCAGCAGACTAAAACTAAATCCCCCTCAACGGAACAACGTTTTCATGGATTTTGACACTGGTCTGAGATGCAAGTTCAGGCAGAATAAAATCTTGTATAATATGAACTGGATGCATCACAACAAGATATGATTAGGCATCATTAAAAAGAAATATAGCCTGGACACAAATAATGTTCCTGATGTTTTTTGGAACAAGGTGAGACTATAACGGGCTAATTTACAGACATCAAAGCATCTATCTGAATAGAGGGTTTGGTGCCATACCAGTGGATCCTCCCTTCATGTTGTTGGAATCACTCACAGATAATTGGGAGCCAGTGTTCTAACATGTCTAATCCTCTGTCCTGACCCGGCCCCACAACTTTGCCACACTGACTTTTTCCTGACAATATGGGTGTGAGCTTGACTTGTTTGCACTACGCACAAGAATTATCTAATTGCTTCACTCCCAAAGCCGGTCCTAGCCCTGTTTTCTCTGGCCTGAGGGAAGATGCTGTCAGGTTAGCTGTGAGTTACCCCTTTAGAGTGGAGACAAGTACGTAGGTGTTCACATGTAATTACCATCAGGTTCCAACTAATAGGTATGACCTGAGCAACCTGAGAAAAAAGTGGATAATTGCTCTCAGAGAAGCTTGTATGTTTATAATGGCAGACGTTTCTCAAATCATTAATGATTGATGTAGAGACACGCAAAGGTGGTGCCGCGGTGAAACCAACCCAAACTTAATGGTTTGTTTTCGTTTATAATGGCTGACAGTTAAATGTCAGAAGAAACAGAAACAGGAGTTTCTTGCTAACTTAAAGTGATAGCTCAGATTATTTGAAGTGGGGCTGCATGAGTTACTAATCCATAGTCAGTGTATTACCTACAGTAGATGGCTGTCAGCACACCCCCAGTTTGTAGAAGCAGCATGAGTGTCATGTAGGAAGCTAAGCAATGTTCTGCTGTGGACAAGGCCAGCAACAAAATGTATTCTAGCCACCTAAAAAAGGCCCAACTAAAAATAATTAAGCCTACACTATATTTAGAATATTTTCACTGCTTTACTCTGCTGTTAAGCAGCCTTTTCTGGCAGGACACTGTCATTTTATGAGCCAAATATCATTCTCTCCAAAGCCATCAGACTCCTTTGGCAAAAACAGTCATTTTACCGTGCAGAACACGGGAGTTTCTAGTCTACAGCTGCTTTGATAACACAACACTAGCTAGTCAAGGCAGCTGTAGACCAGAAACTCATGTGTTTTTGCCAAACACACTGGGTGCTTTGAAAGGAGCCATTTTTGGCTTCCATAACAGTGGTTTCAGGTTGGAAAAGGCTGTCTGATGGCAAAGTAAAGCAGTGAAAATATTCCAAATATGCCGTACAGTAGGGTTGGGCGATAGAACGATATCTGCAATAGACACGTGATATATAGCAATAAGAAAGTAGTTTGATGAAATCTTCCATATTTTTACTCAAGTGCATTAAATGCAACCCGCAATGAAAGCATGAAACAAATACACTCTGGCTCATAAACAGTCATATGCCTTGATAATGGAGCGTGCTACCAGTGAAACACAAACAGCCATAATTTAACAGCTGTGAGTTTGATTGCCCCATCAACACATGAGAAACAGTGTGAATGACAGTGAGACAACAGACAGGTCAGCTCATCAGTGTGGCATGTTTTTGGATGTTTTATGTCGGACATCAACTGTTAGGGGTCGAGGGCCTCGGACATTTGGAGGGATGTCAGAGTGGAACGGCTCCAGAGCCGGCTGAGGTGGAGGAGATGGAAAGCGCAGATGAAGAGAAGGAAGTCATGCTTGGCCTGCTTCCACTGTGACTCGACTGCCTGGATATGGATGGGTGGATGGACAACTATCAGACCACAGTTGTGTGTAAACTGCAGGAATACCTTCACAACCAAGACCAGCAATACAAAAGACTTATTTTATCACTTCATATATTGAATTTTTTTTTTTTTTAAATGAGCCTTTTTTCAAAACCCTCATCAAAAAATCCAAACTATCCCTTTAAAGAATTACAGCATTAAGCACCCGGAAAGTGAGATTTTATCACATAGACTATTTTATTGACTTTTTATATGCTTTGTTGTTTTTCAGTCCATTGACTGAGTCTTGAGGAGAACAAAGAAAAATGACATCAACGCACAGAAACAAGAATGAATCTATTGCTTATTAATGCAGTCTGCAGCAGAGGGGGTGACTGAGCGTTGTGACAGAAAATCAGTTTTTTCCCTGCAGTCTTTGTGTTCAGCCCCTCACTGTAAACTGACCCCACCCCGCATCCTACAAAGCAAACTACTGTGCTGTTAAGTTGCTATTTTCCCACTGATTTCATTTCCTGCAGTCCACATTATAGTGCTGTCATAATAGCTTTGGGCCCCTTTCTATTTACTACAGTACAAGTACAAGACATTCAACTGCACAAAAACTGTAAAGGCATTAGTTACATAAACACTACAGAAGGTCAGACTACTTATCAATCCTTTGATAAAGGGCTTTCAGTTGGATGTTCTGGGTGACAAATGACATGGATTTGTGAGATTTCTTGTAAGTGCATGAGTACAAGAGAGCAAACAACGGCCTACATGCCCGGGCCATGTTCGGGTGGAGCTGCATTGGGAGCCACATCCCATTAAAGAAGAAAAGAAGATGAGGATGTTCAAGTTTGGCACAAATCCTCACTGGCCAGGGTGTGTGCTGTCAAATTATGTGAGACATAATAGAGCTATGAGAGCTATCACCACTAGACAAATATCTTTTGAATCACTGCGTACACACACCTGCAGGACGAATCCCAGGAGTGAACACAAATCTGTGACTGTTCTATTCACAAGAAATCTGTTTCTTGACCACAATTACACTTCAATTAAACACAAAGAGAGGAGTGAAACTCCTGGCCTGGGGACCAGATCCAGCCCACAAGACAGTTACATAATATCGCCTGCATCTTTATTGTTTTTTTTTCCATTTCCGATACTTGGACTGAACTTTTATCCAACTTCATAATGTGGCTTATATTCAACCATTCACACACACTCACGATACTGGAAATGGTGCACAGCACCGAAATACCCTGCAGGGTTCACAGTCTGGCTCAAGTACAGGAGGAACCAGGGATCAAACCACCAACCCTGAGGTTCAGATGAAGTACAAACACTCCAGTCTTTTATTTAATACTAATACTTCAATTTTATGACAGGCCAATAATTGAAGTTGCAGTGATTAGCTTATTAATAAATTAGTCTATTAATTGTTGTTGTATTGATTGTCAGTTTTTAGAGATATTTACTGCTTTTCTTTGTCTTCAATGATTGTGAATTTCTTTGGGTTTTGGAGGGTCAGTTGGACAAAACAAGACATCTGAAAGAGCATCTTGGACTCTGGGAAAATTTGTCATTTTATAAAATGTTTAAATGATTTAATTACCGTAGTAAATTTTGTGCATTTTTCTTAACTGATTGTTATACATGTTTAACAATCGATAATAAATTGATCATCAATAATTAATATGATACAAAGCGCACATCTTTTTCTCAGTTTAAGTTTTATTTAAAAAAAATCTAATGGTACATTAGTTAAGTGAAACATTAATTAATGAAGCACAAACAACTGAAATGAACACATTTTTAAAAAAATAAGATTTGCTAATAACAGCTTCTCTTGTCTGCCTGTCAATATTCAACAAATAGCTCCACCAAAGAAAACAATGTCAAATTGTGGCGCAATTACTGTTATTTCTTGACTAACAAGACAGACCAAACCAAACCGTGAGAAAACCTGTGAGCTCCAGAGAAGTGGTGCATGGAACAAACACTGTCGGCTAATTTTTTTTAACCAGTTAAATTATTAACAGTATTTTATTGCTAAATGATTCCTCATTAACATTCTTGGACTTAATCAAAAGACAATTTACCAATTAGCATAATGAAAATAATTGTTAGTTGCAGCCTTAAAAGAGTTGTCTGTCTGTTTCCCATTTGGCAAACTGTGCTTAAGTATATCTAACTTGTGCACAACACAAACAGCTTATTCAGGACCAACACACTTTGATTTACCACCTCACACCAGACACAAAAATGTCTCTTTTTCCAAAACCCAAAACAAAAGTTGACCTGGAGAACAGGCAGTTTCAATAGAGGCAGACAACTGATTGTTTTTTCGTGGACTTTAATGTGACTGATAACTCTCTGTGCCATAAGGAAAAGATCCTATTCTCAAGAAAAACATCGTGTATGCAGGGTACAAGAGGGAGGAGAGGACCGGCAGAATGACAAGGTGCTGAGTGTCCAATTTATTATCATTTTAAAGAAAACAACACATTTTTTCCCGTACCGTCTCCCACCAAGCCAATCTTGCCAGCAGCTCCCAAGTAATTTGATTTTGAGACCCCCCAATGCGCAATATTTCTTTTATTTTCTTCTGCTTAAATGAAATAGAAAATCAAAGCTTTGAAGGATGTGAAGATGGAAAAAAGCATTTTGCACATTCAGTACAGATGAAGTATGCGTGATATGAACATTGAAAACCAGCAGTACTACAACAGTATTAAAGACCAAAAAAAAAATTGTTAGCTATATCAACTACGGATACTGGATTTGTGGGGCCAATGCCGATATTAGGGAGCAAAGAAATATTGATATACTGGCACATATCAGACAGCATATAGACCTTATGGCTCTACTAGTTAATATGGACTACAGGTATATATTTATATTTGATTTTTGACATATAGATTAAATATACACATTCTGTGTGTTTTTCAAATGATTCTGACTGAAAATATACATCCATTTTTGTATTTAAACGTTACTGATAGAAACAAACCTCTAAGTTACAATCCAGTGTTGGTACTACAGTATATTGTTTACAGATCACAAATTGTGCCTTGAACATAATAACTTTTAATGCAACTGTGAGAACCATAATGAGAAAGAGAAAGTTAAAGCACTTTATCTCTCAATATATTTCCATGGAGCTCTGAGGAGACACATCTGGTCTTCTTTAAGGTCAAGCATGCAAGAGCGCAGAGACAGATTTAACTCCCTGTCAAGACTCTCGCACACAATCTTCCTCTCTGGCACATGTAGGACATTATATATTGCTCAAAGGTGTGCGTGGGTTTGTTTTCTAAGGTGCTTTAAAAAACAGTATTTTCTCTGGAATAACAAGCTTCTGAAATATAGATGTTATTAAATCAGGCTGCTGTGTCAGCACATGCAGGCCTTTGGAAAAGGTGTAATAGCTTTCGAAACTGAGCAGGTCTGAACACAAAAAAAATACACTTGAAATTATTAGGTGTAAATAAGGATTAAGTCTGATGATTATGGACTTAGTAGTGAGATTTATTCGATCTTACAAACGGTTTGTCTCCTGCATTGCTTCGGGCCACAACTGCTTTTCTAAAATAGCATACCAACCAAACCTACAGTACCGTTCACTCTCTCTCTGCAGTCAGCGCTCACAAAAAGACAGGTGCATTCCTGCACTTTTAAATATGGCAACGCGCCACTGCTCTCAGCTGTATCGATACCCATGAATAATCAAGCACATCTGCACCGCACAGCAGCTCCACGCACAAGCACAGAGGGAACCAAGGCACAGAGAAGCAGAAGGGGAAACCAAATCAAATTTACATTGTTTTCTTCTCTTTTTCATGTTTTACTGATGCCACAGTAGCTGGCTTTTTCTTGTCTAATTATTGGTCCATGGACAACTATGTTTCTTTAAAAAAACAGCTGGTGTTTCTACATTTTTCTTATTGTATAAAAATACAAAACCCAGTGATGCATTAATCTGTCTCTCAATGTTTTCCACCTTTCTTGACCTGTCTGCGGCCCAAGCCCATGGTTCCTACTGAAAATGTAAAGCAACATATCACAAATATACAGACTCAGATTAGAGTAATTTCTTGGCAGGGCTAAACAATTAATCAAAATTTTATTTAAATCACAGCCTGACGAAGGCTTGATGAAGAAACCTGTCAGAGTTTGTTTGTTTTAAGGTCTAACATGACCATGCTGAGACAATAAAGGTATTTTAAGTGTTTAGTGTGAGCTTCTTTTCTTCTCTCCTAACTTTCATCTCAGACCCAATTTATCTTGTGACCCACTGGATGATTCTGACCTGTCAATAGAGTATTAGGGCCACATTAAAGGGAAAAAAAAGAGAAGAGGAAGATTTTTTTATATTTTGCATTTCAACAACAAAGTTGAAATGTCAAAAATGAAGTTTCAACTTTATTTCAAATTCAACATTTTGGCTTTATTCTCAAAATGCTAAATAAAAGTATCTTCTCTCTCTTTTTTCTCCTTATGCATGGCCCTAATGCTCTTTCTTATCCTGCAGGTTGATAACCACTGCTCATTGATGTGTTTCTGGATTATAATGGACATCAACGGCACAGAGGAATATCCTATGGTTAAATGCCTCCACTGAGGAGAACCCATGTTTGTAAAGATGATGAAATGTATAAAATGAACTTGAAAATGAACTTTGTCAAGGAAATAAAGTAGACCTGCAATAACACTAAAGCCTGCAAGTTCAAAAACATGTTGTGAACGAAGCACGCAACGCAGACAGGAAGAGCGAGTAAGAGAGGAACAATATAGACTCTAATCTGGAGCTCAGTGGTCTTAGGGAACTGAGCTCTGTCTCTTCTCTCTTGCTCTATCGCAGCAGCAGGGAGTCTTCCACTTCTGAGAGGCCCCAGTTCAGAGCAGTGGCTGCGCGCCAGGACGTGGTGCAGGGCTGGCTGGAGGTTGGAGACTCGGTGCTAGGTGACGGCTTAGAGAAAATCCCTCTAATGAATAGACGGCCTGGATTATACGCAGGGCAGGTCAGCACCGAAGGCAGATGGGGAGAGGCTGAAGAGCTCATTGGCGTTGCTCTTCATGGAGAAATATGACATTTGAAACACAATGCAGCTTTCAACTCTGGAATCACAGCATACCTCTTCCTGTAATTAGTCACTTCTTTATTACGACAACCCCGAATCCTACTTTCAAAAGAGATGCTCAACTCTGCCTTTCACCTCGGTTAAGCACAGGAAGAAAAGATCAAAGCCTCGGAAAAGTGTCTTCAGTGAATTCTCATTGCATTGATCCACACACAGCTAAATTCAGCTGTGTGAATTATTCATGCAGGAAGAACATGCCCAGGAGGCCCGGAGACTGTTCTGGTTCACTATACGTACTGTATCACCCACACTGTCATCCATCAGGACAGTTGTTTGGCCTCTGTTCACTGAAGGGATAAACAACCAATTAGGAGAGGCCATGGCAATGACCGGGGAGCTCTGGTTCAAGTCCGAGCCGGGACACAGCTTGTAGCCAATGTGTCCTTTAGCACCACAGCAGGTCTAAAACACTGCAGTAAGCACTGATACTTCAAAAGGGTACAATACTATAAACTATTAGAGTTCACTCAGTAGAGTAAAGGTCTCTGCCAAGCAACAGGTGGTGAAGCACCTACTGCAATGCCAGATGCAACCAGTGGAGATTCAACAAAGTGTCCCTGTATATTATAGTCTCAGTTTTCTTTAGGATGCACAGATCAGTGTAATGATACTGTAACCCAGCATCCTGGGCTCACCAAACCCTCAATTTAAATATTTAGACCATTGTTATTTATTTTGATCATTATGAGCAACCAGGTGGCTTTACAACAATATAATAGATATAGCAATTTATATTTTTCTTCGAAATTCTGAATAATTTACACTTTATGTTGCCAATTCTTAGATGAGAGCTGGCATGTCCCAGTGGAAGTTGGAGCTATTCAGAGGGTTAATGTTTTGGCATAGAGCTGATTAGATCGTCCCCAGTACCTGCAATTAATTCTGACTAGTAACCACTACCATGCTTAATTTTTCAGTTTTATAAGAAACCAAACTTCATGGAAATCAGCACAGAATGGAGCAATTCACAGTTGATTTGTCGTGAAGTCTGCATCTCTCAATTATTTGCTAGCAAACCTTGAAGGCTCCAATATGGTGACTGTGCGACGCATAGCAGAGAAGCTAACAAAACTGGGATTTATTTATCTCATATTGCGCCTAATTTTAAGGGATTAGAGCATATGAGGTATGCTTTGGTTGAAGATAATGGATGTCAGTTTTGGAGACACAAAAAAAGTCCAGAGTGTGTCCTGCAACAGACTAGGTAAGCCTGTTTTTAGCCTAGCAGTTGTTGATGACTTGTGGCCCTGACCAACAAGTTAAAAGAAGTGAGGAGTCAACAGTTGGCTGGTTTTAGGTTTTTCAAATATTGTGAATCACCACAACCACGAGAGGTCCCTTAGCATACAGTCATAAATGTGAATAAAAAAATGTGATGGGTTCAGCAGCATACAAGTTTAGCTACAGACAAGCTCCAGCCCTGTTAGTCACGCACACACAATCTATCGCATGATCTCCCATCTCCTGCTTTCTGCATCTTTCTTTTCGCCTCTATGGCACCTCTATTCCACAGTAATCCATGTAAACTACAGTCATATCAATAGAACACTGTGCTCTCTTCTTTGGAATAACCAAAGAAGTGCCCTTATCTCTATTCATACAGCTCTTTGGCAGTGTATTAGCATATTAGCACAAGTATAACTCCTGTCTTTTAGTCCCTATCTCTCCGTCCGTGCAGTAATCTGCATAATGGATAAAGCTGTCTGCAATATCTGTGCACGAACATGTAAATTCTAAACAAATGTACACTTTGCATTCTTGGTCACATAAAGCTGGCCGTCATAAGCAGCTATTCTTGGCTAACACACAGTGTGTTGTCCACCGTCAAATACATTTGTCAATGTCGGCCACTGTTTTCATGGCCGTTTAAGCACTATTGCATGCTGGTGGCAATTACTGGCAGAGACCCACTGACACGAAAGTGATACATTTCACAGTGATGCAAGACAGAGGGATAAAAACTGCGTGGATGAGGGCACTGGCAATGACCTTACCCATCCTCCTTTGCACGGTCGTTTGTCAGTGTGAGAGGTATGTAACCCTGCAGTCCAGACACTAGGGCACTAAGTGGAGTTCATATAGGCTGGTGGTCTGATTTATGAAGCCTGTCCTTGGACAACAGTATGTGTATGTGCTGCATGATTGTGTGTGAGACAGAGAAGGGGGCTGTGTGTGTGTGTGCGAGTGTGATCACGCACGTTTGTGTTGACACAAAACACAACAGTGTTCCGACAGCGAACAATCAGATAAACTTAAAAATGTGGACTAAATCAGTTAAGAAGCTTTTTCCAGATCCACAAATACATCCAGTAACTGTGAAAGAACAGGGCTTTTCTCTACCAGAAGAAGTTTGTACAATGGAGAGCTGCTGATTTGGAAATATAATTAAGGTTAATTAAGGTTTTTTTTTGGAGCAAATAGCTTCTCTGCTCAGAAAAACAGCTAATGAACTGTAGATGGATGAGGAAATCTCAGTACATTGAGACCTTATGTCTACTATTTTGTGACCATACAATTTAATCTAAATCTTGTCTTTGTCTAATTGCCTCTTTCTCACTTTTAATACAAATCATGAGGTTACAAAAAGACTTTTGTCTGAAGAGCAAATGTTATGAAAAGTTGGCATACAGGATATTTTTGTATGTATTTTCTCAGATGACACTCATATGTAGTTGCTAAGAAGGAAATTTAGATCGAGATGAATTCAAAACCTGGGCCTGGTTTGGAACTGGTCCAGCAGTTTTAAATCTGAACGAACTTTTAAAACACCAAAGTCAAACAATCACTTAAACCGACTGAGGCAGTGCATGGATGCATGTTCTGCAAGGTAAAATGACTGTTTCTATCAAAGGAGAGTGACAGCTTTTAAGCTTTCTTTTGATGAACTAATCGCTTAATCAACTGATTGTTGCAGCTCAAATTGTTTTTTTTACATTAAAGCGACTGAAGGGGATATTTAAGGGTGAAATCAGTTCAAGAAGTAAAAAACATTTTTAAATTTATTACGTAATGTCATGAGTTTTGTCTTAGGAGCACAGTTTCTATCCTGGCCCATGTTCTTTTGCATTTATAGGCCCATGTACTTCTTTATTGTCCTGGCAAAATTATTTCTATTATATTTGAGCCTTTTCATGTCTTCAAGCAGCCTTTGAACTGACTTCACAATAAAACTGCATAAGCGAGTGTTCCAAAAAAAAAAGTATGACAAATAAATCACACTGTTTTGCCTCAGGCTCAGAAAACAGTCTCCTTATCAGAAAGAGGCCTTCTGTAAAATGATAGAAAGCAAACAAGCAAGCACTTCACGGTACAAGTGCGAGTGGCCCAGTCAGAAATGGATCAGCTGGTCATCCATCTCCTTGTATGTGTCCTACATTCGTAAAGCTTTAATAAATCACCAGGGCGGAGTGGGAGCACAGGGCGGGGGGCCTCTGTTGGAGTTGAGGATGCCTTACAAAGCAGTCTGCATAACACAGAGGGGAGCGGAGGGGTGGGGGGGCTGTTAGAGGGGTGGAGTGAAGGACGAAGGAATGGCTAAACACAAAAAGCCCAGAAGAGAAAAGGCATGGCAGGATGGGGCTCGGGGATTGAATGCTGAAACGTGACTGTAGTAAAGAGGATTTAGACTGGGAGACAGAGAGAAAACAACTGGGCAGTGAACTCAGCGGTGATGCAATTATTGAGCTCAGAGCAGAGAAGGAATGTGAGAGGCAGGGAGAGAGATTGATTACCAGGATTATTGGCCAATAAAAACAGGCTGGAAATGTGTCTTGTTCCTCACTTCTCTCCATGTAGAAAGAATTAAAAAAAAGAACGTCTGACACTTACTTACAAGTGTCATTAATGAAAACTGTAAACACACATAACTAGGGACATAACAACACCAAAAACTCCTAAAATACCACAATAAAGTGTGATGTGAATTTATTTATATGGATTTATTTATATTTTGTTTACTAAATCTGATGCGTACAGCCTTTTTGTTTATATAAAGTTTGTTAATTTAAAGTGTGTCTGCTTTCCTTCTTTAAAAGAGTGAAATTTAAAAAAGCTAGCCATGACCTAAGCATGTGCAAAAAACACTGGCATTAATTGTCTTTGGCAATTAATGTTTTAATTATATATGTACATACAGCTGCAACAGTTAATCAATGAATTGATTAATGTCAACTAGTGAATTAATCGCCACCTATTTTGATAATCAATTAACCATTCAAGGTCATTTTATATGAAAAATAAAACCAAATTCTCTGATTTCAGCTTCTCAAATGTGAACATTTTTACTCCTCTGCTATAATACACTGCAACTTTCTGTGTTGTGGACAAAACAAGACATCTGAGGACGTCACCTTGGGTTTTGGCAGCAGTGATGAACATTTTTCGCCATTTTCTGACATTTTATGGACCACATAAATAATCAGTTAATCAAAAAAATGATTTACAGATTAATTGATAAAAGATTATTGGAGATTATTGCAGCCCTAACAACAATGTAGCAGTCAGCAGCAGGCCTTTTATAAAATAAAATAAAATAAAATAAAATAAAATAAATAAAATAAAAAAATAAAAATAATTAACCATGTAATACTATTCATGTATTTTGATAACTAAAATCCTACTTAAAAGTAATTAAAATGGCTGTTAAGAACCCTGGGATCAATAAGTATCTCGTAATTAATGCTCGACGTTTGTAAGGGTGATATGGCTTGAAATAATACCATCTTTTTAGGGTAATACCATGTATATAACATAACTATGTTGGCAAAATCATATATACATATTATGAAAATAACTCCATTGAGAGGTCAAAATCCCCCCCAGGGGGGCTCCGAACAGTTTCAGGCGAGGCTCAGTGAATGGAAATGAAACAATATTACATTAGTTGGTGATCACATAGAACAGCCTAAATGTGTGTCATTTGGTTAAAGAGATAGTTCAGACAGTAGTTTTGGGGAATTTTACTGTCAGACACCAGTCAATACCGTAGGACAGTCCATTTCTATGTATTATATAGTCTGCAGTTATGTAAAACAGCGATATTAGTGTATCTTGGCTCAGTCATTGAGTGTCTATGGGACCAAATATCATACTCATATTCCAATAGACATAAACTAAGCAGTGGTGCTGTTTTACAAGCTTCGTATGAGGGGAGACCTACTGTCTCAGACTTTGAGAACCCCTCCTCTATTGCGATTGTGATAACACATACTAGTGGTGTTTTCAAAAAACATTAACACAATGAGATTTTTGATAACCGTCAGTAATGTGGATATAATGATTATGTGGTAAAAGCAAATGACAGAACAGCTAGAACAGTCTGTTAAGTTCATAAAATTACCCCACTTCACTGTAATTAGCCTTTAAAGCCAGGTAAAGACGGCAGTCATGTCATATTGCAATATAATTATATTACAATAATATAAATATATTCAAAATCTCAGATGACATCTAATCTCAAATCATGATATCGATATAATACCAATATATTGTCCAGCCCTGTGTTTCAATGACTTATAAAGTCAAGAGCTCCCATTTAGTAAGTAGATCCCCAAATTCTGGGCCTCAGCCGCAGCAGTTTTCACTCTGGCTGCTGTCCCAGCCACTGCCGTTCATCTTCTCAACCAGAAATGCACAAAAAAGGAGATGCTGGTGCTACAGAGAATGACTGGACAGGATATGCAGTTTCCCTGAGGAGTGGGAGAGCACACACATTCTGTGTCACTGAGTCAGTGGCTCACAGGGAAGTCGGCATTCGTCATAGCAGACCTCTGTGAGCAGACAGAGGCCTGTTAAAATGCCTCTCTGCTTGAATCATGGCAGCAAACAGAAGCAGGCGGCTGCTTGGCATGTCTCTCCCCTCCGGTAGCCAGCCAAGCGGGCCAGGAGTGACGTAGGTCAGCTGGGGACGCTGCAGTGAGTCCTCCAGGAAACACAATTAATAGTGACTAAAAGAAGAGGAACAATTGGTGGAGACTGAGACATGCGAAGGAATTTCCTCAGAAGCGTGTGAAAAACAGAATAATCGTCTTTGTGAGACTGAAATGCTGAGCGCCCCCTCAGCTCTCACGTCCTTTCGTGTGAAATACTACCTCAAGTGCAACTCGATCACTGCGAAATCTCTCCACTATACTGTCAGATGAACATATGGTGACATTTTGTGAACTTTACTCGCACGGGACTAAAAAAAGTCACACTCATAAGTTAGAAGTCACATGTGATAGGGTAGATGTAAACACATCACTCAGATCTCTCAACCAAACCCAGAGATCATTTTGTTCTCAATTCTCGAGCTGATCATTTTCTCAACTAACTGATTACATGGTTGTTTGTTCTACAGAATTTCAAGAACTGTGAAAAATTCCCATCACTGTTTTCCCGAGCCAAGGGTGACGTCTTAAAATGTCATTGCGAAACCCAAATATCTTCAGTTTACAATAATATAAAACAGATGAAAAGCTGTCAATCATCACATCAAAGAAGCTGGAACCAGAGAATGTTTGGCTTTTTTTAAAAATATGGCGTAAACAATTATTAGATTATCAAAATAGCTGCTGGTTAATTTTCTATCACCTTATCTTTTCAGCTCTAATGTGGCCAATTTAACATGACTAAAACGAGTCTGTCTTTAAGAGCAATATTGATTATGTGTCTTCATTTAATGAATCACCACATTAGAACAACTTATCCACTTATCAATTGCCACATCTGCAATGAATGAGTTAAACCTTGAACTTGTGACTGCAGTATGGATTATGATGTCGGCTTGAGGAGAAATCTCTTGAATATTCCTGTAAATCGCCCCACAAGGGCTTTAAAGGAGGCGTAAGGGATTCTTGGGAAAAATAGTTGATTGTTGAGCCTCGTTCCAAGGTCATCGAATACAGATGTTTTGGGAATGAGACTCAAACAATCAACTATCTTACTGACCTGTGATTGACCAAAGTCTCCTGTTACAGACTAGATTTTCTGTAAATTTTCCCACTGATACATTCCACATCTTTCATGAATTTCAGATATTTTTGAACTTTTCAAGCCAGCAGTTCAGTTTGACATCAGCTGTTCAGCAAACCTCAAAATATTCCACATCCTTCATACAATATTGGTATTATTCCACTTTTAATGCCAGCTATGCAATTTAACTCCCAGTCATTAGTGAAGCAATATAGTTTAGCTCTCAGCTTACACTATATTTTGCATCCTTCATCCCTTTCTCACATTAACAACTATCCTCTTTTCAGCTTGTATCTACTCATTCACACTTTAAGCCAGAAACTCCATCTTTTCCAGCTTTTCAACATCCAGCATTCACTTTGCAATTTCTTCAAAAATGGTCTTCTCTAGTTCCTTGCTATATCCCTGCAAGTGATTATCTGGTCAAAATATATTAGGATGTATACAGACATAAAAATGACTGTACTTGTCTATTAGAAAAATGTTTCACATCTTTCATACGTTAGGGTATTATTCAACTTCTAAAGACAACTATGAGGTTTAATTACCTACTAGTGAAGGAATGCAGCTTAGCTCCTTGCATACTCTATATGTTGCATCCTGGCATTCCTTTAACACTTTTTCAACTATTATTTTTTCAGCTTTTATCTGCTTATTCATACTTTAAGCCATAAGCTCCATTCAAACCTTAGTGAAATCCTTTAAAGCCAGCAATGCAGTTTAGCATCATCATCCAGCATTCACCCACGCATTCACGCAGAAAAATGACTGTGCTCACGATATAGTCTATATCAGTAATGGAAACATGCTATAAATGAGCAGGTTTGTGGAAGAACTATCAACAGACATAGTTTGACATCAGTGCATCAGTCATGTTTACTCACTTTTTCCTGTACTCGTCCCTCTCCCTCTTGACTTTGGCAAGCACGTTATACAGAGCCCTCAGCTCTGGGGTGATGGTGTCTATCTGGACCCCGACTCCGTCCGGGTGCGTCCACGTCACCCCGGGCCCGTGCACGGTCTCAAAGCGCTCCCCTTGCCGCCGGATGTGGGTGAAACTCCAGATGGTGCCCGGCAGTCTCGACTCGGGACCGTCCGTCTGCACTGCAACTTCTCGGGTGTAGAGGTGTCGGTACTGCGCTCTCTGCAGAGCCTGCTGCAGCTGGCTCTCCAGCAGTTTGTTTCTCCTCTCCAGTTCATGGACTTTGGCGAGGAAGCAGCGGAATCTCAGGTTGAGGGTTTTCAGCACATGGATGTTGGAGCCCAGGTCATTTCGCAGGGCGCTGGTCACCGCGCCCGACCCGGTGGGGACATTGCAGACGGGACCGGGCGGAGAATCGGAAAAAAACAGCGAGTTCATGTTGGTAAACACCCGATAATCCAACTATGGCTCTGTCTGGTTTGGACGCAACAACAAAAAAGTGTTGTTGTTTTTTTTTTATCTCTGCATATTCCTTTAATCCCACTGGACGAGTTTCCCCTCACAATGCAGATGCTGCTGAGAGTGACTGAGTGACCATCACTGTCCCTGCTGGATGTTTACCCCCAAAAAACACTCACACCACGAACCCCTGCAGCAGCACAGACAAACAACAAACCCAGAAAGTCCTTTAAAAGGCACCGAGGGCATTATCTTCCCCAGGAGCGAGAGGTTTGACGCAGCACACCGCAATAGGCACCAGCAGCAGCAGCAGCAGTACTTCCCGTCACCCTCCTCATGTCTGTGTTTGTCTTTGCTTTGTCAGGAGCTGCTGATGCCGAGCCGGGTTCATATAGCCAGAGTAAGACGGTCCACCTTTGTCGTTCCCCGGTTCACTGTGTCTCTATCCAGTCAGTGTCCATGTGGTGCGGTGGTGGGATGGTGGCAGGATGCGGGACCGCAGAGCCCGGCCTCTCTGTCTCTCTGCTGTGCGCGGATCATGTTGCAAAGTGCTAAACTAGGCACTATCACCCTCACCGGCCCCTCCCACGTCCCTCCCCCTCTCCCCCCCACTCCGACAGACAGGGATCACATCAGGCTGACGGCATGAGCATGAGCTTAATTAATAGCAGACTATAATGTATTTTCAATTCATTTTGGTTTAGACTTATTATTCAGGCATAGTGTTTTAAGAGGTTTAACTTGTTGTTGGCCTACATCTTACTGCTGAATCGTTTCTCAAAATAAAAAAAAAGCATCACTGACCAACTTTCACCACAATAATAACACAACATACAGGAATTCACAATATTATGGCCTACTTTTCTATTTAATCATACGGTATTTTACTCCATTATATGACTTGTCATGTATTATATTTCAATTTTCTGTAAGTAGCTAGCTGGATAGATGGATAGATATACTGTGTAATGGATACTCAATATTATCCCCCTCCTTTCTCTTGTGGTGATGCAGCCTGGCAAGTCCAGGCAAATTCAGGTTTGTCCTCAGCTTTGAAATGATGTCACAGTTGAAACTCAATAAATTTACAAGTTCCACAAACTTAGTATTTTACTACTGTTAAATGAAGGAAAAACACATTTGTTCAAAACTGATATATTAGTAAGTGAAGACAATGTTCTTTATTTTCATTTTGACCAACCTCTTAAAGTAGGTTGCTGACTATGATTTGAGGAGGGCTGAGAAGGAATTCCCCTTTGTTATCAGAATGACCAAAATGAATCCCCCTTGTTAACCTGCCATCCCTCTCATCTCCGAGTGGCAGAGAAAGTGCAGGTGCAGAGGGATTGTTTTACTAAATATGTTAATCTCATCTGTCTGACTAATTGATCCTTCATCTTATGGAGGTTTGTGCAAGTTAGAATCTATGGCCCTGACCGTGGCTCTGAAATATGAATAGCCTAACTGTGTACTGTGTATTGATAAATCTATGGGGCTGTCCATGGTGCTGAAGCAGAAGAATCCCCTTCTGTTGTTTCATCTTAAAAAATATAAACCCAAAGTAGTCGTCCATCAGTTTGTTGACTAGTGGCAGGTGAATGAAATTAACCGGCTCATCCCCTGTTAAAAAATACTGATCAAAACAGGCCTACATTTAACAAATAGAATTTCTTTACCCTGAAAACTTATATTTAAAGTGTTATTCACTAAACTATGAATGATTTTTTTATAGTTAACTGTATGATATGTAGATATGCAGTGTATAGCCAGTATTTACTTGTTTATATTAAAGTATATAACACATGGGGAACAATATATAAAACAATTAAAATTTTTCTTTGAATAATACATTTTTTTGTAGAACAAAAATACATTTTTTGAAGAAAGAAGGGGACTCTTAAATATGCGTCTGCTACTTCAGCACCATGGACAGCCCCATGGACTTATAATATAAAAATACACAGTTAGGCTATTGATATTTCAGAGCCATGGTCGGGGCATAGATTCTAACTTGCACAAACCTCCATAAGATGAAGGATCAATTAGTCAGACAGACGAGATTAACATGTTCATAAAACAGTTCCGCTGTACCTGCACTTTCTCTGCCACTCGGGGATGAGATGGATGGCAGGTTAACAGGGGGATTCATTTTGGTCATTCTGATAACAAAGGGGAATTCCTTCTCAACCCTCCTCAAATCACAGTCAACAACCTATTTAAAGAAGTTGGTCAAAATGAAAATAAAGAACATTGTCTTCACTTATTGATATATCAATTTTGAACAGCTATGTTTTTCCTTCATTTAACAGTAGTAAAATATTAAGTCTGCGGAACTTGCAAATCTACTGAGTTTCAACTGTGACATCATTTCAAAGCTGAGGACAAACCTGAATTTGCCTGGACTTGTTTTGCTATAAGACTGCATCATCCCAAGTAAGGAGGTTGGGAGAAGACTGAGATCCATTATATTCTTTAACATTCACAGAGAGTGGAGAGCTGGACCCAGTCCAGAGAATCGACCTTTCAAAATCCATCTTTTTAATCAGTTGTAATTTTTGTCTTTTGTTTGTTTTAATTGTTAAAATAAACTGTTTAGACATGAAAAGTTTTATAACAAATGGTTTTATCATAAAATTTGTGTAGTGTGTGGTATGTGTAATTTATTTTGACTTAAATTAAATAAATGAGCAATGCTCGTACCAGTTTACATGGACATTTTTGAGTACAATGGAAGTAAAATGAAGAAATTACAATAGTTTAAGTGAAATAATGCGACTGCTTAATATCACCACAACTCTTGAATTAGTTATAAGTTGGTTCAACTTCATTAAACTTTTATAGGTCAAAGCCAATTCATGTTTGTTGTACTGAACTAATTGGATTAGTCAGACTATAAAAGACTCAGGATTTATTCAACAATGCAGGAATTGGAATGACTTAAAAAGATGCAGATGAATTGTTACCTTGATTTTTATCAGAGCCAGCGTTATTCTTATGTCATAAATATAAGGAAGCTGTATCGGTGAAACCTTTTCCACATATTAATAAGCACATAAATTGTATTAATGTATGCTAGCCTGTTGTACCGTATGTACTTAATATACAAATTTGCAGTTGTATAGCTTTCTAATTTTGATTAATGGTAATGATACCTTTTCATAATTTTCTCTGGTCTTTTCTTCCCCATGATGATCAAAGCACATATACGCACACTGGTCAGATTGGCATTAATTTACAATTCTCAAATCTACTTTAATTACTAACATTAAAGTAGTAATTTTAAATGATTTATTATGTATTATTTTATTGATTTGTTTATTGTATGATGACACCATACCAATATAACATAAAGCTTCCATTGTTTAAGGTCCTTAGAAATAAATTGTACCTCCTCACTTCCTCTATCCTCAGCATTCCACCAAAATAGTTATATTTTTAGGAAGTATTATTTATTCACCCATTTGCTGTATACATTATTGTGTGTTTTTGTGGGTTGTATATGGGGAACTACAACTAATCTACATCTCATTGTATAATCCTGTGTTTTAAAATTATCCATAAAGTAAATTAACCTTTTAAAAAAGTAAAAGTAGGCTACATACAAAAGAAAACAATGCACATTTATAAATGACTGTTAAAAAGTTTGTTCAAACTAAGTTCTCGCCTCTCACTGGTCTGATATAGTGTTTATCGTATTTGAGGATAATGGGGTGGCATTTTGGGGGTGGGGGGGTGGGGGGGCACGATCTAATTTGAGAGGTGGCCAGTGCCCCCCAGGCCAAACTCTAGAAACGCCCCTGGTTTCATGTCACGTATAAAGCCAATAAGAACATTTATAAAAGATGATCATTGTGGATGTGCTATGGCTCTTTTTTTTCTAAAGCTTTGTATCAGACTCAGGACAAATGAGTAACCCTCCTGATGTCACTTAATGCAACCATATGATGTGACATCTCTGAATGTGATATAATGCCCCTCACGCCATGCTTACAAACAGATGAAATTTTGCAGATGTTTAGATCTAAGTGAGTCTGCAACAACTTTCTAATACCAATCGAAAATGTGTGGCTATAATCAATATTAAAAATGGACTTACAGACACAGACAAGGGCCAGACTAAGGGCTCACTATACACATATCACTGTACTTGCAGGGTATTGCTTTGGCTCAGGGGCCTCCTAGCGGGTTAGTAAGTCCATAATCTCATTTACCTCAGATAGATGACCGTCACATTGACATGTTATACATAGATGTCAAATGAATTTTTAATAAAAATGTTGCTCACTAAAATAGGTGAAATATCACACTATGCAACTTAATCGCGCAAGCGCCTTAAAACCAGTATTAATGTGTATATGGTGTCAGGTAGCTTGTGCATTGCACACATACAGCAGAGCCTACCGAAAACAGTTTTAATGATTTAGCCCGAATTGTGAGTAATATTAGTATAAATAACGCCTCTGACTCTTAAATAAACATATGTATATATTCATTTAGAAGCAGCAGTAAACTTCTGTTTATACCAGCAACGCCTACGAGTTATAAATATTTTGATTTTAAGTCTTTTTTTTTTTTTTTTCCTTCGTTCTTTAACTTTTTTAGTCAGGCACGGCACGGTCAGCCTCACCAAACAGAAACATTTGGGGTCCTTTTACTTCACGTGCGCGTCTGCTGCTCATGCTGCTCTGCCATCGTGAGAGGAAACCATGCCGAAGTCAAAGAGGGACAAGAAAAGTAAGCAAATATGCTTTCAATCGTGACATGCAGAAAAATATTAAGTGTTTAAACTTATTACAGGGTCGTTTGTACGTAACCGCTGTCGCGACAACAGAAAAGTAGCGTAAATTAGGTAACAAGCTAACGTTAGCTTGTTCTTCTGGGTGAAATAGGAGTGAATGTACATGGGGTGCTGTAATAGTTACTGTCGACTGATGCTTGTTTAAATGACTTTTTTTTTTTCTTTTTTTAATTTTCCCTCAGTTTCGTTAACGAAAACAGCCAAGAAGGGGCTGGAGTTGAAGCAGAAATTAATCGAGGAGGTGGGTATTTTCTGCGCTCGCTTGCTGTCAGCTTTAGCTAGCTAGCTAAAGTTAGCTGAAGCTGGTGACATATTTCACATTAACGCTAAATGCTACACTTGTTTGTCATTTCAGTTACGGAAATGTGTGGACACCTACAGAAACTTGTTCATATTCTCTGTGGCCAATATGAGGAATAACAAACTGAAAGACATCCGGACAGCATGGAAACACAGCAGGTAAAGACATCTACCAGTCTGTTGTTTTGACATTTAAACTATTTTAAGGGGACGTTTCACGGATTTTACACATGGGAGTTATTCGTCATAAGGAGCACTACCCAGCCGGTAGAAATAGTTACGTAATGTCTTCTTTGGCTCTGGACTCCCTGTAATATCATCAAGGAGTTTGAAAGAAATGAGCATTTATCAGTCAGGGAGGATCTAATAAAAAATGGTATCAAGATGCATAAATTTCAATAACATCTACATTTCTAAACTGTTTATAACTGATTAAAAAACACAGCAGAACATGTGACTGTCTTTGTTTTCACCTGTCAAAACACTGTCTCTTGGAAGTCCTGTTTTTTTTGCACAGAAAAAATCTTTTGCCTTGCCTCGATGCAGAGAATGCTTTGTTTAGAGATGACTGTCCAATTTGTTATTTTTGAAGCTTTCATTACTGAGCACCTCCCCACAAAAAAATACATTCAGCTCTCTCCCTTGGATTTTGAATGGCTTTGAAACCAATACTGACAATCTTCCTTGTATTTTCATTTTAGCATCATGAGAATGAGGGAATCATGGAAGTCGCATTCAGTGTTACCTCAGCCAAAGAGCACTAACATGTTATCAGTACAGGTTTGCAAAGAGAGAGACAGCCTGCACACAGTGTCTGAACAGAACACACCTGCGCAGGGAAAAAGAAGTAATAATTAGGAAAATTAATTCACATTTCATTGCATTTTTATACACTTTACTCTGTCAGTTGGTGACCCAGTTATACCAGGTCAGTCCCAGGTCTGCAGTAAGGGATCCGGAGTTTAGATAAAAGCACCAGTCTCTACAGTTCTGATTTTGACCATTCTTATTTTTGTAATCTGTCTTTTCAAATTTTCTTTTCTTTTTAAAAGTTCAACACCGGACACTGCAGCACCCCTTTACCAGGTGTCACAGCAAACAATTTAACCAGACTGTTCTCTGTTGCACAGATTCTTCTTCGGCAAAAATAAAGTCATGATGGTTGCCTTGGGTAGAGGAGAAACAGATGAATACAAAGATAATTTTGCACAAGGTAGGCAAGATCTTTGTTGTGATGTAAAGCCAGAAAAGACCATGATAATCAATTGCAAAGGCTTGAATTTTTTTTTACTCGTTTTAATAATGTGCAGGTCAGCAAGTATCTAAGAGGAGAAGTTGGAGTACTATTCACAAATAAAACAAAGGATGAGGTACAAGAGTAAGTAAGGCTTCAATTAATGCAATGTTGTTGCAGTTATTCTCCAAATGTTGTTCATCAGTTGATAAAATGGTGTTCTCTACTCAGGTATTTCAGTCATTTCAAAGAGGTGGATTATGCGCGGGCAGGCAACCAGGCACAGATGGACATCACTCTGGATGAGGGACCCCTGGAACAGTTTCCTCACTCAATGGAGCCACAGCTAAGACAATTAGGACTTCCCACTGCGCTCAAGAAAGGTAAGACTACAGGATAAGGCTGGCATTATGCTATATTTTATAACTTTTTCATGCAGTGAACCAAACCCACTATGTAATCCTCAATCTCTCAATAGGTTTTTGACTTTACCACCCTCCAAGCCCACGGGTTCTTATTGAAGATATAAATATAGATTTAAATACAGACAAAACATGGGCTTTGTTCTTTAAACATGCTTGAGTGCAACAGTTTGTTTCTGCTCTGAAAAGTAAAGACGTCACTGCCATATTTTCATGTTAGTTGGATATGATACATGATAGTCACATTTTGTATCATCTGTTATGAAAGGTGTGGTGACACTGCTGAAGGACCATGAAGTCTGTAAGGGGGGAGACTGCTGACTCCTGAGCAGGCTCGTATTCTGGTGAGTTCTTGACTGTTTGATTACAGAAAATGTTTAAGGGACAATTCATCTCAAAATTAAAAAAAAAATACATATTCTTTTCTTTTACCTCTTACCTGTAGAGCTGTTAATCCATTTAGATTCTTTTGGTGTGAGTTGCCAAGTTTTGGAGATATCGGCCATACAGATGTCTGCCTTCTCTTGAATATTATGGAACTTGATGACACTCGGCTTGTGGTGCTCAAAACATCCCAAAAAAATGTTAAAAACTCAGCAGCAATGTCTTTTTCCAGAAATCATGACCTAGACACTCAAGATGATCCACAGACTCCAACCGTATCCCTGGAGAAGAAAGTGCGCATGTACTCATGGATGAGAGGCTTGTGCTTGTGACAGTACAGGATGTAAACATTAATGGTGTCCTTGACTGAACTTCAGCCCTTTGAATAGATGCCCAGTAATATGGTTGGCAGGTGTAGTTGAATAGAAAGAAATAGTTCTTTGAACTGCCACAACAAGCTGTGTGGATTATCTGGAGTGACTGGGTCATGATTTCTGGAAAGAGACATTGTTGAGTTTCTCAAATGGTGTTTTTTTTTTTTTTTTTTGTGCTTTGAACACCACAAGCTGAGTGTCATCTAGTTCTATTATATTCAAGAGATGGCAAACATCACTAATCTCTCAACTCACACAGGCCAGAGGAAAATATGTATTTTTGATTTTGGGGTGAACTGTCCATTTAACATGACATATTGTGCTATGTTGCATCTGACTGACTGTTGAAACTGGTTACTTTTTTTGTCCATAGAAACTCTTTGGCATTGAGATGGCAGAATTCAAGGTGCAGATCAAATGTATGTGGAACTCAGAAACAGGCGAGTTTGAGAACTGGGCAGGAGAGGAGGAGTCTATGCAAGATAATGAAGAGGACGACAATGATGAGGACGATGCAGAATGAAACCTCTGCACGTGAGGAGCACGTACACATTGTTTTTTAAAAGTCATTTTTGCCAACCTTCAACAGCAGAGGGACATTGATGTTGAAACCATTCATCCTGACTGCCAGTGCTGCCCATGAAGTCTGTGTTCTCTCTTTCCTTTGTTCATTTTTCATCCCAAAACATGAACTACTTCTTCACCTTGAATTTTAGCTTTTGGACTGAAGTGTTGTTCAGTAAACACTGGTGACTTGAGCCAAAAGACTTAATGTTGAGTTGCATCATCATGTCTGTGCCACTTGTTCTGTCAACATAATGACAAAGGGTTTTGTATTGTATATCAATATTTTGCCATACAGCAAAAACAAATGTCATTTTTTTGTGTTAAAACAACCCATTTGATGAATTTTATGTGTAAGAAAAACATTTTGTTGATTTGGGAAAATTAGTTTTCTTTTTAATGTAACAGTTTAATTAAGGCAGACTCCAGAAGAGGTTATTTTTTTCTCTGAAAAAATATCTTGCGTTTTCAGTTTTACATTTATATGTTGACAATGAAGAACACTCACACTGGTCTCCAGTTGATCCATTTGTAAGAAAAAGAAATTTCAAGTGTGACTTTAGGAAAAAGGTAGAAAAGTAACTCAGTGAAAAGAGGCTTTAGCAGAAATATTTTTGTCTAAACTTGATTGACCTTTTTTTTAAATATTTTATTTTAACTTTTACACACAACAGACAGTAGTCTTAAAAAAAAAAAAAACCAAAACCATTCTTTAAAATGTCAGAAAAACAGAGGAATCACAGAGCTCCCACGATTGGTCCAAGGATACCAGTCCACAACAATACTGGCAAAATGGGAGACTGTCTGTTGCTGGGCAGGTCAAGGGTATGACAGGAAAAAAAACAAACAAAACAAAAAAAACACACACAAATGTAACCAAACATGCAACAGAAATCAACCTTTTGAAACACAGGGACAATGGAGACTTCCAGTTTAGTAATATTAATTCTTTAGCTGCAACCATGCCTGTCCTGAGAGAGCCAAATATTGCCAAGCTGCAGTCTGGCTGAATGTTTATTTTATATTATTTAGAAAACCAATTAAATATGTCACACCAGAATGTACACAGTACTGGACAATGCCAGAGTAAGTGTGAAAGCGAGTCCTCAGCACTACCACATCTATCACACATGGGAGACAGATTCAAACAGTTTGCTAGGTTTAATTTTGGAGTAATGCAGTCTGCGTATGCCTTTAAATTGAATTAGCCTACAGACCCTCCTCCCATAGTTCATCTGACAAAGAAACACCCAATTCTTCTGCCCAGGTGTCTCTGAGATGACTGTGACTTGCAGGAGACACAAAAGCAGTGACGAAATATGGCTCTGTGGTTTGATTGGGAATTCGAGATATTTTCCCATACAGATTGCCTGACTTGTAGGCAGTGAGTGAGGAAGATATTTAGTCTGAATTTATTATCTATGTAAAGATCTCCAATACAGCACAGTCCCCTCTCCTTCCAGTCCAGAAACATACCATCCATCATTCCCGGTTTAAACATTTGATTGTATGTTAGAGGGGTGTGTACTGAGATATCTGGTAAGCCCAAGATTTTTTTTATTTGATTATTTGATTTCACTTGCTACAACACAAAACAAATGGATGGAGTTGCTTGATTTATTTGATTCGATTCCAATAATTTGTAAGAAGGCTGCACTCAGGAAAAGAGCAGCACACCCATGATACCCGATCACTAGTGGTTCCAAAGCAGTATCAAAAAGGAGAGGGGAAAGGGGATCGCCTTGCCTCACACACCTGGCTGCAAATCAAAAGGCTGGGATTTGTCTGCATTAGTGACAATAGAAGACACTGGATCGGAGTAAATTATTTTCACCCACTCAATAAAATTCTCCCTGAACCCAAATCGTTTCAATGTCTCAAACACATAAGGCCAGTTGATCTGATCGAATGCCTTCTGGGCCTCAAGAGATAAGATGGCAGCCTGTGTGTCTTTTTTTACTAAATGAGAATTTACCCAGAATAAATCCAGTTTGATTAGGATGTACAATTGTTGAGATATGATTACCCAATTTTGTAGCCAGGACTTTAGTTATCACTTTCTGATCACAATTTTAAAGAGCAATGGGTCTGTAACTTGACTCATCCTTTCCTTTTTTCAGAGGCAAGCAAATATTTTCTTCATATAGTGAACTGGGGAACCTCAATTTTCTAACTGAGTCATTCACCATCCTAAGCATGAGAGGGACTATTTTTTTCATGAAACGCTTTGTAAACTCACAGCCAAAGCCGTCTGTGCTGGCTGCTTTTCCGGAGGGGAAAGTTCTAATAGCATTCAAAAGATCAGCCTTAGAAATTGGAGTGTCCATGTCATCCCTCAATGTGTGGTCCAGCTGGAGAATATCAAGATTAGCAAAAAAAAAGTTACAGAAATCTGATTCAGTGGTATTCACTCTGCTGGAATACAGCTCCTCATAGAAGTCCCTGAAGCAAGCATTGATCTCCTTTGGGTTAGTAACCAATTTACCTGATTTGGATTTAATCCTATGGATAGCCTGACTAGCCTGTCCACCTCTTGTCAACAGTTTCTCTAGTTTATCCCCAAGTTCAAAATGTTATTGTTTAAGCTTTAGAAGAAGGCTGCTGATGTGTTTCTTGAGAATAGTATTACAGTCATATTTTAGTTTTAAAATCTTGTTATTGTAGGTCTGTAACAGGGAGGATCTATACATCTCTTCAAGTACTGGAAGCATTTTTTCAATACCCTAAGACAACTGTTAAGTTCTCTCTTCTTAGATGATTCAAATGAAACAATGTGGCCCCTTATCACAACCTTGAAAGCCTCACACAGGGTAGAATCAGACATCCCCATATCATTAGTGGTAAGAAATTCATCTATGCATACAGTCACATGCTCAATAAAAGAGTCATCTTCCAGGAGGAGAGGTTTGAAGTGCCAGCTGTATTGGTGCTTAGAGAGGATATTTTTAAAATGAAGTGAGACTGGGCTATGATCAGATATTAAAATATGATAGACAGAGTTGGCAACATTGTAGTAATTCAGAAGATATGAGGAAATAGTCAATCTTAGTGTAAAACTTATGGACATGGGAGTAAAAAGGAAATTCTTTGTCAGTAGGATGCTGCACTTGCACTTAATTGACCTTGATTGGTCTGTTGTGGAGATCTTGGCTCTTCAGCGGAAGTAGTTTGGACACCCGTGAGCTACGAGATTCCAGGCCTCATTGAAGGCGGCGACCACTCTGTCATCCAGAGGACCTTCCTCTGCACAAGCCAAGTTCTCCTGAAGTTGCTCCATACTTGACATGCCAATGATGACTCCATCACCAAGATCGCCCTGCAGCAGCAGACAATTTAGTGGTCAAATAAATAAATGATGCTGTCAAAATAAAACATGGCTTCAATAAGGATGCATTTCATTTAAAGTTATGTGCTATAACATTTTTTCTGCTACTCAAATCAGTATTGTGGAGGTTAAATTTACAACTAACCAGACTGTAAAAGAGCTAGTAATCACTATTTGCAGGCCTAGTTCTCAGTCCTCTCTGAATCATTTTGTAATCTATTTAGTGATGTAAAGTAAAATACTTGACAACAGATTATTGATGCAGCTCTGAAAAAATGTGTTAAAACTCGAGAAAGACTAAATGCTGCATGATAAAAGCATTTTCAAATAGTTTAAGGTGCCCTTTAGCTCACATCCTCTCAGGTTTTCAATGTTGGTGATGGCGTCTTGTAATTCTACTGCAGTAACAATCTTTGTTCATTAAAATATATAAGATATTGTAATGAATAAGATATATTTTCCAAAGAGTTAAAATGGCTTATCTCATGTTGTATAGTGTAATCTCGCCATGATAATGACAAAACAATCATGTGACTGCAGCTATCGTGCACAGTAGGTACCTTAAGCTGCGAGTGGTGGTACATCCAGCGCATAGCAGCAGAAGTCAGGGTGGGTTTCTGTGACCCATACGTTGTCTCCAGAGCCTTGAGAACCAAATCAATGGCCTGGAAATGACTCTGCTTCCAGTACCTGACAGAGAAGCAAGGGGGACAGTCACAATTAATTTTTGTGCTTGATTGGTGTTTACAGATGAGTGCAGACGAGCAGGAATATTTCACTTTCTACAACATAAAACAAATGGATGGAGTTACTTGTTCTTCACCTGTCTCGGTATGCTGCAGCCCAGTCGCTACCAAAGAATCGTCCTACAGGCTGAGAATCATCTTTGTCTCCGTAATGGTACTTTCCTGTCAGAAGGCCACCTGCAGAGGAGGAGTAATTATCGAGAGTTTGACTGTTTATGTAGTCAACTGTGCCACTAACTCAAAATTAAGATTTTACATGCTGCATTTGGAGAAAAGTCATGGTAGCAGCTCCGCGAAGCATCTGTTGATGCTTATCAGGTATGATGTTTACCATAATCACCATTAATTTAGTATTTTAGCATGCTAACATTTGCTAAATAGTACTAAAAGTGCAGTTGAGGCTGATGGGAATGTTTTGGAATATGGGTATTAGACTAATTAAAAGTTTGATTAAATGGGGGAGGGGTGGGGCAAATTTTGTTGCAATCCACTCAATAGTTGTTGAGACATTTCACTCACAACCACAAATGTGAACCTCATGGTGCTAGAATCAAAGTTGGGGGATCACCAATATCAGTAGGATACATCATCATGAAAGTTATTAAAATTAATCCTTAGGACCATAAATGTCTGTACAAAATGTCATGGTAATCGATCCAGTAGTTGAGATATTTCAGTCTGGACCAAAGTGGTGAACACACCGACTGACAGACAGACTTTGCCTGCTATAAAGCCTAGTTTTTAGCCATACTAGACATACACTCATATGGTATGATGTCACATGAAGTGTCACAGTTAGCAGGTGTTCAGGACAAAAGATTAACATCACTCCTCCAGAGTAGATGACACAATTATCATCAGCTGTGAATATCTCCTTATGAAAGACACAACTCAAATGATGACTACAAGGTGCATCATAGAAGAAAGACATACTGCACCTGCTAGAGGATTGTATGCGTAGAATCTTATCCCGTAGTTTCTCAGACATGGCAGCAACTCTGTCTCAACCTGTCTTGTAGTGGCATTGTACATTCCCTGTGAAAGGCAGCGAGAGTCATGTTATGGTACAAGTGAAAGTATAGTCAGAAAAACAAAGAAAAGATACAATTTTGTTCAAGAACTTGTAATTAAAAATTCAAGAGAACTGGAAGAGGCACTGCGGACAATTTGAGTTTCTCAAAAGCAAGAATGCTTAAAAGCTGTTTTTTTTGCTTGACAAAAACTACTCCAGATTGCAACCAACTAAATATGTGTCTCCTCACCTGCCCTTTTAAAGCATCGTGGCTGCACAACACATGAAACACATAAAAAGACCTTTCTAGACCCTGTGTTTGGCTCTCCCGTTTTGGGCTACTGTAGAAACACGGCAGTGCAACATGGTGACCTCCATGGAGGAGGACCCATGGCCCCTGTACATAAAATGGCTCATTGTAAATTAAAAAAAAAACCCACAATTCTCATTTTCATACACTAATGACAACATATCTATGAATATTATATTCCATTTTTGCCAATATTGTGCCAGTAAATCCCCCTAAATCTTACACACTGGACCTTCAAGAAGTGACAATACCTGATACACAGTGGGAGCAATCCAGTTGTTGTGCCTGCAGATGCAGACAATCTCAGCCACTTCCCATGATGTATAGTTTGACAGGCCAAACTCCTTGAATTTTCCCTGGGGGTGATATTTACACATTAAATCATAGCTTAATAAAATGCTGTCAAGTAGGGATGCACCAATACCACTTTTTTTCAGACCGAGTACAAGCACAAGTACTTAATTTGGGTACTTGCCACTACCGAGCACCGATACGAGTACTTAATAATGCCATTAAAGTTCTTACTTAAAGTTATATTTTTGTGGGGCTTTTATGCCTTTAATGGATAGCACAGTTGAAGAGTAGACAGGAAACGGGGCAGAGAGAGAGGGGATGACATGCAGCAAAGGGCCGAAGGTGGGAGTCGAACCAGCAGCCGCTGCAGAGGACTAACAGCCTCCATACATTGGGTCGGACGCTCCACCAACCGAGCTAAACATCCACTCCCAAGTTCTTACTTTACACTTACTAGTATTTTAATTACACATTACATGTGTAGTATTGAAGTTTCTTCTCCATGTCCCTCTAATTAGTTCCTACCTGCTATTGTGTAGAGGGGACAGGTGCAACAGTTTTGTTGACCCTGTTGTGAACCCCAAAGTGTGAAGTTGGGTGTACTAGCTGTCAGGCAGTTTTGGTGAAGATTAAGTAGACAAAGAGAAGTTGTAGCAGCTTATTACCAAGAAAAGAGGGTTACAGACTGGTGGCAGCAGTGTTTTTTTTTGTCTTCGGATTAATTAGTCGCAGCATTCAACTAGTTTACGCCCGCCGGGACTTATTGGACAGCAGCTGCTGCGGTCTACAGGTGCACTCTGTGCATTCACTTCAGTTTTACATGGATTGCATGGAATTTTACGGACAGTTTCCAAAGTCGCTGAGGTCCAGCTGCAGCCTTGCAGACCCTCCAAAACACGCCCCTCCAAACCATGCCATCGTCATGGCGGCAACGGGAGTAGGCAGCTTCAGAGTCCAAAACACGCCCCCTCCATAACACGCCCATTTTGACAGATGTTAAGGTGGCTTAAAAGGACAAGAAACCAAAGTGAATCAAAAATAAATGAAAAATGATATTGAAAGTAGCACTTTTAGCAACTGTTAGGAAAAGAAATAAAGGAAATCTTTGAGCCACAACAATATTTGGCTTTCAGCACAAATAATGTGGTCTAATCAATGAATTAATGCAAACAAAAGGTGGCTTAGGAAAACAACATAATTTGAAAAATTCATGTAGATATTGGTATTTTAGTAACTACTAAGCAGAAATAATCAGGATGAATTATGGATTGTGTTGGCCTAACTGCTGAAATTATATAAACATTTCTGTTTAAAATTGTATATTGTTGATTTTTAAGAACATCAAAATGTTTTTGCACGTTTTAAATGAGAATAATTTAATAACTTGAAAACATCACATCATGGGATCGCTGAAGTTTCAAACACGTGTATTTAACACAGCTACTTCACCTGAAAACATTCTTAGTCTCATATCTGAATCTCACATGCCAGTTGATTCTTTAAACCTGCAGGTTTCCAGCATTGTTTAAAAATACAAGGCTAAAACTGTGTGATTTACATCCCAGACTCAACACAATCCCCATTTAAAATAGAGGCTCTTGTCTTTTTTGCTTACTTTGGGTATGTGGCTCCACACACCAATAAATTAATTCAGTTATACTTTAAAATCCCCTAAGAGGAATAAATGTAGTTATACATGACATGCCTACAGCATAACTAAACAGTGTTTAAATAAACTTCAAACATTAAGATGTGTAAATACTCCTTCACAGCCTACCTCCTTTGCAATTTAAATTTATTCACAATGACACTAGATAGAAGGAGTCTAAAATTTGTCATGCACCATAGCAGCTCAAGATGCCATAAACTTGCAAGTGTTATTCTTGTACAAATTAAGCCTTCTGCACTGTTCCATTTGTCCATGTGTGAGCCAGCTGAAATCAGTGAACCACACAATACATTCCGTCAATTCACACTGCATTAAAACTGAGCCCAAAGTCTTATTGTGCAGTCTTAATGCATCTGAAATCCATGAATAAAGTTTGACAAGAGTTCATATGTATTTAAGCTATAATTAATAAGCTTTAATCACTATACCATAGTTGTTACACTCTTTGATAAGCACGTGCAATACTTAACAGCTACAGCATCTTAGTACCTGTTAAATAAAGCACATTAGTACCGTACCGATTAGCAAGCCTAACTTTATTAAAATGCACAAAAATGAACAAAATGATCAGTGTTCATTGCGCCTAAACAGCTGAACATGCGGTACATCCAACAACCTAAATGATGACAACTTTAAGCTGTTTGTTAACTACATCTGGTAGAAGTTTGGCATTCTTGAGACAGAGAGTCCTCGCTGATGATGACGACGCGACCAAAAAAAAAGAGGGTAAGCATCAGCTGTTTGCTTGTGTTGAGCGGCTACCTTTCGTGATGTGGTATCGGGTTTGGGGTATCGGAGTAGTTTTATGAGTACGTGAGGACAGTATCGACCTATCGGTGCATCCCCACTGTCAAGTAAGCAGATAGTATCTCAACATGATATTCAGCGACATGGAGATATAAGTCATAGAAAATGAGGTATCTGGTCTTTTTTTATTCTTTTATTTTTATTTTTTACCTCTTTGTAGAGTTGATTGCAGGCTCTGAGGGTATCCTCGATGGGGTTTTCGTGATCAGGCGCATGGAGGTAGAAAAGGTCCACACAATCTCTCTGCAGCCTCTGAAGGGAGGTTTCCAGCTGAGAGCGCACACTCTCTGGCTTCAGTGTCTTCCCCTCCCAGTGGTTGGCCTTGGTAGCTATGCTTACTGTCACACACACACAAACAATGGAAATAAATGTATGTCATTTACAGGTTGGTTTCACTGTGAGTTTATAATAATTAAAAACCAAATGGGGCCAAATGTTTTGTACTTGAAAAAATACAAAGCTTTGCCAATTCACCACTTAAAGACATCAGAAACAATGTATGTTGTCACAAAACGACCTTTCATTTTGAACATTTCTCACCTGTGTGCTGGCTCCAGCAGGTAGACCTGCTGAACCCGACGGCATCATCGCAGTGGAGACTGCGCTGCGTTCACAGTGCTACGTGGAAATCCGAAATTTCAGCACTTAAAGTGTGGCGGTTGAAGTGCACAATCTAGCGTAATTTATCGCTCCGCTTCTGTAACTGGTCCTCAGTACTGTCTAAAACAGCTTTCACATCTCACAAATTTCAAAAAAGGCGATATTTGGATAAACTTACCACGTATCAAGAATATTAAAACTTAATAAAGTGTCATATTAACATCCTTAGCCTTACAGTGGAAAACAACAGAAAACAAACAAAAAAAAAAAAAAAAAAAAAAACAGATTTAGCCGTGCAGGATATTCGTGCATGCCGTGCAAATGGAAGTTTGTCACTGATAACAGTTTTTTCACTGCCAATCACATGGTGTATCCTACACAAAGCGTTGAGTTGAATTGTTGAATTGTTGAAACTGAAAAGAAAAGATCTGGAACTGAAAAACAAAGATCTGAAAGTGAAAAAAAATAAAAAATCTGAATCTAAAAAGAGAAAACGTGCAACTGAAAGAAATAGGATCTCAAATATCTAAATATAATGAGAGTGAAAAATGAAAATAAATAATTTATTCAAAATAATTATCAGAGTGATTTTAACCTGAAAAAACTTTCTGTACACTTATTTTTATTTTGAATATTTTGAATGTATTTTTCAAAATTCAAGATCAAAACTTGAATTTTCAGTTTCAATTTTATTTTTTCAAGTACAAAACATTTGGCCCCAGTATAGGTCCACAGAGTGACAGCTTGTTCACTTGAGAAACTCAGTTCACGTGGCGCACTGAGAGTGTTTTGGTGTTTGCTGCTAATATGTGTGTTTGTGATATACCTGTTTTGGGGAGATTCATGCCCCCTATGATCGTCTCCGACTTCCCGTCCGTGTACAAGAAGGCTGTGTCCAGGTGATTGTGTCCCCTGTCCAGGAAAGTCTTCACCATGTCCTGGCTCTGCTCGGCGTCAGCTCGACCACCGAACACCACAGTTCCCAGTACAGAAACAGGTCGTTTAGCTGGAGACGACGACATGTTTCGACCTCGATGTGACTGTCTGAGTGTGGACAGCCCTCCTTTTATAACCAGCGGCATGCTTAAGTACAGCAGTGAGCATGGGGAAGGCAAATATCGAGCTGGAAGTGATCGTAAAGTTACTTAACTGGTTTAAAACGGCGCACGCTCAAGTGTTATTAGATTTACAGGAGCGTTATTTGGCTTCTCTGCTTGGCTGTAGTTCAGACAGTGCAAAGTACACTTTCTGCAACCATGTCCTGTTCTTTTAGACATGTAATGTTAATAATAATAATAATAATAGTAATAATAATAATATTTACTTTACATTTCACATTACAAAGTGCTTCACAAAGGCAGTAAAATAAAACAGAAACGTTTGAAAGTCAGATAACAGGTAAAACAGATAAAACAAAATAGTACAGTGCAAAATAGGAAAGTAGGGCAGATTGTTCCAGAGCCTTGGGGCTCTGACTGAAAAGGACCTGTCCCCTTTACTTTTCAGCTGGGCCTCTGGAACATACAAAAGACCTCTGCCCTAGGTTTTCAAGGTGCATCCTGGTATGTAGGGTACTAACAGGTCAGTGATATGTGAGGGAGCGAGGCCATTAAGAGCTTTAAAAGTCATCAGTAAAATCTTAAAATCTATTCTAAAACATACTGGGAGCCATTGTAAAGACGCTAAAACAGGAGTGATATGATCGTGTTTCCTAGTTCTGGTTAAAAGCCTGGCAGCTGAGTTCTGCACATTCTGAAGTTTGTTAATAGATTTTTGATTCAAGCAGGTAAAAAGGCTGTGGCAGAAATCCAGGCGTGATGAGATAAAAGCATGTAAAATGGTCTCTGTGTCTTTAAAGACTGTATAGAACCATAGACTGTATATATAGTCTATGTATAGAACCGAGGGAAGCTCGGCGGGGGAAACCGATCGCGTTTGCCGGTAAAGAGCTGCGCTTCTCCGCAGATTACGGCAAACATACAGTGTAGAGGAGGAAAGCTTTCAACGTTTCAGCTAAAAACATGGCATAAATGGTGTCTTTTGCGGTGAATTTTTAATGTCGCGGCTCGCGGACACTTGGATCAACCACACAAGCAGGATGGAGATGTTTTGTGTTTGTTTTGTGTTCTTTTTTCACATTTATCCGTGGTCACCATTCACTGCCATTGTACTGGATGAGGCTGCAACCCTGTTTTCTGCTGAAACTCCAGGATTGTTTTGTGAACTGAAGATCTTCATCCGTCATCACATCGGCATAGGGGTGAGTACATACTGAGTGGGTTATCATGTAAAGATGGAATATCGCTTTAACATTATTGACACTGGAAATGACACTGAAGGTAGGATTGCCTTCATTAAAGCCATAATATTTAATATGAAAATTGTTTTCCCCAGTGCACATGCTCCAGCCTAACTATGACAAAAGTTCTTCTCCACACACTATCTCATTTGTTGATGAAACTATCAGATTATTATCTAATTATTGGTGCAGATATGAATGCTATAATAAATCTGATATTAGATCGATCGAATCCTTCAGTGAGCAGCTCCCAGTTGTCCTGTTCTAAGGCTTTACAGCAATGTATGTTAGATCTCAGTCTGCTGGATGTATGAAGATCTTGCAATCCAGTGGCCAAGGAATACTTTTTCTCCAATAGACACAAATCATACTCATAATCATATTTTTGTCTCTAAAACACTTTTTTCCAGTAGTACAGACAGCTAAAATTATTTTAGCCTCACTGTCCAACCACCATACAATTAAAGTAAATTTACTGATATCAGCCACTAAACCAAAATCACTCCGCTGGAGGTTTAATACTACTCTAATATCAAATCATGATTTTTGCTCCCAATTTAAATCTAAACTTCACAAATTTCTCACTCTTAATTTGGAATCAGTTGAAGATTTCAGGTAAAATTGGGAAGCGACTAAGGGGTTCATAAAAGACAATGTTACATCGTTTGCATCCTTTTGAAATCACTCTCATCTGCAAAGAACTGTTGATTTAGAGAGACAGCTGGCATCTTTGGAGAAAGCACAACAAAATTCTTTTTGCTCTTTACGAGTGGGTCAGCTTAACATGGTGAACAACGAGCTAAATGCATTTCTTTTTTCTAATTAAAAAATCTAGAGAACACCATTATTTTAATAGTAGCAGGCCATCATTTCAGTTAGGCTTCGCTCTAATGAGCGAAAGGCATGCATTTGCGCAATATGATCACCAGATGGTAACAGACTAACTACTCCAACTGAAATCCTGCAGGCTGCAGGAACGCTGCAGGAGCACAAGACACATGCAACATTGTAAATTGAAAATAACAAGTGAGGATGAGTCCTACACTGTAAGTTGATCAGTTGCTCATAACTGCCAGTTGTCTGTCAAAGTAAAGCTGACCCATTATCCTGAAAGCAAAAGCCCATTGCTTTGAAAATACACACTCTGGTGTTTGACTTTGCTGCCTGCCAGACGCCATTAGCATATCGCTCAATTTACAGTAACATCTACACCTTTAACAGGATTATTAATGTTTTCTTACGATTCATAAACAAACACTTATTCATTCTGCGTTAATTGAACTCTAATTAACATGACATAGGCAAACAAAAACAATTATTCCGGCCCGGTAATTTTTTTCAACCTGGGCCCTATTTCCCCATGTGTATGTGTGTGTATGATTGATAGATACAACTCGTTTTAAAATTGGTTCAGTATTGAGAGGAGGCGGATGCAGCCGGCAGTCGCGAAACGAGTTATAACGGTAGATATTAGGGCAAATGCGTCCCGTAAAAGTTTGTGCATTAAAAGTGCTTTTTTTCACCACAGTCTGGCTCAGATTGCCAGTGTAATCTCTGTCAACAGCATGCAAAGCGTCTCTCTTACCCTTCACTTGCTCTGGGCTGTGTGCGATGAAAGTTCTGGTGAGTTCTTGACTATTTGATTACAGAAAATGTTTAAGGGACAGTTCATCTCAAAATTAAAAAATACATATTATTTTCTTTCACCTTTTACTTGTAGTGCTGTTTATCCATCTTGAATTCTTTTGGTGTGAGTTGCAGAGTTTTGGAGATATCGGCCATACAGATGTCTGCCTTCTCTTGAATATTATGGAACTTGATGGCACTCAGCTTGTGGTGCTCAAAACATCCCAAAAATTTGCGAAAAACTCAGCAGCAATGTCTCTTTCCAGAAATCATGACCTAGACACTCAAGATGATCCACAGACTCCAACCGTATCACGGAGAAGAAAGTGCGCATGTACTCATGGATGAGAGGCTTGTGCTTGTGACAGTACAGGATGTAAACATTAATGGTGTCCTCGACTGAGCTACAGCCCTTTGAATAGATGCCCAGTAATATGGCTGGCATGTGTAGTTGAATAGAAAGAAAATAGTTCTTGTGAACCTGCTCACAACAAGCTGTGTGGATTATCTGGAGTGACTGGGTCATGATTTCTGGAAAGAGACATTGTTGAGTTTCTCAAATGGTGTTTTTTTTTTGTGCTTTGAACACCACAAGCTGAGTGTTATCTAGTTCTATTATATTCAAGAGATGGCAAACATCACTAATCTCTCAACTCACACAGGCCAGAGGAAAAATATGTATTTTTGATTTTGGGGTGAACTGTCCATTTAACATGACATATTGTGCTATGTTGCATCTGACTGACTGTTGAAATTGGTTACTTTTTTGTCCATAGAAACTCTTTGGCATTGAGATGGCAGAATTCAAGGTGCAGATCAAATGTATGTGGAACTCAGAAACAGGCGAGTTTGAGAACTGGGCGGGAGAGGAGGAGTCTATGCAAGATAATGAAGAGGACGACAACGATGAGGACGATGCAGAATGAAACCTCTGCACGTGAGGAGCACGTACGCATTGTTTTTTAAAAGTCATTTTTGCCAACCTTCAACAGCAGAGGGACATTGATGTTGAAACCATTCATCCTGACTGCCAGTGCTGCCCATGAAGTCTGTGTTCTCTCTTTCCTTTGTTCATTTTTCATCCCAAAACATGAACTACTTCTTCACCTTGAATTTTAGCTTTTGGACTGAAGTGTTGTTCAGTAAACACTGGTGACTGGAGCCAAAAGACTTAATGTTGAGTTGCATCATCATGTCTGTGCCACTTGTTCTGTCAACATAATGACAAAGGGTTTTGTATTGTATATCAGTATTTTCCCATACAGCAAAAACAATGTCATTTTTTGTGTTAAAACAACCCATTTGATGAATTTTATGTGTAAGAAAATCATTTTGTTTATTTGGGAAAATTAGTTTTCTTTTTAATGTAACAGTTTCATTAAGGCAGACTCCAGAAGAGGTTATTATTTCTCTGAAAAAATATCTTGTGTTTTCATTTATCCATTTATACATTAACAAAGAACTCTCACACTTTAATACATACTGGTCTAAAGTTGATCCATTCGTAAGAAATGCTAGGGAATTTTCCAATCTTTAGGCAACATGCTAAGGCCTTGGAGCCATTGAGATACCTAAACTAACTTTTAACTGACATACTGTGATGCCTGTTGCACCATTTGCACCATTCTCCTTCAAGTTAGTTATATTCAATTAAACTTGAAACTTGGTTTTGAGTATAGAGTCCGAATTAGTCCACCCAAACAAATTGTGCCAAACTTCCTGAAGAGCACGTGTGTTCCTCAACTGTACAAATACCGTTATTTTGGCTGAAGTTCTAGTCTATGTGTAACCATAGGTTGATAGTATATGAATAGGGTCTGTTTAAATACAGTACAGGTGCTTAACTGTAGGAACCTTAGCAAATGGAGCAAACACCCCAAGGGGATTGATCAGTCTAATTTGCCCCAGTGTTTACTCATTCACTGCTAAATGTTTTACTGTGTTTCTGCGGAGTAGGGACAGGTCATGAGGATTTAGGGCTGAGCCGTTGTAATACAGTAATACACGTCACTCTAAAACGGTCTCCACCGTCTGAGAGAGTGTACCTAATTTGCAGAGATAAAGCTTGTTGCTGCACCACAATGTGTCTGTAATTTAATGCATTTAGTTTAGTTTATTTGCACATTATATATATATAAATATTAAAAGGAAAAAAATAATTAAAGTTAGAACATTGTGCAGGAGAGGTTGTGAGCAAAAAGGCCTTTGAAGATACCTCCTTGGGTGATGCACATCGCCGACTATCTGTGTGTTCATGTACTCTTTGATTTTATTCTCCTCTTAAGGTTCATTGTTTTGATGATTCCAGTTTTATTATGTGTGCACTAATTATAGAATCAATTTACAAGGTGTTAATTTACAAAATTTACGTAATTCATGCTATTAATCATTTTATTACGTAGAGAGAGATTTTGTTAATTAGTTCAGCTGATGTCATTAATCTTGATTTTATAAACATATAACTCAATGCAATAAAAATGTATCTGCAACTGAGGATGGAGATGGGTTAAGAGGGGTCCGTGATGGAATACGGAGCCCACCAATGGTATTGCCATTCAGGGTGGAAATGAACAAATTTCCATGTCACAGTGGTGACCCTCCACTGTATTTGTTGAACAAATCTACAATGATGGATTCCATGTCACCATGCAACGTGTGTGCTGGTAACCTCCATGGTGGTGACCCTCTACTATGTGCTAAGTATAATGGGTTGAAGACTCGTCTGTGCATCAGTTAAAGTGTGGCATGACTAGAGTCTTAATTGAGATTGAAATTTATGGTTTTGGGTGATAAGGTGAGTATTTTTACTGCACTGTGCTACCCAGATGTGTATGTTACCACCCTTTTAGAGTGCAAGGCTCCCTTTTGAGATGAGATGTATCAAACAGACAGGTCTTTTTCCTCCACACCATCGAGGTTTGGCCTTAGGCCCCTCGCTAGGTTAGAGTTGCTAGTGCAGGGGTCCTTTTGCTTTTCTCGGTTTCATTTGGGAGATGTAATTACTGTTGGTGGGTGTGCATGACTCAGGACACCACACAATATTTTGCAAAAACCATTCTCTTTTGAGTTAGTTATATTCAATTAAACTTGAAACTTGTTTTTTTTTTTTGTTTTGTTTTTTTTTTAAGTTATTTTTTTGGCCATTTTTGCCTTTATTCGATAGTACAGCTGAAGAGTAGACAGGAAAGGGGGCAGAGAGAGAGGGGATGACACGCAGCAAAGGGCCGAAGGCAGGAGTCGAACCAGCGGCCGCTGCAGAGGACTAACAGCCTCCATACATGGGTTGGACGCTCTACCCACTGAGCTAAACGTCCGCCCCTTGAAACTTGGTTTTGAGTATAGAGTCCGAATTAGTCTAGCCCAAACAAATTGTGCCGAACTTCCTGAAGACCAGATGTGTGTTCTTCAACTGTACGAATACAGTTAATTTGGCTGAAGTTCTAGTCTATGTGTAACCATAGGTTGATAATACGTCAATAGGGTCTGTTTAAATACAGGCGCATAACTGTAAGAACCTTAGCAAAGTGAGCAAACACCCCAAAGGGATTGCTTAGTTTAATTTGCCCCCAGTGTTTTACTGTGTTTCTGTGGAGTAGGGACAGGTCATGAGGATTTAGGGCTGAGCAGTTGTAATACAGTAATACACGTCACTCTAAAACGGTCTCCACCGTCTGAGAGAGTGTACCTAATTTGCAGAGATAAAGCTTGTTGCTGCACTACAATGTGTCTGTAATTTAATGTATTTAGTTTTAGTTTATTTGTACATTATAAATATTAAAAGGAAAAAAATAATTAAAAGTTAGAACATTGTGCAGGAGAGGTTGTGAGCAAAAAGGCCTTTGAAGATACCTCCCCTATATAACGATAATACTTCGAAGTCTCAAGACTGAGTAGTGATATAAATCTGATTTACAGAAGTAAATGTTTGCAAGATGAGATGCATTAACAATGAGATCCAAAAAAGTGCTACAAAGTTTTGCTAAATAATGACTTTTTCAGATGTTTTTGTTTAAAACCAATGTTACTGTAGATGTTGATTGTAGAGCTGGAGGTAGATTGTTCCAAAGAGGTTCTCCTCTGCAGTTCAACAGGTTCAGAAAAGTCAGTGACAGTGACAGTATGGAAGACGAAAGTCCTTTGAGTGTCTTGTATAATATGAATGAGTGTCATCATATTGTGGAAAGTGTTGGGCAATTCATGAGTTAGGTGTACATGTTTATACATAAACACACAAGTCTGGTATATGTTCACATTAAAAACTCATAACAGTTTGTATTTTCTGAAAAGAGCAACAGATAAATTGCATATTTCAGCAAAGTTAATCATTCTCAAAAGTTCTTTTGGATTAGCAAAATAGAAAAAACAAATTTGAAGTGTTACTTAAGGAAAAAGGTAGAAAAGTACCTAAGGGAAAAGGGGCTTTAGCAGAAATATTTTCTGTCTAAACTTGGATGATATTTGATTGGTCTGTTGTGGCGATCTTGGCTCTTCAGCGGAAGTAGTTTGGACACTCGTGAGCTACGAGATTCCAGGCCTCATTGAAGGCGGGGGACCACTCCGTCATCCAGAGGACCTTCCTCTGCACAAGCCAAGTTCTCCTGAAGTTGCTCCATACTTGACATGCCAATGATGACTCCATCACCAAGATCGCCCTGCAGCAGCAGACAATTTAGTGGTCAAATAAATAAATGATGCTGTCAAAATGAAACATGGCTTCACTGAGGATGCATTTTATTTAAAGTTATGTGCTATAACATTTTTGCTCTACTCAAATCAGTATTGTAGAGGTTAAATTTACAACTAACCAGACTGTAAAAGAGCTAGGATTTTGGCATTCAACAAATACCATAGTAATCACTATTTGCAGGCCTAGTTCTCAGTCCTCTGAATCATTTTGTAATCTTTTTAGTGATGTAAAGTAAAATACTTGACAACAGATTATTGATGCAGCTCTGATAAAAATGTGTTAAAACTCTAGAAAGACTAAATGCCATGATAAAAGCATTTTAAAATAGTTTAAGGTCCCCTTTAGCTCACATCCTCTCAGGTTTTCAGTGTTGGTGATGGTGTCTTGTAATTTTACTGCAGTAACAATCTTTGTTCATTAAAATATATAAGATATTGTAATGAATAAGATATATTTTCCAAAGAGTTAAAATGGCTTATCATGCTGTATAGTGTAATCTCCCCATGATAATGACAAAACAATCATGTGACTGCAGCTATCATGCACAGTAGGTACCTTAAGCTGCGAGTGGTGGTACATCCAGCGCATAGCAGCAGAAGTCAGGGTGGGTTTCTGTGAGCCATACGTTGTCTCCAGAGCCTTGAGAACCAAATCAATGGCCTGGAAATGACTCTGCTTCCAGTACCTGACAGAGAAGCAAGGGGGACAGTCACAATTATTTTTTGTGCTTGATTGGTGTTTACAGATGAGTGCAGACGAGCAGGAATATTTCACTTTCTACAACATAAAACAAATGGATGGAGTTACTTGTTCTTCACCTGTCTCGGTATGCTGCAGCCCAGTTGTTACCAAAGAATCGTCCTGCAGGCTGAGAACCATCTTTGTCTTCATAATGGTACTTTCCTGTCAGAAGGCCACCTGCAGAGGAGGAGTAATTATCGAGAGTTTGACTGTTTATGTAGTCAACTGTGCCACTAACTCAAAATTAAGATTTTACATGCTGCATTTGGAGAAAAAGTCATGGTAGCAGCTCCGTGAAGCATCTGTTGATGCTTATCAGGTATGATGTTTACCATAATCACCATTAATTTAGTATTTTAGCATGCTAACATTTGCTAAATAGTACTAAAAGTGCAGTTGAGGCTGATGGGAATGTTTTTGAATAAGGGTATTAGACTTATTAAAAGTTTGACTCTGACAGCAGAAATGTTAAAGGATAGTTGAGAAGTTAAAGGATCATAATTCATCCTGAGGGGGCCAAATTTTGTTGCAATCCACCCGATAGTTGTTGAGACATTTCACTCAAAACCACAAATGTGAACCTCATGGTGCTAGAATCAAAGTTGGGGGATCACCAACGTCAGTAGGATACATCATCTGGACACCATAAATGTCTTAATTTTGTATTAATCCATCTGGTAGATGTTGAGATATTCTACAGTCAGAGGATGATGAAAGTTTTTAAAATTAATCCTTATGAGGACAATAAATGTCTGTACAAAATGTCATGGTAATCGATCCAGTAGTTGAGATATTTCAGTCTGGACCAAAGTGGTGAACACACCGACTGACAGACAGACTTTGCCTGCTATAAAGCCTAGTTTTTAGCCATACTAGACATACACTGGTATGGTATGATGTCACATGAGGTGTCACAGTTTTAGCAGGTGTTCAGGACACAAGATTAACATCACTCCTCCACAGTAGATGGCACAATTGTCATCAGTTTGAGTATCTCCTTATGAAAGACACAACTCAAATGGTGACTATAAGGTGCATCATAGAGGAAAGACATACTGCACCTGCTAGAGGATTGTATGCGTAGAATCTTATCCTAGTTTCTCAGACATGGCAGCAACTCTGTCTCAACCTGTCTTGTAGTGGCATTGTACATTCCCTGTGAAAGGCAGCGAGAGTCATGTTATGGTACAAGTGAAAGTATAGTCAGAAAAACAAAGAAAAGATATAATTTTGTTCAAGAACTTGTAATTAAAAATTCAAGAGAGCTGGAAGAGGCACTGCGGACAATTTGAGTTGCTTTGTGCTATAAAAGAATGCTTAACCGCTGTTTCTTTGCTTGACAAAAACTACTGCAACCCTGGATAAGCAGTTGCACATGAGTTTTATAAGCTTTCTAGCTGAGCTATGTGCATGTTATCATTAAAAGAATAGGCTATCTGACACATAGCTATGCTCATATTGAGCATCTTATTTACTCTAAAATGTTGCAGTTCACTTGAGATTAAGCTATAAGGGTTTAAAGGACCAGTGTGTCCAATTTACTGGCATCTTGCAGTGAGTTTGCAGATTGCAACCAACTAAATACGTGTCTCCTCACCTGCCCCTTTAAAGCATCGTGGCTGCACAACACATGAAACACATAAAAAGACCTTTCTAGACCCTGTGTTTGGCTCTCCGTTTTGGGCTACTGTAGAAACACGGCGGTGCAACATGGTGACCTCCATGGAGGAGGACCCATGGCCCCTGTACATAAAAATGGCTCATTCTACATTAACAAAAACAATTCTCATTTTCAGGGGATTGTACACTAATGACATATCTATGAATATCATATTCCATTTCAGCCAATATTGTGCCAGTAAATCTCTCTAAATCTTACACACTGGACCTTCAAGAAGTGACAATACCTGATACACAGTGGGAGCAATCCAGTTGTTGTGCCTGCAGATGCAGACAATCTCAGCCACTTCCCATGATGCATAGTTTGACAGGCCAAACTCCTTGAATTTTCCCTGAGGGTGATATTTACACATTAAATCATAGTTCAATAAAATGCTGTCAAGTAAGCAGATAGTATCTCAACATGATATTCAGCGACACATTTGGAGGTATCTGGTCTTTTTTTTTTTTTACCTCTTTGTAGAGTTGATTGCAGGCTCTGAGGGTATCCTCAATGGGGTTTTGGTGGTCAGGCGCATGGAGGTAAAAAAGGTCCACACAATCTCTCTGCAGCCTCTGAAGGGAGGTTTCCAGCTGAGAGCGCACACTCTCTGGCTTCAGTGTCTTCCCCTCCCAGGGGTTGGCCTTGGTAGCTATGCTTACTGTCACACACAAACAATGAAATAAATGTATGTCATTTACAGGTTGGTTTCACTGTGAGTTTATAATAATTAAAAACAGCTGAAATTTAACAACTGCCAGAATGATAGAAGTCTATTGTCTGATCTAAAGGCTGACTTGAGCTTGAATTGATATTTCAGTGACTCTTCACTCTCTGAAGGTGTCGTGACTGATATTAAGAGTCTGGACTTGTCAACAGGTTCTATTGTCCAGTCAACGTTCAGACCAAATCATGATAATGATGATCATAAAAGTACATTAATAATACACTTGTTTCCAGGGCTCCTGATGTCTGTCCCGGCTTCATTGTTCAGCTTCCAACAGGCTGTAATTTTCACCATTCTTCTTTTAATTTGTCTCTTGTGAGTCCCTGTACTTTATGGGAGAGTAATTCTAAATTGCTGGAGTACCTCTGTAAGGTAAAAGCTAGCAAAGAGTTTATTCAAGACATTATGTTTTCAGGCTGTCCATCCATCTGTCCCACTCATGATATCTTATGAAAGAATTTTTTTGCCCACCATCTGTGCGACTAGTGAATATTCAGATTTACCTATCACTTTATAGATTACCGTTGTTTTTTCAGCTGGTGAGTGAACCAAATCAGCCACTTGCATTTTTCATCAGCATTTGTCTGGTGGCTGCCAGGTGCTATTTTTTGCACTGATTCTAACAATGGTGATGGTTGTTGCACCATGTGACAAAGCTCTCTGTACTCCTCAGTAAAAATAAATCTCTCAATGAAGACAGAAGTTTGTCACGGGAAATTACAGACACAGATGTAAAATGTAACTTGACTAGCTGGTGACTTGTTGGAGGCATACAACTGCAAGGCGGTAATTCTCGTTTGTGTTGTTTTGCCATTGTGTGCATGTCAAGGGACCGCAGATGAAAATTAGCTTCAAGTTTATTCTGGTGCAAACCAAACTGTAACATGTACAACTGAAACCAGATTCCATTGGTTTTGCTTTATACACAAATATTCTTGCTTTTAATTTGTCTCTTTTGTGTGTATGTTTATTGACTTGACAGGAGTCTGCAGATGGAAAATTAGCTTCAAGCTTATTCTAGTAATTACATATCAAACAGCATCATTTATGTTGTACACTGTCCCTCACAAATAAAAGTCTGTTTCAGAAGGCCACCTCTATCCTGGGATGCCTCTTTGACACAGTACAAGTGGCGGAGGAAAGCAGAATGATGGCTAAGCTGTCATCCCTGATGGAGAACATGTCCCACCCCATGCAGGACTGCACTGGGCAGCTCCTTCAGTGACAGGCTGCTTCACTTGAAGTGTGTGAAGAAGAAATATCACAGGTTAAAGAAGTTTCACTTAGTTGATCCATAAATTCTATCCAGTGAAACATTTCTAACAAAATTTGAAAAGACACAGATCTAAGTTGCTATTTCTGTTAATTACCTCCTGAAACTTACTCTAATTTATTCTGGTCTTGGTGTAATGTGAATTGAGGAAAGATGTTAACTTAATAAATGAGAACACTTTTACAGATTTTGCTCTTCACCATAGAAATATTATATTTGGTTACTTTTGAATATAGTGAAAAAGATGGTAATGAATTTATCTTATTTTGCTTCTTGTCAAATTCTACAGTCATAATTGTGAATTTGTGAACAAAATACCCTTTGTATTTATGAAGGAAATGAAACAGTGTGTCAATGATTGATTTTTCACAAAACAAAAAGGCTATGAAAACAATCAAAAATATGTAATAATAGCTGTGAAGTTCATTTTCTGCCACACTCTTGAGTTTTTATTTTTAATTTCACATTTCTACTTTTTGTAATGTATTCCATGTTAGATTTGTGTTGCTTTTGTTGTCGTTTTCTGTTTGATATTACTGTCCCTTTTGTTTTTTTCATTGCTTCATCTCTTTTGTGTGATGATGCTGACCTTTGAAGTTGTATATGTTGGCAAATAAAGAAAAGAGAGAGAGAGAGAGAGAGATCACAGGTCCTTCCTGCTGCTGCTCCCATTGGATCACACTCACCAAATCTGACAAATTCACCGCAATATCAATTAAAGAATTAGAACAATTAAATAATTTTAATTAATTATTAATGGTTAAATTAATTTTTCATGCAAAAATGGCAGAAAATGGGGGTTTCAGCCTCTCAAATATGGAGATTTCCTGCTTTTCTCCATTCATTATAATACGAACCTGAATATCTTTGAGCTTAAAACTGAAAAAAACAAACATTAATGTTGAATCCTGTATCTTCACTTATTTATTGTTTATTGTTTTTTTTTTATTGATACTTATTTCTATTTTGCTATTACATTTACTACTGTAATGCCTCGGTGTGGGATCAATAACATATTCTCTAATCTTGTCTCGTACCTTAAATACATAAAGTAAGTGGTCCGCATAACCGCTCAGTGTTGATAACCGTTAGCCGTTAATTACCCAGAATTCCGAGCTGGCACCAACCGTCAGGTACACTGTTTGAGAAACTCAGTTCACGTGGCGCACTGAGAGTATTCAGTTTTGGTGTTTGCTGCTAATATGTGTGCTTGTGATATACCTGTTTTGGGGAGATTCATGCCCCCTATGATCGCCTCCGACTTCCCGTCCGTGTACATGAAGGCTGTGTCCACCTGGTCGTGTCCCCTGTCCAGGAAAGTCTTCACCATGTCCTGGCTCTGCCCGGCGTCAGCTCGACCACCGAACGCCATAGTTCCCAGTAAGGAGATCGGACGTTTATCCGGAGACGACGACATGTTTCGACGAGCCACAGACCTCGGCAAATGTCCAAGCACGTTTTTAATGATGTGACTCTGTCTAAGCGTGGACAGCCCTCCTGTTATTACTAGCTGCATGCTAAAGTACAGCAGCGAGATTGGGAAGGGTAAAGGTCGAGCTGGAAGCGCTCGTTAGGGAGCGTCGTGAAGTTACTTAACCGGTTTAAAACGAAGCACGGGCTGAACTGTTATTAGATTTACAGGACCGTTCAGGCAGTGCAAAGTACGCTTTCTGTGACCACTTCCTGTTGTTTTAGACATGCATGTTAATATTTGTTCAACTCTCCTCGTTGCATAATCTGAAAAGCACTTGTCATGCCATACTAGATGCAGCATGTAGTTCTTATTTTTGACCACAAGGCGTCAGCATATCTCCATTTTACAGAAGGCGCTCACTGGGTTTCTCCTACATCCAACAAAGTGTAGTCTAGATATACTGTAGATATGTTAAAAAGGGGATGGGAATTGATAAGATTTTATTGATACGGTGCCATTATCAAGTATGTGCTTATCGCCTGATTCTTTATCAGTTCTCTTATTGATTTCTGTGGATCAGTGGTCTCTGTGGGTAAAAAGTAGGGCCTACATAGGTTTTCAGAGTCAGTGCAACTAATTCCAGGTTTCCAACAGCAAAGACACATGAGTTTGATGTCATTGTTTTGCACTGTACATCTGTCAGAAAAAAGTGCCAGCATTGATAAAAGGAAAAGAAATAAGCTTGGACTTCAACTGGAATTGGTTCTTGAGACCCATAATAATAGGCAAATATTGTATTGTAATTGAGACGTCTTATTTAATAGGACAAGTGTAGACTGATCCAACAGTGGCATGAAAATTAAAATGGATAGTTTTCAGTGCATCTTAACTAAAGAATCGTGAGTGTTTTGTGATAAGTGTTGTCCCCCTGTCGTGGCATATGCTGCTGAAGCATGGTGGCATACCTCCAGCCACTTTTTGATCTTAGCACTGTTGTTGTACTGCCATGTTTCTACAGTGGCCCAGAATGATGGACATCCAAACACAAACTCTAGATACAACCTGTCACATTTTTCACAGCTTTTTCCTCCTTCATAGTTTCTCTTACACCTGGAAAGAGTTTTCAGTCGGTTGCAATCTTCAGCCTCACCACTAGATGCCACTAAAAACTACACACTGGTCCTTAAAACTAGTTGTGACCCAAGGCTCCTGTAAGAAAGGGTATATCACCATACTGATTAATAAAATAATCAAATTAAAGGAGCAGTAGCAATTGTGCATGCAAAAATGCTTACAGCTGTCCAGATAGCGAGTTGGAGCCATAGACAGTATATTAAACGGGTTGAAAAATACTCCAGGAGCCCAAGACACATGCAACATTGTAAACTGAAAATAACAAGTGAGGATGAGTCCTACACTGTAAGTTGATCAGCTGTTCATAACTGCCAGTTGTCTGTCAATGTAAAGCTGACCACATTATCCTGAAAGCAAAAGCCCATTGCTTTGAAAATACTCACTCTGGTGTTTGAGTTCGCCGCCTGCCAGACGTCATTAGCATATTGCTCAATTTAACATCTACACCTTTTACAAGATTATTAATGTTTTCTTACGATTCATAAACAGACACTTATTCATTTGGCGTTAATTTGAACTCTAATTAACATGACATAGGCAAACAAAAACAAATATTCCGGCCTGGAATAGAAATTTCAATGGGGGGGGACACTGGCTGGAGCATTGTTGCCAGAGAATTCAAGTATTTCAACTTAACATGTTTCCTTGATCTCTGACGACATATCATGGCCATTTTAGGGTTTATTACAGTAAATATATTACAGATTGCTCCTTTAACAGAAATGTTTACTAGACAGACAACATGAGGGGCCCCTGAGGATCCGTGGGACTTCCTATTGTTAAATTTATTTGATCACAATTATGGAAAGGTTGCCTTTGGTGCAACTGTATCAGTCGGCATAGCTGGTTGGACTTGTGCTAATTTAAAGTGAAGCTTGAAGCTGCCATGTGTAGTCTGTTATGCATCTTGATAAGCACTGGAAGCTTACAAGGTACACACACAATGCACAGAAAGTGGGGGGTAAGTACAGAGGCCCAACAGCAGATTCTTGCCCAGGGGGTCGACCATGGAAATATGTGTTTTTGTGCCCAGAAATAAACATAAACAAGTTAATTTGATTATCGTATGACAGCACTTTTGTTGTTGCAGTTAAAATGACTCGTCTTGTTCTTTGTCCCCCCACATATCTTGGATGAGCTCTGACATGTCTAATCTAATTCAAACAACATGCTGTATAACCGGTACCCTCGGAGGTTGCAGGGCTGCGGTGTCTGCGGTGACCCGGGACTCCTGCAGGTCATGAACACACATGCGTGCAATGAAAGCTTTGTTTGGAGAGCAGCAGTCGTCTGTCCTGGCGGCTGACCTTCTGACCGCACCATCAGCTGTTTGCCCTGCAGAGTGACCACTAGCTTCAGACCCCCCTCATCATCATCGTGTCGACTAAACATCCTCTTCGGTTCGACGACTGATAGCGTTTCACTCAGTTTTCCTTGATGTCCATGGCTACCGCCAGTGTGCATCTTCATCCTCGTGTAGATGCGTCTGCATGTGCGCTTTTTTCCCCCATCTCCACGCTTTGATTTCATCATTACGCGCACATGGAATTTAATAACACCAGTGTATAAAAAGTTTGTATGCACATATTCTTTTACAATACAACACGTAAATAAGCTGACGTCTTAATTCAAACGTTTTAATTATACGGCATAAATATACAGCAGCAAGACGAAAACGCTCCAACTTTAAGTAAAGTTTCAAGTTTGGTGCGACGTTTAAAGCTCCAGCTTAAAAATTTGAAACCGAGAAAAACTTTTTGTTTTCAAGTCTCTGCCTTTTGAGTGCACTTTGCCGACGGCAGGGTGTCTTGTGAGTGTTTCAGAAGCTTCCAAAGCTCTGAATAATAAACGGCACCCGTTCCACCCCCCCAACCTCACCTCCCCAAACCCCTGCCATCATTACCAAGTCAATGGAGGGAGGCAGAAAGCGCTCAGCCTCCACCAGCTCTTTACCCGTCAGCCAGTCCAACATCTGCAGTGACGGAGTGAAGGTGAGCTGCAGTTTGAAGTCACACACCGGCTGAGAAAACACACCCCTGTGATGGCTACGACTTTTTTGGAAAGTGTTGATCATTTTCACGCGGAAGATCCTTTACGCGCCTTTTAAGTTTCGCTCCATTTGACCGCTGGGATTTTTTTTTATTCGGTTATTTATTAGTTGAGTTTTTTTTTTTTTTTATAGTTTAACCGCTTGTATGAGTTATACTCATGAATGTGTTTGCGAGTAGTTCACATTTTTTGAAACTCTAATCCAAGAAGAAGAGACATGGATAGTGTTATTTTGTCTTTTTTCCTAATATTTATTAAAGAGACTCTTGCGGTGCGTTATGGCATCGCCAACAATCTGCAGCCCTATATGTGAGTAACTTTTTTCCCTGTGTTTTATTGTTTATAGGCTATTTAACTCTATATTTCCTCAGTTTGGACTCTTAAAGGATGATTTAACTTTATGTTTTCTTACGATTCTTTTCTTTTTAACTGTATTCTTACTCAAGATTCTTTAGGGGCTATTAACTTTATATTTTCTTAATTAAGATTCTTTAGGGATGATTTAACTTCATATTCTCTTTGTTATGATTCTTTTAGGAATGTTCTACTTTATTCCTCATCTTCCCAAAGATGTTTTTACAGCCCCACAATTCCTTTTGAAGTTTGAGAAAACTGCTGGTTCACCTGCACGTGCCTAACCTGGTCTCAGAGATTCAGAGACAGAGGAGAGAGGCTTGTGAGGTTTTGTGCTCTTGAGTTATCAAACAGAAGCTGCATGAGAGACTAATTTTATAGATGCTGGAAGATAAATTTTACTGTGCTCATATATCAGAGTCTTTCTTGGCTGTCTATGGATAGGGGTGTAAGAAAATATTGATACAGTTGAGTATCGCATTATAATGTTATGTGATACAGTATCGATTCTCAAAAACACTATTGTGATATCATGACACATGCAAAGATTTGTGGCAGCAGTTAACTTTGTGCTGTACTTAAACCCCTGACCGCTAGATAGCAGTGTTGTTATCCATCTTCACGGTTCTGATTGCATTAAAAAAGACAGCTTTTTTTTTTTTTGAAACTCAGATTTTATGCATTTGGTGGCATGCTCTTCGTACCATGACAGACTTCCTAGAATTAGATTTAAAAAATACATCAATAATATATCACCTTACCCACATTATCACAATATATTAAATCGTAACCTCTGTATCGTGATGTGTATCGTATCACCAGATTCTTGCCAATACACAGCCCTATCTGTGGATAGTATTACTGTAATTTACATGATTATAGCTCCATGTGGATGGTCTGTACTGCATTCCTGTGCCTCTCAGACACTGTTTTTGTTTTAAGCCTCTCAAATTGAAGAGACAGACAATTATAACAGCTATTTTAAACCCCAAAATAATAAATAAGCAGCTTGAATTATGTGTGAAAAGATTCCCTGCTGTTACCTGCCACTAACAATAAGGTCTTTCATATGCAATTATGTGTACAGCTGGAGGTGATAGTGATTACTATTGTTTATGAGATGAGCAGCTGGATGCTGTCTTTAAGATTCCTGCTGATCTCCTTATGCCGAGTCTTCCTGCCTGTCCTTGGAGAGTTACCAAAGGAGAAAATGTTTCAAAGATCATGTTGCACTTTTTCTCTACGCAGCTTCTCTGTGCGCTGTAGCAGCAAATGGTGTGAAGACAATCAGTGGCAGGTCTGCCTGTTAAGCCCAGACAGACTTTATGTAAGGAGGACAAAAGTTGGACACAGGACAAAGTTGGAAGGCTTACCGTATTTTTACCCCAGGGGTGAAAATGTTAACTGTCTCCTGTTTCTGCTGACATTCAGTCTCATACATGCAAGTGGAAACATGTATGTCCAGTGAAAACATGATAAATGTTTCATGTCAATTGTCTGGAAAATGGTGGCATGTTTTTGTTTTGTTCTCTTGTTTTGAAAAAGCAGTTAAGTGGTAACTGGTTACAGAGATAAAACGTCCCAGCAAACCTGGCTCACATCTGAAACATTTTGATCTTGTCTGGTTATGATTTCTATTTGTATTTTCTTTGCTTTTTACATTTGTGGAGTGGAAGATTTAAAATCCTTGCCACTTTCATGTAAGGCTTTGTGATATTGCATAGTAGTTTGTATTACTTATTATTTTGGCATGTTGTGATTGCGATATGGTTCACACGTTTTTATTTTAACTTAAAAAAAAGCTATTAAAATCAAGATGATGTGACCAGAGCCCGAACGATTCCAGACTTTTTGGGCCAATACTCAATATTAGGGCGTAAAAAAAATTCCAATATATCAGCTGATATATTTTTTTATTAATTTATATTGACAGAATCCAAAAAGACATCTGGGCAATGGAACAGTAAACTTTAACTGTTATTTTTAATAATTATAAATAACTATAAACTAAAACTTCATTATCATATTACATTACATTGCATTATTTATTACATTACCACATTAATTCTAGCTGTTGTTAGCCATTTGCAAGTTGTTTTAACTTCCAGGAAAAGACTGTGTATGTTGGATACGTCAGAGTAAGAAAGGAAGTCGGCGCACAGGGCTAAACATAACATCAATATAATTTCTATATTACTTCATTCCTGCCTGAGTCATGTCAGATAGATTTTCATCAGCTATGGTGGTTGTTTAAAGTGAAGAAAAGGACTCCGATAATCCCACGCTACCTCACGACATCAAACTACATCTATTGTTGTTTTGATGTGAGAGAGACCCCTAGCAGCAACATTTACACATTGTGAATTAAAAAAAAAACACAAACAGAACAATTTGAATTAAGAAAAAGCCATAAAATATACATGGAATGCTGTCTACAAAACTAAAATAAATAAATAAATAAAAACAATCTGTAGTTCAGGACATCTCTGCAGCACTACAGTACTTCATTATAATGCTGTCTTGTGGTGCATTTTTCCTTTATCAAAAAATGACAGCTTCTGTGCTGTGGATATTGCACTTGGCCATATTGTGATTTTGATAATATTCCAATTAATTGTGCAGCCCTACTTTCATGTCCATCCCACCCTCTAACAGACTTTCAGGTGACACATTTCAAATCAGTCGAGGTTGAACTGCAGGTAGTATCTTGTAGCATGGCGGCTCAGCATTCTGGTGATGTATGAGGAATTCCCCTTAAGTCTTTAAAAATACCAAAACCAGGTCTCATAGGCAGCCTTACACCTCAGCACAGGTAAATGCCCTCACAGGCATTACATAGTTGACAACCTGAAAAAACCTTATGCAAGCTTTGTCCATCTATCTTTGTTTCTTACAGCGCTCATAAATTGCCTACGCTACCATCTGTACATCTGTTAAAACATTTTGACATGTTAAGTATTTTTACCACTGTTTTTGTTCCAGGCCCAACGTGTGTGTGGAGAGGGAGGTGACGCTGGTCGCCCAGAGGCAGCCGTGTGTGCAGGCCTTCACACGCATGGTTAAAGTGTGGAAGCAGGGCTGTGTGGGACAGTCATGGTGCATGGGATATGAGAGGAGGTGAGTAATGCACCTCATTTGTAGTCTGTCTCCTGACTGTGTGCCTATACAAACACTCAAACCTGCACCTGCAGGGGATGTCGTGCTTTGCTGATTAAGCTCTGGCTATAAAGCAAAGCATTAATTAATGGTTTTGTGTTGTTGTCTCCATGAGTCATGAGGTTATGATCCTTCGTTTAACTCCACCTCCAAACAGGATGAGATCTCACTCCCTGATCTCCTCTTTCCTCTTCCCTCTTCATCTTCCTCGCTCTTGTTCTTTAATCACAGCTTTGAACCTCTCATCCAGTTAAGTGCAAGGTGTAGCCCCACTCCATCGGGGGTTACCAGCTATTTAACACACAGGCGTCTCCGCAGCCAACATTCCTTTGAAGGAGAGGTCGTAATGCTAACATTTTAGCTTGTCCCTAAGAGTCAGTTTCAGGAGTTTCTCACTGTGCTGCTCACGCTCGCTTTCTCCGCGTTATTTACCGTGTTACAAAGTCAAAGGCTGCTTTGAAGGTAGCCAAGGCCACAATTACTCGCTGTAAACAAAACGTGTTTCCACGATGTGTAATGACTGTGGAGCAATGAGAGGGGTCCCAAAGTACAGGGATAGGCACCGTGCTTTGAAACAGAGTCTGCCAGTCTCACACTTTAAAATGATGCCTTACTTAAAAGTCTGGGAAAATGTTTGCTCAACATTACACTGCATGTTACCCAGAGGACTGGTAGTCGTTTGATCAGATGACATGTTTGTTTTCATAATCTACTGGGATTCAACCACATAAAACATTAAAAAGTATATATTTCAAATATTGTCAGATGTCCCCTATGTATATTATGTGTGCTTAATTATGTAACTCTACAAAAACTGCCTCTTCAAAGTTAAGTTTTTAACTGAATATTTGTCATGTCAACAGGACGGCGTACTACACTGCATACAGACAAGTGTACAGACAGGATTATCAGACCGTGTACAAGTGTTGTCCTGGATGGTCTCAACTTAATGGAGAAGCTGGTTGTCTATATCGTAAGTACGCTTTTCAGATTTTTCTACTTTCTATCCTTTAAAGGGACAGTTCAGCCCAAGATCAAAAATAGATATTTTCCTCTAACCTGTAGCGCTGTTTATCTATCCTGACAGTTTTGGTGTGAGCTGTCGAGTTTTGGAGATATCAGCTGTAGAGATGTCTGCTTTCTCTCAAATATAATGGAACAAGATAACACTCTGCTCGCAGCCCCAAAAAATACCTTTGAAGAATTCAACAGCAATGTATCTTTCCAGAAATCATGACCCATTTATTCAAGATAATCCACAGACCTTGTTGTGAGCAGTTTCATGTAGGAATTATTTTCTTTCTACCGAACTGTACCTGCCACCCGTATCACTAAGCAAAAGGAAGGGTGCATCCACTCATGGACGATAGGTTGTGCTTGTGACAGCATGGGATGTTAACTAGGGGTGTAATGATTCACTCAGCATCCGATGCATCGGGCTTTAATTTGTACGATATGAGTGCATTGGTTCACACGGCCTGTATTGGTAAAAAGCTGAACATGAGTCGGGAAAAAAAAAAACGATGCAGCAGTAGAGTGTCGATACATCTCATAACAACGCACATATGTTTCATTTTTGGCATCAATGAACTGCCGCTGTAACTTGTATAATGCGCAAGTGTAGAATGAGTTTGGGCTTTATAAGAAAGATGAGAAACACTGCTGCAAATCATTTATGCAAAACGTGAGTACAGAGCCACAAGTCTTCTGACCCACAGAGACGTCATGTCCCTAGGAGAGCGGGTAACACTGTTTCCTCACACTAATCAAAACCACAGCACTCTTCATATGAAACAGAGTAGAATATCATCATAGTGCAAATATGTATTTTAAACAGTTTTAAAGTTTGTTTGCAAATTCTCATTTAGGCTACAGTATCTCATTTATACATGAGATTCCTAATAAGATGTTAACACCACTGTAATGTCCCCTTCTCTCTGTCTCAGTTTGCATTAGTGGTTATAAGGTCACTGTTAGCTTTGTTTTGTGATTGTTAGAGCTTGTAACAATCACAAAATCAGCAGAGACCATGGCCACTACCTTCATTTCCTTATTTTTTCATTACTTTGCTGTGTTCAGAATGCACAAAACACAAAGCGTTGGTATGTGACGTCATCTTTCTGGTGCATTTAAGAACAGCTTGAACAAATCCTACTGATTCTTCCTTGAATGCAACTTTATTTAAGTACAGCTAAATTCGTAATTAAATCAATTTTTGAGACCTGTCAAAATCATATTTAAGACATTTTACAGCCTATAATTCAGATTATTACATTTTAGACTTTTTTAAAGACTTTTTAAGGACCTGCAGAAACCCTAATGAGTAGATGCATGTTTCATTCTGCACAGTGATGCGGTGAGCGGGTGTGGTTTGGTAGAAAAAAAATAGTTCTCACAGGAAACTGCTCACAACAAAGTTTGTGGATTATCTTGAGTAACCAGGTCACGATTTCTGGAAAGAGAACTGCTGTTGAGGCTTTCAAATTTAATTTTTTTAGACACCACAGGCCAAGTGCCATCTTGTTCCATTATATTCAAGAGAAGGCAGACATCTCTATGTCCAATATCTCTGAAATTCAGCAACTCACACAAAAACAATCTAGATGGATTAATAGCACTACAGGCCTTAAGAAACAGTCCCTGGGTGAAATGTCCCTTTTAAAGTTCAAACAAAGTCACATTTTTCAGGTTTTTGTTTGATTGTGTCATCCTTGATTCAAACAGAAGATGCTGGTAGGTATGTTTACTAAAAGGCAATATGTCTTTCCCTGACTCAGCAGGAGGAAGCAGTGTTTCAAACATCACCTCACACTTGGCACAGACCTCTGAATGAAAGGTTTTCAGAGAAAGGTCAGAAGGGTCAAGAGGTGCTCTGCCCATCCAGAGTCCTCAGCAGATGTTATCAGTCAGTGCCATGTCCACAGTACTTGTGTTGTTACAGCAGCCCCACAAAGTTCAAATGTGGACGGTGGGAAAAAAACTCAAGTGTCGGAAGAGTTGAAGTGTTGACATTCACTCTCAAATGAGGTTCTCATCGTAGTGTCTTGCTCTACTCTGCAAAAAAAAACAAAAAACGATTACGACCTGGTGGAGGTCGTGGCTCTGTAACGCTCCTGTAGTTTATGTTAGATAAGCCTGTCTGGCAGACAGCTTTGGCTTGGCTGGATATCTACTTTAAAGTGTACATTAAAGCTCCAAATGCCCACATTCTCCGCCTAGTTGTGGTCCCATGTTTAAATCTTGGCTCTCATCCATTTAGTCATGCCACGCTGCTCATTCAGAGGTGTGACATGGCAGTGCAGGCCAGAGCATTGCATTATGGATATGAAAACCGACAACCCATCCAGTGTTTACCCCAACCAATCACAGTGAAGGCCCCCCAAAACAATACCCATCAGCTCATGGTGGAGAGACCACCTGCTGATCGGCACAAAAAGAACAAAGAAAAACAAATATGAATATCCCCTCTGTAATTCCAGTCCACGGGTCCATGTATGGAAACATAGTTCTGTTGGTCACACTGGGGATGCCAGCAGCTCATCTCCTTGTGGATAAGCTTAGCTTCACACCGCTGAGACCAAGAAGCCTCCTTTGATGGGATTTTACAGCCAGTGATCCAGATCGCATAGCCTGCATACCATAGACGGACCCTTGGCAAAGCTTTCCTGTAAACAGTTTGTCACCCTGTCCAGTGGACTGACAAGAAAAGTTCCTGGAACCAACCCTCACACCACCAGTACAGGCCCAATAGTCTTTGGACCCCTTTTTAAACAGAGATCCCGCAGTACTACCATGAAGAAAGTCTCACTGTACCAGACAATTGGAGATCTCATCGCCTACTGATCATCTGGGGATTTTTAATTGCATGGTAGCTGCTTGAACTGTGGAGAGTACAGCCGTTAACAAATCTATGCCCCTTACATTTTTTCAAGGGCATGCGCTCCTGGAAATGATGCTCTCCCCGCCATTCTCCTCAGTAGCAAGCACACACACGACTTCTGCATGTTACCTCCCCAGTGTGAAGGGTTGACCTAAACACTGCGCGCTACGCGCTGTTTAAGCATCACACACATTTTTTCTCTTTCACCCAGTTTGAACAATGAAAACTGGAAGATGCTTCCCAAATGTGTGTGCTGACGTTTCAGAGGCAAAAGAGACACCTCTTTTGCCTCTGAAACGTCAGTGTTTATAACACGGTAGCATTGGTGTCCCATCATGCGTGACTCCCTAATTTTACACAAATGTCGATTTGGCTTTGTTGCTACCTCTGCTGCCGTCTTAACAACAGAACAACGTCTCCCTGATTCCATGTTTTGTATGTTTTATACAGATCGCTGAGGAGGGATAACAGCTCAACACTCCTGCTTTGAACAGGCTGTATAAGGCTGCATTCAGACAATGTTTTCATTGAAGCAAACTGGACATTGTGTCAGTGTGTGAGGGGTGTACAAGGATGTTTACTAGCTTAGTACCACTGTGAAACAATCAGGAAATGACATTATGTATCAGTGATTAACCAGCTTTCTTTAGGGTTCATATGGGTGCTGGAAATCCTTAAACACTTTTAATTTTAATGTAGTGTTTTTAAGGTTTGAAAAGTCCTTGGTAGGAAGTATTTGAAACTGCTTAGATTGCTATCTGACTGAATAGTTCACTTTTTAGATAACAGATATTAGCTCAACCAGGTTAAATAGGATGCCAAATCTAACAAGACAGATGACGCATTTTTAAACATGAAACTGAAGCATTTTCTTTTATTTTCTTCTTCTTATATTTTAGTTTGTCACCTTTCTGTCGAATGCTGTCACTAAGCATAATTTTAGTTGTTTATAGCACAGTAACATCTGATTTAATGTGAGGAAGAAATGAAATAATCATTGTGAGTGTACATATATAACTATATAATTTAGCATGGCTTTAAGAAGCTGGAAATTTTTGAAAATGCACCTTGAAAAGTGCTTGAATTTGACTTTGGAAAAGGTGTAAGAACCCGCTCACTACCACTGCTCTCTCCCCACTCAGTCTCTACCTCGCTGTGCACTCTCTCTGTTTTAAAAATATGGACAAAAACCAAAGGAAGTTTCTTGGTGTCACTATTTTGTAGCATAGACTCCAAGCTGTCAAAGCTGGTTACTTGAAATAAACCAAGCAAGGACACAACAGGGAGAGTACCATTTTTTGGTTCATGAACTTCGTGAGAACAGTTCCCATTTTTAGTGATATTTCAGGCTGCCTATGGAGCAGTCTGATCGCCTGCTTGTGATTGGCAACTGCAGCCTGACATCAGGTTGCGTTTCTCCAAAAGCTGACTCTGTTTCACCTTTTCCGCCCCAAGGCTGCTGCGTTTCATCTGGCATCCCCTGTGGTCCCCACAACCGCAGTCTAAATGGACTACCCACATTTAAATGAATGACATGGCTGGTGTTTTCGCTGCAACACCTGATTCTCTCTGAATGTGGCCTAAAAGGGGCTTGGGGTAGCCCTCTGATGTGATGGAGAGTAGGAGAAGATCCTGGATGTTCCTGTCATCGGTGTCTTATTATGGCATCTCTGCTCTCTTCAAAGAGCTCTTTGTTTCCAGGGAAAAGGTTGAAGTATTAAATTATACAAGGAAGCATTACACCGTCTGCTCTTCAATGAGTCTGGTTTGTTTTAAAACACTCATAAAGAAATGTCTTAAAGAGACATTCCTCAGGACTGCCCAGTGTCTCCCCTCACTTAAGTAGACGGGGGGTTTTGTTTCTCTTTTTCGCGTGACAATGGCTGCTCTCTTCGATGCGAGGCAGGGCTTTTATCTCTGTAACCAAAGACGTGGCAGCGCTTTGAGATGGGACAAACTAATCACCCTTTTCTCTGAGCCATTGAACCCGGATAAAAGGAAGCTCACACCACAATCCTCCCTCTCCTACTCATGCGCACTTTGCTATGCACTATCTGTACTGTACCTCAGTCAGCACAATGCAATCTGTGGGGCTGTTTTCAACAGCACCTCCAACATCCAAGAGAAATGTACAGCTTTAGCAAATCCTCCGAAATCCCCCAAAAGACGGGAAGATTGGGAAGATGGGAATGCTTTGTGTAGAGATAGTGATTTAGTGTCTGGCACCCCTGTGCTTTCTCTCTCTCTTGTGTTGTCCCTCTGTCTGTCTGTCGTGTGTGTGTGTGTGTGTGTGTGTGTGTGTGTGTGTGTGTGTGTGTGTGTGTGTGTGTGTGTGTGTGTGTGTGTGTGTGTGAGAGAATGCCTGTGTGTGTATGTGTGTTCCCTAATAAAATGTCAGTGTCAGGTAATTAGGCTAATGATTTGTGGTTATTGTGAGGTAGTTGAGTGGAATTGAGGGTCTAATCATGTTGTAGATACAGCACACACAGCAGCTCTGGGAAGTGGCTGCAACTTAAGTAGTTTGTCCTTCCTTTAGTTCACCTGTGTTTTTTCTCTGCCTCTATATCCACCCACTGTACAGATGTTGACATCCTTTCGCAAACTTGCAGTGAATGGCTTTAGTTTTTGTGCTCTCCTGCATTCTTTGCCCAGCATAATTAGTCACATATTTGGAGAAAAAAATATACCACAGCACAGCAGACGTCTGGTTATTTTCACCCTCTTGTTTTCCATATCTTTGTGTTTGAGGCTACTATCATCTAATTATGAAGCTTTATGAGTTTTCCATCGAGACAATAGCATCGATTTAGAGTTCTTGAGTGGTTTGCAAATATCTGAGATGTAAAGTTTTTGTTTCCAAGTTCTGATGTTTTCCAGCATTATTGTGCAAAGAATTCAGGAGAGTCAGACCAAATCCCTTGCAGTTCTTTCACCATGTAGGTATGCTGTTGTGCAGAAATGCAAATTAAAGTCTGCAACTAATGGTTGATTTCATCATGAGTTCCTTTGTAAATTACTTTCTTGACTCATTTAGTCCAGGGGTCAGCAACCTGTGGCTCCAAAACCAGATGTGGCTCTTTTGCTTCCCTGTGGCTTTAACAAGAGATTATATAGAAATGAATAATGGCCTTTTTTAAAAAAAACAAAACAATTTAATATTCATTTATCATTGTTGTAACACTGTATTGGTTTTTGTTTTTTCTTTTTTAATTATTTCGTTGACTAAAATGTACCTCATAGCCTTTTTCTGTTGCTCATCACCTTTTACTTTTGGCTAGTCTTGAGTCTCCTTTTGGTTAGTTATGGATGACAAATCCAAAAACAGAAAAATCTCTGAGAAAAATTCTGAAATTAATTGTTGAGATTGCTGACCCCTGATTTATTCTATTAATTATCAGACAAGAAGGATCACAGAGTCAAAGGTGACGTTTTCACAAATTTTAGTTTTGTTCAACCATCTGTCCAAAAACCCCAAATAGCGAGTTTACAGTTACGTGTAAGAGAAATTCAACCAAATATTCAGGTGCTGCATTTTTTAAATCTTTTTTTGGAAATGAGGAAGATGTTGCGGTGGCTGCACTGAAAAAGAGGCCAAAGGCTGACAAAGGGCAAGAGATGAAGCTCCTCTGTGGCTTTTAGTTGGTCTCAAAACTTGCACACATGAAAGCAAGATATGAGCTCACAAGCCCACAGCACAGTATCCGCATGCGGCAAAGCATCCTTGCAACGGACATTTCTGGTCTGCATGCTTGCACCCCGTGAGCACACGGCTGTGATGAAGGTGAGCTCTTCCCTCCCTACACGCTCTCAACTGCTCAACATTAGTGAGGCTTTTCCACTGGCACTTTTGGCCAGGCTGAGTCAAACTGTGCTGCACTGATTTGCATTTCCATTATAATGTGCCGAGCTGTGCACCTGAGGTGGACCAAATTGACTTTTCAGACTTGGGTGGTAGGGATGGAATGCACAGTGGCTGATGTATTACCTCCTTTCTTTGTCTCTCATTATTACAATAATGGTTCTAACCATAATAAGTATATTAGAAAATGATGACCACAAGTTGAAGAATGTACCTTACCATCAAATAATGTCAGGTATTTCTCATTGAGGCTTTGGTGTTCCAAAAATTCTGGACAGCCTTATATTTTTGCTTAAAAATTACTTAAATGATTAATCAGTTATAGATTAATTTTCTGTTTAATTTACACTTTATTTAAGATCCTAGAGCCAGAATTTTTATAATATATCCAGTCAAGGTTTTAACAATACATTTAATGACCTCTTGTCTACTAAAAGGTGACTTTTGTGTGTCTTGTAAAGGCTCCAATTGGCTCGATGACTATCTGCTTCTCCTGAAGGTGAAGAGCTCTTGACTTTGTGGTGGCGACTTCCTCCACTTAAACGTTTGGAGGACCACTCAATCAATGAGTTAAACCTCTTACCTCAGCGAGTAGCCACGGGCCGGGTGAGGATGGACGGGGTCAGTTGGGAGTGGAAACGAGCAGTTATGCTGATTGACGGCAACAATAAGCTTTGTGACAGGGGCTGAGGAGCAGGGACAATGGCTCCTCCAGTTTGTCGTCCTCGTTAACTGCTGAATAGGAACTGGCCCCCTTTTGTGGTGGGGAGCAGGCTGGCGAAGGTAGCTACATGTGCAATAGGCCCAGTAGCCAGAAAAGAGGAAATGGTCCTCTGTCTATCCATGGGTGGTCTCTGTGTGCAGCAACAAGTATGTCAGTGGTGGTCATGGGGACTGCATAGCTGAACACAAATAGAAACAGACGCATACAGAGAAATGGACAGAAAATCAACCAAGACAGAGCATGGTTTATTAGCATTATACACCAAAACAGTGGTGTAATTTAGATTGTTTGGTTCATCACAACACTGCCTCTGGTCACACTGATGTATTCCTTTGATCTAATGAGTAAAATGGAGCAGAGGTTGTAAGGTCAGCAGAATACTCTGAACAAATTGAAACTACCACTCTCAAAGTCCTTAGAACCTAATGCAAATGAATGAATCAATAATTTGATTCTATGATAAATCATCTGTTAGACTGCAATGCAGTCATTACATACGTTCAAAATCACAGAAAATGAAAACACAATAAAGCCTGGAGGTTTATTTCCATTGTGGTCCTTTAGAGAGTGTAATGTGGGATGGTGAATGCAGCCATGTGGAAATTAGCTGGTCTAGCCAGCTAGGTCAAAGTAGAAATCGATGTTTGTTTTTCAAATTAGCGTTCTCAAATACCGCTGCTGAATTACTTTGCTAGGAGCAGACAACAGCCTCTTTCTTTTTCTTTTTAATGGCGTCCATGCCAAATAGAGACAATATGATCAAGCTGCAGGCATGGAGAATGAAAACAGGTTTGGACAGACCTTACCAGACTTGAAGTTGGAGTTTAAGGCATAATATGCAACATTTCCTAAAAAATAATGTGTAAACTCATACAAACAAAATCCCTTTCAGTCATCACTGACCCATTAGAAGTGTGTGGTGGTGGCTGTATCTGCAGAGACCCTGCATTATGTCTGTATTTCTGTATTTTCTGATTATTTTGCTGCGCTCGGGACGCTCAGGACCAACCAAAAATTTCAGTATTTGATGTCCTGGTGTATCCAACAGCTTGGACAAATCCTACTGATGCTACCCTTAGATTTAGGTTGAAGGTTAGAAATGACTGTTTGTACTGTAAGTATTTACAGTTGGTACACATTAAAATGGTGGTCAGTCCTACGACACCGTTTTTACTTTAGTTAGATCTGCAATGAATGATGAATAAAAAATATGAAATATTGTTTTATATATATATATATATATATATATATATATATATATGTATATATATATATAAAATATATAACAAAAAAATGTATGAATTAAGATTGGAATTGTAATTTGGCATAAATGGAGATTAAACATAAATATGCAGGCTACTGGACAGGCAACAAACAAAGTATAGAGCTAAATTAGGTCTTGAACACATAACTAACATGGTGGGGTGGGAGGAACTTATGTGACTGATTCTGGTTACCTGTTAACATTTCCACAGGTGTGACATTGAACATTTTGATGTTGACAGCATTTTCACCGCTGTAAACAAACTCGACACCTTGCAAATATTCTGGAATTTCCAGCACTGAAAAACGTTCTTGCTCGACAACATGGGCACCCACCCTGACATAGGCAGCAGGTCGCAATATATCAGACTCAGAGGAGAGAACCAATCAAAACAACTTTTAAAATTTGAGCTGATACTTCCCAATAAATGGATCCTGTCTAGGAGACAGCTCCTTGTAAGCTATCCTCACCTTGATGATGTTGCACTTGAATTTGTCCAGCTTTGCTGATCTGAGTTGTCTGGAAATATGCCAAAAGCAGCATTCCTGCTTGATGTAGAGAATGAATAGTATATTCTACACACAAGCTTTTGCCAAAAAGAATAGGCCTATATTTGGATGTTACTATATAACTATATTATATTATATATATTACAATTTCCAACATTTTGGTAAATAAATGTAGATTATTACGTATTTTCTCATCAACTGTAATGGATTACATAGTTACCCCCCAACACTGGACCAGTATGATATGATGTATGGTGCAGCTTGCCCCAGATATTCTAACTGCAGGGTCTTGCATACTAAGACATTTTTTCCTAGGCATTATTGTGCCTGCTTTGTGTAACTGACCTAGTGTCTTGTTCGAATGGTATTTAGAGTCAAAGAAACCTGTCAGAGATCCTCTGACATAGCTTGCCCTGGTTTTCACAGGAATTCTTTGAAATGACACATTCCTCTGTGTAGAAAAACATGATTTGTTGCCTCAAAATACAGTGCACGGCTCTGCACGTACCAATTATGGCACCAAACGGAGCCTGAGTGCAGGCTTTTGTGTCTGTGAATTGCCCTAAATGTGGTCTCCCTGTGGGTCGCACTCTGGGGGTTAAACAGATCGCCGGAGCCTAAACAAACACGGCGCTGCCTCTGTGTTGATGTGGTCATCCCCTTCAGAAGCTGTCAGGGTGACACCTGCTCGTTGGTTTTCAGTTTCTCGGTGCGAGTCGCTGACCCCTGCTCTGTCTGACTCCCCTTTTTGTGGAAGCTGCTAATCCTCTCAGAGAAGGTGTCTTTGTAACAGAGTGGAGGCATTCACTGCGACAGATGAGAGTGAGTTTTATGCCACGCTGCATGCCACATTAAGAAATTATTTCAGGGAAGATTAAGCAGCGTAAGGGGCTCAGGATGAGGGCGGTCCAAAAATGCCCTGGTTAGCTGCCAACAATCCTGTGTGTCTCACGTCTCAGAAAGGGGAACGTGCATTCCCCTTGTTGTCGCTTAGCCATGCTACCCTGAAGTGACTCTGAGAGACATCTGACCTTTTACTTTGTTGCTGGTAATTTAGTTAATTTAAAGCATTTTCACCACAATTTAGGAATGTCTCATTAATTTGATCTCTCACAGCTGGCGGTCATATAATTGTCCCAAAGAATTTGGATTAATTTGAAACTGTGCAGTTAAACATGACCACTGAATAATGCCTTTTTTCTGTTGGTCACTCATCCGTAGCTGTCACCACATCAAAATTCCCTCACATTAGATAATCACAGAAGTGGGGAGAGCTATGTAACTGTATGTTGAACTACTGCAGTGTATCATGACTTTTGTAGCCACCCAGTCTTGAGGAACTGGAAGTCATCATGGACAGATTAGCAGTGGAGAGATGGTCTTCCTGTTGGAGTAGGATTTCAGTTGCTCCACAAATTGGGCAACATTTTGGTCTATTAGGTGTGGTAGGATGTATTTGACAATGTGCATGAGTTTAGTGAAGCTCTGATGTTTGCTGGGATGTTATTAGAGGCAACAAGAAGTTATAGTCTTGATGTTTGTGTGTGTGTGTGCAGTATAGTGGGTGTCTGCGTGGGTTTTTTGTTGGGCACTCTGTGGATGGTCCAACTGTTGAGCAGGTGTCTGAGGATGAGGCCAGATGACAGGCGGATGTTTAGGCTGAGCCCTGTGAATCTGTTGAGAGACATGGATGAAATTACTCTGGCTCATCTGCGATTACTAAGAGATCACTTCTTCATGTCCTTCTCTTTTGTCTGGAAATGTTATGTAATTCTCCCTCGCTGACATGATAGTTGTAGCCAGACCCTAGATATACTTTTGTCAGCTTATATTTTCAGTTTCCTCCTCCTTCTTCCTTACCGGTTGTGCTTTTAATTGTACAGCTGTTTAAAGCGGGCTTGCTGAATGTCGAGTCAGTGACAACTCAGCCCATACCTCCTGTTATGAATACGTTATGAAGTGTAACATTTTCTATTTTCTATTTTCATTTTCATTGGAATTGAATAGACTGTAGTTGGAGATCACAGAGAGATGAATGAGGCTTATTTTCCCTATTGTTGTCATTATGGTCATGGTGACATTAACTACTGGTGAGTGTTGTGTGTTGTTGCTGCCATCAAGTTCATTGACTTGTATTTTGACTGTCTTGACTGCTTTGAATTTGAATATATGCTGTTTAAATGTTATACATGTGTTTATTAAATGCTATCGTGTTATTTCCAATCGTGTCGGACCTCAGACCTTGAATAAATATCAGATGTGGACCTTTGAGTGATAAGTTTGAGAAGCTCAGGTTGAAAGTATCTGGAGTTGATATTTGTATATGTAAGTTGGCTGCAGCTAATCAGTCAAACAAATGAATAAGTAATTTAGTCCATAAAAGGAATAAATTTAGTCCATAAAAGGAATAAATTACAGAAAAATGACTGGCACAGTTTCCCAGAACCTGGAATAATGATTTCAGTTTTACTGTTTTTTGTCTGATGAACAGACCATAAAACAGAAAAGGAGCAAATATTAGCATAAGAAACTGTTAAATTAATCACCAACTGTTTTGATAATTGCTCGTTAGGGTTGTTTTTTTATGAAAAAAAATGTCCAAATTCTCTGATTTCAGCCTCTTAAATGTGAGAATTTTCTGGTTTCTTTAGTCCTCTGTGTCACTTAACTCTTTTCACCATTTTATAGTGACAGCTTAATCGATAATGACAATCATTAGTTGCAGCTTTACTATGCACGCAGTACAGACCACAGTAAAAGGTTCATGGGAAAGAGGCAAGAAAAACAGCCACATATTGATTGACCTGAAATCACACAGTATTTGTCTGACTTGTTCTGGGCACATTGATACCGTCATTATGACCATATTTGGCCCGTAAATGGCATCAGAACTGGCAGCGCCTGGTGTGATGATTGGTCATGCCGCCTGTGGTTGGATTAGATGGGCAGAAAAAATGCAGATCTGGCAGACAATTCACAGTTAATCTGGCATTCAGACGGTTTCTCCACAATCATCTGAGGGGAAGGATTGGTATCTAAATTCCTCTTGTGATTAGCTGGACCGTGTTTTTTCGGTCCCAGTGTCCACATGTTGCCAGTTGGGAAGAGCAATGATAGACATCAATCCTCTGGACCTGTCATCACTAAGCACTGTACTCTGCTTAGGAGAGTGCAAACAACAGGCTGGGCTTAAACAGCTGTGTCGCACTTCGCGGGGATATTAGCACCACACATGTACTGTACTGTACACACACACGCACACACACACACACAGAGTTTTAGATGAAGGACTGTCATGATTGATGTGAGTGTATGGAACGTGATGGTACACCTCTGAGCTGAATTCACATGTTCTAGTGGCTCTCACTGTTTATGCGTCCTGGATTCTTTGAATTTCACGTCTTAACGAGCGAGAGAAGTTTGACTTACAGGGATTTATGGACACAGGGCCGTTGGCTCCAAGAGATGGATGAGCCACGCTCACCCTGTGGCTCTCTGACTTTATCCCGTGACTCACCTGTGCACATCTGTATGATCACAGTTTGTGACACTGATCAGAGTCCAGTTAGTCAATCAGGGTCATTCTCAGGTAACATTCTCCGACTGTGCAGGAAAGAGGCCGCTTTCCCTTAAAAGTCATACAAGCTGTTGCTGCCACTCATGATAAACACTCTGATTCTGTGAAAATGGAATTTAGAGATTTCTTTCACTTGGCCCAAAGCCTGCTGGTCTGTTCAAAGAGAGCCAAGTGGTGGATTCCTCTTACATTGGTTAGTGTGAACGGAGGAACATCAAGGTTCCTCTTTAGTCAGGACTTAACAGGCCGACGATAAGGCTTTGATAGAAAGAGGTCAGTGTTTCAAACTGCAGATGTTGACATCTCATGACAAGTGCCAGGTGTCTCTGCTTCACTTAGTAATTTTTTCCTGTCTCTCTTTTTCTACGTCCCTGTCTGTCCACATGCACGCATGTACACGTGCAGCGGTGTGTAGCTACGGTGTGTGCTTCAATGGAGGCCAGTGTCGGGAGGGATCCACCCAGCTATGTGACTGTCCTGCAGGGTTCAACGGACCCAGCTGCCAGTATGGTGAGTAGAAACATCCTGACTGTGTTTCAGTCATGAAACACTCCCCTCTCCCTACCAGACATGCATTTTTGTCCACACTGAAGTGGTATACATCATCTGAGAGCTGGGAACCTGGTTACCTCCCTATTCATATTTTGAAAGTTCTGTTTGTAGAAGAGTTTAGAATATTATAATTTAAGTATATGATGGTCACGCCCATCTTTCAGAGGTTGCAGCAGTTTTTGGGGCGAGTTAGTGCACAATTAAATGTTTTTGTACAACTTGAGAATTGATAAAAGAGGTCAAATATATCTCCACCACATTATACCACATTAAGATACCATGACCTTGAGGAACACCATGAAAAAAAATCACGCTGTGAAAACATGTGACATTTTGGAGATTTCCGCAATAAACAATCATGAAATTAGCATTTAGATGACGAACACTTCTGTTCTGGGAATTAATCTGAAACCCCCTGTTTTCAGTATACCCAGAAAAGCCATACATCTTCTGAGCACACCAGGTCTCTAGTTTGTGGTTGTGAAGTTTCATGAGGCTGTATTTATCCTAGAAGTCATAATAAATCATTTTATACAGAGGAGTCAAGTTTGAAAAATAATCCCTCACTACAATGAAATGACTACTATGGGGACTAACATCGTCACTCATGATTATAATTGGGCTCATTGAGCCCACAAGAGTTTCAGCTTTCCGGTCATATCCAATTAATGATATTCCAATACTGTTCAGGGACCCTTACTGTGGAGAGATACACAAATAGAACAGAATGTAAAAATGGCATGTTTTTTGTTTTGCCAAAAACTGCATTAGATTAGCATACAATTAGCATGGATGTAAAGAAGAGACTCTTGGATACCCATAGAATCCATTTTCATTCAGATACAGTATCTTGACTTGAGAGGTCAAGTTGTATCTTTTTTTTTTATTAAGGAATAATGTATTAGCATGCAATCTATATAAGTTATATGACGCTATTCTCAGCCTTTAACCCATGTCCATTTTCCATCATTGTCAGTGGCTATTGTATGTAGTTTGAAAAATGTAGTAAAAGTAGGACTCATGAGGACTCTTCAGACTGATTGAACCTGATAGCAACTTGCCATGTGATTAAAAACACCTTTTTGGCTCTTCTGCTGGAACCCACGATTCTGATTCTTTTCGGTCAGCTCTCCAAGCCTCCCCGCTGAACTCTGTTTGAGCGATCGCCTTTCTCTGCGAGTGTTTGAGTGATTGCCTCTCTCCACAAGTGAGTGAGAATCTCCTCACATCAGCAAGTTGGCTTCTTTACCAGCAGCCCAAGTATTTTATCAGCAACTCCATTGTTGAATTTGAGCTGTTGAAGTAAAACAGTGGAGGATTCTGTTGTTTTTCCGATAACACCACACGACAGGAAATTCCTCTTAGTGTCAACTTTTTACCAGAGTCATCCGTCTCCCCTCCTCAAATTAGGCCCTCCTAGACACTACACACTTTGTTGCATAAATCAAGTTCAAACTGCAGGGACAACTGAAAATCATAGTCCCCTTTTGTTACAATGGTCTGATTTAGGGCTGACCTGAATGCTTTGAAGCTTCTGCTGTTGCCATGGTAATCAACATTCAAATCAGTGTTCCAACACTGTGGTATTTTTTTCGGGGAGGGGGTGGGGGGTTCAAGAAGGGAAGGAGACGGCGGCATCAGCTGCACCGAAAAAAGGCAAAAGACTGATTATGAGTGAGAAATAGGACTCCAGTATATTCCCGCACCACCTGATGAGTTTCAACTGGGAGATGTGTGCATATGGCTAATTTGCTACATTACATATGCTATGTTTCATTTGTTACATCCAATAAGAAAACAAAATAAACTTAAAGTGTCAATAAAAGAAATACTCCTATACCTATTTTCCTTATTAAGCAGAAAAATACAACTTTACATGTTCTGAAATCAGTTTCTTTGCCTTGTTATTGTAAAACACACTTAATTCAAACAGACTTAAATAAAACACGCCAAAACCATCTGTGTTAGTCTTTGCACTGTTCCAACAACCACCAACCCTGGTTTGATTAAAATAAATCTATAATTCACCATGTTTGATGTGAAAATATTCTGGCTCTACAGGCTGTTTTCCTTTCACTTGTCCTCTGGCTCAGTTGGAGTGTGCTGTTGAATGATTGTGCATCGTTTAGCAGCAGCTCTCACTCTACAGACCATTAAATTAGCAAAATAAACTGAAATTATCCCCCCCCAAAAATTTCTGGCAATGGACTTACCCAGTTACTGGTATGTTTGTCCAATTGCCCCAACCCCATCCTCCACGGCATTTAATTAGTCTCAAAACCTGCACATACAAATCAGGTGTGTGCATGTGATAGAAGCACTCAGAACAGTATCTGAAAACAAAGAAAGCATCCTCTCCTGGGAAGAGCACAGATTCATCCTCTGTGCACATGGAGCATTTCTGCTCCGCATGTAGAAATCATTGATTGATAAAGGAGACTTGGTAGCACAACTGCAGTCCCAGGAGCAGAGGGCTGTCTGCATATAACTGCTCAATACTCGGGGTGGCTGTGGCACAGGAGGTAGGCCAGGTTTTCCACTAATTGGAAGATTGGTGGTCCAATCCCTGGCTCATTTAATTCACATGTCGCAATTTCCTCGGGCAAGATACTGAAGCCCAAATTGCACCTGATGGCTGTCCTATCGGTGTGTGCAAATGGGTGAATGTGACATGTGTTTGTAAAGTGCTGTGAGTGGTCAATAGACTAGAAAATTCAGTCAAGTTGACATTTTTTACATTTTGGAGGCAGGGATGGAATAGACAGTGGCTGATGTCTGTCATTTAACTTAAAATTCCAATAGATGCAAAGTATATAACTAAATAAATTATAATAGTTTGTTTGTCCCTGTGCTGAAGCTTAAAATATTCATGGATACTTTTCACTGAAGCTTCAAAGCCCAAAACTAGTATTTGCGACAGCCTTTGTCTGTCCTGACGCTGCAATCTTTGGCCAGCATCCAGGATCCCCAAGATGATCTTACTAACTTCTTCACCCACACGTGATTTTCTCAGGACTTCTCTGGTGCCACAGATGAAGCCTTATGACACCTTTTAGCATACTATATGTTCACTTCCTCGTTAGCTATTATGGGACTTGTGATCAAGCCTTGGGAAATGCAGCACTGACAGCCCCCTCTATATGATCAGAGCTCTCTGTGGTGACTAAGCTGACCTGGCTTACTTCTGATTACTTCATGCTTGAATGAAAGACTTAATCATAAGGACGGAGGATCCATGAACATGCCCACTGAGGCGCTGCATTAGACCACTTGGTTGCCTTTTTCAGTCTGGTCCTGATGGGCCTAGCGGAGGTCTGTGAGAAGATTGAAGCCATCTGCTGAATATGATGTTTGCTGATCAGCAAAATTTACAGTATAGGTTTACAGGAAAGTGAACACATAAACACAGTTACATATAGACTCTGAATAACCACTCAGGAACAATTTCTTTGGATTTTATTCTCAAAAGATGATCTGTGCCAGTATTACAGAAACTTTATAACTTGCAGATCCTATTTTAACTGTTTGGTAACCATGGTAATTAGGGGCAAAAAAAAAGCCAATGCAGATGAACAGTTCCTAAGTTAATGTTCCGATCCGAACTGTTAAGCTGTCCTAATTTTCACTTTTCCACCTGTACTGGTAGCAACTAACTAGCTAACTTTATCTAACAGTAGTCTTTGCTATCTTGTTTAATCTGTATGGCTGCTCTTTCATTGCCTTTACAAAATGATTTCGGATATGGCAGAGACTGTGTCAGCTGACCTAACCCACTCTGTTTCTCTTATCTCCCATGTTAACATTTTGTTACCAAAACCTACACAGTTACAAAGTTGTTAGCTTGGAGATTTGAGAAAAGTAATATTGGTTGCCAGGTAACAGACAGAAAAGTTGGATGGAGTGTTTGAGATTCCCTAACCTGGTAAGATAGGATAAAGTAAGATAAGAAAGGATTCCTAAAGTTACTTAGGATTTGTTTGTGTAATACCAAATTGGGAAAAATTCTATCTTAGACTCTTCTTATCTTAGCTTAAGTATTAAGATAGGAACTTTATGTAATATGGCTCCTGGAAAATATGTACGCTATGTGTGTTATGTCCAATAAGGTGCCTGTCCTCCATGATTTCTACAGTAGCAGTTCATAAGTCATATTTATCACAGCTTTGACAATACAGAGCAGCACTGCACTCGAGTGCATATTTTCCTGACACATAAGGATGTATCATGCTATAGAGTGGTGAAGCGAGGTCCAGCTCACAGTGGGGTACAATGACCCTCATCCTTCACTGCTCACCATCAAAAACACTGGGCCTCATGCAAGAACCACTTGTATGAACAGATTTGTTCTTAAGTGGTGCGTACCATTAATTTAAGAGAACTTGTGGCATTCACCAGTTTTCTCGTATTTTGAGTTTTCTTTCAGATACAAACACAATTTAAGAAAAAAAGAAGAGTCATGTGCAGTCAGTCAGCTGTTATCCAAACCAAAGTTTTTCACTAATGACTGTATATTTCATTAGTTCGAAGACATTTTGAGTTTAAAAAATAAATTACACTTCATAATTATGTCAACATTATCCTGTTTCAAATTGTAATTTAATTATAAATTTACATATAAAGCCTATCATCATTCAGTCAATGATCTGCTATTACCTACTGTCAGGTGTATTGGCTGTATATCTTATCTTTATGAAGTCTCTGTCCAGGCAAACATCCTCACTTATTCAGTCCTCTTTCTCTGTGATGAGAAGTAATTTTCATATCACGACATTTCTTCTTTAACATTGCCTTAACAGCACTTGCTTTTCCCTTTTATTTGCTTTAGCAGATCTTTTAATTCCACTGCTGATGCTGATAAAATGACAGATATTCCTTTATGGATCTCTGGAAGCAGGACGTCAAGCTCCAAACTATAATGTTTATGTTCTTTTTTCTCTTTGATGCCATTTTCATGAATGAACACTTCTGGACATATGGAGAAGGAAGCGCAGCCATATATGTTATCACTGAGGCGTTAATTATGCCAATTTAAGTCTCATGCACATGCAGTCAAATACACACAGGTGAATAATTTACACAGTTTTCTGAAGTTACGAGTGTTATTTAATCTGACATGGCATGTTCGTACAAGGCCTTTGTACGAAAAAAAGTAAGAGAAATTTAAGACAAGAATATGAAAATGTTCCTGCGTGAGGCTCAATGTGAAGAAGTCTGAAAAATCCCGAAAAATAGGACTTAAGGTTGAACCCTTACCCTAAAATCCTGACATATTCAGTAAACTTTTTAACAGAAGAATATATATGTAACATCATTCTGGGGTCTAATGAGTAGAATATATACACTCTTTTATTGCAGTTGGTGCAGTACATTCCTCTATGATGACAGTAATGAATCTTTCAAACTCCCCCGCCCATCAGCAGCAGATGAAAGATGTTTTAGTGAAGTAGACAGACATGAGGGATTTATGTCTGTTTAGTGACACAAGACAGACAGTTTCCTGATAAACTGAACATTCACACCAACTGCTTTGACATTTCCTCTTGTACCCTGTCAAAATATTGCTCCATCAGAATGGGACAAAGAAAAAAAGGAAGGATTTCATTCATTGGTGTAGTTTCTGTGTTCCTAAGATATGATGAGATATAAAAGATGAGTTCCTGTTTGTGACTTCCAGACCAGTCCTAAGATGCCAGAACTTTACTAGAACTTTTTTATCAGTTCCAAAATATATAACTAAATCCACTTAAATGACAACCCCTCTCTTCTCTGCACTTTTGGCATCAGAGAGTAGACAGCTCTGTCGAAACCTCCTGTTGACACATTTTAATGCTTTTATTTATGTTCTCATTTCAAAATATCAAATAAAACATAAATACTCTGATAAAGTCTTTTTCTGACATTTGAGTAGTAGTAGTATTTTTATTGCACCAGAAGCACAGTCGGTGTTCTGGCACAAGTGGAACTTCTTGCAAGGTGCCTAAAGGGAAGCAGTCTTGGAGGACAAAACTGTGTTTCTCAAACTTGGGGCCAGGACACAAAATGGGTCGTGGATACATTTTTACTAAAATGCATACAGCATTTGCTCAGAGTGACAGGCAGCTTGAAATCAAGCAGCTTTCAAAGACATCAATCCTTCAATAACTGTCAACACAGTAGCAAACTACAGCTGGGATCAAGCAATGTGACAGCCACCTATCTAATGATTAAAACTACAAATCAGCACAAACATTAACATTAGGCTATGATCATAAACTACCATGTTCTGAACAGAACATGGTGCAAACACTAAAAGTATTTTGCATTTTGGAACAGAAAATGGCAAGCTTACTAAGCCTGGGGGCGTGGAAAATGTAGGTCATCATTATTTTAGTACAAAGTCTTGTTTGCTCTGTTGAAGTTACTGCATTGTGCTGTTAGTACAAACTTAACACTTCCAGGATCCATTTCAAATTAAGATCCCTCTAGCATTTAAAGTGCATTATGAGCTGGTGACAGGACTGTGGTATTCTTCATCAGTTTATAAATGAACACATTATGCCAATTCATTAAGTATTTCTGCAAGTTTGGATCCCATGGAGACACCAAATTTCTCTTTGGGTCTCAAGCTGAAAAAGTTTGGAAACCCCTGCTCTAGAAACACAGTGCTTAGAACAAATTTATTATGAGATAAAGACAGTGCACCCCCACATATCTAAATCCTACCCTCTTCCTGTTGTGGGTATTGTGTCTGAAGAAGACAAATTTTGATGACAACATTGCCATTAAAGTAAATTTTGTGTTTACTTTACTATCTATGTATCCATCACTATGTTGGATCCCATCCCATTCTGTTTGGCTTCCAGGCAGCCTCTGAGCTGCACTGTTTGATATCAGTGCTGACATCAACTGCCCCCCTTCCCTTCCCACACATTAACATCCACCAGCATTGTCCTACATTGTGAATGATAGCTGTCATCAATGGGCACCTAAGGGGTCCTTGCTGGTGTGGAGCTATGCAGCAGACCCCCACACCCTGATCCTCCCTCTATTGGAGGCTATCAGTCCGTAAACTTTTTCTGGCAGTTATATTGCCCTGTGATTGGCATAGAATGGGCTGCTGGATGAAGGGTGTGGGGGCTGTCGGTGACTCCGCCTGACCCTGGGTAACATTTGGGATGATGGAAGTCAGACACAGGCAGGAATACACTCACTGCTGTCCCATTTTTGAGGTTTTGCATGTGCCAAACACAGGTCACGTCAGAGTCAAGAGTCCTGAGGGCGAGGGGAATTGCTACCGGCAGAGTACAAAGTGGCTCAATAACATCACTTATAATGAATGACTCTGAGTGACGGCTCTGATATATAGTTCAGCCATTATGAAGAACATTCTGTGGTGGTCAGGCACATACCATTTAGTTGTAACTGGATAAATAACCTTGTTGTGTAGTGGAGATCTGCTGGGATAGTTCAGTTACTGCTGCGGCGCACATGCTTCACAAAGCTGTCAGTCACCGCTTTTTTCTCTCTTGTCTTGTTTACATAAAAACTGAAGCCACAGTGGAGCTGCACTTCACTCAAAGATTCACTCATCATTTAATCACGTTTAGATTGTTCTCAGCAGCGTGAATTCCTCTGTGGTCACATGTGGTGACATCCCCTTGAAGCGTTTTTGATGTGGTGCGTCCTTGTTTGTGTATAGCAATTGGTTCGTGTGTGTGTGTGTTTATGTCGTTCAAAGGGGCCAATTAGTACCCGGTGCTCAATACTTGTCTGAAGCTGTCATCTGTTTTGATTTTTAGTAGCATTGTGTCTGAGCGATGCGTAAGACGATAATTACTGTTTTTTTGTATTTATGCTTTAACTCTGTGGTAAAGTGAAGGCCGATGCCTTCAGGCTCGTCTAGTCCTTTCAAAGATGATGAATCCCATTTTATTTGAACAGGTCATCTGCCTCAGCTTCATTCTCTCCAAACAGTGATATTATCATACAGTAGTATCGATCATTTAAAGGTTGATGGACACTTCTCAAGATAAATCATTATACTTGCGTGAATTCCTCTCCTGCCTTTTTAACAAAGACATGTTGCAACATTTGATGACAGTGATTATTCAACATTAAATATTTTAAGTCTGTCACCTTATTCTTCTGTGCAAAGAGGTTCCATATGAACACAAAATGTTCTGTCACTTTTTGTATCTTGTGTTTTCTCTGTGCTCCTCTGACTGATTTGACGCCTGCGGTGCTTGATTAGAAAAAAGGGGACGTCACATTCATGCTTCTACGCACCAATCAGAGTTAAGAAACATTTGAATCCAGTTGTAATGACAGCTGTGGCGTGTCAATCAAATCTGATCAAACCACACTCATACAGTCCTATTGAAGCAGACTAGCTGATTGTAATCTAAATAAATAATAACCAGGAGTATTTGTTTCTGAACTTTAGTTTTAATTGCTGCGCATTCGGATGCATATTTAATAGCCCAGTAATCAGTTTTTGTTGGAAATATGTTTAAAAAAAACACTAAATATAGCACATCCAAATTTCTCAGTTGAAAGTCAGAAAATAAATTTGCCTCACACAGGATTTGAACCCCTCCTGTCTGAAAGTCCAGTACTTAACCTTTCCATCCGTTGTGTTTTCCTACCCATAAGGACTTGGTCGCTTTTTATATTATGTCACCTGACCTCCCAAAGCCTTCTCCTAGTACCACAATAGTCAAAGCTGTTATAATGTCCATGTTTGACCTTTTTACACAAAACATTAAATGTGTTAAACTTACATCTTTATATAGATCTCGCTTCACCTAGCAATGAAACATGACTTTGGAGAAAAGCCTTCACACCAATCAATATCACCTCTCTTTCAACCTACAACTGAACAAATTTAACAAATTTGTGTTTGTGACACAGTGTTGTAACCATGTTTTAGCTGGTAGAAAAAGGCCAAAAAAAGAGGTCTTAGAAGTTCAGACCTAATATCAACCAATTTTCAACTACAAACATTGAAAGAAGTTTTCAGGAGCTTTAAGGTTATGCTGCTTGCTTGACATTCAAAAATTTAGATTTAATTTGCAATAAATTGAAGTTACTTGTTGCAAAGCAGGCGAACCTTTTCTGTTGCCAGGGACGTGTGTGTATGAAGTGTTCTCTCTGTTTTGTCTCTGAAGTCCTTATAAAACTTGCTTTCTTGTCTATATCCAGTGGGATTTAGTCACTTGGTGCCTGATGCACTCGGTATCCAGCCTGTCATCAGCAGACAAGTGGTATCCTCTGGGATCAACAGCTTCCAAGGCTTTTAGACCTCTGGCAGGGCAGATGTCTTCATACCAGCTGACATCTGGGCTCAGCCACAGACAAACAGACAGACAGACAAAAAGAAAGGCAGGCAGACACATTTTGTAACATGAAACTTCACCGTCTTAGTTAAAGTATCCCAAAATATCTTCTAAAGCTACTTCTGATGTCCTGTTCTGAGGTGAAAGGTAAAATCTCAAATACATAAAACTGATGGACTGTGTAATAACTTGGAGTTATTTGAATAAAATAAGAGGAGTCATTGATATCGAAGTAAAATCCTTGATAGCAGAGGGAAAAATCTTCCAAACGGATGTAACCCGATACTCGAAAATACTGTATTTGTTCCTTTCCCACAGGTTTAACATGCGTTTATTTGGCTTTTGTTTGTTGTTCCTGAACTGTGAAATGTCATACTGAAAGAGCTCTTTCTCTGATACGGTAATTATGTCTCATTTTTGCCCTTTGCGAATGATTTCTGAACCATAAGCTCATATTTTGGCTGGGTTTGGGGTCACTGCAATGCCAGGAGGACCAGCTTGTTCTAGCCATCACTCAAGACAGACCCTCTACTGATGGCCATCATCATTATCATTATTCTGTAATGTTTGCTTCAAAGCAGGCTCCCAGGCATGCCCTCTCAGCCACAGCCATGTTGTCTTTGAAGCTTTGTGCAAAATGCTAGTGTATCAAACCATCTGTTAGGTTACTTACATTCATCCACCAAGATTATGGTTGAGCCAAATAAAGCTTTTTAGTCTGATTTATACTGCTATTTTGTATAGCTTATATCTTGCAAAAGAAATACCATTGATATTTTAGTGGAAACTGAGTATTTTATTGGTGAGATTACACTGCCGAGGCCCTTGGTTATGTCTTTATCTTTTATTTTTCCTAAAAAAACAACTAAAAACACACCTCTTTGTTCATCAGAAACAACAGATGAAGAAAAGGAACATTTCACTTTTATACATTTTCATTTTTCCCTTTTTAAGCAATCACAGCAACTTTACAATTCATTTTAACTTAATATGTGTAGCATCAATATCACAGATGCATGTTCTTATAGACCCGACTCCACCAGAGATGGAAGTTCCTCCTCGATTCTTCCCAGTAACAGAGTTTCCTCGTCTAATCCAGAAAGATTAACACCCAAGAAGTGAATCCGATGTCTTCAGGGTTTTACTTAGGCTTATAAACAGTTGACTGAAGCTCTAAATAATGAGGTCAGTTATTTCTATGGAGCCTGTCGGTGCATGACGCGAGTCCTCCACAGTCTAGTGGCTGAGGTGCTGAGAAATAGCACAGCGGGAACACACTGTGATCCCTCTCTGAACAAACACTGAATATGAACATGTTCTGTGATCGTATGGGTCACAATTAGAGTGTCAGAAGTGGTAACTTAGTAAATTTACTGAAGTACTCCACTTAAGTACAATTTTGATGTACTTCTACTCAGCTTTACCTGTTCATGCTACTTAATATTTCTGTCCTACTTAATTTCAGAGCAAAATATGGTGCTTTTGCTGTGCAGTTCATTAAATTCCTTAAAAAACTTTTTACTCATCAAATATATGAACAACTTATAAAATAATATGTATTGTTAAAGTCCAGATGAGATGAGATGGCATTTCAAGAGTATCTAGCTTCCATTTCATGATGTTTTTCCAAGTGAAACAGGATAGGCAAGTGGGACAAAATGTTGGGTAATGCTAACTTTGCAATGTTCAAATTCCTCCCAATGTACTACGCTGTTGCTAGGAAGCTAACTAATGAATGCTCTGTGCCGGTAAAAGTTGAAGATTGATTGATGGGTGGATGTCATGATATTATTGGTTGAAACTGGTTGGTTCAAGCCTGCGAAAGCTCATGTCAAATTTAATTTTGATTTAAGAATAGAAAGAAATTGAATTTTTCGATCATTAGCATATATTGTTAGAGGCGTGTAATATAACCGGAGATGTGGTTTAAAAGGGGTAAAAAGACATTTTTCATTTCATCTGGACTTTTAATTTTGATCATTTCAGTACATTTTGCTGATTGTCCTTTCTTAATAAAATGCAAAGCGTCTTTACTTGTCAACATGGTATTGTTACAAAACAAGACAGAAAAACAAAACATGCGGCAACACACATTTACTCCACCTAAACCTCAGTATATTCATATCCGATTAACTTCAGTAAAATATGTACTGGACATGTGGTATTTCTACAGATGCATGAATTTTAATTTTAAAGTTGGAGGAACAAATTATAAAACTTGGCTCTGATTTTCTGTGATGTAGACATTTTCAGTATTCTGGTTATTCTGGTTCTATCTTGGAGTTGCATTGTGAAGCTGTATGCTTGTTAGCATGGTTGCAAGGTCAGGATATCAACCCCGGAGCTATTGTGGGTATTCATTGTCTTGTTAAAGGACACTTGTTGAGTTGCACAGAACCTTTGAAGTACTCAGACTTGAACTGGGGTTGCCTGGTCAAGAATTCAGTGCAAGAGAGAAAGATAGCTGGAGAAAAATCAAATGTCACTGATCTTTTATAATGTGTATTTAGTACCATATCAGGTCATGAAATCTTATTCTATTGATTTATATTTTGACATGTAATCCTGTCATCACATAAGACCATTCACAACTTCTTTCTTGCTGATTTTCTCCATATTTCTTTGTTTTTCGAGTTGAATTTGCCAGGAAGTTTCACATGTCTGGAAAGTATGTGCTTCAGTTTATCTTAAGTCAGGGATGAGTTTGCTTGTATAAACTGTTGTCAGCGAGGGTGATTTCAGATGTTGCTCTTTTCAGTACCTCTGTTACTCCTCTAATAGCTGTCCTGCTCTGCAATTACTTAAGGTTCAATAGCGGTCTTTCCTCAGATGAACAGTCCAGTGGCCTGTTCTAACCTGCTTTTTGTCACCCCTCCTCTCACCTCACTCATGTAGACATGGTTAATTACGTCAAAGGGGGAGTTTTCTAACTCATATATGTTGGTTGAATTTTGATAAATGTGCATATCTTTGCCACTCACAAACACGTGTTTTTTTCTTTTTACATGTCATGCATGCAAGATGTATTCCATCTTAGTCATGGTAACCACTGTGGCACATTACGGCCAAATGTGACCAAAAAATGTGGGTGGTTCCTGCCTCACAGATGTTAAAACCCAGTTAACACATTAGTGGCATGTTGGACAGATGTCACATCCCAGTTAACACATTCATGGCATGTTGGTCAGTTGTGTTGTTGGACTTTGCTGTCACTGATGGTGGTTTATATTTGAATGCAACAACATGTTTTTTGTAGCCTTGCAAAGTGGAAGATCACTAGTGATTATAGTATTATTAGTACAATTGAGTGCTTAGTTAAGCTGATTTACGTGACAGTGGTGACTTTTGTGGTCTCCCTCTGTGCTGAAGATTGCAGGGGAGCAGAGAGGTCAAAGGTCAAGGCAGCATGTGGACCCAGTCTGTGCCATTTCAGAGCGGCCTCGAACTCACTCACTGCTAATGAACAGCAGGAAGGCTATACGGCATCTAACCCTGTCTGAAAAATGTGGGCTAACTGTTATCATCATTGCTGCTCATCAAGCCGTGTAGAGACTGACAGTGACAGGAGGGAGCAGCAGTGACACAGATGGTATCTGTCATGTTTAGGGGATGCAGGTCTGCATGGGGCCATGTTGTAAAAGAAAAAACGTATGGTGAAAACATTTCACACATGCTGCTCACCCTGTTGAGCGTTTGACTGTCAGTTGAGTGGTGAGGAAACGCTCTTTGATTCTTCCTTGTCTAAATATAAAGTGCATCAGCCCCCTTCATGTTTGAGACCACTGAGGAATGTAATGAGAGAGGAGCTTTCAGCATGTCGGCCTTGAGACCCTCCCCATTGTAAAAATAAATCCCTGAACTCTGAGTCCCATTCAAAGGTTTTTACTTAGGATCAAGAAAAACATTTGAGAAACCTCCGTGCTGAGCTAGCTGAGCACTTTAGTGGCTAAGTGCCCCAGAATGAAACACACATGCATGCTGTGGTCCTTAATGCCTGGAGATAGGACAGCATTGATTAAGCACATGAACTCATTGTGATGGTTAGCCAGTGTGGCTATTAATTTAATAAGGCCTTCTTTCACTAAGAAAATATCAGTTGGTGTAGTTTTTGGTGTGTCAGAAACCAGAAGGTGGTCCCTGAAGAAGAGGAGTTGGAAAAGATCCGAACATGAACATGCAACAATGCTATGCAGCCCTTTTCAGGAATTTAAAACCTTTAACAGCTTGAGGCCTCGTTTAATCTTAACTTTTAGGTACCTCGTGAAGCTTTGGTTCTAGCTTCTCCTTACCTTTCCACAGTGTTTTACCAACAGTGACATTATGGGTATACACCATTAAAAGGAGAGGCAAAAGGAGGATGGACTATTATTTTAACGTGCTGGTTGGTAAATGAGCAATGTAACCTAATAAAACATGTGGTGAGAGGGGCAATATTGCCAAAATCTATCATGGTAGAAATGTTTTAAAATAACCTACCTACTGTACCTCATCACATTTGATTTTTTTTGTTTTGTTTGTTTGTTGTTGAATGTCAGATTTTCTAAACTGAAACCTGTCCACATGTGTATAGTCACATGCCTTTTATTAAAAGGTTTTTCTTCTCCCTTGTCTTGGGTCAGTTGTGATGCTTCCTGCTCTGTATTAGCAATTTCACTGCCCTCCTCCTCCATGCTTTGTAGTCACCGTCTTCTTCTGCTGCATTGGCAAACAAGCTTTGAGGTACATTACCACCACCAACTGTCACTCACGTCATGTAAGAATATGGTAAGCAGTCCAACTGCCCAAATCACATAGCTTGCAAGGCAGCAAGGCAGAAACATTAAGGAATAGCTCTGCGGTGGAAACCACCTGCACTGGTGGACACACTTCTACCATTACACAATACTGTCATATTACCCAGCCCTAGATGATGAGATACAAGTTTATACACTGACTGAGAATCCAAGGCATTACTGAGTCCAGTGCAAGCTGATTGGTGGCCTCTACACCACCGTACATGCCTTGAACCACCTGTAGTTTTTTTGTTGATCCCTTATTTTTCTATAATCTTGTTTCACTGTTTTAATTTTTTCACTGCATTGTCTGGCTGTATCTTTTATTCCCAAGTGTGTCAGACATTGTGAAATCTTCTAGTCCACCTTTTCATTTCCAGCCACTGACTAGTGCAAGCCCCTCCTGGACGTCTTTGTTTGTCCAAAAACATTCTCTGTTCCACTTTTTTGATTGACACTGATGCAGTAGTAAAATGGAGGTTACTTTGTGTTTGTTGTAGTCTTTCTTGTGATGTGATGACACATCTGCTTGGCCAATCATGGTCAGAAGTACTGCCTTTAACCTGTTACAGGTGTAACTTATGTTTAGTATCACACCCTGAACAGTGCCAAGATTTAATTCTCAGAGCTCATCCTTAAAGCAGGAGGAGAAGATGGGAAACAAAAGCTACACATGTAAAAATAATGGCTATGCCTCATGTTATATTTTAAGTCCGTGCAGTGGAAAAGGATTATTAATGCACTTCTGACTGGCAGGCCATGATTTTTTATACTCTCAGATAACACTATTCAATTACAAAGTAGCTGTGACCAGTTCTAATCCAGTTTCACCTTTGGCAACTCCATTGCAGAAAAGATTCCAGGAATATCACACCTTAAATTTTACTGTTTTCTCAAACTATTGTACATGAGAACTGGGAACTGTTGGCTTGGTTGAAACACTTTAACACTCGCCCATAATTCACGATTACCTTTTATTTTGTTCAGCTACCCAGAACTAAATATGAGCATGAAAGACAGTAAGACCATGAGACACTAAAGCTGTGAGACACCCAGCTGCAGCAGTTTGTCACTCCTGGCTGATGTGTCCATCCTCTGCTGAGAGGTCAAAAGGTGTTGGGCATCAGGTCATTAGGTTATATAACTGTTGTATAACCATCACCATATTTATTTTATCTGCTCAAAATCAAGGCTGTTATGGTTTTAAAGCATTTTTTTTAAGTGGGAGAGAAGAAGTTGTAAAAGTCAAAGGGCTGATAATGGGATAGTAAATGTCAAGAAAGATCACAAGCAGTCTAAATCATTCTCAGGGTTTCCCTTTTCCTCCCTGATGGATTTAACAGGCTACAGCTGAAATGACTGCGAACAGGTTGAAGTCTGCTTTCTTACTTTACTTGGAGAGAATTACGACGTCTTAAGCTCTAACCTTAAAAACACAAGCAGAAAGTGAAGATTTTTGTACTGAGAGCTGTTTTAACACTGAACAAGGTCAGGTGGTGACATAATCTTGCTATTCATAACTTTTTTGTTACAACGCAATCTCTCCCATCAGCCGTAAATTGGAGCCTAAATGGGCCATTCACAGAGTCACTGACGTGTTTTCTGTTTTTTTGCCATTTGAAAGTTTAATCCTGTTCTTTGAGCATTGTTAGCAGCCAGCATAGCGTGACTTCCAGAGAAGCTGAAATGAAGGAGGCCATGGAGATGTAGGCACTGCTGCGAGAACCAGAATTCTCTCCTAGCAAATGTTTTCTCACACATTCCCCTCCTCTTTGTCCTGAACTCCTCTGATTCTTTGTTTTATTACCTCTTTAGTTTGAGAGAGTGAAGCGGGGCATAAGAAAAGGGATGTGAAAGCTGTCAGTTTCTCATACCCCTTCAAATAATCTTTTTTCCTATTGCTCTTGCCAACAGTGGCAAATATTCTGTTTACATTATTATAAAATGGAGTAAACAAATTCTTACATTTTAGAACCTGAAGCCAGAAAATGTTTGCTGTTTTTGAGGTTTTTAACCTAAGTATATACCCACTGTGAGGACACCCATTGGTTTATGGACTACTGTTTTGAAGACTGTTATTAAGGCCATTACCATCTTGATTCCTTGGAACTAGAAGTGACCATTTTGGACAAGAGTGTTGAGCTGGTGGGTGACATATTGTTACTTACTTGGTTTTGGCTCATCTGTTTAACAGGCCTGGTCACAAGCTTTCTCATATTACAGCTAAACAGAACATCGAAATGTTTCTCAAAACATTTGAGGTGGGAAACAGGCAGTGTAGTATCAGAATCTTGATTCATATTTGAACAGTACTGTCTAGTTTTTTAAGTTTGGTCTGAGTTTCATGAGCCTGGTGCTTTGTGGTTGATGGACTGAGAATAATGAATCAATCACAAGGTTAGACCGTCGTAAAACACAGCCTACTTTAGAAAGGCTGCAGGTTTAAGACATTTCCACTTTGTCTTCACTTTTCAAACCCAGAAGCTCTGTCTTTTAGTCTTTATATGGTCTAGCTTTGTTTGAGACACATGTGACACACAGTCCTGCTGCCAGTTTCACACTATTCCACTGATCGGCTACTGGGTATGGTAACAGATAAAGAAACGTAGTAATGCACCAGCAAAGACAAGAAAGAAGACTCCAAGCTGGTAAACATAGATGTAAATAATGTGTTATATTATTCAAAAACAATGCAAACATTTCATGAAGAAAGAAACACATTCAACACATTTGTTAGGCCTCATTGATACAATGCATTTCAGTGAGTAACAGCAAACATAAGCTTAACTTTGTTAACGTTGTTAGAAATACACAGAGGATTTGGGCTGCAACTTTTTTCAGATTATTTTCAATGTCAATTAATCTGTCAATTATTTTCTTGATTAATCGATTACTTGTTTGGTCTATAAAATGTCAGAAAATGGTGAAAAAATGTTGTCCAGTGTTTGACAAAGCCCAAGATGATGTCTCAAATGTCTTCTTTTGCTCTCAACCCAAAGTTATTCAGTTTACTGTCATAGAGGATTAAAGAAAGCAGGAAGCTAGAATCAGAATTACCCAAACTGATTAAACAATTGTCAAAATAGTTGGTGATTAATTTGATAATCAATTCATAACCAAATAATCATTGCAAATCAACTGATGATTAAGGTAAATCTGACCTAAAAAAAAAGGCATGGATGCTTAAGTTCAGACTACTGTCCCATCCTAAAACACTGTGATGTCAGTAAAGGCTTCTCTAATGACAGGTAGTGTTATACAGTCAGGGTGGGGTACATCCTTGTCCACCAACCTGCTATTGCATCCTGTGTAGCACCCTAATCGCCCATAACTGTGCTGAGTCTGGGCTCCCACCCTGTCTCATTAGGCTCTTTACAGCATTCCTGATGAAAGGTCGCTCCTGGTCATGCTGGGGGCGAGGGCATCAAGTTTGTGCAAATTGGTGGTGACAAGAGTTTGCAAAATACAATTAGAGGAATAATCAGCGTGGACTGATCCCTTTATCTGCCAGTGGTGCCCTGATTCTCCCTCCTTTTTGCTTCACTGAAACCTCCATATCTTCCTCTAATTTTACTAAATCTGCCTCTGCTGCCTTTGTTCCTTCTTATCAGCTCCTTGTGTACTGAGCCAAACACTTCACTTCTAATCTCTGCTTTCCCTCCACCTACAACATTATCTCCTCTGTTGTGTATTATCTCCATATGGAAACCACTACGCCTTGGGGAACATTCACCCAAGAGTGCACTCTGTTTCAATGCACGGCCAGCATCGTACTGATGTTTCATGAGGTGTGAAGAGCAAATGCTAATGTGAAAGAAATGTAAAGAGACAGGGTCAGTCGCCTTTCACACGTCAAGGCTGTTTTCTTAAAATGAGACCCTAATCTCTTTGAATCTTCTTACTGTGACTGGGCTCTTTTTTTTTTTATCATATCTTGTCTGCTTTAGTGGCATTCATGCTACAGTCACATTACATTTAACATCACAGAGACAGTTGTGTCAAGTAATTGATCATTTATAGCAGTTAGATGAGGCAGAAGAGACTTCAGACGAGCTGTCAAAGAATCTGAGCTTCAACAAGGATCCTGCTTGGAAACCTGTTATTTGACGAACACATATGTGAACATTAAATCTTAGTTAAAACAGTAATTTTAAAAAATTTAGGACATAAGGAGGAGGGTGGTGGTGGTGGAGGGAGCTGCTTCGGTAAACCGGGTTAACATGAGAATATAGCAGCAGAGTTAGAAGTATCTGGTGGTGAAGTACACATCTATGAAGATTAGGGATGTCCCAATTAGAGAAGAGAATTGATAAGATTTTATTGATACCAATTTTAATGATAACAGACAATTCTGCTCATCGGTCCACACTTCTTTATCAATCCTGTAATTGATTCCTGATCAATATTAGTCGAGTTTTACCCTCAGTGAGGGGCTGCTTGTTTGGGAGTAGTGGCAAATACACAGACTTCCTGGAATTTAAGCCCATGTTGCATACTAAGACCTTTCAGCACATTGCTGGTGTTTCCATCCTTACTCTCATTGAATTTTAATTTTACAGACATTACAACTAGCTCTGTCATTTTTCTTCATGAATGAAGCCACGCTTGGAATATTTCTTCCTAACCATGACTCCTTCTTGTTGCAACTCACCAGTAGCATATATGTTTGACTTCATTGTTTTGAAATGCACAACTGTCAGAAAAACATGCAGCATTAATAAAAGGAACTGATCAGTTCGGAGTCATGATTCTGATGGATCGGACAATTTTGGAATTGGTTCTCAGCTGTTGGAGCTGGAGAAACACTGTCCACTGGCGGCTGCAGAGTGGAGTTTCTTCCCCTACAAATGATTTTTGAGTTTGCAGAGAGCAATTTCTGGCCTGTTATCAAGTACTCAATTAAGGTTAATTAGTGATAGCTGATTTCAACATCTGAGCAGCTCCATTTAGTTCAGAATTAGTTTCCGTAAATGAGAGCAGCGCTGCAACACCAGCAGACTGAGGTAGACAAAACAAAGTGAAGCTTAGTAAATGAAGGGTTGGCATTTGATCAGGTTTATTGTACTTGATACTGATCCATTAAATTATGCCATCATCAGCCCTGATTCTAATCCTTAGGATCAGCTCGGGACATAAGAGTGAACATGAGTGGACATTACCAGTAGGCTAGTAGCCAAGCAGCTGATAAATGAGCCACAGATGGTAAATCATGAATGAAGCATGCCATCCAACCAAATACAAGCAGGACTTCAATGCTCTGCTTGAACTAACACCCTCAATTTATATTGTATGTTGATCTAAATCAGTGATTCCTGACCTGGGGGTCTGGACTTTTTAAAGGGCTCACAAGATGAATCTGGGGGATCGTAAAACAATCAAAGAACATGTCTGTGCACTTCTTGTGCCATTTATCTTATTCTTGTAAGATTGTTTTACCTGTTCAGACCTTTAAAAATAGAGTTTACAATGTGCTTTGACAGACATGGCAATAAGTTAAAGGTGCTTTATTAAATAAAGGTACTATTATTTAAAAGAGCACTAATGCATCTCTTATTTAGAGACTGCTGAAAACTGTTTTTCTTTACTTATTAAACATAATTCTGCAGTTATATTTCTGCCTCACTGTGTACTTTCTGGTGGAATTACTTAATTATGAAATGAGAGACACTGAAATCAGACCTAGTTTTTGGATATATGGCCTCATGTGTGCGGCGCTCCCGTCTTGTTACGGCTGTCCTCCTACATTTGTGCCAAGCTGGGTTTGAAAACACCAAAGATGCGGACAAATCTTATTTCAAAGTCAGGAAAATATCATCACGTCATAGCTCAGCTTGAGCTGCCATGAAAACAGGGTCCGTTGCCTCTGAATTAGATGTAGCCGGGGGGTTGTGTATTTTGACTGCTGCTCCTTCCAACTTTGAACAACTGTGAAACCATGTAGTTTCACACTTGAGCACGTGAAGCAATAATGAGAGCCTCAGTGTTTATTCCCCCCGTACACCTTGAGCATGACAGTCTGTCATGTATCTGCCACCCCTTGCCCTGTAGCCAAACGGCTCCGAGCAACTTTCCCCTCACTAAGGCCCTGCACATACCATGGCTGCAAATCTCACGCATGCGAGCAAGAGGGAGACAGGCTGGAAACCACAACAAGTAATTTTTGGATTTATGTTAACGTGCATGTGATGTCCCAGGCACTCAGAGCTCGTGGGTCAAAGTTGGAAAAGACATGTCCTAACAGGTAAAGCTCAGATAGAGCACACGCAAAGGGTCAGAGGGCAATCCCCTGAGGTCCACAAGGTATTTGTTCCTCCTGTTCGTCTGTGTAGATCATAAAATGTTATTCTGGAAACATGCATAGGTACATGCAGCTGGCCTACTTTCTTTCTGTGTTGTAGTCAGTAACTCTTACTGACAGTAAAAATGAGACAAAAGTGAGACAACAGTGATCCAGAGTCCGCTTAGCAGTCCACTTCTTCACAGTAGTAGAAGAAGTGAAACATAATAGAAACATAATTTAGTGAACTGTTGTAATAAGAGAAAGATTGCGATCATGTGGCCAAGTCACGTCTAGAAGGGAACCATTGATTTGCAAATCTCACAAGATTTCTTGTTTCTTCATTAACATTGTATTAATTATGTTTTAATATAACAACAATGTGGTTAAGATATGGCTAGGTTTAGGAACAGCTGATTACGTTTAGGAAAAGATGATGGTTTGGGTTAAAATGATCACTCTTGCAAGATCTTTCACGAGTCTGAGGTTCCCCACTAGACAGTTGATCAAATGGCTGCCTGCAGCCGCTAGATCAAACTGTGAAACTAGGCAGTGCTGATCAAATATGGATCATGTCTCATGTTTTCAGAAACATAGTTATAGTGTACTGTTTAATTGTAATGCAAGAAAGATGGCAACCAGGCAGCTGCCGTTATTTCCTGCTGAATGGACGAGCCAAAACCAAGTGCCACCCAGCTCGCAGTACGTCACCCCCCAGCTCCATGCTCTCATCTATACTGAGCATGCTCTGGTCCACTAATTTACTGTCAGTGGATGTGAAGGAACTTTGGGATTGTCTCCATCAGCACCCAACGCTCAGATTTCCAGTTTGAGGTCTGTGTGTGCTGGTGGCAGACTTGTGACTCTCACTGAGGTGATTTGAGCTTCCTGTGTCTGAGAATGAAGGAGTCACAGTCACCTGTAGTGAAGTAGAGAGAGAAAATTGAAGTTTACAGGACTGAGAAGCAGCTGGCTCCTAAGAATGGGGTATCCTGTAACACATAAACATACATGGGTACCTACACTCAAACGTGTGCACATGAAACGCACACACTTGCACACTTACCTTGCGGTGCAGTGAGTTGGATCATCAAAACGGGGATTAGAGGAGTTTAGGACTCAGTGGAGCAGAATGTTCACAAAACAAACTCAAACTGGATTTTAGTGTCTTTGATGTCGCTCATAAATCCCTTGTGGTCAAACATGCACAAATAATAAAACATAAGGCTCACTGGTGTGGGTAATAAGCTGTACAGAGACTACCGAGTTGTCTGATTGATATTTTTACCCCAGAGTCAGTCAGCCTCTCAGTGCTTCTCTCAGCACAACAGTCTGCTGCTTGTCTGTGCTTTCTTGTCAACACATGCCTTGGGAAGAAGAAGTCTATAAAAACAAAATACAACTGTTTAAATAGGAAGATAAGCAGAGAATTTAGATTGTGTTCATCTACATTTTCACATGAGAAACATTCAGTTGAAGGAAAGTAACCACTACAGATGACATGCACCAGTCAACATAGCAAGAAGAAATATACTGTAGTGTTTCACTAATGTAGCAACAATTTTACCAGAATCTGTGTAAGACTAGAGCTGCATTTAATAATTCTATTCATTATTTATTAATGTGCTGATCATTTTCTCCATTAAAGGGCAACTGCATTCTTTCTTTTTCAAATGGAAAAATTTTGCTGTTCACAAAAAGCGATGACATAGGTTACAGCGAGGCATTTATAGGTTGCAGTATCATCATGCAGAAACCTACATCAGGTCATGTGGGAAAACGTTTTTAGAAGGGCTTGAGAAAATGGCATTTTGATGATAACACATATGTACTTCAACCAAAATTTGATGTAGTCTATAATATTCCTTCCTGTTTTTGGTTGTCTCCAAATTAAATCTGCAGGTTTTTTTTTTGGTTCGTTTTGTTTTGTTTGTTTTGTTTTTTTTTTAGAAAATGTCTGGACATGTCTTTAGAAAATGTGCAAATTTTCATTTCCTGTGGTAGTTTCACATTTGAACTTGGTTTAATTTTTTTTTCCAGCTAAGTCCCAACTAAAGGTCATCTCCAGGCATCTTTTTGCAAAAAAGAAAAACCAAACTGAGGCAAAAGTCCTTCTGTGACAAGGTGTTCAAATTATTGTTATTCAATACAGTGATTCTGAATGTTTAGGAAGAAACTTCAGAGCCAGGCATGTACTGCAGATGAATTGAGAACAACTTTCAGTTTACTTTGGGATAGGTGTTTTAGGCTGATTTTACAGGAATGGAAAGGAAATAGAAGTGCTTTTCATTGCCTGTACTATGATACCCTTTACTCCATGGCGAGACTTTTTACTCCAAACTTGAGACTGATTGTTAATGACTTCATGGAAACATTAGAGGTTTGTGAAGGGAGGTACAGACGTCATAAACATCAGTGGATATACATCACACAGTCTGTGTGTGGTTAGCCCTTTGTCATTAAAGGGAACTTTTTGTTTTAACTTCTGGTTTCATGAAAGCCACACCACGTCCGAATGATAGTGCCACTTAACAGCTCAGCTGGCCACAATTACAGGGTTTCGGGAAGAAACTTGTACCCAAAACTGGCACTAAGAATGCATCAAACAGGATTAGGAGGTGGAAATTATTGGATGTTTAATGCAGCATACATAGTTTTCTCGTATAAGTCAGTGCGGTGAACCCGAGTGGAAGATGTTTTCCCAGAGCGGGCACTTTGACAAGTTAAGTGTGGTCTTCTTTGGCTTTGAATTATTATATTGTGGCAGCTGTGTTTTAGTTACATGATGGATGAGAGCAGAGCAGAATCATGTAGTGTCAACTTAATAAACATCCAGCAGCACATCTGGGCTGTTATTGATGTAGCAGGACATTAACAGCAGGGGGCAATGTTGAACTTGAGCTGATGCTTTGCAGAGGAGAAGGCAAGAAATAAAATATATCCTGTTTTTATGTTTTATTTTGCATAGAATCATGACCTATTAAGTTATTGGATCTTAATCTGTTGTGTGAAAATCTGACCAACCATTGTCATAATTCTCAGTCATTTTCCCTCTTATTTACAGAAAGGTTTTGCCTCCTTATATACTGCGTACTGTTGCAAAAATTATGCCAGAAGTTTTATGCTTTCATACATTTATGTTTTATTTATTTCCCAATTAATTTAGACCTTAAGCATAAAATTAATCATCAAAATGTCATTGTTTGCCTCATCCGATTACACTTGGCACCTTCTCTGCCTGTTGTCTCCCTGTAAATGTTACATAGCACAGAGACAGTAGTCTGGCAGAGAAGCATTACAATGAAACCTTAGAGCTAAAGTAGTTACACAATGGAGAAACAATGACCTGAACCGCAGAGGTACCGCTTGAATAAAACATTTTAAATGTATCTTTGGGGTTCTCATGATATCTGACTCCAGGAGAATATCCACGTGAAATCCTCAGGGACCTCTGGAGTCCATAAAATAACTTTTATAATAACTTTTGTGAGCTTGGGTGACCATTTTTCACCAGCTCATCTGTTCCAATTGAGCTCCTGGCAGACAGACTTGTGGAAGTGGGTAAAGGAAACATGTCTTGTATAGTTTATTTGTATAGCACATTTCAACAACAAGTCAATTCAAAGTGCTTTACATAGAACATAAAGGGTATTAAGAGAAGTTATATAAGGAACACTAGAAGGGCACTCAGAGAGCGCAGACCTCCATCAAGGCCAATAGTCCATTCTTCTATGATGATTGATCTCATGAAGCATAAAGTTTTAACATTTTATCTTAAGTTTAGTGAAGTTTATTGAAGACAGTTCTCATTCGGATGTAGGAAAAACACTGAAGAGTGTAATTAGTTGCATGATTTGCATGATGTACTTATTTTGTAGTGGTTTTCCCATGAAAGCACTGTCCCTGACTCTTCTGTGACGACTGCTTTCTGTATGAAGTTTGATAAACTACACGTCTGGGTTGCCCCAGAGGTTTACTGGTACTGGTGAATGTGGATTATGATTTGAAATAGTCATATTGCTACAGTGGTCTAGGGAGGGACATTAATATTCCACAGATAATTGGAATAACCACCCAATCAGAATAAAAGTACCTTAATGGTAAGAGACTGGCTGTATCTGGCCAGATCCAAATGAATTTTCAATTGGGCGGAGAAAGGTGGTGTAAACTTTTGGTAATCCGTTCAAATGGAAAATAATAACCATGTAAACGTTCATTCTGATTGTTTCCCCCTGGTTGGAATAAATAAGTTCTTGTCTATGCCTGCCCCATGTAGGGGTAGGTGATGTGTCGCAAACAAGTTTCCTTGAGAGACGGAAACAGGTAGAACAGGAGGTAGAACAGAACTGGTCAGTGGGGGATATACATTTTCACTTTGAAAACGATTAAGATGCAAATATTATTCCCAAGATATGATGCGGACATTGAAGAAATATTCTCCATGTCAACATAATAAATGAAAGCGAGAAATACCTTGTGTAATCTGCCCCGTGATTCAAATCTGCTCCAAAATGGAATGGGTTCTTTGTTGGCCCATGCTTCACCCTTCCACCACGTTTCATGACAAATGGGCTAGGAGTTGTTCCATTATTCTGCTGACAGACAAACAGAAGAAAACTTAAGGCACCAAAAACCTGTATGGCAATATAGAAGGAAGCACATAAATGGGATTTAAAAAACTGAAGGTAAATAGAAGATGAAAGAAAAAATATACAGATTAAACAGTATAATATAAATTGCAGTGCAGTGCAATATGAATAAATAGTCCAAAATTTAAGTAGATAAAAAGCAGTGCATCAAACAGAAAAGTCTTCTGACAGACCGTATAACTGACGCTTAAAAACCATTTTAAGGGTCGGTTATACTGGAGGTCAAAGGTGAGGATGAGTTTCCTGTGAAAGAGTGTGTAGTAAATTGTCAGTTCCAGTTCATAGCCAGTTAGTTTGTTTGTCAGACAAGATGTTGTCATGAACCGTCCTGCTGCCACATGTGCAGGTAAGTCACAGAGAAATCTTCCTCGTGTGAATGAAACCTCTGACTCAGATATGTCTCATGGAGCCTCTCAGCCAATCCCCATCTTTATAGCACCTGGTAAATGAAAGCAGCTGTGAGGACTGCAGGGAATGCAACCAGGAATGAACACTAGCAAAGCACATTATTACACCAGGAGGCTTTTAGATCAGGGCCCTAAAAGGAAACAGGTTAGCCTATCCTCTGCGTCTCCCCTCCTGATCCTCGATGAATGCTGCAATTTTCCGGCTCATGACCCCGGAGATAATATCAGAGGTCTGGTGGTTTTTGTTGGCCTCCTCGTGGTCTACCGAGACATTAGTCCAGTCCTCCTGAGAGCAGTGGCTGTCGTGCTTATCAGAGGAAGTCACACAATACAGCGTAGGAATGTAAACCCAGAGCTTTGCTGCAGCTGAACGAGCAGAAATACAATCAAGAGTTTTAGGGAATTTTTGGTTGTTTTTAATTCTTTACCTGATTGCTTTGGAACAGAGTGTCCACAACAGGGAAATACACGTTTTTACCCATTTTACAGATGTGTTTTTGTTTTATATTTCACTTACAAGAAGACAAAACAGCACCGAGCAATTTGGCACTTATCATTTGCTCTGAGGTTTGTTATTGTCATAGAACAATGCACAGAAACTCCACCTTCATACATAGATGAGGGTGACAGCATATTAGAAACACTTCCAACCCATGTTTCCATCGTTTAGATGAGGTGGTAAGCTGCTCAGATGCTGATGTTTTGTGATCAGTGTAGTTAGTAGATGACTGCCTAAACAATAGTCACACTCAGTAAATGCATGATACGGCATGTGATTTGCTGCTGACGCTTCAGTGGCCACCAATCCAAAGTGTCTGTAGTTGGTGACCTGGGAAAGACACGCAACTATCTAACTCACCTGTGACTGGCCAGAGTCTCCCATCAGGGGCCTGATTTTCTAAAGGCTGAAAACTGAGCCAAGAGGAGGTGCAGAAGCCTGGTTTTCTTTCAGACCACTTGAATTACATTATGCTTAAAAGTTTAATGTTTTGTTTCATAAAAATGATTTTTGTTCTGAATGTGAGCAGTGTTAGTTTCAGGCGAGGCAGACCACCTCTTTATACAACACCACAGGAAACTTGTATACACTGCAGTAAACTACAGAACCACTAATTATAGCCTCTAAAATTAGCATATAGTTAAATCAAAGAGAACAGGCCTAAGCTTTTAGTGCAGAAATGATTAGTCATTTGATTAGTAAGTTAGTCACGTTATTTCAAGACTATCTCAATGCAATACTGACGTGCTCATATGTACATTGATAATTGTCACCGTAATTGTTTGATCCATACCCACTGCAAAGAAATCACTTTGTAAAGACATTTCTTTGACTGCTTTTACATGCACAAAATATTCATTTTTTTGCCCTGAAAAGATTATATTTCTAGTAAGCCATTTACATGGCCAATGGCAATGAATACTATACTAATACTGCTGTATACTTGCGGTTGTGCATACTGTGATTATGGAAAAGTGGAACAGCTGGAGCCGCTTGAGCCATTTTAGCTTCTTGGCATATTCCGAATGCAGTGTATATGTGTAAGAATGCTTCTAAAACCTAAACTATTTTACTTGCAAAATGCTGCATTCAGAATAAGGCCTACTTCAGAATATCAAAATGGAATATGCTGTTTACATTAAACTGAACCAATTCAGAATATTGTGATATTCTGAATAATCATGGAAAATTAGCATTTTTGTAAACATAGAAGACAACAATTTACAGTCCTCGTTTCATATAAAAATTAATTATTAAGTTCGGTTGAAGGTAATATGAGGCTTCAACACTCCCAGATCAGCAAATAAAGTAAATATCTACAGAGGTTATTGTGTTTGTAGTACCAAATTCCTGCTTTGTATTTAATGTCCCTCTGTAATGGCTCAGTGAAAAAATAACTGGGGAAACTGAATAACATAATACTAGAGCCTGTAACTTTAGAATACTGTATATCCACTGGATTTTTCTGAGATTACTGAATCCTCATGTTGGCTTCAGCTAAACTGTAGAACATATTTTTTATACTCGGGGCAAATGCTTTCCTTCATCACTGACATTGAAATCACCTCAGGAAGGAATCTCTTTGTGGCCAGTATGGACAGGAGGACCAATAACTCATGTACATGTACACATTGCATTAACAAGTCAAATGCTGTTGTTATTGTCTGTTTTATAACGTTACATGTTGAATGTTCTCCTGTCAGTTGACCCAAACAAGTACATTTAGGACATCACCTTAGGCTTTGTAAACCTTTTGATTTTCTTAGATTTTATAGACTAAAAGACTGAAGGAATAGTTCAGCATTTTGGGAAATTCTAGCCCGGCCCTGTCTGACAGTAACAAAATCTTCCTATGAGCACCTCTAAAGCTCACCAACATTGTAGACCGAGTCAGTGCAGCTGTTTCCCCTCTCTTACCAGTCTTTATGCTAAGCTAGGCTAATCAGCTGCTGACTTCAGCTTATTCAAGATTTGTCCCAAGGAAAATCATCCTAGTTATAAATACATACACACATGCACATAAAAAAGCACACAGTTACAGTATATTTCAGTAATATACATAAAGTGTATGTTTCATTGATAATACTTCATAAAAGAATCCTTATGTTGGTTGTCCTAACATCCTAATGTTTGTGCCAAGAGGACTCTTGTGCAACATATATTATATATCTGAACATCCACCACATGGTGAAACGGTCCCATGTGATTCCCCCTGCATGGGTTTGACCCTGAACTTTGGCCCTTGACCCTGACCTGGGGCATAAGTTGGGCTACAGACACACTGCTGTGGTTCAGGCATCTGATCTCTTTTTGGAGAACGTGCACGCAGACCCCCACAGAGGCACAGGTCAGGGAGAATAAACCCGGTGATCTGATGTTCACAGGAAAGGGGGTTGATCTCTAACCACCCTTTTTTTTTTTTTTGTTTTAAGGAGGCTCCAGCTCTTGTTTCGCTCCTTTTTGACGTGTCTGATCACTCTGCTGGAGGTGCAGTTTGGTGACGGATTGATGGATGGGTGAGGGTGATGTAAAATGAAATGCCCTCTGGAGTCAGATGGAGGTGTAGCCTCTGTTTCAACCCCCAGACTCAGTCATGTCTGCAGAGGTCATTGAGTTTAACATTCAGAAAAAAATAGTTTTATGGCTGGGAATGTTTCTGTTTTGAAATGAGCTTATACTAGTACAGACAGTAGTGTAGCACAGAGATACAGTGATTAGAAAAGGTTCCATGTTGCAACCACATATCAACAATAATCTGGTTCATCTCTTGGCAGAGTTTTGGAACTATTTATTGATTTCCAATCTGGTCTGCATTGTAAAAGAGCAACAGTGTAATTGAAGACAATGAAATATAAGATACTAATACAATACAAACATCCTAAAAGCACAAACAATGGTTGATTACCATACTAAAAACATAAAGCCTGTGCTCGGTTTTCCTTTAATGAGTTTCTTCTGCCCTCTAAACATTACTTTGGCTAAACTTAAAGAATAGTTTTGACTTTTTGTAGTGGGGTTGTATAAGGTACTTATTGATAGTCAGTGTATTACCTACAGTAGATGGCGGTCAACACGCCCCTTGTTGGGAGAAGCATCAGGAATATCAGCATAGGAAGCTTAGCAATGAGCTGTTGTAGATGATGGGAAAATGCTGTTATATACACCAAATATCACCCTTTCTCCCTCAACCAGACTCCCTTTGCAAAATTTTCATTTTATCTCGCACAACACGGGAGTTGCAGGACTACCACTGCCTTGATCAGTTAGTTTATTTGTGTTATTGTTTGACTTTGGTGAATGCAAACTAAGTTGTTAAACGACCAAAGTCACACAATGAGACTAATTACCTGATTGAGGCAGACGTTGACCAGCAGCTCCTGTGTTCTGTGAGGTAAAATTACTGACTTTGCTTAAGGAGTTTGGTTGATTTGGATATTTGGCTTATGTAACGGCAGTGTCCCATCAGAAAAGGCTGTCTGATTGCAAAAAAAGTGTAGTGTACACTTAAACTGATATTGATTTTTTTAGGTGGCTAAAATACATTTTGCTGCTGACCCTGTCCACAGCAGTTAACTTCCTACACCAGACTCCTTGAGGGAAAAGAATCCTGTTCTTTCTAAAACAATCTACTTTACTGATTCACTGTAGACATTCAGTTCCCACTGCTGACTTACATGTTCTCCTCCTGACCTGGAGCAGTTCAACATTCCTGCTTGTTCACTGGGCAGAAAGACTTGGAGAATGATGAGCGTGACACTGACCCTGGGCAGACCCCTGCTCAAGCTGCCGCACAGGTGTGTGGCCTCAGGGGGGCAAGAGGGGGAGAGATAGACGTCCTCACACACTCTCACGCTGCAGATCTCACCACAGGACCCCTCAGGGTCTTTAATCTTGCCCTTGACTCAGTCAGTCACCATCACCTGTCTGCTTTAGTCTAGTTGTTGTCTGCATCATTTTCTTAAAATCTGCTGTGAACATGCAACTGTGTGTGTGTGTTATCCAAATGGGCTGGAGCTACTGTCCGCAGCTAATCTTGTATACTACCGAACCCATTAATTTAATATTTTTTGTGCGCACATATGACTGTATGCTCGAGGACCTCTTGTGATTGTGGTGATGCACAATTTTTGTGAAACTGATTTCATTGACTGCTCTTTTATACTGTCTGTAGAGACCTCACTCGTCTTTACCAGCCAGTAGGGGCTGCAAGTCATTGACACCTGCTAGGCTAAAAACAAGACGACTTAGTCTGTTACAGGCCACATTTTTGGCCTTTGTTGCGGCTAAAAAACTGACATACATAGAAAAGTTTAATTTCATCTTAAACTAAAGCATCTGCAGATCAATACCATACCTGATATGTTATGATCCGCTAAAGTGAGGCACGATCCGAGGTGAATTAGTCCTCGTTTTGTTAGCTTTGTTGCCATCTCCGCTATGCATCAGTCACCATAATGGAGCATTCAAGCTCTGCTTGTGAAGAAATGAAAGATGAAGACCCTTCTCCAAAATCAAAGTAACTCACTTAATTCTGAACCGATTTTCATGAAATTTGGTTTGAAACCTGAAAAAAATTTCATGATACTGGTTGCTTGTTGAGAATTAAATTCAGCTACAGCGGACAGTCTAATCAGCTTTATGCCAAAATATTAACCTTCTGAATAGCAACAACTTCCACTGTGACATGCAGACTCTGGCCTATGAATACACAACATCAAGTTGAATTTTAGCTTTTGTGAGTTTCTGCAAAAATTGAGATTTCAATAACTATTATATTGTTCTAAAGCCGCCTGGTTGCTTGTAGTGTTCTAAATAAATAACATGTTTTAAATAAATAACACTGTTTGAATTGAGAAGTTTTGACTCACCATCCCTTGTTTATGTAATAAGTTTATAGGTGAACCCACTTTTTTACAATACTATTACACTATTATATACACCTTAAAGAAAACTGAGACTGTACTATACAAAAACACTTCATTAAAAAGTGTGCATACATCTAAATTAGAAAACTGGATGAGTCTGGTAGTTGTGGTGGCATTGCAGTAGGTGCTTCACCATCTGTTGCCGGATGGAGATCTGCACTCTACTTAGTGACCTCTTCTGGTGACGGTGCTTATTTTGCAAGTTAAATGACATGTACTAAAAGGTGCTTGCTCTCACCCCAGATTCATTAATTCAAACTCTTGTGATGTAGTGCCCAAATAAAAATCAGTGAGCATGCTAAATTGGATCTTTAACCTGCAATTTATCTTGTCTTCCGATAAAGGATGGCAGTAATAATAAACTGATTAGGAATTATATTTCATAGTGTAATAAAATTTATCCTTGATGTTAAAGGTAATATTTCATTACATATTGTATACCATTTAGGTTTTATGACAGTTTTTAAACATTTGGCAACAGAGAGAGTGCAGTGTTGCTGGTGTGACCATTTCCAGATGCTGTAAACCGAGAGAGAAATCGTTTAATTGGCTGGTTAAATGCTGGCATCGTAATGCACTGAAATTTGCTTGAGGGGGGAAAATGTTCTATAAAGCAATTTTCTTTGCATTCGTTCTCTTCCTCTTTACAGTAACTCTCCTCTTTTTATGGACATGGAGAAAGTTTACAAGCTGATTAGTGCCAAGTGAATGCTCCCTCCTAATTTTCTCCATGGCTTTTAGTTTTCAGTCCAAGATTCCTTCTGCTGGCATAGCAAATGAAACAACCCCAGTGTCGTGAAGTCTAAAAACTACTGTGAGCATAATCTCTCCTGACAAACCCCCATACGAACAAAATTTAACATTAATGCAGGCAATGTGGAGCCGTGTCCTAAAACTACAGTGTAAAACTGAACAACACGTAACGCATTACTGCTTTCATTTTCAATTTTAATATCGCCTCATTACGCAGAAGCTCTGCAGTTCAAATTATGGTATATACTGAACTGTCAGCACCTGTATCAGACCCCAGTCATTATGCGTAGTTTGGGAACTGGAGGCAAAGATTTTATCTGGTTCAGTTGATGACAGCTTTGGCAGGATATTCAGCTGATGGAAATGAAATGGAAAAACTGTGACTTCTTGTGGAAGTGTTTTAAATACCTAGTTCTGGTTCATGTTGGATGAAGTTTACAGGTCACAGGCGAACATGTCATTGCTGCATATTTCTTTTTGTCCCGCTTAGTTTATTACTTGATATAATTTCATCCCATTTTGGATTTATTATGTATTTTTCCCTTTTCTTTTTCCTTGAAGTTGGTAGTGAAGAGACAAGTTCAAGGATGGAAACGGTGCACAGAGTTTCCTCCAGTAATTCTCATGAATTTCCAGTCGCTTAAGCACTTTCCACGTTTTCAAATACTGGATCCAAAGTTATTCGCGGAAAACATTTGAAACTTAATCAGACTGACATGAAAAGGAAGGGGCATTTTTTTTCTTAATCTTTGCTGCTCCAAAAAAAGCTCCATGCTGTTTTCACCAAAACACTCAACTTTTTAAACACATTTGACTGTTTCACCACAACGGTTCTTTGTTCTTTGTAATTTCTGCTTGTGGTTTTAATGACTGGCGGATTAACTTTGTCCTGGTTTCTCCCCATCAGATGTGAATGAATGTGAGGAGACCAACGGAGGCTGTGAGGCTCTCTGCTGTAACACCATTGGAAGCTTCTACTGTAGGTGTCCTCCTGGACTGAAACTCAATGAAGATGGAAAAACCTGTCAAGGTGAGTCCTCCTCTGTTTGTTAGGTTGTGGTGCTGGGTTGTGTGTCAATTTGAATAATCTATCAGTGATATTAATATTGTCATATCAAAGGGCAGGTATATTGTTTTTTTATTTTTTATACCATTCTGTAGCTTCCTCTTACTTATGTATTTAAATCCAAACAATCAAACTTTGGTTGAAATATGTACGTTTTAGCATCAAAAGGCTGACTGGACTTAGGTGCTTGCATGATGATGTTGTTACATGTAAAAGGTTGAGAATGGGGAGGGGAGGGCATCAGTGCTGTAACCTGTCACAGCTTTTTGAGAATGGCTCAGTGTGTGTTTCATTTGAAAGAAAAAATGAAAAGAACCTAGATGGAGCTTTCCTTTAATATAACTGGTTATTTTGGTTTTCATACTAAAGTTGTTTGAAACTTTCAACCTTTCTGATTGAGTAAAGTTTCTATCTGCTGGATCATCAAATTCATATTACTACACTCAGCTACTACACTTTGTCAGTAATGTAATCTCTTTCTAACCCTTCGTCCAACTTTGTGTCTTTACTTCACTCAACATCTAAAGTATTAAATATTTTTAGCCATGTAAGCGGTGTACCTCTGGGGATGGCAAGGCTGGTCAGTCAGTCGGTACTTTTTACTTTACTTTTTACAGACCAAAATATTTTATCAGTTCAGGCCTCATTGTCCTCTTGGATCCATACTCTTCACTTGTGTTTTACAACTACACTGCATATATCTTTATCTTTGTCATCAAAATTTGTATATATTGTGATTTTTTTTGTACTGGTGCCCTGCCTGGAACAAAAACTCAACAATAACAAAATCTGCATTTCTCACAATTTTCATGTCACTTTAAGCTCTGTTTAACATCTGCTTTCTCTGATACACGGAAAAACACACACACATACTACTAAGATGTAACTTGTGCAGTTTGTCTATGTATAATATTTATATTATAGATATTTTACACAGTGGCCTATGTGTGCTCTGCACATATATGGACGCAATGAAAGGAGTGAAGTTAAATGAGCCCAAGCCCAGTCTGTTAAAATACATGGCCCAGGCCAGACCTGAGTCGACTTCATATGTCGGCATGTGTCGGGACTCAAGGGGCTTGCAGAGCTCTATTCTGTACACAAGACATCTACTTAATGTCTGTCCCTCCTGAGAGAGGCACCTCTCCTCTGTTCTTCTTTCTCCCTCTTAAAAGTTTTTTTTGTGTGTTTGCTTATTCAAGTCAAGGGTTTAAAGGCAGAAGGAGGCGTGTGCTGTACAGACTGTAAAGCCACTTGAGGCAAATTGTGATTTGTGATTCTGGGCTATATAAATAAATTTAACTTGACTTGACCTGACCTTACTAGTGGATATATTGCCTTGAACTTTAGTTCAGACATTCATGCTTCCCACCCAGCGAATTTGATGATCCTCTGACTTTTCCTCTGACACCACCATGATGAGGTTGGCATTTAAGTGAAAGGTTGTGACAGCTTTTGGATGGTTTGCTGTGAAAATTTGTTCAGACATTCATGTTCCCCTCAGGACGAATTGGAACAGCTTTGGTGATCCTTTAACTTTCCATATAGCACCATCATCAAAACTTTTATTTGTCCAGGACTTTGTTGAATGACCAAATACCTGCAAAAATAAATACTTTGTGGTTGTGGTCTAAATGTTATAGCCTGCATATCTGTTAGACGACCTATTAATTTCCACTGGAAAACCACAAACTAAATCATAATACTAAATACCAAATGCTGAACCCCTAATCATAACTCTAATCCTCATTTTACAATTATCAGGGTTTGTTTTTGCTCAGCCTTCATTACAATGATGAATGTTTTTGGTACTTTATGCTGTATTTTTCTTTGCACATGTTCACTTGGACATTTAAGGACTTTTGTTTTCCATTTTTATTTGTTGTTCAGCGAATGTAGAGTAGATTCTGCAACTAGTAAACATTAAAACCAGGTCATTCGAACTCAAGTGAACCACAGGACCAGACTTTTTAACTAGATGATAAAATATTTTAATGACTCAGACTATCTGAGGAAGAAAGAGCAGCTACCAGTCCATCATGAGGCCCAGCGTCTGTGAACCACAGCTCACCAAAACTCAGCTTCTTTCCAATATTTTCCCATGAGATTTCTTTTTGCTCCATCATAGTTTGATGTCTCTGATTAGGGAAATCTCTGCGAGTGGTTGGTTTAATCAGAATAATGATTCCTCTGTGCAGCAGCCAAGCCTGGAGGAGAGACGCTGGAGTGCTCCACAGTACGGGCTGTCTGCTGGAGGAACCAGTGAGAGATCTGATCCAGGTCACGGTTATTAGGAGAGCTGATGGGAACGTTGTCACAGCTGGCTTTCATAGCTCTCTGCCCTCCGCAACTGGTGTATATTGGAGGAAAACAGCGACCCGCAGCATTAATGTCGTAATTGTCTGTAATTGGCAGTAGTATTAACAGAGGTAAAAGAAGCTAGATGGATGTGGATGTTTAAGTTAACGCTGCATGTGTGGCACTGTGTCTGCAGAAAGTGATCAGCTTTCCTTCTGCATGACGGCCTGAAAGGTGGGGGGGCTGCAGAGTCAAAGCCCGCATGAGTCCAGATGAGAGACAAGAGCCATTCATTTAGCTGTGAAGAATAAATGGTTCTGGGGAATTTGGATCATCCACAACCACTCTAATGCTTTTGGGGAATCCTGTCCTTGGCAACATGCTGTAAGTTTTTTTTTAATGAAAGACATCTGCTGCGGGATGTTAATATGCCAATACTGCTGGCATGGATGAGAAATGAACAAATACATCTTTTGTTCAGTGGAAAAAAAACACATTTTAATCCCCTGTGGAGTACCCTAGATTTAAGCTCCTGGTCAAATTCCATTTTATTTATTCATTTATTTATTTTTACTTTGAATGAGCAGCGTTGACACAAATGGCACTGATCAAAGCTGAGTCCAACGATAACTGCTGCCATGCTGACTGCAGCACAGCGCAGCAGTGTAAACATTTTAGTCGTCATGCTAAATGAACTTTACTACTCGGACCAATGCGAGCGTGAAGGTGGGAGTAATGGTCTGCCAGGGTTTGGCACCTGTCTTAATAGTGAGTTCAATGAGTGTGTGAGTAACATCTTCCAACATCAACAGGTATCCGATGCTCATGTCAACTCCGAGAGCGGGACAGTTCCCTTACACCCTTACCCTTACATTTGTTTTTTAAGAGAAACATCTTGCCATTGCTGGGTTTCTCTTCTGGATTTTTCTGGTATTTTATTCACATTCTTGTAAAACTCTGGCAAGCTATCTTACAGTTATGGCTCTGAGCCTATCATCTGTCTGCCATGCTGCTGCTTTCCTCCTCACCTGGCTGGCATCATTGACCACATGATGACGATTTTATGTGTGATGTGTGCAGAGTTGTGAATATGTTAGCGTGTGGTGTCACAGAAACGATGTGTATCAGTTTCTGCTGGTCTGTCTGAGCACATCTCATCTGAGTACATCTCAGATGCTTGTGGCCTGATGTAATGACTCTACAGGTGTACATTACAGAAGCTTTAAGGTTGCACCATTAAGAAGGACATTCATGAGAAGTGAAGCTCACAGTAATTGTATCCTGTGGAGGTCTCTAAGGGCCAGTTCTTCAATTCGGGGGAAGTGATGCTGACTATGAACATGCTTTGCTGTTTATGAGCTTCATAAAGTGCTGTCGTGGTCCTTCTCCTGTGTTTGTGTGTGTATGTGTTGGCCACAGATGAGAGAGTACGGTGCTTAGCTCCTGAATAGACGATTTCGCAGGAAAAGCTCACTCCGTTCTCAGATGTTTGGATTAAAAATAGTGAGTTTTACCTCTGGAACTTATCAAATTTGGATTTGCTGTGGTGGCATCTTTTTTATGCATGTCAATATCAAAAGAAAAATATAGACAGCACATCTTTTAGTCTGTTCACATTCTTTATTCTCTAACACCTGAGTGATTTGCACTCATAAATCTCACTTTTTATCACACAACATTCTTTGAAGACTGTAAAATACAGTGGCCCAGTAGCAAAATGCAGTAAATCACTGATGGAACGACATCAATCGCAGCTGGCTGGTAAAATACAGAATTATTTAGGCCTATTTGTAGTTCATGGACTGCTGGATTTACCTTCAGTGTGAGAGAGAGTTTAAGCTCGAGGTGAGAGGGAAGTGAGGGGGAAAGGGTGGGGGGAGAGAGAGAGAGAGAGAGGAGGATCTTTAATACGATGGACATTTAGTAGATGGGAGGGTGAAACAAAGAGGGGAGATGGAGAGAAAAATCAGGGAGCAGACTGAATAAGAAGTAGTTACCATGTTACATCAGACCAGGATTCAGCACCTGGAGAACTGCTCATTCATTTTTTTAGTTTTATGTTTTTATAGCCAAGATGTTTAACTAGGGTAATAATTAGATTGTTTTATTCTCTACAGTAAATTTTAGATTTATTTTTTTTTTTTACTTTTGGCAATGGCTTTATCATCAGGACGGTGGATTTTCTTTTTGGTGTTAATTGAAGCAATGGCACGTCTGACATTTTCTGCGAACTATCCGTACAGTTACTATAGAAGGATTTGCTATAGGCCACACTGTAACCATGGATACCATGGCCAACGCACTGGCTACCTGGCAGCAGGTAAGTGATAATTTCTCTGCCAAAATGCAGATGAAACTGTGATAGATTTAATGCTTTAACTCTGGATTCTTCCTCAAGAAGAATATGTTGTAAAACATATTTGTTCAATTGTTAAACATTAAAGTGAGAAACGCTGTCATATTATTTAACAATATATTTATTTAGTCTTTCCAAATAGCTTGGAAATGCAGCCATTTAAACATCAAAATGTTTCTTTCCAAGTTCATTTCACAAATGAGTGTAAAATTAGTTTTGTCACAAACATTTTTTTGACACTTCTGTTTTTACTGTATTTTCTTTTTCCCATAAGAAAACATATAGTAACAACATTAAAACAAAATGAAATGTTATCACTGTCAGAGTTTATACATCTTTTGCTTACAGTCACAAGCTTATTGCTTTGCATTTATACACTTGTTATTGGTGTTGTTACTTCGGGGCCTGTAAATTGTTTATTTTTCACATTTTTGTTCACATTGAGATTCTTGTATTCTTGAAATATGTGTTAGTTTCTCCATTACATACATTTATTCTACTATATCCAGCTACTGTCTTTGTGTTGGGACATCCTTTTTATGCCATTTCCAAGTAATAACTTTTTTACTAGATCTTCTTATATTATGGTTCACAGACATCATTTTTACATACAGTAGGACTAAATGGATAAGCAGGGAGTAATTTACAGTAGTCAGAGTTTTTATTTGTGCCTCTCTGCAGCCAGACTGGCTAATCAGCCCCACTGATAATGTGTCTGCTGTACGAGCTGTCTGGCACTGCCCAGATAACTTTGTCTCTGATCAGAGTAGAGGAGGATGGCTTTTATCAACAGAGATTAGCGCATATGAAAACATGAACTATGAATCATGAGAGACTCTTTGTAATACTAACACAAACAGGGCTAGAAACCAGATACACTCTCGACAGATTATGTCAATATTATTATGATTGAATATTTCTTTTCATGTTTGGCAGGACTGCAGCACCCGGGGATAAATGCACGAGATGAAACATGTTTTACATTTATTATTACCCCAGTGCTGATAATCTCTCTGATCTACTGTGTTCATTATTGGAGAGAAATCAAAAGTGTTCAGAAATAATTTATCTTGCACACAATAAACAAATCACCTTTTCGGAAACAGACCAAAATAGTTTTCCATGAAGACGACACCGTGCTGTAGGTGGCTACGGGCAAAGAATTAATGTGCCTTCTGTTAAAGCCAACGACTGCTGAGGCTTTGGCTCCGAGCTCGGGGGGGATCATGTTTTGGAGGCTGGAGGGGATTCACTGACTGTGCGCTGCAGTCGGCAGAGGAACAGCAGCTCCACCGCGCTGGACCCGTTTCATGAAAAACCAAACCAAAGGACGGCATGCGGCATGGATGGAAAAAAGAAGGGACAGCTCCTGCCAGCTTTCCTGGACCAAGTGGAGCTGAAATTTGGCAGCAGAAAAACAAAGAGGAGGAAAGTTTAGAAGCTCATTTCTGCCCCAAACACTATATTTGAAGATGCTGTGGGATATTACTGGGAGTAGATGGGTTCAACTGCAGGATATTTCTATAATTTAGCTGTTTTGGACAGGTTTTACTGGAACCAGTAAGCGAGTAGAATTTAGTCTCTTTATGCTCTTACACTGCTTTTTTGCTCTTATGTTAATCCTATCCTTGTTTTTATTATGAAGAGTGGAATCAGTGTTTTGTGTATTATATTAACCACTAAAATATCATAATTTACGACACTGTTTCCTCCATCATGTTTCTATAACATCTGGATGACGTGTTTTGGGTCTTGTAAAGACCTGATTTATGGGTACATCACAGATCTTGTACTGTTTGTGTGCGCCGTGGGAACATGAAGACAGTGATGTGGTGGTGTGTAATGTGCACGATTAGGCTCAGATGCAGACTGTCCTGCTCCCATGTTGCCTTCATCACACACTGCGTATTCGGAGGCCAAATTCTCTCCCAACTCTGAGATTAATATTCTTCTCACCACTGGCCACAAGAAATCCAACCTTAAAGCTGTTATAACCAAAATTTATAGCAAACCAAAACAAAGGATGAAATGAGTATGTCTGATGTGAAAGGGGTCAGTTGTAGTGATGAACCCTCAGAGAATTGAAGCTCAATCCAGGAGTTCATCTAAACTCTACGTGTCTGAGTGTTTCAACATCTTTCAGCTCAGTGTTTTGTTTGTCTGGCTTGCAACTTCAGTGTTTTGGTTCACTTTCATTGCTCTCATCAGTCTTGTTTCCAGCAGCAGCAGACAGGTATCTTCAGCAAAAAAAGTTCTGTAAAACTCACTGTGTGCTACCTGTGTGCCGAGCATCAAATTGCAGACTGACACAGCAACTAGCCGGTGAACATGATTTAATATTTCCCTGGTGGAGACTAAATGGTGAGCTAAAAGGAGAGTGAACATTGGACTAAACATTCCTCTGATATGACATGAGGGACCTTCAGTTGCCTAATGGTTAAAGCAGTTCACACTTCAATTCTCAGCTGGGGATCTTTGTTGTGTGTTTACCTCTTACCCTACATTTCCTGTATGTATCTCCACTGCCACTATCAAGAAAAGGGAAAATGGCAATAAAATTATAAAACTAAAAGGATACTCAGAGAGACCAGACCTTAGCCAAGGCGTAACGCACGAGTAATGAAAGTGAAGAATAATTTGTGTATCTGCCCTGTCATTCAGATCTGCTGCAAAATTTAATGGGTTTCCTTCCTTGCTACACCCTTCCACCAGTTTCCATTAAAATTGGACCAGTAGTTTTTTTCCTTAATCCTGCTGACAAATAGGCATGATTGATTATTCTTTACTGTCCCTCACATTGAGTGAGAGGCAGGGGTCATGATGCGGGTCAACAGTCTTTCACAGGGCTGATAGACATGTCACACTCATATTCACATCTGTGGGAACTTTAAACTTTCCATTTTCCACTAGCCAGCAAGTCATCTCACTGAGAGAGCGCGATATAAGGCGACTGTATACATGTGTTTATGTGCAAATTATTTTTCCCACTAAGGCTACAAGACTGTCTATTTGTTTTTTGAAAGGAAGGGGATTTAAAGTGCGATGAATGTTGAGATATTATTTATGTGGGGTTTATTTGTACTGAGCTGTTTAATGCATTTGTTTACACACCCACAGCACCCGATAACAAACTGTGTGGTCTGTGGTGGGACAGTCAATGTTTCAAGACTGTATCAAAAAATACTATAAAAATATATTAAGACAATTAAGTTAAGTAAAATCTTCCTTTCGTAAATTCTATTACTCAACTAGTTTATAAAATCAACTCCTTTTTGCAGGAATTCTTCTGAATTCTTGAAATAGTTTCTTGCTGAGAGTAGCTGCCTGGAGTCAGGACTGTGCTGAACAACACATTACTCAACCAGACATTTGACTTGGCGCTTACTAATAGTCTTTTATGATGTGTTAGCTGTTTTTTACAGACCGCATGCAGCAGCCAGAAGACATTCACACTCACCTTTTTAATGTGTCACATCACTTGTTTCAGTCAGCAACATTTCCAGTAAGTCCTCTCTGCTAATTTTAGTAACGTTAAAGCAAACAGGTAACTTGTCACTGGCCTGGAGGTGAGGTGGGTTCGACTTTGTGTCCTAATTTTCCTGATGATGATGATGGCTGCGGACGGGCTGTTAGCAGAGGTCCAAACAGAGCTGGGCTTCATAAATCAGCTCAGGTCTCACAGGGGGGGTCTGCTGTGGAACTCAGAAAACAATTTATTAGTCTTTGACCCCTAAAATAAGAAATGTTTAGGAACACGGCTTGTTTCATGTGAAATCTGGTCACACCGCATGTTTCGCTCACCACCACTTTGTGAGACTAAGAAGCCTTCTTATATTTGTTTATAATCTCAACGCTCGGCTGAGAGGAATGTGTATGTTTTGCATCCTCTGATTTAAGCTTCCATATGTTTGCTGCACCCAAGGGACGTCGACAAGAAGCAGAGGAATTTAAATTTGCGTTTAAATGTTCAGTAGTTGTTACCACATGGGGGATTTGTTTGTTTGAGCTGCAGTGCATTGTAGAATACTTTCCCTGCTCATCCATCATCTCCTTTCTTCTTGGAGTACATCTTTATCCTAAAACCTGCATTAAATTCCTCTCTCAGCTTGGCAGCTCATCTGGGCTTTATTCTTATGACCAATTTTTTTTCCTATAATGAGAGGATTTAGTCAAATTGCACTCATTTCTCTCCCGTGTCTCTCCTTCTGCCTGCTTCTGTCTGCCTCTCCTCCTCTCCTCTCCTTCTCTGCAGATATTGATGAGTGCCAGGTCCATAATGGAGGCTGCCAGCACAGATGTGTTAACACCAGGGGCTCCTACTACTGTGAATGTCACCCGGGCTCTCGCCTGCATGTGGACGGTCGCACCTGCCTCGGTAAGGAATATTCCAGCTTAGGTGGAAATCCACACAGTGAAATTAAACAGGTAACAGGGACAACATCAACTAACACAACTGAATGCAACATGTTTTGAGGTTTCATCCTTAATCTATTGCAATTTGAGATGGAGTACGAAGGCTTTTCTTTCTAATGTGGCCCCATTTGTTCAAAACTGATGTAAACAATGAAATACTGGTTCTTCAAGTCTATAATTTTGTGGTCATTATTTCATTGAAGATTAGCCACATATGCTTTTTGACATGAGCACTTAATCATGTAAACCACATTCATAATGTTGCAGTAGATGACCCTTTGATTCTGACAAACAGCCCTATTGTGAGATGATTCAAATAACATTTGCTGGTAAAGCCACACTGAGTTTATGCATTTTTATTTCTCTTCAGTGGATATCGTATCTTGTAGAAAGACATTTTGAAGTAGTTTATTGTGAGTGAATCAACTTCAACAGATGTGTGCTGGAGAGCAATAGTACTTTGCTTGCAGCTACTCTGCAGATTACTTTATTGGTTCTTGGTTGGTGTATAGAGTATCAGAAATACTTCCCCGTCGTTAAATGGCTTGTTTAGTTTGATTAATCCAGAACCTAAAGATCAGTGTTGTCCATGAACACACTTAAAGAGCAGCTCTCATTGAACATGCTTGTGTTTTGGCTTTGGTGAAAGGTGACGGATCAGAGCAGTTTGCAACTAATGAACGTGAGTGTTGTTCCTTCCTGAGAGAGATAGCAGCACTCATATCATCAGCTGATTGACAAGACTCATGCAGTCGCAGTACAGAGAAACAGAGAGAAGGAGCGTAGGAACAGAAGTGTCGATGCGATATAACAACTTTCTTTGATCATGCATCATTAAGTGTATGAACGACACTGCAAACTGGAGTCTCTGTAACAGTGAGAAACAGACCAATTGATCTGTGTTACAGCAGAGGTACACTACAGTGCTGTGATATGTCAGTTCTGGAGTGAGCAGCAGCCTGCCTGAGCATACCAGAAGTGCATTTCTCTGCATTGGTCAATGCATAACTCTGCTTCTCTGCTGTTTCACACATGAAGCTGACCTTCAAAATAACGTCATGAATTTAAAGCTTTTTATTTCTTCCTGGATAAAAAGCGGATCCTCTCTTCTTCCCTCCCGTCTGTCTGCTCTGCTCATCTCTCTCCCTCTCTGTAGGCACTACTGACGAATATATGGAATAAGTACATAATTTTAAAAAATACAACCACAAACAGCAGTGATACTATTTCTAATAAATATAATGGATGGGCAGATTGTTATATTTCATCATATGGAGGAAAAATTGGAGGAACTGAAGCTCCAGGAGAACAGCAGGGACAGAAATGAAAAGAGTTGGAAAACATGTTACGATTTCATCATTTATCAGAATCAAATCATTTGTTATATATAATATATCATTTATATCAGCTATAGTAGATCATAAGTATGTTTTCATGCCAGATTTGTAGCGTGCAAAAAATAGAACGAACAATAAAACTGTCCCTGCAGATTGTGAGTCTGCCACGGAGCTCCATGCCACAGCAAGCTTCATATGTTCAGCCCAGTTGATTAACATGGTCGAGTTCCCAGTTATAAATCTCAGCAGTATGTTGGTGTTCAAATTTGCTGTCTGCTCTATTTTAAATGTTCTCAAATTGTTGTAAATTGTTAATTACTATAGATATAAGTTAAATTGTCCTTCAAATTAATACAAAAAACAAGAATATCACATACCATCTAACATGACATCATTATATGGAATCCAGTGTCCCTCATAGGAGATTTTATAACTAAAGAAAAATAAATAAATAAAACAAGAAAGAACAAGAACTAGTTCATTTTAATCTGTGTGAACTTGCTCAGCACTGCCAAAGACATTCAGTTTATGATCACACAGCACAAAGTGAAACAGTAGATCCTTACAAATGAGATACTAGAGACCGATGGAAGACAGGCAAGAAAATTTCTTACACAGTTGATTATCAGATTAGTTGCTGATTGGTTGGCCCCCATATCTCTGTCCAGTTTTCCCATCATCTCTTGATAAAGGCACAGAAATGCCCCCCAAAATATTCACCCTACTAATCGATTAACTGACTGACGACAACATGCTTTGTAGTACCTACGGTATCTATACTTTAAATAAAGCTTTATATCTTTACTGTTGATTAACAACCTAATAAGAGGTGCAAATGCTTTAAGAATATTCGTTTTTCTGTGGACCTTTTTCTCTGGGTTTAGAAACTGATCTTTTTGTATCAGTTAGTAGCTATTGGTTCCTAAAAATGGGGTTTCCATGTTTGACCTTAACATCCAAATAACAAAGAAAAAAGAATTTTCGATTTCAATGTTTAAACCAACATAAATAAGAAGCGCTTGAAGTGAGATTATGTACATTTTGATAAAAGAAACAATGCGATATCTTTATACAAATGAAAAGTTGAATTCATAAGCAAGAAAATTTGCTTTCCTCAGAATACTCAAATACTCAATTGCTATAATCTATTTTGGCCTGAATTAGCCAGTAGTTCTGGTAGCTAACGTTAGCAACTTAAGATTTTGCTGTTTAAAAAATGTTTCTGAGTCAGATTGTCGATTTTATTTCTCCTTAATACTTATGTTTCAGTATGTACCATTATCCTGTAATTCCCACTTGTGTCCAAAGTGGCCTATGTACCTCAAAAGCCACATAGTTTTACTTTAAAGTGCTCAGAAAAATGGAAATTTGAATGTCTATATTACCATGACAACTGGGCAAACTCCATTTGTTAAAAGGGAAAATTGTGTGACTCAAACAGCCTCAGAACCGCTACTAAATGGACCTTGTGATGACAGAATGAGTGAATTTTAAAACTCAATCCAAGAAACATATTTTTGATGGCATTGTGTCTCACGTTGAAGCGTTCACACTGAGTTTCATTAGATGAGACAAACTATATAACTATCTAACTATGACAAAGATAAGGTTTGTACCACTAATGCATTGTATAAGTACTTACAATTAAAAACAGTGGAAAGATTATTATGAGAGTATCTAGAAAACTGTGGATTGATTCATCATTTTAGATGATGACATGGTCTCCGTATCTCGTTTACTTATGATTCCAAATTTTCCCTCCGTTAAATTCTGCTCATATGGTATTTGAGTGCTCACATAAGCGTCATTCCTTAAATGTTATCTGTCACTCTTGACCTCTACAGAGTTTATGCAGTACCTGCGTGTCATTTCTGTCACGTCAGATGCATTAAATTTTGTTTTTTCAAAATTGTTTTTTCCAGAAATAGCTGATAGTATAAACCTGGCACCAGTGTCTGCAGTCAGGAATGTATACACATAGAGCGTCCTGACATTTAGAGTAGAAATCATTGTGTTTCTTGGCTTCATAAAGCGAAAGTTGTTTCATTGTCTTACAGAGCAGACACTATACTTGGGACCCAACTGTCCCTGAGAGGCTCTTGTGCGTGTGACAGCTGTTGCATGAAGAAATGACTGATTGCACTAATAATCATAGTGCACATCTGGAGTGACTCCCAGGTGAAGCTTATCTGTGAGGCTGCATATCCGTCTGCTGACAGTCGTGTTAAGATTGCGCAGAGGCGAGCTGCAAAATGTTCACAAATAGATCCCGTACTGAAATCAACTTTGCTTTCCATATAACAAGTGAGTATTTCATTTTTGCACCATGCATACTGAATAAAAGACAACAACCGCATATTGTCAGAGGGAAAAAAAGAAGAGCAGATGTCCTCAAATCAATTCAGTCTTATCCAGCTCTTGATCTGCCAGCAGAGGTCAGATGTATCCCACACACTTAGCGTGTGGCTGAATAATATTTGAGCTGGAAAGCGCTCGGCGGTTTGACGTGTACTTGTGATGGATGGATCTTGACTCTAGCCTTCCAGTATGAAAAACACTGTCTTTGAGAACGCCGGGCTGTTCGGCCTCTACCTGTTGTTTTCTCTGAAAGAAGCGAGTCCAGGCCGTCTGCCGGGGCTTCATCTGCTGTTAGAAGAAGAGAAACACAGACAGGGGAAGATTGAGCTGACTCTGCCCTCAATCTCATCAGCAGACGAGTGTTGTCCACCACAGAGAGCCTGCCATTCAAATCTCTCTGTGATTTTTGGCCCCTCTGTGGTGATGGATCTCTCGTGGCTCAGAGGATAGTAATACTCTGAGGTATTCTCTCAGCGTCTTGAAGGAATGTCAGTCCAGCGGTCATGACCTCTCTGAGAAATTTTCCTGTAGATGTGACACTGCAGCCAAATCAAAAGTCTGAAAGACTAACCTGAAACTGGGGTTTATATTTATGGACAGTTCTCTGCAAAGACACCTGATTTTCTCATTCCCTAGTTATTGCCTCTTTTTCTGTCCTTTTATTTAAATTCTCCCCAAATCAAAAATACCTATTTTACCTATAGTACTATTTAAATATTTAATTTTTTTGGTATGAGTTGCAGAGTTTTGAAGGTATCAGCCATAAAGATGTCTGCCTTCTCTTGAATACAATAAAAGTAGATGGCACTCGACTTGTGGCGCTTAAAGGCCAAAAAATACTTTTTGAAAACTCAACAGCAATGTCTCTTTCCAGAAATCATGGCCCTGTTAGTCAAGATAATCCACAGACCTTGTTGTGAGAAGTTTAATGTAGGAACTATTTTCTTCCTACCAAACTAAATCCGCCAACTGCATCATTGCGCAGAATGAAGTGTACATCTGCTTAACAGGGGTAATAGATGTGGGAATCTTTTGGCACCTCACAATTTGATTCAGTTGTGATTTAGAGGGCTACAATATGATTTTAAAACAATCATCAATGCATCTTCATGCATCAAAATTTTGGATTTCCTTCCATGATTTATTTATTCTCACTGTGTGACTACTTGCTCTTTTAAAATACAGTCTATTTGTAATGATCCATATTTAGTTAGATACAACTTCCGTACAGTGTGGCTCTTGTTTAGGTCACTTTTCTCTTCAACTTCAGAAGCCAAAATGCTTCCATACAGTAGCTTTTAAGCCAGTTGGATTGTATCCATCTGCAGTTGCTCACGCTCACTATACTCATAGCAAGTACAATGCACATGTATGTGTTTCACCATCCAATTTGTTCAGTCGTAAGGAACGTATAGCCGAGTCTTACAAAATTATTACAGGTGATCATAATGTCGAGAATTGGGTTTTAAATTTCCAATTATCGAGTTTTCTGCCCTTTATTCATAATCTTTTATGAGAAAATTGTGATGCATCTAAGAATCACCCCGGTTCGGTAGAAAGAACGTAGTTCCTACATGAAACTGTTTACAACAAGGTCTGTGGATTATTTTGAGTAACCCTGTCATGATTTCTGGAAAGAGGCATTGGTTTTGAGTTGGGTGTTTGTTTGTTGTTTTGTTTCAGTTTTTTTTTTTATGCTTTGAGCACCACAAGCCAAGTGTCATCTAGTTCCATTATGTTTGATATCTCCAAAACTCACACCAGAGCAATCCAGATGGATAAATTGCTCTACGGGTAAGAGATAAAATATGTATTTTTGAGTTTAGGGTGGGCTGTCCCTTTAAGTTTCTCCAGACTTTTTTACATGTCACTAAGTTTATCCTTTTCTTCTCTTTTTTAAGCTGTCCACTCCTGTGCCATCAGCAATGGAGGATGTGAACACTACTGTGTGCAGCAGTCTGCCGCTCATTTCCGTTGTCGCTGCAAGCCAAATTACGTGCTGGCAGAGGATGGCAAACACTGCAAACGTGAGTGCCCAAACTCTGGTGTAACACAACACTAAATACACATTAACACACACGACACAGCCAGAGAGGAGGAATAATGAATGGATGGTTGACTGTGAAGAGAGTGCCAATAAAACTGAGTTCTTTGGAATATTATGAAGGTGTGATTCTGAAGATTTTATCCTAACATTGAAAACACATTGCCTGCGTCAGCTGCCAGATGTAATTATCTGACAGGATGTCTGTGCTGGAGCAGGATTATTTGTCATTCATGGGATGAGACATTAAATTGGAGTGAATCACAGTATCTCTTCATTGTTTTCTCTCTCAAATTAGTATTTTGACGTCCTTGCTTCTTTTAATCTCTCCGATCTCTGAGGCCGTGCAGTTGAGTGCCGCTCTCTGCGGGTGGGAAATTATATATATGTGTATTTTAAATTACTGTCTTTCAGATGCTTTTACTTTGTAATTGTTGGCTGTGAACAGCTTCCTCTAATTTTTGCAGAGCTAAAGGTTCTCATCCCAGATGTCGGACAGGCTTACACAAGTCAAACACACACACAGCTATGCAGAGAGAACAATAAAGAGATGATGTGGAGGTGCAGGGAGGCAGAGTGGATTTAAGGCTCTCCACATGCTCTGCATTAAGATGTCAGTTTTTTTTGTATAGTTTTCTATACTACTGTGCCAGAAGTGTTCTCCGCTTGACTGACACCGGTGGATTTATGTTTGTGAGTGTGTGCTTTTTGTGTTGCAGTGCAAAATCCCTGTGCAGATCAGAATGGAGGCTGCATGCACGAGTGTCGGGTCGATGGTGGCAAAGCTCACTGCGACTGTAAAGTTGGTTACATCCTGGCAGAAGATGGCAAAACATGTGAAGGTAAATTCATTAGTATCATTAATGACATTATATTGATGTAGCTCAGAGTTAAAGGGACAGTTTACGCCAAAATCAAAAATACTTACTTTTCCTTTTACCCATAGTGCTGTTTATCCATCTAGAGTGTTTTGGTGTGAGTTGTTCAGTTTTGCAAATATCAGAACTAGATGGTACTGGGCTTGTGGTGCTCAAAGTGCCCAAAAAATAAATAAACCAAACAACTATGCCTCTTTTCAGAAATCCAGACCTGGTTACTCAAGATAATCCTCAGACCTTTCGTGTAGTTTTGTGTAGAAACTATTTTCTTTCTACCAAAACACACCTGCCAATTGTATCCCGTAATTTGTTTTTGAGGTGAACTGTTCCTTTAATCAATTTTACATGGGAGGAAGCTATAAGGAGATAGATATAGAAAATGGTTTACAAAATAATCTCGCCACATTTAGAAGCTGCTCCAGAGCCTCAGATCATATCACACACTCATCTTCCTCGGCCAATGAAGTTTACTCAGCTCAGAAAATGCAGAAAAGTTATGAATTTGCTTGAATGTTAATATACTCTTTAAAAATGGTTAATTTTCAACATAATCTTTCCTCTACAGACTCATACAAACCAAACATCTTTTAGTGTTTGAAATGAAACAATCCTTTTGCCATATTTGGTGCTCATAGCTAGACAAGTCCTCTCTTGATCCTTTACTCTGGAATAAGCAAGCATTTAATAATCATGATGAAAACGGACAATCAAAGTCAATATGAGCTGCTGATAAAATATACAAAAGTAACAATATACATTGATTTATTGGGTATAATGAATTCTGTAAACTTTTTTTCACAATTGCATTTTAATAACATTTAGATGTGACGATTAAGGCTTCAGTGACTGGAAACTTTTAGTTTAGGACCTTGACTGTGATTGAAAAGTGCTGTATGAGCCTTGTCCTGAGCAGATGGAAGTAGGCCAGTTTTCATGGAATTGTTAATGTTCTGAGATAGTTAGATTTCTGAGAACTTTCAAAAAATTTCTGGACCATGTTGGCTCAAAAGTCAAGCTTGAAGATTAGAAACAGCAGAGAAATGGAAATGGAAAAATCTACATTCCCATGTGTACTGAGCACAGATTATGTGATACAGCTGAAAGCTCCAGAATAGCGACTATATGCCCCTTTTTGTTATTAAAATATAGCTTTTAAGAAAAACAAGTTTAAAGTTGAAAGAAGAATTTGCAAGCCGATTTTTTTCTGTTGTCAGTTTCATCCAACACTGAGTTAAAAGTGTGTGAAAGATGGTTTTCATGCTCAGAAATGGATTTGATTCATGAGAAGCACATATGGGACCAGGGTGGATGTAAATGAACCTGTGCAGACCAGATGTATTAATCCCTTTTATTCTGTGTTTTCTATTTTTAACATTTTTGTCTCAGATATCGATGAGTGTGAGACAGAAGAGGCCAACTGTGCTCATGGCTGCCACAACACACCGGGCTCTTACGCCTGTGTGTGTAACGCTGCCTACGAGCTGGGATCTGATGGAAAACAGTGCTACAGTCAGTTCTAACCCTTTTAATGTTATTACATGCACATAAACCACTGATATTTATTTAGCACAAGATATTTCAGTCTTTTTCATTAACACTTTGTCTCACTGTGAACTTGTAAAAGGAATCGAGATGGAGATTGTGAACAGCTGCGAGAACAACAATGGCGGCTGTTCGCACCACTGCCAACATTCAACCAACGGGCCCGAATGCTCCTGTAACCATGGCTACAGACTGGATGATGACCTCAAAACCTGCATTGGTAAGAGACTGTAATGCACTGATTTAAAACATGCTTATAACAGATTATAAGGCATACTCATGTATTACATCAGCACTCTAATCTCTTATTGAATTATTAGTTTTATGTGGATTAGTAAAGTAGTGTTCATGACTTCTGATTAGGGTCGAGTTCTGATGGCCACTGGTTTTTGATCCAGTTGAATGTTGGTAAAATGGGCGTAACAGTTGAAGCATAACCTCTGTAAAACAGTTCATCAAAAACTGAACATTAAAACCTTTATGAAGGTTTGGATTTATTGCAGGGCTCTTATTCAATAATATTTGGATTCAGTGAACAAATCTGATGGTGGATTAAAGGGTTATTCGGTTTTTTTAAAACCTTAGGCTGTACCTTTTCATACTTTGAGGTCTAAATGGTACAAATCATTTTGGAATTGGTCCAGTAGGTTGCCTTAGCCAGCAGCTGCAACAGGCTGCAATAAATGCAGCATAATCCTTGTCTCCAAATGCGCCCACTCAAGTACATCTGCTAAGGGTTTTTGCCACTGACAGCCTCAGATTATTATTCTGTAAGTGTCAGCCAGCTGAAGTGGTTACTTTTTTCAGAGCCACCTGATGCCTTTGACAAAACAGTGATTTTACCTCACAGAACAGAAGAGTTTCTGGTCTACCGCTGCCTTGAGTGGTTAATTTGTTTGTGTTATTAAGTGACTTTGGTGATTTAAAGGGTTAATGTAGATCCAAACTAACATTTCGTGGCTGCTGCCTGAGGTGATATACTGGACCAATTCTACAACATTTTGTACACTTTTTGTAAAAATAGGGCTCAGGTTTAAAAATACCAGAATAACCTTTTATTATTTGATGAAGTACATTTTTAGCACAATCCTAAATATGACTTTGTCACATTGATAATATTGTGCAGCATAACTCCCTGTGCCTTCCTGTAAGCTCTACCATAACTATACATAAGCATGAAAAATAGAAATTATTGCCATCCATTCTTATGATGCTGTTTTTTTCCCCTTCATTTAGCCAGGAAGTTCCCCTTGAGATATTAGATCTCTTCCTCCCATTATTACTGCAGATGACATCTCAGTTACTGTAGATGATCACTCTCTTATGTCTCTTATGTTCTACTACATAATAAAAACACTAGGAAAGAAGTAAAACAGGCCTCTGTACATGCAGAAACACATGCAGAAAATAATTTTACTGCAAGTAAAATAAAAATCATCTTTTGGGACTTTGGAAGATCTGTAATGCTAAAATGCTTTTCGGTCTTCTCTTGACTTTTTGGCTTTAGAAGAGTATTTACTGATAGAAGCCAAAGTTTGCAAAGGAAAAGTTAATCTTGGTAATACTATCCTCTGCTTGTAACTTTGACCTTAATTGGCTGTTAAATCCGAACGATTTACATTGTCTCATAAAAAGTTTGTGTCAGTGAGCAGGAGAGCGTGTCACAGCGGTTGGTTCATAATTTTTGTCTTCCTGCTTGTTGTGTTTGGCAGATGTGGACGAGTGTGGAGAGCAGAGCTCCTGCTGTGAGCAGGACTGCACCAACTACCCCGGAGGTTATGAATGCTACTGCACAGCAGGATACAGACTCAACTCAGATGGATGTAGCTGTGATGGTATGTTTAAATCTTAGTCAAAACTGATTATTTACTTGTGTTGAATTTTGGGAGAGTTCCATTTTGACTTTGAAGATGTCAACATAAACATGCACACTGCTGTCTTTGTTTTAGTGTAACTCGTGAAGTGAGAGCTGTTTGGTTAAATTGCTTTGGCTTTTCTCAACTTCTTCTGCTGATGTAGCCAAAGTGTTTGAGTCTGTATTGTGTCTGTGTTGTTTAGATGTAGATGAGTGTCTGGCTGCTAATGGCGGTTGTGATCACACATGCCAGAACAGCGCAGGTTCCTTTCAGTGTTTCTGCCGCCGGGGTTTCCGTCTGGATGAGGACCGGCAATCCTGCATCCGTGAGTATCAGTAATTACGTCGAAGAGTGCGTGTGAGTGTGAATCACATCAGAAACATGCCACTGGAAAACCTGGCAAACTGTTGTTGTCGTACCATAAACAACATTCTGTGTATCGAGTCAGTCAGTTGAGAGTATGAGTGTTAATGGAAAATGGATATTGCAGTTTAAAACATGATGCTCGTATTCTTTTTTTGTCACAAAATTGTACCATTTGAACAAGCAATTCTGAATTGGCTTGCATTTTGATGTTGGAACTGAAAAAAGGATAGGGGGCAGGTATTGTAATACTGCCAGCCCATCATGGAATAAAAAGCCTTTTTCACTGCAAATTTTGGCTTGTTAAGTAGGAAAAGCACATGTGTTACTAATAATATCAAATATGGTTGTGTTCTTCTCAAGTGTCCCAGTAAACCACGACAGTGGGACAGTGTGCCAGCATGCACAATACCAAGCCTCTGAAACTGAAGCATTTTATTATTTACACTTGTGCTTTTCCTACTGTGATATGTCAAAATGTCTCCATGAAAATATTACATACTATTACTATTATAATACTTTTTACACCTGCTATTAACATGTGTCTTAGGCGATTGAATCACAAGTGGACAGCTTTAAATGCAGGTATATGCATCCAAGATGCATTTAGGATGCTTTGAGGTCTCATCTCTCAGACCACATTCGGAGGAGGTCTCGACCACTTTCTGTCAGCAGTGTGTGCGTGAATGTGTCCTGGGCCTGTAGCAAACAAACATGTTTTCTTACATCTTGGAGAAGAAGGTTTGAAGGCCAGTGCATTTCTACAGCACTGCAGTAAAAAGATTATAATGATGTTTGCTCACACATTTTTCCTTTTTAACAAAAATGCGATTTGGTTCTGCAATTTGGATATAGCACTTGGCCATATTGCGATTTCGGTAAGATGCAAAACTAAATGACATACAGTGTATTTTATTCACAGTGTGTCATATTGATTTTCTTCCGTCTATTTCCTCACAGCACTAGAAGATGCAGTTGAGGCCCTGTCCAGCAGAGGTGCCATCGAGCTGCCTCTGATTCGCCCGCAGCTCACCTTGATGCAGGACTACAGCCAACCCCTGGAGCGCTATTACGACTATGAAGACGATGAGGGGGAGCTGAGGGCAGAAAGCAACCTGGCAGAGAAATTTGGTGAGTCCCCCCTGCTGCCCAAACCCAAAACCATTAAGCGCTCATTGTCATTAAGAGGAACCTGTATCTGATTACCTGAGCGTGAGTCCCGGGAGGTGAAGCCGTCTGACAGACTCGTTTACTGCGGGCAGGAACAGACTGCACGGTGGGGGTTAATTACTGCTCCCAGACTGTTGGTACATACTGTAACACCACAGCTCCTCTGGCAGGAATGCTGAGGCTTATACGTCCTGGCAGCTAAACGGAGCCCAAAATAGGAAGTCAGAGGTTCTGGTTTGTGTCACCCAAACTTGATGGAATATTTTGACAACAGCAGAAGTTGAATGTTCAATGTTACTTCACTGGAAGTTAACAAGACTATCGCCTGCAAAACAAATTTTGACATTTTTACGCAGTCTATGTGCTGACACCATTCTGTTTTTGGGGTGTTATTTTTTGTCTAAAGAGATGTTTTCCACCTTGTCCTGTCCCGCTGTGCTGTGATTGGCTGGCTGCCTCGACAGGTCATTGTGATTGCCAGAAAACCTTGGGATAAGATGTGGTCAACTTTCTGAAAGGGTCTGTTTCATCCAAGATTTTGTCCTAAACCTAACCAAGTAGTTTTGGTGCCTAAACCTAGCCACACTGCGACTGAAACTTTTAAATAAAACTGAAAATAATCAGTCAACTAAGTCTAAAAATAAAAAAGTGAACAATGACTTTCAGTTTCATATTTGACTTTCATCCAGGGGACAAGGGCTTGTATCCTGTGTTTGACCCATTCAACCCCTACAACGTCCTAAACTTCTCATAACTGCTGTCAGGCAGGAGTTGCACCCACAGCTAGCATCAAGCAACGAGTACTAGCCAATCATAGCACAGTGTGGTGGGTATAGACAGAAAAAAAAGTCTTAAAAGAAATAATGTGTGTTTGGGTTGTCTGTACACCCTTCCCTTCGTGTGTCTGAGATATCTCAAGAACATCTTGAAAGAATTTCTTCAAAATTGGCACAGACGTCCACTTGGACTCGAGAAGGAACTGATTAGATTTTGGTGGTCAAAGGTCTCAGTGACCTCACAGAACACATCTAATAGGACAACAAAAATATCTAATAGGACAACATGATAAAGTTATGACATTGTATATCCAAAGGTCATAGGTCAACTCAACTGTGACATCATAATAGCTCTCGTGAGAACTTCCAACTTGCAAAAAAGATACATTTAATACCATATAAATTTTCGTCATAATACCATAGGATTTTCACTCCGGTACCATCCCACTCTCACAAAAATACTCCTGTCCTGCCACAGAAGTTCTGTCAGGCAACTGCAACCACCAAAGCAGACAGGAGAGAATTAAAAAAAAAAAAAAAAAAAAGCAACTAAACAACCAGCATTTTGTTAAAAATAAAGAAAATAGTTTATTCATATTAGAATGGCACCAACATGAATCCTGCCTGCTCGTGTTGACTTTTTTCCTGTCCTGCCTCAGTCCCATGATAAATAGTGAAATTTATTCCTGAAATAATGTCAGTCTTTACTACATATATTACATGAGTCTGGACAGACATGGATGTAAACTGTAACTTGACTGGTTGGCGGAAGCCTACAACCACAAGGCGGTAACGCTAGTTTGACCTGACAAATATCGACTGGGATTGAAACATTGTCCATTCAAATAAATCATGGGTTGACTTGTTTTTTCATCAATGCTAATTTCCGACAGAATTTGGCCTTCATGAGAGGTAAACTCCATTTAGCTTCACTGAAATTTGTAATAATCTGTGAACACTGGTGCATTGATAACCTCTGAGTTACTAACTAACTGAGACAGTAAATTCTTTGTGTGAGCATCAAATGTCATGATTACAGTTTAGATAAAAAATTTTTTAAAAATCCTTCATCGTGAACTGTCATGGCTGCGATCTTTGAGATCAGTGCGACCTTTGTCTCATTCATTAACCTGTTGTTTCCAGTGTGTTTGAACGACACGTTTTGGTAACGACTGCAGTTTGACGTGTGACGACTGCTCTAACGGAGGAAAATGCAATCCATGGAAAAGTGGCTGCGACTGCCCCGACGGGTGGATCGGCATTGTCTGCAACCAGAGTGAGACTCGTGTCACACAAATACATACACATTTGTATCCTGTCACTCCGTATCAAATTATAAACTCAGTCTTGGCAGTTTAGCAGTGATCAACCTTTTTATTTTCCAATCTCACAGCGTGCTCTGAGGGACATTTTGGTAAAAACTGCTCCTTCCCCTGTAAGTGTAAAAACGGTGCCAGCTGTGATCCCATCACTGGGAGCTGCCGCTGTCCGCCTGGGGTCAGTGGAGACTTGTGCCAGGATGGTGAGTTGTCTCCCCTTGTCCCACAAAAAAAGTTTTTTGCTCCTTAATTTTTCCCAGTTGTTGAATTTGTTTCCTGTGTGCAGGCTGTCCTAAGGGCTTCTACGGGAAGCAGTGCAACAAGAAGTGTAATTGTGCTAATAACGGGCGCTGTCATCGGACTTACGGAGCCTGTCTGTGTGATCCTGGACTCTACGGACGCTTCTGCCACCTCCGTAAGTCCCAAGTTATGTCTTAAGAATTTGTCCACAGAAAAATATATTTTACATACTACGAATACGAATACGAATACGAATACGAAATACTTTATTGATCCCCAAGGGGAAATTCATTTGTCTGTAGTCTCATCTATTTGTATAAGAATTGTAGAGTCTGATGGCAGTTGGTATGAAAGATCTTCTGTATCTCTCTGTCCTACAACGAAGAGAGAGAAGCCTTCCACCACCATTATTTCTTTGGTCCATCAAGATGTTATGCAGTGGATGATCCATGTTGTTTAGGATGGCCTCCACCGTCCTCATTGTGTCTCTCTCCACAACTTCCTCCAGAGAGTCCATCCTTACTCCGATCACAGAGCCAGCCTTTTTCACAAGCTTATCCAGCCTCCTTGCTTGCTTTTTTCCCAAACTTCCTCCCCAGCAGACTGCAGCATAAAATAAAACACTTGCCACAATAGACTGATAAAACATCTGCAGCATCTTACTGCAGATGTTTAGAGATCTGAGCTTCCTTAGGAAAAAGAGGCGGCTCTGCCCCTTTTTGTAGAGTGCATCTGTGTTAAGGGACCAGTCCAGCTTGTTATCCAGGTGTACACCAAGATATTTATAGTTTGTTACCACCTCGATGTTCACTCCACAAGTGTTCACAGGCTGAAGAGGGGGCTTGGATCTACGGAAATCAATGACCATTTCCTTTGTCTTTGATGTGTTTAGTATGAGGCAGTTTTTATGACTCCAGTCACTGAAGGATTTTATCAAATCCCTATATTCAGATTCCTGTCCATTCCTTATACAAGCTACAATAGCAGTGTCATCTGAGTATTTCTGGATGTGGCAGGACTCAGAGTTATATTTAAAGTCTGCTGTATACAATGTAAACAGAAACTTTTAGTACTGGATATGCTATAGAAAAAAAATATATAAACAGGCAACAGAAAAACATATGCATTTGTAAATATTGCATTAAACCCATCAAGTGTCCGTACCTTATTTCACATAATTTATAATTTCTTCACATTAAGTGCAAATAAAGTTCTCACTGCTGTCATATCTCTTGGTTTAACATCAGGTAATGTATGTATTTTATTGCATTTTAACACCATTGTATCATTATATAACCATATTTATTTAAAGTAATATTAAATTATGCAGTCCTTTTAAATAACCCATCACCATAAGCTTAGACACTCACCCTTCACAAACTATTCATGTCAGGAACCCTAGGCTATAAAATCACTGATTGACAGCCTCACTGTGAAGTTTACAAGCATTGTGAGCATCCATATTCAATAAAACAAGCTAATAAATACTTTTATTGGCTACAGTTTTAATGCCACATCATATTTCTTCTTGTGCACCATCCTGGTGTAAAATTATCTCTCTTTGTCTCTTCTCCTCCTTGTTTTTTCTCCTTCAGCATGTCCGAAGTGGACATTTGGCGCAGGCTGCTCTGAGGAGTGTCAGTGTGTCCAGCAGAACACTCTGGAGTGTCACCGTCGCCATGGCACCTGTGTTTGTAAATCTGGTTACCAGGGCAACACATGTAAGGAAGGTGAGCACACTGTCACAATTCTCCGCTTATCAAAAGACCTGACTTCTATTTACTGGAGGTTGTGTTCTGCTCTGAGTGTTATTACTGTACAATGACAGATGATGAATTTCACTTTAACTTTTTGAACAAGTATTTAGAAAGTTATATACAAACACAACAGGGAAAAAAAACAAAGCACAAGTCTAGACCTCCACCAATGATCCTGCAGATATGCAGTCAGACAGTGTTGCTCCAAGGTTTACTGCTTTGGTTTACACTGACTGACACTGCCGCACTGCAAACTGACAGCTGTCATGGCCAATATTATCCTATAGTTCTTCCTGTCTGGCTCAAAGTTTTTTTCCTATGAGTGTCATTCATTTCACAGCATAAGTTCAGTAACTGTAAACCTGCTCTGTATGAAGCAGAGACATGCAGAAGCAGATATCACTGCTAACTAGCATGCTAACTGCTAATATCATAGCAAGCGATGCTATATGCAAGACATGTTTTTAGGTGCAAACTCAGCTGACTAGTGCGACTGGTTTGGGGACGACATCTTTTATTTTAGGACGGATTCCACCAATAAATTACTCTTACTGGGCAGCTTTTATTGCAGTAATGTAACAAGTTGTCGTGAACTTGAATAACTTCGTCTGTCTCTCCTCTGCTCTGCTCTCAGAGGAGGAGGAGAGAAACCATGACCTGACCTTTTGTGCAAACCGCTGTAAGCCCTCACACTGAGCTGAAATGAAATAAGTGCACATAAATTAGATAAATAACAAAAATAAAATATTTTATTTCTTTCAAGGAAGAGCCACCACCCCAAGGTAATAGTAGGGAAAACACTGGTTTGCCAGAGTAGCATAATGGAAATATTGTCTGAAATTGTCCTCAGTAGACATCTCCAGAATGTATGATTTAGATTTTAGAAAAGGTAATAAATGAATCAATAAATGAACTCCAAATATTAACAAATGTTTGTAATTACATTGTTCGATGAGTATCAGGTCTCCTCTAAATAAAGGCAGAAAACCATTCAGAAAATCACTGAACTCCTTATTAAAATGAAGGAGAGTGATTTCCCATCTTTCGTATTATAGTTGAGTAAATGCTCTGTCCTGTCTTGTCTCTAGAATGCACTCCAGGTACTTATGGAGCTGGCTGTGAGAAGAAGTGCGTCTGTCCACCAGGAGTGTCATGTGATCATGTGACTGGAGAGTGCCAACGGAAATGCCCTCCCGGTCGTCATGGAGAGAACTGTGATCAGGGTCGGTGGCCCTACAAGAGACACACTTTCCTCATCATTTAAAGTTCCTTTGTCTTCAGTTTTTGTCCTCCTGTGTTGAGACAAATCTACAGAGGAGGATTAGGGAGTTGAAATTTGAGATTTGAGATTATTCTTATACCTGGAAGCGATACTGAAAGTTTCACTTTTGGACTTAAGTCTCGATTTCTCAACTTATTGTCGACATCTAAACATTTTGACTTTATTCTAGACATTGCAACTTTGTTCTCAAAATGCAAAATTCTTTGTTCTCTCATTTTTTCCCCCTTATGGTTGGCTCTTCCATGCAAACCTCTCCTGTGTGTCCTGTATCAGACTGTCCAGAGGGAACATTTGGACCAGGGTGCATACATCCTTGTAACTGCACGAGCGCTCCATGTGACAAAGTAACGGACAATGCAAGTGTCCAGCAGGGACGTCAGGGACACCTGTGAGAGCTGTGAGTGCAGACAGATGTTTTTAACAGCTAAGTGTAAAATAACCACATGAAACAGTATAATGATAAAAATGTTGAATATTAATCTTTTTTTTTACACCTTGTCCGGAAGGTTTCTGGGGTCCAGGCTGCACAGAGACCTGTCCAGTCTGTGAGAACGGAGGCGTGTGTGATAAACACAACGGGTCGTGTAGCTGTCCTCCAGGGTTCATGGGCAGACTCTGCCAGAACTGTGAGTATTTGGTTTCCATAGAAACATGCATTAAACAGTCATGTAGCTGAGGAGGATGGCAGCAGAGTGGAATATGGAAATCATGCAGTGGTGCAGTTTGGACAAGAAATAAAGCAGCACGTTTGAAGACGGAGTAGTTTTTCTTCGAGGTCATTAGTTAAAATCCTTCCACTGCCCTGAAAACCACCTCAGACCAGTATTCACTGGAAGAACTAATTTAATTCCATCTCAAACAACCACTGATGGCTGAATTATGGAGCCTAAACTGTCATGGGAACTTGCTGCACTTCCACGCAATCTGGTGGAGTTGGTTATGGTAGATTAGTCTTGATGTTTCTTGATGTTTTAGATTTTTTCTTTTTCCTCGTGCAGCGTGCCCAAGTGGACGTTTCGGTCAAGGATGCCAAATGAAGTGCGTGTGTGAGAACAACGCTCGCTGTGACCCTGTGAGTGGGCGGTGTACCTGCGCTCCTGGCTGGACTGGACACAACTGCAGGAAAGGTAACAGTGCTGGAAAACGTTCGTCATCACTGCAGATACAATCTAACATCAGCTCATAACAACACTGATCTGCCAGCAGAGGGTGTTCTGGTTTGTGTGTGACACTCTGATGTGATGTTTGTGTTGCAGCCTGTGATGCAGGACACTGGGGGAGCGACTGTGCAGAAACATGCGACTGTAGAAACGGAGATGGCAGCTGTGACGCTGTGACAGGCCAGTGCAACTGTGAGGCTGGTTACACCGGAGCACAATGCCATCAGAGTATGTAGTTATGTGTTTGTGTTACAGCATTTAGACACGACAGTGTGTCATGATTCAATCTACTATATGTAATTTCTTTGTGATCATAGCATGTTTTATGGAAGCCCCGAGAAGCAAAACATTCTGATGATCTATCTTCTATGTCTGTTTTCTCTCCTATGTTTATGACATAAGACCAGGGAGAAAAAAGGTTAGATTTAGATTTTAATTTTTCATTTTTTCATCCATGAAACACATGAAAAAAAAGTTGTTGTTTTTTTTAATCAGGGTAATTTTTTAGTGTTTGTTTGTTGTAATGTTCATTTTGGCCACAAAAGACTGAAGTGCATCACTACCCATGTTCTAAAAAATCATTCACATTTTCTTCCAGGTGAATTTTAATTTCTCCACACACTCTAAACACAAGGCACATATATTGTGTTTTTGCAAGTTATATAATATTACAGTCATGTAATATACTCATGGCAGATTATTTTTGATTCAGATACATAAAACCAAAAAACAAACAAAAACTTGTTTTCACAGATAAAAAACAAAAATAACTTTTTTTTCACCTGGCAAATCATAGGTCGTAAACACAGGAGAGAAAACAAATTCGATCAGAATCACGAGAATTTTTCTCCTCACTTGTCTCTCAGGGCATCTGTAATATTTCAAGGTTTGGTTTGTAAAACATTCCAGAGTTTTTGTTCACCAGAAAGTCTTATAGATACAACGAACACAGAGGATTGTGGGTCAGAATAGCCAAAAACGCATGCTGGCTTGCCTACTGCAAAATGCGACCGGCTGCAATATGACATCCTGGTATTTTGAATACTGCATCTGACAAACTATGTATTGGGACGTACGAAATCATTTTCAGTCATAGTAAATAGTAAGTATGTTAAGTATGGATATAGGAATGCACAGCATGTGTTGCTTTCAGCCAATTCATTCATTAGCAGTTTGTGTGTCTGTCATTCTGCACAGTGTAGTTTTTGGTGCTACCACCGGATGGTGCCAAAGTGATAATTTCTAACCCTACACACAGTAGCTTTAATATTTCAGTGTAGTCTCTGTTTGTCTTGAGATCTTTTGATTGACAGGCACTTATTTTTTACTGTATAATTGTTCATTTTACAAACAGCCTTTATAACCCAAACACTGGACATGTTAAATGTTATTTGAAGCTATGCTTTACCAGCGTGTATGTGATATTCCCTCAGAGTGCCCTGCAGGCATGTTTGGTCTTGGTTGCCGCCACCGATGTCAGTGTGACAACAAGGCGTTGTGCGACCATGTGAGTGGAGCTTGCACCTGTCAGGTTGGATGGACCGGGACCTTCTGTGAAAAGCGTAAGAGAAGCTCTTTATCATGAAACCAAAGTCACCTGCTAAATATGTACATATGTTAGTAACAGGTAGTCTTTATGTGTGTATGTGTGTGTGTTTCAGCGTGTCCTCAGAGTTTCTACGGGCTGGACTGTCAAGAGAAGTGTTTGTGTCTGAATGGTGGCAGCTGTGACCACGTCAGCGGAGTTTGTTCCTGTCCTGCAGGCTGGATCGGTCCGTTCTGCAACCTGAGTGAGTGGCAGGTGCACCACAGACAGTTTTAAAGTTCACAGTTGTTTGAGTATTTGTATTTTTTTGCTTTTACTCACTACATTTTAACGCTTATAGCTGCACTTTCTTCTTCTTACATTTTTAAAACAGGCTTGTTACTTTAGTTTTAATGCTTTTGAGTTATTATAATTAGTTATTAATATTATCAGTAGTAATTATTGATTTTGACGTTGTTTAATTACATGCCACCCTCCCAACATCAAGACTCATTTAAGCTAAATGGATGGGCCGAAAAAAAGAAACCACAAACGCAACAATTCAATATAGAAATTGGACATTATATTGGAACATTACATTGACCTAAAACAGTAAAGCAGTGAAAACAATAGAAATGTATAAAACCTTAAATATATTTTATATAATACCATTATAGATTGTTACGTGTTACCCCAACATTCATATAGTTTGCCCTTTGAGCACCAACCAGCCTTTTTAACACAAGTGTCTGTACCTCTACTTGAGGACAGACTGTGTGTTCTTTTGCCACCTCTGCACTCCAGAGTTATGAAAGAAAGGTGGAATCAGAGGCTCAGATGGTTCATACCAGGACATTTGTGCAGCAGCACTGAAGCAGCAAGAACATCTTTGTAAGCTGACTCACGGTGGAACAAAAACACGCTTGGTTTCAGAGTTATTTGGGAAAACCCAGCCCAGTCACACATGAGAAAGCACCGATTGGATGTTCCCCATGCAGCGGCCTGTATCACTTACCAGACTGCTGGAATTTCCACTTTTGATCAGCAGAGTTCATGAGGAGGTAATGATATTGTTTGTCCCTCTCCTGGCAGCGTGCCCACTCGGCTCCTATGGGGAGGGATGTAACCAAACCTGTAGCTGCCGTCACGATGGCATCTGCCACCCGGCCAGCGGGCGGTGTGTGTGCACGCCGGGCTGGACTGGACCCAACTGCACAGAAGGTGAGTGGACATGACACAGAGCACGGTAGTCATCTGTCTGACAGGTAAATAAGGGGTCACAAGATTGTTTTGTGTGTTGTTTCTTTTCTCCCAGAATGCCCTGCAGGGTTTTATGGAGTGGACTGTCGGCAGCGCTGCTTGTGTCAGAACGGAGCCACCTGTAACAAGACCAACGGAAAATGTACATGTGCCAGTGGATGGACGGGCACAGCCTGTGAATTGGGTAAGAGTCTCTGTATGTGTAACCACAAAACCACCGTCAAATGGAGCATTTAGGGGAAAATTCTCATTTATTACAACTTGGATTTTATTTTTGTACTTTTGGCCGTCGTTTATAACATCTCAAGTCTGAGAACACTGGTATTACTATGGAAACGGCTGATGTGGTGAGAAACACGAGATGATCTGACAGGCCAACAGTTTTATCATATTTTCATTTTATTTTGAGGTAAAACCAAAAGTGACAGTAATATTCCATCCATTGCACAAGAAAACTGTGCAGCAGCACTGCAGGTACCGCAGGTCAAAGTTGAACAATCGGCCTGTAAACTGGTGGATGCTAATTTTTCACTTCAAATGTTTGGCTAAAGTCAGAGTTTGTTTCCAACTTCTATGATTGTCTGACTGGCTGGTGTTTTTTAACCCGTCAGAGTTGCTTTAGCAATTTTGCCGTGTTCACAGATTCCCAGTGCAGTGTCATTATTACCAACACAAACTAAGGACAAGACTACAAATATAAGACCCAGCTGGTACAAAACCATGAATTTTCCTTGAACCACTGCTGCATCTTTTCACTCTCAACATTCTTCTTCCAGGTCTCTCCAGAAAAGTTTTTTTTTCTGATATTTACTTAGTGTTTAGTGTGTAATTTTACCTTTGCTTGACACGTGTTTCTCTGAACTCTCACATTAACATGCTCTGAGGGGTGGAGAATAAACCGATTTTGAATTACAATCACAAATTTTCCACCAATCTAAATTTCGTCTTCAATATCACAATTGTCACTAAATGTCAATAATCTATGCCCTAATATTCCATCAATCAGAATAAAAATGTAGCTATGTCCATGTCCATGTCCCCACGTCAATCCAGCATGACTGGAAGAAATTTTCATTCAGGTTGAGAGGGACAGTGTAAACCTTTGATAATCCATTCCAAAGAAAAATGTTAGTGCATAATAATCATGTCAACGCTTCATCTGATCATTGCACTCTGGTTGTAATAAATATTGTTTCTGCCGTTTGCCCCACGTGGTGGTAACACTAGGTCACGTAAACAAGTTTCTTGATGAGCAGTGAATGTCTTCTTCCATGTTCTCTCCCTTGTTCTAAGATTGCAAGATATGTATGTGCAGCTGAGATTGTTGCTCAATTATGAAGAACAACAGAAACACAAATATTGTTCCAAAATTGTATTAACAAGCAGAACCACTTCTTCTTCTGTTATATTTGTAGCTAATTAGATGCTTCACAGCAGGCGTACCTGTTTTGCACATGTCATAACAATTGTATTCTGATTAAATGCTTTGGGGCATGTAAATGCACACCTTATCAGATTTAGGCTCCATGTTGACTGTAAAGCTGGAGTCTTTCATCAGAATGACTTCAATCAGGTTATAGAAATATTTTCCATGAAACTGCAGCTATTGACATCTAACCAGAAGTTCAACCAACCATCAGCTAACAGACCAGTATCTTTACCTCATCAAACTTGAATTAAGCAGGACAAACAAATCAGAAGTGTTTCAAAATGAGGAAACAAATACATGCACTGATGTATAAACATTGAGGTAAATCTGATTTATCTTAAAATAAACTGTAGGCTGTTTGGCTCATTTTTAGTAACAAAACGCTGAATTCAGCCTCGTCTTGCAGGGCTATAATGATGTTGGTTAGTCTGGACAGAAATGCAGAAGAATAACATCACTTGAACCCAGAAGTAAACATTTAAGTCGGTGGCCTCAGGTAGTTTTACTGCTCTGAGGAAATACATCAATCTGAGTTCAGTCTGCAGCCTTAGCTCATTTGTTATTGCCTGGTTACAGTCTGGTTATTTGCTGGCAGAGTTTGTTCCTGCACCACCGACAAGTCTGCCCTGTAAAAGTGTCGCTCGACCCGGCATTGACTTTCCAGCTCATTCTCCCTCTGAGCTCCACATCACACACTATCCTCCCTCTGTGCCTGTTACAACCTCTCTCTGTCGCGCTGTGCCAGACCCAGCCCCCTCCTGCATGCTCAGGAAACCTCTAATCCTGTCGCTGGAATGTCTCGACCCTCTAAACTCTGTGACTTACCACCTCTGATTGCCAACTCCTCACTGTCTCCAACCATAAATTATTGAAGAAAAAACCCTTGCAGCCCTCAGCACAAATATGACAGGGCAGGTTTTGCCTGTCATGTGTGGTTCACATCATGACGTCTCTGTTTTCTTTCTCTTGTGTTTCTGCTGCTGTGTGTTTACACAGAGTGTGTGTCGGGCCGGTTCGGGGCCGACTGCCAGAAGCAGTGTGAATGTGAGAACGGCGGCCAGTGTGACAGACAGACTGGACGGTGCAGCTGCAGCGCCGGCTGGATTGGAGAACGCTGTGAGAAAGGTGAGCCAGAGAGTCTTTACCTACACTACTGTAGAAAAACTAATGAACCTGCAGAAACTGTGACCTCATGGGGACTTGTGCACTGTGGAAAGTGTTGGACTGCAAGTGTTGTGTATTTTTGTTAATTATAACCTCCAATTTGCACCTTCTCTGCTCAGCATGTGAACCAGGCCTGTTTGGTGCCGGCTGTGAGGAGAGATGTCAGTGTGTGCATGGTGCTTCATGTCACCACGTCACTGGAGAGTGTCAGTGTCCAGCAGGGTGGAGAGGAAAACTCTGTGACAAAGGTACAAACCTGCAGACAGAGACACTGTGGTGCTCTTGCAACACCTGGTGGACGTAGTTTGTCCTGTTATTTTATAAACTTCTCAAACATCTACATGGATGGGCAGGATCAAAGAAAACTTTGCATTTTGGATAAACTCTTAAAACTACATGTATATTTACTTGAAGTGGCAATCTAGAAGACTATAAAGAAGTCAGGGAATAATCGGCTTTTCCAGATTCTATGAGCAACTGGGTCTGATTATGCACACAGAGTCTGCGAACAGCAAGACACAGTGAAAAGAGTGGTTACCCGGCTGAGAAGCTGGAGATGTTCACAGCTCACTGTGGTTGCCCCTACTTGTATCCTGTCAACAAAAAATGCCAAAAATGACCAATGTCTTGTTTTGTAGATGCGTTTTTGATGAACGGTCGAGGTCAGTGTCAAATTCACTGACAAGCTGAATTTCCTGTCACTACTAATAAAAGTAACCTTGTGTTTCACCAGTAAAATGCTCTTATTGTGAAGCTGCAGCAGCAGGAAATGTTCAGTTTGCATTAGCAGTCCCTTAATAGTTGATTCTTTATTTGGATCACCGTTAGCTTCCACTAAGGTAGCAGCTACTCCACCTGGGATCCACACACAACAAAACATAACATAAAACAAGATAGCATTTTTTTATGGAAATGTCACCACAGACACCTTGTTCATAATACTGGAAATTATGCAATACTTTAATCAGCATTCATCAATATTGTGATCATCATTACCATCATTTAGTGATAGTGACTTAACAGACATTTATTTCAATGAAAATCTTTGAATAATGATATAAAAATATAAATCCAAAAACCAAACAAAGCAACAAAGAAAGACTAATTATGCCAACTAATTTTCAGTTAAAACTACAGACAGGTTGACACTAAAAATATGATTTATGATGGGATAAAGGGGGGGGATATGTGCAGTATTAAATTGCAGCCATAAACATGTCATATTGTTGTGTCCTTCCAGCATGTTTGCCAGGCATGTATGGAGAGGGCTGCATGCAGCGCTGCACCTGTGCACAGGGAACGTCCTGCCACCATGTCTCTGGAGAATGTGGCTGTCCTCCTGGATTCACAGGAAACGGCTGCGAACAGAGTGAGTCCTGCTGCAGGGCCAGTTTCTGCCTTCGCGGTCCATTCAGAAAATGAAAATTTGTGGTTTTTATAAACTCATTCTTGGATTAATAAAAGCACACTGAATGATGATTACCATGCACAGAAAGCAAAAACATCTCTAACAAACCCTGTCCTTTCCTCCACCAGCTTGTCTTCCAGGAACATTTGGACAGAACTGTAACCAGGTGTGTCAGTGCTCAGAGACAAACCAGCTCTGCCACCCGGTGTCTGGATCGTGTTACTGCGCTCCAGGTTTCCAGGGCCCCAAATGTGACCAAAGTATGTAAAACAGCACATTTACACCTCTTAGACGTATCACATTACACAGAGGAAGTCAAAGTCTTTATGAAATTCTAAATGTTGGCTCTGTTCAGTTTGTGAAGACGGTCGTTACGGCCCAAACTGTGAGAGAGAGTGCCAGTGTGACAACGGAGGCAAGTGTGTTCCTTCCACTGGAGCCTGTGAGTGTCCAGCAGGATTTATCGGAGCGCGCTGCAACATCAGTGAGTCCAACTGGAACTGTGATGACATGAATAAATAAATAATGTTGTTTAGTATGGGATGATAAGTAATCTGGTGTGTGTCTCGGTGGTGTCAGCGTGTCCAGCTGGACGTTACGGAGTCGACTGCGCTCAGGCGACGCTGTGCGGAGAGGAGCCCAGAATGACCCTGTCACTGGTCGCTGTGTGTGCCTTCCTGGACGCAGAGGAGAGGACTGTGGACATGGTGAGTTTTCAGTACAGCTGATACATTTTGACATTTATTTTTATATATTTATGGATAGTATATATTTGCATTTAGCCATGTGGTCATTATATCCACATTACTGACATCAAAGTGTGCGACAAATGTTCAGTGATGAAAGTTTTATCTCCCGTACAGCTGATCACTAGTTTGATTCCTCTATTGTGACCAATGTCCCCTTTTTTTAACTGCAGATTTTCACAAGTAAGGATAGTAAATCTTCAATAATTGAAATAGAGAGTAAACAAAAATCAAACTAAGATCATGACACCCAAAGTTTACAGAGTTTTAGTGGAGAACTGGGCAAATTAAGTGTGATATTTCATAAGGGAGAAGGAAGCGCAGCATGGCTCTGATGGCTGAGAGGATGACCCTGATCTAGACCTAGAGTGGACACGCGCAGCTCTGTTTGGGTTTTTCTGTCTCAAAGAATAAATTATCATATATTTCACCAGAAGACAGAGCACCTTAGTTTATTTTCTTTAGTTGTCTGCACAACTTTACATTAAGCAAGATTTTCTTTAGAAATAGCTTCAAATATCATCAGTCATGTGATTTTATCTGATGTAAAGTAAGCTGATACTGCCTCGAAACAGCAGTATCAGATGTAACAGACACTCTATTGATCCAGAGGGAAATTTCGGTATCCAGTAGCTTACATAGACACATGCATAAAAAACCTGATTCAAACAGTAATATAAGAATGAAAACGCAGCAGGGAAGTGTTAGTCGAGCCACCAGAACTACTGCAGAGAGCTGTCACAGTAATATGTGCTGATGGAGGTAGTGCAAATGTAAGGTGATTAAAAATTAACTAGACAGCCAAGAATAATGATTACTGTGGATAATATAAAATATAGATCGAAGATGAGCAAATACAGATTGTCCATAAGGCTAACCTAGAAATTAACTTTCAGTCCAGCAAATGTAAGGTGGCTGAAAAGTAAAAACAAGGCAGGAATAATGTGGAAATTGTACATAACAACTCTACAGCATCTCTCCTTTCATCTGTGACCTGTTGACCTCTATGAGTTTGTGAGTTCAGATCTCTGAGAAGGACTCTGATCATTTCAGAGTCTAGACTCTGTGCAGCTTTCCATTAGTGTCATCGAGACTGTGAGCTCACTGTGATGGATTATGTAATTTGGGCAATTTTCATGTCTGTGTAAGTTGTTTTTCTTACTGTACAAAAATGAAGGGCAGCAAATGGCTCCTTCTGAAGCAGAAAAACAAACCCTGATGTCTGCAAGTGGAATAATTTTAAAGAAGAAAAACAACTTGTTATCTTGTCTGTGTTGATAATGAAGCAGAATGTTTTCTTCAGGTTAATTTGAGGTGTGTTTTCTGCCCTCAGGCTGCCCTCCAGGCTGGTTTGGGGCGGACTGTGTCCAACGCTGTAACTGCAGCAATGGAGGAGTGTGTGACTCTGTAACCGGCAACTGTACCTGCAGTCTGGGCTGGACCGGTGCACAATGTGACGAAGGTGACAACAATCATATTCATATACAGCAGCTTGTTTTTTTTTTAATGCATCTGCTTCTGCTCATTATGACGTTCATGATCTTTTGTAGCACCTCAACATAAACACAGAGGTGAATGTGAAGTCATTAATCTGATTTTTCTTCTTCCTGTTTTATTTCGTTGGTCTCCAGAATGTCCTGCAGGCAGATTTGGTGCTAACTGCCAGCTGACTTGTACCTGTCATAATAACGGCACATGTGACAGAGTGACGGGGACGTGTCAGTGTGGTCCAGGCTACTATGGACATTTGTGTGAACATGGTGAGAACTGAACACATTAACATACATGAAGAGAGACAGAAAGGATACTCCAGTGTTATTTGATCTATTTTATTCCCAAATAAATCCCATTAAAGACAAAAACCAACAATTATAGTGGGAATAGACAACTTGTTTCACTGTGATTCATCATTATTAGAGGCGAAATGTAAAACATTTTCCTATAGACTCATAAAAACATAATCCCTTTCAATCATCTCTTATGACCCACTACAAGTGTGTGGTATCTTTCTGATATGTTTACTAACAGTTCAGACAAATCCTGCTGATTCTACCTTTAAGTAAATATTGATTCCATGGTGTAATGGCTATCAGTCTGCCAGTGGGGATGATATTTCTTGGGAAAATGATGTTGGAAGCAGTAACACAAACTAAAACTGTTATTGCTATGTAACATCATTACAATAGTTTATACCTGTTCCCAAACTCAATATCAATAGTGACAATTTCAGTTTACCTCCTCAGTGAATGTGCTTCTTTCTTTTCTCGTTTTTTCATAGTGGTGTTGATCATTTCTTTACGGGGCTGGACTCTGACTCTGGTGAAACATGAAGTGATCCTTTGCTGTGTCACAGTGTGTTCCCCCATCAGATGGCGTTATGTTTACATGTTGCAGAGTCCGATCAGGGAGACCACATATTGATGGGAAAACAGATTTCAACGCAACAACTTTGCCAAATCAGCACAACAATAAAACCACGATAGGGGGACTGAAAAGTTGCCTGTTTCCACTTCGATTTATTCTAATAACACATTTTGTTTGTGTAGCTTAATGCCTGATTCTATCACATTCCTCTGTGCCTTAAAGCTGCATATAAAAAACATCAATGTGTGACACCAAATGACTTTCTCCTATTACAGTGAAAACAGGCAGTGTAGTTTATTTTGAGTCAATCTCACATAATCTGTCCTGCTTTCAGAAATACTCATTAAACTACCAAATTTATAATAATCAGACTCCTGAAAGAATGCTGTAAAAACTTCCTGCTGTTTTGAAAGTTATGTAGCTCTTAAAAATAAAAACATATTTATGACTCTTTTTGATTTTGAAGATTTACATTTTCAGTGGGAAGCAGTGGGCTTGGGGATTAGTAGTGCAGGGAAAGGGAAGAGAAGGCAAAAAAATAGCCCAGGGGATATCCTGATACGGATAACTGATATCCAGGTCAGACTCCCTCTTCTGCGTGCCGGTCATTGTTTATAGTCCGATTAGCAACTTGAGACACGAGAGTGGAGTTTGAGATGAGAGACGACATCTAAAACAGGATTGTATCTGCATATGAATGCAAATAAATATTTTAAAAAGCTAACTCATTCAAGCTCAAACATGACTGCACAATACTACACAGACTACAAATAGTCCAAATAGTTGTCTCTTGTGTTCAGATTCAACATTCATGTACATAATCTGTTCACAAAGATCGAGACAGACTAACACATTGTTGTGTTTTTACCTTTTCATGGGATTTGTAGACAACAGCACAAACCCTTTAGAGGGGTCAGGCCCCTCTAAAGGGTCTCAAGATGACTGTGATATAATAAATTGAAGGAAAGCATAAAAGAACAACACATTTGTGAGACAGTTCTTGTCCAGTGAGAACATGTTAAACCATGACGGTCAGTTATAAATCTTGTGGTATGAACTCCTTGTCCTCAGCGTGTCCTCCTGGTCTCCATGGTCCACTGTGCCAGCTGCAGTGTGACTGTATGAACGAAGCGTCCTGTCACCCCGTGTCGGGCCAGTGCATCTGTCCTCCAGGATACCACGGAGCTCGCTGTCACAGAGGTCAGTTAAATCACTGCTGATTACCCCAACATAATAACAGGATTAATGGCATCTTCATGCCTAATTTAAGTTTCTCCTGTCCCTCCCTCAGTGTGCGAACAGGGGACCTACGGTCGCGGCTGTAACAAGGTGTGTGACTGTGAGGACAACGCTCTGTGTGATCCTGTGACAGGAAGATGCCTCTGCTCCTCAGGGAAGACTGGACCCAGATGTGACATCGGTAAACTTGTCTAACTGTTAACTTTGAGAACACACATACACAGCGAGGCACAGCTGTTCTGGGCTTCAGTTCAAGACCATCAAAATTAAAACATGTTGTTCTTGCTTTATTTAAGAGGGGAAATTTACGAGTGGCTTGTTCAGTGTGAGGTATTTTGGTTTTCTAACTGGATTATACTTGTTCTCAAAGAGGAAATTTGTGAGGGGAAAAATGGAAATTTAGTGGAAGGATGGATCAGTTAAGGTAAACCTCACGCTGACTTTGAAATTAACTTTAGATATCCATTAATATGAGTCGTGAAAAAACAGATTCATAGAGAACAGAATTTGGTGCTTTGTGTTGAAAAATGGAAATTAAACTTCCCCATTACCCAATGAGGACGGGAGGAAAAAAATGATTCTTAGATGCATTGCAATTGTCTCTAAAAAGATTATGAACTGATGCAGAAAAGTCAATACTTGGAAATTTAAAACCCAGTTCTCAATATTATGATCATCTGTAACAATTCTGTAAAACCAGCCGTACAACCTCACTGCTGAACCAGGTGAATAGTGAAACATAATGGACATGTGCACCCTGTAAGCCAGGCTGTTTCTTTTAGTGTGAGTGTAACTGCAGATGGATACAACCTGGCTTCTGTGAAGCTGAAGGTAAACAGGACTTAGACAGACCACAGTGTGCAGGTTGTGTTAACTAAAATATCATTGATGTTACAATGTTTAAAAGTAGCAAGTAGTCACAGTGAGAAAAAATATATTATTTATAGACAAAAATTTTTGATCCATCAAGAATAATCGATAATTGTCTTATAATCCCATCGTAGCGATCTGAATCAGAATCGAATCATGAGTTGCCAAGAGATTCCCCAGATTACCCACTGATGGGTTAAGATGAAAGATTTTATTTGCTAAAGAATATCTGGAAAAGTAGGGTGTGATATTGTGTTTCCTTAATTATTCTTTATATAGTATATCCCTCGTAAATTTGTGTATCCACTACAGTTGATGTTCTGTTGTGTGAAAACTTTCATAAAAAGATGTTTTGTAAATTCTGCATCCAGGTCAGATGACTAATCAATGGAATGTGTCTAAAAGAAGAAACATGTCAGATACAACATTGATGTAGGCAATTTATCCAAAAACGTGTTAATAAAGCATGTTGTATCAGAGAACAGTAGTGTGGAGAAGCTGGTGACCTACATACCATTTAAACTAGTAGTTTTATCATTTAACTACTGCAATAACTGTAAACTGTTGAATAAGCAATTTTTGTCAATTTTCGTACCACAATGCACATTATGTACATAATCCTTAATTTTCCACTATTTCTTTTTTCTTTTTCAAATTTGTTCTATTTTTTTTCAGAAAGCATTGCACATACCTTACCATCACTGTATATAGTCTGTTTATTATCTATTTTTACCATCTGTGTATATTTGATAGGTTATATATATATTTTTAAACTTCTCGCTATATTTTTTATTTTATATTTTTAATTTCACTTCTAATTGCACTATACTATATCTTTCTTGATCTTGTAAGGAGCACCTGTAACGTCAACAATTTCCCCTCGGGGATAAATAAAGTATTTCTGATTCTGATTGATTTTATTTAACAGTGGTCATTTGTATTTTCTGTCAGACTGCAGAGTGAATCGTTACGGGCCGGACTGTGCAGAGACCTGTAAGTGTGAGAACGGGGCGCAGTGCGACCCACGCAACGGCCGCTGCAGCTGCCTGCACAGCTGGATCGGACTCTCCTGTCAAGAAGGTACAGTAACAGTGACACAGATGAATCATCCCTGCTGTCTTTACACTTCATCGTTACATCCACACGGACACGGCAGGTGAGCAGCTCTGCTGACTCCTGAGTCAGAACAGAAGCGACATTTCAGCTGACTTGGTGAAATCAGAGCAAATAACTAGTTTATGTGCTGACAGCATTCAGGTTCTGTCTGTTTGGGGCAGAAGCGCAGCCTCTGCACTTCCTCCTCGGTGTCGTCTTTGTTCTGATCAAATATGAATGTTGCGTGTTTGCTGAGCTGGACTCACAGCTCTTTGTTTCCTCAGGTGGACCTCCGCGCCTCACCTATGGCAGCAGAGGAGACTCACAACACGACAACTCATTATAGCCCCGCCGCCAAGCCAGAGGAGTCCAACTCAAACTGGGACAGATCAGCCACGTTTGACTGAAGTGACTCAAGTGAGTGAAAGTGTGTGACAGGAAAGGCAGCTGAAGACCTTCGTGGAAATAGACTCTCTGATGAGAACTGCAGTTTCATGTTTGGACCTGAGCTGGATGATATATATTTTTTTAATTTTTGCGTGTCAAAGTGTCCTTTGAACTGTTGAAGCTCGTTTCATCAGCCCGACATCAGCTCGCTGGTACATTGGGATTTTCTTGTGGTCAAAGTGGAAGTCGAACAGCTTCAAATCGCTCCTCGAGTGCAGTGTCAGATTGTGGTTGTGTTTACTGCACTTTTGATATTTTGTTTAAAATTTTGTCCTTGAAATACCTTTTTGCAGGTACTGTATATAAAATATCTATTTTTTTTGTTTTTACCAATTTGATGATATTGTGGACATGATTCACCCTCTGACACGGAGGCAATTTTTGAACCCGTATTTCATGACTTACCAGTACTATGAAGTTGTTTTTCAGTCTTTACATTATGAAGTACTACCCTCAGTCCGATGGTGCTAATGGTGCTTTACTGTACCAAGTAACAAAGACTATAATGATCCTCAGACTTTACAGTAAAGCACATTCCTGTGGAGTAAATGTGCCTTAATGGACGGCTGGAATCTCACAGTTCAAAAGATCACACTAGCATTCATTTGCACCTTCTCCAAGGTTAAAGGGATAGTTCGGATTATTTGATGTGGGGTTGTTTGAGGTGTCATTGATAGTGTATTGCCAACAGTAGATGATAGTTGGGGCACCCTTCAGGGTCTCACAGGCTTTTTTGGGATTGTTGTGAACTTAAATGCAATTTCACAACTCCTTCATTCATTCATTGTCAGTAACTGCTTAACCTTGAAGGGTTGCGGGGGGCCTGGAGCCTATCCTGGCTGACGTTGGGCGAAAGGTGGGGTATACCCTGGACAAGTTGCCAATTCATCGCAAGGCTAACAGAGAAAGATAACCATTCATCAATTTACAATCACCAGTTAACCTAATTAAGGCATGTGGGAGGAAGCCAGAATACCCGGAGAGAATCCATGCAGACACGAGGAAAACATGCACGCATTTTTTCGCAACGGAATTGCAGGAGCAAGTGAAAATGGCAAAAGTTGTTCTTGCAACTTGCAACATCGCAACTTCCTGGAGGGACTGAACTGCTGTGGACAGGGTCAGCAACAAAACAATTTTAAAAAGAAACAAAAAAAACATTCAGTTTACGTGTTTGCTATATTTAGAATATTTTCACTGCTTTACTTTGCTGACAGGCAGCCTTTTCTGACGGGAAACCGCCAATATATAAACCAAATATTACTCTCTCCAAACCAACCAAACTTGTAACAAAGTTAATTGTTTAGCTTCTGTGCTGGTGCCCCTCACTGCTTCTCCAAACTGGAGATGTGCCGACCTGAAAATAATACACTGACGATTGATAAGTACCTCATACAACCCCACATCAAATAATCAAAACTATCCCTTTAAGTGTCTAAATATTTTGTTTTGGAGTTGATCTTGTGTATAAATTGATACATATTTATATTTCACACAATTGTATACAATTTGAATATACCGCATGTTTAAAATGCATCCTTGTTTTTCACTGGATAAAAGAGACTTTGCAGCGCTGCCAAATCTACAGTCCAGTAAACAACCCAGAATGAGTTTTTATTTTTTACAATGAATGCCAATAAAGACAGACACATAAAGGTTTGTTTACCATTCTTATTTTATCATTATTTCATTTTCATTGAAGATCGAAGCTGTACATCCTGTCTAAAGTCAGATACAAGCACAGTGCAGATAGCAACGCCTGCAAAAGAAAATTAAAAAAGAAAAAAGGCAGAGGTGATCACAACCAGAAATATATACAAAGGTCAAACTATGTACAGGAGATACCAGGCTCTCACTACATCATCTTCAGAATGAATTCAGTCCACCATTTGCATTCACTTCAGAGCATTCCTCATGATGCATACACAACACAAAAAAATTGCTTCTTTTTGTCAGTCTTAAAATCGATACAATACTGATAGGAAAAATGCAGCATGATGAAAAAAATAAAAACAGTTCTTTTTAATTCTCTCTACTGCATTAAAGGCTAAAACATAAAAATATATTCTCTGTATAACCAGGAACCTTCTGTAAAATAAGCTCTATCCATCTGTGGCTCTGGTTTCATTTCTGAACTAGTCATTAAAATGTTAGAACAGCAAATATGATGAAACTAGGACCACTTAAAGCATGAACGTCTCCTACACAGGCGAGGGCACTAGGTCATTACACTTCAGTCCTTAAAAACATTAAGAGTTATTTCTACAATGTGCAGAAACCTGTAGACACCATAAGATCTTTGTTGGGCAGGTCAGCACGGTGTGAAATAACACTGATGGTCAAATGAAATGCACAGCGATACCGTTTAAAGGACAAATCCGACGTTTTGGTAAATTAACTTAGTTGGTTTCTTGAGAAATGAGAAGATTGATACCACTGTCACGTCTTTACGCTAAAAATGAAGCTATTGACAGCTGCTGGCTAACTTAGCAAGCAAAGTTATGCCCTACTGCTCTACTTTGATTCTGATTGGCTACCCTGTGTTAGTTTGATTTGGTTAGGTTTAGGCATAAGTATTGAGATTGGTTTAGGATAAGAACATCTGGGCAGGTCATGCCTTCACAATCCTGGGAAAAAAATATTGTGGCTGGTTCTGTGAAAATGGAAGAGACAAATGAGGGTGAAATTCATTGCATATGGGAGAAATTTACCTCCAGGGCTTTCTGGAAGAAAACATGACATTTAACCCAAACCATTATTTTTCCCCACCCCACTAAACCTACCCAAGAAGGTCTTTCTAGCAGAAGGTCTTGAATGCTAATTTCTCCCAAGAGCAAATTCATCTAGAGGCTACGCAGTGATTTGCTGGAAAAATGACATGAAAAAGTCATGCAACGGTGTGGCATATGGGATAGGTTTGCCTCCAGGGCTTCCTGCCAGGAAGCCTTTACCCTTTCCCTAACCATAATCTTTCTACCAGAAGGGCTTTATGCTTTCTGGCAGAAAGCCCTGAAGGCAAGTTTTTCCCATAACCCAGTGGGACGAGCAATCTTTACCTGCTGTGGAGGTAAAAATCATTTTTGTAGGAATCCCTATTTTGTACATCTCTTAATTCCAAGATTACAATTCTAAACAAAAACAAAGTGATAACTTGGCACAAAGTCACGAACTGTTGCTGAACATTGTAGGCTGCTTATTTACATAATGTTTGCTAAGTAGCACTGTGCTTGTGAGCACTTGTGAGCACTGACCCACAGTGAGGTGTGAGAAGTGGTGGAGACAGTGCTGCGCGACTTGTTCACTGCCAGTGAGTCTTTATTAGGACTTAGTTAGGTAACGGGTTAGGAATACTTTCATATTTTTTTTTCATACTTTCAACACCCCCTCAATTCGGAACAACAACTCGGATAGTTACGAAACGTTTTATTAATTCATGTATTGCGCATTAAGTTTTTGTTTACATGTAATTTGTAATATATTGTTGTGTTGTAACTGTAAAGAAGAGCAGCTTCCTTGACTTAAATGGGACTATTTGAGGTGAATGTGCATGGTGGAAACACAAAACAATGGGGAGACAGACCACAACAGGTGATTGTTTCTTGGCTGGGACACCGAGCTGTCTCCACTGGTTGCCTGGCAACTGCCATAGTCTGGTCTGGTACATAAAAACCCCATAAAATGGATAAATGATGTTTTTACACCACAAAGACTGGAAACATAGACCGTTTCCAGTGTAAATGCTAAGCTATGTTAGCCAGCTGCTGATAATAACGTTAGCTTCGTATTTAGCAGACAGATATAAGCATGGTATCTTTTTATTTTAACTCTCAGCAAGAAAGCGAATAAGCAAACTTTTCCTCTAAGTCTTAAACCTCCTTCCTACTCCCTGCAGATGAAAATATTAAGACACAGTAACTCCACAGACTAAATGAACTCCGTGTTCTTTGCTTATTTTTTTCCCCCCTTTTCCTCTGAAAAAACATCAGCTTGCGCCAGTTCTTTTCACTCAGACACAGCAAATCAAACGTATACAGGGATCAGTTTATACAACAGGCTAAAGCAAGGGATTAGTTCAGTTGTCCCCCCCTCCCCCCACACACACACAGAAAAACAGACATTAAATCATTTTGCTGTTAAAAATCACTTAGGAGGAGTAACGAAGCAGACTGTAAACCTCATCTGCACAAATCCCTCACAGTAACTTTGATTATCCTTCTCCACTTGAACTGAGAAGCACCAACATCTCACTCATCTCACCATTCGCACTAATGACAGCTTTTTAATCTGTACTTTGTTTTTTTCTGCTAAGAATGGATAGTTTGTCTGCTGTTAGTAAAGATTTGTTATCTACATGTGTTAGTAAGCAGAGTAGCATCTTACTCATCCTGTAGGTGCTGTAGACTGGGTGAACGGGGTCCATGCTCTGAGGATGTATCACATGCTATCCACTTGTGCTTAAAATCACAGTAAGAGAGCACCCAAAGGAGAGAGAATGATATAAGGTGGCGTCAAATTTTTGCAATAATACTTCTGACACGTCTCAGGTGGTACAACGCCTGAAACGAACCTTACCGCTCCTAAAGCAAGTAGCTGTTACTATGCATTCTGTATATGAAGGACGTTATTTGTTAACTAGTATAACAGCATTGTCAAGTAAAGATATAGTATATGGAGTAAAGTCCATACCATAGATAGATAACAAGCTGGACAGCACATGCGTCAAGATGACTTCTATAATCTTGCAGGAAGTGAGTGAAACTGTGAAATCGTCAGAGAGATGAAAGAAGAAGAAGAAGGAGATCTTTGGCTCAAGCCACGCTAAAATGTCACTGGTCCTCCCCAGTGTCCACACACGAAAGAAAGACAGACGAGTAAATACAACCTCCTGACCATGTGCACGCCAACGCACGACTAAAACCACCTGCTCTGTTCCCTGAGCTGCTGCCACTCACTGATTAACTGGGCACACACCACCACCTCGTCCTGCTTCCACCAGCGCCACCGTATATATATATTGGGCACACGAGGCCAGTCGCCAAAAGGGTGCAGCCTGTCGAGCTGCTCGTCTACGCTAAACGCCCACAGCACAGTCTGATGCAACTGTAAATAAGGCAAAACACTTGAACAGAATTTGATCAGGAGAGACGTGTCTGTGAGATGTGGAGCCAGCACTGATATGACGGCTGAAAGCAGAGGTTGTTGGGTAACACAGTCAACTCTGCAGCTCCGACCATTTGGGATGAATAAATAGATAATCTCTTCAGTGGCAGACGAGTTGCCCTGACACATCGGTTCCTGACTCGTCATCGCGGACGGTTCACTGGTCAGGACGGAGGAGGAGGAGCGTCTCCCCTCCTCATCCTGACAGCAGGAGCGTCGGCGCATCAGGCTGGACGAACGCACTGCCAGTGAAGACAAAAGAGGGAGGATGAGGAGAGGGAATTATCAGGAGGCGATATGATTCTATAGTGCAATGGCTGTGAGATAATAAGACTATTGTAAATACCCATCCTCTCCCCTCCTTTAAACTGCCCTCCGACACCTACTGACAATACTAAAGTGCTGATTGTTAAAGCCCGCGACGAGGCTCGTACACTGATAATGTTGACAACACAAACAAACAGTTCTCCAGAGAAACCTTGACGGACTCAGTACAGTACACACGTGTTTGTAAACAGAGTCCAAGGAACAAATGCATGGCTATGGTACATGTGCAACAGAGTAGTTCTCGTATATTCATACAGTATGAACTTAATCTTCCTTTTAGTTGCATTCAGTTTTAGAAAAAAAGCAAAAAAAAAACAAAAAAAACAAAAAAAACAAAAAGAAATCTGGCTGCCAAGCAAGCGTGTGCTTATTTTTTTAAAAAGATATTTTTGTCTACGGTTTTTAAAATACGTTCAGCTGAATTGAATGTATAACTGATTTAAGTATGAGCGCATATCCCTAACCTCTCTTCCACTTATTACGTCTTTTCTGTGTCAATCCCTTCCTTTCCCGTGGAGGTGACTGTATTTTTTCCCCCTTTTCTTATCTTATCCCCGTGACTCTAAATGAGGTGCCCTGGGTGGCCTTGGTGTGGCCAGACTCATGCGCCAGGGTCTCACTCAGTAAAAGCTCAAGCAAACAGAGGATCAGGCAAAGGTGGGGCGCTGCGGCTGCAGCCCGGGTGCAGCCCTGCCGGGCGGGGCCGTGCTGCGCGTTAAGAGCGGTAGTCCTTTTTACTGTACGGCTTGTTCCCCAGGATGCTGTCCACCTCGTGTGTGATGGACGACGACAACTTTGGAAGAACCTGCGACAGGAGAGAGACAAGAGGGTGAACATGGTCTTATTGTACAGTCAGTGGGTTTGTTCTTTGTTAAACAGCATTTTAAGAAATTCTCTGCAGTTACACATCACAACTTCTACTTTTTCTAGTTGTCATCATGTTTGTGGCTTATATTCTGGAACTTCCAGCTCTTTACTGCCAATACAGCAAAAAAAGGAAAATTATCATGTGTAAAAATATTCAGTTTTATAGCTGATATGCAGTTTATTTAATTAGTTTCAAAATTCGCCTTTCAAATAAACTCAACACTCGAGTTTGTTTTTGTACCTTCTGTTACTCACATTCAGCTGATTTGTTAGTGTGAATTATTACAGTATCACTGAAGTAAAGGACTAAACACGATGTAAAAAAAACAACAACTCCAAAGATGTCCATTCAAAACTTAGTGAAAGTTTTTAGCCAAATGTAATATCGTTTAGCCAAACAATATCGTAGTATTTTAGGGCTGTACCAATTATTATTTTTTTTACATTCAAAGCTTTGATGGGGGTTTTCGAATGCAGTTTCAAATGTCTGTCATACATCATCTTATCTTCTTCTCATCTTATAACTCATCAGATCCATCAACACAAATGTAATCAATGGTGGTGTTAGATTGCTGCTACACTGCCCCATTAATACAGGTGCATGTGTGCGTTAAAGCAGGTGACTGTTTTTTCACTGCAGCAAAAGTGTTTTTGAAAGGCTGAACGCCAACAAATATGGACTGACAGAATATTTGTTTGATAAAAAAATTAAATGATTACATCCATATCTTTTCAATGAATTTTGGCTTTTGGACTTATTACTCGGTTATTGTGAAAGTCTGGATCACATGAGTTGTAACCAATTTTATGCAGCCACTATTGCAATGAAAGGCTGGAGATATACTTCAAATATATATACATCATACATTTGAGATATACATCAAATTTAAATCATGATGATGTGTTATTTCATGTTTTCCTTCATCTGGAGAACAAGATTTTTAGGGCAGGGCATCGCTGCTGCACTATGGCACTACATTATAGTGCTGTTTTTCTCACACATTTTTCTTTTTTCAAAAAATTGCGATTTGGTTCCGCAATTTAGATATTGCACTTGGCCATATTGCGATTTAGATTATATTATGACTATATTATAACTAATATTATGACAATGTGTGTAATGTGTAGCCCTACTTCAAACTATTTGGTACAGCCCTATACGTCCTTTACAGGAATCCAAAAATACGTTTAAAATTAATTAATACTTTAATTTTGTCATGATGTAATTAAATAAAAACTAGAGAAAATTAAAGATCATTTGTATTCTAATGTTCTCTTCCCACAGTGTAGACATTAAATGAATACTAAATGAAAAATAATAAGTAACCCAAAAAAATAACAACCTATAAGTAACTTGTATGTACTTTTTTCTGTTCAGATGAGGGGCTGTGTGTCTATTTCAAGATCTGTGATGTAAAATTCCCATGAAAAGGAAAACTGCGGGGCCCTTGGGAAATGTGAGCATAACATTTCAAAACGGAAATATCAAATGTACTAAGGGGAAGAAGACATATAGTAGTGCACACATCTAGTATACTAATGTGCGTCCACATACACCCTCACACACAGACACAGGAGGATACACAAAGCATCAGAATGGAGGAATGCTCTTTACTGCAGGCCAGACATAATGTGAGGAGAGGACATAAACCCCACCGGTCTGAAAACCCCATTAAAGGAGTGCATCTTATCAGGAGAGGAAGGAGTGGCCGTAAGCCTGTCTCCAATCCCCCTGGCAACTGATACTCTGCTGACCTTATTAACTCGGTACAGTAAAGCACCCAAGCGTGCAGCGGCAAACTGCCCAAGAGGCCGAGCTGTACCCAGGAGAGGAGGCTGCTGCTGTTACGGACTGTAAGGCACGAATACGGAGCCTGATGAAACAGGTCAGGTCACACTCTCACAAATTAAACCACTGATTTGCTCCGCAGGACGACAAACACGTGCGCACATACACACACACACACAAACACACACGCTCATTCTGTGGTCTCACCTGAATTGCTCCTATGTTCTCCATCAGCTGGTCGGTGTTGGACGCCCCTAAAAGGACGGAGCTCACCCCCTCGTTCCGTAGGCACCACGCTGCAGGGGACCAGTAAACCACAATGACACCCTCACCATGACTATGACACAACAACACACACACACACACACACACACACACAGCTTTCCTGATTCACACACAAATACACTGCACATTTCCACAACACTTCACCGCAAACACACAACAGATTGATTTTTTTATGCATGTCAAATGACAACATCCCTTCAGGCCTAAAACATCCTGATACAACATGAAGCTATTGACACATTTCCTGTCCACAAATGACAAATATTACAGCTGGATACAAACTCTACACTCACATCACACTAACACTGTACCAGATCCTTTACATACCACAATGTAAAAATACTCCACTACAACCAGAACTGTGTTACTATTACAGCCTGACAAATATATCAATCAACTGATACTGACCTAGGACAGCTACATCAGTCTATATCGGTATCGCCACTATGTTGTGCTCCTATATGAAAACTTTATTTTTTTAACAGAACATATAACAGATTGTTTTTATTTGTTAGCTTTATAGGCAGCATTTGATCCTATTTCTTAATTCAGGTTTAATATACACATATATTTGTCTCTATTTTTTTTTTATTTATAAATATTAAAAATACTGGTGAAAGTTTACTGTTTTGGACAATTTTGGACAATAGTGTTTATTTTAAACTGTCTCATATCCTCTTTGTCACAAGTGTTAACCACTTTTGATAGCTTGCAGCAAAAAGTGTGTGTGTGTGCTGTATGGGAGTATCATCAAATCCACGATCTGATCTGACTTTTAATTTTAAGGTCACAATTCGTTTCGATTTAAATGTATATGTCGTTTTCAAATCAAATCTTGATTTATTAAGACCAGCAAATATTTGATTTTATGCCCTGACAACTGTCATTACATTTTCAAATTCTTTCTTAAAAAAGACAAGGTATCAAGTGCGATATAACAGCCGGTAAGCTGTAAGCTTTGGACACGAGCAGGATGCTGAGAAAAACAAATACTGGGAAAAATTGTGATTCTGCCGCCAATTTCAATTCGATTTTAATCATTTTGAAAAAAATTCTATTTAATATTGAAATTGTGTCATCCCTAATTCTGTATTAGGAATATCAGCCAATATATCAATATCGATTTTTTTTTATCATCAGCCCCAAAAATCCAGCATTGGTTGGGCCCCACTTTTTGAGTAAGATTTTGAATGCAAAAGTATTATCAGCAACACATTATCATATTTTATTCTTATTAAATTAACATGTAAGCAGCAGCGTTTCAATGTTATGGCGTGGTTGAGAGGAACCTCGTATATATTCTATACACTGTTGGATAATTCAATCTATAACTGTGTTTTATATCTTAATCTGCCAAGTTAAAAATTAACTTTAGCTGTGACACTGGGTACAAACTGATCCAACTTATTTCCTATCAAAACTGATTTCAATACCTCAGCTCAGGTTTTCCTATCAATAAGGAGTAATGATCAGACACCAGTGCTCTCTTTCTCCTAAATTTAAAATCTGTAAACCTCATGGTGTGGAACTCATTGCAATCATATTATGTAGTAAGATCAGACCATCTGTAGCTGTGTCATTTCAAAACAGAGTCAGCAGCCCGCCATGACTGAATGAAACTCATTACTTTAAAATGGCAGTGACAAAGAAACTGTATTTAATCTTTCATGTCATGGTCAAATCCTGATCCACTTAGAGGAGGAGTAAGCAATTCTGGATAGAGATAGTTCGATTGCTGAGTCTCGTCCCAGGTAGTCAAATACAGACGTTTTGGGTTGGCTGCTTGAAAAAAAAAAACAACAAGACTCAACAATCAACTATTTTTCTCCAGAACTGCTTACCCACTTGAAGGGAAATTTTGCCACTTTTTATGTGGCTGTCCAGTCGTGTTGATGGTAAATGTAGTCAACTGAAGCAATAAATTCCTCGATGTGTGCTACACTGAGCAAGAAAAATGAAATCTCCTGCTGGGGGACCTGTGCCAGCAGTGCCTACATGTACCAGAATGCATTGTGCGCAAGCTTCTGATGCCCACCCCCATGTTGCTGTGTATCAGCACTAGGGCTGCACGATAAATCATAAAATAACTGCAATCTCAATTCATACAGCTATGCAAACTCATTTATAAATGATGATAATTCACTCGTTCCTTTAGAACAAACAAACAGCATCACAAAATCACTGCATCACATTAACAGTTCATCATTATACTACTATATTTGAATATTACTATTTTTTGTAATATTCAGCAGTAATCACTTAATCACTTTGAATAAGTGTTCTAAAGTATAAGTGATAAGAGACTGTTCTTTTTTTAAACTTTTAAGTCCAACACTTTGATATAAGTTATGTCATCTGTTTACAACCCTATCTAGACAGAAAACGTCTCAAACAGCATCTAAGAGTGCAATAAAGGTTTTTGTTAAAAAATAAGAATCGTGTGACAGAACTGTAATCTAAATTCATAGTGAGAAAATGATTAGCAGCCCTAATCACCACCCTAACCTAGAACTGTTACTTTGTTGTAGAACATAACATCTGGGGACAAAAATACTAGTACACCAGTAGCCTAGATTTCCAGTAGCCGATAGCCTGTAGCTCTTCCTTAATGCCGACTAAATCACTGGATGAGGGGAGGAACACATTTTGCAGCAGAAGAACTTAGCTTACTCTGTCAATAAAGCGCACACTGAAGAATTTATTGCTTCGATTGACTACATTTACCCTCAACACTGACTGGACATCCACATGGAAAGTGGCAAATTTCCCTTTAATAAGATCCATATCAGAGTCAATACCTATGTAGCATACTGGATCAGTGCATCCCTATGTGAAATAAATGTAGAGGAGCAAAAAGTACAATATTTCTCTCTCAGTACAAGTATGATGAAGAATAAAACATGGAAACAGTACTTGCGTCAGTGTAATTAGTTAAATCACATTACTGCACTATTAATATTCAGGCAACACTTTTTTGTGGTCTCTCTGCAAACTGACACATAAAACTCATCTTCGTTTGGTGAGCTACAGTATTATAATTGCAAGCTGTATTATGCAATACAATGGAGAGCTCTTGCAATTGAGGAAAATACTCTTGTAAGCAGATTACAGAATAAAAGGATGGAGAATTTTACTGTTAAAATAGTGGGATTATGATTCTACACAAATCTCCAAAAATGACAACAGGTGAAGGTCTTCCCCTGGTGTTGACGTAAATGCAGACCTTCCCTTGGGTCACTGAGATACCCACAACATCTATTAACTCTCCCTCTCACAGCCACCATCTGACTCCTGAATCTACCAGGAGGAGCACCAGGCCTCAGTACTGAGCTACAGGCAGGAAGGAGTCTGTCATTGTTATATAGTTTTTATTCAATACTGGAGTGCCACAGTGATGTAGAGGACTACATGGTGGACATTAATCTCCTGTGCTGCCTTCAGGAGCGCTGGAAGGATTTATTGTAATTGGGAGAGATGAGGGTGTCCACTAATGGGCCGTGAAACCTAATCTATGACACTGCATTACTGTGAGGGTGAAAAATCTGCCGCGATCGGCTCACAGATAGCAGAGGGAGTCCCAGATTTACTCGCCGCGTCCCTAATGTCTGACGCTTTAACAGCCCCCGCAGGAGAGTGTGCGTCTTCGGGGTTTGCACATTCTCACTTTCCTGCCTGGCAGCGAATCGATATCGGCCGCTCGCTGGATTTATGTCTGCGATGCTATTTTAATGCTGACACTGGAAACTGTTAAAAACATGTTAACACCAGGGAGAACCACAGAGCTGCATATATATGATTATATACTGTAAACATGTTTGCATTCCTTATGTTGATATTTATGTTACATGCTTAATGTATTCAAAGGAACAGATACTGGTAATTAAATTAATGTTAATGCAATTCCTTTTGGTCCCTGCGAGGCAATGTTAAAGGTTATACATGCATTTATATCTCTTTAATACACACTATTTACTTTCTTATTCTCAATTTCCTCTCTATTTTCTTGCTTGAAAAAAAAATAAAAATAGTGTGATCAGTTTGACAGATATTACAGTATGAGTTACGATAAGTGAAAAAGATGATTTTTGCGTCACAATATTAATTTTCACTGAAAATAAAATAAAATAAAATAAAATAATGATGATGAGTCATTTGTTGTGGTCTATACCAAACAATTATGTTTTCTTACATCTAGAGAAGATGATGTGTAAGTCAGAACATCTCTGCAGCACTACAGCACTTCATGCTGCTGTTTTGTTAACACATTTGTCCTTTATCAAAAAACTGCAGCTTCTACGATTCAGATACTGCTCTTAGCCATACTGTGATTTCAATAATATTGTGATTAATTGTGCAGCCCTACTTTAAACATGTTTGTAACCAATAATCACCTGCTTCTCAAGGTTAAGATAAGATAGCTGATATTTTTTTTTTTTTTTGAACAGAAGTTCATATAATCTGTCGTTTATGCACACCTGATGATAAAAAAGCTATGATATGTTGAGCAAAGATGGATGATTTAACATTCCACAGCTCTGACTGAACCGAATCTAACTGAGATCACTGTTACAAACAAAAACATGATTCTGACTCTTCAAATGTTCATTTACTTTTCCAAGAACTTAACAAATATACTTTGGCTTTAATAGAGAATATTGGCTTTAATAGAGAATATTCCCTTATGATTCAAATTAAATGCTTTGCATAATCTGCCAAATCCAATATTAATAATAGCCGATATTTCTTTGCTAATGTACGTTGATACCGATATAGCTGTGATAGGCAATATCAGCCCGATAATTTTTACCTGACATGATAGTTACCGTGCATCCCTCAGTTTGAATTCCTTATATTGATTATTTAATTAATAACTTAATGTTACAAGGGACGGATCCTGTTTTATATTATATTAGGTTAAAGCAACTCCCTTTGTCTCTGAAAGAACAATGTTCAAAGGATAAGTTCGGTATTTTGACACCTGACTTATTGTTAGATAAATTGGCCTCGAGCAGCTACAGACAATTTATGTGGAGCTTCGGAAGCCGTTTTCGAGCATTTAGATCCATCCACGGCTATTTTTTGCTTGCAATAGTAGGGACGGGCCAGAAATCGTAAGCCCCTAAAATAGACATTATCTTTGCGAAAATCTCATTTTCACTAAAGTTATAAATGAATGGCAGTGTGATCACCATGTTGCTCCAACTTCGTTTTATGGTCATCCGACGTTAGCAAGGATGGTACTTTTGTAAACGTCATAGACGTGCCCCGCTAGCACGCACTGCAATAGACTGCTGTTGTTGCTAAGTCTACACGCAACACGGCTATTTTCTGTGCAGCATGGACGGAATATATTTATTGATTAAAGTGTCTGACGAACTTTGAGTATAATGGATCCCGTTCGTTTAGTCAAAATACACGACAGGAGCTATTTGAAAGAGGATGGGCAAGGGAAAGAGCCGAAACAGTGGCAGAGAACACAAGCAACCAACTGCACGTCCACGAATGTGGGGCTAACTGGTGTGTTTTTTCAGGACATTGCAATGAGTTTCGCAGCAGATATGTCTAATTTAGGGTTCGATTTCTGCCCCGTTTCGCTACTAATGCATGAAAAAAAACCATCGGATGGGATCCAAATTGCTCGAAAACAGGCTTCGAGCTCCACCAAAATTTGTGCTCTAGTTTTGAGTCCTTCGAGCATATTTAATTCTTTAACAATAAGGACCATGTTAAAAAAACCGACTTAATCCTTTAAAGGCTATACATGTGTTTATGTCCCTCTGATACACACTGTTTACTTGGGATGATAACAATTAATCAGTGATCAATAGTTTGGTCATTATTAATAAGGATCTTATATAACAGATTATTTTCATGAGCAGTTTCCACATCTGATATTCAAGTATATGTGTTTAATATGTAGACCTTTACTTCCTTATATGTTATGTTAGGCTCTGTAATGCTGCCAGAGAATATGTTGTTGTGGAAATAAAGCTTTGTTTGAGGGCGCAAAAAACATATTTGGTATTGTTTGGTATAAGCAAAATTTCTATGTTCCTTTAAAAAAAATCAATTGATGGTTAATGTTATGACTGATTTAGAAAAATGCTTACAATTTGCAACTTTACTTTCTTGTTCTCAAATTCCTTCCCATGTACTTGTTTCCTGCTCCTTTCCCCATTAATGTCTTAAAATTTACAGTTATTACAGCACACACACACACACACACGTGATAACACAACACACCAACAGTCAGACCAGAGCGTCGCTGACCTCGGCCCGTCCGAGGCAGAGGGACGGACAGACAGACAGAAAGAGAGAGAGCGGCAGAGTGTATCTGCGTACCGATGGCGAGTTGGGGCAGAGTGCAGCCCAGCCGCTCCGCGATTGCCTGCAGCTCTTTCAACTTCGCCTGCTGACGCCGGCCCTCCTCGCTCAAGATCTTGTCCTTCAACCACTGGTAACCCTGTCGAAAACACAGCACACCTGCTCAAAAACACAGCCCTGCTCACACCGCTGCGCTGCAGCTCCCGTGTCACCAGGGCCTGTTTTTAAACAAGTGACTCTGTCTCCTGCTGTCAGGGAAACACAGCTACAACTACACTCACTGAGATGCTGAATTATTAGCTCATTATTATTATCATTACAGAGTTACAAACATGAGAGGAAGAAAAATTCTCAATTTAAACTGACTTTTACTGTACCTGTTGAAAACAGTACACTTTATATAATATCAAGTATCACAAATTATACCATAATGCTATTAGTAACAAGTTAGAAACCGGTAAGAATTATCACTGAGGTCAAGAGCTGAAATACCACAAACATCCACAGGCAACACTGAGCCACACAGCAAGCAACACATTCCACACATGTCACTTAAAGTACTGCACAACACCAACATGGAGAACTATGTAGTTTCATGAACCAGAAGAGGTCTAATCTACAGTGAATCACTGACACACAATCCACAGATACACAACATGCCACTCCACTACACAAACATGTCACTGCATTAAGTCAGGTGGTAATGGTCTTGGACTCTTTTTTGTTCAAATTCTGGATGAGAAAAAAAATTGGTTTTGACATAAAGTGTAATCTGTGGCTGCTCAAAGTGAAATATTCCTGTGGGTTTCAGAGTGCTCACTGAATTAAATCATTAAAACTGCTTCTCCTCCTCATTAATGTTCAGTTGTTATGGCTGTGTGGTTCCCTTAAGCTTAGAGGGAAACAAGTCTCTCATAAAATAATTCTAGGTCACACAAGAGTTGCTTGGAATAACATTGAACTGCTTCATGATTAATCTACCAGTTTAATTATTTAGTTTTAGTTTAAGAAATGTTGGTATCCATAATGTCAAATTAAAAACAAACATGTAAACAAGTATGTAAACATGCTGCGCTATGATTGTTCTGTGTGTATGCATTTTTGTGCACATGTTATCTGTGTGCTCATGTGCGTGCAGTAAAATGCATGAAGCTGACACCAGCTGGCAAACGGCGCCAAACAGCGCTGCTCGGGAGGAGGTACACAGTGCATGGCATCAACATGGCACTGAAAACACAGATATAAAACACACAGATATATGAGGTGTGCACAGAGTTACAGAACCTGAAAGACACAAACACACAATAAACAAACAAACAAACAACCGGCAAACCAGCAGGGAAACATGGCACAGTGACACCGGCACAGATGATCAGAGCGGGATAGAGACAGGAAACAGAAGCGAGCAAGGTTTGTCTACCTTCAGAGAGGCCCGTGAGTAGGGAGGCACCCTGCCATCATATTTCCCTGAGATGATCCCACAGGCCAGTGGTGACCACGTCATGGCCCCCACACCTGAGGACAAAAATATGTGATTATGATTAAAATCATCACAACACAGCTCACTTCCTCACAGAGATGTCGTTATTACGAAGCATCGCATTAGTTGATGCAGGACATGGATGTAAAATGCCCCAAAGCTGTCATCAGCTGATTGAGTCATTTCTAATCAGTCACACACCAATCACAGCCCATTCTCACAAAGAGACAGTTTATTTAAATACAACTCTCTCCTCGCTGATCTCAATGGTGCCACACACACGCTGCTGCTTCTGCTGGCAAAGCTTTGCTTCCTCCACCCCAGCCTCCACCTTTCCAGTTCAGAGTCCTAACATGGCTCAAAGGTTAAATAATATTTATGCTTTGATTTGGCCCACTCTTGTTTACCCACAGGGGTTTGCATTGCTCTCCCTGTTTTGGCTTAGCATACTGCTTTGCTAATCCAGGGGGCTTCAGCAACAAGCACAACTGTATTTCCATCTGCTGCAGTAAATGGTTAAATCTACAGTGAGATTGTTACTGAATGAACTGTATTTGAAAGAAAACCGTTCTTAGCAACATCAGATCCACAACTTCAAATCTGTTAGCGGTGGATTTCAAGATGAGTCTGTTTTTGCTGACTTGATAGTAGTGTCAGAAAGGACTTCTGTCTCCACTTCTTTCTGTTTGACAGTCAAGTCACAGATTGTTGATTGTATAATTTGTGTGACATTTGTTGAAATCTCATGCTTTGACACAGTGATATAAAATTCAGTTGAATCCAGAAACAACAACTGCACGTGTATGTGCTGTATATCACTTATCTTGTTTTCTGGCTTGTGGCAAGATAGCCTCATATTGACGATACTGACATAACTTCACACTACACAAAATACATACAAAAAAGTCTGTCCAAATAAATTTAGTAGTTTCTGACTGGAAGTGGAAAAAACAGTACATACCCCAATATTGTATCTCTTTAACCAAATCACACATTTTTAGGCTTTTTTTTTTTTTTTTAGGATCTCCTTTTGATAACTAATGTAATAATTAATAAAAAAAAAAATAAACTTTCACTTTCATTCACTGAACCTCCCCTGGGGAGGCCCATGCTCCACTATGAAAATCTATAATCTGTGTAAAGACATAGGTCCATTATTGCTCACCTATCTTGTGGAAGAGCTCAGGTAGCTGCACCTCCACCTTCTCTCTCTGGAACATGTGGTACTCAGCCTGCTCACAGATGGGAGGAATCTGGTTGAACTGTCGTGCCACTGAGTACGCTTCCTAAAGGAAACCATGGGAATAAAAAACAAAAAAAAAGGCTCATAAACAGTATGGTACAATGCTACACAGGTTTATAGTATAAAGAACATTTTGAATGTCCAACCCCCAAAAAGCTGTGATAATTTCCTGATTCTTTTTACATATACTCAAGTGAAAACAGTTCAAAGACAATATATTTAATGTTTTAAATAAATGCTTATTCTGAATTTTATGCAATATGTTTCACACAAGTTGGGACAGGGCCAACAGAAGACTAAAAAAAAGGGGGTAAAGCTCAAAAAACATCTGTTCGCATTGTAGTATCGTGACTGGGGGTTCACCACTTTGTAAAACACATGACACATGTAAAGGATATTACTATACAACGCCCCAACTTTTTTAGAATCAGGGTTGTAAGATACAGCAAGATCAGAAATAAATTTAAATATCTGTGATGGAAGGAAAAACCTCCTCCTCCTCAAGCTATGTTAAAAATTAAATTTGCCCTGTGTATATTCCTCCTTCTCACCATTATCTCCATCGGGCTCCAGCGGGATGTTCCCCAGTACATGGCCATGCCTTGATTTATCACATGGGTCATTGCTCGAACCGTTTCTGTAAGTAAAAATACACAAATATTAAAAACACTGTCAAAGCTGGAGTCACCATGTTGTTGTTTACAGAATAGTTTTCATTCTGTACACCACTCCATCGCTCAGACAATGTCTGGACTGCATATGTATCTGAGCTGCTAGTTCTTGATTATTACAAAAGATGTGCTTGTTATCATTTGCAATCCAAATGGACTGGGCCATTCGGGAGGAAGTGGAAAAGCTGATTATGTTAATCAGAATGGTGAGTGATTCATTCTGATGAGGGTGACATCTATTCATAACAAGGCACACTTGAATGACATTCATGTAAAAATCCTCAAGAATCTGTTGTTTTTTTTGATCTGCAACATGCTACAGGGGAACATAAAAAGAGCCCAGAGGAAGAAGAAGAATTTGCACCAGATCAGTTCTTTATTTACAGACAAAGTGTCTTCACAAGGTTTACCAACTCAGTTTATGTATTTTAAGCACAGTGTTAAGAATATATATATGTTCTATAAAATGAAAAGTACATCAGGGATTAGGTTTTTTCCACTAATGTGCTGACCAGGCTTGACTGAATGTTACACAGATTAATCTCATGTTATTCTGTCTACACATCACTATATTTAATCTAAAGCCATCAGATAAGGAATTTCATTTTACAGCCATATCTGACCCTGTGAGACCACAAATATAATCTCACATTACCCAACTTTAATTTCCGTCTTTAGAGACGATTCGCTTCATTCCACCGCCGGCCCAAATATCAAGCATCACATCAATAATAGGGGTGTCCCAGACAAGATCAGGAGCCCCAAAGTGCAATAAAACCAGGGCGCGTCGACCCTCAATAATCCTCCATCCATCCATCTATTCACCTTGCTGATGTGCCATTTCTGAAAAGTCTGTTGAACAACCAAATCTTCCCTCCTATCATCCACTGTAGTGGTTGTTGTGCTTAAGAGGGTTTTTCTGTAAACTGACAGAACAGCAGCTCAGCTCCTCTTCACCCTGTGTTGCTGCCCTTCAGCTACTGCCAGAATAAAACATACCAGATGGTCGAACTACTGTGGGTTTGAAGACATAAACTCAAATCTGTCCATGTGAACTGTGTGCAATCTTTAAAGGGCAGATGGGCAAAAGAATTGCCTCGACTTTTACGTCAGATAACACCAGCTATGTCTGACTAACAAGACACTGAAGTATTGTGAAAGAGCCGGAGCCGGTGAAGCATCAAACTGAAGGCAGAAGGCGACCTCTGACCGAACTCTAACCCAAAGGGGAACTCTGACATGGGGAGCAGATGCATACTGTGAGACCAACTGAGCCCACACACAGTTAGCACTCTGCCATTTAAAGGTCTCCAGCATCAGTATCTATCCTCATTCTGACTGTGGAGGTGGAAGCACCAGGACAACATGCAGCATTTAAAAATAGATATTTCTGTTACAAGAGGTTTGTATATTTGAGTCTTCATGTTGCTGTAGTCATAGAGACAGAAGAGAGGTGTGTTTTTTTATGTGCAACATAACAAAACATGAAGAAAACATGGTTAAATGCATGAGACTGTAAAAAAAAATGGGTGACAATTCAAAAGCAATAAATGTTTAAGGGGATAGCTTGTCTTATTTGATGTGGGGTTGTATTTCCCACTTTCTGATTGTCAGTATATTACCTACAGTAGATGGCAGTTGGCAGGCCCCCGGTTTGGAGAGGCAGAGAGGGCTACCAGAACGGAAGCTAAGCTATGTAGTTCTGTGGACAGGGTGGGCAGCAAAACATATTTTAGACACTTAAAAGAAAAAAAAAATCAACATCAGTTTACATGTATGATATATTTAAAATATTTCCCCGACTTTGCTTTGCTGTCAGACATTGTCAGATGTCAGAATATTGCTCTATTCAAACCAACCAAACTCCATCGGTAAAATTAGTCATTTTAGCTCACATGAACATGGGAGTTGCAGGTCTACCACTGCCTCATTCTGTTAGTTTGTTTAAGTTTTTGTGTAATTTCGGTGAATCTGAACTATCCTTTTAAAACACTATTACACAAACCGATCAAGGCAGCAGAAGACCAGCAAATTCCACGCTCATGCAAGTTAAAATGACTGATTTCACTTATGGAGTCTGGTTGGTTTGGAGAAAGTGATATTTGGCTTATGTAACGGCAGTTTCCTGACGGAAAAGGCTGCCTGATGGTGAGGTAAAGCAGTGAAAATATTCTAAATATATTGCACACTTAAACAAATATTGATTTTTTTTTAGGGCAGCCTTTTTCAAGTCACTAAAATATATTTCCCAGCTGACCCTTTCCACAGCAGTACATTGTTTAGTTTCTGTGCTGGCAAACCTTTTTGTTTCTCCAAACCGGGGGTGTCCCAGCATTGCTATCTACTGTAGGTAATCCGCTGACGTTAGACAAGCACCTCATACAACTGCACACAAAACAATTTGAACTACCCCTTTAACTAAAAGACAATAGAAAAATTACCTTCCATCGGTGTATTAGGGTCCGGTCTGTTCGCAAAAACCACATCCACATAGTCTAACTGCAGTCTTTCTAGAGAGGCCTTTAAACCTAGAAATAAGCACCACAGTTAGTAAGTAATAGTGAACTTCTCTTGTGCTAAATCATTAGGTTCTTCATAAATACCCAATCTATATATACTGCTAAATAATTAATGCAGAGGATTCTCAAAATATTTATTTTCACAGGGTTATTGTGCCCATAAGTTTCTTGGCAACTCCAATAACCCCAAGAGTGTGTCAATTATTAAAAATGCAGCTTTGATTCCCTAAAGCCAAAGCAACTAATTAAGGAGTATTTTGTTGTTTCAGTGTCAGCATTTAATCCCATAATCTGCAGCTTTGCTACTTACCTTCTATAATGTGTTTTCGGGATAAACCTCTTTCAGTCTCCGCTCTGCAAAAAAACAAAAAAAGAAAATAGACCTTACGTTGTAAACAATTACTTGAAATATGACAGGAACTGCCCCTCTACCGTAATATAATATCACATATCCTTTGTGAAATACGATCTAATAAATGTTTCACCTTTACTGAAAGTACCTGACAACAGATCGGTTTGGATGACACATGATCCCATTACCAGGAGCATCAAACATGTCTGGAAAAATTATACAGCAGGATCGTTTCTCATGTGAACACGCAAGCTTAGTCAAAGAAGCAGCCAGATGAAACTTACTTTCCACCCCAGAAGATCTTTGTTGTTATCACCAAACTTGAGCGTCTGAAAAACAAAAAATGAAAGCACATCTCTTAAAACACCTGCCAAACACTGAGAATTATAGCTCATACTGTATATTGGAGCTGGTGATATCTAACAGCTACATAAACCTTATATTATATGTATTAACAGCTCGGATGAAAAGCCTCTTCATCCTTTGGGTAATCATGTATTTCTATCCTATTCTTTTCAATGTCACACACACCCACATCCCACAATACGTGTGACTGTGCCAGAACTTGGCCAGCTCCAGTGAATGAGTGTTGTAGGCGTATAACCTGACAGAGCTATACAAATGCCAATCCAGGGCCGACAAAGTAGAAGACAAGGCACTAGAAGTTCATCCATTATTCAGCATCTTTGAGGAGGGACACAGGAGTGTGGGCATGGCATGGCTACCCGCATGAATCTTTCATCTCCCTACCTTACCGTTCCAGTTCATAACACACAGCCTCCCAATATGTGCGAGGAAGGAGATGATACAAGATTAGGGGAAGCTGGCTGGAACGGAAATTAAAACCCACCAAACTCAATTTAAGTGTGCCTCATACCTCCATCCTTTCTTCTTTATGATGTTTCCAAGCACCACCTCTGCCCTGCGAAGAGAAGGTACGATTAAATAAAGATTAAGTCTTAAAATGATAAGAGAGTTTAGACCTGGCTGTCTGATGAAGTCCTAAAATGAAAGCAAGCAGCCCAACTCTGAAAACATATGGTACTGTATAATGTATAAGAGGGCTTTCATTGGAAAGAGCACCTGTTTAGGACTAGTGAGAGTGAACTGGCTGCCAGGTCAGAGTCAGCAGGCCTGGGCCCAGCTGTGGTGTGAAGTCACCACCATGTCACTCATTAGCAGCCACAGGGGTGCTAATGAGTGACATTACAATCGACATGGGGCTCATTAGGACTGGGCAGAAACCAGTCAGTAGCATGTCTCTCCAGTCCTCTCACTCTGACAAATCTGTAACAGCAGTTTGACATAAACTGTATCTGGATGCTCCTCAGAGGTAAAAAAAAAAAGAAAAAAAAGAAAAGAAAACAACTGTGGTTTGTTTTAGATTCATCTTGTGTACACTGATGAATGAAGCTAGCTGCTCCAATCGATGCAGTTTTCAAATAAATTATGTTTTGTTGCCAAGTGTCAAAAGTGTGTTATAAACTACAAGGACTATAATTTATCTCACCTATGAGGCAGCATATTCGGGTTGCTGCCAGTGCTGGTGTGTCTGTGTTGAGTGGTGAGACAGTCTGACATGTGGCTGTGGACCAGACCAGACTGAGAGACTATCATAGCTGTAAAAATGTCAGTTAGTTGGATTGCTGAGTGAAACACTGTTGTAGGAAAATTCCAGTATTTTTCCACTCAAATATTTTTTTAATTGTGGCACCATAACTGGCTAATATGGATAAGCAGCATCTATGTTGATAATCAAGGAAATATTTATGACATTTTAAAGCAAAACTACCAAATATTCAATAGTTTCAGCTATTGCACTCAATCATAAAATGATCATGATATGCCATCATATCAAACATGCTAAGTTGAAATACTCGCTTCTCTAATTCCAATGTGGAAGATTTTTGTTTGGCCATGCTGCCCATTTTACAGGTATTCACCTTACACAGAGCTAAAATTAATGCAGAACGAGAGTCATAAGAAATCATTAAAAGTATTTAAAAGGAGTATATGTTTATAACAGCCTGCCTGAGTCCCCAGACTTAAACCTCTTTAATATATCGTCTATGGCTTCCACTCGCCATATGGACTGCAATCCTCATTTTTTAATTCTAGAGTGTTACATATTTCACATTCAAATGTGAGGATTTCTGCTTTTCTCTGTCTTTTGTGATAGTAAACTGGATATCTTTGGGTTTTAGATTGTTGGTTAGACAAAACATTCAATTTCAAGATGCCACCTTGGACTCTGTTGGAAATTATGACAAACTATTAATTGAGAAAATTATCCTCAGATTAATCAATAATTAAATTAATGGTTAGATGCAGCCCTAGTTTGGTCAGCGGGCAATGATAATCCCTGCCTGCTGCTCCTGAAACGAACTGATAACCAGAGTGACACACTGTAATGTGACTTCACTGCACATATGGTTATCGTCCATCTCCCTTTTCTGCCTGATGTTTCATGCAAAAAGCTTTAATTGTGAAAGCATTTCTAAATTTTGTTTTGAAAAATGCTGTATAAATAAATATTTACTTACTTAAACATTTCACACCCTCATCTCTCTCCAACTTCACCTTGTATTTTGTCTTAATCTTTATTTTCCCTGTCAGAATGAGTTATTAAATAATTAATTATCCTCTGTATGTGATTCTTCACACATTTTGCTGTGTCATGCTGTAAACTGCAAACAGGCAGATGATCTTATTGGTGCTGTGAGGTTGATTTCAGCCACTCTGCCTACCTGGCCCTATTTAGGTATATACTGTGTTTGTCACTGCCAACCCTTTGCAGGTACCCATATATTGATGTATGGATTGACTAGGGCTGCATAATATGGTATTACTGTTATATTATTTTGGCAGATATTGTAATTGATGTATGATTCATGATAAGAGGGGATGGTCATTTTTGCACCACATGTTTCATTTTCACTGAAAAAAAAAGAAAAAAGAAAATCATGATCATGTGACATTTGTTTGGGTCTGTGCCAAACAAACATGTTTTCTTACATTTGAAGAACAAGATTTAAAGGCCAGGGCTTCTCTGCAGTGCTACAGTACTTTGTTGTAATGCTATTTTGTCACTTTTTTTTTTACTTAATTGCTTCTGGGATTTGGATGTTGCACTTGTCCATAGTGCCATTTCCATGATATTTCAATTAACTGCGCAGCCCTAGTATGGATCCTGGTAAAGGGTAAGTAAGGAAGTATTCAAAAATATATGAATATTACTTTTTTATCCAGAGGACATTGTGTGAGCGTGCATATGTGTTTTTATTGTTTATAATGTTCCTCTTTTGTTTGTCACTTATTAAAAAGGTCAAATGATAAAATATTAATACTCCCCCAAATCTTTTTTCTTCCTACTGTTTCTGTGTGCCTGGTATCAATTGCTGATCCAACAAGCAGCATGAGTACAGTAGGTGCTGCACTACTACTGGCTGTTTCAGACCCTGCCAGCTGGACCAACACCTTCTTAAACAACGAGCACTCAAGCACTCCCCTGAGAGTGACAACGTGTGTTTGTGTACATAATAGTGTGTGTACGCGTGTGTGTTGATGGCAAACACACAGAGTGCACTGTATGTTGCTCCTCTGAAATGTGAGTAATTTGAGAGCCCAAACATAAGGTACAGTGTGCCTTGAGCAGGTCGACTTTCTTCATCCATCCACTAATTAGGTCTGTATTCCAGTGCAGAGTCAATGTTATGACTTACGGCAGAAGCCAATGACATAATCCTGCATTATTCATGGATATATAATATTTGATTACTTTCAGATTTCTCTGTAATTATGCATACAATTTGTCAGACAATACCATGCAATTATTATGCATCTAGAGCAAACTGTCTAAGCCTGAAAGAAAACGAAGAAGGAATTGCTGTTCTGCCAATTACTTGCATACTTTTAAACGCTTTGACGCCATATGTGTTGGCTGATAACAGCAGTTACATGGGATGAGCAGAACGTGTTTATTTGTGCAATTACACATATTTATTTATACATTTCTGAGCAACACTGGCCTACATATTGGGATATGCCAGTTAAGAATCACCATCAATGTCTAAATATTTCTGTGCTGAATGTTTGTTTTGCTCTGTTTTGTAGGGCTAAGCCAGGACAAACACACCAAACAAACAGCCAACAACTGCCAAGCACTGCGAGTGAGCAGGGTGAGGAGTGTGAGCACAGCTTACAAACCTCGTTTATCTGTCCAAGCTCACAACACAGAAATCAACATTGCAGCAGACTGATTGTACAGCCACCAACACCACTTCACGTCCTCTGAGTCTGACTGATGAAGGAATTGCAGTAAGCCAGAACCGGGGACTTGACATGAAAGCATTTTCCCCATTCTGATGTGTGGAGTGCGTGATTTGTTCTATGCCTGTGTATGTGTGTAATATAAGCTCCTGGAAGCTGTCAGGATTAACACCTGTGCAACACATACCGAGCTGTGTGACATGCTGTCACTGACGTTTGCAAGTGCCTAACAGATTTGCCCTTTCTGTCGAACTGTGGTTTGTTTTATGGTAGCAGTGTGGTGATCAAAGTCAGAGTTGGTAATACTGCTGTGTCAAAGATCAACTTTTTCTGGACACATCAAGACAACAAGGCTTGAACAGCAGATTGTTGAAGTTCTGCAGAGCAATGAAGCATGTCATGATGACGTCTGGCAGACAACAGCTGCTGAGGCATTGGAAGAGAAATGAGGAAAACCACAGAGACCTACTGCATGTTTCTTGTCTTTTTGTTTTCTTTCGCTTTTTTTTTTTCTGCCACTCTGATGCATCTCCCCAAACATAATGGCAACACTAGAATATTCTTGAGAGGATTAAAAAAAGGGACTTGGTGCGGTTAATCAGAGATACTGTTTGCAAAGGATAATCCCTTAGATTATTTCAAAGCACCCAAGTTACTACAAAGCCAGATTAATCCACGCTGGAAGTTAAACCATCACTACAAAAAACATATAAGGCAATACAAGGCTGCTTTCTGAGGTTAAAAATATCTCATTGGCTTGTCCTGTATATTTAGACCCTCATGAATGTTACTGCAATAATGACAATCATGATGACCTGATGTCAGGTCTAAGATCAAGGACAGAGACATTAATCTGCCATGTCCTGTAACAGGTCTCAGGAACTATTTTCTCATGACAAAATAGTCCCAGTGGAAACTGTTGACAGTGATGTTTGTGGATCGTGCTGTAGCAAGAACGTTGTTTCTCATAAGACACATTATTACTGATGAATTTTTTAGGATGTTTGTGTGTATATGGGTAAACTGACCTTTTAAAGGGATAGTTCAGATATTTTTGAAGAGGGGTTGCATGAGGTACTTATCAATATTTGGCTTATATAACAGTAATTTCCTGTCAGAAAATTATGTGTGACAACAAAGTAAAGTTGTGAAAATATTCCAAACATACATATATAAATTAATTTGGCATCCTTTACATGGCTAAAATACGTATTGTTAGTGACCCGGTGCACAGCAGTACTGCTGGTACTTGTCTGTGCTTCTCCGAGCTAGGAGCATGTTGAATGGCTGCTACTACTGTACGGAATACACTGACTATTCATACGTACTTCATTGAACCCCACTTCAAATAATCTGGACTATCCCTTTAAGTATCAGAGTCTTACCATGAGTCTAGGCACTTGCACTGGACACTCAGGCAAAGCAAACTATAATCTCTACATGGTTCTTTTATGATTAATCACATGTGAGCAACTTGGTAATATTTGGTGCTCTTGCTCACTGCTATGTGACCTACGGCACAGGATATACTCACTTTCCAGCAGCGTAGACCTCCGCTGTGTCAAACAGATTGATGCCGTTTTCATAGGCCAGAGTCATCAGCTGCTCTGCCATCTGTTGAGAGCGCAGGGGGGAAGGAACAGAGAGGGGAGAGGGTGGGGTGAGAGACCACAGAGATGTGAGGTGTTAGAACTTTTTAATTATTAAACTTCCTTCAAAAGACTATAGATATCTTCCTATAATGTGTGTTTATTCTGTGGCTGTTGACTCCTTCTGGCAGTATGTTTTCACTGTACATAAAAATAGGCTTCTTGAGCAACCCCGGATACAGCAGATCGTATGGAGGGTCTCTATTCCCAAGCTTTGACTGATGGAAGATGACAGAATCCATCTGCTCTCACCTCATCCGTTATCTGTCCGCCGAATGTCACCCATGTTCCTACAGAGGATGACAGGGAAGGTGGTCTCAGGGTGTAAATACATAAACACACAAGTGCACACAGATAGCAAGGATACTGTATGTGTTCTGCACAAGTGATACTGTACATGGTGGACAAGACACAATAGCTATCCAAGAAAAAAGCAGTTTGGATAATATATTTGAGCCATTTTATAACTTCTGCAAAGTCAGTGGAACACTAAGAGTGGTTTATACCAAAAAATAATACCTTAATCTAAGATTAGTTCTAATCAGATTTTAGCAAAACTAGGTTTAAAATAAGTGAATCCAGATTTAAAATAAAGCAAAGCTTTGTCGCACGATTAAAAATCCATCTCAGTTAAGTAAATCCAAGTTTATTGATTGTATTGTACGAACCAAAATCGAGTTGATCAATATGGAGATGCTTGCTTACCCAAATTAAAAATAGAAAAATAAATCACATAATAAATTTGTGTGCTGTCAGGACAAAGTAATTATGAAAGATGGGGCAAAACTGTTAAATTTGGTTGCTTTGTATTCCTTAGCAAAATGTTACATTGTTTGCTAGCTAGCTAAAAAGTTCAGAAAAGGTTACACTGTTTACCAGCTAGCTAAAAAGTTATTATTAGCCAATATGGCCAAATAATAAACAATTAAAAACAGACTCCAGCACAATAAGGAAAGAAGAGATTGTCTGGCAGCAATTTGTTTTAATAGATCAACTGGAGTGAATGAAAGAAGAGACGCATAATTAAACTCAGTTGGGTTGAGTCCGTCCCTTAACTTTCTTTGATGTACTTTTTTCTTGATCCATCTCAAAAAGACAGCCATTTTAAAAGTTAAACCTTATCAGGCATAAGTTTAAAGTTAATAATGGATCACATTTTAAATTGAAGTTTAAAGTTTAATGAGTAAAAAATAAACTGAGGTTTAAAGAGAGGTTTACATTTAATCTTTCTGACTTCTAAACTAGTTTAAAAGTTTGGTACAATTTAATTTAAAGTTAAACCATGAATCAGATTTAAAATTCAAACTTTGTTGGTTTAAAGATAAAGGACTGTGGGGTTATGAGTTTCCCTCACAAATCTGTTATACAAAGTCTCTGGGGTGCGGCAAACTCCTCAATGTGTCTAATGATCCAAGAGGCTCTTACCTAATCCAAGGCAGGACACCCGCAGGCCCGACTTCCCAAGGTTTCTGTCAAAACAGAGAGAATTACATTAACACTAATGCAGCACTGATGTGGCAGTGATTTGTGATATTTTGCACTCTGACGGTGGCTATGATCATTACAGAAGGACTTTAAAAGTCATTTTCACCTTGATGGATTGATTGATGAATAAATTAATAAATAAACAACCCTATACTGTAACTCATCTGTAATGTCAGAAAAGTCTGTTCTTAAGGTTCTTACGGCAGTGGAAGCTTACAGCAATCACGGGAGCTGAGAAGAACAGGGCTTTGTATGGATTTGAAGCCAGTCTGCATCTACTGCAGCACTGACACATGTAGATTGGATGGGTAAGGAAGGACAGTTACACGTGTGCTGCTGACAATGAGAATGTGTGTGTGTTTCTGTGTGTTCTGTTCTGTGTGTGCGTGCAGTGAAATGTCAGGGGAAAGTCAGAGAGAGGAAGTGGGTCTTAAGCAGGCCCACCATGACATCCACTGAAATTTCTCGCAGCACACCAGGATCCCTCAGTCGCCATCTGACTAAAATCCCTCACAGCAACGTGGAAGCTCGACTATTCACAACAACATGCTCCTAAAGCTGCGCTCTCTGAGCCTATCACAGCCCAGACAGACCCCTGTGCTGACAATCACAGCTTTGGTCGGGTCTTTGATTCTTTTGTGCAAGCTTTTAAACGTTAAGACGTTTGTGGTTCCTGCTTAAAATGCAACATCAAACTGAAATAACTGATATGGTTGAATTTGCAGTTATATCTTAATTTTCAGGTGTGTCTGAAACACACATAAACAAACTGAACACTACACAATATATACAGCTTGTTTGCCTTTTTTGCACAAACTATTTATACTATTCCATACTGTTTTTATACTGCACACACTGTTTTATACTGTCTTTAGCACAACTGTTTATCACCTTGTCTACTTCAGTCATTTGGTGTTTTTGTTACTGGACTTCAGTGCAGCATTTGATACCATAGATCACTGATTCCTAAAGTGTGGGCCAGGGCCCACTGATGGCCCATGAAGGCCCTGCAGGTGGACCTTGAGAGGTCATGAAAAATAAATAAAACTTTTTAGTCAGTTTCAATTTTAATGTTTGAAATTACCATAAAATAGTATAATATAATTATATATAATTTAAACTGTTATATGATTAATCAAAAAAGTGATCAGAACTAACAAAACAAAGGAATTGGATTTAATATACTAGTTATTCTTTATTTATCTCTGTCTTTATCTAGTTTAAAAGGTGTTACAATGTATTATGACTGTACTACACAGAATGCATCTTATATCTCGTCACTGGTACAATTAGTCTTGTGTGTTGATCAGCATAAAGGTTTGTGTGGGCTGCTGAAGACTTTTAGATTTCAAATGGGGCCATGGCATTCGCAAGTCTGAGAATGGCTACCACAGATCAGAGCGTACTCCTAGATTACCTTCAAAGCCAATTTAGCATCCGTGGCCTGGCTCTTGCTTCATTAAAGTTCTACTTTTCTGAAAGAACACATTGTGTTTCCTACAGTAATAATGCATCAATATTTACTGATGTGAAATATGGAGTACTTCAGGGCTCTGTCTTGGCCCTTTACTTTTCTCTCTCTGTTACCCCTTAGCCAAATCATTCACATTTCTGAAATGAATGTCCACTGCTACGAAGACTATACAAAGCTGTCTGTGCTTGTAAAGGCTGTTTGTTGGCGGTAAAATAGGATGTCATGCAATTTCCTGCTCCTAAATTCTGATAAAACAGATGCTGGTCATTGACCCTATTCAACGTGGACACCAGTTTGACCAAGTAACAGTAACTCTCAATAACTGCATGATTTCTTGAAGTCAAATTGCCAAGAATTTTGGTGTTCTTGGTGTTTATTCCAACCCTGTCTTTTGGCCAAAAGACACATCTTTGTTTCATCCAGACTTGATTACTGTAATGTTTTGTTGTCTGCTCTGCCGCATGCTAGTACTAAAAGACTTCATATGGTTCGGAATGCTGAAAATTAGATTATATTAAACCAATCTTAGCTTCACTTTATTGGCTTCCTGTTCATGTCAGATCAAACTTGTCATCTTGTTGTTTCTGTCATTCTGTTTTTTATGTAGAAAACTTAAGTCTCTAATATATTTGTAAATAGAAAAAAAAAAAAAAACAAAAAAAAAAACGGTGCCAGGTAGAGAGACACAGCAAACTAATAATTTCATTGAACTGATAACTGGTTTATTTCTTCATATGTCAATAAAGCCTTTGAATTGTGAAGTGCTCAGCGCTTAATAGTTCCGTCTCTTCAGATATCACTGATCTAAGAAATGATTAAACATACAAAATGGAAGTGTGCTACTTCTGGTCAACCTCCTTGAGGAGATAAGCTGGCAGTGTAAAGAGATAAAAGAAATGTGGCATGAGAGATGATGTAACATGTGCAGGAGTCAAAGTGAGCGTGTGGGAGGATATCTAATTTATTTTTATAAGACTGCCTGTATAGAAATACAGTGAAAAGGAGTAGAGAGGGAGACAGAGGATAGGTGTGTGGCGTGTGTGAGTGCAGATGTGCGTGTTATATGCCTGCGCTTGTGACTGCATGTGTGAGTGGGACTGTGTGTGTGTGTGGGTGATTTGTGAAGCCATGATAAGATTGCTGAATTGCTGCGGTGACTAACAAAACACTTCTTTCAATGTGGTCTGAACACCAAGTCCAAAAGACACTGACTAAACCATTTAAAATAAATATGGAAATCTCGACAGTATCACATCCCTCCTAAGTAGGCTAAGTGGGCTACATTTGTGTTGTAGTCAAACAACAAAAAAAGCTTTTCAAATCCTTTAAGTTTCTTTTTGATGTATCTTAGTATACAGTACCATCTATTTTGGAAGAGTTAATCCAGTTAAATGTTCACTACATCATCCAGCGTCATTAGTTCCACTCTTTTACTTCACTGAACCACCGTGGATGCTTGCAGTCTCTCATTTATATTCTTTGTATTCTAACTCAAGATATTTCACAGCTAAGAATCAACATTTTACTGAGCCATCAGGGGTTTCAGTGTGTTCAAGCGATATTGAAAAATAATGAAATCACATTCAGTTTGTTCAGTATAGTATAGCATTTTTGTCAAACTTATTTCCTTCACGCAGCCTCATTAAAAAGATCTTATTTGGTCAGTGAGGTCTGTAATCGTGTTACAGTTTGAATCCGAGAGCCTTGTGACGTCATGTATAGGAGTTATAGGAGGACTTATAAGCGAACACAGTCAGTCGTGAGGGAGAGGGGTGAGTGATAAGAGAATCTAGAGGGACCACGTGCCCTTACGGTGCACCACAGTGACAAGGTTAACACAAGTCCCCTCTGGCAAACCACTGGAGCTGATCTACAATTAACTGCCTCTTAATTGCATGAGTAAAATACCCCCTCGGGGGTGCTGCTGCTCGGCATCATGAACAGAGATAACAGGCACCAAAAGCAGCTTACTGACTGAAATTGTTAGTGAAGCATGTTTTTAATGATGGACTGGAAGATTTGTTCAATGGTAGGACAAATTATTTCTTCGCTCAAAATTCTGCTCGACTTCATCCTACTTTACAGGGTTCCTACACATTTTCCATCTCAAAATTCCATACTTTTCCACACTCAAATTTCCAGATTTCTCAGTATATTTTTTTCAAGACCTAGCTTTCTTTACTCATTTGGAATCCTTAGCCAGGCTTTATATTTGGATATGGATTATGATATGATTTCCTTACACAGAAAAGTCAATTTATTTTTTGAAGACTACATCACTGCATAACCCATAAGCAGGGCTTTCCACAGGGATATGGAGTAGCCAACCAGTGAGGAAAAAGTAGCTAGCTACAGTAGGAAGTTCTGGGGGGGCAACCCTCCTCAGAGAACAGGTTTGCCTGTAGAAGCCCAAATTTGATGGACTCTGGCACATTCTAATGCCACTATTCTATCATATACACTGATCTTAATTAATGCACATTTTAATGAGTTTGTCCTCCTGATTGCAAACAAATAATGAATTACTGTACAGGAGAATTTGGCTTCTTGTGTGATTAGTTTGCATAATTGGTCAATGACAAAATACAAAGGTGTTCTAGGACATTTTTAACTGTAAATTACAGTGTGAGGCTGAGGCATAGCTTACATTTGTCTCATGTAAAGTGTCTGTTACTTTGACAATATTGCCCATTTTAGAGATTGTAAATCATACATCATACAAAGTATCTTACAGATGTTTCTGCTGTAAAAAGTGCAACGTTTTAAAGAAGATAATTCATTCATTTGTTAGAAAACGCAGCATCCCAAGTGTATTTTATGAAACAGAATAGCCAAAATAGTCTGGAAACAAATATTTTTCCATACTCTCATTTCTTTTTTTCCCCCCAAATTTATCCAGATCAAGAAATTACTAGAAATAAAATTCCCATAGGAACCCTGGCTTTATCTCGAGGGCATTTGAAAGATGAGGAACCCTGGCTGTAGAAGAGTTTGTGTGTAGAAGAGTTTGTGTGTACAATGTTCCTGTACATACAGCACTGAGTCTGTTTCAAGCCTTGCATTATTCTAAATTTAAACGCCTAATGTGATTAAATGATTCTGTGTTACTTAATATGCTAATACATGGTGCACAAGCATGTTCAGCAAATGGGATGCATAGTAAACCTGTCTAATTAGATAAACTAGCAGCAACTGTATACACATGCTTCTAGAGTTGCAGCATTTTTATCCGTGCGTGTTGCGGCTTATCACAAAGACAAGCTTACTGTGTAAGTGTTGCATAAGCATGCTTTAACCATGAATACTGCGCATACTGAACAGTACCAGTACATTTAACTTAAGCACTTCCCCAAACCTAAAAATAAGTAACAAGGATATCAGAATACATGCCTCTGCCCTTGCCATTGTTCTCATTGTAAGGATGTCCCTTTGTCAGCACATTGTTGTGTTCAATATTTTACTAGACCAGCCTTGAATACTGCATCGTGCGTTGCTGCGATGACCCTCTGCCAGAGCCTATAAGTAAGCAGGGGTCAGGTTCCCGCTGAGCCTCAGCAGACATGAACCACAACAGTAAAGTCATCTCTCTCACATCCTCCTCAATAATGAAGGAGACAGGTACAGTACAGGACAGCAACACCACTGCAGCCGCAGGGAACAAAGCCGGATGAGATTGGACAGGACATGTAGAGACCATAGCACATGTCCAGTAGGGTTGTTTACTTTGAAATACTAGGTAGCCTTTCTCCCAGGTTTCTATTAACATGATCCCATCATCCTAGAGCCCATGTGGACAAGATAAGGGTTTACATTTTGGTATGTTGTTTATTTGATTAAGAGTGGCTTGGAGATCTAGTTGGAGCTTGTTCTCACGCAGGTCGGAATCCTGCATGTCTGAATCAATCACTGAGCTCTGCTGCTGACCTTGGCAGCCACTGATGGAAGGTGACCTGTGGAAGATGTTTTTGTCCCATCAAGGTCAACGTAAGGCAGAGAAATATCAGAGGTCATTTTCTTTCAGTCATTTATTATTAATTATTAGATTGTTGATTATTGGACTGTTGTCTCTAGAAGACAAATATGGAACAGAAAAAAGAAAGATGTGTAATAGTGGGACATTAACCGCAACAGAAATTTTGCACAGATTAAAATGAGTAGGTGATAATACTCTTATTGTCATTCTGAATGGACAGCAACTCACTGCCAAGCGGTGGTAGCTGAGCCATTGTACTGTACCTCTATTCTTGTCTATTGATAATGACTGCTAAGCACTGCTAACGGCATGATTCACAAATCCAAAGTAAACAGTGACAAACATAATACTAACCAAACAAAGACAAATATTCAAGGACAGATAAACAGCGAGCACCATTAATCGTCTTTGATACGTGGCACATGCACAGCACTTAGGGAAACTTAAGTCTCACTGATAAATAACCAACAAAAACCACATGGTCATGCCTATAGTTGACAAATAGCAAAAGCAAACTGAGTTTTAAAATGAATGTGAGAGCCGTTCTGACACAATACCCAACTCTTGTAACTTTCCAGTAAGCCAGAAAGAAAAAAATGGGTGTAATTATTGATGTGTCATCATTTCCCAAGACTGATACACACTCCTCCATTGGGCCAATCAATGAACTTGAAATTAACATTGCAGTCACCCCTTCAGAGCAATCAATGCAATTTTAAAAATGCCTCAAAGCAACACAATGTCACAATAACATGCGTCTTTCCTTCAAGATGTGTGATACTACAGTCAGGGTTGTCTTGATTCATTGAGTGGAACATCAGAGGTGTCAATAACAGGGAGAAAACAATCATATAATCTAATTTTGCTCTAGAACTGTAATATAAAACGTGTTATGAGGTCAAAAACAAATTTGTTGTCATCACATTGACAGAAATTAACCAATTAAGCTGTTGTGATCATCACAAGAATAAACTTCTTCATATCATCTACCACTATGTGGGATGAGAGGCAGCAAAGGATCCAGGTTGGAACTGATCGGGGCTGCTGCAGAGGACTCACAGCCCTGCCTCAGTACATGGGGTACACACTGTACCAAGTGAGCTAACAGGCCATCGCCCTCTAACTTATTACCTGAAAAGCAGAAAATCTAACTATCAGATTAGAGCCACCTGAGAAGGACTGTTATGAATGTGGGAGCAGATCTTCAAATCTTTCCTGATTAAAAGCTCTGTACCAATGCATACTGGTTATACTGAGCACCAGGACGGACTACAAGCATGAAGCCTGCAGACTGAGTGGGAGAGAGGACTTATAGCCAATGTGAAGTCACTCAACAGAACAGGACAGGACAGGACAGGACAGGGTGATGAATGAGGAAACAAGGTCACAGTGCTGTACAGAAGAACGTGTTGAGAGATATGTTCACCGAGCAGAACTATTAATACTACCACACTCGTGGCTTCAACTTCAGAAAAACACAGACGGAATGCCACTCGCTCGTGTTGGCTGCAGGTGGTTTCCTCGTCCATTCAGGTTTATGCAACATTCATTCCACTTAAAGGAGGGTGCAGAGGGACGACGCAACAATGGAGAACTTCGACATTGGATTAAAAATGTCCTGACTAAGCGATAAGAAAGTAAGCGAGCCAATTTGCTCTGGAAAGCTGCTTACACACATTAACTATGATTAAAAGAACAGTTCATCCAGAGGTTACAATTCATCCATCATCTGCTTCTCTGTATCAGCTGAACCTTAAGAGTGTAGCATGCCTGCCATACTTATCCAATTATCTTCACCTCTTTGATATAAAACATGAATGATGATGTGCTTCATTGTGGACATCCTACAGCATTCTACCATAAGGCTTTGCTCACTCGCTGCCAGCTGAATGACCTTCTTTGTAACTCAAAACAAAAAACTCAACTCTTGTTTCATATAAAGCCCAAGATGGATTTGCGGGGGTGAGTTGAAACTGGATAAAGACTTTTTCCTGAGTTAAACTGTTGTTTTGGAAGAATAGTTGGACATTTTGGGAAATAAATTAATCCATTTTCTTGCCAAGAGTTGGATGAGAAAATCGAAGGAAGATAGAGCCAGGAAATGATTTGCTTAGCTCAGCATAAATACTGGAAGCAGGACGAAACAGCTAGTCTAGCTCTGTCTAAACCAGACAAAGAAATCCATCCACCAAACCAAACACAAACAAAAAAGTTCTTCAGAGAGTTATGAACTATAACGATTTGCTAGATGCAGTCACTTCCTGGAGTCTCCGCTGGTTAGATTGGGAACCTCACAGGATCCTCAGCAGGCCTAAACAGCTGCTGACTCTAGCTTCATATTTAATGGATCAATATGAGAGTGGTATTGATCTTATCTAACTCCAGCAAAAAAGTAAGTATTATATACATATATACATACTTCCAAAAATGTTGAACTATTCCTTTAAGTTCACATCTCAACACAGGACTATACCCTTTCAGAAATTTCCCTGAATTTCTAATTGTCAGAGACCCTTATCTTGTTTCTCACTCAAACATGTGAATCATCTTGAGACTTTTAAACAGCCACTTAGACGTGCATTAAGCGATTCAGGAGAAAGACAGTTGATTGTTGAGTCTTATTCCCAGGTCCTCAAATTCTTACGTTTTGTGAATGAGACTCAACAACCAACTCTCTTACGGACCTATGATTGGACAAAGTAACCTGTCACGGGCTAGATTTTTTAAAAGCCTGAAAACAGAGCCAGGATGAGGAGCAGTAGTTTAGTTTTACCGCAGCTTTAATGTCTGTACACGGTTATGCACAAAACCCCGCTACTGGGAAATACCACGTTGAGTGTCAGCCATGATTTTCTTGTAGTGTGGTCAAGTTAAGCTGTCCTTATACTCCTAAGTTAAGTGTGTTTTCACAGGCAAAAAGGCAGGACTGTGATCAAATAGAAGAACAACATTAAGCCTAAACTGAGTTCAGGTTGGGTAGTACAGTTTTTCCACGACTGCAACCAATATGGAGTGGTATGTAACTGGTCAAAAATGCTGCGTGGCTACATATTTCATCAAAATTCAGCAGTTCTACTAGTTTTATTTCTTGTTTTGAGGATGTTACCTTCTTATTGAAAGAAACCTGGTCATTTCTGCTCTTGAAAAGATCTGTTAGCTCGCATGAAAACCATTAAATGCACACATGCCAGTCATACACTGTACTGGTATATTTGCTTGCAGCGCCATATTTGACGACAGCCTGAGAACATGTCAAATATGATTTAATTTGAAGTACATTAACTTCATACATACAGCTAGAAACACAGAGCCACTGGCATTGGAACACTTTAAGATAGTTGTCAATAGCAGATTTTTTCATTTTTTTTTTTTTAGTTAAACAGATTGTCGGCTCAGAGGGTTTTCCTGAGGCTGAATTTGTTTTTCTTCTAACTCGGGCGTTTTCAGAGGCTCTTGTCTGGGGATAAATCTGCCAGTGCCCACAGGGATGGAAAATCTTCTGCTATATGCTGGAGAGGAATGAGGGAGAAACTTATTAGAACCTGTGGGGGATTCCAAGTCTTATACTGTAATGTCATACTGAGCTGTGCTCTAACATCCTGACATGCTTTAAAATTGAATATCACTGCCACAAGACTTTGATGGAGTACATTCACTGACAATGGAAACACATTAAATGCATTCTATAATCCTAAAACACATTGGAAAAAGTGAGTAAATGTCTTTAAAAGTAACAAACAACCTGAAGTCGATACACTGAAAGAAGGTAGTAAGCAAAATCATGCAGAGAACTGCAACAATTAGTTGATTGATAAATTAGTGGATTTACAGAAAAATAATCAGCAACTACTAGAGGTGTCACAATTCGATTAGACTATTAATTTTAAGGTCATAATTGAATAATTTTTTTAATTTAATTTTTTTGGTAGTGATGCCTATGCATTGTTAGACTATAAAGATCAACAGTTCATTGTTTTTGTGCTTTGACAACTGTCATTTACAAGTGAAGTGTTGCCTTTTTTCTTCAGACATGTACTGTAGGCAAGTGGGCAGGGGTGGGATGACAAAAAATACAGAAATAATTTTGATTATTGATTACTGAAGCTTAAAGCTCATTTTGATTGATTTGCAATATTTAAACTGTGACATCCCTAGCAACTAATTTGATAAGTGATTCATTGCTTTTAGTCAGTTTTTCAGTTTAAAATGCTAAAATTCTCCAGATCCAACTTCTTTTTTACCATATCATGCAATTACTTCACTGAAAAGATAATCAAAAGATTAATAGTTGAAGATTTTTTTGTTGCAGCACTAATCACAAATATGAAAACTAGAGGTATTTACATAAACGCCTGAGAGTACTACCATTATAGTCAGAAAACATCTTGCTGATAAAAATGAGATTGCATGGGAAACCGTGTCAATTTAGAGCAAACTGGTGCCATCTGCCTAATTAAAAAAAATGTTGAGGTTAAACATTCATAATACACATGACCAAGCATGATGCTATGGGGTAGATGGGATTTTTTTCCCTGCTGGCCTGTGCTCTAGTACTTTCTGAAATAAGCCAAAGCTCTGGCCGCCTACAACAGTATAGTCTCACTTCTATTTGTGCCACAATTTGTGCTCAATCACTGCATTACACATTATGTAACATTCAGTTTAAACGCTTCTCATGCAGAAGAAAAAGCTAAATACAAATTTAATTGTCAAAACAAGTCTGTTGATTCATTGCTCATTTATAAATCTAAAGCCATCTTCTTACAGTGTGTTGATTAACAGCACAAAGTAGCAGACTGAACACAATTTATGCTGAACTTTAGACCTTCTCTGTATTTTAGCATGCTATACTGAGCCCAACGATCATGTGTGACCCTTAAGGCAAAAAGTTAAATTAAATTCTTGCACACACACACACACGCACGCAAACACGCGCGCGCACACACACACACACACACACACACACACACACACACACACACACACACTACACACACACACACACACACACACACACACTGAAATGGTGCAAATGCAGAGAGAAATGGAGTGGTGCTAACAGACACACACACAAACACACACAGGCTCTAATTAAACTCTATCAGTGAGGCAAAGAAAGAACAGCTGTCTTCATTTTCTCCTTCAACATAACACAAGTGTGTCTCTCACATGCAGACACGCTTATAGACACATAGGCAAAATATTCCACAACAGCCCCCCTACCATCTCACTCGCTTTCTTATACACCAACACAGGCAAACCCCCAGCGCATACAGTGAAACACAAGCCTGCATCAATAAATGAACCATCCCACCGTTTGGCAATTTCCCTCCACATGCCCAGAGCAAACAGATGGTGACTGTTCCATGTGCATTTAAGATGGTACCTAAGTGGCTGCTGCTGCGGCCTCAAATCTGTGCTGTGGATGAGTCTCAGTATTTACATCAGAGTGGCCAAAGTGTAGTGCTATGTATGTGTTCTGTTCAACTACCACAATCTATTTATGATTCATATTTCAAGGGGGTGTGCAGGCTGTGGAAAAAGCTGGCTCCCTGATGAAGAGCCCTCCGAATGCAGGAAAACGTCCCAGCGTGCACCCACACTCACGACGCCCCAAATCTCACACCCACAGCTTTTGTCACCCAAGCCTGAGCGATGCATTCTTTCACATTTGTGTAACAAAATATTGGATAAACAACAATGCTCAGATTTATCTTTCTTTCAAAACATTTCAATTTAATTTTCTTACTTCAGCTACAGCTAATAATACGATAAGGAAACATCAGTGCCAATTTACAATGGGACTGCCCTGATCAATTATTTATAAATGTCTCTAATTAGGTTATTAATTAGATTGTAAACAATTTAAAAATCATTTATAGACATTATAAACAAGTTACACAGTTTTCATATATCTCTGTGGCCTCACTATTTGGTATCCGCTTACTACTAATTAATCTTGCTAAAGACTACCATTTATAACTGGCAAAGGTAGCCACATTGTAAAATGTAAAATTGTGCATGCTGAAAACAATACTGCCAAAGCCAGTGTATGGATCTGGTCATTTGATATTCCAAATTAAACTTTTTGACTATTAGAGGGTCAGAACACCCCAAAATCAAAAAGACATATTTGGCCGGAATTGCTGTTCATCCATCTAGATTTTTTTTGGTGTGAGTTGCCAACTTTTGGAGGTATCAGCTGTAGAGATATCTTCCTCCTGACTAATATAACATGACTATAAATGGCACTCTGCTTGTGGTGCTCAAAGTGCCAAAGAATGCATTTGACAAACTCAACAGCAATGTCTCTTTCCAAAAATCATGACCTGGTTACTCAGGATATTCCACAGACCTTGTTGTGAGAAGTTTCATCTTCCTCTTTCTACAGTAGAATCTGCCAGAACTACTTTCTTCCTGGTAGAAAAAGTGAAACTGCTCACAACAAGTACTGTCAATTATCTTAAGTAACCCGGCCATAATTTCTGGAAAGAGTCCCTAGTGCGCTTTGAGCACCTGATGCAGAGTGCCATCATATTTGTGAAAAGGCAGACATCTCTATGGCAGATATCTTCAAAACTTGGCAACTCACACCAAAGCTATCTAGATGGAAAAGTAGCACTACATGGAAAAATAAGTATTTTGGATTTTGGGGTTAACTGTCCCCTTAAGATATGCTGACAGTGTTTAAATGCAGTAACTTATTAACAAATATCTGATGAAGCTGGCAGGCATAAATGCTAGCTGATGCTGACTGCAACAGGTCAATGGTGCTGTTATTTTGTAATGTGTTACAACAGCTCATTAATAATTTATAAAGTGTTTATAACCTTATTAATAACCTCACAATGAACCATTTATAAATGTAGTCTTATTGTACAGTGGTATTAAACCTGGTAATTGAGGTAAACGTTTCACGTTTCATTTGTACTTCTTTGACATTCTCCTCCCGTATCTGTCTTTATAAATTCTGCCATCTGTTACACTGAGTAACTTCAAGGTGCACTAAATGAAAACAGAGCTGGTGGGATGGCCTTTTTAAAGTAGCGTCTTATCTCTGTCTTTGATAATGATACATCACAACTTCACACAACACGGTGGTGGGATTTAAATGCCATCCGCTTACACAACACTGCCAGCAGCTATTTACTGTGGCTGTGAGTCACTGTCAACTTTACAACCAAAAGTGGACCTCCAGAGATGTGAGGAATCCTACTGACAGTCTGGTCTGGGGTGAGTTTACTTGTAGATTTACACCAGGGTGGGAGGTGAGTCAGCTCTGATTTACATGGCCACTGCAGTAAGCGATACTGAGTGCAACACAGCAGAAGTGTTCTGGAGCCGGCACAAACTGTGACAAAGAACAATACCATGCTCCGACAAAAAAATATCTCCTTCTGACGCACAAATGTTAACCACAGCAGTTTATAGTAAGCACAAAGCACAAAAATGGCTGTCCAAACGAAAAGTGATCCGTATTCAAACTTATTCACCTCAGCGTTACTTTGCAGCAATTTATTTGCTACACCTAAGCAAATAAAACCAGCTCTTGTGAAAGTGAGTCATTCCCTCAAGACCCTTCCTGGCTTTGGTTGCTTGAGAAAAGAGCTGATAACCGGACTGTGAAAAGCAGGAGCTTTATGGGATTGACTCCCCACCTGCACTGCCTTCCCAATCTCCCAGATATTCTTCCATTCCCTGAGCATGACTGCTTTACATAATCATAAGCCATTTTGTGTGCATCATTAATTCAGTCCTGACTGAAGCCATTTAATCATTCCTTGGAGGAGGTGCGGGCTCTCACAGTCAAGCCTGATGATTTTAACCAGTCATGTCATGCAAGGCCCAGTGTCACATTACAGAACGGCTCAGTCTGTGGCCCAATAAAGCTGCCGCAATCCCTGTGTACCCTGAAAAGATGCTCATTTTGATGGGTTTCATTGGCCTTGTGGAGGAGGTCACTTCCAACATAACCTGCATCCTTGCCCATAGATGGCGACTGACAGTCTTGATTCAGGCTCAAGGCTTCCATTCAAGGAAACAGAGAAGACTGTATGCAAATTAGACTGATCTGAATTTCACAGTGCCTTTCTGCACTGTGGATAATCATGGAAAGTTTTGTTGGGTGGATAAGCTCTGACAGTATTCTTTTGGGGAACAGTTATAAAACCACTAACGTCTTCAGCTGTCAAAATGGCAAAATGAAAAACTCAAAACTGAATTTAACAAAGAAAAAAATCTCAAGGCTCAAGGATGAAAAGAGAAGTGCATGGCTATGTTAAAAGGCTTGTGAGCTTCAACTCCAAGAGACACATTTGAAAGATACACAGTGACATGAGCACAGATCACTCCAGCCTACTGTACTTCCTTGGGCACAGTGCCTATACCAGCATTAACCTTAGCACTCTCCCTTCCTTTCTTTCTTTCACTCTCTCCTCCCGTCCCTTTCATCCCCATCTCTTTAAAACCACAAAAACACAATATTGTAGCCTCGGTGCATGCATCTTTGAGCCTCACGCTGCATTTAGGCCTGCATTACCTTCAGTTTACATCAGACACACAAATACACAGCCCGTTATGTGCTTTGGACCTCGCTGCGGAAGCGAAGAACACAAACAGCCGCTGGCCCCCTGAGCTGAAAATGATTTTACTCATTCAATATCATTAGCCTCAATAATGACAGTGTGCCAACATAGCGAGGCTGCCGCTAGCAAATCAGATGCAAAGGCATTGTGATGTGCCTTCAGATAGCAGCACTGACAATGGGATTCCTCAAATCAACGCCCAAGCTTAATCTTGTCTGTATCACTAATTTTACACCCAAAAAACTTATTCCGCATTAAAAGCACACCTGCCATTACCTTGCATTTTTTCTTCTCAAGGTTTGGGGCTTGAAAAACATTTGAACAGATAAACTGTTGATATCAATATTAACAGCGCATTCTGAAATTAAGTCATTTACTACTTGAATGAGAACCCCTTAAAGACTACTCCTGTTTAGTAAAAGAGTTGAAAATATAAGCATTAGAGATGGGTATCTGGTTTCTGATTGGTCAGCACCCTTGTCTCACCTGTCAGTAGCGAAATATCAATAAGCTCCTGGACAATTTATACTGCAATCTGTATTTATGTAACGTTAAATAAACATCTGACAAGACAAAATGTTGAAAAGTGTGAGTTCACTGTACTAAATTGAATGAAAATGCAACTAAATGCAATAATGTGGGAAACAATTTAATTTACATATGCAAAGAAAGGAATAATAAAATAACTGTTGAATCTTTTCACATCTATTCATGGCATGTTGTATTTTTTGCACCAAATTATGGCAAGTAGTATCAACATGAGTGTCGACAAGTATCAGCATCGATAAGGAGTATCAGTATCAATATCACTGTCAATAAAATCTTAACATCCTAAAAAATCCTCAAGTCCTGGCTCTTCATTTGGTTCTATTTTGTATTATTTCTGCTGCAGTTTTATGATCACTAAAAAAACACACATACATTTATCTAATATCACTCTGCAGTGAAAAGGTGTGTTTAATTGTATTAATTTTCTATAGTAGCAACACCTTTTAGCAAAAAGACATCTTGGTAACACTTTGCTCCTCAAACCAACACTAAAACTGAATGTTTTCATTTTCACTTGTGTTTCACTTATTACATTTCATAATAATACTTAGTACAGTAAAACAAGACAGTTTGTTACATTGACATGTAAGTAAACAGTCTTGCTTTGGATTTACAGATCTGTACTTAGCTTTTAACATAGCTTATTAGTCATCAATATGTTGTGTTGCAATATAGTCCTAAAGCTAACCTTTACATGATATTATGTAGTGATGCAACATTTATTTGTATATCCCTGTTCTTTTGTCCACAGTTTCATACTTATTCTGATTAAACTGCCAAATTCAACACCATCTGTTTGTTGGAGCTTGATTCTGCATAGCTGACTATACGTTCATGGCTTCAACAATTAGCAAGGACAGAACAATGTAAGACTTTTTCAATATTAATCAATATTTTGCTAGTTAAAATAGACAATAAATAAAAATAATAATAATAAAAATATACTGAAATGGTTGCAGCTGTGCTTGGACATGCATACAGGTTTTTGGTGAAAGCTTGTCATTTAAAATCAATATTTTGTCAAACATTTGTCTTTGGTGAGCAGTTCAGTGACAAGTGGGAAAATATACAGAAAGCAGGCCATTATTGCAAAATAACTCCAAAAAGACTGCGATACTAAGCAGACTGCATTGCATTAATAGCCAGCTTGCTGCAGATCACAATGTACTGTACCTTGCCACGCTGAAAAGTAATGTGGACTCATTTTCTCACCAACACTGCCTACAGATTTTTTGTTCCTCCTCTGCTGTTCCATTTGCCTTACACCAACACTTCTCTACCCTCAGTGCTTCAATGTGCATTTAAAGATATTCCACATCGTAATCTGCTCCCTTTTCAGCCCTTGTGTAAAAAGCTGGAATAATTTGAATAATTCAATCCACAAACAGAAGACATTTGCATTTTGTTATAAATGCTTTTCTTCTAGTAAACCTTTGCCTAAATGTTAAATATGAGGTATGGTAGATAACGCACAGTCATTAGCTTTCATGTCCCTTGGGGTTTCTACACACAAACAGGCTAAAGAATTCCCTTTAAATAAAATGCTAACCCTTTCATGCACAATGTCAGAATGAAAGCATCAGAACTGTAAATACTACAATAGACCAGTAATCAGTAATCAGCTGATTGATGGGATGGCATAAATATTCAATGCAACATGTCAACATACAATCTTGTGGGCAAAAGCTATCATTACGCAAAGTGTTTGTTTTCACGGCGTGTCAGGGTACATTCTTTAAAATAAAAAGGGTTCTTTTAACAGTGACAGCTGGCTTTATATTGCTTTAATATAGCTTTTGATTCAGTGTTTGAAAAAATAACAGATTTTAACAAAAGGATCTGCAGTGATAATAGTGTATATAAACTCACATAATAAAAAAGTCAGAAAAGAGGGATTGTATCAATATAAAACAAAAATTACTTTAATATAGTTATCTCCCTTTTAAAGCTGGACAAATGCAGCTTACTGTACTTTATCTTTGTGTTTGTTTGTCACTTCTGCTCAGAACAGATTAGACATCAATGGCCACCAACTGAATTTAAATTACATGCCAAGCACTTAGTTCTACACTTGGGTACAAAGATCAGATAAAATTACTAACTGCAGTTTTCTCCTTGCTGTTTTTGAGGTTCCACTTCCACTAAAGAATTAAAGGTAAATAAAAGCTTGGGGAGGATAATTAATTAGCTACTGCCATAAGGAAGCACTTCTCTTAACTGTCATTAATCTTAACAGGTGGGTTTTGGCAGTTCTGACAAGAGGGAGTAAGGAAGAAAAACTGGCATACAATAGCAAAGTGGAAAAGTGGTTTGTCTTCTCTGTCATTTATTATAGCCTGAGCCAAAGAATTTGATGGTCATTACTTTGAATCTACTTTAGCAGGTGGAGACAAATCCTGCAGTTTATGATCTTTTAAAATATTTTATATAAGTGAAAGTTTTTGTGCCAAATTTACAGCTACTAGTTAACACTTCAGTCATGCCCTACCTATACTTCATGCCAGTCTTCATGCTTTGCTCGCTGGATGAAGGCACACTCTGAACAGAGAGCTGTCCCAGACTGCGAGCCACCATCGCCACTGCTCTGAACTTGCTTCGGGTGCCTGTGTTGGGGCTGTTGGCATTCTGTCGATTTAGCCGGTCCTCTGTGTTGCGGTTGACCCCCCCACGATGGTCCGTGCACACTAACGACACCTGCATCCTGGCTTTTGGCCAGCTGTCCCACTTGCAGAAAGTCTTAATTAAAGCTCTCCTCTGGCTAAATCAGGTAGGTCAAACTCCCAGAGGTGGAATGTCTGAGGATCCTCTGAAGAAAGTGAGACAGTTCAGTCCGTCGGACGCAACTACTCCGAATCCAGCCTCTGTAAGAAATCACTGCAGAGTCGCTGAAGTGACTGACCAGCTCACAATGTTCAGTACAAAAAGAAAAAAGAAAGAGGGCAGAAGGGTGGGAGGGCAGATCAGAATGTACTCAGGGGGTGAATGTGCGCTGATCAGGTGAAAACGAAATCGTCTCTTCAAAGGAAGTCCAAATCCAAGCACAACATTACAACATCTGTGCCTCAGCTGACGTGAGAAACAAATGTGCAATCACTGCAGACTTCAGATGCATAAAATGCAGCTCCAGTACAAAGGTATAAATAAAAGAAAAACCAAAATGTTTTAAAAACCAGAGTCCAAAAAAAGCAGCAAAGCTTGTATGGATTCCCCTCTGCAAGTTTTTCCTTGATTCATCTGGGTGTCTTCCTCTCGCTTTATCATTTAATCAGAGGCTCATCAGAGGCTGACAGGCAGATTTAGAGTCTTGCAATTTCCTATTAAAGCTGAGCTCAGTGCTAGAGATAACACCTCTTGCTGCCAAGCTTTAAGAGTGGAAACGCACAGATCCACACAAAGAGATGGAGAGAATAAAACACGAACACACAGTTCCAGGAGGTTTTCATCTCCCCTTCTGAATCCGCCTTGACAGTTGCGCTGGCTGCTGAATATTCTACTGAATACTACTGCATGTTAGCAAAAGGGCAACCTCATATTCACTTCCCAGCTCTGACCGTTGCCTGGATTAAACTTACATCTGTATGCCTTGTGCTCAGTGTAAAGCAGCACGGTGCACACAGGCAAGAGATGGGAGGAGAGAGAGAGTGAGAGGGAGGGAATGTGGTGGGAGGGATATGAAGAGAAGCTATGAGGAAAAATATTCAGAGAGCTACAGCAGCGTGAGAGAGCAAGGCATTGAAATCTGTTGTGTTAACTGCAGTTCTCTTAAGAAAAGGGAAGTGCATGTTTTTGTGCTCTTCTTTGTCCATCTGTTGCCCTGCAGTGTGATTTAATGTAGTTTATTCTTTGCAAAGAAAAGAGCTGAAGCTGAATACCCACTGGTCAGAACTTTGCAGTAGTCGATGGTCCCAGAAAAGGGGGCTCTCACGTGGGTCTATTCAACTGCCCATGAAATATTCATTATGTAACTTAATCTGTGACAATATATGTCCAAGGCGAGACTGTCACAGCCATAACTGAGATGCTGCGTTTTTATCTGTACTGCTTTAGGACTGCAACTAATTACTAAATTACTTTCATTGTCAATTAATCTGTCCATTATTTTCTCGATTAATCAGTTAGTTATTTGGTCTATAAAATGTCAGAAAATGTTTAAAAATGTTGATCAGTGTTTCCTCAAGCCAAATATTCAGACTTTTTTTTCTTAAAAATATTTAACCCAATTAGCTGATTATCGAAGTAATTGGTGATTAATTTAATAATCGATTCATAATTGATTAACTTATTGATCATTGCAGCTTTAATTCAGTTTGCTGTCATAGAAGAGTAAAGAAACCAGAAAAAATACATTTAAGAAGCTGAAGTTAGAGATTTTCTACATTTTTTCTTAAAAAAATACTCAACTTAAATGATTATCAAAATATTTGGCGATAAATTAAGTAGTTATCAATGACTGATCCAGTGATTTATCGTTGCAGCTCTGTGCTGTTTTATTCCTTGTCCAGTGTAAATGATTAAAAGAAATTATTTAACCTTGCATATTCTTAAACTGAGCAAATTACTAAATAAGGCTGCAGGATAGATCTCCTGTGTAACATCTGTTATCACTGGTTATTAGACACTGATCTGATAAAGAATAAAAGCATTCTGAGTCAGTGCAGGTAAGAGTGAATAGTAAAAAAAAAAAAAAAAAAACGATAATGGTTGGGGGTTGAAAATAAACACCACAGTAATTGGACTCAACGCAACAGTGGTTGCAGATTGAAGAGACAGTAGATGAGACACATGCTCCCAGTAATATAATACTGAAGCTTATCTGAGTGGACCAGCTAGTGTGCCAGGGAGATAATTAAAAGAGATGCCATCAAGAGCAGACACGTATAGTAAAGCAGTGGAGGAAGCGACTTCCATCAAAGGAATCCAGCAAACAGGCTGTTGCTAACTGACAGCCCTATTCTTGGAGCTATGACCTTTTGGTCTCCTCGACTTAAATAGACCCCTGAGGGGAAAAGGTGGTTTAATTCGACTGAAATCTGATTTAAATTTCACACTGTGAGCAGAGAAGCCAAGCTCATGACGACCTTTTCAAATGCTCTTTCTTCTAACAAAGACAAAGAGTGTTTGAGTTTAAAAGGGATGCCCTGGTACGGACATCATATTGAACATTTGACTGCATATCTGTCTCAACAGTGGCAGCAGTAGCAGCATATAGGTGAGATCGATGGGCTCTTCTTTGCAGGGTTATGTCTTGCACTTTGGTTCAGGGTGATGGGGCTGATGCTGTTCCCTCCACCAACCCTCCCTGCTCATTTTGACAAAGCAGTTGAGCATGAGAGCAGGGGTCTGACCCGGCGTCCCTTTATCACGGGGTCCATGCACTCACTCACCGCCAGTGCTGTGGAAATGTGATGCCGCGATCCCCGTCCCCAGGAGTCATGACATGGGGACCGTGCAGAGGAAGTGAGAGAGGCCAGGGACAGGAGCTCAGGCAGCACAGACACAGTGTTGGTCCTGTGAGCCACACTGTGCACACACAATAAGCCTGACAAAAATCCCACAGCCCCAGCTAGATATGGCAACATATCCCCAATATATAGCTGGGCACAGCTGATAATATTTAAACAATGGGGTAATATAAAATACAGTGGAAACCTCTTAAAGTGATTACATCTGTCCGGATCACATTGATCACTATAAGCAAATCATTATTAAAACCTATTTTTTTCCTTTCCCTTTATTTGTCATCACCATCTAATCAGTACCTCTACGATTTCACAGGCTGTTTATGGGATTGCTGATGTGATATGGGATTGTGAACAAAATATATCAAGTTGCTTTATTGAGATGTACATGCTATGATTGGCGGAAGTCATGAGAAGTCACGATGATTGGTCAAATTTGTATAAAAGCTTCAATGATTTGACAAAATTACAAGGTTGTGCAGAATTCACAGAGAGTGACTGAATTCGCAGTCAGTGTCGCGATCGCAACATTTCAACTTCCTGGAGGGACTGTCTAACATACATTTTGTATATTTAACACAATGAATATAAGGTAATGAAACAGACAGCACTGCCATTTACTGAATTTTATTGAATTTCTGAAAAAACAACATGGCTGTTTAAAACGCTTCTCAAATTACTGTACAAATGAAATCACTGTATTGTAGAATGCAAATACACTATAATACAGGACAGTCACCGCTGCAACTCGTTGGCTCGTTTATTGCAGTTTGTCATAATCTCTAAGAGATGATTTTTACATGCACAAGATAGTCCAGTTTTTGCCCCAATTCAAAAAAACATAATAATCCTATTATGCTGTTTACACGGCTAATGAAAATGAATATTCCACTAATGGCTTGAGTCTACCGGGCAGAGCTGCGTTGCGTTGCAGCTGTGCCATGTCTGCCAAAGCTGATCACAGCCATTCTACACAATGCTTGTGATTTCACCAGAAGCGCAGCAGCGCATACCAGAAGCAGCTCTCCACTCTGCTCCACAGATAATATGCCCCGAGTCTATTTTTGATGAATGCTGCGTCAATCTGCGCAGAGCAGATTGAGCGGGCAAGAAGACAGACACAGAAAAAGCAGAGAGAATTGGGTTAATTATTAAAATAAAACACCCGTGCAGACTTGCAATCATAAAAGCAAAAGACAAAATATTAACTATTTAACTATGTAGCCTACTTATCCATGGTAGTAGCACAAAAACTGAGAAAAGAAGGCCAAATCGACCAAATCTGAGCAAGTCAACATAATCAGGTGAGCCAAACAATCAGCTTCTGTAACGATCCTTATGGGCCACACTGTCATGGGGAGAACAAATCATAACGGTGCAACAGAGAAGTTGTTGAAGAAACAAACACAAAAAACAACAACAAACAAACACAGCCTCATGCTTACATTCATACAACCACCTTCTTGAAAAGCTCTGCATAACAAAATTTGTTCATATCAAAAAACAGTTGACATCCAAGTCTTTCATCGTGTTTAAAAGCAGATGTGTTTCTCCTTCCATCCACAAATGTGGGCTTTTCTTTTGTGCATCTCTATCCCAGTTAAAACACATATTACGAATGTGTTGTATACAAGTGCAAAGAATAGTCCTAATTCCTAAATAATACCGGTATATCGCACATGTTTTAATCAGAAATTGCTACATGCAGAATAAGGCCTAATTCAGAAAATCCAACTGTATCAAATTCGGAATATTGACTTTCTCTTTCTCTGCATGATTTCCATGTGTACACAGCACCAGCCTCAGATAACTGGAAGCAGATGGGTTATCACGAGGCAAAGTATAATAGAAGTAAATTATTTAAACAGGATTTGTTTAGGAATCAGTCTGTTCCGTTTTGATCCATATAAGCAGTCAGTCACTGTGATTGTGATCGCTATTAGCAGTTTCCACTGTGTATTTATTTGCATACAATGTCCATCCTGCAGTACAGCATATTTTTGGACTTTTACTTGCCATGGCTTTACATGGCTACTGAAACTATGTGACTGACTGATTTCTTGTCATTACTACACCATATAAGTCCTTTGTTGACCCTTGATTTATCTGCATCTGAAAATCATTTATTGACTAGTGTGCATGTAAGCTATGGTAATCAATACAAGCATGCATCATCTGACTGACTAGTGATCCATCACCTAAATTAATCTAAACAACAACCATTTTTCATGGGCAAACCACATTGCTCCAGTCTGAATAATCTTTATCTAAAATAAAAATTACACAACCCCACATGCACCGAAGCCTTGTATTTACTACATATTCCAGGAGCTATAAACTGACACAAATATATGCCAACAGAATGAGCAACAAATATCCTCAATCCAATAAACCATGCCTGTCACACTTACTATGATTTAATAATTTACAACAGGCACATCTGCCAACTTTCTTTAGATTGACAGCATGCCTTTCATTTCCCTTTGACTATATCTGGGAAACAAAAAAAAGAGAGCAAAAGACCAGATAAACAGAGAAGACGATCATTAAAGATGACTGACATCTTATCGCTGCATGATGACATGTATGGTTCTGTTGAAGAAATCCCAATGTTAGCAGGCATTCGCTGTGAGCACCCTGGTCTACACCCACCACTGTCAAGCGAAAAGATGATTAGTGAAACCTTTTATATCTCTTTAGTTAGAAAATAACCTGCAACCTTGTTCAACATGTGCCCACTTAACATGTAACACTCCTGCAGTGCTCTCATGCCATTGCTGAAAGGAAGGTCTTTCATCTACATGACATGAAGTACCTCTACTGTGTGTTTATTTCATTAGTGAAGTTTCCACTTGCATGACACATCAAATTGCAGTGCAGAGGACACGTTGCCTCCTGGCCTGCTCGTGAACCCAGAGTCAAAGTCAGTCTGAACAAATGCTGGCACATTTATTATCTCATTCACTCCTACATGAACACTTTAATCAGGATTTCTTTTTTCTTTTTTTTTTTTCAACACTATTATCAAGCAAATACTGGCCTGAACTATGAGCTGCTTTGTATTCATTCATCAGTGTCTGTGCTGGAGCAAATTTGGAATGAACCTCTATTCATTGTGAGATCACAAGATAAATCAGTCATAAAGGATGCTGGACTAAAAATAAGAAACTCTGATCTTTACATAATGCCTTAGAGTGCCGCTGTTAAATTGCTAATTAGTGGCATTGTGTTTAGGGCGCACACAGTAGGGTGACTCAGAATTTGTTCAAACCAGTGCATGACTGTTCTTTTACGATAAAAAGTAATTTTTGTATCAATGTGGAGGAAAAGAAGTGAACAATACCTGAAAACTAAATCCTATCAGGTTCCTTTGTTAGTGCTGGACTCAGTAGCTGGTTGTTAGACGGCGTTGCTGAACCAATCTTGGTGTAAAGAAAAGAAATCCATCTCCTCCCACTCCACATATTATAGCAATGCCCCTCCCTCCCTTGTGTCATGGCCTTCGTCTCCTTGCTTTGATTAAGTGCCTGATTTGTGGTTATCCAAAAATCTACTGAGCTGCTAAAATCCTTCTCAGACACTCAATCACTGTGAGTGAATGCAGAGCCCTGATAGGGCCGTGCACTTCATTCAATGTGCGGGGGAGGAAGAGGAGAGAAAGGCTGAAGAAACACAGCAGAACATGTGTGTTTCTCTGATCACGACCACAGCCGAGTAAAATTCACTAATACCAACAATACTCTTTTTCAGCAGTGTGCAGACGGGGGAGGAAAACAATAATGAAGACAACAATACTAAGATTCACAACAGCTATGATGCCCAACAGTAGGTCTGCAACTAATCAATTAGTTCTTTAGTCCATAAAATGCCAGAAAATGGGGAAAAAATGAAAGAATCAATGTTTTCAAATCAATCTTCAAATGTCTTGTTTTGTTCACAAACCAAAACATTGTATACACATGTCATAGAGGACTACAGAAAGCATAAAATATTCACATTTAAGAAGCTGGAATCATTGAATTTTGACTTTTTTTTTCTAAAAAAAAAAAAAAAAAAGAAGAAGAAATTGATTATATAAGCAGTTGGCTATTAATTTATTGGTTGACAACTAATAACACCTCTCCATACACATGGGCTGGCTCGGCTTGACTTGGTTTGACATTGCACAGCAGTGATTTGCATCTCCTTCATAACAGAGCTACCACAGCATGAAGGCATGTCTTTTAACTGAGGACGAGATTAGTTTGAGTCAAGCAGCTGTTCAATGGTAGATAAACATGTCATTTTCAATAAATTATTCAGAATAATTTATTTTTTATCTAAAAGCTTTTACTATGAAGCAGCAAAGTCTGGAAATGTTGGATTTTCATCAGTAACTTAAGATGAATTCTACTCGAAAGCTGAAAGTGAATTTAAAAAACTGTAAAATAAAGCAGTTGCCTGAAAGTAAAACAGCCGTGAGTCATGCAGTTCAAAAATCTGGTCAGAAACAGGCTCAAATCATAGAGTGTATGCCCAGCTTAATCTTTGCAGCTCTACCCAACAGCTGTCAACACAAGCAAACAGCAGCAAAAATAAGCTCCAAAAACATATCCCACTTATCGACAATCCTACATCCCTTATTGCCTATAAAACTAGAAGAGAAACCTGCAGAACACACACAATAGAGACACACAATTATATTATTGGTTTTGCTCTGTTCGTCTTTGCAGCCCCGATCAGGAAGAACTGCGATCAATGATGCCACACCATAATGAAGCCTCAGTAGCCCACCCTGGTCCTACAGGAGTACTCCCAAACTACAGCCCACATACTGCAGCAAAGGAGCACAGTGGCAGAGAGAGGAAGACAACTACTGTAATCGACAGCGCGTTAGAAACTACTCTGACCACAGAGGTACTGTGGGGTACCGTCATGAGCAGTGATCCTTCAACACAACAGCAGCATTAGCTCTAAAAATAGGCACAGGATCTCTGAATCAATTCTACACAGTGAGCTCTGCACAAAATACGAAGAATGCCCCTCAGCCACTAAAGAGGAAAAGGATTCCCAAATTTGACATTTGTCACCGCAGAAAGCATCTCATGCAGTCCTTTCACTAATTTGCTCTCAGGGGCAGTCTGGGTACCTCCACCAAGCTGGGATTGGCAAGTCGACAATTGCTGCAGGGTGCTAGGCCTGATCTGTCCAAGCTAGTTTAGCAGGCACTGGCTTTCCTGCTACAGAGATCCTCTGATAAAGATTCCTCTGAAATCTGAAATTAAACAGGGTTATTACATCTTTAAGCAATGAGTCCTTCATGGTGGGTAAACAGAATAACCCATACTCATGAATATTAAAGCCACTGGAAACCCAAATCCACATTAGCCTTCTCCATAGGGTTTTTTGTACATAATAGGAACCCTCTAAATAAATCATAAATTAGTTTTAATTTAAAGGATTTTTTTTGCATGTTCTTGATATTTGGTTTGAATTGGGTGTGCTTAGGCTTGGACTTTATCACAGAAATTACGCAATTATTTCTGCAAACCATTCATTAAAAAAATATCCATGGCAGATGTCCCACTCATATCTCTGCGTTTGAGCCAAATCAACAAGAGAGAACAGAAACTGTTATATCTTGCCAGACTCTATTGACAAAAACAGTCATTTTACCTCACAGGACACTGGAGATGCTGACCTACCACTGTCTCGATCCACAGCAAGTAATATTAGTTCAGATCCAAACTTAGTTGTTAAAACACTTCAGTCCCATAATAGCAAGAAACACACTAAATGATCAAGGCAGCAGTAATGCAGCAACTCCTGCGTTCTGCTAAATAAAATGGCTGTTTTGGCCAAAGGAGTCTGGTACAGATAGTATAGATGTCAGCTTCAATTCCTTGTTGGTGAAAGTAAAGCGGTAAAAATATTCCAAATATAGCCTACACTTGAAATATTATTCATTTTTTTAGGTGGCCACAGCATTGCATTGCTTACCTTCCATGCCAGTACTCCTGAGGGAGATGTCAATCAAAACGTGATCTGTACCTACGCAGTCTTGAGAAATTGTGAGCAAAATGAGCTGTTTTTCAACTAGATAATTTTCATATTAAATTTTTATATATATAGTGTGTGCGTGTCACAGATAGTTTGAGTGCTTCCACTCTCTCTAACTCAGCCTTTGTGTGCTTACATCTCTTAGTGTTAACTCTGTTAACTTAAGAAAGATTATCCACAGGCGTCAGGCCAGGACAATGTCATCTGTGGCAGGCGGTGATTATTAGTGCAGTGTATACTCCGGCTGTAGAGAATGACCACAGCTGTATCATGTGTAACTGTTGGCCAGCTGTCCAAAGGAGGTTTAAGTTCCACTTACTGAGGGTTTAATTGAACCGCATTAGGGAGGATTCGAGTAACCGAGTAAAAAGGATAGCCTTCCTAAGATGGGGGTGGTGAGGCTGAGGAGTGTGCATGCACTTGTGTGTTGTCTGTGTGTGTAAGGGAGTGGGTGAAAGGGCTTAAGAGAGTTAATGGAAAGTGATGTGAGGTCAGACAGATTGACAGTGTTGATCGACAGATGTGGTAATGCTTTTCTAGCAGCTTAATGCATCCTGAGGCTGTGTCTAAACATGTATAATGGCTGACTGTTTCATCACTGTAATGAGGATATAATTAACTGAAGCAAAAAATATATAAGAATATTGTTGTTTATAGATTACCTTAGCACAAATATTTTGTTTTGTTTTTGTACTTCCAGGACATAAGTCAAATAACAGCTCTACTGATTGCTGATCTGAAGAAAATAGGTTGATCAGAAAAAAACAGGTTTTAAATCATAGAATCACCTCTGCATCAAGAATGCAGAGGTTAAATACTGTTTCGGTGATTCTGGGAATTCCGGAGGAAAAATTAGAGTGTAGAGAGACACAGGTCACATCTGTGAGCAGCGATTGCTGCAATTCTTAACTCTCCAGTGAACATGACAGATTCCCAGCAGACAGGAGGGCTCAGGAGGAGTTGTCGTTTCAGCTGTCCCCGTTGACACATCTAACAGAGCAAGAGAGCTGAGACAATCAAAAATAGAGGACAGGAAACCCCTGCTGTTATGTAATCTAAAGTCATTTCTATGCCTTTTGGCTTCAGCTAAAAAGGCTTGGTAAAAAAAACAAATTCTGTAACATATTTTTAATGTTTATTATATATTTAATGGATTATTATGACCATATAAATATCCAAGAAAAGATGTGATTCTTATACAGCATGCAATGGAGTAAACACACAGTGTGAGCTGAAGTAAATACGTTGACCATCACCAAACAGCAGTGATGTCACAGCCATGTAGGGATTTCAGCATCACAGCTTGTGTAACAAGGTGTGCTTAAACCAAACAGGGCTGAATTACATGGTCCCTCGCTAATCTGAAGGAAGAGAGTGAATGGAGGAAGCAGAATAATCTGTCCTGGTCAACGGAAGATCCTCCCGCCTGCCTGTGTGCATTTGTCATACCTAAGGGAATGTTCACATAGAGAAGCGTTGCTAGGCAAAAATGTTTCTTTTGCACGGATTTCAGTGGAAAGACATGAGCTTCAGCCTCCCTTGTCCAAGGCTGCTTTTTTGTTACTTTCAATCTCATTTTATCAAATGTGGGGTATTGCAGAGATTGATTCTGGAACCTGATCTCTACTGACTACCTTTACAACATATCATTTGCTGACACAACATCTCATTCATTATATTCTTGGCCTAAAAAATAAGTGAAATGCTTTCAGTCAGGTCTAATCATTTTAGCTGCTATGCATTATACTGTAGCTCCTTATATGATGTTGATCACTGTCCCTGAACACCTCTTCAAACAAATACTGCTACTTGTTGGCTCTAATACCCTGAACATAACGTCACTTATTTTTCACAGTGAGAGGCCAAATCTATATTTTTTTTGACAATGTTTATTCCAATATACAGCATAGCCTGTAACTTAAGTTTAATATCACAAGAACATCCTGAGGGATTTTTTTATACTTGGCACAAATGTTCAGTTGGATTCAAGGATGAACTGATTAAATTTTGGTGGTCAAATATCAAGGTCACTGTGACCACATGTCCATCCCATTCTTGTGAACACGATATCTCATGAACGCCTTCAGGGAATTTCTTACAATTTGGTACTAACATCTACTTGGACTCGAGGATTAAATTATTAGATTCTGGTAGCCAAAGGTCAATGTGGCCTCACAAAACACGTTTTTGGCCAAAGCTCTTGCTAATTACGACAAAATTTCACACAAAGGTCTGACAGGGTATGAGTAGTGCTGAAGAGAAACTAACAAGTTGCCTGGTGAAGATCTCTACCGAGTGCAGCCTTCTAGTTAGCTCTGCAAGAATGAGTCCTAAAAACCTGAAATGAGTAAGCATTTTTGTACCTCTGGTTCCCTTGTCTCAAAGTAAATAAGAATTTGTTCTTAATGACTTGCCTGGTTAAATAAAGGTTAAATACAAAAAAATAAAAAGTCATACGTTTTTTTAAATAGGTGCTTAAAAAAGGTCCATGGTTAAACACAAGCTTGAGAGATTTTAATATTTGTTCAGTGACATAAAATATGTCAATAAATATCCCACTTGTGAAGGTTCTGTATTTCTTGAAAAAGGCGGTTTACAAATGACTAAATGAGACTACAGAGGTTGTCTGGGACATCAAGCGTCATTATGCCAAACATTAATCACTTAGTGGCGGTGATATTAAAGTCATGCAAATGTGGTATAGTTTGTTTATAGCCTAACGTCAGCTTTTTACTTCTGACTATTGCCTTTGCACTTCAAAAAATCATACACATTATCATTTGTGAAGATGATCTTGCTGAACAAAAACATGTCAAAATCATAAACTTTTGTTTTCCACAGAAAACCTGTATTTCCTTAATTTCTGCACTAATCCAAAATCCAATGGAAAAATCCCCGTCAACCCCGCAGCATTATATTGACATTATTTATCCAAGTTGGCTAATAATGGTTTAATAGAAGTGGAAGCATCATTTACGAAGCTAGTGGATTGTTTTTGTTTTTTTTTTGTGGTTTGAAAAGACCAACAGATTGATGAGTCTTTTTTATGGAAAGAATTTTGCTGGTTGTGTCATGTTATTTTCACACTGGTAGTTACTTAGCAACTAGCTAGATACACTAGAGTAAAAGTCAAGGGCAAACCCTGACAGAAATGAAAAGTTTTTATACTGCCAGTTTCTCCCAGTGTCACACAGATAGTCAACCCTGAAAAGTTCCAATTAGCCAGAATGGCATCACCTATTCCATTCTCGTTAATAAAAATGTATATATGTATTCATATTTATATCACTCTCACCCTAAATTTTATATTTACTACTTTGAGATACTCGCAATAAGACCAAAATACCTGTTAATATTTGCATTCAAATTATACCACTGCCAATTTGACTGAGATGTAGCATACTATATAGATGAGACTGCAAGTGAACAATCAATTGCAAAGAACCACTTCAATCTATTGGTATTCGAAAATCCACTGGCTTATTGCAGGGAATGACCCATCACTTTATAACAAATGCCATGTGAGCATAAGCTTCTGATGGTCTTGTCATCCAAATTTTGAATAAAAGGGGTTAAACCAAGCTTTTGAAACAGATGGTTCCTATTTATTTTTCTTACTACTGATTCTGTGTCCCTGAACGGGCTCTACCAGCATAATATGTAGACACAAATCTGCTCTATAATGTGGGCAAGCTGCTATTAGAAAATCCCTGACTGATGCTCTGAGAGGTCAAACCAGCTCCAACCTTTTGCCTGGTAGTCCTGCCTGATGTCTCATGACCTGTCATCTTAAAAGAAAGAATGATAAGAAAGAAAGAATCTGAGAGGAAATATCAGGCACAATAGATCACAATAAACAAAAATGCTGCACCTTTACCTGCTACTGTACAATCAAGATTAGAAATAGAAGACAGACAAATGAAAAATCTAGAAAAAAGTGGAAGTTTGCTTGAACAAGAAGAATTTATTAAGTCAAAACTGTAGTTTGGGAGAACCGAAAGTGGATATAGTGTATTCTCAGTGATAAAACCAATGAAAAAAGGGACCGTAAAAGGATCAGAAGGATCAACAGAGCATGAGAAATTTGTGAAAAACACGCCAGGAGAGAGCTTCCTTTCAAATGAACAAAAAAAGGAAATTTAAGGAAAATGAAGTTTAAAGATGACAAAAAATCTAAAATTTTAAACATGATTGATCCTGTAATTTATAGTACAACAACACCTACACCAAAAAGTCAGGACCTGCTCTTGCTGTTTTCCACATTTCTGGGGGATCAAGCGTGAAATAGAAATCTTCCCTCTACATTAAATTTGCAAGAGTGACCACAAAACCATAGAAATGTACTAAAAGCTTCGGTGAATGTTCCCTCTTCACTGGGATAGGCTTAGACTTGTGAATGAAAACCACTTTAACTAAGTATTCCCTAACCGCATCCTATACAGGGACGCAGAAATGCAGGAATAACACTTAACTGCATGTGAAAATTTGCATCATATTTGCTGTTGTACAACTAGTGCTTATTGTTTTGTACTATGAAAACACACACCATCAGAGACTTCTGACAAATTTAACATTAATGCAGCACATTCATTCATGCTCAATGAGAAGCTCGAGAGAGGAGGAAAGCAATAGACATGACCCTGGAGGAACTTTTAAACAAACAAAGCTTCACATTTTCTTCAGAGATGGAACTTGACAGTTTAGGAAGTCTGTGCTGAATGTGGTTAAGTAACAACTTTATGGAATCCAAAGCGACAACGGCACAATTCTAAAGGCTGAGTGTCTAAAAGGCCGGGGACAGTGGAGAGGGCCTCCTACCTCCTGTCACTACTGGGTATTCACAAAGAACAAAGTATTCCCCCTGCAGCCTCCAGTGACACACACACATGCTGGAATACACACACACAGACAAGCACACACTTAAAAACATGAAAAAACTAAAAAAAAAACTAAAAAAAAACACACGGTTAATGCAGACATGCTTGAAAGTACATGTGAGGAAGAGCAGTGTTAACATACTGTAGGTGTAAAGCACGACCAGTCAGCCTTTATTAAAAACAAGTCCCAAAAAAGTACTTTCAGCAGCATTCAGCAGTTTGATGAAGAGAAGAACAGGTATGCTCTTACTACATTTAGGGAACAGAAACAACAGAGACTGTGTTATACATGGGGAATCACATCATCAAAAACGGACATTACACACGATCTATAATGGACAGAAAATTAGAGATGAAACTGTATGAAAATTTCATATCACGATTTAGTGACCAAAATTATTACGATTATCAGTATTATCACAGTATTGTTAAAATGTGTTGAAAATGTTCAAAAAGTACTGATACACACATTGAAATTTTCATGTTGAAAAGCACTCAATGATTTGAAATACCATCATGTACTTGGTGATGTCACTGTTTTCACTGACGCAAAACAAACAGCTATTGATCAATATATACTAAGGGTAGAATATGCAAGATTGATTGTAAACATACAACTCAAAGTAGGGCCCTCCTCCTTTGTTCAACAGATGAAAGAAGTAGAGAGTGAATGAAGTGAGTGAACGGCTTTAGCAAGAACAATGCACTGAATGAGAGAAATAATAATAATTTCTGATTGTTTCACAGTAGTTACGTTTCTTGTGAATACAGTCGAAGTGAGCCTTCATTCTGTGTACTCTTAGTCTGCTCTACATGTGTCTGTGTATCTCTCTTTGCAGTTCTCACGGACAGAGAGCAGAGGAGAGAGACAGAGACAGCAATGTAACCATTGGTCGGTGCGTTTTTATAGAGTCCCGTCCTCACAACCTGCATGCTGTACTGACTGGGGGCTACACATCACTGCCAAACAAGCTGAAGCCCAGAAACAACTGCATAAACATTAAAATATGAGAAAATTAGTAAATACAGGCAGAGGGCAGGTTCTCTATAAATACCTTCTCTATAAATACCTACTTCTAGTGGCTCATAAATAGGCTTGGTGATGATTTAGAGGGAAACGTTTTCATTGTATTTCACTGCATACATTGTTTTTTGGAAAATCCTGCCTTTAAATAAGAGATGACTATGGATTATAAATCAATGTTTGTATATAATTTGATGTAGTATTCTGTCCATTATAGACTGTGGAATGTCCATTTTTGATGATGGAATGTGCATTCTAACTGGCTAAATGTATACAGACTGTGGGACTGATTGCCTGACACCTTATGGTCCCTGATTGGACTCATCTGAGGAGGTGTTAGCTATATCAGTCTGGAATGTTCTTTGTTCCTTAGTTACCTGATGAAGGTCTAAGGACCAAAACATTGTATGTCCAATTAGGTTTACTGCACGTAAAAGGACAGTGCGGGGATTCTCTGGTCTCTTGCCAATGGATATTTCCCCCTACACACCTGCCTACAGAAGAACTGAAGGTTTGCATGAGCCTTTACAGTCAACACCGAGAATCAACTATTGCTAAATTCAAACAGAATAAAAAATAATAAAATAAAATTTAAAAAAACATCCTGATTATCCTGAACATCATCAACATTTGACCCGCCCTTCAACAAATGACAATTTCAGCTATAAGTATGGAAATCAGATCACTGGAAGAAGCAGCACTTGAAGCACTTGTTAATTTTCAAGATTCGACTGAAGCATGTCAATTAAATGCAACAGCAACTACAAACAAATCTTTGCCCCTGCAAAGTTCATGTATGCGCTTGCTGGCATAAATCAGAGGAAACTAAGCAGCAACATTGTAAATCACAAGTAACTGATGATGACAATGAGTAACAACACCATTTCATATTACAATAATCCAAGGTGAAAATACCACACGGCCAATTCATAAAAATATCATGAACATAAATTGTGATCATGAGGACATCTGGCTGAGCTGCCATAGATAAGAGACTTAAATTGAAATACAACAACAAGCAAAACAAACTAGAATTGTGTAATCACCGGCATTCCCACCTCCGGTGCCCACACAATATTTCTGACTAGAACATTTTGACAAGCTGTCAGACTAGGCCAGCCACAGATAGCTCAAAGAGGAACTGGAGAGGTCACCACTGGAAACCGAATCCATATCACTCCAAATGCCTGAACATCATCTCCCACTCTGCTGACATAGATAAAGCATGGCCACTTCTGCAGCTCTCGTCAATGTAACAAGACTGTGAGGTAGTAGGCTTGAGGTAAAATAGTGGATGAACAGGTTAGGTTGCAGCCCGTTCAGCTGTATCCAGCTGCAGCTGTGGATACGAGTCTGTGGCTAAATTTAGCTCTAGAGTAAGGGATCGCCTGAAGAAAAACGTCACAGTTGCCTGGGCTGACACACATGCTGCAGTGCTGCTGAGATTGAGAAAAATATATGGTAACAGTCTAAAGTGGCTTAGCGCAGTTTAATATCCTGTGTTTGTGTGTGAATGTGAGAAATAAGCAAAGAAAGGCATTTGTTCAGTGTGTGTGAGAGTAAGCAAGGGAGACAAACGTTAGGACATTAAGAACACATGATGCTTTGAGGCAGAAGCAATGAACTTAAATAACAAACATTTCTCCATGCTGCCACCTGGTGCCAGGGTTGCTGTCTAACATGATTTCACATTTTTGGCTCTAGTTTCAATACCAGGCTAAGCTCAATAGGAACTGACGAAAATTAAAACTGGTTGGTCAGGATGTTCAACAGTGTAGGAGGCCAAGACTGATGCAGACTAATGTACTCACTGTGTTCAGTGAATGCATTATGGCAGTGAGTGCTGACATTTAGAATCAGCTGCTAAAGTGGAACATCTGCACCATCTAGTGGGGATCAGCTGTTATTAACAAAATTACTCAAAGGAGGCTTACAATATCACATGATTCAGTGGATGCAATATAGAGGAAATTCTACAACTCTTTATTTATTCAGGTGAGTTTCACTGAGAACAATGCTCTATTTTTCATGGAATCCCCTGATCATATTCACACAGATACACTTTCACACCTGGACCTGCCCAGTACAACCAGCCTTATCTGCTGGCTACTGAGCAGCTCCAGTGGAGAGACTGAAGTTAAGGGCCTTGCTCAAGGGCACCTCAGTGAGAGAGAAGCATTCACTTTCCCTACCCAGATTTATCCTGCCAGTCAGGGAATTGAACAGGTGACCTCCCAGTCACAACCTGACCTCTCTAATCTTTACAGAAGGCCACCGTTGCCCCTTTAAATAATTTCTTCAGCTTGTTCAACACACATGTTCAAACATCTGCTATGTATTGGGGGTTATATGCTTTGCATGTTTGTAGTATTTGTTGTTTTTCTTCCTTCTGTTCAGGAAAAACAAAAAGACCAAGATACTTTTTTTTTTTTAATTTCTGTCCGTGTGCTTAACTTTGCCTTAGATCTTAAACAATTAGTCAATTAATTAACTAATCTCTTTTTACAGTGTCTCAAATGTGAAAATTTGCTGTTTCTGTCTGTTTTATCTCATTGTAACTAAATGCCTTTGGGGTTTTGAACTGTTGGTCGAGCAAAACAAATATCTGAAGACATCCCGCTGGGCTCTGAGAAATTATGATAAACATTTTTTCAATATTCACCCACTTTACATTTTTTTTAGACTAAATGATTAAAGGTAGAATCAGTAAGATTTGTCTGAGGGGTTTGTAAATGGACCAGAAACATACCAGGATGTGGAAGGGGAAGTGCCCTGAGCCCAGCAAAATATTGAGAAAAATAAAGAAATAAAGGGGGAGGGCAGGGTCTCTGCAGATATAGCCATCGTAAGTCATAGGTAATGATTGAAAGAGATTTTTTTTTTTAAATGAGGCATACTATACCCTTCAATTAGACAACAAATTGTCAGATTTTTCAATAATAATATGAATAATGATAAATGTAATCATTAGTTGCACCCCTACATGGATCAGTATTTTTTGGACTAACAATGAATCAAATGGCTGCATTATAGAGGGGGTACTGATAATGCTAAAATGACTCTTCGTCATTTTTTTATTTTTCAAATAATGTTTACTGTCCTTCAAAGCTCTTATCAGCCACAATCGACAGATGGTTCCACAGAAAGCTCTTATAACCCCAATGTGCACTACCTGACAGACACTTTCAAATACTGGACTAAGAAGTGTCTGGTGAACATAATTAAACATCTAGCAGCTAAAAACACAAATAAGAAAGCAAATGATAAAATATCCAAAAAATGTTATTTTGTCATGTCTGATGCATACAGAAAATGTGCTGATAAGCCTGTGAGGTAGTGTCGACTCTGCATGTGTCAGCTTGTTTTTGATTTTTTTTCTGACCCCTAGTGGCCATAACTTTATTAATCCATATTGAATACATTTACTAAAACAAAGCACCAAAAATTCTAGTTACAGTCTTTCCACCTGCGCATCAAAGCTTTTCACAATGACCAGGAAAGGTGAACTGTACATCAAAGAACAGGTTATGGTCAAACGTAGCTTTGCATGTATGAATGGCTAAGTGGAGGTCATTACCATGTGCATTAGTGTTAAGTCACTCCAGAAGAAATCTATACTCCCCTGGTCGGCCTCCATAAACAGTAGCTCAAACAGGAAACACAAGGCTTCCCGTCTTGCATCACTGAACTCAAGCTGGCTCTTTTACCCGCTGCCTGGCTCTTTCAGCCAGAGGACATGGACACTAGGGAAAGTTTTCCGGTGTCCAAATGGGCATGCTGAGTAGTAGTATTATGTTTCAAGGGCAACATAATGGAAATAGAGTAATCCCTTTTCTTAATTTGAATTACACAACATTTACAACCTTAAAATCACATGTCCAGGAGTATTTATAAGATGAAGGGTGGCTTAGAACCACCAGTATTCATTCACGCAGACTAGTATTAGATTTTTAGACTATTACATAAAAGACAATTAATTACTTGTTACTGAAGTAATGTTAATTATATTTATTAAGAGTGGGAAAAATTATTCTCATACATTTGTGGTAGTGTAAAAAATATTTCCCTTTATGACAGACAAAAACAAAGCAAAAAAGCGTGTGAAAGTAGGTGCGCAGAGAGCAAACCAGGGAATGAAAAAGAAGATAGGGAGACTAAAGTATGACCTTTTTCCCTGCTTGGTGGAAAAGATAATGGCAGTGCTAAGAATGGTTAAATGCAGCTCAGTAGCGAAGCTGGCCAGTCTTCCTGACCACATACCTGAAATAATGATGAGTTTGAGTCAGAGGTTGCATGTACTTGCTGACCCAATTGCAGCACTAATTACAGAATTGCGGGTGATCGCGATACAAGAAACAGCGGAGCCTGGAAGGATTTCTGCTGTTAGATGAGCTAATACTCCTGTGGTAAACCAATACCAATAATTAAACACAACACTGCAAAGAAATAACAGAAATTACAGTTAGATTTGTTATCAGATCTGTTTGACTGATCAGATAAACAGCTTTAATGCTAATGACATGTAACAAGTATTACTGGTTACAGTAGGAGGCTCTCCGAGGTTTGTAAATAAAGAAGCGCACATGCTCCTTGCAATATTAAACTCCCTTTCTACACACACGCCCACAAAGCTGCACCCAAGCCCGTCATGGTCCAGTGACTGAGCTTCACACAACAAGGAGGAAACTACAGCCAAGGTAACGTGTCAGCAGTGGTGGTGACACACAACACTGCCTGTTGACGGCAGTAAAACTTGGTCACCCCAGACATGACAACAGCAGCCAACCATACCTGTGTTCTGGTCACTGATCTCGGTCAAAAACAACAGCAGTCATGCCTGTGTGTGATGAAAGTTATCCATGTCCACGACAATAACAACATCAGCTTAACAGGCCTTATTAGCCGTCATAACAGCTGCTAAGCCTGCTGTGATGACTCTATCCTTTGAACAGCAACAGTCCATAAAATAGCCCATTTGGTTTCCTGTCATTGGTTGTTGGCAAAGAGAAAACATGCAAATATTTCAAATTATAATCATAGTACTAATTATTAAATATAATTTATATGAATTAATATGAATATATAAATATAAACTTGGCACAAAAAGAGTTGACATTTGAGTTTTGAACTAAAAATTGTTGCAACGACAAATTCAAATACCACAGCACAGCCTTGTTATCAGCTAAGTGATGACGTCTATTCTAGATAAGCCAATGAGACTTTTCTTTTTCTTCATTTAGCTTACAAAGTAAAGAGAATTTCATTTCAATTCGGCCGATACTGGATTTTTAGGGCCGATAATTATGTCAGGGAATAAGAAGAAATATGATAATATTGTTTTGAAACAGCACTCTGTTTCAAAACAGAGTGCTGTGTGTTTGTAAAAAAAATATCGAACAGCTATGCACATGCTAATATAGACTGATATAGCTGGTACTTGTTTAATATCATGGCAATAATATCAGCCAATCAATATATCTGTCTGCCCCTAATTTCAACCCATGAAAAACATTTAACACTCATCTGAAAAATCCAGAATGACCAAATTTTAGATTATAAGGTTTTAACTGACCTTGAGGGCACGCAGTATAAATCACCACTGTGTTGCAACAATAAAATAAGCTCAGAAAACACTAACTCACACAAATATGTCAATATTTAAACCTACCCCATACTAAAATATTATGACAGCCAAAATCATACACAATGACTGTTTTAATATTATTAGGTTATTACTATACAACCTTCTCCCTCCTGGCTCTATATCTAACACACATAAAAGAGTTATTTCTGTTAGTCTTTACGGGGCAGTATTCTCTACAGTAAACAGGAACACATAGCCAGAGAAGAAGGAAGACTATCTACGTGATGAAGGGGGAAAGAAAATAAGTCTGAGTGAGATTTTAAGGGGCCAGGTAACTCCTTACGGAGCAGTCTGTCCTTCCCATGTAGTTGGGCAAATATGCCACCGACCTAGATGATTAAAATAAAACCTGAGCCCCAGTACCTTTGCATGAATGCAGTCTGACCAGAGGACAGCAGAAGACTGTAGCGAGATAAACCTATTTCGAACAGCGCATCTGTTTCTGATGAGAGCATTGATCTGAGTTAAATCAACACCAAAAAGGTACCAAAATTATTTTTGAGGCCAAACTCAACAAAAACACATATGACAGCACACACCTGTTCAGTAGACCCTCGAGTATCTGACCTCACTCGACCACAAAGCTGCTCTCACCTGCTGGTTCTCAGCCCCTCTGTCCAGGTCTCGGGAGTATCCGAGTGGAGCTCTGCCTCCCTCTTACCTGTACTTCATGCCTGTCTGATAGGACACACATTCCTCCAGGGCCAGGCCATTCATCTTCAGGAAGTCTTCCATGTTCTTAATCTGTGCGGCAACTCTCTGTTCCCGGAGTCTCTGCAGCTCAGCCTGGTCTGGGGGCCTGGCCGGAGGCTGATTCAGCCCCTGGTCCGAGTGGTAGCGGTTGATGCCACTCCGGATGCTCTCACTGTATGACATAGACAGCATCTTGCCACTGCCACTGCTGCTGCTCTTCCGAACACCGCTGCCTGGCGCTGCCGGTTTGGGGATCTGCAGGTTTTCAGGAGGACAGTAACTGGACTTGCGCCTGCCGGGACCCCCCCGGGGACCACCAGCGTACCCTCCCGCAAACATGCCCCCCCTTCTCCTCCTCCTCCTCCTCCTTGTGATGCTGAGGCGCCCCGTGCAGAGAAGAATAAAGTAGGGACACGGACGGAGCGAGGAGCCGGCAGGGCACAGCCACCTCCTTAAATAGCACCTGCTCCCATAAAAAAACAGCTCTCCTGCTTGGGGCAGCACACGGCCATGCATCCTGTAATCAGAGTCGCACAACATAGCCCCGCACCACCCTCCCCTGACAGGTACACAATGGCAGGGTTACACTGATAGGGTGCTTTCAGGTGACTTGTTTGTGATTAAGGAGCAGGACCAAAGAGGACACATGCTATCTGCAAAGGGGAGGCATTCAAACATGCACCAAGCAAGAGGATGACAACACATTCCTGGTCCAACTTATGATTCTGACTGGACTAAGAGGGAGAGCCACAACACACTTTCTCAGAGTAGTCCACAATGTAATTTCAGTTTTCCACAGAAAGGCACAACAGGTCCACCAGGACCGGAAGAAATATATGGGCACAAGTAAGAGCTAAAATAATTTCCAAACAACTACACATATGCACTTGGCATCGATCTTTAATGTAGGGTTGGGCTTCATTTCAAGTTCAGGAAGATTAAAACAACTGTGGTTTCCTTTTTATTTCTTTATGAATTTTTGTTAGGTCTTCCTTCTTGAATCTGTCAAATATACACTTACTTTTACTTGAGCTATTTCATTCCGAAATATTCAAGCGTACAAAGAGTGTTGTGCTGAATTTAATCAATAGAGGGCAGCACTGTGACCACCATCACTACAAGAAGAGCATTGACCAAAGCCACTTTCTTGCTAAAGACAATGTACTGTATAACACTGAGATATTTACATTAATACATTATATAATACTCTGACCTGCAAACCAACATACTCTAAGAAAGTAGAAAGTAGTATAGTCTAACAATTATTTGGCATAAAAATAGTAAATAAATGATTGCAAGTGCAAGTTAGGTTTATTTATCAGTATACAGTACAGGGTTGTATTGTGATATTTAGCTGTAGTTGTCTTTTTGCAACTCGCAAAAAAACTAAAAATTTAAATTTATATACAGTATATTGGTTAAATAAATATAAATGTTTCTAAAAACAAAGCAAAACAACAAACAAACAAACAAACAAACAAAAAACAGATGAAAAACTATTAAAACACTTTCTGAAACTACCTTCCAGGATATCTGTCTTTGTTCTATCAATACGGCACACTCCATATCCATGTTCTAATATAACAATCCGAAATAATTTAGGTGAGATTTACTCTAGCATTTTAACAAGGCAATTAAATTACAAATTACAATTACAAAAATAAAAATGTCACTTCACAATTTATCCTATTATTTGTACCCTCATCTATCATTACTTTCAGTTTGGGTTATTGTCCGTTCTTTGTAACCACCAACCAGAACAATGACATCTTACTAACGGTCTGAAATATACATTACGCTGTAGACTCTATTGATTCTTTAAAAGTCTATTGACAACAACACTTGAACAGCACTTTCATTGCCTCTGTACAAAACAGGACTCAGAGCTACCATAACACTAACATCAAGACCCCATGTAAAACTAAGATTTAACGTGGTAATTAACCAATATTAAATTTATCACATTTGGTATCTATTACAAAATGCAGATTCCAATACTACATCTCTGCAATTCTTAAACTGATTTAAGAAATATTCAAACCTTTGATGCCATCATGCCATGACACGACTTGGATCTCTCCCACAAATTCTCTTTTCATTTCAAATCTGCAAAAAATCTCAAAAAATCCCCCAAACAGCTGGTTCCCTCGTATAGAGACAGAAGACTTACATGAAGGAGGATACCTCAAGCTAGGCAGCATGCATCCACACACCCACACACACTTCTCATCACTCTGCCAACCCTTACACACGAAAACATACACACTTGTGATGTGGTCATTAGTTCAAATCTTTCCTCAAACTCACCCGATTTCTTGGGGGTCGGCTCATGAGCGAGGTTATGGGGTGCCAGTCTGCTCTTATAAACACACACTGCAGACAGTGATGAAGCGGGTCCACCCAAACTGGGAGTGTCTTACTAGGAAATGTCTAAACCAATTAGTGAATAAGAGAGTGCATCCCTTCCCTCCCCTCACCACTTGGACCATACTCTATCACCACAACCAACACCTCTCCTCCTCCCCTCCCTGTGAGATCTCATGGAAGAAATCCATTTATGTCGTTTAGTGGCCCGTCTTGTTTCTGCTAACCGCAGCAAATAATATCAGCCCTGAATTATTCACCAAAGCTTTTGCGCTAAAAGCCTCTGATTGTTGTTCCACAGGAAAGAATACTAAGAGCTTGACAATAATGAGGGCCTGAGTGTTGTGTGCATATGACACACACACACAAACACGCACAATGTCAAGCAAACAAATACTGTACGTATACACACACACAGACAAAGACAAACCACATGCATGTTCAAGTACTCTCTAACCGAGGTATTATGAAAACCACACCGGTTAAGAACGCCTTGCAGCATCTCTCTGCATCTCAGTAGCCTTGTGTTGAGGTCGAGGTCAAAATCAAATTGTCACATATTAATAATAACACACAGACATGTCAAGCACCGTAATAAGTATATACAATTATGGTACACTAACAGTCACTGATTTTGCACATTTTTGGCAGCATTGCCAGTGATATCAATACATAGACAATGAGCTTCCTAGTGACTGTTGCCACTGGGTGGTCGCCAGCAACAGACCTCGTTTCAGGTCTGCTGATGCTGACTAAAACTCCACAAAAAAAGGATTGAAGTGCCACCTGCAGCACAACATACTGTTGAAACAATCACACTTTTAGTTCATGGGTATGTAACGCCTCCTAGCTGTCTGTGAGCATTACATTATGACAAAGCAGTTTGAAAGATGAGATGAGATATCACTGAGCAGACACTTATTAATCACAACATCCACCTGTATATACTGTATTTCACTCTAACCAACCCTCTTGTACACAGCAAGGTAAATGTATGTTAATGAAAATAAACAGTCTGTTTGGATATGCAGCCACTGCCCATGTGCACAGGACCTACCACTTTGAGTTGGTCATTATTATAGCACTAAGAATCTTACAATTTAAGTTCCAACCCATCTGGACACTACAGATATTTCCTTAATATTCACTTCAATATCATCTTCATGGGCTAAGGTAATCTAAATTTGAGTGGTTCAACTCTATTTAGTAAAATCATGTTTTTATTGAAATCGATTGATTGTAGAGGTTCTCAAACTTAAACATGACAAAGACTCCCACAATAGATGTACATTAGACTACAGAGTCCCAGTTTAGGAGGATTTTGTCTAAAGGAATTCTCTCTATGTAATCTTTTTTGGGGGGATTAAAGATAATGGTCTTCATAGTCAATCAATGATCAAACTAGGATCACTAAAAAATTACAATCAAAACAGCCAACCAGATTTCTTGTCTTGTTGTTCCAACTTCCCTGTTTGAAAACCATCTGATTACATAAACTGGAAAAAGATTTCTCACATAAACTTGGTAATTTACAGAGCTGGTACAACTTAGTTCAATTTTGCAAGTCAAGTCAAGTTTTTTAAAGTAGACAAGTCTTTAAAAAAAGACACAATTTCTGCAAAAATCAGTGCACGCAGGACTTTAAAACATGAGCCATAGGAATGCTAAACTGTATATATACATGTGAAAAATGTAACACAATAAACGATGTTTTTTTTTTTAAGAATTTCTTTTAAATTATCTGTATTTCCCTAATCCATACACAAGACACGCAATGGTCACAAGTCAATGACCTTCATCATCAGAGAGCACTCAGTCCCTTGACAACTGTAAAATGGTTTAACGATAACCAGAACCGGAAATACTTTACTAAAAGCATTCTTGGTAGAGAATCATGAAGGATGACATATGAAGAGACATGTGATAGACACATAATGAGGCTGATTTACAACTCATGCTGGAGAATAAAGCAATACAGAACAAAGAATCAGAAAATGTACACAACAGATAATTATAATCATAAAGACAAGATTGTGCTGAAACAAAGCAACACCAAAACTAAACATTGTGGGCTTGATTGATCATATTTTCAAAGCTTATTTGCACACTCCAAGGTAGAAACACATGTGTTAGCCATCACAGCTTCCATTATTACAGAGTGTGTATTTCATGCCTGAAAAGAATAAAACTTCTCTTCCCAGCATCAACCCGTCGCTGTCAGAGTGATGGACAGACAGAGATAGGGGGCTTAATCGATCCCCCTCATGTAGGCCAGGGGAGCAGCTAGTAGGACGGTTTGCACTAAAAGGACAGAAATGAGCAAGGCGCCAAGATAAAAAATCCGATAGTGAGCTCATTACAGGCACAGCCACATAGTCAGGGCTTTTTATAACTGGATCAGCAGAATAAGGCCTGATACGAGACCATAAAACATGATCCTACTCTAAAGCAGCAGAAAGACTGACCACCTAAAAAGGCTCACTACTGGAGGAGTGAGAACCAGCAAAATTATTCTCAGAGAACATTCGTCTCACCCCCACCACTGATCCAAATGGTCTCTCTGGCTTTCAGAACGAGACAGACCAGATTGAACTCCCATGAGGTCAAAAAGGTTTGCAGTTTAATATAGAAATGATGAATAAAGGAAATTACTATCTGCTTAATCATGCCAAAGTAAAAAAAACAAAAGAAAAGTGATGGGAAATCAGTTCAGTGAAAAGCTTCTTAGTCACATATTGAAGTTTGACAAGAACAACAGTGAGTGTCTCAAGTGTCACTGCTGGAAAAAAAAAGGTGAAAAAATAAAAAAAAATTAAAACTCACGACAGTTATTGTTGATTCAAAGGTTTTGAGAGCAACCTTGCAACAAAATCCATCATCACCCCTATCAGGTTTAAGCTGGATAGTGCATTGCCAGCTAAATAGTAGATGATAAGTGTTATCTATGCTGCAGAGGTTTACTAATGGATGTAGGGTTTTAAATGACAGAACAGCAAGTCTCCACAGCAAGGTTATTACAGTGAAATAAAACAAAACAGAAATACAAAATGTTACATACATAATACATACTACACACACACTTACAAAAATACAGAGAAAAAAGACACATAAAAGAAAATGCTCAACTTAAAAAACACTGTTTTGCGACAACAAACAGTGATTGGCAGATACAGAGACAGACAGGTACCTGTAGAACTGCAGCTGTCGTTTGGGGCTCCCATAACGAGCGCTGAAGACATCAGAGGAAAGGAGGAAAAAGGAAAGCTTTGATTAATAAAAGCAGGAAAGGAAAGAAGTGAGTACTGGGGAAAATTTGATACACCCACTATGCTGACAAAAGGATGTGACAGCCAAAGACTGTACAAAATGTGAAAAAGTTAAGTAGGTGGCAATAAAATATACGGCATCAGAAATCACAAATACAGATATAGTGTATCGAATATAGCATTCACAAAGCTATGTTTGTTTAAAATGTTTACTGGACTAAGTTGTGTATGCAGGAAGTGCCTGGGCCACACTGCCTGGGTTTATCTGTACTTGACAGCTACCTCGCTGAACTGTGGCAGCTTGCAAGATAGGGAGTTGCTGCTGTGGTGCTGCTACTGCCAGCCCTATCTTTCTACACTGACTTTGCAGAAGGGTTTTGAAGAGAAGAGAAGAGTTGCAACCAGAAGTACCAATGTATTGTTTGGGGGTGATGGTGTTTGGTTGAGGTAGAGAGAAAGAGAGAGAGGGAGAGAGGAGAGAAAGAGAGAAAAGAAAGAAAAACAGAAAGCACACTGGCAAAATGTTGCTGGTATGACGCCGATATGACTATAAACAGACCATTTTCACTGTGTATTACCGCCCAGAACCATACAGGGCATCACACAGCAAAAAAGGCAAGAGGCAGAATCTCTAGATGAAGCATTGCTGCAATCGTGTGACATGAGCGTGAGTCACGCTGCTCACCCAGGCTGTGTGGCTCCACTAACCTGCTAATGTGGGTGCCAAAATGAAAAGAAAGTTTCTGCGACACACAACACTTACGCAGGCAGTGTGGCCCAAGCATTATGACATGTCAGTCCCGCAACACACAATCACTGTGCACAGTCTTCACAAAAATAGCGTAATAAATTATACTGCATGAAAGGTGCAATTATTTATTCATGTTTGACAAAACAAAAAGCTTCCAGGTGTTTACACAAATCCTAAATTAATAAAGAAACATAATTTACAATACATTTTCTGGCTTCCCAAACTATATACAAATTTGCACCTTAAATACATGCAGCTTCCTGAGCTTATGGTGTCTATTACGGGTATATGCTTTATGCTCATAAAAAGATTTTCAGATCAAACTTTGCGGGGGTAATACGGATAAAGAAACATTGTTGAATATTTTAAGATATTGTCACAATTTATGTATGCATTACAAGATTTTGTATTTTCTTTGAATGCTTGCCTGTAAGGTAAGGCTGCACAATTAATCGAAACATCTCGATTGTAATATGGCCAAATGTAATATCCAAATTGCAGAAGCTGCTATTTTTTGATAAAAGTAAAAAGTGTGACAAAACAGCACTATAATGAAGTACTGCAGTACTGCACAGATTCCCTGGCCTGCAAATCTTGTTCTTCAGATGTACGAAAACAAGTTTGTTTGGTAGACACCCCAACAAATGTCATGTTGTGATGACTTTAATTAGGGATGCACCAATCAACCAGCCAGACACCAGAACCAGCCGGTTTTCAGCATGACTGGCCCCGACCGGTGACCAGCCAGTCAGCGTCACGTATCCGATTCTGCGCTGCTCATATTCACACACATGCTGTGCACAATGGTCACGTCACGCACACAGTAGACACTGACAGTAACGTCACATCCACAACAGCCCCCCAACAGCCACACACACTCAGACACACGCTTGTGTGAAGACAGACAGTCTACAAGGAGACAAAGCAGCTGAGCAGTTGACAGTGTTGCCAAACAGCAGTAAACTTTCTCTAGCTCTACAGGCTAATGTTAGCCAGCAGCAGACTGTTAACAGGCTGAGAGTTAAACTCTCATTTCCTGAAGAATAAACAACCTGTGATGATGTGTCTCCTCAAACATTTTCTCATCCAGACTGATTTATTTTTTCCTTCTGTTTTTCTCCATGTAAAGCTTTACTAAACTGCTGCACTGTGTCAGTCTCCGGTTTACATCTGCTTCCACATGAGATCACGTGAAATCGCGTCCCGTGAGATCCCATGAGATCATGCTCCCTCTAGTACACAATCTTAATAATCTTAATATAATAATATAATAAGGCCTGGCTGTAACCTGAAGCACTTTTAGAGAAAATGTAAAAGTTATATAATAGTCAGTGTTTTATTTTGAACATCCAATTTAATTTGTTAATAAGTTGCAAAAACGTTTGTGAATGCAGTCAATTATTGTTCTTAGACTGAAAATCGGAATCGGCAGGTCAGACCCTTAAAAAACTGGAAATCGAAATCGGCCAAGAAAATTCAGATCGGTGCATCTCTAATTTTTTTTTTTTTTTTTTTTCAGTGAAAATGAAAATTATGACATAAAAAAGATTCCTACTTATCATGAATCATATTACAATTGCTATATATGTCAAAAAATAATCACAATATGATTATTTTACCATTTTGTGCAGCCCTACAAGTCAAACAGCACTTTGCAGTCTTTAACTCAATTGTATGTCAACAACAAAAGTTATGATCTTTGAGTTCATCAGGCACAAGAAAAAATCTTTTTCTGATCATTGTTACTCAATCTATTTTTACACAAACTGTACAGTTTCTAGTTATAATAAAGAGATTAAAATAGAGCTTGAGTTTTTAGACTAAAAATCACTCTTCTTGGCAAATCTTACATCTTCAACAGTAGAGGTGCAATAGATCAGGTTGACCGGTGTCCCGTACGGATCGCCCTCCACGGTTCGGCACGCATGTGATCCGCAGACTACGTGTGAGCATCATAGTATTACTGTCACTGTTACTTTTGTATAAGTTATAATACCCGAAATCTCAACGCAGCGTTGCAGTGAAAAGACAGGACAGATGCTGCTGTGTGCAGCGCATCTCTGCGAAGAGCAACTGATTTAAAAGCCGTCACTAGGCAGGGCTGCGGCACTGACGGCAGCCACTCTCGGCCAGCGTGTACGCCCCGATCGCCTAGGTAACCCCGGATGTTTATATCAGCAAAGTCGGACAGATGACAGCTAGTAAAACCATCGCGGTTTGGCAGTGTTATAATCCAGACAATGGAAATAATGTTGAATGTAGACTGTAACATAATAAGCTGATATATAATCACGCGACTGGAGCAACATGTGACCACATTAACAACAGTCACAGACATAAACCTGCAAGTGGAGCTGCTGCTGCTACTAGCACTGCTAACGTTAAACACACTGTGTAGCAGACTGGCAGCTAACGTCAGCTCTGGGGTGTTTACCTGCAGACTCCGTGATCCTCTTCGGTCTGAAAAGTTGAAGTTGTAATGTTTTGTAAGTTAATGTGTACGGTTTGTACTGCACATTTAGCGCGCATAGTGCACATTTCAGCAGCATTTAAAGTACGATTTGGCAATTGTTGACTGTGATTAATGGCTTCAAATGGCTCTTAATATGCACAGTATTTTTTTCAGACAGTGTTTAACATTATAAATTTAAAAATTCCGCTCAATTTTAACTGCTTTCTGACTGTTTTCTTAGTATTAGACTAGTCGACTAATCTAAATCAAATTTTGCGTTTAATCGACAGGGATATTAGTCGCCAGGAACATCCCTAGTATATACATAGTACAGTACTGTATAAGTTTGAAGTTTTTAATATTATTACCATTATCATTACTATCATCATTATTATTATTAACCCTAATCCCACCACTTTTTTCTTTTTTGCTGATCCGAAAAAATGATCCGATCTGTGACTCAAAACTGTGATTCGATCCGAATGTGAGTTTTTTGATCCGTTGCACCCCTATTCAACAGGCACCTCTTTCTGTATCAGGCGACACTAAAGCATCCATTAACTATTCCTGTTGTGTGTCATATGGAGTGCTTTCCTTAAATACGTAGGAAAGTAGAAAGCTGTGCATTATATAAGTGATGTTTTGATGAAAAATAGTAAAAAATAAAGAGTGAAAGAATAGGAGATTAAAAACATTAAAATACCATGTATTGAACAGAATAGTTAACAATTTTGCATAATATTTAAACTTTCACCATGAATATTTGACAGTGCTTCCATGCCTTAGTGTAATCCCAGCATTATGGGGATGCTCAGGTGTGTTTTACAACAATATGTCCAGCAACACAAAGGCAGCAACCATTTAATGTTTGATGATGTTACCACTGGAGGGTACTGAAACACTTTAGGCTTTTGCATGATAATGTGTGGAGAAAGTAGTAAATGTAAATTAGTGTAGTAAACATTATGAATGATGAGCTGCTGCACTGTGTCTCAATCTCATCCACTTTTATTGTTGTGTTGCACAAGTATATAAAAAACAAGAGTCCAATAGCTGTCCAATTGCTTTAGTTAAGTATCACTAAACCTGTAGCTGACAGCCATTGCACTCCATCTGGCTATAATAGGGGTGAAATGAAACACAGCCATGAAGCTGCTTGAGAAGAAGAGTGGAGCAGATGCTTTTTAGGATGATGAGTCTCTGGCGCCACATGCTGGTGAGCCATTAGAGTGCAAGATGATCTGTATAAATTAGACATGGGTGCCCATACTGCTGCTGCCCCTACATAAACCCAACAAACAATGAGACAACTGAAAATTGAAATTGGTGTGATCTGCCTGCATGCAAATGTGTGCCAATTTAGGGAACCCATTTCACACTTAATCAGTTAGGGACAGCAAGTACATTGATTCATTTGTACTGTAAAATGTGGGGATGTAACAATATATTGAATCGCAGTGACCATATCGCAATAAAAAATGTCTCAATATCAGACCAGACTGTGACAATATCTATAACAATATTACACAATTAATTATTTTAGAATTTTTGTCTAATAAAATGAATGCTACTAAAATGAATCAAAATGTGATTGATAGTAATATAAACAACTGCAAATGTACATGTGCATGTGTAACAGAGTTTGTGCACTTATTATTGGCTGCATTTGAATAAGTCTAAAAACAAAATAAAATACAATTATTAGTATTCATTTCAGTAACAGTATTTGTTTAAGCAACATGGTGTCATATCATTGCAAGAAAGTGATAATTTCATTATTATTGTAGACTCTTGGAGGGGGGCCACAGGGGGGCCCTGTAACACTAAGTCCAAACTTAGTGTTACAGGGGCACTGGCCCCTTTTGGCTCCCCCCAGAACTACCCCTGTTACACTTTGCCTTTACTATACAAACAGCTTGGCAAAGTGCACAATTCAAACAATCTGTTAAGTGATGTATCTGTATATTAAGTATTCGTCCATCAACTCACCTGTAGATCATGCCCGGTGAGCCAGTCTGTCGGAGGGAGAGGCGAGCGGGGGAGTCTGTGGTAGATTCAGGATACATGGAGGCAGGAGGGACGGGGTGTGGCCAGCCTGCCGGGGGTGGTGTTCTTTTACCAGGACCACGGGGGACAATTTATCACCAATCAGGGCCTCTGAAGAGAGAGAGAGAGAGAGAGAGAGAGAGAGAGAGAGAAAGTGTGTCAGTTGGTGATGAGATCAGTGTTTCACTTCACCTCTGCTAAAATTGGGCAAAGCCCTCTTGGCCCATCAAAGTACTGGATTATTCATGAATTATTTACCATTTACCATCTACTACCACTACAACAAAAACAACATAGTGATCAAAGCCTGCTCTGGTCAGTCCTGGCTCTGTCATTAACAAAGAGCCTTCACATGCAGCTGCTGTGAAAATGGAATCGCAGGTGGAAAAATACAATAAATACAAGTTGTGCTTTTAGGGTGACTTTATAAAAAATCCTACTGATGAAGAAAGTCAACAGATCAGACACACACAGGGACAGAGAAACGGAGGGAGGCAGACAGGGCAACCTTTTGTGTGTGCAGCAATTATACGAGAAGTGTGTGTGTGTCTGTGTGCGTGTGTGTGGAAGAGAGAAGGGAAAAAGGAGAAGCAAGGTGAGCAGATTAAAGGAGTTTGTGACAAAACGCTTGATCAAGGTGGAGAAGTAAAATTAAAATGCTGAAATAAAACCTACTAGAAATACCTGCATAATCATTCTTTTGGAAACACTGGTAACATTTAGCAGTGAGGTTGTAGACTGTAACCAAATGAACACCACTAGCCTCGCCTTCGTCTCATGGCAGTGCAACATGGCAGCATTCATAGAAAAGGACAAGCTCAGCTCAACTACAGATATAAATGGCTCATTCTAAAGTAACGAAAACACAGCAATTCTTATTTTAAGCCATTATTCAAAAAACAAAAACATATTTAGGAATATTATATCCCATTCCTGCTATATTCTGCCAGTAAATCCCCTAAATCTTACACACTGGACCTTCCAGTAAATATACTGTATATTGAATGTCTTAGTAGCCCAGACAACTTGCAAGAACTGTGTTCAAACATATCATAATTTTCATCCATTAATTCTCCTTAGTAAAATATTATATTAGTCACAGTGATAGATTGTAGAGGCTGGAGAAAACATGCAGTAACTGATGACAGTCACATTAACTGATGACAGTCTCCATCTCACTATTGGCTACTGTAACCAGTTAGCCATGTGCAACCACATGCAAGGTCAAGGGCATGAGAGGGCAATTAAACAATGGCGCCCCAACCCTACTACAGCAACAGGGAGACAGGACTCCATAATAATCCTGCCTGGAATAATCCGACCAGCCATCCAGTTGACCAGTGGCACACTAGGTCTAAGGCAAGGTGAATCTCAAACTTTTTCTAGCAAGCCTACATCAGGAGCCGAAAAAATGTCACAACCACAACCACACAATTTTTTATTAATCATTAACAATAATGGGGAAGCAACTAATAAGGAGGATTCAAGCTGAAGTTTAGTGACATAAATGTTAGCATTACAGAAGGGCTGCAGCAATTATTTTCAAAGTCGATTAATCGCTAGATTATTTTCTCCATTAATCGATTAATAGTTGTTTTAACATGTCAGAAAATGGTGAAAAAAAAGTCAATGTTTCCCAAAGCCTATGATGACATCTTCAAATGTCTTGTTTTGTCCATTAAAACAAAAAATTTCTGTTTGCTATCAGAGAGGAGTAAAGAAACCAGAAAACATTCATATTAAGAAGCTGAAATCAGAGAATTTTGACATTTTTCTTTAAAAATTACTCAAACCAATTAATCGATTATCAAAATAGTTAGCATTTAAATTCAATCAGCAATTAATCAATTAATTATTGCAACTCTCCATTATAGCATCAGCAAACTAATGTTTGTTTATTTTCCTACATAAAATTATATTTTTAACTTAATTTCACTCCATATTTTTCCCCTCCAATAAAGCAAGGTAGATCTCAAGCTAATGGGTAGTCCAAGTCTAGTGCAGGATGTAGGGACAGTAAATTGCAGGATAAGATCATAAAATCCATTACCTAATTTCTCAGAGGAAAAGACTTCACTTAAACTGTTCATTGACTGCCAAAATTTCAAATGTTGCAGAATAGCAACAAAAAAGCCAATCCAATAAATACTTCAGATGTGAAGGCACATAAGTTAATTCTAGCACTGACTTAAATATAAAACTATATTTAGTAAAACAAGAACTTGGAAAAATATAGAGGATACAGGAAGACAGAGGTGATCTGACATTGTATCACCTTTTTCAAAGGATTGCTACATGCCTCCTCCACTAGATGGAGTCATGTCCTCACTCTGCAGACATGAGGTGAATGAATAAACCATCACACCAATGTAACCTCTGTAGTTTGCTACAGCTTTATGGTGGAGATTTTAACATCCTCACAGTAAAGGCTTTGTAAACCAGTCTGGAATGATCAGAACAACAACCCATTTAGACAGAAGAATAATCACATCACAATATAGAAAAATACTCTGTGGTAAAATGCAGTAAAAAAAAAAAAAAAAAAAAAAAAAAAAACAGGCAGCGACAACAAGCAGCCCACATTTACAAGTGAAGATCTTGATCCTACAGTACATCATCATCCTGTGGCTGCTGTGTACTGTATATGTGGGTGCAAACCATATCCGATCCACTGCTTAGAGCGACTGAATTCTATGAATAATTCAGTGTCTGCCCAAGAAGCAGGCCACTGCTGTAGAGACGGCTATGGCAAGAAAGCTGGGCATCAGTGAGGGTTGGGTGGGTGGGTTAGGTACGCACAGATGCCATTAACACACATTTAAAACCATCAGAGCATTTCAAGTTAACACCACAGGCTGAGAGGGAGGGGAGCGGCACTGCTGATGTTTTAGCCCAGTTTACTATAGTGGATAAAATCAAATGAGGGGAGCCGCAGAGAGACAACGTGGCATTTATGTCACCCTGACAATGCCGTGAGCTGAGCAGCACCGTGCTTCCCTATTTCACCAGTGGCTGCACTCACGTGAGTCATGGCTCGTAAGCGACATCGTAATGTTAACATGAAGGTGACTTTCTCCTCTCATCAATTTCCCAGGAAGCGAATAAGGTGTCCCATGTTCTCAAGGACTCATTTAACGCTCCCTGCTCAATTCATTTTCAATCATGCCACGATGGGACACCAGTCATACCTGCTATCAGGTGATGATGATGATGCCATGACCCTGACGGGTAAAAAGCATGGTAGGAGATCCACTACACAGCACAGCCCTGTTGGATTATCTGCCACTGATGTGGATCAGGGAACACACAGAGGGTTATATTGGGGTGGGGGGGGGGGGGGGGGGGGGGGGGGCGGCATACTTTCTTGTAGAGCTTAAATACCCTATATCTATTGTGAGGATTTGCTGCTTTTCTCTGTCTCATGCGGTAATAAACTTTCGGTTTCTGATTGCTGATTTGACAGCAATAAATATAAATATAGACCTACTGAATCTAAACCTCTGTCTTAAGGGCTTAAATGTGATGGATATTCCACACAGTTTCCTGACATTTTATAAATCAAATCAGTAAATGAGTCAGTATCCCTACAATTTTGCTTTTCTTTGCCCACTCTTGGCAATAGGCCTGGGCCTGAAAAACCTATCACGACAGCAAAGTTTCTCATTGGTCAATATCGATAATTATTGATCATTCAGATTGTGACATAAGACACTACAGGGGGTGGAAGTGGCTGATGTGATAAAATGAGTAAATATAAATATTTTTGTCAAAATACCCTGATATTGTGACAATACTGCATTGATGATTGTTGTTGCTTTCACAAAATATTAACACAATGAGATTTTTGATTAATAATCATCAGTAATGTGGACATAAAGACTTAAGTGGGCAAAGACAACTAATGGAACAGCTAGCACAGTCCAGTAAGGTCATAAAATTACATCACTTTACTGTAATGCAGCCTTTAAAACCAGGAAGACAACACTAATGCCATATCACAATATAACGATATCCACAGTCTATCACGATATCTAGTCTCATATCACGATACGATATAATATCAATATATTGCCCAGCCCTACTTGGCAATATAATATTGCATCTGGTACTAATGAATAAGTATTTGTGAAATTATCATGATACTGTGATGCAAGCAGAGACGAAGACAGAAAAATGCTAGAAAATTTATTCTGTCCTTTGATGAACGTCTTTCGGCTATTAACTCTGAGTGCCTACATTTCTAGAACAACCATAGGTGAGAAGGTTCATGTTCAGGATAAAGATGAGTAAGTCCTTAAAGAGTGACCACATTTGTTAGGACATAGCTTTGATCTTACATGAAATAGGCCTACACATTAAACATCAAATAATTTTCTGCAAACTGTACAGAAAAGAAATGTATAATAGTAATCTGCTTCATAACGTTGAGCAGAATTTCCCCATAAGCAAAAGTGTCCACAACTACATTTGTCATCAAGATAATCCAACTGTCAGCAAGAAGTTTGTCTCTAATGATCATCAACTAAGGGTGGGTTTACACCAGCCTTGTTTAGTCAGGTTGAACCGGACCCTGGGGCGTTTACTCCCTTGGCATGGTTCATTCGGGTTGGTTTGAAGTCTGGACTCAAACTTTGGAGGGGACCAGACAGTTGCTCTCTGGTCCACCTCGAAGGGGTGGTCTTGAACCGTTGTCATATTAACTTATAACTTTGGAGCCGTTCATTTCTGGTGTGGACACCATTTGAACCAATCACAGAAGTGTACCATTCTGTGTCATTTCACTGGTTAAAAAACAATTTCTATTCCTGTTTTGGTGACTGTGGAACTAGCAGCATGTTTGCTACTAAAATGTGGACTGGTAGGGGACAACCCTCAACAAACAACCCAAGTGACAAATGCCTGCATTATTAAATCATTTAATATCATCTGTCTTATGAGACATTCATACGTATGTGTGGTCCTATAAGGTCTGCTGATATGTGCTACAGGTAAGCACCAATGAGAACAGAACCTGATGGCTCTCCCTGATGTACAATATCCAGGTACAGATTGGGCCGTTTCCTGTCTTTTTACCCGCCGCCTGTATGACCAATAATTAAATGATATTTCCACCATATGACATGCATTTACAGTTTTTGGACAGTATTTGCCTTTATGAAAGCAAACCAAGCCAGTTGGAAAACAGAAACAATGTATCAATCTTACATTGGTTTGATTCAGGAACTGGATCTTTAGTTGTGACCTGCACCAAGTTACACGCACAAAACCACTGCTGGCGGCACTACTTACATTATAAAAATTACACTGCAAAGACATGATACTGATACAAATAGATTTGATGATTTAGATGATTTTAACAAACCAGACAAAATAAAATTCACCAAAACAATTATAACATGAAATTCACGCATACTTCTGTTGCAATCAAAGTTGGATTTTAGTCCATCTATACTGTAGATTAGATAATTTATACGAAAAGGCTTATCAAGCAAACGGCAACATATCAGGTGAAAAACACCCAAAATTTTAACATAAGGCAATTTTACCAAGCACATTACATCACAAAAACACAATCCTAAAGTGAAGTGATTTTAAAGTGAACAGTGGCATGGAACCTGACCTGTCCAATTAGTGCATGGTTGCAGAAATTTGGAAAACTACCACATGGGGCCTTCCCAGCTCCAGTGCCTACTTTTGCACTCTCTGCAGTTTAATGTAGTAGGTTATCAGCTGTTTTAACCTATTTAGATCATGTGCAAAACATTTTTTGTAGTGTTTACACCTGATGACAGTCTGTAGCACACTATAGAGCAATGCACCAGTCACACAGAGATGCCTGTAGTGAGCTGCAGTTTGAGAGGATGCTGCTGCTGACTGCAGCAATGCGGTACACTACAGACTCATCCTGGCTCAAGTTAGAGGGCTCAGATTTACTGCACTAATGGTCCAAGGTGCACTTTGCAGATTAAACCGCAGACAGAAAGAGAGAGAGGGAGAAACATGAAGCACAAAGAAAAGTGTAGAGAGATAAAAGGAGTTGATATTGGAGTCCAACCATCCTGTAACTACTTGGCTCATGATTTTAAGACTATAAGACATAAGTGAATAGAGGAAAAGACCAGCAGCTGTGACAAACATTTGAGACAGTCACTGCATACATTCAACATTAAAAAGCATCTCAATGCTTGCTATTCAGAAGTCTTCTGTCTTCCAAAGGACTTGCAACACTGTGATCTTTTTCTGCTAACATTCTTCTCTCATACAAGTACAATGTTTTGAGCCCAGATTTGATTTATCGGATACAGAGAAAATGCTCAGTGTCCAGGCATCTGATGGGCCTACACAATGGACTTCCTGGTTTGTATTTATCTTCTCACCGGTACCCTGTAGCAAGTAGCAACACGCCCACACCAACACAGCCCCTTTTTTTTCATTTGCAGTGTTATTGTTGATCTGAACATAGCCTGAAGCATCAAGAGTTAAGTTTTCGAAAATGTATGTTTATGTATGTATGACATTTAATATTGTTTAACAGCAATACAGCACACAGGAATGAGTGATATTTATTTTATTTGCCTGAAATGAATTAGGCCTACATACTCATTAATTTAGGGCTGCAGCAACTATTTTGATTATCAATTAATCTGGCAATTACTTTCATGATCAACTGATTAATAGTTTAGTTCAAATTGCTTCTTTTGTCCAACCAACAGTCCAAAACCAAAAGATTCTTCATTTACTGTCAGAAATGACAATGAAAAGCAGCAAATCATTACGCTTCATAAGGTGGAACCAGCAAATTTTGGATCAACTTTTGATCGACTAATCGACTGAGTGATTAAGCAGCTCTAGAAACGAACAATTTAGTACTTCAGTATACTCACTGATTACCATTATATGTCAAAATATATTCAATAATCAGTGCAGATCTTAGTCATAATAAATTAATTTAAAGGAACCTTCACAATTATTTTAAAGACTGAACTGTGAAATGTTGATATTGGTATCAGATTCAAAAATGCAGACAGGCTAGAATACACACTCTTACAACATTACAGCTGGAGAGAGGTGGTGGTGGTCAAAGGAGACAGACTGGGTGCAAAGGGCAGATGGTGCCACGTCTTACCAAACAATCTAAAATCATGAAAACATGCATATCCATAGTCTCTGTTAAGCTCATTTCATACACCTCAGTCTCTTCCATACAAAATGTAAAACTGAGTCACAAAAGGCTGCTCTTCATGCTTTCCATCCATAAATCCACCTACACCCAGCCTGAGTGAATTCCCTCTTGAGACAGGGCTTACGTGAGCAAGGCAAGCAGGCAGGCAGTACTGGCCTGGAAAGCACAGCACGGTGTTGTGTAGTATGTTGGCAGCTGCGGAAAACACACACGGACCCGAGCAGATGGCTGCGGAAGAGGGAGACAGGCTAACAGACGAGAACTGCCGGGGATATCCTACATGGGAGTTCAGTCAGGCAGAGAGTGAGAGAGGAGCTAACCTAACCTCATTCTCCGTCAGGCAACAAAGAAGATTCAGACGGAATCTCCTCTTCTTCTTCTGTGGTGACATTCATTGAAGGATCAAAGTCAAAACCATGTAAAGATGTGGATCCATGTCAGTGCATCATCTTTTCTCTCATCATCACACAGTATGAGGTTTTATAAATGCTCTCCTCTCTGATAAGCTGTGGAGGGCCCTTGATTACAGAAACAGTGCAGGTCACTGCCTGCCAGCAGAGAAAAAAAGCAAATAGCAATTTGCATAAATAGCCTATTTATACAGCAAACTTCTGATACAAATCCTCCTCCTCCCAGTTAAAAGAAGTTAAAAGCACAACTGAGAGCTCTGCTGTCAGGAATCATTAAATTCTAGGACAGCTGCAGCTGTTTTACACACAGAGGTTTAAAAAAATATATTATGGTCAAACTTTAAGCCATGCCCATCATCAGCTGCAGTGACTGGGCCTACATGGATTAGAGTTCAGCTGCAAAGGTCTAATGTAGGGCATTATAACTTGAAGTAATAATCCTTAAGACTTTAATTATATCAAACCCCATTTTTGATACTAGTTGTGGGCTGTGTTTTTTATTTTCAGCATCAGCCATTCAGTGCATTTGCATTCTATCTTTCTTTTTTTTCAGTATATTTTTTGGAAATCACATTCATTTTGAAATTTTTTTTGCAAATTCATATGCACCCGCCCGTTCGCTGTACTGAGTCACTACACAAAACGTATCATGTAGTAGTGGCTAAGCAGTGACATGTCAGAATTGTGCCGTGAATATGTAGTTTCTGTACTACTCATGATACACCAATAGAGTTCTGTAGCAAAGCAGTAGTGTTTCCAGTAGTAATCAAATAGAGAGTTTTGCTATTTGGCAGGGCTGGGGTGATTCGTTGATGTAATCAACATCATCGATTACTACAGAGCGAGTCACTATGCAGTAGATTAATGTTTTGGCATAAAGCTGATTAGACTGCTTCTGGTAACTGAATTAAATTTCAACAAGTAACCAGTATCATGTTGTTTCTTATATTTATAACTCGCCAGATTTCATGGAAATCATCTCTGAAGTAGGGTAAGCAAGTTACAGTCAATTTTGTAGCAAAATATGCATGTCAATACACATTGTACTGTTTACTAGCAGTTCTTGACCTCTCCAATATGATGACCACACAGATGCATTATGGCAACATACAGTAGGTAAGGTTGTCACAATTTCAATATTAAAAGAAAAATGGGCTTTCTATTTCAATAATCTAATTGTAAGGCAGAATCTGCAATTGTCCCAGTATTTTGTTTTCTCTCCATCTCTGCCAACTTGAGGCATCCAGCACACGGCCAAAGAAAAAAGACAACATTTCAAAGATGACACAGGGTAGTTTACCGGTCATTAGCCTGTATCACTTTTGGTGCCATTTAGACTTCTTTTTAAAAGATGACAGCACATGAAACCAATGATCTATTGTTCTTTACAAAATAAGACTTGATAGTCTAACAATGGTATAGCCAACAGCGCAAAAACAGTTTAAATCGATGAACTGAATTGAATCGTCATGTTAAATCGAAAGTCAAATAGAATCGTGGATTTGGAGAATTGTGATAACCCTACTATCTAAGTTTCTATACCTGTGTTTCTGATCCTGCTCCACAGATTTTCAAACTGTAAAGAAAGTCATAACCTATCTCAATAAATAAGGCAAAAACATAATCAAGCTCTTTTGCTTTGATCAGAACCTTTGTGCAAAAAAAGCAATAAATTATCCCCATGAAGCCTAGTACATATCTCCCTCTACCTGGTTATTATACAGGATGAGATGTATGGTCCCAGGTTGCCTGTATCACTGACAGCATGAAGATGAATCAGCACCCTGTATGTCCTTGCTCAACATTTTCCTTTATGCTGTTGTGCTGACTTATGGTGAATCCCTAACATTAAAACATGGTGCTGCACAAGTTCCTACAGAAATGCAATCAATTACGGACACAAGTCAGGTTTACAGACCATCTGGAAATAGGAAAAGAATAAGGAGAATATCACAAGCGAGGAGGCGAGGGGCTGTACAGCTAACTTGGGCCTGTGAAGCTGAAATGAAGCCTTTGCTAGCACTGCAGGGAGAGAGCATGCTGCAGTGAACCAGAGGAGCACAGAGCAGCACACTGCAGTAGAAATATGAAACCATCTTTCTCTTGTTCTGGGTCCATTCCAGCTCTCCCTTTGCACACCAACAACAAATAAAGATGAAAATTAGGGCTGGAGTGAAGTGCGATTTTGGGAAGTGTTTCTGTCTCTTGCCAGCTTCACACCCTTGCACTTGGCACATTTGAACTGAAAGTGTCCACAGAGACCGGACAAAGACTGAGGAGCTTTAGGTTGGATCATGGTGTTAGACTGACCTTTTTAACCATGTGTTCAAACCTGTTAACCTAGATAAGGAAGTGCTTTCAGATACAGACGACTCACATACTCTGAAGCACCAGCATGTTCAAATGAACTGTGTGCCCTTGCTTTTCTGGCAGGTTTTCATGCCTGTTAAAATCATAACTGCAAGCGTCCATTCAGAAACGTAAGATGGGCAATACATCTCCTTTAGCATGCCTGTCAAATCCTTCCAGCACACATACTTTCTTTAGGCTTTAGATTCCAAATTCCATTAGGTTCCCAGCATCCTTTCAACATGGATAGCTTGTCCTGTTTTTTTTAAATCCTTGTCCAAGTACAACATATCAGTGCTATCCACATCACTGCGCATGTAATGACACATGGGCATGAGCAGGCTGTACAGGGGACTTCAATATTTAGTCATGCACAGGTGAGCAGAAAGCATTAAGTTGATACAAAAAGATAGCTGGGCAGAGGGACACAGAGTGGTGAAGGCGATCAATACATCTGAATCCAGACAGTCATTAGGGAGATCAAGAGGACAACAGCAGATCAGTAAAACTTAGGGATGCACGATAACTGTTTTTTTCCCACCGATACGGATAACTGATAACTTCCTGCTTCTCATAACCGATGCCGATACCGATAACCGATAACATTTTTAATAGTTTATGTATACACCTGAGGTAAAGAAAGGCAAAGATGTAGTGAGTAAAGATGAATTTAACATTATAACTCTGCCTCTGACTTATCAAAATAATGTAACATACATCACTAGTGTTGTAATCACAAAAAAAAACAAAAAAAGTTGACTCAAAAAAAAACCCATTTATTATTGCTTCACTCACCTGCATCACTCAATAAAAAAGATTGTACAGAACAAAAACTCAGTGCAAAAATAAAGTGCATCATTGTCCATACAAAAACAAAAGATTTACAGAATGAAAACTCTGTATGTTGCTATGGATTAGCGTTTGAATGTGTGTTGAGAGTACATTATATAGTTCAGCCCCTCTCGCCCATCGCCTAGGCAACCACGGATGTTTCTATCAGTAAAGTCGGACAGACGACAGCTCGAAAAACCAGCGTGGTTTCGCAGTGTTTTAATCATGTAAATAATGTTGAATGTAGACTGTGACAGAATAAGCTGATACATATATTCACTCGACTCGGGTAACATGTGACCACATTAAGTACAGACACGGACTTAAACCTGGAGAAGCTGCTGCTGCTAGCACTGCTAACGTTAGCCACACGGTGTGGCAGACTGGCAGCTGACAGTCAGCTCCAGGTTGTTTACCCACAGACACTGTCATCCTCTTCGGTCTGAAAAGGTGAAGCATTTAGTGAGTTGTTGTCATGTTTTGTATATTAATATATATGTGCAATCCAAACATCGTATATTAATGTTTGGATTGCACAGCACAAAGTAGCGCGCAGTTCAGCGGCATTTAAAGTACGATTTGGCGATCGTTGACTGTGATTAACAGCTTCAAATGGCTCTTAATACGCACAGTATTTTTGCGGACAGTCTAACATTATAAATTAATAAATTCTGTTCAATTTTAACTGCTTTCTGTGTGTTTTCTTAGTGTTAGACTAGTCGACTAGTCTAAATTAAATTTTGCATTTAATCTTCAGAGAAATTAGTCATCGAGAACATCCCTACTCCAGACTCCTTGCTGGTTGGCAGTGCAGCGTTGGCCACAGCAGTCTTCGCATCCCTCATACTCTCCATATACCGTCGTTTCGATGGTGAAACTTTTAAGTGGCTAATAAGGTTGGATGTGTTGAAACTGGTAGACTTTTTACCTCCCCTTGGCACTTCAGCTGAACATTTATTGCATACTGAATCACGTTGTCTTTTTCAGAAATAGTGAAAAATGCCCACACTGGTGATGGCAGTGCCATGTTTATGTTTGAGGTGGTACGTCATCAATATGACGTTATGCGCATGACAACAGCAGGCGCCAGCAACACAGGGCAAACAAACGGACTGAAAATGAGCGAAAGCAAGGCAATGTTGGCTATTTATAATTGGATGTAGTTATCGGCAAAAAAAAATTCATTATCGGACTTATCTGTGTAATGTCATTTTTTCCAATATCGGGCCGATAATTATCGGTACCGATAGTTATCGTGCATCCCTAGTAAAACTATATAAATATTAGGCTTAGGTACTATCTATTTATACCTTTATACACTCCTGACATTTCACTGGGTGTGGAAAAAGACAGTATTTGCGCAAATAACAAAACAAACTACTAATACTAAGCCCTCTCCAATTGTAACATCATCATGTAATAGTAAGGTGAACCCAAAACGCTTGGTTACATTGGAGGCAGCCGTGTTTCTTTTCTATGGGCCACTGTTAGTGTGTTTCTTTCAACTGTACCTTTGCAATTTGCACTACTGTTTTCTTAGCTTAGCTTCCTCAGTATAGCTAGCCGTTTAACTTTATTTCAAGCTTCAGAGGCTGACGTTACAGATGTGGTGCGGAGACAAAGACCACTTTAAATCAGCACAGAGATATATGTTGGATGCTTGCCCAGCAGTACGGTTGGGCTCCTTACATTTTAGCTGCATATGTATTATTGCAGTATTTGTGTAAAACAGCTCACCTTGACTGTACTCGGAGCTGATCATCATAGTGATGCTATTCCAGCGGTTGGGAAACAACACACAGCCCCGCTGCAGCCTCACAAACATACATGTGTGGCGTTCACTACTCTCACCGATCAGTAGTCTGGAGTGTTTGCTAGCATTTTTGCAACATTTTTTAAGATTTGGTTTACTAAATCCAAAATTCTCCCAGGGCAGAGGCCATTTTTGTTTTTAGTGTAATTAGTCTGTTAACTTTTAACTTTATCCCCCAGCAGTCATGTTTCTCAGCTCAGCTGCTGCTTTGTCTAACAGTACAGAGTCTGCCCTCTGGTGGCTCGTGCTGCACACACCAATACAGCATGTCCCTACCAGTTTAACAGAAAAAGGAGCGTCTGTATTTATGACTGTATTTCTTAATACCCTAGTATACTGTAAAACCTTTATATCGCCCAAGCCTACCCAGCAGGAATGTGACATTTGATCTGCTCCCTTTACTGGTGATGGGAGCAGTTTTTCTCAGCTGGACAGTTAAACATTGCCATCAGAACGACAGTAAGAAGTGACTACAGTGCTGAGCTGGTGAGGACATCATCAACTGACAGTTTGGTGCCTAGTGTCAGCTAAGTGTCTCTGCATCAGTTTAACAGAAAGAGGAGCATCTGTATTTTTGGCAGTACTGAAAATCACACCATCTAGATTTCTAAATACCCTGATTAGGGCTCAACATTAATTTGTTTTATCACTTTCCCAGTCAGGTAAGTGGGTCAGAAATCTATTTGCCCAAAGTAAATTTTTACTTGCCCCTGTACAATAATTGTCATATTTAATCTTTATTTAAGTAAATGAATCAAAACACAGTGTGTCAAAGATGCACAGTAGCAAACAGCCTTGCATATCGAAAAACGGTATGAAAATTCCACTCCTTCTTCCCAGAGATGGACTCTGTGGAACAATAGATTTAATTATTTGCAAAATCTGGCAGGAGAGTTGCTAGATATACTAGCCTGACATGGCATTTTAATCTACTTAACTACCAGTTTAATTTTGTACATACACACACAGTAACTTTCTGCAATATGTCAGCATGTGCAGTCATCCACAGTGTTTCTGTGCACATCAGATACTCACAACAAACCTAATGGCCTCTCTTTTTGCTGCAGTCACCAATCTATAATACTTCTACTAAATATTGCATCAGCTTTGTCCACTCAGAGTAGAGGTTTTAATGTTTGTATGACTGATGGATGGAACTGTGGGTTCTGGCCAGGCCTGTAGTGGCTACAGACTGGAAACTGGCCTAAAAAAATACTCTGTGACATTTTGGTACTGCCCTACTCTAACAGCCTCACTCAAACATAGAACCAGAGAGAAGAGTCCACCTCCCGCGGTCCCCATCTGAAAAAAAGAATGTTTGTTGGGGTTTGCTGGGTTGATGCAACAATAATCATAGCATACATATTAAAAGCCAGTCTTGGTATTGAAGTCTGCCAGATTTAGCTTATAGGTAGTCAGCTCAAGATTCTTCGGAGTCTGTGCAGATGGCAGAGAGTAATTTCAGAAGATAAAAGTCATTCAATCCTCAGCTTCTGATGCTGGTTTTCTATTTATACAATTACAATGATGATTTAAATTGATTGTTCAATAATTCACAAGGTTTTTATGTATCTTCATAATGTCTTCATGTATACAAGCTCTCGATACCTCTAGTATTGTATTTCCCAGCTAGACAGGATTCAGTCTCCCCCCTCAGGGTGCTGGCGTGCCACTCTGGTGAATGCTTTTTCTAACGGCTGGGGAAAACAGAGAGTATGGTCCAGAGTTCTTAATGAAATCTGGCGCAAATGCAGTAAGTGGCTGGCGGCTCTTTGAACAGACTGAGTGGCCCCAGGAGAAGCAGCCTGCCGCGATTAGCTACCAACACACACCTTCTGAGGAGAAGGAGAGAAAAGCAACAAACAAAAAAACACTGAAAACAAGGATTGGGAAAAGGAGGAGGAAAAGAAAAAACTGCAGTTGAGGAGACATTGTGGAGGAAAAGCTGAGTAGGCACCAGAGAGAAGAGCAGGCTGGTCCAGGGAGGCCCTGTGCTGCAAAACAGCAGTGCTATGCATCACTCCTCCCACTGTGATCTTTCTCTCCATCTCAGACCTTCAGGAAGGAAAGGAAATTGTTTGACATCTACTTTTTAACTTCAGACAGGCATTCATTAAGTGAATCCAGCATACCAGGGTCTGTGGATCTCATGGGCAGGTACATCTGCGAATCATCCGCATAAGAATTATAAGACACACTGTGTCTTTGGATAATAGACCCAAGAGCACATATAAGCATACATAAAGAAGATAAGATTGGCCACAAAACTGACCCCTGAGGCACACCATACTTGCCACAGGCAAATGAAGAGACATAATTGTTTACAGACACAGAACCTCCTGTTCAATAGGTAAGGTGAAAACCATTGCAAGTGTTCTACCAGATATCCTCACCCAGTGGCTTAGTCTGTCTAAGAAGATACTGTGATCAGTCATATCAAAGGCAGAGCTATGGTCCAGGAGAACAAAAACTGCCATCTTCTGCAGCCATTAAAAGGTCATCTGTAACATTGAGTAGGGCCTCAGTGCTGTGGTACTTCCAAAAAGCAGATTGAAACTTTCCAAAAATGTTATTATTTTCCAGTACCAATAAAAATTGCTTTGACATTATTTTTTCTAAAATTTGTGAAATAAAAGGCAAATTGGAAATCGGCCTGTAGTTCTGGGGGAGGGAGGGAGGGATCCAGCCCAGGTTTTTTTAAGAGTGGGTTTACTCATGCAGTTTTAAAATAATCAGGGATACAACCAGTAGATAAGGAACTGTTACACATAGAAAGCAAATAGGGCCCGATAAAATCCATTACTTTAAGTAAAAACTTTGTTGGTACCACACCAAGAGGACGGAAGACACTCTATGTGATACTGTTTCTAAAAGTTCAGACAGAGTGATAGAATAAAACTGGTTAAAATTATCTTGCTGCAGGCAAAAGCTTTCAGCTGGGGCATGGAGGGGAGTGGATTTACCAGCTAATCAACAGTTTTTAAATATAACTCTAGGGTTGTGGTTGTATGTAGAAATAAGATCAGAAAAATCATGTGTTCTCACATCATTGACCATTTTGTTAAAAATTAACTCCTTCATAATGTTGTAATGTACATGGAGACCATTTTTTTTCCATCTGCGCTCTGCTTTCCTACACTCCCTTTTACAGCTGCGAATGTCATCATTCATCCAGGGTTGCTTTCTTTCTGAGAACTTAGGCCTAACTTTAAGAGGTGCAATGACAAGTAGATTGAACTGAAGCGATCAGCTAGATCCGGGGTCCTCAATTAGCGGACGACCGGACCGCGGCACACCTCTCTGCGGACCCAGGACAAATGGCACTTTTCAAAAAAAAAAAAAAAAAAGAAAAGAAAAAAAACCCCAAACTTTTTTTTAACATATATTATTTGTATTAATCGCCGATCTATCGCTAAATTCTGTTTCATTTTTAGTCAAATATCTCCCATGTTCCCACTTCTGTTGTATTCAATCACTGCATGCGCTCTGCGCTCTGCGCTCTGCGTGCTGCGTGCTGTGTGTGTGTGTGTGTATGCGTGCATGCATGTGTGTGTGTGTGAGAAAGTGTGTGCTTCGGGAGACAGCGCTGATTGGCTGTTGCCTGGTGACAGGGTATTATGGGCTGTCATCTCTATGACAACGATGCGCTGATTGGCTGAGAGAGCGTGCATGCTGCCAGCTAGACTGGACGGACCGCAGCAGTGTGAAACACGAGTCGTACCCGGCACTTTAGTGTCAATAGTTGTTTGCACCTTAATGACAGATCTTGTCAATTATTTAGTGTACATGTGTAAACATTGTACTTGCACGTTTTTTTTTTTTGTATTTTTATTTTAAGTCAAGAAAATGTTTTGTTAATTTATTTTTATTTAATCAGAATGTGCATTGTATTTTTGTTTGGACAAAAGAAAACCACCTTTACCACCTTCGACCTGCCTTGTACTTGACCGACATTAATAAATGGACCCATGCTTGTATGAAAAAAACAATTGTGGACCTTCAAGATTTGTATTTGAGGACCCCTGGGCTAGATCATTGGTGTGGGAATGTTCAGACAGTTGTGAACTTTGATTAAACAGTAGGCCTGTAGCGACGCGTCAATGACGTCGACGCCTCGATTCTAAAAAAAACGTCGACATCAAATCCGGAAGTCGACGTGTCGCCACCTGCTCGCCACACGCACGTGGGTGACCAAAACATTGCAGCATGGAGGACGAAACTCCGTCTCCAACCACCTCACAGCAGCCTGCCCTCCCAAGCTCTACTCAAAGAAAAAGTCACCAAAAAACAACCCGCCCTAAATCATCAAAGGTGTGGGAATACTTTAAATGCAGCCATAAACGTAAAGGTATCGTTATTTGCAGTCTTTGCAAAATGGAGCTGGCATATCACACCAGCACAACTTCCATGTGGGAGCATTTGAAGCGGAGGCATCCCATTGTTACTCATGACGCCGGAGACCAGAAGTAAGTAACGTTACTATCGCCAACGTTTGCTAAATTAATTTCACGTTTGTGTAACATTAGCAGTGATGGGAATAACGGCGTTAAAATAAACGGCGTTACTAACGGCGTTATTTTTTTCAGTAACGGGTAATCTAACTAATTACTATTTCCATCGTTACAACGCCGTTACCGACAATTAAATGGGGCGTGTTATAAACCATTGCGACTCATTGAAGTTCTTGTCATCTGACTTGTCTCTCAGCCACAGGAGCTGCACAGCTGTTTATTTTTTTCTTTGGTGAGGGAGGAGGGAGGGGCGGGACAACCGCATAAGTGATGATGATTGGCTAAGGTAGCGTAAGCTTTCATGGTAAGCCAATCAGAGGCAGTGTTCAGTTTACACACAAACCACACACCCAAACTAGCAGAGGTAAACTGCAGCAATAGGGAGTCTGTAGGGAAAGTTGGCGTTTTCAAAGTGTAAGTACAGGCACTACTTTATTCTCCTTGAGGTAAAAGGCAAGAACGGACATGTGAAGTGTACATTATGTCCCGGAGCGAAGTGTTTGTCCATGTCCGTTGTAAGCAACTCTAATTGATAAATATTAAAAGTTATGTGTAAGTACCTGTCTATGCAATTCTACTCTATGCAACTGGCTTGTGAAACCTGCTTCGAAAAAAATCCAAATTCTTAGACATATTTAAACTAAAAAAAAAAAAAGAGTTGCTCTTCCTTAGAAACTGTGAAACTGTAAAACAGGAATGTCCATACTGTGCACTGCACAGTGTTTTGTTTTGCACTACAAATTAGTATTTTTTCAGAACTTTTAAACTAGAGTTATTGGTACTGTAAAAGAGTAAACACTGACAGGCCTTCCATTTTGTATAACAGCACTTTTATTTTGTGTTAAGCAGAAGATGTTTGGCTGTGAAAAAACATCGTATAATAAAGTAATTTATTAAGAATTTTTTGGTATTTATTTGAGATACATTATGGTTTTTATTAATCGTGCAACAGAAAAATAATCGTTAGATTAATCGTCCAATTAGTCGTTAGAATAGTCGACTGTTCGATAAAATAATCGCCCGAATAATCGTTTTAAAAATAATCGTTTACCCCCAGCCCTATTAAACAGTGTGCAGAACTTTGAGATGCTTTGCTTATTAAGGATGCAAATTGGGCCTGCTGTGATGGAACAGTCTCTGGTAAGTGCGTTAGGTAGCTGTAGTTCTCTCCCGGTCGTTGGTGGCATCAAACAATAGTGGTGATATTATCAGCTGTGCCTGTTGTCCAGCTAACTCACATGCTAAAAACAAGCTGGTTACACTAGCAGCAGACCTACCCCAACCATGAGACTAAAAACATAAGATCCAATCAACTGATGGCTAAAATATCTCTCTGTCAAAACATATAGATCAAACAAAGATCAAACGATGCAACATAAAAATGTGTCTAAAACTGGTTAAAATGTCAGTTTTTAGACAGAGCTTCTGACTGGCATCTCCAAACGCCAATGCATGCACAAAAGCAGACAACATGCACAAAAGCAGGCAAGCTTGGCTTGTAGCCAAATGTTTAATAGCAAAAAAAACCTATTCCCTGTTACTGTTTCGGAAGTAATCAATGAGTATCCTAAAGAAGTAAAATATCTGTATTTAATCCACAAAACTTAAGCTAATGCAGATCTGCAGCATCAGTGTTTTAGACAATATAACTATGACAAGAAGCACTAATAAAAGACTGGTAAAAGAAAGCTTAGTTGCTCAGTTTTAACAGTATGTTAGGTCACTCTAAACATGAAATATTAAACAAGCTCCTTTCTGCACTCTTTTCAGTGGTTGTGTTCAGACATGGGACTGCTTCACTACAAGAGGTAGAGATGATGCTGTCAGTCTTCTACAGATATTTTTAAAACACTTTATGATTTTATTTGAGCAAGTTACTGTGTTTGTCTTGTTGGTGAAAACTTTGGCCGGACACATGGCAGTGGCAAAGATGAACCCACTGACCTTAAAAATGATGGGCTGGTCTCTGCTGCTGCCACTTTACTGGAACAAGACATGCCTTTGCTATTCCTCTGTGCATCATTTTAACCAGTGCAAGGTCACTGAAGAACTGAGAAAGTGTAAGAAGGAGGTGATATTTCCATGATATTGTCTTGCACTTAGTTTTACTTATGAAACTGCTGCAAGTGTGCTTTCACACATTTCATTTGAAGTCCTGCTATGGTGTTAGTATGTCTGGGCATTGCAAAGGAAGGAAAACACCCCCTCCTCAGTGCTCTGTACTTGAAGATGATGAACAGAAGCTAGCAGGCATAGCTGTTCTGCATCTTCAAGTACAGAGCACTGACACCCAGGGTGCAAAATTAACTTTTCTGTCCACCGGCCAAATGGCAAGTGAACATTAAATTTTACCAGCCACTCAATAGATTACCATTGCTTTTTGGCTGGTGAGTAAAGCAAATCTACCAACCACTTACATATTTTACCAGTATTTGGCTGGTGCTAATTTTGAGCCCTGCTAACATTGTCTTTGTGTTTTAGGTTTCAGTCAAAAACAGGGGATTATGGTGCGTCCGAGTGGATGAGGGGTTAAGACACTAACTAGGCTATGTGATCAAAACATCCCTGATTAGAGTCTGGCTTCACACCTTTGTTGCATATCATCCCTCTCTCTTGCTACTTTCACTTTCTGTCTCTCCCTACTATATAATAGCTAATAAAAGCAAAAGAACAAATTATATTATTTGAATAATTATTTATGGAAATAATGTTTGACAACACAAGACCATACACAATTACACACTATCACACAATTATATGACAATATGTGGGTCACTAAATTAAGTTTTCATGACATGTAAAATCTGCAATATGGTATAGATATATAGATATATATATTGATATATATCGACCGGCCAGAGAGAGGAACCAGCTGCTCATATCCGATTCTGTGCCTGTCATATTTGCACACATACTCTGCACGATGGTCGCGTCATGCGCGCAGCAGACACTGACCGTAATGTCACACCCACCACAGCGCTGATCACAGCAGCACACACTCAAACACATACTTGCATGACGTCAGTGTTAGCGACAGACTCCAAGAACAGGATAGAGAGAAGACAGACAGTTTACAATGAGACAGAACAGCTGACGGTGTCACCAAACAGCCATAAACTTTCTAGGTCTTCAGGCTAATGTTAGCCATCAGCAGACTACTGTTCACAGACTGACAGTTAAAATCTCACCTCCTGTTCTGGCTGAAGAATGAAGAACCTGTGTTGACGTGTCTCCTCAAACATTTTCTCACCAAGACTTGTTTAACTTCTGCTTCTGTTTTTCTCACCACAAAGTTTTACTACAACAAACTGTTGCATTGTGTCAGTCTCCAGTTTGTTTACATCTGCCTCTACATGAGATCACATGAAATTGCACATGAAGTCTCACGAGATTGCATTCCCTCTAGTACATAATATTAATATAATCGTATAATAAGGCCTAGCTTATATTTTTTAGAAAGACTGAAAATCAGAATCGGCCAAAATCGGAATCAGCAGGTCAGACCCTTTAAAAAAAAAAAAAAATTTTTTTAATTAAAAAAAAATCAGAAACCGGAATCAGTGCCTCTCTACTTTTTATTACAAAATAATAATATTTTATGAGTAGGCATCAATACATTCACCAAAAATACAATTCTTGGGTGTGTCATTTAGTATGGATAACATTCTGGAAAAGATCAAGCTTTCAATATACACAATAAAACAAAATATTGCTGTTCAAACTCAAAGAATTTTAAAAGCTAAAGCAAGAAAACTAATTATAGCAAGAAAATGTTTAACCTGCTCATTCCCCATTCTTGATCACAACATTTAGACTCTATGACAGCCCAACTGATATAATGGCCAACCGATATTGTGAGGCAAATATTGGCCTATCACAGCCATATTGGTCTATACAGGTATCAGCATCTACATACGTTGTCTGAAATATCTGCATATGTTGTCTGGGTTTTTTCTGCAGATTCCTACAAAAACAAATTAAACCAGGAAATAAAGACTGAAATAACGTCTGTATTCACTGTTCAGCAACAGAGATTATATGCATTGTACACACCGGGCACACACATTATTCCTCATCCAGACACTAAAGTCTCCAAAGACCTTCTGCTTACCACAGGTTGGTTATAATAATGTGGACTTTGCAATGCAATCTGATGCTGAGATGAAGATAGCATTTCTCCCCTCAACTGACATAAAATTTTGCATACAGGACGCTGCTGGGAAGTAGCAGGGTCCCATTTCGAGGCTAATACATGCTTTCGGATCACTGCATTGACTTGCGTACTTGCCAATACCTGATGCCGTATTACCAGAGGCATTTTCCAATACCGGGATCGGTATCTGAAAAAAGCAAGTGTGGACCCATTTTTTCATCTCAGTTTGTAGTTAGTCCACAAAACAACTAAACAAGCATTACATTCACCTCTTAATATCAGAGGAGCAAGGCAAATGACAAATAAAGAGGGTAAATTGCAAGTGTTTGTGTTGGATAAACACCTGAAAGCAAATTAAACAAAAGAAAAAATAAAACCTCACAGCTCCCCCCTGAGATAATGTCCCCTACATGGGTTAGATGTATCACAGTTTTAAACTGAGGCACTGTGACAAACTGGCAAATTACACTTACAGTATAACCACCCACTCACCCACAGTCCTCACTCACCCAATCCGTGGTACTTTGCCCACTCAATGTGGTAATATTGACAAGGATGACCCGTGCACTCAGTCACACACAAAACATGCCATACATGTGACAAATTGCATGTACATCCATAACAACAAGTAAGTTTCTTGTATATTGATTATACTGATAAGATTTCTGTGCAGTTAAATCAACAGCCATCAAAGTACACTTTTATCTTATGTCTTAAATGCATAAACTGTTTTTCCACCATTTGCTGTCATTGCACTTATCAAAGATGAAATGCCAGAAACACATAAGCGTGATTCTAAGTTATACGTACAAGCAGACTAAGGGGTATCACCACAGCTATATTATTTTTTAATGAGTTCAATGTTACTTTATCCTTCACAAAACAAGAAAAAACAGATGGGGCCACCATTGTCACTACTATAATCATAGTTAAACCGTTAGAGATGTCATAAGCTGACCTACAAGATCAGAAGTAGAGCTAATCCAGTTACAGTATTTTAAGCCTAAACCATTTCCTTTTCCTGTCTTTGTTTGGACAAGGTACACCAGCCGTAAAAAACAACAACAAAAAAACACCCAGTTGTGCTACAAGCACATCCCAAATAAACAGAAGCTAGCACTTAGAATTAATGATAGTGATAGTACAGTGTGCATTAGCAAGCATCGCCAGCACTCTACTGAGTTAATATACTGTACTAGTTTTGTGTGTATTTTAGCAACATTTTTCACGTGAACAAGTGCTGCAGTTTGTGGAAAACCACATTTGAAGTACTGTGTTTGTTCATACTGCAAGAGTCTATAGCCTATCCAAAGCTCAATTTTAAATATTTGGGAATCTAAATAATCAGATAACGCCATATTGTGCCATCCTGTGATAATGCACAACTCACATTCACACACAAGAATATTACATAAAAACACTATTATTATATTTCTGACATCATCCACAAAAAAAAAAGTTTTAAATTTTCTTTTTTCAAAAATCCCAGCCAAATGCTCAATACTCTAATCTCCACTCACATCCACTGATGTTAAGTTAGTGTTAATAGTGCTGCTTTACAGTCACAATTTTTTTTACCAACCTACCATTTAACTACTAAGATATTAGTCAAACATCAGCAGATTAGTTTTATGCTATTTTGAATTGAGAAATACCATACCTTAGTGCCCTGTGATGCTGGTATCAACAATGTCATGGCTGATCACTAAGGACACTGCTAAACCCTTCCTGTATTTGGCCCCTATAATCTGACTTAGTCGGAATAGTTATGTGTATCTATATGCAGTGTTTTTTAGATTATTAAATGCACAACTGAGGGGTTGTATTGTCCTAATACCATGGACAGAAAAAATCTACACCATCACAGCTCACGGTGTCAGAGGATGCTCAATTAGAGCTGCAACACATTAGTCAATTATGAACTGATAATTAAATAATCCCCAACTATTTTGATAAGTGATTAATTGGTTTGAGTAAGTTGTCAAGAAAAAAAAGAGACAAAATCCTGATTTCATCTTCTTAAATGTGACTATCTTCTGGTTTCTTCCCTCCTTTATGATAGTAAACTGATTATCTTTGGGTTTTGGCTAAAACAAAACATTTTAAGATGTCACCTTGGGCTTTGGGAAACAGTGATAATTTTCACCTTTTTCCTGATATTTTATGCACCAAACAACTAACTTATAAAATCAATAAAACAATCAAAAAAATATTCGACAATGAAAATAACTGTGCTAGTTAGAACCCTATATTCAATACTGAAGGATGTGGATTGGTCTTTGGCACATCCCTAATGATAAGAATAGATTTTAAAAAGTAAACAACAGAATGATGTCAACATGCAAAAACTGTTGGCAGACTCAGACAATTAAGACTATTCAAGTCCAGCTGGGCTCCATACTGTGTCATTGAAATGGCAGTAAAACACTGAAGATTTGTGAGGCACAAACAATCTGCCTATCTGACATAGTATGTGTGATTCACACAGGCTCTAAATGCCAGCTGAGGGAGGCTGCGGCCTTTGGTGTGGTTATCAGCTGTGAGACAGTGACTGTCTACAGTGTTACTTCCTCCTTTAGCCATCATTGTAACCCCAGGATCAGATGCAGACTGCAAATAAAAATCCTTCTGTACATAAGCTTAAACCGTACAAGCTTCCATCCTTCTGATCACATACATGTGTGCAGATCTGACTCACTCATGGATGACTTGGCAGGGTCACTTTCTGCGTGCGCACACATGCACACGCACACGCACACACACCACCTCAGGACACTTAGGCAGCTGCTCTTTTATAACAAAGCACTGCTCCTTCTAGTAGCTCCAGAGTGGAAACATCATTCACTTATCTTTGTCTCCAGCATTTGTACTCCAGAGGGCACTGCAACTAATTGGTTAATAAAGTTGCTCTACATGTAGCATGACTCAATAGGCCTATTGTAAACACAAAACTCCTGTATCTCAAATAGCTGGTTACTGGCTTGTTTTTTCTTTGTGTTATGGAAGCAGAGAATTGCCTTCAAACAGAATCTGAGTACCAACACGGGAGCTGCAGTGCAGCAAGCATATAAAATACACTGAGCCTTCTGTCGAAAGTAGGACAAACTTAATGGCTAAATGCAAGTGCCCACACAATGACTGTATGCTAGTGTATGGATCCATCTAAGCATGCTTTAACATAGTAGCTATTTGAGTTTCTATAGGAAGAGAGAAGTAAGATTGACACCAAGAGTACATCTCCCTCTTTCGGTTTCTACACAAACACTCACATTACATCAGACTATCTACACAGACCTTTAGTGCCTGCACAGTCAAGCATGAGAATAGTAGCAGGTTTCCTGAGGCATAAAGGGTTAACGTCATGCTGTTTATATTTATGTCCACGTATGTGCCGTTGGCCTGCCTATAGTTTGTGTCACAGACAATCACTGTGAAAGTTCAAGTGTTTGTTTTCCGACTGATTCCCGTGTCCCTGAGGCAACAGCAGCCACACTGCAAGAAGAGAGGGCTTCTATGTTTATTAAGGTAAAAGCACTTGTTTTGATCCTGTGTGTCAGGGCAATGTGTCCAGGTGTTAGGGTGAATCAACGTGCCATCTGTACTGTTACATTAACCTTGGTTAAATGTGAGGCTAACAGCAGGCAACGTGTGGGACTGTGAGGATGTATAATACTGCTTGCAGCAGTGCTGTAACATTCAAAGTGTGCATTTGCCTGGGGTCGACTCTTACTGTTCTATTATTGTTGTATCTTCTCAGGGATTCAAAGTGTAAAAGAAGAAAGCTTTTGGAGATGATATCATTAGTCAGTTAGTAGCTAATCAATTAGTCAATCACCAGGAAATTACCTAATGAAATTAGCCTGATCGTTTAAGTCATTTTCAAGTAAATCCCAAACTGTTGCTGGTTGCAGCTTCTGACTAGACCAGATAAGCAGTTAGCAGACATGATTGTCTGGAAACTTGTGATAGTACTGAGTAATTTGTGACATTTGTAGACTAAACAACTGATCTGTCAATAGAAAGAAAAACTAATAAAGTCGATGAATCATTAAGGAAATAATCATTAGTTGCAGCACTAATTTATTTCTTTTAATGAGATACAAGTTTGTTAAATAAAAGAGTTACTAACTGGCCGTGGTTTGATGCCTATATTATACATATTATATTATTATAGTAAGGCTCAAGGATTAAGCTCAAAACAAGTCCTACTTGAAAGATACCATTTTTTCCTTCCCAATACCGATTCCAATACCTGAACTTTGCATATTTGCTGCTACTAAGTGCCAATCTGATAGCAGTGTGTCTAAAAATATCTCAAGAGTTTAATCCACTCGGTAAATACTCTGTTCTGTTTTCACCACAACCCCATAACAGCTCAGTTCAGTCCAGCTCACAATCACAAAATCAAAAGAACACAGCTCCTCACTCCAAATCAGGAAACAAAGAATGAAATAACAGTGTGCATTTGCAGTTCAATAACAGAGATTATTAGGGCTGCAACTAACGATTATTTTCATTGTTGATTAATCTGTCGATTATTTTCTCACTTAATTGATTGGTTGTTCAGTCTAAAAAATGTCAGAAAATGGTGCAAAATGCTGATCAATGTTTCCCAAAACCCAAGTTTTGCTTTGTCCACAACCCAAAGCTATTCAGTTTATTACCATAAAGAGGTAAAGAATAGACAGATAGATAGATAGATAGATAGATAGATAGATAGATAGATAGATAGATAGTAGATAGAACTTTACTGATCCCAAAAATTGGGAAATTCTTGTGTTACAGCAGCTGTCATCAGACAGACAGAAAAACAGGTCAACAGTAAAAAATAAAATATATAAGAAAATAGCCATGTATACATAAAGATTATAAATTTAAAAAATATACAAAGTACTATACTGAAATGTACAGAAATACGCTACGCCAGTCGCAGTAGTGTAACACTGTGCAAAATATCAATATAATTAGACATAAATTATATACACGAAGTGGTGAGAAATGAGGTAGAGTGGTATTGAGACAGATATGCAAAATAGCTAACAAACAGAGAACATTCACAATTAAGAAGCCGGAAACAGAATTTTAACTTTTTTTTTTTTTTTCTTAAAAAAATAAATAAATAAAATACAGGTGAATTGGTTGCTGGTCAGTTTTAGAATTGATTAACTGATTAACTGTTGCAGCTCTAGAGATTATACAATATACACTGTGTGCTCACAGAACAGTGTCACCCTTAGACTGAAAACCTAACTGGCAACTCCTGGAGAAACTCAGAGTGGGAAATACACAATTTGATGGATCATTCCTCCTCCTGACATAGTCCAGACAGAAACATTCGAATTACTACAACAAAGACTTTGCAATGTGTTCTGAGGGTGAGGTAAAGCTGGCGTTTCTCTCCTCCACTGACCATACAATCTGGCGTCCGGGACACAGCTGGGAAGTAGCAGGGTCCCAGTTTAGGGCTAATAAATTACATGGTATCGGACTGATGCATAAACTTGCATACTCACTGATACCTGTAGTATTGGAGGCATTTTCCAATACTGGTATCGGTATCACAGCAACCCTATTCTCAATCACATCTACAGGAAATTACCTCATCAGACCCCTAACCCCCTGATTTATTTCAGTTTGAAAATAACCCTGAAGAAGTTCACAAGGGAGAGAAGTGCTGTCTGTCTCATGAACTCTTTCTATCTTAACATATCTCAATATTTGTACCTCTGTTTTGGTCTCTCTGCCTCCTACAGTGTGATCCATCTGTCTCTCTAACTGTTTTAAGCAGCCCTTCCCTGTAAATTTCATTTCAACTCTGCCACGTCACCTTCTATTTATTGAATAATGTACCTTTTTGTACACACTATTTGTACAATTACTCTCAAAAGCCACCACCTTCATCTTTCATTAACGAATATTCAAACTTCTTGTAGTATTTCTGTTACAAAAAACAGCAGATTTCATCTGCATGTGATCTAGAAAATTAAGTATGTTCCACTGTTGTACTTCTTGCAAGTTAATTACATGCAGAGTATAAATGCAGACTCTGTGGCCACATCATTATCACTATCATTTATACAAACTGCATTGTTCGAGCAGACAATTATTAAATATAAATGTAGTGTGATAAATGGAACAAAACCCTGCATTTTTATTATTAAATCATTTCTTGATACACATTGTAGACCAATTCCAGCTGCAATCTAATGTACAAAAAACTTTGTGACTAATGGTTCTCTTGCATTAAACACTTGCAGTGCAGGCTAGAAAAATTTAACTTGGGTTACTGGCAACAAGACAACTGACAAGAGTATCCATCTTAAAAAAAAAAAAAAAAAGAACATTTTGCTTTACAGTGTCTCCACAACAGTCTCAGTGAAAACTCCTTTTGCCTTCTGCTATGAAGTTGCTTCCACAGGCCTGACAGTATTGACAAATTCTTTCACAGCCCACATATGCGAGACACACAACAACATTGTTGTTTACACAACAGTGTATTTAATATAATGCCAAAAATAAAATGACAATACAGTGGATGCTCACAGAGAAAATGGTTTGTTGATGTGGAGAATATCAAAATGTATTCAAGCTAAAAGTAATTCATGATCATGCTAACAATACTGCAAAATAGAACAATGATATGTAAAATTGATTTCAGCAGATACATCAACTCAAAAAAGGAACACACTGATTGACCAGCCAGAGACCAGAACCGGCTGGTTTTCAGGGCTTAACTTTGACAAACTGTTGCACCACATCATAGGGCTGTCACTTTTTATTCGAGTTTCGAACATTCGTTCGGACATGAGGTGAAAAGTTCATGTTCAAGCTGTAATCACCTGTTTGAAATGTCGACTGCAGTCTCTATAGGTGCATCAGACAATTTGATGTAGTTTGTCTTGTGTCTTACTCTTCAACAACAACAAACCTGCGGGCACCACAGATGAGCGGAGCAGCGCCAAGTATACAGCCTTGTTTGACTGCGTATTATTCAGCACACTCAGCCTCAGCAGGTCAGGTTTTTTTATCCGAACGAATTACATTATAAATTCACATCCCAGGAGATCTTGCAAGATCGTGCTCCCTCTAGTACATAATCTTAATTTAAAAATATAATAAGGCCTTATTAAATTTGCAAGAAAAGTTGTAAAAATGTTTTTGAATGCCGTCAATTATAGTTCTTAGACAGATTGAAAATCAGAATCAACCAAAATTGGAATCGGCAGGTCAGATCCTTAAAAAAAAAATTGAATCGGCCAAGAAAACTAAAATCGGTGCATCTCTAACTCAAACACTGATCAGGGTGGACTATGGTGTGTTCCACTCCTGTTAGTAACAAGAACACAGTGCTACAAAGGGCACATCATCATCACAGCCTGAGTGACCAGGGTGGAAAAACTTAAATCTGTCCAACAGTTTCCAGGTTGTGGTGTGACAAGCTGATGATGGGGACACAATTTGGCTTAGGCTGCATGTATCCATTCTGCCTGGTGTCATCAGCCCAGGCTGCTAGGGGGGGGGAATAAATTCTTGGCAAGCATTAGGCCCCTTAGTATCAAATGAGCACTGTCTGAACGCCACAGCTTATATACACATTATTGCTAAATGGGCACATCCCTTCTTGGCTATTTTTTCCAGGACAAAGTTTCTTAAACATGACAGCAATTTCAGTTCACATCAAATGTCCCTACATTCCCAACATCACACCTTTGGATGAGGTTTTTTGCTATGTCAATTAGGGTTAGATACTGATTTCAGTACAAAGTCTGGTTAGAGCCACAGTAATGCTAAATCCTCTCAGGTGCTGTATTCCCTGTCAAACCAGCCTCCATTGGTCTCTGCCTCCCATATGACCACTAACTGAACTAACTTGCTAATGGCAGCTACAGCACAGTTTAACAACGCACTGGAAAAAAAGGTCAATGTTGCAACAATCCCCCAGGCAAAATGGTGGGGCACAGCTCCCAAATGGAATTTGAGGTTTTTTTTTTTCCATAACTAACAAATAAATGAAAATATGGTAAACTTAGACTCTTGGCACGACAAATGATTAAGTCAACTATTAAGGGGCAGCCCTGCTTTTTTCACAGGTCAGCATTGGCTTAACACTTCTGCTAGCATTAGCAAACACTCAGCATCTGGATGCATCAGAACATGCTATTTAGTACACTACAACAGTATGTTAGATTTTTGAGCATGCCATGTCCAAAACCTTAGTATCAAAAGGGCCTATAACAGGCGTTCTTTTTATCAAATAAAAAAAGCTAACTCTTATTTGCGCAATTTCAGAGTCTAATGCGTCGCTATCGTTTCATTACATTCATTAAAATGCATTTCTTCTCTTTTCTGCGACGGGAGGGGCTCCCCCCTCGCTCCTCTCTCACAACATACACACGTGCACTCACACCGGTACAGACACACCCACCCACACTCAGAGAGCGGAGGAGAGAGAGTGTTGCCGACATTACCTACAGTAAAAAAAAAATCAACAACAAACAAACAAATTATTAATGGACGACCGGAGGTTCCCCAAACGTTCGCCCCCCAGGCAAAAATCTCTGCATTTTTTAAACGAATCGTACGTGGCGAGGCGGGGAGCACAGCTAACTAGTGTTGTGACGTTCACGAACGAACCGGTTCTTTTGAACGGCTCGTTAACATGAACGATGGGAACCGAGTCGCAGCTGGGAATCGTTCTTCTTTTTTTTTTTTTATTCCAGTTACATGGGGAGGAGCGCAGCCCAGCTGCACGGTGCTTATTAGATATGCAAATAGCATCACGCCACGTTGTGCACGCTGCCTTCACGTGAGTGCGCCAGTAAAAAAAAACCAAAAAAACAACAACACAGAAACACGTGAATGCCCCCTGCCTCGGAGAGCAGCAGCAGCAGCGAGCGGTCTAAATGAGGAGGAGGAGAGTCAGTCCGTCGTTGTCGACAAAATGATCCAATTAAGGAAACGAAGCAACATTTGGATGCACTTTTCTCTCGTGGCAGACAGTAAGGCTAAATGCAGTATTTGTCAAAAAAATCATGGAGTCATGGTTTACACACATACACAGAATTTGTACAAAGGGTAATTCAAAATAGTGACGTCACGGTCAAAGCAGAGTGATATGGCGCCACCCTGTGGAATATTTACAATGAATCCAGATCAGACTTTAAAATCTAATCCACACATGTCAAATAAGGTTATAATCAATATTTCAGAATAATTCAAACTCATATTGGTGGGATATCTAAATTCATTCCTCCCAGTGATTATTTCCAAGATAAAATGAGTTAAGGCCAGGCTGGCTTCTTAAAACTTAATAAATATAAAAATGAGCCAGTTTTTTGAACGGCTCTTTGAAAGGAACGGCTCACCAAGATCCGGCTCCCCTCAAAGAGCCATAAATCCCATCTCTACAGCTAACTCTACGGTGGGTGCTAGCCTAAATGAGTGCATCTCTCCCAGCCCCGACCACAGCGCTTGCCAATCCCCTGCCCCGGTTAACGTCGCCACAACTAGTACTAAACACACCTGTTCCAGCCCTCCCACTGAGACACGTACTAAGAAGCTGCAGACGGGTCACCACCGTCAGTCTGGCTTTGATCCAGCATGGCTGTCAGACTTAAGATACTCTGCATGGCTGTACAAGACTGAACTTGGTGAGTGAATTATGAGAATGGATGGGTGGATGGATGGATGGATGGATGGAATAATGGATGTGATGAAGAATAATGATAAATAAATAAATGAATTGCTCAAATTAAAAAAAAAAAATATTTAAATGTGACCCCCCCCCCCCAAAAGCAAAAAAGCTAGGGGAAACACTGGTCTTCTGTTACATTTTGCTGATAACAACATCCAGGTCATCAGGGTATTCATGCTGGGCGAGAGGGGCTGCTGTCTGATGGAGGTGCAGCACCAGGTAGAGGCAAGCGGCTGTATAACAGCTTAGAGCCAACAGTTAACTGATATTGTCCATTAATAAAAGATTGATAAATACTTTAACTGACTAATATTTCTGGTGCCAAATAGCGAGGGTGGCAACATTTAATTGTATGGCCGATTAATCGCACACATCCCTACTATTTACAGTGAAATAATTACAGTATGCAACCACTGTAGTAGCAACAACAACGTAACAGGAAGTATATCCCATGTGCTTCCTCCAAGGCACACAGGACAGCAGTAAATGTCCTGGTGACAGGGTGAAGATTGTAGGGACAGGTTTGAAAGGGGAAGAGGGAGGTAGGAAGGTGTTGTATTTTGTGTAGTGTGTAAAAGTTTTTAATAAATAATGTTGATGAAATTGAGAAATTTGGACTTCAAACTTTCTGTAAAGACAAAAATTTAATTTCAGTTCTAAAGAGCTCAAAAAAGGTACAGTTGCCAACCAATAGGTTGGAAATTAACACTGGGCGAGGATGCCCACAGCACAATCTGATTGTTTTTACTAGTTTGATTTATTTTTACTCTATAAAACTTTAAAGATTTATTTTGCTTGTTTGTTTTAATTTTCAGTTAACAAAATAAGAAACGTTTCTGTACTGTTTTTTGGCATGTGTAATGTGAAGAAGAGGGAATTTAAACTGTAAGTGAATAGAATTAAATGAATATTTTTTATGGAAAAATGCGTATTGACTGAATTTTTACAAAGCAAGACAAATGTTACACAAAACTTAGTTACACTTAAAATAGGGCTGAACAATTAATCAAAATTTTTTATCAAATACGCAATAGTGCTTACTGCGATTATCAAATTGCGGTAAATCAAGGAGGCGCAATATTTGTAAACAAAAATAGTTGTAGACAAAAATGTGTGTCAAAATACCATTTTATATTGATTGTCAAGCTGCAGAGATGTCCTGGCCCATACATCGTATTCTATAGACGTAAGAAAACATCTTTGTTTTGTATGTGCCTCAAAGAATACATACTATTCTGGAAGCCAAAGCAGACCTTTTCTGAACTACAAGAAAAGTGTACCAAATAACAGATATAGTACAGTAAGTGAATTTAGGCTGAAAGGAAGTGAAAATCCTGACTCAAATCCTCTGCCTCAAAGCTTTGGGTCATTGTGAAACTATTACACAGCAGATGAGGGTTCTGACTTAAATCACTGTCACACCAAAAGCTGATCATCACAGTTGTGGAAGCATTTGAGTTTGAAAGTGGCCACGCTAATGCACCAACCCGAAAGAGCTAATATATAACTATGGCTATTGCTGACCTCACAAACATGACCTTTCTGATTACTATCTGCCTATGAGCATATGTATCTACCACATTTTATATTTGACTTAGCGATAGAAGCAATATCTGCTGCAGAAACAGTGTCATGCCATTGATTATAGTTTTGTGGTGGTGTTTTTATTACTTTTACTTCTGTTTATAGCAGTTCTGAGCAAATAATAAAATCAGTGAACATTATGTTTCTGTTACTTCTTAAAAACTATTTAAAGTAAATTAATCTTATCCATTTACTTGATTAGCATCCTCACTATTCAATACAATACTTGATTAGCCATCATTACTTACAGCCCTAGTAAAATGTATCTTATCAGACGCAAACAGTTTGACTGGAAATATAGTAGCCAAAACTCTAAAACAATACAAAGTAAGAGAGGAAAGACAGGGAAAGTTTTAAATGGAACAGATTTCAGATCACAAGCATCTTTTTTCTGAACCAGGCCAGCATAGGGCTAACACAGAGGCACAGAAGTTACACCTGCTGTCCAAACCAAAGAATTTTTCAGAAAGGCAGGCAGGGCCCTTGGTATCTAGAGCCAGGGTTTCATGTCAAGTTTGGATGGAAACGAGCTACATATTTATTCAACCCCTCTTCCTCAATCTCCTTTTTTCACTGCACCAATGTCATCTTATTGACCCAATCCCTCAATTTTTTCCCTCAATTTTTCCTTCAAAGGTTAGCTGTCATAGTTCATAAGACCTTCCAAATAGAATAGCAGAATTTTGTCACAGTATGATTTTTTAAAAAGACTGTAAATAATAACATGAAATTATCACCCAGTCATATTTTCTTATCTGCAGAAAAAGACGTGGGTACATTCAACATGACAAATACTAACCAATAAGTACTTAATATGCCTATTGGCGGGGTCTGTCTCATCTAACTACTGCTGTTTTTCTCTGTATTTCTCTTTTCATCAATCTATTTTCACTCTCTCCCACTTCTCTGTCTGAGAGCTATGTGCCGGGTCAGCCAGCCCTCTGCTCCCACTGCAGCACAGACACACACTAGGACTGACAAACCTCTAACAGAGGGATGTGATTTCATTTATTTGTTTTCCAAGATATGTTTATATCAACTTGCAACATTGTTAATGTGTGCCTGATATTATTACTTAAAGGATAACTTCGGTATTTTTCAACCTGGACCCTATTTCCCCATGTGTATGTGTGTGTATGATTGATAGGTACAACTCGTTTTAAAATTGGTTCAGTATTGAGGGAGGCGGATGCAGCCGGCAGCCGCGAAACGAGTTATAATGGTAGATATCGGGGCAAATTAGTCCGTAAAAGTTTGTGCATTAAACGTGCTTTTTTTCACCACAGTCCGGATCACATCACCAGTGTAATCTCTGTCAACAGCATGCAAAGCGTCTCCCTTACCGTTCACTCTGTGAGGACATCTCGCGGGATCTTTGCTTGTTGGAGAATGTCTTCATTGCAGTGAGTGGGACAGCTGTTTTCTTGAGGTGTGTTTGGTGAAGTGTTTCGGGATTGGATGTCTTCTCATCTTGGGAAAAGTGTGCACTGCAGACTCGATGGTCTGCAAGGCGCAGTGTCTGGACAGGAGCGTTAGCATCCAGTTGTAGCACAATTAGCCACAACTTCAGCATGTTGCTGTCCGACAAAGTCAGCCTATGAAAGCTCTACAGGGTGTTGCGCGACATCCTGTTCTTGCACTTCGGCGAAGCAAAAACACAAACCATTGTTTTTAATAGTTGCAGTAAAACTTTCAACTGAACTCCAGGACAGCTAACTCCGCTCTGACCGGCTCTCAGCATGGCTGTTTTCTTCCGGCAACAAACAAGATCCCGCGAGATGTCGTCACACACAGCAGCAGTAAGTGAAGCATACTGTTGACAGAGATTACACTGGCAATCTGAGCCAGACTGTGGCAAAAAAAAAAGCATGTTTAATGCACAAACTTTTACGGACTAATTCGCCCCGATATCTACCGTTATAACTCGTTTCGTGGCTGCCGGCTGCATCCGCCTCCCTCAATACTGAACCAATTTTAAAACGAGTTGTACCTATCAATCATACACACATATACACATGGGGAAATAGGGCCCAGGTTGAAAAATACCGAAGTTATTCTTTAAGATTTGTTCCCACTCATGTCATCCTTGTCATGAGTGGGCAGAATTAAACATCCTTATATTCCTCTCAACCCATTTTCCTGAGCCATTTACTCTCTCTCTTTTGAGGCTACCCAATCGAGATAGGCCATAGCCTTTTTTGGAGAGTGGATAGTCCAGCCCGCATTTGCTGTGGCCAACTGGAGAACCCTGGAGCAGAACAGACATAGCCTGGGTCTGTGCAAGGGATATACATATGGAAAAAATGAATGGGCAGTGACACCATCTAAGGCATGTGTAATATTAACACATCCCTAATGTCCCACATACTGTGACACAGATCATGCACACAACACCAATGTGTGCACATCACACTGAACTAAACCAAACAGAGTTAGCCTAAGGTGCATCATGTTAGCCTAAAATAAACAGTTGGCACATTTTGGGTGCAGGTCAGTGATTAGGATGCTAACCAGGCAATACAGCGCTGAAGTTTCACAAAGGTAGTGTCCAGAACCAGCACAGAAAAATCCCACACAGACAGCACTAAGGCTTCAGACTGAGGCTTTCTAATCAATCTCAAGTACTTGCAGCAAATACAGACATGACCCCAATAACTCAGCCATCACAAACAGCACGATGTCTCATAAGTCACATACACATGTCAACACACACAACAGTCAGCACTAAATCGTTATTCACACCTGAAGTATTGTTGCCATAATTCACATAGGCTTTACACACAGTTCTGCAGTATATCATGATAAATGTGGTTTGGTCTTTGTCAATCACATCTACGCTCACAAATCACCACTGACACACAAGCATTACTTGAATAGAAGCTCTGAAAAAATGGACAAGGCACAATAAATCATGATGATCACACCAAATCTGTGTAAGATAAGGATCATCAGAGAAACATCAAGGGGGGTACAACACCACTGCCTGTCAGCACTGACCTATATGATCTAAAAGTAGCTTGTATGTGAGAAAACGTGAGCTGTGCTATTCAGGACCATCAGCGTGTGATGTTTGTGGTCCGTGTTGAGAAAGAGGCTACATGCAGACAGTAGCTCCCTCTCCCTTACTTGCATGTGAAGATTTTCTTGCTTTTATAGCGGAGGCGGGCCTCCTCCAAAATCAGCTGATGCCAATACACCTTTATGAAATAAAACCTTTGGAGGAAAATTGCAGAGGCAGTATTTACATAACATATCCAGTGAGAGAAGCTATATTCAAACAGTCACCTTAAGGACTTTGAAAAAGATATCTAATTAAGATTATTTTGACAGATATTGCAATTGTCATATGATTTGTGATAAGAGAGGGAATGATATTTTTTACATCATTATTCTCATTTTAACTGAAAACATTAAAATGATTGTGGTGTGATTTTCACGGGGTTCTGTACTAAAAAATTCAACTACATTGAATCACTGCCCAGCTCTACTCAGGGTTTCCATTTTCAAACCAGTCAGGTGACAAACTTTCATCCTCTAATAGCCTATATTTTTCCATGCTTTGGGACCATTTGTGTGACTTAACAAAAGACATTTCAATGCAAACAGCCATTTCAATAAAGCTTAAGGCTGTAAATTAAACCCTTTGTTAGTCAACTAACACATTATCCAGCATTGTGTGGGAATATTTCTGGGGGTTTTCACCATTACAGTGATTTATTAAGTTCCAAGAACATACAATAGACTACCTGCCAGTCAGAGCAAGGGCATGGTATAGTAGTCAGGACTGACCACTAATGGTTCGTGGAGCAAGCAGATAAAATGAAATCAGCAGCTGTTTAGGCCTGATGTTGTGTACAAGAAACACACTGAAACCCATTAAACAACAGATATCATGAGAGCAGGAGAATTAAAATCTTGAGAGGTCAATTTTACTGTCATGAAGAGAATTTTCTTGCACTTTCTGATGTGTGAGAACTTTGGGTTCCTTACGTATATCACCACATTTTAATAAAAGTCTAGAAAATGTATTTATTAAAAAAAAAAGTAATATCCACCCCTAACTGACACCATGTCAAAGAACCAGCACAAATCACTATATCAGCCCCTAGCCTCAGACGATAAAAGAGTCCAGTGAATAAAGTTTATTTCTGATGGAATGTGTGCGCCGGCCAGTAACAGTTCAGGCTCAAGGATGGATCTGTACTGGCTGTCCATGACCTGACTTCAAACTAAAAAGCTGTAAGTTTCTTCCATGCTGTAGGTTGTGTTGTTTAACTGTTTATTTTGTAGGTGAACCTGGTGAACTTAATGTTAGCATGTTGTTGGGGCTACACTGGGCAAATGTTATAATCTTGAGGGACAGCTAAGTGAAACTGTGTAAATGTTAAGCCTCATGTGAAGCCAACTAAATAACAAGAATAGTAAGCTGATGCTTTTTGTGGAAGTTTATACTATAGCACCAGCTTAGCTAACAATAGTTTTTCTGTTTTACGGAAGCTACTCTGTGATCCTTGCCAGTATGTGTCTGTGTGTTATTAATCAATGTAAATTTGACAGACATGCCCTGAAGGTAACGATATAGCAAAATGTGAAAAAAACAGTGTCAAACTGCAGGAATTCATTTGTTTGGCAACACGCAACTTTGATTAGTACCCATTTAGACTACTAGATAGAGTGCACTCAGTGCACTGTGGCTGATTTTGTTCATCTGGAGATGACATGTAGGTTCTTCTTTACCCATCAACCAGTCAATTGGTTGAAGAGTAAGTAATTTGCTTTGGATGACTACAGGCCTACATATCAACATGCAGAGAGCATATTAACCACAAAAAACAAATAGTTTTTTTGTAGTTTGACCAGTTGGTGGAATTAGCATTAATTAGCTGCAGGTAAATTTGCAGATTATCAAGATAGATGTTGTTAACAAAGTTGATGGTTGCAAACTAAACACCCATAAGATTAAAAAACAAGTTTTCAAGTGCTGTAATGTCTTGAGTTTTAAAACTCAATATAAGGAGACTTCTAGACCTAAGTTCAGTTTAGTCTTTATTGTCCTGCCTGGAATTTGGTTTGCAACATAGCAAAAGTTGACAGTGTTCCGGGCCTTGGTCAGCAATGTGTGCAGGTTCTTAATTTAAAAAAATATCCTACTTTGTGTGCTTAGGGCTTTTTATCTTTTTTGCCATGGCCTCAAATGAGGTATCAAATATATATTTTTAAACTTGTATTGTAGTTTAAAATTCTGGTATTATGACAACTCTATTCCAAACCATTACATATTCCTGACTAAATAAGAATCAAAGTTAAAGAATAAAAACGTAAAATGTAGAAGATTATGGCAACTAAGGAGGAAGATATCACACCTGCTGAACAAATGTGTGACAGATTCACTGAGTTCTTGTGTGTGTGTATGAGTGTGTGTTTTTGTGCAAGTGTGATGCCCCCTGGGAGCTCCAAAACAGGGCTAATGAAGCTAGACAGGCCGCTAAAACTCAACTGCAGAATGATTACTGAGCTCAGTTTAGGAAACACCCCCACTGGAGCATCCAGCAGACCAAGCTGCAAACACTGCAGAGAGTCAGGACCTACATTAGTGATCAGGCTGAGTGAAATGTCAAACATGAAACAGATACACATCCCTACTTTAAAGCTGGAGTGCATAACGTTTCCATATAAATGGAAAAAGTCCTGCATTCTGTTACATTGTAGCCCTTGCCAAAGTTCCCAAAATTCTGATTAAACCTACCACCACCAAATAAATCTCTCTGTACTTCACAGAGCTAAAGGGTGAGCAACCGTAGCAACAAAGTGGGCTACAGCAACTAGGAGTATGGCCAAGCCTATAGTGGAAAGAAGCGTCCAAGAAAAGTTTCTGAATCTCCAGATAAAAATAGACTTTAAAAAAAAAGTCCAAAAAAAAAAAAGAAAGTGATCAACAGTGAGGACACTTTTCTGCGGCAGAAAATAGCTTTCATGGGGCACCTCAGCCTCAGTACATGGGGCACATGCTCTACCAACTGAGCTCTAGCAACTGTTGGTCCTCTGCACTGGCTGCTGGTTCGACTCCAGCCTGTTGGCCCATTTGATGCGTGTCCCATCATATCTTTAGCTGTCCCTATGAAATAAAGGCAAAAATGAGCCCCAAAAAAGAGAAAAACAAGCAAATAGCCTTCATCTCTGATGATAATTACCTCATGTGATGACTCTATATATGCTTGGGCGGTATCATGATATTATGGTATACTAGGGTATTAAGACAGTACGATTTTCAGTACCGTTCCATCAAAAATTAGAGCTGCACCTAACGATTATTTTTTAAACAATTCATCTATTGATTACTTTTTCGAATAATCTATTGATTAATTTATTGATTAATGTAAAGATTATTTTGTTACTATTCTTGACTATTATACTTGACTCACTGAAATTTAAATATTTCATTCAATCATTATTCTGAAAAATGGACACATAAAGCACATTAGAATAATGATAACAGTGTCATATTTTAAAATTAGTGTAATTTCCACGCTGTTTAATAGGGGTGTGCCATCTTAGGCACCTCACAATTCGATTCGATTACAATTCAGGGTGCTACAATTCGATTGTTAAACGATTATAACGATTATTACGATTACAGTGATTATCACGATTATCGATGCATCTTTTTCCCCATACAGGATTTCTTTTAAACAAGGTATATTTGTCAGCATCCATTAAATAAAGTAAACAAACAAATTTACCTCCATTATCTTTTATTTATATCAGACCAAACGATCCAACACATTTCCCACAACAAAGTGCCTTTAGAAATAAGACTTCTTTTAAAAACTTCACACTTATACTGTTCTAAATACATACATTAGATCATTATACACTGCACAGTATGATACACAACTACGCTCTGTAGTCTGGCTCAATGTCCCGCCTACAGCACATCTGATTGGTTAGAAGTTACGGGTAATCAATCAGCACAGACACACTGTGTCACAGACAGGGTGAAACAAAGCTGCAGCGGTGAGCAGAGAGGAGCTGTGTACAAGTTAATACAGCTGATATGACCAAAGTTTCAATAATTATCACAGTGTTATGATCTGTTTCTTTGACGACAGCATAGTTACATTAGTGAAAAAAGTCACAGCCTGGATTTCACTCAAGACGATGTGACGGCTTTTAAATCAGTCGCTGTTCGCAGAGATGCGCTGCACACAGCAGTATCTGTCCTGTCTTTTCACTGCAACTCTGCATTGGGATTTCGGGTATTATAACTTATACAAAAGTAACAGTGACAATAAAACTATGATGCTCACACGTAGTCCACGGATCACATGCACGCCGAACCGATCAAATGCGATCCTAATTTCACCCTGAAGAGTGAACCTCACGCTCAGTGACAGTAGCCAGCGAGTTAGCTGCCACCGTGTTGGCTAACAGTCTGTTATGAGTCCGTCCCTTAAAACTGTCCGGACGGCTTTTTTCATTCCGGCCAACTTCCAGGTGCTGCGGTTGTGTCTCTGTGATTTCACTATCATGGAAAATCAATTTTTGAACATTTGTTAGTCGTTATTGATCGTCACGTGTTGCATCGCGATGCATCTAAGATTCGATGTATTGGCACACCCCTACTGTTTAATAGACTCCATGTCAGGTGCCTGATCAGAAAAAAACTGGACCTTGAATTCAAAATGAGATGTGATGAATAATTTAATCACTAATCACTGTCAACCCTTCACTGAACTGGACGATCAGTATTTTGACTTCGAAGTTAAACTGGTTATGGCATAGTTGGTTGATCACTGGCAGTGTATTTTTGCATCAGTGTAAGCTGAAGAAAACACTTCTCGTTATTTTTCTGGTGACTGAAATATATTATAGACAGTCTGTAATGCTATTTTTAGCCATTTCTGTCTCATACATGTCTGATGAAGTGAACAGAAATTACAAAACGGCAGAATAACAGTTACGCATGGTGTAAAGTTAACAGCAGTGGTGCAGACATCACCTTTAACACCGGGGTGATAAGGAGACTTCTAGAAAATCTATCAGAAGTGACTTCTACTAACAGAAAAACGTTCCACGCGTTGATAATTCTCATATATCATGTTTGGGTGCTGACAGAAAGTAAACAGAACAATGCTGTTGCTCCAGGAGCAGGACAGATTGCTCGGTGCTTCACTTCCAGCACTCGTACAGAGCAGCTGTTGAGCTGTTTTACACATATACTGTCAAAATACCATATACCCCATTAAAGTGTCTGGGGTTTGTGAAGGTATGAAATGGGAAGATTTAGAGAGTAGGGTTAGGCAATTGGATGAATATCCCCCCAATGACGATGGGCTGAATACATCGCCAGTTGTACAGCGTGTCCATAAAGTCTCTTTACAATATAACAATTTATTACAAAAGCAAATTAATAGACAAATCTGTGGAAATTATTACAAAATGAAAAGTAGATATTGATGGAGGTTTTTTTGCCTCATTTAATACACCTCTATATGGGCACCATTAGTTGCACGAAGCACATCAAGACGGTACTCGATTTCTTGCCATGTTCGCTGTAGCATAGCCTCATCAATGGTGGCAACAGCATCAGTGATCTTTTGCACAAATTGACGGATGTGACGGTGGATGTCTTCCATACTTAATCCTGTAGTTTCGCTGAGTCTGCGTATCCGATTTTGTTTCAGTAAACCAGGATACACATTGTGCCTTTTCTTGAGGAGTAGCCATTTTTAGGGGTTTATTTAACAGAACCTATTTCATCAACAGGGTACCTGAAATACACAAATACAATGTGATTAAAAACTTTGATAACCACTGAGTACATAGAACAAATCTGATTAACATATCTCATCAATTGGTTTTGTAATAATTTTTTTAAATTGTAAAGAGACTTTGTGGACACCCTGTATTTTCTGGCTAATTTTTGGGGCGATATTTGTCATTTTATTTAGCTAAAATAATGGTTTGCAGAGTGACAGCCACTGCTCTGTGCCGTGCTCTCATCCAGCAGCACAGTACACACCCACTCAGCCAAACCACAAGAGCGCTGAGCTGGGTGTGGAGTGAGAGGTAAACAGCCTGCAGAGCCAGACTCTTTGCACTCTTTTCACGTGGTGAATTAAGGATTTAATTCAACCAAACCAGAATTCATGGTTGTTGGAAGAGTGGACAGACTAACAAAGACAGTTTAGGTGAGTTTTACATGTTTTTCTGTTGAGTTTGAATGACGTCTGTTTTACGAGGCGTTGACAAACCAATTAAGCTGATCTTACTTCAGTAAAAGAGAGAAACTTGAATTCAGAAGGTGAACAGGTGTATTTCTCTGTTTAAAAATTAAATTATGTGAGAGAATACTGAATTTTTTGGCACTTGTGAGTTTTTGTTCATTGGGCGTAGTGAACGTATGCAGCATATGTAACTCGAGCAGACAGGGGAAGGTGGGAGGGGGATGAAGCTATCGCCAATTGCCGATGGATGGGTTGATAATGGTGGATTGCAAAATTTTAACATATCACCCAACCCTATTAGAGAGCGCTCTTAGGGCCTAGGGAGGTGGGAGCAAGCTCAAGTGTAGGAATATGCTGCGACAACAGTGTTTGTATAATTACTGTCACTGCCAGAAGGTAAAGACAAAAGTTCCACACTGCAGGTTCAAGCAACGGAACTGTCCATTCTGGCTGCATGGTGACTTGCACCTCACTACAAATTACGTGAGTAACTCACCCACAGTATTTGCTAATGCTTCAGGCCAAACTTAATCTTTTGAGTTTTGATTATTATTTGTCATTTTTTGTAACCAAAAAAGCCACAAATTCACTGTTTGACCTTCTCAAGTAAATATTTGTAGGTCATTTTTTAAAAATTTTGATAAAAAGGTTTTCAGAGTCAATCAACAGTCAAAATGAAGTTGTCGATGCCTCACCTAAAGTTTAATGGAGGGTTAAGTTACGCTGTTTAGGCGCTGGCTGCAGACATGCTAACATTAGCTGCAGCTGCTGTGGGGGACTGGCTTTGAGTCAATGAAGAGTGCAGTCTAGCTATTAGATGTACTGTACTTTGTGTTTGTTAGATGTGTTGCCCTAGCCAGCTTTGCATTTCACATTACATATACTGCAGCGAATGTTATCTGAGTTGAGTTCTGAAAAGTGTAACCACATCTGTGACTGCTTTTGTCTTGCTATTGTCCTGACTCACTATGACTTGAACAAGTGGCTGCTTGCTCTAACACCACTCTCTTTCTCCTTTCCTCTATGCTATCTATTACTCTCTCTCCCAGATGTGCTCTCAGAGACCAAAATGCCGCATAAATTGATTTCATGTGTATTGGTACTCAGTAGTACCGACTTCATTCGGTCAGTGCCCTTTAAAGGACCAAGTTTGGCACCCAATAGCTGGGTTTCAGTCACGTGATTATGATGACGCGCGAAATTCAGATGGAGGGCAGGAAGTAAACAGCAGCTATGGATGAGATGGAGGACGGTACAGAGGAGATGGAGGAAAGTGCGTATTGTACTAGCTTAGACGTTATTACAATAGGAAGATATAAACAGAAAATAAGTAGATATGTTGGACGTGATCCTTATCTTATGAAAAAGACCAATTTTTGGACCGAAAAATTGCCGGCTATCAAGGCAGTAGATATTAGCAACTACCTTGTTCTCCAGACCTCTTTCTACACAAAACAACAGATGGAAGCATACAAAAGTATGGAGGAATACAACTTTTTTGTCAGCAATTGGGTCCACGATCGGTACCAAAGTGCTCCACAATGACTACCGTTTGGTTTTCGCCAGGGTGAGTGTTTTTCCTTTTACTGTGTTATGGGTTAACATAGCGCTAGCAGTTAACAACAAACATTCAACGCCGCCACCCCGGTACCTCTCAGCATTAACTTTAGAGCTGCTTATGTTATTAGTTGATCCTCCCTTACTTTCATCCTCTCCTCTCGTTGACGCGATGTCTCTAACATGGGCTTACTTTTCTGGTAACCAAGATTAAGTGTAGGAGGCCAGTCTACCGAGTCAACGTCCTTTAAAGCGCTAGGACAGCCTAAAGAGACCAACAAATCTCTAATTAGATATTTGCGCCCCACAAAGCACGTATTGTTGTCAGCTACAGGACTACAAACTCTAAGAAAACAAAGAAGAAACCGCAACTTCACCATTACAAACTAAGGAAACAGCCAACTATAAGCTAACGCTACATAAACAATGCCACAAAAGGTAACTTAACATTGACAAAGTGGTCACTGCACAAACGGGCATTATCAGACTCCGCTCCTCCCGACTGCAGACGAAGGTTCAAAATCCACTTTTTACAGCGTTTTTTGTTCGACTTCTTAATTTTTTGCCTTTGTGAACTACAACTTAAGGCACTCCATAAAAACTTTTCGTTGTTTCTCAGTTGGACCGATTTGAACAACCGTAAACGATGCAAAACATGGGCATTATGCAGTTTGTTGGACTGCTTGTTCAGGAAAAAATTACTTCCTGCCCTCCATCTGCATTTCCCGCCCCAGCGACGCAGCGCTGTGACGCTGTTTTGTGATGTATAATACGCCCTCTTCATTAATCATATAAACCGACTATTCGCCCAAGTGGCCATCTAGTGTGCAGCGGTACAGCCAAATGGTTAGATTTTTTTTTTTTTTTTATTTAAATTGAAAAAAAAATTGTGTTACAAAGCTAGTTATTTTTATATCTAAAAGTGCCAGTAAAAGCACATGGTGAGTAAATATGACCCTATATACTTTCAATTTGGATTCATAACGACAGGAGCTGATACTGAGCCAACAGTGTGTTCAATGTAATGTCACAGGTGCAGTTTATTTTTTCTGCTTTAACTGATGCTATGTTGTATGTATGTATGTCTTTTTTTTTTCTTTTTTTTTAAACAATCAGTAGTGGAGTTTAAGTTTCAAAATGTTGAGAACCCCTGCTATAAACTAAAGCAGCACTTAGCTGCAACTAGTTTGTATGCTAAATATAGCCAATTCCCAAAAGCATACAACCTCAGGAATTAATGCCTACTGCCATCCTGTCTTTTAATGTTCAAAAAATGTCTATGGTTCACTTTAAAATCAACACGTCCAGCATTTAATTGCAATATCAGAGAGGTAGGGTGTCTTTTATATTTCATAACAAGTATTAGGAATGACAATCAACCAAAGGACCTTCCAGATGAATCTGTCTTGCCTGTTGTCATAGGATGTCATATCATTTCTTTGAAGACATTTTATTTGAAGTATTGTTGGTTGTATTCTTTGTTGTGTCTTTCCATTGCCTTTCCGTAAAATACAAGACAACAAATACAAAATAAAAAGAAACCTTACTACTGTGTCATAAGCCTATTTGTTATCTATAAGTTTATGTTAGTTTTAACAAAACAATCTAACTTTGTAAAGAGTTTGGTCCTCCAATGACAAATTAATTGCAGACATTTCAGAAAAAGCTATGCATTCTGCAATATGGATGTACTAGCCTAGTCAAAAGACACACCAGCACATGAATCTGCCTTTTTCTGCTCGTTACAGAGCATTCAACAGCTTATTGCACCAAACTGAACCCCTGCAGCCTGCCTCTCCTGTGCTTTCATCTTGGACCAGAGCCCATGGGCAGGCAAACACACATACCGTATACAAGGCTGCACGCACACACACACTTACATGTACAAGCACACACAGGCATGCAGAGATACTGGCCCACAACAATCAGCCTCAGCATGAACACCCACACACAAACACACATTTAAATGACACGGTAACACATTCGGCCGGGCACAGATGACTGTCACAACCTCTCAGCAACACATATCACAACACTGGGAGAACAGTTAAAGCGTGACTGCAGGGTGTTGCTGGCTATGGTGACTGCAACAGATGGAACTGCAGCAGCAGCAGCGGGGCAGGTAAGGTGAAAAAGACTCAAACCTCCTGCGTGAATGCGCATGTGTGTGCATGTGTATTTCTGCGCGAGCTTGCACAAGTCTTTCACCCTGGCTATTTTAAGGTAGTTAATTCAAAATGACAGAGCATGCATAAAACATGACAGACATTCAGACAGAGGAGAGTAATGGAGTAGAGACAGAAGACAGAGAGGAAGAGAGCGCAAAATACATGCCAGTATAATAAGGTATGCAAAGACGGTTTTCAATGCAGCAGCGGCAGCAGCAGTACTATCTACTGCACTGACAGCTCTAAGACAGTCAGAGATCTGGAGAGGTAGATAAGCTACCTTGCTAGCACAATGTGTGACAATGTTAAATGCTCCTGCTTAAAGATAGTATGGCATTTGGTCCCCTGTAGGAACAGACGAGCACGATCATCCCGACTCTCACTGACAGAACGAAGTGACAAGAGGCAGGAAGAGAGAGGGCTGAGAGAGAGGAGAGATGTAGCCTCAGACCTAGCGCAATGATGCTCTTAAAACACCCACCTCAGTCTGCTGCTGATTCCTGACGCAGTGAACACAACCAGGGAGTAAATGCAGAATACACTAGCTGTGATGGAGGAGCAGCAGCCAAAAAATCCAAGATATTGAGCAGAAAAACAGAGAGGAGAGGAGGAATGATACAAGACTGGTGAATGTGAGATCCTGTTGTGACTGAGATTATATGCCTGTGTGAGATGAGCTGAGCATGTATGCCTGACACGAGAAGGACACAAATACAGAAAGGACAGAAAAAAAGTGACACAAAACAGACAAGAACAGGGACAGTGAACGGGGAGAAAGAAAGAAAGAGAGACACGGAGAGAGAGACAGAATAAATGTGTGAGCTTGAGAGTCACTGAGCAGAGCAGATGCATTAAAGGAAATGCCCCTCCCTCTTTCACACACACACACACACACACACACACACACACACACACACACACACACCACACACACACACACACACACACACACACACACACACACACACACACACACACACCACACACACACCTCCCTTTGCACTGTCAGCATTCGAGTAAGCATGCATTCAGTGAATCAGAGTGAGCTGTAAATGGTGAAAGAGAAGAAGGGTGGGCCAGAGGAAACAAGCAAGCAGCATGTATGTTCATTTTAAATTTAATGACGAGACACTCCTTTCTCGCACTGCGAAATTTGTGGTTTCCAAGCAAGCTGGCTATAGCTCAGAGAGAAAGGGGTACACTATGTTACAAAGCTCTACCATACCAAAAGGTAAAACTGAAATGCACAATGTATAATCTTCACTGCAAGCAAAGATATCTGGCAGCACCTGGTCCAAGCTCCAACAAGTTGCTACTTATATGCTGAACTGTCTTTGAGCATGCTATAAAATCCCCATCAGGTCCAGGTCTGTTTACTGGCAGTGCTCCCTCACCTTCATGCAGAAGGGGGTCAAGTGAGAGGATTACTTCCCTACAAAAATCAATAACTTGCTACATAATATGTACTACTGTACATCAAATCTAATGAACGCTTGTATGCATAAGCTGCCTATTTCCCTCTACAGGTTAGTTTAAATCAAGATTCAAGATCAAGACCAATGAAGTTGCCTACTAACCAATTTCTATCTTCAGCACGCCCCACCTTGCTGATAGTATTTGCAAGTATAGCTAGCACAAATCAATGAGCTGTGAGACCACTGCTCTCACACAGCAGGGATGGAAATTCCACTTAATATTATTGATATTTAAACAACATTTATGAAACTGAACGAAAAAGTGGGTAGGGTAGACGAGGTAAGAATAAACTGAAATGTCTTTTTTTTTGGTAACTGTGTCATTCCTACCAACTTTAGCAGCCCTGAATGCTAACAGAGGGGTGATTATGATGAGCACAGGGAATTCCAGATCTGTTCAAACTGGTTTTCAGTACAGATTGGTCTCTGCATCAGGTAACTGAAAAGGTGTGATGAGCAGGTCGGTGGGCTCAGAGATGATGCTTTTGAGTGGAACATAGCCCACGTCCCATCATGGGTTTCTGACAAGGGATGTCTGCAATAGAGTTGGGCAATATACTAAAATTTTCCAAACGATCATCGTCAACCCTTCCATCGGCGACTGGCGATACATCGTCCCCACTCCACCCTCCTCCCGTCCTCTCAAGTCTCAGCTGGGAGTTGTGCGCAAGCGGCAAATTCACTATGTTAAGCATGCTGCCTACATACACTACGTCCAATAGACAAAATAAACTCGCAAAGTGTCTAGAAATTACATGTTCTCACACTTGTTTTCCATTTTAAAGAGAAATACAACCGTTCACCTTCTGAATTCAAGTTTCTCTCTTTTACCGAACTAAGACGACCTTAATTGGCTCGTTAACTCCTTGGAAAACACACTTAAATTAAACCCGACAGAAAAACACGTAAAACTTACCAAAGCCGTCTTTGTTAGTCTGTCCACTCTTCCAACAATCACCAACTCTGGTTTGGTGAAAATAAATCCTCACGTGAAAAGAGTGTAAAGAGTTTGTCTCTGCAAGCTGGTTTTATCTCACTTGTCACCCAGCTCCGCGCACTCATGGTCAGCTGAGCGGGCGTGTACTGCGCCGCTGGATGAGAGCGCAGTGCAGAGCAGAGGCTGACACTCTGCAGACTTTTACATTAACAAAATAAAATGACAAATATCGCCCTAAAAATTGGCCCAAAAAAGCAATCTGCGATGGATTCAGCCCATAGTCGACTGACGATATAGTCGTCCTATTGCCTAACCCAAGTCTGGAATAAGTAATTTAAACGATTAAACATTGCTACCCGGCATCATTGGCATTTATTAGAAATGGACAACATGAGAGCCCCCCAAAAATGAAGCCAAAGCATCTTGATTGTACCCTGGTGGCTAGCTGCAGTACAGGTCATAAATCCTTCCGCACCAATGTTAATAGGACATGGGCCAAACTAATACATTTCAAAGTACATGTCAAATAAATGTTTCCCAAGACAGTTTGTCATTTTAGGTAGCCGTTACCATGCCAGTTTATGTTCAAGTATTAATTTTTTGGAATAGTTTGATTTAATTAGTTATTTGATGCTATAAAAGGGGTGGGGGGTGGGGGTTTTGGGAGGAAGTGGCCGAAGTGGCTGCCACACCGACTAGCTGACCTGTAGTTTTTTATCCGCACTCATTTTGCATGCTATTGTCTCACGTGTCAGTCGCGCTGTTTGTTGTCTCACATGTAACTCCATGCTGTTTCTTATGTGTTGATGGGGCTACCGAACAAGACACCTGTTAAATGATTGGCTGTTTGTGTGTCATTCTTAGCATACACAAACATGACAGGCTGTTTATAAGTCAGGGCGGTAGCACACATGGGGTTTGTCTGTCAAATGACTGTCACTTGTAGCACGCTCCATTATCAAGGTATATGAGAGGCTGTCTATGAGCCAGGGCATATTTGTTATGTGCTTTCATGGCAGTTTGCATTTAACACATTTAAGTTAAAGTATTGAACGTTTTTTTGGATCTACTTTCCTATTACTATTGATCATATCTCTATCATTGATAGATACTGCTATCGTTTTATCATCCAGGCTGTTGTAAGTAGGCTGTGTCAGAATAAACTGCCATATAGCCACCTCAACCAGAGCAATGAGTAACCATATTAAACATAGGCATTCGGACATTAACCTGCAAAGAGAGCAGGCTGTTGGTGCCAGTGTTAGCCACACTGAGTGGCTGCTAGCATTAGTTTTGGGTAAATGATTACTGATATGACAGCTTAACTCACGGCGACACATTTCAGCAGCACTTAAAATACGATTTGTTTATTTTTGTGCACTACAAAACTAAACCCCACCCTCAATCGGCATGAGGGTGAGTAGATAATGACTGAATTTTCATTTGTGGATACACTATCTACACACAAAATGTTTCACCTTATCAATTAATAAATTGTGCTAAAATTTTCACTGTTTTCAATTTTGACTGTAGCATAGGCATGATTATCTGAAAACATTTTCAGCAAAATTGAAAGAACAAAATATATGAATGATGGTAATGAAAAACTATGAGAACTACTACTCCGCCTAGCTTGTGGCAAGTAATTGCACTTCTGCTCCTAAAAAACATTCGCAAATATGATCTACCTCTTTGGTTTATGTTTGTTTTCAGTGTGGTGTTCAGATCAGTTTTCTTTAGATTTGTATTATTGGATTTGCCTCACTATGTGTGTGTACATGTTTTTGTGTGTTGCCCAGAGCCTGAGGGGACAGCTACAGCTTCACTGTTGCGCACCACTGTCCCTGGCCTTTCTCTCTGAGCTCAAGCCCAGTCACGGCATCTCCAACTTCTGCTTCCAGCCAGGCTGTGGCTTCACGGCTCGCTCCTCTCCAGTCGTGACACCAAGCATGGTGGGGTATCTGCAAGATAGTCTGATGGGCCACAGCAAGAGATCTTCACCCACACCCATAACAATAACTACAGTTGCCCAAGAGTTTCTGAGAGTTGAAGCAAACCACTGGGAGTCCATTCAGTCCTCCCAAACAATACATCTAAAGCATTTAATGATGGCTTTGATTAAATGGATAAAATTATACTGGGTGACTGATTTTGCACCATCTGCGACTAGGGGTCAACACAGAAAAAAAATGCACGACCATGAACACTGTACTACACACTACACTACAAAGTCCACTGTTTCCACAGATCCACAGACAACCATAAACACACTCCCAAATATAGCCCTCCAAAATATCTTACCTACCTATGATTCCATGTTCCCACTGAACAGTGTGAGGGTTGGCTCTGTGCTATCAATACCTGGTGTGACAGTACTGCAGTCTGCATGTGACACTTGTGTGGTGCTGTGCCAGACAGCTACATACGGGAAGGATGATGCTCCTGTAATCATGCCAGGTGTTTGAGTCTTTGTCCTCCTCAATACCCACTGGGAAGTTTAAGAAGCATTTGGGACATTTATTTTAATTCATACCTTCCTGCTGCTATTGCAAACAAAGTATGTTTGCCTCTAATCTATATTGCTGACATTTCTCAGGTAGATGGGATGCCACCTCATCAACTGTGTTGATGGCTACACTGCATTCAGACTCTTTTTCTCCATTTCTCTATTTTCCATTTTTTTTGGTCATGTAGGAGATGAAGAGAAGTTATTCATATTCTGTCCAGTTTTCTGTACCACAACAGCTCAACAGTGACCTTCTTTATAGGTATATAAAAACTATGAATAAAACTATGAGACACTGCAGGTTATAAAACACCCAAGTAAACTATCTAAAAGTTGTGAGGCACACTGTATTTTCTTAATCCTAAGCCATTTGTTGTCAAAAATATAGTATCTAAACTGGATTGACATTACTAATATTAATGTAAGACGACAATTATTTTAGATGTCCACTGTACAGCTGTCCTTTGTTATCCGAGTCAAACTGAACAGGCAAATCCAGGCAAGAAGAAGGGCTGTAGACCAGCAACATTACAGTAACATTCATCCTAAGTTATGCCAAGTTGAACAAGCTCAGCTACGCAAAACTGTCCAGATTCACCTGTTTGAAACCTGGACCTCATTTTGACTGGAACTAGGCAGTTTTCAACATTAACCACAGCCATGGAAAAGTCGCTCCGTGGACATCAAATATTCCATGTAGGGTGCCCTGAGGCCACAGAATTTTATCCACATGCTGTAAGTCTTTGTGAACACAATGTTACAGTTCCACAAACATCCTGATTTCTTTGCACTTGCAGTTAAACATTCTTTGAAAACACCCAACAGTATTAACATTACCAACAGTAGCTATCAATGTCAGGGCTGAGTAAGTCAATCTTTCCCAGGTCTGTGGTTCCCTTCTAGACAAGACCTTCTCACAAACTCATGACAGGGGACAGGCATGATGTTAGACACTCCGCAGTGTTTCCCACACATAGATTTTATTTGGACGTGCATCCAAGTATATTTTGTGACCCATTTTGGTATTTCTATTTTTTTTTTTTTTTTTTTTTTTTTTTGTCCATCCAAAAGAAAAAAACATTCACAATTGATTAATGAACAATGTCCTCTTCTCCCTCTTCCTTACCTGTTCACTCTGCTGTGTGAGAAGAGTCAACCAGTTACATCACTCCTGCTCTGCATCTCTTTAGTCTCTATCCCTGCTATGGGTGCTTAACATGCAATATATCAATTTTTTGACTAAATACCATAAATAATTTGAGTCTCAACTAAACAAGATATTTTTTATTTTACTAGAATTGCACCAGGTGCCCATAGTTTAAACCAGGGGAGCTTGCCTGCTATAATGCTTAGTGCTGAATGATGTAGACATCTTAGGCTTTTGAATTATTATCACTCTAAATCCAGTAGTACAACACTTAACATGCAGTTGGTTATACTTTCAGCCCCATATTGAGTTGACTCTGAGGTCCATTGGGTATTGCTGAGGAGAAGGCCATTAGGCTTTTAGTGCTAAAGTCTCTGCATGGTCTCACAGGGATTACCACACAGAGAACAGAGCAAGTGACAGGCATTAAGTAAACAAAATTACAGGCTCCAAGGAATTAGTCTGTAACTTCTTGTACAACACAAAAAGCCATACAATCCTCAATCAGCTCCTGACCTGGTAGATGAGAACCTAAAGAGGCAGTATTGACTGATGTCTAAGACTGAAAGAGAGAGTGACGATGTTATCCTAATGCTATAGCCTGGTTTTAGATGCCACCATGCTTAATACACAATCAGATAATATAAAGACACTGAAAACAAGGGAAAAGCCTGAAATCTAGAATTCATAGAGGACAATGATTATATGCCACTAAAATATTTTAAACCAGTGCTATGCAATACACTCTACTGCAAAATTCCCACCAGACTGCAGAAATAAGACATGAATACAGGTGACATTGAGTGAATGTGACTACAATAAACAATCAGCAGTATGTGTGGATCCCAAGTGGATCAGTGTTTCTTGAAAACACAATATATGAATGAGGTGATTACCAATTATTCCAGGAGTGAATGAACTACAGCAAACACATGATGCTGCAAATCATCTGCACTTTTATGTGTATATGCTCACCTTCACTAACATACAGCAGACAAACAAAGTTATTCAGTTATTCCATACAACAACTTGCTGAGTGAAGTAATACTCGTCCTGCTTTGGTTTAGGATCCTCTTTTGTATCCCCGATCAGACGTGCTTACATCTGCTAATTATACTATTACTTGCATGAAGTCAGTGCAAACAGTGATCCAGTTATATCCATCACCAATACATAAAACATACATGTAGATTTATTAAGATGAAGGCCTAAATCTTGTACCCGCCCAGCCCTGAGCCCTATTTTGTTCATGGAGACATTAATTACAAGAACTGAGCAGACAGCCTAATAATAAAGTGACAAGTGTAACTCTGGTCAGCCAAGTTCAGCATTTCTCATTAACCTTTGCATCTGAAAATGCTCCAGACAAAAAAGTCTTAAGTATCTATGCAGCTACCTTGTCATATTCTCTTCTAAAGATAAACTAACATAAATAAAGTCTGTACTTTGCATTTGTAGATGCCATCATAGCAACTTTTCCAAGCCATGTCTCAAACAAAGTACCCCAGTGTAATTAATTGGGGTAAAGTGGTTGCTAAAAACATAAACACTCATACTCATCAGTTTAAAGCATATGATCTAACCTGTCTTCTAAAAAACCTGAGGCAGCAATACCAAAATAGTACAGCATAATTCACAGTTACTTTTCTTCATAACTTTGAAACAGAGCTTCAGGCTGACTTGATGGTGTGATTCTGTTTCAGTATGCCAATGAGCACATAGGTACAAGTGTTTAAGTAGTTAATTATCCAACCTTGACATTAAAGCTGTCAATTTAAAGAAAATTAGTTAGCAACTATTTTGATAATTGAGTATCATTTAAGTCATTTTTCAAGCAAAAATGTCAAACGTTTGCTGGTTCCAGCTTCTGAAATAGGAAGATTTGCTCTTTGACATTTATGATTAGGGTTGGATAACAAAATGTTATTGCATTGCGGCACTGTTTCCCATTTGATCTAGGGATACACTGATACCACTTTTTTTCAGACCAAGTATAAGTACAAATATTTACATTCAGGTACTTACTTTTATTATTCAATTATATAACAATTAATGTACTTAAATTACAATTCAAAAATGTCTCATTGATATTTCATTATTTTATTCAATATTAACCCTGAAAAACAGATACATAAAGCATGTTAATGAGAATAATGATAATAGTGACATATTTTAAAGTTAAAGTCTAATTTCCTTATTTAATAGATTCCACGTCAGATGCCTGACCAGAAAACTAATGGACCTCATATTCAAAAGGAGCTTTTGATTAGAATTTAATAAATGATCACTAAACCCTTCACTGAACTGGACAATCAGTATTTTGACTTAAAAATGACTGGTCATGACAAAGAGTTATTTCATCACTGCAGGTAAGATGATCACTGGCAGTGTATTTTTGCATGTGTGATCCAAAGAAAATACTTTTTGTCATTTTTCTGGCAAATGAAATCAATTACAGACAATCTGTAATGTTACTTTTAGCCATTTCTGTCTCATGCATGGCTGACAAAGTGAACAGGAAGTACAAAATGGCAGAATAACACTGTTAGATGACACATGGTGTGAAGTTAACAGCAGCAATGCAGACATCACTTTTAACACAAAGGTGATGAAGAAACATCTAGAAAGTCTATCTTAAGTGTCTTCTACTAACAGAAACATGTTCCATGTGTTGATAATGCTCATACATCGTGCTTGGGTGCTGATAGAAAGTAAAAAGAACGGTGCTGCTACTGCAGGAGGACAGATCGTCAGTGCTTCACTTCCAGCGTTCGCGTGGAGCAGCTGTCCTGCTGTGATAAGTCATGTCCAGTTTGTGGAGCTAAAGAGCCAAACTGTTGCATCTCTGTCTAAAATACTCCAACACTTATGATGATCGCTTCGTGGCTCTCTGTAGCTTGTTTTCCAGGTGAAGCCATTGTCTGACCAGGCACAGCAGTTCATAGCGACACAGTGATGCACAATATGCAAATCGCCGCATTTTCGACGAATCGCCCCAGCCCTAATCCAAGGGCATATGTATTATGTGACTGTAAATTTCTTGAGTGTTTGGTATCCATTTATATTCACGTTTAAGTATACTTTAGACTGAATAATATATTAAATGTTAACAATTTCGAGTTCAACTTTGCCAGAGAGCTGTTTTTTTTTATGTCATCAACCATCATTTTCTGATTCTTTTTTTTTTTTTAAATAAGTGCCACTTCAGGCAATGTTTAGGCTGGTAATATTTTTAAAGTATTGTTTTAGCATCATAGTAGAAAAACCCAAATAATACCCAACCCTATTCAAGACAGTAAATGAAGAGTCTTTGGATTGTTAAGTGGACAAAAGGAGCAATCTGAAGACATCACTTTGGGGTCTATGAAATTGTGATGAGCATTTTTCATTTTTTTTTAAAAACATTTTATGGACTAAACAATTAATCAATTAATTGTTAAAACAATGTACAGATTAATCAATTTTGAAAATAATTGTTATCTTATTCCAAAGTTAAGTATAGCAGTCTCTGGCCTAAAGTGGTTCCAAACTGCACAATCATCTAGAGTTATAATTCAGATTCTACATTGGGTGAAGTGCCAGAGACTGACAAATCTATCCATTCATTGCTGATGACACATAAAATGTTGATGTTTGATGAAATCCCAATTGCCTGAAAATTGTCTATTACCTTTTGAAATTTATCTGCCAAAGCAACTCAGGCAAGTAAATTCAGTCTTCATTGTCTGCAGGCCAATACAAGTAGGGGATCTAATCAGGAGATGCAAAGTGCAGCACTCTAATTGCATCATTAGCTAAACCAATGACTCAGTCACAGTGACTTCAGCCTCACCCTCCCCCCACCCCTCCTTCCTCTGCCCCATCCAGAAATAGGGAGTCAAGCCTCAAGCTCTTTACTGAACAGCTGCTCAAGCAGAATAATTCTAACATGTTATGTGCAACAGCGCAAAATGTTAACGTTCCAGAAATATCCAACTGAAAAACATAGCATTAATGAGACTATGCTATACAACTGTCATCAAGACACTATTTAAGCACTGATCTCCATCTTCCAGGGAGTGGCAACGATTCATTTTGAAACACAGAAATGAAATATATTAGCTCAGGCACACTATGTAGTGATGTTGCCTCAACATGACAGGCATAGCCCCATCTCAGATGTTGAAGACTGTCATAGGGCAAACAACTAGCCTGAACCATTTCGCAGTCTACCCACAGGTAACGGTCATACACCGGCACACACTCATGATTTTGATTTTGATTTTGATGTAATGTGAATTTAACAGTAAACAATGCTTTCATGTTGCACTGTAATAGGAGCAGAGCCTCACAGTCTTTTTTTGTCTCACTTTTGTTTGGTTGTACAATGGTGGATGAAAAAGCCACTTGAGTTGCCCTCCAATTTGGATGACCCCTGACTTGCTGTGGTTCTGCATGCTTTGCTAAGAATGACTAAGAGGCAGTTTCCCAGCAATTGAAAATGCAGCCTAGCAGAAAAGAACATGAGTTGTATTTCCTGTCTCTGTAAAGTGAAAGATGTGAAGGTGACACTTCTGGTCCTTCCTGTTTTAAGAGCTGAAACGAAAACGAGAGCATAATCTTGACGAGCTTCGTGTCAGTGAGGATATTGCTCTAACAAAGACTTCACACTGCACGCTTTCATGTTAAAGTATGGCACTGAAGTCAGTGTTTATGGTTTTTATTTAGTTTAGTTTTATTTAAATGAGCAGATGATTATGAGCATGACGAAGAGGAGAACCAAATTTTGACGATGACTTTTTGAGTAGGAAGTGCATGTGAATGCAGAGTGGTGGGATTGTGACCTGAATTGCTTCACAGAGACAGAATTCCTCCAAAAATTCAGGATATGAAGGGACACTTAACTACATCTGTGAGTGCCAAGACACTTCAGGTGAGTGAGTGAAGCAAAAGTCATATGAATTCCACTATGAGTGTTCACACTGATGTCTCATTGCAAAAAAGTCTGACCTATGTCCCATTTAGGACCAATATTTTAATACTGGGCGAGATACATATTAACCAGGGATATTTTGAGCATCAACCACATTTTCCACATTCTGGTAAATTTTCATGCACTAATTTGTGCCTTCTCTGTATCAATTTATAGTGGAAATTATGGCTGCAACTAATGATTATTGTCAGTACTGATTTATCTGCTGATTATTTGGAGTCTCTAAAACATCAAAAAATTATGGAAAATGCTCATCTCAAGTTTCCAGAGCCCTAACTTACATCTTCATATCACTTCTTCTAAAACCGACTTAACTTACTGCAAAGCAGCAAATCCTTATGTGTAAGAAGCTGACAAATGTTTGACATTTGTTGGAAAATGACTAAAAAGGTTCATCGATTATCAAAATATTTGGGAACTAATTGTCTTCGTATTGAGTAATCTATTAATCATTTCAGCTCTGGCTGAAATGTCTTTATTTAAGTAAAGAAAAACACAAAATTCAGGCATCTGATAACAATTCAAAATATAATGGAATATAATACAGTAAGGCTCTCAGACAGGAGGCTTGTCAAAATAAAAGCCATCTGTCTAATATTAAGAGGGACCTATCCCTCCACCCCACCCCAAAAATATATATGTTCTGGACATTTGAAAGTGGCCCATATCACAATCAAAAAGATCATATTGCATGTCATTTGTACTGATCTGAAAAGTCATGAAAAAAAAGGTCCGTGTCACACAAACTAAAAAAAAAAAAAAAAGGTTTGGGTCACTTTTCCCTGCAGTGTGAACGCAGATGAGAAACATGACTGTCCTGTCTTATGTGGACAAGTCATTCAAATAATGAACAGCTATACCAGCGTGACATTAACTTCAAGATTAAGACATTTAGAGCTTTTGTTTTCTACAGGGTATGCACAAAAAAAAAAAATCTTTCTTGCTTTAATATTCAGTTAGTTGCACGTGTTTGACAGCGCTTTTTCCCGTTGTCACGGTGACGCCTCGAACTGATGGAGGAATGAACCTGGCCTCTGCCGCACCGTGTTAGCTGCAGCACAGCCTGACTGCGGCTGCTGCTGCTGCTGAGGATGGAGAGCTTCTGGAACTGACGTCTCCATGTCGGGTCACATCTGCAGAACGATCATCTCTCAGTGTTAACATACAATGCGCCTCTGATTTCACTGGCATTCGTGTGTTAGTTAGGCTGAACGCACGTTTGAACGGCGAACACGTAGCGAACTAACGTCACCCCAGGCGACCGTTACCCTGTCAATTTAAAACGTTGATGTCGTTGATGTCAATCTATTATGCCGTGAATTGCAGCGAACTTGAAGCTCACCAGTCACCAAGCTAATCACGGCTAACGCAAATTATTCCTAGTTTAAAACGCCCACTGTTTTAACGGTGTATTAACACTTGCCCGCGCTGCTGTCGTGGTTTTGCTGCCGTGGTAACGAGCCGTTAAAATGTCAATGTTAATTTCGATTACCGTTCGTAGCTAGTTACCGTGATTGAACGTCGCGTAAACTGCTTTGCCAACATAAAACAGCTGATATGAAAATATCTAAACGCTGTTAAACCCATTTCGCCAGAACAGTACCGTTGATAAAAGTGTAATAACCGACAGAACACTTAACAGTCACAGGAATTGCTCTTACCTTTGGCGAAATCCTTCTCTTCCTTTTTGACTGTGAGAAGCCCCTCTGGATTTTGTTGCTCTGACACACAACTACCACGCGCTGCATCAGCGCCCCGCCCTGCTGGTTGCGGGAGGGCTGCCATTGGTCAGTTGGAATACAACTGCAGCCAGGCCGTGGCTTCTCATTGGCCAGACCGCTTGCCAATCTATTTGGATTCTGCTTCCCGCGTTCTGGGCAGAGCACTGCTCACAATACATTATATTATGCAGCCTATATTTAGGGTGTCAACAACTACTGCAAGCATGTGAAAACAAGTCACAGTGACCTCGAGTATTAATATACCCGTTGACTATAATACAGTCGTTTTCAAATTGGGGTCCAGGGATCCATCAATAAGGGTCTCTGAGTGGGTTTTAGGAGGAATTGAATATTGAAATTTTTATCAGGAGAAGCAAGGGAAGAAACAAGTTTAGCTGTTTTGCTTGATTGTAATTTATAGTGGCCACAGTTGGATCCTAAGTCAAATTCAAGCACTTTTCAAGCATTTTTAAGGTGCACTTTGAAGCTTGTGCAGCACCTTACAGCTGTGGTAAATGACACATTCATATACTTATATATGCACAAAATAATTGGGTTCCATTTTATTTCTTCATCGCATCTCTCTCTGACTTATTTTATTTCTTTATCTAAAAAGCAAACTATTCAGTCAAGAGTGATTTATTATGAAAGTAATGCAATTACAGTGTCACGTAGGGGTGAAAGAAATTATAGATACACATAAGTATTGCAATATGTTTCGTGATAATGTACCGATTCTTAAAAACACTGTATAGTGATATGACGCATGCAAAGATTCGTGGCAGTGGATCAGTTTTTGTTGTTTAAACCCCTGAATGGTAGCTAGCAGTGTTGTAATCTATCATCACTGTTCTGATGGCATAAAAAGTAAACTCAAATTTTATGCATATGGTAGTGTGTTCTTCATACTATGACAGTTTTTCAAAAATAAGATTAAAAAGCAATATATTACCTTGCTTACAATATCGCAATATATTGAATAGTAGCCCCCGTGAAGTGATACGTATCATATCTCACCAATACACAGCCCTAGTGTCAAGCAGTTTCAGACATTTTATATAAAATCCAAGTATTTTCAAACCTTGAAACCATGACATAAAATTCACAGATTCAAGGATTTCCAGCACCCACAGAATCCCTGTTATCATCTTTAAACCTGATTTTTGTTTTAGAAATTACTCAGGGGTTCCTTAACACAGAATCCTCTCAAATGTGCATCTGTGGTCTAATTTGTAACTATTGTTGCAGTGCTTGAAATTTGGGAACTCCTGTTATAATACAATATATATGTAATATAAGACAAACAGAGTTTTATCACATTCACGTTTTAATGACGAGTGCAACACTGCAAGCAGTCAACAATTTGAGGACTACAATGAACCAAAATTAATTTCATCTCATGTGGAAAGCCTGTGCAGTGATTATCCATATTGTATTCCAATGATAAATAACAGAAAGGTGCCTTTCATTGCCAACTAAGACAGACAAAAGGAAGACCACAACCTTTCAGGACAGAAACATCTTTATGTTCCCAAGGGAGAATGCTTTGTCACTAGTGACTTTGACTCTTTGTGCCAGCTACATTGGATTAGCTGTCTCAATAGTGCCAGACATATATAGCGGTTATTGCTGCTTGCATGTCAGTGAACACACAGCTACAGTCAGTCTTTCATAATAAGAGGAGCTTTGACTTGAGCAGCAACCTCAGCCCCCATAAGTTCCTCTACGATCGTCAGGGCAAACTCGAAACTGGTTCCTGGCCCACGGCTGGTGATGTAATGTCCATCCTTCTGTACTCGAGCCTCTGAATATTTATAGTGGTCTAAAAAAAGACAAAGAGCAATACCATAAGGATAATCACAATAGAAGAGCTTCAAGCTACTGGCTGAAAGCCTTTAAGCACTTACACATACTGTAGATAATCTATCATCATTTCAACTGACCCAGTTCTAGTATGTTCTGTCAAATTCATGCATCCGCTTTCACCTGAGTGGTGTGCTCTCCTCTACTGCATAGTGACATGATTTTCTATAGGCAAGAAAGAGCTAGTACAGTGCCATCTGCTGCTCTTTACAAACAATTACAACTTCTCCCATTCTGCAAGTATTAAAGCCACAAGCTGCACATTTCAACAAATTTACCACATTTCTGTTTACATTAAGTTTTTTTTTTTTTTTTTTTCTTTCTTTCTTTCGTTTTTACCTCCGACCATCATCTTCTCCTTCATGGCAGGATGTGTGGTGACTGTGCTGCCGTACCCGATGCCATGTGCCAGAAGAGCAGTGGGACCTGCAGAAGGGCAAAGCTTTTTAAGGCTCATTTAACAGCTTCCTGTTATAAACTGACACTTAGGAACATGTTCTCTCACTTGTGTCAGTCCAGGTTTTCATCTTTATGCAGTTTAAAAAGGTTTGAAAAAATAAAGAAACAAAGAAATAAGGAGTCATAGGTAAAATAGGGAGAAGTACTGTATCCTTGACTCACTTCCCTGAAGCCGAACACAAATCAAAATACAGAAAATGCTGCCTTTAATATTAAGGATTACAGTTAGTACAAAAAATGAACGTCATAAGAACAAAATATTTGATGACAACACTATGTCCTAAAGGCGTCCTCTCAGCTGTACCATTGTTTCTAATAATAACACACATGCAGTATACAGTTTCAGCCTCTCTCCAAAGACTCTGCTGCACCACATTGAAAAGAGAGGAAAAAAAGGAGAGGCTGAAGACATTGACTGCTGCTGCATTAACTTTGGCAATGTCCTAGCACTGCAGTGAGCTCATCCAAAAACTGTTAATAAATAGAAAGTTATTGATTATGCTCCTTGGCTGCCTTCCCATGCAGTCTAAAGATTACACTTTCCCCTGGCAGAACAGCAGACTGCCCGTTAAAGCTGAGCTACTCCTGTTACAGCCCGTCCCCACCCAGAGGACGCCAGTCTGGGAGGAGGAAAGACCTTCTGAGAACCAGAGTCAGACAGCAAGGCAGAGGTGGAGAGAACAGAGATAATAACCATATTTCTAGCATCTGGTAAATCCTAAAAATGATTCATCTATGTTTTGTAGACTCAAAAAGGGAGGCATATAATAGTAAACTTACCCAGCTAGTTTTTTTACACTCATTATTGTTCTGGTTTTTAATCAAGTCCTTTCTGAACAGAACATTTTCACATGTCAAGATAATACTTTTCATGTTAGGGCAGAATAATGAGCCTTGCAACTGGCCCTCTTGCTGGCAGGTTCATTAAACTGTATATTCCTGTGAGGATTTCAGTCATTTTCTAGGACACCCTTCAATCCACTTTGCCGCATTGGTCCCCGTCCCTATTCAGAATGTCCTTCCAGTGTCCTTTCTCTGCATATGGAGGCTGTCAAATAAAATGTCAGTGCTCGTGGGTTCACTCAGGGACAGTTATTAATCAAACCCTCACCTTTTCATTACAAATGCCAAAAAGGGGTCAGACATGTAAGGATAAATTAATGAAGCATGTCCATGGTTAACAGTGTCTATTTTTCAAAAATGTGGTTAAGGTGTGTTAAGGGCACATCCAATGACTAAAAATGCAAGAAAATCCACTGAAACCACTGCCATGTGCATATTAAAACGGTACCTTTTTTTCTGTCCAAGATCTTTAATTCTAGTTTCCAGGCAAAATCCAAATCCTATTTACCGGCACATTAGCTTGGGATGTTTAAAACCACAATATCATACCTTTAGTGTTATTTCTAGTTAAAAATGGTTACAGGTCACGTGGTAGCATAGTGCACGGTTTATTGATTTATACCACTGGATTGTCAAACTGGTTTGATTTGATATGGAAAATGACTGTGAGTACATTTATTGCTCAATTACTTATGAAGATGCTATTTTAGAAAGCAAGCATGAGCATGAACCGCACTGTGTAGGTTGGGTAATTTTCATCTAGTTGACTGAGAGCAAAATCATGGTGGTCAAATTTGAGGTCATGTCATATTTAAACTTTAACCCACAGAAAGATGTCACTATTAGAGGTTGATCCTGTATAATTATGAGTTTTCCTGTTTTTTTTCACAAACTGTACCTGCACAGATGGCTGCAATCAGGCCTTTTCTGTCATCTTGAACCTTCAGCACCTCTTTCACAGCAGGAGACTGCAAGAGAGCAAGAAAAGCAGGTGCACAGTGAGTCATTTGAGGCCATGTGACTGCACAGTGTACATGCTGACTGCGGTACAAGCATTGAAATTAAACAGCAATTTTTTAAACACATCAAAAATAACCATCATTGTTTCAATACAACCACAGTTTTATTACACAAATATTTCAAGTAAACATGGTCTCACCCAGATCTATCAAATAAGTTTGACTTTCATAATATCAAATTTTATTTTCTGAGAACACTACACAGGTAAGCAGACATCCCTGTGGCACAGAGGGATACAAAATAATAAAGAATATGTCAATAATTTTCTTGTACTCTCAATTCTAAAGCCCCACAATGTATTTTTCAAAAGGATTCAAGTATAAACACTGACTCCAAAAAACAATACAGATCATATGAACTAATCTTTTAATTATTAATGATGTTGACACATTCTAATATTGCTTTTAGGGTCAATTATTTTCCATCCATCCAATGTCTATACCCTTTTATCCTGTTCAGGGTCAGAAGAACTGTAGCCTATCCCATCATGCACTGAACACGAGGCAGTCATTTATTAATTGACCACTTTATCTATACATTCTCATCCTCTGCAGATGACACTGAGCAAGAGGTGGGGGACACTCTGAACAACTGGCTAGTTCATCACAGGGCTGACATATAGAGAAGAACAACCATTCATGATAACATTCACATGTACCAGAAATTTAGAGTCCTTGAATGCCTTTGGATTGTGGGACTGAGCTAGAACACTGGGAGAAAACCCAGACAGGCACAGGGAGAAAATGAACACTCAACACAAAGAGGCTCCAGCCAGCTGACAAATTCAAATCCAGAACCTTCTTGCTATGAAGGATATGGCTTCAAATAAACCCCCACACCCCAAATTATAAATGCATGATGCTCACAACATAAAAAATATTGTATTCAGCTTTATACACTGTAGTCGTTATACACTGTAATCTACAATAATTTGGGTCATCAAATAATTATCACTGATTCAGTGGATTACTGTGTCAGGATAAATCAATTAGGGTCTTTTAATCACCCATATTTTAGTGCATTGAGTGTTTGCGGGAATTCTCACGGGGACTGGCCTATCCAGTGGTTCTCAAACTGTTTCAGTTTAGTTTAGAAACTACTACTTCTACTGTCCTAAAAGAGGACACTTATGAACATAGCCTGTGTCTTATGTACTACATTATGTACTTGCATAGCAGTTAAGTAAAAACCAAGACAACAAAAACAACATAGAACAAATATAAAGCAGCAACAACATCTAAACACACCATCAGCAATCCTAGCACCCCCGGTCAAGGCAATTCAAATCATGAATAAATAATGATTTTTCGACAGGTCTAAATAGTTTTCCGTAGCTTGTTCCAGCGAGTAGATTTAGAGTTTCCATACCAGCAAACAATGCCATAAGAAAAGATGCTTTGAATGATTGATTCTGTTATGATGACTGACTTACATAACAGAGTAAAAATGACATAATCAACATTAAAAATGTCTTGATTTCTGAGAAAGAGCATTTCTTTTTGATCCTTCTGAAAAAATAGCATTAACACATTGATCCAAGTTAAGTTTGTGATCTATTTTAAGGGCCATATACTTGTACTCAGTCACCACCTCAGTCTCCTCTCCTCCAACTGCGGTAGAGGTAGGTGGTGTTTGTGATATAGTGCCATCAGTAACCAGAAGTTGAACTGTGAGGCAAGCATTGCTGAAAAGGCGAGATAAACCAAGGAAAAATGTAAATCATATCTAAACTTGAATGAGTTAACAATAACACGCATGCTTTTGTGCTTGTAAGGCTGTGATAATAGTTAGAAAGATTTATCCAGACAAGTTAAAAGGCTCTGAAAACATACTTTCTCAATCAGTTTAGTACTACTAGGAGTGGGGTCCTACATGAATACAAAATGTTGTACCAAAGTTGGAACTTTTCACTTCTCACTGGTTTATTTAGTCAAAATTGTTTAATTTTATAGAGAAATGGTTAAAACAATTTAAAGCCTGGAAGGTTTTCAGCCAATTAAGGATCATAACATTGTTATTTAAGGAAAATAAGATTTAACTTGGCTTGCCTTGTTAGTAATTCACATTATTATTAATTGTTTCTAAGAATATATCATTATTATTACCTCTGCCAAGGAGGTTATGTTTTTGGTGCTGGTTGGGTTGTCTGTCTGTCAGCAGGATTACAGAAAAACTACAGGCCCAGTTTTAAGGAAACTTGGAGGAAGGGTGCAGCATGGGCCAAAGAAGAACCAATTATATTTTGGCGCAGATCCGAATAACAGGGCTGATACAGAATTTATTTTACAAGTTTGTTAACATTGCAAGACAGGCCATTTGGGCTGTGGTCTTTGAGTGTCCTTCTAGTTTTACATGGGATTGCAGGCATGACATTTCCTCTGCTTCCAAAAAAGGACATCATAACAGAGAAAGTTTGAGAACCACTGGGCTTGTCTATGGCCCTGCTACCAAACGCAGGTATCCCATGTTGTGAGGTTGCAATGGAAAACACATGTCATCACAGCTCCAGAACATGAGAAGACTGAGCCATCTACATCCAGTTTGTCTACGTATTTCTCACCTCTGCCAGATTCTGGGCCCCTGGCATTCCTCCTGGCAGAAGCACCACATCATATGGCCCCTGAGAGACAAACCAAGATAACTAAAGTGAGACTGCAAGGTTTGAAATTCCGAATATCATTCACCATAGTTTGATTAATAGCTCTAATCATTCTGAAAATATATGGCATATAACATTAAAAAAAATATAGCTATTACTGACTTTGGGAAACAGTTTTAACTGTAATGACAGTGTTAGAACACAGATGCTGAGCCCAACCTGTTTGCTGGCATCCTCCAGACTGGCATCTGGGCAAATGACGACGTTTCCTGCTGCACTGCACTGGCTCTTTGCCCGTCAGTCCTGCCACCGTCACTGCAATCTACATGTTTGGGTAGAAAAGTGCAGCATTAGCACAGAGGCACGACATGGCATCCTGACTGTACTGTATATGGCTGATGGAGACTTTTATTTTGAAAGCTATCAAATGGCGGAGAGGTGCACTGACGCTGGACTTTGACATTTAGCTTGGCCTTTCACTGCACTCACTTCAGAAGTTGTGGGTGTGTCAACAGTTTACTAAATAACTTATTAAACAGCACAAATCTTAAACTGTTAACCATCAAGTGGCGTAGCTCCTTACTGCTGCTATTACTTCAGTAAAGTTAGCAAGCTAGTTTATATTACCTTTAGCGTTATTGTTCAGCGCTGTGATTTCCATCAGTGAGACTGCTGCACCCAATAAAACATTAACATCATGATTGTGTTGTGGATTTACTGAGGGAGTGGCTAACGTTTAAATACATTATATTCAGGCTACGTTAGCTGGCTAGTCGATACTGGTCAGTGGTAATGTTAGCTAACGTTAGCTAACTGCTAACATACAGCACACAGACAGTTACAAACCCCGGCTCTACGCATGATGTCCACTGGGATAACAGTCTCCATCTCTTCTGCACCTTTAGACAGGATTACTAACGCCCTCTTGCCTGCCATGGTTAGCTTGCAGTTATGCTACTGACAAGTGCAAAGAGGCTAACTTCAGTGCGCAACTTCAGCAGCAACTGGCATGCTCTGCAGTGAGGCTTTGACAGGAGCCGGGTTGCCAGGTTGCGTCCGCCTATCCTCCTTATGAAAAGACGGCGCTCCCAGTTTGTACAGGCTGCACATAATACTGCAAATACTCTACCAAAGTAAAACTCCTGCGTTCAAAACCAACCTATGTGAGTATTATCGGCTAAATGTACTCATTCTGCAGTAAAAATGGTCCTTATCAGAGTTTTACTATTACATATGATGTTTCTGGATGAATATTATTGCTGCATTATGTTGCATTTTACTTCTGTAACTCTTAACTACTTTATATATTGTAGGAAAGTCTAAGCTACAGCAATGCATCATATTCTATAAGAGCAAAATATGTTTGTGGTATTGCTGTCATGTGAGAACCACGTCTTTTAAAAAAAAGTCAGCTTTCTCAACATATAAAGGAACAATCTTCAGTTCATCACAGACATTCAAAATCAACACGTCAGCTGTCAGACAAATGTAGTGGAATGCAATAAAAGTGCAATAACTGCCACTGAGATGTGGTGTACTAGTATTAGTACCTATAAAGGTATATAAAATGGAAATGCTCAAGTATATCACCTTAAAATTGAAAGACATCAAATATGATTTCTTACCTCAAAAAATAGTGTCCATACTCAAACTAGTGTTATGAACCAGGGGGGCATGAACTCTAAAATGAATAGTAATAACATACACCTGGACTTGGTGAGAACAGAAAACAAATTCAATATATTTCTTCCCTCTGCAGGGAAACATTACTGGAAGCTCAGCAGCTGTCTCACAATCCAGTTTAGGACTGTATGACTTTAAATGAGGACAACTTAGCCCCAGTGTTATTTATTAGTTTTATTTTGTTTTCAATTGTACAGTAGCACATTGTGATCTATGTAATGTTTTATAAATAAATGTCTTTTAATCTAAATTAGATACTGGAAAGTGGCAATTTTTAAAAGCCGATGTGATAACAATAACTTGGAGCAGGAAAAAGCTGATAGCTGAAAGCTCTCTCATGTAAAGTTAACTTGAACTTACTGTATATCTAAATTATCTAAGGTATACATTGCATTATGCTGTTTATGGACCTCCCATGCATAATAGTGATGTAAGTCCCTGCATGACTGGTGGAGGCTGTACAGCCATCGACCACTATCAGAGCCTAGTTGTGCAGATACTGATAGTTTGTAACAAATCCTATCAGCACAGCTTAATCAGCCAAACCCACTTATCAGTCGATATCAAATCAAAATACTCTTTTTTTTGCTGTTGTTGTGAATTTCACAAATACCTGTCTCACAGTGACAAACACCACAAATTCATTTAACAGTGACTAAATGTGTTGAGCAGATGTTTAAAAAAAAAAAAAAAAAACTTAATTCAACTCATTGATAAAAGTAAGAATGACATTCTAATTTTTCATGAAAAGATGTGATGCCATTTTTGGTGGTCATTTTAATAAATCATAAGCAGAGGTGATCAGCATTAAAAAAAAAATCTTTTCCAAACCTAACCAGTGTCTATAGCCTGTATCTGCACCCTGAGAAGAAATAAGCACCTGTACAAGCTGCCACTAGACTGCTTGTAGTTGAAAATGGAGCAGCTTTTGGTGCCATTATGGCTAACCTTCTAAGATAAGTGTGGCATACCAGTAAATAAAAGGTTTTCCAGTCCATGATAGTTAGGCTACAAGCAGGCTTCAAAGCAAGGTGCTTATAACAGATAGTACACTCTTTCATCCACTAGGTGGAGGCATTAACCAAAGATTCTGGATGGGCTGTCAGGGGAAGCCTGAGAAAGAAGTGGACAGTCAACAGTTAAGTTAAGCACTGACTTGAATCCAAAGGAAAAATGTTACTCAGACTCTATGGAAACAAAACCAAAAAGCTATTTTTAAAAAAACATCCATGTAGCCTGCAAGCTAATACAGGCGTATCATCAGCTGAAAGGTGCAATTCAAAGAGCTAATTCACTAACGTAATAAATGTGTTTTTGAAAACAACACCAAGACATCAGGTCACCAAGTTCATGCGAGTTCTTGAAGATCTGTCTGAGAACTTCTGCACCAAAACTCTTAAGACATTTAGGGAATCATATTCCAGTGTAAATCCTAGACTTAATGTCTAGGGCTTTAGTGTGCAGGCACCCATCCTAGTTAATGTGCCTCTGTGCATTCTGCTGCTGAGATTCACTTTCATATTTGTGCGACAAACTAGAGCCCAGTGAAACGGCAGATTAGACAAAAGCGTAGGGGGTGCTGGCAGCAGGTTGTTTATTGCGTGCCTGTGAGTGAATCCAAGAGGCAGCGGTGATTACCAACATATGCAGCTGGGGATCAACTGAACCAGACCCGCGGTGGCACTCGAGCTAATTTCCATACATTAATTCACTTATGTACATTTACTAATTCCTCTCGGTATGTAATCATAAAGTGCAGGATCACACTGAGGAAATATTTCAAATTGACAGTAGCAAGGATGACAAGTGATGTCTAAGACACTGAAAACAAAGAGTCTGACTAACAACTGACAAATAAAATTATATAACTGTTTACACAGGCCTTCTTTATACGTAGATTTTTATACAATAACCAACAGAATACATTAAAACAATAACTGTAAATAAGGAAAACACTTTCAATAAGACAGGCAATTTTCTGTATTTTTATTATTGTCAACAAATCCCATGAAAAGACCAAAACCATCAATAAATAGAGCCCACTAACAAGCATTGTCTGTGTAGCCAAAGCCTGATATCGCTTGTTTCTTTGTGCCATAGAGCTCCATTGTTTTCCAAATACTATTAAAAACACATACATGTGCGTTGCACTGGATGACAAGTTCCTTTATTACAACAAACACGGGCACTGTAGTTTATTCAGTCACTCAGTCCCACATACACCATTCTGCTACCATAAATACTCACCAGCAAATATTAATCCACGCCTGAAAATAGTCCCCCACAAAAGCACTATTTTCTCTGTTCAAATAAAAATTGCTAAAAAGCACAGTGTCCGGCTCTTTTAGGAATCACTGAGGCTGGGTTGCATGTACAAGGATTAATTTTTAAACCTGCTTAAATCCATGGCTTAACTTTAAATTATGTTGCATCAAACTTTAAAACTAGTTTAAAATTAAGAAAGATTAAATTCAAGCCTCTCCTTAAACTTCACTTTAGTTTTTCTTCTCAAGCTAGATCAAGTTTAATTCTTTTCCACCACAACTTTAAACTCAGTTTGAAAATGTGAATATGATGGCAGCCTTTTCTAGATGAATTGAGCAAAAATGATCAAGTTTCTTGAAGAAAGATAACTGACACTCAAACTAGTTGAGTTTTATTTTGCGTCATCTTTGTTTCACTCCAGTTTATCCATTAAAACAGTCAACAAGTTGCTGCCAGGCAGCCCGTTTTTTCCATGCTGTGCTGTTTTGTGTAGTATTTGATCACACTGCAACATGAATTCAGCCAGCAATTTTTCTCAAAGGAGGAGAAATTAGAGCTTCTCTACTGAGCCATCATGGTACTAAACAAGTAAAACTTTTAGCTACCCAGCAAACAATGTAATGTTTTGTTCACTTTTTTAGCTAGCAAGCAAAAAAAATATAACGTTTTGTTCACTTTTTACATAGTTAGCAAACAACATAGCGTTTTGTTTACTTTTTCAGCTAGCTAGCAAACAATGTGACATTTCGTTAAGGTACACAGAACCCTTTTATACCTCCTTTACTTGCATAAGCAAGCATCTCCATGGTGATTTATTAAACAGAGATTAGTTTTTAATTGTGCAAAACAGCTCTGCTTAATTTGAAATCAGAATTTTCTCCTTTTAAACAATATTTTTTTTAAACCCTGCTTATAGATCATCTTAGATTAAATTAATTTTTGTTGGTGCAACCCAGTCCTAGTTTTTTTTGGTAATGAAACTATTTGTGGCCTGCTTTTAAAGTTTTACGTCTTCAGTTGGAAACAAAACTTGGGGTTGACAGGGTAGAGAAGTTGGAAAGTACTGAGAAACTAACACTTTTGGTTTTGCTCTTGATTGTTGACTATGAGGAAAATGTGAAATAATACCAAACATATCTTTACAACACTGCAGAATGCTTTGGAAAAGGGTTAGCAGTAAAAGCATGCGTAGTAGCAAATGAGCAGAATATACAAGCTGGTATGGTCCTTAAGTGTGGAGTGATAGAGAACAATCATTCAGAATATGTACATGTGGTAACGTATTGTCTACTTGTTCTTCCTGGGATATGTGAAACTGGCCTGTGGAGTAAAATGGTGCACATCAGTGGATTCCTTTGCGTATTATTATTTCTCTCGTGCTCCCTCATGCCTGCATCACCCGGCCTTGCTCTGCTTTATCTGGCCCCTCACAGAGGTCTGCTCCAAAACCTGAAGGGCTTCTGGAATCGAACCTCTGGGGAGATGAGGATACAGAAACTTTTTTCTTTTTTTTTAAGACGGGGACAGAGGAAAAAAGAAAATCCTCAAACTGAAATGAGGGAATTCCACAAATTACCATTTGTCACAAAGTAATCCTGTTACTATTGCAAAGAATATGGAGCTGTGTAAACATGGAAATAGACTGCTAATATGGATGTAGCTTACAAGCAGAGCCTCTGTTCAGTTGAGATATACAGCTGCAAACCCTGTTTCAGATCCCCAGTAAGGAAGACTGCCACAAAATTTAAAGTGGTTACAGAAAATTTCCTTCTACGGGGAGAGATTAAAATTTTCAGATGTTTTTCTGTATTTATTCTTTGCATTGCCACATTTCAACTCATTCTGCTCCCTAACCGGTTACTCTTCCCAGTGATCTAATGGCAGCATTCAGAGCTTACATCGCTGCAGTCAGAAAACTGATGAATATTTAGGAGCATTTTATCTTCCCATCTGTGCACAGGGCTTTATCTTGTGTCTGTTTCACACATTGTAAGCCACTGAGTGCACGGATTGAGTGACAAGCATATAATCTTGATTGCATCTTGATGCTATTACCTTATGCTGCCAACTGCTCAGGTGACAGCTGGGGGACAGTGAGGAGATCTGGGGGAAAAGGTGACATTGGATTTTATGCACCTGTGTCGGCACTAGTCAAGTCAGCAGCCTCACACGGACACAAGATGGCGCCAGTTGAGTTAGTTCAACTTGGAGCAGGATAGTTCAAAAGAGAAGCCAACTGTGTGTGTGAGAATATTTTCCACAATAATCTCTGAAAAATAATAAAAAGGAAATAATACAAAACAAAAATTGACTTTGTGAGGCTGCAACAAAGAAAATGCTCTTTGTTAAATCATCTTAAGTTTTTAAATAATAATACATGCTTTACAGGATAAAAACAATCAAAAGGAATCATGGAGGTGCTAATCATAAAACATTAAAACCATTAATAAACAATATACAGAATAAACAATTAAACATAAAATACAACAATGAAACATTACAATAAGTGAAAATAAGCGATAAAACAATAAAAACAGTTGGTGTAGGAAAGGTAAGGCGTGAGATCACAGGAAGGTTTGCTCAAAAAAGTGCGTTTTAAAGGCAGAATCAGTAGGATTTTGTCTGAGCAGTTTGTAAACACACCAGAAAGACAGTTTTATTTATTGCTGAGTCTCATTCTCAGTATGTCAAATACCAACATTCAGGGTTGGTAAAATATCTCGAGCACAGCAAAATCAAGAGAAAATGAGGAAATACGGGGAGATGGAAGGGTCTCTGCAGATACAGACACCACCGCACACTTCTAGGGGGTCAGAGTGTGTACATTGTTTTTTAGACAGTTTTTAGATAATAATAATAAACTTTGTATAAAGTTTGTTTCCAAAATAGGGTTTCAGCAGGGATTCATGGAGGTGTTAATCATAAAATATTAAAACCAATGGCACCATCAAGAAATAGATTAAGCAATAAAACATAAAATACAATAATGAAACATATAAATAAGTAAAAATAAGAGATAAAACAATAAAATAATCGGTGTAGAAAAGGTAAGGTAGGTGCTAGCCAATAAAAGTGCATTTTTAGTAAAAACCTGGGGGTGGGGCCCCCCAAAGGGGTCACCAGGTACTTGTGGAGCATTAAATAAAATATTGTGTCTGCACAGAATGAGAGTCAGGAGGAAACTTTCAGCCACATCAAAGCCGTAATGATTTTCACTATAGGTAAAAGGGGCTAAAAATATGCATATTACACACTGTAAATTCTAACAAGTTAAGTTTACTAAAAAAAAAAAAAAGGAAGTTTACTAAAAAAAATAGGACAAGTAAGTAAAAGAACTTTACTGTGTCAAGTTGTGCATTACTGCCACCAACTTATTCAGAATAAATAAAACAAGTATGAGGACAAAAAATACTGGAAACTCAGTGTAAGCAAGTCAAATTAAAATACTAATATAAATTAGGTTAAAGGTACCACTTAATTAGTAAGACAATGTTTGCATTTACAGAGCAGCTGGCTTCAAGAAATGTAACAGCCGCCACACTAACACTTAAAACTAAGTAACAACATAAACCACCATGTTCTGAGCTGACACAAACACTAACTGAAAGTAACACTTTAATTTTGCAAAATGCAAACTTGAAGGTATAATAAACATCTTCCTAAAAAAAACAATACATAGACTCATAAATATAATCCCTTTCAATCATCACTTATAAGCCATAAGAAATGTGTAGGGGTGTCAGTATCGCAGATACCCTGCATGCCCCCTTCCTCTATTTCTTTCTCATTATTTTGCTGTGCTCAGGACACTTTACCAACCCAGACCATCAGTATTTAATGTCCTGAGAATCACCTATCTCTCTGGTGTGCTTACAAATAGCTTGGACAAATCTTACTGATTCTACCTTTCAACTACTCACTCCAGCGTGCATGATGGGAAATGAAGGCTGTATTTTAGAAAGGGGAATGGTTTTTACATTATATTGTCCGTACTGGTGATATAATTTGCCTTTATTTATTGAGTCTAATATGCAATATGGATTTTTTTTGTGCAAGTTACGAACACCAACCTGATTATTCTGGGGGATCGTGGCTTGAAAAGGTTGAGAAGCAGTGGTACGTATTACCAACTAAACAGATAAACTGGACAAAGATGCGTTTGGATTTAACAATTTGGAGTTAAATGCTTTAGAATGATCCAAAATTCAACGCATGACAAATTGTTTTCAGCTCCAGAAGCAGACTTACAAATTAAGGCGGCACGTTAATGTGTTGTTTAGATTACTGAGTATGTGTAACAACATGAACCAGAATTGCCTCACAGTCATTTTTCTGGTTGCAATAATCTGCCTATCCTCAAATTATGCCCCCACCCGTACACTATTTTACGGGCGGGAAGCAAAAGTGACTCTCCTTTTTCTTTATTCTCCGTCTCTGTCTCAGTGAGTATCAGCCTGTTTTGCTCTCAGCCTGCCTCTATTAGATGCCTTAATGCTGTACAGCGTGGCCTATCTTCAAACAGGAATGCTGATGATACTGGCCCTGCAGCGGTGCTTCCCCCCCAGCCCCGGCCCCGGCCTGCTCCTCTACACAGAGGGCAATAAAGACACAAGGAGGATTAGTGTTGTGTGCCTAACAAAGTGGTTGCCAGAGAGTGAGAGGGCCATGCCCATGGGCTCAACTGCAACCCCGCTCAGCTCAGCTCCGCTCCGCTCGGCTCTGTCGAGGTCCCCCTCCTGCTCGGGCTTCCCTAAGGTCCGCTCTCTCTCAGGGAGCTCTGTGGATGTGTGATAGACTCTGAGTGGGTGAATTCATGTTGATGCTAAAGAGGCAGAGGACGCAGACAGATAATCCATGGCTTAAGCAGCGCTGTAGTAACTTCTTTCCCCCTTAAACAAGGGAACATATGTGCAAACAGTTAAATTTAATTCAATCACATACTTCGTGCGCTGTGCATATTTTTCCAGCTAAAGTCTTTCCCACAGTGAACTCAGACAAAAAGTACAACTCTTTGACTAGCAGGCGGTTTAAAATCACCATCTGTAAACCTACAGTCTTGTAGTTTAGCCTACACTGTAAAAAATCAGGGATTTAGTGAAATCAACTAATGTTTTCTCATTAACTTAAGTACACAGGTTTTACTTATTTAAGTTAATTACACTTAAAATTTCTAGTATTTGCTTTCAGAACATTCACATTCATTCATTAGTAGTTGTTCTTAGCATGGCGTCTACTTTTGTGGATTTTAACAACTTGAAATTACACTGTTTCTTTAACCTGCTATTCATATTTTAGAAGCTGCATCAGTTAGATTTCTTTCATTATTTTGCATGTGATGTCATGATGTCCACGTGTTGTCCACATGTTGAGATTTTTCCCCCTTAAGCTGAGCCGCCATAATGCATGACAATATTTATAAGATTATTAGATATATGGTCCACCTGAATTGGTTAAATTGTGATGTTTCAGTTTTTGTGAGCTCAATCTCTAAAGCAAACTAGCTACCATTAAGCATTAGCATTTATATCGATCACGTTTTATTTTTAAGAAACTAAAATAATACATTAAGGTTGTTTGCATAAAGCAAATAATTGAGATGGAAAATTGGAAGCTTTTGACTTGTCTAAAATTTAAGATGTATTGATGCAAACCGAAGATCTGAAAGCAATCAGGTTATTAAGTACATCTGACTTTCAGCAATTGTGTTAATTTAACTTGTTAACTTGATTTGATACACTTAATTCCTTTAAGTTACCGAGTGAAGTAATTTTATTAAGTTGGTTCTCTTTTTTCAGTGACTGAGGTGTTGTTGGTTAAGTTAAAACAAATAGTAATACAGTACAGTGTCTTTTAGAGGTGCACGTCATTATTTGTATCTGTATCTGTTCAGCCACCAAAATGATCTGTCTTTATATCTGTACTCAGATAGAAGACCAAAAGTGGGCATGGCTTATACCAGAAGTCAGCTTTAATCGGGCAAATGTTTTATTTTATACCGTATTATTCACTGGCAGTGCAGCTGTTGTGCCCACAAAACATCAAAATGATTTAATACTGGCATATAATTAATCATGAAATATATTTTCTCATCCTCATACTATACTTTTAATTTTTCTCTCTCTTTTTATTTTTCTCTGAACTAAGTATTATGAACTGTCTGACGCCCACCACCCTTTAACTGAGGGATACTGAAATAAATGAAAACATTCTGTTTTGCATTGGAAATAGAAACTCTAGTTAAGGGTATACAAGTATAAAAAGTGGAGGGGAATAATCTTGCATTAAATCAGTGATTGATTAAGGTAGCTAATAAGCTAATAAGCTAATAATGCAACCTCAGACAGAAAAAATATCTGCTTCCATCACATTATTTTAGCTTTCCCAAATAATCAGGTTTAGGAGCATCCATAGCGTCTTTCTGTGTTGATTTGTCCCATTCACGGGCCAGCGTAGAGAGCACATGCAGGTTAAACGGCCTTACAGTATGTTTATGGATATCTCTCCCACTATAACCAGTGTGCTTATACAAATGGAACACCATATAATTGTACAAGTGTGATAAACAGAGGTGCTGTGGTCTTGTAAATGTTGTCACATTAGATAGGAGTGTTACATCTGAGATTACTGTGGAGGAACACGTCCATGTGGGTGCAGGCCTGCGAGGACAGTAGCCTCTGGTTTGATGGAGAGCCGTGTACAGGACAGGACAGGTGAACCAAACAGCTGCTACCCCCGTTTTTCCTTAAAAACCCCAGCGTGACCGATCAGACCATGGCTCTCACACATAACGGCCCCGCTTTTCACACGGTAGCTGTCTCAGGCCACGTTACACACGTCTTTTAGATGGTCCATTTTGTGCGTTGGGTAATGAAATTTACGCCGGAGACCCCCAGAATATGCAGACATATGGTGGCTATTAATGCTCCTTTCTGCCTTTTTTCAGCTGCAGCAGCCCCTCTGCTGCCAAACAGTATGGTCTGTTCCCGCCTGTCTGTTTTGGGTCCTCTTCACTCCTCAAGCTGTTTGCTTTTTACCTCTGTCACGCCAACCAGGATTCACACAGCAGCATGAACCGCTGTGTGCAGAAGAAAGGCCAAGTTCTGCTAATACTTGGCTAAGTTTACATGTTCATTCACACTTGATTATGGGGGAAGCCCTGTGTTCTGAATGGTTTCAGTATGTCAGGGAGGCACCAACAAGGGAAGGGCTACCCCTTTAACAGTAGATACACAATGGGAATCCAATGCTTGACAGAAATATTGTGATAATATTTCAAAAATGTAAACTACTATTGCAGGAATTTATACCAAAAAATAACAGAACAGAATGGTTTATATGATTTTTAGGGAAATAAAAAGGAAACTTTTACTGTTCCCTGTTGATAAAGACTGTTTTATAAACTTATCACACCTTTATTAGAGCAGTTTTATTCCTCTGTGGTATTACTTCATGTATTTACAGCTCAGCATAATTCACGGTGCAACAAATTTAGCAAAACATCCTGATTCTGCTCAGGTTTTTTCCCGCTCAGGCCGCTGGATTGATGGCAGCAGTACGCTTCATTCTTTGAACAATGTACCGAAGCAACACTGCAAACCGATGGTAAAATATCCTTTTTCCATTCCTTGGTAATGGAAATGGATGCTCAATAGTCTCCCTCTGCAAAGTATTATGGAGGTAAAAAGGCATGCAGGTGTAGTCTATTTTTACCTGCATAAGCCTTTATAGATTAACACAGTTTACCAGTCCCTGCTCAGCTTCCCGTACACTACCCTAACTCTGAAATTAACCGGATTCTACTCACTTAATCTCCTACTTTTTTATATAAATGCATACTACATTATCTGACTCAATGTCTAAGACGTTTCCAAACAATTTTCCTTTAAAACTTCTTCAAATTGGTATGAAAACATTCCCACGAAAATGATGGCTTCTTTATTGTTGTCGAAGGGGGTATTTGCAGCTCTCGGAGTGTAATTTTTCAGGGTTTGTGGAGGAGACAAACTACCTATAAATAAACCCTATGCGATCTCAATTATGTCTGTTTTTTCCCCCCTTCTCACCATTCCCACACTTTTGATTTCCACTTTAAAAGCAGGAGTGATATATCCCTATGATTGGAAATGTTCAATGCACTTCTGGAAGTGGGTGCACTGTCCTGTGCAGATAAGGTTGCGAATGCGAGATCTGTCTCTCTGAAATAGAAGCCTGACAAACAGTGCTGTCTCTCCCAGACACAGTGGGAGAGGAGTGTGCTCGGATGGAAGCCTTTGAGACCAGCCTTTTTAATATCGGCGCCGCTGTAACATCAGTAAGGTGACATTTCGGCAGCACCATCAAGATCCAACGGTGGCCATGCTGCTTCGACAATCAATTATCCATGCATAACATCCCACCAGTGTGTGCGACATGAATCAGTCCTGGACCAGGCTTCTCCTCAGCCTTGATTCTCAAGAAAAGAGAGACCTTTCATTCGACCCTTAAGAAAGAGAGAAATGCTCTGTGTGCTGATAAGGGAGTGAAGAGAGGAAAGTAATAAAAAAAAAAAAACGGGTAAATCAGGGCTGATATTTATTTGCATTATCTTGAAAGGAGCTCAAATTGGTTTCATTCCAGTGACTGTGAATTGTGATCCAGAGAGGACAATGACCATCTCCAAGCAAAAGCCAACATTATGATTGAACGGGCAGAATACATTCTTTGTATTGCTTGCTGGACCACAGGGATGAATGCATATTATCTGTGGCCCAAGGAGAGGGAAATACATTTCACAGCACATATTGCTCATATCAGTTTTTGAGACCAGTTTAGTTGTTATATGATTGTTATCAACGTAGTGGCTGGACGTAATTTACTTCCACAAATATCTGACATGAATGACATCTCCTCAGCGGACTGCGAGATCTTCCTGTGCTTCTGTTCTTCCTCGGCTCACAATGTGTTGTTCATAACAGAGCGAGTGGAGGGCATGTGAGGGGGAAAATAAATTCTTGTGCATACATCAGCAGACCCTTTAGGCCTAAAACCACTGGCACTGTGACATTCTGCTTTATCATTGCATATAGTCAGGAGTGGGTAGGAAAAAGTTACAAGCAATGCACACAAGTAAAAAGTTTAAGTTTAGTTTTTAAAGCAAATTCTTCCCTTTGTAAAACTGTAGTACTTTTTTGAGACAGTAATCTGCTTTTTGCTTCTCTACATTTAAGATAAGATAAATCTTTATTGTCTCCCTTGGGAGAAATTCATTTTGGACAGACAAGAGATTTGCCATATACTTTCATTGTAACCTAGGGCGCAGGTCCGCCCCAATAAATTATGTCTATATAAATAAGCCTGTGTAATTGAAAATATATATTTAACAGAAGCCAACTCCACTTCTGAAATAATTCACACATAAACAAAACACTTTGAGAAAGCTGTTACTGTTTATGTTCCACCTAAGCTGCTGAGTGGTCTGGAATGTATACATCATTTTTCTATTTTGGGGTTTAAACAAGCCCTGGAAAAGTGCAGGTGTTCTGTCGATTGCTGCTGCCTTGTTGGAAAATGCTACCATAGCGCGAATCGATACCAGAGTCTCTTCTTTTTTAATACAAACAGGGATAAGTGTACTGTAAGAATATGGGGAGCATATTTTGATAGTCTAGTATAACACCTTTATTTGTGATTGCAGGAGTTGTGTACTTCGACCAATATCCTTTATCAATACCAATACTCACTCCACGTATACTGTAAGAATATGGGGAGCATGATGAAAGACTCCATTAATCGCTAAGTAGCACATCGCGATAGGTAGCACATATCATCAGAACATCGGGTTTATGTCTACAACAAACACTTCATCAGAGATGAGTTAATACTGAATTTCACCACTTGCCTAAGTTGTTATAAGATCTGTGCTCTTGGTTACAACTAGTCTGCTCTAAATGTGGGGATTGAATGTAGGGAGGGGCACCCGTCCTTTGACCATGATACAATGATGACAGAGAAAATCCAGAACAAGAGACAGCTTCCACTGACAGTCCCTGTGCACATCTGGCCACATAACACTGAGACCTCCACTTTTAGAAACTCCTCTCTTAACCCCCACAAGCACATTTAAGGAAGTAGCTTATACTGTAGGAGAAAATGTAGTTAGCTAGCTAATGTTAGCTATTTATCTAGCTAGCTAGTGTTCTGTTAGGGTTTTAAATTGGTATGCTTTAGAAAGCAGTTAATCTAACATACAGTAATGACAACTTCAACATTAACATTACTTTTATACGTACAGTACACGCTAAAAAATATAAAAATGTTAGGTAAATTGTACTTACTGTAATTTGTTAACCAAAAACTTTTTTACTTTTACTTCAGTAGGTCTCAGATGGTAATTTTCACTTTTACTTGAGTCATTTTTTAGGGACATAATTGTACTTTTACTTGAGTGTTGATTTTCAGTACCCACCACTGCGTATTAGGACTGTCAGAGTGACAGAATTTCCCCTACTGTCATTTAGGTTGGCTCAGCCACGCAGTATTATCACCATTCTTTAGTTTGTTTTTGCTAATTACTTTATTTTTTTGATAAATGACGTAATTTGGTGCAGTAACGCTAAGTGTAATGTTATCTGTCGATCTCACCTCACTGCCCCTCGGGCAGCTTTATGGTCTGAGCAAGCTAGCTGCTGCGTGCTACTCACAGTTATATATAATCTTGCAAATTAATTCCTGCAGTTTGACCATTTATGTTTCGCACAGCAGAAACACACACATACACACACACACTGGCAGGAAAAGCAGAGAGGGCAGAACTGGCTGACTTCTGTACAACAACAAAAGCTAACGCAGCTCACGCTGCAGTATAAACTTTGACAAATGACAAAAAGCAACATGAAAAAACAGTTACCGTAATCCAACGTACTCCTTTTTTTTGTTTTTAGTTGGCTTGGATTGACTCTTGACTGTCCCTCAATATTTGCATTGCTTCAGCCTGTGGTAGTACTAGCCACATTAGCTGCTTAACACGCTAATGCAGAGTTCAACAGGTTAATGAACAAAACAAACATTAAAACAACATAAAACATGGCAAAAGATACATCTTCCTAGTTTGAAGTCAGGTCACAGACAGCTTGATGGATTACTGGCCCTCGAATTAAATTTTTGGAGCACTTATTAATTCATTTAACCTGCATTTAAGTGTTAAGCAAGAAGGGAAAAAGGGAAAATGCATGAACATGGAATATGATTTCTTGTCACCCCCTGCAGCTGGCTTGTCAATAGTGTGGTATTTTAAATTGCAGTTATTGCAACAGCCCGACTGCTTATAGTAAAGTGTTTCACATCTGTATGTGTTTAATGCCAGCAAATGTCAGTGTAGGGATGTCATGGTGTCTTGAAACAATCTTGTGGTAAAAAGTGAGATTTCGTCTGTCACTTTGATGGCTCTACAACACATATATCTTGTAGTAATCAGATCATATTGAGTTCAGACTTCAGCCTGCATACAACATGTCTGATAACTGTGTTAAGTGTAAGATTTTGGGTGCTGAAACCTCACAGCGAGTGAAGTCAGAGTCGGAGGACCCAGTTTGGCGCAGCAGTCTACTCCCTGAACCCAGAAGCTCTCTCCAGTGTTTGACAAACAGCACCATTCCCCCGCTCGCCTTCATTTCCATCTGTATGCTATCACTTGGCTGTCAGCGGCCAGATTGGCCTGTAGTTCGCAGGATGAAAGGGAGAGAGATCCTGTTGAGTGAATAATCTTGCCAGTTTACAGAAGAGAGTGGATGTCAACTTGACAGACTGTGAGTAGCACACAGATTTGGGATTCATGGGCAATCCCATAGTCCCTTTAAGTCCGGACGTGTGAATGTGAAATCAATAGTACATCCATACAACAGTTTGTTTGCTGGACCCTGGAACGCTTTGTGATGAAAATAAGAGTCATGAATCTTCACCTTAAGGATTGAGCACACAGAATAGAAGACTATAAACATGAGCTTTCAGCATGAAAATCCTGATCTTTTTTTTTTTTTACTGTAAATGAAAGCATGCACTATTCAAATACACCTATTTATCACAACACAATGCAATTTAAAAACATGAAACCAGTGCGAATGATCAGGTGCAGCGTTAGTGTTAATATGAAATCCCTCTTGTGTTAAATTCCTAATTATGTTCCCTGTGAGTGGGTTAATTTTAATTACCATATTCACCTGTAAGGATTCAAATTAAGAGTGTCACATCCTGGAGGTAAAGCTCGCCATTTCCTCAGGACTTCATACACACCACATACAAACCTCTTCATCCTCAGACACTATGTCACCATGATCTGTATCACAGGAGATATTCAATAGGCTTCAATGGCACCTTTATAGACGTGTGCATCATCAGCGTGTACATATAACATAGCTGTCTGGGTTGGCAGCGCCATCATGCCCTGCTGTTTATTTGATATGCAAAGGAGTGCTGTGGAGCAGCTCCACGGTCTCTGCTAAAGTACTTTACTCCTCACATAACCCAAAGTGGCAGCAGCAGCATCAGGATGAGCTCCAAGAGCGAGGTGGCTCCCTCTCAGTAATTTATAATGCACTTAACTCCTCTACCCTGTTGATTGTCTGCATTACCAAGAATCAAACACGAGGCAAAACAAATAAAAAATGCCACTTTTTATTCTGCTTTAACACCGTCGAAAAGCACAAGTCTTTCATTACGTTCCCGCTCATTCACATCATGCAGGGTCTGTGTGTGGAACAGAAACAGGGATTATGGTGGCAAAGGCAAACCACTTCAAACTGCTTCCATAAACACCATCAAAGAATGGTGTCCTGAAAAAGAGCGGGTGAAAAAGAGCGAAGAGGGGAAAAATAAACACAAACGTGTCAGTTTAACTGCAGTTTGTTTGGAAAAATGCCAGAAATATCATTATTGAAAACACGACAGTGCTGTTGTGACTCTTAACTAACCACACCCTTTATGCCAGTGCGACAAGCCTTCCCAGAATACTATGCTGCTGCCTCAAGCCAGGAGACATATGGACTGCCCACCGCTCGGGGTGGAGACCATTATTAAATGTGCTCTGTGGAGGGCCTGCAGGTAGCTCCCAGGATCAGACACAGGGAGAGCAAGAGGGGGCTGTTTGGCTTAAGTGTTTTTTATTAGGATAGATGGAGACCTAAGCTCCATAACAGAGCTTCAGCCCTTTCTCCCAGACAGGGGCCCTCTTTCCCTTCTTCACTCCACACAGGCACATATCAAAACAGCGGCCCCCTCGCAGACACGGCGCTCAAAAATGGCATGTTCTCTTTTTTCACTTGGCTCAGCTTTCTCCTTGTCAAAATACAAATGCTCTCTGATGGAATTCTGCAATTTCCTTTATCATCTGCAACAAGCCCATTTCTCCACTGTTAAGCCCATAATTATTGTCACTGAAAACAAAACTGCACAGCGAGGATTGACAGGGAGACCATGTGTGTCCTCGCATGTGGGTGAAGTGTAAAATTAATTCGTTTATTAGGATTCCCATTAGCTAACGCCATGACGTCAGCCAGTCTTTCTGGTGTCTGATGCAGATATCACAAGTTTACAACAATTTTATACATAATATGCATTCAACAATATTTTACCTATAAAAGGATTTTTAATGTGGACAAGGTTAAAAATCTATTTTAACGACTTTTAAAAAGCTGCTTTATCGTGCCATCACAGGGCCTTTTCTGATGAGAAGCCGCAGTTACATGAGCCAAATATCGCTCTCTCCAAACCAGCCGAACTCCATGTGCAAAAACAACAATTTTACCTTGCTTAAATTTTTGTTATTGTGTGTGAATCCATCAGCTATTCTTTTAAAACACCAAAGTCACACAATAAAACAAGTAAACTAAGAGATCGAGGCAGTGATAAACTAGCAGCTCCCATGCTCTGTGAGGTAAAATGTCTAATTTCACCTATGGAGTTTGGTTGGTTTGGAGAGAGTGAAATTTGGCAAATATATCTGTCTAGGCTAATATAGGCTGTCTGATGGCAAAATAAAATGATTAAAATATTGTAAATACAGCATACACTTTAAGTTGGCCTTATTTTATGTGGCTAAAATACCTTCTGTTGCTGAACCTGCACAGCAGTTCATTGCTTAGCTTTTATGATGGTACTCGTCTCTGCTTCTCCAAACTGGGGGACTGCCATCTACTGTGGTTAATACTCTGACTATCGATAGGTACAACCCTACATCAAATAATCCCAACCATCCCTTTAAGTACTCTTATTCTTTTCCTAAAAGTGGCTCTAGTATTTGTTTTAATGATTTGGTAAAGCGTTCTATCCTGTGACTGCTTTGTAATATATAGTAGATTTGAGGATGTTGTCCTCACGGTAAAAGATATCCTCAACTGACCTGTCTGGACAGATGGTTATGTTTGCCTCTGATGTACACTACTTGGCCAGAGAAATACTGTGGTTTCTTTTCATTTAAGACAGACCTGAAAAGAAGATCAGAAGACTGGATTGTTTCTGTTCTCCACATTAAGACATGAGAGATGTGTGTGCATATTCATGTCTTATTTAACCGATCAAGTGTCTCATGTCTACTCCATTCAAAAGAAGAAAGAATATAGAGAATAAAAGAGAAAAGAAATATGTGGCATCGAACAGTGGAGAACTAATCTAGAGGTTTTGTTTTGAGCAAGTTGGCAGTTTTTGTTTAAATATCTTTGCTGTGGATGACCAAATGATTGAGCAGAACCGAAGGTGTCAACAAAACTAAAGGCTGATATTACATACCTAGAACAATTCCCACTCTTGCCCATTTTAGCTATATATTATCCATGTGTTCTGTCAATGCAAATGAATGTAAAGGGGCAATTGTATCATGGGGCAAGTGTAACATACTCAATTCCTGCAGTCAGAAACATGGGGACACTTACTGTGCGTTCAGACCAAAAGAGGCAAAAGCGGCAAGGACGCCGGAAGTTAATACATTTTCAATGAGAGCCTGGCGTCCTGAGCGGCTGAAGCGTCAGCCGCCGTCAGCTGTGCGTCCAGGGCGTCCAAAGCGGCTAAAGCGTCTAAAGCCGCACCAGATGAGAAGTTGAGCCTCGGTTAACTTTATGGTAATTAGCTATGGCGCGGTTCAGCAGCAACCGGCGGCAACCAATCAGAGTAGAGGTGTCCTTCGATCGAGCGGGCCCCAAAGAACAATGCATGTAACTTTGGTACCTAGAACACACTCGTTCCATCATGGATGCCGAGAAGCTGATAACCTGCGTTCGGGCTTATGCCATCCTCTATAATGTTCGACTTTTTGCTTGGGATCGTGTCGTGGAGGTTGTTGGTTGGTCTGGTAAGTTTAAAAAAAAATGTGTAGTAATAACAGAAAAATAGCGGAGTGAAGTGCAGTCTGTGGCAAAGACGTACTTCATCTGAATGAGATGACACACTGCACAACAAAGCATTTTATCAGCAGGATTTGAAAACTAACTGCCATTTAAATAGAGCAAAAATATCTTGATGTGTGCAGTGAAATAATAGTCTAAAATAGTCTATTGACGGATCATCGGTACGATTAAATATATCTCGTTTAGTGTCAAGGGCTTGTTGAAAACCTAATTCAGTTAAATGTAGCTTAATTATTCATTTTAAACAGTTTAACAATAGTAGTGCTAGTTAATGTGATCTTTTATTTACACACACACACACACGGGTGCAAATGCACGCTCCTTACCACGTCTCAGCTGCAACATCTCTGCGCAATTACGCATGTGGTGTTGTCTGCTTGTCTTTTGTTTGGTGTCATACAAGTTCGTCAGGACTTCGTCCCCTCCTTGCGCAGCATTTTATGCATTTTTGTGATAACCATATAAACTCAAAATATATGAAATCATGCATTCAAAATGTGTTGAAACGCACCGGCTCTTGCATCTTAATTGTGAGAAAATTAACAGGATGCAGACGCACGTTCTGCTCATTACAATCATCAGTGTGCACAGGTTGTGAATTTGTGTGTGCAATGAGTTTTATAGGCTATGTCAGTGTTGGGCAACTTGGAAAATGATGTGAAGTTGTTCTACATTAAATGAAGCCGGTTCACCAAACTAGCAAATGAACTGTGCCTGGATTGATTTTACCGGGCCAAACGGGACGTTTTGGGTGATAGTGCGCGGAGATTCTTCCGTTTCTCCTATCAACAAAGACATCACAAGAGACAGCAACTGCCGTGCAATGTTGACGCCGTCTTTTCTTTTCTCTATTGCAAAGTTTGAAGCTGTATTCTGAGTTTATTGCCATCCTTGCTTTTTTGTTTCTGCCATATTTTTAGTATATTTCAAAGTTGTAAAAGTTTGATGTTCCTGTGGTGGATAAATCATAATGCCCTTTGTTAATTGCTTCCTGCTCAATACTGCAAGTCAATCCGCTCGTGACTAATTAGATGGTGATTTTGATTTATGTTCATGCTCTGCAATTTTTTTTCTGTATTTAATGACCACACAAAACCTCCTATGCAACTAGGCATGCTTTAAACTGAAGGTGAACAACAGCAAGCAGCACTATGCTGCTGTCAAGAAGTCCGCTTTGCAGCTCCTTTAAATGACTGGCACGATTTAACTTTGACGTCAGTCACATGAAAAGCGATCAAAGCGGCAAAAATATTTTGCCGCTTTGGAAGCTGTCCTGTTTCTCGCGCAGCCTCGGGCGTCCTTGCCGCTTTTGCCTCTTTTGGTCTGAACGCACAGTTACTCTGCATATGCTCAGTATGGTTCTCCCTCTGTCTACAGAAAAGAAGCAAGATCATTTCACTTTGGCAGAAGTTTTCAACAAAAACTGATTTGATGAACAAACTATACTGATATAGTTATAAAAAGATGAATATTTTGTCTGCGCTTCCTTCTCCCATTATATACTAATATAGGTGTTACTGGTTAGCATACAAGCTTTTATCATGGCCGAGAAAACAAAAAAAAAAAAAAAAAAAAAAACAATGCACATTTTAAAATATTCTCAAACAGGTGGTTCAAACTAAGGTCCCACCTCTCACTGGACAGATGGTCAATCATACTTGAGGGTGGCACTTGGGGTGGCCAAATATATTTCAGGGGAGTGGCCATGGCCCTTCCTCTAGAAACGCCCCTGCATATACAAAGAAAAGTCTTAAGTGACATCAGTAGGTACTGCAGCAGTAATGCAATTGGTTTAAGCTTTTATTTGAGATACAGTGGGTTAATGTGACTTTTTTTTCCCCTGACACCCCAATTTGGGATTGTAACTTGGATTAAATTTAATATTATAGTCTTGTCCTTAGTGGACATATATCAATTATATTATTAATTAGTGCACATATGTATGTTTCTTTTATGAAAAAAAAATGACTGATGTATTTCAAGTAGTCTGTGCATTATGAAGGAAAATGTGAAAAATATTCCAATTGTCCCCAGGCCTCCCCTACTGATGAGAACTTGTGAGACTCGGCTGCAGCTCTGACTGTGTGTCTGCACTCCAAACACAAAGCTAAAACACATTAGTGGGCAACTGAGCCAAATCTGAGTTTTGGCTCCACCTCTGCTCTGTATTTTTTTTTTTCAAACAATGCTGCAGCACATATTAGAGCCAGCTGGCCTGATGACATAACTTCCTCTTGCAGTTGTAACGATATGGTGACATGTGTAAAGCTGCTTTTACACTGCCCATCACTGACAGTGGAACACCCTGAACATCTGCTTCCAACAAGGACAGTAAGTTGGGGGAAGAAGACTGTCCACAAATGCTCCCATCCCTTAATTTGATGACCAGGAGCAGTTGTTAAAAGTCTCTTTGATGGAAGACATTCATGTGAACTTTACAATATCGTACAGACAGCAGCATGTGGTGCTGTTACAGCAGGTTTTATATGTATTATCTCTATAATCAAATGTATGGGTTAATATTTTATAGAAGACTTTACCTTGTCTTGACCTCACTGTTGTCATCAGAGGAATTCTGTGAACCCAGATGAAAAAAAAAAAAATCCCGTCTGGCTTGCCATCACTCGAAACGCTGTTGTTATATGTGTGGGAACTACAATGGTCTCGCACTGGGCACAGAGGAGGAAGAAAAAGAGGGAGGAATAGTAGAAAAGAGGGATGGATTCACTTGAAAGATCCAGCTGTTAGGCCATCCGAACCCTGGGAAAGTCTGATACTGTTTTTAATGTATGGCTGATCACCTCGCCAGCACATCAGGCTGACTTATAAAGCCTCCTAAAAAATGTAGGGAACAGGTGGACGGAGAAGTCTGGCAAAGGGTGAAAGAGGCCGAATGCCAGGTCTGTTCTCTCTGCCAACATTATATGTTGCTTTGAACCCCCATTTGTTTAACCTCCTGCAGAGCAATAAATCACTTTTATTAGCACTTTATAATAACCAACTTTAATAAATGGCTGATAGTTAATTAAACTTTACTTTTTAAAAATCTTACTGCTAAAAAACTTTAACATGGGCGAATGTTTATATATGCTTTATGAACTTTACAAATTACAATGCAATCAGTTGCAACGTTATAATGGCCGCCCAAATAATGTTTGCAGATATACTACACAGTATTTATTAACCATTTACAAAGTATTATAAACATCAGTTGCAACAATAACCGTCCAGATAATGTTTATAGACAACACATTCTTGCTCCCAAATCTTCAAAATTGGCAGCTTGTTCATTGGCTCAATACCCTTCAAACCATGGGCTGGTACCCCTGTCAGCTTTGCACGTTCAGGGTCCCTGGTCAAGTTAGCAATAATAAAGATGCAATGTCGGAGTAGACTCTTATAACACTGGCACAAAACCTACTTGGGTAGGTTTAGGAAAAGATTTCACTTTGGTTTAAAATGAGTACATAACTTACGTAAGTTCACGTACGTAATGTAACAGCTTGATTCCACTGGGAAGGCTGCATCGTGTTATGGCTCCGCTGCGGCCACCGGAACTGATTGTGGTCTTTGTACACAATGCTTGTGATTCCATCAGAAGTGCTGAAGTGCGTTCCAGAAGCGGCTCTCCGCCCTGCTCCGCAAAGACTACGCACTGAATCTATTTTTGACGGATGCTGTGAGTAAAGCACAGAGTAGATCAAGCGGGCAGGAAGTCAGACACAAGAATGGCATAGAGAATCAGGTTTATTTTCAAAATAAAACACCATGTGCAGACCTGTGATCATATAAACATAAAAAGTAAGACAAAGACAGAAAAGAAACTATTTAACTTCGAAGCTTACTTAGCAATGGTAGAAGCGCAAAAATCAAGGCAAATGCTGCTGGTGGGGCATGAAGCCATGTGGAGGATGGATCAAATCTGTGGCGCAGACTTGGCGTGCCCAGTGGAATAAAGGAGCAATATACATGCGTTACATACATATACTCAAGGTATTATAATTGTAAGTTGCAACTTCATAATAGCCATCCAAATTATGTTTATAGGTGTTTTACAAACTAATTATTAATCATTAACTTAATGTTGACTGATTATTTTATATTACTAAATTTTCTACTTGAAAGTCAAAGATTCAGCTCATCAGCACCGTGGTGTGTGCAGGGAACATGATGCGCTGCAGTGGCTCCATGGTGCGCTGGGGTTTTATACCTGAACTAGCAGGAGAACGGACACTTTTACTTTCTCTGACTGTAGAAATCTGATGTTTTCACATCTCAGATTACATAGAAAGGCATTGAAATTTGAGTCTTACTGGTAAAACATCCTAATGTAGACTGATATAGGCGTTAAGTGTCACACTGAAATAAAAAAAAAGGCTTGAATCATCAGATCTTTGTATTGAACAGCCAGATACGATTCAACTGACACAATTCTAAGTCAGGTGCCCTATATATTGTATAAACTAATGATATAATAACATAAATCAGAGCAGTAGTAATAATTAGTAAACATAATTAATTATCATTTTTTGTTTGTTAACAGTAAAATAACTACCAACAAGGGTTTAGTTAACTATCAAGTTTCCATTTATTAATGATGGTTAATATAAAGTGTTCCTGTTAATTTGTCTACATTATTTTTCATCTATAACAACAAACTATTTACACATTTATTCCTCCACCTTTAATGCATAGATTTGCCCACATCTTGTCCTATGCTCCGTATGTTGTATGCAATAGTTTGTGTCGGTGCAGGCAGGTAGATATGAAAAACTCATTCCAAAGCTTTAATGTGGTGCAATGCGGGTGAGGACTGTACAGCAGTGTGTATATTGACTTCTCTGTTTCTGTAATGTTTCATTGAATAAAACAAACAGCCAGCCCCTCAATCCAGTTTTATCCATAACCTCTGAAATGAGACTTTATGTTTCATACAAACGGCATCTCGGTTACATCAATAATCCTGCAAATGAAATCGATTTCCCCTCCCGCTCTTCCAATTCTGATCACAGCTGGGTTCCCCATATGGAGTATTAATGGGGTGGAGCACCCTGAGCCTGATCTAAAGCTGGAGAATTCTGGGCACACCACAACATCAAATCCCACTGTAATTACCTTCATGCAAACACAGGGGCCCTCTCAAACACAATATGGGTTGAAGATTGGGATTTGTGTGCATTGTTTTTGACGCTGGAATTGATCTTGAAAATTGTTTGGTGCAATTTACCAAGATGCTTAAGAAAATTGAAGAGCACTGACTGTGCGGCATACAAATATCTTGTTGTGATGAGCACAATGTACAAGCTCGAGGTGGCTCATCTACATTTCTGACAGCAATGACTTTCTGGTACAATACAACAATAGCTCAGCATTGTGTTTTCCATAAATTCAAATTACAGAGATCATGGATCTTGACAATCGTCACTCATCTTTTTTACTTAACAAGAAATTCTCCAAATCGAAAATGAAACCATTTTTTACACACGCAGATGGCTAAGCAGCTGGTTCTTCTCAATTAGCTTACACATGTATTTGAGCCCAGTTTTGGCACAGCAAATGAAATGCCATTTTGTCACTAGATTATGCTATCTGACATAAGGCTATTGTCTTAATTCCCTTAGGCTGTGGTGGAGGAAAAAAAAATCACTAAACATTCAGAGGGGCCAGGCTCTATCCTGTCTTACAGACGTCGCTATCCCATCATGCACACCCCAGCCTTCTCTCTCCAGCAGGTGGGGGTGGTCATGCACCACGCAACACGGTTATGGGTTTAAGTCTGAAATCTACATACTGAAATGACTTCAGCTCTCTCGCACAATGCCAAACTTGCTGGAAGTCTGATGAGTTTATTTCATCAATTCCAGAAATGCTGCAGAGAGAGACAGACAGAGAGGGAGAGACGGACAGAGTGAGAGCAGAGAGTCTATTTCTACATACAATAGCCTCTGTCCATCATCCTCTGAGGACGTGTGGTGTGTGTGTGTGTGTGTGTGTGTGTGTGTGTGTGGTGCGTGTGCACTTACATCCCCCTCTGCATACACAGATGTGTGTGTTGAAGTAAGTTTGATGTGGATCCTCTCTGCCCTCTGAGTAGCACAGTGACTGCTGTCCATCTGCTCCGGGGTCTCAGGTGTGTGTTATCTCCTCCCGTGCCCCTGGGAACTTTCAACAGATATGCCAGTCAGCCTGGGCTGAACTGCTCTTGTAAATTACTCACTAAACAGCCCTGCCCTGGATTCTGCATTCGGGGGAAAATCAATTATTTGACCCCCCCTTACATTTCACAGTCCATTTTCAGCATGCTGGGGCCAATTACACCCAGCAGAAAGACTACTCTTTATGTCATTCCCACGATGACCTCCATCTTGCAGCTCCACACGGAGCACTGTTAATGCACCAACTACAAGCACTTGTGCCACGAAGGAGCGTGCTAATGCACTGGTTACCCACACTTTAGCCACACCAAGCAGCACACAAATACAGCAGCTGAGAGGCAGCAGCACCACAGCCGCACACAGCCGGCTGTAGTACTGTCTCTCAACTGGGAGGTGATCATCCCGTGTCCAGTGCACTGAGCGAACGCCACTGACGGTTTGACAGCCCTAATGAAAGCTGATTACCAGGAGGCATCTATTAATTTGTCCTTAATCATGACAAAGAGAGTCTGTGGCTAACAGCTGTGAAATGGCAGCCGCCGCGCGGAAATGAGGCTCAGGGAAAGGCCGGGGACAAGGGGTTAGGCCCTGCGCTGTCATTAACTGGCTGCCATTGTGTGTGCTCGCTCAGAGCTTAGCTACAGGTAACTCAATAAGATAACACAGACCGCGCTCTGCCCTGCTCTTTGTGAAAGGCTATTGCTGCGAATCCTGGGCGGCTGAGCAGAGAATGGGAGGATATTGGTTTGCATGCTCCGAGCAGGAGTTCTTATGATCCAGGTGAGAAGCTGACAGTAACAGGTTTAAGCTCTGTTCCTTCATCTGCTGGAGGGGCGCCGAGGGAAAAGTCAATCACGGACAGAACAGGCTGCTGAATAAGGAACTGAGCTGGCTTTTCAAAGAGACACAGTGCAACAAATGTACGCTCAATCAAGCCCCTAATTTTAGATTTTTGAATATGAAGACATAAATGACAAATCTGTCCTCTGTTGGATATTGACCAAAAATAAAACAAAAACAAATACTGACTCCAATATACACAGATTTCATGCAGGGAGGGCACATCATAATGAAATCATCATATTTGAATATTTACAGCTGTGTCAAATCCTGGATGAAGCTGCAGCTTTGGCGGGTTGGTGGAATGATGTTCAGAAGAGGAGGACCCTCATATAAATGATCTGCCTGCCCAGAGTGGCTAATGTGGTTTATAGGACCCTTATGAAGCTTTGGGAGGGAAGATAATTGTAGTGGGTGTTACAAAGTCTGTGATACAACAACAGCACACAGCGTTTAACCCATACAATGATTTATTGTGACACTAATGATCTTTGAAGTTCTGTTCTATCATTAAAGACAACACAAACACACACACATACAACCTGTGAGAGCACCAATCTGTTTTGCTTTATTATCTAACTGGGAAAGATTCTGCAAGATTGTCTCATTCTCTCTTTGGCACAAACAAAATCAATTAAAAGTTAAATTCTCGTCGTGTCACTTTCCTGTTTTTTTTTGTTTTTTTCATCAGACTGTATTTTTGTTTGTTTTTTTGTTTGTTTGTTTGCAGGAAATCACATGTCAGTCTTCTTGTCTTTGAGACAAAACTGTCCAATCCAGAGACACAAAAATTAATGGTTCATGTCTGATCCACAGAACCACTGCAGTGATGTGTGATCATGTAGAGTTGACATGATAGTTGCATCTATTGATCATTTTCTTCATATTCATAATTCATAGATTTATGAAATTATATATTTTATTTTATTTAAAGTTTTTAATTATTCATCATTTATCTCTGGATTACACATGCTCCACTAAAACTAGTGAGAATAACTGTTATAAAAGTATAGTCTGGCTTCTTTTCCCACGGCTTGCTCCTAAATACTCCCTTTAGACAAAGGCTATCTGTCACACAGTTAGCTTGGATGTCATGAAGCGATGGTGGGGTGGGGAGTAACACATTACAAGTAACACACTTCAGTAAAAAAGTTGTTTTTTTCAAGGAATGAATGCCTTTCATATTCCTTTTTTTAAACTGCACTCCTGCTCCTCATCTTTAATGTTGCAGTTAGCTAGCTGACGTGAGCTGTTAATTTTGTGAATTTGGTTAAATTTTCATGTCTAACATTAATCTTTGATGACCTAACATAATGCCAACTTCAACAATGACCTTACTTTCATGACTGCAGTACACCCTGAAAATAATTAAGTAGAAAGTTGCTTGTACTTATCATAATTTATGAACCAGATACTTATTTAATTTTATTTGAGTTGGTTTCTCAAATGGGAACCTCATATTTGCGTAGACTTTACCCGCCACTGGTAATGTCAACTATCAATTAGCCGTGTGGACATCATCTACAGTTTTAGAGACTTTTTTCAACAGTTAGACTGTGATTGTATATTGCTCCAGAGTCTGACAGTGTCCTTTCCAGCTTTTTAGTGGAGATAGCTTAATAGTGGTGGCCATTGTCTTATGAAGCAAAAAGCCCAGACAGACACATTTGTTTTGATTTATATCCTAACTAATGTAGACTCTAGTCGTCTATCTGTGTGTAATATGCACTTGGGCTGCTGTGTTAATTGAACATACACTTATGCCACAATGATCGGTCACTGCCTACCCAGGCAAAGATTTCACTGCATGTTACTGAACATCTGAGATTCCTCCAGAGATCGGATCAGACTCACCAACAGCAGGATGTTGTTCATCTTAGTTGTGGCAAAAACCCAGTTTAATCACAGTTAGTGGGCCTTATTTGAAAACCTCAAATCAAAATGGACTGGGTTTGATTACTGTTTTTATTTCCTTCTGCTGTTAGCTGGACCACTGGAAACTTAGCTTGACCAAATGTCCATTCATCACTAATGTTAAATAATCTGAATAATCCGTTTAATTAGTGTACAACAACACAGGCAGATTCATGCTAAATCTGTTCTGCTTTGGAAGATGCTTGGCCTTACATTGTTCATGTTCCTGATTGATTGTCGCCTTTTTCTGCATCATGTCTGTCCACATTTTGAACAGTTGCATGCACATGACACGCATAAGAGATTTGTACAAATTAGTGCACAAATGTGTAGAAATGTAAGTGTTTCCCTATGAAGCTGTCACTGGTGTTTTTCTTGTCCTTTTCAACATGAATGACAGTGAGTGGTGTTAAGTTAAAAAAGAATCAGGAGGTGAACACTTACACTTCTTGAGATCCATTCAATTGTAATATTACGCTGAGGATTGTGTGAAATAATGAAATTTGATTATGTACATGTTGATACACCACAGTGAGACAAGAGATTAAATCTCTTATTCTGTCAGGGTTTGATATTTAGGTTTAGACATAAAGACATTATACAGACATTATGTAGATGCTAAATAATAACATTATTCTTATTATACATATGAATTCTCTGCTTTACATTTCAGTAGTGTTGCACCAGTCTAAAAACATTCATTATGACTGGGGAAGGACTGCAGGGCTCGGATGTAACATGACAAACAAGGCAGAACATTTCGTTTGGCTTCGTACGAATTAATCAGTGGAAATGGGCAGACATGTTGAGCAAACAGTCATTTAAGACTCTGCTGAGACACTGATGGAAGCCATGATTCAATTAGATGCTGAGGTCTTAAAGATGCAACAAGTCTTTCAGCTCAGGAGGGAGGACAACAAGCACAGCAGAGGCTTCACCAGAAACACACAACAGACTGACAATCACACGTCTCCTGACGGCAGGTTAAATTATTTGATAGATAAGAAGTGATAACAGCTGCAAAAATAATAATAATGTTGGGGGAAATTGTGTATTCAGCAAATAATTTATTTTCTATGCAAATAAATTATTGTTGTTGAAAAGTAAAATTGCACCAATGTGCTATTTTAGATATTTCTATAAGACCTTATGCACGTGTATCTCAGTCACTTGGTACATTGTAGTGTTTTTATGTTTCACTTTTGGCAAATTTTGTAGCTTGTTTGCACTGCAACAAAATATCGCTTTAAAGCGATATTCCACCCAGAAAGATAATCCACTCAGTATGTACTCACCCCTATGTCGATGTGAGGATGGGTGAAGATCTTCAGTTCACAAAACAATCCTGGAGTTTCAGCAGAAAACAGGGTTGCAGCCAAATCCAGCACAACTGCAGTGAATGGTGACCACGGCTAAAATGTGAAAAAAAAAGAACACAAAACAAACACAAAATGTCTCTATCCTGCTCGTGTGGTGTAATCCAAGTGTCCGTGAGCCGCGACATTAAAATTTAACCACAAAAGATGCCATTTACACCATGTTTTTAGCCGAAATGTCAACTGAAGACCTCTCAGAGTCGAGCCGAAGCACAAGAGATCCCGCGATATTTTCCCATGTGCATCCATTAAGAGGCGCTTGATGTATCTCGCGATACATCAACACCATGTTTACATGCTACCTGGGAGGCTACCGTTGACATTTTGGCTAAAAACATGGTGTAAATGGTGCCTTTTGTGGTTAAATTTTAATGTTGCGGCTCACAGACACTTGGATTACACCACAAGAGCAGGATGGAGACATGTTTGTGTTTGTTTTGAGTTCTTTTTTTTTTTTTTTTTTTACATTTTATCCATGGTCACCATTCACTGCCATTGTACTGGACTTTGGCTGTAACACTGTTTTCTGCTGAAACTGCAGGATTGTTTTGTGAACTGAAGATCTTCACCCATCCTCAGATCGGCATAGGGGTGAGTACATACTGAGTGGTTATCTTCTGGGGTGGAATATTGTTTTAAACCTGTATGACCATATAAAAGACATGTTATCTCTCTGTAACATCAAATGTTTAAACAGTACAGTTATTATTCATCCAGTTACAATATTATCAGTGTATATGTGATATATTTTGTTGAATTGCTTACATCATCCCAAGGGTAGTTTGAGGGGGTGCCAGGGTAACATTACAGGAAAACAAAACAAAAAGGCATGTTTGTCAAACTTGATACCAGTGTAGCTTATATTTTTAAAGGAGAATCTGAAAATGAAAGACAGTTGTCAGGGCATAAAAACATGATATGCTGATCTTTACAAATCAAGACTCGGTATGGCACAGCCGGCAGTGCGGGAAACACTCGATGACATGTCAGAGAGTGAGGAAGGAAGCCAGTGGAAGTGACTAAACGTAATGTGAATAAAACTTTAATTACCCTGTTTGTGAAAACTACTCCTGTCTGAGTCATGTAACTTTCATCAGCAAAGATGGCTGTTTTGCAATGAAGGCAACAACTCCCACGACCCCACGCTGCTTCAGGACATCATTAAACTCCATCTTTTGTTATTGTTTTGATGTAAGAGAGACCCTGACAGTAGAAATTACATACTGTGTGTTTAAGCAAAAAGTCTGCGAAATAACAGTTCTTTTGCCTGATATATATTAGTTTACTCCTTTCTTTCCAAATATTTGCATCTTGGGTAGAAGAATTACTGTTAAGTATGTGATATATGTGTGTCTGCATTGTCATGGTTAACTGACCCTGGCCTTTCACCTTCTCTGCCAAGCATGTGAGGAGGTTCAGACTGTGAAATCGGAAAGATTATAGGACCCTCAGTTTGACCTTGTTCTCTTGGGTATAACACAGACAGTTTGAAAGACGTAAGAAGCAAAATCCATACCACCACTGTTGTGTGGGGTCTGTTTCTGGGTACTTTATTCTATATAAATACATTCAACAGAGACTGAAAGTGCCATTTTGGATGTGCAATATCACTTCCATAAACCTGCAGGACACTAAATACGTCACAAAATCAAATCATGTGTTAGATTTTGTGTGCCACAAAAATACAACAATGATAAGTCAAATGCAATTGTAGAAAAATAATACAACAATCATTATGTTACTATTATTGAGAACCACGCAGTATATTCATCTGATTTAAATATCATAACGTCAACATAAAACATTTGGGATGTCGAAGAAATTGTTGGCTTTTCTTTTAAAAGAAGTAATATTGCATCAAAGACATGAACCTTAGTTACTGTGGGTGATATATCATTATCCATCCCCTCTCTTATCGAGTAAGTTTTGAGCCTGCAGTTGGCCGTTTATCAAGCAAGTGCAAAAACATTCTCACTGCTCAAGTGCTTGCTTGTATAACCTATAATCCAGTGGCTGAATGTACGTGATCAAGTGAGGCATTTTAATGGTAAAAGAGAACTCATATCTCAAGTGAAACAAAACAAAGTCATTTTACAATTAAAATTCAGACATAATGTGTCTTTCTAAGAATCAGCTGATGCTTCATTAATGTTTGATTATTACACACTTTAAATTTGACTGCACTGAAGAGACTGAATGATGGAGGAATGCAGCTCGGTGGAGTATTTCTGTATTTTTGTTTGGCATTTGGTGGGTGTTGTCAGTTTAGGGTTGGGGCAGCGGGGAGTTGAGAGGCACCGCCGGCCTCACGCTGAGTCCCCTGGTGCTGCCCCCTCTCATCTACGAGAAGAGTCTCTTCTCCCCTGCTAAGTTTGCAAAGTCCAATTTTCAGCTAATATGGAGGTCGCAACAGCAGGCGCAGAGGGCGTAGTAGGACATAATGGCTATGGGATTGTAAATATTGGTTTTAGAGAGACACAATTGGAGGGCAAGCGGAGAGAAATTTCCATAGAGTATGTGCTAGCACCATTGGAGGCCTCGGCGCGGCAGAATAGATTTTCCATTCTAGTGTGTCACATTAGATTTTCGGAGGTGCTCAGTGGCAGGTACATGTCATTAGTAACACTTTAGCACAGTAATGAACCTTTTTATTTATCCGGTGCTTCTCTCATGAATGAATAAGGAGCTGCTCCCCAACTGTGCCCAGCCGTGAGGAGCAGACAGAGGAGGCAGAGAGGGGGAGAGAAGGGGGGAGGAAAAGGGGGGAGAGCCCGGAGCACCATGAAGTCGAAAAGGGGAACGACGTGGAGCCCTGGGGAATGCTGAGGAGGGTTAAATGATCATTATAGTGACACTAACACACACACTAACACACACATGCGCTCACATATGCATCAGTGAACAAAAGAGCAATACACACACATGCACACACACATGCACACTCCCCACCTCCGCTCCCTGGGGTCCTGATCTGACACTCTATTTACACACACATTTACACAGTCTACTCCCTCCTTTATAAAGCTGACAGGTACTTAAGCGGTACATTACTCCGAGGAGCTCAAGCCTCACGGCGGTGTAACCAAACTGTCCATTCACCGCTAGCCTTGTCTCACTGTTCATTCAATAATGGCCTCAGAGAGAGAAATGCACCAGTAACGAGCAGCTTGTAACCGGGCAGGCAGACGCTAAGCATCAGGAGACTTTTTAAGATGGCCCCGGCTCATTGGGTGGAATAGAAAAATCTGTCAGGGTTCAGCAGCTTGTGGAGGCACCGAAAGCCGTAGTGGAGTCTCTGCAGGGTTGGGAGGGTGACTTTAAAAATGTATACCCGTAAGAGTTACTAATTACCAGTGTAAGGCAGGTTAGTTCTCTCAAAAAGTAAGTGAATTACTTTACCAATTACAGTCATCAAAATAACTTTTGTGTTACTTTTAATGTGTGATTTAATTCTCCTATTAATGCAAACATAGTGATATTATTTTATTGTAGGTATATGATTTTATTTTAGCTATATTACTTTGTATGGTTAAATTATTTTAGTGAAGCAATGTTATTCTAGCATAGTTATGTTATTTTATTGTAGACATTTTATCATAGTCATATTATTTTAGTGGAAACTGTCAATTTTTCATTTATCATTGTGCCCATTATCACTGATAGGGGTTATTAATACTCCCGACCAGCAATTTACTGAAATTTAGTAATTAGTTGCAGTCACTAGGTAATTCTATCAAAAAGTAATTGAATTACTTTACCAGTTACAGCACTATAAAAGTAATTAGTTACTTGGCAAAGTAACTTTTGTGTTACATTTAAATGTCTGCTTTTTTTCTTTAGTGATACATACATAGTTCTATTATTTTAGTGACAGGTGTTAAATTTTTTTTATCATTGTACCCATTATCACTGATAGGATTTATTAAGACTCCCGACCACCAGAGGGCCATCCAATTACTATCTAACTATCTATCTATCTATCTATCTATCTATTTGTTGGCTACATTTGTATTGCATGGCATGGTTTAGCAAGTGGGACTGACAGGAAGCTAAATATGTTAACAAAGAGTCACTGCAGTAGTTAAAAAATAATTCTGTGATGAACAGTTTATATTATACTATGATGGAAAAGCACCTGACCTGTCTTATGCCACCGTAAGGTTGGGTGTCCTTAGATCATAGATCAGGAAATAGACTGGGTTTGTCTGCCGATCTGCTATCCTCTGCATTTTCAGATAAGACAAAAGTAATGAGTAACAAGCCCATTTAAATTTCAGCAATTGTAACTGCGTTTTTAATTAGAGAAAAGTAATCAGTTACATGTCTAGTTACTGCCAAAAGCACTGGAATTACAGTAGTGTCGCCAACACTGCTAAATAGCTGTTAAAAATGTAGTCAGTAACCTAATACAAGTATGACAATATTGAAGTAATGTAACTTAATTACTTTGTTACTTTTGGATTACCTCAATACCACAAATGGTGAATTTGTTTAGCCCATATTTCATCTTTGTTGTTAAGTTTATTAATTGTTTGTCCAGCTATACATTCCTTTGTTATGTGTGAATGTACATTTAGATTAATAGAGGTCATTTATACACATTTAAATGTACTTTGTTAAGTTGCGTAATGCTATTTATACACTCAACAACTCCAAAGAAACTGCCATGAACTTACTCTGGGGGTCTTGTACTTTCACCCATATAACATCCTGGTCATCAGGATCATCACCTGCAGTCCCAAAATCTTTTACAGTTATAGTATTAGTATTAGTTAGTTAGCTGGATTTCTGTGTAACTAATGTTAGCAGCTGGTCTGGGTAGCTAATGTCAGCAGTTGTTTTGTGTAACTAATGTTCGCAGTTGTTTGGTGTAGCTAATGGTAGCTGCTGTTTTGTGTAACTAATGTTAGCGGTTGGTCTGTGTAGCTAACTTGACCGGTTAGTTTGTTCTTGGATGACAACACTATTTTCAGAGCTTAAGGCAGCACTTGAACTGTACTGTGATGTTGTTTCTCTTCTATGATTTTTGACAAAATAATGTTGAAGTTACCACCCAGTGAAGCATTTTTTCACCAGAGGCCATGATAATGAATTGAGTCTAAGATTGGCTGGTTTCATTGATACTAGAGTCATATTCTTGAGTAAGTGTTGTAATGTGTGCGTACTGTACATGGTAGTATATCGTTCTTTATTTTAAAATTGTTAATAATCCCCATCTTTACTACACGTATCTGTAATCTGATTCCATCCTTTTTGGAATACAGTTACCTTTTTTTGTATCCTAAACATGTAGTCCTGCAATATTCAATCCGTTGCTCCCCAAGCCTGAGTCTCAGTCACCTGGGAGCTCAGCTCTCCAGACCTGCAGATACCAGGAGAGCTGCTGGATGACCTGCATCTGCTTCTGTTAGTGTCTCTTGTTCCTGGTGCTGCTGCATCAGAAATCAATAGTACAAGAAGATTTATCAGAGTCCAAAACCGATCAGAGCATCTCTGTCTTAGGTCAGTGACTTTAGCCATCGTTATACAGGTGGCAGACCTCAATCTTAGCACCTCCTCCTAGGCTCCTTTTAGATCCCCGCCTGGTGCAGTGAAGCGGTTAGAGTGGCAATGGCTGGCGTGGTCAGGGCCCCCATGTCACCCCCTGCATCCTCAGTGTTCATTTCCCTTTCATCTTGAGTGTGAAATCGCTGCCGGTGCAGCACTGACCTCAGCATTAAGAGGTCAACTATTGAAATCTGATGTGCGCCTCTCTGGCTGAGGGACTTCAACAGATGGAGGGAAAGAGAGGAAGGTAAGAAATAGAAGGAGAGAGAAGGCACTTAAAAAAATGAATCATCTCAACAAGTCGTCCATTAGCTCCTTAAAGAGCCTTAAAGAGTTACTTTGCTCATTGTAAGTTTCACATTTTTTTAGTGGGGTGAGAAGAGTAATTTTTTATCATTTTTATCAGGGTTTGTTTAAATTGCTGGTATTAAATGCACAATATGTAAGTTCTGTGACTAGGCTTTAAAATGTATAAAAAGGCTAGAGGAATGTTATATATTTTGTTGAGTTGTAAAGTTAAGTGTTTCCAATAATGTTCTAACAGAGAAATCTGTAATTTATTCAAGAAAATGATGCATTTCCTAATAGCCACTAGTTGCTATAACTTCTGAGAAAACACAGGAAACATCGGATAGGTCAGAGAGTGAGGAAGGATGTCAGGAAACTTGACTAAACGTAATGTGAATAAAACTTTAACACATTAATTCATTCATTAACATGATTTCTGCCTGAGTCATGACAGATTTTCGTCTGCAGTGGTGGTTGTTTAACAATGAGACAACAGCTCCTATGATCCCTCACTGCTTCATGATATAATAAAGATTGTCTTCCATTACAAATTTGTCTGGGTCTGAAACATTCTGGATAATGTAAGTACACATTTTTCAACAGTTTAATGTGTATATGTTTCATATTGTAGCTTTAAACACACAGTATAAGTTCTACTGCGGGAAGATATCTCTCACATTAAAACAGTAGAGACAAGGTTCCTCTCCTCTCAGTGGACCTTATTTTGGAAAAAATATCTACAGTTTTTAATGGCGAGAGACAAATATTTTTGTGATCCTGTTTGAATCTTATCATGAATTACTCATATGATGTTTGTCAATTTAAAATAATATTCTACAAGTCAAGAAAGCCGCAGTTTGTCATAAAACTGTAAGAAAATTAAATACCACACACCCAAAAGTCATATAACCAACGTCATGACTTTCTCTCTCCACAAGCTAACGTTAGCTGCTGAAGCTATGATGCCTGTGTTTTTTCGTGTTGGGATTGAGTCGCACAAGCAAGAGGTCTTATTCGATCTTTTCCAATGTACCCACAGGGCACTTTGTTTCTCTGTAATAAAAGACGTAGTTTGATGACTTTGTGAGGTAGTGTGGGATCATGGGATATGTTGTTTTCATATTTAGACAACCACCATTGCAGATGAAACTCTACCTGGCTTGACTGACTTGAGCACATTTTTACGGGCATGGTAATGTGCTGAAGTTTTACTTGGATTATGTTTAATCATGTTCACCAACACACTGTTAGGTATTTCTCTGGGTTTGACCATTCTTGGAAACATTTGGGATAATGTACATACACATCTCAACAAAATATATAACATAGGTCTAAATAAGTTAAGAATCTGTTAGTGGGTTGAGAAATAGTTTCTGATTTATCAATCAAGAGTACTTTTCTTGACTCAGCGCATCCATTTTATCCTGGTTTGTTCCAGTTTTGGGATTAAGACTAAACATGAGAGTGAATAATGTTAAGTTTAAAATTTTTGTGGGAAGGTGAACATCTCTACACCCCAGCAAAATCATCACCATCTGTAGAGAAGTGAAGAGAAGAATTTGAATATTGCAATCAACATTTGTGTTACTTTATTCAATGTCATGTTTAATATTTGCGTAAAGCTTCTTCGTTTTCATCTTAAAATGCTCCAACTCAAGTTAATACATGAATAGTTTGTTGTAGGTCACATGTTACATCCTCATTTCTTGCTAAAAATATAATGTTTTCGTTTCATATTTTTCCTCACAGTGAAGGGCACTAATATCTCTGAGTAAAGAAACTCCAAAACCTTCAAACTTTGCTGCAGCTTTTGGCAGCTTTCTACATAAATACATGCCAGAACTTCCCGTCTCCATGTGTTTCAAACATAAGGTTCTGCATTTAAAGTCAATTCGACACCTCATCTCAGTATGAATCCCCTCCGAAAGCATATGTGATATGAAGCGTCAGAGAAGTTTGAGGTCTTGTCTCATATTTCCCATCGGCTACACTTTCATCCCTCTCTCTGCAGCAGACCACCCCTAGCAACCCTGCCCAAATAAGGTGTTCTGCCTTCAATACTCTCCTCTCTGAAGAATCTGAGGAGTTCAGAATCTGCCGAAACTTTGGATCTCAAACACAAACATCTTTTATTCAAAGGGTGTCTGTAATCACAAATAAATAGCATTTCTAGCGATGAGCACAAGGCACAAGAGAGAGGGAGAGGAGCCTATCTCAGGAGCAGATAACTAGTAGATATGATTCCTTAGATAAGGAGCAGTAATTTGGCTTTTAGAGATAGCTCCGGGGGCCGCTGTGCTGAGCTGCGCTGATTTACTGTGTGTATGGGAGGTTGTTTTTTTCCACATTTTTATCTCTCCTGTTGAAGAGCTTTTCATCTCTGATGATTTTCTCTCTTTTTTATGTATTTCCCCCAGAAGGTGAGATCACAAACCCACAGAAGGCAGAGTGGCATGTTTTAAAGCGATGGACAAAATACAAATATTTGAAAATGTATTTCATGGTAATTATGTCAGGTTTCATGGCCTTGGCACAGTACTGAGGCACAGCCTGGATGCCTTAATTTGTATAGAAACTGTAATCATTTGTTCATTTCAAGGTGAAAATTGCATTTTTTAATTTAAATTGTATCCTGCGTGATAGGCTATTATCTAGAAAAATTGTCGCTGTGTATGGCGGTCTATGCCCTGCCGTCACGCCTGTTTAGAGCCCACCTCTCCTGAGAAAGGGCTTATATATGAATCTCCTGACTGAATGCACCCAGCTTGTTCTTCACTTAGGGCCGCCACTGCACTCATTTCCATTTTTGTTATTAATATTAATTAGTTTGAGAGCACAGCTCAGATTTTAAATGTAAATCAAGCTCGGCTTCACAGTGATTTTTATCTCGCTCCGATTTCTTAGATTTACAACTTTACTTAGACTTTTTTTCTTCTCCTTTCATTTGTTAAAAACTGCTTTAAGGGAGGTGTGCTATTTGTGCATGCATATGCACACTTACAGTTGCAATATTGGACAAATAAATCAAGTTAAATGTCATAAAACTAATTATAAACTGATCAAATGCAACGTAGGTCAAATATTTTGTAGCTTTGACACAATTCCTGATAAATCAGACAACTTTAAACTAAAACAATTCTCCATTTGAGCTCTTACTTTTTAACTTATACATGACAGATTATCTATCTATAATACCTGAGAGGGGTAAGAAAGAAATTCAAAATACCGAAAATGTTCAGGGAGGAGTGTGTTGGTGTGTGTTGTGCATGCATGTGCACACTTGCTTCTGTAATTTTGCAGAAATATGTCAAGTTATATCTCATTAACTTAATTAAATCTAATCAAGTGCAACATAGGTAAAATACTTATGTTTGGGACACATCAGATGATTTTAAGTTATGACAATACCTCATTTGAGCTCTTGCTTTTTACTCATACATAACAAATTGTCTATAATACCTGAGAGGGGTAACCATGAAATACAAATTACCTAAAATGTTCTGAAAAACTCCCTACACAAAACACACAATTAGACAGGGGATATATGCACACCAAACCTTGCAATATTAGACAAATAATCAAGTTATATCTCATAAACTAAATTAAAACTATCAAATGCAACATAGGTGGAATATTTTATGATTTGGACACATCAGATGACTTGATGCTACAACAATACCTCATTTGAGGTCTTACTTTTTACTAATACATGACAGATTGTCTATCTATAATCTCTGAGAGGGGTACCCATGAAATCAAAAATACCCAAATGTTCAGAGAAGTGTGCATTGGCGTGTTTATCTTTGTGCATGCATGTGCCCCCTTGCATTTTCAATATCAGACCAATAAGTCAAGTTTTATACTCATAAACTTAATTAAAACCGAACAAATGAACATAAACTATATATAATATATATATATATATATAATATCATATAATATTTTATAACTTGGACACAGTTTCTAATAAATCAGATGACTTTAAGCTATGACAATACCTCATTTGAGCTCTTACTTTTTACTTATACATGACAGATTGTCTATCTATAATACCTGAGAGGGGTACCCATGAAATCAAAAATACCTAAAATGTTCTGAAAATAAGATTTTCTCCCTATGCAAAACACACAGTTGGGCAGGGGATATATGCACACCAAGCTGTGCGTCTGTGTCTGTGTCAGTGGGATCCTTGAGGTGACGAGCACAAAGCTGCGGCTCAGGTACACGGCGTATGCTGGCATAATTACAGGATTTGGAGGATTATTATACTGTAAGTGCTTTCATGGCGACAGCTGGGAGCTTTTTACTCCCCGTGACACATAATCTCAAAGAATAAAACCAAGACCCCCAGAGCATCTCTTAATCATTTCTTAGCATACCTGCACACGGCTCTGAACTCTCTTTCTGAAGACAGATTTGTAAAATTAGAATATAATTATCATATCTGGTGTAAATCATTCTAAAGTCATGTTTTCAAACACATATTTTCTTTAAAATGGAGGCCTGTTTTTCCACACTGGTCGCTCTTCTTCTTCATGGCTTTCCCGACTCTTCAACAGCAGGTTATTTATCACAGCGTGGCCAGCAGGTTCAGGAGCCCGCTCCTAAATTAGATCTGAATCAGAGGCTCTATTCCATGGCTCAATCTGAAAGCGAGTATGACCAGGCTGACTTCTCTATCGCTGCCTCCTGAGCGATAGGGCCTCCTGGTCTCTACAGTGAGGCTCAGGAGTTTCATTTCCATCCCTGTGATCTAAACAAACCCATTACCGCCAGCCAGTTATGCACAGGGGCAGTACGCAAGCCCCGGGCCTGAGGACACAGCCCACGGCTAAGCCACCGTGGCACGGAGCCACCTTCAATGGCCATATGTCCATATAGAGAGAGGAGGAGAGAGGAGGAGCGCAGAGCCCGGGCCCCTGCACTTTATCTAAACCACTCCAGAGAGGCGAGTGGAATCGGCTCTTGTGGGCTCTGTTTATCCTCTGCTCCTGTAGTCAATCAATTAGGGGATCAAAGGAGGAGATGAGGGAAGTGTCACAAAGCTTCTCCCACACACCACCGCCTGAGCTGCTACCTCGTCCAGTCTGAGTGACAGCAGGCCGGAGGGAGACAAAACTCTCGGGCCAGGCACCTCAGGAGACGAGCTGGAGCAAAGGGGACAACCATAGCACATGCCAAGGTCTAATCTGGACAACCAGAACACAAACTTTTAGAGGAATATATGAGGGATGACACACAGCAGGCAAAGAGCCACCTAACAATGCATATTAAATATACCAAGAGGATCCACTGAAGTCTCCTCACAGTGAACAAATGATAGAAAATCTGCTTTAGAATCGATTCAGTCGGTCGATTGATTCCCAAAAACCTCCACAGACTTCTGTATTTTCACATGAGAAGTTAAAAGATGGATTTTAATAGAGAAGCACAACACTGGATTTTTGCTGATATCCGATAAAGTGATATTTTCCAACTCATTTTGGCCAACTGCTAATGCAATATCGATACATGCACGTGTTTTTCTCAACCTAATTGCAAAGAACGTCATTGTGTTGTAGTTACAGATGTTAATGATTAATCATTAATCAATTAATCACTGTCAAGAATTTAACCGATTAAAAAAATGTATTAATCAATAATACATTGATAGTCAAGAAATGGAGTAACTGCGCTTCATTTGACATTGTTTCATCTGGTGGAGGCATTTGATTAATTAAAAATGAGAAAAAAGAGAAATAAATGAAAATGAGAAAAAAATTGTTAATGATTTCAAATTAATGATTATTAGCATTTTTAATTATCGGTTAAAGCTACCACAAGGGGTTTTTATTTGGTTATTAAACAGTCTCAGCTTAATACTGATGCCTCTATATGACCAACACAAGTTATTGAGAAGATCGACTATTTCTGTATAGTTGTTCTTAATGGCTGCCACCAGGTCGGATTCTCCTTAAGATCAGATAAAACAAGCCTGTGTTTCCTTTTTCCCAGGCAAAGTTTCAATGAATAGTATGTTAGCCAGATAAAGAGAATCAGGAGGAGATTTCGAGAACGAGATAATTTTATTTTTGACATATTTTTTGAGGTGGAGACACTACCACTTTTGTCCACAGGGGCCTCCAAAATCAACAAAATATGAAAGTGTAGTAGCTTTAAAATATAATGCAAAGTAATAATATGGGAAACTGTATTTTATTAAAATACCACAGACACTAAAAAGATGAGCCCTTCTAATTTCCCACATCACACATTTGATGTTGTGAATGCAGGGGTGCATGTTGGGTGGTTTCAGCCCGTCCTCACTGAAAAACATCCACATAGGTCGTCTTTACAGGCAGCTGACTTACATTTATTACGACCTCTAGTGGTCGCAGTATTTATGACAGAAGCCAGTGTAGGGAGGGGAAGGTCACACAGGAGGCTGGAGTTTGTGTTCCTGTGTGAAACCAAAAGTCATCATTAACATATTTAAAGTTTAAACTTAACTAAATTATGTTTTATAAGTGATGTCACATACGAGATGTAACATACTTACTTTAACACAAATAATGATATTTTCCTGAACCGAACCAGGTAGTTTTGATGCTAAATCTAACCAAACTGCTAAACTGTTTCACAATGTTAACCACGTGTTTAAAGTAATGTGACTTATGTCACATGACTCAATTACTTAAGGGAGAAATCTGTAATTTTTTATTGTAATAAATGATAAAAATTCCCATAATATGTAATCAGAGATTAAGAAAACATGCTAGGTTGAAACACTTGCTCTACGGCAACAACTTTACAGCCGCAGTGTCCGTAACTTGTGTTACTGTTTGTCCATTTCATGTTTATTAGAGTTAAAATTAGTGAAGAATGTTTGCTGAATGACTAAGTGTCTGTTCATCATAAGTCATAAGAAATCATCAATTATCTTTTAGATGGAGTAGATGTTTATAACATTTACAGTGAGCAATATGTTAATGTAGTCTGGCAGGCAGTGGGACAGGCAGTCACTGAACTCAGACTCCAGACTGTGTATTTTCAGAGCAGCTGACAGTTATAAACAACTGATTGATCAACTTACAGCGAAGGACTCTGCCTCTTGTTATTGTCAAAGTACAGAGTCGCACTCGGCTTGTGCTCCTGCAGCCTGCCTGAGCCTCCTTGAATCTGAGAAGAAGGGGGTGGGGTGAAACAACTTGCTTCAACATGGACGGTATATCAAATAGGATTTCAACCTATTTACCATCTATGTCTCCGACTCATTATTTGGACTGCAGGACTCATTTTTGGACACACGGTTGTTATACTTTGCTCTTTTCAGGCCCAGTCTGCCTGTCGCTGGTACTCTCCAGCGATCATATATTATTATCATATGTCATTTTGGGAGTCCTTGGCATGACCTATTCTGTCGTTTAGGTGTGAGGACGTGTTGGTGGTTTCTATAAATATATTTGCCAGTTCTAGAGCACATGTGTTTGCAAATCGTTATTTTCTTCTGTTGTGATTTTAGTGTCATTCAGTAAGTTTGCCTTAGCTGCAATACCTGGTTATATTTTTGTTATCTACCTTTATCTGAGGGGAATTTTTCACCAAACACCATAGCTGCTCTTTCCCCGAAGCTACTGGAACACCAGGAACACAACGAATTTTGGGAGTTCACGATACGACCCGACAGGACGTGTCACGCATTTAGCCAGACTGTGATTAGGCTAATTGTTGTAAAGTTTTTTCTAACACTTTAAACCTGGGGATAAAAATGTGTCTAACAATATATTAATGTCTTTTTAAGTATTTCTTTCAAAAACACAAAAACACAAACTCTTAAAATATTCAGTAATCTAATGCATCCTATTTTTTTCTTCCCAAAATGCAAATGATAAAATACTCAAAAGTAATTAAATTTGTTGTTTAAATACATCTCTGCTCCCCGCCAATCTGAAAACCTGCACAGTTACGTATTTTCTCCTCAGAAGTAAAAAAAAATTGATTTAAAGTAACATGTCAGCATTAATTTGACACATTTACAACCTGTTTTCTAACCTTGGATACATGTATGCAATATTTTAATATTCTGCTCTGTTTTTCCTCTGACATGTGTCATCGTTTTGTGTGTGTGTGTGTGTGTGTGTGTGTGTGTGTGTGTGTGTGTGTGTGTGTGTGTGTGTGTATGGTGGGTTTTGTTCTGTGTTTTATTGTTGTTGTCACCTGCCCAGGGTCTGCAGATGGAAATCAGCTAGTGAGTGATATATAAATAAACTTAATAAACTAAACTAAACTAAAGAGTAATCAACCATATTCCTGCCTTATTGACATGCTTCTCCAGAGCTCAAGATTTTTATTTTATTTTTTTTTTATGTGTGTTTTTGTAATTAGACACTGACAAGAATTTCCATTTGCATCAAATTTGCCTGAGCCCGGATGATATAATGTGGTGATAACACTGCAGTTTGTAGCTGATTTGAATCTGTAAATCTAAAGGGAATACTAAATATTCTGCTTCTATTTATACTCGCTGAGCTGTTCAGATCTCCCAAATATTTAACAAAGTATGAAATATGAGTGATAGTTACCTCATGATAACACAAATAGAAGTTTATTCAGATGAGTACTTACTTTATTTAGCATCAAATTCATCTCCTAATACAATTTGATGTTAATGATGTTAATACTTGTGATTAGTGATGCCTTTAATTAGTTTCATTTAATTGCAAATGAACAGTAAAGTATTGGTTATTATATTGTGGTATATAAAATGTAAATACATGTCTCACAGCAGCACAGTCTGGCATGATTTTCTGTCTTTACTAATTTACAGCAGATTATGTATAGACATTTTATAGCTGCAGTGACATGTTTAAAACCTGTCAGGACTGAATGAACAGACCTAAGGCGTGTTTGACATACCTCCAGCAGTGCTGATGGTAAAAACCTGAATGAGTTCAACTGTTCTGATGTGTAATACACAGCACAGCGGATGCTTCCATACCACACCGGTTAGTTCCCCTGCATTCACCCATACCACAGAGATTTGCAGACAACATTCCCCGGCCGGCCGGACAGCGCTGCTGGACAGCCAGTGGACACAATGAATGACTTCCTACAGCTGCAACCAGACACGCTTTCAGTCTGTCTGTGTCTCTGTGAGTCTGACGGGGACGTCTGAGCTCTCATCACTCCCTAATCACATCACCAGCACTGGAACAGTCACTGGTGGCCCGCTGGCTCCACTAATGTACTCGAACACACAAGGAGGACACACACACATGCATGCACAGGCGAAGTGCGTGTACTCATGTATGCACATATACAGCATGTGTGCACAGGTGCACTCATAAACTTCACATTATTTATTATAGGGCTGCAACCAACAGTTATTTTCATTATCAATTCATCTGCTGGCCATTTTTTTCTGATTAATTATTACATTTATGTTTCCACAGATGTCAATAAATACAAAATAATACCATCACAATATAACAGAGCCTGAGGTGATGTCCTCACATTGCATATTTTGTCAGACTGACCGTTTAAAATAGAGCTGCAACAATTAATCAAATAATTACCAACTATTCTGAATATCATTTAATCGGTTTGAGAATCGATTAATGTCCAGTGAAAATAATCGTTAGTTGCGGCCCAAGTTTAAAACTCACATTTATTCAGTTCACAGTGATATAAAATAGTGAATATAGCAGCAGATTCTCACATTTGAGCAGCTGAAACCAGATAATTTCTTCATTCTTTATAATCGATTAAATTGAGGAATCACACAACAACAAATGATTATATTCATTATTGAGTAATCTGATTAGTCTTTAAAAATTGTGTAAAATGTTCATTACGATTACTCAGAGCCCAAAGTGACATTTTCACGTTTTCACATTGTATTTTTTTTTTTTGTTGTGTCTGACCAACAGTCCAAAACATAAATAGTTCACAATAATTCACAGTGATATACAGGTACAACAGCTAAAAGCAGCAAATTTCTGTGATTTTTGTTTAAAGAATTGTCTTTGGTTAATTTTCTGTAATCACACTACTTCACACTAGGATTGCAACTAACAATTATCTTCATTATCGATTAATTTGCTGGCATTTTTTCAATTAATTATCACATTTATGCTCTGATAAATGTCCCAGAGACCAACATTGCATTTTTTGTCAGATCAACTGTCCAAAACCGAAATATATTCAATTCAAATCACATTTTTTCACACTAGGTATGCAACTAATGATTATTTTCATTATTGATTAATCTTCTGATCTTTTTTCAACAGTGAAAAGCAGAAAAATCTGAGAAGCTGAAACCAGATAATTTCTGTCATCTCTGTTTAAAAAATGACTTAAACAGTCAATTGATTCGAAATAATTGTGGTCAGTTAATTTTCTGTAATGGACTGGAATCTCGCTACTTCACACTAGGACTACAGCTGACAGTTCATTTTTGGTTCATTTTCGATTAATCTGTGGATTATTATCACAATTAATTGATTAATCGTTTAGTCCAAAAATGTCCAAAAAAAAAAAAAAAAAAAAGCTCTTCACAGGAGCATGAAAGCAGAGAATTTCTGGCATTTTTGTTCAAAGAGCAACTGACGACTAGTTTCATTATCGACCGAACTGCTTTCTGCTGCTTTGATTATTACGTTTATGCTCTAATAAATATCAGAAAATACATTTTCCTATGGTCTAAGGTAAATACATTGTTTTGCATTTTTCCAAACAAACATGCAAAACTCAAATATATTCAATTCACAGTGATATCCAGCAGTGAAACACAGCAAATTCTCACATTTGAAAAGCTGAAACCAATCATTTTTGTGTAAAGAATGAATTTAACGATTATAAAAAATTGTGGCGATTAATGACTTCACACTCGGGCTGCAACTAATGATCATCTGCTGACCTTTTTTTTTGGATTAATGATTACATTTAAGATCTAATAACTGTCAGAAAATATAATACTTGCCTTGTTTCCATTAATCAAATGATTATAAAAAAATTGTGTTGATTAATTGAGAAATCACACGACTTCACACTACGTCTGCAACCAATGATTATTTTCATTACTGATTGATTTGCAGTTTACTTTCACGATTAATCCTTCAAATGTTAAAAAATTGTTAAAAACGCTCGTCTCAATTTCTCAGAGCCCAAAGTGACGTCTTCAAAATGCTTCTTTTGTCCAAGACGCTCTCAAAACCTCACATTTAAGAAACTGGAACCAGAAAATGTTTGACATTTTTGCTTGAAAAAGGAATGAAATGATTAATCAATTATCAAAACATTTGTCTTTTAATTATCTTTTGATTGACTAATTGAATAATCATGACAGCTCTACTTCACACACACATACAGACAGTAACATATGGGAAAAGTAACTTGTATCAATGTTTAATATGTGCAAAAGAAAACAAGCATAACAATCGACACACAATAAAAAGAGACAAAAGGTCAGAATCAGTTTTGGATCTTTAATTGATAACAGTTACGCCAGTGTTACAGTAAACACACCAACAGGCTGAAGGTAGTAAATACCAGTACAAGTTTCCCACTACTCTAATACTTCATACAGCAGAATAAATTATACCATGATAATATACACACATGCGGAACAGAAAGAGGAGTAAAGCAAAGCACAGATGTCAGAAAGCAACTAAACAGGTTAAGGATCAAACAGACGGGAGCAGGGGGATAAAGGAGTTGAATGCTTTAAATATCCAAATGTTTATTGACGCAAGTGTTAGAAATGGGTTTGATACACTAAAGACGATTCTAAAATTCTTCCTTTTTAAAATATACACATGAGTGAGGCGTCTAAGCGGTCGGAGCAGCTGGAGCTGCTGCTGCTGCGATTCAGTGCGGAGTCAGCGTTACTTTGACTTTGTCTCCTGAAGTCTTATTATTATTGGTCCACAAATCAAATGTGACTCGATTCCCAGAGCAGAGAGGCTGTCTTCACCAGCTTCATCATCATCATCATCATCATCATCATCATCATCATCATCATCATCATCATCATTGTGCTGAACCGTCGGCGGACTCCCACGCCAAAGTCTCAGGGGTCCATGGTCCAGTCAAGTCTGTAAGATCAGGTGGTCAAAAACACCCTCAAAAAGATGTTTCGTCCAGCCACTGTTCAAATGTACAGCAGTCCTGTGGTCCAGGGAGTCTGTCTTTCATTTTCCATCCAGCTCAGTTTTATACAATCTTAATTGGAACATTTTTAATGGAATTTATTCATATTTTACTAATTTATACAAATTCATTCTTACCTGGGCCCAAAAAAAAGGAAAAACAAAACTTTTGGTCAAAAACAATTAAATACAATTAAAACAAAGAAAAAAACAACAACAGAAAAACAATTAAGCCAGTTAAGGAAACTCAAATCAAACATTTACTTCCACAGATCCCTCGCTTACCTACCACTCAACATAGTTTTGTTTTAGTATAAAACATACTCTTTATAAACAAACAATACACAATCTGCTCCAGCTACTGTACAGTTTTCAGCTTTTAATTAAAAGGCGACTAAGGACCGAATTCTGTCTGTGTACATCATCATCATCATCATCATCACATATTGGTCCTGATCGTGTCAAAAAGTCAACTATGAGTGCTACACAAATGTCTCATATCCACTATTCTTTAAATTTTTTCTTCTTTTTTGTACATTTCAGTGGAGGATTAGAGGAGGGGGGACCAGAGAGGGGGGCCAATCAAGCTCAACCAAGTGGTGTTACCTGTGCCCTTTCACAACTGACTGGATTATATGATTTTCCAGAGTGCATGTGAATGGCACAGCTTGTGTACTTTTTAATCTCATAACAGAAAAAGCGTTGGAATGCTTGTAGTATATTGGAGGCTGAGGAATGTTTTGAGGAATGTTTATTTAGTCTGAGCAAGTGGAAACCAACTGAAGGTGCATTTACAAAATGTGCTAATTAGTCTATAAAAACAGAAATACTGGCTGGTTAATGGGAAGGGTCACTGTGAATTAGCTTTGACATTATTTTTGTGTGATTTAATCTGCTTTACACTGTTAAAGTCATGGGATTTGGGAGGAGCAGAGGAGGGTGGGGGGATTGAGTTAGCCCTCCTTGGCAAGGTCCATATTTCTAAACAAAATACATTAATTTCCCCAATCCTGTTTTTGCAAACAATGCCCCCCTCCCCACGGACCGCAGCTAAGGATGGGATGGAGGTTAAGAGGGGAAAGCTATTGGCCGCCAAAACGCTGCTTTAATTCCCTGCAGAATCCATCCGAGCCAGACTTCCCACAGAGTGGCCAAGTTCTTTAGGAATGTCAAGATGAATATGAAAGTGGGGAAGGTCAAATCGCTCACGAACATTAGAGCTCGGGGAACAGGCAGGAGGAACAGCAGCTTGGAAAACAATCATCCTCTCTCTTGTGTGTGACTGTGCCGACACGCAGAAAAAAACATGCACACGCAACAGACACACTCGTCTCAGTCATCCACACTGTGTTTTTACGCACCAACATCTAACAGAGAAAAGAGATACGAATGGAATCAAAGAACAACATAAATCACATTAACCATAATCATATAACAGCAACAATAATCTTAACAATATCAAAAAGGAACAAGAAGAAGAGTCGTTCAAATGATATTGGCTTTGTTAACTACTATGAACAGCAAGGTCAAAGTACATGTTGTTGATGGCTCTAAATGTGTGCTGGACTGCAGCCATGACAAAGAGGAAGCCGGGCCAAGGCGGCCGACTATCCTCGGGTGTTCTTCTGGGGGTCCTGTCTGGGTTTGGGGCTGGGGTAGGAGGAGGACAAGGAGCAGAGCCTGGTGGTTGACAATGGTGTGAAAAGTTTCAGTTCCGTTCCCCGAAGAGCCTTGTCACACCCGCAAGCGTCCATGGCCGAGCAGCAGAGAGGCGAGCTGGAGTTTGGAGTCCAGGCTTGATGGAGCATGGAGGAGAAGGGTGGCAGAGGAGACGGAGGAGAGCGCTGCAGGATGTAGTGGCTTTAGTAGGCCTGACCCGTCTCCACCTGCAGCAGTCCCAGCACGGCCGAATGGTCTCCGAGTTTCATCCTCCGCTGGGTGGACAAGCTCACGTTCTTAGCCAGGTAGTCTACGGCAGCTGGACGGAGACAGAAAGAAAAAAAACACCACAATGGGGTAAGTCCATTTTTACTTGCCTCTTTGCTAATTGTGCACTTGTGTGATGTAACAAGCTGTACAAAAAATACAAAAAATATCTTCTTTATTAAACAGTCTTAGACCCTTTATAAGACCCTTATTAGACTTTATTAGAGGGTAATTTGGGACAAATAACAACGGAACTGCACTGTAAACTAACTAGAACTATACTGCCTTCCACTGTTACACCATTATTACATTTTCTTAGAGGTTAACTGGGGACGCATTACAACAGAACTGTACTGTAAACTGAAGCAAAATCACACATCTGCTACTACTCCATTTAAAAACAATACATGAACCAGATCTATGAAGTAAAGGCCAAGACTAGAGAGACAGAGGAATGTTTTGTCCAGGAGAGACAGCACAAACTAACTGTAATAGTTTAGGCAGATGATGTGATTTGATCAAAGACGTAGGCATCAGTCTCAGCTACTCTTGTCAATTGTATGGGACCAAGCAAAGAGGGTGTGTCTCAAATAGCAGATATGTGATTGTGTTTTAGTTTACAGTACAGTTCTGTTGTTATGTGTCCATAATTACCCCCTAAAAAGTCAAATGAAGTGTCTAATTTTAATAAAGAACATATTATTTCTAGTTTATGTCTAATTTATTACAAAGTACAACTTATTATGTCTTATTAGAGTACTGTAAGATAAAGCGTGCTCCAAATTGTTTTACTTATTGCCACAAAGACCAAAGTTAATTGTCATGTTTAATCTAGGGCTGCAACATCTATATAATGTCATAAAATAAAGAAAATGTCCATCCAAGTTTTTCAGAGTCAAAGGTGATGTCTTTTAATTAGACATTGTAAATAAGATGAGGGTAATTTACAAAGTGGAGCATTTTACAACACGTCATACAGAAAAAACTATACGATATACAGCAAATAGGCAAATAAATCATAAAAATAAAACTATTTTTCATGGTGGTATGCTGGAGATGAATTTAGGAGCTAGCCAGAAGACAGACAGACTTCAAGTTGTTAAAGTTGTTGTGAAGTGATTGGTAGGACTACTTATCATTTCAATAAAAAAATTAACACAGGAGTGTAAGACACTGTAAGATACGGTAATGTTAGAATTTAAAGTAGTTCTAGATATGAAAAATAGTAAATTAATGCTACTGTGATCAGTGTGGCCCTCCATGCGTGCACATGTTCTCGTGCCACCCCTGCATAAGTCAGTGCCACACTTGGGCCACCTCAGTCAAAAAAGTCTGGACACACCTCATGGTTGCCAGATTTACTTGCCCGACACGGCATTTCACTTGCCCATTGCCAAGCAGGCAGTCCTTATTGTTGAGCCCTGCACACACGTCAGACAGGTGGTAGTTTCCCGAGACATATGTCCTATTCACTCTCATTTCATTTCTCTGATTAAGGCTGAAATAAGTTGTGGCAGAAGAAGCGAGTGAGTCAAATGAAAAACAATTCACACAGAGGGAGAGTGAAAGATAAAAACCCCTCCCCTGTCCCTTGTCTGAGGTTGGCACGCCGCTGGCACGGAGCATGTGCATCCTGGTAAAGTCTCCATGCTGTCACTCAGACGGGTCCCCGTGTGTGTTCTGTGTGCCAGTCTTCATTACACTTGGCATCTCTGATTTCATGCCCTCCACACTCCACATGGCCGATCATTTTCATCCTCAGACAGCAGCTCTCTCCTCTCTCCTCCATTCATTACCCATCTACTGTGCTCAATCACCATCTTAATTAACCTCACATCAGCTCACATCCGCACTGCCATCAGTTTCTCGCTGCTGACAAAATGCTGCTGCGCACACACAGAACGTGACGGGCTGGCACGCGCTCACGTGCATCCACGCACCACAACACAAACACATTTTTTAAAAAACAGAACAGCAGCAGTTGCACAATAATACACCAGATCAGTACTAGAAGCTGCATATAAACACAAACAAATGTGGGCTAGCTGGCGCTGTCTAGCTTGTTGGGGAAGTGTGCTTCATTTTACCTCTTATGAATGGCTGTGACAGCATCAGTCAATTATGCTAATCTAATAAAGCAAACTCTTTCCTGCCCCGAGGGTGTGTGTGTATGTGTGTGTGTGATGGAGAACAGAGAAAGAGGCAGAGAGGGAGAGGTGGGCAAGAGGACACTGTGGCCCCTGAGGGTGTGCCGTTCTTTGAAGTGGCCCTCTCCTCTTTCCCATCCAAGTGGAGTGGGGTGTGACTAAGGCAGCTCTCTATGAGGATGGTGGTGTTGGTGGTGGTGGTGGTGTGTGTGTGTGTGTGGAGGGGGGTCTTTATCAAGAGCACGTGTCTACCTCCACCAGCCAGGGTGCAAAGGTCAGGAGGCTCTCCTGCCTGGGAGCTGACCATCACTTCATAGACTTTTTAAATCTAGTCAACTTAAGAGAAGGATAGAGTGACCTGCTCTCGTTTTGGACAAAATTCATCCAGGAATTTAGTGGATCAACGAATCTTTTCTCATGAGCTTAATGTAAATATACAAAGTTTTATCTATTCAAGTCGATTAAAATTAAAATCTCTAGTATTTATTTTCAGACCACTTCAGAACTTAACAACACAAGTTCTTCTAAGTTGAAGTTTTTCGGCTTGAAATCAATCAACTCATTAAATTAAGTTTCTAATGAAACAGAGACTTCCCAGCATGCATTGTTTGAGAGTTAAAACTCTCCTGAGACCCTTCTTATTTATAGTTTGAAGAAAACATGACAAACACTTCCACATAATGTCTTTGCATCAATGCCGGAACAAAGTAGCTCCAACTTGAGCAGCTTTCTTTGTGTGAAATGAAGTACTGACTTCTCAAATTGACAAAATGTGAAAGAAAATCAATTTTGTTTGTTTTGTTTGTCACAACGACTTAAGAGTTCTTGGTTCAACTTAATATCATATTAAGTCATATTAGCTTATTGAATCATTACAAAATTACCCCAACGTGTCATTTCAAATTCAGTCAAATTTAATAACCTCACTGGGAGCTGTTTCACATTTTGTCTTTTTGCCAATGCTGGAACAAAACAGCACCAATATAAGCAGTTTTCCATGAATAAAACGAAGAACTGATTTTTCAAACTGAGAAACTGCAGATGGAAATCAGATTTGTTTGTAATATGCATCAGGGTTGATGGTTCAACTTCATATCTTAAGTTTATTGAACTAGTTGCCTCAAATGCAACTAAAATAATATCAAGTTTATTTGACAAGAAAAGTTTATTTTTTTTTAATCAATACAAAACTATCTCAACTTGAGATCAACTTCAGCCAGCCTAAAACTTTAAGCCTGGGCACTGTCTTTTTTAAGTTAAAACAGATACCTTAGTTTCACAGTGACATAAAAAGACAAAAGCAGCTGTTTATGCAACATCATACAGTATATTATTACTGCAGGCTTTACTCACTCTGGCCGTATTGGCTGTACTGGTAGCCTGCAGTGACGGGGTCCACGCTGTAGCTGGTGGCGCTGTAGGTGGGGGGGCAGTATGACTGGGAGGAAGCCAGGCTGTCCACACTCTTGATGGTGTCAGAGCGCTGGCTGCAGCTGGCTGAGATGGGGTTGGAGCTCTCCAGGCTGCTGTGCAGGGGGGAAATGGAAAAGTCGTGCTGGGGCTGGGAGGGTACGGCGCTGGGGTTGCTCAGGATACTCATCACCTGGGGGGCGGAGGGGGAATGGAGGATGTTAGAAATTTGGAAAATTGAGGATCAAAGCATTGACAGAGTTGAGGGAAAGTACTTTTTTCCTGCAAATATAGAGCCATCCTAGCACTTCACGGTGAAGATGCCAATAGAAATACACCATTTCAACTTTGAAATAGGGAAAGGGAGAAACTTCCCCATCTTTTTTTTTTTTTTTTTAAGAGCAGGGGGATGGATACAAGGAGGGTGAGAGGTTAGAAAAAAGAGAAAGGGAACAAGAGAGACTGTTTCCATTAGCTGGCGCTGCCAGTAAGTGTTCTGCTGTGGGACAGAAGGGTCCCAGGGTGATAATAGACCCACCATCCGTGCCAGACAGCCCCTGTCCCGGAGCCTGAGGCCTGAGCCCGAGCCTACAGCACAACAAGCACCAAGGGAGTCCCTAATCCCTCGCCCCTAGCCTACCCATCTCATGAATAGTAATGGAGTTGGAACTGGTAAATGATCCCCTCAGATCCCCACACAAAGTAGGCTCCACAAACCTTACTGAGGGGCCCGCTGATACTGCAGGTTGAGGCTCGCCTGAATATCACACTGTGTATATTATTCATAGTGCATAAAAGCTTCCAATTCAATATTCTAGATTAATGTAATAGCATGTGACATTCGTCAGAAGAAGGTCTCAAAATATGTTAAAATGGAGGAGATTACCTCTAGTGCTACTCCAGTCTGAAGCACAGCGGCCCAGAACACTGTGAAGAATTTTGTTTTCTTATGCTGTGAGTTTCTTTAAGTGAAAAAGGAAAGTGGAGTGTGTGGTGTGTACGTGTCTTTGGAAGAGGGTGGTAGAAAGGGGAATTGTCCCACACATGCTTCCCTCCTATAGCAGGAAAGCTTTGCCTTCAACATCAGGTTCATGTTGAGTTTTGCTATGCTGCACTGGCCTTTGGCCCCTTGGCTGCTAAACCAATTAGCCCATCATGGAGGTGGTTACACAGGGGTGATGCACACACGCAGACATATGTTTGCATGCATGCACGCACACACACGCTGCAAACATAGAGGCAATGCAAGCCAAACAGTCCACAAATGATGCACTACGCCACGAGTATCCCACTGAGGGAAAATTAGCCATATTCTGCAAATTAATCATATCTTTAGAGAAGGCCTCCCAGGAAATATAAAGCACTCGGAGCACATCAGAAACATAAAGGCTGGTTAGTCATTTCCACATGTTAATTCTATCAGTATGGAAACCCCCACCCTGTCCCCTGCACATCTGTGGACAAAGCATGTGACATCTATCCATAAGAGGAAGATTCATGGCCCTCTTCATGCTGGACACATGTGATGCTCCCTCCCATATGGAGGCCGAGCTGTTGCACACTCTGAGGAGGAGGAGGCTGAGACGAGGACTATGTCCTGATGAGAGCTTGTTAAGTGTCCTGAGAGAGACAGCTGGAGGGCATGAGTCCATTTTAGTCATTGGTTAATTGAAGCTTGATTACATCGCTTCCTTATGAAATAGAATAGCTAACAATTGGGCCCGAATATTATTCATGCTCATGAAAGTTCTTCAAAAGAAAATGACTTCTTATCGTTGACATTGTGGCAGTTTTGCTATTTTAGTGAATTAGGATTGGCTGGACGCTTTAGAGTCTAACAAGTGTTGTCATCTGTGAGGACATCCTTCAGTTGTCCATCCCCAAAAAGAAAAAGGTCTTAATGATGAGGTTTGCTAGAAGGGAGAAGGAAAAGCTCTTCTGGAGCAGTCACACAGTCCTCCCAATCTGATGAAGGGACAAATGACACCATGTTGGATTGTGGACAAAGTTGTCTTCTTCCACCCACATCTACAGTATTTTATGTTATCCAGAGGTCAGTTTTAACTGCATGGCTTTGTCACTTTGATGTCCCCATAAAGTTCTCTCGCTTCACATTCAGGGGTTAAATGACACTAAGTCACATAAGCTCATAAAAACCATTTGCAGCTGGAGACCTTCACATATTTCTGTCACTACATGCTACGTAAAACAAAACTGTAGAGATCTTAAATTCCAGTCGTGGGAAGTAATGAAGTACAAATACTTTGTTACTGCACTTTAAAAGAGTTTTCTTTCTTTCTTTTTCTCACTACATTTTAACACAAATATCTGTACTTTTTAGTCCTCACACTTTCAAAAAAGTTTGTTATTTTAGTTTTAATGCATTTGTGGGGAATTATTGATTTTTTTTATTTTGCATCATTGCATGCCACCTTTCTAACATCAAGACTGATTTGAACTTAAATGGATGGGATAATAACACACAGAAGAAACGATTCCTTGGTGTATCCATCAGTGCATATCGCGCACAACAGATGCAGCAAGATGAAACAGACAAGAGTGAGGTTCAGTTGTCTTTGCACAGAGACAGCAGGTAGAAACGTCCTTCAGAGACCTACTTTATCTAATTTTATACTTTGGGTGCATTTCAGAGCCTGTACTTTTTCACTTTTACTTGAGTAAAGAAGTTGAATCAGTACTTCTACTTTTTTTTTACACAAGAACATGCGCTTCTACTTGAGTACGGAATGTGTGTACTTTTTGCAGCACTACTGTCCTCAAACTCCACACCAGAGAATTTACTCTCAGAGAGGAATAAAGGTTTTTTTTGTTAGATTTTTATATATATGTGACATGAACACAGCTTGACAGTCATTAATGGACTGTGGTTTTGGACAAGCTTGTTGTCAATGTAATAACTGATGAAGGTTCACTAGATGGGATCTGGTGCACCAGGATGTTTTAAATTACACATCTCATTATACACACAGGTGCATTAAACAAGATCTGTGGAGTCTGAATTAGTGTAAAATTTAAGAGCTGAGAAAAAACACATTATTCTTCCTAACATACTCTTTAGACTCTTGCAGAGAAGACTTCCTCCTGCTTCTCTCCCTCCCTCCTCTCCTCTCCTCTCCCCCCACCTCCCTCTCTTTCCTTGCATACAGCGTCCTCAGCAGCCCAGAGTTCGTTTGTTGTTTGACGTTGTGTGAGTGCTGGTTTGGGAGATAATGTGAGCCAGGACCTAGTTTAAAGGACAATGCTCCAGGGCGTTCCCTGCCTCTCTCACCCCCCTCCTCCCCTCACCCTCTCTTCTCCCTTCTCCTTTTTCCGCTCCCTCTCTACAGATAGATTACTTTATAAATAATAATAAAAAAGTAATTAATTCTCTCAACTTCTGAGCCCTCCAGCCTGTGGCGAAGTGAATGGGAAGTGTAAATTGATACAATGTGCATCCTTTCAGATAAATAAATAGCGCACTTGAGACACAAAAAGAGGCCCTTTCATACCTCCCTAATTTCTTCAACAGTCAAATTACATTTTTTTTTTGTCTGCGTGTGAATGTTTGACGAGATGTTCTTTGTTGGATTTCTTTTCCAAAATGAAACAATGTGACAGAAACACAGCTGAGAGGAACACTGTGAGTGTTACAAGGAAAAATATAAACAAAAAGAAGTCAACAAAGTAATAGAGTGCAGATGTGCAATACCTCTATTTTTTTTTATTAAAATGTGTTGGTGTTATTGCACTTTAAGAATTTAGTTCTAATATTTTGCGCAACATTGAAACACACTGCATTTATGTCCTTTTATGCTGTGCAGCAACTAAAGCTGCAACTAATTATTATTTTCATTACCCATTAAACTGTTGATTATTTTCTCAATTAATCCATTAGTTGTTAGGTCTATAAAATGTCAGAAAATTTAGAAAAATGTTGATCACAGTTTCCAAAAGCCTGAGATGACGTCCTCAAATGTCTTGTCGCGTCCACAACCCAAAGATATTCAGTTTATCGTCATAGAGGACTAACAAAACTGAAAATATATATTTGTGAAGCTGGAGTCAGAGGACTTTACACATTTTTTTATTTAAAAAAAGACTCAAAACTTAATTTAAATGTATTATCAAAATAGTTGCCGATTAGTCTTTGCAGCTCTAATTGTGACTATTTGCTGCCATTCAAGCATCTGTGATAATAAGTGGGTACATGAATTCTTGCATTTGACTGAAACAACACAAATGCACAAATGTAAAGACAGGAAATGCAGCAGTGAAAATATGATAGCCTATAGAAGGAGGGTGAGGGGGGCAGAGGAAAGAAGAGAAAGTGATATAGAGTGAGTGAGAGGAAAAGTGGAGGCTTTGGGAAGTACAAAGACTCCTGTAGGACTGCGCTGGCCTGAGGGCTAGCCTGCCTGGAGAGCTGATAGGAGCCCCTTCTGTTCCATTCCCGGCGCCAGCGCCAACACACCCCACTCCACAAATACTCTTAATCTGCGCAAGACTGGATTAGTTCCTCTGTCACCGATAGCTCCCTGTTCTGCCCAAATCAAAATGCCCCCAAGATGTACCTTTAAGTTAGGCAGAGGTCACCAGGGCAGACAGGGAAAAATGAGCACTCCAAATGTCTGTAAGTTATCTGAGTGCTGCAGAATAGCATCTTGCACCTTAGCAGATCTGCCCGGCTGATACTCGCTTACAGCAGGGAGTGATTAAAGATCCACAGTGATGACACTGAATTTCAGATCAATATTTGAAGGCCAGTCCTGAGGGGGTGATTACAGGAAGAGAATGGTGTTTAATTCTGTGACCCAGGAGTCACACATATCCAGTGTCTGGAGAGTGTCTGACATTGACAGCCAAAATATTAAATAAATATATTTGTCTGCAAATATATTTACAGAAAAAAATCTAGATATTTTCTTTGACAACTTGCTGAATTTAAGCTAGAATATGTAATATTTCTTCTATTTTATTAAGTTGTGTACTTAACATTACAGGGTCCAACATTAATGTATTTTTTCATTTGCACGGTCAGGCAAGTGAGTCAGAAATCTACTTGCCCAAAGTCAGGTTTTTTTTTTTTTGCTCCAGTACAAATTGTTTAATTTATTAGCAGTTTTAAATAACAACAAAGGCTTAAGTTAACTGTCGTGTAATCTAGGGCTGCAATGTCCATAACAAAGAAAAATGTGTCCATCCCAGTTTTTCAAAGTCCAGGGTGATGACTTTAAATGTCTTGTTTTGTCAGTCCAAAACCCAAAGATATTCATTTTAATATGATAATAAATGAAGAAAAGCGGGCAATATCTACATTTCAGATGCTGAAAACAGCTTTTTCTGCCATTATGCATGAAAAATGACTTTAACAATTAATCAATTATTAAAATAGTTTAATTTTTTTTTTTAATCACTTGACTGGTCGGTAACGATGCATTTCCTACTAGATGCTAGTTGCAATAACTTCTGGGAAAATGGGGTATATGTTGGATATGTCAGAGAATGAGGAAGGAAGTTGGCAAACTGACTAAACATGAAGTTAATAAAACCATAATATTACTTCGTCCATGATCATGATTTTGGTCTGAGTCATATCAGATGGATTTTCATCTGCAATGGTGCTTTTTTAACAAGGAAGACACAACTCCCATGATCCTACACTACTTAATATATCATCAAACTGCATCTTTTGTTATTGTTTTAATGCAAGAGAGACCCCTAGCAGCATAACTTACGTATTGTGCCTTTAAAACAAAACTCTAATTGCTTCAAACCCTCATTTAAAAAATCTGAATTCATCAGCTAAAAATCTGAAACTAAACAAACATGAAGGAGGTAAATAACAAATAAAAAATATCAGGGTCTCAAACCCCCCACCACACTAAGTCAGTCGACTCCTGCTCCCACAATGTTCCACCCTTCCCCCACCCTCTTAACAATCTGAATAGCCGCAAAACTGAACAACAACATGAAGAGCGAAATAACAATAAAAATACACATAAACCCCACCACATAAGTCAGTCGACTCCTCCACAATGTCCACCCTTCCCCATCCTCACATGAGAGGGCCGGCCCCGCGGGCAGTAGCCCCTCATCGAGCAGACAAATGACTATTAAAATACAGTGATTGCATAAATTGAATTAAAGCATTGGTCACGGTGGAGGTGGCGCGAAGGTGGCGTGGGGCCGCAGCAGACAGCCGGGATGGTGGCAGGCAGCAGATGACGGGCTCTGGCCTGCATGCCACTGCGTTAATTGGCTGCGGCACATTAATAAAAACTGAAAAGTGTCTTCCACCACCAAGCACCATAGGATGAAGAGACAGAAGCAGAATGAGAGGTAGAATGGGAGGAAGGGCGGGAGAGAGGGTGGGGGGTTTGGTGCTAGAGGGAGAGAAATGGGCCTTTGAAGAATGTGGTGCATATGAGGGGTTGGGGTGGGGTGCTAATTGTGTTCAATTAATTGGCTGATTGGCACTGACAGAATCTGGGCATTGACAAGGCAGGCACAGATGAGGATGATTAGTGGGCACTGGAACAAGCTGTCACTCCTCACAACATGTTAGCCACCCTGCGCCTGTGTCTCCTCGCCATGCGCTTCATGAAGCTGTTCAGGAATACAAAGGATGCTAAAACAAGTGGAAATGAAAGAGAATTCATATTTATTTTCAGAGGTGGGAAGTAAGAAAGTACAAATACTTTGTTACTGTACTTAAGCTAATTTTCAGGTGTCTGTACTTTACTTCACCACATTTTAACAGAAATATCTGTACTTTCTACTCCTGACATTTTCAAAACATCCTTATTACTTTAGTTTCAATGCATTTTGGGAAATTGTTGATTATTTTAATTTTGCATCACTGTGCACCGCCTTGCCCACAAAAACACTGATTCCAGCCCAAATTGATGGGAGTAAGACAGAAAAGACGATTCCTCTGTGCAGTGTATATTATGCATGACAAACGTAATGAGTTGAAAACAAGGTAAAAGACGTCTGATGTGACAGACAGAAGAGGGAGACTTGACACAGTATTAGTATTAGTGTGTGTTTTTGCTGACTTTTTTTTTGTTAAAGGTATGTAAAGGCAGCTATATGTATGTAGCATCCAAGACAAATTTCCCTACACAGACAATAAAGTACATATCGCATTGCATCATTGTAATTTCTGACCCACAGAAACAGCCATTATATATCATACTTTGAGTACGTTTCAAAAAATTGTAAAGGGTCGTATCGTACCATATCATATTGTATTGTATCGTATCGTAATTTGCAAGGCACAGAAACAACTGGTATATCGCAGCTGGTATATCATATCATACTTTTTGCACATTTAAATTAATTATCAAGTATATTGTATCAAAATTTTCAATGTGCAGAAACAGTGGGTAGAAATGCCCTTCAGAGTGCGACTTTGTAACTTTTATAAAGAAGCTGAATCAGTACCTCTACTTTTACCTAAGTATCTGTACTTCTACTTGTGTAAAGAATGAGTGTACTTTTGCCATACCCATGTCCATACCCCTTCTCTCTCTCTTTGCAAATTTTCATTAAACTAAATCCTCTCTTCCAGCCCACTTTAACTCATGCTAGCCTAAATGTTGAAGAAAGCACAGCTGCTCGAGCTGGAGAAAAGGTCCCCCCTCCCTGCTAAACATCCCACAGTATAAGCTATAAACTTGGCCCCGCACTAACCAGAGGTTAATATGCCGTCTATTGGACTGCAATTGGAGAACGTGTGGGGAGCAATCCTCTATTCTCTGCTAGTGATATGCTTGAGTAACTATGGGATGGATTCAGCCACTGGGAACAAGAGAGGCCCCTTCAAAGCACGCACACACACACAGATACACACATGCACACACACACACACACACACACACACAGACTCCAACTCTCCGCACCTTGCACCAACGCCTCTTCTAAATTAAACGGCAGATTTTCTGATTCCAGGAGAGTGTTTTTTTTTCAGTGAGGCAGGCAGAGGGAGCAGCTCCAGAAGGAAAGCGAGGCGGATCGAGGGAGTGAAGGAGAAAAAGGGGGAGGAAGAAGAGCAGGAGGAGGAGGAGGGTGGGGGTTGTTTGCTAAAAACAGCAGGGGCCAGGTCTAGTGAAAAATGTCAGGTCAAATTGTTCTTGACAGTGTTAATATCTGCACCTCATAGCCATAATTACATGTAAATAAATAGTGAAATAGCTCTCAGCTGGAGACTGAGAGGGGAGAGCTGCTGCATGAGACAACCAGCTGAGGACCCGACCACCTCCCATATTCTCATCTCATTGTCAGGAGGAAGAAAGGAGGAGAGAGGAAGAGACACGTGCAATGAAGCATGCTGCCAATAGATACTCATATTTCTAACCTTTTATTTTAAAATACAAAGGCTAAGAAAACTGTGCAAACGGGTCATGAGCACGAGGCACCAAGAAACCAGTGAGGGACATGCAGGAGGAGACAGACAGAGGGAAGGAGGGACAGAATGAGAAACCGTGGGTGAGAGAAGAAGTCAGAGAGAGTATTAATCACAGCTATGCACCTGTCAGAGTGGCATCTGGAACTAAAAGGAACCACATGCAGCTCGACAACATCCCGAGACCTCCGGCTAGTAGGACAGGTTCACAGCAGACCAGGCTCTCTGTCTTCCCCCGGCCGTCCCATAACCCCCTGCACCCTGACCCCTGACCCCGAGGAGAAGGCATAGGGTCACCCAGCGTATTTCCAGCAGACACTTCACCTGCACTGCAGCCTGCTATCATGCTATCACTATATATATTATATGTTGTTTTGTTGTTTTTATTATTATTCTATTATTATTCATATTGTTGTATTATTATTATTATTATTAAATTTATTATTATTATTATTATTATTTCATTTTCCGCCAGTTGTACCCATCAGTAGTATAATATTTTTGTGCACATTAATGACTGGATATGTGGTTGCACTGTAAAAAATCATTTGGATTAAATGGAATCAACTAATCTTTTCTCATAAACCCATATATAACCTATTTCAATCAGCCAGTAGAGGCTGCATGTCATCAACAACTGCTAGGCTAAAAACAAGGTTTAACTGGTCTGTTGCAGGCAACAATTTAGAGTTTGTTGTGGGTTAAAAACTGACATTCAAACAAAATTTTAATTTTGTCTTAAGATGAATGCATTTGCAGATAAATTCCATACATGATATGTTATGATCCACTAAAGTTTGGCACAATACGAGTTGAGTAAATTAGTATCACCACCATCTGCATGTATTGTGAGTAGTATTTTTATGAATGTGTATGTTGAGAAGATGTACTGTCATATGCATTGTGTCCTGCATTTTTATGACATTTTTTATGGTAAAACTGAAGGCTAGTTTCCACATTGTGGACAGTAAAGTAATCATATTCATTTCATGTTCAGTATGTTCCTGTTGGTATTCATGTCTCTTCTATGTGTCTGTGCAGTTGCCATATTGGAGCATTCAATGTCTGCTGAAATGCAGGCTTCATGAGAAAACTATAAGACTGTAACTAACTTAATTCTGAATGGATTTTCAAGAAATTTGGTTTGTTATAAACTTGAAAAATGAAACATAGTAGCAATAACTTGTTAGGAAACTAATTCAGTTACTGGGGGAGATCTAATCAACTCTACACCAAGACATTAACCTTCAGAATAGCTACAACTTCCACTGGGACATGCAGACTCTGATCTATGGATAGGCAACATCAAGTTTAAATAAATTTTTTAGAATTTCAGCTTTTGTAACTTTCTAAAAAAAAGGAGATTTCTGTATGTATTATATTGCCTGGTTGCTTAAATAAACAACAAATGTTTTAAATAAATAAAAATCTTTTTGAGAAGTTTGGGCTTATTGTCCCATTTATTGTTCCCTTATTTAGTTAGGTGAACCCAGGATGCTTGTGTACAATACCATTACACTATACTGAGACCATACTGTACAAAAACACTATTTAAAAATTGTCTGCATCTGCTGGTTGCATCTGGCAGTTGTTGGCATTGAGGTAGGTGCTTCACCATCTGTTGCCTGATGGAGATTTTCTCTCTACTGAGTAACCTCTTCTAATTGTTATTATATTATTATTATTACATTATTATTATTATTATTATTATTATTATTATTATTATTATTATTATTATTGTTATTAAGTCACCTTCAAATTGTGTGTATATGAGGCTGGAAGTCTATGCAGATGAGCGTGTGACACAGTGTACGTCTGTGTGTAATAGGTATTTTAGATAGGATCGATGTCTGTGCCTATACTTTAATAAAGGCAGTACCACTCTCCACCTTATAGGCATTTCAACTGCGTGGGACACACAGCATGTGAATCAGTCTCAGTCATTTTCCTCCTTAAATCCCCATCTTCTAGGATTTACTGAAATTCATATTGGCTGCCTCTGCAAGATAAATGTAAATCACATTCCCTTATATTTACTATTTATCAGGATGCAGCAGCTCACTTTCAGCAGGAAATATCTCTCACCCGCACACAAACACCCTTGCATTTAAATAGCATTTTTATTGTCCGCCATAGCCTTTCATCTGGGCGTAGGGAGAAGAGCTGCCTCTCCAGGGGAGAGAGTTGGAGCAAGAGAGGGAAGGAAGGTGGGGAGGAGAGAGGGAGAGAGAGCAAAGCACTATTGGCAAGGCATCATGGGATGACAAAAAGCCAAATGGAGGGAAGGAAGGTTGGTAGGTGAAAAATAGATTATGAATACATAAAGCTCCGACCAAAAATATTTTGGAATAGAAAAGAAAATGGCTTCACTCGGGTGCTTCGGGAGACCTGAAAGATGGAGCGAGCAACAAATGGCTCAGGTATACAGACGGCTAGCAAGCGGCGCAGGTGGAAGTAATAAATTACAACTACTCAAATCATTACTACTCAGAAGATCTAAGATGCTTACTTAACAGTATATCATTTTTTGCAGTGTTAGTGGTGTGGCTCTAAAAACTGCAATTTTTGTTGAATTGCAACTATTCAAAATACTGAAATTATTTTTTTGGAGGGGTGTAAGGGTACTTATGTGGGTATTTTTTTCAAGCCTGTAATTTTATTCTTACTTAAGTGTGCATATCATTATGTAATCTACTGAATTTACAACTAGTAGGCCTACAATATGAATAAATAACCAGACTAAAGTTGTCAAAACAATCGAAGAACTGATACTTTTTTGATGCCAAGTTTGAAATGATACAATAGAATCAGTAATAGTATCAAAAGTACTAAAGCTGTAAATAAATAACCTAAGTGCTCATTCAGACCTCTGTTGATTTCAGTCTTTTTTGTCCTGCCTGAAATTTGACTTGCAGCAAATCTAGATGGTGTTCACTGACTTTTTCTGTACCAGCACTGTGTGCAGGTTGTTAATTTAAAGTATGAAAAATATATACTTTTTTTTGTGCCTATGACTTTTTTTAGAGGTATTACATAGAGTTATTGAGTATTTCTTTATACTAGTATTGTAGTTTAAACTTTTGGCTATCTGGTTGATTACAACTCTAATCCAAAACATTTTTGTAGCCAATAAGGATGAATGGGCCAATAAAAACCATGACATAGATGAAACAGATAAAAATATAGACTGAAGATTTGGAGAAACAGAAACCTCTTTGACTGAATGCTTGCTATTGATAATGCATGAAATATCAAGAGTTAAAAAGTAACTACTACTCTGAGTAATTCTTGAGAAGAATACTTTCACTTAAATACCAGTAGTTTTACTTATAGTTTAGTAATATTTCAGAAATGTAACAATATTACTGCTCCAGTAGTGTCTTAGCTACTAGCACATGAGGCCAACATGTAAAGCTAAGACCATGATGTGCTCAAGTCTGTCTCCAAGAAATTATGTTTGCATATTACTAAATTGTTTTTGTAATTAAGTTGTGGTGACAACATAATTCCTGCCTGGATTATGTTCACAGACAATGTTTCTTTGAAACAAGACATTTATATAATGAGCAGGATTCAGAAGGACGTGGCTAGAGTGGATCATGGGCGTACAAAGTGCAGGACTTTAACACAGTCTGGAGACTCCTGCAACAAAAGTGCTTTAGCTAAGGTTGGGAAACATTGTGGTTTCTGGGTAGGTTTTTGGCAACTATGGCACTTTGGTTAAGTTCAGGCAAAGTTCATCATTTTGGTTAAAAATTAACAAAAAAATCTCATGTCTCAAGTCACTGCTGACTTTTGAACTATTGTTGTGAACATCTCACTGACTAGTAGTTCAGTTCAGGTTTAATATCAACATTTTTGTGACTTGCCAAGTTTTTTAATGATGATTAATTATGTGAATAGAAAACGTATTTTGGTTGGCATGACATTTTCCTCAAAACGTGTGCTATTGCAACTTAGCCGTACTTAAACGTCATTTCCTGGAGACAGGGCTGGATGTGCTCTATGAGTGGCACTCTGGCTCTGGCTGCCACTGAGTTTAGACTCAGTCCTACTAGTTATGTCATACTTCATAAAAGCTGCAGTCCATGCAGATAAAAGTCTGCGGAAGCTGCAGAAACAAACCAGGATACACTATCATGCAGAAGACGAAAGCTAACGCAGCACGAGGACGACCACGATGTGTGCAGGCTGAGGTACATTTCTGGCGTCACAGACACAGAATCTTTCCTCAGAGTTCAAAAGTGTTGCAAAACAACAGCAAACACTAATAATCTGTGCAGAAACAGTATAGCCAGTGGATATGATTTACAGTCCCTGGATTTTCTTGGCAGCTGCCAACAGCAGGTCTCTTTTTTCTGAAAGCCTCTTACATCTTTTTTTATACTTGCCAAATTGAAACAGTATTTGTTTTAATGGGAGTTCTAATTAACCAGTATGTATTCCCCCTCTTGCTCTGCGAGTGGCTGAGCTATGAATGCAGGCTATGTGCTCATCCCCTTTGATTTGTTGTCAGTGGAGCCTGCCAGCTGACACAGTGCCCGGTGAGAGGCTTAATGCCCAAGTTTTAATAATGTGGGGGACTACATGAATCTCCCCCTCTCATTGGTATTCAGGTGCAGAATGTCTTGTTAGAAGTCAGGGAGGGAGGCGGAATGAAGCCAGAGCACCAGATTGTTCCGTACATTTTCCCCTCTCCATTTTTTTTTTTTTTTTTTTTTTTTTTTTGGCAACGGCAGAGCTTGCTTCTTAAAAATAATTCATCCCGTTTTTAAAAGAAGCGTCTGCGCTAGCTAATGGAAGAGCAGCAGCACAGTTTGGAGTCTCCCCTGGCTTATCTCTCTCAGACAGTTGTGGGGAGTCGCTGGTGAGCATGGTGTCAGCGTGCGTGGTACGGTGCAGCGCCGCGCGGGCAGGCAGGCCTGGGGACACAGATCAAAGGGAGGCAGGGGTGAGAGCCGCTCTGCCTCTGATCCCGTGTACGTGTGTGAGTGTGTGTGTGTATGTATGTGTGGAGGCCCGGCCCACTCACACAGCCCAAAGGCCCTCCTCAGATACATACACACACACACACACACATCCTTGTCATTCCAAAACACACAACACTTTCATAAAACTGCAAAACAGAAAAAAAGTTCCTCACAAAACTTTGGGAACTTCTTTCATCAAAAACAGCAATAAGATCTCTGTCCACCGTAACTACTTGCCCTGTCACTGCTCCTGATCATTCTCTGAACACCATACAACATCACCGCAAAACATTCAACAGTGCATTTCCTTCACCTGGTGTCATTATTTCTAGACATTTCTCTGAGGGGTGAAACCCAAGCTCTGCCACTGAGCTCCTCTCCTCTCGCATGGCTTCAGCTCCCCAAGTCAGTGCAGTTGTTTTCTTTCCTCTCCCAGCAGGTGTCCCTGTCATGCAATAATGAGGAATTCAGCCCAAATGTCTCCCCACAAATGTAACACCGCTTCAAAGAATCACTTGAAAAGTGTCTGAAAGGCTCTTTAGTGCTTCCTATTACCAGGTTTTGTTGAAAATATACAATATTCTTGAGAGACGACTGTAAAAGCATGACCACTTCAGTTAAAGGAAAGCAAATATTTGTTTTCTAGTAAACATATGCAAAATTTGAAGCATCATGAAGGCCATTTAAAAGGTCTAGACAACAAATGAAATATTAAAAATGAAGGAAAAAGCAGCATAAGCTTAAATCTTTAGGTAAAGATAGAAAAATACTGGAATTCCTGTCCTCTGTGCCCTTGCCTTTCCTCCTTTCCAACACCTGCTGTGCCACTAAATGAAACAAGACCAACAACAAAACACACTTCTGGTTTCATACCTTTTGCCCAGCCATGCACAGCTTCACTCTCACCACCCCTAATATACTGCCTCCCTCGACCAGCCAAAACACGTTGTATATCCCCACAATGACAGCAACCAGTTTGAGTGTGCATGGCTTTTTCCACCGCCTGTAATGGGAAAATGTGTGCTGTCGGGATAGGTTATGGGATTGGGATGGACGCGAGCTCCTGTCGGGACTGCTGAACGCTGCAGGATTCCATTACAGACTTGGCACCTCGCCACCGCAGCCCATTTACTGGGAATCAGAGAATTTTTGTCAATCTTTACAGCAACAGCTAGGCCATCAATGCCAGACACTTGAAGAAATAGCTTGCACATACCAATGCACAAGCATATCTCCTGCAAACAGATGCTGTCTGTAACTTACAATATCAAATTCTCATTTCCATCTCGATAGAGAGTCTCTTTGTGTTTTTTTCTTTTTCCATTACAGGGAAAAGGAAAACAGGAGAGTAAAAACATGCTGTAAATCATGAAAAATAAACTGTAAGGTGTCGAATGCAAGTCAATAATTTTCCAAAGCCAAAACTGATTTGCCGTTTGGGTGAAATTTGTTTAAATGCAAAGACAAAACAAGGTCTGACTCTGAAATAGTAAACTCAGCCTGGGTTGCACCCACAAGGAATAATTTTTAAACCCAATTAAATAATGTCTTAATTTGTTGCACCAAACTTTTAATCTAAAGCTTAAGATGAAGAAAGGTTCAATTTAAACCTCTCTTTAAACCTCTGTTAAACTTTAAAATCCTGTTTAAAATATGATCCAGTATTAACTTTAATCTTACACTTTGCTAACTTTTTAGCTAATGTTAGCTCGCAAACAATGTAATGTTTTGTTTACTTTCTGCTAACATTGGCTAGCAAACAATATAATGTTTTTTCTTCACATTTTAGTTAATATTAGCCAGCAAATAATGTAACAGTTTTGTTGCATTTATAACATTTTTTAGCCAGCTACCAAACAATGTAATTTGTCAAATGTGGAAATATGTATTGATTGTATTGTTGTGTATCGTGTGTCTTTACCCCATATGCCAGTGCCAAAGACAAATTTCCATTTTATTTGAATTTAAGGGACAATAAAGTAATGTGAATTTTAATCTGAATCTTTTTTTTAGCCAGCAAAGAAAACAATGTAATGTTTTGTCAATGAATACAGACTTACTATTTAATTTTGTTTTAAATCAATAAATTAGGATTCGCTAAATTAAGATTAGTTTTTAATTGTGCCACAGAGCTCTGCTTGATTTTAAATTTGGATGTGCTCATTTTAAACCTAGTCTAACTCTGAGTAGAAACATTAAGATTAAATTAATCACTGTTGGTTTGTGTTTATTATTGTATGAGTTTTCTGTGTTGAGAGTTTTATGTGGATAGCTGTATGTTTGTGCAGACAGAGAATGAGGTGGGGGCTGTCCAGCCCAGCAGGCCACTGCACCACAGAGTGAACTCTGATTCTGCTGTCAGTGGGAACATTCATCTCCATGCTGAGAGACTGATAGGAATGCCACACAGCATTCTGCATGCATTCAATACATTTCAATTCTGTAGAGTGCAAACATGGTGTGACACATCAAAACATCCAACCACATGCTTATTCCCCCTCAAAAAAAAATAAAATAAAATAAAAAATATGAAATCCACAATTTAAGTTCTAAATAAATAATTTTAAAAATAAACAAAATGGATTCCAGGTGTTTTTTTAAAGACTTTAATCAAACCCACTTGATAGAGTAATTGAATAATGAAAATCCATGCTGTACAGTTGCCCAAAGGCTCCTGTCCTAATCCTCACTATGACAGGAAATGTTTAATATCCCAACACATTCTTGAATGCCTGTGAAGAGAGGCAGAGAAAGCGACAGTGCACCCCATGCCAGTATTAGAGAGAGCCATTAATGAAAAAAAAAAAAAAAGCGACTCCATGTTCCTGGTGTTTTTCTGCAGGTTTGCAGTGAGAGCATTAGCAGTTAAAGCCCCTGTGCCACGATTAACAATCAAACACGCTGTGAGCCTCCATGTTATCCTCCGTCGCTCCAGCAGGAGAGAAAATCTCTTTTTTGTCACAAAATCCTTAATTCTTTCTTCTCTGAAGAAAGAGGGTAATACCAAGAATGTTTCCAATCTGCTTTGAGAAATATTTGAAGAAAAAAAAAAAAACTCCCAATAAAACACGTGTGAACGACGGGGTAATTGTGGACAAATGCAGCATTGAAATTCATTTTCAACTCTTTACACACCATTTCAATCTTATTTTCTGCCTGTTAACCACATCTTGTTGGTGAGGGTGGGCAAGACTGGCCAGTATTGATGGGTAATTGTGTATAATTCACTCCGTACACACGATTTGCATCAATACAAATCATTTTTCATTCTGTGCTACTTAAGGCTCAACCCTTACCATAGAGTCGCATTTGAACGCTCATTAATGGAGGTGTCCAAAGAGGTTAACATGTGAAATCCAGTGCTTTTCACAAGAAGGAAGCAAACAAACCTGCACATATGGTATTTCACATTAAGATGGCACAGAGGAGAAGATATTTCTGGGCTTTCTGGGCAATTAGGAAACCCAGGATCCTAAATATCCTGAGTAATGTTCTTTTTCATCATACAAGAGGGCACAAGAGCATATGAAGTGGCCAACAGGATAAGAAAACCTCACATTGCCTCTGTCACTCTGCCTGAAAATCATGCAGTTAAAGAGATGATGAGGAAATTCACACATAGCGCTGGAGTCTTCCAGCTGCAGACAATTACGTGAAGAAGATTATGGGTCTACATTTATAAGCTTTAGCTAATTATTTCATCTGCATGTGTTCTCACTGCGCTGCGCGGGATTTAGATGTCCCAGGAAAGTCGGAAAACCGCTGTTTGGAGCAGCTTGAGTACTTGCGGTACTATCAAGATGAATTTTAATTTGTTGATGTTAATCCAATTGTTTTACAAATGTAGCAATTTAGAGTAGCTAAAATAAATCCAGGGCTTTGGAAGGCGAACATAAAAGCCCACACTGGCAGTTATTTTGCTGAACATGCTGTTTCTGAATTTTAATTTCAGTCAAATACAATTACATATGCTGAAGAGTGAGAGGAGGAGGAGGTGGAGGTGGAGAGGAAGCGGTAGACTGAGGGATGTAAACGCTACCTATATATGAGAACATTATGTATACATAATGAGATAAATTTGTTTGGACTGACCTGTGGGGAGAGCCCATTGCCGACTGGGTTCATGTGGTTGCTGGATGCTGAGGGGCTCATGAAAGTATCGGAGTAGCTGGAGAAGCTGTGGCGATTGGATGAGAGGCCGTAAGCAGAGCTGCTGTCAGCGCTCAGACCTCCCTGGTGCATGGAGGATGGAGGCAGGGGTTGGGGTCTGTGCAATGTGCTGCCCTCTGACACCAAGAACAACAAAAAACAGTGCACGGGTAAGAGAGAATCAAGGACAAAAGGACTTAAATATTCTGTGCTGAGATGTGTCAAATGGGCTAAAATTGAGGCAGAATGTGACACATGGGTGAAAGAAGTCAGGGGAAAGTTTATGCATGGATACTATCACACCATTAAAACTCCCGTGTAACAATAATTTGCGTTTGAAATGTAAAACCTAAATAAAAACTTTCCTACACTGTATTTGGAAATGTAGTTTGGTTAAACCACTTTTGATCCAGGTACAAAAAATTTAAGAACTACATAAGTCCCTGGCATTCAAAAAAAATACTGCGGTCCAAATAGTTTGGAGCCATAAGATTAGACAGATAGATTAGATAGATTACCAGTGTATTAAATAGTTTGAATGCCTATTCAATACATGATCTATGGTTGTTTCCCTCCTCCCTAAACTCGTAGCTCAGGCAGGTTGCCTGCAGGCTGCAGGGACACTGAACAGGAGTGCAAGACGAGTGCAACATTATATTTTGACAATAACAAGCGATGCTGAGTCTTACACTGTGAATTGATCAGCATGTAAATTGAAAACTCACAGCTCTGAAAATACACTCAAAGTGTAGAAGTTCAGTGTCTGATTGTCTAAGCCTGCCAAACTCCACTTATTGCCCAATTTAACCATTATAAATATCTTCTTCTAAAATATTAATGATGATTCCTTACAACTCACTCATTTGACGAACATTCAGCATTTATTTGAAACGGGAAAACAAAAACACTTATTAGTTAAATGTTCATTTCAAAGGAGGACATTGTGGCTGTGCTGTAGTTGGAGAAGCCAGTATTTCAGTTTGGCATGTTTCCTCAATCTCTGTGATATTCCATGGTCATTTTATGATTTAGCACAGTAAATATATAACATATTTCTCCTTTAAGCCCAAAGTTATGTCTGCGTTGTCAAACAGAACATAGCCATGTGTGCATTTTGTTTTCTCATTGTTGGATAATAACAGTGTGACAAGTTATTTTAAGACACTCAAAGAAAACAAGTTCCAGAAGTACAAGAATTGGTGGATATAGTATCATCTGAATGTATCCTCAGTAGAATAAGTGGGATCAGGCTTGAGATAAAGGTCTAAATAGATATTAATCTCCTCTGTGACTATAAGATCCTGGAGTATGACTCAAGATATATGTATGACATGCTTTTCCTCTGTTGTTGTTGGTTTTTTCTGGATTTATTAATTTATCTGTTTTTTTTTCTTTCTGAATTCATGTACTGAAGTTTGCCTCCATATAATATAAAAAATGCACATGTATTTCTATATCCTGGAAACAATAACATGTCTGCCATGTGTAAAGTCTTTCAAGAACTAATAGAAATTAAGACTAGAATCCTCAAAAGCCATAGAATTAAACCTCATCAGTAAGTCATAGTCATACATTAAGTGTCCTTCGTAACGAATTCTTCACTGTAGAAAAACGTCTCAGAAGTGACCTGTGCTAATGAACAAGAAAATAATTTGAGTCTTGTTTCTGTTCCACTGTGACAAAGATGTGATTGTAAACATAACGACTTGCTGTGCGGTTCTTATATTCTCCACATTCTTCATATATAATGTATAATGTTATTAAAGTGAACATAAAATATGGATGGCATACCACAAATAAATAGGAGTAATGTAATCTTTACGAAGATTGATTAAACTCAGAGAACAGAGCATGTTTCAGACAGAAATATTTAGGAGGCTGCATGCATGCAGAAGTGTTGGTCTTACCCTGCGATAGCGTGGTGCTGGGGTAGCTGGAATCTGGTAGCTGGTATGTGGGTAAAGTTGGCATCCCTGTGGGTGGGAATCCTCCAGGGAGCAGGTGATTGAAGGCTGCTAGCTGATTGGCCCCAGCCTGTTTACGCCACCGAGCTCGCCTGTTGCTAAACCACACCTGTAAAGAGGAATGCACACACAACTTGAAATCAAAGCTTCGGATTCTTGGCTTTTTTTTTTGTTCTCATTTTCAGCTGCAGATTACAAGTTGTTTTTGTATTATTTTTCATTTACTTAAAGGGATAGTTCGTATTATATGATGTGGTTGCATGAGGTCATTATTAATAGTCAGTGTATTACGCTTTTTTGTTGTTGTTGCTGTTGTTTGTTTTTGAGAGAGTTTTGGAGATATCATTCGCAGAGATGTCTGCCTTCTCTCAAATATAATGAAACTAGCATTGGTGGACACTGTTTAACAAGCCAAATATCATTCTCTCAAAACCAATCAAACTCCATATGCAACATTAGTCATTTTACCTCACAAAGTACAGGAGCTGCTGGTCTACCACTTTCATGATTGGTTAGTTTGTTTGTGTTATTGGTGACCTCAGTGAATTCTGTGTTTTAAAAGGATTAGTTCAGATTCACTGAAGTCACACACTAATACAAACAAACTAACCAATCGAGACAGTGACAGACCAGTAACTCCTGAGAGAGAGAGAGAGAGAATAATATTTGACTTGGATATGTTGAATATTTGAAAAAGCTAATGGCTTTTTTAATGGATTTTTTTAGGTGGACTTTCTTTTAAAGGAACAGTTCACCCCAAAATGGCTTGTATAATGGCGTTTCCCCATCGGAAAAGCATGTCTAATGGAAAAGTAAAGCACTGAAAGTATTCTAAATATAGCGAGCAATTGAAATGATATTGTTTTTTATTGTTTCTTAAGCGGCTAAACATTGCAAAGCTTTTGTGCTGGTGCTCCTCTCTTCTTCTCCTAACTGGTTGTGTGTCGACCGCCATCTACTGCAGATGACACACTGACAATCAATAAGTACCTCATACATCTCTATATCAAATAATCTCAACTACCCCTTTAAGCTCCATTTGTGTTTGTACTATGACTATATGACTGCAGTAGACTCTCAGTAGTTTAGACTGCTGGCTGCTGCCACCTGTGATTAATCTGCCAGTTAGCGTGAGTGGTGGTGCTGGTGGTGGTTGAGAGTCTGCTGTCCCTGTGGGAGCTGCCATAGAGGCTCAGTGGTCCGTCCCTGTTGTTCTTAAGGGCCTGAAGCTGTGATCTGTGTAAACAGGCTGCCCTAAGCCCCCTTCAGAGGGAAGAAGTCATTTAAAGGTCAGACACGGGCCACTGGCCTTCACAACACACCTCAAGTATGTTTGTGAAGTTATTAGATGATTTGAGAAAGACACAGAGATACATTAACTCACATCCTACCACTGTGCTGGTTGTTGTTTAAGCTTTAAAAGTCAGTTTAAAGAGTAAGAAAGTGTTTTAACTTTTAAGTCAAGACACTTTGGAGTTCCATGGCAGCAAAATGCTCCCAAAATGAACAGCACCAAATTCCCCTGAATGAAAAGGGGGAAAAAATAGGACTCTTTTGAAGCGCAAAGATTTACACATTTTAAAAAGGCTTCTGCTTCAACAAAACATGAATATAATCAGGCCCTTTTGAAAAGAGCCAGCAACCTGTTCCATTTAACCAAGACAAGGCCTGGGCTTCACTGTGTGCTAAGGGTTGAAGGACATTGATCTATGCCTCGCACAGGCAATTCATCAGAGTTTAATACACTGTCAGCGCAGTTCATCTACTGTTGTGTTTCAAACGGCCCAGGCTATTGTGCGAGCACATGAAAGAGGGGGACAAAAGCCCCTCCATACGCCACGGAGAACAGTGGACACAAAGAGGGGGCGTCCCTTTTAAACAGGTCTTAAAGAGGGACACTTTCAAGGGGACTTACACAGCAACATACTGCTGCTTTTCGGGGGCTGCCTCTTTTTGTACACACAAACATACATATAAACTCGTATAGGACTACAAGGGATCTCAGCCCAATGGAGATCTTAATTTGAATGTGCTTCTTTTCCCACACAGTCACTGCCTCTGCAAAGACCAGGTTATTTTTTTATGCCTATAGCTCCGTTTAGTCTTGAGAAAGAGATCTGAGCGCAACAGGCGATGACTGTGTTGGGCAAACTTCAATTATGCAACTGGAAAAACCAACAGGAAATCTTTATCTGAAGCCGGATCGCGTCTAAAGAACCCCGTTTGAATCCCTCAATCAGCTATTCCAAAACAAATGTGGTGAGTGGCTCCAGTGAAATTTCTGCTATTGGGATGTAGTGGAGCGTGGTCCGAGGTCTGAACTAAGCTCCTACTGGGCCAGACAAACAGCTGCCTGGCCCATAGGGAGGGGGCATGGGGGGCACACCCCTTTTCTTCCACACACTCCCCTTCACCCCACCCTGCAGTGCCACTTCACCTCCGACCTCATACACTCACCCCACCCCTCTTTTATGTTCACTTTAACTTCCTTCCCCCGTTGTCATCCAAGCTGAGGAAGGAGGTGTTCCATCATGGCAGACACAAAACTCTTAAACGTTGAGGTCTGCTTTTTGTTTTCCACCATTTCCCTTGTTTCTGAATTGCATTTTCACTTCCTTTTCTGCAGTCTCCCACTTCTAACTTTGCTATTTTTTTACTTGCAGCTGCTAAACTACAATGTTAGAATTTCCTTTGCAAAAAATAATTTCTCTCATAAAATATGACCCCATCGTTCATAACACTGTAGCTTGAATATAAATGTATATATCTGACATGACTTGGACTTGAGTAAGACATGATCACAAAGTTAATGACTTTAGACTCGACTTATCAAAGTCAAAGACTTGCAACTTGACTTGGACTTTAACACTAATGACTCGTGACTTCACTTGGACTTGAGCCTTTTGACTTCAAAATACTTGATACTTTAGACTAAGCCCAATGATAAGAAGTATGTTTAAAAAAAGTGTTCCACAAACCAATTTATTTCCTATTTCCTGAATCAACTAACGTTAATTCATTCTCAGCAAGTCAACACCCGGTTTTCAAACTCAGCTTGGTTTGAAGCAATCCCACAGCATCCAATCAAGTCGTAGGAGAGAACCATGAAGAACTAAAGTTACACTAATGAGCTCCAGTTGGCAAAAATAATTAATAATGTAATATTGTAATGTAATTTTGTTAGTATACAAAAACTATGCGGTGGTCAACAAAAAACAAGTTGCAGCATGCAGTTGCACAAAGAATAATTCAAGGCTCTGTTGTTCAAATGGCATTACCTTTGGTACAGAGCATATTATGACTTGTTTAGGACTTGAAAATCAATGTTCAGGACTTGAGATTTGACTCAAGAATTGAGTGCGAAGACTTACTTGTGACTTGCAAAACAATGACTTGGTCCCACCTCTGGTATGTCTGATCAAAGTCCCTTCAACTTCTAGAAAATCTCACATATAGGAAAGTCTATGAAGAGTATCCTGATAATTTATTGGAATTTTACAGCATTCTCAGGCTTTGAACAGACTTGCTTCAATGTGAATACACTAAACTCACCTAAACTACCAAACAGGCTGCAGCTCTGTTGAGTCAGTGTGCACAAAAGCAGTGTGTCCACTTTAATATATTATGGGAAAGACTGACAGACTGAGTGACTCCGTCCAACAATCAGCAGGTTCTCAGCACAGACCGGGATAAACACACACAGAAGTGGCAACGCACATGCGCACAAGTGCCCATACGCTATCACACACATGCATACGTTACGAGCACACACACACTCACTCACTCACTCTCAGCACACAGACTAACACACACAGCCTGAAGCTGAGGATTTGAGGCTGCGCTCTGGAACCTGATCACAAAGTCACCTTGGACCACAGATTCTCCTCTGCTCTCCCCAATCCGGTTTAATTCTCTGCAGTACAGAGAGCTGCAGCGCTCCTCCATGTCGCCCCTATCTACCTACAAGTGTGCCGCCGAATTCATGTGGCTCACTTCTGTTTCCTTTTCACGCACTAAAAGGTTTCTCTGGATGCGTCTGCGCGGCATCTCTGAGCGGTTATGTTGAGAAAGTTTGGGGAGGCAGGGAGGATGGAGGAGCAGTAACCCATCTTATAAGTCAAGCTGCTTGTGAGACAAAAGAAGAAGGCTTGAAGAAGACATCAGAGGAGGGTGAAGGTTGTTGAAGAACTAGAAGGGGGTCTAGTCTAGTCGCAAACCTCAAACCTTCCTTTTATTCTCAGTCATCAAGTGACTTTTACTTTTTCTAATCGCTGATCAGTGTTAATAAAACACCCTCTGCATGACATTTCCTGTACTTTATACCATGACGTTGCTGCAACATTGCTAAAACATCACAACATCTCCCAAAACTTTTGGATATGTTGAGATAATATACTGGCAACGTTTAAATAATGTGCTAGTGATGGCACTCTGAAATTTTACTTGTTAGGGTGTGTCATGTCACAACATCACATGTTGCAAAAGTTATGTTGCAACTGCGTTCTGGCAGCGACTTGGTGTTGGCAGGGACATTTCTAAACTACTGATAAAGAACACAACAAACCACCTCATAATGAACTTGTGCTGTTGACTGAAAATGCTAGACGACTGTCAAGATGTTGAGTTTGTATTATTAGCGTAATGCAGAAACTTTAACAGGGCAAGCAGAAGTGGATCAAAACGTACTAAAATGATTTGTACTAAAATATTGTAGTGACGGCCCAAATTTCCCATCATGCCTGAACCAAGTAGTCAACATTTACAGTCTAAGTTCCTAGTTCAAGTTTGGTGCCTTGCTTTATTCATCCATTCACTCAGTACAAATTATACACAGTGAAAACCTTTCTCTGTTGTCCATCAGTTTGTATTTTCATTTCCCTTTCCTCTAGTCTCCCATGTTGAAATTTGCTCGTGTTTCCAGTACATATGTAGAATTATCTGCAGCTGCTCCACCACATTTTCTTTGCAAACATAATTTTTCCAACACAGGGGTTCCAAAACATTATGAACTGCCATAACATCTTCATTTATAAACTACTGACAAAGAACATAACAAACCAGCAGGTGTTGAGTTTGTATAAACAGTGCAATGCAACTTTAACAGGTCAAACAGGAGCCGATCAAAATAAGGCTCGTTACTTGATTCTCTCATACAGAAGTTCCCAAACTTTTTCAGCTTGAGACCCAAAAAAGAAATTTGGTGTCTTCCCAGGACCCAAACTACGTACAAAAATAATAATAATAGTTTGTATTAACAGTGTAATGAAACTTAAGCAGGGCAAACAGGAGCGGATCAAAATGAGGCTTCATGCTAAAATAACTGCAGTGTCGGCCCGCAGTTTCCATCGTGCCTGGACTGAGTAGTCAAAATTTACAGTCTAAGTCCCCAGTTCAACTTTGGTGCCTTGCTTTAATCTTCCATTCACTCTCTGCGATCAAGTGGTATTTTGCATTTTCTTATCACTGATCAGTGATAATAAAATGGACTCCAAACATCGTAAACATGTGACACTGCACTGCAGTAAAAACCTCTCTCTTGTTGTCTCTCTTAAATAGGATCACTCATATTTCAGAATTCCCCGTGCAGACAATCCTCCATGAATTATTTTGTCAAAGACGAGTGGAGCACTGAATGTGTGACGCCTTTCAGGAGCCAATTTGCAACATTCGGTAGATGAATACCAAGAGCCGAGATAATGACAAAACAAAATGTGCTGCTGACTTCATATCCACAAAAACACAGAGGGGTGATGCAACCAGCCTCAACATACAAATCCTCTTCTGTCTCATACCACGCAATGCCCCCCTCCCTCCCTCCCTCCCTCCTCCTCCTCCTCTTCTCTCCTTCCCCTCTCCTTCTTTCCCCTCTCTCTTCCTCTGATTCCCTCCCTGCTTGCCTTCCAGACTGGCACTATGCTAATTAAAGTAGCTAGGAGTGTGAATTTGAGAGGAGAGTGGGATTAGCTTGATAAGTATCAGGAGTACAGAAGCACTGTACCAAAGTCATTTAAATTCTAATAATAAGAAACTGTTAGAACATTCACACTGATGCATTGCAACAATTTCTCCCCTACAATCTACACAAATCCTATTTATTCCTTTATGAAACATAAACCCATACTGGCGGGAATACAGTTGCCTGTTGGGTTTGGTTGTCACCACTCAGCTCCATTGTGATTTTCCTCTCTTGCCGCTGGTACTCAACTGATATTATAACAATCAGGAAACTGCGTATTACCTCCTGATACCTCCCTATGGGATTATATTCTCATTCGCTGTGTTGAAAACTTGTTTAAAGGCGTCAGTGTGAGTTTGAATTTGCCTGTACTGGTCTGTCACATAAAGAGCTGGGTGTCGGTACTTGATACCTTTCAGGTATCAACAGAAATAATCCAGTACCAAGTAGTATCGCAACCTCTCCAGTCAAACGATACCTGTATTACCACTATTGCCAGACGGAAAATACATATTGTTCTGTGATTTTAAAATGATCACATTTTAACAGAGACTATTGTATGTACCAAAACAAAACCTGGGAAGGGACCAGGAATGGCAAAACTCTACATATGCACCATATTACATGGAGCTTGTCTAAACAACTGTGTTTTCCTCACCCCTGTTGTGGGTTTATGGAAATGGCAAAATTATTGTACATGCTGCCTTTTTTGGAACTATTGATTGTATATTATATACAGTTGTTTACATTATGGAGAAAAGAAAATAATTATCGCACACATGGCAACAGTGTGCATTTGATCGTTTATGTCGCTAGATGTAGAAAAAAAGACTATTTGTATAGTTTTGCTCGTAGCCAATCACAGCATTCCTTCTTCAATTTAATGTAAAGTGTAATTGATCTGTGGTGTGGTGAAGTCGAACGGAGTGTATTTGATGGAGTTGACAGTTCAGTGTTCCAAGATGCCACCAAAATGTTTGAAAATATGGCTATACTACATGCCTGTGCCATCTGATAAAAATAAAAGCAGATGCTATTTGCACCTGGGTTGGAATAGACCAGTGTGGCTATTTTGTCATAGTGGTTTGAGTAGCATCATGGGAGACTATTTACACTCGCTTGACAGAGACAAACCATGATCTTTCCTTAAAACTAACCAAGTAGTTTTATTTTCTAAACCTAAACGTAACCAAATTACAACTGAAAACTGAAAATAGTATTCAAAAAAATGTGCAAATAACAGGTAGCACGGACTGTCTCTGGGTGGGACTCAAACCCCGCCATACAAAAGGCTTGTGCTTAACCCATTCATCCTCCACAGCCTCCTGTCAACAGTGAATTTGTCACTGTTTATCGCTAAAATAAGGTGGCCGGGTGTGAATAGCCAAATAGCTGCAGGGTACAAATAAACACTACAAAAAATAAATAAAAAAATATGGAAGGATTTTTTTCAGGAATGCTTCCATTCACATGCTGCTATTGAATGAATCACAGGTGTCATCACTTTAAAGATACCCGGCCCTATGCACTTAAAACTATGAAGGCCAGCACAGAGTATCCATATAGGTCTTTTACCAGTGCTCATTCCATGCATCAACAGACCAGCACAAGCCACAGATAAAGAGAGAAACTTTTTACCAAATTGATTTGCACGCTTCGTAAAAAGCAATGCTTATACCTTATTAGATTCCCCTAAGTATAATAGCTACATGCAGAATGTTTATTGGTAATGAAAGAGGATCTATGTGACAGATTTGGTAAAGTGAGCCGGAGGCGGCGTGCTGAGATGATGAGCCTCAGCCGAGACTCAGGAGTCACTCTCTTAAAAACTTCAGTCTAAATGGAGGAGAATGTAATTTGCTTCATCTGTGAGTGCTGATTTACAGCGGCCTGCAGCCCATTGCCTGAATGCACCCCCTCCCCTCCTTCAGTGCTATAACCCCACCTGGTCCACCCCTCAGAGAGTGAACGGACACAAATGATGCTCCTCTTCTCTAATAGCTCACTGAATGGCTCTGCTGCCTGCTCCTGTTAAAACTGAGGGGTTATCAGATGGAAAGTGGCAGCACACACTGCACCAGCAGAGCACAGACTGAAGGTAGACTTGGCAGTATCCCCTCCCACTGAGACAGCCTGGAACTAATTGCTGAGAGATACGGATCATATCCCACAATTTGTCAGTTGGGGTGATAAAACCATTGCAGGGCTCATGGTGGTGAAGGAGCAGCGCTGGTAGCTCTGCTGAAAGGGGCAGCAGGGCTGATAAAGATGGATGGGGAAAGGGTCTTAAAATGGCAGGCGAGGGCAGACACAAGGGAGTTAGCTCTGTTTATGAGTTTAGGTTGTGAGTCAGCGCTAAGCCAAACACTCATCACTTCCACAAGAATCGAGCAGTTTAATTTACAACACAGCTTTGGGCTGCGGCGGCTGAGCGCAGCCACGTTTGAACTTCACAAGTACGCTTCACCTCCGCATCCAACCTGAGCAAACTGCTCTCCACATTATCACCATGTTTAATGACAAACGGATAACAGTGAAGCATGACGGCAGACACAAATTCAAGTTAAAATATGAGTCTGTGGGAGCACCAACACCCGCTGCCTACAATTTCTTTCTCATGCAGCCACAAACACCGGTTAGTCTGTGAGCGACATCTGGAAGATGCGTCATTGCAGCTGTGCTGGAGAAGCTTTGCTCTCAGGCCAAAGGGTCTCCTCTCTGCTGCCCTGTGATGGGCCTTTTGGGCACCTATGTGAAAACCCAGCTGGTGGACATTTACAAACTACCCCCATGAAATGATTGAAATTATTGTTGTTTGTATCATATCTCTGGTAGAATCTGTGTGAAAACTTGAAAAAGAATGATTTAGAGAACACATTTAGAGCAATGCTACAATAAAACTGTCAGACTCATAAAAAATTAATTCCTATATAATTATCTTCTTTTGTAGACACTCACCACACTGCAGCGCATCTTTTGGCATTATTTATTTTGGCTACCAGAGCCCCTCTCTTAAATTAAGTTTGAGTTGACCTTTTGAGACTTTCAAAGCCTTTAAGAATTAGATTATGAGGAAAACAGCATTAACAAATTATAGCAATGACTCAAATTCCTCAGGTTCTCACATGACATCATTTAAGTCTATTATCTAACAGCAAAGACACAGCAGTCACTGCGTTTTCTTTCTTCTCCTGCTTTCATGCTCAGATATTTTTGTCAGGATCCATAAATACACAAGTGCTAATAAAAGAATAGATTTTGTTACTGCCCTACATGATGACTCTGAATTTAACTAGACTGGTGCATTTACTTTACCATAAGCTTTAAAAATGAAGCAACACATGTGGTTTGTACAAGTATGTGTCTGTATTAAACCATATCATTATGGTGGAACTCTGGAAATTTTATTTACCTTCTGTACATTTATTATCACATTGCGTCAGACTAGATTTCAATGAAAATTAATGATGCTTTCACTTCTTCCACCTCTTTCCCACCTTCTTACACTAAAGAAAATCCTAACATATTGCCTTATAACAGCCATGAGAAAAATTTCTCCTCCCTTGAGTGAGGCATTAAACACTCAGACATGCAGGACATCCTTGCATGTTGGGAGGTTTCAAGATGGACAAAGACATGTGTGGAATTAGTTACCCCGACTGCATGTTTGTAGTGCGATGAACAGTTAGCATGCGGTGAGGAGTTTGGGAGCTTCAGAGGGAGTGTGAACGACTGTGGTAAGAGGAGAGGGGTGCCCCAGACCCCCCCTTTTCTTTTTTTACTAGCGGCTGATTGATTAATGTTGTTGTCGGGGCATAGGGTCCCTAGAGAGGATGAGGAACCCTGTGTGATATGTGGAAGGTTTTACAAGCAGCGGCAAGCTTGAAAGTGATGGGATGAGATCCTGGCCAAAGGCCGAAATGAGAAATCCATCAGGAATGCATTCCCTTTCTCTCTTCTCCTCTTTTTTTTTCTCCCTCTCTCCGTCTTTGGAAGAACAGCTGCTGCTATAACTCTACTGTACATATCTTCCCTCAATCTTACATACAACCACTGGGCACCCGGGCTGTCAGACAGGTTCAGAGTCTGAGGTGTGAAGATGGGGAGCGTCTTTGTCTGTAACATCTCGAACATGAAGGTTAATGCTAGGCAGCAAAACTCCCTTACATGCACAGAGCAATACGGTAAAAAGGGCAACTTCCTCCTGACAGATGAGTAAAATCATCGCCGTGGGTAAAAGAGGGGCAATATTATGATGTTTTTAGAGTGAGCGCCTTCAAGCGTGAGTTCAACCAAGTGTGATGCTGTTTGCCATGGAATTACTGTATTTGCTGTTCAGGCAGCACAGATCCTTGTGAGGCCTGCAGAAGGTGAAACACAGTGTGAGTCTCTGTTTGTTAATGATTCTCAGCCCTGAGCTGCTACAGCGCATTAATGTTTGCAGGTTTGTGAGTTTTAACAGTTAACATAGATTAAATACAATTACGCGTATTTAAAGGGATAATTCGGATTATCTGATGTGGGGTTTTATGAGGTACTTTTTGATAGTCAGTGCTTTACCTACAGTAGATGCTGCTCGGTTCGTCCTCCAGTTTGGAGACTTAAAGAGTGGCGCCAGCAAGGAAACTTATAAAATAATAAACTGCTGTGAACAGGGTTGTCATCAACAAAAAATATTTTAGCCACTTAAGTGTAAGCTATATTGATATTGATAGAATAATTTTACTGCTTTATTTTGTCATCAGACAGATGGGACTGATGGGAAACCACCATTATAGAAGCCAAATGTTACTCTCTCCAATCCAATCACACTCCACTGGCGAAATCTCGCAAAACACTGGAGTTGCTGATCTGCTGCTGCCTCGATTGGTTAGTTTGTTTGTGTTATTGTGTGACTTTGTTGAATCAAAACTATTATTTTAAAACACCAAAGTCACACAATAACAAAAAATAGCTAACAGAATGAGACAGTGATTTTTTTGATTGATTTTTTTTTTAAGTGGCAAAAATACCTTTGGCTGCTGACCCCCACACAGCAACACATTGCTTAGCTTACATGCTGGTGCTCACTCATGATTGACAAGTGTTTCAAACAACCCCACTTCAAATGATCCAAACTATGCTTTTAATCTACTGGTTCACCCAAAATGTAAAAAAACAACAGATTTTATCTCTTCTAGCCATTCAGATAGTTTTGCTTTTATTTGTCCATTACAAGACATATCAGTCTCTGAGATTTCTGCCTTCACAACACTACAATGACAGAGAATTCAGGTGCTCACTTTATTAAAAAACAATATTTTAAAAGTTATTAGCAATGCATAAACAATTTCTTTATTATTTAGGATGATCAGCGAACGTCACTAAGGCTGAGTTCCAGTCATAGTTGAAATTTCGCTGCCCAAGCGTTCCAGGTGCACAACACTAAACGTAAACAAAAAACATGGCTGAATGTGACAAATTTCTTTGGCAAGTGTACACACAGCTGAACTCTCAGCAGTGCAGCCTCCTGACATGTGCGAAACTGTAACCAGCTACCTAATAACATTGGTGACATATTTTGACACCAGTTTACATGCAGAACAGGATTTTACTACATGGCAGAATGTATTGAGCTCCAACTAATGATTATTTTCATTGTTGATTTTTTTCTCGATAAATCGATCAGCTGTTTGGTCTATAAAAAGTCAGAAAATGGTGAATGTTGATCACTGTTTCCCAAAGCTCAAGATGACGTCCTCAAATGTCTTGTTTTGTTAAAGACATTCAGTTTACTGTCATAGAGGAGTAAAGAAACCAGGAAAAAAAAGAAGCTGAAATGAGAGACTTTTGACTTTTTTCTCTTAAAAATCAATAAAACCAATTAATTGATTATCAAGATAGCTGGTAATTGATTTAATAGTTGACAACTAATCAATTCATTGATTCATAAATGCAGCTCTAGTGTTGTTATTTTAATTAAATACAGACAAATATACTTTATGTTGCCTTTTACTTGAGAGTTTTCTATTTACAATATGCACTTCCATGTGTACTGTCATTGTTGTGTGACATCAGACAACTGCTTCTTCATGAAGACAGGATTGATGGATTTGTTCTGTGTTCACAAGCAGGAACTGTGTGAGTGGCGTTTCATTGCACTTTTTCTAGTAGGAGGTCGGAAAATTTCCAGTTCCGATTTGCCCTGAATGCAGCACAAGTACTGGAGACCTCAACCAAATAGATAATCCTTCGAAAAAAAGTTGTGCAGTCTTTTGGTTATTAGGATTCAGGAAAAAGATGTTGCTGTTAATCTTTTAAAATGCAAATTCCTTCATTTGTATTTTGGAGAAAGCAGATGAAATGGCATTTCAAGAGAATCTAATTTTCGTATCGTAACAGGTGGGACATGGCATTGGGATGTATTTGATTTGAATGTTGAAAGTGGACGTGTCATGCTGTTGCGAGCTACATAACTAATGAATCTTAGCTCTGTGACGCTAAAAGTTGAAGATTGATTGATGGGCAGATATCATGATGTTTTTAGTTGGAACTGGTTGGTTCTATCCTAACAGGAAGAAAACATTATTTTATTTTGATATCAGAATACATTTTTATATATATATATATTTTTGGGCGCATATTGTTAAATAGGTGCACAATATGCCTGGGGAGGTGATTTAAAAGGGTTAAAAGTAAAATTTTCCTTTTTAATAATCAGGTGGGCCAACATGCAGGCATGCTACAGCACAATGTCTCACTGGTGCTGTCACTGGTATGTCTAACCTGTACTCTCGCCTCTGTGAGTTTCGTCCTCTGAGCCAGCTCCTCTCTGGTGTAGATGTCTGGGTAATGTGTCCTTTCAAAAGCCTTCTCCAGCTCCTCCAGCTGCTCAGCGGTGAAGGTGGTGCGACTGCGTCTCTGCTTCCTCTTCAGGGGCAGATCGGGCTCTGAATCTACATCTGAACCGTCATCTGTGCGGTTACCTGAGGTGAAAAGGAAGAAGACAGAGGGCCATCTGTGTGATCATGACATGAAAACAAGTTAAGGAGCATTTTGTGTGAATTAACTGTGGGGTGATTGCAGAAAATAGCATCAAAATGTGAGCTGAAACTGATCAAGAAGGAGCCCTAACAGCATTATCTGCATTCTGGAGCCTCTTTTGTTGCCCGAGAGAGCGGGACTGGCAACACAGAGGCTTCAAATGACAGCCTCTCCTCTCTCAATATACAACTGGGAGAATATTATCTTAATCTGTGGATATTTATTTAATATAGAGGAGGCCCTGATACACAATCCTGCCTCTGCGAGGGGCCCCACAGGCTGTGAAGGCAGAGGGCTGAGGGGGAGCGGGGGTGTTGGTGGGTAGAGGGGTTAATCTGCACAGGCCACCTTGCTGCTCCTCACCCTGCTTTTCTCTCTCATTGGCCCAGGGCACACTGCTCATACACAGCACAGCCAAAGTGTATAAAATAGAACACAATATCACACCAAAACCATTCAGTCCCATGTGTTTCCATCTGCTGTCATTAAATGAATTAGAACATATTTTACATTACTTTTTAGGCATTCAACTAAGCTGAATTTTTGCTCGAGGAATATAGATACAGCACAAAGCTGTACAATCCGGGCCGACAGGGAAATTTTTGACAGCAAATACGCATTACCATTGCACATTACCATTATAACTGAATTTAGAAAATTGCATCATTTTCACCTCCTCTGCATGTCTATTCAAACTACATGGCCCTTTTCATTTCATGTCATAAAATTCATATTTTCATAATTTCCTCATTGAGACATTGACAAGGCGGCGTGATGTGCCAGTGTTGCTCCAGGCCTAGTTGGATTGCATCATGCTCAGTCCAGAAAGTGTGGGAGAGGGAAAATAAAGGAAGATATTGAAGGAGAGGGTGTATGAAGAAGAGATTTCGGCTTCTGACAGAGGCCCCTTTGCTATTCAGCTCAAACGAAAACTATAATGCTCACCTGAATGTGACTTCCTGCCGTCTAATTCATTGTTTTACAGCCACGATCTCCGTTTAGAGCTCACTCCACAGTCAAATCTTTCGACATAAGTGGACAAAAGAATACTCAAACCTAGCCTCCAAATAACAACTGTGAGAACAAAAGAGCAACAGAGCTGGCGGAGTCTCAAGGCCAGCTCCAGAGTTTAATTAAACAAGGAATTATGGGATTATATGGAGACTATCATTACAGGCCACTCTATGAGTCTTCTACGAACATTTTTTGTCCCCCTGAGCTCATGCTCAATGATTCTCTGCGGATTACATGTGGCCGCAGGACATGAGGCCGCATTCATTAAATCAATTCTTCAGTCTTATCCTTTTTAATAAAGATTGATTCTTGAAGCACAGACTCACTCCGCGCTGCAGAACACCCTTGAACATACAAAGTTGAATATGTACATACACCACATATCCCTTTGTTGGTTTTCATGAGGATGCGTATATCCATTTGCCCGGTAACTCGCCATGACGACACTTGAGACCGGCCCGGCAGTCTTGCAAGATCACTTTCCAAAGTCACCTCTGTGTCCTACGGGGAGACGTGGGGTCCAGAGTAGACACACATACTCGAGGGGCTCTGAGAAAGGCACCAGTCTTCTCTTCCTCCTCAAATTATTTTCGGAGGCACTTTAATTTACAGTACACTAATAAGACATAACAAGCCGTAGTTTTTATCAAATTAGACAAACGCTAGAAATATGTTCTTAAGTAGACCCTTATTAGACTTTATTAGAGGCTGAATAGGGACACAACTGTAAATTAAAGTGTATTATTTCTCACTGTTAGACTTTGTTAGAGGGTAATTTTGGGATTTTACAACAGAACTGTACTGTAAACTAAAGTGAAATCACATATCTGCTACTTCCCTATTAAAAAACAATATGTGAACCAGATCTACCGAGTCAAATTATGGAGGTAGAGGAATGTTTTGTCTCTGGGTGATGGCTGGAAACAATATACTTTAGTTTACAGTACAGTTCTGTTGTAATGTATTCAAAAATACAGTCTAAGAAATTCTAATAAGGGTCTAAGAGTGGGAAATAAAACACTCACAACAGAACACAGTACAACAGAACTGTACTATGAACTACAGTATTGTTTCCCGCTGTTACAACCAGACTTTCAAGGTAATTTGAGAAATATTACAACAGAACTGACTAATCTAAGTAAAGTGAAATCACATATCTGCTACTTTCCCTTTTAAAACTGATATGTGAACCAGAACTACCAACTAAAATCGTGTTTTTGTCTGTGGGTGACAGTGGGGTATAATACACTTTAGTTTACAGTTCTGTTGTAATGTTTCCCTAATTAGCCTCTAATAAAGTCTGATAAGGGTCTAATAAAGCATCTATGCATCTAAATAAGAAAATATTATTTCTAGTTTTTGCCTAATTTGATATAAAGTATGGCTTGTTAGGTCTTATTAGTGTTTTGTAAAATAATGTTCGACCTTATTTTCTTTTCCTTCTCTTTGTTTGAGGCGCTTTCACAGAAGTTATTTTGCAAGTAAACCAATGTGGCAATCTGTGTCACATTTAGCATGCTAAGGGGCTAATGACTGATAAAGCTCAAGAGACAATAGCTCGTACTGCTGCTCTACTTTAAGCCCTGCAGAGCCAACACATCTGCTCTTGTACATGAACCAGAAGCACAAGGTCAACAGCCCTGCCTGTAATGAGTAAGGCAAAATGGAAAATGGCACACGCAGCATGGGGCCAACTGGGATTGGGGTTGGACGTAAAACTCATCTATATGCTGACTACATTTGGCTGACAGAAAATATATCGAAACACATGCCTGCTCTCCATATTGATGTCAGAAACTGCAATACAGTAGGGTTGGAATAGTCTGTCCAATGAGGAGATGACTTAAAAATTGGCCTGAATACATGTCAATACAAACAAGCATGTATAAAGACAGAAAGCATCCATTTTTCAGTCTGTTTCCTGGACAAAAAGGCCATTAAAATCTAAATTTCATGTCTCCTTTTCCCCTCACACATGTGCCAATGTTAAGACATAATAAGACTCAGCGAACAAAATCCCTGCAGGCCTGTCGAGGTCAATTCCTTAATGGCCCGCTCGGCACAAAAAGGTACATTCTGATTAGACGTTTGTATAATATGACTGTGGTAATGCCATTCACAGGTTCATGGGATATTGATAAACCACTCATGCCTTGTCTCATTACTTATCGTCCAATTAGAATCTAATTATGTGCCATCCAGTGGGCACGATTACTGCTGTGTACTCTCCTCCAGGGGCCCTCTGAGGTTTTTCCCCCTGATATTGATTTAAAATTGAGCCCATTATAAATAGGAATTAATCAGGTTTACTCACTGCTTTGTCTTGGTAAGTGCTTGATTAAGATTAAAAATAACACTGGGTTGGAGTGGTTTGAGTAAAAGATATCTTAACCTAAACTGTAATGAATGTCATGACTTACGAAAGAGATGGTTTCAATGCAGCAAATATTTCAAAGATTTACTTGAAGAGGATCAATCTATAAGCTATAACACAACTATTCTTCATATAATACACCTTTTTCACAGTAGCCATTTTGACATGAAATGGTAAACACAGGTGTTGCCAGTGATACTAATTAAGCTTCCATTACATTCAGGTCAAGCAGATTGCGGGTGCTGCTATTATGCATGTTCACTGGAAAGGCTTTGCTACACTAAATGAAACAGGATCTTAATTAGTATCGTTGGTACCACCTGTTTTTTCTCTGCTACTTAATATCAATATGGCTGCCAAGACAAAGGTCTATTGATAAAATGAAAAAAGGTGATCACTTTGAGAAGGCAAAAGCAGAGGGTAATGCTATGCTCATGTCATACGGGATGAATAGTAGAGATGAGAAGGATTCCCCCCGGTAATGACTTGCTTTAACAGACTTTAGTTGATACGAGATGTCCATATTTGTTTGGTTTTCAAGTACTTCTGCGTTATTTAGAACCAAGTCAGGTAATTTGCAGGTTTCAGATAAATCTGAGTCATAGTTACGACTTGGAAGTTGACGCAAATACTAGTTCATCTCTGCTTCAGAGATGAGAATTGTGTCCCAAATCCAGACTACAAACTAACTGTACATAAACTACATACTAATCTTTACTGTATACTGTTTTGTCATTCACAATCAGCTTGAATTTTTTCCGGCTATGTGCAGTAATAGTTTATATATTGTTACTTTGCTGAAAAGAGTAATAGTTTACATATTCTCTTACACTACCGTACACTTTACACTGTCTTTGCACTACTGTGTTACCGTTTACTGTTACATTGTCTTTGTCTTACTGACCTGTCAATAATGTCATTACATACTTTTTTATAATGTGTATTTATGCCTTGCACTGTCTGCTGTTTAACCTGTTTAACTGCTGCATCATGGGCTCCTTGGAAACTATATATCATCCCATATGTACTTGTATATGGATGGGTTGGGAATAAAGAGAGTCTGAGATTGAGTCTGAGTCTTCTGTCTCCTCAATCTGGACTGCATTGTGGGAGACTACATCAACAGCAAACTTGGAAAGTGAGATAAATAAGTGTGTAAACTGACTGTTTTCCGTATATTTTAGTTCGGCATAAACAAAGTTAGGTTGCACAGGGGTGAGCACTAACAATTAATATATTTACACTGATTAAACATTGGTTAACCCTGCTTTAATTCATGTGGTTGATTCCATACTAGAAATAATCCCTGAAGACGTGGAGAACCACCAAATTATTTCACCCTGGTGTGACTTTGCTTTAATTCTGAGCAGACCTCTAGATAAAACAGAGTTCTTCTTGCTCTTGAAGGACTTGTGCTGCTAGTTAATAGTTTTAAGGTCACTCTGAGGTTTAAAGCCTCCTCTCTCCCCTGATGCTCCTCTGCTGACCCCAACACAGACAGACTCCTCAGACCGCAGGCAGATGGGATCCTCATCATCACCCTGTTTCCTCAAAAATCCCTCCCCTCCTCATATCGACCCCCCCTCCTCTTCCCTACTCCTCCCTCTCTTCTTCTCCCTCCAACGTCTCGGACTCCTTCAGTCCTCCACCTTTACCCCCGAGACGCTGAGGTAATGCTGATTAAACAGACAGCTGTCCACTCAATAACGACAATTAACCAAGTGATCTGTGAGGTTACAGATTTATGACACATAAAAACTACAATAAACTTCAGGTCAGCCTTCAGGTTGTTGAAAATGCTGGTTAAATATGTGCAACTGATTTGTTGAGGTGGGTCTGAGAGACAAACAAGTCACTATGATGCTGAGTAAGTGTTGACAATAAAAGATTATAATCAATACTTTGAGCAAAAATCAATTAAATTCTCAAAAAAAAAAAAAAAGCATAAAATTACATTTTTAATCCGTCTTCAAGACCACATCCTTGTATGATTCCTCCCCCACCCCACAAAAAGGTGAATCAACATTTGGTAAAAGTGGATAAATAAAATACAAATGGGTACTTCGATCAAAAGGTGCGCCAATAATGGGGAAAAAACAACTAAATCCACCATGAGTACAAACAAACTAACAAAAAATAAACACAACAACAGTACTGATATATTTTTGCAAATGTAACTGATTAAATTAAAAGATTTCACTCTCTTTTTGCACAAATCAATGGCAACAATAATCAGAAACTGGTGATTTCTCTATTAGACTCAGTTAAATTCTCAAAAAAAAGCATAAAATTGCGTTTAATCTGTCTTTAAGATTTCCGCCTAGTATGAATAACACCAAAGAAGGTGAAAAGGTAAATAAGCTTCATTCTAAAAATGGATAAACTAAAAAGATAGTAAATATCTGTACTTTGATGCAGATGTCTGTTAATAAAGGGAAAAATCCACCATGAAAACAAACAAAATAACAAAAATGAAACACGGCAGCAGTTACAGCAGACATGTTTTTTTTGCAAATGTATGGGTGAAAAAAAAAAGAAATTACTCATTTTGGGGGCAAATAAAACGTAATAAAATAACAGAAAATAACTATTTATGTATTAGAAACATTAATAAAAACATCACTGTGCAGGCGTCAGGTGTATTTATCCCTCCTATCTCACCTGTGAGCAGCATTAGCCTAAAGTTAAGTAGTGCTCATCCTCGTCAGACTGTCTCTGATATCATAACCCATGGCCTCAATATCAGCCATACCTTTGCAAACTATCCAAGACAGAGGGACAAAAACAGACAGGGCTTTGGCAGTGCAGCATTAGCTCATAATGGCTCATTTTGAAAAGCATATTAGTTCCAGCATAATTACAATCAGGCCTCACGCTCTGTGTTTTGCAGGCATTCACAGGACCAGCCTCTGAGCACCGAGTCACACCAGTTGACTGTGACTGACAGCAGATTTAGTTTAAAATGCTGTTTTTTCCTCCCTCTTTTTTTCCCACAGGACAAAAATAACACCGCGTCTTTTCTCCCTATTTATGTTGACTTGTTTATTTTGTGCCTACCTTTTGTCGTAGTTGATACTGCAATTATACTTTTTGTCAGTCAGAGGGGGTGAATATCAAAAGGCCTAATTATGCAAACAGGCCTATGATAAGAGGCATCTGCCTGAGATGGGATCTGCTATCTCTGACATGCATCTGTCTCTGCGCTGTCTTTGGGGCTCCAGGCCTGCATATAAACAGCCCTGCCTGTCCCCAGGACTGCATACGATTCAACACCAACACTGGAGTGGAGGGATGTTTCGGGGGCGGGGGGGATCGTGCAAGCAACATCAAATAACTAACAACTTCCCAATTTGCATTTTTCTGAGAATGGTGCGGCATCTCTGTTTAATGCACTTGCCTGTTCATCCCAAAGGGGTTGCCAAGTTAAAGGAGGCATGTGATTCAAGGCATTTACCGAAGGATGTATCTGAGATAGGAACCTTATGTGAATACAAGATAGACGACAGTGATAACCAGAGTGCTTTAAAGACAAAATTCTCTATGAATAATCTTTTCCTGTAGTTATCTACCCTGCGAGTGAAAAACAAAACTATAAAAGTGAGCACAGCCTCAGCATTTATTCACATATATTAGATTAAAATATGCAGCTCAACCCACCAAACAATTTGTTAAAAAAAAAAAAAAAAAGGCATATGTGGCGAAATCAAGTTAACTGTTTACTTGGTTTGGTAACATGCCAAAATGCATCATCAATTTCTCCTGGTTGTCAGTGACCTTCTCTGGGCCATAATTTGACATTTAGCTGAAATTGAATCTGGATGAGATGTGTAACTATACATCAGGATATTAAAACTCAACCGTCTATCTGAAATAAAATCATTCTCAGTTCACCTTTATGGACAGATGTCATTGGTTTCAGCTTTGTCTCATGCCTATCATGTCAATTACCAGTTTATAGCAGGTGGCTGAGGGCCAAGGGCGCTTGTTCCAAAATCTATTTCAAGTGAGGAAGCAGAGGTGAACAAGAGCTCTAAAAATTGCAGGTAACTTGTACAATTGCACACTTGTTTGGTACTTTTTGCCATAAGAGGTTAAAAGTTGTTAAAAGCATAATATGCAACATTTTCCTGAAAAACAATGATAGAGTCATATAAACATAATCCCTCTCAATCATCACTTATGACTCTCTGGAAGTATGTGATGGTGGCTGCACCTGCACAGACCCTGCCTCTGCCTGTATTTCCTTATTTTCTCATTATTTTGTCCTACTCAGGATGCTTCACCAACCCAAACGTCAGTATTTGATATCATAGGAATGAGATTCAACAATAAACTCTTTCTGGTGCATTTGCGAACCTTTAAAAACTTCAAACAAACTAAACAACTACCTGATGAAAATAGAAAAAGCCCACCTTGCTTTTGCTACCAAACACACCACCTCTCAGTGTCGGTGTCAGGAGTTTTAGCCTCTTTTGCATCAACATTCCTCAGGAAAAATTCCAATACTTTTCTTCCCTTGTCTCTCGGACAGAATCACATTCTTTAGAAAAGGAGTAGGGGGCTTGAAAAAGAGCAGAAAAAGGCAAAGGGAGGAAGAAAGATGGGAGGCTCTATAATCTTTGGCTCTCACAACAAACAATTAGCCCCCTTTTCTCTGTTTGAGGTGGGGAGAAAGTGGGAGAGAAGAAGGAGGGAGGTGGGTGGGGGGGCACAAGAGAAAGCAGAGGAGACAGGGAGGGAGAAGCAGCGAGAGCGATGCTCTTTTATGGCTCTTGTCATATGGATGAAGGCGCGGCGCGTCCATGAGAGCGCACGCTCACCTTCAACAACAGGGCGTCCACTGGGCCTCCCGGCCTTTTCAGCCCGGAGAGACGAGCTCCTCAGGGGGCCATTAGAGCATGAATAGGGGCCTGACAGCCCTGTGCAGCTCCGCAGGGCATCCATAAACGCTGACATATTGACTCCCCATGCCTCTGCGCTGCCTGAGTGTGAAAGCGTGAAGGGCTTGAGGGGTGGGATTCTTTTTCTTCAATACACTAAACTGACTAAAACTAGGATATTAGCCACAATATTTATGTTTGTTTTTAACACTAAGATATAATTTGTTTCCGCGTGAGGCAAAAATGGTTGTTCTCTAAAGTTTTTTTGTTGTTAATGTATAAATTCTTGAAAAAATGTTTAGGTAGGAACACTTCCTGGATTCAACATGAGTTTGTTTGAGGTCCCCTTTGGATAGGGATACATACGCAAAAATAGCAAAAAAAACTCCAAGGCTCTCTCTATTAAACAATTTAAATGCCTCTAGCATGACCATGACGTGACAATAAAGGCATTTTAATTGTTTTAAAAGACAGTGTCTTAGAGTTTTTCATGATTTTTATATAAATTAAATTTACCCTGACCCTAACCTTTGAAATACTTTTTTGGTATAGACAAAAAAAAATGCCCTTCTATCACTGCAAATATTGTTAGAAGTGCATTTCATCGTGTGAAGTCCTCTCTAGCATGACCCTGTCATGACAAGATAGACATTTTAATTGTTTTGAAATAAAATGCCTTGGAGTTTTTCGAGATTTTTATATAAATTAAATTAATCCTAATGCTAACCCTAAACCTAAACCTAGCCGTAACCCTAACCCTTTGAAAGACTTTTTTTGGTGTAGTTATCAGGGAAAATGCACTTAACATTGCAAATATGTTCATCTTCATCATTCACACAATGTGAAATCCTGCATCTCGTGATCATATATGAATTGATTTAATAGATTATCATTTACTTTCCTACTGTGGATATTTTAACAAGAAAAAAAGCCAGAATAAAGGGTCTATCAGAGCCACATGGACCCATAAAGACTTAAGAGCACACAAAATGTGTGAACTTTGTAAGGATGACAGTTGCCACCGAGCTCTGCACCAGGTTTCCTCCTCTGTCGAGCAGAATGTCACTGCCTGAGCTCAAGTCTCTGCTAATTGAGGTCACAGCGAAAGTAATGAAATTAACAGAGAGCACAAGAAAGTAAAAAGGAGCCCATGGGGGTCTCTCTGCCAAATGGCACTGGAGCCAGAGCCTTGGTCCCCCAGCAAAAAGCTCTAAAAAACCTACGCAGGAAATCAAACAGTAACGTCTCAGGGCTATGAGCCGAGGTCTCCTGGAGGAACAAATCATTTTCTCAACAAAGCCAAAGAGAGATTACTGGGAACAGTATAGGAATGCACAGCGGACATTTTTATGTGCCCAAGGGAAGTTTCCTAATTTTCTGGACAAGGCATGGGCAGCAAATATTGTGGAAAAGTTTGTGCGATATAGAGGACACAAGGAGGGAAAGAAGAGTTGTCGAGAATGATGGAAACTTTAATGAAAGCTCAGGACTTATGTCAATGAATCTCAAAAAACTATGCAAATATGTAATTAATTGGCCAAAAAGCTTTACAGTACATTTACTTCACTGTTTTGAAAGCTATAATGGTGTGCTGGCTGCTAATTTATGTTTGAATACTGCCTCTCTACATCAAAACACTGTGTTGTCTCTATAATTGTAAAATATAGAAACAGTATAAATCAAAATGTGTGAATACGAGCTTCCTGTACTCAACTTGAGTTTGTTTAAGGTACTCTTTGGATCAGGATACATGTGTACACAAAAATCACAAAGAACATCAAGGCACTCCCTTTTAAAAAATTTAAAGCCATGAAGGCATTTTAAAGTTAATGCATGTTTTTTTGTGTATAAAAACATTATGGTTTGTTTTAAAACCTTTGAAAAATGGCTCCATACTCTTCATATACAATGTGAAATCATTAAATATCATTTCAAAAATACTATTATACTCCTCTGTATTATGCTGCACTAAATAAACAAAACTGTTTTCCTTTGTATTCAACAATTTAATGAATATTTCCTGTGAAGAGCTTTTTCTGGGCACAGTAAAAGCATCACAGTGCTTGGCATTAATTTCTGAGATCCGTCCATATTGAAGGGGTTGTAATGTGGCACAGTAGCAAAGCTTTTTACACTGAGACTACATATTCCCCAAGGAGAGAATGACTGACGATGCAGAAATAAGCCCATTAGTTGAAAATGGGGGACAACATTTGAAGTTGTTATTTTGTCGGCAAGGACAGGAGCTCCACCCCACTGTTTGGACAACCGCTTACACATTTTAACTTGGTGGGGGAAAAAACACATTTCTGATTTGTAACACTTAGGGAACATGTTTATTGTCTTTGTGGTCGTGAAAAAAGGAAAACACACGCACAATTAAAACAAATGAATATTTCAGTGGTGAAGCAGATCAAGAGCATAAAATGTGAAATGTTCTGGCCCTAAGTAGCATAGTCTAATGGCGATTTTTAAACTAGCAGACCATGGTCAATGTTTCTCATTCATCACTGAGGGAGAGCACGGGCGCACTGTGCTAAACGTAATTACTGTTGCACATTATGTGGGCTATTCCTGTATTGTAATAAAATTAGCCAGAAATGCTTTTTGTCTTTTCTAATGCAGCTCCATGGTAACCAGTGGACGGTCGTAATGCAACACACTGTCCCGATCTGTGCCAGCTGTCAGAGTTTGACAACCTTAGGTGGCAAGGCGAATTGGAGGAAACTACATTTCTTTCAATAAATTATGTGGCTCTGACCTGCTCATCCATTGCACAATTTAACATGGACATAATAATGTTCTGATGTACTGTATACTCATTTTTGTGTCGTTCAGCTTTATTTTTTGGCATGAATAACAATGGTTTAATCACCAAGACAAAGGTCCCGGTTATTATTACACTGTCCATCTTAAAGATTACCTCAGACAGGCAAAAAATTCAATTGCCTGTATAGTTTATTCTATATTCCTCAAGCAGCAGAGGAAAACGTTGGAAGCAGGCTTTAACATAAAATTGAAAAACGGATTGTTGTAATGGCAGAGAATCAGACTAAATTGTTTCCTTCAATAATCAATCAATCATAATACTTAATATTTGAAGGGAAACACATGCAAAACCATGTAAATTGTGAGCCTAAAAACGTTGGTGTCAGGGCTGCCTTAAAATTTTAAGTTGACTGAATCTGAGGAGACAAATTGAAACAAATCAACTTTTCTAGTCAAGTTAACTTGAGATTAATTAAGTTTAAGAAAACATGCTCAATAAGCTCAAGATATTAAGTAGAATCAACAAATATTCAGTCACACTGATGAACATTACAAATAAGTTTGTTTTCCTTTTATATTCAACTAATTATTTCAAAAGATTTCAGGTTAGAAGAACTTGTGCCTATAAGTTAAGCATAATTAACTTGAATAAATATATTTTGTATATTTATGTTGAATTAATGTGAATAGATTAGTTGATCCACTTTTTTTTTTTACAGTGTTACAGGATATTTGTGGAATACTGACAAAAGCAGTTTGTAAAATCAGTCTTCACAGGGTTTAAAAAGCAGGAAAAAAGACAGTGTTGAAGATGGTTTTGATTTCTCTGCTCTGAAATATTTGGCTGAAAATCGAAGAGGCAACCGCACGCCAATACTTGTCTCCAGCAGACTGATAAGGCCTTACACAAATATACTGAAGAATTACTGGTGGACCTTTCACAAATTAACCGGCCTTTGTCATTATTTGACATTATCTGTCAGCTGGCAACAACATTTATGTTGTTTGGTAGATAACTTATTAGGCAAAATGACTATGATTTGTGGAATTACATGGTTAATTAAATACTGCTTAAAGCTGAAATTGCTCTGTAAACTGTCTGTCCCCTTTGGCAATTCACCTAGTGGAAACAAAAACAAAAAGAACATGAGATTTTACAGTCTTTAGGAGAAATATACAGTCTGATCATCAGTCTATGTTAGCGGTTTATTCTCTGTCTTAAAGTCATGAATGCTTTTATTGCTTGTTGACATTGTTATTGGCTCTCTCTGACAACAGGCAACATTGTCTGTAGAGGTCATGAGGTCAGTTAATTATGCTTGTTTATTGCAGCAAAATGTGTGCAGACGACTTGCGCCAGGAGGTTTGTTTTAGCTGATGTTACCTGAATTGAACTGGTGTCTTTTTCGTTTTTTTTCTTTCTGTGGGCCAGGAGAGATGCCAAGAGGACATCTCAAAGCAATTAAATGAGATTCCTGTCTGATAACTATAGTTTTTTTCCATTAAAACCTTTAAAAACTAATCTCCCCCGCTGAGAACACTTGTCTCTCCTCGTGGCATGGCCAGGAATCAGCAGTGAGAGATAAATAAATGGCCTTCTTTAAAAACATTGGCCCTCTTGTCAAGACACATATCCACTCGAGAGCAGCAACAGTCCACATGTCAACTCATTCCCTTCCCATTTCCTCTGCTCTCTTTGCTAAGACACTCCTGTCTAATGAAGTAGAGGGGCTGCAATCCCAGCGGGCCGAGCGGCAGAGCTCCTGTCATTCCCTGAGTGTTGTTTTCCCTCCGGACAGCCCAGCCGAGTCCACTATCGAAGGTAATACTCACCAATCAGGATTCATTACAACACCAATCTATGAATGAACTGCCCACTGCGAGCGAAGCTAAACACACAACTGCCCGGGAGAAGAAATAGGCCTCCCAGGGACCCCCCTCCAAACTAAATTGGATTGCCAATACGGCCCACAGACGTTTGAGAAGTCGAGAAAAACAATGGAGCAGAAAATAAATACTCCAAAGCCACAATGATGACTCCACTTGGTAAACTAACACAGTATTGATCGTCTTCTCTTTTTTTTTGTTTGTTTAGAAAAGCCTCATCCCTGCTAATAGCTGTCTCAGAGTGTAATCTCTCCCTTGTCCTCCCCCTCCTCTCCTCCCCCTCCACATTCCCTATTATGTGGCTCCTTTCAGCGCGCCTCAAATAGTTTAGGTTCAGTGTCGCACTGGGGTACGGGGCATGGGACTGGGGACCAATTGTTTGCTAATGTTGACACCTGCCAGAGCAGGCTTGGCCTATTTGGGGCCCGCCAAGCTGCAAACTGGATGCTCCCCCTCTTTAGCGAGATTAAGTGTGGGTTGCTGGGGTCACAAATCACTGGACTCCCTCTGATGTTGTGAGGCACAGAGCCAGAGACGGAGAGGACTAAAAGAGAAAGCTGGAGAGGGAGGGACAGAGGAGGGAAGAGGGATAAAGAGTGACAGTCTATTGTTTACTGAAAAGGAGGGGAATAATGTATCTTCTTGAGTGTGCGTATAGCCAGTGTGCCCCATTCAAAAAAATATATCAACAGTGAAGCCACGTCGCCAAAGCGCACACAACAGCTTTTTCCTGCCTTGCTTTCTGTCTCCTTTTGGGTGCATAAATGATCAGGAATATTTGAAAAGCTTTTTGTTTGAAATTTAACAGGAAAGACCAATTGTCACACCCTGCACATAACAGCTTGTGCAATTTCCACACCCAAAATATAGCATTAGTATTAGGAGAAAAATAGGATGCAAGGTATTAAACCATCTGCTTTTATGATGATTCATAGGACAGACTTTCTGCGCACATAAAATGGCCTAAGTTCCTTGAGAATAAATGAACATGACCATATAGCGTACGCCATCGTTTCTGCAAAGAAAACTCCAAGAAAGTGTTCGTTTACCCAAACATAAATCTCCTTTTAAGTTTGTTTAAGCACACATATAGACTAAAGCCCAAGGGAAAACCAGCGTGGCCATGACAGACAGTGCCCAGCTCCTCCTCCTCCTCCCCCTTCCTCCTTTGCAGATGTACATTAATGCAAAAAAAGAAGAGGCAGAGATCTGAGCTGCAGCAGAAGCACCCTCTCTCCCTTTAAAAACTGCTGCTGTCCAGCCTGATCGTGTCAGTTTGAAGGCCCCTATTCAAAAGTATTCATGCATCTGCCTTTGAGGCACAATAGCAGCTAGTTTATAAACTGTCTGCCCAGGCACCCAAAGGCTTTAGTTCTTATTGTTTTCGGCCCCTTAATAAACTTTTTGGAGGAGTTCATCAACTTGCCTGAATAGCCTTATGCAGCAAAGTCTCAAGACAGAAAATAACAGAAGGGCCTTTTCTCCTCCCTCTTCTTTCTCTCGTCCTTTTCTAGTGGCTGTTCGTCTAACAATGGTGAGAGTAGGCTGTCAGACATCACAGGGCTTTTTTGTACCAATACAAGAAAAAAAGTATTCAATAAAAAGAGAATGCAGACCCTTAAAATGGGAAGACAATTGTATTTTTGCATGTGCACACATAAGGTATAGGCTAAGTCAAGCAGCACAGTAAGTTAAAAAAGTTGTTTACAAAATTAAAATGTATAAAAACTGAGTATTTGTAAGGCAACAAACACACAAATGACAACAAAAATGACATTAATATTTTGCAGAAATTGTAGATCAAAAAATTGTATTTAAATTTTAAATACCTATGTTTGAATTTCTAAATTAAAATACTGTTGAAACTGAGCAAAATTATGTTTTAAAAAAATTAGTTTTCCAATGCCTGACACCTGTTAGACAGGCAGCACAGAAATGATGGGATGCAATAAAATGTAATTTTGGCTGTAAGCCATTAATCCACTGTTATACCTTTAAACTCTGTGTAAAAAAAAATTAGCCAAACTTAAAAGTCTTTAATAGATGTCTGCTGTAATTAATTTCATACCTAATTAAAACAAGGCTATACAGTCCATGCAGGCCGTCCTGTTTAGCCCGCTGGATGGCCGTAATTGAAGTAATAGCGGAAAAAAAGGCCTGCTTAGAAAATAAAAGCCCACAGCGGTCCAATTCAACAACTTCACCCATCCAACCACGCTGCTCATCCCCCCCCCCTCCACCACCTCCACCATCTGACCCAAAAAGGCCTTATTGGCTGCCCCGGACCAACCACCTACTGTTTCCCACCGATGCACTCGGTGCGTTTTAACACCCTAATTAGATGTGACAAGTTCAACGAGCTGGTTTCAGAGGAGGAAAAGCTGGTCAGGTTATGATTTCCGAGTCAGACTCACAGGGGAATCTGTGGACAGCTGATTCCTGTCAGCCTCATTCATCTTCTTCCAGCCAATTAAACATCACTGCTAACAAAGCAGCGGCAATTTAGGGAATACATTAAACGCTAAAGTGGAAATGTAAATGTTTTGGGCGATGTTCAGCAGGCCGGTAACATAATAATAATAATAATAATAATAATAATAATAATAATAATAATAATAATAATAATAATAATAGCAAGTGTGCATAAATATGACAAAAATTTCATAAAATACAAAAAAAACTACTCTTGATTGGATAGCCTTCCGTTCATGCGTGTATATCTGATGTTAAAGTTGGGGTTGTTGATGACATTTGCCACAAAAACAATAGGATATTATGTATAATAATGGGGTAATATCTTAAATAAAAGGCTAATACACTGAAGCAAAAATTCCCGCAATATTAACTGCCAAAACTAAAACCATCTGGCAAAATATCAACTAAAAACACCACAAAATCACCCCCCAAATTACCACGTACAGCACGAAATCAATTGCATTAGCCTGATAGACGGGATAATCTGCAGTGTATGCGTGTATATAGTGTACTAAGTGATGTTAAAGTTAGAGTTATTGATGACATTTGCCAGAAAAATAAAAGGGTAATGTATAAAATAGGGTAGCAGACTGAAGCAAAAATTCCCAGAATATTACCTGTTAAAACTAAACATATTATCCACCCTGTTTTAACAAAAACACCACAAAAATCACTCTCCAAGTGATCTTATGTAACATGAATTTAATTGATCTGTTCAAAAGCCTAGACTATTGTATGCGTGTATATAGTCTACTATATTTGATGTTCTGCAGTGTGCCTCTGTAAAGTGTACAATATCTGGTAAAGTTGTAGTTATTAATGGCATTTGCCAACGAAATAATAGGGCAGTATCTATATAAAACGGTAATAGAGGAGCAAAAATTCCCACAATAAAATATTTGCCGAAGTATCAACCCAATTTCAACACACCACAAAATTACCCTCTAAATTACCACGAAATTAATTGACCTAAAGAAACATTATGAAGTCAAAATAAACTGACATTTTGAAACTGCATTAGCTATTTAAGACAACCCCAAACCACCCACAGCTTTGAGATGAATTACACCAAGAACAAATCAAACAAAACAAATCAGCTGTAAAATATAAAAAATGGAGACATAATTCAGCCACCTAAAAGTACAAAGTTTTTTCACTAATATCCCACCTGTTGACACGTGCTACGCACATGAGAATGATGTGTGTGTTGTGTGTGTGTGTGTGTGTGTGTGTGTGTTCAAGAAAAAGGGAGGGTATGGAGTCAAACTTAAGCAAAACAGAAAAGGGAGAGATGAAAAATTGAGATTTTCTATTTATTTTGGACCACAGCCCTGCAGGCACAGCGCGCAGGATCCCGGAGCCCCATAGTGAAAATTGGCGGAATAAAACACAGACAGAAATGAGAGACGCGCTGAAGCACCCTACTGTTGTGACAGGATACCTGGAGGGCAACGCTTCCTCTTTAATTTGTCTCGTATGGTTTGAGACCCCCAACCAGACATTCAATCCTCAGAGTCTGCGTAAGCCTACTGAATTTAATTCTCGATGGTGAAATTATATGCTATAATTAAATATCATATCATAAAAAAAAAAAAAAGCTCGGTGGCATAGAGGCATCTTATCGACTTTGGTCTTCTTCAGCTTCATCGTTGTTATCACATTAATAGTAACAACATCTAAAATGGGCCTATCAGCATTTGTGGGGGAAATTGCAGGCTAAACAAAGGGCACCTATGGGCTTACAGCTTATATTCTGATATTTTCGAGCAGGAAATGTTAACCTTGAAATGCTACTATCTGCGCCTAACAATGTGTGATCATAACCCCATAAATGAGGGGAGAAATTGAATCCTTTTAAGTTATTAAGCAGGAAAGGATTATAAACTCGTCTTTATAAATGAGCTAGAAATCCCCATGTCTTCCTCTGTACACTTTTAAATTTCCCACAAGAAGCTGGAGAGGAAAGATTGCCCCTTTTCAAGAGCCCCACAAGAGATGGAAAAACCATTTTTGTGCCCAGATAGGGAGTCGTCCCACATGGTAAGCGCCACTTTAATTAATAGACAGCCTTGAGAGGTATCACTGTCAGCCGGGATAATGGTGGCAGAGCCAGTGTTTGTGCTTCCATGAATATTTCTGATGTGATCAAAGTCAAATGCCAGCACAGAATGAATTTAAGCCTACTCCATTTTTTATTTAGCCTAATGCTGCCGACACTTAAAGCTCCTGACACAGTATATGGTAGGCCTACAAGCTTAAACTGCACTCCTTAAAATTGATGCATTGCTCATTACTCATAAGCAGCGATGGATTTCATGTTATTATGTTGCACGGTTTGCTCATGTTACCTTGCTGGAACCAATAGGCTAATTTGTTACACTGGTGTGTAGCTCTTCACCAGAAAATACCACGATATGTAATTAACAACAAATTATACGACCATTTTTTAATTAAAAAAAAAAATATGTAGAGTAAAAAAAAAATGCCACAAGTTCTGTGGGGAAAATGCGCACACTTTGATATTTCTTATCTCAAATCTTCTTAATATAGTATTAGCCCCCAAAAATGAATGGATGGAGGGAAAAAAAAAACAGATGTATAATTTACCTTCAGTCCAGAGGTGAAGGTGTCAAACCAAAACAATCATTTCTGAAGCTAATATTAATAATCCTTCACAACTTTGGGCCTGCTGACTGAGACACAGAGGTTAGCGATTACTAGCGTTACCTGGCAACTACTTAACACTCCTGTATGAGCGTTACCTGGCAACCAAGGAACTAAGCTAACTGTGATTTAAGGTAGCTAATGTGCTCGCTATTTAACCTGTCAGTTTGACATGTTATAATTATTATTTTAATTTTGTTGTGTGTTGCAGCAGCTGTGCTCATGAGTACCTGAGAGATGGACATCCTGTCACTGTCTAGCCTGTGACCTGTGCCAGCTAACATAATCTGAACGCTGAAAATAAAACACTTAAGTGTGCTTAAACTCATAGATATCAGCCTAGACAGCCAGGAGTGTTGAAAACATTTCACTTTAAGAACTTCTTTTTAACATGATGAGCCTATTTAATTGACATTGTTAACTGTTTATAGCCTATTATATAGGCTTAATTTTTTTTTAAATATTCGAGTTGTTAATAGATAGTAGACTGCTGTTTATTAAAAATATGAATATGAAAATTAAATTTTAATATTACATTCAATATGCCTACTTTTGTTATTATTATATTATCATTATTATTATTATTATTATTATTATTTATTATTTTATTATTATTGTGCCGTGTCTTTCAGCTCCTGCCCCCTTTATAAGAAATGTAGGCCTACCGATGTAAATTCCAGTGAAATGTGGCTTGAGTGGCTGCGGGGACAGGGGAGGTTAATCCGAGTTTAATGCAGTGAAGCACAGCGCAGGGTCTGGGCTATGATGGGTATGTTATCTCTGCCCAACATTTGGGTCTCCCTCAATTTCCACCCAGCCAAATAGCTGCGAGAAAGTGCAGATGGAGTCACTCTCAATGCCTGAGGAAAAAACGTTATTAATAGCTAAATAACTTCCCCATACTTTCACTGAATCTCTCTCACACACTGTTCCAGATGGATTTGTTTGAAGTGGTCTCTCGCTTCATTCCCCTGTCCTTCTCATTCAGCACGGCTTTAGACCCGAAATATAGCTACATTATATTACCATACACTTAGAGACTGGGTGTGCGTGCGCGAAAGTGTGTGTGTGTGCGTTGTGCGTTTGTGACGTGGAGAGCATGGAGGGGGCAGCTTTTCACATTTTTCATCACTATAGGCCGAGTTTATCGTTAATAACAGCAGAAATTATTCTTTCTGTGTTTCTTTGTGTGTGTATTTGTGTAGGAAAACAGTTGTACCAAAGGAGTGGAGGGTGACGTATGAGGTAAATTAACAAACATTTACAGGTAACTTACAGCAGACACTGAGACAGCAATCGAAAAAAAAAGAAAATCTAGACAGTTATTTTATCAAATATATTTGTAGATATTTGAAACAAAGTAAATGTCACAATTTTATGTTTCAGATTCATTGAATTAAAAATGGCACTAAACTGAATGTAACAGTAGCCTCCTCTTTGCCAGTCCTAACCTGTATCTTTGGTCTGTCTGACTTCCCTCACACCTCTCCGCTGCTCTGTCACTTTCCCTCCCTGACGCGCGGAAATAATCCCACCTGGCATCTGTTTAATTACTTTGAGGACCTCAGGTAATCCTGCGATTTGCTGAAGTGTCCATCGCCTGTCTCCACCTCATCTGACAGTGTGGCAGATGGACGCCGGACAGCTGATTCACCTTCTCTTTCTGAGCGTTGTGGCGCAAAACAAAAGGATGCCCAAGTTTGCGCAGATGAAGTGCAACCTTTCCCCTATTTCTTGCGCGTAATTAAACTTTGGCACAGAATTTAACAGCCGTATACATGACCATTAAGGTGCGCACTCATTTCTGCACAACCAGAACGGAGGGTGCACCAAGATCTCCCCTCGGTGATCAACAGACGATCAATAATAATCAGAATAAAAAAGGGACGATACAGCAGCGTGCAAAGGTGGAGCTATTTCAGTACAGCACTGAATTTTGCCTGGTTTAGCTTCTACTGCATCCTCCTGAGAAGTAACTCCATGCGACAAAATAAAAATTTACAATACTGTAATATGGTTAGCTGTTTAAATACACGTTTAATAAAGCTAGATTAGAGCTGGGATAAATCCGTGATGTAACCTCTGAGAAAATCAAATACATAGGCCTAATAAACAAATAGATAAATAAATAAAGTCTTAAAATCTGGATAAGTAAACGAAAAAAAAAATCTCATGAATTTTGTGCCCTGGGCGAGCCACTGTGAGCTCCGCTCTGAGATGAAAGTGAAAAGAAATAAAAGGCTCTATTTAATCTGCTTTAAAACCCCTCTCCACATAAGGGCTGTGCTTCAAACTCGGAGAGTGAGGGGCTGATTGGGGATAAATACATTTCTTACCATGCCTGCGAGCTATTACACCCGGCACGAACACAGCCACCTATTCAGCAACCATCGTTTCCAGTGCTTACTCTAATAAGTATTAACATTATTAGATGCCATCCGGATGCCGGTAGTCTAAACTGCTTTACGCACAGGGTGCGTCTCTTTTTATAGCAACGTAATTGAGTCCCAGTTTAAAACACAAGCAGCGCTAAGAAGAAAATAGAAGCATGGACGTTATGTGGATATTTTGTACTAACAGTATAAAGTCAATAATAATGCAGTGATAATGTAGTTAACACTTAAACTATCACATTACTTAGAAAAAAACGCAGTTTGGCGCGGCTCGGTTGTGCGTAAAGAGCAGACGCTCCAAAAAATGTTGGTCATTTACCGCCAGCAGGGTTAACAGATCATCTATATGGACACCGGAGATATTTGCAACAAAACTGTGACATTTTTCTCATAACATTAATGCGTGGTGTGACAGAAAAAAGAGACCGTTTTCACGCTATCAACTGATTCTTCTCCAACGGGCCATTATATAAAATTACAAAACTATCTACCAGCGGGGCGTACTGAATAATTCATCTCCTTTTATGTCTCTCCTTGCCCTTTGTCCAAACTTTTCTCTCTCTTTTTACCCGATTTTTGAATGAGAATGGACGGGCCCATACTCTCCCTTTTCGCTGTCCTGCTTTCCAGGATTTGCTTTTGTACCTCGGACTCTTCACTTTAGAAAAGGCGTCAATGGAAGGGACGTTTTGCTCGTTGAAGTTCATCTTCAAGTTTGAAAAATTTTTGGCAGTGTCTTTTTTTTTTTTTTTTTTTTGAGGAAAAAAGGAGGCTTTTGTGAACTCTTATCTAAACCCCCCATTCACTCATGTTTGATCATCAAAAGGGGCCAACCTTTGTGTGTTTGGACTCAGTGCATTTTCAAGAAAAAACAGTGAAGCACTAAACATAGTAAAAAAAAATAAAATAAAATCAGAAATTTGTCCTTTAAAATATCCAACAAATCTGTGTCTATTCTTAAAAAACAACTATAAAATAACAGAATATATCTTTCTAATTTAAAGTCTAAATTGCTCCTGTCTCATGCCTTATTTTATAACAATATATAATTTTTTTAAATATGTAAAATACGCTACAAAAATGTTATATACCACAAGAGATAGGCTATCAATACACTTTAATTTATTATAATCTTGTAATAGGCAACTATAGACAAACGCTGACAGCGAATACCTGCATCAAAGCTTCATTTTCCCTCCTCGCAGCATTACTAATAGAGCAAATAATAATATGAACATTGATTTCCACTTTAAGTGACAAGTGGTGAAATGTCAGTGAACTGACATCGATTGTGAAATGGGTCAACTGTCAGCTGTCGTTTAGAGGTCGTTAAATGAGTGAATGAATGAGGAGGAATTCGCTACACAAATTAATTTTCTGCAGTTAAATACCTTCTGCCAAGGCTTCTCATAAAAATTGAGTGAATGAACAACTGCTGGCTCGGAGTTAAAAGCAGGAATAAATTCTCTGCGTTTAGCTGCTGCAGCTCTCGGCTGTGGGACAATTTCCCAAGAGGACGTAAAGTAGGAAGTCTATTTAAAACAATTACTTCCTGCTTACAAGCTGCAAAAATTTACTACTGAATAATAATAATAATAAAGATAATAAATAATAATAATAATAATAATAATAATAATTAGTGTTATTTCAGACATATATACAAAAGGGCCATATACTTTCTGCTGTTAACTTACATTTATCACCGAGGATGCCATCGATGCTATGCTTTGTTTTCTTTTCTCCATCTTCATCCTTCTTATCACAGTCATCCTCGTCATCTTTTTTGCCAAATCGGGCCCTCAAAACGCGGCTGATGGAGCTCACTAATGGCAACAAAAAGGTAAATGGGTGATTAGCCCTAAAACCCATAAAAGAACCATAAATAATCCTATCATACATTTTTAGAAGGATACCATACAAAAAAAATAGCACAGAAAAGTTTGAGAAAATGTTTAAAATGAAAATAATATATTAAATGAGCAGAATCACACTATAAATGCAATAATAATAAACTTAGGCATATTTTCCCAACAGGCTGATATTTTTTTCTTTTCTGGGTCAAACAGCTATAGGTGTGCTACTACCTGCTACACTGAAACATGTTATTAATATCAATAACTGAGGGGTTCAAAACATGTTTGATGTTCAGAAGTGATGCTGCAGTGTTCGCTCGTAATAAGAAAAAAAAAGTGCAGCTTACCAGATGAAGCCTCACCTGAAGGAACTGTGCTTCTGTCGCACACCCCGTCCTTCAGCAGCTTATCCCGGATCTCCCAGCTGAACATACCCGGGTTTTCTCTCTTGTACTCCTCGATCCGCTTCTCCACGTCTGGAGTTGCCACCTGCTTTAGGTTTGAAGGAGTGTGAAAGGCAAGAAAAAGGGGAGAAAAAAGGAAGAAATTTCAGACAGTTTTAATTGAGAGGGAATTTTAAAGAGGAAAAAAAACCCCACATAAATAAGCCTAAAAATTAATGTTGAAAATAAAAGGCAAAAATATGGGATACGAGAGATTTATTTATCATTACACAACAGGGTTGTATAAGCGAGATTCTGAGGATAGTTCCTCTTTACTGCTCATAAACATATGAAATTATATACAGTAGATTGGTTGAAGAGATAAAAATAAAATTAAATAACACAAAACAAACTGTTTTGTGGTGTGGATGACGATGTATTATTTGCCATATTTGATGGGAATATTATAGTGTCATTGAAAGACTTTATAAACTACAACACAGATGAAAATGTGTCCCATTTAGTGTATATGTAGCCTATATATTAACAGAAATACTGTAATGGAAACCCTTATTATTTAGTATTAAATACTCAAAATACTGCATAATAAATCACTACTGAGAACCACTGAAAAAAAGGAATATTTTAGGAACGGATTTCTGAAAATTAAAATTGTTTGGTACATGTTTTCATTCTTCTTCTTCTTCTTCTTTTTGACTTTATTATGTACATTTTTTTGCTATTTATTTAATATTTTATAGAAACAAATAGGAGCTGTAAAGTTTGTTAGAACAGGAAAGGAGGTTGATAGATGTTTTCACGATTTTTTTTCTCGATTATGTGAAATATTAGATATTTATTTAAATATTTAGGAAAAACAAAGAAACAAAATTTTTATTGCAAAGTTTGTTTATAGGATGTTACAGGTGGGCTGTGATGAAAATGTGATTTACATTTTAGAGACACTGGTTAGGTCACTTATTATTATTATTAGTATTATTATTATTATTATTGTTGAGTAGTAGTAGTAGTAGTAGTAGTATTGTTCCATACATTCTAAAACTTCCCAATATGTATATATGTATATACGATGTGTCATTTAAATTTCTACATGTATTTAAGATACTGTGTACACATGTACACACAGAGAGAAAATAATGTTAGACTTATGACTACATAATATGTATATTATATACTCATATGTCGAACATGTTTTTTGTGCTGATTGTTGCAGTGCATCAGGCTGTTAGAACAACACAACATAGGTGTCATGCACCTCATGACGCCCATGTATCCTCCCGCCGCAGTGACCCGTTCCTGGACCCCACTCACCCTGGGCTTGCTGCCTCCTATGGCGCCCGGACGGAATCGAGCCGGTCTCCTGGTATCGGCAGAGGATCTTGGAGACACAACCGTGAGAAACTCGCAGTTGTCGCGAGATTACGCAGGGTCGGATGCCGTGGTGGGCCATCTCCACTATCTTGTGTCGGATGTGATTTGGCAGGGGCCTCCCGTTGATGAACACACCGCCAAGCTGGTTCACCCTACCCTGGCCCAGAGGGGTGGATACTGCGCCACAATAAACAATAAAAGTCTCAACAAAAAAAAAACAAAACAAACCAAAACAACAAAAACAACAACACATCCAGTTCCTTTAAAGATTTAAAATGTTCACTTAAGTGTGGGCTTTAAATGAAGCCAATTCAGCCTGTGTTATATAGTCAAATAGAGGCATGTTTGCTATGTTACTGACTTTTAATGGGACGCAGTTTACGCACATTATCATATTAGACATTTTCAAGAGAGCGTCGTGCCAAATTCATCGAGCGTCTGTCTGGCTGACAGGATGTATCCGAGGCCACTTCACGATCCAATTTCACATTCAAGAGACACTAAAGAGGGTGACACTTCCCACCTTGATTATTCCTAGTCATGCTGTACAAATATTGATGTGATCCTTTGAGTCATCTCTTTGCTGTGTGTATTATGGCCATTTCCAGCAGCAGGACACTTGAACAAATCCCGCAGCTCGAGTAACTTGCGAGCTACGTGGTTTTTGTACATTTCAGTCCAGGGCACTTGAGCACGAACCGGGTGTAATGGGAAAACTGTTCCCATAAATGCATGCAAATACAAAGTGATCTTTTTTACGCCCATATGTTCAGACGACTTGAGTGTGGGCATCGAAGTTTATATAAAAATTACCAATTAGATTGCTTTTTTAGCGTGTGTGACAACTGAAGCTGGAGAAATAAGAATTGTTCCTTAAAATATAACAAAAACATCTAATTATTCTGTAATGTGTTGGATTATTAAGGTAAATTAGGTTAATGTTAGGTTAGCTACAATTTTAGTCCAAAGAATAATTTAAATTACAAGATTTCCTAAGTCTTGTATTATTATTATAAATACAATTTATCGCAATTTCAAAGCCAAAGCATGAAAAACAAAACAAATACATAAAATGGAAAATAAAAATTGTAATTAACATAAATAATTCAGGGATATTTTTAACATTAAGCAGATATTTTTGACAGAGAATCTGTCTCAACTCAAATAAATTAAACATTACTCACAAATAAATACAGACTGACCGAATAAATTCACAAAAATAACATAATATCAGGCTGAATCATGGTAATAATGTATTTTCTTAAATAAGGCTCGAGGTTGATTTTCAAAATAAAATCGAACTGATGCTTTCCTGCACCTATAATTTACTTCTGATTCAGGTTGTTAACTTTAATCATCAGTGACTGGAGGTCGCATTTGTTCACCCACCTTTTTATTTCCCAGCATGTCGCCGGTAACAAACTGTGTTCCGTGTGACTATCACGCTATACAAGCTGACAGAGTGGAGCACTGATGAGTTTTGTCACAGCACAGCAAGTTCAAACACTAAACACATGTTGACGGGTTTTCTTACCTTCCAGGGGGAAGCCGGTTCGGGGGTAGTTCTGGCCTGGCGCAGGGCGCACCATCCGAGGCACTGTTCCTGGTAAAGTAGCCATCATGTAGCTACTCAAAACAAAACAACAAAAGCGGACTCGAAGCTGCTAATCTCACAAAAGTCCAAGTAAAAAAAAAAAACGGAATGTCTTCAAAAATGCTCAAAAAAGATGCTGTCAAATCCCAATCCCAGGCGGAGAAACTGGACGAGCCCTTCTTCCACCGGGGAGAAAATAAAGGTGATGCTCCTCAGGCGCGATACGAGCCAAAATAAAAAAATAGAAATAATCTGTAAATAAAATAAAAATCTGCAAAATATAGCAGTTGCACTTAAAGTTGTGTGTGTGAGTTGCAAAAATGCAGTGTTATTCTTTTCCCTTGGTGTAGTTTGGGTTCAGTATAATGTCTGCTGGCTGGTTGGAAGTAGTTTAAGTGGCCAACTTTCGTGCATGTTGTAGGAGGAGACAGCCGAGCGCTCCCATAGGCTCCCTGGCCTTTCTTTTATGGATGAAAGAGAGTGGGTTTAGCCACAAGCCGGCCGACCAATCAGAGCGACACATTCCACTTTTAATTCACTGCTGCCTCCCTCATAAGACTCCACACACCAAAAACCCAGTTCAAAATGTTATTATATCTAAATGTTATTCTAAATCCTGTCTTTTCAAAGAAAGTGTGTCTGCTCCCATGACATTCAGCTGTTCAAACCTGTGGAATATTAATGCTTTTAAAAGATGGTTTTCTTTGGCGTTTTCTTTCTTTCTTTCTCTTTCTTTCTTTCTTTCTTTCTTTCTTTCTTTCTTTCTTTCGTGATCAGAAATATCTCACGAAAATGAAAAATATGTCTGCATCTATAGCAGCAATGGCAGAGCCATACATTCAAACCGAAATAATATCGTACAAAATTATAATTCCAAGTTGTTAAAAATAGTTTATTGCAGACAAATAATTAAACTCTGATTAAAATATCACGTTGGGAAAATATCTTAATAACTGACCAAAAATCATCCTGCTTACGATCAAACTTCAAGAGTGTAAACGTCTGTATCCAAACTTATTCTTCCATGGATGCACCGGTGCACACGCAGAGCTTCGTGTGAATAAAAAAATCACGGCCCAGAATAATTGAGTGAGGACCTGCTGATGTGGTTTCTGAGTGGACAAAATGCTGCGCAAAAGCAGCCCCGCTTGGCGAAGGTTAGACCATAAGATGCTTTCGGCTTGTTAACCTTTCAATTAAGTAAATGTGCGCAGCATGAGCATCTAAATCGCTCCTATAGCTTTGTGGTAATTACAACATTTGGATCGACCCACTATTGACGACAACAGGTTGACTTGCCCTCCAGAACGCACAAGAGTAATTGCTTAAAGGTAATTCTTGGAAAAAAAAAAATAATGCGCTACTATTAAACTCAAATAAAAAGAGCACATATGGCAGAAAAGAAGAGGTGCATGTGTCAACTCTGTGGGCCCACCGTGCATATAAAACTGTGTGACAATTGCCGTGGAAAACACTCCTGGTGGAAGGCAATTTCACAAATAATTTTAGCAACAATTAGGGAGTGTGGAGGGGTGAAATGGCGATTTCACATGCAGATGTGCCGGTGGGAAGGATCTGGTACCCTGCCGAATAGCTATGACCCTCACTCTCCCGCTTTGGTTTGCTTCACATGGGACAGAAAAGCACAAAGAGACCGCCTCACCCTCCTGGGAAGGCGCAAAGAGCACTGGATTAAGTGAAGCATCAATCATGTGAAATCCAGAACAATAGCAAATTTCTCTGATGGAAAGCGTGTTCTTTTACAAACATTTCACCTCTCTGCCTCTCTGAAGCTACAACAGGTATGTTTCTGAAATCACACACAGACACGCAAATAAAGCTAATAATCCCATCTCCCTGCAAATATTATTGGTTCACATCCAGCAGGTCTTGCCTCTGTTATCCTAATCATTATTAGCCTGGTATTCATTTGTTATGCAGCTGTTAATAATTACACCCAAACAGAAGAGAGTTTGAAGTCTGCAGAGAAATGTTGCATCATTTACATTACACATCATCATTATTAATTTTAAACCTTGAGTTGCTCGGTTTGTAATATTTTTGCAAACAAAGAGACACAGGTATTGTTTCACTTGTAGGACTGAAATATTTAATGCAGAAGGTCTATATCCTGTATATTCTAATGACGATGATGATACTTTGTTCTTAAATTTTAAGTTTTTCTTGTGTCACAGCAGCTCCATTTGCAACATCAGAAAAGACAAAAAATTAAGACAAGACATAAAAATGCATACATGTATTTATTCTACTTAAAATGTTTTTGTTCATTTTTAGTCTTTTCTGTTGATGCTGATACAGTTTTCATCCAAATAAAATAAAGTATATAGTAGAGTTTACAAGTTATTATGCTTGTGTTAAATTTTTACACCATGTTTAAGGACATTTCCAAAGAGGCCAGATGATAAATTAATCAAGCTTAAATTTATGGCAACTTCAGCTTACTGTGAACTGAGTCTAGAAGCATTAAATTGTTATTACAGCATGCTCATTAGAAAATGGGGTCTCTAAGTCAGTTTTTCTTTCATTAGACCACTGAAAAAAGTAAACAAACAGAAAACCGTACAAAAACAGTTGGTTTTAATCATACAAAAGCCTGTAGTTGGTCTCTATTTTCTAAACTGAGTTTTAATGAGTATTTTATGTTTAGGATTACCATATTTGGTACCGTTTAACAATAAGACTACACTTAAAAATTATTTACAAATACTTAATAAATCATTAATAAACATTATAGACAAGTAATAACCCAGTTTTCATACATCGATGTGGACTCAGTATTTGGCAAGATCCAGTTACTGTTTAGAGTTACCATTTATAACTGGTAAAATAGAGTCTTACTGTAAAGAATAAAATGGTGCATGCTGAAAATGTGAAGGGAAACAGCATTGCCAAATCCTTACTGTGTGAATCTGGTAATTCGATAAGTTAATTTGATATGCAAAATGAAACTTTTCAACAATTAAATGTGCTGACGGTAGTGAAATGCTCATAACTTAACTAATATCTGATGAAGCTGACAGGTATAAATGCTGCTGATGAAGAAGACAAAGTGAGCAATGAGATCTGAGGCGTAACAGCAATGTGGGCCCACTATTTGGCAAGCAGCTGTTGCCCTTTTTACCAATGCGCTGTAACAGCTTATTAATGATTTATAAAGTGTTTACAACCAAATTGATAACCCAGTTATAAACCATATATAAATCATTTATAAAGGTAGTCTTATTCCAAAGTGACACCCAATATTCTCAAATTGTGGTGGCACCATGTCCACTAGTGGGCGTTTACTATTTCCACTCTTTCCATCAGTTGATTTACGTTAGAAAAAGGGCACCTTTTACGTGATCTGCATGCTGCTCCAAACCACAGTTTTGCAGTCTTAATGTGTGAATGCATAATGTTTCTGTATCATCTGACCACAAGTGGCATCAGAATCACACTCGTCCTCGTCACACCCTAAAAACTCCATTTGGCCTGGTTGTTTCTGCAGGGTTCGGCAGCTCAGCAGCGTCTGGCTCATATAAGAAACTCTGTCACTTAAGTTTCCTCTCAGCTGCAACAGCAGACAGAAAAACACTTCCTCCTCTCTCCCTCTCTCTCGATACTGTCTCCAATCTTATCTTGATCAGGACCGCTCTTCAAACACTTTCCTACATAGCCTCTCATTATTTGTGTTATGGCAATTACCAAAGTTTCTTTTTTGCTTGTAGGTGAACACTTTCCTCCCCCCGCTCTCCTATCTACATGTATTTTCTCTATACACAACGTTTAGCTCTTCACATAGAGGAGCACAAAGACAAAACACCTTTGATGAGAGGCATCACCAATTTAGGCTTTATCTTTGTCTGAGCTGAACAAAGGCGAGAAGTGCAGGCATTAAGTGTACATAAACATAATTTTTTTTAACTGTATTTAAACTTTAACAGTGCTTTTATCTTGCTGAAATGAGGGTGGAGTGTTGAATACAACCAAACAACACCTTTTGTCTTTAGTGAATAGTGTGCAGGATATGGTTAGATGTTTCCGCAGCACCAGCCAATTTACTTTCTGAAAGATGTCTGTCAGCACTTATTTGATGATAAAACATATATAACACTGCGCTGCAGTCATTGCACACATTAAAAGGAGGGATGAAAACACATTAAAGCCCAAAGGCTTATTTCCATTGTTGTCCACTGCTGTAACACTTAACACACCACAAGATAAGGCAAAACAACAACAAGACAGCAAGTGAAGACAATACAATCAACATATAAACAAACAGCAGGCAGCAGGGTACACTGTATAACATCATAGAGGAATTTAATGAAATCAACAAAATATAACATAAATCTCTTAATTCAAATTAAAATGTCTAGTTTTGATTTTCAGACCACTTCACAACTTACAAACATGAGTAGTTCTGATTTCAAGTCTTTTGACTTGAAATTATGAGTTGAATAAAAGCCCTGTTCAAATTTAATTTCAAAAGAAAATTCGATAACTTTGAAATAATTATTTAACCTCAGTTATGTCAGCATGTTCCCGTTTTCTTGGTCATTAAAAGCTGAACATTAAAATTGCATCTGCTACACTCTACTTTGTGAGCATTTTTTAAGGCCACTTTAAATGTATTCTGTGAAGCACTAAATTTCAGATCTGCGTTGTCAGTGTAAGTAAACCCTTTGACAAGAAAAGTAATAACCTTGCTTTGTTCCCCCCAAAAAAGCCATGTTTAAAGAGGATAGACAATGAACTATAAATAAAACACAAGAGTTATAAAAACAGGATGTTAAAAAGGTAAAATACAAAGTTCATTTCTTAAACAAATATAAAACACAAACAGGTCAAATATACTATGTGTTTTAACTTAAAAACATTAGAGTCCAGGCTGCACTAAAATTTTAAGTTGACTAAAACTGAAAAGACAAGCTGGTGTAATTTGTAATGATTCAAAACAAACTTTCCTAGTCAAAAAATTGATAGCAATTTAGTTGTTCAGTAAGCTTAAGATATTAAGTTGAACCAACAACTCTCTGGTCACACTAATGAACATTACAAACAAATTTACAAACAAATTTCCTTTTACAATTTCTCAGTTCTTCATTTCACACACAGAGTTTTAACTCAAACAATGCATGCTGTGAAGTCTGCAAATATGTTTATGTTTCCTTAGAAACATGATCAACTCATCATTTCAAGTCAAAAGACTTCAAGTTATGTTTATAAATTCTGAAGTGTCCTGAAAACAATACAAGAAATTTTAAGTTTAATTAAGTTAAATAGAGCTTGTATGTTTACCTTTAATTAAAGATATGTTGATTTCTCTAAATTCTTTTATAATTTTTTTGCGGTGTAGTCAAAAGTCTCCTGCAGTCTTATGATCCCTGCTGGCCTAACCAGTGAAAATAAAAGAAATTCATTAATCTATTTCAATAAGTTCCCGAAGCTTTTTCCATTTCGTGGCATTTTTAATGCTGAAGGCAAGTTCTGTTCTTTGTTGACAAAATGGCAGATGTTTTTAAAGATACTTTTAAAGATAATCTGCAGTAGTGCTCAATGCAAGAATCATAAGTTGTCTTTTCTTTCCCATGATTGCCAGTATCAAGTCCAAAAAAAGTGAATAATTGGCCGTGTTTTGACATCCTCCTCCATCCATTCATGTTTTACCCACACTGCCAGGCTGAAGGCTCTGGAGACAGTTTCTCGATGCCGCAGCACACTGCTTCACGTCTGCACTTTCACCACAAGTCTTGTTAACTTGTTGAGACATTTTTCACATCTGCTCAGAATTATCCAAATGTGTAATCACTTCCTTATGGGAATTATTTGATCACGATAGAGCGAGAGCGTATAAAATACGCTCTTAGGAGGAGACTGGCGAAAAGCTTACTTTGTGTTGTAACTTTAATTAAAGAAAGCTGATTTGAGATATTCATCTCATTATGTGTGGCACAGGGAGGAGCTCTGAACAGGCATGCAGAGGGTCTGACAAGGTGATGTTTGGTTAATAAGGAGAGCCAGGACGCAGGCATTCCTCACACTCATTTGGAACAAGTTAGCCATACGTGTGAACCTTGCTTGAACTCCCGCTGTTCAAGCCTCCTCCTAGCTGGCCCTGTACAGTACATATACGAGAAACACAGAGGTATAATAAAATAAAGTCAGTAAAGGCGAGGCAGATAGTTTGGAAAATGTAATAAATTTTCAAAAGAACAGAAGAGAACCTCATTTCATACAACCATAAAGACTCTACAGTGTGTAGAACAATGACTTTTTGATATGGACCCAACTGTCCTGCCAGGTCTGTGCAATATATGCAAATATGTGCAATTGTGGCATAATGCTGCATATTTATTTATTTTTAACTTGTATATAATTCTTGTATTTAACTTTTTAACTCTTCACTGTGTTGTATCACCAGATGAAATCCTTGTGTACATTAGAGGTTCTTTGGAGAAACAGTGGTTAGTAACCCTGAATCTGAGGGATCCAAATGACTAAAGGGATAAGAACCAAATAAAAGATCGGTCACACAACATTTGTCTATTTTTCTTCTTTCTTTGGTAAGATAGAAATCTTTTTGTTTGTAGTGGTTGTTCATTTTAGTCATTGATGTGTAAAGTTAAATTTGTAGTGGTTGTCTGTCTATGTGAGAGCGTTGTATCTTTTGTTATATTCCTTAAAACTAAACAGGGACAAGGACTGCAGATTAGCTACAGCTAGAAGTCCTATATACATTGCACCAGTCCCAGCTGTATTTATGTAACAGTGTCTACATGTATCATCCCATCCCATCTCAAATAAATAAATAAAATAAAATTTTACTACTTCAAGCCTCAAAAAACTTTCAGCTGAAACAATCAGATCACTATTTGGTTCATCTGCACACTTCATCTGTAGAGTCCCAAATAGACATCGGTTTGTTTTGGAATATCAAAACCAAAAAGCTCAGGAACCCCTGCGTGAGAGCAGAGGACATCCCACAGCAGCCATACTTTTTCCTGCATCACCACATACTCTCTTCACACACAATGTGTGGTAGGGGAGCGGGAAAACAACATATGTTATGTTGACATCTGAGTCTGGCGTCTGAGTTATGAGTCAAGCAGACATCTATAACTCAGCCAGTGATCAAACACAGCCAAAGGCCACTTAGAGAGGGCAGCTCTCAACCAGAGGTATCAAAGGAAGGACCAGTTCAATTCAATTCAGTTCAATTCAAGTCAATTTAATTCAATTCAGTTCAATTCAATTTTATGCATATAATGACAAATCATAACAGAAGTTATCTCAGGGCACTTTTTATATACAGCAGGGGCTTCATTTATAAAAATGTTCTTAGATTTATACTTGAACTTGAACTTGATCATTTCCAGCAGAGTGCTTACGTTCGATTCATAAAAGATAAAAAGCATAAAAAGCCTTGCTTATGCAGTTTCTAAGAAGCCCATTTGTAACTTATGCACCTGTGATCTATAAATCCCAAATTAACAGCACCTGCCTTAAAATGAGTGATTTCCCCTTAGATAATGCTGACACAAATGTGTTTAGTCTGTAAAAGCCAAGGATCAAACGAAGAAAGCAAATGTTATGGAAGACAAGATCTTATAGATGGTTGAGGAGACTGAAGCCAGGCAACATGTATTATTCTGAGGACTAAATAGCAGGTTGACAAACAAGCCCAAACATGTAGCCTGGGAGTGTGTTGCAATTAATTCCTCACACCTTTTACTGATAATTCCTGTCACATTGTTCATGAAGCTGACACAAAGTTCACCACGGGCTCAGGTGCATATGCATCCCAAACCCCAATATCCCAACATAACCAGCTGAAAATCGTTTTCGTCCTCGGGCATAGATCCCACAGAAAATGGAGGAAGGGACATGTCCACCACAGCTTTTAAGAGCATGAAGTTATACCCCTCAAAAATAATTTAAAAAACCCCAATAATAAATAAATAATAATAAATACTTTAAAATATATATGAATGGCATACATCACTGTCCTGTCGGGTGAAAGCAAGTGCAAGTAGTGCACATGATGTTACTGAGTAAATAACATATGTGCCGATTGTGCCTGTAAATCAAAGTGAATCAGAAAAGTCTTAGTGATGGTGTAACTAAAGTTTTTACTGTGAAAAAATATAACCTTGACATAAAACATCTGCTTTTAAAGTGGAGTTTGATTTAACAACCTGTCCAGACTGGGATAAAGCAAAGCACACATGCAATTTTAACATTATCAATTCACATAAATTGAGCCAAACCTTCTAATAATGTGCCTTGTAAACAGCATAAAGCTAAAACAGACCTGGTCTCTACTTGTCTCTGCTCATAGTAAAAGGTCACGTGACAAGCTGAAACCATAATCACAATAGAGACAGCGGTTTTGTTGTGCCCTTGCTTACGTCAAGTCTAGACTTAGCTTAGAGATAAGATCATTTTTCATGTCTAAGTAAGGCTTTATAAATAATCACTTATATGTGGTTTTCTGCTTAAGTCATAAAATGAAAATGGAAACTGATCATAAGTCCGCTTTAGAAAAGGGGCCCCTGATCATGGCCATACTCTTTATATTATTCAGAGATCCAACATTTGCCACTATGAGCAAGCACTTGTCGGCAGTGGCAGGCAAAAACTCCCCTTTAATAGGCAAAAACCTAGAGCAGGACCAAAAACAATGGTACAACTGTGGCAAAACCGAGAAGACAACTCAGTCATATGAGGACAACCTGGGGAACAGAGGGCACAGAGTGGATGTTGCCTCCATGTTGCAACACCATCAACAGGCCTATTGGCTCTGCAGAGACAAAAACTCAGCGCAAACAAGCGAGGTGTTCGGCGGATGACATCACACAAGCAGGCGGACTCAGCTGGATGGGTGCAGGTGGGTGCAGGGGTGGCAGCAGCGGGGCTGGGGGTTGATCTGTGGCAGAGTGGGTGACATCCTGTCACTGCTCATTATAGTGTGAATTCTGTGTATCCTCAATAACACCTTCACTTGGCACCAGCGGTGCAAGCTAGTGACGTGACACTGGAGATAGATCTTTCTGGAGGAGAGACAGAGTGCAAATGTAGTTTGATCACTAAGGAACAGGTGGGAGACAATAGAGACAGTGGACTGCACACAGACAGACAATCTGAAGTCTTCAAATGAGAGCGGTCTCACACTTTGAAGCAGAAAGGAACAGGAAACAAATAAGCAGAAAATACAAGGCACATGACAAAGCAACGATGATGACTGTTGTCTCCTCGGCGTCTCAGGGAGTGCAACAGTACTCCTTTATCCTCCTTACACAATACGCTAAGAAACCTGTTGTCTGTGTATCCCAAGGCTCTTATCACCCCACAGCAGAGCTCACCTGTCCTCTTCTGTTTAACGCAACAGAAAACCATTAAAGCACCTCTTTCTGTTTTACTGTCACATGAAATCACACTTTCACCACAAAACCAGTTTGTTTAGCGTGTGTTTATGCAAGGATGGCGTTGGTCGTGAGAGTTTAACGCGATGCCTGCTACTCCGAGTCGTGCATAAACAAGCTTCCATGTCATAGCCAACCGCTGATCTCGTGTCTTTGATGATTCGCCTCAGACCGGCACAAACGCATTGAGATAATGCAACATTTTAAATGGTGTATAACTTGTCATGGCCGCCTACGATGTCCCTAAGATAAGGCAGCGTTTGGTTTAGTGTCAGCTTCCTAAGAGAGGGGCATCATTACAGTTACACAAGGAGCTAACTCTGTGTCGCTACCGGGTGTTCAATAAACAGGTTATACTAACACCTAAATGTGAAAGATCACAGATGAACAGATTTCCCTGAAGCGTGCATGAACATGACTGAGACTAAATCAGTGAACGAATGTTTGGGAAGAATTTGTCCCTAGTGATATTTGTCACTCTGCTCAAAATCCCTTCAAAGGGTTGACTAGAAAACAACCAGGAGGTTTTTTTTCTATTAATTGGAACATTTTTTATTGGTCAAATCATAAACTAATACTACTTTTACAAGACCAGTATATATATAGTGGCATCTAGCGGTGAGCTCTCAGACTGCCGACACCTTGTGACACTCTCCCCATGGATGTTGGAGAATCTATCCAAAACGTAAAAGGCCATATCAAGAGTTTGGTTTGTCCTTTTTGGACAACTACATGGCAGTGTAACATGACAACCTCTGAGGACCCATGACCTTTGTAGATATAAACAGTTTAAGGTAACAAAACTACAACTATTCTCATTTTTAGGTGATTAGGTGATTAGTGATAGTGAAACAAAATGTTCTTCAGGGACCAAGGTGCTGCATAGAACTAGCCCAGAACCAACTGAGAATATACAAAACCTGACAAGACTACATAGACATACACAGACTACGTGGGACTAGACTACACAGGGCTACATAAAGTGCATTTAGTGTACAACCATGTTAGATGTTTGGTAGGTCCCAGTATGTTTCTGAGGTCAGGGGCCCACACTGGGTGTGAAGATGTACAGATAGAGCAAGTTTGTGCAAAAATTACTGGATAGTGACAAAAAACTGCTGAGACCATGCAACGTTTAAAGCCTGTTAAAAAATACCTGTTGTGAGAGTAAACATTCATTACTGTGCAAATGTTGCAGAAACCTTGAAAAATTGCAAGAGTTAGAAGAATAACATAGTTATAAGTTGTAGGTGTAGGTGTAAGTTGTAGTTATAAGGTGTAGGTGTAAACATATGCTGCTGTAAGTGTAGATTTTTATATTTAATCTTTGTTTTGGCAGATTATCTCATTCAAATTAAGATCTCTTTTGCAAGAAAGGCCTGGGAACAAAATCACTTACAAGACCACTATGAGAAAACAGAACAATGCAACTATACAATAACAATAAAATTAATCAACGCAATTGCAAGAATCACAAAAAACATCAGATAAAGGTTTAAAATCCCCAAGAGGAATGAGATATAACTGTAGTAAATGAGTGACAATGATTAACACTAATGCACTTATGCATATTATACTCCAGTTCTGTCACATTTTGCCAATAAATCCACAAAAATCTTACAAACTGGAACTTTAAGTTTTTTCAAATGTAAACTTGCTTACAGTGTAAAAAAATACAGTTGTAGAAAGCCCCTTTTTAATGTTCTAACAACACTGGACACTGAGAGTACACTGAAACCTTTAGTGAGTTTGGCTCTAAAGGAATACTGTGGGTTGCTGGCATCATTTCATTACAGTGGCCAGTGTTACAATCCATTTTACACGACCAAGAATGCTCTGTGTGTGTGTTGTACTTGTGTGTGTGTTGAGTGTGTGTGTGTGTGTGTGTGGCATGTGATAGGACCAAAATGCTTGGGTATCACGCTCTGATGTGCATGCCAAATCCACTTGTCCTCTCACACAACCTACCAGTGTGGCTCTGCCGCTTCAGCTCTGCCAGCAGAGGTCTGGGGAGAGCGGCAGCACAGGAAGCAGGTCACGACCTCGGATGGCAGAAATCACAATGTGATGTGCTGACTGAATGTGACCAAATACTAGCTTTAACTCGATATCGTTACCCTGCCTGCCCTCACTGGCTTTTCTAATTGTTTTATTATGTAAATTATTACCATTCTTAAAGAGAGGTTCAAAGTTTTTTAACCCAGGTTCTATAATATACAGCTTAATAGGCATGGGTGAAATGTTAAAGCATTTAACTCTCCTAAGATGAACATAGAAAATGAATAAGTAAAAATAAATAAATTGAATTAAAACGCACAATATGTAAATTCTGCTAATAGAGGTCTCTCTCACATTTAAACAAGTTTGATGATGTTGTGAAGTGGCATGAGATCATAGGAGCTGTTATCTTCACTGTTGAACAATCACTATAGGCAATTAAAATCTACAAAGAAAGAAATAAGGCTTATGGCTGAGGTAATATATTGAAGTTTTATTTACATTATATTAAGTCATGTGTGCTGACTTCCTTCCTCACTGTTTGACATATTCAACATATCCTGTGTTTGAAGTTGTAGCAGCTTGCAACTAGCTAGCGATGGCTAGCAGGAAATGCACCATGAATAAAAGATTTATCTGTGTTTGATTATTGCTGAAAGCATTTGGATAATGAAAGTCCACAACTTAACAAAACTTAGAACACATGTCTTGGATTTTTAGACGTTTTAATGCGGAAATCTTACACAGTATAGCTTTATATGAGCATTGTGAACTCCTTTTGTAGCCTACTTGCCTCTCTTTGACAATAGTGGAGAAAGTACAACTCAATGACTTAGATTAAAGTTGTAATATTATAATATAAAGATACTCAATTAAAAATACTGCATTCAAAATGTTGTCGAGAAGTAGTTTCAGTAAGTGATACTTCAAGTTTTACAGATATGCTACTAATTTTACAGCCGAATGGCTCCTTTCAGATTTACAACATATCAGAGGTGGGACCAAGTCACGTCTTTGCACTCGAGTCCCACGTCATAAACTTTGAGTTTAGAGTCCAAACAAGTCATAATGTAACAATGAGGTTCCAGCCTCATTAATTACAAAGTTATTTATCTGTTAAGTTAACATTAGCTAAGCATTAGCTTGCTAACTATGTTAATATTACCCTCGGCTTACCTCGACTTTTCTTTGTGCAACTTTAAATATCGAGCAAAATTGCTGCATCTCTATCTGTAATTTTCGACCCAGGCGTTTTGCCTTGTAGTTTTTGTATGCAAACAACACAGACCTTTTTTGCAGCAGCCATTTTGACATTAAATAGTAGGTTGAACACAGGTGTTACCAATGATACGAATTCAATTCAGGTCAAACAGAGTCAGGCTGCTTCTGTTGTGCATGCTCACTGGAAAGGCTCTGCTAAACTAAACAGAACAGGTCTTTAGTATCTTTGGTAACACCTGTTTACTCCACTATTGGATATCATTATTCCTTTAGAAAAGAGAGAGAGAAAAGGGTCTATTATCTTTGGTAATTTTTTTTCCGACCAGAGCTCAGTAACGTAACATTTAGTTCTTCGTGGTTCTCTCCTGCAACTTGATTGGATGCTGTCAGATTGGTTCAGACAAAGTGGATCTGAGGAATTCGACATGCTGAGAATGAATAGCAGTAATGTTATAGTTGATTCAGGAAAGGAAGGGAAATTAATTGATTTGCGACACATTTTTAAAATATTTTTTCAATCTTTGGGCTTGGGGAAAGGCATCAAGTATTTTCAAGTCCAAGTAAAGTCACAAGTCATTACAGTGTTAAAATCCAAGCCAAGTTGCAAGTCTTTTTTGATTTTGTCAAGTCAAGTTTAGAATCATCAAATTTGTGACCCAAGTTATGTGACATGAGTCCACATCTCTGTTGTATATTATATTACTGAGTCATTATCACTGATGCATTAACATAGCATTTTAATGTTGAAGCTGTTTGAGAAGCTAATTTTAATAACTTTATATATATATATATATATATATAATATTCATGTTTTATATACATATCCTATAACTGGGCTATATAAAATTAATCTGAAGCCGCAGTTTAAGTTTAGCTGTAAAATAAATGCAGTGATGTGAAAACTGCAATCTTTCCCTCTGAATTGCAGGTAGTTGAATATAAAATAGTAGAAAATGGGAATTCTCAAGTACTTGAGTTAAAGTACACATTTCAGAATTGGACTGTGACATTGATTACATGTGCCCCACATAACCTTTTGTCTTTGATTGAGCACAATGTTTTATCTCCAGTCCATATCCTGTCAAAATGTGGTTTAACTTAACTAATATAATTAACATGTCTGATTGCTTAAGTGTACAGAAATTTATCACTGTGTTGTAGCATGTAACTAACTGTTCAATGGGCAATTGTTTTGGCCTTCAAAATGCAATTTTAAGCATCATGTCATGTTAATACAAGTTCAAACATGGTCACAAACATTTGCTTTATCTTAGGTCAGATGGAATTAATTTTGCACAGCTGTTTGTTTCTAGTACGATGAAGAAATAAAGTCATTAAAAACTTGTAGAAAGGTTACAACTACGTCTGTATGAGCTGATCATGACTATCCAGATTTTTGAACTACAGCTTGATTGAGATCTTTGATGACTTACGTGATCGCCCATTAGACTGTGTTTGAGCCTCACTAGAGTTAATTATTTTCTAACATCAAAAGTTGTTGAAGAGGTACGATGTATGAAAGAGGAGCCAAGATCTCATTTTGGTAACACACAACAGTTTTCTTCGTTAATTTAATGCTGTTACATAATTAGTGACAAATAACAGCTTTTCAAAGTTATTTCAGATCAGAGCATGGGGACTTTTAAGATATTTACCAAATGAAATGGGTTGTATATCACCCACAAAATTCACTACTTTGTTGACTGAGACCAGCCCAGACACATGCCGCTCAATTCCAAAGAACACAGAAGCATTTTTGCTTTAATCAGAGGCTTTAAGAGTAGACAAATCTTATGAAAAAAGTAGCAGAAAAATAAAAAGTCTCTTTGTTAATGAAGATAAAAGTAATGCCTCCATTTTGCATGCTATCACAATTAGTCTCACCACAACCATCTGAAAGATCCTTCCAGAGAAGGGAGATCACTTGACCCCCCATCTGTGACCGTATCCTGTCTTTCCATTAGGTGCTCTCCACAACCATAACGTCTATCTCTGCTCGAGCTGGACATAGATGCTTAAAAAAGCAGAGGGCATCACAAAGAGCTCACAGACGAGAAGTCACACGGCGTCTGTGATTGAAAGGATCCATTCTTCTGACTAAGCGTACTAAAGAATCTTATGCATATGCTGCTCCTTTCAAACAACAAACTTAAAACAACATAACATGTTTAGACCAATACCTGCAATAAAATATTAAAGTACAACTCTATAAAATACATTTTCTTATAAATTCTTCTTCTTTATCGCTTTCTTTCAGTTTAAGTGAAGGAGATAATGAATATTAGCAAAATAAAACAATTATACGTCATTTGAACACCTCCCCTTAGCATTTAAGAGCAGTATGCATATTTTACACATTTAATAAATGGTTTAACACATCATAATGTGGTTGTGAGCAGATTTAAGTTCAGATTTGAGGTCTAATTGATACAGTGTGTTTATGGAGAAGCATCCATGACTGTGTGTTGGTATATAAACAGATAATAAATGACAACATAATATAGACGTAGATAAGGTGTAAAAAAAAATTGTTATACTTGTTGAAATAATCATGACCCTTAAGGCCTCGTGTGTAGGATTTAGCAGCATTTGGTCCTATCTTTTATTTTGTTTTGTTTTGTTTTTTATTTTTTTGTTTGTTTGTTTTGATTTGTTTATTGTAACAAAATGAATATAGCTCATTTCACCCTCCCCTTCCAAGTGTGTAAGAGAACTTACTGTGGCTGCGAAACATGCAAAAGGCCCTCTCTACAGTCATTGTTTGTTTGTTTTCTTTTGGACTAGTGTAGAAACATGGCAGGTAATTGTGCACTAATGAAAACATACATATGAATACTATATTCAATTTCTGCCATATTCTGCCAATAGATCCCTATAAATCTTACACATTGGACCTTTAAAATGTTCTATTTTAAACTATAACTAACTAACTATAACTATTAAAGTTTCTATAATTCTCATAAATGATGAGTAAGTGAAGTAGAACCAAAAAGCCCACTGGGTGAAACTTTAATACTGTGGGGGTAAATGGTTTTTACGGAACATTGATGACATGTAGCTTCTTTGCAGCAATTTTAACCTCAGTCCTGAGGTTTTAGTAATGAAAAACAACAGGAAAGATAATTTACTTAACAAAAGGCACTGAGAAAACTTTGGGCCATTCAGAACCAAACACTTTGACTGGCTATTTTCCAGATAATCCACCTTAGAAAATGTATGATTTGGTGCCAAAATGGTGGTCAGAAGTATGAGGCATAAAATGGTTTAAGCTGTTTTGGAGGTTTGGGTGTCACAGCGATTCAGTGGTTAACACAGTCACCCAGGTTTTATCCTTGGTGTTTTTTTTTAAATGTGGTATTTCAATGTTCCACATAAAACAAATAGAAATTCACTTGTTGCTCAGGACAGAGGGATGTTCGATTAGCATTTCTTCCTTCATGATACCAATTCCCATACCTGAACTTTGTGTATCAGCCAAAACACGATACCAGTACATAAAAAAATGTAAACTACTAATCCCGTATGGATGTGATATCATTGCAATCATTGTTGTGTGGTCTGGCTCAGGTTAAAAGGGTCCCATTTTGGTGCTAATACATTGTGAGATATTGGATTGGTCCATAGACTCACGCACTTTAGGCTTTATTGGAGGCATTTTCCAACAAGCTACTGATATCAGCACTGGAACAACCATTCTCCCAGTGTTCATGTTGGTTTCCAATAGCTTCTCTACATATTTCAAAGGCATGAAAGTGAACAGGATAGTCAACATTCCTCAATTTAAACAAATGTATTTCTGTGTTGGGAAATTCAAGGTTTCTTCTTTCCTTCTACGTGGATCCCTCAAATGGCTCCAAACAGATTTTAAGCCTGAAAATTATCCAGTAGACATTAGAAAGTGAACATTAAGGTTACATTAAGGCGAGATGCATCACCTGTAAATAATAATGGCCATGTTTTTGTTACCTTAGCATGAGCCATTTATATCTACAGAGGGTGCCGGTCCTCCTCCACGGAGTCCGCCATGTTGAACTCAGAATAGACGAACCAGATATTGACTCAAGATACAACCTTTCGTGTTTTGCTCGAGTTTTACATCCACCGTAGGTTCTCCTAATGCTTGGAAGGAGAGAATGACACGAGGTGTTTGCAGTCGACAAAGCCCACCTCTAGATGTCTATAAATCTTTCCCGCTGGTCCTTCAATAGCTTTCAAAGTTTAACAAAATGCATCAAGCAATAAACAGACATCATTCCAGTCACCCCAACCCACATGCATGTAAAACAGAAAAAATACTTGACATGTTGGGAAATACCTGTATTTGGTTTCTTGTGGAGAATTGCAAAGATTGATACCACCTCATATTTGTTTGTTAGAATAGAATACAAAGGCACTGTCATCAGTTAATTAGCTTAGCTTAGCACAAGGACTGGAAACAGATAGAAACCGCCAACATGCTTCTGTGCTGCTGTGCCAAAACCTACCTACCAGAACCTTGAAAACTTACTTATTAACACATGCATGTTAGTATTTGCCAAACAACCAGGGGAGATTCCAGGAAGTTGCTCATAACACCCGTAAAACAATGAATTGTCGTTTCTACTCTTCAGTTTATGTATGGATTAAACAAACAGATTAACAGTCATTAGTGAGCTTTAGAGGAGGCGGTAGGTGGATTCTGTTACCTTTGAACAAAGCCAGGCTTCAGTTTCAGTCTCTATTCACAAAACAATTAAAAATACAAGTGCAAGCCACATAGTCTGTTGAAACATATGAAATGAGGGTGGGAAGCTCCCCCCTGATTTTTACACAAGTCTAAACATTGGTTAAATAAGTAAGATACATTAAATACACACATATCATATGTGAAAGATAACAGAACAGCTTAAATGGATTTCAGAGTACAGTAACTGGTTAAGAAGTCCTCAGCTTTTTAGGGTATTTAAGCTTCAACATATTCTAACATAACTGTTGCCTGAAGCTCTTTTTGAAGACAGACACAGATAATGACATGACTTGCTGTTTCCTCCCATTTTCAGTCTTTGTGCTAAGCTAAGCTAACTGCTAGCTTCATATTTACCTCACAGTTATAAGAGTGAAATAAACCTTCTCATCTAATTCTCAGCCAAAACATGAATAAAGATCTTTACCAAAATATCAAAGTATTCCTTTAATTGCTTTAGTGACACAGATGATAAACATGCCAAAAAGTGTGAACTTGCATAACCAGGTACAGTGAGTTGAGAAATAAGGAAAGGTCTACTATATTACATGCAGAGAAAAAAATGGCTATCAATTTGCCTAAAAATCTTTACATTAGCCCTAAAAAAAATCAACATTAAAAACTAGCTCAGAGGATTTTAATGTCGCTTTAATTCAGCTAACAGAGGTAGTGAGAGGTGTTTGTAAGGGCACAATGTAAGAGCACGCTCAGTGCTTAGAAGATATTATAAGCATCTTCCACATAATCAAATTAAATTCAGACATCTTTGACTACAATGTCTGGATCAGCTTTCTTCATTTAAAGCAGACTCCTCTTGCTTTTTTCCAAGTAAAATATCTGGTCATCTGAGCGTCTCTAACTGAACTGTCACAGATGATTAGAGGAGGAACAACTCGTCTTGGTATCCACAAGAGCATGGGGTCCTCACGAGAGAGTGAGCCACAACCAGAATCAATGTCACCGTTCAGATAATCACGCATTGCCGATTCACCATGTAAGATGCATTTTGTTTGCTTCCTAACTGTGTAAAGCCTCTATTCATTTTCACATTTTTTACACAGAAAAAACGTGGTCAACTCAATAATGACGCCTTCCTCTTGAAATTTCAGCCCTGGCTGTTGAGAAACAAACGTTTTGTGTTAGGTTCTTCGTCTGGTTGCTGAAATTATTTCTGTGACAAACCAACCTGACTGAAACTTTTCAAATCTTTTATCCTTGTAATTTTGTTATTCTTTTGTGAGTGAATGTTTGGATAATGTGAAGTAAACCAGATTTGTTCCAACTACAGTATATTATTGAATACTTGGCGTTTTGGTAATTAAAGTATTTGTCATGTTTTCCTTGAAAAGTGGTCAAATAATTTGCAATAACATCACAGCTGCTATGTTTTATTAATAGTTCATAATTTAGAAAGTTAGACTACCTTACCAGAGAAAATGTGACGTATAAGTTATATAAGTTTCAACCTTGTAACCTTTACTGAAAGTATTTTGATCAAATCAGGGTTTAAACAAGTAATTGAAAAACAAGTATTTACACACTTACACTGTAAAAACTGTATTTCAGAAGCAGTAAAAGTAATTTAATGTTTTGAAAGAGTCTCATTAAATTCTCTGCTTCAGTTATGGCAGTTTGCTTTTGTGGATTATAACAAGTTAAAATTACACCCTGTTTCTTTAACTTGCTATTATTATTTCAGTAAAAGCGCGTCAGTCAGGTTTTGTGCATCTGACATCATGTCCACGTCTTTTCTACATTTCCCCCTCCTGCAGTTGAGGAGCCATTTTCTCTAGGTGACAGAAGGTTAAGTCTAATGCAAGACAAGGTTCTGCTTTGTGATTAAATAATTTATTTTGTCAGATATAAAATGGTTCACCTGAATTTGTGAAATTGGGTTGTTGAAGTTTTTGTAAACTCACTTAACTGAACCAACTGTCGTTAAGTCAGGCCAGTGTTAGCCATAATATTAATTATGCTATATTTAACAAACTAAAACAACACAGTAACGTCACTATAAAAAGTTATTCTCCTGATATGATACCATTAGCCATACTATTAGCCTGCGTTGTTAAGGAGCATTATTTTATTTTTAGGTAAAGTTGCAAAAGTAAAATAAAGTTTAGGCAAAGTTGCATTAATGCAAACTGTTGATTTGAAAGCAATGTGATTATTAAGTACATCAGACTCAAAGCAATTGTGTTCATCTAACTTTTTGTAGGACTGTCACGATTCTCCAAATCCACGATTCAGTCTGACGTTTTGATTTTAAGGTCACGATTTGATTTGATTTTGTTCTTTGTTTTTTCCATTGTTAGGCAATCGAGTTCTCACCTGCAAAAATTCGAGAAGGTGGCCTTGTGGGTAACCTGAATCCACAGACTTGAGGGTTCGTTAAGTGAGTCTCTCCCAGTGCCAGCACATTGCTGCAGTCACAGAAATGTGCATGCTTTAAGGGGTAGTTAAACATACAACAAGGAGTTTTTAACTGGTTATGAAACAGTCTCAATTTAATAATGATGCCTCTTATGACCTACATAAGCAAAAAAGACCATCAGCAAGAAGCATGGAAAAAAATGCTGGGAGAATTGTCAATCCTGATTTTGATATTGAAATTGGAAGCTCATTTTGACTATTTTTTATGTAGAATTGAAATTGTTAAGTTGGTGGAATAACTTTTTTTTCAGTGTACATAATGTCTCTTTTATCTGTTTGTGATCATCAAACATCATTGGCTTTATGTATGAAGACTCATGCAGGGACAGTTTCAGAATTACAAACAAGGCCCTATCTCTTTGTGTGTCTTCAGTGACCTCTCCTCACAGAAAAACATGTGTTTGTCACACACACACACACACACACACACACACACACACACATACAGAAAAACAAGCTTTACACAACAGGAGTGTGAAATCACCATGTTCCAAGACTGGGGGGGTAGTTGGGCTCCCAGTGGGCAGAAATCTCTGTGCACTCGGACGACATCAGGCAAAGCAATGACCCCTGAATTCATGAGCACTCTCAGGAAATCAGTGTTTCATCTCTGCTGGGGTCAACGGTGGAAACTGATTTAAAACTCAATGCGTTGCTGATGTAAGACACACATCACATGTAGAGTAGAAATTACAAAAAGGAGAAACGAGAAAGACGACATGACGTGACAGCGCGGTTGTAACCAGAGAGCCTGATAACCTCGAGTGACACACCATAATATTTACAAAGTCATAATTATAAATGTACAGTTAGCTTTTTGTCTTTTTGTCATGTTAATGATATTATTTTTGTACCTGCTCATCTACCTTTACTAAAACCAGAAACTGGATTATTCATGTTTTTTGAAGCATTGCGTTTACATTTGAGTACATTTACATATTCACACATTTCAGGCGTTTAGCTGCATTCATTAGTATATATATATATATATACATATATATATATACATATATACAGCCTAATGTATTTGACCACTGAGACTGTGACAAAATGTACTGCTGCACACTAATATAAGGCAGAAATCAGTGTTTTATTTATCATCAAAGAAAAAAAATTATACGGTACTTGAGCATTTCCATGATGTGCTACTTTACACACCTTACAACTACAGGGATCTACATGATTTTTTAGGCCATGGACCCCTCAGCTGATAGAGAGATGGGGCAGGGACCCCCTATTACATCTATTGCATTGAATATTTCTGGGTCTTCTCTTGTACTCCTGTGTGTTAGTTTTCTGAGGTAGAGGGTATGTTATGTTTCAATAATACGTAGCTAACTAGTTCACCGTAGTAGGTGAGCAAGCTTTTGTCAAAGTTGTATGCACGTCAAATACATGTCACACTATGTAGGCCTAATCTATATTGGGCTTATGGACTGGTAATATTGTATATTGTATTGATATTGTACCCCACTACATTTACAGCTGTAATTAACTATAAGATTACAACTATAAGAGGTTTAATTCATGCCATTTATATGACATGATGTAAATTACTCAGTAGTATAAGAATGCTGTTTAAATTAGGTTAATTTCAACCAGCTAAAACTAAACTTAACTAAAAATTAATAATACAATAACATAAGTAGTGAGTAGCCTAGCTGTAATGTTAGCCTAGAACACCCAAAAGGGGCAACCCTGTATAATGAGTAGGCCTGCTTTTACTTTTGATACACTAACCCCTTTTTATTCCAAATACTCCTGTACTTTTTCTTTAAAAAAAGGACTTTTACTTATATAATAATAGTAGTTTACTTATATCAATTTTCCAGTATGTTTTTACTACTTTTACTTAAGAATCAGAGTAATTCCAGCCTACCACCTCTGACCACGTTATAAAACAACAGTATAAAAACTTATAGCAGTCACTAATCTCTCAATGCATATTTTTGTTATTTCCAAGGCTGACATAAATTCTTCAAATCGATTTAATGTGTCCGAAACTTTCACATCCTTACGCAGCACACTAGTGTCGGCCTTCACTTTCTCGTAGCACACCTGAGAGCAGTGCGACAGCGCCATCTTGCGTCGCAAGACTGAAATAACAACGAGGCTGTCTACGTCACTTCCTGTGTAAACATGGCGGCGCACTGACAAATGTCACATTACTTGTGCTGGTGAAAACACACAGTTATTGTCGTTTCATACATCACCTGCCAAGCGAATTAAACAAAGCGACATCTGGGAAGATTTTTTTTTTGCTTTACTTCGTTGAACATCCGCGAGGTATTTCACTGATTTTCTGCTCATTTCTAAACCGCATGTAACGTCATCATGAGGAGATGCTCTCTACTGTTACAGTTAGCCGTGAGCACGAGCTCTATTGATACATTGTTGATACATTGTTGATACATTGTTGATACATTGTTGATACATTTAATGACACATTCAGGGTTATCGTATATGTATTGAATGTAACAGCATGAGCCACTGCTGGCGTTGTTCAGAAAGGAAGTCACTCTTATATACTTGAGTTAAAGGTGACTTTTCTCTGTTGCAGGATAATCCAGCCGGCACCATGGTTCATTTATGTGAGTATGCGGCGTAAACAGGCACAGTGGACCTCATGCAAGAAACCGCTCGTACGAACAGATTTGTTCTTAAGAGAACTTGTGTCTTTCACCATCATGTGCAGTCAGTCTGCTGGTATACAAATCCAAGTTTTTCCACTAATGACGTGAGACCTTATGCAATAGTCTTGAACGAACAGTTTGGTTCTTAAGATGAAATTGCTTTCATAATTATTCGATATTATTCAGTTTGACTACATTTCAAATGATAATATAGTAATAAATTGACATATAAAACCTATCATCAGTCATTCAGTGATCTGTTATTACCTGCTGTCAGGTTTATTGGTCGTATATCTGCACATGCAGGTTTATAAAGTCTCTGTCTAGGCGCTGCTCATGATGAAAACTTCCTCTTTGAAATCATTTTGCATGAGGCCCACTGTCTTGTGGCAGCAGGGACTGCGGCAGAGTTTAGCAAGAAAGAAGCCTAAAAACAACTTATACAATACGTACATATGTCACATGTAACGCAAACTAAAAATCTTTTGATGTTTTGTTTTGTCCCACCAACAGTCCAAAACACAAATGCATGCATTTGTGAAGTAATAATGAGATAATATTTACCATTTTCTGATTAAGCAAGTGCCATGGTTAACTGATAATTTACTGTCAGTCGATTAATCATCTGATTGTTTTGACTCAATATGAATCAGAGATTAAACTGAATGCAGGTTAAATATCATATTTATAGTGACTAAAAGGGTCGTGTTATCAGTATTACTTTGACGTTGTTGAAATGTGCTGAAAATGTTTAAAACAAAGTACTGATACACACAGAAATCATTTCACCATCATTTTACATTGAAAATCTCTCAACAATGTGAAATGGCAACATGTCCTTTGCGATGTCAGTGTTTTCACTGATGCAAAACAAAACTTTTAACAGTTATCAAACAAGGTTTTAAAGATAATTCAGTTTTGAAGCTGTAATACTAAGTGTCAGGAATTTTATTGTGATTTATCAAGAAACTAGGAGGCATAACAAGAATGTGCTCAGTTGCCAATTCTTTTTTAGGTACACTCAGTTTAAACTAATGTAGTGTAATGTAAATCTCAACAGTCCTGCAATTAATCGTGCCTTTAGTTAGTTATAATGTTTAGATTTTGCTAAGATGATCCTAAATCAGTCCCACAGTGGGAAAAGTGGCAGTGTAACAGCAGCAAAGTGGACAGCAAAATAGAAAGAAGCACCAATAAAAGCAAGAAATAGATAACAAATAAGTAATCAGCAATATAAACAGGAGGAAATGTAAAAAATAGGAATAATATGAACAAAAGAAATATAAAAAAGGAACAATATAAACAAGAGAGAAATATAAGAAAAATAGGAACAATATGTATAATAAAAACAAGAAACACTTTTGCATGTAAGAAATATTGATATTGCAGTGTTGAAATGATAATACAGCTGAGAGAAACATTGGGCCTCATGCAAGAACCGCTCATACAAACATATTTGCTCTTAAGTGATATGTACCAGTAATTTAAGAGAATTTGTTGCATTCACCAATTTTCGCATATTTTGAATTTTCTTTCAGATACAAACACAATTTATGAGTGGTCCAGACCTGTCGTAGAGTCATGTGCAGTTAGTCTGCTGGTATACAAACCAAAGTTTTTCACTGATGACTGTATATTACATTAATCTAAAGACACTGTTAAGTTTGAAAAAATAAATTGCATTTCATAATTTTGTCAACATTAACCTGTTTGACTACATTTCAAATTAGAATATAATTTTAAATTTACATATAAAACCTATCATCAGTCAGGTGTATTGGCCGTATATCTTCACATGCAGGTTTTATGAAGTCTCTGTCCAGGCAAACATCTTCGTTTATTCCATCTTCCCCTGACCCCCTCCTCCTGATGCAGTCATCGCTCACTCCTTACTGTGGATGTGGCGAGTTGTTTGTTTTTTTTCTGTTAAGTCATTTTCATATTGAGACATTTCCTCTTTATTTCAGTGACAGTCCGACCCTCCGGTAACGGGCATTACCTGCACTCGCTTTTCCCACTTTTTTTCGCTTTAGCAGGTCTTTTAATTCCACTGCTGATGCTGATAAAATGAACACTTTTTCCTTTATGGATCTCTGAAAGCAGGATGTCAAACTCCAAAGCTGTTAAGTTCTTATTTTTTCTCTTTGATGCCACTTTCATGAATGAACACTTCCTGAAAATTGGGACAAGAAACGCAGCCATATATGGTCTTACTGGGGTATTAATTCTGCTAATTTACAAGTCTTGTGCACATGCACTCAGATATGCACGGGCGGATCATTTACACAGTTATCAATTATGAGCGTTTGCTGAATCTGACGTGACATGTTTGTATGATTCATACAAGCCCTTCATATGAAAAAAAAGAAGAGAAATTTAAGATAAGAATATGAAAATGTTCTTGCATGAGGCCCATTGATGTTGCACAACTTGACATGAAATTACACTTGAACGAACACTGATATTACACAGTAGTATATGTAGCATAGTATAGTGAAGTCAGTTTGTCAGTTCTGGTGTGTGTGGTCTACTGGGAGCAGTGCTGGTTGTAAAGTCAGACAGTAGCAGGAAGGAAGGATCTGCGATATCTCTCCATCACACTTACAGATAATGCTCTGTCACTGAAGGAGCTCCCAACTGTGTGAGAGTGTTTTACAGAGGTGCTGATTTAACTGTGTGGTCACTTAAAGAAGAGGTTGGTTCAGGTGCTTTTGTTTTTATTTTCAGCTATGTACTAAGCTATTTTTCTTATATTTTCTCCTTACAATAGCGGTCAACTGAATATTAGAACCTTCCTACCACTGTGTTAACAGAGATTGAACAATATAAAGGCAGGACTTCATTAGACTAAGCTAAGTGTATGTAATAACCTGGCAACTGAGATCAGATGTCACAAAGTGTTTTACAGTAAAAGAGAAAAGTGACAGACACAAAATGAGATCAATACATAATAAAATAGAAATAAAAAAACCCCACTAAAAATCAAGTTGTGAACGTTTAACGATTGCTCCTTCTCCCACATCTCCTCCCTTCACTGTGTTCAAGAAAGTAACTTTGATTGAACCAGGATGCAATCAGAGTTGTGGAAAACAGTCTATGGTGTAAACAAGATGATATGAAATTTCTCAGGAAACAGGAAGTGTCCTTATTACCTCTGACAGTCCAGCCTATTCCAGAGAATGTGGATTATCAATCATTTACTGATGAAGTGCGGTGATAAGAGCTTTGGTGTGATAAGAAAGAAACTATGTTCTTGTCTTTGACAGTGTTTACTGTGCTTATTTCTTTCTGCAGCATCATTCCTGCTGAAGAAGTACCACGGGGGTTACGTTGTTATCCGATTGGCTCTTGCCGGCCACAAACAAGCAAACAGACCCTTTTATCGCATTGTGGCAGCTTACAACAAAAGGGCAAGAGATGGTAAATATCTAGAACAACTGGGTACATACGACCCCCTCCCGAACATCTACAACGAGAAACTTGTAAGCTTCAACTTCGACCGAATCAAGTACTGGATCGGCTGTGGCGCACACCCTACAAAGCCGGTGGCTAAACTCCTAGGTGTGTATTAGCATGTTCTTCTAAGGTGGATCAACATTGCTCAATTTTATTGTGGGCCTGTTGTGTGCTGCTCTACAGTTCATTATTGTTTGATCAAGGAGGTCCATCCATAACTTTTATGAACACCTACACCTTTTAGACAATATTAAACTAGAGATACACTTCTCTGAGCTGACCTGTGTTTGAAACGTTGTCTTAGATTCTGTATTATGTGTTACCATAGATGATGACTGTTGTCCTGCACTGTTACGTGTTAGCTGTGCCCTTAACGACCACATCCATGCCCTCTGGTTTAAAGCTTGTACAGATCATAAATGCCTTTTATGGTCAGAACAAGCATTCAGATAGGGAAGCACAATATGGATTTTTTCTAGTCAATACTGATAACTGATAATTATCTGGTTCTCACAGACAATAACTATAAGATAACCATTAATTTTACATTTTTGTATTTTAAAAAGAAGTTATATAACCAGTAGTTTATGCACATCTGAAGAAAGAAAAAATAAAAAATGGTTGATTTAATGTTCCACAGTTCTGACTGAATCAAATCTGACGTCAGTATTACAACAAAAACAAAGAACAGTTCTGACTCTTCAAATGTTCATTCAGTTTTCTAATAAAATAGAACAAAATACTTGACAAATATACTTTGGCTTTTATAGAGTATTTTCCTTTAGAATAGGGAATGGGAATCCCAGAACATTTTGGGTGATGGTGCCATTTTTGGAGGATAGCGTTTGCACCTGTCATTATCTGTCACTGTCACTGGTGATTTGCCACTTGGCAAATTGTTCATCATCAGAAATGCATTAAGTATTTGCTACAGATAAATGCCCATATAAAGAGAAGTTCTCGACAGAAGCAATATATTATAAAATCGAAGTTAGTTAATGATATCAGTCCTTATTAATTAGGAGATAACAGGCCTCATGTAAGAATCACTTGTACGAAAAGATTTGTTCTGTCGCATTCACCAATTTTCTCGTATTTTGAATTTCCTCTTGGATATGAACACAATTTCCATGTGGTCCAGACCTGTCGTAGTCATGTGCAGTCAGTCTGCTCTTACCCAAATTGCAGTTTTCCATTAATGACTGATTAATCTGTCGATTATTTTCTCAATTAATTGATTAGTTTTTTTGTCTTTAAAATATCAGAAAATGGGGAAAAATGTTGATCTGTGTTTCCCAAAGCACTCAAATCACTCAAACCAATTAATTAATTATTGAGCATTTGGCTGGTGACTGGTGCTAATTTTGTGTCCTGACTGTGAGTAATGTTCTGCATAATATGGGATCTGACAACTAGCTAAACAGAGGGAGAGCATACAGTGGAGCAAAAAGGTAACATTAAATTCACCATAAACTTGTGTTAAGTTACTTGATAAGTAACTAAAACTTCGCTCACAAACATTGTCCCCTTCTTGCAGTTGCCACACACACTGTTCAGTGTCTCTCAGTGATGTTGGTCTTGGTAGTTTCTATAAAAAGTAACCTGATGATTTGATTTCTTTTTTTTTATGGCTTGTTGGTTTTGCAATTAGCTGTTACAGCCCAGTGTTTAACGGTGTTTACTGACCATATTAAAACTGAATTATACAGGGGTGGCTGTTTAGCTCAGTTGGTAGAGCAGCCGCCCCATGTATAGAGGCTGCCAGTCCTCTGCAGGGGCTGCTGGTTTGACTCCCGCCTGCGGCCCTTTGCTGTGTCATCCCCTCTCTCTGCCCCGTTTCCTGTCTACTCTTCAGCTGTACTATCTAATAAAGGCATAAAAGCCCAAAAATAGAACTTAAAAAAAACAAAGTTACACAAAGTTGAATGGGCTGAGACTACCTGTGATATTATTATATTATTATAGGCAGTATTCGTCTGCTGTTCATTATTGGAATAATACATGATATTATATTTGTTTCCCTGAATATTTGTTATGCATCCCTAATTTAATGTATTACTCAGCTGGTTCTTCAGAAATCAACTGCAGGGAATTCAAATTATCTTAAAATTATCATGTATCAGCTTCCAAAAGATTTGGCAACTCCAGGCAATGTCTCTGCCATAGTCTGTTGGAAAAGCTTGTAGTGAAAGTGTGGTTTTCTTCTCTCTTTTTGCAGGGTTGGCAGGATTTTTCCCTCTGCACCCCATGACGGTAACAGATGCAGAACGTCGAAGGGCTCAAGCGTTGCTGACAGAAACGGCAACAGGAACACAGGATGGTCTGGAGGAGGGACAGAAGGAGGCTGAAGTGTGATCATTTAAGCTGGGGAATGTGTGTGACTGTCTAGGACAAAAGGATGTCAGTTATTTGGAGAGAAAACTGATTGATTTGTTTCCCAACCTGTTGGCTGGACTTCTGGTAGTAACATCAGATATGGGATATTGTAGTTCTTGTTGCTATGAAGTAGCAGCTACGAACAACTGATCCTGTTTTTGAGATTGGAGTGACATAACAGGCAGTTGTTTCTATTTACTGCTGTATTTGACATAAAGTATTTCAATATAATTGCATTTGTTTGAGGTTAAGTTGTAGATTTTTTCTAATGTCCTTCATTTAACTCTGACCTTTTGCAGAATGTCAAAAAAAAAATTACTTGTCTTCATGACATAACCTTGCAATCATTCCTCCTTCTTTTGTCTGTGTTCTTTCTATTTTTGCCAACATATATTTGAATGTACATCCATGAATCAATAGTGAACGTCAGTAATGTCAAACCTAAGAAAAGAAAGAAATAAGAGGTGGGTGGGTGTGTTGATATGATTAATGGCAAACTTTACAGCACAAAGTTCCTCTGTGACTCAATCGCAACTTCTCCACCCTAACATACTTGATATACTGTGTGTTGTGGAAACCTTTGTAAACTGGAAAATGACTCCTCACTGATAGAAGTCACGTAACAGTCACAGTTCGACAGTAACCTTGGAGTTATAAAGTTAATCATATGCTCAAAGTTTGAGAGAGTGAACACCCTAGGGACATTTTTTCCCATCACAGAGTCCATGAACAGACTAAATTCATCATGCTGTAAGATCCGACTTGTATTAATGACAGAAAAATTGTACATGCTGGTAAATGATCAGATTCACAATAAGTCTGTTCAAATACAGATTTTTGAGGGCAAAAATTCACCGGTTCCCGACATGCTGGGTGATATAATGAAGTTTTAAGCTAGAAAAAAAAAAAAAAAAAAAGATGATTTCTATGTGCACTGTGCTCTAATTTTTCCACTAATATGACTGATATGCAGAGGTCCTCAGAGGGCTGCTTTCTTAAACAAATAACTTCATTAAATAATATTATATATATTATTTAACATGCTAAGTAATTTAACACATGCATATGTCATCCGACTGTTGAAAGGAACACAGAAAAATAAATTAACAATAAACATCAGCACTGTGCAGTCGATTGCTGAATATTTTAATGCAGGTTTACAGTTGCTCAGGATTTACACCATCCTCATAAATGTTTCCATTTTTCTGAATCTAAATGATATCAAACATCTTTTTCAACATTATATGTTCTGTAAAAAAGTTTTAACATTGGTGCATATTGGCAAACATATATACCAACACAGATATATCTGTGATAGGCCCATATCAGGCCAATATATCGGCTCTACAGTAATATCATGCTGATTTCTCTGAAGCAGTGCTGTCAGACTCACTTCAGTTCATCATGGGTCACAGACAGACTGATGTGATCTCAAGAGGGCTGGACCAGTAAAACTATTGCATAATAATCTACCAGTCAAAAGACTGGACACAGCTTCTCATTAATTGTTTTTATTAATTTTTTTCTTAAGTTTTATTTTTTATTTTTTTTTACATTTTTGTACTGTAGATTAATACTGGAGACATCAAAACTATGAAAGATGGAATTATGTAAGTTATGCAAATGTGTCAACAAGACAAAATATGTTTTATATTTTAGACTCTTACAAACCCCAAAAATGTCAAAAACGATCTCTGCACACCTGAATGTATGACAGGTGCGTCGGAGGAAGATTCAACTTGAAGAAAACTAGAAAGACTCCTGCACACTGTCTCGCTTTCTACTGATTTATTAAATATCCAACATTTCAGTCTGGAGGACCTTCATCAGAAATACTGGAGTGCAGGAGTCTTTCTAGTTTCCTTCAAGAAGACTCTTAAAAAGCAAAAATACTCTCGCACATTGTCTTCATAACAACAACATTATTAAATTGTAAGTGCAGGAGATGTGTGAGAGAGTCTTTTTGCTTTATATTGTCCACCCATGGTCTTTTCCTGTGCACCTGACAACTTACAAGTATACAAGTGTTTTTGCTCTTTGATAGTTTAGATTGTTCAAAGTAGTAGAAGAAGTAGAAGTAGAGTTATATTGTACAAAAATGCTTGCAGACAACTCTACATACATGCTGTTTTTTGTTACAGCTAGTGCAGAGAAAGTACACATAGGCTGCACATTAAAGCTCAAAGATGAGCTCTGGAGATCACAACAGAAAGACATTTCTACAGATGATTCAACAAAGTACGACAAACATTCGTCGAACTGAAATATTCAATATTCACATTTCAAGTTTTTTTTTTTTTTGGTATATAGAAACGGCTGTCTGGTTTCCCTGTCACATGCTTGGCTTCGCATGTTTGTTCTGTCTCGAATAGGTCCACATTACCAACAGCAAGTGTGGTTTGTGTTAATCAGGTATTGATAAAAAGATTAATTTGAGCCAAGACACACTTAACAACACCCAAAACTCAAAATAGTTATGCTGTTGATGTTGGATTTGCTTCCTGTAAGATTGTGGATTAAAGGTCAGCTTGAATCTTGAACATGTTGGCGTACTTAGTATTCCCAAATACTGGTTTAATTATTGAAGCAGCAGGGCAGTGCTGCAAAGTTATGTCCAGCAACTCTACTCAAGACTAATACATATGATCTGATTTGATGATAAAATCTGATTAATTTCAAGACATTATAGATAAAATATAAAAAATGTCCCAAATCATTTAAAGTGTATGAGAAAATTATTGCAAAAATGTATTGCAATACTTCGTGAGCAGGAAATAACCTGTTTTTTTTTTTTTTTCTTGCGGAGATTGAGAAGTGATTTTATAATTGGCAAACAGAGGTGTGGACCCAAACCTCTTGTGGTTTCAAGATCAAGGGAAATATTTGTGATTAACCCCGTCACAGGTCAGGTGCTCTTGAGACTGTTTATTAGCCATGCTGGGATAATGTTAACAGTCTATTTATAGCGTGGCTATTGAATTCATATGGCTATATTGTCAATATGTTGCTCAATGTAAAGTACCTTAAACAAGAGTCATGTAACCTTCTCTGTCACGTCCTGTGATGTCATAGCATGTAAATATTGGATTGAAATAAATGTCAACGACAAAGCCAAGAAAATACAATTTGGCAGATAAAATATTAACATAAGATATTAACAATTTGAGTTAAAGTGAAAAGTTTAATCTTTAAAAAGTGTACAGAATATCTTGGAGTAAGTAAGGTGGGAGTAAGTCACACGTGCGAGTCTCAACAAAGTCCCAAGTTACTCTGGTGAGAATCAAGCCAGTCGAGTCTCTGCTATAAGACAAGGAAGTCACAAGTCAAGTCATAGGAAATTCTGATTATTCTCCCCAGTTTCAACGTGAAACTTAGTTAAAAGACAGTGTGGTCATCAAAAGTTTATTTTCGACAATAACAAAAACAGTTTCAACCTGCTTACACCTTATAATGTAAATATTACTGATATTTAACATTTTATGGCATCAATAACAAGCTTCCTACGTCTGAATAGTTAAACTGGTTATATCACATTCACGTACCTTTCTCTGTGTATTTTGTAGTGATGGATGAAGTTGCATGTTTGGTGGTTGTGTCACTGATTTTTCAGCTGCAGACCTTGCAGACTGCTATTCTCCTCTTACTACCATCATCAACAACATAATCCTTGAATCTGAATTTTATTATTTTTGGACTAGCCCCTTCCATGATAGCTTCCTTGTGCGTTAGCCTCTGCTGATCTGCATGCTGCATTTCAACTAGAAATCAACCCAGTCATGTTTCAAAAACAACACATAACTTCTCAATATCTAGAAAAATGCAGATATTTAATTTAATAAACAACACTGCTTTAAACATCTCTTTTTAAAGAATAAATTCAGAACAGAATTAGAACTGAATATTTTAATTAAATGTAGAGCAGCAACAGTGATGTAATGTCACTATATAAACTCATTATATTGCTGGTAACAAATTGAAATTGTCAGTTAATTCAATCATATTTTAAAAAGGAGATGGTTGCTCTGTATACTCGGAAAAATAATTCATATTCCTGACATCATAAGTCTGAGTGAAGTTTACAAAGAATGACGAAGAGTCAGTTAGTCTCAGTCCTTCATCCTGTCCTGTCCTCAGTACAATTGGTAGAGGAGGGGCTACTTTCTCTCAACCAGCAGTAAGTTTACAACAATTTGAAAGATTTTAAGATATGTGGCAAACAAGCTAAACATTTAGACTACATACAGACTGCTTTCATTTTATCTTGTTTGTTACAGTTTGATCAGCCGAAGTAGAGCACTGTGCTTGTATAAAACATAGCAGATGGATGAGAGGCTGCGGACAAATCAGACTGAAATATTGCTTTACATGTATTTAAGTATTTGTGTTTGCTGAACGGGTTGTATTGATAAAATTTTGGCTTTTTAGCCACATAGATTTATTGCCCTTACTTACACTAACAAGCATATCTTCAAGTCACCTCACCTGTCTGCACCTGCAGTGTCTCCATGTTTGTGTGTATGTGCGTGTGAATTTGGAGGAATTGATGCACTGAGAAAAGAGGAGAGGCTGCAGCATTATCACTGATTACACCAAACCCTTAAAAAGTACCAATAAAAGGATTGATTACATTAGAGCTTATCAATACGTTTAGTACTGGGTTCCAGTAGTCATCCCTGCTCAAGTCTAAGTCAAGTCTCAAGTCCTAAATTCCAAGTCAAAGTCGAGTCTTTTATCAGTCTTAGTCAAGCCAGTCTCAAGTCCTCAAACTTGTGACTTAAGTCTGACTCGAGATAAATCATGCGGCTTGCGTCCCCCACTTCTGGTATTTGGTATGTCCCCATTTTCCTGACAGCACGCAATTGAGTTGACATGGACTCAATAAGTTTGTGTAAAACGTTGTGGCCCTCAATATTCCATCATGGTTTGACAATTTTCCAAAGATGTAACAGAGTGCTTGGCTTTCTCAGCCTTCAAGTGCCCCCATAAATATTCTGTGGGGTTGAGGTCAGGTGACTGTGGAGGAAAAGTCCATGACAGTCTGGACTCCTTGGCCTTTTTTGGTGTTCATGTAGTTCCTGGATAGTTTTGAGGTGTGTTTGGGGTCATAATCCTGCTGCAGTAGAAATCCTTCTCCACAAAGATTCAAACCTGAGGGCATAACATGTGTCTGAAGAATGGAGTGGTACTTCTCCCTGGTCAGCATGTAGTCAGTTCAGTGCAAAAGTGCAACTCTGGAGAGGGCAAAACACCCCAGACCTGAATATTCCCACCACATTTCACTGTTGATTTGATACACTACATTATCATTCTCTCCCCTGCGTGTCTCCTTCCTTTTGAAAAAAGTTTATTTCTGAGTTTTTGTGATTTTAACTTTGACAGTTCACAGTATAGACACATATTTAACTTATTTATTTATTCATTTATTATATTTTAATACATTTTTTAAAACTGTAATTATCTATTAATTATCATATTAATTATTAAGTCTAGATTGAACCCCCCACCCATGATAACATTCAGAGGGTATACAACTTAACTTGACCAAAGAAAATAGTTAAAGAAATAAAGAACAATTTACAAAACCCTTTTAATGTTGGATCGTTTTTATCAGAGTGAAAAATACCACATAATTAAAATATATATACTGCCCCTGAAGCCAGAAAGAAATCTCAATGATTTAACAGACTTGGAGAACTCCTTACAGTTCAATTTAATTTTATGCAGTGATTTTAATACAGTTATGTCAGAAAATGACAATAGGTGTCCTTTTTGTTCTTGATTGCAGTTCTACGCTGAAGTTTTCATGGGTGTTTCTATAGGCTTTGTGTAGCAGAGTGGTTCTACAAGCAAGTCAATGCATCATTAGGTGGTTTCAGAGTTACAAGGTTCTGTAAATGCATTGTGAAAACAATGCAGCAATGTACTGATATTAGAAAATGTACTTTGTAATTTGTACTTTTGAATACTTAAGTATTTTTGAAAGCAAGTACTCTAATACTTTAACTCGAGTAAAATCTAGACTGAGCAACTTTAACTTGTAGTTGAGTAATATTTGACCAGCTGTATATATACTTTGACTCAGGTACTGGGGTTGAGTACTTCGTCCACCACTGAATGCAGCCTATCTCCAATCCACTGTGCAAATGTTTGCATACACCGTACTAGCACTGTCATAAATATTAAACTTGGATTGGAAAAGTGGTTTAGAAACTGCTACTCGTCCTCTGACTGCTTTTCTGTCTCTAGGGACTAAGCTTAATGTATTGATCATCCTGATGGTGCCTTCCAGAGTAGAAAACAGAACAAAGTACCCTCTAGGGTGCCTTCCAGTAGAGAAAATGTAATGCAGTGCTTTATAGGCTGTCCTACATGCTAGAAAATTAGTAGTTGTTGCACTTTAACTCACATTACAAAACAATTTTAATCTAATCAGACTAAAACTGTTTAACCATAAATTCATCATGGCTTTTGGTGCCCCTCTGGATACAGCTGGTGCCTTTATTTTTTTGCCCTGCCCTTCAGACAGCCTGAGTCTGTCAGTGAATATGACTTTCACTTAGTTCTGATGCCATGTTTCTCACTATCACAATACTACTTTTTAAGCTATGATTTCTGGAAACTTGAGGTACAGCCGAATTAATGTAACTGAACACTGGCTGTGAATTAAGTTGCTTGAACGAGTCTTGAGAGACGAGTAGATCAAATCCATCCAAGTGCCGTACAAACACACACTACAAATCAGCTAAACGAAATCTGACGTTTTATTCAAAGAAGTTAAGTTGGTCAGTGCCACAAATTTGCTTCAATTTGATTGCCGACTGTAAAATAGTGCACAATCTTAATATAATTTTACATGTCATAACTTGTGTTTTTAAATGTTTCTGAATCCTCATACTTGATGACTGTTTATTATTATAGTTTACATGAAAGTATTAGAGAATTTAAATGTGATCACAGACACACTGAAAGTCCATACAGTTTGCAAGGGTAATTAACATCTTCAAATAAAAGGCAGTTTCATTCTTAGTATTTTGGTTCATACACTATGCCTGTGAAAAATGCTGGCAAATGCATGAAAGGTGCATAACTAATGTCATAATGGCTAATGATGTAACACTGGGTAATAAGGTTTTTTATTAGCAGAATCACCCACCCAAACCCCACCTCACCCACTCAAGCCTTAGTCCTTGTCCACTTGAACGTCACCGTGATCTGGACCTTTGTAAACAAACATGTACAGGGTGTGAGTGTACTTTTAGGGAACTCCACAAATCGCTGCAGTGCCATGCCACAATACATAAAAAGTTTGCCTAGGGAGGGCACTACATCAGTAACAACCTCAGTATACCGGTTGATCATTGATGACACATCAGCTGATAAAGACAGACCAATGTTTATATGGCCTACAACTGCCAAAGGGATCAAACTTAACTGCCAATTCACAGACTATCAGTAGGACAGATTGTTGGGAGTTTACTGGATGACTAAAAATTGCAGAACATTTAATTTCTTCTTAATTGTACAGCTTGCATGTTCACGGACTGAAAGACAGCAGTTGAAGTATTTCAGCTTTAGCCGATATCTTTTGGATGGCTACCTGAACGCACCGGAAAATGAAAAAGTGGACTTTTGGGGGATCCTGTAATTGGAGGAGACTATCCGCCATTCTTATAATCCTTACCTTTGTGGTCATCCTACTCATTGCGCTCTGTGTGTTCTTTGCACAAAATAGAGGTAAGTCTGTGATTTCTGTAATTATTTTCTGCATAACCAGACAAGCAATACTCAGAATTATTTTAAATGTAACCCTCTTCACACTGATATTATTTGACAGTATATATATTGCCAATAAGGTTTGACCTGATTGATTTTGGTCCTGACAATCCTTCAAATACACTGCAATTAATACAGAAAGCACAAACAGAACGACTGCTTCTCACTGTTAACTTACTTTGTAATATTCATACAATACTTAAAGGTTATTTGTACTCAATATATTTTTCTTATTGGAACATTAATGTTCACAGAAAATGTGAACCTTATGTTGGTTGGTCATTTATTACTCATTTTGAGTCCAAGTCTCCTGAGGTAATGCTTTTTTGAATGCATGTTAGGAAGCTTATTCAAAAACCTGTATTACATCACATTACATTTTTATACCATATGATTCTTACAGCTTTCAGGTAGTTTATTTTTTAACAGCCACACATCATCTCTAGCTTGGTCAGTAATTATTTCATGACTGCAAACTAAATTCCATGGAAGCAATAGAGGGATTATTAAATACTAGGGGTGTGTATCTCACTGACTGAGACCGATTCGATACACATCTCGATACATGTTGAACGATACGATATATCTTAAAATTTTTAAATGACCAACGATTCAGCTCTGTCACGATATGATTCGATATGATGCAATACAAGATAATGCAGTGAGTGAATCTTTAAGTTTTAATTAAATTAATGCTAAGTTTGAAGAATGCTATTAGTTGCAAAAAGAAATCCTGAAAGTTTTACTAAATATAGTAACAGCAGAGACAGAGAGAAGGAGACATTACAATGGTGTAAACATCTTATTAGGAATCTCATGTGTAAATGAGATACTGTAGCCTAAATGAGATACTGTGATCAAACTTTAAAACTGTTACTATTATAACTGTTAAATATTAGTATTTTTTTGCAGTAAGATGATCTGCTGCTCTGTTTCATCTGAAGAGTGCTGTGGTTTTGATCAGTGTGGAGGAACAGTGATGCTCCGTGTTACCTGCTCTCACGGTGATCTGACGTCTCAGACACGTGTCTCTGTACTCTGCTGTCAGACACGTTTTACAAAAATGATTCTCATCTTTCTTATAAAACCCAAAACTTATTCTATACTTGCGCGTTATTAAAGTCCTAATGAGATGTATCGATACGCTAGTGCTGCATCGATTTGTGTCCGATTCGTGTTCGGGTTTTTACCGATACAGGCCGTCTGAACCGATGCACTCGTATCTTACACATTAAAGCGATAACCCACTCCCTGTGTCCTCACCCCTATGCCGATGTGAAGATGGGTGAAGATCTTCAGTTCACTAAACAATCCTGGAGTTTCAGCAGAAAACAGGGTTGCAGCCAAATCCAGTACAATTGCAGTGAATGGTGACCCAGTTTAAAACGTTAAAAAAAGAACACAAAACAAACACAAAATGTCTCCATCCTGCTCGTGTGGTGTAATCCAAGTGTCCGCGAGTCGCGACATTAAAATTTAACCACAAAAGACGCCATTTACGCCATGTTTTGAGCCGAAATGTCAACTGTAGCATGTAGCCGGTAGGGTGTAAACATGGCGTCGATCTCGCGAGACTTCGTATATCTTTTAATGGACGCACGTGTGAAAATATCGCGAGATCGACACCATGTTTACATTGTGTTCTTTTTTTTTAAACATTTTACTGCCATTGTACTGGATGCAACCCTGTTTTCTGCTGAAACTTCAGGATTGTTTTGTGAACTGAAGATCTTCACCCATCCTCACATCAGCATAGGGGTGAGTACATACTGAGTGGATTATCATGTAAAGTGGAATGTCCTTTTAAAATCCGGTGAATCAGATGCATGAGTGAATCGTTACACCCCTATTAAATACTTCCTGTAGATTTCCTAACATATTCTGTTAATGATTGAAGAAATTGAATAGATATTAGATATGCACCTGAGATAAGGAAATATCGTCTATTCGGTGGTGGAGGAAGTGATTTTCATTATATGTGACCATTAGAATTGACTCTAGGACCCCACCTCTGCAGTACTTAAGACAAACATAGCTAACACTGACAAAAAACTTGATTCAACAGGATCATATGATTGATAATTTTGCAGACAGAATTGACCAGAAAGATTTTAGAGATACAATTGTTCTAAATAAATATTGTTAAAACAAACAAACAACCCAAAGGAGAAAAAAAAAAACAAAATAAACAAAGTGTTCTGGTTAACTTAAATCTTAAATTCCTTAAAATCCTGCAGGGATAAAACACATCAGCATTTCAATTGTTTAAATAAATTATATTTGATTTCTTTCATTTAATTATTAGGCTAGTGTCTTCTAATTCTAATCCAAACTCATTTTATATCAAGTTTGTGTCAGAAATGAAAGGGTTATTGTCCTGAAAACAGTAAAATGAGAGTTTTTCATTCAGATTTTTTGTTGTTGCTAGAGAAAGGTTATAACTGGCTCATTCAATGGTTAGGACTTCATCACTGGACAGAAGGCCACGGTCTGTGTCTTTGTTTCAAAAGTGATGGGTGAATTAACCAGTCACATTTTGACTTACAGTGAGTGGGATCAAAAATCATCACTTAGACCTTCCCGAACATAGAAATATAAACTACGCACAAAAAGTAAGGAAATTTGTGTTTGGTAGAATATTTCTTTGTTATTCCTCTCATTTAGAGAGGAAGCAGACAGACAGACGCTGCTGCTAGGTGGCACTTCCAAGGCGGGCTTTTGCAGCATAGCAGAGGATCTGCAAAGGACTTTTGGAGACCTAAACTGTTCATCAGAAAATAACAGACACTTGAATCATTTTTTAAATTAATCTGCTTCCAATAGTGCGGCACATAAGAGCCATCTTGGTAGAGAGAAATAATATTACTGGGAACATATGTTACATGTGTGGTACTGACACAGACAAATAAGAATGACAAAAAGAAACTCAGACTGATTCATACAGGCTACTACAGCTCTTACTATCAAGTACAAACAAAATTATAATTTATAAAAATAGATAGGAACAGAGTAAATGCTATTATGTACTGTTCGATACAAATTTAAGCATAGAAAAATCCAGAAAAACATTACTTATTCTGCTATCAATGTATGGTGTTAGACGTGGCAAACTGTGACTATTAGAGCTGGTATTTCAGCTCAGCCAAAACTTTGCCAGAAACACCAAAGATACTTTAACATGGAAAAAGATTTTGCTGGAATAAGCGGCAGGCAGCCAGGTAGGTTGTGACGTGTTTGTAGTGTGTAGTTGCCATATACAAAAACACCCAGTAGAGGGCAGCAAACACCATGCAATGATAGCAGAATATGTAATGTTTTATTGTTTTCAGGACTGTAACCCTTTAATTTCTGAAGCAAAGTTGGTGGAAAATTGGGTTTAAATTCAATTAGAAGACAATAGCCTACTGTACTGATATGTAAGGCCTTATGTGAAGGCCTAGAGGGCCCTCAGGGCTCCTCTCTGGTTTTTACTGCCCTCTGGATTTGACATATGACAATTACACTCTACAGACACCTGCTGTTGTCTAAAACTATCTGACTGCCTACCACATATTCCTAGCTTTTTGATGTGTCTGGCTATGTTTTGGGTAAACTGATGTTCCAGCTCTCTAACACATGTTCACATATTTATACATATATACAGTACTGTGCAAAAGTTTTAGGCAGGTGTGAAGAAATGCTGTAAAGTAAGAATGCTTTCAAAAATATAAAGTGTAATTGTTTACTTTTTTTTAAATCAATTTATAAAATGCAAAGTGAGCCAACAGATGAAAAATCTAAATCAAATCAATATTTGGTGTGACCACCCTTTGCCTTCAAAACAGCATCAATTCTTCTAGGTGCACTTGCACACAGTTTTTGAAGGAACTCAGCAGGTAGGTTGTTCCAAACATCTTGGAGAACTAACCACAGATCTTCTGTGGATGTGGGCTGCCTCAAATCCTTCTATCTCTTCATGTAATCCAAGACAGACTCCATGATGTTGAGATCAGGGCTCTGTGGGGGTCATACCATCACTTCCAGGACTGCTACAGCCAAATATTTCAGATTTCGACTCATCAGTCCAGAGCACCTGCTGCCATTTTTCTGCACCCCAGTTCATCTGTTTTCGTGCATAGTTGAGTCACTTGGCCTTGTTTCCATGTCAGAGGTATGGCTTTTTAGCCACAATTCTTCCGTGAAGACCACGTCTGGCCAGACTTCTCCAGACCGTTGTTGGGACTAAGAAGGAGCAGACAAGGTTATTAGCAATAATTAATAATTATTTAAAATGATTATTGATGATCAAAAATAAAAATAAAATAAAAATATTTAAAAAATTAAATTAAATTAATAATTCGGGGCACCATCCTGTAAACAGGGACCAGTAACCTTAATATAAACAACAGTCTCGAAATAGATGAGTTAAGATAATTGAGGCCTGAAAGGCATCAACTATTTAACTTCATCAGTGAAGATCGTGAAATCCGAGCGCAGACTCTCTCAACCAGCTCTTGTCATAATACACAAGTGTGTGTGTGTGTGTGTGAGTGAGAGTGAGGGAGAGAGAAGGAAGGGAGGAGGAGGGGCAGGAGGTTGGACGTAACCCATGCCTGGGGAGGTGGTAAGTTGAGGTTCTGGCCACGAGGAGTGACCGCGTGATTTAAAAGTACGTGGCTAATGGCTGCCGCCTAAGACGACACGTGCTTTTAACAAAGAGAAATGGTGGCACTACACTAGGGCGTTGGACTCTGTGGCCACTTGTAAGCTCACCACCTATGGGGAGCGAATGTATAACAAAACAAGGACAGAAGGAAAGACAGAAAGGAAAGCGAGTGAAAGCACCAACAAAGAGGTGATAAGCACGGAGACTGTCTTTGATCACACAGAGACATGGGGAACGGATTGAGGTCCGGCTGCCGTGGTCGCTGGTTTTTACAGATAAAAGGCGATCTGCCGGTTTACACACCACGACCGACTATCACTGGAGCGGTCCAGTGAAGTGACTCAAGCACTGTTACACTAGCGCGGCGGCTAGAGACAAGCAGCAAACAAGCAGCACGTTCAACAACAAGAGAAGACAATAACACCAAAGTGTAACTTTAAGCAACACAATACTTCACAGATACTTAACAGTATAACACACAAACAGCTACAACAGGTCTGTACCAGCTGGTGTACGGTGGCTGATTCTCGGCGGGGATGCGGGGAATGCAGCGGGTGGACTGATCGAAGGCAATTCTGTTCCTTCGCTTCTGCAGGCTGATGAGAGCTGTGTTGCGCAGCGTCCTCGATGTGGATTCAGGAAGAAAAAAATAAAAACGTTTGGTTGAACAGAAGAAAAGGGAAGTCTCTGAGCTTGTCCAGCGAGAGAGAGAACACATGGCCTTGTTGCAAAAAAAAAGAAAAAGGAAGGAGTAACGTTACTTGGTTACTTCCTATGGTAACGGGAGTTACACTGGAAGCAGCGAGAATGCAGGCGTCTCAGGTAGTTACAGCAAGGGTGACGTCACGGCCGAGAGGCGGGACATCACGTGGGTTCCGGAGAGTCTCGTCCCAGGATTTGACTTCACCGGATTTCACACCTGAGTGTGAATGCCGCAATGACTGGTGGGAAACGGAGTTCTTTTTTCCTTTTGTATGAATTCTGGCACCTTTCCTGTGGTAGTCAGGCTGTAGTGGGGTCATGCAGGCCCCAGTCAGGTTTTGAGGCCCAACACTGCAGATGGGTGTACCTGGGTCCTACTGGTTTCTGCTAGTTCTGAGCTGATGGCACTGCTGGACATCTTCCGATTTTGAAGGGAAGTAAGCATGATGTCTTTCATCTGCTGCACTAAGTTTCCTTGGCTGATCACTGTGTCTGTGGTCCTCAACATTGCCCGTTTCTTTGCGCTTCTTCAAAAGAGCTTGAACAGCTCATCTTGAAACCCCAGTCTGCTTTGAAATCTTTGGCTGGGAGAGACCTTGCTGAAGCAGTATAACTACCGTGTGTCTTGTTGCTGTGCTCAGTCTTGTCATGTTGTCTGACCTGTGACATCAAACTGTCTTCCACAACCTCACTCTGGTAGCAAAGTTTGGTTGTTACTCACCCACTTTTAAGCCTCATCATTGATCATTAGCACCTGTTTGGTATAATTGGTTGATCATACACCTAACAATGATCTCACAAAGTCGCTAAATTTGTGACATTGTGTACTTTACAGCATTTCTTCACACCTACCAGAAAGGTTTGCACAATACTATATATATGTATATATGTATGTATGTATATATATATATGTGTGTGTGTGTGTGTGTGTGTGTGTATATACATTGTCTTTTTTTGTCATTGTCTTTTTCAACAGGTAATCAAGATGCAAAAGAAGGTCAACCTGATGAAACTTCGAAAAAAAAACACATGGTGGACAATAATGAAGTACAGAATCTATCAAATTTAAACATGACAATGAATAAATTGCCAGAGAGTTTGCAAATGAGATCATTATTTAATGACACAAACAAGACAGATATGACTACTACAACTGTCACAACCACGGGACAACCTGAGTCAACAACCTCAATCTCAACAGTTACATCAAGTGGAACTACAAGAACTTCCAGCACTGATCATTCCACACCAACTGTCACTTCCACCACAAATAAAGAGCTCTCACCAAGTTCACACTCCCCACCCCCTCCAACACCATTCATTTGGCTAAAAACATTAACTAGCCGGGAAAAAATCTCCCCAACCCAAGTGTCCCCTAAATTAAACACCACCAAAAAAACCCCCTTTCAAAAAAACCTTTTCAAAACCCACGGGAAACCCTGAGTCAACGTCAAGCCCCACAGTTACACCCAAGGGGAAAACTCCCAAGAATTCCAGCCTAACATTCCCCCCAAAAAACTTTTCATTTCCCACCAAAAAAAAGGGAGCTTCCCCAAAATTCCCCACTCTACACCCCCTTCCAAAACATCATTTGGTTTGAAACATTAATGCCGGGGAAAAAATTTTACAAACAAGTTTTGCCCCCCATCAACCCCAAACCACAAACAAACCTTCTAAACTGTCCAAAACCCCAGGGACAACCTGGGGCAACCCAAGTCAAATTTTACATCAAGTGGAACTACAAGAACTTCCAGCCCCCAAAAATCTTTCCCCACCCCAAACTGTCATTCCACCAAAAATAAAAGTCTCCCAAGTTCCCCAATTTACCCCCCCCAAAAACCACTCATTTGGCTAAAACTTTTAAACTAGCCAAAAAACATCAAACAAAAAAAGTGTGCCCTTCTTCAACACCCCCAAAAAATACCCCTTCTACGACTGTCAAAACCCCCCCGGGGGAAAAACCTGAGGTCAAAAAAAACCTAAAGCTAAAACCCAGTTACACCCAAGGGGAAAACTACAAAAAACTTCCACCCACTAATCTTTTTCCACACCAACTGTCCTTCCCCCCACAAGAAAAAAGGGGTCTCACCAATTTTCACAGTTTTACACTCCCTCCAACAAACCACTCATTTGGGTTTGAAACATTAACTACCCAGGAAACATTTTTCCCAACAAGTGTGCCCCCCTAAAACCACCCAAAAAATACACCTTCTCCCGACTGTCAAAACCGGGGGAAACCGGTTAAAAAACCCAAAAACTCAACAGTTACATAAGGGGAAAACAAACCCAAGACCTTCCCGGACTAATCTTTCCCACCCCAAAAAAGTACTTCCACCAAAAATAAAAGGGGTCTCACCAAGAAAAAACATTTTCCCCCAACCCCTCCGAAAAAACCACTAAAAAATTTGGGGCCCCTCAAAACAAAAAAAAACCCAGGGAACTTCACAAAAAGGGGCCCCTAATCAAAAACCCAACCAAAAACACAATAACACCTTCGACGACTTAAAACCAAAGGGGGCCCCAACACAAAAAACCTCCCCAATTTCCACAGTTACACCCCCAAAAATTTGGAAACAAAAAACAGAAAACTTCCAAAAATTTCCCTATAAACCCACCCCCCAAAAACTAATTCAATTTCCCAAAACCACAATTTTTTCCAAAAGGGGTTTTCTTAAAACCAAAAAATTTCCCACACTTTCATTCCCCCAAAACCAACCACTAAAAGGCTAACCAAACATTAACTCCCCAAAAACCCCCTTTTTCTAAACCCAAATGGCCCTCTAAAAAACCCCAACCCCACAAAACCCCCACCCCCCTTTACGACTCCCCAAAACCACGGGAAAACCCCTGAGGTAAATGTAAAAGCTCAACAGTTACATCAAGGGGAAATTCCCAAGAATTTCCCAGCACTGACTTTCCCACCCCAAACGGTCACTTCCACCCAAGTAATGAGCTCTCCCCAAGGGTTCCCACACTCTACACTCCTCCAAAAACCATTTCATTTGGCTAAAAACATTAACTAGCCAGGAAACATCTACAAAAATTTGGGGCCCTCACCCAACCCCACCCCCAAAATACACCTTCTACGACTGTCACAACCCACGGGAAAAACCTGAGTCAACTCAATTTCAACGGGTTACATCAAGGGGAAACTACAAGAACTTCCCGCTTTGATCTTTCCGCACCAACTGTCATTCCCACCACAAAAAAAGAGTTTCTCCCCAAGTTCACACTCTACACTCCCCCCAAACAACCACTAATTTGGGGCCCTAAAAAACCATTAATAGCCAGGAAAACTTTCTAAAAAACCAAGTGTCCCCTCATCAACACCACCCAAAACTACACCTTCAAAGGACTGCACAACCACGGGACAAACCTCGGGCAAAAACCCCAAGCTAACGTTACATCAAGTGGAACTCCAAGAATTCCCAGAATGATCATTCCACCCCAACTGCCCAATTCCACCACAATTTCAAAAAGGTTCCCCAAGTTCACACTTTTCACTCCCCCCCAAAAACCCAAATAAATTTGGTTTAAAAATTTAACTACCCAGGAAAACATTTTACAAACAAGTGTGCCCTCATCAACACCACCCCCAAATACCCCTTTTTCGACTGTCACAACCACGGGACGGGCCTGGGGCAACGTCAAAGCTAACATTTACTTTTAAGGGGAATTTCAAGAATTTCCCAGCCCCTGATCATTCCCCCACCAACTGCTTTTTCCCACCACAAATAAAGAGCTCTCCCCCAATTTTCACACTCTACACTCCCCCCCAACAACCATTTTCCTTTGGCTAAAACCCTTTAAAACTGGGGCCAGGAACATCTACAACAAGTGTCCCCTTTTTTTTAAAACACCACCAAAACTAACCCTTCTAGGGATTTGCCCAAAACCCAGGGGGACAACCGGAGGTCAAACGTCAGCTCAACAGTTAATTAAGGGGGAACTACAAGAATTTCCCGCAGTGATCTTTCCCCACCCAAACTGTCACTTCCACCAAAAGTAAAAAGGGGTTCTCCCCAAAGTTCCCCCTCTACACTCCCCCCAAAACAACCACCATTGGCTAAAAACATTAACTGGGCCAGGAAAACCCTCACAACAAGTTTTCCCCCTCATCAACCCCACCAAAAAACTACCCCTTCTACGACTGTCAAACCAGGGGGACAACCTCAGTCAACAATAAAGCTCAACATTTTACATCAAGTGGAATACAAGAACTTCCAGCATTGACCCTTTCCCAAACCCAACTGTCACTTCCCCAAAAGGGGTAAAAAGGTCTCACCATTTACACTCTACACTCCCCCCCAAAAACCCAAATCATTTGGCTGAAACATTAATTTGCCAGGAAACATCAAACAACGGGTGTGCCCCATAAACACCACCCAAACTACACCTTTTGGGACTGTACAACCAGGGACACCCTGAGTCAACGTCAAGCTAAACCAGTTCCCAAAAAGGGTGGAATTAAAAAGAATTTCCCAGAAATGATCATTCCAACCAACTGTCACTTCCCCCCACAAAAAAAAGAGCTCTAAACCAATTTCACCCCTTACATTTCCCTCCAAAAAACCACCCCATTTGGCAGAAACATTAACTAGCCAAAAAAACTTTCTACAAAAAGGGGTGGGGGCCCTCATAAAACCCCCACAACTACACCTTTCCGACTGTCAAACCACGGGAAAACCCTGAGTCAAAAACCAAGCTAACAGTTACATAAGTAAAACTACAAGAATTTCCAGCACGGATCATTCCACCCCCAAACTGTCATTTTTCCACCACAAGTAAAAAGGGGTTCCCCAAAGTTCCCCATCTACACTCCCCCAACCCAAATCATTTGGCTTAAAAACCATTAACTAGCCAGGAAAAATCTAAAACCCAAGTTTGCCCTCATCAACACCACCCAAAATTTACACCTTTTACAAATTTGTCACCCCCACAGGAAAACCCTGAGTAAAACAACCTAAAGCCAACATTTTAAAAATCAATGGAATACAAAAAAAATTCCCAGCACTGATCATTCCACACCAACTGTCATTTTCCCACAATTAAAAAGGTTTTCTCCCAAGTTACACTCTAAAACTCCCCCCAAAAACCCCACCTTTTGGCCCGGGAAAAAAGAACTAGCCAGGAAACATCTAAAACAAGTGTCCCCTCCCCAACACCACCAAAAAACTACACCTTCTGGGACTGTCAAAACCAGGGGGGCCCTATGGTCAACAACCTCAAGCTAAAACCCAGTTCAAAAAGGGAATTACAAGAACTTCAGCACGATCATTCCAAAAAAAAATGTCACTTCCCACAAGTAAAAAGGTTTTCCCCAAAGTTAAACATTTTTCCCACTCCCCCAAAAAACCACTTTCATTTGGGAAAAAAATTAACTACCCAAAAAACCCTTTCTAAAACAAGGGTCCCCCCTCTCAACACCACCACAAACTACACCTTTACGACTGTCAAAAACCCACGGGAAAACCCTGAGTCAACAACCTAAAGTCAAACAGTTAAAATCAAGGGGAAAACTAAAAGAATTTCCCAGCACTCTTTCATTCCACCCCAAACCCCGTACTTCCACCACAAGTAAAAAGGCCCTCCCCAAAGTTCCCCACTCTACATTTCCCCCCCAAAAAACCCCACTCATTTGGCTGAAAAATTTAAAACTACCCGGAAAAACAATACAACAAGTGTGCCCATCAACACCACCACAAACTACACCTTCAAACAAACTTTTCCAAAACCCCCGGGACAACCTGAGTAAAAACAACCTAAAGCTCAACGTTAAAATCAATTTGGAAAAAAACAAAAAAATTCCAGCACTGATCTTTCCCACCCCCAAAATGTCACTTCCCCCACAAGTCAAAAGGTCTCACCAATTTCCCAAAACAAACACCCCCTCCAAAACCCTTATTTGGCTAAAATTTTTAAAACTACCCGGGAAAAACATTTAAAACAAGTGTCCCCTCATAAAAACCCCCAAACCACAAATACCCTTCAAACGACTGTCAAAACCCACGGGAAAAACCTGAGTCAACAACCTCAAGCCAACAGTTACATCAAGTGGAACTACAAGAATTTCCCCAGCATGATCTTTCCCACACCAATGTCCTTCCCCCCACAAGTAAAAAAGGTTTCCCCACCAATTTACCTCTACACCCCCTTTCCAAAAACCACTCATTTGGCTGAAACATTAATTTACCCAGGAAAATCTACAAAAAGTTTTGCCCTCATCAAAAACCACCACAAACTAACCTTCTACGACTGTCAAAACCACGGGGAAAACCTGAGTAAAAAAACCCTCAAGTTTCAACGGGTTACATCAAGGGGAAAACTACAAAAAAATTTTCCAGCACTATCATTCCACCCCAAACCGTTTTTTTCCCACCAAAAGGGTAAAAAGGTCCTCCCCAAAGTTCACACTTACACTCCCCCAACAACCACTCTTTTTGGCCCTGAAACTTTAAAACTGCCGGGAAAAAATCTACAACAGTGTGCCCTTAAACCCCACCCCCAAATACCCCTTTCAAAGACTGTCAAAAAACCCCCCGGGAAACCGGGGAGTCAACAACCCCCAAGTTTAACAGTTCCCATAAAGTGGAAACTACAAAAACCCTTCCCACCCACCCCTTTCATTCCCCCCAAAACTGTATTTTCCCCAAACAAGTAAAAAGGTCTCCCCAAAGTTCACACTTTTAAAACCCCCCTTCCAACAAACCACTCATTTGGCTAAAACTTTAAAACTAGCCAGGAAACTTTTAACAACAAGTGTGCCCTCATCAACCACCACAAACTACCCCCCTTTCGACTGTCAAAAACCCACGGGAAAACTGGGCAACAACCTAAAGTCAACAGTTAATTCAAGTGGAACTAAAAAGAATTCCGCAGGGATCATTCCACACCAACGTCACTTCCCCACAAGTAAAAAGGTTTCTCACCAAGTTCAAAACTCTACATCCTCCAAAACAACCACTCTTTTTTGGTTTGAAAATTAACAGCCGGGGAAAATTCAAAAAATTTGTCCCTCATCAAAAACCACCCCCAAACTAAAAACCTTCTACGACTGTCACAACCACGGGCCCAACCTAAAGTCAAAAACCCTCAAGCTCAACTTTTAATCAAGGGGAACTACAAAAAAACTTCCAGCACTGACCCTTCCCCCCAACGTCACTTCCCCCAACGTAAAAAAAGGTTCACCAAGTTCCCTTTTCTACACTCCCCCCAAAAAACCCACTCTTTGGCTGAAACTTTAAAACCCAGGAAACATCTAAAAAACAAGTTTTTGCCCTTTTTCAAACCACCCAAAATTACACCTTTTTGGGACTGTCAAAACCAGGGGACAACCTGAGGTCAAAAACCTAAAGCTCAACAGTTACTTCAAGGGGGAATTTACAAAAATTTCCCGCACTAATTTCCACACCAACTGTCATTCCCCACCCCCAAGTCAAAAGGTCTCCCCCAAGTTCACACTCTACACTCCCCCCAAAAACCCCATATTTGGTTTGGAAACTTTTAACTAGCCAGGAAACTCTAAAAAAGGTCCCCTCATCAACCCACCACAAAATACCTTCTAGGGACTGTCCCCAAACCAGGGGAAAAAACCGGGAGTCAAAAACCTCAGCTAAAACGTTCCCTAAAGTGGAACTACAAAAAAATTTCCCAAAGCAGGGATCTTTCCCCACAAAACCGTCACTTCCACCACAAGTAAAAAGGGTTTCCCCACCAAGTTCACACTTACACCCCCTTTCCAAAAAACCCACTCATTTGGCTGAAACTTTAAACTAGAAAGGAAAAACATCTCCCAAAAAGGGTCCCCCGCATAAAACACCCCACAAACTACACCTTTACGACTGTCAAAACCCACGGGAAAACCTGGGGTCAACGTAAAGCTCAACATTTTAAAATCAAGTGTAACTACAAGAATTTCCCAGCACTCATCATTCCCACCAGCTGTCATTTCCCACCACAAAAAAAAGAGCTTCACCAAGTTCACACTTTTACACTCCCCCCAAACAACCCTCATTTGGCGGGAAAAACATTAATACCCGGGGGAAACTTTCTAAAAACAAGTTTTGCCCTCTTTCAACCCCCACCCCCAAAAACTAACCTTTACGACTGTCACAACCACGGGAAAAACCTGGGGTAAAAAACCTAAAGGGCCTCAACAGTTAAATCAAGGGGAAAATTTAAAAGAATTCCAGCCCTGATCATTCCCCCACCAACTGTCACTTCCCCACAAGTCAAAAGGCCCTCCCCCAATTTTCACATCTACATTTCCCCCCAACAACCACTTTTTGGCTGAAACTTTAACTAGCCAGGAAACATCTAAAACAAGTGTGCCTCACAACCCACCACAAAACTACCCCTTCTGGGGCCCTGTCACCCGGGAAAACCTGGGGTAAACAACCTCAAGCTCAACAGTTACATCAAGTGGAACTACAAAAAACTTCCAGCCATTTTTTTCTTTCCACACCAACTGTCACTTCCACCACAAGTAAAAAGGTCTCCCAAGTTCACCCCTTAAAAACCCCCTCCAACAACCACTCTTTTTGGCTGAAACTTTAAAACTACCCAGGAAATCTACAAAAATTTGGTCCCCTTTCTTCAACACCACCCCCCAAACAAACCCCCTTCTACGACGGTCACAACCACGGGACAAATAAAGGTAAAAAAACCTCAAGCCAAACAGTTACTCAAGTGGAACTACAAAAAACTTCCGCACTGATCTTTCCCACCCCAAAACAGCCCATTTTCCCACCAAAAGGGTTAAAGGGGGTTTCTCCCCAAAAGTTCACACTCTACACTCCCTCCAAAAAACCACTCTTTTGGCTGAAACATTAATACCCAGGAAACATCTAAAAACAAGTTTTCCCCTCATAAAACCACCACCAAATTTAAAACCTTTTACGACTGTCACCCCCCGGGGGAAAACCCTTTAGTCAACGTCAGGTAACGGTTAATCAAGTGGAACACAAGAATTTCCCCGCCAATATTCCACCCAACTGTCCTTCCCCCAAAAATATAAAGGGGCCTCTCACCAATTTTCAGTTTCTACACTCCCCCCAAAAAAAATCTTTTTGGCTAAAAATTTTTAAATACCCGGGAAAAAAATCTACAACAAGTGTGCCCTCATCAACACCCCCAAAAAATACACCTTTTAGGACTGTCAAAAACCCGGGACAACCTGAGTCAACTTTCAAGCTAAAAAGTTACTTTAAAGGGGAAAACAAACAAAAACCCTTCCAGCACGGTTTCATTTCCACCCCAACTTTTCACTTCCCCCAAACAAGTCAAAAGGTCTCCCCAACTTTTCACACTCTACACTCCCTCCAACAACCACCCCTTTTGGGTTGAAACTTTTAAATACCCAGGAAACTTTAAAAAAACAAGTGTGCCCTCATCAACACCCCCAAAATTTAACCTTCTACGGACTGTCAAAACCAGGGACAGCCTGAGTCAAGGGTAAAGCTCAACAGTTACTTTTAAGTGGAACTACAAAACTTCCACCCATGATCATTCCACCCCAACGGGTCACTTCCCCCACAAGTAAAAAGGGGCCCTCCCCAAGTTCCCCACTCTACACTCCCTCCAACAACCATTTCATTTGGCTGAAACATTAACTACCCCAGGAAACATTAAAAACAAGGGGGTGCCCTAAAAACCACCACCAAAAAATTTCCACCTTTAGGGACTGTCAAAAAACCTTTGGGAAAACCCTAGTCAAGTCAAGAAAAAACAGTTAATTAAGGGGGAACAAAAAGAACTTCCAGAAATGATTTTTCCACCCAACTGCCACTTCCACCACAAGTCAAAAGGTCTCCCAAGTTCACACTCTACACTCCCTCCAACAACCACTAAATTTGGGGCAAAAAATTTAAACCCTAGCCGGAAAAAAACCTTTCAAAAAAGGTTTTCCCCTCTTCAACACCACACAAAACACATTTTTTCAAACTTTTTCCCCAACCCAAAGGGAAAAACCCCTAAAGTCAACGTCAAGCTCAACAGTTACATCAAGGGGAAACTAAAAAGAACTTCCAGCACAAATCTTTCCACCCCCAATTTGTCACTTCCAAAACAAAAAAAGGGACCCTTTTTCCCCAAGTTCACACCCCTACACTCCCCCCAAACCACTCATTTGGCTGAAAAATTAACTAGCCGGGAAAAACATCAACAACAAGTGTGCCCCCCATAAAACACCCCAAAAAACTACACCTTCTACGACTGTAAAAACCCAGGGGAAAACCCTTTAAAAGTCAAAAAACCTCAAGCCAACAGTTACATCAAGTGGAACTACAAAAATTTCCAGCACTAAATTTTTTCCCCACACCAACTGCCCACTTCCACCACAAGTCAAAAGGTCTACCAGTTCACACTTTTACACTCCCCCCAAAAACCCCCACTCTTTTGGGCGGAAACTTTAATAGCCGGGAAACATTAAAAGGGGGTTGTCCCCTTCATAAAACCCCACCACAAATAAAACCTTTCTACGACTGTCAAAAAACCACGGGACAGCCGAGTAAACGTTCAAGCTCAACAGTTACATTAAGGGGAAACTACAAAAAACTTCCGCAGGGATCTTTTTCCACCCCAAAACTGTCACTTCCACCAAAAATAAAGAGTTTCTCCCCAAGTTCACACTCTACACTCCCCCCCAAAAAACCCACTATTTGGCTGAAACATTAACTAGCCAGGAAACATCTAAAACAAGTGTGCCCTCATCAACACCCAAAAACCCTTCACTTTCACGACTGTAAAAACCATGGGACAACCTGACCCAACAACCTCAAGCTTAAACATTTAAATTTAAGGGGAAAATAAAAGAACTTCCAGCATTTGATCATTCCACCCCAAACTTTTCATTTCCCAAACCACAAGTAAAAAGGTCCTCACCAAGTTCACACTTACACTCCCCCCAAAAAACCATTCTTTTGGCTGAAACTTTTAAACTAGCCGGGAAAACCCATCTACAAAAAGTGTCCCCTTTTTTAAAACACCACCACAAACTACACCTTTTTACAAACTGTCCAACCACGGGACACCCTGAGTCAACGTCAAGCTCAACAGTTAAAATTAAGTGGAACTACAAGAACTTCCAGCATGATATTCCACACCAACTGTCACTTCCCCCCCAAAAATTTAAAGAGCTCTCACCAAGTTCACACTTAAAACCCCCTTTCCAACAACCATATTTGGCTGAAACATTAACTACCAGGGAAACTTTCTACAACAAGTGTCCCCTCTTTCCAACACCACCACAAACTACCCCTTTTTAGGGACTGTCACAACCACGGGAAAACCCTGAGTCAAAAAACCTCAAGCTCAACAGTTACATCAAGTGGAACTAAAAGAACTTCCACATGATCATTCCACCCAACTGTAAACTTCCCCCCAAAAAATAAAAAAGGTCTCACCAAGTTCCCCACTCTCCCTTTCCCCCCAACAACCCTCATTTGGCTGAAAATTAACTAGCCAGGAAACATCTACAACAGTGTGCCCTCATCAACCCCCCAAAAAAAACTACACCTTCTAGGCTGTCAAAAACCACGGGACACCCTGAGTAAAAACTTTAAAGTCAACAGTTACTTAAAGTGGAAATAAAAAGAATTTCCCGCATGATCTTTCACACAACTGTCACTTCCACCACAAATAAAGGTCTCACCAAGTTCACACTCTACACCCCCTCCAACAACCCTTTTGGTTTAAAACATTAACTGGGCCGGGGAAACAATCTAAAAACAAGTGTCCCCTTCATCAACACCCCCAAAAAACTACACCTTTTTGACATTTTCAAAACCAGGGGGAAAAACCTGAGTAAAACAACCTCAAGTTTAAAACATTTTACTTTCCAGGGGGAAAACTACAAGAATTTCCCAGCACTGACCCTTTCCCACCCCAAAATTTCCCATTTCCCACCAAAAAGTAAAAAGGTTCCCCAAAGTTACATCTAAAACCCCCTCCAAAAAAACCCCCCCCATTTGGGCTAAAAAACTTTTAACTACCCGGGAAAAACTTTCTCAAAAGTTTTGCCCTCTTTCAACAACCACCACAAACTACCCCTTTTTGGGGACTGTCAAAAACCACGGGAAACCCTGAGTAACGTCAAGTCAACATTACTTAAGGGGAAAACTAAAAGAATTTTCCCAGCATGATTTTTTCCAAAAACCCCCCAACTGTCATTTTCCCCCCCAAAAGAAAAAGGGTTTCCCCACCAATTTTCACACTTTTTAAAATCCCCCCAAAAAACCACTCATTTGGGGGAAACATTAACTACCCGGGGAAACTTCTAAAAACAAGGGTCCCCTCATCAAACCCAACACAAATACACCTTTCGCTGCAAAAACCCCCGGGAAAACCCTAAAGCCCAACAAAACCTAAAAGTCAACAGTTACATCAAGTGGAACTACAAAAAACTTCCAGACTATCATTCCCCACCAACCGTCACTTCCACCAAAAAGTCAAAGGTTTCCCACCAAGTTCACACTTTTCACTCCCTCCAAAACCCTTATTTGGCTGAAACTTAACCCCCAAAAAGGGAAAAACTACAAAAATTTTGTGCCCTCATCAAAACCACCAAAAAATCCCACCTTTACGTTTGTCACCCCCCGGGGGACAACCGAGTCAAAAACCTAAAGTCAACTTTTACATCGGGGAAAATTTCAAGAATTCCACCCACGGGATCATTCCACCCCCCAACTGTCACTTCCCCCCCACAAGTCAAAAGGCCCTCCCCAAGTTCACACTTTTCCCACTCCCCCCCAAAAACCCCCTCATTTGGCTAAAACAAAAACTGCCAGGAAACTTTCTCAACAAGTGTCCCCCTCATCAACACCACCAAAAAATACACCTTCTAGGGACTTTTTCACAAACCAGGGACAAAGGGAGTAAACAACCTAAAGCTCAACAGTTACATCAAGGGGAACTAAAAGGGAACTTCCGCATGATCATTCCCCCCAAAACTGTCATTTCCCACCAAATTTCAAAAGGTTTTCACCAATTTTCACACTCACACTCCCCCCAAAAAACCCCATTTTTTTTGGTTTGAAACAAAAACTAGCCGGGAAAAACATCTACAAAAAGTTTTGCCCTCATCAACACCACCAAAAAAATACCCTTTACGACTGCAAAAACCACGGGGGACAACCTGAGTCAAAAAACCTCAAGCTCAACATTTACATCAAGGGGAAAAACTAAAAGGGAATTTTCCAGCACTCATCATTCCACCCCAAACCGTCATTCCCCCCACAAGTAAAAAAGGTTTTCCAAATTTCACACTCTACACCCCCTCCAAAAAACCACTCTTTGGCTAAAACTTTAAATAGCGGGAAACATCTACAACAAGTGTTCCCTCATCAACACCACCCAAACTACACCTTCTAGGGACTTTCACAACCAGGGACGCCTGAGTCAACGTCAAGCTCAAAGTTACTTTAAAAGTGGAACTACAAGAACTTCCACCCATGATAAATTACCCCCAACTTTTATTTCCCACCACAAAAAGAGCTCTCCCCAAGTTCACACTTTTACACTCCCCCCAAAAACCCCCAATCATTTGGCTGAAACATTAACTACCCAGGAAACACTAAACCCAAGTTTTGCCCTCATAAAAACCCCCACCACAAACTACCCCTTTTTGGGACTTTTCCAACCACGGGAAAACCCGGAGTCAACAACCTCAAGCCCCCAACGGGTTTTACATAAAGGGGAAAACTACAAGAATTTCCCAAGCATGATCTTCCAAAACAACTGTCATTTCCAAACCCAAAAATTTTAAAAAGGGGGTCTCCCCCAAGTTCACACTTTACACCCCCCTCCAACAACAATCATTTGGCTGAAACTTTAAAATAGCCAGGAAAACATCTACAACAAGTGTCCCCTTCATCAACACCACCACAAACTACCCCTTCAAACGAGTCACAACCACGGGAAAACCCTTGAGTAAACGTAAAGGGCTCAACAGTTACATTAAGTGGAACAAAAAGGGAAACTTCCAGCACTGATCTTTTCCACCCCAACTGTAATTTTCCCCAAAATTTTCAAAAGGTTCACCAAGTTCACACTCTACACCCCCTCCAACAACCACTCTTTGGCTGATAAAATTTAAAACAAGCCAGGAAACATTAAAAACCAAGTTTTCCCCTTCATCAAAAAACCACCACAAACTCCCACCTTCTACGACTGTCAAAACCAGGGGAAAACCCTTTGTTTTCAAAAAACCTCAAGCAACGTTACATCAAGGGGAAAACTACAAGAACTTCCAGCACTAAATAAATTCCACACCAACCGCCCAACTTCCACCACAAGTAAAAAGGTCTCACCAGTTCCCCACTCTACATCCTCCAAAAACCCACTCTTTTTGGTGTAAACTTTAAAATTGCCAGGAAACATCTAAAACAAGTTTGCCCTCTTCAAACCCCCCCAAAACTACACCTTCTACGACTTCCAAACCCAGGGACAACGGAGTCAAAAACCCAAGCTCAACGGGTTACTTAAAGGGTGGAATACAAAAACCTTCCGCACTAAATCATTCCACCCAAACTGTCACTTCCCCCCAAAAGTCAAAAGGTCCTCACCAAGTTACCTCTACACTCCCCCCCAAACCCAACCACTCATTTGGCTGAAACTTTAAAACTAGCCAGGAAACATTACAACAAGTGTGCCCTCATAAAAACACCACCACAAATTTAAACTTTTTTAGGGACTGTCACACCAGGGGAAAACCTGAGTCAACAACCCAAGTCAACATTTACATCAATTTGGAAAACAAACAAAAAATTTTCCAAGCCCCGGGATTTTTCCCAAAAAACTTAAATTCCCCACAAGTCAAAAGGTCTCCCCAAGTTCCCCCCCCCCACTCTACATCCCCCCAAAACAACCATCATTTGGTTTAAAAAATTAACTAGCAGGAACCATTTTAAAACAAGTGTGCCCTCATAAAAACCCCAACCACAAACTAACTTTTTACGGTCAAAAAACCAAAGGGACAACCTGAGGCAAAACCCTAAAGCCCAAAAAAGTTACATCAAGGGGGAACTACAAGAACTTCCGGGGAATCATCATTCCCACCAACCGCCCATTTCCCACCAAAGTCAAAAGGTTCCACCAAGTTCACACTCTACATTTCCCCCCAACAACCACTCTTTTTTGGGGGAAAACATTAACTACCCAAGGGAAACTCTACAACAAGGGGTGCCCTCATCAAACCCCCAAAAAACTACACTTCTACGACTGTCACAACCGGGGGGGACAGCCTGAGTCAAAGTAAAGCTCAAAACAGTTACTTTAAAGGGGAAAACTACAAAAATTTTCCACCCACTGATCTTTTCCACACCAACTGTCATTTTCCCCAAAAAATTAAAAAAGAGCTTCACCAAGTTCACATCTACACTCCCCCCAAACAACCATTTCTTTTGGGCTGAAACTTTAAAAACTACCCGGGAAAAACATCTACAAAAAGTGTGCCCCCCTTTAAAAACACCCCAAAAAACTAAAACTTTCTACGACTGTCACAACCATGGGACAACCTGAGTCAAAAACCCTCAACCCTCAACAGTTAAAATTAAGGGGGAACTACAAAAAATTTTCCCAGAAACCCCATCATTTAAACCCCAAACCCTGTAAATTCCACCACAAGTAAAAAGGGTTTCTCCCCCAAGTTCCCCCTCTACACCCCCTTCCAAAAACCCATCTTTTGGGTGAAAATTAAACTACCCAGGAAACTTCTACAAAAAAGTGTGCCCTCATAAACCCACCCCCACAAACTACCCCTTTTAAAGGGTTTTTGTCAAAAACCCCACGGGAAACCTGAGTCAACAACCTCAAGCTCAAAAGTTACTTTAAAGTGGTTAAAAAGAATTTCCGGGCACTCATCATTTCCCCCACCAAAACGGGTCACTTCCACCCCCAAGTAAAAAGGTCTCCCCAAAGTTCCACTTTTACACCCCCTCCAAAAACCCAAATCATTTGGCTGAAACTTTAAAATTTTAGCCGGGGAAACATCTACAACAAGTTTTGCCCTCATCAACACCACCCACAAACAACCTTCTACGACGGTACAACCACGGGAAAACCCTGATTTCAAAAACCTCAAGCCCCAACAGTTACATCAATTTGGAACTACAAAAATTTTCCCAGCACTCATTTTCCCCACCCCAAAACTTTCCTTCCCCACAAGTAAAAAGGGTTTCTCACCAAGTCCCCACTCTAACTCCCCCCAACAACCATCATTTGGCGGGAAAAACATTAAACTAGCCGGGGAAACATCTACAAAAAAGTGTCCCCTTTCATAAACACCCCCCAAAAAACTACCCCCTTCTCGACTGTCAAAACCCCAGGGGGAAAAACCTTTGAGTCAAAAACCTCAACCCTCAACAGTTACTTCAAGTAAAAAAAAAAAACCCTACAAGAACTTCCAGCACTCACCCATTCCCCCCCAAACCGGTCATTCCACAAAAGTAAAAAGGTCTCCCCAATTTTTCAAAATCTACACCCCCCTCCAAAAACCCCACCCTTTTGGGCCTAAAACATTAACTAGCCAAAAAACATCTACAACAAGTGGGGCCCTCATCAAACCCCAACAAACTACACCTTCAAAGACTGTCAAAAAACCAGGGGAAACGCCTGGGGTCAAGGGTAAAAGCTCAAACATTTTCATTAAGTGGAACTCAAAAAATTCCACCCAATGATCATTCCAAAACCAACGTCATTTCCCAAACCCCCCAAAAATAAAGAGTTTCTCCCCAAATTTTCCCCACACTCTACACCCCCTTTCCAAAAAACCCCCAAAAACTCATTTTTGGCTGAAAATTAATTACCCAGGAAAACATCTACAAAAAAGTGTGCCCTCACCCAACCCACCAAAAAACTCCCATTTTTCTAGCCCTGTCCCCAAACCATGGGAAAACCCTGAGTAAAAAAAAAACCTCAAGCTCAACTTTACTTTAAAGGGGAAAAATACAAAAAATTTTCCAGCACTGTTTCATTCCAAAACCAACGGGCATTCCCACCACAAGTAAAAAGGTCTCCCCCAAGTTCACACTCTCACTCCCTCCAACAACCATTTTTTTTGGGCTAAAAACCATTAACTAGCCAAAAAAACTTTCTACAAAAAAAGTGTGCCCTCATCAACCACCACCAAACTACACCTTCTACGACGGGTAAAACCCACGGGACCCCTGAGAAACGTCAAGTAAACAGTTACTTTAATTTGGAACTACAAGAACTTCCGCACTGATTTTTTCCCACCCCCAACTGCCCATTCCCCCACAAAAAAAAGACTCTCCCCCAATTTCCACTCTCCCATTTCCCCCCAACAACCACTCTTTGGCTGAAACATTAATAGCCGGGGAAAATTTCTACAACAATTTCCCCCTCATCAACCCCCACCCAAATTTACCCCTTTTCCCCGAGGGTCAAAACCCCCGGGACAACCTGAGTCAAAAACCCTAAAGGGCAAAGTTACTTCAAGTGGAACTACAAGAAATTTCCCAGCACTGACTTTCCACACCAACTGCCCACTTCCCCACAAGTAAAAAGGTTCTCCCCAAGTTCACACTCTACATCCCAAACAACCACTCATTTGGCGGGAAACATTAATTTCCCGGGAAAATTTTTCTACAAAAAAGTGTCCCCTTTCTTCAACACCCACAAACTACCCTTTTCTAGGGACTGTCACAACCAGGGACGGGCCTGAGTCAACGTCAACCCTAACCCATTTTAACTTTTAAGGGAACTACAAGAATTCCAGCACTGATATTCCACACCAACTGTCACTTCCACCAAAAATAAAGAGCTCTCACCAAGTTACATTTACACTCCCTCCAAAAACCCAAACCCCTTTTGGGCTAAAAAACATTAAACTAGCCGGGAAAAATCTAAAAACAAGTGTGCCCTTTTCAACACCCCACAAATTTACACTTTCTACGACTGCCCCAAAAACCATGGGAAAACCGGGGTCAACAACCTCAAGCTCAACAGTTAATTAAGTGGAACTACAAGAACTTCCGCATGTCTTTCCCACCCCCAAAACTGTCACTTCCCCCCAAAGTAAAAAGGGTTTCTCACCAAGTTCCCCCACTTACACTCCCCCCAAAACAACCACTCTTTTGGTTTAAAACATTAACTAGGGGGAAAAAACATTACAACAAGTGTCCCCTCATAAACCCACCACCAAAAAACTACACCTTCTAGGGACTGTCAAAACCAGGGGGACCCCTGAGTCAAGTCAAGAAAACCCCGTTCATTAAGGGGAAATCCCAAGAATTTCCCGGGCATCATCTTTTCCAAAACCAACCGCCCACTTCCCCCACAAGTAAAAAAGGTCTCACCAAGTTCACCCCTCTACACTCCCCCCAAAAAACCACTCTTTTGGCCCTGAAACTTTAAAAACCTACCCGGGGGAAAACCCTTTCCCAAAAAAGTTTCCCCTCATCAACACCCCCACAAACTCACCTTCTAGGGGACTGTCACACCACGGGACAACCTGGTCAAAAAACCTAAAGCTAAAACAGTTACTTTCAATTTGGAACTCCCAAAGAACTTCCAGCACTGTTTCATTCCACCCCAAACTGTCCCCTTCCCCACCCCCAAGTAAAAAGGTACACCAAGTTCACATTTCTACACTCCCTCAAAAAACCATCATTTGGCGGGAAAAACCCATTAATAGCGGGGAAAACTCTACAAAAAGTGTGCCCTAAATCAAAAACCACCACAAATTACCCCTTCTAGACTGTCACAACCACGGGAAAACTGAGTCAAAAACCCTCAAGTAAAACGTTACTTTAAATTTGGAACACAAGAACTTCCGCATGTTTTAAATTCCCCCCCAACCCCAATGTCACTTCCCCCACAGTCAAAAGGTCTCCCCAAAGGGTTCAAAAACTCTACCTCCCCCCAAAAACCACTCATTTCGGTTTGAAACTTTAAAATACCCGGGAAAAACATCGACAACAAGTTTTGGCCCTCATCAACACCCCACAAAACAACCTTCTAGGGACTGTCAAAAACCAAGGGACAACCTGAGTCAAAAAACCCCCAAGCTAAACCCTTTAAATCAAGGGGAAAATTACCGAACTTCCAGAAATTCATCTTTCCACACCAACCAAAAATTCCACCAAAAAAGTCAAAAGGGTTTTTCCCCCAAGTTCACATTTCTACCCCTCCTCCAAAACCCCCTAAATTTGGCTGAAACTTTAAACTACCCGGGAAAAACATTTTCAAAAAGGGTTTTGCCCTCATCAACACCCCACAAACTACACCCTTCCGACTGTAAACAAACCAGGGACAGCCTGAGTAAAGTCAAGCTCAACATTTTACTTTAAAAGGGGGAAACTACAAGAACTTCCAGCACTGATCTTTCCCACACCAATTTGGTCACTTCCACCCCCAAATAAAGAGCTCTCACCAAGTTCACATTTTAACCCTCCCTCCAACAACCCCTCATTTGGCTGAAACATTAATTTAGCCAGGAAACATTTTCAAACAAGGTGCCCTCATAAAACACCACCAAAATACACTTTCTACGATTTGTTCCCAAAACCCCATGGGACAACCTGAGTCAAAAAACCTTTCAAGAAAAAACAGTTACATTAAGTGGAACTACAAGAACTTCCACACTCATCTTTTTCCAACCCAATTTGTCATTTTCCAAAACAAGTCAAAAAAGGCCCTAAACCAAGTTCAACTTTTCCACTCCCCCCAAAAACAACCACTCATTTGGCTAAAAACTTTTAACTACCCGGGAAAACATCTAAAACAAGTTTTGCCCTCATAAACACCACCAAAAAAATTACCCTTCTACGACTGTCAAAAAACCACGGGAAAACCCTGAGTAAACCCAACCTCAAGTAAAACAGTTACATCAAGGGGGGAATTTACAAAAATTTCCAGCACTCTTTCTTTTCCACACCAACGTAAATTTTCCACCACAAGTCAAAAGGTTCCCAAGTTCACACTCTCCCCACTCCCTCCAAAAACCCAATCTTTTTGGGCTAAAACATTAATAGCCAGGAAACATCTAAAAACAAGTTTTTTGCCCTCTCAACACCCCCAAAAAACTACACCTTCTAGGGACTGTCAAAAACCACGGGAAAACCCTGAGTCAAAAAAAACCTCAAGCTCAACAGTTCCCACCCAAGTGGAACTACAAGAATTCCCCAGCATCTTTCTTTCCCAACACCAACTGTAAATTCCCCCAAAAGTCAAAAGGCCCCTCACCAAGTTCAAAACTCTACATTCCCCCCAAAAAAACCACTCTTTTGGCTTCAACATTAACTGCCGGGAAAAAAAAATCTACAACAAGTGTGCCTCTTTAAATCACCACCACAAATACACCTTCAAACGATGTAAACAACCAGGGGGAAAAAACCGGGGTAAAAACCCTCAAGTAAACATTTTACATCAAGTGGAAAAACTACAAAAAACTTCCAGCACTAAACCCTTCCCACCCCAAACCCTTTCACTTCCCCCCCACAAGTAAAAAGGGTTTTCTCACCAATTTCCCACACTCAAACATCCCTCCAAAACCCACTCTTTTGGGCTAAAAACTTTAAACACCCCGGGGGAAACATCTAAAAACAAGGTGCCCCCCAATAAAACCCACCCCCCAAAAAACTACACCTTCTAAGGACTGCCCACAACCCCCGGGACACCCTGAGTCAACGTCAAGTAAAACTTTACATTAGTGGAACTCCAAGAACTTCCAGCACTAAACTTTTCCACACCAACTGTCCTTCCACCACAAATAAAGGCTCTCCCCCAATTTTCACCTCTACACCCCCCCAAACAACCACTCTTTTGGCGGGAAACATTAATAGCCGGGGGAAAACATCTAAAACCCAAGTGTGCCCTCATCAAACCACCACAAACTCCCATTTCTACGACTGTCAAAAACCTGGGACAACCTAAAGTCAAAAAACCTAAAGCTAAACAGTTACTTTAAAGTGGAACTACAAGAATTTCCCAGAAACTGTTCATTCCACCCCAACTGTCATTTTCCCCCCCAAATTTAAAAAGGGTTTCCACCAAGTTCACACTTACACTCCCCCCAACAACCATTTTTTTGGGCCCTGAAATTAACTACCAGGAAACATTTTTACAAAAAGTGTGCCCTCACCCAAACCCCACACAAACTACACCTTTTTTAAAAGTCACAACCACGGGACGCCTGGGGTCAACGTAAAGCTCAACATTTTACTTTAAGTGGAACTACAAGAATTTCCCAGCATTTGATCATTCCACCCAAAACTGTCACTTCCCCCACAAATAAAGAGCTCCCCCCAAAGTTCACACTCTACACTCCCCCCAACAACCATTTGGGCCCTGAAAATTTAACTAGCCGGGAAAACATCTAAAAACAAGTGTGCCCTATAACCACCCCCAAAAAATAACCTTCTACGATTTGTCAAAAACCGGGGGAAAACCCTTTGAGTCAAAAACCTAAAGTAAACGGGTTAATCAAAGTGGAACTAAAAGAATTTTCCAGCATGATCATTCCACCCCAAAACTTTTCACTTCCCCACAAGTCAAAAGGTTCCCCCAAGTTCACACTTACACTCCCTCCAAAAAACCCATCTTTTTGGCCCTAAAACCCTTTTAAAAGCCGGGAAAAACATAAAAAACCCAAAGTGTGCCCCCCTAAACACCACCACAAACTACACCTTCTAGACTGTCAAAACCAGGGGCCCAGCCTGATTTCAACGTCAAGCTCAACAGTTACTTTAAAGGGGAAAACTACAAAAATTCCCAGCATGTTTCTTTCCCACACCAACTTTTCACTTCCACCACAAAAAAAAGAGCTCTCCCCAAAAGTTCACCATTTACACTCCCCCCAAAACAACCATTTTTTTTGGGCCCTTAAAAACTTTAATGGGCCAAAGGAAACATCTAAAACCCCCCAAGTGTCCCCCTCATAAAACCCCCACCACAAATAAAACCTTCTACGCCCTGTCACAACCACGGGACAACCTGAGTCAACAATTTCAAGCTCAAAAGTTACATAAAGTGGAACTAAAAGAACTTCCGCACTGTTCATTCCACCCCAAAACTGTCACTTCCCCCCAAAAGGGTCAAAAAAGGGGTTTTCTCCCCAAAAGTTCACACTCAAACACTCCCTCCAAAACCCTTTTTTGGCTAAAAACATTAACTAGCCGGGGAAAATCTAAAAACAATTTGTGCCCTCATCAAAAACCACCAAAAACAACCCTTCTACGACTGTCACAACCACGGGACAACCTGAGTCAACGTAAAGGGCTCAACAGTTACTTTAAAAGTGGAACTAAAAAAACTTCCAGCATTTTTTTCATTCCACACCAACTGTAAACTTCCACCCCCAAGTAAAAAGGTCTCACCAATTTCCCAAAATTTTCCATCCCTAAAACAACCACTCTTTTGGGCCCTAAAAATTTAACTACCCGGGAAAAACATCTACAAAAAGTGTGCCTTTCATCAAACACCCCACAAAAAAACCCCTTTTCTACGACTGTCACAACCAGGGGAAAACCCCTGAGTCAAAAAACCTCAAGCTCAACATTTTACATAAAGTGGAACTACAAAAAACTTCCAGAAACTCTTCATTCCCAAAAAACCTTTTCACTTCCCCCCAAAAAGGTAAAAAAGGTTCCCCAAGTTCACCTCTACATCCCCCCCAAAAAACCAAACTCTTTTGGGCCCGGGAAACATTAACTAGCCAGGAAAACATCTCCAACAAGTGTCCCCTCATCAAAAACCACCAAAAAATTTAACCCCTTTTCTAGGGGACTGTAAACAACCAGGGGGGAACCCTGATTTCAACGTCAAGTAAACCCATTTAAATTTAAGGTGGAACTACAAAAAATTTCCCCAGCACAAAATCATTCCACCCCAAAACCTTTCATTTCCCACCACAAGTCAAAAGGTCTCACCAATTTCACACTCTACACCCCCTCAACAACCACTTTGGCGGGAAACTTTTAACTAGCCGGGAAAACATCTACAAAAAGTTTGGCCCTCATAAACACCACCACAAACTAACCTTCTACGATGTCAAAACCCAGGGGAAAACCCTGAGTCAACAACCTCAAGCCCAACATTTTCATCAAGTGGAATACAAGAACTTCCGGGCACGGATCTTTCCCACACCAACTTTTACTTCCCCCCCCAAAGTAAAAAGGTTTTCCCCAAAAAAAGTTCACACTTTACACTCCCCCCCAAACAACCACTAAATTTGGCTGAAAAAATTAACTAGGGGGGAAAAAACATCTACAAAAAGGTGTGCCCTCATCAACACCACCACAAATTTCCCCCTTTCTAGCCGTCAAAAACCCCGGGGGAAAACTAAAGTCAAAAACCCCTAAAAGTTTAAACCCATTTTACATAAGTGGAACACAAATTTCCCCGACTGATCATTCCACACCAACGGGTCACTTCCACCAAAAGGGTAAAAAGGTTCCCCAAAGTTCCCCATTTCCCCATTTCCCCCCAAAAAACCCACCTTTTTGGCTGAAACAAAAACTAGCCGGGAAAACCCTCTACAACAAGTGGCCCCTCATAAAACACCCACAAATCCCCTTTCTACGGACTGTAACAACCAGGGGAAAACCTGAGTCAAAACCCCCTAAAAGCTAACAGTTAATCAAGGGGAAAACTACAAAACTTCCAGCACTCATCTTTTCCACCCCAAACCGTCACTTCCACCAAAAGTAAAAAGGGGTCTAAACCAAGTTCACACTTTTACACCCCTCCAAAAAACCATTATTTGGCGGGAAACCATTAACTACCCGGGGAAACATCTAAAACCAAGTTTTGCCCATCAACCCCACCAAAAAACTACCCCTTCTACGACTGTCACAACAGGGGACAGCCTAAAGTCACGTCAAGCTCAACAGTTACATTAAGTGGAACACAAGAATTTCCCCAGCACTGTCATTCCCCCAAAACGGGTCATTTTCCCACCACAAGTAAAAAGGGGTTCCTCACCAAGTTCACCTTTTTCACTCCCTCCAAAAAAATTCATTGGCTGAAACTTTAAATTAGCCGGGAAAAAACTACAACAAGTGTGCCTTTTCAAACACCACCAAAAACTACACTTCTACGACTGTCACAACCACGGGACAACCTGAGTCAAAAACCCTCAAAAAAAAAACAGTTACATCAAGTGGAAAACAAAAAGAATTCCAGCACTGTTTAAATTCCACCCCAAAACTGTCATTCCCCCAAAAATTAAAAAGGGTTTCTCACCAAGTTCAAAACTTACACTCCCTCCAACAACCACTTTTTGGGGGTTTTGGAAACATTAACTAAGCCGGGAAAAAAACACCCTAAAAAAAGTGTGCCCTAAATCAACACCACCACAAACTACCCCTTTTAAAGACTGTCCAACCAGGGCCAAAACCCTTAAGGTCAACAACCTCAAGCTAAACAGTTACATAAAGTGGAACTAAAAAGAACTTCCAGAAACTGATATTCCACCCCAAACTGTCACTTCCACCACAAGTCAAAAGGTCTCCCCAAATGTTACACTCTACCCCCCTTTCCAAAAAACCCCATCTTTGGCTAAAAACATTAACTACCCAGGAAAAATTACAAACAAGTGTGCCCTCATCAACCCCACCACAAACTACACCTTCTACGACTGTCACAACCAGGGGGGCCCAAAACCTTTTTAAAGTAAAAAACCCAAACCTCAAGCTCAACAGTTACTTAAATTTGGAACTACAAGAATTTCCAGCCTGTTTCATTCCACACCAACTGTCATTTTCCCACCAAAGGGTAAAAAAGGCCCTCACCAAGTTCCCACACTCTACACTCCCCCCCAACAACCCCCTCTTTTGGCTGAAACTTTAAAACTGGGCCAAGGAAACATCTACAAAAAGTGTGCCCTCACCCAACCCCACCAAAAAACTACACCTTTAGACTGTCACAACCACGGAAACCCTTGAGTAAAACAACCCCCAAGCTAAACCCATTTACACAAGGGGAAACTACAAAATTCCACTTTTTCATCATTCCAAAAACCAACCCGTCATTTCCACCACAAGTAAAAGGGGGTCTCCCAAGTTCACCTCTACACCCCCTTTCCAACAACCATTTCTTTGGCTAAAAACATTAATACCCAGGAAACTTTAAAAACAAGTGTGCCCCCTAACACCACCAAAACTACACCTTCTAGGGACTGTCCAAAACCCAGGGGAAAAACCTGGGGTCAAAAAACCTCAAGCTAAAACCAGTTACATAAAGTGGAACTACAAAAAATTTTCCCAAAGCCTAAAACCCTTTCCCAAAACCAACTGTAAATTTCCCAAACCACAAGTAAAAAGGTCTCACCAAGTTCAAAATTTTCACTCCCCTCCAACAACCACTCTTTTGGCTGAAACTTTAAAATTTCCCGGGAAAACCCTTTTTCAAAAAGGGGTTGGGGCCCTCATCAAACCACCACAAACTACCCTTTTGGGACTGCCCCAACCAGGGGAACAACCTGAGGTAAACAACCTCAAGTTTAAAGTTACATCAAGTGGAACTACAAGAATTTCCCAACCTTGATCATTCCCCCACCAACGTCCTTCCCCCACAAGTAAAAAGGGTTTCTCCCAAGTTCAAAATCTCCCATTCCCTCCAACAACCCTCATTTGGCTGAAAAACCTTTTAATACCCAGGAAACTTTTTACAACAAGTGTGCCCCCCACAACACCACCACAAATTTAACCTTCTACGACTGTCACAAACCAAAGGGGAAAACCTGAGTAAACCCAACCTAAAGGGCTCAACAGTTAATCAAGTGGAATTTCAAGAATTTCCCAGCACTATCTTTCCAAAACCAACTGTCACTTCCACCAAGTAAAAAGGGTTTCCCCCAAAAGTTAACACTTTTACACTCCCTCCAACAACCATTTCTTTTGGGCTGAAAATTTAACTAGCCGGGGAAAAACTACAACAAGTGTGCCCTCATCAACCCCACCACAAATAACCTTCTAGGGACGTCAAAACCCACGGGAAAAACCTGAGTCAAAAACCCTCAAGTCAAAAAAGTTACATCAATGGAACTACAAAAAATTTCCCCAGCATCATCATTCCCCCCCAACTGTCCCCCCCTTCCCCCAAAAAGTCAAAAGGTCTCCCCAATTTTCACCCCTTTTACACCCCCTCCAAAAAACCAATCTTTTGGGTTGAAACATTAATAGCCAGGAAACATTACAAAAAAGTGGCCCTCATCAACACCCCCACAAACTACACCTTCTGGGACTGTCAAAACCCAAAGGGAAAAAACCTGAGGTCAAAAAACCTCAAGCTAACAGGTACATAAGTGGAACTACAAGAATTTCCCAGCACTGATCATTCCACCCCCCCCAAACCGCCCACTTCCCCCCCAAAAGTAAAAAGGTTCACCAAGTTCACACTCTACACCCCCTCCAAAACCCACTCTTTTTGGCTGAAACATTAATTTGCCAGGAAACCCACCCTACAACAAGTTTCCCGCATAAAAACACCCCCAACAAATTTACACCTTTTTGACGACTGTCAAAACCCCGGGGGAAAACCCTGAGTCAACGTCAAGCTAACATTTTACATCAAGTGTAACACAAGAATTTTCCAAAGCACTGATCATTCCACACCAACTGTCCCTTCCACCACAAAAAAAGGGAATTTTTCCCCCAAAATTTCCCACACTCTACACTCCCCCCAAAAACCCCACTCATTTGGCTGAAACATTAAAAAACCCAGGAAACATCTCAAAGTTTTGCCCTCATCAACCCACCACAAATTTCACTTTTACGACTGTCAAAACCAGGGGACAACCTGAGTCAAAAACCTAAAGCTCAACAGTTTTTAAAGGGGAATACAAGAACTTCCCAGCCCTGACCCATTCCACCCCAACGGGTCACTTCCACCAAAAAGTCAAAAGGGTTTCCCCAAAGTTCACATTTCTACACTCCCTCCAAACAACCAAATCATTTGGGCCCTGAAACATTAACTACCCCCAGGAAAAAATTACAACAAGTTTTGGCCCTCTTTCAACACCACCAAAAAACAAACCCCTTTTTCCCCCAATTTCACAACCACGGGAGGGGCCTGAGTCAAGGTCAAGCTAAAACGTTACATTTAAGTGGAACTACAAGAACTTCAGCATGATCATTCCACACCAATTTGTCACTTCCACCACAAAAAAAGGGGCTCTCACCAAGTTCAACTCTACCTCCCCCCCAACAAACCACTAAATTTGGGGTGAAAACTTAAACAAAGCCAGGAAACATCTACAAAAGTGTGCCCCCCTCAACACCACCCCCAAAACTACACCTTCTACGACTGTCCAAAAAACGGGACAACCTGATTTTTCAAACCCCCCCAAAGGGCTCAACAGTTACATAAAGTGGAACTACAAGAATTCCCAGGCATGATCTTTCCACACCCAACTGTCACTTCCACCAAAAGTAAAAAGGGCCTCACCAAGTTCACCCCTTTTACTCCCCCAACAAACTTTTTTGGGTTTAAAACTTTAAAAATAGCCGGGAAAAAAATCTACCCCCAATTTGTGCCCTCATAAACCCCCACAAACTACCTTCTACGACTGTCACAACCCAAAACGGAAAAAAAAGGGCCCCTGGAGTCAACGTAAAAGCTCAACAGTTAAAATAAGGGGAAAACACGGGAACTTCCACCCATGTTTCATTCCAAAACCAACTGTACTTCCACCAAAATAAAGGCTTCCCCCAAGTTCCCCACTCTAACCCCCTCCAAAAACCACTCATTTGGCTAAAAACTTTAAAATACCCGGGAAACTTTCTACAAAAAGTGGGGCCCTAAATCAACCCCACCACAAACTACACCTTCTACGACTGTCAAAACCCACGGGACAACCTGAGTCAACAACCTCAAGCTAAACCAGTTAAAAATAAAGTGGAACTAAAAGGGAAAAAACTTCCAGCAGATAAATTCCACCCCAAAACTGCCCCTTTTCCCCACCACAATTTCAAAAGGTCCTCCCCCAAGTTCACACTCTACACTCCCCCCAACCAACCACTCATTTGGCTGAAACTTTAAAACTAGCAGGAAACATCTACAACAAGTGCCCCCTCATAAAACACCACCCCCAAAACTAAAACCTTTTTACGATTGTCACAACCAGGGGGACAACCTGAGTCAACTTTAAAGCTAAAACTTTACTTAAAGTGGAAAATCCCAAGGGAACTTCCAGCACTGATCATTCCACACCAACGTCACTTCCCCCACAAGCCCAAAAAGGTCTCCCCAAAGTTCACACTCTCCCACCTCCCCCAAAACCATCATTTGGCTGAAACTTAACACCCAGGAAACATCTACAACAAGTGTGCCCTATCAAACACCCCCACAAACAAAACTTCAGACTGTCAAAACCACGGGAAAACCTGAGTCAATTTAAAGTAAAAAGTTACATAAAGTGTAACTACAAGAACTTCCAGCACTCATCATTCACCCCAAAACTGTCATTTCCCACCAAAAAAAAAGAGCCCCCCTCCCCAAAATTTCACACTCTACGTCCCTCCAAAAAACCATTTCTTTTGGGCTAAAAACATTAACTAGCCAGGAAACTTTCTACAAAAAAGTGTGCCCTCATCAAACACCCCCAAAAACAACACCTTTAGGGATTTGTCAAAAACCCAAGGGACAACCTGAGTCAACAACCTCAAGTAAAACCATTTAAATTTAAAGTGGAAGTACAGAATTTCCCCCAGCACTGATCTTTCCACCAACTGTCATTTCCCACCAAAAGGGTCAAAAAGGTCTCACCAAGTTCACACTTTCCCACTCCCCCCAAAAAACCACCCCTTTTTGGCTGAAACATTAACTAGCCGGGAAAAATTACAAAAATTTTGTGCCCTCATAACCCCCACCACAAATTTACCCTTCTAGGGACTGTCCAAACCACGGGAAACCTGGGGTCAACGTCAAGCTCAACGTTACATCAAGTGGAATACAAGAACTTCCAGCATTTCACCCTTTTCCCACACCGGGCTGTCATTTTCCCCAAAAAAAAAAGAGTCTCCCCCAAGTTCACACTCTAAACTCCCTCCAACAACCACTCATTTGGCGGGAAAAAACTTTTAACTAGCCGGGAAAACCCTTTCTACAACAAGTGTGCCCTCATCAACACCACCAAAAACTTCCCTTTTTGGGGCCCTTCACCAGGGGAAGCCTGAGTCAACGTCAAGCTCAACATTTACATTAAGGGGAAAATTTAAAAGGGAACCTTCCAGCACTGATCATTCCCCCCAACTGTCACTTCCCCCCACAAAATAAAGAGCTCTCCCCAAGGGTTTAACACTCTACACTCCCCCCAAAAAAACCACTCTTTTTGGCTGATCCATTAATTTAGCCAGGAAACTTTCTACAAAAAAATGGCCCTCATAAAACCCCCCAAAAAACTAAAACCTTCTAGGGACTGCCCACAACAGGGCAACCAAAGGCCCAACGTCAAGCTCAACAGTTAAATAAAGTGGAACTACAAAAAATTTCCAGAAATGTTTCATTCCAAAACCAACTGTCACTTCCACCACAAAAAAAGGTTTCTCCCCAAGTTCACACTCCCATTTCCCTCCAAAAAACCCACTCTTTTGGGCCCTTTGAAACATTAACTAGCCAGGAAAAACACTACAACAAGTGTCCCCCCCAAAAAAAACCCCCACAAACTAAACCTTCTACGCCCTGTCACAACCAGGGGGAAAACCCTGAGTCAAAAAACCTCAAGTAAACAGTTACATCAAGGGGGGAACTACAAAAACTTCCGGGCATGATCTTTTCCCACCCCAAAACGGGTCCCCTTCCCAAACCACAAATAAAGAGCTCTCCCAAGTTCACCACCCCTTCATCCCCCCCAAAAACCAAACTCTTTTGGGCTAAAAACTTTAAATTTGGGCCAGGAAACATCTACAACAAGTGTTCCCTCATCAACCCCACCACAAAACCCCTTTCTAAGGACTGTCAAAAACCACGGGAAAACCCTAAAGTCAACGTCAAGCTCAACAGTTACTTTAAAGCGGAAAACTCCCAAGAATTTCCCCAAGCATGATCATTCCACCCAACTGTCATTTTCCACCAAAAATAAAGAGCTCTCCCCAAGTTCCCATTTCTAACCCCCCTTCCAAAAAAACCACTCATTTGGCGGGAAATTTTTAAACTAGCCGGGGAAAAAACATCTAAAAAAGTGTGCCCTCTTTCAACACCACCACAAACTACCCCTTTTTAACGACGTCACAACCCCGGGGAAAACCCCGGGTCTTTCTACAATAAGACTGTCATCATCCCATTGCCCCCAATTTTACATTTGATAAAAAACTGCGTTTAACCCCAGACGCCCTGATTTTAAAAACAGGTCCCCCCTTAGCCCCAACCCAGTTTCCCAATTTATTTCCCCCACAATGTAAAAGGTTGTAAAACCCAATTTGTAGTCCACAAACCCAACCTTTTCCCGCCTACCTTTATCCCCCTCAAAAAGGGCCATTGTTCACTGTGACAATGCCATCTACAACTCCTCACTGCCCTGATAAAGACGGGCAAGGGTGTACTGGTACCTGTAGATTCAACGTGACTTTTGGGAAAAAATGTCATGTTTTGGAAGATTTTTGGTTTTGGGGAAAAGGATCCCTGGTTTTGGGGGGAAAAATGAGGGCCTCTGCTAATATTGGTGAGAGTTTTCCTGCTCAAATATTTTTTTCCAAAATACTGTATTCACTCAAAATAATTTCTGAATGCAGTTATAAGTTATTGACTTTCTCAATAAGTTGAATTGAAAATGTTACTATAATGTCCTAAATATTATTGCATTATCGGCACAATGGTGTGATATTTTTTTTGCAGATACTGGCAAAATACCAACTCGAAAAGCAAATTTTACTTTGGAAGTCAACATCACTTTTCTCTCAGCTTTTACCAATATGAGCTCACCTAAATCAGTAGCTTTCATCAAGACATTGGAGCAGGAGGTAGGTAATTTTTTTCATTGTTGCATGATTTCATGATTATTACACAATAAGTTTTCCAATTTCAGAGCATTTTCACACGTGTTATTACTTAATAATTAATCACCAGGCACTAACTGCAATAATTAATCTTAATCATTTGTGTTTTGCTCTGTATTTGATGGTATTCACCATAAACATGGATTCATTGCCTTTATCATGCTGCAATAACACCTGTCCTATGTTCCAGCTTGAAGCCCTATGCAAAGAAGCAGATCCACAAAATTTTCAAAAAGTGAAAATCATCAAGTTATCGTAGGTTTTCATTAATTGTTATTAATAAAATTATTTATATTACATTTTAATCATGAACAAGCTATTTCTTTTGGTAATATTTTTCTGTTTTTCTTTTGTAGACCAGGAAGTGTTGTTGCAGATAGTGTGGCGGAGTACATCTATCCAAACAATAAAACTCAAATCCAGTTTATCAACAACCAACTTGAGGGGGTGCTGACTGATATCTTGAATAACACAAGTAACCTCAAGAACATTTCCAGGGCCTTAAATGGAAGTGTGGTGTTGAATCAAGTCACCTTCCAAAAACCTGCAATTAACAGTAAGTGTACTCTCCGTCTCTACACCAAACACGCATATTTAGCCGCATTTCCACTGCATGCTAAGACTTGACTATACTCAACTCTTTTTTTTTCATTTTCCATTGTGGATAGTATCTGGTACCTGAAACTTTTTTCAGTATCACCTCAGTTTAAGTTCCAAGTGAGCTGAGCCAATACTATGAAACGACTGGTCAGGCTAGTATGGCGTCGTGAGTGTGTAGCTGAGCAACTGAATGAGAGTGAGTAGCAGAGGGTGACGGTGAATGCGAGCAGAGCAGAGGTAAAGGTTACCTATGAATTTGTCAGTCTGGCAGTAAATGTACAGTGCAGGATACAGTTTGTCAGTCAATAAAGGCCACAGCCTCTCAAGACCACAGTAAAGCTCCTGTGTGTCATTTCCCAATTGCTCGAAATTAGCAACGTTATGAATTTTGCTCCAACTGGGTTAAGGGGATGCTGCCTGAAGTGGAGATACCAAAAATGAGTCAAGTCGAGCTGTACCATGCATTGGAAAAACAGCATTTGAATTGTTTCTGCTTTGCTCAGTCAGTGTTTCTTCATTGAATATTTGTCAACATTTCAACATTTGTATTATGGTCTTTGTATAAAATGACAAATATAACACTTTTCTTTATCAATCAGATATCACAGACCTGAGGCCTTTTGTTAACTGCTCCCGGTTTGCTAATTACACTGCTGAAATTAGTAATGGCCAATGGCAGTGTGCTGGACCTTGCAAAACAAACCCTGATTACTGTAATCAGCATGGGCAGTGTCACAATAATGTTCAGAAAGGGCCTATCTGCAGGTAAGCCAAAATACCTGTTTTCATTTCAATTGCAATGAGCCTAAATGTGTCTAATATAACCACTCGTATTAATAATTTTATTAACATTATTCACCCTTATTGTCCTTCAACCCAGCTGCTTTGAGTCTAGTCTGGAACAGTTTTATGGCAAACAGTGTGAACTCTCCCGTCGGGGTCCAGGTTTCTATGGAGCAGTGTTCGGATCATTGGCAGGAGCACTCCTGCTCTTGATTATCATCGTCATTGCTGTCGTTGTCCTGAAGAGACATACGGGTGTTTGGTAGGTTGTGATGCCAAGAATGCATCTTTCTTTGTACTAATATACAAATAGTCAACAAAATTTGCTTCTTGTTGCCTGTAATCATAAAGTCAAACATTGCCACTTGAAACTAAAGAAAATGTTGCTCTGTTTTAGGAAAAGAGGAAACTCATTTAACAGAAGACTGTCTGCTTTTGAGGAAGATTTCTTTGACTTCTCTGAGAGAGGTGTGGCCTGGCTCATTTTTTTATTAGCCAAGTCAGTTATCTGTTTAAAAAAAAATCGGTAAACAATTTCTCAGGGAGCACTCAACATTTGCAGTTTCAACATTGTAATGTTCTTTCCCCCAGGAGATCACAACTTGGGATTTGCAGGCACGTACACATCAACGGGTGTTAGACCACATCTACAAAATGTTGACACCCAAGTACAGGTATTCTTGTTTATTATTCTAGTATTATATACACCATCCACAAAAGTGTTAAGTACAAGGACAGATTCATGTAAGACTACAGTTAAAATGTTTATATTAATATGGGATCCTTCTTGTGTTTTTCCAGACGACTACACAACGTCCAGGTTTTGAGCACCAGCCCTAGATGAAGGTCATGGCCTGGAAAATGTTGTTTTATTTACATTGTTTTCCATGTTAGGGAGAAAGAAGATTACAGATCACTATGAGCTATGAACTATGTATTGCACATGAATAATATACTAGTAATTTGTTGTTATTATATTTATGATTATATTTATATTAAATGTAATTTACTGTAGCCTCTTGTGCCCTACAAAAATAAACATGTATATTCAGACTCCAGTGTTATATATGACATATATATATACACATACACACATATGTATGTAGATGTGTGTGTGTGTGTGTGGAGAGAGAGAGAGAGAGAGAGAGAGAGAGAGAGAGAGAGAGAGAATTAGAAACCAGGAGGAGACATACAGTAAGAATAAAGTGAGATTTGAAATGTTTTCAAGGTGGCTTTTAGATAAGTGTAGTTTTTATCAGTGTTGACATAAGGTTTAGATCAAGCTGATTTTGACACGTCATATAATTCAACAAAACGCAATGGGCTGTGCCAACTTACCACTTTTCATACTCTGTCTAATACCTGCAATAAAATGATATTATCTATAACACAAAATTGCTGTACCACATAATATTATTTAGTATTAAAACACATGGGATGGATAGAATTATAACCATCTATTTTGGCCCCCACTAGGGATCGCCAAACAGGGGGGTTGCTAGGACTTGATTTTAAGGGGTATAAGAACACTTAAAAAAAAATATATATGTGTGTGTGTGTGTGTGTGTGTGTGTGTGTGTGTGTGTGTGTGTGTGTGTGTGTGTGTGTGTGTGTGTGTACATACAAATACAAACTTAAAAAAAAAAAACTCACAAAGAGGGCAAAGTGAAGACATGAATACAAGCTACATTCACAGAGCCTTCGCTCTCTGCTAAACAGCCGGACTGTAAGAAATAAAAAGACTTAATGCAGTCAGAGAATTTTATAGGGGTTCCAAAACATCCCAGGAAAATTCATCTCTGATGCAATATTCACAGAAAATACTCCACTCAAAATTCATCCAAATCAATTGTTTTAAACTTCCTGCAGTTGTTGCTTTCACTGTTTGAGTTAATTGTAAAGTTTATCAGTTGTTCTATACTGTTATCGTCATGCAGTGATATAATATATAATATGAAATATCAATAAAATGCATCACTTTGTCAGTGGTCGTCAGTTTACTGAATGATAGAAAAAGGGTCCCTTCAGGAAAATGGTTAGGAACCACTTCATTTGTGTAAATCAGTAAAAGAGGGTACTGACTGTCGTGAAACTAAACAAGACCAAAATTATGATATTCCATAAAGGACCCAGACCCCAAAACCAAAAATATAAATTATTTCCAGATGCCATTGCTCTAGAACAAGCAAAAAATAAAAAATAAATAAAAAATAAAAAATACAATTTACTTACCTCGGCCTAAACATCAGCATCACAACTTCAAAAAGTTGTGAACAACCTGAGAGAAAAGGCAAGAAGGTCAAGGGGAACATCAAGTTGGACATCCCATCAAAATATTGAGCTCTGTTACAAAACCTATTTCCCTATGTGGTTCGAAGGTCTGGAGACCAGTTGTTACCAAGATTTTACTAAACGGGACAAAAACAGAATTGAGACTCTGTTGGCAGAATTCTGCAAATCCATTCTCTGCATCCATCGGAAAATGCTACATAAGAGAGGGCATTTATTTTTTTTAACTACCTGGAAACTGACCCTGACAGGCTCTGTAATAAAGTCCTCACCTACAGAGGGACCCTAGAGATAAGTTGCCTTGCCAGCAGAGCAAGCAGAGCCCACAGACAGAAACCCTGTTGGACTAAATCAAATTAGAGCAAGTTGGTATTTGGTCCTAATTAGAGAATACACAGTGGCAGATTACCTGACCCCTGTGCCCGGTCCAGAGCTAAGGAAATCCTTGACCATGCACAGACTGAGCACAACCATGCTGTGTAGCGAGGCCACCACAGGCAGACCTGCCCCAGAAAAGGAGGACTGTGCACCCACTGCATGAGGTGGAGCCCAAGCTGCACTTTTTTAACCTCCTGCAAACTGTGCAAAGACATCACCGATGACCAATTACAACCAGCCAAAAAGGCTTTGAAGCCATGGCTAATAACAGAATACTTACACATCTGCTGAGCAATGTGCAAACACAGCAGCAAGATGTGTGAGCTGCTGTAACCGAAAAAGGGCATCCAATGGAATAAAACCCCAGACCATCCCTGACATAATTTCACAAGATCATTGTGATGCAATATTCAGTCTAGTTACATTATATCATTAAACTGCATAGCAACATTCAAAATTACATATTCAGAAAATATTGCTCAGTCATATTTAAGGAAAAATATACAAGAATAAGAACTAACAAAACAAGATCATTGGATGTATGGCTGGGCAATATATTCTCTGAACATGTCTTTTGAGCGCTGGTATGTAATTTACTGATAAAATGTGACTAGACTGTATATTGTCTTCCAACCTATGATCTCATGAAATTATGTAAGGGGTGATTAGGAGGGTAGGAGGAGGTGGGTAGGAGGTGAATTTGGGTGGAGGTAAGGGTGTGTTTATGTATAATTTGTGTCTTTGTTGTGTTTTATATGTGGATACCAGGAAGAATGGTTGGTACCCTGGTAGCAGCTAATGGGGACCCTATTTCTAATAAAGAATGATAAACCTACTGTACATACATATAGAACAGATGTCTTTAAATACATTTTATTGCAGTGTATATAGGTATGTACGGTAAATTCACTATTCTTTATTGTAAATAGGATACCACGGTTATTTCAGTTTATGTCCATTTTATTTCACACAGGCTCTAGCAATGTAAATGTCTGTTTTCTATGCCAATAAAGCCCCCTTGAGTTGAATTGAATTTATTGTTAATGTCTGTCTAAGTCAGTACAATATACTGTCACTAGATGGTGCAAACGCACTCATTTTAAAGATGTTTTGTCTTTGCAGTATGAGAAGAGAGAGGCACGGAGACTACAGGAGTTGAGTACAGCATGTATGATCTTTAAATGCAAATGAAAGTGATTTGAAAATGCTTAATTCTTTGATCAGTTTCAGCAGTGATAGTCTCTGTCCTGTTGTAGAATTGGGACTGTGCTCAGTCAGCATCAGGTAATAACAGCTGTATCAGTACTGTACCAGTCTAATATTACTGTTCCTTCCTGTCTTACTAGTTGTGATACTGGCATTGGTGAGATGTGTTTTTTTTTTTTTTTTTCCGTGCCACTGTACCTCAAAATGCTAATGTACGTCCCTGCTGCAGCACCACAACAGCGATACACAGTTCACTGATGTCTGTAAACCATTGATGGTTATTTGTGTCCACCTAGTGACTGATTCAGATGACAGATGTGACCATTTTCTTTACCTTCACTTAATGTACTATGTTTTCTTTACAAGTACTCTGACCTGAGTAAAATTTAACCAGCAGCACTTCGGTCTGAGTTAAAGATTTACAACTCTGTCCACCCCTCACAGCAAATGATAAGAAAAGTTACACCAAAACAAAAACGTCATTGCGCTCAGTGGAATTAATCTGCAGGTTTTCTAATCTAGCTCCATGTTTTGTGGAAAGAGGCAGGGAAGAAAAAGGCTATATAGACATATAAAAGACTGCATATTTTCATCCTGTGACCAAAAGTATATCTATATATAACAGATACAAGCAAGCATTACTTTCAGGAATCAATCCAACAATAGCAACTTTCAACTGTTATGAATATTTTACTACACCATTTATGACAAGATAGCAAAATGTATATAAATCTAATCCCATGTGCAGAGTAAACAGTTTTGTCAATTTCTAAACCAATTAGTGATTGTAAATTTGCCTCCATTTGCTGCTGCAAATTAGAGACATTTGTAGGCATTTATAGGTCAAAAATCCATTTTTTTCATGCAGTGACTGTGCATTATTATTGAAGACAAAAGCTGCATTTAACCAATTAATGTCTTATTTTTTTGGTGTGTGTATAGCAGTATAACAGTACCTGCTTCATACTCAGTTTCTGGACCTCAGAGTTAGATGTATTAGTGTAATAAAAGTTTCTGCATAAACTTTAAAAGATGTTATTGTCCTTGTTTTGTTCTTCCAAACTTTATAGTAGGATTTGATACAATTTGCCTGATCAGTTTCTTTGCTGATCAGATTTTGATGATTAATTTGTTGAACTAATTCCAGTATTCATTATACAGCATGGATCTATGCAGCACTGCAGTCACAGGAAACAGATGTGCTCACTTCCACTCAAACAACTGCAGACTAATCGGCTGTAATCTGTATCGCAATTAATGAGACAGTAATCATAATTACTGTAACAAGTCTTATCATTAGAACAAGTCTGGTTCACTTGTTAATCCATCAGCAGTGTTAGCCAAGGACTTCTATCTAATTAACTGAGGCCAAAATATATTTGATGAAGCTGAGCCACATACTCGATGCCTGAAATGAACCCAAGAAAGGGCCAAAACCTGATGGCAAAATTTAAGTTTAAGTTGCGAGTTGTGTTGACAAAATAAAACTCAGGAACTAAAAAGACTGATATGTGACGTGACGTGTTATGATCTCTTGTGCCATTTTGGCCAAGTTCAGAATACACATACTTCGTCACTGTCACTGCGTTCAGGTATCTGTATTTGTGTATAATGTATCTGAAGGGAATTATCAATTTCCAACATCAAGACCAGTTTCAACCTAAATGGACGGGACAATAACACATAAACGAAACTAAAGACAGTTACTTGGTGTATTAATCAGTGCATATCACACACAACAGACATAGAAATATGAAGAACAATGTAAAAGATTTAACAAGATGAAACAGACAAGAGAGGGAGACTCAACTGTGCAGAAAAGGTGAGGTTCAGTTCGCTTTGCACAGAAACAGCCTGTTCAAATGTCTTTCAGAGGGCTGCTTTTATACTTTGAGTACATATACAGCCTGTACTTGTTCACTTTTACTTGAGTAAAGATGTTGAATCAGTTATTTTACTTTTACACAAATATCTGTAATTTTACTTGAGTAAGAAATGTGAATACTTTTGACACCTCTGGCCAAGTTTGATGAGAAAGTTTCACAAGTCAAGTCAAAAGTCATGAAAATGGTGAAACTGGAGTCTAAGCAAGTTGTATGTCACAACAGTGCAGTAATGTGTTTGTTTTTTTTTCAGAAGCCAGTCTCAAACCACATGCCTTGTTAATTCATCTGGAACCTGATTTATTTCTTGCCCCCAACAGACATTTCAAATGTGCAGCCTGTCTTCAGTTGCTATAGTCACCACCCATGCTGTTGCCTAGCAGCCCTCCTATAAGTGAACCAGGTGAAAGGGTTTGCAGGTGGCCCAGATACTTCAAACTTCCGCCTTTTGTTCCATTATTAAGAGGATAATGCAAAATCAATTATGCATGCAACAAACCTGCAGAAATGGCCACTGCCTTGCTGACAGGCTATGGTGGATATTATAACTGCAGCTGAATTTCAGCTTATTTAGTAATTATTGACCTCTAATGCTCTAATGCTGTGGCTCGCTGTGGTTTCGGCTCCATGCCTAACCGCATGGACTCAAGTCAAGAGTAAAACACTTGCAACATTGTTAAGTGCTTAAAAACCTGTGGGCGCGAAGCTGGCTGCCACGGAGCATCTATGCAGTCATGCAGGAGGAGACCGTGTTCTAACCAGGAAGAGGAAGGCAATATACTGTACACCTGTCAATCGACCATTGTAAGTCACTCTTCTCTCTCTGGATAGAGGCCAGTCACAATAAGGCACAGCATGAGGGTGTGTGGGTGATAAAACAGGCCAAACAGCTGAGTTGAGAGTTTAGACAGATTGAAGAAACAGAATGAAGCAGGCTCATAAATAAGTCATTTTATTTTGCTTTCTTTTCAAAGACTATATACTTATCAACTATTCATAACAACAAATGGAATTGTTAAATACTGTACACAGCATACTGTACTCTCCCAGTGCATGTCTTCACCACAGCAGAGAAGTTATTTCTTGATATACTAATCTTCATTCAGTTTTATTATTTCCAATAAGACATATGAATACCTTAAGATTAAATAGTATCAGTGTATGATGTAAACATTTTTTTCAGACATTTAAGTCAAAAGAGCAACATTGTGTTGGCAAGGCATTGTGAGCAGACGGGAGAGGAAAAATTACATTTCAATAACCGTTTGACCTTAGCAGTTATCTGTTTCCCAAACTGGACACCGTGTTCGATACTTCAATACATGTGCTACATTTACTATTATCATCCTGACGCTTTCTTGAATAATCTACAATAATAAAATTCATATATTTTCTAAGCTGCCAGCAGCCAAAGTCTTTCAGACCACACCCACTGCAATCATGTAAGGCAGGAATGCATGAGCAGAACAGGAAAGTCTGTGTCAGGTAGGTAAACCCTGCACTGTCTTTGTAATGCGTCTGTATTAACAGGTTAGCCTAACATCTATCTGTCATCTAAGATCTGCATGATCTTAAATCTCTATTTAAGGATATCCGGTTAGAATCGACTTTGTGTCACTCTTAACTGAAGTGCAACTGAATTAAAACTTTGTGTGGAGCTGGTAACCTCATCTTTTCTAGATTATAATTTCCGATTTCGCCTTTATCTATTTATGGGGGAACATGTGAAATACAGGATTAATATCAAAGGGAGGTAGTGCTTGAGGCTCACAGCTTGACCAAAAATAAGCTTCTCCAACCGTTTTTGATGGAATTTCAGTAAGAATAGCATACATTCACTAACATTAATGTTCAACAGGTTGATTTCTGTGCAACAAAACAGACCTGGACACTGAAAGAAAGCAATGTGCACTTTTTTTTAGAGGGCTGTACTCAATCAGCACACTGTAAAGTGAAAAAGTTGAGAAAACGCATAATTTCAAGACAACCTTTTGAGCCCAACTCAAACTTAAGTTTTGAAAGTAACTAATAATGTTTTGTTGAGATAATTTAGTTTTCTTCTTTAGGTAAAATGAATCTTTGGAGTGTTAGAAACCTCCAAAAACTGGATTTCAAGTAGTAAAAGTGAATGGTTAATAATAATTTAATATTTTCAATGGCAACCATTTAATTTTCAAGCATTCAAATAAAGACAGGTTCACAGCTCACTGTGAACAATTTTTGACATACAAATTCTTTTGCATTTCTAAAACTCAAACATTAAAGTTTGTTTATAGAAGTAGGCAAAACATTGTTTACTTCATTTCAAAACATAAAAGTTTGATTCAAAACTCAAAAATCTAAGGCAGTTACCTTGAAATTCTGAATTTTCTCAACTGTGTTTTATTTTTTACAGCGCAGGTGCTGCCAATAAGCAGAGCACAGTAACAAGTATGGTTGACAATTTTCTACCATTGTGTAGAAAGTAATTTTATCGCAAGAACACTTTTCCAACTGCTGTTCACATGCACGTATGCACAAACACGTCCACGCACATACAGACATACACACAGACACTCACATCAACAGACACCATAAAAGCTGCACTAGACATTCCAACAGAAACATGCATAGCTACCAGTAATGTACCCACCTCTTAGTACAGCATGTACCATGACAACGTGCCATGTGGGAAACACTAATTAACACAGATATAGTGGCCTGAGTAAGACTCAAACTTCATCGAGGCAGGGAAACCATATCAGTGTCGATATATAACAGCAAACAGAATGGAGATTTATGTGCTAGCATCCTTCATTTTTGTTAAAAAGTAATTGGCCTTGTAGTTAGACTTCATATATTAAGTGATACATGGTTACATTACTGACCTTTTGTCCCTTGTGAGATACAAAAGCAGCATCAATGTATCTCACAAACACGTCCTCAACCTTCCAGACACAGAAAACACTGAGCACATGAGGTTCAAGGCCTGCTTGTACCTTCTGACTGTACCACGTCATCAGCAAAAACATATTGAATGTCATGAAATAAAAATCATATCAAAAATAAGCTCTATAATGTTGGATTTTGCCCACAATCTATCATCAGAGATACAGTTTTTATCTTGGTTGTGAGAGCTTTTCCAACATTACCAGTAACTGAATACAGTGCACACATACCCTGTGTGTTCAGAATACATGAGGGGGTAAAATAAAAACAGTAAAAGCAGCAGTTTGGGGGTCGTTAGCGTCCATTTTCACCATTGTTTCAAGTGGTTTTTGCTCATATACAGTAGAGTCCTCTGCTACTTCCACTAAAACATTTCAAACTAGATCCACATGTGCTTTGTGTCTGGTGTGGCAGTCCCAGTCTGAGTCCGATACGTCCGTATTACGAGCGGCAGGACTGTCCATGACCCGAAGAAACTTCTCTACACAAGGTGAGTCCACAAACGCAGGTCGCTGAGGCAGGAGATAGTAATGTGTGGTGCTGGCCTTCTTGCCGTTCTCCATGACAGGAAGGATGCAGGGGGAGCCTCGCTGTTCTGTCTCTGTAAACCCCGACAGCTGACATACTTGGGGTCTGGTGCAAAGCTTTGGGTTGGGGGCATCACCCCGTTAATGTATGTTGGGAGGCTCTTGGGGCTTGGGGTGCGGGAGCTGCCTCTGGACAAAGGGTCTCTTGGGGGCACCTTGGGTGGTTTGTCGTCATCGCTGTAAGCCCCTGACCCTGAGACCTCTGCTGACCAGCGGCGGTAGTCTCCTGTCTTTATCGTTCGGGGAGGGATAGGGGGCGGCACCTCGGGCTTATCCATACTGTTGGTGTGGCGTTTGTGGCAGGTGAGGCGCAGCAGAGAGGGTTTGTTAAAGGACCCAGCTGGGCCGGAGTGCGAGCGCCGCAGCTTCCTCTGAGCTTTCTCCTGCTGTCTCTGACAGACCACCGGCTCAGGTGGTTCCTGTCTCTGCTGCTCATACTGTTCCCGCACTTCCTGTGGAGGATGTGCCTGATGATGCTGCTGCTGCTGTTGGGACGGCCTCGGGCTTTGTGGTCCTAAGGGACCATCATAATAAGCATAGTTAATCTGCCCGCAGTCCCTGAAGCTCCTTCGACTAGGGACTCCGTATCGAAACGGAGATGATTTGGTACACTGATCAGACACCAGGCAGCAGCTGTCGTCCGAACTTGTGAAAAACTCTACCTCATTGTCCATAGCCTGCTCGGGGGAGATGTCTGTTTGTGGAGGGATGGGGGGCAGTGGCTTGGAGCATCTGCCCGGCGTCTGTGGTGGACTGCTACACTCGTACACCGAGAGCCTCTGGAATGATGGGACCACCTGGTCGTCATCAGCAGGACTCGGGGTGGATGGTTCAGCACTGCAGGACAGGGGGAGATGAGAGGGCCGGGACTTCTTCGGGGGCAATCTCTGTGAGCTGGGACTGTGTTTATGTCCTGTCAGAGAGGAAACAAAAAATAGCATCACATTAATGGCACGGTATTAAATGACTGAGCCTGGTTAACGACAATCACAATTTCCTCCTAAAACTTCATTGTAACCTGTAAAAAAGGACTCTACTAGCTTTCTTTACATTTCTGGAAAACCACTTACTATATCCAGTATGTAGCAGATGATTCAAATGCACAACACATGCATTGCAGCCTTTATGTATTTCAGAGGACCTGCACTGTGCAGATAACAGATCATGCACTTACTTTCATAATTTAGAGACGGTGGAGGTGGCCCCTTTTGCTGGGTACGAGAGCTTTGATCTGTGTGTGCAGTGTCCATACTGAAGTAGAAGCTGCTAAAAAAAGAAAAAAAGAAAGATTAGTACCAGTTTAAATAAGTCATATAACATTTCATTAGGACTGCAACTAACAATTATTTTCATTTAATCAATGAATCCGCTGATCATTTTCCACAATTAATCGATTCATCGTTTAGACTACAAAATGTCAAAAAAAAAGTGAAAATGCTCATCACAATTTCCAAGAGACATCTTCAAATTGCTTATTTTGTCTAACCAACAGTCCAAAACCCAAAGACTCTTCATTTACTATCACAAATGACAAAGAAAAGTAGCAAATCCTTACATTTAAGAAGCAGGAACAAACAAATGTTTGACCTTTTTGCTTATAAAATGACTGAAACGATTAATCGATTATCAAAATAGTTTGCAAATGCTTTGTCAACTTTTGACATCAGACTGACTTTAGCCATTTAAAAAATATCTTCTCTAAACCCCCCCACCCCTCCTAATGGACAGTTAGTCCTGACACCTGAACACTCACTTGTCCAGCTCATGGCGATAGTTCCACGAGGGTTTGGATCCAGCCATGCTGTGACAGAAGCTGCCCCCCAGGAAGGGCTTTTCTATGGGAAAACAGATCTCCTGGGCAGTCAGGCCCACTGTGGACATGCTCCAGGCACACTCGGGTCGCATCAAAGCCAGGAAACACTCAGATCGCCCGGCTGGCTGCCCCTGCTTCTGGTGTACCTGTAACACAGCCAAGTCACAGCCATGAATGACAGTGAACGGGAGGCTGAAAGCAAAAGCAGATGAAGAGAAACAGAATATGTGGCAGCACATTGAAAAATACTCTCTGAAAGCAGAGCCAACATCCGAAAGTGAAGCCAAGACAGAAAGAAAATCCTGATATTAGAATAAGAGAGCAAATTACACAAATCTTCCCTCTTTCTGCTGCCCACCAAACCAAATATTCAGTTAAAGGCTTTCTGCATGTGACTTTTTTCTCTCCAAGAAGACAAGACAACAATCTTCTATGACAGAGGAATGACAAAAGCTCAGTTTGACAAGATTTTAGGACACTTGTGTCCCAACATACCATGACAACAGAGCTTGCTGTTATTCATAATGTTCTGGTCTTTTGTATTTTGCAAAAAAAAGTATAAAAGCAGTAGTTAGACTAAAATAACAGTTGTTAACAAAGAGCTCATTGTAAAAAAGTTGCTTTAATGTGCAGAATCTTTTTGTTTTATTCTTCAAGTCTTCTTTATTCAGTCACTGGCCTGAAGTAGATAGGATATGGAGACTTTGCTTATCTGATATGAAACCAAACTTTAAAAAATAATCTTCTCTTACCATCTTCTCTCTTAGAAAAGTGAGTTTTATAAAGTAGAAACAGTGAGAGTACAGTGTTCCAGTTTTTACTTATTTGGCAGTACAACTAAAATGTTTAGATTGAACTTTCAGCCGGCTTAGGTGTTTCAATACTCACTGAATGATCTTTACATTTCATCTCTAGTCAGTCCATATAAGCACAACTTAAGTTCAACATAGCGATCTTAAGTCTAAACAACTTCCAGACCTCTGTTTCTACAGACTGTGTCTCTGCTCTCAATAAGTTTACAGTTTATTTTAAAACTTGACTGTGTGTCTGTGCTCCAGTGCTGCAATCTGGCTTGTCCTGAACAGCAGAGTAAGGGGCTCCTCCTGTTACCAGAGAGATATACCTGATGTTGCAAGAAGTGCTCAAGTCAAATGACCTGAATGTTCGTGTCATGTAAAGTATGTGTCAGGGCTGAGTAAACAATGTATACAATATTCAGAGGGGAAGAAACCCTGCAGCGAATTGATATTTCTGGGGTCAGCGATACACTGGAAGCAAAATCTGATTTGTTTTCCCCTTCGCACTTCTGGATTAACCTGTTCAGTATGTCACAATCTCTGATGACATGAGTTTAGAAAGTCACTACATCTTATGTATGTGGAGCCTTTATATTTTCAAGCATATGTATCATGAGTAACTATAGGTGTCTTTATTGTGAACAATGTCTGAGTTTGCTGTGACACCAGCTGTCCATTGTTGCAGCAAATCCCCTAATGATGATGGTTGAGTATTATTTGGATTTTCAGTTCTGATTCCTGAATGTGTCCTCCTGTGTTCTTCACAGCAGAGTTGTGTGAAACGCTAATTACCATGGATAAATATTACCAGCAGCATTACCAGAAACACTGAGCTGAGATAACGTTAGCTAGATAACCGTAACATTGGTGGTCTCTTTTCTGGTCCGGTATTTTGGGGTTTACTTAGGATACTTTACTGTAACTTTAAAGAGTTTCCATCCTTGTAAACAGTTTCGTAACATTTGCTCAATTATGATATTCACCTGCTAATCAAGCAACTTAGCAACTTATAACTATGTAGGTGAACTGGGAATAATTCTAGACTCATGATTTAATAAGATAAATGCATCAGGGGACATGAAAACGTGCATGCATTCAACTCGTGTCTTTACAGTGCTGCGGGAATGAGTCCTAAAACCCACAAACGAGTTAGCATATTCGCACTTCTGGTTCCCTCATCTCAAACTCAATGCATTTTCTTGTGATTTAAGGTCTGTGTTTTATGTTTTGTTCTATGAAATAAAATGTGTCAGTAAACACCCCACACGTGAATTTTGAAGTGTCTACATATCTTTAAAAAGGTGGTAGCTGACAAGTAGCTAAATGAGACTACAGAGGTTGTCGCAGTCAATAAACATCATTACGGCGAACATTAGTCAGGATGATGTTGAAGTCATGCAACTGTGGTGTAGTTTGTTTATATAACATTAACAGCTTTTTACGTCTGCTGATTGGCTTTACGCCTCAAAACTCATAAAAGTGGTCTTCATTTGTAAAGAGACATAATTTTGAAACTGACTCTCATGTGGAATCAGTTCTTATTGCCCAAACCTACTAGGGCTGGGTATTGATCTTCGATACTTTTATGGCACTAACTGAACTGCTCCAATACTATAAAGTATCGGGAAATGCCTTGTCATTTGATACCTAATTCCAATATCTAAGGAGTAAATCTCATAGGTGTCAGTGAGCCGACAGTGGTGATTTGCTTTCTAACATTGTTAAAGCATGCAGAAAAAACGCCCAGAGAGGGCGATCATTGTTTTTTTTGGTTTTTTTTTACCACCAGGTCTTTGAGCAGCTTCTTCATTTAAAGTGAGTAATTGCACGGTAATCTGTAATATCTTTTTCTTTTTTTAAAAAAAATGAATCTGGTATAAAAAATCATCATTCAGGAACCAGTACTGAAGCCAAGGTATTGTTAACAGTACCGGCATGAAACATTTTTGAACGACACCCGGCTGTAAACCCTTCTTATGACTTTAGTGTCCCATCAGATGTCTTCACCATTAATCCTATTTTTCAGAATGCAGGGAAACAGGTGCATCCATAGCCCCTGGTGGTCATCTCTCCTGAAGACCGCAAATGAGGTGTGTGTGCACACCCAGAGACACGCTGTCCTCCATATAATGTAGGAGTGATGACTGAGAAGAACACGGCCCCCTCATTCTGGGGTCTTCTGTGAGCCATATTTATGTGCTGCCCTGACAGCTGGTGAGAAACAAAGCTCTAAAACAACAGGAAGCCTGGGGCATCAGCCTGAGCCAAACTGCCCAACAAGGCATGCAATCCCCCCTGGCCAGGGCCAGGGCCGTCGATTCGGTTCGGCGGGGATGGGAAGCAACATGATCCTCGATAATGAACCCCTAGGGGCTTGTGCTTCCTCTTGCAACAGGTGCACAGACAGTTCATCCTGGCAGTTAACCATAGGAGCATTTACAGGCAACAGGATTAAACAAATGATGTGTAGCCATGCAGAGCATTAAAGGAGGAATTCTTTAAGTTAATTCAGATACTTTTGCCCAGATAATCCAGGCCAGAGAGGCCCCTGGGTGCTGGAAAGGTCTGATCTGTGATGAGTAGGCAGTGATGCAAAACATCAGCAGATAGCTCGCCTGCCTTTTGATTCAGGATTGCACTGTAGTAGTCACACACACACACACACACACATAGACCTTGAAAGAAGGAGTTCACACCCCGCTCATGACACCCCTGCAGCGGTTTCCGAGCAACCATACCCGCTCTACCTGTGCGGCAAGCAAACAGCGCGCACACTCCCTCACTTTACCGGATTGAGATAATAATGGTTAAAAGCCCTCTAGCAAGCAGGTGACTCACACCACAACACACAAGTCAGCTATCTGGCACGGCCGGGAAATGATGATATAGAATGATTTGTTGTCCCTTTTGTTTAAGAAGAAACATAGACATTTCTATGAGTAGAGTAGAGTAATTAAAAGAATAAAGCCACATAATGGGTTTGCAATCGGACAAAAGTTATGTAATATTCAAATTGTATGTTTGTCATAAAAGACATATCTAGACGATAAAAGCTGACAAATGTATCAAATTTCTAGTTCATTTTCGTCAGGACTTTTTACAATCTTCATAATTTCAACCAAAAGACAAGTTGCTCCTCTACATGTCTTGCTCTATTCTGTGGAACATTTTAAAAAGAAACTATTTAAAGCGTAACAATAATCGCAGTAGTACTTAGTGTTGCATCAATCAGTCTGTCGTGCTGGCACCCACATACAAAACAACACACAGGCGAGATTTTTACAGTAGCCTACACAAGACATTTCCAATCACTTTCTGAACTCACCTAAATAACTCTGCAGTTCTCCTCCGCTGACTGACTCCTATAGACTCCTGTTTGGTCAAATATAGCTCCCCGGGCTCTTTGCTGTCTTTTGATTTGAGTCTGTATAATCTTCAGATTTCTATTGCATCAGGGTTCAGGAACAGGACGTCAGCGCTTTGGCGACGCTCCGGCTATAAGTGACACTTTTCTGATAGGTCCTGTGTTGTAGCGAGCAATGTCTTATAAGCTCCACCACACGAGAGAGGAGCTGGCTCCGCCTTTGCACACTTGCCCTTAAAGGCACAGTCTTCATTTTTCAGCCCTCTGCAGTGTACGTGCAGCAGGACAGACAGGCCGTGTGCGTACAGATTGCAGAATCACACTTGAACATAAACACACGGGGCTAATTTAAGCAGAAGTAAACTTGATGTGATCAAAGTCTGCAGTGCTTCATTTGTCCTGGCTGCTTTAGAGGACGGAGCAGGTGTGGACACAAGGATACAAGTCAGCTGATAAACTGTTCCAGTAGGATGGGGACGTGCAGGAGACAGTAAACACCTCAGCAATTAGACATGCAGCTGCCCTGTGAATAAAGTAAAATACAGCTCAAGGGGATTGGTTGATACAGTGAGGTTTATTTATGATGGCATATTGTTGTTAGCAGCGGCAGTTCTTTGCAGAAAGTTAAGGTAAGCATCAGACTACATTACTGCAGCAGATTGATGCCGCTCCAGAAAAAGAAAAAGTGATCAGAACACGTCATAATGAGACAAATTTTATTGTTATAACAGATATTTTCAAGTTATTACAATATACAGATGTATCCTGTTAAAACAAAAAAAAAAAATGCCTTGCTGTCATAACAAGATAAAAATATATTGTTATAACAAGAAAAGTTTCTTGTTATAACATTTTTCATAACATAAAAGTTTCTTGCTATAACATGAAAAGTTTTTTGAATGTAACAACGTGACAATATCTTGTAATAACGAGAGGATGTCTTGTTAAAGCATGAAAATATCTTGTTATAATGTGAAAATACCTTGCTGTAATGTGTAATCATCTTGTTATATCCTGAAAATATCACGTTATAATGTGAAAATGTCTTGTTATTACATGGAATTGTCTTGTTATAACATGAAAAAATATAACAATAAACTTTTCACATTGTAACGTGATACTGATCTGTTTGTCTTTCTGTGGTGTGGCAGCAATATGCTTCTGTACTATATAAAGAGAAACATCATCCTGTATGTTTATCCTTTCAAAACTTTACCTCTTATGGCCTGTAGTATACTTCAAATGTGTCTCCTGTGTGGTTTCATTAACAACAAGCATGCATGCTGCAGTCAAAGTAAGCTGCACAGTTCTGCAGGGAGGCCGAGGCAGTAATGGGGATGGCTCCAGTGTAGACAACAGGCAAAGAAAGAACCTTATCTGCACAGTATTCTACGGCCAGCTGAATGGAGCGCAGATTGTTTAGCTGCATGCTTATCAGATTTTCTTTTAGCTGGACCTGTTCTCTGTTTACCTGACATAACATTTGAACACAGTGTAATTAGAGAACCTACGCTACAGGATTTTAATATAAACATAGAGTTTTCTTTGTTTCACTTCATAGGAATCCCTCTCACACCCTGCATTTCCAGTCACTTAGCCTACTTTTAGACCTTAAGTGGTGTCACCTAACCGACCCGGGCTAAACAAACCCAACACTGACATGCACACTAACCAAACACAGCGATACAATGCCTACAAACAACTCGTGTGTTGAATCAATAGTGGCAGAAAGCAGAGGTGTGTGTTTGCAGAGAGAGAACAGAGTGTTCTTGTGCCTGAGTTTGTAAATCCTTTACAGCTTGGACACGGGATCCCCAAGAACCCAAAAGGCTTATCATTACATATTTGGCCCCTACATGGACCAGGCTCTCGCTAATCCCCCTTTATGATTTCAGGCACATTTTTGGGATTCCCCCAGGCCAGTTGTGACCAGTAGAGGAAGGGGTGAACATTTTGCTATAGGTGAGATTTACAGTTTAATGAATAACATGTAAGTTTTTCTGCTATAGGGTCACTCACATTAAAACAATAACAAAAGAAATACTTTGATGACATTCTGAAATAGTGTGGGATCATGGGAGTTGTTGTCTTCATTGTTAAAAATTGTGATGAAAACCTGATATGATCCAAAAATCAAATTCACAGGCAAGGCAGTGTATTAGAGTTTTATTCACAGTATGTTTAGCCACATCCACGACTTCCTTTTTCACTCGACTTATGTGACCAGCCCGTTCTCATTCCCAAGTCATCAAAAACTGATGTTTTGTCACCACCCCTCTGCAACTCCTACAGATGCAAAAGATACCTGCTAGCGGCTGTATGCACTGCACGAGGCTTACGATGTAGTATAAAAAGCAAGAGAGTTTGTGCCTGGAGGAGGTGGTCTGGCAGGATTTTCACCCAGGAGACTCGGGTTCATGTTCCATGTGAAACCAAAATGGGTGCATAAGGTTACGTGCAACATGTGACTTTTGTCTTTTGACTTTTGTCTTGCGACTTGCTTCACTGATGTCATGTGATGTATGAAATGTGCAACAGTTTCACAACGTTAACCGCATGTAAAAAGGCTTTCTGGCATGATGTCAAAATTATAATATAATCTGGCCTGCCAGATGTTTTTACTCAATTGAATTATTTTTTCTGGATTGTTAATATCAATTTAAACTACCCCTTCGTATACAGATGAAGTAAGTACACATTCGGTGCTTGACAAAAGCACAAACAGAACCAACAATGCTCAGCTAGCCATTTTCATCAGGGTCTTAATGACCAATTCGAAGTGACAGAAGAGTTGCTGAGTTTGTGTTCAATGCACAACTTACTAAAAGAATTAATAGAAACTGCTGTTTGCATTTTTTTAAGCGTGATGAATATATATTGGAATGTATGGAAATAGAAAAGTAATTTTTCAGAAATATTGCACTTTCCTGTATTACTTGAGCATTATAGAGGCCCACCAATGAGATGACAATACCAGCAACGGCCCCAGGCCAATTAGAGTTTGAGACCTTTGATGATTACGTGTTGATCCAATGGTACTAACGACGCACCGTTACCTTAAATTAATTATGGATTTCTCTGAGTTTAACAATTGTTGGAAGCATTTGGGAAGTACACAACTCAACCATTTAACATATACCAGGAAATTCAGGAAATGCAGGAAATTCTCACCTGTAACGATAAAGGCACATTTTCAAGCGTGAGAATGAAATCAATTCCAGTTCAATTAAGCATCTGTTGATGCGTATTCCTGCTTTACATCTCTGAATCTCTTTTTAAAACTCTTTCCATGTTCCACCAAACAGACACATTCAGTGGGATAATAGGCTCCATGTCCAAACTCCCTCTCCTCCCACTTCACCCCCCTTCCCCTCCTTGCTTGTGAGCCATGCTGTGATGTCATCACTCACAGGAACTTCCTTATAAAGTTCGTCAGGGAGGAGAAAAAAAAAAGTTAGCCGGGGAGGGAGATAAGCAGAGGCAGCAGCTCTGATGAGAGTTTGAGATGGCAGATGAAAGAACTCGAGTCAAAGAGGATATCCTTCCCAGGAAAAATTACTCTGCCTTTTCTTTGGTTCTGCTGCATGACTCACGCTGAGCTTTATCCACCACATCCAGCACCACCAACACCACCCCCTCCAAAAAATGACACCTACGGCTCGTATTCCTTTCAGCCGCACTTGGAGCAGAAAGGAATTTCCCTTTGTGGCTCACACTCCAACACAATGGTACACTTATGGAGTGACGCTTCAGCCTCTCAGCTTATTACTACGACTCCTTCGCCAACAGGAAGGGTGGAGTTTAGTTGGAAACAAGGCAAAAAAAAACCTGTATCATCAGTGTAAATGATTTATTCACTATGGAGGTCACAGCATTGATTGCCTCAGCCTGCTAAGGTAATTAAATTACGTGCATATTTAGCCTGCGTCTAAAGTCCACACTGATATAAACACAGCAGCAAAGGGTTCAGTGTGGTATAAGGTGACGTCAAGCCTGCTGGTCTGAACAAGATTCCAGTGAATAGGTGTTAAACCTTTTGCTCTGTTTACATTTTTCTACAGTTTGAACCTCGGTTTGCTGGGTGTTACTTTCTAAAAATGAAAGCATTTTTTTTTGGCTTGCAAATTCTGCAATTTTCTAACTTTAGACATAAGAACTGCAGCTGCTGTTGACATCTGTAAAAAGCAACTTTAAGAGTCAGAGTCCAGAGTGGTGGGAACATTTTTTAGAGAAAGACTGGCAGTTGACTGTTTCATACAAACCCATTATTAAGTATAATATGGGTTGTGCAAGACATGAAAAGAAAAGAAAACCATCAGATGATCATCATCATATGGATATACAATAATCTTAAATAATGAGTTGCTATTATGAGTTCCAGGTTTCTCCAGAGCTTTTAGCCATATCCCATGGCCGTCATCAACAGATGGAGTTTGCTCAGTAGTCATGGAGCTGTTATAGTTGGTCATAGCAGGTGGTCGGATATGAGGTTCACAACCTCTCTCTTCTGTTCAAGGATTCTCTGGCGTCTTCCATCAAACTCCATCTGAAGATGAAAGTCATACAATGTGGCTTCCAACAACCAAGCAGACTTTGTGATTATAATTTTATCTTTTTCCAACAGCAAGAATGAACCTTCAAGCTCAGAATATTGCAGTTTTTGTTTTAAAGGCATACTATGCAAGATTTATCTAAAAAGCAAGATATAGACTCACTTACAACCCACTAGAAGTGTTTGTGGTGTCTGTACCTGCAAAGACTCTGCCTTCTGCCTTTATTTTCTCATTATTTTACTCTGACTGGGACACTTTACCAACCTAATGGTGGTATTTGGCAACCTGGAAATGAGACCCATCAATCAACTCTCTTTCTGGTGCGCTTACAAATAGTAACTAACAAATCCTGCATATTCTATCTTTAACAGTTATTTCTGTATTGCAAGCATGAAGCTACCGCCAGCAGCCAGTTAGCTTAGCTTAGCACAAAGACTGCAGGCAGGAGGAAAATGTTCCAGTGGTACAAGGGCCTTATGTGCCGAACTATTTCTTGGCTGGATGCAGCCATTTCTTGGAGTTTCTGCTAGTTGCCTGGCAAACTCACAGAGATGACAAGGCTCCAAAAAAATAGTCTGGCAGATAACTTCCATAACACCACTTCCTAACATACATATAGCACAGGGACATTTTATTTTGTTGTAACTCCCAACAGCTCCCCATTTTCCTTCCAAACTTTGCCTGTTTGAGGATATCCCTATAAAAGTGGCGCTGTGGATCATAAAATGTGCCACTTTTCAATCTAGTAAATCTCTTGTTGTCCATGTTGACTGTTAAATTGGGGAAAAACGGAAATGTCAAGGATGTCAGTGTCGCTTTTGACTGCTGAAAATAGATTGGAAGTCAAGCAAGCACATAAAACTGCACAAAAATAGGTCCAGAGCATTATTTCGAAAAGGCAACATATTTCTTATCTTGTTTGTGTATATGGAGCAGGTTAGACAGACACAATCTGATGTCCACTCGCTAGCTCATTCACATCACCAGTTAGGGAGCAGCGTAACAGTGTTTTTTACATTTTGGATTTTGTACAGATCAAATAAATGAGATATAACAGTGGCATGAATTTTGTTACCTTTGGACAGATCCAGCTGTTTCCCCCTGATTCCAGTCATTACGCTAAGCTAAGCTAACTGGCTGATAGTTACTAGTTTTATATTAATCATACAGACACAAGAGAACAGACATAAGAAAACAAAATGAGATATAATGTGTTAATTATAGAGTTGCATGAATTTTGTTACCTTCAGACAGAGCCAGACTGTTTCCCCTTGTTTCCAGTCTTTATGCTAAGCTATGCTAACCAGCTGCTGGCTGGAGCTTCATATAAACTGTACAGACATGAGAGTGGTACTCATTGATTGATTGATTGAATGTGTTTGGGTCATGTCAGAAATTATATCTTAAAACCACGGCAAATAAAGTTAAAACTATCTGCATGGCTGGGAAAGTTGTTGCAATGTATTTGTTCATTGTAAAACAATTAACTTAGGCCTAGCTCTATAAAGGAGCCAAATAAGTAACTTACAATTTTGAGTAAAGAGTGTGTCAATCAATCCATAATTGTTCACATAGAAATTCAACAGTAGCCCACACACTGTTCATTTCAACATGACTGTGTGCTGCCCCCATGGTTCACACTGCAGATGAGCTGTGAGTGCGTCCAGTCAGTGCAGCTGTGAGCACCACAGCCGAGGCTCGGGCTGACACATCACAGTGTATTACTGCTGGATCGTGGTTTTGTCTGGCAGACCCACACACACTTGGCTCCTGCCGTGGAAACAAAACACAAATCCCCAGGCAACGGGCTGTCATCTCTCACTACAATGTAAATACGACCATATTAAAGCACTTCTACTTGTTAGAGCCATACCAAACTCCTGAGAATCCTCCAGCTGCTTCAGCTATTAATCACTTCCTGTATTGGTACAAAGACTTCTGGGAAATGGAGGGATCTTAGGGTAAATTGCCTCACACACAGGTATTTTCTATTTCGGAGAGCATTATAATCAAAAGCAGCAATAACGAGTCATCATTGCATCACTCCTCGACATTGTTATGTTGAGTGGTTCAAGTGCAGCCACAGCCTGCTGTTAGTAATGGGTGGAGCGAGCCAGTCCGCCTCCTTTATGATGACAGGGTGTGTTTAGTCTCCACGACCCGAGGATCACTTTAGACACAGACCGGGGGAGTTATTGGCGAGCTCATCCTATGACTGAGCCTGAATCAAAGTCATGTTAGTAATTATGAAGCCTGGTTATTAGTGTGGCCCACATACTGTATTAATTCTTTTTTTGGGAAGTAATAAAAAAGAATGGGAAAATACCGTAGAATACATTCACAGTCACACATAATCAGATACACAGACGCCCACACACACAAACGCGTTCATTTGTGTCTGGTGTTTGGGGAGAAGCTGTGAAAACGACAGCTGTGGTGTGATGGAGAGGGTCACGCTGGTTCGACTTTCTCCAGCCACTGGTTCACAGCCAACTCTGCTCACAGGCTGCACTGCTGGAGCTCTACAGGATTGACTGACACAGATGGAAAACGGCTCCTAATATGCCTTGTTTCCGGCCTCACATCTAATATTCAGCGAACAGAACATCAGCTATCTCTTTCCTACATTTCGTTTTCCATAACCTGAGGTCCTCAGCCAAGGCTCTCTGAGCCATTTCACAATCCTGCTGAGGTCCAAAGGTGACCGGGCCTTTTTCTGTTAGAGCCCCCACTCCTTGGAACAACCTCCCTGAGGAGGTCTCTCTTATCCTCTCATGAATCTCTTTTAAAAACATATTTTTATGACTGCTTTTTACAGTATTTCATCTGAATTAACCAGTTAAGTGACTTCTTAAAGCTGTAATATGTAACATTTCTGCATTAAAATGTCTGAAAACGCTAGACATAATGTTTCATATTTTGTTGAGCTGTTCACTTACATGATCTAAAATCTCCAACAATCTTCAAAGACAGAGAAATATGTAACTGATTCAAGGTAATGGTGCATTTCCTGCTAGCCTTTGCCAGCTAATTGCTATAACTTCCGGGAAAACAGCATATGACGAATGTGTCACAGAGTGAGGAAGGAAGTCAGCAAATATGACTAAACATAACATGAATAAAATTTTAATACATTAGATTCTCATCAGCCATGGTGGTTCTCTAAAAGTGAAGAAAACAATTCCCATGATTCCATGCTACTGTAAGATGTCATCAGGCTATGTTTTTTTGTGTTTTTTGTTTTAACAAGAGAGAAACACTTAGCAGCAGAACTTGCATACTGTGCATTTAAATCTCTTTCAAAAACCTATTTTCATAAGTGCACTTGTACAGGGTTTTTGGCCTGAATTTATCCCTTAGGTCAGTAATTAAAGCCTTGTTTTTATACAAATTCATTCTCTCTTTTTACTGATTGTTTATTTTTGTCATATAGCTACTTTTATTTAATATAGAACGACCAGATGTCCCCCTTTTTCACTAACTTAGTACGTTACATCCTCCATTTTTGGTGGCCTGTAATCCTTGAGAATGTAACTAAAATCTAATTACACATTTTTCAGATGTAATCTGGGCTGATTATAGTCACTTAATTTTTCTTTAGACAGGTCTATAGAAAGAAAATCCATGTGCAAGAGAAGACAGAACACTCGCACACTGTCCTTTACTTGTGTGTAACTTTATTTATGAATACAAATCTTTGGTCCTCAGATCGTTTTACGTGATGAAGGTCTAAGAATTGAAACTCTGTAATCTGTAAATAAAGTTATATGCCAGTAAAGGACAGTGTGCGGGGGGTCCCAGGTAGTTATTTTTTGTACTGTATGTTACAATTAGTAATCCTGATTATATGTAATCCATTACTACCCAGCCTTGATTACAGTACCATGGTTACCATGGTCAAAATACATGAAACCAGAATTGTCCCCCTTTTTTATTTCAACATTGGATATTTTAATAATAAAGTGACCGCAAGACTAGAAATGTTCCCAGTTTTCATTTCAGAAATCTGGTCATCTTAGCTTAATACTGTATAACTCCTGTTCTTAAATTATTATCTCTGTTTGTCTACCGTTTTTATTTTGTCTTGTGAAACACTTTGTAACTTTATTTTGAAAAGTGCTATAAAAATAAAGTTTATTATTATTGTTATTACATTTTCATTTTCTGGCTACATTTTTTAATCCTAAAGGGTCTCATGAAGAAATACATCACCAGCTTCCCGCTATGTAATGCCTGTATTGTATTTCAAACGGCCAAAACAGGAGTTTCTGGCATTTGGCCGATGAGAATCCCAGGTTTCCGGAGTTCCTCATGTCAGTCTGTAGAGGAGAGCGTTTCGGCTTCAGCTAATGTAGCAATCTATTAATCTTAAGTAAAAGGTGATTGCTGGGGGAGTTTACTCTTCCCCTGATTTCCTGGTCCGGCCTGACTCATGGGGGATATTGGAAACACAGCTCACAGTAGGACCCAAGGCCCCTGGCTCTGTTGATAAAGATTTCAGATGTTTTGTCCACTGAGGAGATCAGCAGGCCTGCCATCAAAGGGGGGGCACTTCTGATGGAGTGAGGTATAAATCAGTAGCTACAGGGTTATAAAAGCATTGCTCTCTAAGCACACCAGGAGGACAGAAAAACACATGTGTAATGAAGGATGCACGCCACAGATGAGCTACTGTCAGTGAGCTGAACAAGTCCTGTTTCCCCATTTGTGTGTGTCTATGAATGAGTGCATGTGGCAGGGCCCGATGACAGCGACTGAGTCATTCAGGGCAGAGTATGTGCTTTGTCAGTGTACCTTTTGTTCCATTCACACATGGATTTAGGGCCCCTGATGAAGTCAGCCAGACTACCTGATCTGGCGCTGGGCAGCAGCCACATTAATTCTTCACAACAGAAATGCTCTGGATCACTGCGCACACAAGCCTCTTAACGAGCGACTCGCCGGGTTCAGGAGAATGCAGATGAGGTCCAGCTCCCATTTTCCATCCCCTCTGTGCACGTTGGCTGTGCAGGCGCATATGTTTGGGGCAAAATGTGGCCCTCCGGGGAGAGAAACGTGCGTGGGTGGAAATGCAGTCCTGTCCTCAACTCAATCGTAGGGTATGAGGAGGACTATAATGGCCTTGGGGCTACATGCTGAAAACTAAGCCAGATGAATAAGCTGCATCTACTCTGCACCACAACATCATTTGTGCCTTTTCTCAAGAGTTAATGAGAAGTCACACAAACTGATGGTACTATAATTGAGAACACTGAATTCTGGACAGACAAGAGCTTCATAAATGTGTTTTTTAAAGGTATTCATGCATAGTATACAGAAATAATCCTTTTCATAACTTGAACAGTTTCATTTATAATACACAGAAGGGTGAGGGTTAGTTTAAAGTATTTGAAGTGGAGGTAATTATCCATAGTCAGCGTATAACCTATGAAGATGGTGGTCAGCATGCCCCCAGTCTGGAGAAGCACAGAGGAGTAAAATATCACTTTCTCCAAAGCCACCAGACTCCTTTGGCAAAAAACAATAATTTTACCTTGCAGAACACATGAGTTGCTGGTATACTACTGCCTTGATCAGTTAGTTTGTTTGAGTTACTGTGTGACTTTGGTGAATTCAAACTAAAGGGGGCTTCTCATCAGAGACCTGGCCCGGATCCAGGTACTCTTGACTCCAGAGTGAATGAACACTGTGTACCGTACCCGGGAACGGTCTATTGATCTGTGCCTGGGTACTGTATAGTTCATGTGTACTCAGGTACAGACCGAATTAGGAATGAAAGTTAACTGTAGCAAAACAACAAAGTGGACTGCTTTTGGGATCTTGCCATTGGCAGGCTTTACTTCACCATAGCAACAACAAATGTTGTGTGGATGATGCAAGTGTACCCGTGTGCAGAACAACATTACTCATGTCAAAGCTGACCGGTGGGGGAGTGGAGAGGACAGCTGTACTCAGGCATGGTCAGAGCAATCATACCTAATGTGAAAACACCCCAAAACACTGAAGTCACACAATAACACAAACAAAATAACTGATCACGGAAGCAGAAGACGCAGACTATGGATAAGTACACAACTCCTGTGTTGTGTGAGGTAACTGATTTTGCCAAAGGAGTCTGCTGGCTTTGGAGAGAGCGACATTTGGTTTATATAATGCCAGCTTTCCATAAAAAAAAGCTGTCTGATGGCAAGACAAAGCAGTGAAAATACTATTTTAACTAATAATGATTTTTTAGGTGGTAAAATATGTTTTGCTGCTGAGCCTGTCCACAACAGTACATTAGCTTCCTCCACCAGATCTCCTGCTGCTTTCTCAAAGTCAGGGCTTATCGACCCTCATCTACTGTAGGTAATACACTGACCATGGATAAATACCTCATACACCCCCACTACAATCTCTTTAAGGCTAAATGCTGCTTTAATGCTAAAAACTAGCATGCAATTAATACTAACAATTAAAATAAAAGTAAAAAATAAAAATTAGACAAAATAAATATAGAGCATAAAAATATATGTAACATAAGTATTGCTGTGCATTGGCTCGGTATATAGGTGGGTATATGTCACAATTCTAAGGCAAACGACACATTTGTGTACTCACTAGGGTGCAAACATATAAATGTTAAGAGTGATAAATGAGTGGAGAAAGATAACAAGTGTAGATGCTTCAAGAGACAGAGCAGATGGTCACTAAAAGATATGAAGAAAATGAACACGATGACAACAGTACACTAAAGCTATGGCCTTTACAATGAACAGATCTGAACTCAACTGAAAACTTTTCATATTTACTTTTTGGCAGTCATCATGCTCAAACCTCTTGTAGAGCCACACAGACTTGTTGTACCTATGACAAGGACCATTGAAGCTGTTGTGGAGGGTCACAATGACCAAGAATGTTGGTAATTCTTTCTATTTGTTATCCTTCTTAATATTTACATCTTCATATGTGCTCCTAAAACTATGAAAAACTATGAAAAGCAGCTTATTTTACATTTCAGAGACAAAACAGATGGCAAAATTGAGGCTTGAAAGGAGCCACCTTCATGGCTTTGTAAAAGTAGTGCTGGGTGGAAACAACGCTCAAAGTCAAGTTTAAATAAGGACTGTAATTATCTTGGCGCTGAACAGATTATTCTCAGCTCCGCAGAAAAATAATGGGTTATCACGGCTGTGCACCCTATTTTTAAATCGTGTAACAAGTGAAGCTGACTTCTTGGGTACAAAAGCTCATTCTGATTTATCTCCTCAAACATGGGTCATACTCTAAGTATACTGTATATCCAGTGAACTAACAGTTTTAAAAATAGTAAGGTCACTAAAATGGGCAGCTTCTGTTTGAAGAGGCGATGAAACGTAGAATTAACAGTTGTTATGCCTCGTAAATCTAACCAAACTCTCGGTTTATCCTTCTTTCTGCCTTCCGGCGAAGCCTGCAGACGCTGTCCTCCATGCACTGCTGCGGTCCCTGGCAGGAAGTAAATCAGCCGGGGAGCCGCCCCAGACCAAACACTACAAGGGCCTCTGGAGCCCGAAGGCGTGTGGGAGGTGTGCGCTCCAAGCTCACAGGGCACAATGTGCTTGTTACTTCTCCGTCAAGTAAAAAAACAGACTGTATACACAGATGTGCACATAAACTCATATTGACTCATAAATAAAATGTGTCCACACATAGACGCCTGCACATACTTGAGTTTAGTCAGTCAAACTTAACCCTAAGTCAAACATTTCAGATTTTTTCCACACTCCAAACAATACTCAGAGAGCAGTAGTCTATACTTAACACCCCCTACCCACAAATCTCCCTCTAAAAACTGTATTTACTGTAAAGCTTCTGACATAATTACTCCATCATTTGGAAGCTTTGCTGAATCCCCTTCACTGAAACTGCTCTGTGATGCCCACTACACAGGGAAACAGTGTCATTTTACACTTCTCACAGAGATATCACACTCACATACATGTCCCTCTGACCTCACACTGCCTTTGTTGAAGGACTGGCTTTAAATAGGGGCTCATGTCGAAGTGGTGAAGACACACTGTGACACTGTGCTTGTTTTAAAGAGCATTTCCACCACGGACCCCAAACACATCTGTCTTCAGGAGATGTTTTCAAAAGAATAAAGTTATGAACAAATTCACTAGTTCTGCAAAAGAAAAGAAAATAGTGATCTGTTGAATATACTCTTAGACATACAGGTGCTTCCTCAAGGGCTGAGGTGCTACCCAGAACCATTTGCTGCTGAAGAACCCTTTCTTGAAGAAAAGGTTTGTCCAGTGTTCTACATAAGAGTCTGGGTTCCATTAAGAACCATTTTCATCCAAAGAACGTCTTTTAGAAGAAAAACTTGTTCAAGAATTGTTGGAATCCTTTTGACAAGGGTTTGTTAAGGGATGTTTTTTCTATACTATAAAAAGGGTTCTTGGTAGAACCCTCTGGGTAGGTTATGCAAGAAACCCATGGTATCTCATAAGGTTCTCTGCAGAACCCTCAGTGTAGTCTAGAAAAAAAACCTTTGGAGTATGAAAAGATTCTTGGTAAACCCCCCTTGTGTGCGTTCTTGATAAAACCCTTGATACATAGAAGGGTTCTTGGTAGAACACCCGGGATAGATTCCTGTGAGCACCCTTAGAAGGTGGAAAGGTTATGGATAGAACCCCCAGAGAGGGTTCTGGGTGGAACCATTACACCATGGAAGGGTTCTCTCTAGAACCTTTCAAAGGGGGTTCTGGGTGAAACCTTTCACAGATCGTTTGAGGTATAACCCTTTATGTTGGGTTCTAGGTCGAGCTCTTGGAGTATAAAAAGGTTCTCGGTAGAGCCCCATGGATTGGTTCTTGTTAGTGAGTTCTGTGTGAAACCTTTCACAGATGGTTATACAGCGGGTGTGACCTCATATACTGAAAGGTTTACAAGTGGAACCTTTCTAAAAGGTTCTACCAGGAACCAAAATGTACTCTCTTATGAGGGCAAGCTGAGCCCTTTATGGATGCAGTTAGCACCTTGATTTCTAAGAGTGTTCAGTGTGTTTAGTACTTTCTCTGAAGAGAAAGTATTGTGAAAACATCCGCAGCTCATGTAAAGTTTCCGCTCCGAGTTTTCAGGGAGATCAAGCATATTAGACATCAGACTATTAAGCCCTTAAGCATGTCTTTCTCTGACTAACTACGGCCCGATAATTAGCCCTGCCTAATTAAAACGCTGCCATAATACCCTGGAATAACTGCACAGAATACACTTGAGCACAAAGCTTCAGATTAAAGCGTGGGTAATTTTCCATGAGCATGTGTGTCCGTGACGTCTGAGACATCAGTATCTGTGTCCTTCATTTGTAGGCGACAATAGCCGCCCGTCCAATTACCAAGCATGTTTCCTTGACAAGGATAAGCTCGCTATCCTGACTACCAATGATAGCCTTGGCTCATCTGTTCCACACTTCATTATTTAATCATATCCATTTCCGTAACTCTTATCTGCTTACAGGATGAGGAGACCGGAGGAAGATGAGCCTAATGTTTACATTAGCCAAACCACAGATTGAGCCTCTCAGGCCACCATTGTGTTGAGAGAGAGGACAGTTGCAGACAGACTAGACAGACAGGGAGGTGGCCTGTCTCTGAATGTTTACTCAGATAAGACTTCAAACTGAAAGTAAGCATCTTAAAATGCAGCAGAAGTCGAACAGGGAACAAGATGGCAGTGTCAGTCACATTGAAGTGTTTAAAGGGATAGTTTGGATTATTTGAAGTAGGGCTGTATGAGGTACTCATTGATAGTCAGTGTATTGCCTACAGTAGATGGCAGTCAATATGTCCCCAGTTTGGAGAAGATGCAGGAGCAACAAACTTTATTTTAACCACCATAAAATAGGTCCACCTCAAAAAATCAATGTCAATATCTATATCTAAAATATTTTCATAACTTTACCTCACTGTAAGACAGCCTTTTGTGATGGGAAACCACCATTATATAAGTTAAACACCACTCTCTCTTTAAAACAACCAGATCCATCGGCTAAAACTGTAATAGTTTGTGTTTATTCCATGAGTGAGAGTGTTCTGATTCACCAAAGCTACACAATAATACGAACTAACTAAAACATATTTTACACTGCAACTCAACAATTATCCATTCAAAACCTGCAGCAGATGCATGTGTGATTACAAATGTCCCCATTTTTTAGCCCTGACTTAATCCTGCCAGTTCCATAGTCATAAGTCCGAGTCAGTGTCTGGAGTGAGCGAAGGGGGTGCTTTTATGAGGCTGCCCATACATCTGCCACCTGTATTGTTGTGTTTTTATATAGACTTTCTGCCAATCAGTATCAGTCTACACGATAATATCTAATATTTTTGAGCTCATGTTTTAATCCCTATCTTCATCATCTGTGATGTGATTATAGTCAGAAAAGCAAAAGCGTGTGTCCTGCAAATCACAGTGCACCACGAGTGTCTCTCCTGCTGGCAGGCGGACTTGAATCCGCTGATGTCTATCAGCCTTCTCCTCTTCCATCACGGTTTGTTAATTTTGAGAATTGATTTATATTGATATAAAAGCACAATTCTGGCATCCTGCTCAGACAATCTGCTGCATGTGTGAAAGGGCACATTTTTGCTTATATAACAGTGGTTTCCAATCAGAATCTGTCTGATGACAACGTAAAGCAGTGAAAATATTCTAAATATAGTGTACACTTAAATAGATATAGATTCTATTCGGTGGACTTTTTTTTAAGTGGCTAAATATGTTTTGTTGCTGACCCTGTCCACAGCAGTGCATAGCTTATCTTCTGTGCTGGTGCTCCTCTCCGTTTCCCCAAACCGGTGGCATGTCGACCGCCATCTACTGAAGGTAATACACTGACTATCACTAAGTACCTCATTCGACCCCTCTTCAAAAAATCCGAACCATCCCTTTAAATTAACCAAAAAACAATGATATATGGTAAAAGTAATTACACCTACATGGCCACGATAGATGATGAAAACGGTAAAGAAAGTTAACAAACAGATAGCTGATATGCATAAAGTTTTAAACAGATGTTTGGCACATAAACACTGTGGAATATTCCAGACTGCTGATGTTTATATAAAACAAGATGCTGAGTGCTTTGAGCTTATCCTGCATAGCTGCAATGTTTTTTGAAGTGAGCTTGCAAAGTGTTCCCACCAGGGCCCACTAATTAAGTTCATGCTCATTAAAGTGCTGAAAGTAGCTCCTTTGAAATACTGTCTGGAATGCTGCAAACACCAAACAAATCCCTATGAAAAATTTCAGTCTGAAGTCTTCTCAGAATAAGAACAAACGATCAACAATCATTCTCTGCATCGCATGATAAAATTCAACATGTAAAGGTGTTTTTACATTAAAGCCTGCTGTAGCTCTGCAAACTGTTTACTATTTGTGCTGGAGAGGGGAAGCAGGGAGGCTCTAACACATTCTCCCAAACTGTGCCCAAGTAGTGGATGCATACCAAACTCAAGCCAGATAAGATTGTACGTCATTGAAAGGGGTCCAAAACACCCAGCTCTTCCCCTCCCCTCTTCTAACAGCTCCTTTCAGGGATATCTCTACTTGGCGCTCTATCAGGACAGGAAGCACCCAGCCGAGAGAGACAACAACAGCTCTGCTTCCTCTGGCTCTTCCCTGCCCTGGGAAGCTGCGCTAATAGGAAGTAGATAAAGCATCTTGGAAACTGCTGAAATGTGTTGAGTTTGTGTTTATGAGCGCCCACATGCATGTACAGTATGTCCACATGCACTTGTGTCATTGCAAGCGTAAGAGTGGGATGAATAACGTCAGCCAGCGCAGGATGAACAGCAGAGCTCAAGCAGCACTGGGAGTATGTCAGCATGTTGTTGGCGCTCTGTGTGAGGAGAAGCAGACATGACCCGAGATGTGTTTTCATAGTCCCCGGTTGCCTGTTACTCAGAACAACAGCAGACACACAGAGGACAGATGGATTTTGCGATGGGAAAGACTTAAGTCTGATGGACGTGCTGGCCTACACCGAACACCTTACTTGTACAAGAGCTTAAACACCACTCCCTGCTGTCTGCTGGCCTTTGTGTTTGCATGGGCACGTGTCCACATGATGTAATGCAGATCCCTCGTGTGACATGGCAATCAGAGCTGTGTCATGTTGTTCCAGCTAAAGCCAGTGTAGTATTGATAGTGATATTTACACCTTCGGTCAAATCATGAGCAGGAAGTGAAGAGGAATTTCTGTGGATAAACATTCATCACCTAAATCAGCCCGATGATTCACATGGAAAGAAGGAGCTAGTGAGGAAGAGAGTGAGGGAGTTTGAGAGAGATGGGTCAGGGAGTAGTCACAGGAGCGAAGCCACCCACACTTACCACAAAGCTTGAGTCATGCGGTTTGGTTGGCACACGGCTGTGGGACAGGGACATTACACTGGGTCTCCTCTCCAGGATGTGCTGGTGCTGCTGCCGGCCCTCTGAGCCAGAGCAGAGCACAATGTCCAAGTCACTGACAACAGCTTTCACGACTGGAGCCACAGTGGCTGGTGGATGATTATAGTAGACACAGATTATCTAAATCATGACATACGACCCTGCAGAGAGCACGCTGTCAGAGCTGGTAGTCATGCACGTCGTCATGAGTGTCACTCATGAGGGTGAGGGTGTGTAGCATGCTTTAACAGTGAATAACTGAGCTCTGCAATACTTTTTGATTCACTTTGTCTGTTTGTTCACTTTCCATTTGTTCCATTTTCCACATTTAACATTATGTCAGATTTTGTATTTTGAGACTTGGTGCTCCTAGTTTCAGAGTACAGTTCACTTTTACATCACCGTCATAAATATAGACATGCTGTACACGTTAGTGATGCACAGACCGTAGCTGCAACTGCGGGCACTGGGGTTAATCCATGGATCGATGGTGTCGGGTCATTAAAATTAACATTCTGATGGGGGCTGTGGCTAAGAAGCAGAATGAAGGATCTCTCCAGTAAGGGAGACGCTGTGTGTGCATTTACACATGAGGCAAGCAGTGCAGCTGCTTACTACTACTAACTCTCCAGAGGAAACAGAATGAAATAATCAATTAATTATTTCATTCTGTTCCCTCGGAGAGTTTCCTCTGTCCTGTCAAGTTTCTAACTACGGCTTTTAGTTTTTAAAGAAATCACCTGGAAAGTTACAGAGGATTGGTAGAGATGTGGGTGGTGGTCTTAACAGAGAAAGTAATACGATCGAGTGTGTGGTGGATGGATGATTTATGTGTACATGCAAATTTAGATTAACTAAGAGCTAATATGTGCATCACTGGTATATGTGCTGTTATTCTAAAGGACCAATGTGTAGGATTTAGTGACATCTAGTAGTGAGCTTGCAAACACTGTGTCACTCTCCTCTTCCAAATGTGTATGAGAACCTATGGTGGTTGCAAAACTTGTGTGTTTGGTTTTTCCATTCTGGTGGTGGTTCTAGTGGTTCATCATGGTGGATGGAAGAGGACCTGCGCTGTCTATAGATAAACAGCTCATTCTAAGGTAACAAAAACACAAAGATTCGTATTTTCAGGTGATATACACTAAGCAAACATACTTAGAATATTATATTCTATTTCTGCAATATTCTGCCAATAATTTCTGTAAATCTTATACACTGGACCATTAAGTTAGAATAATTATATTATTGTAGCTATAAAAGACCATTTGTTATGTAAAACTGACATGTTTTGTACTGTGTTTTGACAGTAGAAAACTAACACTGTTGACAACACACTGATTGGCACATTGTGAGCTTATTGTTGCTCTTTTCCAGCAATCAGTTATATTCATGTTGAATTACCGGTCTTGTTCAATTTTGGTTGGTGGAACAGAAATCACATATCATTTTCCTTCACATGCCAAAGTACAACATCAGAGACGACTTAAGGAAACTGATGGTGGAATCTTCTCTCTAAGAGTCTTTATTGTGCTTGTCCTCAGTTAGCCATCAACACGAGTGGTTATGATCATATGTAACACCTGATGTTTTGTTAGTTTTAGCACCTGGCCTCTATTTCCTGTTTTGATCTCACTGTGTCCCTGGTCACCATGTGTACACTGTGTTTCCTTCCAGCTTGTATAGCTGAGCTGATAAAACCCTCCCTCCTATGGACACTCAGATAAGAGCCTGTGATTACAACAGGTAGAATAGTTAGCATGCACTCTTACCGGGACACGACACAAATGTGGTGTGCATAAATCTGTTCTTTCCAGCTCTCACAGGGCTTAAGGGTGTTTCCTGATTGGATATGTTGAAATCTACTTGGCCTACTGAAGCCACACAGTGACACACAATGTAAAAACTTTCCTGGAGTGCGGGCTGTGTGTGTGTGTGTGTGTGTGTGTGTGTGTGTGTGTGTGTGTGTGACGTGATTACTCAACAGACCAGGGGCCAAGTTGTGTTTGTCACCACTATATTGAATTAAGGGCAGGTACCAGCTCCAGCATTAGTCAGCCCGACCAGATGCTGGAAACTAGTGACAGATGAACAAATGGACAAGAGCCGAGTAGCACTGGAGGTTTAGAGGAATGCTTTGAATTTATTAAAGGGACACTTCACCTCAAAATCAAAAATACATATAATTGCTCTGGCCTGTAGAGTCATTTATTCATCTATGATGTCTGCCTTCCCTCAAATATTATGGAAGTAGATGACATCCAGGAATGTCTCTTTCCAGAAATCATCACCTGCTTACGCCAACCAATCATTCCAAACAATCCACGAACTTTGTGAGCAGTTTCATGGAGGAACTATTTTCTTTCTACCAAATTACATCCACCAATTGTATCACTGAACAGTAGTAAATGTGCATCTACTCATGAAAGAGAGGCTCATGGTCGTGAAAGCATAGGATGTATACATTAATGTTTGGTGGGTTATTTTGAGGAACTGGGTTATGATTTCTCAGAAGAGACATTTCTGTTGACTTTTTAAATATATACTCAACAAAAATATGAATGCAACACTTTTGTTTTTGGTCCCATTTGAAATAAAAGATCTAAGACTTCTTTCATGGACACAAAAAGTTTATTTCTCTCAAATTAAATCCACATTATCGAGCACTTTGCCAAGATAATCCATCCACAATGGCTATTTCACACAGAGGTGCAGATTTCCCAGTAGGGAAAATTCATGACTTCCCGTGCTCTGCCTCTGATTGGCTTACCTTGATATTCTTACCCTAACCCTAACCAATCACTCATACCTACACCTTCCCTACGCAAGCAATGAAGACAACAAGCACTAGCCAATCAGAGGCAGAGTAGGGCAAGTCATGACTTTGCCCTCCTGGGATAAAATGTTGTATCTATCACCCTGTGTCCCTGTTTGAAATAGCCATAGTTCAGTGCCTATGAATGCATTTTTTCAAGATCAAACTGTACATTTTAGTGTGGCCTTTTATTGTGATCAGTCTAAGTCACACCTGTGCAATAATCTCTATATGCCACACCTCTCGGGTGGATGGATCATCTTGGTAAAGAAAAGTACTTACTAACATGGATTTTAACAAATTTAGCCAAGTGTTATCTAGTTCCATTATATTCAGGAGAAGGCAGACATCTCTACAGGCGATATCTCCAAAACTCTGCAACTCACACCAATACAATCTAGACTGATAAATAGCATTACAGGGAAGAGGAATAGTATGTATTTTTGAATTTGGGTGAACTTTCCCTTTGAATACCTGTGCAAAGTTTCAAATACTGGCCTGATTAAACATATCATTGAATTAGATCTCAAAGTTATAATGACACTGTCATTGTTCGGTGCCACAGTGTTGCCAAAAGCCTGGGAAAAGTTAAACAATTTGGAGCCAGCTCATCCTAGAGTCAAATCACCCCCTCGTTGGAAAGACCTCAGTGAGCCCCGCATCCAAGCATGCTGGCTTGTTGGAATAATGTTGTGGCAAACCCATGTGTTTACAGAGCTTCCCATTGTGGTAAACATGGATTAAAAAGAGTCTGACAGCTTTTAAACTCCCACCACCCACACTGTCTCATAAAGCCAGGACGCGGTTGGGTGTACAGCCTGAACTGGGTGCAGACCTTCTGTTCCCACTAACTGCATTTTGTGTCTAGTGTTTCATACACATACAGAACCCACACATTGTTTGTTTTACTTGTTGCCCTAGTGATAGTGGCATCTCTCAATAGTTGACCTGAATAGATGGCGCGGGGGTAGCGCTGGGCCGGGGACAGCTTAATTGGCTTTGCTTCCGCCGAACTTATGAGACTAAAATGCATCAGACATACTGTAGTCTTCTATAATAAAAAAAGGTACATTATACTGGGTTTGTTTGCACACTAGCATTAAGTACACTGTGTTTTCTTGGTTGAGATACAAGTCACCTGCTGATACACACTTAGACTGGGTTCCACCAAGTAAGATTTAAGATTAGTTCTAATCGGAGTTAAGCAAAACTAGGTTTAAAATGATTAAGTCCAGATTTAAAATTGAACTCAGCTCTGTTGCACAACTAAAAACTAATTTCTGTTTAGTAAATCCAAGTTTATTGGAAATAGAGTTTATGGAGAGAACAACAAAATATTACACTGTTCGCTAGCTAGCTAAAAAGTTAACAAAATATTACATAGTTTTCTAGTTAGTTAAAAAGTTTTTAACAAATATTACATTGTTAGTCAGTTAGATAAAACACTAACAAAACATTACATTGTTTGCTGTTAGTCTATATTGTTTGCTATCTGGCTAAAACATTAACAAAACCTTACATTATTTGCTATCCGCCTGAAAAGTTAAGAAAACATGACATTGTTTGCTCACTGTACAAGACGTTAGTTAGCCTCGTTAGCCTGCTCTTTAAACAGATCAATTAGCAACACACAGAAGAGATGCATCATAAAACACAACTTGGTTCAGTCTATACCACAACTTTCTTCGAAGAACTTGATTATTTTGCTCAATCCATCTCAAAAAGGCATCCATTTTAAACGTTAAACCTCCTAAAGTGTAAGTCTGAAGTTAATATTGGATCATATTAGAAATTTGGGTAAATGTAAAATTGGTTTAAATGAAGAAGTTAAGTGATGTTTATACAGAGGTTTAAATTTAATCCAACTTAATGATTTAATCAGGTTTATAAATTAATTCTTGTTGGTGCAACCCAGCCTCATAGAGCTGCTGTCCACAAAGCTTTGTCTCAAATAAAACCTTTCCAATACTTCAGTTCAAAATTAGACGGCCACTTCCGGTGCGAGTGTATGATTGGTAACTCTACCCAGGTTGGAGGCAGGCTGGAGTGTCTGTATGTGGCATTGGGAGTCTGTTTCTGGAGTGACAGTGATGGAAAGAGACCAAAACAGATTATCCTGGGCCAGATGGGGAGGGCTGGCGGCTGTATTGGGATGTTTGTTTCTGGATCAACAGGCTGTTCCTCTCCTGCTCTGTTAGCTATTTGATAGGCAGAGGGATATATTACTGCAGACTGATTGCTTTACAACCCGTTGGCACCAGACCGTCTGCCTCAGGTATGATCTGCACCTGTGTGCTCGACAAGGCTGATAGGACGCAAACACACATTACACACAGCAGATCTGGAGACAGCGACCTGAGGCTTCAAAGCTGACTGTCTCCTGAGTCAGAGCAGTTGGGGACTTTATGAGTAAGTATGGGGAATCGGATGAGCCTCTGCAATACTGTCAGACCTTGGAACTGTGAACTTGATGCTACCGTGCTGACAATGTGAACATAAATACTCTTTATGAAAGTATGAAAATTATAGAGCCTCCTTATAGTTTCTCACACTGTTCCATGCATTTAATAATGAATCATGTGTGCTGAGCAGAGTTGTTATAGTTTTCATATTTTTCATTATTTTTTAAATTATTATTTCATTTTTAATTAGTGTTTTCAATTCAGTTTAGTTTTAGTCAGTTTCCAGAGTGGGTTTGCTTGTTTCAGTTTAGTTTTCATTGTTTAAAAGTGTTTTGTCCCTTTGGGGCTTAAGATAAACACACACGGGGCCCTCCACATCCCCTGTCCTCCCGTTTTTCAATCCTTGAATAAATAGTAAGTCATAAAAATAAACTTTTATTTATGAGGGAGTGCGGGGGATGAAATGAGGAGTTTCATAGCATTAGGAAAGAAGCTGTTCTAAAGTCTGGTGGTATGACAGTGGATACTTCTGTACCTCTTGGCAGATGTTAGGGTAGCTTCACTTAATCTGTACACCGAGCCATTCATTTGAAGTTGGTTAATAACTCCTGAATCATTTGCACAGATGCACAGTAAGACCATTGAATAATGCAGGTTAGTACAGAGGCCCTTAGAAACTAATGAATTAAGCATTCTGATGCCCTTTTAGCTCATGGATTTTTATAAAGACATGATTAATTAGTGAAAAGTAAATAAAAAACAAGGTGTTTTATGGTAGCGTGCTGCCCTTTGTCTAACAACATGTCCCCCTCTGGTTTTAGTTCAGTTTTCATTAGCTTCAGCATTAGTTTTAATATTAGTTTTTAGTATTATTAGTATTAGTCGCCTTAGTCACACAGACAACCCAGTTTCAATAAACATTATGCACCAAGGCCTTCTCATGCTTGTGTTGACAAATTCCCATATTTTTATTTTATTTTGGTTAGTTTTGTAAGTTATTAGTTTCTGTTTTTCTAAAGTCTAGTTGTTTTTTTCACAGGAGAGTCCGTGTTTTATTTCCCTCTACCTATTTCTCCCTGGGATCACAGTTCTCCTGTATTTCTTCTGATAAATTTCTGACAAAATTTCTCACCATTTTTCCTCTTCACCACCACAACCTGTATGGCTCTGTACAGTGTGTATTAACCCTACCACTCTGAAAGTCTGCTGTTTCCACAACACAGCTTCACCAAACCAGAGAAATAAGAATTCCTAAAGGAAGTTTTTAAAGGAAAAGACATGATTTAAAATCGGCTGCATCAATTTTCCTTTAGTGTCCTAAAAGAAAAAAATAAAATGAATAAAAGAAGAAGACACCAGAGGGACAACTTATTCTGCATTCTTTCCTGAGTATTTAAAGTAAAATTGAAAGTATTTTTAAATAAAAAAATGCTGCTGCAGTGTACTGTTGTTTTGTAATTTTCATTCTTTAAAAGTCACCTCAATGTAAACTCTGAAACTTTTTTTTGTTTCAAAGTCCTCTGTATTTTTGAGCTCTCAAGGTTGGCAAATAAAATGTTTTAGTTATTAGTTGAGATTTAGTTAATTATAATAACCATGGCGATAAACAAAATAATGCAGGAAATACAAACAAGTTCAGACTTTTAGACTGGGTGTAAAATTTTGGTTGTGTTATCAAGAAATCAAACTTCTTCTTCAAAGGCAGACTCTTGCAGAGGGCTCAAATGTTTGTCAGATAATCATGGGGCAACACTGAAGGTTTGTCATCTGTGACTGGTTGGACCTGATCTGTCACATGTATCTCTGTCCTCTCTCTGAGCACAGAGGGTGGGGTTTACCCCTGGCCTGTCTGAGCAGAAGAGTTAAAAAAAAAAATTACTCACACTACATGTCTGTGTCCACAGAGTTGAGGATTTTCTGCTCTGGTTTGAAAAACATAACGTCTCCTCACTTTCATGAAGTAAATGGGTAAAATAAAGTTTTTTGATTAAGTGTTTTCAGTATAGTTTATTTAGTATAGCCATTTTCACAGAGCTTGGTCACAAAATTGTCACCAATAAGTCTAGAAAAACAATAAGAAGACACAAAGAAGAAACAAACAATATAACATAAGCAACAACCAAGGCTTAAAAACACAGATAATAATAAATTAAACATGCAGATTGTGAAAGCTTATCTCTAAAACTATGATGTGGCCTCTTATTTTATTTTATTTTTTTTGTATCAACAGGCTTCTGAGAACCTAAGGCTGCCTTTTACTGCTATACTCTGACAATACTCTTCCCTGTATGTAGTTTATAAAATGTGTCACATATATATTTCTAGCAGGTCTAGAACACTTTATCTTCACCATCTTTGATGCATGACTTGGATCCAGCATGCACTCACTGAAGTAAGAAAAAACAGGTCAGCATATTGTGCAACTATTTGGCAATGAGATCGTTGTGTTTCAGGTCATGCAAGTAAACATGTGCAGAAACATATGCAGATATTGCATTTTGTAATCTGAGCGTGCATGCATGTGCACGGCCAATTCTGTGTCCACACACATGTAGAGTGCTTTTCTTTTGCTTGAAATACCTTAAAATGTTTTACACAGAGATATTTTGCAGATAAAAGTGCAACTGAACGTGTCAAACTTGGCCTCTCTCCGTACTAAGCATGTATTTAAAGAAAAAGAAAAAAAAGCGTCAAACAGGAAAGTCAGGATTTATGAAAGCAGAAAAATGCGTGGCTGCAAGGTTTAACCCAGTGTTGTACAGGAGGAAATGTACGTACTGATCTTAAAGTAAGCATCCCCCTCTTTCATGTTACTTCTTGCCGCCCACTGCCTCCTATCCTCTGGACAAGAGTACATATGTTTCCATCACCTGTGGCTCTGCTGTGCTTATACATGTGCACCGCAGGTTCTCAGTGTGTCATATGGCCACAGTTTACAAACAGAGTCTGTCTCCCGTTACCGGACACCGGAGCTATTCTGGCCTCCTCTTTGATGCACACCATCCTAGTGTCCGGTCTCCATGTGGAAGTCTGCAAGCCAAGGTCACCGGGTCACATTCCTCCAGCTCTTTGGCATTCTGCCCCAGGGTTCAAGTAGTGTGGAAGTGTGTGTGTGTGCCTGTGTGTTTGTGTGGTGTGTGTGCATGAGTTGTTTGTCTTTCATGCCACAAACTGCATTCTGCTAGAGGAGAGACTCTGCGAGAGAGAGTTCTGTGCTGGTGACAGATAGAGGTGCACACACACACACACACACACACACACATGCACACACACAGAGGCTGTATTTGAAATATAGAGCTTTAAAAGGGCATGTTATACAGGGCTGTGATTAATGTGGCTGTCCCCACACATACTTTCAACAGTGCCGGTTGGCTGGGAGGTGAGCGCCATGAGAAACTGCTGTTTGCTCGGGGGTGGACACCGATCCTTCAGGATCAATTGCGGATGGACATATTTTAAGTCTATCTGTTTGATTTAGACTCTGTGTACTTGACACTTGAGCACAGCAGCGGAAGTGAACAGAGTCAGTGCAGCACTAAAGTGTGAGAAATTCAACACAGTCTGGCAGCTAGAACATCCAGTCAGAGATCCACCAGAGGCAGAGACATAAGAAATAAACATGTTTTTTGAATAGGCTATAATGTGCAAGATTACTGTATAAGTAAGTTTGTCAAAATTAGTCATACTGATACTTTTTCAATACCACATGTTTAAAACAAAAAATATGTAATGTGTAGTATCAAAAGTAATACAGCTAAAACGAAAAATGTGCTCATTCAAGACCTTAGTTCATTATTGTCCTGCCTAAAATTTGGCATGCAGCAAAACCAGACAGCATTCAGTGACTTTTTCTGTAGCAGCACTGTGTGCAAGTTGCTATTTTCTTTTTCAAAAAGGAAATAATGACCCTATTTTGTGCCTAGAACTTAACAAGTAATGTTTTATATATACCAGTATTGTATTGAAGTTAAAAGGTCTTGTATTGTGATATTTTGCTCTTTACTTTTAGAAATTATCATGAGATTACACAATCAGTATTAGTGAAAGTACAAATGTAATATAAACAAAATCAAAAGTAAAAGTGCTAATAATGTGACAGCATGGCTAAAATCCCTTGGAAGATTTATATTTAGATTTTAATATCAATATATTATTATTAGTCATGTAATTTAAACAGATTATTATTACTAATGCACCATTTTAGAAGCATTTTATGTTGTAATTAGTGGAGGTGGAGATAAATAACCATCTTGGGCAGTTTTATCTCTAGTAATGCATCACATTTTACAGACTTGTCATATGTTCCGCACCTTAAATCTTAATCTGTGAAGTTTCTAGTAACAACAGCTGTTACATAAATGTAGTGTAGCCTATATAATTGAATTAATAGTGGAAAGAAAGTGGAAATTTGGTAGATATGGTGCATGATGCTGCAGCTGGTAGCTCCTTCAAATTTCACAGCATTTTTGTTTTGTTTTTTTTGTCTTTGCTGCTCAAACTTGTATCACCTATGACAGAAGTACACTAGTTGGCACTGGAGCATGGTGTTTGGATTAAAGAGCAGCGGACCTTGAGATGATCAACAATACAGTCAGCATCTTTCAACCACCCAGTCAGATCAGCCACACGCACCGCCACGGACCACCCGAGGAGGAGAGGAGGCGAACGGGGATAAGAGCCATGCTAACCCAGCTTGGGCTTCAGGCTGGTATCTGGCTAATGTCCGGCCACAAAAATGATACCTGAAATGGGACTTAGGCTGGCCAACAACAAGAAATCAGACTTTTGTGCCATATGTTACAGAGATGTGCTTCACAACATCTCTGATCAACTGTTGCACTTGACAGGCACACCGTGTTCCAAACTGACAGGATGCAACACGCAGGACTCCGGCAGGACGAGGAGAGGGGGGAGGACTCTGTATTGTTGATGGACAGTATGAACAGACAAACGCAGAATGAATTATTTCAGAATTACTTCCTGGTTGTATATGAATACATGTATACATTGTTTTGTTTTATTTTATCATAAATTTTATCCTATTCTTTGCTAATTTTAATGATAATAAATGACCTTGATACCTTTTGATACTCATTCAAGGTACTTGAGTAAGTTTGCTTCGCACATTCCACCTCATTCATGCCAAATTACACGTAAAGCTTCAACCAAATTTCTCCAGCAGCAACAATTTAAGTGGATGCACACAAACACAAACACACGCACAGTATCAGAGATGAGCCTGTCCTCTGAACTGACATGTTTATTTTGATAGCCCAGGTGAAGGAGAGGAGGCCCAGGTAATCCCGGGATGACAGACACCCTGTTATGGTCTTGTCTTCTTCCCTGGCCAGCATCTGGGAAGGGAGGAGCCATCTGATGAGCCCGCAGAGGAGCATACAGACACAGCAGATCTCTGTCTGTCTAGAGAGGGTGGGACGAGGGGCGTGGGAGGCCAGGACAAAGCCTTTTTCCTGCAACAACCGTGATTACATGACAACACCAGTCCATCACTATCATGAGACATGTCTGATTGCTACAGACAGACTAAATACAAACAGACCTGGAAGGGTTACTGTTGGATGACCAACTGACTTTAAGGCAAAGATCTACATTTAAAAAAAACAGGCAGGTTTTTAAGTTAAGGCTCATTGAAGCCATGTCTTTGTATTCTTACATATGTTATTCTACATATCTCAGTATGGCTGTTGTAAAACCTATCTCTGATTTTGTTTTATTTTGAATTTATCAATTAAAAAAATAAAAATTTATAGGCATGCTAGCAGCACCCTTGAGAATGTAATGATTAAACACCAAAAAAGAAAATCACTGCATGAATGAAAAGTGCACAGACATATTGCAATTAAATCTTTCCTTAATAGGGCAAAAATGTCAAGTGTGACCTTGGTTGGTGCCAGAGGGAAGGCCACCTAAATATACAGGGCATATCTTCTATACATATAGAAGCACAGTAGATCAACCAGCTGGACAAGTCTGTGGACATGTCCGCATAGTCACAACCAATAGGGGATACACAGATATCCACACAGTGCCTGCACCCTCTGATGATGAAATGTATGTGACATGGATCCCAGCGGACAACACTGACTGTTGCACACTCGTGGGTGCAAAAAGTCGGTGCATAATACCGCCTCAGACTCGGCTTATCAGGCTCAGTCTGAGACTTGGTCTGTGCTTTGAGCTAAACATTAGTATGTTAGCATGCTTGTAGTTAGCATGTTAACATGCAGTTGACTACAGGTTAACATTAGTATTTTACCATGTCTGAATGTTAGTAAACACATCAGCATGGTAAAATACAAAATTTTACATACTAAACATAGCATGTTAGCATGCTCACAGCTAGCATATTAGCATTTGGCTCATTAAAATAGCCTAACTATATTAACATGCAGTTGGCATGTCACCATTTAGCATGTTTTCTGTGTTGATGAAATATGTTGAATAGTGAAATGCTAACATTTAACACGTTGGTATTTTGTGCTAACATTAGCATATTAGCATGCTATGTTACCATTAATGGGATGAGATTCCTTTGGTTTCAAAATCCTGACATGAACTGAAGTGTTGGACAAGTTGAAATTCTGATCTGTTGGTGGCACTAAACTAAAAATCGTTCAAATTTATCGCCTGGGTACCGTAAAGTCTGCATCATATTTAATTTTTCCATTACTTGTTGAGATATTTCACTGTGGACAAATGTTTGGACTGACAGACCAATGATTGACCATGATTATATTAACATTATCAAAACAATACCAGTGCATTAAATGGCATAACTGTTTGCATATTTTAGCAGTTTGAGATTGTCTACCCTGGAATCTGTCTATTGAGTCAAAATGTAAACAAGGTTCAGACCTTACAGATTCATTAGGGCAAGAATACAACCAAGAATAGAAACAGTGAACCCTTCAACATTTTGAAAATGGGTTATTACTTATGATATTTCATGTAAGACAATGGTTATATTATCTGTGCTTTTGTTTTGTAGTTAGCTTGCTATGCAATAAAAAACTGCACTTCTGTTGACCAGTTTAGCCCACTGCACTGATCCATGATTAGTTATAGATCAGTGATCGATGTGAATGAAAATATTACTGGCAAAAAGCCAAGCTAAACCACTTTCTTTACCCTTCATGTTCATCATATCCATCATACTTTTAGGTATAATGTGTTAAATAAAAACATGAGACATGTTTTATTGACCATGGGGCAGTGGAGCCTGAACCTTAACAAGGCCATATCCCAGAGCTTCCTGGAGTTCTGTTCCCTGAAATTCCAAGAGTCCTGCCGGAAATCCAACATGAGGCAACAGGCCGCCCCCTGAAAGGGTCGCAGAGTGTGAATGAGTCCACAGAGCGAACATGGCCGTGGCTGACAGACGGACTGAGTCAGCGCCACATTCCAGTGGAGTCAACCATCCACTTTACCCTCAGCACACGCACCCCTCCACACACACACACACCACCCACACACAACACACACACACACACCACACACACACACACACACACACACACACACACACACACATCACCCTGTTACACTCTTTCTCTTGCTCACACAAACACACTGTACAATATACAGGTGTACAGGGTTTATACCAAACACTCAATCCTGATAAAACTTTTCCTTCCTTTACACAATCTTACTCAAGTATATACAAAATGTCCAGTGCACATCAGTCTTTGTTATAACTGCCTCAATCTTGTTGCTGCCATCCAAATGTAAACATTATGAGGTTTGAGATCTTTTAGATATGAAGAGTAACGCCCTCTTTCTTTTTCCAGTGAAGGCTTCTGGTTTGTCCACTCAGCTAGAAGTCACACACGCACGCACACACAAACACACACACACACCACACACACCCACACACACACACACACACCACACACGCACACACGCACACACACACACACACACACACACACACACTTTCTCCCTCTGCTCAGACCAGGGGTCAATGGGGAGTACAAGAGAGCTGCTACATGATGAGGTCCAGTGGTGAATAGCTGGGTGGTTCACTCTGTGCTATCTCTCTCCCTCACACACTGACCAACACCAGCCAAACAGCAGCAGGCAGGAGAGGCTGACTGCTCACCTGATGAAAATGAATGTAAATGCATCTGTCTGTGAAAAAAAGTATAAATAAAGTTATGTTACACTACATGTCCAAAACAGTAGGGACAACTGACTGTTAACTGTGACTGTTGAACATCTTGTCTCAGCCTCCACTCTTCTGGGAAGGCTTTCCGTAGGATTTTAGAGCCTGGCTGTAGGGATTTGCTCCTGTTCAGCTGCAGGAGCATTAGTGAGATCAGATTTGTATTTAACTGGTGTCTAACTGGTGTCTAATTCATCACAAAAGTGCTGGATGAGAGTTTAAGACGGTGCTCTGTCCAGGCTAGGGAAAAACATTTCTCTGTGGATCTCACTTTTCAGTAAGCACAGAGACTTGGCACAGATGATCAAAGCAGCTTATTTCTGCCTTGTTAGTATTTTTGATAGCAAACAAACTTCTACTGGTCTCAGAGCTTTCACATGAATCTTTATTGACAATTGTCCGAGGTGTATGATTTTATATTTTACACAAACAGCATGAGCACTCAGCTCATGGCTTGACAATTGGACCGTACAGAGTGAGCAATAAATCTTGAGCTTTGGTTTTACATCGCAGATGATTTTACCTGTACAGTCGGATCTGGAATTAATATTTCTAATATTTCTAAAATCCTATAATCTCCAGTTTAATATGAGAACATTTTCATTTCATATGGTGCCAATAAATACTAAATAATAAAAAATAATAATAATAATAATAATAATAATAATAATAATAATAATAATAATAATGATGATGATGATGATAATAATATAATGATGATAATAATAATAATAATAATAATAATAATTAATAATGATAATGTAGAATAGTGTCCGTCTCGTTTTTCTCTCTCTTTCTCTTCTCTCACTGTGAAACAGTTCAGGGCTGTTCTGCTGTGCGTAAAGGTGTGTGATTAACTCTGTGTGAGTCAGATACAGGTGTTTTGTAATATGAGGGAGGCCTCTAACACCACCCCCCCTTCCCCAGTTCTTTAAGGTTTATAGTTGTGAGGCAGCCTGCATCTTCACACGCGAGCCGGCAGCCTGTCAGTCAGGATGAGCGGCGGCGGCGTGCAGGTATCATTCATCACACTGGAGACAGTCAGAGGGTCTGCAGCTGGGGTGTCTGTGTTTACACGATGACAGATTTAGACCAGGCTTAGATATGACTGATCTCTCTCCTGGGAGGAGAGTCAATAGCAGAATCAGGTAGAGTTTGCACTTTAGTAAAGTTAAGGATAACAGCCACTGATAATGGTTGAATTAAGCACCGTAACAGGGTGAGTTAAATGTGGGTGTCCAGATAAGATACACACATACTCACTGAGGATTTAAATAAGTTTCTGAGACACTAACACTTACTTTAAGGGAGTTTGAACAGAGGCTGGGGTCTTCAGTCCAATCCAGAGCCCTGCCCTGTATCACAGTGCTAACATGTCATCATAAGGGCTATTACCAATGTATGATCATGGTGATGACTGGTATTGTCACTTGTCGGGAGTAATGCAATGTGGATTTTCCTGTAAGGTCACCAGAGTGACGCAAAACCCGTGTCTCAAGAGCACAAACTGAGTCATCTATCCAAATAAAATAGAATATACCTGCTGTGAGGACAGCACTTTCAGATGTCAGTTACCTTGTGTTTGAAGCATGGATGTGCCAAGGATAGCATACTCTGAGCATGATTAAATTTTCATCTTGTGTAGATGATCTGTTTTAGGTCATATGTTATTTAATTTTGTGAAAATCATGTTGGCTCAGAGGTTAACACTGTTGCCTCACAGCAAAGGTGGACATCTCATTATAAACTTCGGGGGGACACTGGTGCCATTGTCTCCATATTGAAAGCCGTTTGTGCCCATCACGCAACCTTTCACTATGAGCTGAGAGAAGTACAAAACAGGTCAGTTTAACTCCACTTCCTACAGTAATTTATGCTCTTTACAAGGTTCATTATTAGTACGGTCAGTTCAATTTATATGAATTATTAATGTTAAAATACCCTCCACTCCTGGCAGTCTTTCAAGTGGGCAGACTGTTAAACCAAACTCCATTCTAAAAGCAATGTTTCATGATAGAGCCTGATTTTTTCACAGTAAAAACTTAGTTACACCATCACTATAACTCTTTTCTCAATTGTTTTGATCAACAACTCAACGGCACACAAGTCATTTACTCAGTAACATCATGAACTAACCTGTGATGAAATGTTTGCCAGAGACATACACCTACTGACTGGCCCAGCACTACAGTGTTTGATTTCACCCCATGACATGAAGGCGACGTATGCAGTTCATACCACTGAGCAACTACATAGGAGAGACTAACAAAACTGTCAAAACAGTGTTCATGTGTGAATTATTTCAAAAGTGGAGTCTATATTTAATCTAAAAGAGGCTGAGCTTGGGGAGGAATCTTCATGTTTTTCAGAAGTTGGCAGGAACTCACAGCAAGAAAGTCCTTTAAACCATAACCAGGTTTCTGTGTGGAGTTTACATGATCTCTCCATATGGGTTTCTACTTTTCCTCCCACAAGTCAGATGAGCTGATACTGATCTGCATCACATCTTCAACAATCTGCCAAGTTCATACATGAACAAGTACTGTAGAACAGATCAGAAAACATATAACATGACCATATGTATGAAGGATACATGTGTGTATAAAAAAGGTAATGGTCTTTCCTCTGTCCATAGTGGATACAAAGGAGGGACAAAATCTAAATGCATGCAAGTGGGGATCTTTAAGAGCAACAGTATTTTAGTGCAAAATTCCCGCCTTGTTTCAAACAGTCCTGGGAAATTTCTTACTCAAAAGACTCTAACTTTGGGCTAAAACTTTAGCAGACGTATGCTTTTAAAATTTAAAGGACTGGTGTGTAGGATTTAGTGGCATCCCTCTTCATCCTCCACTTCCAAGATAGAACTTATGGTGGTTTATAGGTTAGGGTTATGTGAAAATAAAGCTCTCAGTCTAAGGTAACGAAAACAGCTGTTCTTATTTCCAGGCAACTACCTACTAATAAAACATACTTATGAATATCATCTATCATCTCTGCCACATTTTGCAATAAATCCATGTAACTGATACACCTTACCCAGACCTTTAAGCTAACTAAAACACATTTTTTAACAGAGCAATTGCTGTGAATTTTGTCCTGATCTCGTAAGACTAGTTAGATCCCCATTAGCAACATGACTGCAGCAGCTATTCTTCCTGGGGTGTAATGTTAAAGTGAGCATGGTGACAGTCCTACAGAGAATTATCACTCTCTCAACTCTTTGGAGATTTTTGTCTTTCTGCTTACTGTTTTAATTTTCTGGGCTGTAACCCGACAGTTTTGATTAAAACTCACCTCACAAAGCGTCATTTTTGGCTGCAACAGGCAGCTACTTTGAGCAAAAAAGTCTCAAAAACCCACTATACACTACCAACCGAGGGACAAACGGTCGGAAACCTAGATGTGGTGTTGTCACTCAGCCAGGCCTCCAGTTTTTTGCAGTGGCCACCTGCAGCATTGCAATGAAAAATCCCTCCGTAGACCAAAAATCATTATAAAATAGATGTCTGTGCTGTTAACAGGACACCTCGAACAGCAAACATGATGAACAATGACTCTTTCTATTACCAGTTTTTCATCCATGGAGGGGTTTTATATCTGTAAATCTTACTCTGAGCCAAGAAAAGTGATTTTAAAACGTGTGACGTGATCACAATTTAAAGTCTATGAGCCAAGCGGGAACTCACAGACGGGCCCAGCAGGAGAAACACTACTGTTGTATGTTGCTGTATTCTTCTTGGACTAAATAGGCATCATCTTTGCATCCGGTATCCTGTTTAAAATACATCAATGAGTGGAACACTTTGCCTTAAAGGAACCAGATATTTCTCTCGGGAGTTTGTGGAGACCACAGAGCTGAAATGACAGTGAATGGATAGACACAGAAACGACTCCAAATTAATGTTAATGTTGCTCTGTATTTGCTGAATGTGCAATGGGCAACCATTTGGTATCAAGTTTGTCATAAGAACTTGGTGATAATATGTCACTGTCTTGTCGTAGCTTGTTTCCACTGCTCAAGAGGCTAAAAAAATCAGCCATGCAGGTTTAAATGTATCTCCAAAAAAGGTAAGTGAAAGGCATTTGGAAAATAAAATAGGCTCATTTGATTGATAGAGTAAACATGCCACCTGCCAACCTTTCTTTCTTCCTCAAACAATAAATCTTTCTAATATATTTTCCCCTCTTTCATCCCTCTCTCTGTAAGTCATTTCTTCTTCCTTCCTCTTACCCAGGGGTAGTGGCACTAAAAATAATTGAAATAGTGATACACTGTTAAGCAGCCTTTTAATGAGCAGCTGGAAACAGCAGAGGTACTGCCTTCATCTGCAACTCATCAGTGATTGCTGGATAATACGAGGCCAGTGATGGAGTGATAACAGTGATATTAAGGCTGCTCTCATTAAACTGTGTTCAGGGTTTGTGGCTTTGCTTGTTAATGAGCAGGTCACCAGCAGCCAGTGTTTCCATTCGCGTTGCAAAATGATGCTGTGTTTCCAGTGCATCTAAAAAAAGAGGCTGGCAAAAGTCCGAATCTAAATCTAAGTCCTAATCTTTTTTATTTGGGGAGAAACATGCAACAGTGACACTTCTGCTTCTAATTATTTAGCATTGATAGACGGCATATAAACAAGTATATAAAACATTTAATAAATGGTTTATAACATACTATTATATGGTGATACAAGTGTTTAATAGTGTATTTGTCTACGAGTATAATCCCATCTGTTGCCACCCAGAAGTGGTGGCTGGTGGATAAACAGATAATGAATGACAATATAGTAAAACAGCTGTAGACATGAAAAGGTATGAAAATTTCATATCATGATTCTTGTGACCAAAATATCAAATTTTTATCAGTATTATCATGGTTTTGTTAAGATGTGCTGAAAAGGTTCAAAAAGTACTGATACACACACTGAAATTATTTCACCAAGTTTTATACTTAAATTCTCAATGACTTGAAATAGCATCATGTCGTTTGTGATGTCATCGATGCAAAACAAACCCACGCTGCACGCTGAACATAAAACTGGAAGAATGTTACTAACTTAAGTTGATGCTGGACAGTATTTTTTCAAAGAATAAGGCATAATTTGTAAATCCCTCTTTGGGAAATTATGTTTTCACTCTTTTGTTATTTACACACACACAGACACACAGGTCCGAAATAACACACATGCACAAATACGACCTCTCCAGCCACCAGTCCACACTGACCATCCTGACTGACCTGTGCTGGACTTTAACTGTCCATCTGCTGGTTCCCAAGTCAAGTCCTTATGGACTGAGCTACTGCTGCGCTGGACTCGAGCATCGTTTTAATGATAATTAAACTTGAAATGGTAGTGGTAGTAGCGTGTTATATTACGTTACGTTATGTTATGTTATGACACGAGTCACATGACATACGTAATGTTATACCTTAAAACTTTTAATAAGTCCTGTGTTTGTTTGCCTCATCCATCCACCCAACCTCCTCCAGACGTGGACTTTCTGGCTCCTCATACTACGCTGAAATCCTGGTATGTCTCTTACAGCTGCTAAAGGGTACCTTATACATCTTATATATATACTTATATATTCCACCCTGCCACTTTTATTGAACCAAAAAAATCACAACAAAAAATAGTTGAGTATTCTATTCTTTCTTCGGGTGCTGATGATGCACTTTTCTCTTCATAGAAATTACAAAATTAATCTAAATCTCTCTCTCAACTTTACAAAGAAAGTAACAACTGAAAAAAATACGCCCATCTTCACTGACTAGAAATATATGAAAACCCGTCTTTATGTTTGTGGTGTGAAGCATGAAAAGGACTCAGTCTGTCTGGAGACAGATTCAGGTTACCTGAAATGACTGGGCATGTGGCTGCATGGGGCAGCTTCTAACCTGTGCTGAGGAGGACAGACACCCTGCGGGCTGGACTGTGGCAGCTGGTATGTTTCTAAAAACAGGCAACCCCCCCCTCCTCCTCCTCCTCCTCCTCCTCCTCCTCCTCCTCCTCCTCCTCCTCCTCTCCTCCTCTGTTCTTCATAGCAGATGCTGATCTCTGTCTGTCTTCAGAAGGAAGTAATTATTGAGTCAGAGGGAAAGACGCACCTTTTAATAAACCCACATCAAATCATCCGATGACTGACAGCCTCAGAGTGTGACTCACTGTTGGACGGAAGCAGAGGGTGAAAAGGTTCAACAATGACAAAGAGAAAACTGAATTAAAGGTCTTAAGAGAGGTAGAGTCATGCAGTCAGGACAGGACAGAGCTTCAGGCACCAGACATCCCGAGCTTTCATCCCCCTTTATTTCTCTGCTCATAAACAACATTTCCCTCCTACTCCTTCTATTACTGCCTCTCCTGTCTTTCAGCTGCTCTCCTCTCTGTCTGTCTGACGGGATGACTCTTACCCTCTCTGTCCCATGTCAGCTCAGCCTCTTACATAAGCTTGACCTGGTAAAATTCCACAGCGCTCGCTTGCTCTCTGCTCCTCTAACTTCCAAGTGTTTCAACCCGTAGCGACAACAATTTGTTACTGTTCAGATCCAGCCGCCCACTCATAGGATGTTTTTCCAGCTGCTCACAAACAGGCTACCTCACTTCAAAAAATGAGGCTTGAATGGACGGGAGGCTTCACTTTCTAAGAGAGTCCATCATCTGACAACACTGTGTGTCATTGTTGTGAGTGGTCTCGCTGCCTCCCGCTCTGGAGCGTCTCCTGAAGCTACTCATGTGAGCTGGAGACGCTTTGGCTGCCGCTCATCTGAAGGACATGAAACAGCACTTTCATTTTGGGAATTTCAAATTACGCTCGGTTAATGTCCATCAGATGCTGTATTTGATGTAGCAGTAACATTATCTTTACTTATCTTACTATATTTCATTTATTATTTAAGAAAAAATGTTTTATTAGGTTGCTGTATGAATTTCACAAAATGTTCTACTGTGTGCAGTTGTAATTAAAAAAGTTTCAGTGCAAACTCAACCTGTTTTTGGCCACTGGGGAAAAGTGGAAATAAGTTACGAACACAAAACATTGACAAATAAACACTTTCTAAGTTGATATGGTGAACTTGTTAGCCAATGACTGTAAAAACAACATGTATAACTGTTGGAGACAGGCAGTAACAGTTGTACTGGAGCTTAACTAGGTTGCGCAAGTCAAGTGACGTTGAATACATGGTTAATGTTGTGAAATGGTTGCAGTTTGGTTAGGTTTAGGCAACAAATACTTAACTGGGTTCAGGAAAAGATTGTTGCTGGAGTTAAAATAAGTATGTTAAGTGATGTAACTCGTGATTTAAATGCAGTGTAACATTACCTCAGTAGTTTAAAACTTTAAATAAGTCAGCTGACTTTTTGGTTTCATATGGGACACAAATCCTGGAGGACACATCCATCCACCCTGTTCATTTGTGGACTCTCTCAATCGTTATACTGCTGCCATCATAATTATTTCAGCCACAAGAGGTCACCACCTAAACATAGAAAGTCAAATCGTATCGTGGATTTGGAGAAACCTGATACCCCTATAATATTCACCCTCTTTAGCTCTCTGTTTGGTCTCCACCAACTCCTGATGAGAATATCTGGCTCTTGAGCTGCTAAATGCTCCACTATGTTCACCAGCTAGCCGCTGACCATGTCTGCCTGCAGTTTGGTGCTGGCTATGTAGCGTAAAGTACGTTTTTAGAGTTTTTTCGCTGACAAAAACAACTCAATGGGAGCAGTGAGATAAACCATAGCAGTAAAATTGTGGACCAGACAGCAAGACAGTGATTTGAATCTTAATATAAAACTTTGTAAAGCTGAGGTGAGCTGCAGATTTTCTTCATCACTACAGTAAATCTGCAGAAGAAAATGCAAATTCATTCATCCACCACCATTATACAATTGTTAGGAACTGATTCATCAAGATAAGCAGTAGGTGGTGCCAGTAGTCAGAAAGTCATGTACCATTGCAGAAACGGGTGGCGCAAGAAAATGACATAAAAGAGTGTCACTGGAACCTCAGTAAAAAACAGTAAACAGAAAAAAAAAAAACAAAAAAAAAAAAACAATAGGGAAAACAGGATAGAATTTTGTTTCATGTATTAATGTGAGGAAAGTTACTTCAGATCTGTGTGGAGCGATCATGGATGGAAGCAATGAGGAGACTTATGGAGAGGAAACAGCCCAGAAGTTATGTGAGTTAAATGATTGCTTTGTCAGAGCATGTTTGGAAAAAGTGTTTCCATTCCCATTAAGCATATATTGCAAGGTTTTGGGTTTTTTTTCCCAATTTTGCTGTTTTTTCTGATGCAATATTTCAAAATGCGCATAAAAATATATTAATGGAAACACGGCTATTTTTTCACATTGTCATTTGATACATGATTATGATAAAAACATCAATTATGGCTACTTTAATGCTTGGAACATTTTTAGTCTCACTCTACCACCATTGCACCACACCATCTATTCAATTTTGCATTGCTTTACAGATTAAATTTTATCTTTACTTCAGAACACGTCTCACATCACCAGTTCCAGCAGGTAGAAACCGCAGCAGGAGGGCAGACTCACTCAGAGATCACAGATAACTCGTCGGATGAGTCACAGACCGGAGGATGACAGATGAGACCTATCAGTTAACTTTGGGATGTAACACGACACCACCACACAGGCACTGAGTGCACACACACTACAATCTCACACACACACACCCACACACAGTCAATGACAGATACAAAAGTCAGATATTAAGTGCTTTCTGCTGCATTACTCACATCCATTTGAAATGCACAGATCCGCAGAGTGCAGCATCAATAAAATGGATCAGTTACAAACATGCAGGCTGATGCAATTCACAAACAGATTGAAAAGTGGAAGGAAAAATACAGAAAGTAGTGACATCTCTAAACCTCTACTCATTTATTTGTTTCTTTTTAGTAAAAATCTAAAAAGCAATATCTGAATATGTTTGTGGACTGTCACAATGATGTTCTTTATCAGATGATCAAATAACACCAGTGTTGTGCACACTGTGTGCAAGATAAAAAGTGAGCACATGACGACTTTTAACATCTGTTTTACAGGCTGGGTTGCACCAACAAGCATTCATGTTTAAACCTGATTAGTCCTGGTTTAACTTTAAATAGTGTTGCACACAATTTTAACACTAGTTTAAAATTAACAAAATATTACATTTAAACTCTTTAAACCTCAGTTTAGATTTTACTCTAAACTGAGATTGAATTTGATTCTGCTGCACCTAAACTTTAAATTTAGGCAATTTAAAATGTGAGCCAATATTAACTTTAAACTTACACTTGAGGAGGTTTATCTGTTAAAAAGGCTGCCTTTTTAGATGAATTGAGAAATAATAATAATTTACAGTTAAGGGACAGACTCGGCTAAGTTTTATGATGCATCTCTTATTTCTTTGAATCCAGTTGATCTGTTAAAACAGTCTGCCAGGCAATCTATTTTTCCTTACCATGCTGTTTTTAATATTCTACTATTTGGTAATAATGCCCCATTAATGCCGCCAAAAGGACCGAGAATTAGAACTAAAATCAAAACTAAAAATCAACTATACTAACTACATTTTTAGTTCAATATTTTTTAGCTATCTATGAAACCATGCTATGTTTTCTTTTTAGCTAGCTAGCAAACAATGTAATGATTTGTTGACTTTTTAGCAAGCTGACAAACAGTGTAATGTTTTTGATTTTTTTATAAACTAACAAACAGTGTAATGTTTTGTTAACTTACAGAACACAGAGTAGCCGAAAATCAGTTTCCCCGCCTCCTTTACTGGGTTCTGACAGCACTCAATTATGTATGTATGTATGTTATGTATGTAATGTATGTATTTATCTATTAATATTTCAGTAAACCAGCATTGATTAAGCTCCATTTAATTTGGATTTACATCAATAAAGCTGGATTTACTAAACAGAGAGTTTTAAATTGCTCTGCTAATTTTTAAATTTAGCTTTGCAAAATTCTATGAGACCTAATCTTGGGTTAAATTAATCTTGGTTGATGCAAATCAGTCACAGTAAGTGCAGATATTCAAATTTTGCCTTGTACAGGTTTGGCATTGGTTGTACAACACAAATTGTACTAATCTTCAGTTCATTAGTCCATAATGTCACAACAGTTTACACAGTCGTGACAACCTGGATCTCTAAACACTGTGCATTTGTACAAACGGAAGGATAACCAAATCAATCGTTACAGTGATGTTTGAAATTCAAAGTCCATGGTCATTCCTCTCCTCACTCCTCCTCCACCTCTCTGCCTCCACAGTCGGAATAAATTATCTTTCCAACACCTAAAATAGAAATCTATAGTTTTTTTGCGTGACAAGTGTGCAAGTCAGCTGTTTGCCGATCCCTTTTCATTTCATTTCATAACACAGAACAACCTTCCAGTGAAACAATTTTTCTCCTCCTTGCTCAGATCATTCAACAAGCTTGTAAAATTTTCTACTGCTTTTGTGCCCATGGGCTGCTGTGAGTCAGTCATTCACTGCTGCTGTAAGTAGCAGGGCAGACTGGCAGAGATGGAGCCAAACACTCTTGTCCCTGATTTGAACTCTGTAGGGTTTTTTTTTCCCCCGACCTGCATGTCAGTCGATCCAGTGTGCAAACATCATTGTTCCAGTCCTTGGACAGTGCCAAAACAGTTCTAAGAATCAGGTTAATTTGTAAGTACATTTTTCTGAATTTTATCGTACTTTTCTCACTGCTATGTACAGCAAAATGTAGAACTGTAGCCATGACTACACCTCTGCAAAGCATTAGCAGATGTGAAACAAAGAGAGGCAACTGACTAAGAACAATAAAACAATGCACAGTGATGTATTCCATTGTTTAAATATCCCTGCACATGTGAATGTATGTACAAATACAATTGCAACACACTTGTGAGCCACACACACACAGGCTGAAGACACGAAGAAGAACGAGTTTTACTGCTGGAAGGGGGGAGGGTGAATCCTTTATTTAACCCTTCAAGGTGAGGTAAAACAAAATGTGCAAAGCTAAGTGAACTTCTCCTTTTCTCTGCGGTCAAGTCTCCCTCTCTTTTCTGTTTTGTCTTGTTATGCCTTTTACGTTGTTTTGCTATGTCTGTCGTGAATGATATGCACTAAAGGATACACCAAGGAGTCTTAATATTATTGCCCTGTCCATGTAGGTTGAAATGTTGGGAAGGCAGCAAAATAAAATTAGCCTGATCACTAATTCCCCTCATATGCATAAAGTAGCAAGTCTGTTTTGTAAAAATGTAAGTGTGCTAATTAATTATGTCTTTCTAAAAAATCCATTAGCTAAAATGGCAACAGAATGCTTAATTCATGAGTGTTAATTCATAGTGCCCTCCCCACTAACTTGGACTATTCCATGGTCTTACTAGGCTTCTGCGGAGGTAATTCAGGAAGAGCGTGTAAACAAACAGCTCAGTGTAGTATAAAGACCAACATTTTCAGTTGAAAAATTATGCAAAGTTACTCCAGTGGTGCTGAAAAAATTAGGTAGCTGGAGAATACTAACCCCTTGTCTAACATCACGTCAGCATCACACTTGCATGATGACCTTGTTCACGCCACACTGAAGCATCTGTCTATGAAGGTTTCATATTATCTGAGCATTTCAAAGTGTCCAGCAGCAAATGAACAGCAGAACTTTCTGCAGTGTGCAGTTTTCTTTTGATATGTGTGAATATTGGTGATCTATTTTTCCACCAACACAATGCATATGCTTGTTGCATAAACAGTGCTGTGTGTGTGTTGTGTGTGTGTGTGTGTGTGTGTGTTGTGTGTGTGTGTGTGCACGTGCGCATATTCACAGTGGATGTGGATGAGAAAAAGGGAGTAAGGGGAAAAGAGAGTGCCAGTGGCTGCGCTCAGAGCGTTAGCGATCAGAGCAGAGGGATTAAAGTTTAGCAGTGAATTTGTCTAGTGGCAGTAAATGTGCTGTTTTTCCATGAAAACACTGCAAAAAGTTCAAGAAGTCTCTGTCTTGCTTTAAAGCTGCTGGGTAAAGTGAAGGGACAGTCTGTGGGAATAAACTGGAGCAGAGTGAGCTGATCTCAGGGTGTGGAGTACATGCTGCTCCACCCTAGTTACAAAATGTGGATAGAATATGTTTTCACCTTTTTACTGGGCATCAGCCTCACGTTTGCATGCGTATTGTTGAAAAAATAGACTTGACATCTAAATAAATGCTTCAGCTCACATTCATGGCTGTCAGATGCAGCTGTGATGCGAAACACACAGAGCTGGTGCAGACAGCTGCATGGATTAAAATGAGATCATTTCTGATGCATGAGACGTGCAAGCGAAAAACACGTCAGAGTCTCTTGCGGTGAAGACAGGAGGTACGAGACAATACCCATCCCAGTCACAGCTGGTTCACCCTGCAGCCATCTGGTAAGAAATACAGAAGTATCCGCTGCCCTACCACCAGACATCAGAACAGCTTCTTTCCACAGGCTGTTAGACTCCTTAATTCACCTCCCACACTCCACCTTAGATAAAAGTTTATTTGTATGACCCATTATTTATTAAACAATTGAAAAATGGGGAGAACAAGGGATGTGGAGGGCCCATTGCTCCACCTTAGAGGTGGGCAGGGGAGGATTTAGTCATTTTGGGGCCTGTCCATAATAACACATGGTCAGGTTGCGATAACACACACAAGCCTTTCTGCATGATGTTGTAAACCGAGCAATGTTACACCACCACCGCTGGCTCAACCCTGACCAGCCGCCCCCGTTGCCCGTCGCACAACAAGATCTCGACGTTCCCACATTTCCTCTGTCATCATTGCTACAGAGCTGATCAAGACAGATGGTCTCATGTGCAGCAGCAGCAGCACACAGTTTAGTATTCTGCTGCCTGGCTGGCTGTGCTCACTCTGCACAGAGAGGCTGGCTAATAATTTGTCAGCCCCTGTGGGGTATGAGGCCAGCATGTCAACAACAGGCCCAGTGTTTCTCAGGCCAGCGATGGAGATTAGAGAGCGAGGCTGATCCGGCCACTCTGTAGGCAAAGAGGGGAGGGGGCAACAGTGAGGGGGGAAGGAGGGCAAAAGGAAGCAAGGGAGAGAGGGTGGTATTCCTGGGTCTCTCTCAGGGAGGGAAAGTTGCCCAGACTGTGTCTTTTGCAACAGTCACAGCCATTTGGGAGCGACAGAGGGGGCACTGGTGGCCTATTATGTTAGCCAGCCACAGTACATTACCACTGACACAAAGGCTCAAAGTACCCTAGCCTGCCAGAGCATTTCTTCACATCAGGACACACTTATGATGTTCCCTTGATTCAAAGAACGTCTATATTTTCTCAATCCAAGAGGTGTTGTGCAACAGTGCTCCCTCCATTGCCGGTCAAAAGGCTAACCCACGGAAATCTACAAACAAATACAGGAAAAATAGCTTCAGGCTTACAGCAAGACAAAATATGTTTTCTTCACATTCTGAGTGAACCAGAACACTGGGACCAAGAAAAAAAAATCATTTCAGCAGGATTTACGCAGGTTGACTCCCCTCTGTTATCAGTTGTTCAAACAGCCCTGTGTGTCTACACACAATGTACCTGCTGCCCACACAGCTGCAGGAAGCTCCACCTCTGCTCCATCACCATGCTGCAACACAATACGTCCCGTTCTGAGTTTTCTCACCTCAGGCGTCAAGATCCTCAGAACATAAATATTCCCTTTCTGTATGTGCAAGTAAAGTGCCAGATTTCAAACAGCCTCGCAGGCAAAGCACAATGTGTGAGTTCAATAGGTGAAGATGATAAAATGCACACATCTGACATCTAGTGGCTGAGCTGTGTAAATGTCCAATCTCAGCAAGTGGTGGATTAATGCACCAGATGAATAAAACTACTGAAATACACACAGTATTGAGGCAGACAGAGTCAGGTGACAAAATGTAAGTCTAAGTGAACAGTTTTTAAAAGGATCAGTCTGCCCAAATTCTGAAAAAAAAAAGTTGTTTCAGTCATTTTTCAAGCACCAAATAAATAAATAAATAAACAAACAAATAAATAAATAAATAAAAGACTGGTTCTTAACTGTGAAAGTCATGTGCCTCTTTTGACCTTGTGCTGCAGGCTAGTAAATTATGAAATATCTTTAGGTTTTGGACTGTTGGTCAGACAAAACAACACCTTTGAATCAGAAATCAGAATCAGAATCAGAATCAGAAACGGTTTTATTGCCAAGTAGGTTTTCACCTACCAGGAATTTGTTACGGCACGTTGGTGCATACAAACATAATACCAAAATATAGATTAAAAATAAGGCAAGTGCTGTTGGTGAACAGCATAAATAGATTTTTTCTAAAAATATAAAAGAGCATGTATAATAAAAAAAACACGAGAGAAAAGAAAAAAACAAAGTGACTAAAGTGTACAATATAAAAGGAGAACAGATATTGCAATGTGCAAGAAAATATTATCTTGGACTTGGGGAAACTAGGGTGGATGATTTTTACTATTTTTTTTAAAATGTTTTATTGATCAAACTGTTAACAAGTTTTCAGGTCTTGGTAAGTACTACTAAAATATGCATGAATGTAGATTTCAGGTGGGGATGGAGGGGGACAGGTCCTCCTCAATACTTAAAAGATATGCATCTGTTCCCCCCCAGTAAAAAAAATGACAGTAGGAGGGGACTTTTATTTGAACACCTTCCCTGACAGCCTTACTGCATCATATTTTGATTTGTCACCTTGTGTCTGAATTTTCCATAAAGACATTCTCACTGTAAACTGATGCAGAAAAGGCAGAAACTGGTGCATAGAAAACCAGAATGCAGGGAATGGAGTGTTTGACACTCACAATTTACTGGGCCCCTGCTGAATATGTGCCCCCCCCCCCCCCCCCCCCCAAATGTTGAAATAAAACCTATGCCCTTGTGCATATGTGAAATGAGTTGTGTGAAGCCTTTTGTGGCCCCAGAGGATGCTGCGCAAAGTCAGATAAGTTGGAAAGTTAGAAAATTTAAAACAAAATCTAGGTTTGTGGAGTTAGATAGAAGGGAGTTTACCAGACCTCTGTAGCTCATCATCTTTACCTGAGGCTAACAGCTCAAGGCTACGTTAGCTGTTACTAGCAAGACAAATAAAAATCTCAGACCAAACTGTCTGCGGTCAAGTTGTATAGAGGATAAACAGGTGCCAGGTTTTGACAACTTAGGTCAACCATGGTTGTTTTAAATATATAAATAAAGTTGACATCTTTAAGCTGTCCATTGTGAGGACAACAATGTTACAGAAGTGCAATGCTAAATCAGTATTGTTCAAACTGTTTAATGGAGACTCTTATTTGGCAGATTACAGTAATCATTATAAATAATCATCCTTTGCAGCTCTTATTCATATATAGCCCAAAATCACAAATTTGTCTCAAACAGCTTTACAATCTGTACAGCCAACGACACCCTCGATCCTGAGACCTTCGATTTGAACACGTAAACACTCTGCAAACAACCCTCTAATGGGGAAAAGGGAAGAAATCTTAGGAAGAGAAACAGAGGAAAGATCCCTCTTCCACCATGGAAGGACATGCTAAAGATGTTGTGTCTACAGAATAGACCATCAGAACAAAACTTTTGCACATCCGTAGATTAACAGGTGCATATAAGAAGACCACGGGTCAACAATACAAAACAAAAACATGATTCTTCAATTGCAGTCAGAGATATTTAATTAATAACAGTGTTTTGGTACAACAACTTTATCAGGTTATTTTATAAGACAAAAGGAGAGACAATGGTTGGTTGACCCGCATGGACCAATCAGGTCCCAGTACAGACTGACATCATCACTCATTGAGTCAAACCTGGAGCACATATGAATACATCATGGCACCTAACTGGACTGAAACGCTGTCATGTTTTAAATATCTCTGATTACGAGTGAAGAAGACAGTGTGCAGGAGTCTTTTTATTCTGTACAGAATAGACCAGAATAACAATAAAATATTACAACATTGAAAATCAGACTGACAATAGTATATAGCCTTGCAGATACTTTTGGTTTTATTTTCTTCACGCAACACACTGTTTTCACAGGTATTACTTTTCAATAGAAGGTAGTTGGAATGAAAAATCTGTCCATTATCCAGAGTAACTGGAACATCACTTCTGACAAAAAACAATTTGCTGTTTTCAATGCTGATGCACCAGAAACTAAATTACATTCACCTCCTTTGTATTGTGACTGAAGCAGCAATGAATATTAAACCAAAATCACAAAACCCAGACAACTAAAACTGAAAGTATTTTCATAGCATTCTTTAAATCACCCTGTAATCTGAGGTTTAATAAGCATTAACCCTAGTGAGGAGACAGTATACCAGCTGTAAACTACAACATTATTATCCTGCATCTGTTTAGAGGCAAGTAACATTTATCATCTTTTATCAAGTGCTTCAGTGCAGTAATGATTGTGATTTTCCATAAGCCAGCTAAAGTGTGTCATCAAGCCACTAAGAAATTATTCAATACCTGGAAACAAAACAGAAAATGTGCTTGCATGCGTGTGACGCTGGTGCGGATCATCAATGAAAGTTTTCCTTAGCTACAACACAAAACAAGGCAAAAGGTGAGTTCATGCTTGAGAAAGAAAGCTGCTCAAACATAAACAAGATGTTAATCTGAATCCACTGTCTGCACACAAGAACGGTGCAGAAACATTGGGCCTGCACTAAGCACGCACAAAATCCAGTCAGAGACATGCAGAAAATTTTTAATGTCTCTAAAAATAAAGTGATTCAGATTATTTGCAGAGAGCATAAAACCTTAACTACCAGCTTGTGACAGAAGTATGACCTGTAGGTGGAACGATCAGACAGTCTGTACTAAAGAATAACACTGAGTTTCATCACCGGCCTTCTTACGTCAAGATGACTAACAAGATAGGCAACAGAATACATCCTTTATGTCCCTGAACAAACCCTTCCTGTAACTGATATGTCCTCAAATCAGGCTCATTCACCACAAAAGATAAGTGTACATGGAAAAAATGGCAATGCATGTACAGAAAACTGCCAGTCATGTATAATTACATAAGTCAACAGCAACGCACACTAAAGGTTTGTTAAGCTAAATGTGTGTTGATCAATGCAAAACTATTGGGCAGAACTTGATATTCTAAATCATTAAAATGCAGCAATTACTGAGCAAAAATTATGTATTTTCAAATGCATTTGTTCAGTAAATAATTAAGACAAAAAGATATGTTTAAGTAGCATTAGTACCATTTCTTAACCAATGTAAGGAAAAAAAATAGAGATCATAAGAACCAATCACACTTTACAGTTTGTAGTGCAAAGTAATTTAATGTGTACGTGAAAGTAGAAACTGAGTTGTCTGGTTGACATGAAACAAAACAGTAAGGAAAAAAGACTGCCTGGCAGCAACTGGCAGACTGTTTTAATGGATCAACTGGAGTGAAAGACAGGAGAGATGTTATCATAAAACTCAGTTGGGTTGAGTTGGTCCCTTAGCTTTTTTTTTTTTTTTTTTTTTTGAGGAACTTGATTATTTTTCTCAATTGATCTCAAAAAGGAGGCAGCCATTTTAAAAGATAAACCTCCTCAAGTGTAAGTTTAAAGTTAATACTGGATCCAAAAACTAAACTGAGATTTAAAGAGAGGTTTAAATTTAATCTTTTGTAGTGTTAAATTTTGGTGCAACATAATTTAAAGTTCAACCTTGATTTAATTGGGTTTTAAAAAATCTATCCTTGTTCATGCAGCCCAGCCAATAATAACCTGTGGTCACAACCCAAAGTTTGCTTCAAATCAGTAATGAAGAGCAACTTAAACTCTAAGTGAATTGTAATTGTTTTGAACTGCCGCTTTCTCTGACGGGTTTAGCAACTAATTCTTAACCTATTAATCAACTGAGAATCATGTTATCATTTGTGATTCAGAAGAATATTTTTGCTCATGTGGGGCAAGTAAGAAACCACTCCCTCCATTGATGCTGTCTGGGTTTTTGAATGACTGCGAGTATGCAGACATCAAAGGAACTGGACTGACAAAACCCAACTCTTCCTTCTTGCATAATGCTATGAATCAGTTTCTCTTTTGTTTCTGTTTTCCTCCTCTTGTTCTGTCAGTTAATTTGTGTTGCAATTAAGTAGACCATTTCCTCAAGCCTGTGATATGTGCACTACACATGATTCACTTAGTTTTGCTAATTTTCCCTTCCTATTTAAACCGTGGTTTAGTGTGATGTGCAGACAAGATTTGTGCCAAATACTGCCTGCAGCTAATCCCTGAGAAAAAACAATGGTTTAATTCATGTTGAGCCTTTGTTCAAGAGACAGGTCTGCTTTGTTCACTGTGCAAATTCAATAGCAATTTTAAAAAGAGTCTTACATGAGGGTTTGCTTGTTATAACAAAAAAATCTTATGACTTTCCTGACGAAATACATAGCAAGCATAGCAGTAATTGAAGTGCAGTTTGCAAAGTTAAATATTCGCTTGAACTATGGAAAAGTATTAATGGTTTAGAGTGGAAATGTGTCTCAAGAGAGTGACCCTCTGGACAAGGTATTTTCTAATTTAAATAACTAAAACCGAAGCAAGCTGGGTTGATTTCAACTACACTTTTTTCATATCTCACAGGTGTTTTGTTCTAAAATTCCAATTTTTCATGACTTTGTCAATCAGTTTGTTCCAAATTAATTCATAGAATTGTTTTCTGCCTCTGTTTTAATTAGAAAAAGCGCACAATTCTGCCTCTGCAGTTTTAACACATGGCACAATTTATCGATAGAGTTCATGTTTGCAAGGCAGATCACGCGAGAATCCACCTTGCCAGGCTTCAAGTGATCCGATTGTGTCTGCACCAAAAGTGGTGCAGCCAATCAGCATCCTAGGAGAGACTACTGGCAGCTACAGGTGTGGTTTTAGTTGTGACAACAGCGAGAGGCGAGCATTCATCTGATAGGTTGAAGTTAGCCCATGTTAGACGTAACAGACACATGGTTCATCCAATCAGCTGGCAAGTGTTGTTTTTTTATTTTTTTTAAAAGTACCTGCCCTTGTCCAAACAGTTTCTACACAGGACTTTTCAGATGGTTCTGTGCGGAGTCATTTTGAAGATTTTAAATTAATGTAACTATTGCACATATTGTATTATTTTTACTATTCAAAGTTACCTAACAACATACAGCAAAGGGACTGTCAATAAAAACTAGTCTGTAACTAACACAGGTACATTGACATTCGTCTGAACGTTGAATGAACATTGTCCCATTTCAAATAAATAAATAAATGTACATTTAACAACATGTACCAGACACAGATTTCCTTGTGTGCTATGTTTATTTATTTCTTATTTATGTTTTATTTGATAGAGACACATACAGTATACACAGACAAGCTAAACAGCTATCTGATGTGAGTATCAGAGGGTTTGTAGAAAATGCTAATTTGCCATCCCTAGAGAAGGACTTGAAAATAAGAGATTGGAACAGTGAGATTAAAAGAAGGTACATTGAACAAAGCAAAATATCAAGAAACTAAGTAAAAACTACAGAAAAAAATAAATAAATAAAGCACACATTTAAAGACATTACATTTAAAAAATAGACATGAATTAATAATACATGTTTATTGCTGAATTAACCAGGATTTGTTAGCTCTCTTAAGTTAATATTTAAACATTCACAAATATCATTATCATTTGTTCTTCTCAGGGCAACTGGATAGAAACACTGTTTGCAAAGATGGACAGATGGCAGAATTGTGGTTCAGCTGTTGGCTCTGTCTCTTCACTTTAATTGTTTTCACTTTAGTTGTTTTCATGTTTACCTGAATTCACCTTGGTTTTGTCTGGGTGCTCAAGTTTCCTCCCACACTGGTGCACGTCAGGTCAACAACAGGAGGCTCTGAAACTGTTCCAATTAGTCACTGACAGCCTGTCCATGGAGTTTAATCTGCCTTTAGTCAAGCTCAGATATTGTTCCCTTTCTAGTTACATGTATCACATGGTTTCATACATATGTAGTTCAAAGTGAGTTACATAATAAAACATTAAAATAAAGAGGCTGTGTGGTTTTCAGAGTTCTGTGACCAAGAGCTTTAGACCTGTAGCAGCTGTGAAAATTGTGAGCAAAAAATATAAATCCTTGTTCAATATTTGCTCAAAAACATTTAAAAGAGCTTACATCTACTGTAGCTTTATGCAAATATCTCAGGAGGTTATAAGTCAATTTGCTTGTTTGGATGATAAACTTCCAGAGTTGGTTTTGCATTTATATTTGCATGCAGGAGGTGAATGCAAAACATGATATCAAGAAAATGAAGACATTAAATGAAAAGATCCTAACGTGTGGTAATAAGAGCATTAGCAGTGTCCACACTGATATTTATTAGGGATTTTCATAATGGTCACACTGGTTGCAGTAACAGGATTAGTGTAGTATAGAATTTCACTAAAATGACACAATACGCCGACAGCAAAAAGTAACATTTGAAAAGAGATAAAAGTGAGGTTTAGCTGTGAACACAACACAGAGTGAGTAGGCAAAAAAAAGGAGTTTAGTGTGCACTTAAGCACTCATCTCCTGACAGATAGTTACACCAGAGAGAATCAAAGAGCAAACCACAAGCAAATGTCAGGAAAATGCTCCGGAAAGATGAAACCCACCTTCACAACACACACATGCACACACACGCACGCACGCACACACACACACACACACACACACACGGTGCAAAGTGAGTCTTTCCTTCTTGCATTGCAGTCAGACAGCATGACACCATCCACAGTCCTTTAGTTACACCATCACTAACACTCTTTTCTTCGCTCTCAATCTACAGACACAATCAGAACACATGTAATTTACTCAGTAACATCATTAACTAACCTGTGATGAAGTGTCTGACACAGACATCTGTGTATTACTCTAACTGTCCCGCCACTACAGCGCTTGTTTTTGCCCCACTTTAGGAATGTGAGGGTGCGTTTCAGACCACTGAGCAGGATAAGTATACACAAATAATAAACAAATCATGAACAAAAACTTTAAAAAGTGTCGTGTTTATCTGTAAATTATTTTAAAAGCAGAGTCACCCTCTGTTATGTAAATACATATTTTCAATTAAGTAATTTTGAAAATTTACTGATGAGGATAACTTCATGTTTTTTAGAGAATGGGGGGACTCGCCCCCTCCGTCACACCTGGGATCTGTGCCCAAGCATAACAGTTGTAATAAACACATGCACAGGGTAGCTTACATGCACAGTGAGTCATTTAAAGGGATAGTTCTGATTTTTTGATGTAGGTTTGTAAGAGGTATTTATTCTTAATCAGTGTCTGACCTACAATAGATGGAGATCAGCACGCTCCCAACTTGGAGAACCACTTAATCAATATCAGTTTAACTGTATGTTATATTTAAAATATTTTCAACACTTAACTCCGTCAGACAGCCCTTTCCGACATGACACATCTGTTATATAAGCCACCAGACTCCTTTGACCAAAACACAATTTTTTCCTTGCAGAACAACTCAAGATGCTGGTCTACCACTGCCTCGATCTAGTTTATTTGTTTTGTGTATTGTCTGACTTTGGCAAATCCGAACTAACCCTTTAAAACACTCAAGCCGCTAGTAGTCCTGCTGTTTCTGCAAACTGGGGGCGTGTTGACTGCAATCTACTGTAGGTAATACACTGACTCTGGATAAGTACTTCAACCCCACTTCAAAAAACGCAGAATTTGCTCTTTAAGCTCCTCTAGAGCAGGCTGTCAGTGTCCAGCTCACAGGACCTTTAATAACATAATAAACATATTGTCACCATTACCTGACAACACGACCATTATCCATGTAAAACACATCACCATAATTAAACGTGATGTCTTTGATGCAAATCTCATCTCTGTGGTGTAAATAAACCCACAGCTATTGTTTTTTGTTGTTTTTTTTTCAGATATTAACAGTATGAATGTTTTTCTTTTAAAAGTTAAGGGGTGCTGATCCTTCATCTCATGTCCATTTATGCCACAAATGTAAATTGAGGCCAATATTACAGGAACCATTTCACATGATTTGTAGTTACCTGATATAACACCTTCAGGTGGCCGGAGAGGGGAGGGGCCAGTCGCACAAAGTTGCTCTGAGGCTTTCAGGTGAGTTTGCATACAACAATATTTCCTGATACACTGAGACATATACACATACACGCTGCTCCCACGACTCCAACTTCTCTAACATCTCTGGCTTATCTGCATCATGGCTGCACCGTTCATTCTGCTGGTTTTGTGCTGGACCTTCAGACTGAGCTGCAGTGCAAGTACACCCGAATGGTTCAACAATATTTCTACCAGTCTCTTCAGTCTGACTGGGGACATTATGCTGGGAGGCCTTTTTCCCATTAACCTGCTCACCAGCAACCTCAGCCAGAGGAGGGAGCCTGACAACATCAGCTGTGACAGGTAATGGATTATGGAAAATTGCATTTTGGGGGAAATAATGAGCCTATCATCTGAGATTCTGTATGCTTAACCTGACTAACAAGAATTCTACTTTGTTTTTGGTGATCCACAGACCAAATGAGTATGGACTGGGTCTCGCAATAGTGATGAAATATGCAGTGGATGAGATCAACGCAAACCAAACTCTGCTCCCTGGCATCAAGCTGGGTTATGAGATCTATGACACATGCAGAGAATCTGCCGTCGTCATGAAGCCAACTATCTCCTTCCTCACTGCAAAATCTAACAGAGTGCTGTCTGCAGAGTGTAATTATACCAACTATGAGACCAGCATATCGGCCGTGATCGGTCCATACACCTCGGAAATGGTGTCAGTCATCGGAAAACTCCTGGGATTCTTCCTGATGCCACAGGTTTGGATATAAACATGTCTGTTCATATGTTAATATCCTCAAAAAATATTGAATATGTTGAAATGCTGAAAGTAAAGCTAAATATTCACCTGTGCAGCGTCCCACAAGAGGCTGATTCTTTTATCTTATAGAGGCAGGCGAGCCGTATCACCGAGTCACAGAAAAATATTAACTTGTTAATTTATTCTAATAAATTGTTAATAGTTTTGGCTTTTTCATTTTTTTCTCAATATGATTACATGAAAAACAACTGTAGACTTTCAGTGCAAATTATCCTGCAACTTCTACACATAAATTGATATTTCCCTTTTTTTCGTATTTTATTTGTTTCTGTATTTATTTATCTCATAATATATATAAATGTATAAATTCCCCTATTTGTTTACTTTCACTAACATTTAGTTTTCTATCAATTTAGTCATTTTTTAATTTATTTATTCATGTAGTCATTTATGTCTGTAGTTATTTATGTTTTATTGCCCCTTTGCATTTTCCCCCTATTTTCTCCAAATGTATGTATGTTATTTCCAGGGTTGAATTAACAATTTCATCAATCAAATTACAAAAAATAAGAAGCTATAATCAGCCCAGATTACATTTTTTAAAAGTGTAATTAGATTATAGTTACATTGTCAAGGATTACTTGATTGCATTTTGATTACAGCTTTAAAATATGGCCATTTTAAATTTATAAAAAGTATTTTCATGATAATCAGTGCTCTGTTCATGAAAAGGGCTTCTGACATACAGGCTTTTTTTTAGACAAGTGCTCCACTTTTTGGTGGACCTGGCAGGAGAAAAATGAACCCTTTGCAAAAATGCATTTTATTTGCGATGAAAATTATTTGAGATATGTATAGGAAAAAGAATATTTATGAAACTCTGTGGCTTCATCCATTGTTTTAGTATGATGTGCACTATTCTCAGTGTTAGATTACATTACTAATTGCAAATAATGTCCAGTAATTTGTATTCATTAACATACTACATTTCAAAGTAAACCCTATTTCTGTATATTCTTTTTACATTTCTTTATACATTTCTGCTCTATTATGCAAATGGGGGGGGGTATCAATGCATGTGTGTCATGTGTGCCTATTGGTTCAACATCAGAGTGCATGGATTGACTATACATAAAATAATAATGTCAAAAAACATACATTTAAAAATGAAATAAATTAATAGGGGAATTAATACAAAGGTTATAAAGACAGACGGAAATTAATGTCTACGCTTATTGTGAATATAATTTTTTGTGCATTTAATAGCATATTAATTTATTTATTGAGTCATTTATTTCTCTATTTAGTTTTTATTTTGTCAGTTTCAGTCCTCCGTGCATTAGGACTAATGTGTCACTAATTGGCATGGTTAAGTAACATCAGTGTGGTAATATTCAAAAGTGGTGTGATATTAATAATTTGAATAATCTTCTCACTTCAGATCAGCTTCGGCGCCACCAGTGACAAGTTCAGTGACAAATATCTGTACCCGTCATTCTTCCGTACGGTGCCCAGTGACAAACTGCAGGTGGAGGCCATGGTGCTCCTGCTGAATGAGTTTAGATGGAACTGGGTGGCCGTGGTGGGCAGTGAAGAGGAGTACGGACAACAAGGTGTGCAGGAGTTCTCCAAACTCGCGTCAAATAGATCTGTGTGTGTGGCCTATCAAGGGCTGATCCCAGTATACACAGACCCTGCACCAGCAATCAAAACAATCATCGATAATATCGAAGCGACCAAGGTTGGAGTGGTGGTGGTCTTTTCTCTGGCAGAGCAGGCTGAGACCTTTTTTAAAGAGGTTAGTGTCAAATGTGGGACAGAACAACCGAATACTTTAGACAAGTATTTCTTGTTTTCCTAGAAAATACATCAAAAAGTATCTTGTTACAAATTAGAAATACTTGCAATTCAATTCAAATTTATCAAAATAAAATACAATATATTGATATTAAAAATGTATTTAATTCAAATGCAAGTAATTTGTCATTTGAAAATACAAAAATACAGTCTATACAAACTGATATTATCACATTTGTAGCCCCAATATGGGTCTGACCTTATCCCCTCCATACTGAAATGATGAGGTCTGCTAATTTCACCTATCATAGTTTTGAAGTGGCCATCAGAATATCTTGGAGGTGGAAAGCTGCAAATTCAGAGGTGCATGCTGGGTAGTTTCTGAGTGAACAGTCAATGAAATGTCCTAGTGAGCATTATTTCTGTTGAAAAGATGTCTAAAAAAAAAGACTAGAAAAAAGCTCAGACAGGTTGCCTGCGGGCTGCACAGACAATAAACAGGAGTGCAACATGAGCGCAACAATAACAAGCAACAAGTCCTACACTTTAAGTTGATCAACTGTTTATAACTGTCAGTTATCCCAAAAACAAAAGTGTACTGCTCTGAAAATGAGAAAACTCTTAAGTTTGCGTACAGTGGACAGACTCCATTAACATATAGCTCAGTTTAACTGTTATAAACATCTGCTCCTTCTAAAAGATCAACTCAAAAACAGAAACTTACTAAGTGAAAATTTGGCAGAAATTTTAACTCTAATAAACATGAAACTGGCAAACAAAAAAAGTTGGTCATCAAGATTTTGTTTAGGAGATTTATTACATATTTCACCCTTAAATCTTTTAATTGAAAAACTGCCTATACTGCATGTTATTCATCCAATCTGTTCCAGGTTATCAGGAGGAACGTAACAGGTGTGTGGATTGGAAGCACGAGTTGGGCCATCCACAATCGACTGACTTCTCTCCCCAACATGCAAACAATCGGCACAATCATTGCATTCACTGACAGCGTGCAGAGCCTGGATCTGCTCCCTGCCTACACGCTGGAGCTCTTCTCCAAACTGAGCGAGGAGAGTGCAAACATGTCCTCTCCAAAACAACATTATGTCAATCCTTCCGATCCCTGCCCTCAATGCTGGAACTTGTCACCTGCTAATATTAGCTTGGTGACACAGTCTGTAGTGAAGCGTACAGCTTTCAGCGTGTATGCTGCCATCTACAGTGTGGCTGAGGCACTGCACAACATGCTGGGATGCAACTCAACTGCCTGTGAGCATGGACCTGAAACCAAAATCTATCCCTGGAAGGTGATTTTTTTTTTTTTTTTTTTTGGCTGTTTTAACATGATTGCAGATGAATTTGAATTGATTTTTAAACAACATTTAAATTAAGTAATGAAAAAAATCTTGTTTTGCAGCTGTTGGAGTCTTTAAGGAATACGTCTATAAACATAAATGGCACACATTTGGTCTTTGACAGTAATGGAAACCCAAACATAGGATACAATTTGGTTGAATGGGTCTGGAATGATTCGCATTTTGACTTCATGCATGTTGGAAGCTTTTATGAAAAACTGGATATCAACAAGACCCTCTTTAACTGGCACACTACAGACTCACAGGTAATTCAGCAATTTATTAGAAAATTCATATTAACTTTTGTGCAATATAAAGGTCCAGTGTGGAAGATTCAGGGGTATTTATTGGCATGTAATATACATAAATATGTTTTCATTAGTGTGTAATCACCTGAAAATAAGGAATGTTGTACTTTTGTTACCTCAGAATGAGCCCTTTATATCTAAAGACGGAGCAGGTGGAGAGGAATAAACAGGTTTGCAATCTGCAAGCTCACCACTAGATGCCGCTAAATCCTACACGCTGGTCCTTTAAAAGCTTTGTTATTAGGTTCCTGAAATGTTGTATTTTATTTACCATAACAATTGTGACAACTTTCACAGGTTCCTCAGTCGAACTGTTCAGCAAACTGTAACACAGGCCAGGTCCGCAGAGTCAAAGGCTTCCATTCATGCTGTTTCGATTGTATCGACTGTCTGGCAGGCACTTACCAGGCAAATATCGGTAATCCATACATCCATACATCTCTCCAATAACAAGGACTAGTGCAGTATTTATAATTTTTGCTACTTTATACTTCTACTCCAATACATTTGAAGGTTAATATTGCACTTGTTACTCCACCACATTCATTTGACAACGTTAGCTGCCAGTAACTTTGAAGAATTCAGATTAATAAGCAAATAAATGATGATGTAACATTAGATTAAGTTATACAGATTCAGATAAAACTTTGATCCCTTAGGGACAATCATAAGCTACCCAGCAGATAAAGACTATAAATTAGTTGGAACTGGCTCCACCTTTATAAGATGCAACATTATAGTGATATGCACATTAATGCATAAATAATTATAAACCAATATAATAGATATTACTGTGAAATGGGACTTTTGGCACTGTAAGAATATTTTGATGGCAATACGTTTGGACTATTATTCCAGTAAAAATTTGAACGCATGACTTTTATTTTTTTAACTGCTTGTGAAACAATCTCAATTTAATACTGATGCCTCTATATGACCTACACAAGCAAATGAAACCATCAGTGAGAAGATCAGTTATTTCTGTACAATCATTCTTAATGTCTGCCGTCTGGCAAAATCAGATGAAACAGGCCTGTATTTACATTTTCCCAGTTACAGTGAATAGTATGTTTAAAAAGGGAAGGAGGAGATTTTGATTAGCTAATTTTATTTTTGACATTATATTTTGTGGTTATTACGGTGGGAGGGGGGCAACAAAATCAACAATTTATGATAGCTCCTTGTAGCAGCTTTAAGTAAAAGTGTATTTGAGTATTTCTGGCATCTCTGCTGCCTGTACAGTAAGGATGCAGCCAGCAGCCAGTTAGCTTGGCATAAAGACTAGAAACAGGAGGAAACAGCTAGTCTGGCTCTGTCCATAGCTAATAAAATCCCCTAACAGTACCTCTAAGGCTCATAATTAGCCCATCATATCTTGTTTGTTTAATTCATACAAAAACTGGACCTTTTTTATGTGCTGGTTTCCAGGCAACAAGCAAAGCCTCCAGTAAGTAATCCGACACATGGCCCCTCTTAAAACCCCAATTTGACTTTTTCATATATTAGTTTTTGTATGGACTAAACAAACAAGATATAATGTGTTTAGTGAGCTGGAATGCAGATTGTGTTACATGCAGGCAGAGCCAGTGTGGTTCTTTCACCCTGCCTCCAGTCTCTAGTGCTAAACTAAGCACCAGATTTAATGCACAGACATGAGAATGATATTGATCTTTTCATCCAACTCTATGCAAAAAAGGCACATTTTCCAAAATGCCTTTAATGGTGATGCAATCAAACCATGCATCACCAACAGTCAGTAGGCAATGTGAGGGGGGATGCCGTCCCCATTGTTAGCAAAATTACCAAAATGCAATCTCCTTATTAACCTGCTATCCTGTAGTAGCAGAGAGAGTGCAGGGGCAGAGGGGTTTGTGTATGTTAGTAGTCTGCCTGACTCATTGATCCTTTATCTGAAAGATAGAATCCATGGTCCCAACCATATAATTATTATTGTTAAAAATCACACAACAAAAAAAGAGTTGTTCATGACTCAGTTGGCTAGTCGCAGGTGAACGAAACAATCAATAAATCACCCCAGCCAAAAGTCATGGTTTGATTTAATTTCTACTTAGTGTGCTTGTTAATTAAACCAAATTTCCTGTTGTGTTTTCTGACTCGCAGAGGACATTCAGTGCACTAAGTGCCCTGTGGGTCAGTGGTCTTATGACAAAAATACTTCTTGCATTGAACCTACCTTTGACGTTTTGGACTGGGACACCCCTGAGGCTCTGGAGCTGATGCTGGCTGGAGTGCTGCTGCTGGTGTGTCAGGGGTCAGTGGGTGTTGTGTATCTGAAACACCGGGGGACCTTCCTGATAAAGGCCTCGGGGGGGCCCCTGAGTTATGTGGCTCTGGTGAGTCTGATGGCAGCTTGCCTCAGTCTGCTGCTCTTCCTGGGGCAGCCGGGAGACGTGGTGTGTCGTCTTCAGCTGCCCCTCACCTCCATTTCCCAAACAGTGGCACTCGCCATCATCACGACCGTCTCGCTACAGGTGAGGAATGACAGGTAAAATGTATTACTGAATTGTAGAGCGCACATTGTAACCCTTTTTTCAAACAGATATTCTACGTGTCAGAGTTCCCGAAGATGGCTGCCTCTCACCTGCATGTACTGAGAGGCCCTGGAAGCTGGCTGTTTGTGCTGGTCTGCTGTGCTGTTCAGAGTGGAATCTGTGGCTGGTTTGTCCAGGAGGGGCCCTCACTGACTGAATATCGGGCAAATATGACAATACACTTTGTGAGATCATTTCTGACATGTCCAGTGTTACCCTTGTCTGGATTTGCTTTAATGCAAGGTTTCAACAGCGCCATGGCCCTTCTATCTTTCATGTGCACCTTCATGGCAGTGAAGCCTCTTCATCAGTACAACCTCGCAAGAGACATCACCTTTTGTTCCTTGATTTACTGTGTGATCTGGGTGACCTTTATTCCCATCTACATAGGCTTGGACAACAAGAACAGGTCTATTGTCCATGTTTATTTCATGCTGGCGAGCAACTTGGGACTGGTGGCGGCTTACTACTTCCCAAAATGCTACTTGCTGTTGAGAAAACCTGAGCTTAATATGGCAGAGCATTTCTGTACCTTCCTAGAGGGTGTGCCACCAACGCCAGCTCAGGAGGAACCACAGACACAGACAGAGTCAGAGCAATAAACTAAAGTGTAGTTATATGAGTAAAAACTCAAAGAAAGAATCTGTAAGAATCAAATATCATGTAAAATTTACATTTGCATGCCTTGACATGCAACAAAACAACAACATGGCGACAAAATAATTTTTTTTCTATGTATTTTGTTTGTGAGTAGCATAAAAGGAACTATAACTAGCATTGCATTATGTAACCCTGTGTTGTAAAAATGATCAATAAATGAACCTTGTACCTTTGTCTGTGAACAAATATTTTTTGTTAATTTCATATCATTAGCTAGCTTGGGTCTACAGAGTAGGTTACGTAACATACTGTACATTAGCAATAATAAGTTAATCTATAATGTAATATTGATCTATAATCATAAAAACATGTGTTCCTCATGTACAAAGTATAGAAACTGTACATTATAAAGCTTAAATGTACAGTTCATTTTCGGTTGATTTTGTAATGTAAAACTTTACATTATTTCCCTTTTTTATGTAACATTGTTAACATTTAAACAACATAGATATCAATAAAGGCACAATAAAAAAATAATGTTTCCTTTGTTCTTGTTTTTTTCCCTGACTGCATTCAGCACGTCGCTGCTTATACAAGCCGACTACTTGGAACCTTTAAATAAATAAAAGTAGCAATATCCTGCATTTAAAATGAGCATTATTCTCAAAATGTAGACCTTTTTAAGTTTAAAGAGTACTTTTTATGGCACATGGGGAGAGTTAGCTTTCAGGGCCTTCTGCCAAAAGGCCCTTTTCTGGGCAGATGGGCCTCTGTCATTGTGAGGACATATTTTACTATTAGGCCTTTTGCATGCAGCATGGAATTCAACCGTGGTATTCTGTTGGGAGACGCAGTGACTTAAACCAACAGTGAGTAAGAAAAAGTTTGAATGATGCACGTAATTTTCCAAAAATATGAGTAGAGGGAAAGTCCACTAGCCACTAATTTATTCAATATAAAAAGCCAAAGGCTTAAACTAAAAGACCACCAAGCAAAGAAAAACTCTGACAGTTGTTGAGCCAAACTTTTTACTTTTATCAAATGTTCTTGTTGTTCAGCCATGGTTTATGCATGTTAGTGCGGTCAGTCAATTTAAAGTCAACTTTATACTACAGTATTTACAGTTACTGTATCAATGTGTTGTTGTTTTTCTTTCTTTCATGGCCAAAAGCAGGAGAGAAAGAAGTGCAGTTTCTTCCTTGTCCTTATCACTCACATCTTTGGCAGCGGACGACAAGAACAGGGACAATGAGGAGAGCAGCAACAACAACAACAACTTTAAAGAAGACTAAGACATAAAAAACAGTTTGATGTAACCAGTAGAACAAAAATCTTTTATATCCCACTCCACATGGCTTGTTGTTTTTGTGTAGAGTAACAACAGGAGAACAGCATATAGCTCGTTGTTTCCGTGTGATTACAGACTGTATTATGTGTGTGTCATCTTAGGTCACCTACCAGTTTGGTTAGATTTTGTCTTGAGGTTTTTGCAACACAAACACTTCTGAAGAAGAAGAAGAAGCAGAAATAGAAGCAGAAGCAGAAGCAAGAACAAGAACAAGAACAAGAACAAGAACAAGAAAAAATAATCAGAACAAAAACAATAGGCATCCACAGCGAGCAACACTGCTTGGACCCTAAAATTAATGAACTTGAATACACTTGAATATATTAAAAGTAAAAATACGCAAGCGGCTTGGGGACAAACAATAAATCTACATTATATGGACAGTATACAGGTATACTGTATGTGTATAGTAGTACCACATTGCACATGTGGTTACAAAAACAAGGTATATTTCAAAATAAATGATAAAAAGGTATATTTAAAATATACTTGTAATATAAATATATATTGACTTTTAAGTCCCCTTTTATGACTTCAAAATAAATTGTATGATCAGTAATAAAAAAAACCCACCTGATTCTACTCCACTAACGTGAAATGAGGCGGGGTTGGAGTAAAAGGCAGGGTCAGCGCCATATAATATACTGTATTTATATCATATCATACGATACAATGTTGACTGGAGGACTGAAAGTCCGCTGGGAGTAATAACTCCTGTGTTTGACCACTGGATGGCGCCAAAGCACCGTCTCAATGTTTTTGATGACACGGTACCGTTTTTCCAAGCTTTTTTCAACATTTTCAAATAGCAAATAGGCAGAATCATGTTAAACAATTTAACAATAAATCCAAGCTACATAAATCAAAACACTACAACAAAACAGAACAAACTCAAAGAGAAATAATAAATAAAGAAAAATGATTCCAATAATAAAAAGTAAACAAATTAAATTAACTCCAAATATAATTCAAGCAAATCAGATGGTTTCAAGCCACTTCTTTTCTATTTTATTCTATTAAATAGAGTCGTTTTAAATGTTATAAAACAAAGAGCTCCTTCAAAAAATCTTCATAAAAAATTGTCACCAAAATATTTGACAAAACGCTTGAAACCAGCAGAATCATGTGTGATTTTTTCAGAATTCTATCACCAAGATCTTGACTTTTGTAAGGGTTTTAAGTCTTAAAGCGATATTCCATCCCAGAACGATAATCCACTGAATATGTACTCACCCCTATGCTGATGTGAGGATGGGTGAAGATCTTCAGTTCACAAAACAATCTTGGAGTTTCAGCAGAAAACAACAAAGGTGAGTACATATTGAGTGGATTATCGTTCTGGGATGGAATATCGCTTTAACAGAATAAAAATGACCCTGCTCTGCACATCTGATGTGATTGCCTCAACTTGTAAGTAGGTGTGTAGAAACTACACCTTCCAAGTGGTGCAGTCTATACGTCACCTTCTCTGGGGATCCAAAGGTCAAGAGGTCAACTTGCCAAGTCAAGAAACAAATGCCAACAATTTGACAACCTCTGCATGACTGTGTGTTGTGTGCAGCTTGTTGTATTGTAAAAATTCCCAGCATAATGTGTGCTTACTGCATGACACAAAAATACAACAGAAGAAAAGAGCAATTAGCATTCATATAATATTAATATAACCTACTTACTACCTTAAATCAACCATCATGCACCCCTGCAGCCTCCCAACTAAAAGATATCCTGATTGGGCTTCAAATCTATGATGTGGGAAATTAGCAGAGCTCATCTTTTCAGGGAGGTTATAGCACCTAAAATTACAAAACATTTTTTGAGGAAAAAAGACCCCCTGCTGAAGACCACGGCCTTAAATGATGTGCAATACTGTATATATTATTTATAACGTAAAAATATGATCATGATATGCTTCTAATGTCAACAAATTAAAAGTGTAACCAGGGAATCAGAGCCCCGCCAATCCCACGTCTAGCCCCACCCACATCCGGCCTGCAACAGCTAGAGGTTAATGGACAAATCTGATCTGAAACTGAAAAAAAGATTTGAACCTGAAAAAAAAAGATTTAAACCTGAAAAAAAAAGATTTGAAACTGAAAAAAAAAGATCTGAATCTGAAAATAAAAAAGGTGCAACTGAAAAAAATACAATCTCAAATATCAAAATATATGAAAGTGAAAAATGAAAATAAATAATTTATTCTAAAGAATTACCAGAGTGAATCATAATTATATTTAACCTGAAATTTTTTTTGCACACTTATTTTTTATTTTGAATACACTGATGTATTTTTCAAAATTCAAGATCAAAACTTGAATTTTCAGTTTCAAATTTTATTTTTTCAAGTTCAAAACTTTTGACCCTAATTTAGCTCCATACACTCAAGCCCAGAATCTGTCGTCACTCAACCTGCCCTAAACGACACAACTGCCTGAGAGGCAGAACTCAGGGACTCTGAGTCTCAAAACACTTAGCAACGGTTGCTAACAACTCAGGCTGCAGCAGGTCGGCTGCTCTGTGTCGTGGGAGGAAGTTACACTGGGCTTTTACTTTTTCCTCGAATTGGTGAGATAAATTCTTATTTGTCCTGAGCACCAGACGCATTTTGATAGCTTTGAAATGTTTGCTATAACTTTGACTAACTACATCCAAGTTAAAGTCTTTCATAACAGCCAGCGAGAAACATTGCCACTTTGTTCAGTTACTAATGTGAATGTGAATTTTGACGACCTGTCCTACAACATGATGCCCTGCTGCTTGATGAGCCTTAATCCTAAATTTAGTTAAATAAATAGGTTTGATAAATCCCATATACAGTAGGCTATATGGATCACTTATACGTTTTCCTATTTCAGGAAAACTTGACAGTCTGTGTTTTTGTATATAAGATGCAATATAACACAAAATTCAGCAGTCAATAACAAAAACTATGTACTTTCAAATGTGCTTTTCAAGAGACAAAAAGACAGGTTTGTTTATAGCATAAACTACTACTTGAAAACTAATGTAAGGGAAATAGATCTAATCATCTCTAATGATGTAATATGGAAAAAAAAATCAGTTTAAAAAAAAAAAATCAGTTTCAATGAAATGCTGCCTCACTGAACAAAAAGGTTTTAACTTATTTTGTCTCATATTCTGATTTCCATATACATTTGAAAGTAGGGCGGCAATATAGCTGAAAGAACAGGCATGATAAAATGTTTACACTTCAGTTGATATCGAAAATTACTGATGCTTTTTGATGATTGTTTTTTTTAATAAGGACTAGGAGAAAAAAAGGTTGAATTTAACCACTTTATTAGGAATTTAACCACCTTACTTTGAAGTTAACCACTTTATTATTAAAAAAAGATTATAATTTTGTGTGCCTTGTACTTCTTTGTTCCTTTTGCTGTGGTATCAAAAGAGGTATTGAGTATTGTTTTTCTATCCAAGTATTGTATCAAAGTCTAAAAGTCTGGTATTGTGCCAACCCTACATTTCCTTGACTCCAAGTACAACATTTTTTGTGATTAGCCTTACTTTACTTTTAACAGCCCAGTGTCACAATGTCTCGAGGAAGATCAGCCAGAAGTGCCCGCTCAGACAGCAGCGAGATGGATACTGACGGTACAGGTTATTTTGGTTATACTGTTCTTATTAACTTAGATATTGATATTTCTAAGTAATGTAATGTTGTCAGTTGCGTGGTCGAAACAGTGCAATTGTGCATTATGATGTTTTTTAAGCAGAATCCGAGATAGCTAAACTGCAGAGACAGTTCAGGATCATGGAAGGAGATCGTCAGGCGTACACCCTGCAGGCCCGGGAGCAGATCCGCAAACACAGTTAATAAGCACTAAATCTACATCACATTGTCAACAGTTTACGTGCACATTATTTTCTTTATCTGATTGGCTGTTTATGTGATGTGGTTGAAGGCAGGAGATAGACAAGCTGCTGAAGGAGCAGGAGGAGCTACATCGAAACCTTGGTGCGTGTAAGAGCATCTCACGCCAACAGCAGGATAGTGAGGACACCCAGAGTCTCCGTGCTCTGCTGGAGCAAAGAGACATGTTGGAGGAGGAGCTGGAGAAAGAGAAAACAGTGTCAAAAAGAGCTTGAGAAAGAGGTTAATAAAATCCCTTTAACTCTATATGATAATAATTCAAATGTCATTTCATATGTTTTTTTTCTTGGGTCACAAACAACAGTGTATAACAACAGTGTATTTCTTGTGTCTGCAATGTGGGCAGATCGCAAATATGCAGTCAAAGCTGGCAGAGCTGAGAAAAGGGGAGGTCAGTGCCAGTGATACACAGAGGTCTGAGGCCCAGCGGACTCAGAAGGCCGTACGCACTTTGGAATACAAACTGGACAGAGTAAGTTTCAAAACTCATTACCACAAACGTGGGGTAGGGGTGTCATGATTCTCCAAATCCACAATTCAATTTCACTTTCACTTTTAAGGTCACATTTTCACTGACAGCTATACCAGTGTTACACTATCAAGTCTATTTGTAAAGCTCAGCAGACCATTGGTTTTATGCGCTGACAACTACCATTTATATTTTCAAATTCACAGCACCAGCACATTGCTGCATTTACTGAAAAGTGCTTCAGGCTATTAGGGGTAGTTAAGTTACATTAGTCAGCCATATTGTGGCTAGATAATAGTTACTGGAAGGCTGTGTTGTGTGAAACCCTACTTACCATGGATAAATGTTACCAGTGAAAACACTGAGTGAGCTGTTAGATTAATTGTAGTGACAATGGACAGCAAAGGTCCATCAAAGAATTGGATACATCTCCAACTCCAACCGTGAAAAGTGCAGCTGCAGGCTCCTGGTGAGCTACACTTTGTCGTCCTGAAGTGTTATTTTTCTTCTGACAATCGGAGATGGAGATGAGAAAAAAACTGACAACTGCCAATCCTGCCTTTGATTTTGATTATTGAATTTGAAAGCTTATGTTGATCAATTTTTGACTTAATATTGAAATCATACACCCCTGTATATTATTACATTAGATGATATTGTCATATTTTCTATATCCTGTCCAGGCCTTGACTCGCTTCAATGAGCAACTGACCAAGAACAGCCACCTGAGAGAGGAGCTACAAACTCTTAATATTGAGCATGTCCGTTTCCAGCAGCTACGAAACAAACTCGAAAAGGTCAGAGGTCACACTATAGTGATTCAGAGTAGAGGTCACAAAGTTTTAGCTTTTTGCTTAGATCCTTGTTATTTAGCCCATTATTCAAGTTTTTTACACTGGTTTTCATTTGTCAAAAAAAACCCATCTGATTCTTATATGTTGTAGGAACTACAAGATGTCCGCAAGAAGATCGGGGAAATTGTCAACCTGTCCACTGCTGCTTACGATGCCAGGTCAGATCTGAGACAGGTGTATAATGTTGTAAAAATCAGCATCACATGTATCTCATGACCATGGTTGGTTGGTTGCTGCACTAAAGCAGACAAAAAAGTGTGTTGCAAAAACAGAACACAGGACATTGTTGGCACTGACCTGCCATCACTGGAACGACCTATACAGCACTCACAGTGTGAGGAGGGCTGAGAACATCTTAAAAAACTTTACACATCATGGACACCATCTGTTTAAGCTCCTCCCACCAGGCAGGTGCTTCAGATCAATTTGTGCACACACAGACAGACTAAAAATTTTTTCCAAAAGCTGTGGAAGCTGAACTGAAACTCAAAGTCTGAAAAGAGAGTACTGTGTAATATTTACTCCACAAACCACACGACATTCAACAACTGCAACATACCACCACTCTGTCTGACACGCTGGATCTCATCTGCATTCTGCTGCTGAATGCTGTTGCACCCTTGTTACTTGTATTGTGTTTTATTGGTAATTGTATTTTTGTGTCTTTTATATTGCCTTAGTCAATTTATCAATTAGTCAATGAAAAGAATAAGTTGTCAGCCACGGTATATTTTGATAATTGATTAATGGTTTCAGTAATTTTTCAAAAAAAAAAAGTTTAACAGGTTCCAGCATCCTAAATGTAAGAATTTGTGCTTTGCTTTGTAATTTGTGATAGTAAATGAATATATTTTGGGTTTTGGACTGTTGGTTGGACAAAAGAAGCAATTTGAATATGTCGCTTTGGACTCTGGGGAATTTTAATGAACATTTTTACCAATTTTTTGACATGTTATAGACAAAATGACTAATCTGTAATAAAGATAATTGTTAGTTGCAGCCCTACACTCCTGTCTTTGTTAAAATGTGTGAATCTTACACAGTGCACCATTTTAGGATGACACAATTTTAATTTTGTTGTGTTTGCACAATGACAATAAAGTACTTGAATCTTGATTATCTAATATATAAAGTTTTCTACTTCAGGTTGGAAGCTCAGTCCAAGATGACCATGATGAAGGAGAAGGCAGTGAAGGACCTCGCCCAGTACAACGCTGAGATGAAAGAACTGGAAAGGGTTATAGCACATGAGTGTAGCCTGAAAGAGTTCATGACCACCAAGTGCAGCGAGAGGAGCGATCAGGAGGACGGCCATGAGATGGGACACAGGCAGTGTAAGACACAGCCATTGTGTTGTCGCTAATATTGCTGTTTTGACATATTGATAATTATAATAATGGTAAAAGTGTTAACGATGCTGTCAGTGATGGTAATAATGCTGGCTGTGATTTTTCAGTGTTTATTCAATTATCACTAATTATCATTGTGTTTTATGAATGCCCAGACATAGTCTCATAGAATATATCCCATGAGCACAAGCTAGAGAGAAGAGTCCCATCTGGTCAACATGTAGCACAAATGAAAGGTCCTTATAAATTATTTTGAAACAACAGAATAAAGCCTCTTGTAGCCATTTAGATCTTTGAAAGGATGAAATTCCTCAGTGTGTTATTTTTTGGCACACACACAGATCTTCAAGACAAACTTGATGAATCTCATCAGTTTATTCTGGCAGTGACAACAAACATGCTTACGTTTCAGCTGACTTTTATCAGAGCTTTTATCAGAGACTTTTTTTTTTTTACATTTGAAGCTTTTTACATTTGAGGTTTTTGAATGTAACTTTGGATGTCTGTCATCATATTTTATGAAATCATCCCTTATAAAAAAAATCCTAAAACAAAATCCTCAAATTGAATAAAGTGATTTATCTGATTAAATGGCTAAAGTGCTTGTGTCTGTATAGCGCTGGCAGGGTGCTGGGGAGCGCTGGGATGAAGCACTTAAGTGGTGAGAGGAAAAAAAAACAGGTTTCATTTTCATTTCTATGGCAATATCTTGACAATTTTTAACACTTTGCTGTTAGCTTCACAAGCACACTTTGGTTGTGTAAAATAACAGCAACTGCAGACAAAGCAGGTGGAAATGTCACTTCTCTACTTTTTTACACAGAATAATCTGCAACTGTGGGAAATACTGGATTTAAACAGAATAAATAGACATGCAATTCAAATGGTAACGTTAAAAACAAAGCTTCAAACTACATACATCTTGATCTTGACAATAGAATGGGGACTAAAGACAGGTGAAATGGTACATCTAATACAATTTAACAGTTCTAACTGAAGTGACAGGCTGTGATATACATTCTGTGTTTCCACATATGGCAACTTGTTCAAAGGATGCATTTGAAACCGAAATCAGCATTCAGTCTAGCAAGTGTTATGTGTTGAAATCCAGTACATCTCTCTCTGAAGGAGTAGTTTTGGTAGATTGCCCCCTTGGGCAACTTGACCATGTTAGTTGGAACCATAAATATAGAACTGTAAAAGTGTTGAGATTTACCACGTCACCTCTGTTTAGTCAGTGTCGTATTGTCAAGAAAAGATGAATATGGGACCTTAAGAGGTCAGTTACCATGCGACCTTTAAGCCAATCACCTGCCTGCCAACTCCTGTATGTACCTGACATGACTCCTTTTTTCCTCCATGCACTGATGAAGGCCACTAGGCTGAAACATTAGCATGTTTGTTAACATGGCTGGAATAAACTGGTGAAACTGAGATTAGTCAGCTAAATCCTATTGTAGTCGTATTTATAGGAAAGATTTTAGGGGATTATGTTGGATGTTCAGCTTCTCTTTCAATCTCAGTTTAGTTTTATGCTCACAAAAACTGAGATGGATACCTACATGCCTGCATGTCTTCAGGTGTATCAAAACATTGTTTTTTTTAATTGATTGATAGATATTCCTTTTTAGTCAGGAAAAATATGAACATAACATTTTTTTCTAGTGCCGCAGCTGCTGCAGAATTTTACACAAAACACAAACAGACAGAAGCTACACATTAAATCAATTAAACTAAAAGATAGTAGAAAGAAAACCATATTAATGTTCCTGTTGGCTTAGAAACCAACAAGAGTGAAACAGGACAGTCAGTCCTGCCAGTGAGTCCTTGAACACTGTAATAGAAAGCATCCTTTTCACAGTGTTTGTTAACTTGTTTCATAGCAGCACTGTTACTAGAAATGAGTGAAGATCTATGTTAAAAACTAGAGTAAGACTGTGAGGTACAGATTTGGCACTGTTGATTAAATTTTGTCAAAATGTGAGCTGTCAGACTAAGGAGGAACAGCGATGCTGTTGCGCAGTTTTGATGATACTGATATAATGGCAATGGTGTTTGTTTGTCCCAGTGTCAGAGCTGAAGGAGCAGAGGAGGATGGACTCAGGAGAAGAGTCGCTGGACACTCTAGAGGAGGTGTTTGAGAAAATCAAGGCTGTGACGGGGGAGGACAACTTGGACATGCTGGTCACCAGGTTCATCCAGGGTATATCTGTCTACAACCTACCTGCCTATCTGACACTCATCCATACACAAATAAAATGTTTGCTACAGTCTTTTTGGTGCTGGAAATATTTATTATTATTTTTTGCTTTTTATTGATTCTTTGTTTCTTTCTATTTTGCTATTCCTTTTGCCTCTCCCACTTTGATAATAGGAATAATCAGTGTCAGTTTATAAGATTTAAATGTCTCTCACATCTGTATTGCTGTGTCATGTGTAGTTGAAGACCGGAACTTTGCGCTCTTCAATTTTGTAAATGAGCAAAACAATGAGGCCGAGGCACTGAGGGATCAAATCAGCCAGGTGAGTATGTTTTCTCTATTTGACCCTGCCTATGGACACACTTGTCATTCATTTCTTTCAGTTTTAACTTCACAGCATTTGCTTATACTTCTATTCACTTGTTTCTTTGTTCACAAAGATTACAACCAATCGGTAAAAAGAACTTCAAAGGCCGGGGTTGTAGGTTTGGCAGTACTTAAAATGGGTGAAAGGGAGAATCAATAATCTATATATTTATCCATTTATTTATCCATTTATTCTGACATGTTTAAATCTGCAGATACAAGCAGAGATTGAGCAGTTTCGAGTTGCAAGTTTGCAGCAGGAACAAGAGCATCGCTCTTTGCTCAGAGACATCAATGCGCAACAAAAGGAAACTGAGTTCCAAACTGAAGACTACGAAAACAAGGCCAGCATCATCAACAAAATCCTGGACGAGATTAAAACAGGTTTGGGAAGAATTTATTTTAGGGGTCTGTAATTTCTTAATCAATTCCTAGGAAGTTTTCTTGAAAGATGCAATTTGGTGGTAATTATAGAGGAAATAGAGACTGTTCAATTAGTATAATTCCAGTTAATTTGTGGCACAACCTGGAGTGTTTAAATCGGTGCACAGCAGGTTAGATAAACATCAAAAATGTGGAGTTTGTCTGGCAAGCATACAATTCAAGACATATGAGGAACAATGTCCAATAGTAAATCAGTGTTCAGTTAATATTTACATGGGTTTCATTGAAGCAGTTCTTTCAAGAATTTAATTTAATTTAATTTATTTTATTTTATCTATAAGGTTAATCAACACGCCGGTGTTAACCAGCTGTTTTCAACTGCAATCCTTTGGCAAGATGTATGAAACCTATAAAACAGTACAAATATAAAATATATAAAATTTCACAGAACAAACACAATACGGCACAATAAAGACAGCAACAAAACAAGAGTTATCAAGACAGAACACAAACCATGCAGAGCTACAAAGAATAGCAAAACATTAGGAAAATAACACAGCAGCAACAAAGAACAAACACCATTTCTTCATGCAAGCAACACAAAGCAACACACAGCTAAGCAGTAATGACCACAACCATCTTTTCTTACATGCAGACATGGATATTTATGTAAAATAGCACTAACAGCATCAAATTATGTGTTCTCTTTTCCAAGAAAAGTCCCATGAAATTATTAGAAATTACAGACCTGTAAAATACTGATTTTTCTTACATGTATGTGTATCTGCATACATGCACCAATGATTACCTCCTAGGTTCAACATACTGAAGGTTTGGATGGATGTTTATTATACACAAGAAAACAGACAGTTCAAGGCACTCATCACTCTCATTTTCTCCCGTCTCACAGGAGTAACAGCATCTTCTCCAGAATGGAATGCGACCGCTCTGTGATCGAGGATAAACTTGGCTCCTCTTCAGGGATCAGTGAGAACAACATCATGTCCTACCTGGGACTGGTGGAACAGAAGACCAACGAGCTGCTCACCATACAAGCTTTTCTCAATTCTAAAGTACCCAGTTGACCTGTGATTCTGTCCTAGCTTTCCTTACATACATCCCTGTTGGATATATACAGTTCTTTCTTTCATATCTGCCCTGTAATAAAATAAATTGTCTCTGTATTTGTATTTCTTACAGGATCTGGAAAAAGACTACAACCCTAAAGACCTGGCCAAATTTCTTTTGGGCCAAAATCCAGACCTGCTTCAGCAGAATATCAGCATCCAACCTGAAATCAACAGGTGGGCCTTTTATCAGTTCATTTTAATAAATCTATACACACATTTAAACCCTTTGAACATCAGGTTGATGAGTGTATCTGTGTTGGTCGGACTCCTCAGTGTGGATTATGATGCAGAAGAGTCTCCTGTCACTGATGAGGAAGAACGGCCACTTTCACAGGACGAACTTCGCAGAAAAATCATGAAAGGGGTTAGTGCAGTCGTCCTATGCTTGAAGGGACTGTTCACCCCAGAATCAAAAATGCATATTTTTCATTTTGCCTGTAGCATCTAGATTGTTCTGGTGTGAGTTGCCCGGTTTAAATGATTTCAGCCATAAAGATGTCTGCCTTCTCTCCAACATAATGAAAGTGATGGCACTTGGCTTTTGATGCTCAAAGTGCCCAAAATATGTTTTGAAAACTCAAAAGCAATGTCACTACAGCAGCTTCATGTGAGCACAGTTTTCTTTTTACCACAGAAAGAAAGTAGTCCCTCATGAAACTGCACAACGAGGTCATGATTTCTGGAAAGAGACATTGGTGTTAAGTTTTTTTTTTTTCTTTGATTTTGAGCCCCACAACCCAAGTACCATCAACTTCTATTATATTTTACAGAAGACAGACATCTCTACAGATGATATTTTCAAAACTGTCCAACTCACACAAAAACAGTCTCGATGGATTAAGAGCCCTGCAGGCTAGAGGTACACAGAGACAATATTATTTGTATCTGTATCTATTCAACCAACAAAATTATTTGTCTCTGTATCTGTATTGGGATAAAAGATCAGAAGTAGAAGTAGGCATAGTTTATAGGGGAGGTCATGTTAAATCAAGCATATATTTTATTTTCTAACCTAATATTCACTGGCAAGGCAATTGTTGTACCTACATAGCATTAAAATGATTTATTATTTGTATATAATTAATTATTAAATATATTTCCTTATCCTCATTCTGAACTTTTCATCTATCTCTCTTTTTTATTTTTAGCTAAACTAAGTGTCTGGGTGTCTGATCCTGACCATCACCTCCTCTTAAACTGGGAGATACTGAAAAAATCAGAAGAAATAGAAAATAAATAAATAAATAAATAATATAAATTATATATATATATATATATATATATATATATATACACATATATATATTATAAATTGAAAGACTCTGCTTCAAGTTGAAAATAGAAACTCTACAATAAAGAAATGCAACTATATAAAATATCCCTCAGTTGAAAGGAATATGTTTGGTGCATGAAATCACTGATTGATTATGTGACCTTTTTAAACTATACCATGGAGATGACTTCATCGAATAATAATGAGCAACTTCATATTGAAGAAATGTCTGTTTCCATCATTCCGTCATTATTTGTGCTTTCCTGAATAGCATTAGGATTCGGGTGCATCTCTACTCCAGGCTAGAGGAAAATATGTAAATTTTGATTTTGGGGTGAACTGTCCCTTTAGGTGGACTTTACATCATGATTTTTTTTTTTTTTTTTTTTTTTTTTTTTTTTACGTTTTTTGTTCATTTGATTTTTCTGCATATGATTTGCAGGTTCTGCAGAGAGAGAGCGCAGTCCGGCAGGCAGCAACCAAAGCCTCAAAGACTGGACAGCAGTTTGATAGCAGACGACACTCTTTGGAAGACACACTGACCTGATCAGTGTAGTTAATGTGCACATATTAAAAACACACATCCGCACCATCATCTGCAGTTGAAGGGCTGCTTTCATTGTTTACTGTAATATAGATCAATGAAGGTCATGACCGCTGATGGAAGCAGTGTGACTGGCCATTTTGAGATGTTGCAGCTCGCACACGTCAACATTTAAAGCTTAATTATGTTATGTGTATGTCATCTTTAATGATGAATCATTGGCATGGCCTGTATATTGTATCTTGGTGTGATTTATTTAGTTGTAACTAATTAGGTTTGGAGTGATAAAGATACCTTTTCAGACTCTGGTAACCAGCTGTCCTTTTGATGTGTGACTTGCCATCTGGCTTTGACTATACAATCTGGTCTCACTACAGCCCTCCCTCGCTGGCGGCGTTTCATTACATGATACTCGCTGCTATGCTCAAAAGGAAAGGTTGGGGGCAGCAGAACCTTTTGTAATTGTAATTGGCATGCTGAGACCTTGATTCTGTTTCCAAAAAGGAGGTGAGGAGCTTTTAGCGCTTCACTGTACTGATTTTGAACACTTTTTTTTTTTTTTTTTTTTTTTTTTTTTGTGGAATAATAATGAATTTTCCCATTTGCTTTGGTGAATCACACTCATTTATTCAGATTTCTGTCATAAAACTATTATTCAAATAAACTGTCTTCTATCACATTTCCATTAAATGAGCTCTTCATGCACTATCATTAACATCAGTCCCTATTTATGCTCAGTCAATTACCTCCTCTTAGTGTAGGTATACCAGGCAGATTAACATATCATTCCCATGTGTATCAGTGTATCTTTTTTGTCTCTTGCTTGTAATGTGTGAGTAAAAAAAACTTCACTTTGATCCTCAGGAGTTTTAAATGTCATTTTATCCAAACATCCTGGAGCGAGCCTGTGTTGGGGCAAAGATGGCAGTCACTGCTGCAGAGAGCAACTTCCTCTGTGTACAAAAGAGAGTGCCAGGAGGGGGAACTTATTTTAAGAAACATATTTTGAGTGAAACAATTAACAAAGCGTGTTTCTATATTTAGATTTTAAAGCTCACACTGATGCCATCATACTTTTCTTTTTTTCTTTTAATCACAGGCAGTGCAGGGAAAGGAGCTGATCTGACAGAAGTGTACCTGTCTAAACGAGAAAGAGACACATTCAGGTCAACATGTTAATTACCCAGCTTGTGTGGTTTTAATTAGCTTTTCTGTCTAAAGGCTTTTTTTTCCACTAAGGTTTTGACAGCAGCGATTTCGGGAAGTGAAACTGCTACTCTGTAAACATTTATGACTGATCGACCGGTGACTTGGTTTGCTCAAGATAATCCCTCCAGCAGTCTCAACTGTGTGGCTATGAAAACAGATTATCAGAGATAAAAGGGCGCTGTGGAAAAGCAGAGGGGTGGCGGTGGTGGGAGATGAGATGGAGGAGGCTGCTTTCTTTGAAATTCTACTCTCACTTAGCCCCCTCCACTCCCAGCAAATTCTCTGTGCACACGGCTCTCTGCATTGCCATAGAAACCCTCCTTTTAATCACAACAGAAACCTCATTTCCTACTCCTGACAAAGAGTCCTCATTGCCTGTAGAGACCGCCTGCATCAGCCATTTCCAAGGCCCACCTCCTTCTGCGGGCTGTACCTACCAGCAGCAGCACCCCTCCTCTCCATATAAGCACATTTTCCACCTTTTCTCCTCCTTTAGCTCAACAGTTTCCTCATTCTGTAGTACATTCACCTTCTGCTTTGCACCTCATAATCTCTTGTCATTTTAGTCCTTTTCATTCTTTTGTACACACTGCCGGTTGTTGTATTCAGTTAAACTCATCCCAATTAAGAAGTAATAATCCAAACACCTACACACCCAACTGTGCAAATAAAAACCTGCAAGCACAGGTAGTGTTTCTCCCCGTTCTTATCTGGTCACTACATGCATGACTGTGGCTTAGTCATCAACTGTTACACCAACCGCAACGCCACAAGTTATGAAGGACCAAGTGTCTCTGAAACAATAATAAAGCATTTTATTAAGTATGAAATACTTGTGCAATAATCATTACATTCATAAATTTGTCTAGAATTAGTTAATCTATAAATAAATACCAAATTACCAAATTATAAGGTAATTCATTATTTGATGTTTCAGTGGGCAGTAAAGAGAATTTAAAAAAGAAATATTAATATTAATAAACAGTTCTAATTAAAAGGGGATTTGCAAAGACAATATAAAACGGTCAATGGTACATTGTTTAGAAATTAGAAAGTAAAACATACATAAATTCTATTCGACCATCTATTTGACAGTCAAATTTAGAAAGAGACATAAACAACTGGATTCACAAATTGAGATAAGAATGCAGAAGATTTTAACCATGCAATTATGTAAAAGCAATTTCCTTTTCCATTTGCGTTTCTCTGCTGCTTTCCCTTTGCCATTAGCTATTTGATTTGTCAAGTCAGCTTCTCTTTATGGCCTCGCCATTCAGCCTTTCCACGACACTTTGGGCCTTGCACTCATAAAACGAGGTCAGACAATGCAAGTGGGATGTAAAAAGCTCTCTGATTGGTTAGAGAACCACACCTGCCTCATACCCTAGCTATCTGTTCCAACACTGTTTAGGTGCCTAGAAGACCCTTTAATGTGTAACATTTCCTCATTAAAATGTCTAAATCGCTTGACATTATTATTTTTTTGAGTTGTGTATACTTACTTCATACCAAGTATTTCCAACAATCTTCAAACAGATAAATCTGTAATTTATCTAACAGTGCTGTTGCTAGCTAGTTGTTATATCTTCCAGGAAAAGACAGGTTATGTCGGACACATCAGAGAGTGAGGAAGGAAGTTGAAGAACGTGACTCCCTTTAAGTTGACTCCCTTTCCCTTAAGTTAACTAATGTTAACAAACCCTAGCTAATTACAGGCTGATGTTAACAAAATGCTAGCTTGCTAGCTAGCCAACAAATGATTTATGTAGATTATCTAGCTAGTTAGATAGTGCTTCGCTGACATTAGCTAACTAAAATGCACAATATGTAAATTCTGTCACAAGGGGTTTCTCTTGCATTAAAACAATAATAAAAGAGGTGAAGGATTTCTCTGTTTGAAAACTGTTGGAAAAATTTGGCATAATTTAAGTACACAAATAAGCAAAATATATAACATGTTGGAAATGTTAGATGTATGTATATTATAGTTAGATATTATAGCTTAACAATGTGAATCCATGTCACTTTTACAGGTCCTCCAGCATTGTCTTTTAACCATCTCTAAAGTTTGGTTTCCTTTTCAACATAGACGAGCTTATCACACAGCATATCTCAGTCCAGCAAACAGGAAAGGAGAAATTTGATGAGATTCTGCCAGATAACAAGCTTGCTCACTGTCATTGGAGCAGAGAGTGAAAAGGGCGGGACTTTGGAAAGGTCAGTTGGTTATAATTAATGGAATGCTTTATCACTATTTCTGTGACACTGTGATACTCCATGCATGTCCTGTTCTACCAGTCATAGTGTTTCTAGTGAACGCCTTCACACTTGATTGGATTGCACAAGATATCCTTTTAAAAAATCCATGCATCTTATGCACTCTGCACTCACTCGCGCTGTTCTGTCATGACTAGATCCTTGCTTGTGTTGTATCAGCTCTCAGATGTACGTCGCTTTGGATAAATGCGACTGCCACATGAAATTGTAATTTGTAAATTGTAGTTTCCACGCCATCTTTCCAAAATCTAATGCTGGAGTCCATTATTGTCTCAAGCATCTAGCAGTTTATTATCTACTGTAAAGTTCTTGTCAACTTTCAAGTGACTGTAGGCAAAGTTTTCAGTCAAATACTATCTACTTCCTGTCCCCGGTTGGTCTTGTTCTGCTTTGAGAACAAAACTGTTAGCACTTATAAAATGCCTTGTTCCCTTTATCTCAACACAACAGTGTTATCTGGAAAACACCCGTCTGTCTCGCGCTCTGTCCTCGTCTCTCTCTCTCTCTCTGTCTCTCTCTCTTGTTTGTTTATTTGGGAATTGTGCCAGGTATTTCCCCAGTCAGTCTGCCTGCACCCACAATGCTCCACCCCCTTGACGAATGCTCCACCCCCCCTCCCTCCCCTCAACACTTACACTCTCCTACCCACATCCCACCCTCCCATGAGTGTTGCTAAGCAACCACCCGCCATGAGAGCTGGTGCATTTTCCAGCCAATCAAATGACTGAACATATATTTTTGAACAGTGTTGAGGAAGGAAAGAGGATATCACTTTTATCTCTTCAATTATTAAGGTTTACAGCTTGCAGGTAACTGCGCCTTTTTCATCTCACTGCACATACATGCTTTGGAGACGTGAGCCTTTGATCGTCTTCATTTTCCAGCATGTACTGACAGTCCACCGCACGGTGGCAGCAGGATCAGTTTCTCTGTTACCACACAGGCTGCAAGAATTTTTTTTACTGCTGTTGCTAAGCAATCCTGACTCTCATGTCTTACCTGTGAAACATTTGTGATTTTTACAGATGTCCCTGACACCATTTTGTCTTTGTTTTCACCATTTTGAAATGCAGTGTACTCCATGTGGAAAATGATTTTGTTGCATTTTAAAAATCCTTTTCACATGCAAAATGTTGACTTTCTAAACCGAAGATTTTATTACAAGTAAGATCAGTGCAGAGACAGCCTGTGCGGATGTGGTGTTTGAGATGCAGGTTTGGGTTAAATATTAGCCTTGAACAGCTTCAGTTGACTTCATGTCATCATGCGGGAGGCAGGAAATGTGCTCTTGAGCGATTAGGCCAGCAGCAGCTCTTGTCTTTCACTTTACCAGCGCTATAGTGGAGAGATCTATACAGTCTCTGGGTTCACATGTTGTGCAGCCGCTTGTTTTCTTTGTTAGATATTAGCACTTGACTGCTTTGATATTTCAGACATGATCCAGCAAACCAAGTTCCATGTAAATGTGTCTTTATCACTGATTTGTTTTCTTTATTTTTTACACTCTCCAGGTCCCCGTGTCCCTCCCTCCCCCCGCTTGGTCCCCCTGTGTGTGAGTCCCTCATCTCAGCTTTGGTTGCTGTGCAGATGGCTCTTTGTTGGTGCTTCACAATGGGTCTAAGGTCAGTGTGCCTCAAAACACTCTCAAACTTCTCCACTCCAGCTGTCTCGTGGCCTTATTTTTAGTTTACCTAAAATGATTCACTACCAAGCATCAGGGGTGCCTTGTTTACATGGCCATATTGTGGTTGTGAATTAAGAGGAAGTTGTAAAACCGCAGATGTAGCATAGTAGACGTATGCTGGACCTCTCAGGCTGTAAACATGTTAACAGATATCATCTTGTTTTCCATATCTAAGCCACACCTAGGCCTTCTTCATAATCTCTCCAAAGCTCTTGATTCTTGATTCTCAGATGTGACAGTTGTATAAGGCAACCTTTGGAGTGTGCAGTATCTCCAAAACAAACCAGACTCCAGAATATCAGATCAGCCAGAGAAATAGAAATGCAAATCCACCATCTGTTCTGTGATCCCCATCCAACCCTTGTTCATCATTCAAGAGCTAATGTAATAGTTACACATAGCTTAACCCTTAATAGTTAGTCAGATACAACAACATACTATGACTTTCAAGATAGTAAACAAAGAAGTGGTTGGCTGTGAAAAGGATACATTTAAAACATAAGATTTAGAGACCAATGATGATGCCAGAAAGAATAAAATATGTTATGTTTGTCTTTGTGAAAAGTTGTACATGTTCTCATTGTACAAAGTTGGGTCTGCAGGGCACCGCAGGGTTGAGCAGCAGCAGAGGGCCATGAGGTCCTCAGCAGGACAGAGCAGGTAGAGTGAAAGGCGGGAAACCAGAAGGAGGAGGAGCACTTCTTGCAAAGCAGTAGGATTTACTGGAAATTTCCACTTTTCTCTGGCAAGGCAGTTGCAGGGGTGGAGCTAAGAGGTGAAGTAAATAAGGTAGTACAGAGTTGAACTTACTGTAAGCAGTGCAGAGGGACAACTTTTGCCGCTCTTTTCAGCACAATCTACTTGTTAATTATTAGATTCATGAAACCTGAAAGACATTTTTAAGTCATTGGGAGATTATTATATGGTTTCATTAATCCCCTATTAGGTTTCATTTATAGAATACCATAACAAATTATATATAAACATTCTTATTACCATCCGATCACTGACATCTGTGTTTCTATTATGTATTACTATTACTGTGTTTGTTCAGTTATACACCCTTATCATACTAAATGTCAGTGATTGCATTTACTTGCACATGTACTCTGGTATCCCAATAATGATAGGGCTTTAGGATATCCTTATTATGTTGCACATGTAAATGTTATATCTTGGTTTCAGAAACCTAGATAAAGCCTTATCCTGGTTTTGAGAAAACTGTCAGGTGAACAAATTATCCTGGTGTCTGAACATACAGACCATAGTGGTTGAGATGGAGAGAGATCAAAATACACTGCAGGCAGATGACCAGAAACCTGCTGTTATGAATGCGTATACAAGAGTATGAATAACTGGGTTTGCATGTTCCATGTAAATGCAATATGATATATATAATCAAAATCAGGATGAGAAACAGGATACTTGTGGACACTCAATGTAAAAAAAATCTGTCAACATGGCAGCAGTAAGTTTTGGATAATTCTTGTACGGTTGGATAAGAAATCAATACAAAATATTAGAAGATCATGCAGCAAACAGACAGTAGTGTCTTCAGGTTCTGGTGTGATAGATAGATAGATAGATAGATAGATAGATAGATGGTTTACATGGGGCTCTGTCTTCTTTGTGCATGTTTTACAGAGAAATGTATTATGCATGTGTGGTATTGATTTTGATACTGCGTATGATGTATTATTTCTCAATTAGGGCAGACCAAGTGCTCACTAATAGAGCATTGTCTCCTACTGAAATCAGACACTGTTTGCAGTCAGGGACTGAAACATGCTAGTCTTTTATCTGTGTTTTAATAGTAAACAAAGCAAAGTGTCTTTTTGCACTCAGGTGAGATTAGTTTCATAGCAGCTATTTGACTATTTACCTGGGAGACTCGGCTTTAAGTACTGTGTGAAACTAAAATAAGCATTGACATTTAATTTTTAGACTTAGTTGACCATTTTCTTTTCTCCACTTTTTTTCTGTTGCAGTTTGGCTAATCCACCTCAGGTGAAAATAGCAGTTGCATCAGCCTGAACAAAAGCATAGTATAAATCTATGTATTTTGATCACATATCAACATCTGTTGAATTTGAATCCAGTCTATGGTGAATTCTTGAACATTTCAGCATTTTTGAGTTGCATGATTAAGGTCCTGATCTGGCCTGCTGGAAACAAGCACATCTATAAGCCTCATTTTGTATAAATAATTTACAGAATATGTACAGTATTTTGGCTTCTATAATGTGAATACATGATGCATCCTATCTGTCCATTCATCTGTTTATTTATTGTCTAGCAGCTTTTCAAAAGTCAGGGTCGCTGTGGTAACACAGTCAGTAGAATATCCCAGGTGACCTTTTCCCTGCAGTTTCCTCCAACACCTTCACCAAATGATCCAGTGCCAGCTGGGAGATGTTGTCTCGGTGGTGCGTCCTGGGTCTGGTCTGGGCTCTTTTTTCTTCAGTCACCCCATCCAAGATTTCAGACGCATGAATTCACATTATAATTTTTGGTCACTGCTCATAGATTAGAGTCAAATTAAAGATGAAAAGCCAGGAACATGTACTTAATGGTGCATGGTCCAGTACAATTGCTAGATAACTGCAAGTGATTCATTTTACCGTCACTCATATCATAATCCGTTCCACCCACTTTCATTAATAATGAGACCCTGAAATATCTGAACTCCTCTAGGTGGTTGTTTTCCCCTCACCTCAATGAGGTAAGACACCTTTTCATGGAGAGAATTCTTAGCCTCAATTTAGGAGACAGTAATCCTCCTCACAGTTGCTTTACAGCCAGTAGCAGTTGGAAATAGAGCCAGAAACAACAGAGCTGATAACCCGACATTTACAGGACAACATTTTGGCTGCACCTTGACATCCTGCCCATGATTATCACAAACAGGGAAGGAGACAACACACATCCTTGAGTAAATCCGCCACCCGTTATGAACTAGCTAGAGATAGCAGTGGCAAACACCGCTTTAAATCCAGAGTGTACAGACACTAAAAGACTTGCAGCGTTTGGGATGCACTAACTCTGGCATTTTACAAATCCTCAAAGCACCTACAGACTAATCCGTGCGACACTGAAGAGACATGTCAACCACAACAGCCCCAACAATATCCAGAGCCGCAGGATTTCAGGATGTCTTGGCACCGGCCTCTGAGGAGCTTTGGTTTACATTATGTGTGTTTGTGAACTCAGACGTAGTGTCTCTTATTACTGTTTCATCCTGCATGTACATTTGTCTTCTGTTTTCTTATTTGACTTCTGTTTTTACTTTTACTCAGGGCACTCAGCTATGGAACGGTTATATCAAAATTACATTTCTAATTCACTCAAGAACTTCAAATACAGGCTTAGGACCTGTCTGAACCAACTGAAAATATCTGACTATAATTGATTTTTTTCTCTTACTCTGTTTACACACGCACATTCAAACATGTACGAACACACACATACTCCCACGACATTATTTAATTTATTTGTTCACTTTATGTTTGCTCTTTGATCCTATGGTTGCATGTTGCTTACATTTGTGGATTACATGACTTCTGTATTTGCTCGTGTATAATGCTTATTGAGGTGAGATTCTTTCTATAAACCTCTAGTGTTTTTTTTTAGCTCACCTACACAATTTGCTTCTTTTCTTTCTTTTGTTGTTGTATTTCTGCTGCTCTCTTTTATTGTGCCAAATAAATAAATAAAATAATGAATAAAAAACATGCTGAATGTACTGCAATGAATATTAAATTTATACACAACTGATGTGAATTCCTCTGTTTTTTGCTAACTTTTATAGTCGATTTCTTTTTTTCTTTTTTTAAATCCGTTTAATCTTAGTATTGGTTGCTGCACTGACCTAATATTCCCAGCATGATCAATATAAATAAATAACATTGCAATTAATAAATTGTGTTTTTTAATGTTTTGTATTGGTCTTAATGTGTAAACAATTTATACTACAATAATTTATTTTAGATATTTCTTTTACATACATTTAAGTGGAAACGTTATTGACTCCTGGAATATAAACGTATTTTGTTAAATTTTATATACCCATCCATAGATTTATTTACTTAATGGTTATTTCCAGGGTTTGACATTACCCTACATTTATGTGGTGTTGGAATAATCAGAAATATGAATTCCTGACATATGCTCACATGAACACTCCCACAGCGCAGTTCCTCAACCCGGAAAGTCAAAGAAAATTTTGGTACAAGTTGCAGAGTTGTCAACGATGTTGAAACATAGCAGGTGAGTCTTTATTGGTAACTTTTTTATCAGCTCAGGTTTTGCATATCAACCAACTTTTTTGCTCTTATGAAATTTATAATATGGTGTTTGCTGTCCACAACACATAAGTGACCTGGATTACACATCATTGACCCTAGTAACAAGTCTGGTCATTATGACTTAAAAGCACATGAACACACCAAAGTCAGGATAACGAAACAACCATGGCCTGTGGCTACAAAAACTGAATCTGTGGCCACCAAATATTCCATGTAGGTGGCCCCCTGTGGCCACCAAGGTTAATCTTATACATATCCATATTGCGAGCCTTCACCAGCATGACATGAGTTTTACAAACATCCAGATGTTTGCACCATTTAGTTCAACATCCTACAAAAACAGCAAACAGTACTTGTCACTTGCAAGCTACCAATATGGTGGGGGCACTGAAGTATGGGCTGGACAAAGTGCTAACATGCTCCTTACAGGAAAGCCAAAAACAACATGGCAAGAAGGGAGCTTGGTGGCCAAGAGGCCGGTGCTTAAAAATATTAGTGTCCATTCCTATTTATGACTTTTTGTCTTGCTGTTGTTTTATTTTGTTTTGAGTTTCTTGGGTCTGTGTATTGTTATTGATTGATGGGACTGCACTGTTATTGTTCCCACAAGAATCTGCTTCATAATGTCAAATTAAGTTCCTTAAACATAATACAAGGAGTTTTTAACTTGTTATTAAACAGTCTCGATTTAATACTGATGGCTCTATATGACCTACATAAGCAAATGTATCAGTGAGAAGACTCACTATTTCTATACAGTTATTCTTAATGCCTGCCTCTGGGACAGATTCTCCTTGAAATCAGATGAAACTATTTACAGCATGCAGACTGAAAGAGTCAATGTGTATGTTTTTGCAGGCAAAGTTATGTCAGTTAAAATGAAGCAGCAGGAGGTTTTTCTTTATATAATTTTATTTTTGATGTTATATTTTGTGGTTATGTTGATGGAATACAACTATTTTTATCCACAGTGGCCTCCAAAATCAACACAATATGAAAGTTCACTACCTTTAAAGAAATAAGAATGTTTTACTTCTTGCACAACCATAAAAATATTTCAAAACAATATTCACAAATTCATTGTTGTTGCATCCACAATAGTTGATAGTACAGAAAAGTTCTGTACCGTAACTCTGTACTCTGTACTATAAAAGTTACTTTGGGAACATCCCTGCAGTTTTTATTTGAAAATACAGTTCTGGAGCTCTTGTGGCAGTACTACTAGTGTATTTAACTTCATTATCGTCAATAATGACTGTACTTAATTGTGTTAATTAAAGATCAATAATGTAAGCGGGCTCTCTCCCTCGCTGTGCATTCAACTGAGGAGTTCAAGTGAGAAGTCAAATTTATGTTGTCCCTGTACTCTGCAGGACTCTCCTGAAAGCCAGAGAAAGCCAGCCAGACCATGCAGGACACTGCTGTTCGAAACAAAAGAGCTCAGTTTGCCCCCACCAATTCCTCCAATTATCGGGACCCTTCCCCCGCCTAATCCTGACCTCTGCTCTTTGATGGGCCCCACTTTACTCTACCCCCCGAGCACTGACATTCCTCAAGTCAGGTCGGTCCTTTGTCCTGGAGAAATTAAGGTGAAATTAAGGTGCTTTACTTCCTATCCTATATCCTTTATCCTCTGACCTGTTAGCACAGCTGAGGAGAACAGTTTACATTTAAAGATGTCCCCCCAGGCTGTGTGAACTGATGCAAAACATTGCATTTACTTTCAAACATGTGTCATTGGGAACACAAAGAGGCTTTTCTCTTATACAGTATTGCTTTCTGTGGTTCCATAACTTTGAGTAGCATAAAAAAAACTTTTCCAGTTCCTACTTGTGGAAAGTGCGGTAAACACTCCAGTTGTTGGCAAATAAGGGGTTTATAAAAATCACCACATAAATTGCATCTCTTTTTCAACTTTTCCTTGACTGCCCTACTTAGCTGCAACAGTTTTGATTCACTTCTTTACCTGCAGAATGAACAGGCTGCCCATAGACTGGCTTTTTTTTTCTTTGTAACAGATTGGTGGCACATGGAAACATGTTGAGTTAGTCAAATAAGGGGAAAAAAAGACAGGAAATGATCTCACAAACACTCCCCCTCTTTCTCTCTGATTGCTCCCATTTTCCAGTTACAGAAAAAGAGTGAGTAATGCCTGCTGCTTTTCAGCCTGGTCCTCTGTTCCTCTCATGGATCATCTGAAGTTTCTGCACACACTGAGGCTATTACACTGTAGATGTATGTAGCTTCAGTGCTCTGCAGTCTGCACATGGTCTTCATTTCCTATGAAACGGTTAGTGCGATGCCAGGACGAGCCCTTATCTCTAAGTGCAGTGACATGATGTCTTTCATTACTGCTTTGTGTAATCACACAATAAAACTAATACTCTGTCAATGTGGTTATCTTTTGTTTGTTGTTCATGATGGCTATTTTTTTGTCTTTCACATGATATATGAGAAGCTTTGGTATTAAAATATTTTAAAGGGATTGCTTGGATTTTTAAAGTGAGGTTGTATTTGGTATGGGGTCAACAACAAACAGTCCACCTAAAAAAAATCAATATCAGTGGGAATGTACGCTATATTTAGAATATTATCACAGCTTTACTTTTCCATCAGATAGCCTTTTCTGACAGGAAACCGCCTTTATACGGCCCAAATACTGGTCTCTCCAAACAAACCAAACTCCTTAGGAAAAATCAGTAATTCTACAAAGCAGAAGATCATAGTTGCTGGTCTGTCACTGCCTCATTCTGTTTGTTTGTTTCAGTTATTGTGTGACTTCTGTGTTTTAAAAGTTTAGTTCAAAATCACCAAAATTACACGATAACAAAAACAAACCAACAGATCAAGGCAGCAGTAGACCAGCAACTCCCATGTTGTGTGCAGTAAAATTACTGATTTCGCTTATGGAGTTTGGTTGATTTGGAGAGAATGACATGTGGCTTTTATAACAGCGGTTTCCTGTCAGAAAACGCTGTCTGACAGCAAAGTAAAGCACTGAAAATATTCTAAATGTAGCATACATTTAAACTGATGTGGATAGTGACTGAAATAAACTATATTTTGTTGCTGGCTCCATCCATAGCAGATCATTGTTTAGCTTCTGTGCTGGTACTCCTCTCTGCTTCTCCACAATGAGCTCAAGCTAATACACTGACTATTGGTAAGTACCTCATACAACCCCACAGTAAATAATCTGAACTATTCCTTTAATATATCCTTATGGTTACCAGGTAATATGTGATGGCAGACCAACAGACTCAGTTTAAGTGACAAACATCCTTATACGAGACAGAAAATAAATCTCAAAGTAACCAGCGAGAGCACTGACACACAACCCTTTGATCTCTGCATGTAATTACAGTCTTCATAATTATATTTCAGCTGAATGTGAGGTGAATGACTAAATGGGGCCTGGAGGCTTCTTCAAAATCAGTGGCTTGAATGCTGCATGGCATGGAGAAGATAACTGAGGCGGTGTGGGATTAGGTCCTAGGAGGCCCTAAAATTAGAGGCTGAAGAAATACTTGTGTCAAGATATCCTCCTCGGGTGTGTTGGGACAAGTTCAGGATACAAACATTAGACTGTCTAGAAATATGTGAAATCAAAATCAAAGTGGTGTCATGTGGAGCACATGTATATGATTTGTAAACTAGAGTAAAGCAAGTGACACTGTTGCTCTGACAACTAACTGATCTGATAACTACGAGTAAACCTTTTATGAAAATGAATGATAAGACTGTGTGGGTGGAAACATAATGGCAGGTGGGGCAGATAGGGTTGTTTCAGGTCAAATGGCTTTGTTGACACTTGAGGAATTCAGTTGTTCTTCAGAGTGGCATGGCACAAAATATGTAGATTTTACCTGCAGCAGAAAGGTGTTTTCCTTCTCTTTAACTGACAGTGAGGCACTGACCAGATGCAGGTTTAAATTACAGGGTTCAGGACCCACAAAGTTGTGTGTTGCCACTTCCTCTGGTTTAACAGTTGGATGAGCGAGTGCAGTGACAGCACAGAAAAGAAAGACAAGAGAAGACAGTTCACCTCAAATAACTTGTGAGGTAGAAGGGAAAAAAGCCAGTCAACAACCTATCAACAGAAAATGTCTGTAGAAATATTACATTTAAATCATCCTTTATCAGTTACAGCTGAAATATGAATTAGGGGACACTGGGGGCAATTGCAGCATTTTTTACATTTTCCCTCTTAAATCACCGAATACTTGAAATGCACTATTTTTTATTGGAAATATATGAATGTGAACTAATTATTAATACAACTGATATATTGTCACTAATAACTGAGGATGAGACTATTACAGTAAATTTGATGCAAGAAGTGTTAAGCTATTGAACCTCAAGTAAAAGTACACACAAAAGCAATAATATAATTGCCGTCGTATTTAATGTTATATAAGATTTTTTGTGTATGGTTCAAATGCTTTTAGATGTCAGGTATGTTACGCGTTCAGAGACAACGTCTATTTCTGTTTTTGCAGAATAGACAACTATGCGGGTTTTAACTATGCCAATTGAGTTAAAAGTAATTTTACTATTTTAATATTTAAATTTAGTTTAAAAAAAGGGCATTTTCTGACAGAACAGAATGCCAACATAGACAAAAAAGTTGCTTGAATTGGGCCATGTGGCTCGGGGGCAATTGTTACAATTTCCTCCGATCTTGCAGGCATGACGAAATCTCATATGCTAGCTAGCAACACCTTTATTAGCATACATTGTTCATGCAGCCAATAATGTAGAGATAATAATTGTGTAAGTTTAAATTTGTAGTCGTTTAAATTTTAGACAGCAGAAAAGAAATATTGTACATCCAAAAAGTAACTTTCCGACTGTACCTCAAAATTAATTATTTTGTTGAAAACCTCTGTTGAGGAATCCTACTGAGCATGTGCAGATTAAATGTCATCATGCTTTCTTGTTTGTGATTGGAGGAATTGACTGTGTTACTGTGGCCCCCAGTCTCCCCTACTGTAGTATTTCAGAGGCCTCTTTTAGGTCTGGCAAATTGCTTCCATTTGCCTTCAAATACCCTGACACGCTGTTCTATTATGTGATTTAGACCTTACCTCAGATATACAGCTTTTCATCAGCTTTGGAAAATTACAGTTTCCCAGGACATAAAAATCAGTATCACCTTTAATGACAATCGCTGTAATTGAATGCATGCTATAAAGGTTTTCACACAGCACTGTAGGCACACACACCACACCCCATTACTGTCTCTGATAGACTCACAAATCACAAAGCAACATATTTATTGCTTAGCCTATCCTCAGCCAGTATGTGTAGCACATGATTTTTCCCTTTTTCTTTGTATCAAATATTGCCTGAAAGAGAAAGCTAGTGTCCTTCAGGCTATTGTTCTTTTCTGACTGTATCAATACTTAATTCATATATAGTAATATTAGTAACAGTTGTTCATTGTCCAGCTTTAATATTTGAATGCTTTTGACTTTGTAAAACAGATGCAGACCACTCAGACTATGCATTATATTGTGTGTCTTTAGTTTTGTTATAGAATAATGTTTTGCTTAAATATGATTTGTGTGTTGAATGTCCAAATTGCACTGTTACTGGTTTGACTCAGTTTACCAGGTTTAACATAGTGAAAGTGTAAGCACACTTTAGGCAGGAACACACTTCGCTACAAGTGTTAAATATAGAAAGGAGGAGTGGCCGCATGGCTTTCACATCGTCACATTAGTCCTTTTTGCATGTAATTTGATACTCCATCTCTGCAGAGAAAGAGCGCGAAGACAAAAGATGCCGTCCGTGCTTATGAACTTTTACAATCCATCCGTTTATGACGACATTTAGTCGTCAGTAGTGTCTCGTGGGTGATTCTAACTTTAACAGCGGGCCACTTTCATCCATTGTTCAAATTTAGGGGAACAAATCAAACGCAAACTGATGGGTAGTAGAAAAAGGTCATGTCTAGAAGAGAACCGTTGCCTCGAGAAACTCTCGCGAGATGTCATTTTTCCTGCACCTCATACAAATTATTTATGTTTTATAAAGTGCCAACGCCGTGGTTAAAATATCGGTAGGTTTAGGGGCAGAAAAGACTTGGTTAGGGTTGACAAAAGATTATGATTTATGTTAAAATGATCACTCTCGCGAGATCTTCCGCAGGTCTGGGGTTCCCTTATAGACGTAGCCGTAGGGAAAAAAAGAAGTCCAGTGCCATAGTGCAGCGCTTTAAAAAAATAGACCAATCAGCGATGAGATCGCCGGTAGGCGGGATGTCTTACCAAGATTGGCGAGAGATTCCTCCAATCGAATACTCCGGTGGTCGCCACTGTCCAATCGTGTGCGGGATCGACTCGCTGTATCCAACGAGAGTGGATTTTCAACGAGCTCGACAGAAAAGCGAAGAGGGCAGACATCATTTCTCTCTCAGCGTCTCTTTGGACTATCCACACGAAGAAGGCAAAGAGCCAAGAAAATAAAAAACTCTTTTTTTTTCTTAAAAGGAATATTATCATCTGCATTAAATTAACCATGGCCGACACAGCTGTTGACACGACCGTAACTGCAGAGGTTACAGCCAAGGTGGGTTTCATTCAGTTTTTTTTTTTTTTTTCCACGGTTGAACTGTCGTGTTAAAAGATTTCGGCAACTTTTTTTTTAAAGTTGTTGTATTGTTTGTGTTAACAATTAGTTTAGCCGGCCGTGTTTGAATGTGAACTGTGTGCTTACAGGGCGGTAATACTATATGTTAGGGTAAATGTTATTTCATGTAAATTAAAACAGTAATGGGGAAAATATCAATTACCTAAACAGCTGTTATCTTGTCGCTGTAAAGAGGGGCTTGTGTGTAATTTTCAGCGTCGACAGCTAAATTTGTGTCTGGAAACTCCAACCTATGTGATGTGGTTTGCTAAAAATGTCTTGTTGAGGAGACAAAGCGGCAGAAACGGTGCAGCTGGTGAAGCGGAGCTGCTGCTGCTGCTGCTGCTGCTGCTGTGGGCGGGAAGAAGCCACAGTAACGTTAATGCTACATGATGAAGACGCGCATCATGGCTACTAATTATTTCTAACGTAATCTCCCTTAATTTAGACTGTATTACAGGTATGGCAAATGTGCTTTTCTTTTAATTAAAACCAGACGCGGTCAGAACGTGTGGCACTTCAGAATAAACTCGCATCGATTGAGCGACATGCTTTTATTTTGTAGGAGCTGAAAGAGAAGAAAGAAGTAGAAGTGGAGGAGGAGAAGAAGAAGACCGACAACGGGGACGCACCTGCCAATGGCACAGTGAGTTTTGAGGACCGGCAGCCTCATGGCCTTTTGTCTTAACACCCCTCATCATGCAGGTGTCGCTGCACCCGCCTCCCCCCCTCCTGTTCCCGTTCAGCTGCTCCTCCACACAGCGCTTTGTTTGGGTTGTGAAATGGCACAGATGTTAGTTAGCAAGTCTGTGGACGTTTTTTTTTTTTTTTTTTGCATGGGTGTCTTCTGAGTCTAGCTTGGTAGCTAATCCTCTGGGGAGTAATGAGAGCTCTACACATGCCTTTTTAAAGAGTCCCCATGGGGGTCTGTACATGCAAGACTCTGGGAGTAGTATTTCAAATATGCTTGGGATTTAGTGTTTTGATTTTTTTTTCTCTCTTTCTAACAGTCATATAAAAAGCCCAATCATAACATATGATGTGTGACTGACATTTCCCTCCCTTCATTCAGAATGGTGCTGATCACAGTGACAAAGTGGAAAAAGAGGCAGAGGAGAAACACAAGAATGGAAATGGTATGTCTATAGAAAGCAGTATTACTGTCAGAAAAATACTTTTTTTTCAAAAATACATTTCTCTTTTTAAAATACATTTCTCAGTGTTTTGCTTCTGATTTGCCTCTTAAATGCTGTTGCATTGTGTGGCTTTGTGTTCCAAATTCAATTTAGTTTTTCTATGAAGATTCATTCCTCCATGAATCTTGTCTTAATTACACTCAAAGTGAAGGATGTATTTTCTAAAGTGACAAACTGTCCTTACAGGCAATGCAGAGGAGGCGCCCCCTGCTGAGGAGACCGATGCACAGCCTGTGAAGCGTGCAGCTGAAGAGGAGGAGGTGGGTTGTCACCAGGCTAGAATACACAATTTCAATCATTTTTAATGTTTTGACTGATCTGGTGAGCTTTGATCTTTGCTAAAGCATGAAATATATTCCCTTTTTTCTATTAGGAGAAGACGGAGACAAAGAAGCAGAAGACAGAGGAGAATGGAGACTCAAAAGAGGCAGAAGTAGAGGCTTAAGTCTCTGCCCTGCTACTCGTTTGCTGCACTGTCTTACCAGCCTGGTCAACATCGTGTTGTAGAGCTTGTGCTTTCTGTACCTTTGAGAAATATTTCTTTTGTTTGCTCCCATGTTATCACATTGCACTGGAGTCCTGAAACATAGTGGCCCTGCATCCTTTTTTATGAAATGTTATTTATTGGTCTTTAAAATGAGCTTTTTTTTTACTTGTACAAATAGGGCCGCGCCATGATGAGATCAGTTTTTCATTTCTTGGGGTTTTATATAGGTATGTTAGAAGCACAATCTCTATTATGTCAGTGCTGACCAGATGATTCCTTCATACAGGCAGCTGCTCACCCCCTCCAAGGCTCATGTTGACCTCTCAGATTCACTTAAAGGACCAAAGATAAGTTTTAAGCAGGGGCTAATGGACAGTTGTTAGCATTATTAGTTGAGGCATAATTTTTGTGTTGAGCTGCTACTTAATCCTTGGCTTGGCTGCCCTGTTAACATAACAGATGGTGCAAATGAATAAGGGGGCTCTGTCTTGTGCCTCCATTGTAAGATTACTTGATCTTGTTTCCTGGAGGCAGGATTTTGCAATGTTAATTAACCCCTCTTAAATCTTAAAGCTTTGGTCATTTGTTCTGTATGCATTCCACGCAAGTTTGTACCATTTATACTTTGTTTTTCTTACGTTTTCAATGAGTTTTATGTTATGGCTGGGTAGCCCAGTTTTGTGTCCAAGACTGCCTTTTTCAGAACCAGAATGACATTCGGTTACTTCAGCCACTGCTTTGTATATTCTGATTAACAAATAAATTGTCTTTTTACTTAAGTATATCTATTTTTGTGTGTATGATACCTGTTTTTAGATCATTGCTGCTTCTTAAAACCATGGCTTTAGAAGTACATGATGTCACTTGACCCAATTTTTCTTAACATGGAAAATGGCTGGCTTAGATGCAGGAAGGAACAGGAATAATCTCACTCACTTGGTAATGGAAAAGGCTGCACAGAATCAATGGACTGCTGTCTGGTGTCTTGTGGCTCCCCCGTGTGGTGGACTTTAAGATTACAGATCATTACTACTAAGTCAACTGGGGTGACAACTGATATGTAGTACAGATATGACATGACCCTTCAAAAATTGCAACAGAAATTACTCAAACTGTTCTAGTCTCAAATGTCATAACGTACAAAAGTCTTAAGAAATCCAAGTGGGGTGGGGGGTTGGGGGGGTTGGGGGGGGGGTATTGAAAAGTACTGAAAGCGATGTCACAATTTCCCACAGTACACGTTAAAAAAAAACAGCAGATATATGCATGTCTTCTTGTCTAATGTCCACACAAAGGGTTCAGTGCTGTCCATAAGCAACCAGAAACTGTTTGATACAAGACATGGAGCTGGACGCAGTACAGTGCCTGATGTGCAAAAGGAAATTCTTTAACCCTGCAAAAGTGGGTCAGAATGATCCATGGGTTCATTCTTTTGCAATATCTTTGTATTGAAAACAAGTTTTAAAGAGAAGACAGCATATTTAAAGGGCTGTCCACACCTAGAACTATAAAAATGATTTTTTGCGTCTTAGAATATGAATTTAAATAAACCTCAGCATGTTAATATACTTGTATACAAGAAACAAACTGGCACTAACCAATATAAATGTTGGCATTAATAACAAAATGATTTAAATATTACTCAAAATAGCACTTTTACACTACTTTTAAAAATATTTGACAGTCAAATTGTCACCAATCAACACAAATTACTATCACTATAACTATATATAGTCTTAAAAATCGTTTTAAATTAAGTTGCTGGTGGAGTCCCACTAACACTATATAACTATAAAGTTTCAGTCTTGGCTCTGCCACTCACTTGAATAATTTTTAAGATTTTTTAAGGCGATTTGTATTTATAGTTTTTAGTTGTATTTGGAGATACAAATATTTGAAAGTAATTTAAAAGTGCTGTTTTTAGTGATACTTAGAAAAATGTTTTAAAGTTATTTTTTATCAAAGCAAACATTTATATGGATTACTGTCAACTTATATTAGTGTGAATGCAAGTATAGTAATACAGTAAAGTTAATTTAGATGGGTATTTTAGGAAGCAAAAAGTGGTACCAGGGTATTTGTCAAATTTTCTGGTGTAATTTGTGGGAGGTTCACCCCTTATTTCCCACAAAAATGTCTGTACTGTACTAAAAAAGGCATTTTTGGTAGGATCAAGTTTAGGTGATTTACCAAACTTTACCTTCATATGATTCTTTAAGACTAGAGCTGTGACAATTAATCAATTATTAATCGACTATTAAATTAATTTCAGCTATATTTTTTATAATCGAATAATAATTTTGAGTCATTTTTTAATAAAAATGTCAAAATTCTCTAATTTCAGCATCTCAAAAGTGAATATTTTCTGGTTTCTCAGTCCTCTATTACATTAAAGTGAATATCTTTGTGTTGTTGACAAAACTGTACATTTGATGACGTCACCTTGGGTAACACCGATCAACATTCAATCAACACCTATTTTCTTACATTTTTTGGACCAAACAACTAATTGAATAATTGAGAAAAGTTAGTTAGTTCCAGCCCTACATCAAGGGACAGTTCACCCCAAAATCAAAAATACATATTTTTTTCCTCTGGCTTCTAGTGATATTTAGCAGTCTAGATTGTTTTGGTAAGTTGCAGAGTTTTGGAGATATTCTTTATGGGAGAAACAAAGTAGTTCCAGTAGATTCTAATGCAGAAAGACAGTAGTTTCTACATGAAACTGCTCACAACAAGATGTGTAGTTTATCTTGAGTAACCAGGTCACAACTTTTTGGAAAGAATCACTGGTTTTGAATTTTTCGAATGTACATTTTTTGGTGTTTTGAGTGAGTCAGATTATATTGAAGAGAAGGCAGACATCTCTAGGGCTGATATCTCCAAAACTCTGCAACTCACACCAAAGAATATAAATGGATAAATAGCACTACAGGCCTCTTTAGAACACACTGAGACACAAAATCTGATGAGTTTGTTAAGCAGTTTCTGTGAGGTTGACCCACACTTTTGGGTAAAAATGCCTGGACTAATGGGCCACAATAGTAATCAGTGAAAGAAACAATAATTGACACAGGAGTCCAAAATGGCAAAATGATCATTTTTAGTTGTAACTGAACCCTGAATAAAAGTAGCTTTTACAGTAACACTGCTAATATTAAGCAATCGGTGGTACCATATAACACAAAAACTCAATGTGTTTGTTTTTTTTTTCTCAAGCAAGCTGCAACAGCATGATCCATACAGTTACTGTTTCCTCAGAAACAACATTAGCATGGCGTGCATCCAGTCAGTCCAGGAGGCTTTAAGAGTAGGCAATTATTGACATTCTGCTGAGGCAGCAAATTATGACTGGCACCATAATGTTGGCATATTCAGTGTGTGAACCAGTCAATAAATCCATCACAATGGTAGGCTTAAACAGGTTGAAGTTAACCTTTTGTTAAAGCCCTGATCTCAGGCTTGATGCCTGTGTTGAGGCTAACAGACAAAGCATACTGTTTGTCATGGCACAACATGTAAAAAATAAATTATATATGTACCATTTTGCAGATGAACATGGCTTCTTTAGGATGGAAAATGGAGTTTGATTCTTCCCATGAGGAACTTGGCTAACAAATGTCAGGTCATCACTATACTGAGTTGATGGGCTGAGCGTGGTGGAGCAGAAGCCTACTACCTGAAGCATGCGCCCTAATGATGACAATAAGCACTTGCTGCTGGCTCTATGAACCCCCACAGTCCCTTCTCTCAGTGTGGTCCACCTTCAGGGTTACCCATAGTTCACATGAGTCTTCTCCCTGTTTGCTGCTCTTCTGTTTTGTTCGGTTTCCGACTCAATGCTGATTCACACCCCAGTTTCAACTTCTCCTCTTCCTGATAATGACAAGAATCACTGTCATTATTACAATGGCATGGCCAGGAGTAGGGTGACAGCTCACGGCTGTCCATGGCTTAGTGAGGGCCCAGACAGAATTTGCCACCAGTACACATTTCTCTGGAAAGTTTGTGTACGCGTGTATGTTTGTGTGTGCGTCATCCTATTAGTCATGGCTCTGTGCTGCTTAATTGGCATTGTATTCATACTTGGGACTTGATTAAGAGTCACCCAGCACCAGACTGTGAAATTTGGGGATAGCACACTGGTAAGTCTCATAATGACTGGATTGTGTGGAAAGTGTTGTTTTTATTTGCTGTTAAAAATGTGGAGCCCTTCAAGACTGTAACTGTGATAAAGCGGTGTTCAGCGTCATGTGAATATTAAGTATGTGTTTGCTAAATTATGCCAGAAGAGCTCTTGAATTAATGAAGAAGTATTAAAGGGATAGTTTGGATTTTTTGAAGTGAGGCTGTAAGAGGTACTTATCGATAGTCAGTGAATTACCTGTAGTAAGTGGCAGTTCACACAACCCGTTTTTGTAAACAGCATGAGTACCGGTGTAGAAAGCAAAACAGTGTACATACAAAAGGCCTACCTGAAAAATTCTATCAATTTAAAGTTGAGATGATATGAAAAATGCTTTTTTGAACCCTTTTTGATTACATCCAACAACACAAAATATGACCCATGCTTACATAAGCTTTGTACTGTATAATTCCTTGTCATCAGACTTCCGTCGGTCTCAGAGGCAGTGTTTGGTCCCAGTCTTGCCTGTCCGCTGGGAGCTTGTGATCAGGGAGGAGTCAGCTAATGGACCGCTATGTAGCTGCATGGCTAGTGTTAACATGCATTCAGCACTATAGGCTACTGTGACAAGTCCCTCCCTAGCTGCCTGTTTTTACTGAAAACACATCAACATGCTTTCCATTTCATGTGGACTTCAAGTGTATGCTATATTAAGAATATTTTCCGTACTTTACCTTGCTATCAGTTAGTGTTTATGATGGGAAACTTCTGTCGTCATATAAGCCAAATATCGCTTTATCAAACGTCACCGGACTCCTTCTGCAAAAACATAATTTTACCTTGCAGAATTTGGACGTTGCTCACGTGCCGTAGCCTTAATCTTTTAGTTTGTTTGTATTATTGTGTGACTTTGGTGAATCCGAACTGACAATTTAAAACACAGCAGTACATTGCTTTATTTCTGTGCCGGTACTCCTGCTGCTTTCTACAAACTGTTGGTGTGATGACCACCATCTACTGTAGATAATACACTGACTTATATGGACGAGTACTTCATACAACCCCACTTCAAAAAATCCAAACTATCCCTTTAACGGTGAGTGTGAGTGGTCACTGGCAGCACATTCATGTAGTCAGAAAATCCTGCTGAAGGTGTGATGCTAATATGCTAACTCAGAGAAACAGGCAGGTAGACATTCCCTTGGCCGTATGACCAAAACAAAACGTTAACACAAGGCTTTGAGAGAGTACATTGCAGCTCATGCAGACGTTAGGCAACTGATAAAAGGAAGAAAAAGAGGGGAAAGCTGTGGTTAGCCTGTACGTAGTGATCAACATTTCTATTCTAAAACACCAACAAGCAAGAAAAGATGATGCAAGATTTTACAGCAAAGAATCAGACACAAGAACTTATCTACACTAAAAGAGGTCACTCAGTCTCTCCCTCACACACAGACACACACAGAAAAATCCATTTGTCCCACACTGCATTCAAATAGGTCACACATTCAATTGCAAAAAGTTAGGAAAAAATGCATGGGCACACACACTGTATGAACACACGGGTCATGTATACACATATTAGAGCAGTGGCCAATGTCTGTCTGTCTGTCTGTATAACTCTGAGAGGAAAGGTGCTGATTAGTGTGAAACAATATATGGAGTTGTGCTGTACAGTGTGCGGCAGGGTGTACAGTGTCTTTGTCCTGTCAGTGCTGTGAAGGTCAACAGACTCAGACACTAAGCGACAGCGTGAGAGCGTGTGTGCCGTTGAGTGTGTGCGTGAGGTAAAGTAAATTAAGAGGCTTTTGTTTTGTTTTTTTGTTTGTTTTTTCTAAATGTGCACCAATAGTGGCTGGGTCTCGCTTTCGGGGGGCTCACCCTCAGGGGGGGGCAGCTGGTACACCACGAAGAGAGAGGAGTACAGGCAGCCCACGAATGACATCAGGCTTGAAAAGTACATCACTCCCTGGGCCCCACCCACCAGTGAGGTCAGAGGTCCCATCGCCACAGAGACCAGGATCTGAGCCAGGAAGTACTGGCAGCTGAGCAGAGAGATGTCCACCCCCATCCCTCGTCTGGTCCCTTCCTCTGATGAGCCACAAAACTGAGGAACATATGCAAAAAGGTTTAGTTATATGGTCAATCAATGTAGTGCACCACAAATTACTATGTTAAAGGAACAGTTCAACATTTTGGTAAATGCTCTTACCGGCTTCCTTGCTGAGAGTTAGATGAGAAGATTGATACCACTATCAAGTCTGCAGGCTATGTGGAACCTGGATGTGGCTAGCTTAGCTTTGGTATTTTTCAACCTGGACCCTCTTTTCCCATGTTTTTGTGTCTAAAACCCCTTTTCACACATCCACTAGAACTCTGCAATTATCCACACACTACCCAGAGGAGCTGTATGTGTGAACACAAATGGATTTTTTAGGCCCGGACTTAATCCTGCCAGCTGCCTAGTCCCAAATACGAGTGCGCCTCATGTGTGAGTAGAGCAGATCAGCGTCCAGAGCGAATGAGTTTACATGCACGCTCTGCAGGTGCCCCTTCTCACCTAAACCATACGGAGTAATTTCAACATGTCTGAACACATCTGACTTGAACAATCTCCTGTTGTGTGAGACAACATTCAGACGATGTCCTGACCTGATTCTCAGGACATAGTTCAGAATGCATGCGTGAAAACAGCTTAAGTGACTGATGAGAACAACGGTTTTTGAAATTTGTCCAGTACGCTACAGCAAAACTAAGCTGCAATGTTATACAATGCTAACGCTACAGAGATAGACCTTTTTTGAAAGAGTGAAATGCGTTTTGTTTATCCAGAAACAGTTGGCCTGGTTCTGTCCAAAGGTAATAAAATCCAGCTACCAAAGCTCAAGAATTAGTTAGGCATGTAACTCCCTGTAGTGTTGTCATTCTTTGTTTGTTGTGAAGACTAAAAAATGAGACATAGCATCTTAATTAGTGAGATGAAAGACTGTTTCCAGTCTTTGCGTGACGGTAAGCCCACCAGCTGCTGGCTGTGGCTTCATATTTACTGTACAGACATGACAGTGATATCAATCTTCTTATCCAGCTCTCTGCAAGAAAGTGCGTTTCCCAAAATGCTGAACTATTCCTTCAAGTTGATCCTGAAAAATACCATCCATTAACCACACATTACCCTACACATAGTAAGTTACATACTGACCTGAGGGCTCTGGTAGTATTCACACAGCAGAGAGTAAGGCAGCGTGCATAGAGAGGAGAAGAGCACCCCATAGGTGACACAGAGAGAAAGTACCACGTAGAGGTTGGTGGACAGTGTGGCCAGGCCTGTGCCCAAACCAAACGCCAGGTAGGCAAAAAAATATAGAGTGCGAAGAGAGAAACGCTCCTCCAGTTTCTCCAGTATGGCTGCAAGTTGAAGAAGAAAGCCAGAGAGAAACAGATGGAACAAATATAAAGCTCACCAAGGAAAGGAAGATAAATGACTCTTCCCTAACCAGAGCTGCAGTAACATCCCAGACATGTTGTGATTACGAGTGTAACTTACCTGAGTAGAAAGCAGCACTGAATGCATAGATGCACATGCCCCAGCAGCCCATGCTGACACCAGCATTGTAGCGTTGGTAAGCCTCAGAGTCATGGGGTGCCTTTGGGTCACCTTCAAACACAACCTCCCCCATGAAGTCAGTGTAGAAGAGCAGCATGCCTTCAAAGGACAGCCAGCCTACAAAGAACCAGTATGAACAGCTAATATCAAACACAAAACAGACCATTTTTAAGGTGTGTAACAACAATTATGTAATAACAATACATTATATAATAACTTGACAACATGAAATAAATTTTCACTTCCTTATATAATAACACCTACATTTTTGTAATAATCTGCTGCAGTTTGTATTAAACTGCCTGGACGTGGTATGTAATCAGTTCCCTGCATTTTGTAATAAATTATTTATATCAATTTATCAATAAATTATTAACATTTTGTGGTAGTTATTAAAACTACTACAATGAGTTTTTAACTATTTATCAAACACTCTCAATTGAATACTGATGTGAGTATATGTTATCCAGTTAAAATTAAGAAGGAGGAGGAGGATTATTATTATCAAAATTTTAGTTTGATGTTATGTTTTGGGTTAAGGTGGTGGAAATACTAGGCCTTTTGTCTGCAGAGCCTCCAAAATCAACACAATATAAAGGATAAACTAATCTACTAGACTAAGTGTAAAATTAAAATGAATTTTGAGTCAGTGTGATTTATGCTAGAATGCATAAAATAAATATTGTTGTTATAATGTTGTAACAGTTGTTATGAATGAAGACTTCCATTTTGATTGGGTATTACGTAATGCACCATATTAATACATTTTCATCAGAAAAAAGAGCAAATCCTGCATTTTGTAATAACCACCACAGTATGTAATACTTTATTACAAACTGCATGGAATTGATTTCATGCATGCACATGATACGTCATGTTTAGGCTATTTATTACAAAATGTGGCAGATTATTTCAAAATTTTGGTGTTATTTCATAATGAAGTGAAAATGTATTACATTTTGTTGAGTTTTACATACTACATACAATATGGATTGCCCGTGTGCTCAAGACAAGTAAAATGCCATGTTGGGCAAGTAAATCTGACCACTCACTTGCCCAACCAGGCAAGTGGTAAAATTTTGATTAATATATTATGATAATCGATAAACACTAAAAATAATTTTTCACGCAAAATTGGACCGTGTTCAGTCTCTCAAATATGGATATTTCTCAGTTTTCTTTGTTTATCATTTTGGCCTGATAAAATGAGACATTTAGATATCACCTTGGAGTCTGAAAAACTGGGATGGACATATTTTCTTACATTTTATAGACATTGCAATGCTAGATTAAACATGACAGTCAACATTAGTTTTTGTTGATAATTAATAAAAGCTGATAAAACAGTTCACACTGGGCAAGTAAAAATTAACTTTGGGCAAGAACATTTTTGATCTACTTGCTTGACTGAGCTTGTGAAATAAACATTAACATTTGAACCCTGATAATGCATTGTTACAAGGTTTTACAGGGTTTTAGGTGCAACTAAATTTGTGTGTGTGATTATTCTCACCCAAAAAATGATTAGTGCATAAACTACGCAGAGAGGGAGGCATCCTGTAGATGGCTATACACAGCAGCTTCATTGACATCTGGGACTCTCCTGTCTCCACATTCTCACTCAGATCACTCTCATAGCGCACGCCATTCAGCAAAATGTTTGCAACCTTCATCAGAGAAAAAAGACAGACACTGTGTTTTAGAAATGCTGCGGTGGCCACTGACTAAACAGCTTCTGTCATTTTTCAGAAATATGTGTCTGACCTGCTGGCTGAAGGTCACTGTTCTCCTTCGTCCATTCTCCAGCCCAACTATCTGCGTTGCCATGGGCTCCTCCATTAGTGCAAGACTCTGGGGTCGCTTCAGGATACCAGCAGTGGAGCCCCGATGTGACCCTGCACCAGGGTGCTGAGCCGCAGCTGTGACCTGAGATGCTCCATGAGATTGTGCATCTCCCTCTGACTGCGGCGCTTCTGCATCCTGAGCTTCCCCAGCTGGATGAGACACCACATCAGCCTGGGCCTGTCCTGCAGGACAGCTCCCTGCCCCCTGTGTGGTGCACTCTTCAGGAGGAGGGGAGTCTCCTGGAGGCAGTGGAGCAGTGGTGGAGTTGGGGGCCAGGGCCTGTGGGGTCTGCTGACCTGTGTAGCAGTTTATGAGCACGCTGTCTATATAGGAGGTTCCCAGCGAGGAGGCAAACTCATTGATGCCAGTGAGCGAGCTGTCCCGACTGATAAAGCTGCCATATTTTGGTGTGAGGGGACTCAGGGGTGATATGGGGCTCGTGAGGCCAGCACAGAGGCGTGCATTTGCACTGCAAGAATGGGCCAAATGGTCAGAGTTACATGGGTGAGACTTTGTGGAGAAATTGTAGCTGTAAAGACCGTCCTCATCTCCCTCATCCAGTCCCAAAGCTGATCCTGGCGGAACAGGCGGAGAGGGAGGGAGAGGGAGGCTGGGGCTTTTTAGGTGGTTTTTGCTGGAGTTTTTGTTCGGCTGGCTTTTTGGTAGGGGCCGTTCAGGGATACTCATCAGAGTCATGGCTGTGGTAATCACCAAAGTGACACTCGTGAACATGTATATGACACGCAGCTGACCTCCCATCGACCTTCCAAATTGTGTCTGGTCCCAGTTGATGCCGCCCACGATGTAGCCAAATCCACCTCCGAGTCCTGCAGAGCAAGTTTAAGAAACAAAAAATTACCTTTCGCGTATATCTTGTGTATGTCTTAAAGGGATAGTTCCATAGTCCATCCATAGTCTGAGTATTATTGACAGTAGATGGTGGTTGAAGACAGGAGTAGCAGCATGGAAGCTAAGAAATGTGCTGCTGCGTACAGTGTCAACATCAAAATGTATTTTAGATCCTTAAAAAATGCTCATTAAAAATCAATATCAGGTCAAGTGTATGCTCTATTAGAATGTTTTAGAATATTTACAATATTTTATATCTCTCACTTAACCAGACTGCATGGCGAAATCAGCAATTTTACCTTGCAGAACCCAAGAGTTGCTGGTTTCGCTAGTTTGTGTTATTGTGTGAGTTCGGTGAACCTGAACTATCTTTTTAAGACACCAAAGTCACACAATAACACAAACAAACTAACATATCGAGACAGGGGTAGACCAGAAACTCCCATGTTCTGCGAGCTAAAATTACTGACGTCCCCAGCGGAGTTTGGCTGAGTAAGAGAGAGCAATATATTGCTTATGTAACTGCAGTTTCCTGTCAAAAAAAAGCTGTCTGATGGCAAGGTAAAGCAGTGAAAAGACTCTAAATATAGCACACATTGCTTCCCCTTTTCCAACTGAAAACTGTCGTTACATGTGCCAATTATCACTCTCTCCAAACCAGCCTAGTCTATTGGCAAATCAGTCATTTCAACTCCAAGAACAAAGGAGTTGCTGATCTCCAGTGCCTTGATCTGTTTGTTTGTGTTATTGTGTGACTTTGGTGTTTTAAAAGGATACACTGGATTCAGCAAACTCACACGAACACACACTAACAGATCCAGGTGGTGGTAGACCAGCACCTCCTGTGTTCTGCGAGGTAAAATACTGGTTTTGCCTATGCAGTATGGAGGTTTGGAGAAAGCATATTTGGCTTGTATAACAGCGGTTTCCTGTCAGAAAGGCTGTCTGGCAGCAAGATAAAGCAGTAAAAACATTCTTAATTAGTACAACGTACACTTAACTTGACGTTTTTTTGGCAGCTAAAATACCTTTTGTTGCTGACCCTGCCAACAGCAGTACATTGCTTAGCTTCTGTGTTGGTACTCCTCCCTGCTTCTCCACCTCATAAACCCCATTTCAAGTTATCCGAATTACCCCTTAAAAGCTTTATTTTCTATTTTCTTCAATTTATCTTGAAAGAAAATAAGTTATAGCTGCCATCTCCTATGCTACTGCTGTAAAATGATAAGTAACCCTGAGTTTGTGACATACAAAGTGTTTCCTTACCTGCCAGGAGTGCATGGATGTTCAGCCCCCGATCCTGGTCCTCCGGGCTGCACACATCCATCATGTAGGCATGGCTCGGGTTGTCGGCTGAATCAGCACTGAAGTCCATCAGAACCACACCACACACCGTCAGGACAATTCCCCACTTGTGATTTGATGCTGTGTCAGCCAGTGCACCTCCAATGTCCCGCCCGTTCAGCACCAGGGATAAACCAACCAAAGCCCCTGTGAGGGAGAAAAGCAGAAGACGGTTTTGTTCAACAGACATCTTGCTGAGAGGGAAGAATCATGCATGTATACATCATCAAAGGGACGCTCCACAGATCTTACAGTGAATGTACTAGTCATGTAGAGTAGTGCTGTGTTGTTTGAGACACATCTACGTCTACCAGGTTGAAAGCGTCAAACAAATGATGTGTATCCAGTTGCATTATGGAACATATAGAATCCAGAGTTTCTGACTAATATTTTGACTAAAAGTCAGGATTTTTCAGCCTTTGTTGCATCAATTTTGGCCCTTCTTTTTTTGATCTCTCAAAGCTTGTTGGCAGTTCTGGAGAAAGACTGTTGAAGACACAGTATGTAAATTCTGCCACTAGGGGTCTCTCACAAAACAAAAACAATACGACAGATGTGAGGTAAAGTATATCATGAGAATTGTTTTCAAGAACCACTACAGCTAAGTAAAATCACTCTCACATGACTCACGCAGAAATCATGCTCATGGTCTGGGTAATATTTAAGTTTTATTTACATTATGTTTAGTCATGTGCACCGATTTCCTTCCTCACTCTCAAACATATTCCAACATATCCCGTATTTTCCTGGAATTTATGGCATTTGAATATTGTTGGAAACATTTGGGATAATTTGACTCAACAAAATATATAAACTATGTCTAGTGTTTTTAGACATTCATAATGTTGAAATGTTCAGTGTTATAGCTTGGATTGCTGAGTAGGGTTGGATATTGTTTGGGTTTTTCCTATACGGTGCTAACACGATAGCAAATGAGACTCAACGATCAACTATCTTACCAACCTGTGACTGGCCACAGTCTCCCATCACAGGCTAGATTTTCTAAAACTTGAAAGCCCAGAAGAGGAGCAGAAGTCTAGTTTTCTCTCAGACCATTTGAATAAGGCTACATTATGCTTAATGGTTATTATGCCCAGTAATGCCTAAATAAACTGCCTACCCCAGCTTTAACTTTATTTAAGTAGCCATTACATAATGCTAAATCACTGGAGTACATTTCTTACCTATAGCCAAAGGCCAAAATAAAGGGTCTCCTTCGCCCAAACCGGGATGTACAACGATCACTCCATGCTCCGATGAGAGGCTGAACGAGGAACCCTTCAAGCCAAAGACAGACGACAGAGTCCAAAGTGATAGTACAGTATTCCAAAAGATTATTGCTACTCAAAATAACATCAACATGTGTGATGTTGTATCACACATGTTGGTCAACTTACCCAGTATGGGACTAATAAACCACACCAAGCTGTAGAACTGATCAGGCAAACCCATCTGCAGAAGGACAGGAGTCACATACGCTGTTTCCATGGCATAGCTGAACTCAATACCAAACAGGATGCAGCCGTTGAAGAGTAGCTCTTGGAAGGTACGCCTCGGGGGAAGCTCACTGAGGTCCAGCTGGTCCAGGGGACAGGGTGTGTTGGGCGGCGGAGGTGGCGAAGGTCTTATCAGCTTCCGACGTTTTGGCTGTCTTTGGAAGTTGTTGGCTCGGTGACTGAGGTGCCGAGTGGTGGATGTCGGGAAGCTGGCAGTTTTGGGTAGTGAGCTCCTCCAGATACCTTCCTGAGCTGAGGACGACCTCCCTCCTGGACTGGGCAGAAGGGGGTCACTGGGGGTGCCCATGCCCGGAGATGACATGTCTCTCACGCCAGCTTACACTGCAGCACATGAAAAGGTGATGAACATTGAAGAACTGACCCTTGTGGTTGCACTTAAATTTACAATGCAGTAATAAGATGTGAGAAGCCATACTTTGTGTTTGAAATATGTTCTTTGTTAGACAGTATTAGACCCTTTATTTGACCCTTATTAGGTGTTATTAGAGGGTAATTGGAGGCAAATTACTACAGAACTGTACGGTAAACTAAAATGTGTTATTTCCCATTGTTAGACCCTTATTAAACTGTTTAGTTTACAGTACAGTTCTGTTGTAATATGTCCCTAAATACCTTCTTATTTGTAGACTTTCTTAGAGGGTAATTAGGGACATGTTACAACAGGACTGTACTGTACACTAAAGTGTTTTATTTCCCACTGTTAGCCCTTTATTAGGCATTATTATAGGGTAATTAGAAAGACATAACAGAACTGTACTGTAAACTAAAGTGCATTACTTCCTATCATTAGATTTTCTTAGAGGGTAATAAGGGACTCATTATAACCACCTGCACTGTTAACTACAAAGTCTAATAAGCATGTAACAGTGGAAAATAATACACTTTAGTTTACAGTACAGTTCTGTTGTAATGTGCTCCAAATTACCCTCTAATAAAGTCTAATAAGCGTCTAGTAAAAGGTCTAATACGGTCTAATAAAGAACATATAATTTCATTCAAAGTACGGGATGTTATGTTTTATTGGTACCATGTATGGTGTCTGATTAGGGTATAACTACTGTCTAATGAAGAACATGTCATTTCTAGTTTTTATCCAATTTGATACCAAGTATGGCTTGTTATTAAGTCTTATCAGTGTTAGTCGACCAAACTTGTTTTAGGTTGAGTTTTCATATTAGAGGTCATTCAAGATCATCACAGTGTCGCACAGAAAGTCATGTGAATAACTTATTGCTGCTGGTGGTTATTTAGTGCTACCAAGAGGACACTGCAGTCATCAGCAGACAGCAGCGATGGCACAGCAATGATGGGCACGACGCACTGCAACCAATGCGCATGTTAGTGTGCGCAAAGCCCATGTGCTCGGCGTGGCTGATACAGCAGTGTAGTCTGCGGCATGAAGCTGTTTCCATTTTAATTTTTCATGGACTAGGCTCAAATCGGGCACAATGGAGCCGCTGGGGGCTATAATGACGGCGTTCAAGACAATTACAAGGATAACATTTCATCATTGCTTAAATTTAAACTAAACATTTCGTCAGTATGGATCCGATATGTAACCACGTAGCTGATCGATTGTTTTTCGGTTAATGATCCTCGATATTTTCCTTTTTTCTTAGATTTTCCTTTGACATTTGCTTCTAAAGGTGGAGATCACACAATCGACTGAACTGTGTTAGAAGATGAAGCAGGCGTGCAAATTTAAGGAGATGATAATTACCTTGTTATCGGGGAGGCTCGTCATTTATTGCGGCATACTGTGTAGGTAAACAGAGCAGATATTATGAGTTATAAAGAAAACCGGAGGATGGATTACAGGAGGCATGATTGTTGTTGTGTTTTTCCTTTTTCATGCAGTCATCCCCCCGCTCTCTCTCTCTTCTATATATATATCTCTGTCTCTCACTCTCTCTCCTCCGTCCCTTCTCCTTCCCCCTCTTCTCTTCTCCTCAGCTCCCCCCTTCGCCTCCTCTCCTCCCGGTCTCTCCCGTGACGTCACGCCCCTCCCTGCAACATCAGCACCGCCGCGGATAGTCCCCGCTGGAGACATGTCCACCCTCTGCTCATGCATACATGCAGTGTGGGCGACAAGACATCAGAATTGATTTGAGATGAGAATAATCAGTCCACGATTTGTCTGTTGACTATTAACATTATATAAAGGCACACATAAAGATGCTCCTCTTTAAAGCACTATTTGTTAGATATTAGATTTATAAACGTAAAAGCATAGACACAGACATAAAAAGTCCCACTATCTCTCTATTGAGGAGCAAGAAACACATATTTTGTGGTTATTTCCCCTCCATTCGTTGTCGCTTTATATCTGTTTGCAGTTGTTTTGCGCCTGTTTAGTGTCTTTGAAATTGTTATGAATCTTTCTATAGTTTGGTGTCTGTGTTTCTCCTTTTCATAAGTCGTTTTTCGTCTCCTCGTGGTCGTTATGTTTGTTGTTGTTGTTTGTTGTCGATTTGTGTCAATTTGACAACAAACATTTTGCAGGTGAAGTCCAGGGCAGGGTCATTTAATAATCCATTCATGCTTAAAATACGTGTTTCACTTGTATTGTGTATTAAACAGATTAATTAAGGTAAAATTAAAGGGTCCATCAGTTATTACAGCCTAACTTTGATTCTCTAAACTTCGCTGGATCAGTCATTACAAACGCGTGTTGTTCGTTGTTCAAACATTTAAATTCTAGTCGAAATCTTTAAGTTTTTAAAGATTCGTAATATGCCTGGCTGTATTTTGGGGAAATGTGTATAATTAATTATTAGTTTGATAAATAGGTACAAGAGATCACCGGTACATGTAAAATAAATAAAATAAAATTAAAAAAAATCCAAGTATAATAAATAGCCTATGTACAATACAGTTCCAGTCAATACTCAGTCAACATGTTTCTTCTTTAGTTATTTATTTATTTGCAACATAGACTAATACTGGAGACATCAAAATGCAATCAAAGATTTAATGACATCTTTGATATTAAATCTTTGATTGTAAGTGTGTGAGAGTCTTTTTGCTCGTTATTGTTGACCCCACAGTCTTCTCCTACACCTGTCAACCTACATGTGTGCAAATTTTTGCTCTTTGATATTTTAGATTAGTAATTAGATTAATTGATATTTTTATTTTAGTAGCCACCTTTCACTTTGATGACAGTTTTGCACACTGTTGGTATAATATCATTTCTTAGAAAAAAAAAAAAACCTTAAGAAAAAACAAGAAATGAGAGGTGTGTCCAAACTTTTGACTTGTACTTTATACTCTGAACTGTCTAAATATACCATAATAAATCATCAGGTAAATAAAATAACATCAGAATATTGTGAAGAGAAAAACAATACTCAGCACATTTGTAACATTAAAAATACAAATAATTTCCAGTGAAAGAACACAGTGAAGTCTAAATATACTACATAGGCCTATATGTTTATAAATTTATTTACAAAGAACTATAACACACAGATAAGGTATAAAAAGTCCATAGTAAAAAGAAAAACAACAAACAACAAAAAAAAACTTTCAGGTCAAAAACCTTGTACAGCACCAAGCGCTTAGTCAGAGCAACTTCAGTAACATACAACTACAGAGCATCAGGTAACTGTCATAATGTAAAGCTATTTCTCAAGAAGCAAAAGGCAACCAAACCTATTTTAGAGGCGCCTCTGCTAATATAAAATGGTGGCAATATTGAGGGACAATAAAAACAAAACCAATGCAATCAGATGACATACATAACCCTCAAGTTGAGGATATATTGTCCATGTCAACATCAGAACAATCACAAAAACACTGGACCTGCCATAAATCCATACATGCAAATAAGTTGCTTTCAATGTTACACACAGTGCTGAGAACAAAATACAGGAAGATAGAAATAGATACACAGCTAAGGGAAAACTGGTAAAGAATAAGCATTGAACTATTATGTATCAGCAACATCTAATATATAAACTTGTCAAATAATGTAAAATAGATTACAACCAAAAGTAAAGTGAAAACATGTGCAGGGGTTCAATAAATTTCAGTCCCTTTTCTGTGTAATTTTGTGTGCTTGTGCAAATATGTTTGCATTTTCACTTATATTTATCGGACAATAATACCTGCCTTCCTTCTATTATCTACCGCTGTTGGTTCACTTATGAACTCTGAGCACTAAATCCTGGAACATCACATATAAAATACAAAGTGTCTGGTGTGTTTATGTTGTCTTAAAATAAAAAAGATCACTATTGTAAATAAAAACTAACATCACAAACAGTGCAGGGCAACATCAATGAAAGACATCTTCACTTGAAGAATGAATTAAGATGAAACTTGAATAATCCATGAGGACACTGTGATGCACTCAGGCAATAAAATAAATCAATGATCATAGAAGAGTGTTCTGTTTTTCTATGTCGTGCGTTGGTGCAGATCCTTTCATTTCTGTATCAGTGAAAGTGAAAACAGGTGTGCATGATTAGGTCCATGATTAGCAGTGAGTGACAGTACTGTCAGTGTGTAGAAGGACAGGTCAAATAGATGTTTTCACTGCAGGGAAAAGCACAGGTGAAATAAATTTCAATAACAATGGTTCAGCTCCATAATGTGTAGTAAACCATGACAGTGAGTCAGCAGGCACAGGACCATCAGACTATAGCTCATCTAAAAACAGTGCAGTCATTCTCAGTGTTATGGCAGATTTCTGGGAGGCTGCAGTAGCCGTTGTTTTTTATAATCTTTGTCATGTCTGTTGAAGTTTCTGTGATTTCAAGTGTGTTTTATTAACATTTTTTGTAAAGAGATGCTACTTTTTTTTTTTTTTTTTTTTTTTTTAGATAGATCTGCACATTAATGCATGCGGATAATTAAGCATACTTTACAACAAGGTGTTGGATTGAGTTTGCATTGATTAAAAAATTTAACTGTATGTACAATATACCTATAAAACATAGGCAGAGGTATAGGGGTGTGTAAAAATAAAAGAATATGAGCAAGTTAATCAGAAAATAATTTATTAAAAAAAAAAACTGTATATTCTACATTCCTTAAACATGTTTTCATTGTTAATTTTCTATAGTATGTTCATGCTTCTTGACCATACTTGCTTTTTATCTTTTTATTTTCCCTCATTATTTTTGTTGTTATGCACCAAAACACCAAGATAAATTCCTTTTATGTATAAACCTACGTGGCAATAAATCTGAATCTGATTCTGTTTAAGTTGACAGTTTTTTTTATCCCATTAAAAATAGCCTAATAACATCAAAAAGTTCCACGCCTTATTATCTTATGTCATAAATTACATCTGGACGTACCTGTCCCTATAGGAATACAGAAGTGGCGTCTGGACGCCCTCTGATAGCAGACTCATAATTGACTTGTAATATGATCTGGCCTGCAGGTTGACCAGCCTGATACAGGAGGGACAGAAACAACCACTAAGGTACTCGTGTATTGAATTCATTGTCACTGAACCACAGGTATAATATCTTTGTGACTTGTTCTTTAGTAAATGATTAATGGATTGATATGGAAACATGTTTTATTTTCATGTCAACTAAAATCTTGCTCTTCGAAGTAATACATGTTAGTAAATGTAGTACAGGAAAAATTTTAATACTTCCATCTGAAATGGAGCAGAAGTATAAAGTGGCAGAAGAAGATGAAAATCTCTCTTGTTCATATCTTACTTGTTTACTTATATTTACTTATTTATTATATGTTGCTCTTTACTTAATATCTTGCTTTTTTATTGAGATAATATAAACACCATGGAAATTTACTGGTCAGTTCAGTGGTCAAAAACAGAGATTGAAAAGAGCAAGTGATAATAAAAATACACATAAAATAGAAAAAAGTCATGTGCACAAGATACATCTTTCACTTGTACAGATATATGGATAAATGAATGGGATTAATCACACACATATTGAAAAACACCCATGGTCTGTAGCAAAATATTTGAGAAAAAGAGTATAGTAAAAGTTTAATATACAAACAGTTTTTATAATGATTAAAAATACCTGTGAAATTTACTCAGGTCCCTGTTGTCATTCTGGACAACAATCTTTACTGATAAACTGTAAATTATCCTGTCTCATTACATACTTTGTCACAAGTGTTTGATAACCACATTTGATGGATACAAAAATACATGTTATATATATTTCCATATGTGTAATATGTGTATAATATGTGTATTCTATTCAGTACTTATACTGTATATTATACATTGTAAAAATAATATTGGGTGGTATATTGAATTTTTTTTTACTCCCTAATATCAATATCAACATCAACCCCAGAAATCAGATATCAGTCAGGCACTAGTGTACAATATAATGTAAATATAAATACAACATACACTACAAAGTGTAATTGCACAGTATAACATATAAGGAATACATATGTAATGTAATGTAATGTAATGTAATTACAAAGATACAAATATAAATATTGATGATTCTGTTATTGCACTATCCCCCTCTGCTGCTGTAAAACTGCAGTTTCCTCACTGTGGGATAAATGAAGGATTATCTTATTTTATCTTATTTCATCTTAAATGCGCTGGTTGAATAAAATGATCACACTAGTTGCCAAACAATGTAAAGCTGAAAAAAAGGCTTTGGTTGTCTTAGGGGTTAATATAAAACAGACAGATGGGATAAAACTAACAGCAGTGAAGAGCTGAAATCAACAAACAAGGGCCCTGCCATAAATGTCACCACCTTTGAACTCACCTATAGCACAAATTATGCAACCTATATTAAGAAAAACTGTATATTTTCATTCATTCAGTCACCACTTTGTTACAATTCGTGTTAAAACTTAAAGCAATGTTTCACAGGAAGGTACAAAGTGTAATAAAACAGTAAATGTAAGGAAATTGTATATTAAATGGAAACATGGTTCATAAATGGCTACAGTTAATTGTAGTGGTGAGAAGCACGTGCTGAAATTTGCCCTTACGAAGCCCCGCCTCCGTTCTACTCACCGTGCGCTGGGATTGGCTAATTTTTCAGCATCGGCAGAATTTGATTGGACAGCAGCTTTCAGTGGGCGTATCAGGATGTAGTTGTTTTGCAACTGTTGCGAGGCGTTAACTCAGACGAAACCTCAAAACTAGTTACATTGTATTCTTTATGCATTATACAACCTGTGTGAGTGTGTTGTCAGTTTGCACCCTGTGTAAGAAATGGCGCAAATCGATCTCGCTAAAGTTGGAAAGAACAAATTGAAGAGCGAAACTGGAGAGGTAAGACACAGAGGTGCTTAATGTAGCCTCTCTCTTCCTTGTCATATTCGGTTGATTGGTTCATGTTTTAAGGTTTTCTCTTTTAATTTAAAGTCGTGCTGGTAGGTTCCCTTGTTCCCTCAGAGGCTCGTGTTCCCCGCTGAGACGATGTTAAACTGCCATTACCTCCCAGCACTGATATAATTGCTGTCAAATGACTCCTCCTGGGTGACATAATCATGATCTGAAGGGAACGCATGAGAATATGAATCATGATGTTGCACTGCTTGAATATATGAGGCATTATTTCACAGATAATAGGTAAAAATCAGTACCATCTACCTAACCACACATCCTGGTTAATTCAGCCTCACTTCATGTATGTAATGTCTTTAAATATGTTGCTACTTACTGTGCATTTTTTTACTTCACCGTTTCAACATAAAAGCCCCTCTAGAGACTATAAACTTCATGATTATAATAACTACTATAATTTAAACTTTTTTTGTTAGTATGAACTACATCTTAATCTCGTTTTAATAATGATAAATGAATCTACCTCACACCTTGACAACTATTATGATGACTGATTAATCGATAAGTAATTTTTTAAGAAAGAAAGTTAAAATTTTAGCTTCTTAAATGTGAATATTTTCTGGTTTCCTTACTCCCGTGTGACAGTAAACTGAATATCTTTGGGTTGTGGACAAAAGAAGACATTTGTGGATGTCATCTTAGGCTTTGGGAAACGCTGATGGACATTATTTACCATTTTATAACATTTTATATACCCAACAACTAATCGATTAATGAAGAAAGTAATCACCAGATTAATCGACAATGAAAAAAAAATCATTAGTTGCAGCGCTAAAATTAGTAATCTACCTAAACACCCATTTCCCATCCTGGTAAATTCAATAACAAACTTGTAATAATGTTTAGTTTTTAAATGTACTGTCTAAATGTGTGCTTTGTTGTATCTTTCTTTACTCAGTTTACCTTCTTTTTACCTCACTGTTTTGATCTCTTTTTTCATAAAAGCTCACCGATGGATGGGTGTTGCACATTAACACAAAATATAAACACTATGATTATAAAATTATTAGCGAAATGGGTAGCAAAATGTAAGTTATATTTAATTAGGGTCCAACCAATATTAGCTTTTTGGGGTCCAAGCCGACACCAATATTAGGGAATAAAAAAATATCAATATATCGGCCAATATTCTTTACACCTAATATGACATACATAATATAGAATATATACATAAACATACAATTTTGCAATGATTCCTCAACTGGGGCTAACACTTGAGACAAAGACATGTAATGAAGGCAGGATATTTTACATAAATAAATAAATACATAAAAATATGTTGCCTGTTCTGTGGTTTCACTGTTTAATTGTTCTGGGGTTTTCCCTCTCTGTGTATTTCAGAGTATTGAGCTTGAGTCTCTGTGGCAGGATCAGCCGGTGGTCTTGTTCTTCCTGCGCAGGTTTGGCTGTCAGATATGTCGCTGGATGGCAGCAGAGATCAGCAAACTGGAGCCGGACCTGACAGCCAACGGTGTCGCACTGGTGGGCGTCGGACCAGAAGAGTTAGGGCTGAAAGAGTTCAAGGATGGGAAGTTTTTCATAGGAGGTAAGAAGGACTTACTCATCTAATACAAACAAAGGTATGTTTTTCATATTTGTGTTGCTCTGACACAACAGAACAATAAAATGTGAAGCTTAAACTTTTACACAAACCCCATCTTGATACAGTGAAGTCTTCAATCTGATCCACTAAAACTATTTTTACACAACAGACTTAATTGGGCAGTTTTCTTTCTGCCTCTTCATCCATTTTTAAATGTGACCAAAGACTTTACGACAGAAAATGATCCAGCTCCACAAATAAACATCAAAAGACCAAAAGTCTATCAAACATCTGTTTTTTGGCCAGTACATCAGTTCTTTGATTGGAGTGATGGTCAAATACTGTTAAATTAAATTTGTCCCCAATTGAGATTCAATCAATGAACAGTGTCACCCCAGAAACAAGCAAAATAATCCAGTGAAACATGATCTGACACTGAGTTCAGATTGCTGTTACCTGGCCACGATTTGCATTTTATCAAATTTTAACCACTTATTAAGAATGGGCAACACCAAACTTTATAGATTCGATGTGATACAGATGCTTTTTGCAATTTTTTCTGATGCAGATACTGATCATTTTTTAAATGGGTATGTAATTTTTCAAAATAATGGTGATTAAAAAAAAGATACAGATTATTGTATTACACATACCGGCCATCCATCAATAGCACATTTATTACAAAAGCAAATATGAGGACAGTTAAATAAAAATGTTTGTGATAATTGTAAAAAAAAGTCTGTTTTTGTTAAGCCTCTTCATAACATTCAGGGTATATTGTTTTTAAAAGTTTGAAGAGGTTTCCGTGTTGCTGTTGTGTGGCACTTTCTTGTCACATAGTGCATCTTGCTGTATTTTTATTTACAGGTAAATAGTAGCACCACACCACAATATGTTTCCTTTCTGCCATTCTCACACAACTTTGATGCAGAATTGTGTGACTGTGGACGGTGTCCACAGCTGTGTGCTCGTTCTCCTGTCTCATGGGTTTCCACAGTCATGTGACATGAGCCTGCAAAATAAAAATGTCAGGGCTATTTATTTGTACAAACATACAAAAGTACTGAAAATGTTAGGAAGTGCAGCCACCCACATTTTCTATTTATATAATCTTATTGTCAATAGTTTTTAAAGGAATCGATACCAAATGAGTAGTTTGTGAGTATCAAAATATATTGATCCTACAGAATTGATCCCTCCTCCTTTTCCTAAGCAGAAATAAAACAAAAATTAATTTGCCCAAAAATTAATTAACCCGTGCACAACTAAAACTTTGTAAAAGAAAGACTGGATGTGTCATAAGGACACAGACATGCTTATTGAGTACATCACTTTCAAGAGCTTGTCCTTTTGCAGGGTTGTAAATAATCAATCGATTATCTTTTCTTCCAGCTATTTATGTTGATGAACAAAAGAAAAGCTACAAGGAATTACGCTTCAAAAGGTGAGTCCAGTAAATCCAGGCTTAACAGCTTGCTTTGTTGTTTGCCTTCTTGGGTATCCTACCAAAAAAACCCTCTGAAAATTAAAATACCAAAACTGTAATTCCAATTCAGATTTCCATTAAACACTTGCCGGTTTCAGCTTTTCTTTTGTCTTGATAGTTAATTGAATATCTTTGGGTTTTGGACTTTTGTTCAAATAAAACAAGACATTTGAATACATCTCATCGAGCTGTGGGACTTTATAACGGGCGTTTTTCACTTTTCATGAAGTTTGACCACTCATGTTGATGTCATGCTACAATTAGCTGCCTTGTGATGATCCATAATTGGGAAACTGTGTTTTTCACACTCAGGTACACAGCTATAAGTGTGGTTCCTGCTGCTATGGGGAAGAAAGTACGAGATATAGCTGCAAAGGTAGATGATTACTTCATGTTGCAGATGTCCTATGATCATAAGAGTAGGGGTAAAGTTGGTGAGACATTGACCTCTGACTGCCTGTTTTTACTCTTGTTTTCAGGCCAAAGCCGACGGCATCCAGGGAAACTTCTCAGGAGATTTGCTGCAGAGCGGAGGCATGCTCATTGTCGCCAAAGGTAGAGTGCCTTTCCCATAACAGGGTTTACAAGGTTCAACAGGAATCATGGATGTGCTAATCATTATACAGAATCATTATACAGAATCAGCAATAAAACATAATATACAGTAATATACAGTAATGAAACATAACAATGAGAAAAATAAGAGACAAAACAATGTCGGAGGGCTAGGCTATAAAAGCATGTTTAAAGTAAGGACTTAAAAGACCTTGTTCTAATCTCCTCTGACAGGTTTTTACAAAGTCAGGAATCTTTCTTGTGGAGAAAAACAATGATTGTTCAAAAGACCTAAAGGTCTTGTGGGGGGATGTCAACATGTAAATGACCTTGTAGTGTGACACTGAAGAGGGCCAAGTTTTTCCTGACGTTTAAATGAAGGTAAATAGTCAAATAAATGCATTTTTGCAGACTGTCCTCTAGAGGGCAATGCTGCATCACATCATTGTCATAAGCTTGCCAAACCACTCACCCTGAAAGTCAGAGCTCCTTAGGGTTGCTGACTTTTCTCACTGCTGCATTGTTTGTATCCACACAAGTGTAAAATTAAATAAACTTCTCAATTAAGCTATTCAAATTTGTTTATTGGGTTAATAATTCTGCATACGGGAAAGAAGCAGTGGAGAGGCACAGTGCAAATTGATTTAGTGAACAGCATTTGGAAGACTAAGAAGATACTTAACATTTTTAGAAAAGTAGGAACCGACAATTATCGTCATATAATTTTCTTTCGAGGTAGTTTAACAGGTGAGAGGTTTGGTGCTACAGTTGTTGCAAATTTTACATGTGATAGTGATGTCAAATTTAGACATTTCTAGACAGCTTAAAGGGAAAGTTCTGATTATTGAAGTGGGTTTGGTGAGTTACTTATCCATAGTCATCACCTTCCTGTTTTTGTTTTGTTTTTTTTTCCAGCGCAGAAGCTAAGCAGTGTACTGCTGTGGACAGGGTCAAGGTCAAAACACATTTTAGCCACATAATAAAGGTCCACCTGAAAAAATCAATATCCATGTACACAATATTTTGAATATTTTCACCACTTTAACGTGCTGGCAGGCAGCCTCTTCAGATGGGAAACCGTAGTTATATAAGCCAAGTAATGCTCTCTCCAAAGCCACCAGACTTCTTTGACAAAAACAGTAATTTTACCTCACAGAACACGGGACCTGCTGGTCTGCCGCTGCCTCAATTGGTGTGTTTGTGTAATTGTGTTACATCAGTGTATTAAAACTAACCAATGAAGGCAGTGGAAGACCAGAAACTTCTGTGTTCTGTGAGGTAAAATGACCATGGTTGCCCATCAGAAAAGGCTGTTTGTCTTTTGCTGCTGACCCTGTCCACAGCAGTACATAAGTTAGCCTCTTACTGTATTGCTCCTGCTGCTTGTCTGCCACCTACTATAGCTAATACACTGACTGTGGATAATTACCTCATGCAACCCCACTTCAAATAATCCAAACTATCCCTTTAATATATTACATGTGTCAAAAAAAGACAACATTTCCAGATAAAAAAGTCAGTCAGACTAACTCTCTCCATTAGTGTGCTGATTCTCTCTTTTATGGTGTGGTATGAGCAGCTTGTTCTTAGGGAAAGGAATCAGCTGGAGGAAGCAGATTACAGGTTGTTCTGTCCTGTCAGACTCATCGATTTAAAGCTCTTGGCTCCATCAGAAGTCCTTTTTTAGGGGTTGGGCAGTAATCTGAATGTTTCAGGAAGCAATTTAGATCTTCAGTACTCAGTTATTTAAAAATAAGCTTTGAGTAAAACTAGTGTTACACTTTTTTTTGGAGGGATTTACCTTTTGTACCATCTGCTGATTCTGTTTTTAATATATTTTGTTAGTATCACCAGTAATGCCTTGAAATGAAATCTGTTGCATTAAATGCTGAATTTAACTCTGCAGTTTAAATTTTTTGAGTGAACCAAACAAATTTCATAACAATCATCAATTGTAATGGATAAAGTCGACAGGCTGCTTACTTTATTATTCTTCCTAAATACATTTTGCTCTGCAAAGGCGGAGAAAAGGTCCTGCTTCACTATATCCAGGATTCACCGGGAGACCTTGTACCTCTGGAGGATATTTCCAAGGCTTTGGGTATCTCAACCAAAGTAGAAGCAGGGCAGAAACCAGAGGTAAGACATCCCATAAACATACAAGAAATTATTGATTCATTTCTTTGAACTATTTTCATCACCCCCTGTCTTCAACTTTGAATTTTCTATCCGTGTTTATGAGTGAAATCAGTTACATAAAGCTGTATGCTGAAGGGTTAAATAAAACAGCAGTAAATGGTATTATTGTGCTTACGAAAGCACACTGGACTGATGCGATCGTCAGTATTTTTTCAGCAGCTTTTGATTTACGTCAGTAGCAACACACACATCAGGGTAGCCTCTTCAAAGACAATTTCACACTTATTACTGGGTCTTCACGGTCTGTCAGTGTCTGTGTCATAGGCCCCCAAAACATTTTAAACCTTAGGGATGATCTCAGTCTGTGTGTAATTGTGCTTAAAAATGCTCTGAAAACATAAACAGAGACCTTATTATATAAACAGTCAAACATGGAAAACCAGTGTTGGCAGCTTTACCCAAGATTTAGGTTTGTTTGTTTATTATTTTTTCTTACATAAAGACTTCTTCAGCATTATGTGACAGAATTAAATGCCAAGTATATCACTGAGGAATTCATAGGTTTAACATTACGATTATTACATCGATGTTATAATGTTAAGTTTTTTTCACATAACCTATATGAGATATTTGAAGAATGATGACTTGAGATAATGGTTGAAGTTACACTGAACATTTCAACTTAATGTGCACAAAATTTAAAGAAAGAAAGAATGGGTCAGTGTTGTCATGTCAATGTTAAAAATTGGTGACTACTTAAAGACAAAGTAATAAACAGCAGCTGGTAAAATCAGACATGTCATGCGAGAAGAAAGAGGAAAACCAAAACAACAACACAACAGAAGTTCATTTAGGCCATAAATAACTCAGTTCATACTGCCCACTTATGTAATACAAACACTGGTTCGACATTTTGAGAAATAAGGTTATATCATTTTCTTGCTGGGAGTTAGATGAGAGTGTACAGTAAATTTGAAGCTACAGCCCAGGCTATTATGAGCTTAGCACAATGACTGGGAGCAGCTAGCCTGGCTCTGTCCACAGGTTAAAAAAAAACTGCCTATTAGCACCTTTAAAGCTCACTCAGTAATATGTTCTATCTTGTTTGTTCAATCCATACAAAAAAAAAAAGATTGCTTTACATTTGTTTACGTGCAGGACTATTTCTTGGCCGGGAGCAGTAACTTCCTGGAATCTCTGTTGGTTGCCTGGCAACCTTACTGTGATGGCAACACCACAGGAAGTTACTGATCCTGCCCAAGAAAATATACAATCAGTACAATCTATAGTACATGGTCTGAACTGCATGGTGCAAATGCATTTAGGATGTGTCCAACTCTGATCAGAGTCATCATTTTTATGATCCGTTTGTTAACTACAGCGCCCTAGAACAGAGGTTCTCAATTATATTACAGCTTGATAAATTGTGTTAGATTAACTAAATCTATGAACTATTTTCAATGTAATAATTCAAATATTTTTCATTTGCAAAAACAAATGAAGAAGGTAAGAACACTTTTTGTGTTAACTGGGCTTAATCAAGTAAGTGACTAATATTTTTAGTGAAAATGGAAGAGTTTATGAAACTCACATCTCATACTCAGACTGTAGCATCATTTTTTGAACATTGATAAATTGCAGCTGTTTTGCATTTTTAGCAGAACTTGATAATCTGACTGAACATAGAAAACATGAGGATAATGTGGACGTGTGACATACACGAATGGCTTTGGAGTCTGGTTCATTATTTTATTATTATTATTTCATTAGTTTTGAATGTCCTAAGATGTATTATTACTAGTAATAATAGGAGGCATTTATATTATATATAAAAAAAAATGTATATATATATATCTATCTACATATATATATATATATATATATATATATATATATACATACACATATGTAGATCAACATATGTAGAAATCGGATGCAAAGGAAAAAAAGTGCAAAAACTTTGCTATGCATACAGTGTTCTGTAAACATCTACAAAACACTGTATGCATACCACACCGCACTTTATGACAGCAACATAAAAGGACAATATTTTCCAAAATAAAGGTCAAAATAAAGGTTATTTAGAAACAAATTGCTCAGGGTCATGCATGCACATAATATGTCATGTCCAGAGCACTGCGGGTTTTGTCCTGTAATCGTCAGATCTTCCAGCATACCCTTGACATCCAACATATTGCCCCCTGGCTCTGATGCTTGCTTCCCACAAGACACGCATGTTAGATGGGCAACATGTACGTTAGGCTTCCCCATGACCCGTCTGAAGACCAACAGATGTCATCACTGCAGCCCAGGAACAGAATAGACCTTGTTTTCTCTGAGAAGTGAAAATGTGGCAGAAACAAGTTTGAGTCACAAGCTGACATACTGGTGTGGAAGAAGTGAGGTCATTTGATTCGGATAAAACCAAGTGATGTCTTCTTCAAAGCTTTCCTCTTAGACAGTGTTTACTTCACTTATCTGTGTCCAGAGATGGAACCACTCAAACTAGATTTCCCTGAAGAACCCCTGTATCTCAACTTCAGCACAACGATTCTCAGGTTCTACGCACAAGACACATATAACTCTGAATCTAGACAAATAAAGTTACCTACAGATGTGCCTTCATCCTAGAAATTGGAGCGCTACTCACCTATCACCTTATCTCTAAATAACTCACAGATAAGTGGTTGAAAGTCAACAACATTGGGCTTCTCATAGCCTGTTCAGACCTGGTATTAACATGCATTCTGGGTGAGCTGATCACAAGTGTACAGTTCGTGAGTATGCGAGTTCACACCTGGCATTACAAAGCGTTACCAGATACATCCTGAGTGACCACTTGTGATCGTATCTCACTTCCCTGCTCTGTATGCAAATAAACACTGCAGCTGTTATGTCAGTTAAACGTCCATTACTGTCCATTTGTGGCCATTTATTTATTCTTCTTTTTTTTTTTTTAGTTCAGCGCCACACCAAACTCGTCTGTCAGCCTAAATGAGCCTCATGTTTTACTTGTGCTGTCAGCCACCCTGCTGGAGAGCTCTGTGGTGGGATTTTATGACAGAACCACGATCACAATGCACACTTTTACTTTCTCTGACTGTGTGGAAATCTGATGTTTTCAAACCACAGATGATGAAGAAAGATGTCAGAGAAAGTAAAAGTGTGTGTCCCAGTGCACCACAGAGCCTTTCTCCTGTCTCTGCAATACAATGTTTTTTTTACAAGGATAGAAACACTTATGAGAAGGCACAGCTGATTAAGAATTTGCCACAGCAGTTTCACTTCTCCGCTCTGTATGCAAATAAACATGTTTGAGGACGCCCTCGTAGCTCAGCTGGTAAAACATGCACCCCATGTACTAAGGCTGAGTCCTCTATAGTGGCCGTGGGCTTGATTCCAACCTGCAGCCTTTTGTTGCATCTTGTCTCTCTACTCTCCTGCTTTCCTGTCAGATCTGTAGATGTCCTATCAATAAAGCTATACGGCCAAAATATATATATATATTTTAAAAAACCCACGCATTTGTTTACAAAATTTGTTGTTGTATTCAACTGCCGGCTAGGACAATTTTCCAAAAAGTTAAAATAACTTAATGTATTACATTTCTCAAATTGAAATGGAGGCCTAGATAATTAAGAAGTTGTCATAAACAGCATTTCACCAAGTTTATAAAGTTTCTCCTCACTGAACAACTCTCAAAATAGCATGATTTTTAGGGGAGTCTGGGGATACTAGTGTGTTCACAAACATCTGCTGCAGGTACGAGAGCCCGTACGTGATTTTCATTACAGTGACACAAATTATGTACTTACAGGATGTCAGTTAAGTAGGCGATCCTTCACTGAAGCCCAGGACATATTCGTGTTCACACTGCTGAAAGAATGTGGCCACGTGTGGCCCAGACCACCTCTGAATGTGGTCAGAGCGGTCAGACTTCAAATGCATCCTGAGTGCATTCACACCTGTACTTAAAACTGTCCAATTGTGATCAGATCAGCCAGGATGCATGTTAATACCACATCTGAACAGGGTCACAAGTAGCCGAGGCAGCACATGCTTAACCATAACATCGTCACTACGATCCTGACACATACAACCCTCCTCTTTCTCCCCAAGTTTCCTGGCTGCTTTTCCATGGTGTGAAAGCAAAATGCCAAAAAAACTCAAAAAAAAAATCAATAGCACATTTACATGAGCCTTTTAGGAATAGAAATTAAACTAGGCTCTTTTAAAGTGTATTTTCTGTTCCTGTCAAAAACCTAATAAAATAAAATAAAAATACATTTTCAGAATATAGGCACACAACAGTTTCTTCCACTTTATGTCAGGCATGTGGTCCATAAGATCAAACTGATTTGATTCAGTGAAGTGAGCAGTTTAAATAGCAAATTCTCAGCGTCATCATACAACAATCCATATTCCTGCATTTTATAGTAAAAACCAGTGCAACAGTTGCTTTATCACATGTATACAACATGCAGTAAGCCATGTTTATTAGTCGTCAGTTTAGCATGAACAATGAATTAGTGCAACTGTTCTTTGTAGATAAACGTGACAATTATTTTCATATTTCATTTATTAATAGTTTGGTCCATTAAACATCAAAGTAGTGAGAAAATGTCCTTCACAATTTCCCAGAGCCAAGTTCAAACAGTCCAAAACCCAAAGATATTCTGTTTACAGTTCAAACTTCTCACATTTGAGAAGCTGGAACAAGAGATTGTTTGTTTGGCATCTCTGCTTGAAAAATGTCTTAATCAATTAATCGACTTATCGTTTCAGCTCAGCAGTAAATAGCAACGTAACTGAGATGGTCAGATAATGAGCCTGAGAACTGTGTTGTTATAAACACTAATTGGATTTCCAACCCGGCTTCCAAAAAAGTTAGAACATTATGTAAAACGCAAATTAAAAGGGGAATTTGTAAAAGCAATTTCAACCTAAATTCAATTGAATATTGTACTGGAGACAGGATACACAGTGGTTTAATTTGATAAAAATTTATTGTTTTTTGTAAATATACACTCATTCTGAATTTGATGCCTGCAACATGTTCCAATAAAGTTGGGACAGGGGCATGTCTACCACTGTGATCTTGCTTGATTTTCTGGGACTCATATTCTGTGCTTCATAATTCACCACACAGTTTCAACAGGACACAGGTCTGGACTACAAGAAGGTCAGTCTAGTACTACAAAGTAACGTTGTCGTAAGACGTGCAGAATGTGTCTTGTATTGTCTCGCTGAAATAAGCAGGGATATCTTTGAAAAAAATGTTGTCTGGATGGCAGCATATGTTGCTCCAAAACCTGTATGTGACTTTCAGCAGTAATGGGGCCTTCACAGATGTGACAGTTACCCATGATGCCATGGACAGTAACACAGATGCTGGCTTTTGAAGTTAATGCTCGTAATAATCTGGATAGTCCTTCTCCTCTTTAGCCTGGAGGACACAATGTCCATGATTTCTCAAAACAATTTGAATTGTGGACTTGTTAGACAACAGCACACTTTTCCGCTTTGTGTCAGTCAGTCTCAGATGAGCTCAGGCCCAGAGAAGTCAGCAGTGTTTCTGGATGTTGTTGATATATGCCTTTCAGTTTATATGGTAGAGCCTTAACTTGGATTTGTAGCTGCAGCAACAAACTGTGTTGACAGGCAACAGTGTTCCTGAGCCCTTTATACAATTGTAGGGGGTTTTAATGCAGTTTTTAATGCAGTACCACCTGAGGGAACAACTGAACCTTTTGAGGATGCCCCTTTAACACCCAATCATGATACTGTCACCCGTTAACAGTTAACCTGTTTACCTTTTGAATGCTCTGTTTTTGAGCTTTCCACAACTTTCCCAGTCTTTTGTTGCCCTGTCTCAACTTTTTTGAAACGTGTTACAGGCATCAAATTCAGAATGAGTGTATATTTACTAAAAAACAATAAAGTTTATCAGTTGGATCTTTGAATATGTTATCTTTGTACTGTAATCATTAGAACACAAGTTAAATATAATTTGCAAATCATTGCATTTTGTTTTTATTTACATTTTACAGAACGTCCCAACTTTTATTGGAACTGTGGCTGTACATCATTGAATGAATTGTATGAATGTACCTGATTGTTCTATCTGTTCGGGCTATGTTAAAATATAGTGAAATAGCCCTTTATATCTGTCTAAAGAAATAATACTTAGACGTTTAAAGGAGAACTCCTTAATATATGTAACATCACCATGATATATAATCAGAAATTAACAAAACATGCTAAGTTAAAATACTATGAGAGCAAAGCTGTAGCCTCGGTTTCCTTCTTTGAAACTTCCATTCTGGGCCAGAATAACTGTTTTCATGTGTCTGTTTCCCATTAGAGTTCAAATTAATGCTGAATGTTCAATGAATGGGTTAGTGTTTTTTATGAGTCCTAAGAAATCATAATAATCTTTTAGAAGGAGTAGACGTTTATAACGGTTAAATTGATGTGGGCAGAATTCAGACAGTCTCTGAACTCAGCAGCCTGCCTGAATATGATTTCAACCTGTTTAATTTACTGTCTGTGGCTCCGACTCGCTGTCTGGACTGCAGTACTCATTTTTTGCACAGTTGTTGATGTCTTTTTGAAAGCTGGGGTATCAGGCCCAGCATTCTTTATACACATGCTGTTAAGCCTTAAACTTGCAGACGAAATATCTTTTGTCCATCCAACACCATGTTTTGCTCTCACTTATTATTTGAGCTTTAATCTCTGAACTCTGTCTTGCAGTGCAACGAGGATGTTTGTACACGATGATGACAGAGCTGCTCAGAGCACCTGATGAACACCTTCACAGTGGGAGGTTGAGATGGAGCTAGATGGACTAAAAAAACTACTGCCAATATTCTTGTAATTCCTTTGTGACAGTTATGATATTATTATCTCTTATTTTATTGTGCAATCCTTGTGTTGTATAATTAATCAAGAGTTTCTAGGCAACAGTGACTTTACCTCATAATAATTACCCTTTTATTTGTAATAAATATCATGAATTTTAAATGTATCTTGCACTTATACTGATTATAATAATTGTTTTTTTAAACTGGCTGTTTATGAATTCACATGTATTACACAGTTTATAAACTACATGAATTATTTTGTATGTATCTGAATATAATAAAGGTTTCAAATCAATACTTGTTGGTGAGCAGCTTCATGCACACGAGTGGAGTTTTAATAAAGGTAAAGAGACATCTTTATCTAACTTTTTGACATGACAAACTTGTGCTGCTTGTAAGCAAGATAAATGGTTTGATGCATTAATAATTCACACATCTTCATAGGATTACACTTTACCATCGCAGTGGTCTCTTTTACTCCCTTTCAACAAATCTACTTCACATTTTATCCACTCTCCATCAATTGTGCTGACCTAAGACTTTACACTAAAATTGACTGATTTTGTCACCTCTAGTGTATCCAAAGTGTCTCTAAATTTTTTAAAGATTGGTATCACAAATGCATACATCGCATAAGATCCACTTTATCGTTTTGCCTCTGCATAGACGAGAATGAATCATATATAAGTTTGTCAGTATATGACATTAAAATTACACCATTAAAGGAGAGACTTGAGATCATACCAGTTGAGACAGTCACTTTAATGGCAATCTAGATAATTACATAGCAGCAGTAACATTCATAAAACATCTTTTAACGTCTGAATTTTTGCAAAGCAACAATGTTATTTCATAAATATTCATGTAGATAAATAAACTCCTCTGATTGGTATACAGATGAAACATGTTCATATATAACAAAAATGTATTTGTACTTGGCTGGAAATTTCAAAACGACACAATTTCACCATATAAGTAAATGTGAAGCTAGAACTAAGGTAAGAAATGTATGCTCTCTTTCTTACCTGATTTTAATCCTTTATATGTAAATACTGCAGTATAGAACATCGAGTATCTACAATAAATATATTATATACCCTTTGTGTTCAACAGTGATCAACTGTTTTACTCATTTTGAGGAGAACCAGACAACATATAGAGTCAAAGCTGTTGCCCTTCAAACAGCAGCCCAATTTTGCACTGTAGCTTATGATGATTTATCCTCCAGCATTCTTTGAAGCAGACATGATTTTTGTTTATTATTATATTATTTATTATATATTATATATTATTTATTGACATTTGGGAAAATATGCCTAATCACTTTCTGGGGGAGATGGAGATTAGAAGAAACACTCTCATGTTAAATGTAAGGCTATATCCAGCAGCCAGTTAGCTTAACTTAGCTTAGCACAAAGACTGGAAGCAGTGGGGAAACAGCTAGTCTGACTCTGTAACAAGGTTGTAAAATTAACCTGTACAAAAACTTTTACTAGACTGTTACTAGACCTATCCAAGAATTAGTCCAGTGTAAAATACCCTGTAAAATGGCAAATTATTGATTTTACATGTTGGTTTCTGAACAGATTAAACAATTGAGATACAGCATGTTAATCAGTTTGTATGTCACAATAATGGGTAAGCATCTCAAAATAATGACACTTTCTCAAAATGACGAGTTAGCATATAAAAATAATGAACTAACATCTCAAAATAGCATCTTAGAATTATAAGAAACTAGCATAATAATGAATTAGCATACCAAAATAAAGAGAAACTTTCTCAGCAATTATTTTAAAAATAGTTTTTCATTATTTTGAGATGCCAATTATTTATTTTGAGAAAGTCTCTGATTATAATGACAGATTCCTTTTTATTTATGACATTGGTGGAAATTAACATGTAAAGATGCTGGAAGGCAGATTTTATTACTGTTGGACAGAGCCAGTCTTCCTGTTTCTCCCTTATTCCAGTCTTTAAGCTAAACTACGCTAACCAGCTGCTGGCTGTAGCTTATATTTAAAGGATTAAATGACAGTGGTATCACTTTTCTCATCTAACTCAGCCAGAAAAGGAGAATAATTGTATTTCACAAAATGTCGAACTTCAGCTTTAAGATAGCAGCACACTATCTGCACTTACATTCTGAAATAAAACGGTCTTTCATTAACGAGTCCCCTCCTCCTGCTAAACACAACAGTATTTGCCAATATGTGAAGACTGAGAGACAGGCCGAGTGTGTAAAGCTTCAATATGCACATTCAATTCAGCAGCCTCTGCTGAGACCTAAAAACTGTGTTTAGGTTACCAAGGCATCCTCAGTGTGACCAATGACAAGCAAACATTCAAAACCAGCTGTATGTGTTTGTTTATTTTTTTTCTGCTGCTGTTTTGAAAGCTCTTTTCAGCAAAAAAAACGGTAGCTACCTGCAGCCACTGCCTCCATCCTCTCTGCTTTGATTCTCCTGTCGTTACTTGTTAATAAAGGTAGAAAATAACAGTCCTGGCCCTGGCCAGCTCTTTAATGACAAGCTCCATTCTTCAGTGTGTCTGCCTCGCGGGCTTGTGGTTTCGGCTACAGCGGTCACCACGCTTCAGCACACCGCACCTCATCCTTTCATCTTACACAACGCTGATCAATGCGAGATCAGGGGGGAAACCACTTCATCTGCTGCTTGTCCACGTGTGAGTGCATCTGAGGGGATTTCTGCACCATTCTCCTTTGCATCTAATTGGCTATGCCCAGAAGCTAAAAGTCTTGTAATCACTGTGTGTTCACGTCTCCTCTCAGGAGATCGTTCATGTGGCGGAGGAAGTGACACTTTGACAAATCGATCAGCATGTCGAGTTGAATGTAAACTTACAGATATGATACAAGACATTAGAGACATTATAATTTGAAATAAATGTAGTTAAGTGCCATCTAACTAATGGCACGTGTTAGTATTTATATCTATATATCAGCCCAGAAATCATGTAAAAGGTGGAATATGTCAGCAACCGACTGCATCTCCAAACCTGTATCTAAACTTGGCAGTAATGAATGCAATAAAGTGATATACAGTGGTTTTTAATCATTAGCACTCTCAAACAGGTGTTTTTCTCACTATCTAAAAAGTAGTAGGCCACCAATATTTTTCAAAACATCTGCAATATGGTTCAGCATGACATACATATACATTTCTGCAGTGAGTACTGAGCAACAATCATTGGCAGAACATGATAAAGAAACTTCAAAAAAATCCTCCAAAAAAGTACTAAATAGCTTTGTAAATTTTAAATATTTATCCACTCTGCAAGTGTAAAAACGTTGAGAGCCGCAGCTCTCTCAGAATGTTAATTTAAGGTTAAAGCTGCAAAGATTTAACAGTCTTAAAGTCTTTAGATAATTTGTTTCATGTAACAGTGAATGAACAAACTCTCAGAGTGTGACTAATTCTCTTGTAGCTTTACTTCAGCAAAGCCCCGAGCTTCCATTTGTTTCCTGCTCTTCAGTCAGACTTAGATTTGTTCACTATTGTTTCTTCTGAAGTGGCACAATGTCTTGAAAACAATACATCAGAGGAAAGACACCAAGGCAGCTCAGTGCCAGATGATAATGGATAAATCACAAAGATCTGCACAAGAGATTTTTTTTTTTAAGAATTAATTCAATAAAGGCTGGCGAAGCATTTAAAGCTAGCCATGTAAGCTTCTACCTTTTCACAAGGTTTTCTATGTAGCCTTTTTTATTCATGTACCCACTCGTTATCTGTCGTGAGACAAAAAAAAAAGAACAAGTGACCTACTCGTTCAGAGACTTCAAACTTGAGATGATACTCAAGCAAGTTTCTTTTTTATTATATATACTTGTTGCAAGTTTTCAAAGTAGGGTGTCATCCACTTTAAATACATCTACAGTATATGCAAAATATCTGTGTCATCATCACTCTGCCCCAATTAAATTGGAATAGGCAGGATGTCTCTGTGGGTTTAAGAAGTACAACTTGTTCTTTTGAATTTTGAGTTGCCCATGTCAAGAAATAAATATCTTAGGGGTAAAACTTTTCTACCAGACACGGCACTTCAGCTTGGGGTTCATTGGACTGCCTTTTTGGCACTGGAAAGCTTCTGAGAATGCTTCAAAATTCTGGAGAGATCCAAGCACCCTGAAGACAAAAGAAAAACAAAACATTATCAGGGTGATAAAATCTCAAGTATGTTACGAATGCCAGAGAAGCACTGCGAAGTGTGAGACCAGCGTCTAAGTCCTCATATTAGGCTCAGTGAACCAACACCTAAATGAGCTGTGCTTTGCCATAACAAAATGCTTTTTCCGGTGGGAGCATTAAGTTATTATTACATTTACAGTGTGGTAAATCTGTAAATTTAATGAGACAAAGTGCCAGCTGAGTCTGCTGAGGTGTCTGGCCGTGCAGAGACTAGAGAAACCATTCACTGAGAGAGTAACATCAGCACAATGTATATTTGACTGTAAAAATCATGATTGTAACTATAGGAAAATAACATAATTAAAATTACAATAACTGATTCTTCTTTGGACATATTGGTGGCAACAGAAACAAACTGTGAACACCTTTAAGGTCATATGGTACACTTGTCAGCAGCAGCTGCTTATTTATACATCCAGCAGTTTTGGTGCAACATTATCATTCATGTGGAGTGTGTTTCTGGCAACCAGGCAAATGTAAGTATTCACTCTCTTTTTTTTAAAGGTTTTGGTCTCCACCATCTTGTGACAAAAATTGCTGGTTCATTAACTGCTATTCTCCACTATGCACATCTGCTAGTTGCTAACTTTGGCTGCCAGTCAGTGCTGGGCAGGTGGTTTTTGGAGCTTTTTTCCTTTAAAAAACAGTTGCCTGCTGCGCAAAAACAAAGATATCAGACCAGTGAGACTGGAGCAGAGAGCAGAAAACCAAAATAATGAGCTGAAAGATAATAAAATGCTCCATGGAGCTGAGGGGAATTGTGGGTGATAATTCTGTGTTCATCACTATGAGCAGTACTTTTTACATAGAATTAGTCATGGGATTTGTTGTTAATATGAAAATATTAATTACAGACTCAGACTTTCTGGCAATCAACATGGTTGATTTGGCAACACCCATAGTTAGTGGTGGTATCAGTAAATGTGGTTTAATCCTACAGGTCACAGAATTCTGGGGGCAGCGAAACAAATATCATTTTAATAAAGAAGTCAGGCAATAATTGGCCCTTTTCCATCATTCTGTGAACAACATTCAACATTGATTATGTTGCCAGTGGCCTGAGTCTGCAAACATCAACACACAGTGAGAGGAAGTGGTTACCAGGCTGAGATGTTGGAAGTGCAGGTTTGCCAGGTCTGCATTTTTTCTGTGGAATTGGGCTACTATTGAAGTGTTGCCCTCGATGAATTTTTTGTCTGCAGCTTGTGTGGACTTATTTTACAAGCAAATAACATTAATAATAGCTATAAATACACATCCATATCTGAAATAAAAACATTCATTTCTACCTAAACGCTGCCAAACTGATTTCAGATCAGCACGTACGCACACAGACTTGGCACATGTCACGCACACGCCCACATAAACAAACAAAAATACGGTGTGCCAACGCTTTACACCTGCTGGCACCATTTTTATTGGATTTGTCACACAGGCTTGGCAACCCCGTGAAGTAGTGCAGCCTGTCGCCTGCAGCTCTTCATAACAGCTCACTGTGGCTGCTCCTTTTTGTTCCTTTACTTCCTGCAATATTTCAAACTGATCCGTCGTCAAAATGTGTCGAAAATGATCGTGGTCTTGTTTTGTAGATGCATTTTTGATGAATGATAGTGGTGCTAACCTCACTGACAAACACATTGCATTTCCTGTCACTACTTCATAATAAAAGTCAACTTGTATTTAATGATTTTAATGTGAAGCTGCAGTTTGCATAAGCATCAATCACTGAACCCATCAGCTATCATCTGACAACCATTTTGCATTCACACACACACATATATATATATATATATATATATATATATATATACATAGTTTATAGAGATTATATTAGCAGTAACTAAGTACAGCATTTATTCCAGGAATGTTGCCACAGACATATAAATATTTCAGTACTTTCATCAGTGAAACACAGGCTCAATCACCATTGTGTAACCATATTCAGCGATAGTGACTTAACAGATATTTAAAATGAAAATCTTCAAGATTGTCACAATTATATTAAATACATCAGGTTAGCTGGATTCAACGAACCAAACTTACTATATTTTCTATTTATTTTCTATCCATTAATGACCTCAGAACTCAGAAAACCACAGCACATCTCTCAATATGGATCTTATTGCGAAACTTATTTCAACAAAAATGTATTTACAACAGTAGATTCCTGGCCCTAATGAACTCATCAATAGAATGGTAGTTTAATCATTGATGAAATCCATCAAACTATCTATGCATTACAATATTGTTATTGGTTTTGATGCATGCATGATGTATCTGAGCTCCTTACCTGTATTCTAAGGGACTGTGTGAGTCAGTCTTGATGGACTGGCTGGCATACTCAGGCCGATAAGCACCACACCACACCTGGGGAAAAAAATCAGTAATCTAGTTTTAAAAGCAGTCATTTAAAGTTAAAATAAGGCCACGTATGACATAATAAACATTTCACCTCGAATATAACTTCTGTTTATTCTACATATTTAGAGCGCTTTGTATCTAACAACTCTACTAATTCCCAGCTTTTATATGTGCAGGTTTGGTGCAAGTTGTTTTAAGAAATTTTAAGATTCGTTACGGGTGTTTTATTCTTGATGACAGACTGACTTATGCTTTACATTCCCTGGCCCCGAGATGCTCTTTACTTTGGCAGCTTGTCTCCTCCCCTGTGTGTGGAGCTGAACACTCATTTGTTCTGGGATTGCTTCAGCATCTCACCCCCTGACCCTGGTCTTTGTGCCAGTGTTTACTTCTCAGCCACTGAAAAATGCACCTCCTGAGCTTTGGCTCTTGACTGGAGATGGAGAAATTGTTGTCTGCCCTCTGTCCCCTGAAATAATACACTCATACATAACAAACATGCTCCCTCATTGTTCTCACTCACTTGGGCAAAGTTAAGAAAGAAAAGTTGCTTGTGATCCATGTCTAGACCAGGTAGACGAGGTTCTTCACCCTCCATCTCCACCCACTTTAAATAAGCCTGTAACACACACACACACACACACACACACACACACACACACACACACACACACACAAACACACAAACACATAGAAGCAGATTTTAGATGTGTTTCAGATGTTTATTATAAGCATTTCTGGGTTTGTCATTTGCTGCTGAAATAGTGACATATGGTTTTGTACTTTTGCAGCTAACATCCGCTAAACATGTAGATGTTTGTCTTATGTACAAGATTATATACAGCTTGACTTCTCCTCCACTCAAACAGTTTGTCAGCATAAGAACAACTGTATATTGGTTCACAAGAGATGCAGCAAGAAATGATTGATTATCTCACTCTGGAAAAGTGCTTTCAGTCAGTCTGCATTCTCTGTTTTAGCCCCACTAGAATAAAACTCCATCCCAGCAGCTGTTAGAAAACTGGGGCCATATTACAGAAACTTCCCATCTTAATTCTTAGGAAGAAAATCTGATCTTTTTGTACTTTATCCTGTCTTATCTCAGGTTAGGAAATCCTAAATACTCAATCCAACATTGCTTGTCAAGTTTTATATTTGTTTCCTAGAAACCAACACTACTTTTCTCATCTCCCAGAGCTAAACAACTATGTAACTTTTGGCTTTTAAAACTGAAACATACTGAAACATATGTTAAAACAAAAACAACAATGGGCACGTAACACAGATGAGTTAGAGGTTTTGGTAACATCTGTCAAGAAATCCAAACATGTCTTTTTGGGTAAATTACAGCAATGCTAACTTGGGAGATAAAAGAAAGTGTGAGCTAAGATAGCAGACAGTCTCCATTGTGTAAAGTCAATAAAGGAGCTGCCATAAGGATTAAACAGTTAGCTAACATTAGCATTAGCTACTGTTAGCCAAGACGCTAGCTACTGTTAGTGAACACTACCCTCAGCTACTGTTAACTAATATGTTAGCTACTGTTGGCAATCACTAGAGCCACAATGATTAATCCATTAATCAATTATGAATATATTATTATATGAATCACCAACTATTAAATCAATTAACTGACTAATTCTTTAAGAATAAAAAGTCAAAATTCTCTGTTTCCACCTACTAAAAAGCATTTTTTAAAACTCCTTTATGACAGTAAACCGAATATCTTTGGGTTGTGGGCAAAACACAACATTTGAGGACATCATCTTGAGCTCTGGGGAACAGTGATCAACATTTTTGACCATTTGCTTACATTTTATAGACAAAAATAACTAATTGAGTAATTGAGAAAATAATCTGCAGATTAATCAACAATGACAAAATAATTAGTTGCAGCTTAGTTGCAGCTACCATTAGCTAGTTGGTAAATTCGCTACTACTACAGGGGAGACCTGTAAAAAAAAAAAAATGAAAATAAGGACATCTTAAGAATAATCCTAAAGATAGGAGAGTTTATTTAAGATTTGGGAAAGTTATGGTGATCGTTTAATACACATTTCCTATATTAAGTTAGGATAGAAACATTAACTTAACAACTACTCATTTTTAATGGCTTTTTTCCTAAATCATGTTACCAAACAGTTAAGATGGGATCTGCAAATTAGGAAGTTTCTGTAATACGGCCCCTGGATACATGGAGTTTATTTAGAGCTCAGGTTCATTAGTACTCAGCTCTATCAACACTAAAAGTCAATTGCACATTACTGTCCTCAGTCTGTCTGTGCTGAACATCTCTTGCTTCCTGCTCTCACTTATCACTATCTTGCAATCATCAGTTAAGCGTGTGTGCTGTTTTAAGTGCATGCTTCTGTCTGGCCTGTCTTTAAGTTCATGTCTAACAATGCAGCACAATATTGTCTTATTTAGTTTTTATTTCTATTAATGTTAATATCCCTCATTTCATTTGTTTTGCTTGTCTTGTGTTATCAGGCTCTGTGTCGCCTGTTTTAAATAGCACTTAACAATGTAGTATGAGGGTTTCTGTAATGATCTTTCTAGTAACATTAATATTCTCTTTTTAGCTGTGACCAGCAGCTCTACAGGTCACAGTCAGTCTATCAGTCAGCCCACAAAAATTCCCCAGGACATTTTTTCCAAGTCCTCCTTTTTCTTTGTATTTTAATATTGCAAAAACTATTATATCATTGACTATGTATCATTGTATTACCATCACTTGAGTTTATGGTATTGTTACATCGTTTTTATGGTGACATTGTAACATCTGTCCAGGGACTACAGATGAAAGATAGCCTCTTGCACATTTACAGCCATGTTTATTAGTAAGTACTCTCCCTGTTAACTAAATCAACAAATAAATACAAACCTTATATGCTTGACGAACTCCTCCATTATCTGCAATGTTCTCCCCCAAAGTGCTGATTCCACTGACCTGCAGCCACACAGACAAAACCATGAACACACACTAGCATGAAAACACTCATTCTGGTGGTCACTTAATGATACACGGTTTACACTGTCAGGGATTACAGCCGAGACAAAATGTCTCATTTCACATGTGCCACTGAGTGCTGCTTACGTTTTGTCCCCCTGCGAGCTTCCAGTTGAAGTTGCCATATTGTTGCACCATGCACTGTGACTGCTCCTTAAAATGCTCTGCAGAGTAATTACTCCACCAGTTTAGCATATTACCATCCTTGTCAAAATTACGTCCTGCAAAGGAAACACAATACATTAAAGAAAGTACTGTTTACCAAACACGATGCATGTTGCAAACTGCAAACTCAAAATAAATTGTTGTTATTTGTTTTGTATTATTTGGCTTTCCAAAATATCCACGATGAGTCACTCATGTCTCACCATTGTCATCAAATCCATGTGTGATCTCATGCCCGATAACCATTCCTATCCCGCCGAAGTTAAGGGCCTGGTGCTGCTGTTTACTGAAGAACGGCGGCTGCAGGATTCCTGCTGGAAACACTACACAGACAAAAACAACAACAGCAAAAATACAATAAATAAACAGGATTACAATGATGAGTAACCATGAGAAAAACATCTCGTGTTTGTCACAGAGGCTCCCAGCGGCCATGCTGATTGTCATAAAGCTCCTACCTATCTGGTTTCTGTTGGGGGAGTAGAAGGCATTCACCACAGCAGCACCGATGATCCACCTGAGGAGTGATTGGTGAAGGGTTTATAGTTGTTGCACATACAATACGGTAAAATCTGTGCACAGAGCATCTTTGTATCACGAAACAAAATATTTTAAACCTTCATTTTTAATGTTCTTTGGAGATTACTTGATGAGGACCCAAAGCATCTTTTTCTTGTCTGTAAATGTGCAGCAGGACATTCAATGCACCATTTTAGAAAATCTTTTTTGTAACTTTTTGGCTGAGCACAACCCTGTTTAACACAAACAGAGGGGGCAAAAAGGTATATCTGCTCGTTTACCAGAAACATTAATTTACTGTTGCTGTCCTGTGAAAACCACTTCTCCCCAAATTTGGTGATTTTGATTTTTTTAAAATAAAACTGAAGGAGGGAGTGCTCCTTTATGAGCTGAGACAGTTCTCCAATTTCTGAAGCCAAGTTGACATTTTGGAGATACAGTAAGCAGTCTTGATTAACAGCTACAAAGAGCTTTGGAAAAATATCAGTAAAACTACCTCACAAATCATAGAAAAGAACATTCCAGCAGTCTTGTAATACCAGACAATGTTGCTGATAAGATATTTGAACCCACTGCAAAATAAATAACTCTATTAAGCACTCCATTTTATTTGCTAGTACGGCTGAAAACTCCTCCCTAATAAAGATACTGAATAAATGGTTTAGCATCATACTGTACTCTGAAGAGATCTTATATGATGAAAGGAACGCAAACAATCCTGGACGAGCCCACAGTTGTTATGACCTTGTTCAAACATGACCACAGCAAGAGGGAGACACACCATGTTGAAATTTTAATGGAAAATAATTTATTTAATCACATGAAACCAAATTAAAAGGCCAAATTAAATAATTATTACGGGGTGCGGAATCGGTGGTGTGTGATGTGAGTATAAAGTGGTGGGTGTGGGTGTTGTAAGGTGCAAAACAAAACACAAGGATGACTAAAACGGCGTACACAAAGCAGGGACGAGGTGGACCCGGCAGAGCAGCAGTGAGAGGAGGTTAGTGGCCAGGCAGGACTTAAACACCCTGGAACACACCAGACGCCACAGGTGTTCCAGATTACCTAATTACCCTCTGCCAGATGACAGCGGTCATCACATTACCTCCACTCAAACATGATGACTGACGCTCAATTGCTGTTTTACTTTAATCTGCACCTAAATTTATTTTATATCCTCACATACTTTCAAACAGATTTCTTATATTTTTATAGTTTAATACAACTGTAAGTGCACAGAACCAAATTAAGTGCAGGGGTTTGGTCTGGGGTTGTTTGTCTTTTTGTGTTGTCATTGTTATTTTAAAGAAAGAAAATGTGTGCATTGTACATTTTGTATATTTTTTCTCATTTCCTCCTATTTTGTTGTATGTATTTTGATTTTTAATCAGTAAGCGTTGGATACAGAACAGTTGAAATCAACCTAACATTTTATGCTGCGTAGTGCCCGAGAACAAGAGCTTGTGTTTTACTAAAAAGGACGGCTTATACTGTCAGATGTAGCAACAAGCTTACAGGTCCGGGTCGACTGGCTCTCTGAGCTTCTTCAGGCTCTTGTGCGCTTCAGACTTGAGGTTCTCCAGGATGTTCTCAAAGTAGTGCTCTTGACTAAAATTAAGCTGGAAGGAGAATCAGGACAAATCAGAGATCAGTGCATCTGTCAGTTATTTACAATGTGTTCTGGAAATAGGCTCAGTTCTTACTAACATGAGAGTACTCCTGGTCCAGCTTCTCGTTGCTCTCCTGCAGAATATGATCTGGGTAGCCGATATGCTCCTTGATGGCCATGGCCTACATGAGATCCAGGACAGATCAGTGTGATAACACCTAACATATAATAGAATGTACACCGTTATTTTCTCAGCTCAGCCACTTGTATTTTTACCTTCTCTCTTGCCTTCTCCTTTGAAGGAGCGTCCATCCAGCTTAACTCCTCCAGCGTTTCCACGTATGCTTTCTGAATCTTACTGATGAGGTCACTGACCTGTGAACAATGTAATCATAATCACATACAAAAACAAGCTTTCAAAAGGACGGAGCCTCGGGTAACACATGCTGCATTTTGTATATAAAAAAAGATTTTGCACATGGCACATAAAGAATGCTGTAGGCACATAAAATGCACAGGTGAAGAAAATGAAAATGAACTGATTGTGTTTCACTTGTTGTCTTTGTGATAAAATTTCATCACAAAAGTGTCACAAAAGAGTGTTTAGTGTTGGCAGAGAACATGGCAGAGAAAATTATTCTAGATTTATTATCTTGATTTAGTGGTACAACAGGCAGATCATGAGACAATGGGTCCCTGAGCAAGGATTTATTAAATGTCCGTCCCCTCGACAGGGCAGGTGCACTGACGTGCAGCCAGCAACACAACAATCCACACAATTTATGCCAACAGCATATTAAAAGCTACTTTCACCTACATGTTATTATCTTACTGGGGCTCATATTGCAGAGTTCTCAGCCTCTCTAAAGCCCCACAGATACACTGAGAGGATGAAACTCTCACTTTAAGTGTGTCATGACGATTTCTTTCTTGTGATATCTTCCAAGTGAACGTTTTGGCTATTCCTTCAGTTTTTCAGTAGGACTTTTGGGGCTCTGTTATTGACAACAGTCACTAAACCCTAAATGCCCTACTATATAACAAATAATGCAAAGTTAATAACAGCGACTTCATGCAGAGGCTCAGGCTTCAGGACCCCTGAGCCCTTGGGCCCCCAGGCTTGGGCCCGGTCTGTCAAGCCTGTTGGGTAATCCCCTCATGAGTGGCACACAATGCATATGAGGCTCACAAAGTTGCACTTTTCACATATGACTGTTTCTGCTTGCATTTATTGTCTGATGAAACTTGGAAAGGCAATTATATTAATAAAGCACGTTGAGGCAGATTCAAGGTGCTGTACAGAGAAGGTAAAACAGCCCAAATCAAAGTTAAAAACTCAATTCTAAAGAGCAAAATGAAAGACAAACCTGTTGAATATGAGATAAAGGGGTGAAAGAAAACAAAACAAAGATTTGAAATAATTGTATTATAATAATAAGACCTTAGGTTTTTAAAATATTCAGGTAAAAGGGCTTGCTGCAAGCTGCAATGGTTGGGGCAGTCCTAAGGTTATCAGACAGTTGGTTCAAGTATTGTGCTGGTTAATGAAAAGCACCTTCTCCATGTTTAGTTTTTTTTTTTGTTTGTTTGTTTTTTGTTTTTTGGCCTGGGCATCACTACTATTGGTAGTAACTGATTTCCATGCTGGAAACATGATTTCAGAATATTTCTGTAAAGTTCAGACAACCAAAAGACCAAAGAAGACCAAAGACCAAAAGAACTCACCATTTGTTTGCTTTCTCCAGCAAAGGTCTCATGCACATACAGAGCTCCAACTGCATTCTCCATGCTGCTCTGCACGTAACGGACACATTCTCGCCACCAAGCATCCTCCACAGTGGTCCCATAGAGAGTCTGACACACACACACACACACACACACACACACACACACACGCACTGTAATTTAGTTTTTGAAGAAGTCATGTGAATATGTGTTGTTCTGTTGCATTGTGCTCATCACACCTTCCTGTAACGGGCTCTGGCGTCTTTGAAACGGCGGCTCAGGCTATTAACTCTGTCGACGATGAGCTGCCAGGTGAGGTAGTTCTGCATAGTTCTGCAAACAAACATGGTTTAGATTATCTGAAATGCAGATATTCTGTAATAATTTTCTCCTGTTGTACTGACCTGATGCTGTGTTTGGAGAGAACGTCATTCATCTTCTCAAGGTAGGGAGAGCTGTACACCACCACCTCCTCCTCTAGCTGGACTTGAATGGACACACTGGACAGCACACCTTGAATAAATCGTGTCCAGTTAAAACCCTGGAAAACAAAACAGGAGATATCTATGTCTGTGATACTTTGTACCTTGTCTGTTTAATTGAAAATGTGTTAATTATATATATGTTTAAAATTTCTAGTTTTTTAGTTCATATTTACTATCATTGTAACACTGAATGCCTGTTTCTGTCTTAATAAAGACTAGTGAATTGTAACTGGCAGTGGTGGCCTAAAGGTTACAGAAACAAGCTTAGGACAGGAAGGTCGCCGGTTCATTCCCCTGACTGGCAGGATAAATCTGGATAGCGCCTGCCCCTCCCTCATTACCACCACTGCGATGCCCTTGAGCAAGGCCCTTAACCCCAGCCGCTCCAGTGGAGCTTCTCAGTTGTACTGGCAGCTTCCAGGTGTGAATGTGTAACTATGTGAATGTGATCAGGATTTGTGCACAAGAAAGCCTCACTCTCAGTAAAACCTACCCTGAATAAATAAAGGTTAAAAAAGAAATACCAGGAAAAACAATGGTCTCAAAGTTTGATATGCTGTATATTATAAATGTATTAGAATATTGTCAATATACCAAAAAAATAGTTCATGTTTCAGCAACATTTTCACATAAGTTACCTGTGAGAATTAACCACAGCATAGCACCAAGCAGAACCATGGTTACCAGCAGTCTTATAAACCTTATTAGTTGTTAGCTTGAACTATGTGTAAGGTTTCTGTTGTACTGTTTTAAAGGGACAGTTCAACTTTTGGGGAAATAAACTTTCCTGCAGAGAGTCAGATGCAAAGATTGATGTCACTCTCACAATCTCTGCACTATGTAGCCAAAGTCAGCAGCTGGTTTGCTTAGCTTAGCATAAAGGCTGGAAACCAGGGGAAACAGCTAGCCTGGCTCTGTCCAAAGGCGACAAAATCCACCTACCAACAGCTCTAAAGCTCATTAATTAAAATAGTAAATATAACAATTTAATAAACAAGATACATTATATGTTGTTTATTCCTCATAGCAACCAAGACTCCAGCTTCTCTTGCGAAGCTGTACAACAACAAGTATGTATCATTTTTACGCTTCAGTTTTTGGACGGATTAAACAAACAAAGAGAGGTATAACATGTTATTTAGTGAGATTTTGAGTTGCCGATAGCAGGCTGTTATCAGCTTTTGCCCTAAGCAAACCAAATAGCTTCAAATTTACCTTACAGAAAAGAAAGTGTCTTTTTTTTTTTTTATCTAATTCATGGCAAGAAAGTGAAGACAGGTTTATTACAGAATCAGGTTTATTCCTAGTACATATGAGGAATTTGCTTTGATGATTTTTTGCAGTAGAAAAATATAAAGAAAGATTAAAAGAAAGTACTGCAAGCCAAGAAACACAAAAAGGAAAATGAAAAATTGGCAGTAAGATATGAGAAAATATTATCGTAATATAAAAATGAGTAGAATATGTTATTTTCATGAAAGGGCTGTACTGTTTTGTGCAAGAATGTGCAAGGTGTTAAAGATAACATTGAAGATACAGTAGTTAAGTTACCTGAACCAGCGACCTGCTTACACCTTGTCTGATACAAAAGAAAGCAGTGAAGTGACACTTACATTAAAGCTGAATGTGCTCTGCAGCTCTCCAAGTGTCATCTTATTGTAGAGAACAGTGACATCTTGGCGCTCCTCTGCTGGTGATGTGGCCTGTCCAGCAACAGGAAGGAAAGAGCCTTCTATAAACTGATGCCTGGTTATATATATTCACATTTTCCTCTCCTTTCATCGGCAAAGTCTCATTCATCACACTCTTGACAGGCACGAACAAAAAAAAAAAAAAAAAAACAGGTTCAAAGCTTGGCTGATCTGCTATATCTACACTAAACGTAGCCTGGTTCTCTCATTTACTGGAAGCAGAGAGGAGGTGCTCATTTTTCATCTTGTCATTATTAATTTTCCTTCGCACTCGTCCCACAATTCCATTTCCTGTTGTGGCTGGCACTCACATTGGCGATGTCCGTCTCCAGCTCCAGCACTTGCATCATTTCCTCCCACACACGGTCGTCATCCTGAGTCAAGTTCCTGTCCTCTCGGGTTATCGCTGCAATAGTAACCATGAAATGGAGGTAGGCCTCGCGAACCTGTGGTGCAATCACAAGCTGTAAATCTTTTTCATTCCACAACAGAATTAAGGCGTCAGAACAATGGAGGTGAATGGAATTATATTTGTACCACTCAAATAAAATGACACTAGAAAAGTCAACTTTGAAGTTTTCAAGAAACAAATTAATTTGGACAATTTATTCATAGAAGAAGAAGAAGAAGAAGAGAAGAAGAAGAAGAAGAAGAAGAAGAAGAGTTGATCTGATACAGCAGTAATAGTGATACCCTCTCTGTAAAGACATGTTGATTTAAATTGAGTATTTTTTTAATGCTGTTGACACCACAAACAAAATCCCATTTACCTTCACTGTTCTGTGTTGCATGCAGAAATCTGAGAGGATACCATGAGATACCATGAGAGTTAAGTCAGATTGTGTGTGTGATTTAGATGAACTGATTCTCACCCGTTTGTAGTTTCCATCATTGAAGTAATAATCTCTTGATGGCATTCCAAGTCCTGGCTGGTCAATCTAACCAGAACAGAAGAAGAGCAATTTATAATATTTATGTTTTGGTGTGATTTTAACAGTGTGATTAAAGGACATGGCTGGAATTATTCTAATATTTTACTTGTCAACAAATCTTATTGAAAGACTAAATACAATGAACTGATCCTAAAGTATTAAAGTCTATATAGCCAAGGCTTATTTGCTCATTCCTCCGCTGTTGTCCAAAAACTATTAAAACACATCAGTGAGCTGCACTGTTGCACTGGTGACATGTTCCTCTTCGCACTAATGTGTGGTTGGAAGTGGTTGTGTCCAGAGGGGAACCCCACACCAATGGAAGATCTTGCAAGAGTGATCATTTTAATCCAAACCATTATGTTTTCCTAACCCTAACCAAGTCTTTTCTGTCCCAAAACTTACCCAGACTTCACCACAGTGTTACATAATTAGTTGGTAGAAGTTGCACAATGAAGAAATAACATACAAATCGTGTGAGAGTTTTACAGATCAAGGGTTCACTTCTAGACACGACTGTGGAACATGGGACAAAGATGACATCTCATAAATCCAGAGCAGTTAGTCAGTATTTTGATCGAGAAAATGAAAATAAGGTTCTATGTTGACTTTGACAGAATAAACTGGTGTATAGTTACTTGAGTGGAGCAATGTGTAACCATATTCAGCACAGGCATGTGGACATTAACCTGCAGTGAGAATAGGCGCCTGGTGCTAGCACTGCTAACATTAGCCACAGTCATTTGGCAAATCAAGATGATTGTTTTCTTACTTTTAGGCTAGTTGACTAGTATAAAAGTAAATTTCCTTTTAATTGAAAGGGAAATTAGTCACTGAATGATTACCAACAAGCAAACACTGTTTGCTCTAATTTGATTAATGTTTGCTTAAAAACTGTTACAGTTAATTGGAAAGTATTCAGCCTTTTATGAAAATGAAACAGTATATTTGTGACTCATTTTTAAACATTTACATCTTCAGTAGAAACAAACGGCTTAGGCTGAGTGCCACAGACAGGGTAGGGAAGTTGTTTGCATTGTTGAGTTTGGTCTTTTCCTTTTTTGCCTTTATTAGACAGCAGAGCAGACAGAAAATTGGGGGGAGAGAGGGAGAGAGACAACAGAAATGGGAGAGAGGAGAGAGAGAGAGAGAGAGAGAGAGGGTATGACAGGCAACAAAGGTTGCCAGCTGGAACAGAACCGGTGATGGAGCACACATTACGCAGTTGTGCGGTAACCATTTGGCTACCAAGGTGCTCCAAAGTTGGTCCTCTAATGAGATTGGGTGACAATAATACAAATATAGCACAACACCAGCTGTATCTATAATGACTCTATGATGACGTAATGGCTGTAATCTGTTATTTGTGCTCCTGTAGACAGTGATCTTACATATATGATATGGCGTCGAGAGTCACGGTCATCCGTCCACACGTACATGTCCAGCAGAACCTTCTTGTGGAAACGAGCGGTAAGCGTTGCCAGTGTGTCCTCAAGGCTCCATGCTTCGTCTGCATTAATAGGAAAATAATGACACTTAATTACCAGACATACTGTATATATACATTTGTCTAGCTGTAAAGAACTGATTAATGAATCCAGCTTCCTCTCTGCCTCTGTTGCTCCTGAACTGGACTCTGTATAAATCTGTGTGCGCAGATGCAGTTATGTGTGGTTAATTCTGTTTGAACCACCGTCCATGATTACATTTAATTAAAGTGGCAGGAGCCGGGAGCTCGGGGAAGAGCAGAGTAGACTATTTAAAGCATCCTTCACAGTCCTGAGTGAGGACTGCTCGTCTGCCCACTCATCACGCTCCCAAACTCCACACCTGACTGCTCAGCTGAAGAGCCTCGGCCGGCCTCTTGATCCCGCCAACAAAGCTCGTACTCAGCAATTCACTGAGAGTAAATATAGCCCCAAACGCGCTGTGTGTGAGCACATGTATTTGAGTAGGAACACGAGTGCTAGTTTGTGTGGATGTATTGCATATGCACATTCATTTGTAGAGAACAAACTGTAAAATTATTCAGAGTGTGGTTCAGGATTATCTCTACCTGTAGTGGTGTTCCAGTCATCTGATGCCACAGGCCAGTCCCCGATACTGTCAATGAGCTTCAGAAGGGGCTGCGAGTCACGCTGCTCTATGAGGCCTGCAGGTGAAATACCACAACTTATAACAAGACTGTAGTCTCTCTACTATTTACTCTGTAAGACAATGTGCCTCAGTGAGATTAAAGGTTACATTTTTTACCTTTGAAACAGCAGCTGACAAAAACAATCTCACCACAAGGATGAGCTTTAAAGCTGGAGTGACGGACTTTTACATGTAAATGAGGTCCATTAGATTCAAGCCCTTGCCAAGTGAGTTCACACAATGCTGATTTAACCTATCACTGCCGGGTAAATTACTCTGTTTTTAAGTTTAAATCTGCTGTATTTAGTGAAATTCAAGTGCTGGAGCACCAGTAGTCATGTGTTTTATATCAACCTGCAGTGACTGTTTTGCCAGAGCTGAAGGGGCGGGGGGCAACTGTAGCGACAGAGTGGGCTACAAAAATGAGGAGTGTGGCCAAACCTATGGCAGAAAAATGAAAAGTTTCTGATGCTCCAGGTAAAAAAGAAACTCAGCGTTCAGAAGGAAAGATAACAGTCAAAAAAAGAAAGGAACTGACAGTAAGGACAAACACAGATAACATTGGTGTAGCTTTTCCATGCTGGAGAGTGCTGGAGGCATACGTCATGAGCAAGCATCAATACTGTTTGTGTAACAGCTCTCATTTTCAGAGGGCGGAAACAAAACTTTCCCTCTACGGGTTTAACGCTGCGTCCAAAATCACATACTATGCACTACATACTCAAAATGTGTATAATCGCTCAACATACTTTAGTGCAAATAAACAGTCTATGAATCTTTTCAGATGCATGCTAAACGTTCCTGCACTCCTCCTTGCTGGTTGGAGATGCATAACCGTGGTAACCCTGTGTCAACAATTTACTAATTAAAAAAATATTACACCTAGCAATTGAATCCTTACTTAGATTTAAAATGAAGCATTATTGACGACAGAGCTGCCTTGGTCAGTGTCCCCCTTTGTCTATTATGTTGTTGTTGTGGGATATTTATGCTGGCGTACTGTCCAGTCCTGCATACTGTAATATTTCCCCTGAAATATGTACCTCAGTACTACAAAGATTGAATTGTTACTGAGCTTATTTTGAGAAAATGATACCAAAGATAATTTCACTCTCGTACCAAAACTTTTGATGGTCAATGAAAAACAAATTTCAATCTGCAAAATGTGCTGGTCGAAAATTACAGATGAAACAATGTTGACATTTTTTGTTTGTTTGACATTTGAAGTTGCACAAAGAGCAGTTGGTCGAGGCTCTGTTGTTAAAATGGCAGTACATTTGATGAAAAGCACAATATGACTTAGGACCTGAAACTCAAAGTTGGGACTTGACTTGGGACTTGAGTGCAAAGACTTGAGACTTACTGTTCTTGCAAAAAATGACTTGGTACCATCTCTGTCTATAATACTTACTAACTCATACTACTTTGCCATACTTTGGCAAGTATGATCATGAACTATGTATTAAATTGTATTCTATGAGCTATTAAGAATTAAAGTTGAACTCTGATAGTTTCATCTGGTACATCAACAGCTCCAGAAACACAAACAGTTTTTTTTCATGTGCCTCATGTTTTCCTACCCCCTTTTAGAAATAAATAGACTTTAGACTTCAGAAGAGAGCCTTACTCTCATTCATGCAGGAACTGTAGAGGATCTTCGCCTTCCTGATGGCATCTCTGTCTTGTTCACTCTCCATCTCAAGAACACCTGCAACAACAAAACACATGCAGACATTTCCTCTGAACAAATGAATGAACCCCCACGCATGGCTCCGCATGCTGCATCCCACTGGCCACCCACTGACCTTTGAGGACAATCTCCAGCTTGTCCCTCAGAATGTCAAAGACGCTGTGACGGGAGCTCGTCTCTGGGATGACATGTCGCTCCAGCCAGCCCCCGCAGGCGTATTGGTAGAAATTATCACAAGGCTTCACAGACTTATCCATGTTCTGCAAGAGCCGAGCGGCTTTAAGGCATCACAGAGACAAGAGGGACAGGATGATGAAGATTCGTGTTTTTTTTGCAGGGGGTTGACTTTGTTTGCAAAATGAAACAACAGGAGGGCAAAGAAAAGACAGCCTTTCTCACCTGCAGTAACACAGTCCGCTGTTGTGCACACACTGTTGAGGCTGGAGCGAAACAGCTGGCCTGGAAACATCAGTATCAACATTAATGAAAAAGTATGTGCAGAATTTGACAGATTATACCCCCACTGAGAAAAGGAGGATGTTGTGTGAAGTATAGAGCTGATAGCCTGGATCCATGGTATATTCTCTGTGTTTGTGTTTGTGTGTGTGCGTGACGGGCAATGTCTATGTCAGCAGCGACTCTGTTATTTCACTTTTGTGTGGCACTGCTGATCCGGCAGTAAAGGGAATTACAGTATTACAGTGACTATCAGAGGTGCAGGCTACAATATGACACATGACCACTTATCCCACGGTGTGTCCTCTGTTCAGTTTACAGGCTTAAAAGCCACGGACACTCACCTGTTGAGCTCCTGGACACACTTGTCCTGCTAGATTGTTCTGAAGAAACAGATTTTAGACAATATTAGACACAGTAAAGAGAACTTTAATCTAAATTCTAATGATGATTGTAATTGTTTTTATAGACTAGTAACATTTAAAGGGACAGTTCACCCCCAAATCAAATCCTCTAACCTGTACTGCTATTCATCCATCTAGATTGTTTCGGTGTGAGAGATATTTGCTGTAGAGATGTCTGCCTTCTCTCAAATATAATGGAACTAGATGCCACTCAACTTGCAAAAATTACATTTGAAAAACCTGGTTGGTTTTATGTAGAAACTATTTTCTGCCGAACATATCACCGTATCATATCATCATATCATCATGCTTGAGACAATGATGTAAACATTAATGGCATCCTCCTTGTCTGAGCTGTAACATTAGCACCACTGAACTAACTAACACAGTGATACAGTTAGCGGTGTATTTTGGTAGAAGAAAAATAGTTCCTATATGACACCGCTCACAACAAAGTCTGTGGATTATCAAGGTATCAGGATAATTTATTATCATCATATGACATCTTGCCAGCTTGAAACTGGACATGTTCTGGTGAAGGAGGTCTCTGTAAGATCTGGGTACAGAATCTCTGGTTTCCCATTGCTTGTCCAGCCTGAGTCCCATTTCGTCCACTTCCTTTTCCTGACTGAACTTTAGCCAGTAGCACCCTTAAATCCAAGCTTTGCTTAGAATGGCTCTTATCCCCACTCTCCTACTCCTCTCCTGGGGGTGGTTCGCTGGTTGGCTGGTCTGGCTGGCTGATGAAAGATGCAACAACAACAACAACTCTATTGTTGATTGTCTCAGGGTCCACTGCTCTTTAATCAAAACCCTGCGCTTCCTTTCCCAATGTGTTTTAGTAATCAAGCTGAAAAAACAACAGATTAAAGGACAAAAGTGGCAAAATTTGGAGAAGCTACCAGCCACAGCTTCTACATGTACAGCTTTTGCCATATCTTGAGTAACCAGTCATGATTTCCGCAAAGAGACGCTGTTGTTGAGATTCAAATTTATTTTGAAAAACAAGAGTGCCAAACTGAGTGCCATTAAGTTCAAAGAGAAGGCAGATATCTCTGTGAGCAATACCTCCAAAACTCTACAACTCACACCAAAACAATCTAGAAAGATAAATCACACTATAGGTAAGAGGAAAAATCTGATTCTTTGTTTTTGGGGTAAACTGTCCCTTTAAGAAAGAAAAAGATACAATCAACTTCCATGCATTGCACAAAAGATTTTATCTTTCCAAAACAAAAACTCCCAAAAAGAGCCTGAAGTCGCAGTTGCAGTTCTCAATTCAAAGGTTAGGACTGTGTGTGTGTGGTGCATATATGACATTGTAAGGCAAAAGACTTATTTTGCTTTGTTTGGTAACCTTTAGAAACATCTAAAAAGGTCAGACGATGACATATGTGCATCAGTATTGCACAAAGCATGTCATTGTCATATTTGAGAGCATTTTCTATGGTCAGGATAATTTGCAAGGGAGACACTTGTCATCACTGCTGCCATCTGTAATATCTGGATCTTTCCACCGTGAGCCTGACAGAGCCGTTACCTTTCACAACCGATGTGTAGAGGACTACCAGCCCAGCCAAGGCGCAGCTGACCAATAGCAGCAGCACAGACAGACCAATCTCTGCAACAGTCCAACGACGCTTTCCAGGTTTACTTGATTTCTCCATGATATCCATCTGGCTTTCGGATTTGCCCATATTCCTCCTGACTGCCGGCTCTGTGGGAAAGACACCGTTGGAGTGTGGGATGGTCCAGGCAGAGAGCTACCAGTGTGTGTGTGTGTTTATGTGATGGAGAGTGTGTATGTGTGTGTGGGCTGTGCAGTGATCCATCGGTAAACTGTGCCAGCTGACCTGCAGTGAGTGAGCCTCAACTGCTGAACACCTACAACAACTTCACTGACAGGAGTTGTGAAACTGTTGCTGTCTCGTTTCAGGAAAACAGTTTGTCACACTACATGTTGTTCTTTTCTCAAGTTATGTAAAACAATTCAAGCCTGGGTTTAATCTTTATAGCCTTTACATCACTATACCTTGGGGTTTTTTTTCTCACCTTTAAAAATCATGATAGCCTTGATAAAAAATTAGCTAGTAGTAGTAGCTAGTGGACCCTCTGTAGTCTCTCTGATTTATTTATTTATCATCAGTGACATCTTAAGGAAGCCAAAAGAATTTAGGGGGTTTAGTAGGAGAGAAAAATGAAAAGCTGAAATGTGCCTTTAGGAGCACAATTCTTGCTTTGTGTTGAAACAAACACCATAAGTCTTTGGTTTCCAACCTGAAGATCAGGCCCTCCCCAAAAATTTAATTTTGAAGGGTCACAAGATCAGAAGATAAAAAGATAATAAGCAAAAATAAGCCGTTGTCATGTGAAAGTCCTTTAAAAGAAACAATGTAAGCAAGATAATGAGATGTTTGCTTGAGCTGCTTACATCTCATGTCAACTCTATGACCAAAGCTGAGGGATCACTGGTAGACATGACTTATTTTAATGAACACAAGCCAAAACGGTTAGGAGTCACAGATATAAAGCGCATGCATCTTTGTAGGGGTTTCACAGAACAGTCGACTAGCTGACAAAACATCTAGTCAACACCGGGCGTCATTGTAGACCAACCATTTATGTGTGATCGGCCATAAATACACAGAATTGAAGGTATTTAGAGAAAGAAATGCTCCTGCCATCTCTTCTTGTTACTGCGGTCAAACAGTATCTCCAGGTCAGACGAGCTTGCTGAGGGTTTAGTCTTAGCAGATCAAGGCTCATTTGTGAACAGCCCCTCTCTTTCTGGTTGCATTTGAGACCGTTTTTTATAAATACAGTAGTCATGAATGCCATACATCTTTTGTGTTATGCTCTGATGTTTGAGCAAGGTTACATGAGTCTTATATCTGTTTTGAAGACAAAAACTTTTCTGCAAATTGCAAGGAGACCTGCGTCATAGGCCGATATCAATTTATGTAATCTACTGTCCATTTTGTAAAGGTAATTTGGTAGCTGCTTTTACATTCACTGATCAGCCACAACATTAGAACCACTGACAGGTGAAGTGAATAACATTGATCATCTCTTTACAGTGGCACCTGTCTATGGGTGGGATAAATTAGGCAGCAAGTGATCAGTCAGTGCTTCGAGCTGATGTGTTGGTGTTACAGTGTGCAACACCTCTTTGTGTATTGTAGACCCTCAAAAAGAGTAAGAGTATATCTATTTTTATATCTATAATTTTTGCATCCTGTATTTGAAACAGGTATTTAAGTCTTTACTGAAGAAATAAAAAGCTCTCTAACATTTCGTTCTGCACATATGGCCCAGCTCTAATGCCTTGGGTTGTTCAGCTGATGGTTCTCCAGGCCTCAGCCCAACTGTTTTAAAACCTGACCATTATCAGCACAGGCAAACCAATATAAACTTGTCATAGGATTTATGATCTTGTGATGGCGTTTAACATTAAATTTCTTGAGGACAGAATTCACCTGTTTGTAGATAAAGCAGATCACTTCAGATCTGTCCTATGGTCAGACAAAGTTGATCCATTTTTCCTGAAACCATCTTTTCTCCTCAACCTTACATTTTTTATTTCTGTGGTGGCATTTCCATCTCTCTTCCACATTAAACTGCAGACTTATCGACTAAAATTGCTAACTTTAGCTAACAGCGCTAGCCTTGATGACAGCACTTAATTCCCATAACACTTGCAAGGTGCCACTACTTGTTATGCAACCAGCAGCTTTCTACAAGTTGTCATTCCTATCATGACAGATATATGTTAGAAGGATGCAGTAGCACTGACAGTAGATTTAGTATACAGCACTGGTTTATGGGCAACTGTTTTAAAGCCTTGAGTTTAGCAATATGGGGGTTGCCATCTTGTCTTTTTTTTGCAACTAGTGTATGCACAGTACCAATGAGAGTACCAGAGAGAGCTGGTGATGACGCACTGCAAACTTGGAAATAATGGTCGCAGTCTTTCTCGCATTACAACTAAATAGTACACTAAATTATGCTTATGAAAACATATTAATTGAGAAATAGACAATGTAGTGACAGAATCTTGATCCATATTTGATCAACAATGCCTAGTTTGTAAGTTTGATCTCAATTTTGTGAGCCCTGTGTGTTGCACTGGACTCACTGAGAATGACTTATTCATCACAAGTTATCCCTGCCCTTTATCATCTACTTCACTCTAAATGGGACCATAATTTACAAAATGAACATCATGCTGTATTGAAGAAGACTTGAAACTAGCGATTGAGACCAAAAACTCATTATTGTTTATGGAGGTCATAAATCAAGTATGAAGTGGGATCATTTTCTCATAGACTTCCATAGACTTTTTTTTTTAACAGCCAGTGGAGTCACCCCCTGCAGGCTATTACAAAGAATTCAGGTTTGGGAAACTTATGCATTGGGTTCACTTTTCCGACCCAGAGCCTCTGCCCACTTCTTCTTCTTCTGTCTATGCACAGTAGCCAAGTAGCGTATTAAATGTATCCTATTGAAAGTCAAAGTGTTGAAATGTAATGACTGACATGTAACACATGCATGTTATGTCATGTTCAGGACCACCATCAGACTACACAAGACAGTAGCAAAAGCAGTTTTTAGCAAACTGCAAGGAGACATGTGCTGTAGGCCAATATCAATATATGCAGTGTATAATTTGTAAAAATAATTTGGTGTCTGTTTTTATATCACATCCATTAATTGTTATACAGTTTTGTTGCTGAGTTAATATACATATATGTAGCTGCAACTCTTTTCAATATGGCATTTCTCCATTCTGAAACAGATATTTAAGTCTATACAGGCTTCAGAAAAAGCTCTCAAATTTAAATACTAATATTTCGTTTTGCCCATATGGCCCAGCTCTAATGCCACATGATGCCTTGGGTCGTTCAACTGATTAGTTTATTATAATAATGATGATGGTTCTCCAGGGTTCAGCCCACCTGTTTTAATAACCTGACCATATTCAATACATTTTGTTCATTTGGGACATTCCAGTTTTTCTCACTTTATTATTGAGCTCCATCTGTTTTTTCAGGACAGAAAGTTGTTGTGTAGATTGAATGTGACATTTATTCTGGAAACAATTTGGCCCAAAGTAAATTAATCATTAAACTTACTTTCACTAACCATTTGTGTTTGAAATATGTATTTGATGCACACACATGCACGCACACACCAACCACAACTCTAGCCATAAGCCTACTTCCTGAGAGCTAATTTCTATGCACAATAATTATGTATGTGTGAACACAATATTGCAAATGAGCATTTGTGCAGGGGACAAAACGACAATCACCCGTGGCTTTCAGCGGCATTGCTTCGCATCTATTCACTCTGCAGCACCTGTTTCTCCATAACCAGCCCCATTGCCCTATCATTAGGCCTGACAGGGGACGCGCAGTAAATCAGAGGTTCACACTGCTCAGCCCCATTAGCCCTTCCTGATGAATACTCATGGGCACATATCTGGCACTACAGTGATGAAGAGCAGGCAGGGGCTTGTTAGAGCTACACCGACATCCTCAGCATCAGACTGCACAGAAACTGTCTCTTAGGCAAAATCCTGTTATACTGCATTAAAGACAGGCTGCATTTTATGGAAAACTGTGCAATAATGTGCAGGCGACTGTGTCATTACAAGATTTGTCGTCCAATAGGAGGAGTTATTTACATCTTTAAATGTCCTCAGATGGCCTGGCTGTGTTTCTGTTTAATTTCTCCCTGTTTTCAGGATAGATACAGGCAGAATATTAGCAGTTAGTCACTAACAGGCATTTCTAATTGTATCTCTTAACAACCCCAAAACCCATGCATATTAAATCAGTGGCTCATTTCCATTTCAATACAGCAAAATGAAAAAACAAAACAAAAGATCAATGAGTTAAAAAAACAATATCTTAATGTTTAAGCCTTGGTGAAATGGCTTTACATAATGTTTTTTTTTTTTTCTAATCACAACAATTAATCATACTCACCAGCCTTTGGTAAATGCCAGATTTGAAACGTTAGATTGCATTTTTCATTTGATGAACATATTATGTCAGTGGAGAGTATTAAGCATGTTATTTAGGGGAGAGCAGGGATGAAAGTGTAACTTTTTGTATTTTCTTCTTTGCACAAAAATTAATTTATTTAGAGTGACCGTATCTCACTGTGATCAACAGACACATGTCCTCTACTGATACCAACCATTTTTAAAATTTTTGGATAAATGAGTCGGACGGAATCATACTGAAAATTACGTTGCACATTGTTAATTTTGCCTTTCTCTGTCACGATGAAAGTAACAGTTGGATAAACTGCCCACAAAACAAGTAAGTATTAACTATTACTGGCTCATAATGTTGATTAATGTTTTAGTTAGCCCCTCAGGACATGTTATTCTCAAATCAATGTATTTAGTTAAATGTTGTATTTGTATAACATTGGTCCAATGGGTCAAACTCACCTAAGTGTATAATCACCTCTTACCAACTGTCCCTCAGCTCCAGCACGCACATCTGGAGTGATGAAACCTCTGCTGGTCTTCGTCACACTAACTCTGGTCATTTCCAGCAAAACTTATGGGCAAAGAAATATATCTTTAATAATAGCAGGACAAAAAACACGATGCTACTTTCGTCCCTCCCCATCTCCATCACCTTTACCCTGGCTAGCAAGAAAAATAAAGGCTAGTATCACTGAATTGAACCTTCACTGATACTTGCCTGCAGACAGGTATAACAAGTGATATATATATATTTACAATTTTCAACAAATAAACATCTTAAAAACAGAAAACACTTCCATTTTGCCATCCATTTTTGTTTTTTAACTTTTACACTTCGCAGCATGTTCCTTTATGAGAAAAAAATTTGCAGCGTTGCATGTTGCAACCATGCCCCTATAATTTTGTCCCAGCGCTGCCTCTTCATAGTTTTTAGACATACTGTAATTTTTATTTATGGTAAAGCAAATCAGAATATGACTAAAAATGTGAAGAGTGCAGAGAAGCAGCTTTTATCATGGCCAAAACTGAAATCATCATCAACAGGTTGTCAGTAAGCAGAGGATGAAGCATGTCTATGTTGATGTTATTTCCTGTATTTATAGTATTTATACCATTATGATTATATTGGTCATCATATCTGTCATAATAATTTATATTTATAATAAATTAAATAAAAATATTTGAGCATTATTAATGTACTAAAACTGCTTATCGTGTTTTATTTAGTTGAAGATGACAACAAATGACAACAACAAATACAGAATACAAAGAAAATATAGCTTGTCACCAAAAATCAATTCCTGTTTCTTTAGGAATGTTCTTTATTACCTTTCTTAACCTGATAATGCTCTATGTTTACTATTACCACTACTACTACTATACTACTATTAACAACTATAAGAGTTGTTGCTTTATTGTGATTACACATTAGGTCTTTGAAATTTGAAATACCATTCAAATGTGATGGAAAAAATAGTTAAACTCTTTGCATGCGCTGACGCCCTTTCCATAAATGAGGCTATTGTTTTTCTCTATGGTAATGCAAAATGGAGAAAAAAAGAGTAGTGAAAGTAGTGAGAAGCACCTCGCAGATAATCACAACGCGAAACCCCACAAAATCTAAAAAGTAACTGAAGAAATATTTTGGATTCAACACCACAGGACAAATCGAGGATGAAGTAAACTGTTTGCTTTACAGTAACATTGACTGGAGGCAATACAAATGAATGCATCAATTATGCACAGTAGTTTAGGATTTTATTACAAATGATTGGGATTTTGTTTTAACTTGCTTCAAATAAAAAAAATTATGTGTACTTTTTTTTAAATCTTATATATTCCCCTAATGTTTGCAGGTTATCCTGCAGAGATCCACCAGCCAGATGGTTTGAACAGCTTCTTCTCAGCCTGACAGACAACACCCTGGGCCAAAAACACATCTCACTGCTCCTCACTGCTATGAGCGAAAGGTAACAGTCAACCAAGCGAGTGTATCTGCATTCATACTAACTAAGACAGACAGCCGACAACAGAATAAAAAGCTGTACTGACAGAGAACATGTGCTTCAGCTCTACACATCATCCTCCAGCTTTATGCTTGTGCACCACAGTGTGACAATGGCCTCTGTAAACACCACATCCACCCAGGTAGAGGTCTGTGCCCACTCCATGAAACCACTTAGACTAAGGTTTCCCTTGAATTCTCATCTAAGTATGCCTTGGGGAAAAATGAGTTGCATAAAATCACCATAAGGATTTATAAGAATGTTGTAAGGGAAAACCTTTAATGTCGAAGTGTTTGCTCTTAGCTTTTTAAGTATTCCCTTATGTGTTGCTAGAAGCAACCATTTTCCTCTGAAACTCTGAAAGAGACCATAACAGTCCCTTAAAAGTGAAATAAGTTGTGGAACATAAGACAATGTCTGAATTTATGGTGATTGAAGAGGAAGGGGAGCCACAAAGACACATTTTTCAGGACAGAAAAAAAAAACACCCGTCATTATGAGCGATGTAAGAATGGGAAAACTAGAAACTCTGTAGCTCGCCAAAAGCGAACACTACTCTATTTCATATTTATGCTGGCTATATCATTTTATTGAAAGGCAGTTTTTGTCGACTCCTGTCAATGTTTGTCTGTCTCCTTTCTTGCTGTCACAGTATTATTTTCATATTTCTTCATGACTTCATCTACAGTTCATTTCACGGCAGATTTCTCTCATTGATTTTGTCAGTCACATCTTGTCACATCTGCTTGTGGGTATTTGTTATGGCTGGGTTAAATTTACTTTGGATTATGGGCTTGTGCTTTCCATATTCTTCAAGAAAATCATTATTATCATTTTTGTCTTCTAGTTTTCCCTTTGTTGTCCATGCTGGAGAAGCTAGCTAACATTAGAATGATGTGTGTAAAGCGTAACCATGGTAACTGAAGTGCACATGTGCTGTATTATGATAGTAACTGCTGTGAAAGCCAAAGGTAAGTCTAAAATGCTTAGGCAAGTAGACAACCTAAGAGGTTTTATGCTGCACTCCTAAGTGAACCCTCTAGCTCAGGGAAATATTTTGCTTAAGGAACTTAAGTTTGAAACTTAATGTAGTTTTTGCAACCAGCAACTGGCTAAGAGGACAGTATTAAAACATTGTTACAATAATAAATAAGTAGACTAAGGCAACTGTCACATGCAAAACACAGTACAGACCGATTAAAGGCATAATATGTAACATTTTCCTGACCTTGAAGTGTGTGGTGATGGCTGTATCTGCAGAACCTGCCCCCTGTCTGTATTTTCTCATTATTTTGCTGTGGTCAAGATGCTTTAAAAACCCAAAACATCTGTATTTGATTTCCTAGGAATGAAACTCAATAATCAACTATCTTTGTGGTGGGTTTATGAACAGCTTGGACAAATCCTACTGATTCTACCTTGAAAATGCATAAACCGCTATTTTAGATTAGATTAGATTAGATTAGAAAGCTTTATTAATCCCAATAGGGAAACTGGTTTGTCACCAGGTCAAACCATACAGCCAACAAACAGCACAAACATGACAGACAACAAATAATACGGTAGACCATCAAAGCGTGATTAAGAGCCACTAAGACAGATAAAGGCCAATCAAGATGTAATTTTACAAAGTGATGTAAAATAAAGCAACGGTAAAAGGTGAACAAATTGACCATAATTACTATTTTCCGGTAGAAATTAGCTCTGACAATTTCAAGTCCTTCTGTGCTCCATGAGAAAGGGGTAGCATATTTAAAAGCTTTTTTGCTCAGGTCCGTCCTGACTTGGGGAATCGACACCTGTAGAAGATTGTGAGAATGCAAGCAATACTATATGTACACAAGGTGAGAAAGAACCAACCTGAGCAGAGGCAGATCCAGAGAAATATTCATATGTGGGAAGAGGGTGACATGGAGACTTTAAGGGGTGGCAAAAAGAAATATATGCCAATTTAATCACAAACTATCACAAATATCAATATTTCCCCCCAAATTAAAATATTTGAACTCAAAAACATTGGGAACCATGAGTAAAGCATTGAATAGAATCTAAAGGTGGCATTAGAAATCATTAAATTGTTTAATTTCCAAATCTTCATACATTTTTTCCAAATACATATGTTTTTTTTATTGCAAATAAGCCTATCAATTAGCCTCAGATGTGGCCAGAACAGATCATTAAATTATATTTATTAGAGTTGAGTCTGTCTTCAGAGTTTTGGTCTTGTAAATTTCCGACCAGCTACAACTTTTCATACATATATTTTGAAACCAGGGTGGCAGTTTAGCAGCAGCTGCCACCCCATGCCTCACCCTATATACACCCCTGAACCCAGTTCATATAGACAACACACTGTCACTCTTTGTCATCAGTGAGAGGAGCATGAATGCGTAAAGCTACTGATCAGGTCAGTGACACAGAGGATTCAGAACAGCTCGAGGATTAAAAATATGTTTGTTCATGTACTGAACACCTCTAGAGTGACCGAATGAGTGACCTCAAATATCCATTTTCTTTTCCTCCTGCAGCTTTGACGTGAACAAGACAAGTAAGCACATTATGCGATGCATGAAACAAAGAGTTCACATGCCAGTGTGACGTGATTTAATCTAACAGGTCAGAGGTTCAGTGTGTCAGAAATAAAATCCTTTCTCTGAAAGTGAGACTAATCTGTACTAAATGTTTTCAGGTCTCCTTGTTTTGAGCACATTAAGATTACGTGCGGCTGTGTGCAGTGACTGGTACTGTGCTGAACTAAGTTTTCCAAACAAAACAAGGATTAACTCACAGGTCAGGCTGCCAACAATCTGCACAAGTTCAGTGTTATTCGCTTTAGCCACTGTCCATGTACCTTCAAGTCTATAATAACAATGGCAGGAATCACAATGATATGTAGAAATAGGTTAGAAACAGCTACAAATGTCTTCATGGAGCTTTTAGGCTTTAAAAAATTCTGTCCTGGGACTGCTGACAATCTCAGTGATACCTTAAATGCTGCAGGTTCAGGTGCCTTTAACTTTAATCACCTCCACTTTGGTACTTGACAGCAAACAGGGAATCTAATCTAAAGGATCCAGAGGCTTACCTTTGTGCGTGGATGGTAGAAGTCCCTGAGCCGTTCCCCCCACAGCGGGCTAATATCTCAAACACCCCTGCTGAGCATCCACTCAGAGCTGGTGTGTAGAGAAATGAGTCTGTGCTGCGGGTTGAAGGAGACGTTATCCAGTTCAGTCTGCTGCTCAGGGAATGAGTGAGGCAGCAGAGAGAGAGGGAGAGCATGAGACAGAGGGAGGGAGGGAGGGAGAAGAGAGGAGAGGAGAGGAGGGAGAGGTGGCAGATGGGAGGTGATAGGACTGGATTGTTTTCGATTAAAGTGCTGTGATAAGAAAAAATGTGAGGGGCGTGTGTGTTATAACAGGTTGAGGTGGGTTATTATGATATGTGTCTGTCTGAGGGGTCATCAGGCTCAATATCTTTTTCTCGCCGTGGAGGGTCCCCAGCTGCTGAGCGGAAAAGGGCATAAAAATCTGAAAAGCTTGCAGAGAGATAAGACAAACACACTTGTAAAGCCCTCTGCAGACAGATAATCTAGTAACTGAGTTTCTAAACCTCTTTTAGCTACTTTTTTGGCAGATGCTATTTGCACCTGGGTTGAAATAGTCAATATGGCTATTTACACTCAGGTGTACATAGACTACTTTGGCAGAGACAGAGACAGGTGTCAACAGCCAGCAAAGTTAGTTGCACCTGAGGTGTAAGTAGTGAATATGGCTTTTCAGAGCTTGCCTTGTAAATAGCCAATGTGGCTATTTAAACCTGCATGGCAGAGGCAAACCATGGTCGCTCACTAAACATAACCAGATAATTTTGTTGCCTACACGTAACCAAGTACTTTTGTGATCAACCAAATAGTTTTGTTGCCTAAACATAACCAAGTAATTTTGTTTCATAACCTAAGCAAGTAGTTTTGTTGCCTAACTGTCATGGTTTGGATTTTCATAGTCACTTCCTGTTTTATTTTGGTATGTTTCCCTTGTGTGTCTTTGTTGTTTTTACTTCCTGTCTTTGTCTGTTTTCTCACTCTTTTTGATCGCTGATAATTTTCACCTGTTCTTGATTGCCCTCACTTGTGTCTTGTTGTCCTCCCCCTCTGTAGTAATCCTCTGTCTTCACCTCCTTAGTTGCCAGTTTGTCCTTGTCAGTTTGTCTGTACATCCAGTGTTTTCTTGTGGACCTTTTGTTTTGTGTTTTTTTTCTTGTATGGTTTTTGGATTTGGATTTTCCTGCACTTTGATTTTTCTGTCTCATCTGTTAGATTGTTTGGGTTGCCTTTGTTTCACCTTTTGCCATCACCATAAGTTTCTTTTGTGTTTTATATTTTCATTAAACTTTTGAAGTCAACCACTCCTGCTGCTGTCTGGGCCCTTTCTCTTTTTCATGATTCATAAACTGTGACAGTAAATTGGTTGCCTAAACATACCCAAGTATTTTTTTCATAACCTAACCAAGTAGTTTTGTTGCCCAAACCTAACCAAACTTTAGAGTGAACCACGAAAATAATAATACCACTGATATGTAATTTCTCACTACAGTCAACTCTCTCAGGAGGGATTTAGACCCTGCACTCTCACAGGAAAGCCTTGCACTCAACCCATTTATCCACCACAACCTCCTATCAACAGTGAATATGTCGTTCTTTACAGCTAAAATAAAGAGGTTGGGTGTGGGTAGCCAAATTGCTGCCATGTGCCTACTTCGTACCCAGATACAAATAGACACAGACATTTTTTTTATCTTCCCTGCAGCCATAAAAGTGTGGATTTATGCCCTCCTGTTACCATCAAAACAAACACCACTCATTACTGATGCCCTTGTCATCCCTCTCTCCTCCACTCACGTCCAGGAAACACTCATCTTTGGGGAGATCTCAGATGCTCATGGTGTGCTTGGTGGGGATCTGAACCCTGGCCTGGTGTCAGCCTGAAATGGCATGGTGCTCGGGCTCATTATTGGCCTGATTAACCACACTAATTAGCTGCTAATAAAAAGAAAGTGGGGCCCACAGTGTGTTTTGCTGCTGCCCGTAGACACCCAGTTGCTCAGGTGCTGTTGCTGCCCAGAAGACAAGATGAGAGTAAATAAATCAAGTGGATCAAACCCAAAATAGAACATGAATTTAAGACGCGCTTATTGCTCACATGCAGCATCATTTACATTTGCTGAAGAAGAGAAGTGAAGAAGCTTGCAGTCATTTAACAATAACATGACTGATGGAGTGCAACACAGTGGGGAGTCAAGGTTTGCAACTGAGTTAATAATTTATTCATAGATTTTATTTAGTGGAGAGAATGTTTCCTCTCATATAGTTGCTGTGGTATTTTGCATTAAGTTGTATTATTGATTTATTATTTATTTATTTATATTTATTATTAATTTTGAATTTGATGTTCAGGGCCACAGATACTAATAGGTTAATTACACTTCTTTAAGGTTTATAATTAGAGTAAATATCCAGGTGGATGGGTAAAAACTGTGGAAATTAAAGGTGCAGTTTAATTTTTTTTTTTCTAAAGTGGGGTTGTATGAGGTGAATCTGAACTATCCATTTTAACCACTGAAGTCACACAATAACACAAACAAACTAACCAACTGAGGCAGACCAGCAACTCCCATGTTCTGTGAGGTAAAATTACTGATTTTGCCTGTGGAGTCTGGTTGCTTTGGAAAGAGGAATATTTGGCTTATATAATGGCAGTTTCCTGTCTGAAGGCAAGGTAAAACAGTGAAAATATTCTAAATGAGCATAAGATGGTGAGCAAAGTGAACTGATGCATCTATAATAATGTGCATCCTTCATTACAACATTACATTGTTGGTGGTGAGTAAAGTGTGGTGCATTTATGTCAATTTAAAAGAATCTATGCTGCATCCGAAGTAAAATTATTATTTAAGATGCAAAAAGGTAGAGAATTACAAATAAAATGTGTCTGCTTTAGAAATGGAACCTTACCATATAAAGCCATCATTGAAAGTAAGACACATTTTGTCAAGTTTTATCAGCACTATGTGTGGTTATGAAGCATTATACACATTATAACATTATAACATTATAACATTATACATATAGCATGTTTTGCTGCTGACCCTGTCCACAGCAGTATATCACTGAGCTTCCTACATCTATACTCCTGCTGCTTCCACAAACTGAGGGCGTGTTGACTTCCATCTACTGAATTTAATACACTGACTATGGATAAGTAACCTACCTCATACAAATACACTTCAAATAATCTGAACTATCCCTTTAAAAGGATACTCCACCCCAGACTCATAGTCCACTCAATACGTACTCACCCCTATGCCGATGTGAGGATGGGTGAAGATCTTCAGTTCACAAAACAATCCTGGAGATCAAATGTAAATGTAAAAAAAAAGAACACAATTCCGGCTAAAAACATGGCGTAAATGGCATCTTTTGTGGTTGAATTTTAATGTCGCGGCTCACGGACACTTGGATTACACCACATGAGCAGGATGGAGACATTTTGTGTTTGTTTTGTGTTCTTTTTTTAACATTTACATTTGATCTCCATTCACTGCCATTAGCTGCAACCCTGTTTTCTGCTGAAACTCCAGGATTGTTTTGTGAACTGAGGATCTTCACCCATCTTCACATTGGCATAGGGGTGAGTACATATTGAGTGGATGATTATCTAAGAGTGGAATATCGCTTTAAAATAACCAAAAATGTTAAAATGTAAAAAATGTTTTTAGCCATTTCTTAAATTTCATGCCTAAAATAACTCGAACACATGATGCAAAAAAATACTGCTGTGCATCATATTCCTCACTCCTCGTGATTTTTGGCCTATTAATCTTCTACGGTAAGGCCTATTGGTCACATTTGAGCACTGTCAACAGTGACTGGTTGAGGTCTAAATGTTATTCCTGCAGGGAAGTATGGAGCTGAACTTCTTACTCACGGAAAACAGAAAAGGCCAAGAGAGAACATGTAATCAGGCATAAAAGTGTTTCTTCTTTCTGTCTCTCTGAACTATGAAGTCATCCAGCATGGTGGCGGTAGGTGCACTGCAAACAGGAGACTCATACATCAGCCCATGTGACTGTTCCAAAGAGCCATGAAATTAAAGTAAAATTTATGCTTGTGAATATCCTAAAAGAAAGCTGCTTTATCTTAGTCACTGCTTGCAGAAGAGCATCTGCTCTGACTAATGTATTTCTGCTAATTTGAGCTTTCATCCAAACTAAATGAACATCAGTGCTTTTAAAGGGTTGGTTGCTTTTGGTGTTCTTTCTTCCCCTCTTTCATTTCAGACTGATGCTGTGCAGCTCAGATTTTTCTCACATTTCCAGGAGTCACAACCTTTTTTGCTTTCTGCCAGTTGTGTTTGTGCATCCTGCTCTGTGTTGCTGCAGCGCTGTCAGTTGATGTGTTGTTTCATTTTGTCTCGATCATTATATCATAACTTCAACCACACATCAAATCTTTACTTTTGCTGCAGTTTTAAGCCAGAATATGGCATGTTACATACTTGAGTGCAGAAAATAGTTGTGGTTTTGCAAGAGTAAGTCTAATTATGTTTAAGTAGGGAACCTCAAATTCAATTATTGGGAGATTTATTTGCTGTAAGGCAGTGTATGTTTGTTCTCACACAGACCATGAAGACACACTGGACTGTCTCAGTGATTAGTGGATCTGAAAAACAAGCTTGAAAGCTTTTTAATTAGGCTATTGTTGATGAATGCTACTGTACGTATTTGATGGAGAAGGCTGCTCAACTTTGCTAAAAGCCTGTGGCAGAAAATGAAAACTGTGCTCAGAGTAGAGTAAAAAGAGGGGAGAGGGTTGTTGGAGGATGACAGTTTATGTATTCTGGTTTAAAAAAAATAAAAATAGGAATGTCTGATAACTAAAAATGATATCAAATTACAGGTTGCATAATATGGAAGCACATGGTAATATTCTTTTCTTTGCTTCCAACAGACGTAGATCAGAAAATGTTCTTATTTTGAGACAGATTTATTATCTCTCCATAAGCCTGGAGGAGATCATGCAATTTCTTGTGTGTGTGCACGAGTGTGTGACCGACAGACCTGAAGCTTGTCCACAACTAATCTCACATTCTACTGGATCAATCAGCCTAAATTTTGTGTACATTCATGACTGTATGCTGAAGGACATCTGTGATTCAGAAGTTTTGGAAAACCTTGAAAAAACTTTTTTTTTTACAGTTTTTTTGTTTTTAGATCATCCCATTTTAGTAAATGCAATATCTCATGCTAGCACAAATGACCACTTAAGAATGAACTGATCTGATGGGTCAAAGGTCAACGTCATTGTGCCTCATGTCCATTCCATTCTTGTGAACACGATATCTCAAGAACGCCTTTGGGGTGCGTCTTCAAACTTGGCACAAATGTCCACTTGATCCGTTTCACACATGCACTGCAACTCTACAATTATTTAGAAACTATCGGAGGTATGAACGCATATGAAAAAAAGTGTGCATCTTGCAAGCAGTGCACCACAAAGTGTCTCTCCTGCTGGGCAACAATATGTTCTTTTGCCAGGGTGTCAGGACATGCCTTCATCATCCTGTGAGAAAAAACCTTGCTGCAGAGTCAGCTGATCGCCGCATCCATCACTCTTCTCCTCTTCGTTCACAGTTTGATAATTTTAAGACTTTGAACTGACATCAACGCAAAAACAGTCATCATTTCAGATGAGTGTATTATTATTTTATATGAGTATTTCCAGCATGTGTGAACACGTCTAACGCGGATGATATCCTCATGCCTGCTGCATGTGTAAAAGGGCACATTCAGACAATGTTTGGACGTAATTCTCTAGGACATAGTTCAGAGTATATATGTGAAAACAGCTCTGGACACAAAGATGAACTACTTAGATTTTGGCAGTCAAAGGTTACTGTAACCTCACGTCCCTCCCTCTCTTGAAAACACAATATCTCAGGAATGCTTGAATGCTCTTTAAATTTGGTGCAAATGTCTTCTTGGACTGAACTGATTGGCTTCTGATGGTCAAAGGTCGAGGTCACTGTAACATCACAAAAGGCATTTTTGCCCAAAAGTATTAGGACAAAAGTTCACACAAGTGCTGGAAAGGAAATGTAAGCAAACGGCAAAATAAATGCAAGTGTAATCTGCTACAATTACTGTGAAAAAATATGTAATTAAATTACAGTCACTAATCAAAATGTTGGTGATTACAAAGGGGTTATTCTTTTCACATTGCCTGGCGGAGATCTGCACTCTACTGGGTGACCTCCTCTAGTTATACAGCCCAGCATTTTTCATTTATTCTGTTTTCGGTTTTGCCTGAAATCTCTATTTTTGAGATAATGGCTTGACAATAATAGTAGTAATCACTGCTTTACACTGTCCTCTCCCTGTTAATTATGTCTCATGTTAAGTTTATATATATATTTAAAAAAAAAAATCTGATGACTAAAACTGATATCAAATTACAGGTTGCATGATATGGAACTACATGGTAATGTTCTTTTCTTTGGTTCTAACAGATGTAGATATGAAAATGTTTTATTTGGAGCCAGATTCATTAATCAGCATATCGTTTTTCATTTCTTCCAGTTTTTGGTTTTGCCTGAAATCTCTATTTTTGAGCTTACAGCTCCACAATAGTAGTAATCACTGCTTTACATTCTACTCTCCCTGTTAATTACGTCCCATGTTAAATACTGACGGATTAGGCTTAACCAGAGCAGAATATTTGAGTTTTTAATTGCAATGCTTAAAGCCATTTTCTTGCAGGAGGCTTATTTATTGTGACTTTGTGATGAGGTGATACTATCTCATCCCTTCTTACAAATACTAACAATAGTAGCGATAGTCTTGGTTATATAAGGATGGTTTGCTGACAGCAGTAGAGACGGGATGAAATAGCGGCATTGATTGTTGTTTGACACATTTGTCTGCCTGACGTGACAGCGTTAGTTGTCCTTACACACTCTCTGCCACTTAGATTCATTGTGTTCCCTCGGCCGGGAAACAAAAGGCTGTGATTAACTGGTATGTTCCTGCTCCTGTTGATTTACTGCATGTGTTTAATAGGCCTCAGAGATGCAGCACACAGGTCATTAAGCACAGCAGTGACATAAAAGCCCCAATATGAGGTCCCACTACTGACTAACCTGAAGCAAACCTCATGGTCTCTGTCCTTTTCTCATAAATCAGTGTCCATTAGATCACCGTTTCCAGGTGTAATACCAAGCTGAAATACAGGCTACCCGGCGTGATTGCTGGGGTCAGCGTGGACATTTTCCACTGGCGTCTTCGCTCCTCACTCTCACTCAGGCAAAACTTGAGCGTGGTCGAGCATAATTCTCTGTAGAAAAAGTAAAAAGAGGCCATTTAAAAACCAGAGTAATCTACTTATACAGGGTCCTGCTATAGAGAAAATGTTAAGTGTGTATTAATGTCAGATTTCCTTTCAGAGCATGTTTGTTATGTGCCTATGTGTTGTGTTTACTACTCTCAATTAATGTGATGCTGTTGCACTGGTACAAAAATCAAAATGTAGATGTAAAATAGCCTGATTTCAGCTTTTTAAAAAGCTTGTTTCCAAAGTCAGATGACAGAAATAATGGGAAAATAATAACAAAAGGGAGGGCAGGGAGAGCAGAATAACATCCCTTTTCTGGTAGCACTAATACAAAAATTCAGACAGCGTGTGAACCCTGAATCAGTCTCATCATCTTCAGGCTAATTACCTGTCAGGTGTCACTAACAAAAATCAGTGGTAGAATATAAGGACATTTACTCAAGTGTATTACTTTATTAGTACAACTGTAAACATAATCAATCCAATCCAATAGATTGGGTTGCATTATATTTAATTTCACATTTATGAAGATAATAAGTTTCAGTTTTGATTGACACAGTCGAAGTATTAATTTAACATAGTGTTTTTATTATTAAATCTAACATGTTACCGGATTATCAGCTGATATTTTTTGTGCACATTATGACAGTTTGCTCAGAACTCTCTTGGTTGTGTGAATCACATTTTGAACCTGAAAAACCTATTTTATGACAGCTCTTTTCATACGAACTGTGACTCTCACTCTTTAAACAGTGAGTGGTTGCAAGTCATCAACACTGTCGGTAAACAGGCTTAGTGGTCTGTTAAGGCACATTGGCTTTGTTGTGGCTTCAAAACTGACATCCAAAAAATTTTCACTTCATCTTTAGCCTCTGCAGATTAATTTCATGTGAATGTTCTGATTACTAAAGTTAGGCACAATGTGAGATTGAAAAAAATCTTTAAATGAACTTTTCTACCTTGCCACTCTGTTATGTGTCTGCACAGTTACCATATTGGAGTGTTCAAGGTCTGCTACAAAAGAAATGAAATATGCAGACCTCTCTACAGAATTGAGAGTAAATGATGTAATTCTGAACTGGTTTTCGTGAAATTTGGTTCGTTTCAAACCTGAAAAACTGAACAAGGTAGTGGTTACTTGTTGGAATTAAATTCAGTTACTGGGGACGTTCAAATCAGCTCTATACCAAAACATTAACCTTCCTGATAGCCACAGCATCCACTGGGACATACAGGCTCTGCCCATCATCAAGTGTAAATGAGTTAGAATTTCAGCTTTTGTGAGTTTCTCCAAAAATGTAGATTACTAATCTTTTATATTGTTGTAAAGCTCCCTGGTTGCTTTAAATTTTCTAAATAAATGACAATGTTTGAACTGAGAAGTCTGAACTTATTGTCCTGTTTCTTTATCAAGTTTATTCTCAGTTACAATACTATTACACTATTGAGTGCATCTTAAATAAAACATACACTACACTATACTATATATATATATATATTTATATATATATATATATATACATATACACATATATATGTTAAAAACTTAATAACTCTAGCTGAGGTTGTAGTTTGCAGCTATGTTGTACTGGGATGCATTATATTTAGAGGTGTTTTTTTACTTTGTACTTGCACTTTAGATTCCTTGCTTTGTACATATTTTTTAAGTTTTACTCCGCTGTATTTATTCACAGCCAGACTTTATTTATAAACTGAGATTTTATATACAAAAAATATGATGAACTCATCAAATTTGAAGCATTGCTATAGATTAAATCACCCAATAAAAGTGTACACAGCAGTCACATTTCACTCTATCTCAACCACCTACAACAGTAAAATGCTGCTTACATATGAAGGCATCCGTAATGTGAAATAATATAACTCTCATTGGGACCGTTTGTATGCACTGAGTACTTTTGATACCTTAACTACTTTGTGTACCAAACTACTTTTGTCAAGTACTTTTACTTCACTGACAGTTTGAATGCTGGACTTTAACTTCTGATTGAGTATTGTTGCATTGTGGTATACCTACTTTTACTTCAGTGATGGATCTGAATGCTTCCTCCACAACTGATAAAAATGTTTTGGCTGTCTTTTTTTTTTTTAAGCTTGCGTTGCTTGTGGTGACAAATGCTGGTTGGATTCCTTTTCATCCAGACATTGTCCTCTTAAATCATTAACTCCACACGAATCCCTCCGGTCACCGACAGGCAAAGTGACAACAAACCCTCCAGGATGGGGTCTTTTACTCTCCACCTGTCCCTTCAGGTTGTAGCAGCCAGGACAGCGATGTGGCAGGTCTAATCCTCCTTATCTTAATGGCATCCACCACTATCGCTGGAGTGGTGGGGCAATCGACCCTTTCCCTTTCTTTATCAGCAAAAACCACTTCCCTCAACCAATCCTGTTGGTCACCCCCACCTGCCAGACCCTCCCCTCCTCTTCTTTCTCTCCTCAGGCGCCTTGGCTAGTCTTTCGCTCTCTGATATTACTCTCATCTCGCTGTGCTTGTCACCGCCTCACCTAACTAGTATTTATTCGGAGGTGCCTGGTTCCAGGAAAATATAAAAAGCTTGTTGGAAGACGTTGCTGTTGCTGAAAAATGACAAATGGCCCATGTTTTTGACTGAACCACAAGCTCACACACATGAACACGCACTCACAAACTGCACACAGGGTGGATGTGTACCTTGGCCGCGGGTTATTTTCCCTTTCCTTCTCATATTCCCACTGTGACGATGGCCGCCCTGCAACGAGAGAGTCAAGAGAGACTTTTCAGATCAGATAAAGGAGCAGAGATAGCTGCAACAGAGGACCATGTGGTAACACCAAGTTTTCTTTCCAGAGCCCTCACACAGTGCGGTTTGTATAACCACAAACCCAAGCTCTCCCCGGACAATTGCTCAACTCAAGATAAGCGTAGCGATTATGTTTTAACAGGCATGCTTCTCAAAGACAGGATAAACTTTATTTTTCTACCATTTATACAATGAAACTCAGTGTGCTTTGTTTTAAAACAATATTTACTCAGATGGATCCTGACTGATTGTTTCTGGCAGTTGGTTCACTTTGAGGTAAATAAAACCAATAGCTCAGCTTAAAGACCCATTTCACTGCTTTGTCTTATAATTCCCGGTGTGTTTCTCTCTTCATCTCTATTTGCCAGTCTCTGCAAACTGGTGATAGCTGAGCTGAAAAGGCATCACTTTCATTGTCTACCAGAAAAACCTGGGATACAAAAACATTGTGCCAAGGTTAATAAGGATGCGTCAATCCAATACTTGGTATCAGTATTGCTGATATTGGTCAACATCACTGTATCACGATACTTGTCTTCACTGACCTATTCAGGAGCTGTTGAACTATCTGCATTCAGGGAAACTATTTTTAATGGAGGAGTTTCTTTATTTAAAGTATATGAGTTATTAGTATATGAATTACCCAAGTGTTAAAGTTGCCAAAAGTATTGATATGTCCATGCTTTTTTGATACCAGGTGTTTGTCTATTAATTGTACATTTGATTGTATTGAAAGCGCCGAAGCTACAAGGCCTCAGTTTAGTTAAATTTTTATTGTCCTGCCTGAAATTTGGCTTTCGGCAAAACAAGACTGTGTTCAGTGTCATTCTCTGTACCATGTGCAGTTGATTGAAAACAAAAAAGAAAAAAACTCTTTTTTTCTTTTTGCCATTGTATTGAGTCTTGTTTTTTTTTTTTGTTTTTTTTTTATAGCAGTATTGTATCAATGTTTAAATGTTCTGGTATCATGACAACACTGCAAGCTTGAAAATGAAGCTCATTGTTTTTCCCCAACAGACAGCAGACTTGCTAAAATTGCTGCAGTCTGACAAAACAGTGTGTCATCTGAGAGCATGAATACAATTTCCTATTGATCACCATTTGTCATTACATATAACAGCTTATTGAAATAATAAAAATCATATATCAGGCATTTAGAAAATTTTGTTTCCTGCATATACAATATACTGAGATCAATCTCCTAAATGTGGATATATGGGAGACCTGATAACGAAATAAACATTTTGATTAATGATCTTATGCACTGACGTCTTGTGTCCTTCTTTGTTAGCTGCAGTACTTCTCTTCCTGTAAGTACACAGGACAGGACCAATGCTGAGATTTAATTATAGATAATTAAATAGTATAGCACAGTTAAAGGTTCTTACTATGAGTAATGGGGTCCTCCATGAGCACAAAATGTTCTGCCAAAGTTACATAAGATATGAGATCTTCTCACTGGTTTGCAGAATATGGAATTCAGTCTGGAACAGTGATGTCATATATGTTTATGCACCAATGTGAATTTATCAAGTTTTGGTTAAAATCTGATGACAGCTGTGGAGTTGCTTGCAGTTAATCTCAGTCACAGTTAATCAATTCTGAACTACGCCCCCACAGTCCTGATGAAGTAGATCAGAGTTTTTCATTGATTAAAGTGGAAACAGACAACTTTTCAACTTCCCCTTTAGTGTTTCCAAGAGGTATTATTGTTTGACAACCACACCAGAGCACTTTATTCAGAATCAGAGCCAAGCTCTGTGGAGATTTGATCAACACTTTGGAAATAAGACAAAAGAAAGAAGCATGTTCACTGAAGAGGTAAACTGAAACCTAATTGAAATTGATAACTATGCATTGCATACTAATACTCTGGTAATAATTTAAATAATGTTAGCTATTGCTTTGCACAAACAAATATACTACTACTACTACTACTACTACTACTAACAATAATAATAATAATAATAATAATAATAATAATAATAATAATAATAAAATAATAAACAAAAAAAAATAAACAAAATAATAATAATAATAATAATAATAATAATAATAATAGTTCAATGTTTAAAGAAGAAAAAGCATGAATTTGTGAATTTATTTGTTAAATTACTGTAAAATGGAGACGTATTTTACTTGGGAAAATCATGACCAGTGGCAGACAGATTTTTGCATTACAGTGTGCAATCAATATTTGCTTTATAAAGATAAGTTAAAGCAAAAATGCTGACTATTCCCACTTTAAAGGACCAGTGTGTTGGATTTAGTGTCATCTAGCAGTGAAAAAGCAGATTGCCTGCCAAGCATGTAGAAACTACTGCGGCCACAGAAGTTTGCAAAACGTGAAAAGACATAACTAAAGGGAATGTTTAGCTTTGTCCGTTCTGGGCTACTGTAGAAACATGATGGTGCAATATTTTGTGACAGAAAACCAACAGTCTAATAAAATCAGCTCAATCTAATAACTAAAACACAACTGTTCTTATTTTCAGGTGATTATACACTGATGAAAACATGCTCATGAATATTATAGTCCATTCCTGTTGCCTTTGTCGTTTTGGATCTTTTGGATTGGGTAGGTTATGGGTAGGTTTAGGCATGAAGGGTGTGACTGGGTAAGATCAGGGTAAGAACATCAGAGTAAGCCAATGAGAGACAGAATAGGGCGGGACATGACTTTGCCATCCTATTGTGCCACATAGATCCTCCTAAATGTTACACACTTAACCTTTATGTGATAACTACTTTCAAAAATCATGACCCGTTACTCAAATAATCCACAGACCTTCTGTAGAAGAATTGATGGAAACAAATGAAAGTATGGGTCCATCGCCTTGTATCAACGGTTCAGGCTGCTGCTGGTGGTGGTGTAATGGTGTGGGGATATTTTTTGGCACACTTTGGACCCCTTACCAACTGAGCATCATTTAAGCACCACAGCCTACCTGAGTATTTGTTGCTGACCATGTCCATCCCTTTATGACCACAGTGTGCCCATCTTCTGATGGCTACTTCCAGCAGGATAATGTGCCATGTCACAAAGCTCAGATCATCTCAAACTGGTTTCTTGAACATGACGATGAGTTCACTGTACTCCAGTGGGCTCCACAGTCACCAGATCTCAATCCAATAAAACACCTTTGAGATATGGTGGAACGGGAGATTTGCTTCATGGATGTGCAGCCGACAAATCTGCAGCAACTGTGTGATGCTTTCATGTCAATATGGACCAAAATTTCAGAGAAATGTTTTCAGCACCTTGTTGAATCTATGCCATGAAGAATTAAGGCAGTTCTGAAGGTAAAAGGGGGTTCAACCCGGTATTAGCATGGTGTACCTAATAAAGTGGCTGGTGAGTGTACTTCTTCCTAATAGAAAAGAAATTACTTCCAGTAGATTCTACTGTGGAAAGAAGTATTTCCTATGTGAAATTGTGCACAATAATAAGGTCTGTGGATTATCTTGAGTAACCAAGTCATGATTTTGAAATTTTAAAATTTGAAACTTTTTGAAATGGTTTGGGTTTTTCTTAATCACTTTCTCTTTTAGTTTGGTATGTTTGTGTTGTTTTTACTTCCCATCTTTGTCTGGTTTCCTGCTCTTTTTGATCACTGATTATTTGTACCTGTTCTTGAATACCCTCACCCGTGTCTTGTTGTCTTGTCTTCTGCCTAGTCTATTTAATCGTGTGTTTTTACCTACATAGTTGCTAGTTCATCCTCGTCAGTTTGTCTGAGCTTTTTCTTGTGGATTTTTGCTTTGTTTTGTTCCTGTGTACTTTTGGATTTGGACTCTGATTTGATTTTTTGTCTTTTCTTTAGGATTTGTTGGTTGCCTTTGTTTGCCCTGTTGCTAGCACCATAAGTTTTGTGTTTTGTATTTTTTCATAAAACTTTTGCACACATCCACTCCTGTTGAAGTCTACATTTGGGTTCTTTTCTCCTGTTCTCTCCTATTGGAGAGAAGGCTGATATCTCTATGGCTGATATCACCAAAACTCTGCAACTCACACTAAAATAGTCTAGATGGTTAAATAGCACTACAGGTCCGGTGAAAAATATGTTTTTTAATTTTGGGGTGAACTGCTGCAGGTGTCTGTGGTGTCTTTGGTTTATGTGATTCATTTTGCCTCCTTTCATCTTTGGTTTTCTCAATATACTGACATCAAAATGACTTTTCTAAGGTGATATTATGTTGTTTAGCAGAAATATGAGTTATTCTGCTTCTTCTTCTGTTTTTGTTGTTGATGTGTCCGTTATCCGTGCCTAATGAACGATGAAGCGTTCTGGCGGCAGGCAGTAATTGCTTGGAGCCCAACAGTGGGGGTGTAATTAGAGAGACAGGGAGGAGTATATGACTTCATGACTGGCACCGTTTAATGATAATGGGGTGCAACTCCACACTACTGTGGTCAACTAATCACACTGGACTGGCCTGGACGGCTCTCAATGCAAACGAGCCGTGACAGGAATACTGAACAGCAGCTCGCCCACACAGTTCCACACCATTCGCTCCGCGGGGGATCAGGCATATGATTATGGCTGTGACCCTGCACCACCTGCAACACCGTCATTAGAGCCACCACGGATGGACAGGTTTAATGTAAATAAGCTAATGTCATCAAGCTACCCAGCAGAGGATGAAGATGAGCGGTACAGTGAAGAGAAGATCAACATGTTGATCCATCAACTGTCACTCAACATATATTTAACATTGGAAATCAGCAAGAAATGCTGACTTTTACCTGGATCAGCTGTTATCTCTGCATGCAGGCATCTGATCAAATAATGAAAAGCATTACAACCAATTGTCTGGATGGAGATATCACATACAAGTTGTCTGTATGTCTGTTGTTACATCATAGATGAGGGTACTGAATATGGTGGGCCTGAGGCCAAAAGCATACAACTATTGTATTCTATTGTTAAGATGCAAAATGCTACTAGAATCCCAAGATCCCTTAAGTGACTGATTCCTTGCTCCAAGTGTCACTATCCATCGTGCTCAGATTAAGAAAAATAATTAATAATGAAAGGATCCAACATATTTTAAAGAGCATTTTTATTTTATTTTATTTTTCACTAGAAATATTTGGCAGACCAAACCGAACTTTATGGTGGGCCAACTTTGTCCCATGGGCCCCATTTTGGGCAGCCCTGTGCTAGAATAACAGGTGCAAATGATGCCCCCAAGCTGAGTTAGAACCCTTTCAAAAACGAGGATTAGGTAGTGTCACATATACTGTAGAAACATCCAGTGTTCACACAGGCTGTTTTCAAAATCAGCAAGTATCAAAATAAAAAACTCTTTTGCAACTGTGTTGATTTCCAATGAAACAAACTCAAAAATGTTGAAATAAAATTTAAATAGATATTATTATTATTATATTATATATTCCACACATTTTAAACAGGCCACTGTTGTAAGTATGGCCATTCTGTTTGTAACCCTACTTACTTTTTACAGCTGCCCTAATCAATATTATTTGCAGGGGATCAAATGTGTGATGTTGAAGCAGTCGCTCATGGTGGACCAGAACATTAGAAACGTCTCTGAGTGTTATGCAGTTCAGTACAACATCACTGCAAAATACACCTTCAATAATAATAGTTAAATAGTTAAATCAATCCTTCTCTGACAGTGTCAATCAAATCCAAACATTATTATCTTCATAAAGGTAGAATTTATGGCAAAGCTGTTGAGTGGGATGACATCAGACTTTAGAGGTATACCTGAAAAACTGGCCACTGACTGAGAGTAAAATTCAAAAGTCTGCACTGACAAAAGTTAAAATGTCAATTGCGGTCATTTAAAGGTTTGTGCATATGGGATTGGTGAACTCCTCATCTGACATTTCAAGTTTGAGTTCTTTCTCATGTGACCTTCGTACTCCCTTTTGAGAAGGAGGATATCAGACCCTGGAGTTCCTGGCAATGTGCACTTATCATTTGACCTGCAAGTCTGTCATGGGCACTTAGAAATTATTGCAATTAGAATCCAACAAAGACAGTCAATATAATTTTGCTTAATGTCAAACCATTATCAGGTCATTATTCTGACAGAGATCAATTATGTTTTCCTTGGTAATGATACTAAAGTGTATCTTTTACATAAAAACTGTAACTTTATTCACTCAATATTATACATCCATGTTGTTTGCATTGTTGTTTTTCTACTGTTGCTACCATCATTGCAACCTGTATCTGGCATGCATACTGTAAAAATTAAAGTTTTATAATTAGCTCCCAGTTCCATCACATCACACCTTGATGGACCAAAGAAATAATGGTGGTGGAAGGCTTCTCTCTCTTCGTTGTAGGACAGAAGATACAGAAGATCTTTCATACCAACTGCCATCAGGACTCTATGATTTCTTATACAAATAGATGAGACTAAACAGACAAATGAATTTCCCTTTTGGGGATCAATAAAGTAATTTCGTATTCGTATTAGTATTCGTATTCGTATCACATGGCCATTCAGGAAGGGTGACCAGCAGTAGAAGTGCAGCCATGAGCTATGAGCTCATAGACATCTATGTGCTGGAGTGCCCTATTTACAACACTTCTGACAATTCCATTAATAGAGATTTGGCCATTATTAAGATCTTATATCAGATTTTTGTCTGGCCCACAACAGCCTGATCTATGCAGCCTGATCTATTTCTCATGTGCCCCTGTTGAACAATAATTGTCCAGCCCAGCCCTGTTTTAGATACTTGTTGATCATGAAGTGAATGTGAATATATAAAGGTTATTGTTGTAAATCTTGTTGACTAGATATCTGCTCATACTTTCATGTTGCTCTTGGACTCATTACGTTGTCCTGGCACCTCTTGCAGCTGCTGCAGGAGTTTCTTCTTTGAACTGTCTGGACTGAATGTTATTCCTTCACTCCCAAGAAAACCTTATTAGATATACCTAATATGGTTTTCTTGGGAGTGTTTTGTCCCTGTTTCTCCAGGTTTTGAAGGCTACACTATCTTGTTTATTGTTATTTTGTTACTCAAAATTTTCACAGTGGTTCTACTTATTAAACAATACTGAAAAATAATTGAATGAGGAGTAATTGACATTTAATCCAGTAAAACTGTTCCAAACTTAAGTACAATTTTGAGGTTCTTGTTCCTTTCTGCTCAACTACATTTCAGAGGAAAATCTTAAAGCCAACATTTTACTCTACTACATTTCAATAACAGCTGTAGTTCACACTGCAGATTCAGATCTGATACAACATGATGTATGGTCATAAATTAAACTACACAACAGTATATAAATTAATCAAATTTACTCCACCCTGACCAGCTGATACATTTCAAATGCAACATCAGTAATAATAAAATGACAATATAACATAACAGCAGGGTTGGGTAGTAACAGATAACATGTAATTGGGATTACATACTCATATTACAAAACTATTATCAGCCCAGATTACATTTGAAAAAAGGTGTAATTGTATTATAGTTATATTGTCAAAGATTACTTAATTATGTTTTAGGTTATGTCTTTGCAATTTTAAAATTATGAAACTTTTTTCATGAAAACCAATGCTTTATAAACCCTGTATGTCAGATACATACAGGGTTCCATAAACAAGTCCTCTACTTTGTGGCAAACTCAGCAGGAAAAAAACAGAGCCCCATGCAAAAATGCATTTTATTTGCATTGTAAATTTTAAAGATAAGATGCACCTTTATTGATCCCCTGTGGGGTAAATTTGATAATGAGATGTTTAAAGAGAAAGAATCATATTTGTGGAGCTCAAACGTTTCTGTTTGTGTCCATTTTTAGCATAAGATGTAAAAATTTCAATATTTGATTTTGAACTAATCCAAAAATAATCTTAAAATATTAGATGACTTTTCATGCGTGTAATCCAATGGATCACGTCACTAATTACAAAAATTTCAATTGAGTAACTGACTACATTTCAAAGAAATGTCATCCAACCTTGCATAACAGTATTAAATGGGTACTAGTGATACAAATCTGGCCTCTGTTATGGTGCCAGGTGACCATGCAACCGTTTTCTGATTCAAAATAAAAATAAATTGATTCACACTATTTTTCCCATGAAGGAGGGACTGATGTGCTGTTTTTTTTTAATATAATGGGATAAATTAGGCTGTAAATAACCGAGAAGGCTGACCTCTGTTTGATGCAAATATAATGCAGTTACTGTTATGAAATGCAGTAAATTATCTGATTTTTCTGTCAGTCCTTGCACCATGTTAATTTAGTTAATCAAAAAAAAAAAAGATCAATTATGGGCCTGTTAATGTTTATTTATTTTGTCTGGTATTTGTTTGTATGCAGGACTTAAGTTACAGTATTAAAAGATAAGGCTTACAATACTAATGTTGTTTTGTTATTGTCAATAAATCCCATTAAAAGACCAAAACCAACACGTATTTAGTCTGTGTCTCTGTTTGAGACACAGACCATCAGTCTTCATTACCTGTCGTGATCATCATCAACTGTATCCAGTGTCACTATTTAAGCAAACATCGCCCTCTGTTGTTTAACATCACGTCCTGTGGCTGTAATTAAATGTGTCTCTGTCACTTTAAGAAAAACCTCGCAAGGCATGATGGGTAGAAGTCTCCTAGCCAATCAGATCATTGTTGTCAATGCGTTGTCATGGAGCTGGTGGAGACTGATTTAAATCACAAAAGAATCTGAAGCTTCGGCTACCTCGCTCGGCCTCGGTGAGATAAACGTGATTTTAAAGTGGTTTAAATTTTAAAAATGTCCTCGTTGGACCGTCTGGACGTTTTGCGGGAGCGTTACAAAGATTTATTGGAGCAGCTGAAGCAGCAGAGAGAGAAGCTGGAGCTGCTGAGCGGCTACAGTCAGAGCCGCAAGAGGGAGAGAGAGGACGAGGCTGAGGACAGGAGCGGAGACGCTGCTGCAGAGGTCCTCACTCTGACCGATGGACACAGAGGTCCTGCACGGGCTGCCCTCGCCAGACCGACCGTGAGATTTGCGGGTAATGAAACTTTGTTTACGTGAGACCGAAGACGCGAGATAAGTCCGTAGATATTAGCCGAGTTAGCTATCAGAGGTGTTTTCAGTCCGTGCCTGTAAGCCGAAGATTAAATTTCCGCACTGAAGTCAGCAGGTAAACGTCACTTTGTCGTGCTTGAGCTTGACCCAGACATTAAATCCGTGAAAGACAAAGCTAATATTTCGTGTCTAGTTAGGAACCCCAGACCCTTACTTTTTATCCCATCATACAAAACTGGTGTTTCTGCCCCATTCTTCTGGGAAAACAAACAGCGTTCATTTATTTTCTTTGTGAATTAGAAAATGATCGGAGGGCCACGCGGCACCCCACCAAAGTTATTATCACTGTTTTAGATATGACCATAATATTTTATTTATTTTATTATTTTAATGCCAAGTTTCATACCCAAGTTTAACTGCCTGACATGTACCTTAAGAACAACAAAACAACTAGCTAAATGTAATTAATTGTAAAGTGCTTTGTAAATGGTAACTTGCCAGTTCCTTGAAGTCCACTTACTAGCTTGCACCATCTCAGCTGCATACAGTAGTAGTGTAAAGAGTTCTGGAGGTAGCTCAGATGTCTATGAAACTTTGGTCGCATAATAAGGTGATGGATGAGACTGAAAGCTCCAGAAAAAGCTATGGGAACTTTTTTGTGCTTAAACTACTTATGATTACTGGTGTTTGTTTTTTTTTTTTATTTGGAATGTTATACATTTAGTTTTAGTTGTTTTGTATTGATTATCACTTTTACAAAATCATCCTGCAATCACTGATCATTGTGTCTCCATCAGATCCATGTGAGGGACAAACAGGCATCCAGAGCACCATTCAAACTCCATCTCTGACCTCCAAACACAGAGGAGAGTCTGCTGATCATGCATCAACATCAGACATTTTCAAAGACAGCAGCAGTAATCCTAAAGTCCACAGCAGTCTGCAGGATGCAAGGCCAGCTAACATGAAGTCCTGTCTAGTAAATCACAGCAAAGAACAGGTAAGAAAAAAGAACAGAGGACAGTCTACTCAGGTTAGCTGTACATTGTCAAGTAGAACATCAGCACTATGCTGATCTTGTCCCCTAAATCTCAGTTATCTCATAAAGTAAGCAGCATTGTCTGAATTGGTTGGCTTAAAGGAGTAATTCATCCAAAAATGAAAGGGTATTTGTTCCACCCCAACGAAGCATAAAATGTTCATCAGTTGTCTGAGAACAACTTAATGTAATTCAATTTCCAATATTTTCCAAACTCCAATGTTTTTTTCTGTGATCTCCTGTATTTTCCTCACTGACACAGTTCTGGTCACTTACATACCCTAAAGTAGTCATTTATCAGAGCACGGCTCAGGGTATATCCAACCAGTAAGGAAGTATAGGGTATGATTCAGTAGATGTTAGACTTTGGGCTGACAAGTACAAAGATTTGGCCATATAAAACTTGACTTAAGCTGCTTGAACTGCTCAGAAAAAAATGATGGACATTTTAAAGCTTTTAACTTATGACCCTTTAGAGTTTGGGAGAAGACACAGATGGAACAACAGGGCTAACACTTTATAAGAACTTCAATTTTGCTAATATTCTGCACCACTTGTTTTGTTTTTATAGAGGGACATGCAGAGTCGAGTCACCTTTCAGCCCGATGATTGCAGTGAGATATCTTCCTCAGACAGGCATCATTTGCAGCCTTTACTCGGGTATGACTGGATAGCAGGTACGTTTTATTGGTCTCTCTGTTTGTCTGTTTCTTTCTTCAACACAATCATCTTATGGAGCTCTAACAGACGATGTTTGTTGTTTCTCAGGAGTCCTGGATGCTGAGGACTCATTGATAGAACGCTCTGACGAATTCTTCAATGACCTGTGCATGTTTCGATCGCTCAATAAAGACGAGTGCGTCCACAGCCCTCAAGCAGAGTGAGTGCTTCATGGTTGATTGCACTTGTTACTTGATTATGTGGGCCAAGTTTTTCCTGTGATTGATGAAGGCTACATTAAATTACCATTCACTCATTGGCCCTCCTCATAGATTTTCTGAGGAGAATCATTCAGTCCTGCCGCTGCTAACAGACAAGAACGGTCCAGAGGCCAACATGGACACTCATCAATGTAAGAGCGGTTATTTATTTATTGGCTACTCTCATTTTTCTCATCATGACAGCTGAAATAATTCTCATGTCTGCTTGCTCAGGTACATTCTCTTACAGGATTAACAGCAGATTGTTCCCTGTCCCACTTCACTCTCAGGAGTGCTGCCCAGTGTGCAAAAAACACAAGTCCTCCCATCCTCACACTGCTGCTGAACCAGCACACATCAGGTAAAGATGATGTGCACTCTGACTGACTTTTACAGCAACAGAGAACTTAGTATCTGGAACCAGCTGAAAGACCTTTTTAATTAAATATACTTTAGCTGTGTTTCCACCCAAAGATCCCAGAACCTCTACTCCCAGGAACTACTTCTCAAGGAACTGAAAGGTTCCTTTTGTTGTCTATGCTTACATCACAGTCTGAAGATTGACAAAGATTAGACAGATTGGTTTGCTGGCATATGAAAAAGCAACAGCTGTATTTATCATTTTTGCATTTGGATTTCGTCCTCAGCATAAATGCTTTATAGATCCTTGACTTCGTTGTCAGCCCATCTGTCCTATGCTTTTATTCTGGCTAACACCTCTTCATGTGTCAAAACACAATGAAGAAAAACAAACTGGTTTGTGACTGCAGATTTTTAAAAATGGTGGCCGAAATAAAATGCTGTGAGTAGTCAACCACTCAGAAATGTTAAGTACTACAAGCCTCACCCTCAAAGTTCCTGTACTTTTGGAAAGTACTACCCCTCGAACAGGGACTTTTTGGCAGGTAAAATAATGTTTACATAGTCCCTGGTTTGTGTGGTGAAAACACACCGTAGTTGCACCAAAGGTGGTGAAGGAGCCCCCAGGGTGCAGCTGAGACCTTTACACTGTGATCTTTTATTACATTCTGAAGCAAGTACTGTTCCTGACTTTACTTGTATGTCTCCCAGGAGTCACCACTACAATTAATAAAGGTTTCGTAATAATACTTAAGTACTAATAGTAGTTTAATTTACCCTTTTAAAGACTGACTAATGCATTGTCAGCCCTTGTTAAACACCGCTCAACATGCAAAATTATATGAGAGAGCAATGAAAGATATCACAAAAGGGGGAGAGAGAGTGGGAGAATGACACGTGGCAAAGTGCTGTAGGTGAGTGCTGAACCCACAGCCGCTGCAGAGGACTCACAGCCTCAGTGCGTGGGGTGATCGCTCTACCAGTGGAGTTACCAGACCACCCGAAGTACGTTTGTAATTTCAATATTGTCACGCTGCAGAGATGTCCTGGCCTATGCATCATATTCTACAGACTTAAGATAACATCTTTGTTTGTTACAGAAATTGCACCATAAACATGTTGATATGTTTTTCAATGAAAATGAGAATGATGACAAAAAATGTATTCCCTCTAATGTCACAGATCATATCACAGTTGCAATATCAATAAAAATGTTTGAAATTATATATTTTTTCAAAATAATTCAGTCCTGGTCATGATAATGTTTGAGAATTCCTGCTGTATGAAATCAGTTATGGTTTTAAAACCAATGAAAGGCCTTTCACTAAATTTTCTTTTCATGTTTTTAAGAGATAACTCTTACAATCCATAGTCAAGCTTTAGTTCTGTTTAAATTATCGTGTTTTACCACTGTAACAGCATGTATATTGTCTCATTAATTTTCTTTTTCTTATATTTTTAAGGGTCAGCATCCCTCGCTCTGCCCTGCTGCCATCTTACAAGTACAAAGCTCATCGGCGAGGCAGTTTCGACCCCTCTGATAGTTTGGGGTTACCGTCGGTGAGTAAGTGTTTGAATTAGGGAGACAATTTATGACGTATAATACTTATAATAAGCTGTGTTTTTCTCCCTCTGTGATTTTACATTAACATAGCAAGTTTTATCAATTTCATCTTCATGGTCCTGGTCTTTGGTCTTGTCCAGCATTGTCTCTCAGGCTGGTCAATCAAAGGACAGAGCACGCTGCTGCCACCCAGCAGCCTCGATCTGAGGAACAGTCTGAAGACCTCCACAGAGTCACAGAACAAGGAACTGGAGGTGAGACACTGAAGACTTCCTACTTTCTCTAGTTTAAATATTAGAGAACATTTTCACAGCAAACATTTTGACAGGATATCACAATAAAAACGTGGGTGGAGCTAAGAACTTTAACAATGCTACGTTTCTTGGAGGTGGAAGTCCCTGGAACCAGCTTATCTAATGGAATGAAGCTGTTATTATTGTAATCAGTTACCCCTGTGCTTTTCCTACTTTTCCTACTGAGTAGCGGGTTAAAATGTTTCCTTTGCAAAACATCTGTGGTGATCTAGAAACAAATGATTTTCCTGTAATAAATGTCTTAAATGTGACTGTATATGTGAAAACAATGGCAAAGATAAGTTAATTGTTTAATCGTGTGAGGAATTTCATGGCACAATTATTTTTCAGGATCTCTCCACACCCAAAGCGACCGGTAACCCTGACCAGATCTCTGATGTGTCTCGCTTGGCTCGTCACAACTTTCAGCACTTCTCTCCTACATGGAAACTAGGAAGCACATCTTACCCTTTGCACTGACAAAGTATCAACGCCTATTTTTAAGTGATTAGCAGTTCCTGTAAGCCATCTGACAACACCCAAAATGATTTCCTTTGTTTTTTGCCCATGTTTTTAATTATAGAAATACAAATATGTATTTTATGTTTTTATTGCATTAATGTTTTTCTGTAATATCTCACCTAAATGTGTATGCTGCAGCTACATCACACTGTAAAAGTTGATTTTTCAATATGAAGCAACAAACAATGATCTCAATAGAGAATTCCAAATGTGCATTTGCGTTTCTCCAAGTGCCTGATCATAAATAGATGCATTTGAAACATGTGATCAATGTTTTCAAGAATGTAATGACATAAATAATAAAATGCAACCTGTTAGGTATTTTTTTGGTCTGTTTATTTATATATAATGTGATAATGTGCTAGCTAAAAGGTCCAGTGTAAAAGATTTAAGTGGATCTATTCATAGAAACAGAATATAATATGACCAAAACAATTTTGTCATTTGTGTAAAATAGTGAAATGGCATCAAGTCTCTTGCAATGTCATTGTCATGTCATGTCATGCCACCATAGGTTCTCCCACCAATGTTGGGCAGTAATATTACCCAGTATTACTTAACCTGGTAATATGTAGTGTAAGGGATTACAGTTTCCAAAACAGTAATAATATTACACTCACTAATCCAAGCAACTGTGACTTACTGAGTTACTTTTGATCCCTTAATATTACTTATATGTGTGGTCAGGGCAGGCTGTCAGCCGCTGCCCAGAAAACTAAACAAAAGATGGAAGAGAGTGGGATACTTTGACAGGTGGAAGTATTGTTTTTTTACTTTGAGTTTGTTTGACTGCTTTGTTTCCACCACGGCCGACATCGGGACAACAAAGGTTTTCTGGGTGTTAACAGTTCACTGGATCAGTTGTTCAACAACATCAAAGCTGCCAACAAAGTACAAAAGTAATATAGTAATGCAGCAAATGATGTAAGTAATCACTTTTGATACCAAGTAATAAAAAGAGTAATATGATTACTTTTGAACGGAGCAATGAGTAAAAAGTAAGTTATTACACTTCATGAGTAACTTGCCCGACACTGTCTCCTACATGCTTGGAAGGGGAGGATGAGGTGAAGGGTCTTCAGTGGGTTGCAGTCAACAATACATTGGGGAAAGGTAATTATGATTGACCCTGGTGTGCACAACTCACTAGTTGAAGCACACATACACACACACACAAACGTTGCTATCTTAATGTTGCCTGATGCATGGTTGTTGACTGCGTGACTGTTTATGACAAAAAATACCAAAGAAAAGAGGAAATTATTCATCTAATTTTGTTAGAGATTGCTACTGACTATTTAAAAGAAAACCATGCTGGAGATGGATTTCCCTTTTTGATGGCACAGATAAAAAAGGGCACCATTTCTAATTCAATTCCAGTTTTTCTTTGAACATAAACACATTTCTGTGGGGGCAATCAGAATCACTCCAACACGTTGTTGGAGGTCCCACTCTCTCTATGGACCCCAGTGCAACCGCACTGTCTACACTGTGCTACAATCTCACCGCTAGATGCCACTGAATCTTACACACTGGTCCTTTAAAAAATAAAATGAACATAATTTAAATGACAGTGCAGTATGTATCAGATTGACAGGAGTTGTATTTCATTTGTTCTTCATTCATTCTCATCATTTGAACAGATTTAGACTCCTCATGTGACTGTCAGCAACCTCGAGGATGTGTAGCAAGAGATCATTGACATTACGCCACAGCGGAAAGAGAAGACCTTCAACACATGCAAACTGTTTAAGAAACTCATAGCAGAGGTTATTTTTGAGTTGAGTTTATCAATTTCGCAACATTAAGGAACTTGTTTTGAGTCATGTCTGTCACTTAGGCCAACAGTTAGTGTTTCCCTTTCCAGCTGTTTTGGTTTGGCTCCCAAGTTCACGCAAACTTCTGTTTTTGACTTCCTTTGATACTTCCTTACTGCTGAGCTGACTACTGTGCAGAGGCAAAGGTTGAGGCCGATGTACTGTACAGAAGCTGCAAGTCGCAGGAAACCACAACCACCTCTACTGAATGTCAAGTACTGTAGCGATCCCACCTATGACACTTAAGTTTTTCCAGTTTCTATCTTGCAGGCTAACGTATTTGATGACATTAGATGGTACACAAAATGTATCAGGGTGTGTTTCATGAAATTAGCAAAAACGACCGATTGAATGAACTCAAACTGAAGAAAATATCATTTCATTCTTATATTTTGTTGTGATTCAGGTTCAGTAGGAGTATATCTGATCATTTTTGTGTTCCTGCTCTCTTGATGTGTGTTGAAGCTGCAATACATTGATGTTTTGTGGCGGCCTGTTCAAAGCAAAGCATCATGCGTGTCTGGCAGGCAGACTGCTGATATCTATCTCATAAGTGTGAAGCTCTGACACAAGAGTGAGCCTTTGTGTAAGATGAGGCTTTGAGATATGACGCTTTATTTTTCAACACAAGCAGTTGTTAAGGGAAATGATGCTGATGTGGAGCTCATTCTGTCTTCATATCCTCACATGGTACATGTGTTTTCATGCTCTGCTCATTTTCATTGGACAGTTAGCATGATGCAATCTTGAGCTGATACTACAACATCATACAAAGAGATGTTTGTCAATAAACTAATCCAACACCCTGAAGTGATCTGATGCTGAAGTTAGAGTGATATTTTTCAGAAAGATACCAGGTGATTGGTATTTAAAAAAGGGAAATCAGATTGGTGAAAAGGTGATTTAATCTGCAGTAATTACCCTTCAGATAATGACCACAACGGTATCTTCTCCATGTTTTAGCCCACTTCCTTCAAATCACAAAATTTTCCAGTTTAATGCATACCTTCACAGTATGGCAATAAACAGGATCTGAAACTTGCTTGAGGCCGATAAATCATCACCACAAACATCTCGTCTGCTCTTGTTTCAGATGTACATTGTTTTTGCTTGGTAAGAGTGTTGTAAGCACAAACTGCATTACCATACAAGAACTTAAAGGTACAATATGTACAAATATGGAGTATGTCGAATTCATACTCAGCCTATCACCAGAATAACCACTAACTACTGCTAACTGCAGCTACCATTAGCTAAACCCCCTTCACACATGTACTGCAACTCTGTAATTATCTAGAAATTACCCAGAGGATGTCCCCGTTCTTTGGCTCGGACTTAACTCTGCCAGCTCACTCATCATAAGTATGGGTGAGCCACATGTGTGAATAGAGCAGCTCAGTGTCTGGAGCAAGCAGTTGTGTTGATGATGTCGAGTTGTGTGCAGCTGCTCTCCTAGATTTGTTTTCATATAGACTTTCTGCCGATATGAGTCAATTTTGTTTTTTTGTTTTTTTTTGTTTTTTTGAGCTCACATTTTAAGCTCTTTCTTTATCAAGTGATGTGAAAACATCAGATTACAATCAGAAGAGTAAAAGTGTGCGTACTGCAAGCAGCGCACAACAAACTGTTTCTTCTGGCAGGCGGTGATATTTTTTTCCCAGTATGGCGAAGGCATGTCCTGCCCTATTCTAACATCTATCCTATCCTGGGAAAAAAACATTACTGTTAAGTCAGCATGCTGCAGTCAGGTGATCTCTGCATCTATCATCCTTCTCAGTTTTTACTGATATCAACACAAAAACAGTCATCATTACAAATGAGTCCTCCTCCTTGCTCTGCCGGTGCCGCCCCACCTCACTTGAACGATGCGGACTATTTCTAACAAGTGAGAACTCGTCTGACGTGCCTGCTAGTGAATGACAGCTGGACTGGGACTGAAAAAAGTGCCAATCTCCAAAGCTGAAAAATTAAGTAAACGCTGAAGTTCCAAAAACTGAACTTCCTCAAATGGCCACTTGTTGACCTCAAAAATGAGGGTAGGCGCTTCATTCGGGCCGCCACGGCTCCACATCTGGGAGTTAAACAGAGTCAGGCAATGCCAAGATGACGACGGCCAGCCACCACACTGTCAACTTTAAAACGGCGCTACAGAAATGCATGGGTGGCATCACCAGAGATTATGTCCATTTGTTGACTGAACTCAGCCTCCCAGACTGATGGAGGTCAGTTTAACGACAGGGATTACTGTAGCGAGATGATTTACAGAAGCTCTGACCACAACTCTGACTCTGGGGACTATGAATATAGGGACGTTGGGCAGTCAGTACTCACCTCTGGAAGTCTGAATGGGAATTATGGCGGGGTCAGCCTCAGGGTGCCAGGGGCCAAACCTGCCTCAGCTACCACCCCTGTGGTGTTGGACTGAGGGCAGACTGGGCACTACAGTGACTCACTATGACCTTTTAGGGTTTAAAGTGGAATTATGAGGCAGGACAGGCTGGGACTTGCTGGTTCGCATGCTAACTTCAATATATATCTCTTCAACACAAAGATGTCTTTGAGATAATGTCAAATCCTCACATATTGCACCTTTAAGGAAGTAACCTCAGCAAAAATGAAGCCAGAAAGTATGTTCATACCTGCCTGAAGCAAGTTTCAGGTCTGTCATTTAGAAACTCTCCTGCTGTACTTTTGGAAATTACTCAGCAGTAAGTACAGTATCCAAGATCAGAGCACCAAAACCTGAAAGTAGGCCAAACATTAAAAAAAAAAAAGCCATTGTGGCCCTATGTAACAGGTTTCGCTTCTATTACTCACGTTTTTAAGGTATGACATTAAAAATCGCTTTAGAGTTGCATGATAAAAATAATGTACTTTAACATAGAAAACACAACAAGACCACAATGGGCAGCAGGGCTCCTCCTGCTGTACTTTTAACACCAGAGAAATGATGAGGATGTGGGAGGGGAAACTTTGTTGTGAAATGTCAACGTCTCAAACAGGAACACACAAAAAATAGGGGCATTAATCTGAGCACAACATCAGCATGTACAGTGCATGTTTTAACTAGCCTACAATAGAGAAGTCAGTAATAGGTAAAGTACAGTTGTGGTAGAAAATGACTGAAATGTAAATGTAAAATAGGTGAATCATTGTAAAATCATCTGTTGAATAACTAAAAAAGTGCACTGACGTGACAGAAGGCTCCAGGCTGTCATAAAGACAAGAAGACCTTAAATTTCTTGAGATACGCTTCTTTGAATGTGGTTCTGACTAGATTCTGGTGTTTAGAGAACAAGACAACAGCCTTCTTTTTGACCTTGTTCTCAGGGCTGTAACTAGGTTAGTAGAAAAGGATGGCAAGCTGACACGATCATGTGGGACATCCAGGTACTTAAATAAAATATATTCATTTTAAGACAATGGAGACTGACCAGTGTTTTTTATTAACCAACAATGAAGTAAACCTTTTTGCCTTTGTTTGAATTAAAGGCATAGTTCAGGTTTTTTGAAGTGGGGCTGTATGAGGTACTTGTCTATAGTGAGTGTGTTACCTGCAGCAGATGGCAGTCAGCATGACTGCAGTTTGAAGAAGCAGAAGAAAGTACCAGTGTGGAAAGTTAAGCAATGTACTGATGTGCACAGGGTCAACAGAAATCATATTTTAACCACCTAAAAAAGGCTCACCTAAAAAATAAAAATAAATAAAAAAAATATCAGTTCAAGTGTACTTTATGGAATATTTTCACTGCTTTATCTTGCCATTATCAGCCATTTCAGATGGGAAACTGACTCATATGTACACTGACCCCGCATTGACCGCTTCAGCTCGTTGCTGCAATACGTCAATGTCGCCGCCATATTAGTCCAGTCTCGAGTGGCCTGTGCACAAATACATGTAAACAGGGGAGCAGTTTTTTTTTTCTGGATAAAAAGCACTATAACATTACATTTCTCAAAAGGTTTCAGTAAGTCGTGTTACATTCAAGGGTCTATGATCTATGCAGTAGGAAAACATGGGCTTTTTTTTTTTTTTTTACTTACTCGTTTTTGTCAAAGGAGTCTGGTGACTTTGGAGAGAGAGATAAAATGGCTACTGCTTTGATTTTTTTAGGTGGCTAAAATACATTTTTCTGCCGACCCTGTCCACAGGAGTACAGTTCTTAGCTTCCTACACCAGTACTCCCAGTTCTTCTCCAAACTGGGGACGTTGCAACCGCCATCTACTGCAGATAACACACAGACTATGATAAGCACCTCATTCAACCCCACTCACAAGAACTTGAACTATCCCTTTAATTCCCATATCTCTACACAGGGAGGCCAAAGCGTGAAGTTGGATATGATGTTGTCAGATTTAGTTTCTTGCTCAGTGATGCCAAATATTAGCAGTCACATAGAGCTTAACGGGGGTTTTTGCTTCACAAGTGTGTAACAACACCTCCTTTGTTATCTAACTATCAGCTACAATATCCTGTCACAGCACAGAAACCCAGCAGCACGGACCAGTTCTTTGTAAATACCCTTCCACAAAATTCCATCAACATCCTGTTTCACTTTGTACAATAACTAAAACAATTGTTATTACAGCACATGCTGCATACCAAGCTGGGCTTTGAGGGACTGCACTGCATCTGGACCAGTCTCTGTATAAACAAGAAGAGAAAATCTACGTGAGTCCACTTCCTGTTTTCTTAATAAATTCACTACTGCACATTCCCACCAGTTCATACAAATAGCATGAATCACACAGTAAGCTTTTTCTGCAGCTTTCGTGCTATTCAAGTTCATTTAAAATTTAATGTTTTTACATAAAATATGTAAAAACATATGTATATATTTTATGTTTAAACATAAAATATTTCAGTATTCTGCGGGTTTTGGAACAATTTACCAACAGTTAGACCCTTCAGACTGAACCCTCTTGACTACACACAGGTTCATCTCCATTAGCAAATTAATTATGTCATTACTAATACTTAGCCACTGCCTACCTGCCCTGCCTGCTTTCATCTGCTCTGCTCTTTGTCTGTCTGAATTCTCCATGCTTTTATCTATGTTTTCTGTAATGTAATGATTCTATATTGTCATGTTTGAATTGCTTGTGCTGTTGTCTGCCTGTGCTTTGTTTTTGTTTTGTTTTTTTGTTTGTTATTTTTAAAATATGATTCCATGTTGTCTTGTTTAAACAGCTTGTGTTGATTGTCTTTCTGTGCTGTCTCTCATAAAGTGGTTTTATGTTGTCATGATTTAACTGCTTAAAACTGTTTCGTATTAATTGTTTGCTTGATACATGTTCTTTGTGTGATACTGCTTTACTCATTTAAGCTTTTTATTTTAATTTACAGTGATATTGATTAATGTGCATTGTCTGTGTGAATAAATTAATAATTTGGAAAAGCTAGTCCACACATACACAGTGTATTTAAACAGCATTTTAAAAACCAAAACAAGTATTTTGGCACCATTTCAGACAAAAATCTCTGTTTCTTCACTTCTCACTTACAAAAATTTACCTACACTGCCCGTGCCAGTGTAAACAAGAAGCAGACTGTCTCAAATTCTCTACAATATCACAACACTAAGTTCATATTTGCCTATGATGCTTATTGCCTTCATACAGATGTGCTCCTGTAGTTGGGCTGTTCATCAAGCTGCATTTGAATTGTTATTTCCTTTACAGCAGAATCAACATTTCTCTTTATTGTATTATGTTATTATGGAACCAATTTACAACACATTTATATCTTGTTGTGCCACTAAACATTAACAGAATGACAGTAATTTAGCTGGTGCTAATGCTAAATAATATGTGCAAAATGAACACAATAACAGCAGACTGACCAAAGCTGTCATATACATACCAGCAAACTTTGGTGTATCAGATAAATCCATTATTGACAAAAATGTCCATGAAACAGAACTTGGAGTCACACAACACTTGTTCATTCAAAGAAAGTGTCTTCTTTCTGTCCAGGTAGTCTGTGGATTTAGATTGGGGATGTTTTACATTGATGCTTAGTCAAAACCATGTGTTTGGTAGATGTTGACGACAACATTGTTTTGATGATGACAGTCCAAATGCATTAGTGGTTTTTCAGAGTCACAGAGGTAACACAACATGCATCCACAGGTGCCCTCATTTTTGATGTTGCTACTTCCCCTGGCAGACATAGTCTTTCGCTGAGGCTGGAAAGTTTTCACGCCATTCCCCTGTTGTACAAAATAGCCCTTTGTGAAAACAAATAGGGCAACCACAGAGATATCAGTGCACACTGACATAAAACACAGGAGACAGCAATACGCTTTCTGACAGCAATGTGCTTTCTGACATTACAACCCCAAAACACTGGTTTTCCCCATCTACAATCAATCAAATTTTTAAATATTATTATATATATTTTTTAAATATCTTCACCTAGACATTTTTAGCGACCTGAAATGCTGTTTGTGTCTAGCCAAAAGACCAAAGAAAAAAGACCGGAGAAAAAAGCTTTTGGATATACCCGTGTAGGTGCGGACAGGATCTAAAACCAAGTGGCTGCATCAGTGATGATATATACTATGGATCCTGTTCAAGGTATTGAATGCATATGCAAACAGGTCATTATAAATCAGGTCACGTTGTGGAGATCTATTTTTTGTTCATCAGTGTCAAACACGTGTGAATTCACAACAGCTGTGACCACATTCATGCATTCACACACACACGCACACACACACACACACACACACACACACACACACACACACACACACACACACACACAAAGAGCCTCACAAACACATAACTTTCATGCTGAATTTCACCTTCAAGTTGTGGTTGTGAGTATCTGTATGCCTGTGTGTGTGTCTTGCGTGAATTCACATTCAGACACTATCAGAAATTGTGGCGATTAGCCGCAGGGTTGCACAGCGGTGTGTGCATGTTTAATCGTGCTTAGATCATAACCAGTATGAAATAAAAAGGAAATGATGTTTTATTTCACTGATTCACTGGCTTTCTCAAACCACTGCTCCCTCTCTTTATTTACTCTCCACCATGCATGACCACAGCTGCACACTCCAGCAAGGCGCAAGGCGCAAGCCGCCGGCGCAATGGATTTAATATATTCAAGGAGTGTCCAAATCCTCTTTTGCTGTCTCCCCCCGGAGATGCGAGTGATATTTTGTCCTGCCCCGCCCACTGCGCCACCGGCGCAAAGCAGCATACACCTATCAGGTGTGCCCAAGTGCCCTCATTAATTCACCGGCAAGTTTAGGCTGAACATGCAATAAACCAATCAGAAAGCCAGCTCTCATCACATGTAAGAGGTAGGCGCACCAGCGGCGCAAGCATTGCAAGCATGACGGCGGATTTACAAGGAGGAAATAAAGAGAAAAGATTGACAAAGCGAGGAGACAGATCTCCTGGTTCGAGAAGTGAAAGCGTGAGAGCGCGCAATATATGGAGACACGTCTCCAAAGCAGCTTCATTTGTACATAGTTTATTTTACACCTGCAAAACTATTTCAATAAATGAACCACAAATGTCATGCAAATATGTAACTGGTTAGTTTTACACTAAAGCACCTTGAAATTGTGTTGTATTTTATAATTAGACAAAAAATTAGACACGAATATATGATCGTGAATTGTACATTTTGTATGTTACAGATCATAATTGTTTAATCCTTGTTTTTCTGGATCACAACAAACATGCAGACAAACAGCTGTCATAATGACTCATCTGATAAAGACGATCTGACAGCCGTGATCACCTCCCGTGCGCACTTTACAGGTCTGTTTAGATTTATTAGGCTTTATACTCATAAATTACTTTGTTTTTCCTTATTAGTTAGTTTAGCTTTAAAGAAACACACGCGCGCGCATGGCTATTTAACATTAATGAAAGGTGTTCTGTGATTGTGGAGACGTGTATGCGCCTCAGCCAAACGCGAGACACACGCGCACGCTGTTAACATTAATATTTACACTTTATTGCTGATGGATAATATGTTCAAAGGACACCTTAACAATCGACACTCCTGTGTAAAAAAAGACTGAACGTTAATCAAGGTGTTTTGTGATTGTGGAGCCGTTGCGCAGGTGACTTACACCCAGCGTAAGTGCCGTTTTTGCCATGTCTGCAAGATAGCAAACTCACTTGCGCCGGGTCTGATCCGCCGTGGCGGGAGGTGTAAACATGAAGGCAAAACGAAGGCGTGGCCCGGCGCGTTTGCTATCTTGTGCTCGGCGCATTGGAGTAATTGCGCATTGCGCTTTAGACCAGCTAAAAGCTGGTCTAAAGCGCCCGGCGTGTTTGGCCGACACACACACACGTCTTCACAATTACAAAACACCTTGATTTTAGAGTGTGGATTAGTAAAGTGTCATTTAAACATATTTTCTATCAGCAATAAAGTGTAAATATTGAAGTTAAAGGCGTGCGTGTGTCTCGCATTTGGCTGAGGCGCACACACGTCTCCACAATCACAGAACACCTTTCATAAGTGTTAAACAGCCGTGCGCGAGTGTGTCTTGTAAGATAAACTCACTAATAAGGAAAAATAAATTATTTATAATTATAAAGCCTAATAAGTCTAAACAGACCTGTAAAGTGTGCACGGGATCACAGCTGTCAGATCATCTTTATCAGATGAGTCAGCATGACAGCTGTTTATGTCTGCCTGTTTGTTGTGATCCAGAAAAACAAGGATTAAACACTTATGATCTGTGACATACAAGATACAATATTTGACCGCACAGCCCTGCCCAACCCGGAGAGAAAAGGGTATGTGTGCTTTAAACGGAGCTGGTTGGATATATCAGTGCGTAATTTTGCGCACTTCAGGTGCAGGTGGGAGGTAATGATTAATTATAAAATACAACACAATTTCAAGGTGCTTCAATGTAAAACATGACCAGTCTGCATGACATTTGCGGTTCATTTATTGTAATGGTTTTTGCAGGTGTTGATGTAAAATAAACTATTTACACATGTAGCTGCTTTGGAGACGTGTCTCCATATATTGCGCGCTCTCGCGCTTCCACTTCTCGAACCAGAAGATCTGTCTCCTCGCTTTGATAATCTTTTCTCTTTGTTTCCTCCTTATGAATCCGCCGTCATGCTTGCGCCGCCGGCGCACCTACCTCTTACAGGCGATGAGAGCTGACTTTCTGATTGGTTTATTGCTTGTTCGGCCTAAACTCGCTGGTGAATTAATGAGGGCACTTGGGCACAACTGATAGGTGTATGCTGCTTTGCGCTGGTGGCGCAGTGGGCGGGGCAGGGCAAAATATCACTCGTACTTTTGAGAGGAGACAGCAAATGAGGATTTGGACACACCTTGAATAAATTAAATCCATTGCGCTTCGGACCGGCGTAAGATAGGGCTCTAAGGCCCAAGTGGTTTTTACTCCAGTGCGCCGAGCACAAGATAGCAAACGCGCCGGGCCACGCCTTCGTTTTGCCTTCATGTTTAGACCTCCCGCCCACGGCGGATCAGACCCGGCGCAAGTGAGTTTGCTATCTTGCAGACATGGCAAAAAACGGCAATTGCAACCGGTGTAAGATAGGGCCCTCTGTCTCTCAAATAAAACTAACACAAACCAAAGGAAGCTCCCATATCACTATTTTGCAGCATAACCTGCAACAAGAGCCAGTCATTAAAGCTGGGTTGAGGAAAAAGCTGGGAGAGTATCATCGTTTGGTTCAGGTTGGCTATGGAGAGAGTCCGATCCCCGGCTTACGCAAATGACCACCGCAGGGTGACATTGGGCTGCATTTTTCCAAGAGTTTACTCTGCTTAAACTTTTCACTGGCATCCCATGCTCCACTACCCCTGTCTAAAGGCATTACCCTCATTCAAACTGAATTAGATAAGTTTGCTTTCACCCCAACTTTGCGGTGGTCATGAACGTGCAGGTCGGCACCGCCTGTGGCCTAAAGTGATTCCTACTTTCTGCAACTGTAAAAAAAAAAAATAGCCTATGCACTAAATAAAAAAAATATTCTCCAAATCCACAGTTTGGTTTGACTTTTGATTTTAAGGTTATGAGTAAATTCAGTTTTTGATTCAGTTTTTTTTTCCAGCACTGACTGGATAACCATCGTGTTGGCAGACAGCAAGGCACAATCAAAAAATGGCAATATGCGCGCCGATACAACACCTTTTTTTTCTTTTTTTGGCCAATCATAGCTCTTTCATTCCAGACTGACTGATAGAACAACCTACAGGGCTGCTAGTTGCAGCTAAAAAGTTATATTAAATCTACTTTGATTCAATCTTGTAAAACAATAACACATGAAAACTTCCAAGTGGGTGTGAAGACTTTTTTCAAGCACTGTATCTTTCCTCTAATCATCCGTAGGTCAACCAAAGATTAAATTCATTGCATTATCAACATGTGAAAGTACAGCATCAGTGTTTAGCCTCCTCTAAACTCTGTCTAACCTCATAATGGGTACTGCACATACAGTAAGATGACTGAATGTAGGTTAGAGCCAGCCTGCTCGTTTCCTTCCTTCAAACACTCAGCTCAGTTCAAGGAAACAGCTCCTGTCTGCACCGACTGTTGGTCCGCCTTTGTAAGATGATCAGTAGAGTTCACACGCTGGTGCCTGTGTCCTCTCCACTCTACGAGCAATGAAGGACATACTTGTACTGCTGATTCTGCTGACTGCCAAAATTATTAAGGTAGGCTTTGTCTGTCATGCCTGTTTATCAGGATAAATACCACTGTCGGAATTGGTCTAATGACCAAAATACTCCTTAAACACAATGTGAAATGTTAGTTCTTACTTTTATGTGTGAAGTTAAACACTTTCAAAGTCAACATTTGAACATGATAAAAATGATTTTTGTGTCATAACTCTGAAGGTAAATGCATTTTATCTTTTAAACATGTTACTAGTCTGGCTAACTTTGTCACCTGTCATGAAGCCAACAAAGGGAGAACTTCTTATTTCTTTAAAACATTTCTTAAAACTCTCGTTCTGTATCACTACTTAATAGTTTTGTCCTGTGCGTGACTATGTTACATTACAGTAGAATGTGTTAGTTTAGAAAATGAACACTTAGTTGTTGTGCGGTGAACCTGTATGAATGTTTGGTTTCGATTGCTTGGCATTTGATGCAGTTTCAGACTGAATGTCCCATTGTTAAGAGATCCGGTCATGAAATGATGCAGCAGCCTTTATCTGCTACCGTTCACTGCATATTTCGGTTGAAGAGGTCGAGTTAGTCTAGGCATGCAGCCAGGAAAAGAAGGAAACAACAGAATGTTCTTTTTCTACAAACTGTCAGTGAATAATAAAGCCCAAGCTTCACAGGTTATGTCTTTATCGCCTCATCTGGAGTTTTACCGGTGGTCACACCACAAAAAAGACGCCTGTGCGTCTGAACCGAGGATTTCTAAGTTGCCGCCTCTGTTTCCTGTAATACGAGAAATAAGCTGCTGCTGTCAGCATATTCTAACTTTTGCTTGTCATTGGAGGGCACGGTGGTGAGACACTTTCAGCTCTTTGCACTCGACAGGTGTGTCAGCAAGTGTGACTCTGCAGCACCACAAAACAAGGGTTAGAGTAAATGTACTTGTGGTCTTTATATACTTATGTGTGAGAGAGAGGTTGTACCTGAATTACTCCATGCATGCATGTGTGCAATGACCAGTTGCACAAAACACCTTGAGTTAAGATTTTCCTTAATGACGAAGTTAAGGTTCCCTTAAAATAAAATCGGCTGCACAAAACGCTTCTTCTCGTTGGGATTTCTTTCAAATATTTACTCAAGTATTTAGAGCTTTTGCCCTTATCTTGGTCTCATACTTGAGGAATCCCCTCAAGTTAGTTAAAACTACTACACTAGTTTTTCACTGGTTATGAAAGAGTCTAAATTCAATATTGATGCTTCTATATGACCTACATAAGGTAATACGGCCAGTAGAGAGAAGATTGGCTATTCCTGTATTGTTCTTCTGAATGCCTTAATGAAACAAGCTTGTGTTTTTCATTTTTCCCATGCAAAGTTACAGTGACTTGTATGTTAGTCAATTAAAATGAAGCAGGAGGAAATTTTTATATGGATAATTTAATCATTGACAGTTTATTTTGTGGTTATTGTGGCACAAACACCACCAGTTCTGTCCACAGGGGTCTCCAATATATATATATGTATATATGTGTACATATATATATATATATATATGTATATATGTGTACATATATATATATATATATATATATATATACATATATATATATATATATGAATGGATGAATGAATAGGACTAAATGGCACTCAGCTTGTGGTGCTCAAAGCGTCAAAAGATACCTTTGAAAAACTCAGCAGTAATTTTGCTTTCCAAAAATCATGTCCTGGTTACTCTGGAAAATAGTTCCTACATGAAACTGCTCACAACAACATAAAATGACCATACTATGTCATATGAGATTAAGAAAACATGCTCCTTTGAAATTTCTATCCCAGTCTGGAATAACCTTTTTTATATTTCACCTGTTTCACGTTTATAAGAGTTAAAATTAATGCTAAATGTTCACCGCATGATTAAGTGATTATTTATGAGTCGGAATAAATCATGAATAATCTTTTAGAACGAGTAGATGTTTATAACAGCTAAATTAAACAATATGTTAATGGAGTTTGGCAGTAAGGTTGGCAGTCAATCAACTCAAACTCCAGAGTGTGTATTTTCAGAGCAGTGGGCTTTTGCTTTCAGGATAACGGGCTTAGCTTATTGACAGACAACTCTTTTATATCACATGAGATTACAGCCTAAATTAGAAGGCGAGGTATGTCATTAAGCCTGCTTCATGTTAACTAGCTAGGCTGTAAATTTACCTGAAGTTACTATCACAGTTTCATATCTGTAGCTAAAATACATTAACGTATAATGAAATCAGCAATAAATAAATACCTAGTGATGGACAACAGTTAGTCTAACCTGAACAATTACTGCAAGTAAGCTGTAAGTTAACTTTAAGTTATTCGTACCAGTTTTATTGGATTTCTCCCTGTAATTGGTGATCTCTTTTTTGGTCAGAACAGGCAAGTTGCTATTTGAACCTCAAAATGGAGGTTATAACAGGTGCCACACAGTGCAAACCAACGGTCTCCATGCAAACTGCAAAATGCTGTAAATTCCTTTTTCCTTAACTAAGGAAACCTATTAGAGGATTCTGTGCAACACCTTTAAGTAAATCCCTCAGCTAAGAGGAAATTAAGCATGACGTGTCATCTTTAAGGAAACAATTTAAGCTGTATTGTGCCATAGTGCCTGAGCCTGAAGATTCAGGAGGCTCCACAGACACAAGAGACACTGTAGAGGTGAAATGCACTTTATACACTTTCAGAACGATGGCTGCCTGTTTGACTGTGTTCGCAGCTCAGGGACAGCTCAGAAGGGAAAAGGTGGGTGCAGGTGTGGGTGGTCTGTTGCTACTTTAAGAGCACGTTTACCAGCGTGAAAAACTTTACCAGTCATTGGTCAACTTGTCCATTTCCTCTCAGCCAATGACTAAATTGTTGATTTTAAAATTACTATCTTTACTGATTAGTTGACTAAGGTTTAGACTTCTGCTTTACCACAGAGCAGGTGCATTTCAAGGAAAAATGTCTGGCTGATACCAAAGTGGGCTGTAAATATTTTCCACCTAAGTAATTTCAAAATTGCTACCTTGAAGCTCAAGCGCCCCCCCCCCCCCCCCCCCAGCAGTCTTAATGGAGCTCATGTGTGTCAGAGGGTTACGAGAAAATACTTCTATGATCTTCAATATCCTCATCTGAACAGCCAAAGACGAGTTACTCTTAAGTTTCGTCTCTCTTTCCCACAGGTCTGCTGCTCTCAGCCCTATCCGGTAGACTCAGATGGAAATTGCCGAAACACAACAACAGAGTACCTGTTAGAAGATTACAACCTGTGCTGCAAAAAATGCCGCCCTGGTAAGTTTTGTCCTGCAAACACAGCAAGGACTGCATGTTTCTTGAATAATGCACGCAAATGCCAAGGTTCATACTGTACTGTAATACAAATCTTTCTCAGTATACAATAAAAGATAAAAGCTATTTGGTAATGAAGCGTGCTGCTAAAAGCATGGGTGTGGAGGTGTGAAAGAAGATAAACATCACTCACTGCAGCCAAAAATATTTATGTTTCCTTGTTTCATACTGTGAGGGACAAGGACAATTATTTATCTGAAGTAGAGCCAGAGTGAAAAAAGCAGATAAGTACTGAGACATTGCACAGCAATGCCGAAGTAGATACTTTGTCTACCAAACAGTACCAGCGGTGGAAGAAGCAGGCTACTCAGATCTTTTACTGGCTAAAAAAACAATATACAGGGTAACAATGCTTTGTTGCATGTAAATGTCCTACATTCAAAATCTTACTTAAACAAAAGTAAATAAGTATTAGCATCAAAACATGCTTAAAAAACAAACAAACGTACAAGTACTCATTGTGCAGAATCGCCTATTTCAGAATAATATATCTCTGGCTTATAAGTAATTAGTAAAGCATTTATGTGTAAGCATTAGTTGTAGCTGATACACGCTGATTTCAACTGTTTTGTAATATATACTGCTGGGCAGCTTAACCTATAACATTAAATCATGTTTTATTTAATTTATATTTTGACATAATAATCTGACTCCACAAAGCAACCAGTAACTAAATCAATAAACATAATTGAATAAAAAGTGCAATATTTCCCTTTGAATTGGAATGGAGTAGAGGTTGGCCTATAAAGCAGCGCAACATACTACTCATTAGACCCCGCCCCCTAGTTACTGTTGCTATATTATGTCAATGTCTGTTTGATGAATCATGTGGAAGACTAAGAATAATGGTTCCAGAATAAACCTGTTTAGCTGCTTGGCTAAAATAATTGTATTGTACAGGTTGTTAGTTCTAGTATGAGCATGATACAATGTTCTAACATTAGCTGCTTAGCTAACAAACTTGTTTGTGTTTTCAAACACTATGCCTATTTTACTATAAACATTACAAGGGGAAAGGCTTTAGGATGAGGACTAACTAATCTAACACTATCTTGGGTAATATTACAGTGGTTTCTGAAGTTTAAACTTCCACAAACCCAATACAGTGCAGGACAGAGATGCTATCTCCCCAACCAAGCATGCTAACAATTGCAGCTAGGGCTGAAAATTGCTGCTGCATGGCTTCTCTATATTAAAATTTTCAGGCTACACTTCTGTCCGCACTCAAACTCGTTTTTTCCACTTTATTATCTTTTTAATAAGCCAACAGACATGAATGGTACTATTGAACCTTTGTAACAGAACTGTTTCGGCCTTGAAAAGCACCTACTATGACTTGAAAGATTTGGGTGTGACTAGCAGTGAAGCATGCTTTAAAGTTGCAGCTCATGAAGAGCAGGAATGCAGACACGTTAAATATATTCACATTAGCAACCATGTTCTCATTTTCCTTGGAAGCTTTTTTATCAGATCTGTCCTCCCCACACCTTCCCACTCTTCCTGTAAGAGATTGTGGCTATAAAAAGCACTGATGTGCTCGAGCAATAATTTGATCTCATGTGCCTGCTAACCTCATCTCTCCCACTCAGTGCAGAGTTAATTGTTTTGCATCCCACTTCTCTACTATGCAGTAGCAGCAAGAGTTTATTTGAATGATTTTTAGCTGTAAAATGTTGTGTGTATGAAATTGCATAGTCCCAATATTTTACTGCACTCAAAAAATTAACACTTAAAATTGCATTGTTAAAAATTCAATGACAGAACATTCAATGAATAAAACCGTCCCCAGACATAAATCACATGGACTGTGATGAACAACACTGTTCTAGGCATGAAGATGCAATGATACATTAATCAAGATAACCACATGGTACTAAGAGGAATAGTATGAAACTGATCTGTATTTTTATCTGTTAGTGGACATTTTAGAGTTACAATAGCAATGTGCTGTTATAAAATGCATTTAAAGTGACTAACGTGGATTAATGTGGATACATTCATGTATCTGTTATAAAAGGAGAGCGAGTGAAACAAAAATGCTCCGAAACGACTGACACTGAGTGTGAACCATGTCCAGCCGGCCAGTTCAAGGAGGGCTGGAATTACTCTCCAACTTGCTTCGCCTGTATAACCTGCAAACCAAGTCAGTAGCTGCACTATAAATCTCTGTAAAAATGCAGTTTTCTTTAAAAAAATATGTATATATTGCTTTGTTTTATTTTTTAAACCCAACTGTCCCTGTACATTTTTTTCTCCATATAATCAGACAAAAATCTGATGGATGTCCAGAAGTGCTCCCCCACCACAAGGACCAAGTGCGGGTGCAAGCCTCGGACTTTTTGCGTCATTGGATTTGATGAACCATACTGCGAAGCATGTCAAAAATACCACCCCTGCAAAGTTGGTTTTGGAGTGTCTGTGGCAGGTACGGCACCTGTTTCTCAATAGTTCTCAATAGTCACCACTGGAATGTTTATCACACATGTAATTCTTAAATATTTTACATTGTTTCTGATATACGAATTTGGGCAAATTGCACAAGGTGTCCCACAAGGCTCAATCCCGGGGGCCTGTTCTCTTCACTCTTAGTTGACATTACTTGTTCTGTATCTGGGTGTAATACACATCTTTATGCTGATTATACAATGTTGTATTCTAGTGCAAATGCTGAAAACTCTGCTGTTAAATTACATGCTTTTCTGATTTACAAACTGTTCTCAATAACCATAAATCACATCAGATTAGGGCTTAGGCAATTTGTCAATGTAATCAACATCATCGATTACGAAAATACATTGACTTGCATATTGTGCATCAACGCATCGTTATGAACTGCTACACCTGGTCAGAGCATGGATTCACCCAGAGAACATACTGCAGAGAGCAAGACTTAAAACTGTATTTCTACCAATAATCCCCATTTTTACTAAATATATCTCTTATCTGAAAATGTCTTTTTTTAAAATCTGCAACTGTAATGGCATTCAGTTACCATTTTATGTATCCAGATTATGTAATCCCATTGCACGTCATCTGTTACTCCACAGGCCTGCTTACCACCTAAGAAAATCTTCAAGTACCGCTATTATGACCAACATTAAAATACAATAGCATAGGCCTACCATATTCATCTGCAGATATTTCATGCAGGAGGCAGGTTTAATCTGAATAAGAAGATTATTTATTATTGACTGTTGTCAGCCGCAACAACACTGCCTCCACATTAATGCAGCGATTTACTGCCATCACAGTTTAATGCGTAACTAATCATGGATGACGTATGTGTACACTATGTGCATGATTGTAACTACATAGCAGGCTGATATTGAAACAAAAATATTACAGGAAAGACAAAACTTAGTTAGTTTAAATTACATTTCAGCGATCTCAAAGTTTATGTATTTTCATTTGAAAATTTGTAGTACTTTGATTATATGTTTTTAAATTAATCGTTTTCACTTTTTAAAAATTTTAGGAGATTCCTCAGTGTACCACTAGAGGGAGCTCAAGAACCACCCACCCGTTATACTAGTACCACAGTTTGAGAAGCAAGGATCTAAAGTTTACCCCATTTTTATCCTGAGGATGATTTAAATCTTTACTTGTATCCCAGAAATTGTATCAGTTTTCATTTATTATTAAGGTTTTTATTGATTCTTAAGATTTTATTGTGGCTTTTATTGTTTTTACTTTTAATCGCCACTTTTATCTAAGTTTGTTTTTGGTGTTTCATTGTGTCTAGCAGTTTTTTATTTTTTTAAATTTGGCTACATTATAAAGAAAACTTCTACATTAATGTTTTTGTGAGTTAAAATAAAAATAAAGGTTGGAGGGATAAACCCCTTGTAAGATGGGCCATCTCACTTGAGTGACACTCCCTTATAATTGTTGCAAATTGCATGTGTCAATTTGAATTACATACATTATTATGAGAGTATGGACCACAGTATAAATTAATATAAATGAATAAAAGGTTAGTTTACAAGCATTTCCTATTGTCTATCAATCTACCAGTGTTTTTAAATATTATAACTATGTAATCAAACTAATTTCATCATAGCCATCATAATAGTGTCTCTAGGGTTTAAATATACTGTCAAACTTAATTATTAGTCTGTTACCTGCATGAAACGTGATGCCTGACAGTGAAATATTAGTAAATGGCAGCATGTTTGGGTGTTGTTCACAGGGACGGCTAACTCAAATGCGAGGTGTGAACGATGCCCTGATGGGACATTCTCTGATACAGTCTCCCACACGGACCGCTGTCGGCCTCACACAATGTGAGTGAAGGACAGTCACATCTGTATACAGCTGTTTTGGGAGCCCAGATCTTTGACTTCTCTCTCTTTGTGTCTCTCCAGCTGTAGTGGGGGGGTTGTTAAAAAAGGCAACGCTACCTCAGACACCGTGTGTGAACCTGAGGTTTTAGTATCCAGCATACAGCCTCAAACCTCAACAAAAGAGCCTCACCCTGAAACTGTGTTCACAACTGCAAGAACGATGATGACCACGGTCTCAGCAACCTCAGACGCCACACTGTCCAACAGCCTGTCTGTTTCAGAATTCAACCGCTCAACAAAAAGCCCCCAACCAGGCACATTATCTGACAGTAAACTTGGTATGTCTGCATGTGACATGGTGTTTCTCAACAGTCATTATGACAAACCTGTGAGGTCTAATCAGTGTTTCTCGTTTTCTACCTCTATGTTGTGTCTGTGTTTACCTCTCACACACACATTTTAGCTGCAGCTATAGCCACTCCCATTGTCATTGGAGTCATATTTTTTTTCATCACCCCCATCCTGCTGAGCATCTGGAAGAAAGGTAATTGTATCCTGTAAAAAAGCGTATTGGTCATGTTTTGTGGAAAAGCTATGATTATAACGTCATTCAATTTATCTTCAGCCTGTAATACAAAATGATGCGACATTGACAAATAATGGCCATTATCACTATCTTACTTACCGTTACTGCATGTTCACTCTGCTTTTTTGCCCAGGCCCTACACCATTTCATCCCAAAGTAGATGCAAATGGAAATTGTGATACTGGTGATAAAGTAAGTATTTTTTTATTAGTGTGTTTATTTGCATTTTTACTTTGAACAAGAGTACGAATCATACATCAAATAAATTTACATAGAAAATCCACCCCATTCCCTCCCTCCCCACCCCACACTCCCAAATCCTATAGACGAAATATAACCAATAAAAGTGACACATTGCAGAATCAAAGACAAAGACTTGACTCAAGAAAATAAATAAAATAAACTGAATAAATTAAAGTAATTTTTAGTTGCAGCTCTAGCCACAAATAACTTCATTTCTTGAACTAACTAACATTAACGCTATTCATTCTCAGCAAGTTGACACTTAATACTCCAGATCTACTTTGTTTGAACCAATCTGACAGCATCCAATCAAGTTGCAGGAGAGAACCATGAAGAACTTATGTTACTGTACATGACTGGGCTCCAGTTGGAAAAAATTATATCAAAGATCATTTTGTTCAGTACAAAAACTACAGGGAGGTAAACAAAAATGAACTGCAGGTTGAAAATTAAGACAGACAAAACTTCCAACTTAGTTATACATTGAAAGTTGCACAAAGAACGGTAAGTCAAGGCTCTGTTTTTATGATGGAAATACAAGTGGTGAAGGGTGCATTATGATTTGTTTAGGACTCAAACTCAATGTTTAAGACTTGGGACTTGTCAGTTGTGACTTAAGACTTGACTGCAAAGACTTGAGACTTCCTTGTGACTTACAAAACAATGACTTGGCCCCACCTCTGGTTGTTGCCATACAGAATATTTTGAAAATATAATTTCAATATATTAAATTCAATATATATTTCAATATAATATATTGAAAATTAACCTTTTCACATCCTTCTGCTGCAGATCAATCCGGGTTATTTGGAAGAAACCCAGCTGACGTCATTCACAGTAACAAAAGCAGAACAACAGTATCTGCTGGAGAATGGGGAAGCCTGCAGTGACCAGAGTCAGTCCAGTAACACCTCTGAAACTTTTACCCGAACAGATGGCTGCAGCAGCTGTGAGTCCATCGGCCCTTTGCAATCCACCTTACCTCTTGACAATCCACACTCTGCTCTGTCAGAGCCCAGGACTTTACAGTCCAACACAGAGCCTGTTATTCCCCAGACCAGTGTCCCCACACAGTGCTCCTCCCAGCCCACCAGCCCACACATCATCAGCCCTGTGACTCCTAGTCCCCAGGTCAACGTAAACATCATTCTCAACATAGGAAACGGCTCTGGTGGGACGCCGTCTGTCGTGCCCACAGACTTGATGCAGGTAGACTCTAAACTCCACTTTGGAGAGGAGGAGGAGTCCTTTAGCATCCCACAGCAAGAAGACGGCAAACAATCACTGATGTCAGTGCAGGAGACTGAAAGTTACAGTGTATGAAGAGTCACCTGCATGAAAGACTGATAAATGCATTTGTTTTTGCTTTGTGTCATGATACAGCATTGAAAACTGGTTGCAACATGCATGTGTAGGGAATATTGTTTTAATGATTACAACAAGACACGCTTAAACTTTAACTCTGTTTCCATATCAAAGCATCAACTGACATTTTGTGTTTATATGTATATATAGTGCGCTGTAAATGAAGATGTAAATATTGCCGTTCATTCAGTGATGTAGAGCAAGTACAAGTTAAAATTAAAAATATAAATTATGATGTAGTCTGCAGCTGTCACACCAATATCAATACTTGTTCGTACTTTAGTACTTGATGCTACTGACCATAATTTGGTGCAAGAATTACAGACATAACATAAAAAGATGTGAAAAAATTCAACAGCTGCTTCATTATGACTCTTTAGCAGAATTAGGGATGCATTAGGAAACCAAACAAGAAGAAGAAGAAGAAGAAGAAGAAGAAGAAGAAGAAGAAGAAGAAGAGGAAGAAGAAGAAGAAATTTATTTATATAGCGCTTTTTGCAGACATGGTTCACAAAGTGCTTTAAATAAGAAAAGCAGAAAGATGAAGTGACCACTGGAGTCACATGTTTAAAATGTACAGACTAAACAACATATAACGAACAAGAAGCAATACACAATAGAAAAACACATTAAGTGCATAAGTGCATTAAGTGCTGGCCTGGCACATAGATCACCTGTCTGAACAAGTAAGTCTTTATCTGCCTTTCAAATGAATCCATAGAATCAACAGAATATAAGAGTGCAGGCAGAACATACCATAATATAGGTGCTACGGCCTCAAAAGCTCAGTCGCCACAGGTTGTAAGGTGAGTGTGTGGGACAGCAAATTCCTAGTTTATTAGACCTAAGAGGGTGAGCTGATGAGTACGGGTGAAGGAATTAAGCAACATATGCAGGCGCTTCACCATATAATGATGTCAGTAAGATGTAAGATGTAAGAGAGAATTTTAAATTAGATCCTATATGCAACAGGGAGCCAGTGAGGGGATCCCAGTATGGGGGTAATGTGAGACTGTCTATTAGACCTAGTGAGTAGTCTTGCAGCAGCATCCAGGACTGCCTGCAAACATTCAAGACCAGACATGCTAAATGTGGAGAAGAGTGTGTTACAGTAGTTGACATGAGATGAGATGAAGGCATGTGTACACATTTCTAGTTCAGCAGTGGAAGAAACAAGATCTTTATTATTATTAAGATGTGGTCAGCTGCTTAACACGGGTGTCAAATATAAGAGGTGTAAATCACGTTTCATCACAATGTAATATTATATTGATTCTTTGGACAACAGTACGATATTTGCCGAAATCACAAAGTCTGCCATGATACGATTTTGATTTGAGGGGTCTTCAATCAATATCAGATGATATCATGCGTCCATTTAACACATTCAGTTATATAAGCAACTAAATTATGATTTAACTGTATTATGACTGAAGTCCTTTAGACATTTATGACACATACGCCAAGTTATTTTCAAAATAAAGGTGTATCCTAAAGATGCCGATATAGATTGATATTTTCAATCTATATTCAATATACATTGACTCGATGTATATTGATCCAGATCACTGTACCGTTACACCCCTATCAAATATTACCCCTAAATTACATAAATTGGATTGAGTATCAGAGGAGATCAAGGGCACAACATTTTCTGGAGCAACAAGCAGACGGCCTGTTTTATTAGCTTTGAGGAGTAGGAAATTTTCTGCTGTCCAGTCTCAAATGGCAGTAAGACAGTATAGATAATCTAAAAGCCTCCCTAGGTTTAAATGAAAAGTGGAGCTGAATATCAACTGCAAATAAACAATATGATATTTAAACTCTATTACTGATCTGTCCCAATGGCAATTAGTACAGTAACAGAGGGCCCAGTGCTGAGCCCTGTGGGACACCACAACACAGTGGAGAGGAATCAGACACAAGGTCACCAATAGAGACTGTGAAACTTCTATCAGTGAGATACAATGAAAAGCAGTCTAATGCTTTTCCGTATATACCAACCCAATCATGTAACCTCTTAACCAGGATGTAGTAGTCTACAGTATGAAATGCAGCATTGAGGTCAAGAAGAATAGTGTACACACAGAACACTCACCTGCATCAGAAGACATTAGGATGTCATTGGCAACCCTCAGAAGAGCGGTTTCAGCTTCAGTTCCATAGCTGCATTTTCATTAAAGTTAATAAAGTGAGCCTACACTTCTGAACGTCTTGCCATGTCACCTGTTTATGCATCTTTATTTATATAGCAGAATTCATGCATAAAATGCAAACAAAGTGCTGAACACTAAAAAATGGAAACATTTAAAACAATAAAGGTAAGGGATAAAATAATAAAATAAAATGAAAGTTAAAACTGCAAGGTAAGACAAGATAAAACACCCATCAGTTAAAAAACACCGCAGGAGAAAGCAATGATTAAAAAAAAAAAATCCTCCATCAGGTAGGTGGGTGTGTGAGTGATGAGTAATATTCTTGCTCATTGCACTGGAAAAAACGTGGTGTTTTCTGCGGATGCTGCTGACCCCTGCTGGTTGAAGGCGGTCACAGCTTGTGGAAGCCCCCCTCTCTCACGGCTCATAAAAACGCTTCAGTGAACACTGGCACTCAGTTGCGACGCCAGTTCCTGCACTTACTTTACAGTAAAACCCTGTCTTACATAAATCCATTGAATGTCGGTGTGTTTTGGTATGTTTGTTTGTTGTAATCAAGGTAGCTAAGCAGCGATGCTAACCAGGAAAATGAAGGTCGTGTCAAAAAGGGAACCCTTGAGCTACGAAATTCTCGCGAGAGTTGCACCTGTTGTTTCTTCATCGCGCACCTTGTACAAACTAATTATGCTTTTTGATGCGACTACGCCATAGTTGAAATGTAAGGTAGTTTAGAAACAGAAACGCTGAGTTAGGGTTAGGGAAAGCTCGTAATTTGTGTTAAAATAATCACAATCGCGAGATCTTTCGCAGGTCTGGGGTTCGCTTCTAGAATCGACCACGGGAGAACGAGGGGAGAGGAAGTATGAGCCACTCCATTATTAGAGGGAGATAAAAAAAAATTATATTGTCGATTTTAAGCGTCTTACTCACCCAAGGATAACTTTAATTCATTAATTAAACATAAATGCACGTCTGTTCCCTTTCATGATATATTTATTGACGGACTGCAGTTAGCTTGTAAACATTATGTTTGATAACCCCCCCTCCAACGTTCAGTAGTTGGTAGCGTCTGTTGCCGCTGTGTGTGCTCTCCTTCCTGAAAGGCACTTGCATTGGAGCAGCTGAAGTCGGCACAGAGGCTGGTGAGTTGAGGTTTTTTTTTTATCCCATCTGTATCCATTCCTTCGTTTATGATTGTCATATTCAGAAACGCATACCTCTCATATGCTCTTCCAGAATCCACCTTTATTAATATGTACCTTATTAAATTAGTGTTTCGTCCCTTTTTTTTTGTGTCTCTACCCCCTCTCTCATCCTCCTGCTGTGGCTGGTGGTGTCGGGTCCTGCTCGGTTATGTTTACAAATCCAGCTTACAAGCAAGGTTGGAGGAACACCAGTTCAAAAGCATGTATGCTAAGCTACAGCGCAGATGTTGGCTCGACAGTTTCTGGTAGATGGTAAGAAATGAAAAGCTCAATCCGGGCTGTTGAACGCCTCTTCATAAGGGAATTTAAAAGGAAGCTCCTTCACATCGGGGGTAGGAGGAGGAGGAGGGCAGCAGCGGAGATAAACCCTGCAGGTGTTTCCCTGTTGCCCTGCTGGCTGGTGCACACAGTTAGTTAGCTGTGGGGAATCAACAGATCCTCCACAGTGAGAGGGGAAAGAGATGTAGCAAGCTGGGGGTGAAGCATTCTGATAAAAGCATCAGCATATGCAGGTGTTCTCTCAGGTAACGAGCTGGCAAAGTGAAACTCAATTGCGTTTGCTCTCTTGTGAAAGCTAACTAAATGGCATTAAAAATGGAGTTTAATGTTATTGTCAAGAAAGCAAAAGCTTACAGTTGCAACCTAGGACATGTTGCGGGTTATGTTTGGTATGATTATTAGCTTGTGTTGGTTTTTAAGTTGATTTAAGTTGAAATGGGGCTAAAGCTAACTGGAGCTGCAATTATAAGTCAATTAATTGACTGATTAAAGTAATGACCAATTATTTTGATAATCGATTAATTGATTTGAGTATTTTTTTTTAAGAAAGCATGCAGAAATGATTTGATTTTAGCCTCTCACTATTCATAAACTGAATATCTTTGGGTTGTGGAAAACATTTGAGGTCATTATCTTGGGCGGTGTGATGAATCAGATCTCTTTACTTCATGCAGCATGGAGAGAAGACTCAAGCACAGCGTTCTCTGAAGGTCTTACACAGTGTCTTACCTTATATACAAAAACAACAGTTGCTGATTCCATAACAATGTTGATTCCTTCTTCAGATGTTAACAATGTTTAGCACACTAGCCTTCCTGAGCACAATGTCCCATTGATTTTACAGTCAAACTTACAGTCATCTTCCTTCCTCACAACTTAGATACAGAGAATCCCAAAATCAGTACATTGATTATTCATCAAAACTGTTCATCTTCCACATAGGGCTGCAACAAATGTTTATTTTCAATATTGATTAATCTGTCGATCATTGTCTTGATTAGTTGTTTGGTCCAGAAAATGACCTGACCTCCTCAAATGTCTTGTTTTGTCTAAAAATCAAAGATATTCCTTGACTGTCATAGAAGGGTAAAAAAGAGAAAAGATACACATTTGAGAAGATGAAATCTGAGAATTTGACAGTTTAAGTAATTGATTATCAAAATAGTTGGTGATTAATTTAGGCTAATGGTTAACTAATGGACAATGAATCAATAAATCAACTAATCGCTGCATCTCCTAACCAATTAATTGAGAAAATCATCGACCAAATAATTGATCTTATTTTCATTATCCTATGAAATGTAAAAAAGACGTGGAAAAATCCAATTTTTTCCTGAACCCAACACGACATCTTTAAGGACCAGTGTGTGCGATCTAGTGGCATCTAATGGTGAAATAGTAACCAACCCTGAGCGCAAAAAAACAGATCCATAGCCAGTGTTTAGTTTGTCCATTCTAGGCTACTGTAGAGACATGGCAGTGCAGCATATCAGACTCTGTGAAAGAAGAACTGGTCTTTGTAGTTAAAAACAACTTGTTCTGTGGTTTGGTAGCTCGGTTGGCAGAGTGTGTGCCCCATGTAATGAGGCTGCGAGTCTGTGGCCATGGGTTTGACTCCCACCTTCATCCGTTTGTTGCATGCCATTCCCCTGCTCTCTCCCCCTTTCCTTCAGCTGCCATAGAAAAATTAAAAGTGTAAAAGCCAAAAGATGGAATCAGTGAATTGTGTAGTGTTTTTGTGCAAAAATTACTTCAACAACCAAATTCCTGGCCAGGTCATCAAATACTGACATTTAGGGTTGGAAGGTGGCTTTGATTGGTTGTTTCAGGTATGGTGGATTATTGCAAATGACATTAGGAGCACTAGGAGGAGCCTGATTTTTTTTTTTCCACATATTATGTCTCATACTACTGTCAGGATATAGTGATCGTTTCAGCAAATATGCCAAAAAGTTATTGCTAACTATAGCTTCAAGAACTAATTGTTAAAACTTTGAAACTGGCTGTAGCCAATGTTAACAGTGACAGCCCACTGAAATCTTTATGCATAAGGCTGTATGTTGAATCAGCTCTCAGTGAAGTCTGTTTTGTTAATATGTTACTAAAAGAATCTGCTCCTGTTAATGATTTTTCTGATATAAATGTATTAGACCATGCACCAAGTGTATAATAAAATGTTTTTGGCATCTCAATGTTGTTTCAACAGAGACAATTAAGGTGAAATCCCAAGATTCCTGAAGATCTTGTCAGTGACCTCCCACATGGCAGTGAACCACTCACTTGAAGATTAAACCAATTATACTCCGCTCCAGAGAATTGCCCTCTTAGATGCCACTCAGTGTCTGTGTCTGCAAATGGCTTGCTGTCTGAAGGACGAGCTCCTCTGTTCCATCTGCCTCAGCATCTACCAGGACCCCGTCAGCTTTGGCTGCGAGCATTACTTCTGCAGGAAGTGCATCACCGAGCACTGGAGCAGGCAGGAGCCTCACGGAACGCGGGACTGTCCCGAGTGCCGGAGGACCTTCACCGACCCTCTCCTCTCACCTAGTCTCAAGTTGTCCAACATTGTGGAGCGCTACTCGGCCTTCCCGCTGGACGCCATCCTCAACGCTCAGAGGAGCTCCTACCCCTGCAAGGACCACGAGAAGGTCAAGCTCTTCTGCCTCACCGATAAAAGCCTGGTGTGCTTCTTCTGTGACGAGCCGGCGCTACACGAGCAGCACCAAGTAACCACTATTGACGAGGCGTACGAGGAGATACAGGTCAGTTATGGCACACACGTACTGTGACGACTCATTAGCAAGGGTGAGGCTGACATTTTCTTAAAACATGTCAGCACTCTGTGCCACATTCAGGCAGTTGTACTCATTGACCCCGTTGGAGCTTCCCAGACAGTTCAGCCTCAGTCCTCTGCTGCCACAGAGCAGCTCCACTGAAGCACTCTAAGGATTTAGTGCTTAGCTCATGAGTACTTTGGTACAGTAGGTGCTGCTGAGGGCTGAAATATATCTAATTTACTTTGCCCTCCCTGATGCTCACATTACCTAACTCATCTGTGAGTTCAAGTGGGTGTCTTTCCTTTTTCCATTTCCCATTTTTTACATAAAAGTAACCGTCAAACCAGACTTTACATTGCCCACAATCAGTCAGTCAAATTTTATTTGGCAGCATCTTTCATACAGGTTAATGCAATTCAAAGTGGTTAACAAATAAGTGAAAACTGTAATGGAGTGGAAAAAAAATAAAACCTGGGTTCTGGGTTCTGGGAACTGGGTTCTGTCCGGACCTACAAGTATAAATTACAGGGGAAAATGGTTAACTTTCAGCTACTCTGTATTCCTTAACAAAACATTACATTATTTGCTAGCTAGCTTACAAGTTATTAAAAAGTTGCATCATTTGCTAGCTGGCTACATTAGTTTCTAGGCAGCTAGAAATTTGCTAGCTTGCCGAAAAGCTAACAAAAAGTTACATTGTTTGCTAGCTTGCTAAAGAATAGCCTGCTCTTGATGGCTTAGCATAGAAGCTCTTTTCCTCTTTTGAGAAAAACGTGTTGGTTGAATTAATGGAGTGATATGGGCAATTAATAGAAGATTAAAAAACAGCCAACAGCCCCACAACTGGTAGACTGAGACACATCATAAAACTCAATTAGGTCGAGTTTGTCCCTTAACTTTTATTTTGCTCAATCCATCTTTAAAAAGCAGCCATTTAAAAGTTTGAACCTCCTCAAGTGTAAGTTTAAAGTTAATACTGGGTCATAGTTTGAATTTAAAGTTTTGGTGCAACAGAATTAAGTTTAATCTAGGTTAGGAGTAAAAACTAAACTGAGGTTTAAATTTAATTTTTCCTAATTTTAAGCTAGTTTGAAATATTGGTACAACATGATTTAAAATAAATGACCATTTAATTACATTTAGAAATTTAGCAACCCAGCCTCAGTGTTTAGGATGCAGTTTTGATCATTTTGGCTTATCTCAGTGAAGTTTTGACTTTGCAAGTAAGGAAGTGGAAGTGTTTGTTGAAATGAGAAAGAAAAAAAGTTTAGATCAAGAATATTTTTCATGACAGTGACTTTGAAGATCTGAGTGTCCTTATGAAACTTATGTTAATGTGTCATGTGTGTTTACACTGACTCATATTTTCCACATTAACAGGAGAGGTTCAGTGTTTGCTTTCCTCTCACTGTTTGGATAATTCGATTCCCACAGAGCCAAAATCCAATAACTGCGAAACAAAGCTCCTAATCCTGTTCCTTCTTTGCTCCAGTATGCAAAGAAACACATTCCAGTGACTCCAGTCTAATGTTATGCAGCCTGTCTCATTTTTAATGTCTGCTGTTACAGATGTAGATATTCAGATCTGCCCTTTGTGACATAAAAACATTTGGTTTCCACTTTTCTTGGCAGATAGCAAGGTGAGCTTTCTGATAAAAAACAGACTGAAGTGTTGATGGTTAACACTCAGTTATGCAGTTGTGAAGGGTTTACAGCTCAGACCACATTTGGTGTTACACTAAGATAATCTGTGCTTTTGGTTTCACTGTTTTGTTTACTTTCAGTTTAATGTTAGATACATTCTTTGCTGTGTGTTTACATTCTTAAAATGCCACAGACTCTAACTTTGAATGTTACTTTGTTCACCAGAGTATTTCCTTGCTGCGGACACTGAATCAATGAGCTGCCCTCAGCCTTTGACTATTCATGATACTGACCTCTCACACTCCTCTGAAAGTGTATCTTTGACATTAGCAAGCTCATTTTGCTCTCAATGCTCAGTGAGCCGGTTTATACACTGATTTATACATTGTTCTTTTTCGTCACCAGTCCATGACACACATGTGCAATAATCATGCTGTTTAATCAGCATCTTCATATACCACACTGGTCAGGTGGATGGATTATCTTTGCAAAGGAGAAGTGTTCACTAATTTGCGAAGGAGAAGTGTTCACTAATACGAAGTTAAGCAAATTTGATCTTTTATTTCAACCCGTGAAAAATAAGAGCAAAAGCAGAAGTGTTGCATTAATATTTTTGTTCAGTGTTTGCAGACTGCAGCTGAATTATAAACTTAATCTGATGGAGAAATTATATGTTTTTGTTTTTGTGATTCTTCTTTTTTTTTCAGTGACAGTGTGAATGATGACCAATATCCCCAACTAACTGCATATTATCGAAATCACAATATGGCGAAGTGCAGTATCCAAATCGCAGAACCAGAACCAAATCGCAATTTTTTGAAAAAGGAAAAATTTGTAATCAGCATTACAATGAAATACTTGAGTGCTGCCCTGGCCTAAAAATCTGTTGTCCAGATGAAAGAGAGCATGTTTGTTTGGTGCAGACCCCAACAAATATCACATCATTACCATATATCATTTTTTTACCATATCATGCAGCCCTGCCTACAACAACCAGTCACATTTAACCTGAAGCTCAGTTAACTTATCAGCTGACAGTCCAGTCGAGTCATACTGTGATTAATCGAAACAAATTTCAGAACTTAAAAAAGGAACTGTCATGCACTTATTAATTAATCAGTTATCATTACATTTAATTGTTATCTAAGTAAATAAAGTAAACTACATCTATGTTACATCTTTATTTATTGTTCTAGATGTTACCCTATATCACACAGCACTAACATCTGCTGTCCTGGTTGAAGAACTCAGAAGCTGAAGGCAGCTGTGATTTTTCAGAGATTGAAGTAGGTCTGGTGTTGTGCTGATTAACAGCTGCTGAGAAAAAAACCCCAAGTCAATCAGAGCTTTGCAAACTGGATTAAGAACTGGTACATTATCTTTCTATGCCAGAGCCACAAAAAATGGCAACAAGTGTGCATGAGATTGCACAGCCATACAGGTTGTAAGTTGATGTACAACCCTGATTCTGAAAAAGTTGGGACGCTGTTAAAAACATAAATAAAAACAGAATGCAGTCGTCTGCAACAGTTTTACAAAGTGTTCCTGAGCCCATGTAGTAATGGATTGTAGATGGTGAAATCCTTAAATTCTATGTGTGTTGACAAACGTCCTTTAACTGTGGGACTATTTTCCCACACAGTATTTTACAAAGTGGTGAACTTCGTCCCATCCTTGCTTGTAAAAGACTGAGCCTTTCGATGGAGTCCGTTTAATACCCAATCATGAGCTTTCCACAACATTTCCATTTATTTATTGCACCCCACTTGTCTGAAAACTGCCATCAAATTCAGAATAAGCATATATTTACAAAACTGAAGCTGGAAGCTGATGAGATAAAACATCAAATATATTGTATTTGTACTGTTTTCAATGGATTATATGTCAAGTATATGTTTTAAGGTGTGATAGCATCTCTGATTTTTCAGAGGCTGAAGCAGGTTTCATGTTGTGCTGATTCACAGCTGCTGGAAAAACCACCAAGTCAATCAGAGCTTTGCAAACTGGATTAGGAATCGGGATATTATCTTTCCATGCCAAATTAAGTTGCAAGACAAATAATTTACTCGCTTTTCTATCTAAACTGCTGATTGCACTGGACTTATCTGACAGTATTACTATCATCTTTGCACACAGTGTACAAACTGTATGACCCATCAAGCAGAACGTTACACACAGATTTTTTTTTTAAATATATTGCTTTGTGTATTTGTATATTATCATTTGAAGCACTTGTTATTATCTTCAGCTGTCTAATTTTGTTTATTGAACTTTGTATTCACTTGCTATCATATTTTTTCAATTTGCTGTTCTGACACTTGCACCAAAACAAATTCCTTGTACGGATGTACTGGGTGAATAAAATCTGATTCTGATTTTAAATCTGTTAGGATTAGTTTAAAAAACAAACAAACCTCCCAATCAAAAATCACCAATCCAGTCTAATTTTTAAGTTTGATATCAATTGCTTTTAAATATTATTTGTTTTTAAAGAATTAATCTTTAATGTTTTAATTGGATAATAACCAATTCACTTCTTTGAGGTGGTTGTGAGGAGAGAATTAAGAATTAAAACATGAAATAATAGACCTGCACAATGAATTCAATTAATAGATTACATGTAAACATAGTGAGTTAGTGGGGGAGTATAGAGCTGCAGTTTTGCCTTCTGTGTTCTGTATTAAATGTAATTAACAGGGCTGCGAACATCAATGCTGTCCTCCTTAATTTCCAATCAGGCTCTGTGCTGGAAGCCTGAGAAAGGTCAAAACTGTGTAATCTTGGAGCAGAAGTAATTAGGCCCAGCACAAGATGTTTCTCTTTTCTTGGATACCAGCTTGTCCCTCTGCTTGGAGCTCTTTTCATGGTGGCGATCTGGCATTTTGTATTCTGGCAGGAGCTTTGGAGGCTTCCCAGATCGACAATACTGAAAGAGACTATGAATACACAGAGGCCCCATCGGAAAACAACCATGTCCCATGATGGGCTTGACACGCTTGCCTTTTTAGGTCTATAAGTGGGACGGTTTGTTACTTACAAGACAAACACAAACATCAAGACAAGTCAGCAGATGGTGTCAGGTTTGTTTGAGATCAGAGTGAATTTTATTAGGAATGTTTCTTCTGTCACTGTGAACTTTATTCTTTGAGTTAATTTGTTGTAGGACGGAGCCTGTGTAAGTACTACTGATATTAATTCAACTCGTAACGTCTCTTTTCTCTCCACTGAGCAGAAGGTAGCTGTGTGACAGATGCAAACAAGTGTGTGCGAGAGCTGTGCCTGTAGGCACAAACTTCACTTTTAGTATGAGGCTCAACAATGCTTAACTAAAGTGCCAAAACAACATGGTGAGGATGTGTTAAAGTGCAGCTGCAATCAGCTCCAGTGTCTCAACTATCTGGGCCAGAGGGGCACATGCCGTGCCAGCGTGGTGGCCTCCTTTAAAATTATCCTTAAGAGCTTTTGTAGGGTGGGAAAGTTTGTAGATGAGGGGGAAAGGATTTGGTAGGTCGAGAGCCAAAGCTTGGCCCTTTTGTCTTGAATTGTTTGACACTTTGGCACATGCGAGTTGGGATTGGCTTAAAGGGATAGTTTGGATTGGGGCTGTATGAGGTACTTATCGATAGTCAGTGTATTACCCACGGTAGATGGCGGTCGGCACGTCCCTGTTTTGGAGAAGCAGAGAGGAGTACCAGCACGGAAGCTAAGCAATGAGCTGCTGTGGACAGGGTCCACAACAGCTAGAGAGGGTCAGCAAGGAAAGGTCTTGTGACGTATAATGGTGCTGATTTTGCCTGTGGAGTTTGGTTGATTTCTCTTGGGGGGGGTGCTGACTGGCATCTACTGAAGGAAATACACTGACTATTGATAAGTACCTCATACAGCCCCACTTCAAATAATCACAACTATCCCTTTAGGCTTTTTCTGCTGCTTTGTCTCTATATGTTGCTCTGTCCTCGGCCTCCTCCTCATCGTCATTTGTGTGGTTCTGTGGAACTGTGACTCCTCTCTAAGAAAGAAAGAAATTACAAAGAGGGGGAGGAGAACATGTGCAGTCTGTTTAGAATTGACAAATATTCTGTGAAGAGTCATGATTTTGTTCTCAGAGAAAACAAAAAAAAAATCTACTCATGTCTGAGTAATAATGGTTCAGTATTACTCTCCATTTTCCCAGCAGTGTTTGCTTTTAGATTACGTCATCCTCTCACCTCATCACTCATGAGAGGAGCAGGATGACACAGACATGTCCTCCATCACCTTGTTGTTAATCCAGCTATCTTCAGTCAGGAGAACATTGACAGTACATGTGTTTCACAATCAGAGCTTCAAGACAAAACCAAATTTCAACATCTGCAGTAGAGACTGAGACTCAGACACTTGAGCCAACCCAGTGGGCAACATGATGAAACTCAGGAACATAAAAATAGACTGTCATCAACCAGAATTGCTCTGTAAGTTCTTTCTCAGAAATGAAATGATCATCGGTTACATGATAAACCACCATGAAATTCCACACAATTACTATAACCTTAGCAAATTTTAATTATCATTAAAACAGTTTTTGATTACCGCGCTTCAAAAAGCTCACAGTAAATACTGTCCATCATCAACCAAAGTTAGCAGCAGTCTCCCAGACGCAGCCACAGTATGCAACATGTATTTGTTTTTGCATCATTAAAAAAATTGAAAAGAACAAGAACATGATACCATTTCAAATTATTGACAGGTTTTCAATATGAAACTTGGCGAAATGATGTCAGTGTGTGGTTCAGTACTGTTTGAACATTTTCAGCACATTTTAACAAGACCATGATAATACTGATAACTGTGATCATTTTGTTCACTATAATCGTGAGATGAAGTTTTCTTCTCCAGTTTACACGAAGCCTTGCATACTCCATTTAACATAATGACGCACATCTGACGTGATGTAGAAGTGTTTCCGCCTGGTAGTTTTTAAGATGGACCCACATCGTATGCTGGGAGTAATTCTTTTAAGGTTTCCAACAGTGTAGTTGTATTCTCTACAGACCACCTCTGTTTTGTTACCATCATGTTTCTGTCCTCATGGAAACTCATTTGTGATACGTCACATTGCCCCACCTGGGGCAGACATGCATAGAAAGAATTTATTTATTTCCACCAGAGATAAATGATCAGAATAAGCCTTTACATGGTCATCATTTCCATACTGAGCGGATGATCAAAGATTTACACCACCCCTCTCAACCAGATTGGAATGTCCTTTTGATGTGGCTGTATCAAGCCAATCTCTACTGATTTAGGCGTTTATATGGGGCACTTAATTCTGATTGGGCTGTTATTTTGATTACTTGTGGAATATTAAGGTCCATGTAAATGCAGCTAATGAGACCTGCTGAAATAATAAACCCTGATTTTGGTGACACATGTAATTAGGAGCACTTGAACTGTAACATTCTCAATGTGTATGCATTCATGGTTTTAATTCACTGTTACAACACATTTCAGTACTCAAAGCCTTTGGTTGGATATTCTCAAACAGACTAGATTCCCAAAGGAGTTCAGATAAACAACACACTCGTGTTATGTCATGGCACCACGGCCTTAACTCTGTGTTGACAGTGTGTTTGGCTGCCCAGTGACAGGGCAGTCCTTGGTTGGTCTGTGGCAGGCTGTAATCTCCTTAGCCTGGCATGTCACTGTGCTGACCTCAGGCCGTGAGTCTTGCTGCTGTGCTGAGAGCTTTACCTCCTGCTGCTTTGCATCCTTTACCCCCACGTGAATGCTCCTGCGGCCAGATCTGTAATGCACAAACACATGCAGCACCCGACCCATGCAGACCTTGTGACGCACACGCATCTGGCAGACATTCACCCAACACATAATTGCTTGCCTCGCCTGCACGTTCTTCTCAACATAAAGGACATTAAGGTAGGATCGAGGAGGATTTGTCTTCAGCCCTGCCATTTGCTTCAGGGAGCAGAGATTTCACAGGGAACTAATGCATTCTGATTAGGAAGGGTTTTATTCCACCAATCACATTAGACGGCATTAAACACAATTTAAATGTAATGCACAAGAGCAGAAAGCACTCTTAATGCAAAATTATCTCAAACTTGTTGAACTGAAACATTAAATGGAGCCACAATCAGCACTAGAAATCTCCAGATTCATGTCATTTAATTCTCCACTGTTGTTTGGTTGTGATTTTTCTTTTTCAGCCTGTCAGTCTTACTTTGAAGTCTTTAAATGAGGTTATAACCAGAGAGCCAGACATTCTTATCAACTGAGCCACATCCTGCACCCTGTAAAGTACGTGCTTTATGTTCTGGGAAATAATGCCCTTTATTTTAGGCAACATGGTTAATGCTGGCGATGAGATTACAGTTCCCTCCCTCAGAGTCATGCTACACTTGGAGCACTGGCGCCATTTTAAATAGAGGTTGGCTGGATCGTGTAGCTCTGATCGGAGCTGGATGAAGCTGTGCACTTATTATCACACCACTGTGACCTAAAGTTGGCAGTCAACTCCTGCGGAGGACAAAGTGGAGGCCGCAGCAGCCACTGTGCCTTAATTGTGATGATCGAGACTGTCAGTTGGCTGTGTGCGACCACAGTATTGCAAGGCCAGACAGACTATTCCTGCTGTCTACTCACCCTGGGGACGTGTTTCCGCTCTACTTGACAGCGGTGTAAGACCAGATAAGAAGGGAAAATAAGACTGCAGCTTCTGGTTATCCACACATATTTGGGGACTTAACTTTTGTTGCAAACTGTAGATACTGTAGATCAGAGGTGCCCAAGGGCCAATCGTTAATCTGGATGGTGCGCCGCGGGCCAAAGATAAATGCTGATGTTATGTAAAATGACTTAAAATTTAAATGTATTATAATTTATTAAAAAATCATTTTATATCTCAACTAAAGGTTCAGCATAATCAAAACACTGGTGTTTAATCTTCTTAACAGTAATTGTATTCATTTGCAGAGACAATTAAGCATTATAGTGACAACACTGAATCACAAATCAATATTGATTATTAAGTTTACAGTGAGCAACATTTAAGTTATGCATCATCAGAAAATGCTCCAATATTACAGATCTTGTATAACATACTTTGTACAGTTATTTATCACTTGAGGTGTCAGTGGAGAGGTTTAGATCAGATGTTTTAATCAAATTATTTATTTTTTCTTTTTTTTAATTAGTTTTCAAATATAACATACATGTAAACAGACATAAACAACACAATGAAAAAGTAGAAGTATAGAAAACTTAATAAAATATTTATATAAAACCAAAAAAATCCCACCAAAAAAGTGCAGTATAAAAAAAGCTAAACTAAAAAAAACAGTTGCACCAACAGATGAAGCAATCAATCATTGCCTTCCAGGGATAAGCCAGTCAGAGTTCCTGAAAAAGTTAAGGGGTTTTCAAAGTTGCCAGAGTCTGTCTGATTTATTATTAAGATCATGAGTCCACTTCTCCAGAGGAAGAGGAGCAGATATCTGTGATATCCACATGTCAACCATGCGGACCTGTAGAGCCGACGGTCACAGCAAGATACACTGTCTAGCCAAAAATAAAATAATTCTTAACAGAGATTTGGTATCCTTATTGAAGAGATTGTCTGAAATATGGTTCAGCAGATAAACCGAAGGAGACAATGTGAACTGTTAACTGCCTGGATAACAGAATTAACCAAAGTACCTGCATGTGATAACATGACCAGAACAGATTGAGAAACACACCTTTGTGTATTTTACATTTAAAACACAGGTTTGAGCTGTTGGGGAACATTTTCTGGAGTAAATATGTCTGTTGTGTTTTAATAGAATTGAATAGAGAAGCTTAACATTGCAGTACAACTCAGAACATGTTTTTTTTAACAGCATAAAATTTACATTTTGTAGTGATTACTGTCTCAAAATAAGGAGAATAAAAGCATGAGCCTGTCAAAAGTAGGGATGATATTGGTAGGGGATTTAATAATATTTTTAAATAAGTGTTGTTTCTAGCACAGTGATGTTTCCACCTTGCCAAAATTAGTTGAAAAGACACTGAAAAAACTTTGTCAGTCGTCTAAGCTACTTTTTGTTTTGGTTGAAAATGAAAGGTGAAAAGATGTCTTTTTCATGTCACTGAGTATCTATAGTATAGATATTGTAGACGGTGTAGCAGCAGGCAGCTGTGCAGCGATGCTGGTCTTACTGAAGCCCACGCAGCTCAAGAATTAAATGATTACTGTGGTGTTGAGTCACCCACACAGGCCTGTCACTCAAAGTGTCCAGATACACCTGTGTGCTGCCCTTGATTAATCCTTTCTCATAACCAGTTATTTCTTCCTTATCAGGCCACAAACATTGGGGTTAATTACTAAAACGTATCAGCATGTTTGTCGTCTGCCTCGCTGTAACGCAGGGTGGTGTTTGAAAATGCAGAACGAGCTCGCCATCCTTTTGAAGCGTTCCTCTGGTGGTTTAAAAACAAGGCTGTCTTTCACTCTCCGACTGTCAGAACCCAGCCGAGAGCTCTCTCTCTCTCCCCGAGCCTGCCATCACCACGCATGGCCGTGCTGCTGCAGTAATGAGTCAGGCAATTTCAAGGGCACCCACGGCTGCCATCTCCCCTGTGGCTCGCCTCAGTCTGCTCTCCTTTCCTCTAGCAGCTCCATCTCTCTCTTTCTGTCTCTTTCTTTTTTCACCCCTCCTGCGCCGTCTTCTCTCTCAGTCTCCTCATTTCTAAGGTATGTGGCTTTATTAAATGCCACTGATCTTGTTTGGTAACCGTTCCCAGTCCCCCGCCCTGCTAATTTCCCACCACCCCCCAAACAAGCGAGACTGTCCAGCTTGGCGGTCAGTCAGTTTGGTGTGGCAGAGAGGCTGCGTTCATGCGGAAAGGGAGCCATGGGGAAAGACAGAACAGTCATGTTCCATTAGAGGAGTCCTGGCATAATATCCTCATCCAGAGAGATGCAGTAGCTTGTACTGCACTTATCACTGATACCACTGATGATGCTTGAGGCAGGACAGAGCCGGGGCTGCATGTTTACTTCAGCTCATGCTGTTGCTAGATTAGCAGATAAACAGCTGCATTGATTGGAGAAAGCAGAGCTGGTGCTTCGTACGTCCATCACACAGAACATTTTGTCTCGTTTAGATGATTACTTTGGCTCATGCTTAAGTTAAGTGAGTCAGATGACGGTACATCTGTTGTGCATTAGAACTGTTTAAGTAGGCCTTCTGCACAGAGGAGTCTGTTTGTAATCTACCATATGTTTTCTAGCAAGTAAAAATGCTAGAAAATGGCATATTTTAATAGAGGCCAGGAAACATGAAGGTGAAAGATGTTTTACAGCTACAAAGAGACCAGAGCGCTGTTTCTCAAAAGTATCTCAAGGCTGAGATGACTGTGAAATTCTTTTTACAAACCTTCTTAAGCTTAACAAGTGTTTCCCAAAACCATTGTAATTTAATGTATTCTTAGAAATAATCAGACTAATGAGTACTTCCCCTTATGCTCATAGATGGCTAAGGAGGAACTCTCACTACACCTTTCACTAAAGTTTTTTGCTGTCTATTGTTATATCTATACATCATTATAATCACTTCATAAACAGCATTTGATTTTGACAGTTTTTCTTGTCATCATGATCCATACCTTCTTCCTGTCTAATACATGAAAGTAACAATCTCGAACATCTCTGTTTCATTCTCTGTGGTGGCACCCATGGCGGTAAGCTCTAATTGCAGGAGTGCTTTTGGACCTCACTTCCAAAGAGATGCAAACAGGTCGCCTGTGTGATGTCATGAAGTCATTTGGCAGTTTACCAGGCCACACAACCAGAAAAATTCAAGGTCATCAGTCATCACCAAGACACATGAAAATCAAAGAAAATCTGAGCTGATAACTATGAATAAGTATGCTGCTTCACACACAAGTGAGTTGAAGAGCAAGTCTGTTTCATTAGCTCCACCTACTCTCTCTGATGGACAAACGACTGCTGGGTGATGGAAATGTGTCACTAACTGTGCCTGATTGTGGTTGGAGCTGCAATTAGTTGATTGAAAGAAAATTAATCTAAACTATTCTGATAATCAATTAATTGGAAATCATTTAATTTTTCAAGCAAAAATGTAAACATTTGCTGGTTCCGGTTTTGTAAGAATCTGCTGCTTCTCTTTGTCATTTATATGTGGAGTCTTTTGGATTTTGGACTGTTGGTTGGACAAAAAAAAAAGCAATTTGAAGACGTCACTTTGGGCTCTCAGAAATTGTGATGAGCATTTATCATGATGAATTGTGAAAATAATAGGCAGATTAATTGATGATGAAAATAATCATTAGTTGCATCCCTTCTTCCACCAACATCCAGTTCATGATGCTGCAAATGCAAGAGTCTTCATCAGTGGGCTTCTGGCTCAATCGCTATTGTGTTACCTCATTCAGCAACACACAGTGCCATATCAGACATTTATCTAAATTAAAAGCTTCAAGATTATTACTTTAATCTCTTCTGACTGGAATTTTACTTTCTGTATTTTCGTCTCTTTACTCATGGTGCATATGTTGTGTTGCCACATGCTTATGCAGTAGTTGTATGCAGACAATATATGAACTATGAACTGAAAAGTGGAAAAGTTGCATTAAAACACAGAGATATCACAAAAAAGATGCATTAGCAAAGATTGGCACAAGTGAACCTTATCAGCACTGAGTGAAAGATAAACTCAATTGCCAGTTTACTATGCTCATCTATCTAAAACTAATCTAGTTTGATACAACAGTTCTGCAGTCAACTTCATGAAGGTTAGATTGTTCAGTCTCTTTTTAACAGTTTTGGAGTCGTGTTGATTGAACTTGATGATCATTTTGGAATTTTTGTTTGGAAGACAGTTTGCGATGCTGTTGAGCTATGTTGGATTATACTGAGAGGTGTTTCTAATATCTAGTTTACCCCATGTAAATAGGATAGACAAAATATTAAACACCTCTCAGTATAAAAAGATTAGATCCAGGAAGTTTTGCTTAATATTGAGTGGTGCAGACAACCATGGAAAAAAAAACAAGGCTCAAGGACTTCTGGTGACTCAAAGTCCTCTCAAGACTCAGAGTCGATACAAGTTTTGTTCATGGTTGTCTGCATCACTCAGTATTAACCAGGATTTTCTGGATTTTGTTGTCTTTTTGTACTTTCACCTGCCTCATTAAAGCACACCTGCTGGATCAGCATCAGAGCTATGCAACGCTTCCTACTTCCTTTATGAACGTCTCAGTGTAATGCTCCTCCAAAGTACAGCTTCTGAAATGACCATAAAGTTGAATGGACACAGATACAGATATTGCATCACTCTCATGAAGGTAGGTTTTATTGCAGAGTTGTTGTATTAGACAGCACTAATTTTAGAAATCTACTGAATAAACTGGCACCTGAGTGCAGATTTGCTCAGCAACAATATAAACGATATAACCTCAAAAATAGCTCCTTCTGAAGAGGTGTGTCCTGCAGGATGAGTAATTGCTTTTCCATAGAATTGTACAAACTCCCACACGTGACACTATCCCTGTGATTCATTATAAATGGAATGCATTGTACCTGTTGTATGACACCAGTGGTTGGACTTGCCAGTTAAACCTGGAAGTGACAGGAGTGCAGTGCATGCTTTAACTGGTCTGGCAAGCCAGAGAGAGCGAGAGGAAGGATTGCTGGAGAGGAGAGATTTACTGGTCATCTTAGTGAATGAAAGGGGAAGTGCTGTCCTGAAAGTTTTGCGGCTTAAAGTTAGAGGCTTAATACTGAGCCCCGGCCTCCCTAATGTGAGGCAGATCAGCAGGGAGAGCAGCCGGCTCACCAATGACACCGCTAGAAGAAGATGTTGTATAAATGCTTACTTTTCCTCCAACTCCTTTCTTTTTGTTTTGTACACACTGTTCGTTAGTTTTCATTTATCAGTACGACTGATAAGGACAAACAATTCGCCCCTCCACCCCACCTTACTTTTCCACTTCCCAATAACACAAAACCTTACCCACAGCCTTAACTCACAAAAGCTGAATGCATGACATAAATGCACAAAAAACAACACAACAGCACCAAAATAAATACAATCAAACACAAAAACAAAACATAAATAATAGAAATTACATGGAAACTACTCTCAGTGCCATTCTTGTCTCAAAGGTGGTCATATTTAACATTCCCTAAGAAAACGTAAGATGTTTGCCGAATGTCAAGGTATCTCTAATACTTGCATTTTTAAGGAAAATAAGGTTATAAAAGGTTTCCAGACTTCCCCAAACACTTTTTGTCTATTTCTCAATATGTAAGTTATCTTCTCTAATACATGATGCCATTTCATTGTCCAACTCCTTTAGAGGTTAAAAAAAAGTCTTTAAAAAGTGGTGGTAAAATGAGGGTTTGGGGAAGATGGTTTTGGACAGAGACAATTTGAGATCTTGGTAAATGTTAAAAATCCATGAGTGGTGTGCGATTGCAGAGTAGCTATTATTCAAGCTTCTCTGCCTTTTAGTTTTGTCAGTTGGATATTTGGGTGAATGTGAACTGCTACACCGCTGCGGCCTTGAGACTCTGATCCCTGCGTTGCTTGATTAGCTGGGGAATTAAGACAGATTATTGGCCATTGTTCTCGGGGGTCTAGGCAGGGCCAGACTGGGCTGTAATCTCTTGTAATGCCCTGTCTCCGTGATTTGCTGCAAATGATTTAATTAGACGTGCTGCTCTGAGTCCTCATTTACCATACAGCCTCCGATCGCCCAGATCTGCCCCCCCTCCCTGAGCTAACTAGTCACTGGGAAGAAGCCTGAAAATGTTTACCTGCTAAATGCCTCGTTTGTCTGAAATGAGAGAGTTGAGCTGCATTTCTGTTTACTGAGAAACCTGTGGTTCTCGCCCACAGTCCAGGTGTAGAAGGCAGGAGATGATTGATAGGCAGCCATGTGCTGGGAAAGCTCTCACATCCTCAGTCCAGTTTTAGCTGTGGCATTAGAAAAATGGCATCAAATTAAACAACAGATCTTGGCAAAACACTTCTGTAATTATCATTTGAGAGCCTGTTAAATATCACAAGTTTGTACAAAGCCATGAAAAAGTGGAAAATGCTTAATTTTAACTTATGTTTTCAAGGTTAGGAATTAGGGTTGGGTGTCAGCCCATCAACCAGGAATTGGCATTGTATTTTTCCCTCCCTCCTGCCTCCTAAACAAAACAGACTCACAAAGTGTCAAGAAATAAACAGAAAGATACAACCATACAACTGCTCTACCAAGTGAGCTACCTGGCCATCTTCTCAGTTAAAGTTTTATTTAAAGAATTGATTCCTTGCTAAGCACAAACTTTCCACTCTCCACTTTCCACACTCTTTTCACTGCGGTGATTTAACATCAAAATTGGGAGTAATTGTTGAAACACAAGGTCTTTGAATCCTTAGAGACGTAAACAAAAGCAGCTTCTCATTTCTAGCTGATGACGGTGGATTTTGTTGGCTAAAATAATGGCTCATAAGCAGTTTTCAAAAGCTGACTAATGTGAGCTAATGCTAACTCCTTGAGATGGCCATGAAGTCCATCTCCATTTTAATGTTTCTATCTGACATTTTTTAAAACAAGAGCCCCTGAAACTTTATGTAAAGTTACCTGACAGCTGCATGCATGGTATAACATTAATGCTACAATACTGAGGCTAAAGCTAGCTTAGATCTCAGCAAACATTGGTCAGATGGTGAAATACAGCAGGTATATTTACATGATTCAGAAATACACTCATTAACATGGGAAAAGGAAGCACAGGGACTTGATTAGTGCAGCGTGCTTGGAGACAGGTCACCCAGCCAGACCAGCCGGACTGTGATCATGGAAGACAGCTGGGATAAGAGCTGAGCTAACCCAGCTCAGACCTGAGACAGCAAGCCAGAGAGAAATGCATTGTTGTCGACCCACTTTGATTCTGCCTCAGCCTGCATCCTCTTCCTCAAACCCCCACATAACAAAGGCAGATGCAGTGGTATCTAACAAGTTTGGCTGGAGTTAAAGTTACTGCAGCTAGTGAGCTAGCGTTAGTTAGCCAGACATGCTAGCATTTGCAGCTTATGTTAGAGCAGATGAAGACAGAGTTTAATCCATTAACCACACATGTGCTCTTGTGTTTCACATTTTTGAGAGACTACAAAAAAAAAGATGTCACTGTCCTCATGAAACTCCAAGTATCAATCAATCTTCTCAAAACCTCCTGCACTCTGCTTCAACATGTAGAGAAATGGAAAGCTCGACAGCTCTAGTAACGGTTGCTAAGCTATGATTGGACAGTTGCTGTTTGGAAGTGGGGTTTAGTGAAGGGTCAATTGTAGCTTCACGTTAGTTATGGGAAATTTATTTTGGAACCTCTTGTCCACCTGTCCTTATTCAACAAATATCTCTGCCAACAAAACAATCAAATGCAGCGCAATTACTGCCATGTCTAGACTAACAAGGCAGATCAAACCAAACTGTGAGGAGCTATGAGCTCTGGAGTAATGGTGCAAAAAACATACATTATCAGTTGATACATTTTTAATCAGTTAAATTTTTAACCGCAATTAATGATTAATCATTAACATTCCTATACCAAAACTATTCCAAAAATTAAAGTTAAAATTAAGTGCTCATTACGGCCCACAATTCAACCTGAATTGTCCTGCCTGAAATTTGGGTTCCAGCTATATCGATGTTCAGTGACTTTTTCTGTAGCAGCAATGTGTGCAGGTTGTTAAGAGAAAAGAAATAAGTGTCCTATTCTGTGTGCCATATCCCAGTGTCTTTTTTTATTGATTTTATTGATTGTGGGTATAAAGGAGTTCTGTACACTTAATTTTTCCCAATTGCATTTATAGTAAAAATTTAGATATGATGGGAAAGGCTTTGAGAGTCTGGAAATTTTTGGTCTAGGTGCCTCAAGAGTGCTAGAAAAGTGTTTCAGGTTTACTCTTACAAAGCTGTATGAACCTGTAATCAGTTTTAGTGATTATGTGTGGAATATAAAACACTCCATAAAAGTGAATAAAAGTTTTGCATCACTGCCCTGCTTTGGCCTGTATAAATAATTGATGTCCTCATTAGCTGTTTTAACTACCGTGACTCTGAAATTCCTCGTTAATGTGATGTATGGCCAGTTCAAGTTTCTCTGGCCAGGTATCCTTAGAGCTTGTTTATTTCCCATAATGCATTTAGCGTGCATCTGAGGTCAGGCTAATCAGTGGGGAGCAGCCAGCTGTATTGTCTGTCCTCAACCCTGGCTCCTCTGCTCATCATCGCTCCGAGTCTGCACATTAACAGAGGTTTCCTGCTCCAGCAGCTGTTTACAGTTCAGCCATTTAGCAGAATCTGTTTTCCACTGTGACTTACAATAACTGCAGCTGTAAAACAAGTGAGCATTTGTCAAGCATTAAAAGTGTAAGAAATGTCAGACAGTTTAGAGGGCTGTGAAAAGTGTTGCAGTTTTAATCAGGGAGAAGTCTGATCAGCACTCTCATATACTGAAGTGACAAAGAAAACTGCTCTTTGGAAATGCACAGTCATCTCATTTTTATTCTACAAATTCTGCTGTCAAAAGCTCATTTTCTTTCTTTTTCTAACACATCTTGGTGGTGTTTTTTTTTTTAAGAGCACCTTTTAAAAGAGAGGCTGAAGTGTTTGGGAATGTTTGCTTGATTGAAATTCTCAGAAATTAGAAAAGGCATCTTTTTATGATTAATTTTGGCCTTGTGTCCACACTTCATCGTCTCCTTAAAACTGAGCATTTTGGAAGTGTTCTCTCGAGTGATTAACGCCTCTGGAAATTTGGCTTTAAATAGTAAAAATGCATATGTGACATCAAAGTTTAGTTTCTCATTAAGCATCTGCAAAAATCTGAGTGAAATAAATGTCCATAACTATTCGAAAACTTAGTTTAAAAAAAAAAGCACAGCACATTCTTCTGTTCATACCATCCATACTCAACACTGTGTAGGCGTTGGGATTGGGCTGTATACGGTATATGATGTTATTAGTGTGAAAAAAAAGCATTTTTAGAAGGTGGTGATACAAGTTGTTAAAGCATATTTGACATTGTCTGCTTTACAATGCTTTGTGTCTATTATGCAGTTAGCCTTCTTAGACAAGTCTTGCTGGGTTTAAATACTTATATGGCCATAGATTAAGAATGCATAGGAAAGAAGCACCCTTATTCAATAGATTCTTGTGAAAGGACCCAATGACACTTGTTGCCATGGATACCAACACGTTTTGATCAAAACGACTCAAAGGCAGATTAGGTGCGAGTGTCATTGTTTTCTTGCACTTGTTTGAATGGGACAACTGATGTGGATTTCTTTCACTTGAGTAAAACTAATTTCTAATATTTTTGATATGCTTGAAATGATGTAATCAGGCCTCTAAGTTACATAGTTATAAGGCTATTGTGGATTTGGGTTTCTAGTGGCTTTAAATCTGAAAGCATGTACTTTAATGTGAGATAGAAAATTAAACATTTTAAATAAAGTGGGCCTAATTGGGAGCTCTGTGGCATTAAAGTTAGGGAAGCCAACTGTCTACTGTCTCTAATCCACTTTAATTTTCAATGTCAATCTATGCGATTGCACAGTACAGGTGTTGTCATGAGGCAACTATGTGATTACACTGATTTGCTCAAAATCACAGCAACATGAATGACTGTTTCTTCTGATTAATAAGTAGGATTTATGACCTGCTATCAAATCACAATGCTGTTCATTTCTCTGACAAAAGAAAAATATGTAAATGAGAATGGCTAACTCATGAGTTCAGCTGTATTACAGCACAGTATATGTGATTAGGAGGAGACTGAACAAAGGTGACTGAGCTGAGCAACTTTGCAGTCTGCTGCACTTCTTAACATAATTTTAAAGCATGTTTTATTGTTTGCAGGGTGGGAAAGAATTAGCTCCTTTTATATCGTTCAGCTGTTAATATTGGGCCAGAGATCTTTACAAAAATGACCTGGCTGCTGCAGACAAATGTTGATTTCACTCGTAATCAGTGTTTTGCATATACATTAGCTGATGTAGTGCTGATATTGTTTAAACCATGATATGTGGTAAAAGATGACGGTCTTCTCAAGAAGTCATAAGGCAGGTGAAACAGACACTAACTTTAAAAAGGTGAATGATTTTGGCTCTCTATACTGTGGCAGTTACTTTAGTGTATTGATTAATAATTTACTCTGCATGATTTATTTTCTTGGTTTGTTTACACAGCTCACAATACTTTGCTTGTTTATGGCTTTGACTTCCCTATAATTAGTAAAGCAGAGATAGTGTGTTCTGGAGGACTGACCATAATCATATTCAGTATTTAAAGTTTCAGAAGCCTGATGAATCCCTGTGTGGGTTGAAACTTGTCAATATTGTACAAACAAAACATGAATTCATTGTAAACAGGTTTTTTTTCTCCTGTTTTGTGCTTGAGCCTGAAATTTGTATTTTTAATATAATGATCCAGGCTACAATATGTAGATTATTGGAAATCATCAGGGGATTTAATGAGATGCAGACCTGACTGAAGGCTATACTTAAAATTCATGAAACTCTGCTGCTAGTGTCTGCAGAAACACTCCGTTATTTTACAGTGTGACTTGACAAAAGAGACTTACATCCCAAATATTTATTTGATGTCAGGGGACTGAGTGAAAGAGAGGCAGGCGCACACTTTATTTGGTCAGATAGAGCTGCTGGTGAGCTGTAGCCATCATTGTCTGTGTAATGCATACACAACAGCTACAACAGAATGGCTTCCAGCTGCACCCATGCCGCCAAGACGAAGTAGAGGCAAACAAATCTGTTTGTTATCCCTGCCGTGTTCGTGTCGTGCTGGCTGGCATGCAACCACATCGTGTTTTTTCACAAGGTGATTTATGCCCCTGACACATACTACATGGTTTTATATTAACAACATGCTGACTACTAGAGGTTTCACTAATCCTAAGAAGCTTTTTCTAAAAGATGACACAAGCTCGTGTTTGGTTGTGGTGAAAAGCTGCTGGCAGTCAAACATATCCAAGGGTCATTTTCAGGGTGTGTTTACCCAGTGTGACCACAGACTAAAGTCACTGCGCAGTAGCAAAGAGATAATAACACAGAGCTGTATTAGAGTTTGATTTGAGTGTGTTTGGTTTCTGCATAGCCAGGTGGAGCTTGTAGCAGTCTGGCTTTTGACCCTTTTCTTTGGAAACTAGAAGAGGTTAGAGTCGGCAATTAACCTAACTTGCGAGTTTTTACACTGTGGGAGGACACCAGAGCACCTGGCAGAAACCCACGCAGATGGAGAGAGTGCCGCCACAAGCATCATATTTCATTACAGTTTCATCCATATTCATAAAATTCATCAACCCTCTCTTCTGCTGTAATCTTTGTTGAATTTTTTACCTGTCGGCTCAGTTCTCTAAAAGCTTCTACAGCAGTGGTTCTGAAATGGGAGATCGGAGAATAATTTATTTTCACTGTGTCCATCTATAAGTAACACAGTGACAGAATGAATGACTATTTGGTCATTGATTTCATAGACCAGCGTTTCCTCTGTATGTATTCAGCAGCAGTGCACCACCACAGCAAGGAAATTACCACCACTGCAATATGTAGTTTAGCCTTAATGGTATCTACAGCTAAACTAAGTGTAGTCCAGATGCTTTAGAAGTAATGATTATATGATGAGATTTTTAACATTAGCACCTCAATTTTATGCACAACTAAGATTCGAACAACAGATATGAGACAACTAGAATTATTGCCCAAAGCACCACACCTGCATTACAATTACAGAGGAAACACTGTACACTTTATGTAATAAAACATTTAAAAGCAAAAGTCTTATCAGATGGGGGTCCACGGCCAGTGCTTATTTGCTAATCTGTGCCAGTTTAGGAGTCCTTGGCCTAAAAACATCTGAGAACCACTGTTGGCTCCTCTCTGTCCAGCTGTTATTACAGACATGTCTGAACTCAACACAGCCCCTACACTCGCCCATAGACTCGTCTCTTCTGTTGAGCTGTGACATTTAACCTATTATGGGCAAGGGCTTTTGGGAAATGCTTTTCTTTGAGGAGAAGTTTGGATTTTTTGAAGTGGAATTGTATGACATACTTATCCATAGTCAGTGTATTACATACAGTAGATGGTGGTTGACACGACCCCAGTTTGGGAGAAGCAGCTGGAGTACTGATGTAGAAAGCTAAGCAATGTACTGCTGTGGACAGAGTCAGCGGGGAAAACACATTTCAGCCACCAAAAAAAAAAAATCTATATCAGCAAGGCAGAGTTGCTTGTCTATCGTTGCCTTGAAGATTGTTTTTTTTTTTTTTTTGGATGTTACTGTGTGACCTCCGTGTTTTCTGGGGTTAGTTCAAACTGGCCAAAGTCACACAATAACACAAATAAACAAACTAATCTATTGAGGCAAAGATAGATGAGCAACTCGTGTGTTCTGTGAGGTAAAATTACTGGTTTCTCCAGTGGTGTTTGGTTGGTTTGGAGAGATTTTTTGGCTGATATAACAGCAGTTTCTCATGAGAAAAGGCTGTCTGTTGACAAGATAAAGTAGTGAAAATATTCTAAACATATACACTTAAACTGAAGTTTGTTTGTTTTTTGTTTTTTGTTTTTTTTGTTTTTTTTAGGTGGCTAAAATACATTTTTCTTCTTACCCTGTCCACAGCAGTATATTGCTTAGCTTCCTACACAATAGTCTTGCTGCCTCTCCACACTGACAGTGGACAGGTTCTTAATTCATTTCCACTTCAAAAAGTCAGAAAAATCCCTTTAAATACTCCCAAAGACAGAAATACTGAATGATTATATTCTGTTTTTTAAATTGAGCCTCCTTATCTAGATGTATGGAGAGAAATGCATTCTGTTATTACAAATGTCTACGGAATGAAGGTTTTCTCAACTTGAACAGAAGCAGGAATTCTTGTTGATTCTCTTAATTCTTGTTTTGTTTGGTTGCTGCAAAACCAGGTGGCATTTCCAAACATAGCTGCTTAAACCAGTTCTACAAATGATTCCTCTCTTTTCCACTAAATATAGAAGTTGGTGATTTATCGGAGAAGCTTGTGGTTTGTTTTTGGATTTTATATTATCTCAAAGGCCTAAAGGAAGTAAATTTTTGGATGTTAATGGGTTTTTTTTTTCTTTCATCAGTTGCCTGTTGAGATGATATATAGCCCTCTCCAAGATTAGCATCTTTCTCTTGACAGGATTGATTGATAGCTCTTCAGAGATGGGTTGAAACTGGTGCTGTAGTGAGAATATTCTGAAAATTCATATTAGCCCTCAAAGCATTTAAACTGGCTGTCTGTCAAATAAATTTCCCATGTCAGCTGTGAAAATTGTGTATATATCTTGGACTCCTTATTTGAATAGCTCTGCAGAAGCTAGTTCTGCTCAGCAGTCAGGAGAAAACAGCCTCAGGACGGATGGTGAAGCACAGAGCAGTTTCTGTGAAGCTGGTGACTCTTTTACAAGCAGCAGGTTCACTCTCATCACTCAACACTTCTCACATTTCCACTCCTGTGCCAAAGACAAACCCCCTGTTCCTCTTAAAGACCTTGTCTTGCGCTGTGTAGATGATCAGACTTAACACTGATGGCTTCGAGACCTGTTTGTCTTTCTTAAAACCATCAGACATCCGACTGCTCCGCTGCCCTGCTAACCCCACACACTCTTTCTCAGCTTCGTGTGTAGACTCTTAAGATCTTTTTCAGCAATTCAAACATCATAAATCTTTTTCGTTTTTAAGATAAAAGATATTAAAACTGACATGCAGTGTTGTGTTGTTGTTTTTCCTTAGCTGTTCATGTTCAGGGTAGTACATTTGCATACTCTGTGCCCTTCCTCACTCCAGGAAGTGGAGCAGCAGCCTCTGAGCATTCATCATTTACATGACGTGCCCTATATTCAGAGGACTGGAGGGGGCCGCCAGCATCAGCACTTCTACTCCATCCCCACTGCTTTTACCAAATGTTTCATGTGAAATAGAAGTTGTAGACGTGGGGGTCATTTGTGATCTGATGTTCAGACACAGGCTGGGCCACAGCAGGATCAGTCACAGCAGACCTGTTTCATCTGTCATAAGAATGGTTCTTATATTTCAGTCAAATATTGGACAAATGTGCTGAAATTGTAGCAGCAGCAGCAGCAGTAGTAGAGTTTTAAATTTCTCAGTGATGAGGCTGGATGATGAGTTATCCTTTAGTCTTAAAAACTAAAAACTAAGTTTACTTTAATGGGAATTTAACAATTTAAAAAGTATAAATTGTGAATAAAAGGTAATACTGAAACAATTAGTCAATCAGCAGAAAATCAGCAAAAATGAAAAAAAAAAAAAGATTAAAATTTTGATCAAATTAATTCATTACTTAGTTATTAGTTGCTTTTTTTCATTATTTTTCCTTGACTAATGATTTTCCTTGTTGGCTGGTAACTCAACTCAACTCAGCTTTATTTATACAGCACCTTAAATAAATAGTTGTACCTGTTATTTCAAGCCAATAGTCAGTTAGTCATTGCACGTTTGATACTAACTTAATTATTTAAATGTATTTCGGTGGCATGATGTGAGCAGCCTGTAAATGCTAACAGCAAAAGTGTAATGATGTGTTGGAACAACCAGCAAAGAGAACGTTCGAACGTTTTTTGAATGTATTTCAATACAGTATAACATCAAGCAAGTCTCGTTTTTCACAACATGGAAATAAAATAACTTCCAACTTCACTAAAACAAACAAAAAAAAACAAAACAAGAACTTAACACTAAGGATGGTGTATACTTAGCTCGCTAGAACCTCCTCGATACACCCAAACCTGCCATGTCCTCATCGTCCCCGGAGACAGCGTCCTGGTTGGAGCTACTGTAAATCATCTCAGTGTTGTATTCTTGGTGGTCAGATTTACCTCAGTTGGTCTTGAAGGCTGTGTCCCAGTCTAATAGCACCACTAACTGAGTGTACTAGGTAATGGCAGCACAGTTAGCAGCAGGGCACCTGCTGAGCCCAGTTCATTTGCCTTTTTGTCCCGGTCTCGTTCTGGTGCTATTTTTGGAGATGCTCACCACCAGCATTGCCTACTGGGACCCCCCACCCTGGGCCAGAAAACCTCCCCCTCCTGGATATCCAAAGCTCCTGTGCTAGTGGCATAAACAAACACCAACGCGCCCTCGGTCCCATTTAAGTGCAAGTGCCCCATATTGCTTGTGACTTCAGTGTTACCAGAGAAGGGGTCTGTGTTGCAAGAATCCCCTGATACCTTTGGCCCAGGTTTTACAGCGAGGCACAGCTCCTGAATGGAGTTTGAGATGGGGTTTTTTTTGTCTGAGACTAAAGGATAGTTGACTAATATGGGGCAGGCCTAATATCAGGTCATATCAATTTTGGACTCTTCAAACAAAACAAAACAAGAAAATCACCTTGTTGTCTGAAATTGTGAATGTGCAGCAGTTCTTTTAAACTTTTTGTTGACTAAAAAACTGATTCACTTAGGGCTTAAACTAACTTATTTTCATTATCTATTCATTTGTAATTTGGTCAATTAATCAATTCATTATTTTCTGACCTTTTATAGACTAAGCAGTCTGAAATGACCACGAGTTTCAAAAGGCCATGGTGATATCTTAAAATTGCTTGTTTTTTTACATCCATCTGTCCAAAACAAACATTCAGTTTACAGTCGTAGTATTTATATTTGAGAAGGTGGATCAGAGTTTGACATTTTTGCTTGACGTTCCAATTATTCGATCAATGTTGACATCTAATTTTCTGTCGATCAGTTAATCTTTTCAGCTCTAAACTGATGAGTCAAGAATATAATCAATAATTAAAATAACTGTTAGTTGCAGCCTAATAAAAATGACCATATATGACTACAAATTGTAACTTAACAAGGCCTCTGTGGTATACCCTGTTAGGTCAGTGGTAAAGCACGCACCCCATGCACAAAGTCCAGTGTAGTGGCCCTGGTTCAATTCTAACCTGTAGCCCTTTGGTGCATGTTGTCCTCCCTGTATTTCCCCTTTCCCGTCTACATCTTCAGCTATATATACTATAAACAAATGAACAAGGCCTCTATTGTAACTGAGGAATGGACTTTGCAGGAGTTCTGGCATACGAGAAGCACACAGTGGAAACCTCTTTGGTATTTAAAAAGTTAAGTTTAGCACCTCAGCATGTCCTCTGTAGTCGAGACAAACATCCCCCACGTACTGTACAGGCTGTTCTTGTCTCGGCCTGCCCCTGTCTCACTAGGACAGATGTTGGAGGTGAATCGTGTGTCTCTGTCCTGCAGCTTCCTGAGCCAGTCCTGCGCAGTCAGCTCAGCTGGCCTCTGCCTGTTCTGCTGGCTGAGCTTAGGCTGCAGGGACGTGCTTGTCCCCCTGGAGAGGCTGCAGGCTCTGCTGATGCTAGAGGAAACAAGGATGCAGGATGTAAGGCACAGCTTGAGCTCAATTTGATGTCTTGGAACAAATACACCAGAGTTTGCAGCCTGAGACAGCACTTTTGTTGTTCTGCTTTTTGTTTCTTTTCACGAGTTTTTGTTTTGGTTGTCTCCTGGGGGCCAGAGAAGGGGGAGAGGGGGACGGCCATCACACCAGACAGACAGGTGAAACATTTTTATGATCGGTTTCAAATTGTTTGGCCCACAGTTTATCATAACTTCACTCAAATAAATCCTCTGTTTGACAATGAAAATGATGACTTGTATAACATATAAAAAAACATTCTGAAAGCCTGTGTGCTCACATATTGTGCTGTGTTCCCAGAGCTCATAGGTCTGCATTTTATTATTGCACTGAACGGCTGTTTTTGTGAGAACAATGCTTCAGTGATTTGAGAAAAAAGAAAATATTTTGAAAATCTTGCACCTCAGAACAGAAAGCTCACATCCCAGTGAGCATCTCTGTGGTTGTCACATCTATAGCTGCTGTTTTCCCGTGGAGGTCTGCTGTTAGCTTGCTCTCTGCTGCCTGCGTCAGTGTCTTCAGGCTGCACTCCGTTTGGCATTGAGTGCTGTGAAAGAGTCCTCACACTGTGAGGACAGGACCACGCACAGGCCAGTCGCTTGTCATTGTGTTTCATCTGGACAACCTGCTGATGAGATGGCCTGCATGGTGCACTGTTGGATTTATTTGTGTATTTTCACTCACTCCTGGCTTCTGTATCCTAATTAGGAGACACAGCACTTTGTAGATTTCCACTTACTTTGATCCACTAGCAGATAATTTATCTTGGCTCTCTCCTTTGGTTGCTGTTTTGTTTCTCTCTGTTTCTACCTGTTTGTGCAATGTTTGCTTTCAGCTGAGTCTAGTAATGACATGAGTGTTGACATTTCATCTTTCCGTTTAACCAATTCATTTTCTTTTTGCAGGAATAACGTAATTCCCTCTTGTGGTTTAACGGATTGTTATATTATTTATATGAATATTAGGAGATTATACACTGTTGTTCATACAGTTCAGACCAAGAAAATAGAACATACTTTGTTTCCATTTAGTTCATCTTCACCCTTACTTACTTCACCTCCTAAGTGGGTGCCGTTGGAAGTGTTGTGAACAATATGTGCATGGATGAAAGCATTATTGATGGACTATTGCTTGTCCATGTCTGCACAGTACAACAAAGGTGCCATACAGATTTCATGTTTACGCCTTATTTTGTTGCTTGTTTAGATCTGTTAGCTGAATATGCTTCATGTTGTTATATAGCACCATTGGAAGAGATGTCTGTGTTGCCAGATCTCATGAGAGTGTGGTGCTGAGACGGAGGCAAGTTTCGAACAAAGTTAATTTTCTCCTGATTTGTCTGTTTGAAAAAATGCCATTTTGGTGTCATAATGTTCAGAAGATATGAGGCTTGTGAAAAATGGGTCCAATAGTTACTTCAGTGACTAAGAGGCCAAAAAGTCTGACGTAATCTGTGCTCACAGTCATGTCCCTTATTGGTTTAAATAGACTCAGAGTCATTTTGTTTATCTGTGTCACATGGGTTTTGCCCCTTTAGGAGACTAGCAGCAGGTCCTAAGTGTGCTATCTCCTTTCTGAATCATCTCTGTTATTACAGACAAACCAAGAGCTGTAAGCATGAAGTCATGTGAACTGACATGTAGCTTACTGATCGATCAGTTTTAGTGATGTCATGCCACATCAATAAAGGATAGACCTGCGTGGGGAAGTCAGATTCTTCTGACTGACAGCAAGTCATTCGGCACATTACTGAACATTATATACCTTATATCTAGCTTAGATATCCCACAATATTTGCTCCAGTAAGCAGCCACTCAAATAATTAAAGAAAATCATTAAAGAAAACACTTTTTTCGATACAACACATAATAAAGAAATTGCCTGTAAAGCTTGCGCTGCTTGACATAATTTAAAAGGTAATATAGCCTATAAGCATGGGTAGAGGTCTCTAAATTGGAGAAAATAATATGTTTGGGTGGGTGGTAGGTGGATGATTTATGCATACATGCAGATTCAGATGAACTCAGGGCCCGTCTGCACATCATTAGTCTACATATACTCAGTGGTAAGGAAAAATAGTCGAGTTGTAGGTATGTGTGCATACTTGTGTGCTACTTCCCTTGTAATATTCCAGCCGATAACCTTGAACCTGCAGCATGCCGCTGCCCCTGTGACTCTGTACCTGGGTGTAAACGTCAGCTGGGTGTGGATGACATATTTCAGACCCAGTCCGTGTTAGATTAGAACAAGCCCATAAAGCTTACTGCCTGACTGTAACGGCTGCAGTGCGCTCACTGCTTTGACATTGGCTGGCGTCCTATTTACCCACCCTGTCTGCTACCTGACAGAATTACACCCTCCGCTCGACGAAGGTTATGCCAGACTGTCCTTGTGAAATTCACTCGCGGTACATTGAGTTATTGTGTGCTCTGCTGGGGATTGCTGTCTCTGTCTAATGATAAACAGATGAAAGCGCTCCCACTGTAATTATAAGTCTAAGTAGCACATTGGCTCTGAGTTCTGTTTGTCTTCCAGTAAAGGAGATGAGTCGCAAGTTTTCCCTGCTTATTTTTTTCCACTTATAATCGGTGCATGTGAGTGAAATCACTGAGAGCTAGTTGTGCCTGTGTGTGAGAGGAAGTTCTCCACCCTGTAGGCTTTTTATTATTCATGCTGTGACACTGCATGTTGTTTTGTTCGCCTCTTCATCGAGGCTGGCAGTTTGAAGCCAGTGATGCTCCTTAAATCCTGGACGAGCTGCTGAATGTAATCAAGCTCGCAGCTGTAAAGAAAGTTTGAGGAATTTTTCAGCCCCTTTTTGAGGAAACATGCACATTTATATAATTTTATTCATTTATTTCCTTGTAAATATCCACCAGAGCTACTAACCTGACAGGAGAGGAGGAGGGAGAAGGGGATGACAGCAGGATGAAATGAGTTTTAGATTTATAATCCCCCAGCCGTGACCCCCATTTCCTTCATCTTGACGTCCTGGGGAAATGTCATGTCAGACTGGTGTTGGCCAGATGAGACGGACAGGAGAGAGATGCCTCCATACACACTTGCACAAACTGCATGCACACACAAACTTCCCTGTCAGAGTCTCTGCCAACACCAGCATCACCTGCATTTTTCTGTTGTTCTATTGTTTTGTCAGATAATAATGGTTTGCTTGCCGTCATGCACACTCCTCTTCCTCTAGCTTCCCAGTGAATCACATCCTTATTTCTTCCTCCATATGTCATAAAGGAACACTACAGCTGTGGCTTTTTCTCTGTTTCTGCTAGAAATGTCAACACAGAAAATCTCCATCTGTAGGATACGCAAAGGACGGTTTTTGCTTGAAGGAAGATTAAAGATGGTTATGTAATCGCATGTTATGGAGGAGGTTTTAAGGCCTTGAAGTGTGTGTGAAGATGATTTCAAAGTTGATTTTTTCGTTGTTTCTAAAATGTGGCTTTGGCTACCTAAAGTCAGCATAAGTAAAGGGATAGTTCAGATTTAGGGTTGTATGAGGTACCGGTAGAGGGAGCAGTTAGAGCTGCAATGATTAATTGATGCTGAATCGATTATTAAATTTATTGCCAACTATTTTGATAATCAGTTAATGTTTCAAGCGGAAAAAAGGCAAAATTCTCTTTCAAATTTCAGTCTCATAATACCAGTTTTACACCAAAATTAGCGTGTATGTGTGGGTTTCTTAAACGTAGGTAAAAGGGCTAAAAATAGGCAAATGACCATTTTCTCACTGCCAGTAGACCTGCTTACCTTTTTTTCTGATTTGCATTGGAAACCGACACTGAACTCGTGTGTGCAGAACTGACAGAAAGATGATTTTAAGTGTCTGTATGTTCAGCTCTCAATACTTTTGTAGCTTTAGTGGAATCTCTGCAGTTTGAAGTTTAGTTTCTCTCTTGTGTCGCTGTTTCATATTCACTGTCAGCTGATACGAGTTGTGTTAAGTTACTGCTCATTAAAATGCAACATTTCCTGTTTTTGCTGCTTCACAATAATTTTAGATGACAAAATAATATGGGATGAAAAAGGGGCAAAAGAGGCAACAAGCCTTCATTGCCTCTTTAAAAAGGAGTTCACCTGGATGTTGTGTTTACATCTCTGCCGATCACAGCTGGAGACAATAAATAGCCACGTCTACTGCACAGTCATTTGACCTGCGACTGAATGCCGATTGTACACTTTCCATTGAAGAAAAAAGCCAGATGTTAGTGGGGGTTAGTGGCTTTCTTGTCCAGTGTAAAAGGGCACAATTGTTTTGTGTGGTATGGCTTAGGTGTTTTATAAGGTTAGATTGGATTTAAGTCACACAATAACACAAACAAACTAAACGATTGAGGCAGCAGTAGATCAACAACTCCTGTGCTCTGCAACGTAAAAGTACTGATTTTGCCTGTGGAGTTTGTGGTGGTTGGTTTGAAGAGAGCAATATTTGTCTTGTGTAACAGTGTTTTCCCATCAGAAAAGGCTATCTGACAGCAAGGTAAAGCAGTGAAAATATTCTAAATATAGTGTACACAATCCTTTGCTGACCCTAACTGCAGCAGTGTTTTGCTTCAATGCCGGTACTCCTCTCTGCTTCTCTGAACTGTCAACCAACATCTACTGTAGGAAATACGCCATGGATAAGTAACTCATACAACATACAAAATACTTTTGCACTCATACATGCTTCAAATAATCTGAATTATCCCTTTAAGTCCTGCACACATTTTCCAGTGTATTTAATTTTAGTGTCAAGTTCTCTTCAGGAACAGGATCAGAGTTTATATATCCAGTTCTGTAGTGCAGAGGATGATGCAAAACGTCCCAGACAATGTGAACCTAAAACTTTGTTTATTAAAGGAAACATTCTGCAGATGATTTGGGGTTTTCAGAGATGTGCGGGTTTGTGTTGCTATATCCAGCTGTTGGCTTGACGGCAACAGCAACAGTTAAAGTTGCCCTCCTCTGACCATCAGTCAGACGGTGTGCAGCAGGAGCGTGGAGGAGCATGTTTTCTCTGCCAGTCTGTCAGTGTTGGTCTATCTCTGTGTGTGGGAGCGGCCTTTGACCTGCTGCAGACAAGCGTGTAGCGATGAGGCGGAGAGCCCGCTGAGCCTGCCGCACTCCTATCATTAGCATGGAGAGTCACGCTCTCCCTCTGCACCAGCCATTGTTTTCCACTGTTTCTGTCCTTGAGAAGAAACATACTTCATCTTCAACAGCCCACATTTGCTCCTTTTTAATTTAGCAGCTAATGATCGAGGTCAAGGATTTTCTAATGTAGCACAAATTGATGCATGGTTTATTTTTTCCTCTCAGCTGGTACATTAACCTTTTTTCCCCCTATAGACTGGGTGGTTGAATTATTCTGTATTTTTCCTGTCAGTGGAGGTGTATTCTGGCATTTATTTCAGCCCGGTAGCTGAGTGATGGTTGTTTTCGCTGCCCCGCTAAGCTGACAGTTCCATTTGGTGGATTTTTTGCTGCAGTTGGCGTTCAGTGGAGGTGACACTTTGTGGTTCACAGAGAAGGTGACGCACAGGTTACATGAGCACAGAGACCAGCAGCAGGGGTGGCCTGATGGGGGGTTTGAAATAAATGAGGCTTGTGCCAGGTTGTTTCCTTTTGATAACAATTTTCAGAGCAAATGAAATGATGCCATTTTTACTGCTGTGTTGTGTATAATTGTTTGTACTTCAGGCCCATTTGTTTGTTTTCATTTGATTGCAGTGGCATTATTCCCCTGATGTTCAGTTTCATGTTGTTTATAAAACTGAGTTTGCCAACTCCCAGCTTTATTAAAGAGCAAAAATTCAGACTCTATAGTTACAGAATGTTATTTTACCACCAAAAAGGCTACCTTCAATAGTGAGGTCCATGATGCAATTTATCTGTGTATCCTTTTGATAAACAATGCCTCTTTAATATTATTGTTCATTGTAGTGTAGTTCCTTGCATATCTTGATAGGGCTGAATATTGTTTAAAATTTTTAATATCTGTACTGATAACTTGGCTTTGATAACTGTTTGATAACTCCTTAGGTATCAAAATTTGGTATCAGAGTATCAATGTTCAGTACCCGGCCATATACCTGGGGACGATTGTTCTTTCTCTATAAAAGTAGGATGATACTACTTTTGCACAGCTCTGTTGAAGGCTTGTTTGCCAAAATGTCAGCATAAGAAATAAAACTGAGGCCATAATATTGAGATATGTGTGTGTGTGTGTGTGTTTTCGGTTGGTGCTATCTTGGTTTGAGTAAACAAGGGCGAGGACATGCCAAAGAGGCATTCCTGGTCATGTCACAACTCCACCAATTTCACCTCCTTTTCAACTGTCCAAGAGAAGCGATGCTTGTTCATGTTTTAACACCTTGCCTGGGTTGCTCCATATTTGCCACGTTCTACCTGGCTTGATGCTTCTTGTTTGATGCCGGAGAGGGCAAACCTATTGGTTGTTGACAGTGTTTACGTTACTGAACTTCACTATCAGCATGACCCAAGACTAAAAATGTATGATAATAATGAACATGTATGATTCGATCAGAACGTCAAGATGAGAAAAAGACTGACTTAAGACAGCTCGAGTTTTATGACCACCTTACACCAAATGATTGTGATGACGGGAGAGCGCCTCAACTTTAGCAAAACTCAGGAGTGTATTTTGACTTTGGACTTTTGTCTGAGACAGTGATATTGCTTGATAAGTCGTTAGGTGTAAGGCCAGCGTAAGTCTTGTCAGATTTTCTGTGGTCAAAAACAAAATTAAACAACTTGCACAACATTTCTGTCAAATTTTTAATTTGACAAAATACTTGCAGAACTAATGACTTTCTTATTAGTCCCAGCTGTACTTTGTGTTTTGTGGTAATTACCAAAAGTTAGCATGCTAAAATGCTAAAGACATTATATCTGCTAAACATCAGTATGTTATTATTGTTATTAGAGCCTGTTAGCATGTGATGTTAACATTTAGCTCAAAGAATACTGTTTATACTGAGAAGTGACTGGGAAAGACATAACACCTGAATCAACCGCGTTCCAGTACAAGATGGAAAGAAAAAAAAATCTGCTTGAAAACGATGCATTACCCAGTATTTGTACATACAAACTTAATACCAGAGTCCACAGATGTAACATGGAGATTACTGTATGTAAACAGCTTTCATTACTGTTGATGCACAGAGCAGCCATCTTGGATTTTGAGGCGGAGGTGAGGTTCCTCCAACTTGCTGGGTTGGAAATCCCACTTTAGGCGGTATTCCAGTTGAAATTTCCAAGTGGGAACTCCAGAAATTCCAACTTTCCCTTTTAAATTGAACACACCATTAGTTTCAGTACAAAATGTCAAATTCCATCTTCTTTCAACCTCTTTTTATAAAACATCATGTACCCCAGTGACAACTCAAGCAAGACTCTCGTTCAACTCAAACAGTTTTAAATTTCACAAGAGCCAACATGAATCCCATCAGTGCATTCAAGTTTTTGAGTGAGGCACTGAATTTTAAACTCTCCCCTATCTCATTTGTTATTTATTCAGTATGGAAACATCAGCCGAGTGCTGATTAACAAAGTGCAGAGCTGTACCTCAAGTCCTCTTGTATCCACAGTTCTTGGCACATTTGTATAAACAAGTCTGTACTTAAGGGAGGGCGTCTGCTGAACCACTTCTGCCCTAAAACCTAAATCTGAGCGTGGTGCCGGTGTTGTTGGCGACATGGGACCTGCATGAAAACTCTGTGCCATTCGTGACAGCAGCCGTCCCAGCCAGCTCCCGCAGAGCCTCTTTCCTGCCTTGGGGAGACTTGGAGGTGGCTGAGCGGTGCAGGTTCTGCCAGCATGTGCCTGACTAGAGATGAGACCCAGTTTTCTCTGACACAGCCCAACATCTCCAGAGATTTCATTTTATCTCTTTCATATCTCGCTCTCCATCTGCCTCACTTGTTTTGTAGCTGAGGCTTAAATCTTTTCTGCCTCATACCCGAGGCAATGAGAGCTGTTACACAAATAATACAATTTAAATAATATAATAGAATTTAGATGTACGAAAATATCTGACAGCCAAATATATTAGCTTTATTTTTAAGTAACTGACAGAGGCATTGTTTGAGAAAAGAACAAGTGGAGCATTTTTAGAGTGTCATGAAGTAATCCTCCAAACAGTATTGTGGTATATTGACTTCCAATAACTAATTACTGACCTGTTGTTTGTTTTTGTTTTGTTGTGTTGCAGAGGGAGATGAAGGAGCAGCTTGCCACCCTGCAGGACAGTGAGAAGGGACACACTGAGGCCCTGCAGCTCCTGCAAAGACAACTTACTGAGACCAAGGTGCTGTAACATTTCACCTTTTTATTTTTTTTTTTATGGAAAAAGTGAAGAAACATCACATATTTTTGAAATCCCTTTCATGCAGTATTTTTTAATCATTATTATATCACACAAAAATAACATCTACATATACACCCCACATTCAAATACAGGATAAAAGTCACAGAAAATACAAACAAAAAAACAGTTTTCATTTAACCTTAAAACAAGAACAATTCTTATATTTAGAACTGCAGCAGCAGCAAACATGCAGGTGCTACAGCTGCAACTAAAGATAGTTTTCACCACCTATGTAGTTTATGAAAATGTCAGAAAATGGAAAAATAAATTGCCATCACAATTTCTCAGAGCCTAAGGTGGAGTTGCACTTTATCCCAACAATAGTGCAAAAATAATCAGTTAACATTATAAATGGGGCTGCCCCCCGATAGTCAACAATTCAAACCATTCATTGCAGACACCTTGGCCGCCTGCTGGCCAGGTGACGCTTGCTTATTTGCTTGTTGTTTATGCTTGTTTTTGGCCCCTGACAGAAAGGATCGTGACCTTGTGAGATGTCTAGTTTAACCAGAAGCAACTTTTTTTATTGTTCTCGCCAAAGGTCCTCAGAGTCCCTCTGTGAAACATCATTGTCAGCTTCATTCAAACTGTTCAAACAATTACCAACTCTGGTTTGGTCTAAAAAAAGGTCTTAATTCACCACATGAACAAGCGCAGAGAGCTGGGCGTAGGTGACACCGGACAGCGGCCGCAGCAGCCTGGAGACTCCACAGGTCTGCTGATTTTATAACAGAACTGTTGGTGGATGCACGTTTTTACTTCATCTGACTCTGAAAATCTGATGTTTTCACATCACAGATGATGACAAAAAGGCTGCTGGTAAAACACAGTCATGTTGGCTCATATATTTAGTGTTGCGCACTACACTGCAAATCTGATCCAACTAAAAAAAATCTTTAACTGGAACCAAGCATTATTTGGCATTTTTACTGATTCGACTAAATGTTTCAGCACTAATGTCAAGAGCTGAAACCGTTTGCCGATTAGTCAATAAGTAGATGAACAAAATTTATCAGCAACTATTTTGATTATTGATCATTTGATGTTTTTAAATATCCCCAAGTTCCGGCTTAATTGTGAACATGTGCTACATTTGTGTCTCATTTGGGCTGCAACTAATGTTTGTTTCGCCGTTGATTAATCTGCTGGTTGTTTTCTCAATTAATCATTTCATATTAAAAAAAAGGTCGAAAAATTATGAGATACTGTCTTCAGATGTCTTGTTTAATCTGATGAACAGTTTGAAATCCAAAGATAATCCTTTTACTGTCATGAAATATAAAAAAAATCAGCAAATATCTACATTTGAGAAGCCAGAACCTGTGACTTTTTGGTATTTTTGTTTTTGAAACAATTTAAAGGCAAATCATGCAGGATTTTCCACCAAAACAATGCATATAGAAAAATAATCCCCCTCAATCATTACCCACAACCCTCCAGAAGTGTGTGGCAGCATCTGCATCTGCAAAGATCCCACCCTCCAACCGTACCATCTTATTTTCTCATTATTTTGCTGTGCTTGAGATGCTTTACCAACTCAAAACATCCTGGAAATGAGACTCAACAATCAAATATCTTTCTGGTGCTTTTACAAACAGCAACTGACAAATCTTACTTAATCTGCCTCTACAAGATAAATAATTTTCAAAAAATATTTAATTTTCTTTCGATCAACAAATCATTTAGACACCAAATCATTTCAGCTCTAACCTTTGGTTTGGTCTCAAACAAACAATTTTGTGACATTCTGGGCTTGATGACCATTATTCATAATTTTCTGACATTTTACAGACGGAACTATTAATCAAAAAACAATGAAATAAATGTTAGAATTTCCATTTTGATTTAACAAGTAATTGAATATACACCAACAAATGTCATGATGGGAAGTCAGTTGTAACAGACCGTGTGGTATTTGTACAAACAGGACATCCTCGTTTGCATCTTCAGCAAGCAAATGGCGTGAGTTGGTAAAAAAAAAAAAAAATGTCAGGAAATAAGGGATGGGTCTGTTTAACGTGTGCAGTCTTTCAGTCACTGATTATCCATCTTTTCTTGCAAACTGATTTGGATTGACAGTTACATTCCGACAGGTAAATTGGTTTATTGAGCGGCTGTTTAATCTTGACACCTTGTTTTAATCAGCGAACCATGAGCATCCACTCAATATGTCAGTCCCTCAACCACACATACACATACACACACACACACACACACACACACACACACACGCCTCTTCTCCCTCCTGTAGTGACATTGAAGCTATTGACCAGGGAAAGGTCTCTGGCGGAGACAATGTCGCAGCCGTCAGCGTTATTTGTCATTTAGGGAGCACATTCCTCCTGGTTTTCTACCTGCTGTCCGATGTCACACTGTCACTCATCTTCCTTCCTGAGTTCTGCACCGCAGGATGCTCCGCTGCCAGAGAGAGCCCAGCCCCTGTCCATTTCAGCCCGTCCATCGACTCACTCTGACTGCTAGATTTAGCCTTTCAGTCGCCCCCACTCCTCATTGGAAATGAGCTGATCTCATTAGATTTACATCCATTTGCACAGAGTGCTCTGCCTGGAAGAGAGCCACACTGTGACTTCATTGATCTCTGATGCATTTAGGTAGCTGACAATGAAACGTCTCCCCGCATCTCTTCATCTTGCTAAATTCGAGGTTGCCTGAAGTATTTTTGTTAAGGGTACTCCAGCAACTCTGCATTGCACTCCCATAACATTCTCAGACTCATGATGGACAGTTTCAAGAAAAAGTATTCAAATCAATGCAGCACAACTTTTTTATTCTATGCATTCTTCTTCCTTGTCACCATCCGGGTTGGGAATGGCACAGTGAGGAAGTTTTCCCACCAGTTAATAAACTTGTGACAACGCTGATGTTACCGATGACAAGCTATGAGTGATGACACTCAATATTTGTAACATACCTTTGATCCATAGATCCTCCACTTACTTTGAATTGCCTAGAAGGTTGGTTAAATTTTCCAGGGCTATCAGTCGTTCTCCACACTGACCCCAACAACTGTAGCTGACATCCATAGACCAGCTGTAAAGTAGCCTAATGCTAAGGCTAGCTTGGTTTAGCCAAGTTAGCTTTGCATTTAACAAATTGGCATCAGCTAACACCCCATTTTGGGGTTCAGTATCTTGCCCAAGGACACTTCAACACGCAGGCTTGAGGAGATGGGGATCGAACCACAACGTTCTGATTAGTGGATGACCTGTTCTGCCTCCTGAGCCCCAAAATCAATGGTTTCCCCCTTTAATGTCAGACAGAGTTGCATCTCCATTCTTGTGCTAAGATTGAGAAGGAATCACTGCAGCAGCCCAGCTCTCATTTTAACTGAATGTGCCTGCCTTGCACTCCAATTTGAGTCCTTGGCTCGTGTGTGTCTCCGTCTGAAGGATAGGCATTGTGTCCTATTCACATGCCCACCGGGGATTCGCTTGATAATCACATGCCTCCCTGAGAGGTAGCCAGCCTCCTGTCTCCAAGGGCTGCAGACACCCTCTCAGTGCCATCACAGCCTGCTGGGCCCGAGCAGCAGACACGTCATGGAGAGACTGATAGGTGGGCTGCTGCAGTCCTCCTCCTCCTCCTCCATGCCATCAGTTTTCAATTCCTAACTAGGTAGGAGGGCTGCGATACAGCTCATCTTAATGTCATAGCTCTCACGCTTGCTTGAAATAGTCATCTGAAAAGGTTCCCACAGGCAGAGTGAGAATATCAACCCCCCAGTTTGTGAAAGAACAAGAGGAGCGGGCCTGCTGTGTAATTAAACCTCAGATCACAGTCCCTAAATCCAGCTCCTCGTGAAAAGATCAGACGAGTGGTTGGAATTCCCATCTGAGAAAACAAACAAGTTTCATCTGAAATTCTTGTTTAGATCAATTTCACTCTGAGTCAGTAATCATTAATTTTCTCTTGTTCTGAGCAGCTCTTTGATGAGCTCGGATTTATTTTGAATCTGTGTACAAACACAAGTTCAACTTTCCAGTAAAATGATGATTGTCAAGGACAGACGAGGGAACTTTCAACAAAATGTCTGAATGAAGTCCAGTCTTTGCTCTTCCTCAGAAGCTTCAAATTGAAAGGCTCCTGCTCCTCTCTGTGCGATTTTTACAGGCTTTTCACATCACACCCCTTTGTTCTGTCTCTCTGACACTCAGACTGCTAACACTCAGATGATTCATTCTCTTTGATGTCCAGCTTCCCATTTTTCCTCTTCAGCTACAAATCAGTTTCTTCTGCTCTTCGGCTCCCAGTCTGCTGTCCCCAGTCCTTCTCTGCCTGTCCACCGGCCTTGTAATGAGCCGTCTCTCTTCACACACAGGATGTCCTTTGCCGCCCCCTCCTCGATCATCTTTTTTGCAGTTATTTCTGTGACAGTGTCCTCTTGTTTGTCCCTTCACACTAAAACAATGTAGAAGCTTCTTTATTTTCTCAGTGGAAGGTTCAGCGCACACTGTTCTCAGAGAGTCACTTAAAATCAATACTTGTACAAGCTGAATCAATGAATGAATGTTAATGTAATATTAACACAATTTAGAGCACTTTGTAAGCTCTTGAATTACTGACCCGTGTCTAATTAACAGTTAGGCTGTTGTGACTGAAACACTCAACAAACCTGACTAACTACAGTACAAAGTCTATTTCACACTCCCGTAATGGCAACTATAAATAGAGGCCGAGGACGAGTTGTATTGTGTGTCCGATACTGGATTTTTAGGACTAGTGCCGATAATGATATTTGGGAATAAAATAATCTGATATATGGCGATGTTGCAGTGATCTCTCAAATGTGCTTATGCAAACTCTTGTGACAAAGATATGTTCTGGAGCAGCATATTTTACAGTTTAAGAATAAACTTTATTGTCCTAAATGACATCACATCACTGAAACAGTTCACTTTTTTAACAAAGCCTGATTCCAAAAAAGTTGTGACGTATTTTGACGTATATTAAATTCAGTACAGTACAAGGACAAGATATTTAGCGTTCAAGCTGATAAACTTTATTGTTTTTTGTAAATATGCGCTCGTTCTGAATTCGATGCCTGCAGCATGTTTCAAAAAAGTCGGGGCAGGGGCATGTTTACCACTGTGATACATCACCTTTTCTTTAGCACTCAATAAGCATTTGAGAACTGTGGACACTACCTGTTGAAGTTTTCAAAGTGAAATTCTTTCTCACCCTTGCTTCGTGTAGCTTACAACTTCTGGCGCTCAACAGACTCAGTTGTCGTATTTTAATTCACCCCACAATTTAAAAGAGAGACAGTGCTGGACTGCAGGCAGGCCAGTCTGGTACTTGAACTCTTTTATTACGAAGCCACACTGTTGTAACATGCAGAATTCACGTTGCTCCAAAACCTGTATGTACTTTTCAGCATTAATGTGGCCTTCACAGATGTGACAGTTACCCATGATGCCATGGGCACAAACACAACCCCATGCCATCACAGCTGCCAGCTTTTGAACTTTGTGCTGGTAACAATCCAAAAACAAAACTGTGAGCTTGTCAGACCACAGCAGCGGCAAACTGTGTTTACAGACAACAGTTTTTTAAGTGTTCCTGAGCACATGTAGTAATATTCTTTATACAGTCATTTTGGTTTTTAACATGGTGTCGCCTGATGGGTTCATATTGGGCTTTTTTTAAACTTCATTTTTATTTCAGTTTCAACAACTAATATCAATCAATCATATTGACAATTTTTCCTGCAGTTTTGTTATATATATGGTTTATAGATAATTCAACAAACTGATATTGTAATAGTTTGAATAGCACAAAGGTAAATAATAAAAAATGATAAATAGCATAAAAAAATGGAAATGTAGGGTTTAGGGAGGGAAGATGTGTGTGAATGTGTGCAGTTGCATGAGAGTGTGTATATACATAAAGAGGTGTGTTGAGTTGGGAAGACAAAGATATACTCTGAATGTGCTGGTGGATTCTTACAATGGCAGGGCTCCGCCTTTCAATAATTGTCCCCTTTTGGCGTCTCAAGCCTCAGTCCATATGTTGTATTTCCGAGGGGTCAGGTTTTAACCTGCAGTACCCTTGTAAATACTGTTGTCTGTGTCAAGTATTGCTCTTTTAAGTAAACGGCCTTTTGTTTATTTTTTTCAGTCCTCAGCCAAGAGTCTGCGCTGCACCATTGGCGATGCCTTTGAGCGTCTTCACCGCTTCCTGCGCGAGCGTCAGAAGAGCATGCTGGAAGAGCTGGAGATGGACACGGCCCGTAAGCTGGCCGACATCGAGCACAAGATCCAGCGCTACAGCCAGCAGCTGCGAGATGTCAAGGAGGGCATCCAGATCCTGCAGGAGCGCCTCAACGAGACGGGACGACACGACTTCCTGGAGGGAGTAGCCGTCACATCTGAGAGGTGCTTCACCTGCCCCGAGTTTGCTAAAACAGTCCCAGTATCGTCACTGCAGTCCAATAAGAACAGAAATGTGGTTGTAAACACATTTGCCTCAAGAAGGAGCAGGTTTTTATCAACTCTTGAAGTATCAACACTTTATCTGTCAAATATTTTCTGTCATAATTGTTATAATGATAAAAACATCACAGCATGTCATGTGTGTGTTCTGCTTGTGCTAAATGTAAGGTTGCTTAAATTTTGGAGAAAGTACAGATTTGAGCAACAGCATCAGCTAATCCCTGAACAGATGGTGTATTAGGCCTGAAATAAACCAGCTGCAATGTTTAATCTAGGAGGGGTACTTGAGGACGATTTAATTGAACAGTTTAATATCTTAAAGCAGATTAATGAGGTTGAATGTAGAGCGAGAGAGAGTGACGGAATCAAACGTGATCTTATCTCTTTTACAAAATACGACAATGTCTTTTAAGTCAGAATATTAATTTTTTGGGGGTGCAAGTCTTATTTAATTAAACTGGAAGTGGATGATGATAGATGAGAGGAGAATGTGAATGTAGATTTGATGAATAAACAGGTAAAATTAATGCACATTCCACACAGCTAGACCAGTCCCAAGAATTAAGAACGGCTCTGTGTCAACTCACAACACTTTTGAGTTTTGAAATATAGCATCTGTAGTTTTAGACATCAAATACCGTCAAACATCATTTCCTTGGTCAGATTCCTAAGGCCCGTTCACACCAAGAATGATAACTGTAACAATAAATATATCAAAAACAATGTGAGTGTCCACACTCATGAATGATAATGTTTCGTGAACAGTAGCACCAAGCATTCAGTGCACACTCCAGGTTTGTCTGCAAGAAATGGATATTGACCTGTTATTGCTGTATGTTGCACTGAGAAACAAAAAGAAAACCACAAGGATATGAGTTCATAAAATCTTTGATGTCGAGAGTTCGGAGAATCCAACACCCACTAATACTTACAAGACTTGACCTTTGAAGACAAATTTTATTCATGCTTTTGTATGCGTCAATGTCACTTTGATGGTATCCTTGTAATCGTCAAAGAGGACATCAGTAAAGACCAATTGAACTTCGGAGATCCCATCAACCCCTAGAGTGTTTGGCTGTATAGCTCTAATAAAATGGAGGGGAGCACTTTCCCGAGTATCACTCCGCTAGCTATTATAACCCACAGCTAATGGTCGAGTTTTATATGATGGGAGGGGCTAGTTAGTCAATTCCAAATCAAATCAAACCATCAAAGATGTTTTACATGAAGAGTCAGTTGAGGTATTTTGATGATAAGAACACGAAAAAGATCTTCTTTGATCTACTGTATTTTGACATGTAACAAGATTAACTGAACAATTAATACAGAAACTTGGAAAAATATATATTTTTTATGTCAGTGTGTCCTTGAGTCGCACACAAAAAAATGTGACAGAAGAACTCTATCATTCAAAAATGGTTTCAAAAACATTTCATATTTCTTTACTTTCATTTCTTATTGTCGGAGAATACACAACAAATAACTAGATGTCTCTGCACAAATGCGTGAGGTCCCTTTTTCATCACACTGAGCTGTTATTTTCAGGATTTCAGTGTGGTAAGCAGCCCACTCAATGTCTTGCCTGAACTCTGCACTACATGTAGGAGTGCACTGAGTGACTCATGTGGAGGTTCATATTGAATCATATTGTGATGGTGTTGGAGCAGAACTGCCCCCTCTGCCGCCTCCCTCTCACTGACACATTCATCTTTGCTGCTGGAGATTCATGAAGCAGTTTGTCAGCTGTTAAATGTCAATAATGGCACATTTCGAAGACACAAAGCTGAATAATAACATGAAGCATCGACGTCGTGGGTTGAACAAGAGGCAGTATCATTTGGAAAAAGCAAATTGGATTTAGACGATTATTGATCTGTTTTTCTGTTGCAGGATTAAAGGGAAGATACATGAGACCAATCTGACATACGAAGACTTCCCGACATCTAAATACATGGGGCCCTTACAATACACAATATGGAAGTTGCTCTTCCAGGACATCTCACCAGGTATGTGGACATGACTGGAACATGAGACAACTTAAACATGCTGGTTAGTAAATACACAGAATGTCATCTAGCGTCAACCACTGGAGTTTTTAAAGGAACAAATACATTTATCTGCTTTTTTTTAATTCAAAGATAGATACCACTCTCATGCCTAGGAATGGGTACTGAAACCCGGTATTTATTTACGGGCCCTGAGGCTAAATTATTAAAGACTGTAGTATGCTGTCATTATTGGAGAAATTAAGACCTTCGTCAATGATGCATTTTTGCTGTTTCCAATCCAAAGGAGGCCCTTTCAAATCCTGTTGTATGTGTGAGGGGCGGGGCCTGTTTTCACTGCGTCTCTTTCGCACACAGACCCTGTTAGTCACGACAGCAGAGAGAAGTGAATGCTCAAAAGTCTGGTTAAGGCTCATTTATGTTCCCTTTGTGTATGAAAATAGATACGGCAACATCCTTTACATTGACATGCATGTTAAGCAATACATCCACTAGAGGGCGCTGCTCAGAGTCAAAAATTATCCCAAAGAAGAAGGAGAGTCAAAGGTTTCTAACAACAAACATGGTGTCGCTGGAGGAGCTTGTAATAATACGTCGTACCTCTAGAGAAAGAGGCAAAAGTGGAGGCAGCGTTGTAGATGGTGGTGCCTGTGTGGCCATTAAATGCATTACAACATGTTGTCTTTCACAAACAACAAAATCCAGCACCTCAAAAGCTCACTAATTAATAGGGCTGGGAGAAAAAAAGCTATTCTCTTCAGTATTTTGATTGATTCAGTTTTTTTTTTTTTTTTTTATGATTGCTGAATTGATTTTTTTTCTATGAATAAATAAGTAGCGCTTTGTCCATTAACTCAAAGCTAACACATAATGGGAATTCCCATTGACGCGCTGATGGAAATTAGCATTGTTATCATGGTAATATCTTCACAAACAGATCCATTTTACTTCACATGCTTAACATGAAAAAAACGTGAGCTCAGACTTTCAGACATGTATTTCTTTTGCTCTGTAGAGACAAACTAACAGCTGCTGACTTCACAGCGCTAACTCAGTCTATTACTCTGGCTAAAACACACCAGCTACAGCAACCTTGAAGAGTCAGAACTCATACTCAGACTTAACACGTTCAAAGTTCAATTTCATATGTCAGGGATGCTAATTTAAAGGCTCTTTGTGCTGTGGACAGTTTTCAGGGGCTTAAATACTTGATGAGCAGGAGTTAAGCTAGTTTACTTCAAAAAAATATTGCATTTACTACTTTTATATGCAGTATAGCAATTGCTGAAGTAAAACTCAGAAAGACTGACTGACGTGATTGTGTGGAGTGTTTTTGGAAATATCAGTCATGATATACAGTCTCTAGAAGTGTATGATTCAACTTTGCCCCATGGTCAAGTGTTAAAATAACAACAAAAAAATTGAATTAAACTGTAATATTGAATAGCAACACTTAAGAATCACCACACATATTTTACCGGCACCAGAGAATTGTGATAGCATTGAACTGGGAGACAAGTGTATCATCCCAGCCCTAGTAATTAACAGATTATATCTCTTCATTTTATCTGTCATTAATTGTTGTTAACATATTTTGTACAGATCAAAGTGAGATATAATGTGTTAATTTAGTAGCTTTAGAGACGCTGGTAGGAGGATTTTGTTTTCTTTGAACAGGGACATACAGATCTTACTCTCTGCAAGAGAGGAAATAAGCCTCTTCCAAAACTGTTCCTTTAAAAAAACATTTAATAATCCAATTTTCCCTCAGTAGCTGAATGTTTGACTCTGAAAAACAGAGTGCATGGACTCTTCCTGCCCTGCATTAAGTTTTGTGAGATGCTTTGAGCTTTTCTTTCCTCCTCGGATGAGAAATGGTGGTCAGACCTGGGGGCGGCGATGCCCCTCTGTGTTTGACGGTGCCAAGAGGAGCTCAGCTCCCTCTGCCCTGCAGCCATCACTCACTCACAGGAGATTATTTAAAATAATGTGCTGAGGAATTTTTTACTCCCTCAATCAATTCTCCCATTTCAACCCGCAGCCGGCTGAGGGGAGGCCAGGCTGCTTTTTTTGGCCTCCCTTGACTGGCTGCCAAATGGAACAATTGGTTACGATCCATCACCAGCGGTTGCCAGAGACGAAATAAAGACATTCCTCCCATCATCCCTCATCCCTCTCCGTCACTGGTGGGTTAGCGGGAATAACTACCAGACGCTGTGCTCCTTTTTTTCTCCCTCTCATGTTCGGCAGGAAAAATGGTTTCTGCGCTGATGTGTGTATGCTCTCTATGACACAAAGAGGCTCTCAGGTTATGAAATTTTAATGACTTGATTGTAACAAACACTGGAGATGTCATTGACCAGAGAAGACATTGTCCTGTCCGCTGGCTGGGTGCCAGACATCTCCATTTATCCCTGCTGATATGAATATAGAAGATCTGGAAAAATGCCCTTTTCCACTCATTTCTGCATCTGCTTTATGTCAAAGAGAGCAAAGAGAACAATCCTTTATTGTTCAGCCTGATATGGTTCCCTAATAAGACATGGGTACAGATTCTCCCCTCCCTAAAACCACAGAACTGCACAGAGAAACAGCCTCCTACCGGCCTGGAGCTGTGGAGCAAGCTGGAGCGGCTCCTCCCATTGCTGTAATTACTGCCTCACTGTATTGTTTGCACTCTTCGTGTGGTCTGATATTGCTCAAATTGAGTTTCCCCATCAGACTCTGTCGAGCACTTGACTTTGAAGGCTGTATTTTATGCATGAAGGTAAAAAACAGGGTATGAAAAATGTATCATGGTGTACTCGCAGTCACACTCATTGCACAACTCCATGTTTCATTTTTCTGAAATAAGAGTTGAGCAGCAGTTGGGTACACCATATAATAACAAGCCATCAGTCATCTTTTACCAGAGGGCACTGCTTTGATCACCTCCTCTACCTCTGGCTGTGGTGATATATATACTGTAATATCTCCACCTGGTAGTTGGTCTTAAAGGGTCAGTTCACTCTTATTTTCTCACTTGTATACCTCTGGTGGTATCTTCGCATTAAGATCCCTTGAGGAGCTGGTTTTATTGATCCAGGTGCAGAGATATGTCCTCTACCTGTTGAAATTTCTGCTGCCACTCCAAACTGAGTTGAATAGAATTAATATGGAATTCAGCAACATTTCTTTTCATTAACAGTATCATTATTCTGGATAATACAGTGAATATTTTCTTGGTAGAGAGAAATTTCCATTGAAAGCTTTCCACAGTGAAGCAGATCATCGAGAGTAACCAGGACACTGCTTCGGGAAAGATACAACACTAATAATTTGATAAAAGTAATTTTAATGAAGCCATGAACTCTTTTCCCTCCGGTGGGGGCACAACTTAATTGTGATCTGTTTCTATTTTATGTCAGTCACCATTCTTAAAAATCTGCAGGGGCAGACCAGTTTGTTTTTCAGTCATTGTGCGTTGAGTTTCAGAGGAAAGCATACAACAAATGGACCAGTATCACCATTGTTGTAGAGTCGTGCACAAAAATGACATGTAAAAACAGCCGTAATTTATTTATTTTTAATTATTGCAGGCCTTTAGACCATGGATGGAAATGCAGACAACAGCGTTAGTTCTTTGAAAAGTAGTTCCTGGGACTAAAAGTACATGGATGAAAACTGTTGTTTCATGTCATCCCCCCCTTGCTCTCTCCCGACCTCTCCTGTCTGTTTCTAATGTCAAAACTATCAGATATAGGCAAAATGCAAAAAAATAAATAAATGCTAAAGCACCACAAGTGAAACTTAGTTCACCTTTGCTGTGTTAGTGGGATATATTAACAGCCAGATTCAAGCAGCATGTAAGTGGTACTGACACTACCTGCATTTGGCCTGTCAGCTGTGCAGCTCCTGAGGAGCTGAGAGGACCAGACAGCTGACTGACAGCAGAGTTCACCGGACAAAAATAGTTTACAGGTGGACTCCACAAGGAGTATACAGGAGGAATCAGCATCATTTTTATTAATTGATTTGTTGATTTTCTTTCCCACAATAGTCAGTGTGCATTGATAAATTACATCAAATGTAAGTGTATCTGTTGTCTGAGAAATGTGAGGTTTTTCCATTTCCAAATCAAGAATCTGAGGATAGAGGGTTTATATGCTGTACAGACTGTAAAGCCCCTTAAGACAAATTTGTGATCTATGACGTCGGGCTATATGAAAAGAATTTACTTGACATGAGTTGAATGCTTTCTTTGTGAACTGCCCTTTAGGGTGGAGGCAGGAAACGCGAGATGTTTATATAAAGCCCAGGATTTTTTATCAATTTCAGTGATCTCCCAGTCAAAATATCAGATCTTGAGTATATATTTTCCAACCAGACAGTGTCCGGGAGCATTTCAAAGATCAGTTCATAACCTTGACACCACCTCTCCTGTAAAGTGCCCGAGCAGCTGGGTGTATTTACTTACTGCCTCAGCGTGAAAATGTTCACACAGCAGTTGTAATGATAAAGAAAAATGAGGCACAGAGAATGACACTGCAGTCCTCGCTGTTCTGTTTGGCCAAGCTGAGTCATAACATATTGATGTGTTTGTTTCTTTCTATTTACTTATATCCATGACTGGCCAGTTTATCTAGACTGTTTCCTCTCCACAGTGAAATAAATGCTGACTCGTGCTAAAGCTATCCCTTTGTCTTCTCCTCCTCAGTTCCAGCAGCGTTGACCCTCGACCCCATCACAGCCCACCAAAGACTGATCCTCTCAGATGACTGTACCATAGTGGCCTACGGGAATCTCCATCCGCAACCCCTGCAGGACTCCCCACGCCGCTTTGACGTAGAGGTGTCCGTTCTTGGTGCTGAGGGCTTTGTGTCGGGTGTCCATTACTGGGAGGTGATGGTGTCAGAGAAGACCCAGTGGATGATTGGCGTCGCCAATGAGACAGTCAGCCGCAAGGGCAGCATCCAAATCCAGCCCAGCCGCGGCTTCTACTGCATCGTTATGCACGACGGGAACCAGTACAGCGCCTGCACCGAGCCCTGGACCCGCCTCAACGTAAAGAGCAAGCTGGAGAAGGTTGGGGTGTACCTGGACTACCCCAAAGGTCTGCTCATCTTCTACAACGCAGACGACATGTCCTGGCTCTACACCTACCGGGAGAAATTCCCCGCCAAGGTCTTCCCCTACTTCAGCCCGGGCCAGAGCCACGCCAATGGCAAGAACGTGCAACCGCTGCGAATCAACACTGTACGCCTTTAAGAGCTGCACACATCTGTGGTCATGATTGTCCTGCAGAATTCACAGGACTTGTGTAGGTTTCAAAAGATGTTCAAGAAATCAGTTTAAAAATGTTTAATAGGGTGTTTGAGATGTTTCTTTCTTTCCGTTCACTTCAGAATCGTGTTCGATGTTGCTCTAAAAACCTGCGCTGTTTTTTTGTGACTTGAAACGACCGTACAATAATGGCCTGCACTTGAGCCTCATTCCACATTTTTAAATGAAAAGATGACACTAAATAGAGACAGAGGGACCCCTGGGCTCCTCTGGGGTCTGTGGCAGTGATGTAAAAAATAAAAGAAGTGATGTCCCCTCTCTAAGCGACTGTCCCAGGCCCACCTTGCACACTCCCAGGGGGCACCGCTCTCCCTATCAAGCTCCAGGCTTGTCAGACTTGACGTCCCCCTCTGTCCAGGCAAGCGGACACTGAAGACTGGTCACTTGTCTTCTCTGTGCTGTACAGTTGGCTTAGCTTTGTGTGTGGAACGTGATTGACAGCACTCGGCTCCTTTTTTGGCTTTTGTTTGGCCAGCAATACACCCTGAACTTGTCAAGTCTGTTTTACGTCTGTCTGAGACCATGATCGTCATTCCCACTGCAGGTCACATCCATGTGTCTGGTCAGTCTTTTATCATTGCAAGGAAAGCTCGACTTGTTCTGTGTGCACCAGCGATTATCCAGGCCACCTAAAACAAACCAAATGAGTTAACTAAACTAAAAGAGTAGTTCATAGGCTGCCCAACCATACCCACTGCCCAACCCTGCCCACGTGTGGTAGGAGAGTCTGTTTGGAGGTGGAGGTTGTCCAGAAATATGCTGCTATTGATGGAGTAAGAACTTGCATGTTTGTATATAGAATGTCAAGGGTTAAAAGGAATAAGTCTCTCATCATGCTGGCTCATGTTTAAGTTTCCACTCTTTTCCCAAAACCACAAATATGCTAACCTTCATACATTATATCTGTGAGTTCTTTGTCCACTTCAGTGTTTCCAGTCATTCCTTTAAAATCAAAAGAAATTAAATTATGCGGTCTGAGTAAAAGCTTAAATATTAAAGATTAATTTTTGCTCAGAGATGCTACACAGACTAAATGTCCCTCTTATTTTAAATAATTTATGTAAATGAAGTCAAGCTGAATGTTTTGGGAAATGGCAATTGACCTTTTTTAAATCTTGCTGCTTTTTGGTCTGTGCTCCAAAAACAATTGCAGCAGCTTCATACCCAGCAGAACCTCAGTCCACTTTCTCCTTTCCTGTCTCCTGTATTTAGATGTGCTATGTGCTGGTCTCGCCTATGTTGAAAAGAAAATCATATTTTGAAGCTGATCAAAAGATGTTGCTAGGAGATGTGTGATAGTGACATATAGTCACATCTTAAGTTAGCAATTTTAGCAAAAAAACAACAGCAAAACATAAAATCTTGCATATACATTTTCATACCAGTATCCTTTCTTTACAATCCACTGCCTGTGAGGTAATCATTTATCAGGGAGCATTTTAGCAAAAAGCTAGCTAACTAGTTTGGTTTTCTTTTCACCACAGACGAGGAAGGTTCTGCTGGGTACCAAACTTGCTCATCTGTTAACTGAAGCATAGAATGAAATGGGGCTGGACTTAGGAAGGGCCAGTTATCAAGGAAGATAGTGGTGGATGGATGGATGGATAGACATTATCACTAGTATACTATCCATGTGTGACTGGCATTCCCAAGACTGCTGCTGTGTTACATAATGACAAAATCACTGATAATTCCTCTAGGGCTCTCCCATGTTTATTTCTTCTCCCCACGTGCCTCAAGTGCTCTTGTTTATCAGCAGTTGTACACAAGTCCTGCAGAATCTGCTCTAAGAGGCTTCGGTCACTCAGCCAAGTCCAGCATACTGAGAGATGTGTGTGTCTGAGAGTGGGTGGGTGGGCATGTGCATGGGTATGTTTATGCGGCGTGGTTCAGCTGTAATTTTAAATCCAGCTTTGGTTGTGCTTGATAAACCCCATCTGGCCGTTAAAGCATACCCACGCAGTGGCCAAAAGGGATTATTATTACTGAATACTTTCAGGTAGAACTTAACAGATTTTTTTCTTTGGTAAATCAGCAAACAGCAAAAAAGAACAAAAAACAATCACTCTCACCCTTCATTTGCCACTGCACATCTTTGCGTTTATATGTGTGTTGTCTGTGTTGTCCGTTTAAAAGAAAATTGGGGCAGTGCCCTTGTTTTTGTAGGATGTGATTCCGGTATTTGCAGTATGATACAAACAAGGGTCAGATTGTGAGCATCTGCAAGTTATTCTTGTACTTTGTTTTAACTTGTGCGGATCTGCAGGGGCCTGTTTCAAGAACCAACTATGTTGTCTGAATAACATTGCTGAATAACACCTGGAAAATGCCTTTTTACGTTTGTATTTACTGGATTTTACTCAGCAAATTTATCCAAATAACTTGGTTAACCTGCTTTGTGAAACAGAATTTATATAAATATGTGTGAAGATGATAATTACCAGAAAGTTTAGACAATCAGGACAGTATTTGGTTATTTTACTTTTCTCTGATTGAGTAGTAAATCCCAACCAGCAGGTTAAAACAAATGCTTAAATTTGACCCCAGTTTGTCGTGTTGCAGACCTCGCTGTGGTCTGCTTCCTTCAAGACTTTCTGTTTGATTATTAAGAAGGAGATTATTGTGACGTGGTGTTGGGTTACTGGTGGTGGTGATGATGCTAATGGTTAAAATTATTATTATGACGATAACTATGACACTTTTAATGATGATTATAATGATGATTGTGTCTTTTGATGATGGCAGCTGTGCACCCATCATTGTGTGAACACACTCTAGTGTGCTTTTGCTGCTGGAGGTTTGTGGAAAATGTTTTAATGTACAATAAATTACTGCTAAAATCAGCCCGTCTCTTCAACTTTGTCCTGGTTGGCTGTGCATCAACACAGAGGCCGGAGAGCATCAATGAGGATGCACCAGTCCAATTTCTTCATCCCCTGATACAGAGTGCTAATCCAACACCAGTGCTCTTTTTACTGAATTTAAAATATGCAGACCTCTGGGTGGAATCATTTTTTTATGAACCAGAAATTGCTGTGGCACTAAAAAGTCCACAGTATCCATGACTGGAATGAATGTAATTGATAGTGGAAACACTGAATTGTACAGTGTATAATGTGGTTGAGATCATGCATGGCCGATGCACGATCCACTTAATAAGGTCCTTAATGGGGCAGATACTGATCCCACATATCAGATTGATGCATCCCTAGTTTCCAACCTGGGGGTTCACAATCTCCAAGGGGTCCCAAGATGATTAATAATTTAGGAAATATGAAAGAATCAGTGATCTGCTACATAATTTTTTTTCAGACTTATCTCCTATCTTTTGGAATGCTAGACGGTTTTACCTCCAAGTACGAGTCTACAGTTCTGCTTGCAGTTCTGTGAGCTGTACTTCAGACAGTTATGCTTAAAGCCGGGTGTCAAACTCATTTTAGTTCATGGCCACATAAAGCACTATGTAATCTCAAGTGGGCCAGACCAGTAAAACCAGTGCATACTAACTTGTAAAAAAAACACCTCCAATTTTTTCCATTTATTTTAGTGTAAAGAAGTACAACTGCATTATGAAAATGTTCACCATTAATGAACCATCCATTTGTTGGAGCATATGATTTCAGCATGCACAAACTCACCTTCAGAGTCGGCTATGGCTTTGATGCCGATGCTATTTCGTTTTAATTTCTATTTTGGATAAACTATTCTGTTTTGAAGTATTATAAATTTTGTTTGCCACGGGGCATATTTACTCCACTAATTAAATGTAAAAAAATCAAATGGAAATATCACACTGCATTTTGTTCTAACTTCTAGGTTGCCCTACAAAATCATGTCATCCCAGCGGCGCTCTATAGGGCTTGCTACTCTTCTTTGGACAGTACAACCCCCAATGGATAAATGAGGAAAAGCAGTGGATTTTATTTTAAAAAACTGAATTAATAACTTTGATTTTCACAATATGTAAAGTCATCTAGTGGTCCGGATTGGACCCTTTGGGGAGCTGGTTCTGGACCAAGGCCTGTATGTTTGACACCCTTGCTTTAAGTTAAATACTAACTCATGATGCTAAAAAGGGCTCAATGGCTATATTAACATGCTAATGTTTAGCAGGTGCAATGTTAAGCATGCTCAAAATGTTATTTTAGTGTGTTAGCATGCTAACATTTGCAAAGACAAAGTACAGCTGTGGCTGATGTCAGTTTTGAAGGTATTTAGTCATATACCAAAGTAATGGACTAATTAAAATTTTGACCAACTGTTGGCACTACATAAAAAGTCAGGAGATCACCAATGTAAGTAGCATTCAATGTCCACAGACCATAAATGTCTGCAGTCACTTGAGTTAACTTGTTCATTTTAAAGGCTTACACGCTAAAATGGACCGCTGTAGTAATTTGCTTTAATACTGAAACTGATTGAATGTTTTAGTCGTTTGTCAGAGTGAACACGATCTATCACAGCACATTGAGAGCAGGAATATCAACATAGGTGAAATTGAAACCTCAAAATGAAACATATCTGAGAGGCAGAAGAATTTTCTCTCTGCCTCTGCTTGTCGATACCTGCTCCAGTTCAGTAAGAGTTTCATGCCAGACATTTTAGTCGAGATGTGCCAAACTCTCAGCCCTGCAAAGCCATCCAGCAGGGAGGTGGGAGGTTGTACTCTTTTTATTACTGTTCCCTATTTTGGCATAGTCTGAGGCCCTGGCATGTCACATAATGAATAAAAAAAGATGTCTGATGGCTTCAGTGTTGCCTCGCTGCGGGTGAGGAGCAGCTTTTCAATAGGTGCTCTACATTTGGCATCTGTGACGTGTTTTAATGACTGGTTGTTAAAATGGAAGAAATAAATGTCTGATTGATAAAAAGTTGAGATCTGAGTCATGCACTGCATAAGACACCCAAGTTATGATTTTTGTGTAACTTTGGGCCCTGCTGATTTATTCTTTCACACTACCAAGCAATTGGGTCTTGTTGCATCATGATTACAGCTGCTCCACAACAAACTGTGCAGTCTGAAGCCGCAGAGTGTAGTTTTTTTTTTTTTTTTTTTAAGCAGACCCTCAGGACAAGTGGCTTCATATCCTCACCTTTGATTCAGGGCACTTTTCTCCTCTCACTCCTGTGATAGAGACATTTTTTATCCGAGGAGAAGGTGTCCATTAAAAAGTCACTGAGCTCTCCTTTGAGAGAGCCATATCTGATTCCAGTCTGATGTGGCCCTCCTGAGGCGGCAGTGTAAGGTTTTTAATCTTGTAAGTGATGGAAAAAGCAGAAATGAAGGCTCACTTCTTCCATTACTTACAGTTAAAGAACAGGAGCTGCAGCTGTAATGCCCGTGGCGTGAACAGATCTATCGTCTTTTATAATACATGATTTACAATTATGTATTAGATTAAACACTGCTTTGGGTTGGTGATTACACTGTAAGAATTACGACAAACAGGTTGCAACAACTATATTGATATGAAATAGTAGATTAAACACAACTGTTACTATGATTTTAATGATAATGATAATAATTAAGGTCCAACATTTGAGCCAACTTTCACAATTGCAGCCCTCTGACTCTGTTACTCATTAGTGACATAGTTTACCTTAATCAAAGTGCGGATGTATGTTCGGTAATACTTGTATTAAGAGAAGAGGAAAAAAGTAATTTTTAAATTTTTATATTATTATCTAATTTATTATTTGCCTGTTAATCAATGCCTTGGTATGCCTATATGTTATGTTATTAACAGAGGTTATTTGTTGACGTACACCAGCAAACCTTGTGGGAAATTAAATAAAACTTGGTCCTAAAAAACTTCTACAGCAGTAGAATACATCATTCACATTAATACAGTAGTAATAGTCATAGAAAAAGATTAAATAATGATAGTAAAATACTGACAGTGACCATTTTACACAAATATGTTTTCATACTCTAAACAAAGTAGATGAGTATTTTGCTGATAATACTTACATACTTTCATTTTTCACTTAAAGCTACAGTAGGTAACAATTATTCAGTCATATTTGCTGGAACTGTCACTATATTCTGATAGTCGGACATTAAATGGGTAATTTAGGACAAAATCCAACTCCTCTGGCTCCACCTACAGCCTGTAATCGTATTTGCCGAAATCCACCGCGACCGAAGATTCTCCACCAGTCAGGTAGAGGGAGCAGGAGGAGCAGCCAATCGCCGCTCCTACACGTCGTAGTAAACTGACAAAGTGAAAGTAAAGTCCGCGACTTGGTCGGACATTTCAAGATGATACACACCGTCAGCTCCCTCTTTCACCTCTGTCAACCCCCCTCCTTCCCTCCACACACGCAGACACACACAAGAAGAGTGTGTTTCATGGTGAGAGAGATGTGAGATCGTTTTGGAGTCTCCGGTTGCTATGGAAACGGTACGTCGTCTGTGGGTGCGTTTATGGCTACTTTGTGCGCATGCGCCTGCACGTGTGTGTGTCTGTGTGTGTCTGTGTGTGTGTGGGGTTCTTGGCAGAGGTTCATAAAGAGACCTGATGGAGTATTGTCTTGAAATTTCCGACCAAGTCGCGGAGTTTACTTTCACTTTCATCAACTTACCAACTGGAGCTTTAAGTAAAATTTTGTCTGATTGTAGTGGAGTATTTTCAGTGTGGTATTACTACTTTCACTTAAGTAAAGAATCTAAATGCACTGAATATAACCTGTGTTGTGCAACCTTAGGAGTCTCCAAAATGCTGAATGTTGAAATCGCTTCAGAAAGCAAAAAAAGAAAGAAAGTCACATGAAGGTTAATCAAGACATTACTCATCTTACCTGGAGCACTATGTGTGCGTTCTGTTGAAGCAATAAACTGAAACACCATTAGGAAGGAAATTACTTGTACTATCATTACACAGCTTCTTGATAAACTCCTATCCTCCCAGAGCAACAGCTCCTGCACGGAATAACATCAACTTCATGACTGAGGAAACTTACAGCAACTAACACATTTCCTCCTAATGTCATCATGCCCTCATTAAAACAAAAAAGTCCTCAAAGACACAAACCACCGCAGTCATTAACCTTTTGGGTCTGTTCACACAGTCTAATGTCAGCAGAACATGTGATCTTGCAGTTATGAAGCAATAAATTGCCTCTGGATACATCAGGACATTAACAATATCTTCATCTGTCCTAAAATAGCACACAGAGGACCATGGCCCTCTGGTTTAATAATACTGCTTGAGTCAGTGTGAGCTGTTGTTTAAGTATGTGTCTGCACAGGTCTTTGCAGTTTGGAAAGAAGCAGGCAGTTCACTTAGCCCTCTGGCTCCATCAAAGGTATGACAACCTATAAATGCCCTCTATTGTTTTCTATATCCTCTGCTTCCCTCTCCTGTTACTTCCTAAAGCTCGTCTATCAAACATTAGAGGAGCTTCAGGTCTTGGGTGTCAGTCTCTATGTTGTTGTTGTTGTTGTTGTTGGACAGGAGTGCCCTCTGGTGGTGACATCTGTATCTGCTCACCTTTTTGGACTGGCTGCAACACCTGTCACTGCAGGGTCGATGAGTGCATATCTGTCTCTGCTTTTGAGTACAAAGGAGTCCTCCTCTGCTAACTGTTACATCTCACCGGATCCTTTTACAGGAGCAGATATTCTGTCATTAAAAGAAATAGTTTGACGTTATATAAAAATTACAGTCCCCGCCGAAAGTTAAGCTAAATGCGAAGTTACCACTCATGTCTGTCCTTTAACTAACTATGAGGCTACAGACTACTGCCAGTTAGCTGCAAACTAACTGCAAAGCTGTTGTCTAATATTTAAGGACAGATGTGAAATTGGTATTCTCATCTAACTGTCGGGAAAAAAAGAAACAAATAACTATTTCTCAAAATATAAAACTTTTGTCTTGAGTTAAAGTACCAGCATCAATAGAACTATGCCAGCACAAGGACTTGACTGCATTCAAAACCCTACGTGCCTGTCAGAAAATAAGTTTGAGGAGAGGCTCAGTTAATGGAAATGAACAAATATTAGCCTATATTAGTTATTAATGTTACATTACCTATCACAAGGAGATCATATAGAATGTCCTAATGTGTGTGATTTGGTTTCAGAGATAGTTCAGGAGAAAGAAAAACAAATTTCACAGGCCTTTTTATGTATGTGGTGTTGTTTGAAGTTATATAAAACAGCAATATCAGGCTATCTTAGCTCAGCTGTTGATTGTGGAATCAAATAACAATCATGATGCCGTAGACATTCATAAGCAAAAGGGGGTGGTGTCTTTGTCCAAACTTTTGTAATTTATCATATTGCAATATTTGGTCATTAATGTTAGGGCTGCACAATTAATTGCATTATTGTTGAAACAGAATTATGGCCAAGTGCAATAACCAAATTGCAGAAACAGAGTCAAATTTGATTTTTTGATAAAGGAATAATTTGTGAGAAAACAGCATTTTAATGAGGTACTGTAGAACTGCAGAGATGGCCTGGCCTAAAAACCTTGATCTCCAGATGTAAGGAACATGCTTGTTTGGTACAGACCTCAACAAATGTCACATTATCACAACTGTAATAGTTTTTGTATTTGTTTGTTTGTTTGTGTCAGCAAAAATAAAAATTGTAATGCAAAAATGATCATTCCCACTAATTGCATTGCATATTGCAATCAGTTTCAGTCAAAATAATTGCAGTATGATCGTGCAGCCCTAATTAATACTCATGCACCAGTATGTATGTATATGAGATTTTATTTCTCTAAAGAAATAAAAGGCCATGGAAGATAATCTAAACACCTTTTATAAAGCATTTTAAATGTGTATATTGTTTTGCTGATCAGAGAAAAAACAAAAGCCTCTTAATGTGCCTAAAGACACTATGTCTCATTTATGAAGTAGGCTAAAGTGTCCTATATTGTTTTTCTAATGAGGGGAAATAAAAGCAATGAGATGGACTGTTAAGTCTCCCTAAATGCATTTATTTCTCATTCATGAAGTATTTCTTTTCAGTAACATGCATCATATATAATTATCATATATATGATAATATAAGGTATGCGGTAATGGCAGTTAAAATTGTCCGAAACATTCATTTATACACAAATAAACTCTTTCCAAGATTTACTGATCAGGCCTATTGTGAATTGGGTTTTGTCATTTTTAAAAAGGGGGTCCCAGAAAAAAAGCTTGGGAAACACGGCCCTAAAGGGTTTGTGCAGTCATAATTAATTCTGCTTCTCAAGTTTATTTATTTATTTAACCTTTATTTAACCAGGCAAGTCATTAAGAACAAATTCTTATTTACAATGGTGCCTGGTTTGTATATATTTTTTGGACTTTTCTCTAGTATTTCTGACATTTTGGGATCATTTAAACTCTTTGCAAAATTAGCTCTTTTGTCTACCAGCCAAAATGGCAAGTGAATGTTTAAATTTTTTACCAGCCCCTCTGTAGACTACCATTGTTTTGTGTGTGTGTGTGTGTGTGTGTGTGTGTGTGTGTGTGTGTGTGTGTGTGTGTGTGTGTGTGTTGTTTTTGTTGTTGTTGTTGTTTTGTGTTTTTTGGCTGGTGAGTGAAGCAAATGTACCAGCCACTTGCGTATTTTACCAGCTTTTGGCTCGTGGCTGATGCTAATTTTGTGCCCTGTGAACATGTATTTAAACAAAACTATTTGTTCAGAGGAGAAATATCTCTATGGTGGAACTGTTCACAACTAATAGGTGTCTGAAACAGGGCCCTAACCAGACACTGCTTTTTTGTCGCATGCCAAAAGGATTGGCAAACATTTAATATTTAACAGTGTTTGCATTTTATCCACCATATGTTTTTAATGTAAAAATTTAAACTTAAAAGTAACTATTAACTATAGCAGAACATCAAAAACAGACCATTTTACCAGAAATGTTGTGAAGAAACATAAAAGTAACATAAAATGGAGACACTCAAGTTGGGTACAAGTATCTCAAAAGTTACAGTACTTAATTAAGTGCACTTAGTTGCCTTTCACTTCTCAGGAGTAGTGCAGTCCTTTGAAACCAGCTGATTTAAGAACAGAGACAAAACTACAAAGAAGAAAAACAAAATTTGTGGCACACCCTCAAGTCACTCAGTATTTACAGTATGTATACATTGCTTTATGCAGTGTTTATCTTATATAGAATGAGCATACTTCATAAATTGACTTTCAAAACACTGTTTGCCCCTGGATTAGTCTTATTTAAACTGGAAAAGACTCATTCTGTTACTCCTTGTGTAATAACAAATCGCTGCAGATCTGAAGGCTCCAAACAATAAAAGCAGGCCTTCCAGCCGTCTGTTTCAGTCAGGTTTAGTGTCTTTCTACAGAGCACGCCTCAACCTGCCTCCTGAGAACCTTTCAGCAGTTTCCACATATTATTCTTTGCATGTGAATAGCTGCTCAGAAATGGTTATTTACACTCTATTCAACCCAACATTGACAGTTAGACCTGCTGTCTGCATACATGCAATATTAATCTGGTGATCCTGTTGCACATAGCCTCCAATCAGCGTCCACTTTTGCTTCTCGCCCCTCTGTGGTTTTATGCAAGTGTTTCCCAGTGAGGGGAGGATGTGTTTGCTTCAGACGAAACTAAAGCTCTGATACACAGTTCCAGCAGAGTCTCTATAGTCCTAATCAGAAGAATGTTCACACTGAGGTTCAGAGGCAGCACAAAGATGGAGAGCACACCCACAAACCCTATCATTACATTCACCCCCAGGCAGGGAAAACCCCACTGTCGCCACCCACTCTGGCTCCTGTGCTGCGGGTCCACACGGTCCTCTGTGATAAATGTCGGGGGTATACCTGCCTTTGTCCTTTCGTGCTCCCGTCCTGCAGAAAAACACCCGGGGGAGATGAGGACAAAGTCTCCATGGTGACGCGGCGACATCTGCATGCTGTTCCAGGAACACGCTCTGTGAACAGTGCAGCTGCTCTCTGTTTTCTCTGGGTCAACACACTGTGCCGCCTCTGATACTAACATCCCAGGGTTCATAGGCTTGGAGGGTGCAGGCAGCACTGGAGCAAGATCTTGCCAGTTAACTCTGTGTTTCTCTCTTTGTGTCTGTGCAGGGGCCCAGCGTCGTCTGTGAAGGCCTGTGCTGGTGGTCAGGAGGAACAGGAGGAGGAAGAGGAAGGCCATGATCCAGCAGGGATTCACAGTGCTCGACATGGGGCTGAACAGGTTGGGCAAACATCTCATGAGAGAGTTGGTTGTGTGCAAACAGGCAGAAGCCCACACTTCCTCCAGCTTCCATCGCCACCTGATATCGAGGGCGACGACAACCCACACTGACAGGCAGCAGAGGTAGCTGACAGCATGAGACAGCCTGTTTTCTTTGTCTGGGTTGTCATCGTCGTTGTCCTCCTCCTCTTCTGCAGTTACCTTCACAACATAACCATGTCCATCAGAGTCCGTCACTGTGTGACTCACTGTCCTGTGAGCGACAGCAGAGTAGTGAGACCATAGCAGTCTGTTCAGAGTCTCCACAGCGATCAAAGGTGTGGTCAAAAGCAACACCACTCCATATGTGTGCTGAGGAAGAGCAGGAAGCGCAGGGCAATGACATCACCGAATGGGGTCAGCTCAGTCAACCAGGACTCAAAGATGCAAAGGAAACTCAGAAAAACTATGAGAGAAAAAAGATAAAGTATTATAGAGTTAGGTTCAGAGTTACAGCGATTTGCCAATTAATCAATTAGTTGCTCAAAAGAAAATTAGTCACCAACTATTTTGGCAATCAATTGTTTCAGTCATTTTTCAAGCAAAAATGTCAAACATTTGCAGGTTCCAGATTCTAAAATTTGCTGCTTTTCTTGGTCATTTATGATTTTTGAGTTTTTTGGGGTTTGACTGAATTGGATCAGCAGTGATTCCCAACCAGGGACATGTGTAAAGATGACACAGCAGCTCAGTTAATAGCAAAAAAAAAAAGAAAAACAAATGACAGATACCCACCAAACATCTTGTAAGACATAAAAACACTCTGCTTGGAATATAAATGTGTCTGACATGTTTTTATTTCCCATAAAACTTTCAAATACCTACTTAGAAATTCTTACTGCGCATCGACTCCTTCTCCCTCAAATATTGCTCATTGCTCATGCCTCCCACTGAAAAGACCATTCTCAGTGTACGGTGTACTGGAGGCTTCCAGTTTCCACATCACACTATTATAAGTTACTATTTGTCTGACTGTCACTGAAATAAAGAAGAAATGTGTCGATATGAAAATGACTTAAATAAAAAAACGACTTGTTACAGCCATAGCAAGGGACGATTAATGACTGCATCAGGAGGAGAGGGTTAAGGGGAAGTTTTCATTGCAGAGAAAGAGGACAGAATAAGTGAGGATGTTCGCCTGGACAGAGATTTCATAAACCTGAACATGCAAATATATGGCCAATACACCTGACAGCAGGTAATAATCAATCATTGAATGAATGATGATAGGCTTATATGAAATTACAATTATATTATATTGAAATGTAGTCATGTGATTTATTTTTCAAACTCAAAATGTTTCAATAATGAAATATACAGTCATTAGTGAAATAATGGTTTTGGATAACAGCAATGACTGCAATACTCATGAAAGAAAATTCAAAATATGAAATACTGCTGAAGACCACAATATCCATAAATCACTCGTGTGCACCACTTAAGAACAAATCTGTTCGTATGAGTGGTTCTTGCATGAGGCCCAATGTGTCTGGTAGGGCTGCAACTAAACATTTTTATCATCAATTAGCCATAATATGTAATATTTCTGCATTAAAATGCCTAAATATGGTAGACCTATGTTATATATTTTGTTGAGTTGTGTACTTATTATCCCAAATGTTTCCAACAACGATCAAACACAGAAAATATGTAGTTTATTTAAGGTAATGGTACATTTCCCACGAACTTCAGGAAAAACATGGGATATGTTGGATACATCAAAGAGTTACCTCGTCCATGAACGTGATTTCTGCCTGAGACATGTCAGATCGATTTTCATTTTCAACGCTGGTTGTCTAACACTGAAGACAACATCTCACATGAACCCACGCTACTTCATGACATCATCAAACTGTCTTTTGTTATCGTTTAAATGTGAGAGAGACCCGTAGCGGTAGAACTTACATATTGTGCAGTTAACCAAATAAGAATTTGGTTTATAAAGTGTCAAAACAGTTATAGGTGCCCGTCACAATTTCTTTAAATCAAAAGTGACATTTTAAAATTACTTGTTTTTGCAGTGTCCAGCCAACACTGCAAAACCTAAAGATTTTCAGTTTACTATCCACATTTGACAAAGAAAATTTGAGAAATCCTCATGAACATGTTTGGCTGTTTAGCTTTTAAACAGTACTTGGTGCAATTATTTTGGTGCTGTCAGTCAACTAATCTATTAATCAGCGGAGGTTGCTGTATGGTGCAGTATGAGATTATCTCAGTATGATAAAAATATATTGCATTACATAATTATTATTATCAGTTACAATGACCCTCAAAGGAATGAAAACAGAGAGATTTTTTGCGGGGGTTGAACAGGCACTTTACTGTATTATAATTTCACAGAAAATGTCCTGACAGACATGAAACTTGGTAGAGTTCAATAATTTTGTTAATAACACTAATACTAATTCATGGTATAATAACTGCAATTTTCATACCATCTATAGCAGTATACCATGAAACTGGGATAATGCTGCAACCCTATCACTAACTGTTCCAGGTCTAATGTCTTGAATGACAATATTATTGCACCAGTATCCATTTTGATATAATTTATAGTGTTTAATAGCATCTTATTTGAATTTGGAACATTACAGGTGTTGTCGATGAAGCTCTTGGCTGGTGGGGGAACGTCAGACAACAATAACTGTAGGCGACCAGAACACCTGATCACATCTCGATACACACCTGTGACCAGGAGGTCGGTGAAGATCAGGAGACAGCAGCAGCAGAAACCGACGGGACTTTGGGAGTCAGCCAGCGAGGGCAGGAAGAGCAGACTGCAGGCCAGTTTACATACACACAACACTGCCGCTCTTCCAACACACCATCCATGGCTACAACAAAAGACATACACGTGGGTCAATGTATCAAAAACTGGTTTTCTTTTTGCCTCAGGGTGGAATAGCTCAGGAATGCCAGGCACTCTGCTGATACTGAACCCAACAACAAGGTGTTGGTATAGTTTCTGTGCATTTTTATGCAGTTTTTGCATGATCACTCCACTGTCAGTGAATATTTGTGCCCCATGGTCGCAGATCAATATTTTCATTGCTTACTCTAGTAATGAACCTTGGACCAGACAGCTGTTTACAGTTGATCAAAAATGAGGAAACTCAGGAATAAGTTCAACCGTCTTCTCCTTTCAACATGCATTGTTTTTGAAATCATTTTGAATACAAATTTTAACACTAACAATGAAGAAACAAATGGGATGAGACTTTCTCAGTAATGTGAGCACAGATGCAAATGTGCAGTATGCTCTGCTGCATTGACTGTAAATATTTCCACCTCCTGACCATGATACTATACAATCCGACTGGTTCAACCAGTTTAAAAATATTCACTGTCTGTGTCAGGTTATTACAGCATGAACGTTCAAACTACATGCAACAGAAAAACACAAATGCAATCATGAAGTTAATTTGTTAGTTCCTACCTGGACTCACAGGAGCCTTCAGAGCAGCATGTCAGTATGAGCTTCAAATGTTTCATCCGTTCTCTTCACCTCCCCCCTTTGCTCCACCCTCAAGGGATAATGACCCTCTCCCTCCTCCCCCTCCCCGCCTGTGCTCCCTGCACCTGGCCTGTGTGGAGGTGAGAGAACATGTGCGTCTCAGCAAGGGTGTGGCCCTGTTTGTACAGACATGAAGAAAACCTGTCCAACAACTAACTAACTAACAGTGAGAAATGCAAAGTGTGCGTGTCTGTGTGTGTGTGTGTGTGTGTGAATAAACTAATTTATATCAGGAATGGATATACCTGTATTCAATTCACGTTTCATTCTAATTGAGAATGTACAACCTGTGTTACACCCACCGTGTTCAAGCTGCAGTATGTCATTGCAAAGGCTACAGCAAATACACACATGCAGGGTAGAAGGCAGAGTTAAACTGTAGATCACATGACTGACAAAGATGATTCCATGTCTTCGAGATATTCTTTTGAATCTACGTATAACTGAGACAACAAAAGTTGAATGTCAGATTTAGAATATGATTCATTCATTTGTGCTTTTTGATGCTGATGAAATGATCAGTGCTGATGGTTGCTTTAGTTTACAGTTCATAGCTGCTGTACATTGTTTGGACAGGTGGGAGTTGGCTAATTCAACCAGCCTAAATTGAGTTGCATTGTATATTATGTATATATAATGCTCTCCAGGGAAAACTATTTCTATACCAGCGTTCTCCCATTACATCTAAACACTTAGGATAATGTCAGGTCACATGACAGGTTACCCTAAAATCTCGAAAGCATATTTTGCCTCTGTCTTGTAGTGCTATTTATTCATCTAGATTAGTTTTAGTGTGAGTTACGGAGAGATGTCTATAGAGATGTCTGCCTTCGCTCCAATATAATGGAACGAGATGACACTTAACTCGTGGAACTATTTTCTCTCTATGGCAGAATCTACCAGAACTGCTTTCTCTGACTTCTAAAAAGAAAATAGTTCCTACATGAAACTGCTCACAACAAGGTCGGTGGATTATCTTGAGTAACTGATTTCTGGAAAAAGACATTGTTGTTGAGTTTTTTTAAATGTATTTTCTGGCACTTTCAGCATCAGAAGCTCACTGGTATCTAGTTCTATTATATCAGAGTCAAAGCACTGCTCTACGACTGATATTTTTGATTTTGGGATGAACCGTTCCTTTAAATTGTAGGCTAAACCAATTTTAAACAGTAAAGCTGGTTTTAAACATGATTGTCCATACAGATGAAATGAGATGTGGAAAACATAATCACACCAACATAAACACACAGTTTTCTTCAATAGAGTTTGTTAAACTGAAAAAAAAAAAATCCTTTAAGGAATTATCATGTGGACTCACAAGAGTCTTGGATTGAAAGTTCAATCTTGATGTGTGTGATGGGATTAATCAAAAGTTCCAGATAAGCCACGAAATGGACCTTGTGCTGAGATTGTCAATTACTTTTGTTTCCAAGGTCAAGAATGAACTCTGAAACTCAATCATTAAGCCAACATGGACAAAAAGTCCTAAAAGCACTGAAAAACATAACAAGTTGAACACCTACAGGACAGCCTTCATCTGCTGAGGAAGATTGTGTGATACAATCAAATTCCCTAGAAAAGCTACTAAATGGACCTTATTAGATTGTTAGACTGTCAAATTTTGAATGCCACACAATAGACACACTAGTTCCTTTGTTGTGTGTTTGAATTGTGTTTGTTGTTTTTGCTTGTACAAAGGTCTTTACTCAAAAAGGGATTTTTTTTCGGTGGTTCTGTTAAAATAAGAATCAGATAACCAACTGTACTGCACCTTTCATTGGTTTTAACAGTCCAGTGAGGCATCGTTTGAGCCCAGCATAAATCTGATCTTTTAAAACAGAACTATGTGTTTCAATGATATAAAGAAGAGGGTTGTGAACCTAATTTTCTTTTTAGATTTTATTGGCTTTTTTCTCTTAGATACATTTGCAGTAAGGGGCAAGAGACTGTGCAAAGAATAGTCAAATGAAGCTCATAGAAAGCAGTGATTTTTGAACTTGTTTGTTGGCAAAAACAAGATGTGTTTTGGGTTTTGAAAGCCTAAATTCTGCTTAACCTCATATTTAAGCTAATGAGAAGCTGTAACAGAGAGGTTAGTTTCTTTAAACTGTCAGTGAAAATGATGTGAAATATTTTAAGTTAATTGCACAGAAGTGACAGTTTTGGAAGTACAGCGTACCTTTTATTACTGTATAAGGAGAGGTTATTGGTCCTTAGCGAGGTTTTAAATGCCTTATAAATACAATTTAACAGTGTGAATAAAAACTGCTCATATTTAGTATTAGCCTGAGTAATATCCATGGAGAGTACTGCTCTTAAAGTCTACTCTACTACATGACAAAGATATGAGCTGGAGTCCTGTGGAGTTTTGCATTTGTTATGGATATCTAAGCATAAATTTGAATGTGTGCGTCGTGTCATGATGCAGGTAGGAAAGCAGCCATGTGTGCTTGGTTGAGCAGTTGCCTGCTTGGAGGGGTAGAGTTGTGATTTCAGTGCAAAAATGTGCTTTATACACGAGAATAACAGGGTCAGTTTTCATGCTGACAGTCTTACTTAAAATCTCATGGCAGATAAACAAAACTTACATTCACTTTAAATGTAGTAGGCTATAACTAATGCAGCCAGTTGAAACTATTTTAGAGAGGTGTTGATTTCAGCCTAATAAATTTTATTTTGCATCTCAAGAATAAAGTCAAAATTAAAGAATTAAAGTCTGTGCGAAGGAAATTCAGAGATTTTCTTTTAAACGCATTATAAACGTTAGATTTTAGTTGCTGAAAACGTGAAAAGATTGAGAACTATGTAGTACTGAATTGTGGAGTTGGACAGTTAAGGACTGACTCAGGTCAGAGCGGTATTCGACACTTGAGACAGCGCAGAGAATACAGCTTTTTTAAATTTTACGAAAACCTAATGTTAAGTACTTTGGCATTTTTCTAATCATTCAACTTTGGCTGGGTGGCTGATAACACATTTTTCTGTGGCGTGATACACTCAGAACACACATTTATTATTACTGCTTTACATGAACGTTAAGTCAAAATGTCGAGAATTAAGTTGAACTTTCAGTATTAATGTTGGGCATAATTACAAATAAGAGGTTAAAAGGTTAAAAAAGTAAAGGTATTTCAACATAATTCTCAACATTTCTCATTTCTACTTTATTTTTGAAATGCATACTACTACTACTATTACTGCTACTACTACTAATAATAATAATATTAATAATAATAATACATGTTTTTCCTACACCCTCGTACCTGGCTTTAATAGTCTTCCATACATCCTCAGTGATGGTTCATCATGTATATCCCCTCATACTTTGAACCGTGAGGCAGCTGAAGCTCTCTAGCTGTGGCAGCAGTGCCATCTCCTGCTGAGCTAAGCACAGAGCATATTAGCAGCCTGTCATGCTGCTGCTGAGAGGATTACACCGTATATTAACTGTACATGACCATCGTGACCTGGACAGACTGACGGACAGCTTTTATACGGAGCTGGAAAAAAAGATGACACCTGCATGCAACAAATTCTTCTCTCTAAATGTTTAATACCGCAGCTCAGTGTAACAGCCTTTGAGACTATTAGGAGAGGAAATCAGTCTCACATGCTTTATTATATTAATACAACAGTCACTGTGCATGATGTTAAATATGAACTTTCCTCATGCATATGCACCGTTTCTGCAGGCGAGTCTCCAGTGTTTGAATTCTACACCAGAAAATGGGTTAAAAATCAGTTAGGGCTCAGTGCTGAGTCCTCGCCTGCAGCACCCAGAAGTGAACAGCAGGCGACCCGGAAGGTTTGAAGTCCGTCTGAGAGCGAGCAGAAAGAAGAGTCTGATAATCCTTTATAAAATATTTCTTCTCCGGCCGCTGGTTCAGGTATGTTGAATGCAAATTCTCTGCCTGTTTTTTTTTTTTTTTTGCTCTTTTCTCTCACATGCATGTCTCCTCTGTCGCTTCGTCACCGTTTCTATTCAAGTAATGCAAAAGTTGTCATGCAAAAAGGAGCGTTTTTGCAGCGCGGACGTGATAATAAAGAGCGATTTCTTTTCTTTTGTCGTGCAAATAAAAGCTTTGATTCCGCGCCAGCGTTGCCGTCGACATGTGGATTTATGGCTCAGCAGCCGCAGAGCTTTCAGCAAAGGCATGATGATTGTTGTAGGAAGTGTCAGGCGTTTTTTTCCTTCCTCTAGCCGGGCTATTCAAACCTGCAAATCAAAGTAAACAATCGTTCTTACGCTTAATGCAAATACGGCACATCCCGAAGCATCGCCACAGCGTCTGATCACATCTGGAGAATCATGCCTCTTATAATATTGGGATCTGCAGAATATGGCGTCCGGTGCTTATAAAAATAAGACAGGGCTGCCATTTTTGTTTTCCTTTTGTCTGAAATTTTTTAATAAACTGTCTGAGAATGTGGGAGAGGCGGCGGACAGACAGACTGAGCGAGGCTGCGCTGCGGAGGATCGTTTCTCTCTGGTTCATGAGATGCTCTTATTTAAAAACTCACGTTTAAAACGTCTTAAAGCTTCTCCTTCTTTTGTTTTTTTGAGCGGAGGAATAATTCAGCACAGCAGGTACAAAAAAAAAAAAGTAAAAAGTTAACCCTAACTTTTGTTACATAGATGGACTTCTGTCTACAGGTGACCTAAGAGCATGATCTGTCCTGTGTTTTATTATAGTGATTCTGTTTTAACGCTGAAGTATTGAGATTTAAAAATAGTTCTCTGTCCGCAAAAAACGTGATAACTGCACATCATTGTGGTAACACTTGACCTTGACTGCTGTTAATCTGTAGGATTATTATAGCAACCAAGAGAGCACAGATATAGATGCCTCTGTGTATGTAACAATAATAATAATAACAACACCACGCAGAATGCCTTTAAATTGGGCATTCACTTAAGTACCACTTCATAATATAATTCATAAGGGTGTTATAAATGGCTTTATGATGTAATTAATTGTTAATTAGTGCTTTATAGATCAGTTATAAGGCTTTTAGAAGATCTTTTGGGTTGGCAGGTTGTGCAAAATCTCTCTGACTGGTATTAGTTATACATGGTATTAATAAAAACATGGATTCTGCAGTTTGTTTTGGCCTGTTTTGCCCACAACCCAAAGATATTCGGTTTACTGTCATAAAGGAGTAAAGAAACTAGAAAATATTCACATTTAATAAGGTGGAGTCAGGGAATTCTGATGTTTTTTTCTTAAATTACTAAAACCGATAAATCAATTGTCAGAATAGTTGGCGATTAAGTTAATAATAGATTCATATATAACATATAATATATAATAATAGATTCATAATCATTTAATCGTTGCAGCTCTTGCTGTGATGGATTGTAATTTACAGTGATCCTAGTTTGGGATTAACTATGAAGACTATTATCTTCAAACCTTAAAATAAATTGAATTACTCAGATGACCTGCCATGAGACAAAGTACTCTCAAGTTGGATGTCTCTCGTAATCTAAACATAGTCTCACTTGTAAATGTGTTTTTGGAAAAAATGTATAGCTCATGCTGTAACTACAAATGAAAACAATGTTGAACCAACTATTACTACTAAAAAGCCTTAAAATTAACTTGTTGAAACCTGCGAACCTGAAACCTGTGAAAAATCCATCAAGTCTACTGTTTATAAATCAATTAATGGTGATTTTTTTCACAACCTGACAGCCCAAAAATTGTTCTAAATGGCGTAAAATAAACCATTAATAAATCATTTATTAACCATTAATAAAGCCATTATGGTTCAGGGAGTGATTCCGTGAAAAGATGATTGTTGAGTCTCACTCCCAGGTTGTCAAATTACCAATGTTTTGGGAATGCGACTCAACAATCATCTATCTTACTGACTTGTGATTGGCCAACGTCTCCTGCACAGGCTAGATTTTCTAAAGTCTGAAAACAGAGCCAAGAGGAGTTGCAAAAGTCTAGTTTTCTCGCAGACCACTTGAATTACATTATGCTTAAAGGTTATTATGTAACTTTTGCCCAATGACAGCAGAAATAAACTGACTACCCCAGCTTTAAATGATAATTTACAACCCTTTATAAAGGTAGACTTATAAGAAATAAACATTATTCTGCAGTGTACCAGATTAATTCCTTTTGAGTGATTAAAACATTTTTGTTAAAACAGACCCAAAACTTAGTTGATCAATAGAAAATCATTCAGTAACTATTTTGATAATGAATTAATAGCAAACGTGCCAAACGCTCTTTTCTTCTGGCCTCCTAAGTGTGAAAACTTGATGCTTTTTTTTGCCATTTATTATAGTAAACTGAAAATTTGTGGATTTTAGACTGTTGGTCAGATTAAAAAAAATAATAATAACCTTGGGCCCTTAGAAATGACAATGGTAATTTTCACTATTTTGTGACATTTTATTGACACAATCATGACAATAATCTTCAGATTTTTCAACAGTAAAAATGACCGTTATTTGCAGCTGTAGGGTAGACGTTGAGCTCCTCTCTAATGCACCTGCATCAGAAGTACTGGATGCCTGCTGGAAATACTTCAAACATTATCACTTGCAGACATCAATATTTAAGCCATATAGAAACTCAGCTGCATTTGCGCGAAAAAACCCAACATGAAACTATTTGGCAGAAGACGTCCCAAAAGAAGTCCAAAAGCAATACAGTCTAGACCTGACTCAACAGGCTGACATATGCAGTATGAATGTACTGCAACACACAGGAACTCTAAGTCACATACAGTACAGTACCTCGCTGCTGCCACTGAATATTTTCTCCATGTCATTTCAGAAAGTGACACAAAGATGTCCGACTCCTGAATGTGCTCTCTCGAGGCAGAAAGCCTCCAGGAAGTGAAACTGATCCCCATTGGCATCATTAGAGAAATATTTTGTGGGGTTTACTGTACACTCATACCCCTGGACGTATCGTTTTTGTTTCTCTTGGCCGGCAGACGTGGACTGTGTTATGCCTCTGCTAAGCCAAACAGACCTAGGAATGGTGATGTGTGCCAAAGCACGCAATGCAAAATGTTTTAAAAAGGAACTTCATACGAGGTCGAGAGGAGAAGCTCTGGAAAGAAAGACCTTCAGATCAGAACTTAAACAGCAAAAAAACTGTGATGGTTTCTGTCCATCTGACTAAACAGTGTGAAAAAGCAGCTTGTTCAAGCATCATGCTTAATTGGAGCATATAAAAATCAAATATTATAATTTAAAAGAGTACATGTCATGCACTTATTTTGCTGCTATATAAAATCTATATATAACCTACATAAAGCCTACATATAGTCTATGATGACTGCCGACTCCTCACTCCTCTTGTTGGACTGGTGGGGGCTGCAAGTCATCAACAACTGCTAGGCTAAAAACAAGACCTACCTACTAGCAGTTTTGGGGAGTAACTAGTTACATGCAAGTAAATTACAAATTAAATGTAATTGAGAAAAATATGTAATTATGGTTGCTAATCAAAATGATATTGGTGATTACAAAGGGGTTACATCTGAATATTCTTTTCAGGTTGCCTAGCAGAGATTTGCACTTTACTGAGTGACCTCTGCTAGTTTTCAATATTGACTAATCTGCCAGTTATTTTCACAATTAATCGTTGCCCAGGGATCAGCAACCGTTACCAAAGTTACTACATTTTTGGCCAAAAAAGAGCCACAACAATTTAAGGGGAAGTTCAGCCCAAAATCCAAAAGACACATTTTTCCTCCGGTGTTTAGCGCTAATTATCCATCTAGATGGTTTTGGTGTGAGTTGCTGAGTTTTGGAGATATCAGACGTATTGGATGAAATATAAAACTAAAGAGCTGCAACAGACAACTTAAGTTTTAACATTTTGTGACAGATAGATTTATATTTTTATGTGTTATATAAGAAACCTCTTTGAGTGTATAAAAAGAAACTGAAAAAATAAACTTTATACAGTAGTATGTCATGTAATTTTTATTTTGTTAAAATGGATTCAGGAACAAGTTTTGAAGTCAAGGTATCACTACCGATACTGGTATGGAATATTTTTCAACCCAGCCCTATCGTTTGGTTAGATGTCAAAAATTTGTGAAAAATACTCATCATAATTTCCCAAAGTGCCCAAAGTAATGTTTTTAACTTGCCTCTTTAGTCCAACAAGCAGTCAAAAACCCAAATTTGTCATAAATGACAAAGAAAAGCAGAAAATCCTCATATTTAAGCAGCTGGAACATAAAGATCAAAATGGTGAAAAATGTCTGTGACTATGTTTACATGCAGTCAATAACCCTTTCATAACCGGAATATTAGCAATAATCCAGTTGCGCACAGCCATGTAAACACCAATAACCCTTTTGAAAAACCGGAATATGCTCATATTCCGGTTTTTAAAAACCTGAATATGACCCCTGGGTTACTCCTTTTCTAACCCGAATATTTGGTCATGTGTACGCCTATCGGGATATCCCCATCGAAAGGAACATTAATTTGTGTTCTGTGCATGTTCTATTCGCAAGGAATCTTGGTCTTTTAAGTACAGGAACTACTTGTTGTAAACATGGACGAAACGCAAGACAACACCACACTTCCGCACACACTTGAAGCGGAGAGAGAGAGAGAGGAGGGGAGAGAGAGGAGAGATGATGGAGAGAGAGAAGAGATGAGATGAGGGAATTCAAGAATTCAATAATAACAAGAATTCAATACAGTAGTATTTTGGAAATGACGCGCATTGCGTCATGACGTTCTCCATGCGTCGAGACGTTGTCCGTGCATCGCTGTTTTGATCGGGACATCCCAATTGATTACAATTACCATGTATACAGGAATAACCCTGTTTGCTCAGGCATGTAAACGGGTTATTCCGAATGTTTCAGAAATCGGAATATTGACCTTAACCTGAATATTGACTGCATGTAAACGTACTTTGCTGTCATAGAGGAGTGAACAAACCAGAAAATATTCACATTTAAGAAGGTGCAATCAGAGAATTTTAACGATTTTTTTCCCCAAAAAAATTGCCCAAAACGATTATCAAAATAGTTGGCGATAAGTTTTCTTTCATTCGACCAATCGTTGCAGCTCTAGCAGTTACTTACAAATCAGTGTGCAGGATCCACGTGTCAGTTATTCCATGTTCAGCTTCTGACTCTGGCTGTTGTTCAAGTCTTGTTGTACTCTGAGGTGAGACTGTGCAACGATTCTCCTGCAGGGCCCCACGTGTCGGGGGCACAGATTAGGATCTTTTAACATTTCTGTTGTGTCTGATAACCGTTTTGGGAGCGTTCCAACTAGCTGTTGTAATCATGAGAGAGCCTATCTCTCAGGCAGCATGCCCATCATGAAGCCTTGTGGTTGGAAATCCCAAGAAAAAGCTGCTTCACTCAAAACATTTCTCACTGGCTTCACTTACCGCAGTAACTCAGAAACTTCTACTCTGCTGTCTCTGATGAAGCGCTGGCTTGGAGAAACTGTAGAGACACAAGTTTTCCTCTTGAACTTTTGGGAAAGAAAGACAACTTCTCTCAAAATACACTATCACAAGACTGGGACACTTTATCTCAGATTATCACATCAAACAGTCAGCTGCTGCCTGGGTGGTGAGCTACTGACACAAATTTTTAACCACTGTGTTGTACACAAACAATAGATCTTCACATAAATTTAGAGGAGGTACTTTTTATGAATGCTTATGACAAGCATAAACAAAATAAAGCACAGGAGAAAAAGTTAGAAAACAAATATTTTCTGCTGTCCAAAGTTTCCTCTAATTTTTGCCTTTTTGTGAGTAAATTACAACTCTGAACTCTGAAAATTAAAGCAAAGCAAAAACCACTCACCTATTCTACCTGTGATGAGGCACCAAAAATAAACACAGCTTCGTTTCGGGGTCCCCAAACCAAACAGGTTGGGAACTACGTGTCGGACAAGTCGGACATGTACCTGATACATGCACTGACCAGTATTTCACTGATGGACAGATGGAGAAGCTGTGCTCACCTTGTTTATGACCTTCATGTATTTATTTCAGGATGGCTGAACCTCGCTTTAACAATCCCTATTTTTGGCCTCCACCTCCTGCTATGCCCGGCCAGGTGAGCGACTCTGGTATTCACACTTATTCATGCACAGTAAGGTCACTGTATCGTACATTTTCTGTGTGAAGGTGTAATGTTTTTGTTTTAGTACATTATTTAAAATGTTTAAAATAATGCAACATTTTAAGGAATATTTTGACATTTTGAGAAATATGCTCATGAACTTTTTTGCTGAGCATTAGATGAGAACACATACGGACCAAGGTACACATCTGGACCGAACAGCAAGTCAGTCTAGATCCAGCCCATAATTCATTGTTTGTGACCTTGAACTGGAGATTATTCACTGATGTTTGCATATAAATTTGAGAACCTCTGGATTAGAAGATTTGAAGCTACAACCTCCAGAGCTCACAAATGAACATGTTATATGTAGTTTGTTTATTCAAAAATTAGTCTTTTTACCTCAGATGTCCATTGTCATGAATTAATTAATCATAATTTCTACAACTCTGTTTTAAACAGATTAACAATTTTTTTTTATTGTATTTTATTCGTATTATATTGTATTCGATTTTTTTGCCTGTAGGAGCTGCTCTAAATTTCATTATACAAAGGTATAATGACAATAAAGGCATTCTAACTTCTATCTATATTATCTACATACATCACAGTTAGCATAAAGAAATGAAAGTGGTATCAATTTTCTCATCTAAACCAGACCTCAAATAAGGGACCTTCAGATATTGCGTCCAAAAACATGGAAAATGGCAGCCATGTCGCTTCCATCCTTTTATCCAAAGTGCTTGGGAGATTGCACTACTGTTGTGCCAGCAGTTACTAAGCAATCAGCTCCACAGGACAGGGAAGAGTGGATGATTATACTTGTTCAAGGATAACCTGGTATACACTGGTGAGCATAATGATAAATTAGCTAGCGCAATTGTTAACTGTTACAACTGATAACATAACTGCAGCATAGCATCACGTTCACCAGTTATCCAAAGTTCTGAGCTGAGCTATCTCCAGGCATTGTTTCTTCTTTTGGTGTCAAAATAGTAAGAACTTGACAGTTTGTACTTTGTACTTTGTGCAGCTCTGGGTATCCCTGAATGAGTATAATTAGCTGCTCTTTCAGTTTCAGTTTGACTGACCAGATTTTGTTACGTTCTTTGAAGGAAAGGGTGAAGGCAGGTCCTGTGAGCCTGATTTGTTAATTCTTGTCACCTCACCCACTGTGCACTTGCTGCATTCAAATAAGTTGAGATTTTTCAGTCACAATGGAGGCAACGGGCACAGGTGCATCATAACAATTGCACGGTGCAAAAACATCACTATCACTAGTAGTAGTACTTTACTACTTCTGGTACTTTAGTCGTAAATTTAGTGCACTTGTCATGAATCACAGTTTAAAATAATGTGCTTTCACAAAAGATTCAACATCTGAATACCCCCCTAAGCGTATTTGCCAAAATATCAAACTATTCCTATAATACAGTGGTTCCCAACTTGGGTTCAGGACCTTCTAATGGGTCCCATATTAAGATAGATCTGCAGGGTCATCAGAATATATATATATTTCACCTTCAAATGAGAGATATCAGAGAAAGAAACTCATGACCACACGTTTTAAGGGCTCACAAGCCAAAAAAGTTGGGAAGCACTTGTTTAATACAGACATTAGCTGTTGATTCTTAGTTGCAGTGAGGAAGTTTTGGGTGTAATGTCCCGTATCAGCCAGTAGAGGGAACCATCGCCTCATACAGTGACACTGACTGAACTGATGGCTGTTCTCTTGTCACAAATGTTGTTTCCTGGCTGTCAGCTGGATAACCTAGTCTTGATCAATAAAATCAAGGAGCAGCTGATGGCAGAGAAGATCAGACCACCACATCTGCCCGCTGCCTCAGCCCCTTCCCAACAGCCCTTACTGGCTCCTCCCAGCCAGGTGGATGGCGTCCAGCACGGGATGTCCAAAGCCCAGCAGATGCCAGTCCTCCACAGCCACAGCCCGTCTCAGCCTGACATCGCCCTGCACGCCCGCCCCGCCTCCAGCTCTGTCACAGGTACTCTGACTCCTCTCCTCCCTACTCAGTCCTCACTTTTTACTGATATCATCTTGCATCATCAAACTTGGTTCAGCTTTAAGGTACTGGAGACTTGAGGCCCTCTTTAAAAGGTCACAAAAAATACTTAACATTGTTTTTATACATACAGTTTTATTGGTTATAAACATGATTTTGAACAGATGATGTGTCTCAGACGTTTGCTACAGAAAACTACACATTAGTTTTGTTTGGGGTCTCTAAATTATGGTCAAATACAATGAGCTTGTGGGTGCTCTGGCATCATAGGGGATAAAGTGACGACCATGTCCAGTGGTAGGCCTTATGTCATTTCCCATCTATGTTTCTCTGCTCCTGTCATCTCTCAACTATCAGCTATGAAATGAAAGCAATAAGAACCTGTACTTTTAACACCGCACTACACTGCCCAAAGATTTATGTATATTAGGGATGCACCAGTTGTTAAATTCAAGCTGATGCTTTTTGTTGTTGATGTTTATTTTGTTGTCATTTATTTAACCTTTTGTACCAGGGAAATAAATTTTCGTTATAAAAAAAATATTTTACTCTTTTAAAGTCATTCAGTCTGTCATTATTCTATTTTTTAATGGGCACAAATTCAATCGTACAAATTTATGAAGCAACATTTAATATAACCTTCCTTTAGACAAGGATTCTTTTTTGAAAAATAACTGCTTCAAAAGCCTTTTTAGCCTGCTATACATCTACTTACTCAATGATGATTGATGCAAGACAACAGACAAACATTGGCTACTGTCATCGATAAATGTCATCTCATTTTCCGATAGGCTGATGGCAGAGAATATCAGCAGATAGCGAAGTTTGGCCAGTAAATTGCTGTATACCTACAATATATGGTGTGATAACAATGCTTTGTGGTAATTTGTGAATTTCATTTGATGTCGCCTTCATCAAATGTGTTATTTAGTCCCCCTTTTGTGCCAGGGAAATAAAGGACTCTTGATTCTTAAAAAATAACTTAACTGTTTTAAAGTAATTCGGTCCTTTATTACTCTATTCTTTAAATGACCACAGATTCAATCATAAAAATTTATCAAACAACCTTTATACAACCACTTCCTCAATAATGATTGATGTGACACAATAAATAAACATCAACCACTGCCATTGGTAAATGTCACCTTATTTTCTAATAGCAATCAACAAGATACCAGTATTTGCCTGATAAAGCGGTGCATCCCAACCATATATTGTGTCTGGTGCCTAAGCCTACCCAACACCTTTATTTTGAAAGTGTAACTGGATGTTGCATATTTGTTATAGCTAACTTGACCGTGGAATGAAACTGAAACAGGTAATACATTAGTTTGAAAGTTGTGCTGAGTGTCATGAAAAACAGGGAAAATTTGTGTTGTTGTGACATAAATAACCTTGAAAATGGGCCAAAAATAGACTAGGCTCAATGCCACAACACTTATCAAAAGTCTGAGTCAGAAATGATTACAAGAATAAAGCTCACCTGAGAGGAACAGTCAGCTGCAAAGAGTTAATTGTGTTCTCCAAGACAGCAACAGCAACAAACTTGAGTCGATCCCGGCATCAGATTGACCAAAGACACCTTATACACCTTCTTATTTACTGTTTGGAGACTCTGGAGAGTCTCCTCCTTCATTTGACTATTTTACCTACACCCAGACATACAGATCGTTGACCATCTGGCTCTCTGGGTACATTCCATCTGCCACCCTTAGGTCTGGGACTGTTCACCGAGTGTGTTTTTAAACCAAGCTGAATACCCATACACATGGTTTCATAGATACACACGACTACAGTCTAGTGTTTTGACTGTGCCGGCATTCCTGTGTGTAACCGTAATCCACTGTTTTTCATTTGTATCAGTGCAGCTCAGGTGCTTGGCTGCACTTCAAGGAGAGTTGGTAATCAGCTGAACAGATAGGTGAAAACTATTATATTGAGTCACACTGAGTTGGAGGATGTTTTAACCGACACACTCAGAAAATATGACACAGCAGTGTCCATGTACAGAAATCTAGTATAATAAATTTTGTGACTATTTCACGACCTGATGTGAGACTGTGTTACATTCTTTGTTGAGCATCTTTAGACAAACTGTAAAGTGTTGGTGTAAAGACAGTCAAGCTGATAAGAATGATGAAATAAGTATTTTGTACATTTTACCAGGTCGAATTCTGGGGGATGTGAATTTGAATCTGGATGATAAGGCAGCTATAAAAGCCAGAGGATTATGGGAAGACTGGCATCTGCGTCAACTTATAGACCATCCCTCCAGGACGAACCACGTCTCAGGTAACCACAGTCTGCACAAATAGCTTTCAGTCTGACACGCCCTGTTGTTATAGAAACAAAGATTCATACTGAGGTATGCAATGCATGGCTTTACTCATCATTATTAATGGAAATAATGATTATTGCAGACATGTCGTTGTCTTCACTTGTGCATCTGTCAGGTGTGGCACTGGCATCCAGAACAGGCAACCTCAACACCTCAGAGATCATCACCCCAACCACGCCCACCTCAAGCAGCCACAGCCGGCTGGGCGGAGCCCCCACACCTCACCTCATCTCAGGGCTAGCCTGCGGCCACGGGATGGAGCCCGGGAAAAAACAATGGGGGCCTCGTGGGGCTCCTTGGCCCTCCTCCAAAGGAGGAACGAGGGCGTAAGAAAATCAAAGCAGAGAGCGGGTCTTCTCTTCTGGTGGTGCCCTACCCGATCCTCGCTTCAGGCAATGACCAGTCCTGTGTCACCATCACTGCCAAAGAGGGAAAAACCTACAGGTAATAAAAAAAACTGTAGTGATGCAGCTGCTCTCACTCTGTATTCACATTTCTTCTTAAATAATAATGATGGTAACCAGTATTATTTATAGATAGATACATAGACCAAGGTACACTAAGGTCCTCATAATTGTTTTCAGATAATTAGTCCAGTCGATACAGCAGGGTTCAGATCTTCCTCTGTAGCCCCAAAAAAAAGTAATTTGCAAGAACAATGGTTACATCTACAAATAGAATAGAATAGAATCTAATGTCCACCAGATTGGATTCTTTTTTTTTTTTTGCCTCCAAAGAACATAAAAACAGCCCAAAAACATGCAACATATACAGCAAGTATGGTAACAGAAGACAGCTGGAGTAAAAACACAGCTCACTAGTGGAAACAAAAGCAGCAAAGAGAGACAAAATAAAATACTGTGGAAAATTTATATTTGGTTGCCAAAAGTGTCTTATCACACCTCTCAGAGGTCAACGTCTCAAAACAAGGAAGGAGCCAAGGAAGAACGGATGAGAACATGTTCATGGCTTTATCTCCTGTCCAGTGTACATGTCACACAGCTTATAAAGCCATGACAAGATATTTACAAACCACACACTCTCGTGAGAGGGAGGGAGGAAGAAGCACTCCAATTCTTAAAATGGGCACAATCGGAAATGCAAGAAAACTGTGAAAAATTAATCCATGAGAAGTAAGAATTTTGTATTCAAAATGTTACTTAAACTGACTATAATCAATACATTTACAGTAATATAATGTGAAAGGTGTTTCTTATATAGTGACAAACTCTGCAGAGCATTAGCCCCTGACTCTTCAGTTCCTCATCTTTGAGCCCATTGTTTTGGTTTTCCAGCCCCTGACTTTATTACTTCGGCTCACTGTCAGTGCTCTCATTGTCAGTTCCATCAGGCAGTTCTCCAAACTCACCACTCAACCAGAACCAGAAGAACCAGATATTTCCACCAGGACTTAGACCAAAAACAGAGCTAAAAGAGAGTGACTATTAGAAAGAAACATGACTCCACATGCATGATCATGTTACTTTGTATCTGCTAAATGTGTAAATACTGTAGAAAACTGTTTGCTAACAGGTTTACCATATCAACGATAATGAACTGTCATAATCCTGGAATATAGTGAGTATGACCTGATCATTTGTTTTGTGTAGAATGTATTTACTGTCAGGTTAGCTAGAAACTACAGATGTTACATGAATGTAAATAAATTAAAAAAAAAAAAAAAAAAAAAAAAAAAAAAAAAAAAAAAAGACAAGTTTAGTAGATGTTGAAGTTTATAGTAACATGAAGTGAAAATACTTAAGTAAGGCACAAGTACCTCTGGGAATACTTTGGCCCAGCACTTGACTAAATATATGTGTACTAAATGTACAAATGTCTATATTAAGTATATAGACTTTATAAATACTGTGGTGGTGCAGTGGTGGTCTAAAGGTTAGAGAAGCGAACTCGTGACCAGAAGGTCTCCGGTTTAATCCTGCAATCACCATGATAAAGCTGGGTGAGAGGGAAAGTGAAAGGCAGCATTTGCCCCTCCCTAATTACCACCACTGAGGTATCCTTAAGCGAGCCCCTTCCAACTGCCCTAGAGGAGCTGCTCAGTGGCCGGCAGATAAGGCTGGTTGTACTGGACAGCTTCCAGGTTTGAATTTGTAACTGGGTGACTGTGATCAGCACATTCCTGCAAAAGAGAGCATTGCTCTCAGTAACGCTACCCTGAATAAATCCACTTTGTGTCTGAAATGGGAACTTTTAATGTTAAAGTACTTTTTCATGAAATGATTGTTATGTTGTCTCCTCTCAATATCTAACTGTATTTTCCTGTGTTTCAACATCTTCATGCACAAATTTTACAGATGTTGAAAAACAGATGTGCAAAGAGGAAGTAAAAACAAATCTCTCAAATTGGACAGTAAAAGTCAAATGTAGTTTTACAAACCAAACTCTTGCTCAGTAATGCTGCTGGGAGGACAAATCTGCAATTCAGCAGGAAACCACGCAGTACGCCACAGGGAACACGTGTCCTGTGCATCCACTTGTCTCTCTTCACGATGTGTGTCTTCTGTCTGTGTTATTGTTCCAGGTGTAAAGTTTGTCCGCTGACCTTCTTCTCCAAGTCAGACATGCAGATTCACTCCAAAACACACACAGAGGCGAAGGCTCACAAGTGTCCTCACTGCACCAAGTCCTTTGCAAACGCCTCATACTTGGCCCAGCACCTGCGCATACACCTCGGCGTCAAACCTTACCGCTGCTCCTACTGTGAGAAATGTTTCCGCCAGCTCTCCCATCTGCAGCAGCACACCAGGTTTGTGAGCATAACAATAATCAGCTGTTGTGAAATACTGAAATACTGATTATAGTCAAAACGATTCATGTAACGTACATGGTGTCATTTTTTTTTTTAAATGACAGATTTTGAAGGTTTTGCAATTTTTAAGTTTTTAATACTTTTTTTTTCATTCAAAAACCTTTCGGCAGAGAGTCAAAATTTTGTTGATGTGTGTGTAAGTAGATTTGTATCCTCAAATTACTTCATTCAGTCCCTCATATTAACGGACCAGTGTGTAGGATGTAGTGGCATCTAGCAGTGAGCTTGCAGATTGCAAACACGTCCTCTCAGTCAGCCGCCTCACACGTTTAGGAGAACCTATGAGGCAACAGGCCGCATCTAGAGCCAGTGTTTGATTTGTCCATTCCGGGCTACTGTAGAAACTTGGCAGTGCAACATGGCAGCCTCCGTTGAAGAGAACCTGCTCCTTCTGTAGACATAAACAACTTATTCTGAGGCAGCGAAAACACAACGATCCTCAATTTCAGGTGATCATACACTAATAAAAACATACTTATGAATATTATATTAAATTTCTTCCATATTCTACAAAAAATGTCTATAAATCTCACACATTGGACCTTTAAATGATTTTTTTCACCCATATTACAAAGAAAACTAAATAAATATATTTCCCCTCATTTTCACTTCCCTCTAGTCATGCCTGCTGTGATTTTGGTGGTATGTAATAATTCACAGACCTCACTATGGGTAATTTTCTAGAAAACTGCTGAAACTGCTGTGATTTCAGTCAGACATCTCGTGTTTAAGAATGTTTATTGAAGCAGCAGAGTTAGAGTTTGGTGTCTAGGCTCCAACCTCATCACTCCTCACAGATTATGTTTACATAGTGATATTGAGGAGCGATGAACAAATATCTTGGACCTTGTGGTGCAGCTCGAGTTGACTGCCTGAACTAGCTCGCAGGTGTTGCTACATTTGTGAATTAACTAATAACTTCATACTTAATAACTTAATAACTGACACTGATTCTCACGAAGACAACAGCTCTTTTCAACAGAGATTTTGCAATACTGCAGTAAAGAAGGCTGTGTCGACATGTTAGTGTCTCTAGTGGGATAACCACGCCAGCCAACAAGCGATTCTGCTCCTCTCTTCACACGTGGAGCTGATAATCTCATGAATTTATAACTGGGCTTTTTATATGTTTGTGGATAAACAGGTCGTCACAAGTAAGATCACACACATCACACAAGTTCAAAAGATCGCCTTGTGTGATGATCTGTGGGTGGGATTTCTCTCCTGTCTGTTTGTGTGTCTGCTTGTCTGTCTCCCTCTTTGTGTAGATGCAACTGACAAATATGTGGAATAAGTAGGTAATTTTAAAGACACAGTCATAAATAGCAGCGAACATTTTAAACAACAGCATCATGTCCTGTCCTGCCATCCCACCCTTCTTGCACAGATGTTGATTTGGTTCTGTTTCGACCTCCACTGCTGTCTCAGAGGCAGAAAAACAATGTCCCCTCCATTCCCGCCTTGAACAGCCTCTAATGAGCTTCTGAATAGAAGGTTTAGTATTAAGCATAAAGATTTTACTGTTGAAGACAGCAGTGAAACCACTGACCACAATCTCTTTGACTGTGTACAGTATATTCTAACGAGTAAATCTCAAGTCTTGGCACTTAAGTCCCAAGTCAAGACTGACAAACTTTGAGTTTTGAGTCCTGGCTGGTCATAATGCCATTTTAACAGCAGAGCCTCGACCTACCATTCTCTGTGCAACCTCATATGCTGAATAAAGTTTGAAATTGTTTTGTCTGTGTCTGTAATTTTCAACATTCACATGTTGTATACTGCAATATGTTTTTGATTGACCGCCGCATAGTTTTTGTACACAAACAAAATTATCTCCCGTATAATTTTTTTTTCCAAGTAGAGCTCAGTAATGTAATATTAGTTCTTCATGGTTCTTTCGTGTAACTTGATTGGATGTTGTTGGATTGGTTTAAAGTGGGTCTAGGAAATTAATCGTTTACTTGCTGAGAATAAATAATGTTAACGCTGGCTGATTCTGGAAACGGAGGGAAATTAATCGATATCTTTTTAAATAACATGCTTTTTAATCTTTGGGCTTGAGGGAAGGTATCAAGTATTTTCAAATGAAAAGGCTCCAAGTGAAGTCACGAGTCATTGGTGTTAAAGTCCATGTCTCGTTTTTTTAATTTTGTCAAGTTGAGTCTAAAGTCATCAAGACTCTGTTGTTTGGCTACAGCAGAAAATATCTCCCTTTGGTCCATTTGACAGAGACAGTGTTTTCTTTTGTGTTTGTATAATGAACAGTAGAATTGGCTATATGTTAAACAACTTAGTGGATTTTGCCCTGCATCACTTACACTGAGAGCACATGGCCAGAGTGAGAGGAATTATTACAGCAAGAAAAAGATGGTTTAGTGTTCATATGGGTACCTGACTGCTGTTTAAAGATAAACTTGAAATAATGTGAACCTATCTTTAAATTAAAAAAAAGCAAATGATGTTGTTAGCATTACAAACACTGGAATAAATTTCATCTCAAAACCTGGTTGAATAAATGAGAATTACCTGCGACACCACACACAGCGTTAACTCGAAGCAGGAGGGGTCATGTTTCAGGTTGTTATGTTCCGTCTGACCAATTAGAGAGGAGCTCGCAGTAATAGTGAAAGACCCTTTGTTCTTATCAGGATTGCTTTATTTGCTCTCTGCTGGCTGGCTTTTGTTGCTTTGCACACACATCACTGAGCGCAAAGACAAGATTAATGTCACCTGTTAAACATATTGCAATGATCCTCAAAAGTCCTCAAAACAGGAAAGTTACGTTTCAGGAAGAGATTTACTGAGTTATTTTCGGCAGCTCTTGTCAGTTAAGTAGTTATCGTTACATGACTTGATTTGTTTGAGAAGTTTAGATTTGTTAATGTTTTTGTTATGTTTCCTGTTTTAGAATCCACACAGGCGATCGGCCGTATAAATGCGCCCATCCGGGATGTGAAAAAGCTTTTACTCAGCTGTCTAATCTGCAGGTAAACATTAACTGCTTTTATTCCCCACCTGTTTGACCTCCCAGATCCTCCATATCACTTACTGATGCCTGAGGTGACTGACTGATTTGTGTTTTCTTTTGTTTCCTTGCTGAAGTCTCACCAGAGGCAGCACAACAAAGACAAGCCCTTCAAATGTTCCAACTGTTACCGTGCCTATTCAGACTCTGCCTCGCTGCAGATCCACCTGTCTGCACACGCCATCAAAAATGCCAAGGCCTACTGCTGCAGCATGTGTGGCCGGGCGTACACCTCGGTGAGTTAGATATCCAAGTTAAAGGGTAACTTTGGGTATTTTACAACCTGGGGGCTATTCCATCAAGGGTGATAACTAAGTCTGCGCTTCAGTGAAAAAGCCTGGCCTGAATTAACTTCAACTTCCACTCAAGGCTTAAGCCGTTCCACTAAGATAATTTAGCCTGGTGTAGTCAACGGTATCTCAAGCCAGGCTAAAACAAGCCAGCATTGTGAGCATGCACGGAGAGCATAAGCAGCCCAGAACAGTTGATTGTCGAATAGAGGATAAGATGTCACGAAAAGAGGAGAAAACAAAAGCAGTTTTCTTCTCAACTGCAGTACAAACTGAAGATCAGACTAGATAAATTAAATAGAATATAAAAGAGTTCATCATTAAAAAAGGCCAATATTACCACAATTTACAAAACAAAGGAGAAATTCTCGGCAAGAAACCATAGACGTAGTAAATGGGAAATTAATGGGATTCTGAAATACGCTGCTCTACCCCTATAGTTTACTTGGTAGAGTGTCCGCCTCGTGTACTGAGGCCTCAACGATGGCATAGGTTTGATACCAACTTTAGACTGACTTCATGTCGTCCTCTCTCTCATACCTCCTTTCCTGTTCTCAGCTGTACTATGTAGCAAAAAAGGCAAAAAGCCACAATAATCATTTTTGAAAAGATATAGAAGCCTACTTTATTGTTTTATTTGTATTCATTAATACCAGTAAATGTCTAACCTGCTGCAGGACATGAGTCAATATTGATGTTGATATTAGCAGCTACATAAACAGCTGCTCCTTAAAACATTTTCTTATTCATAGGATGTCCATTAGGTTTACAGGCATCATCTGCTCATTGGCACTGGAAGTCAGAAACTGGACATGAAGCAGAAAATTGTAAAAGTTATAAGTTGAAGTAGGAAACAAAGAAACTAGAGAGGTATAAATTTAAACACAGCAGGAAGTCATGGTTTGGACTTTAATGTTTTTTGTCTTCACGGCTTGAACAAATGAGTGAGATGAATAAATAACTTCTTTAAAACTTTGGCAAAGTTATTTATTATTTTCATTTATTGTTTATCAATTATTTTCTCATATTCTTCTTTCTTCTATTTTTAAGCTTTTAAATGAACAGGTTCACTCCGTGTCAAATAACCGGTTGGCCTCTGAAGACAGTAAAAGTTGTAAGACATGATTTTTCTTATTTTTAGTTAATATGTTTTTGGAACTAAATTAAACACTTAAATTCATGCTTGATCACATAGAAAAAAGTCTGAACTTGTGTGCCCTGGAGCAGGATAGGTCAGTGTTACCATGGTTACACCATGGCAGGATTTCCTGTATGCTACGGTCATGAAATGAATCTCTCACTTAAATAAGCAGATTTATTAAAGGAAGCCAGGTTTTTCCTTTATCCGCATTGATGGAATACCCCTCTGGGGGCTGTACTAGCTAAACATAGCCAGGCTGTCCTTGAATGAGCTTGCTCGACCAAACCTAAAACCCTAGTCAGGGATAACAGGGTTCATACTGGATTATCAATAGTCTTTGTTAATCAAGTTTTCCTCATCAGGCTCTGTGCACTTTCACATGTAAAGGGGGTATTTGGTACTGTATGTCATTTGATTCCGCTTTGTCTCAAAATGAACGGACTGAGTGCCGTCCACTTCAATGAAGAGGAACAGGTCGTTATAATGGAGTTACTAATCGATTCAGTGATTCAATGCCTGCTGTTTATTTCCAACGTGAGAGCTGCACATTAAACTTTAAACATGATCTGTTCAAACAGGATACTCAAGAAGTACATTCAGGTTTGACACTGTCCCATAATGAAGGATGAATGGATGGTGGAAGTCACTTTAGTTTTTGGCCAAATCAAAGAGAAACAAATTTCATTGGTTGAATATAATCTGTGATAAGTAGCAATAGACTAATACATTTTCTGACTGGTGTTCTGAGCTGCGATACCAGCAGTGCAAAATGGACCTTGGCAGCAAATCAGTATCCATAAAAACATCATTCAAAGTAGGGATATTAATGATTAATCATTAATCAGTTTATTACTGTTAAGGATTTAACCAATTATGATGTATTACCGATCCTCTGGAGCTCACAGTTTTTCAGGTGGACACGAGCAGCCATTTTGAATGAGAGCCTTATTGTTTTATTAACTTGTTTGTTTAAATTGTTTGTGCTTTATAAACAGAAATTATGTTTCACATAACAAATGTGCCACTAAGAATAACGTGTTTTCTATCTTATCAATTATTCCCAATTGATTATCGATTGTTAATGTGTTGAGGAAAGTGCACAAAATTTGCAATTCGAAGTGCTCTGCTCTTGCGTCGTTATTCTTTTAGTCTCTGGATGATCAGCAGAGTAAAATTTAAAGTTTAAAGTATTAATATGACCTGAGGCAAACAGGGAAAAATACAATTTTCTGCATCACCAACTCAGTGCATGTAGGTTCTCATGGCAACACGATGTTTGCATTGCATGGCTTTGTACAACATACAGCTCAGCTGGTTTGCATATATAATGTATCCCTCAGCTGAGAATCTACAGTATATGGCTCATAAACAAAATCATCTTGGAAAGAATTAGTGAACAAACCTGCTCCCATGAGGTCAGCATAAGTTACCATGGCAATCTGGCCACCTTCACGATTCTGACTTTCAACATACCTCACTACCACATTTATCTTTCTTCATTCACTTTATTAGATGTTAGAAAATATTCTGGCTCCACACACCCTCTCTCCACGCTCCTTCTGTGATGTCCAACCTCCTTCTCAGTCCTCTCCCCATATTTTCCCATCTAATACGGGGTTTATTTCAACCAAACCAGGCTTGGTGATTGTTGGATCAATGGAAAGACTAAGCAAGATGTTTTTGGTGAATTTTATTTTGTTTCTTTTGAGTTTAAATGAAGCATGTTTTACAATGATAAAATTACCGTTTCTGTAAACATAGTCTGCTGAATTTCGCAAGAGTGATATAACAGCTGTTTCTAGTCAAACAAAAAGGATCTTACTCTTTAACAACAAGGTTTATCTTTGTAAGGATGCTTTCCATAATGTTGTTGACAGTTACATTAACAGACTGAGCCTGTCAGTGACACAAGCAAGCACTTAATGTTCGCATTTGCCCATGAGGATTACATTGCAGTCTATTTCAGGCTGATAGCTGCAGTGGTCTTGCTCAATACTGGATAAATTTCCAAAATGTTTGTCCCTGTTAGTCCCGTATACACGAAAACATGGGAAAATGGGGTGGAAAAAATACAGAGGTTACACTTAAAATGTTAAGATCTGAACTAACTGCGGAGGAGAAGTGCTCAAGTGTTGTTCTTCTCTTGATTTGTCCAGGAGACGTACCTCATGAAGCACATGTCTAAACACACAATGGTGGAACACGTGGTGTCCCATCAGTCCCCACAGCACAGGACAGAGTCTCCTTCCATCCCTATACGGATCTCCCTTATCTGAGCTCCACACCTTTCTCCTGCCCTCCCATCAGACACGTTTCCTGTGATATCTGCGCTCCTCTGATGGACTCTGAACCCATTAATAGGTTCCAAAAATGTGCCAGATTGTACCAGTATGTTGTGAAGAGGTGCTCTTTTAATGAGTATTATCCTCCTTTCCTTTCTTGCTGACCAGATAGTATTATCGTGGACATCCAAAGATGACTTCTCAGCACTTTCAGGCCTGAAAATGACAGGCCTAAAAAAAATTCCTTTTCTATGTGACTTAACAGAAAAAATTGCTCCGGGCAGCTACATCAAGGAAAATCTTTTAAACTTTTTGTGTTACAACAGATTACAGTCTTTTTTTATATGGTCCTTTACTTTCTTTACTCAAGTCTTTGCAAAAAGAAATATATTTGCATCAGAAATAGTCTTCCTTTAGCTGGGTTGCCAAGTGAACATAAAGGTGAATGCTTATATAAAGTGTATTCATGTATATCGTGCCACTTTTTATGTCAGTGTTTGCAATGTTTCACCGATCACGTGGCCATAACACACACGTAAAACGATGTGTCAACATTTTTGTTACAGTTATTTTCACCCTACTGCCAAACATAACCCTGACCAGGATGTGTGACTCATAATGAGATGGATGGATGAATACCTTTTTCCTTTATGTACTTTTTCCTTGAGGTTAATCTGGACACACTTATAAACTGTTAAAAACTACAGAAGCCCTGAGGAAAGTCCATCCATCCATCCATTTTCTGTAACCGCTTATCCGTGAGGGTCGCGGAGGGGCTGGAGCCTATCCCAGCTGAATTGGGCGAGAGGCGGGGTACACCCCGGACAAGTTGCCAGTTCAGCCCTGAGGAAAGTGAGAAACAAAAATCTGGTGGTTCCATTTTCTAAGACTAATCTAATTTGTTTTCTCTCCTGTGTTTCTGACATATGAATAGGTGAAAAAAAAAAAGAATTTGACAGGATAATCTTTCTAAGTTCCTTTAAAAAAGTCTGTGAAACCGGTAAGGAAGAAAGTTTGGGGTTTTTTGTTTTGTTTTGTTTTGTCAGGATCAGTAAGTGTTTTGTTGTTGTAATTCTCATTTCAGCCAGAGAGGGCTGAAGTGCACACCATGTTCTAAATATGACTAAAGTCATGTTCTGACCATACATGTTTTAGTTGCAATTTCGAACAGAAGGTACATATATTGTTTGTTCGCAAGTTTTGTAACATTACTGTCATGTCTTTTTTTTTTTTTTTTTTTTTTTTTTTTTTTTGTTTAGCTAGAAATGTATTTTAATCTCTGCCAAAAATCTGCAGCTAAAATGATCTTGACATAAATAAAGATGGACAATGCGGCTCCACTTCCCTTCACTTTCCCACTGCACACTGCCATCTATGGGCAGGTGACATCATTTGGAATCAGATTGCACAGCAGTGATCAAGGTTGGAGCCATGGTACCAAGTTCCCACCCATACACCTGGTCGACTCACTCGTGAGCAACCTGGATGTGAAACCTGCATTTTATAGCATCAAACAGCTAATTAAGACTTCCGTAGCAAGGTTTGCCGTAGGCAACTGGTCTTGATAGAGTTCTTGAAGACGTTTCGCCTCGCAAAACACTCATGGTATTGCTACGAATACCAGCTTGATAAAGAACTACCTAAAATAACCGAAACCGTCTTTGAGAAACATTTATTTGATGTGAACTTTGATGTTTAGTTTGTTATGACCTATACTGCAGCCAGCCACCAGGGGGCAATTCGAGATGCTTTGGCTTTGCTTTTGGGGAGCTCTCGTGCTGTCCTTCTTTATATATCTCAATGATCCTGACACAAAACAGTTTTAAAATTTCACCTGGCAAAGTCCTTTTTAAACACAAGAGAGAAAACCATTTAGATTGCACCACTCAGAAGCCAAATTGAAACTTTAACTAATGCAATGAAATCTGTAGTAGAAACTGAGAAAAAAAGTGAATAAAATTTTTATAAAATTTGCTTAAAATTCCCTGAAAATATAATAATTTATATTTTTTATTTATTTTATATTTAATTTTTTTTTCTTGCCAAATTCACCACAATATTGTTGAGTTGATATTAGGTTGAATGAAGCACTCAGTCCTTTTTTGTCTGGCTTTGTACTTGAGTGTGCAAATAAACGTAGTGGCGAGGCTGAGATGTTACAGACCGATGTGTCACCACTTTCCTGTAAATCATTAATGAGTTCTGGGTTTTCAGTATAATGTATAACTGACGCACCCAACTTCTTTGAATACTCAATTTGCCATTGTTTAACGAATGAACACTTAACATTTTATGTGCATTTAAGCCTTAACTTTGTTACAACTCTAGGGTCCACACTCTTGTTTTATCACTTTACATTTCCTTGTATGTCATAGCATGGTATATACTGTAAATAAACTATATTAACTGTCATCCAGTTTTATAATAAATGATTGTATAATTACATGTAATTGTGAAAAGTTTTTCTTGAGTTTTGTTGGCTGCACGTGAAGTCAAAGCCTGTAAGGAAATAATCCTAGTTAATTCCTCCACCTCTGACAACTCTGATGCTTTGTTATGTAGTGGAGGAAAGTAGTAGTAATAAGATAAAAGACACTGTTTCAGCAGCCTTCTGAATGCTGAGGAATCAACATGGTCTCTTATCATCTTTCTGTGGTGCTACAGATGTTGGTTTGTCTCTTCATTCTACACAAAAGTGTCTGGTTTCTGAGGAAAATGTGTATGTAGGGAGAGGCAGTTCAAAGCTGCTGACTTGAATAGTTGTTTCTCAGCTTGCTGTTGACCACAGAGGCTGACGAGGGCAAAGTTTCAGTTGAGAACAAGATGTGAAAAGGAAGTATCTGTGTCAAGTTGTATTATCAGCAAAAGACAAACCGCTGTTTGCAAGATCTGACACAAATATCTGAGTTCATACCAGTTCGATGGCTGTTGAGGGTGGAGATGGGAAAATGCCTTGCATTTTGTCGCACATGTGTAACAACTAATATGGCCTCTACTATAGACTATAGCCTATAATGTATGAAGCACCGAAAGTGGCATTATGAATAAAAGAGCCATGAAATAAAAGTATCACTGTGAAGAATTAAATTATGAAATAAAAAACAGACGTTTGAAAATTTGGAATAAATGTCTGTAATGAATAACGATCTTCAATAAAGCTCTGTTTGTCATGGTATGTCAAGCTAAGTAGCAAAAACAACTTTAACATATTCTCTCATTTACAATTATTGTATGTTCATTGAAGCATACAATTTATTTTTATTTTATATAATTTATATAATCATGCAGGAAAACATGCAATGTACATTTACAGCATATGTTTTTTTATACAGAGCTTTTTTATACGGTGAAACTTGCACATATTGTGGTTGGTGCGTTGTCGTGTTGTCCACCAAAATGAAACAGGTTCTGTTCCAGTTTGTGTACCTTTGAAATAAAAACTGACTTCTGAAAATGGGAATTTTGACATAAAAAATGTCTGTCTGAATAACAAACTTCAGTAAAGTTCTTTGTTTGTAGTGGTGTGTCAGGCAAAGGGGAAACACAAAGGAGGGACGCAAAATGCAGACAGCATAGCCTGAATGAACACAAAAAGAGTCAACAAAAAGGTTAACACTTTTGCCAGGGAGGGACAGATCCAAACCAAAAAATAGTAAACCCAAAAACCGGAGGACTGACAAAATCCAACAAAGTGAACAGAAATCCAAAGCACAGGCAACACGCTTGCAGGACGCCTGACTGAAGATGACAGACAATAACAAACAGGTACAGAGAAAAAAGAACAGCAAGAACTAAATACTCAAAGAACTAATTATCCCTCTATGATAGGCATGAGGATTCCAGTTCCTTTTTTGATTCCAACAAAGTTTTGTAATGTTTTTTTTGTCATTAAATAGACCAAGTAAACATAATTTGAAGAAACTTTCAAAAAAATATTACGTTATGTGGGTTTGAGGAATGAAAAGACAGTTATTGTTCATTTGAATATGTTTGAAATTCAAAAACACTGGAAAATGAGCTCTTCTCATAAGTTTGTTTATCTGAACATTACCTTCAGGTAACACTGAACACTGTGGAACAGCCTACAGGAGTGGATGTGTTAAAGAGTGTCAGCATATTTCAGCAAACTTTACATCAGTAATCTATCAAACCAAACTATCATAATCCTCTTCAAAGCAAGATAACAAGTCACATTTCAGTGTTTGATCATTTAAATGCTTGTTTTCAGCTTCCTGGTGTGTGTCTGACATACAGTATGTTGCTGCCACCTTTGTCTCACTGCTCATGAGTTAAAATAAAATAAAATAGTTATCACTGTATTTTACACCGTACCTTATATTGGTTGCATGGTATATAAACCTCAATTCCCAATACAGTCATTTACATTTTAAGTTTTCCACTACTTAATTGTCAAATAAAGTATATGAAACAATTGAAAATTAAACTTAACTGTGAATCTATTTTTTCCAGATTATAAAACGTCAAAAAAAAGACATTTTCAGACCATTTTCGTGGCGAGAGATGATGGAACTGAACCATGTGAGGAAGGTCGCAAAAAAGGGATTTAACACAACCTCCAGAGGGTGACGTGACAAATTACAACACTGCTATTAATTTCCTTGCGACCCTGACTCTTTTTTATTGCACCGCAATTGAGGATGTGTTGTGTGTGCGTAAAAGGCCAAAACTTATAAGAGAAGATAAGATATTCCTTTATTAGTTCCACAATGGAGAAATTTACAGTGTTAGCATATTATATCACATACACATACACCCTCCGTTAATGACACACCCTTAAGTACAATGGAACCGGTCCAAGAAGCAGAGTTAATTTGTTGGTAAAAAACTAACAGTGTTGCTTTCACCATGTTGTTTTGAGAGAAAAAAGTTCTAAAAACTCCCTGTACACTACCTGCCCAGCACCAAATAGTGGACAGACAGAGGCGGAGACTAGCTGGTGAACATAGTGAAGACATTTACCATAAGTCTGGTGAAGGTCTGATGACTGAAACATTGTTATTAGCATGAGAACCATGTATCATAGCGTGTGGGACTGTTTGGTTCCTTTGGAGGGAATGCAAATGATATGCACATCAGACATAAGTGCAGGGCTGTTGGAAAGCAGCCTCGATTAAAAAAAGAGTAACGCCTCTCGAGTATCTCAAGTATGACTTAACACACACCTATATAAATACACCAACAAGACTGTTATGACAGCTGTTTTCCATCCAGCTTGTCTATTGAGATAAACATCTGATTCAAGAAATGGAAACTGTATCAGAAATACCAAAGAAAGGGACAAAAAAATACATCATGCACAGTGTTGTGGCACAAACATTTGGGCCCCCTGCATATGTAGCCTCATATGCAGCCCCATCTCCCTTTTATTACGTCCATTGTCACACCTGAGCAAATAACCGAATCTCTCAGCAAACATTTGCATCTATGGTGGTTAATATGGCAAACAGAGGTTCTGTTAATGACTCTGAGGTTTCAGAGTATTGCAGGACATTATTTTTGTCACAAAGATGGACAGCCATCTTACACTGGCACCTACACTGAGAGAGGATCACTGTTTTACTGTATTTCATCATAAAAAACAACCAAGACTTGAGTCATATTAAGAGGAAGTAGTTTCCAACAAGCGCTGGCCCATTCTGTTGTACCATAGAAATAGCATATTAAAGATTCAAGGTACAATGCAAATATATGCAAAAAAAAAGCTACACAGAATCAGAACCTGCAATCACTCTCACGCCTGAATGACTGCTCTTAGTACAGGGTGAATGTTAAAAATAATAGTCTAACTTATTAAACTTTCTTGTTGTTACTGAGGGTTACATCAGTGATGTTTGTGAACAGAGGAGAGACAAAAGTTACCACTTGAGAAGCATATATTTAAAACTTGTATAATATTGTATAATACTTTTACAAGAGAAGAAGCTTTTTTAACACTAATAGTTTACTTGGAAGGCTAATAATATAAAATTTGAAAATTACAGATAAAAACAAACACTATTCCTCTCACTTCACATATATCAAAAAAACATTAAAAACTGGAAAATCTCTTTTTTGTACTGACATATATTAATGTACATTTATGTTTTCATTTATACAGTGGCCTATCAACATGAAGCTATACTGTACTTAAAATATGTCAGAATTTACTAAATAAATGTTTTTGTTCTTATTCTTGTGTCAGACCTCTTGGTGTCAGAGTTTAAAGTGTAAATATGTTTTAAAAAAATCCCTCTGCACCTCTTTTCTTGGTATTCTAACGTCTGTCGACTGTCCGACCACTTTAAAAAGTCTTTTCATCACTCTGTGGTTTCTTCACTTTGTTGTCTTATGTAAAGCTGTTAAATAACCTGTTGTTATAACCACAAAATATAACATTAAAAATAAAATTATCTAGTTATCTTTTTAATTGGTTAACATGTGACTCACTGTAACTTTGCCTGGGAACATGTAAACACTGACTCTTTCATGCGCCTGCTGCCACAGATCGTTTTATGTGATTTCAGAGAATCTGACTCAGTGACGGGAGTTAAGAATAACCACACAGAATCTGATCTTCACTCTGAATTACTCATTTGCTTATGTAGCGTCATATAGAGGCATCAGTATTAAATTTAAACTGTAACGTAGCTATTTGAAAACTCCTTGTAGTATGGTAGTATTAAGAGATCTGTATTCTTCCTTCACCACTGACTGTAGTAGATTGCAAACAGGAAGACAAACAGCTGAGATCAAGGATCAGACTTCTTTGTGATAAGACATTTCTGCAGTTCCCATTGTTCCATGTTTATTTTCAGATGTCATATTATCTGTGTTTATGATGAGTCAGGAAAAGCCAGAGAGCCACACATGAAGATGACCACAAAGTAAAGAGAAATTAACAGAAATTATTGACATTAATGGTCAAACAAAGGGCATTAAATTCTGCTACTTTACGTCAGTTGTTAGTCCACGTTTTAATCTTATCTAATTATTTCATTCATCTTATATCCAGTATTTTTTTTTTCATGCCTTTGTAAAGCACTTTGTTTTATGAAAAGCACTGTATAATAAAATTATTAGTGTAGATCTATTTGTTGTTAGTATTTATTTGAAAATGAGCTGTTTGTCAGATTTTTGTAAATGTTTGCTTTATTTAGTCTGATAGTATTTTCTTTCGCTAGTTATTTGTTTTGGATTAATTATATGATTATTATTATTTTTGTAGTAATTTGTTTTGTTTGGTTAATGTTGGGGGCACCTGAGGTTATAAGTAGAAAGACTGGATCAGCATGCATTTAGGTAGGCCTGTGGGTTTTGTCTTTTTTTACCAGGGCAACAGAGACATGCAGGAACCATGATTATTTTGTTGTTGTTTATTTGTTTGTTTGCTTGCTTATTTGAGAAATATAGCAGAAGGGAAGACAAAAAATAATAAAATGTAGTGGGATGGAGAAATCAGACTCACCTGTGAGAGCAAACAAAAGGAGGAGATAATTATTAGTTATAGATACAGTTTCTGGACAAAGTGGTAAAAAAAAAAAAAAAACTTGATCTACTGAACTTTTCTGATGTGCTCTGCTGGAAATGTGATGATCCCTGGAGTGGGTTTGGATTCATCCTCAGCTACTCTTTGCACCTGCGCAGCGCAGCTACAGACACTTTTCAGTGCTGAAATCTATGAAAGCCAGGTCTTGTATCTTATAATTCTCCATTCTTTTTTTTTTTTTTTTTTTTTTTAACTCCCTACCCCAACATGGAGCTATATAGTTAGATAAAATTAGAGATCCAGGACGAAGTACTGAGAGAAAAAGTTGCAGTTACAGAGCCGTCTGAAACATCAGCACCACAGACAGCACCGTAGAAATGATCAATACACAGCCACAACAACCCCTCTGTCTCGGCACTACCAAGGGGATGGAGAGGGGAAATGGCGGGTGGTCATTTTGGTCTTTTTGTTAACCTGGTGATAGAATCCCTCTTCATCTCGCCCACTGAGTTTAGCTTGGCATCATGTAATGACAAAACATAGCAGAAGAACTCATGAGTTATACAGTTAGTTCTCATCAAACAACACCAAAAACAGCTTCCTCACCTTCCAGAAATAGTTTTGTGAATTCCATCTGCCAAAACGCTGTTACGTTGAACCATCTCCTGAAACATAAAGGCGATGAAGACTTCCAATTTAGTTAGATTTTTTCTTTTTAGCTGCAGCCGCACAGAGAGCCTGCTTATGATGGGATGGAAGTTGCCATTCATCCATGGGTACTGGTTTGAATGAGTCATTGTATGCTTTAGGGGTGTTACTGGTTTGACAAAGTGATTGTATGCTGTAGGCATGTGCACTGAGGCATGAGGCCATCCGAATAATTTTCCTTGTTTGTTTCAAAATGTTCAGAGAGCTTCTGAGAATGAAGTTATGACCAAGTAATTTGTAGGTAGCTTGTGCTCTGGGAGAAAGGTTTCTGGAAATGGATATGGATCGATTTTTAATAACCAGAGTGGAGGGAGAGCAGTGCAGTGATCATCAGGGAAACTCCACAGCCAGAGAGTGAGAGCTCTCACATTTGCAGCCCAGTAATAATGTCTAAATAAGGCCGTGGCTTCATGTGTTTACATTCTTCGGTAAGCCAGCAATGACAAAAATTAACAAAACGCTGGCAGGGACAGGTTCCCTGCAGACACAGACATCCACCGCCAGGCACTTCCAGTGGGTCACGAGTGTTGATTGAGAGAGATTATGTTTTAAATGAGTCTATACATTGTTTTTTTTTTTTTGTTTTTTTTGAGGAAAATTTTGCAAACTACACCATTAAAAATACAATGGTAACTAGATAGGAAGGTTTTGGAAAAGGAAGAACCTTGGAAGGGCAACCATTTTGATAGCAGTGATGTGGCCAATCATTGAGAGTGGGAGCAACTTCCAGTTCCTGAGGTTAGCTTTTAGTCTTCCATGTCCAAGAAATTCAGTTTCAGTAAAAGAGTGGGGTTTCTGGACACCTTAAAGGGACAATTCACATCAAAATTTTAAAAAAAATGCATATTTTCCTTTTATCTGTTGTACTTTTTATGCATACAGTACTAAGAAAACGGGAATGGACAAAAAAGGGAACATAAGGCTTTGTCGCTTCAGCACTACCCTAGCAGGGTATGAGAACTGTATCTTTGAACAATGGTACCTTTTTGTCAGTTCCTCAAAAAGAAGAAGGATCCATTCATGAGCCTCCATGTGTAGAGGCACGCTTGCTTCTGCATGGCAATATTATTGGTCAACTGTAGAAAGAAAATAGTTCCTAGATGAAACTGCTCACAACAAGGTTTGTGGATTATCTTCAGTATAGGGTCATGTTTTGTTTTTGTTTTTTTGTTTTTTTTGTTTTTTGTTTTTTTTTTTTTCTTGTTTTTTTTCCATTGTATTTGAGAGAGGATGGTCATCTCTACAGCCAATATCTCCAAAATTCAGCAATTCACACTCTCACACTAAAACTATCTAGATGGAATAAAATAAACAATATTTTATGATTTGGGGGTGAACCGTCCCTTTAACTCCAGGATAAGTGAAGTTTTTATGTAAAAACTTAATCTGAAAAGTAACTGTTAATTATGATCAATAAACTGTGTTACAATGAAAAAACTCATGAGAAAAATAGTTTGGTCTTAAACTGGCATGTTGCAACAGGCTCAGATAATGTCACCTACTCAGCATTAAACCTCATTTGTCACTCTGATTTTTCGACATTCATGCGAGTCATGTTACAATCAGATCTTAATGGAGCTGTTAAAAAGCTTTCAACTGAAACACTTCCAGTCAAATGTGCAGAACACACACAGGCCACCAGTGTTGAGTGAACTGACTCGCTGAGTTAAAATGCCTCACCAGAAATCTGAAAAGAGACGATCCAGGCTGCAGAGAGAGCAAGAAAATTAAAGGAGCAGAGAGGCAGTGACTGTCCAAACAAAAGTGTGAGGATGCAGATCAAGTGGATTGTGGCGACAGTGAGGAGCTGGGCAGAAAAGCAAATTAAACTTTAGCTAGCTTAACCTTCAAGTAACTTTAGCACATTAGATTAACTTTAAAAACAAAACCTGCTGGTGCTGGAGTGGGTGTGGATTAAAGGTCCAAGTTGGAAAGTTTTCTCCCCCTCTTCATAATTTCTAATGGCAGACTTGAACAAATTTAAACTGCATAATTAAAAAAAATAACAACAAAGTTTAAACACATTGCTACACATACACTAGTACATGCATGTTGATATAATAGGCTGGAGACAGATGAAAAATAAGGTGAGAGGTGGTAATAATGAAATGTTTGATTAGGTTGTCTGTCGATCAGTTCACTGATAGCTGTGTTATTTCTTGATCATTAACTTTGGAAATTTCTTTTTCTATAATTTGGATCGTGCATTAGGGGAGACATGGGAGTGTTGTGACACTGGGTTGGTTGTGACGCTGTCAGTTTGACCATTTTAGAAAAGAGTTGCAGTGATGTCAGTAATTTTGTACACTCTCATTTCCTTTTGGAGAAGAATTGGCATGTCTCTGTGAGCAACACTGAGGATTTTATGACCAAAAAAAAAAAAAAAAAAAGAAGTATATTTTTTTTAATCAATACTTTTGCCTGACATTCATTGTATTGTAGAAACAATGGTTTGACTTACACAACCAGTTCTATTACAGCTCTCTCTTTGTACTACTGCCATATTTAAATGCTACTTATCGCTCCACATAGCTCACTTTTTCACACTGTCATGATTAGATTGCCATTTGCACAACTATATATACACGGTTTCTCTAGTTTTTGATTCTTTGCATCCATGCTACCTTCAAGCACACATGCTAAAACAGTTAGTTATGTAACGGCCGCCTGGGGTGGGCATAGTTGAAACAGTTCATTAAAATGATGAGGACTTCTGCCTCTGTGTGCATGGAACACTTCGCAAACTGAAGAAAATAAGTGTAGGCATGTGTTCACTCCATGGTGGTCAGCTTTCACAATAGTAATGTTCTGTTCCCAAGTACACTTTCACCACACCTAGACCATTTTTGTGTTGCTGCTATGGTGTAGAAAACCCTGCCAACTGCACGATCCTAACTGCAGTTCACTTCATTGTTTTGGTTAATGTTCACCTCTGATGCAAATCGTTTCCAAGTATACACAAACCATATTTGAGATCACGTTACACCGGCAATCTGAACCGGACTGTGGCGAAAAAAAAAGCACTTTTAATGCACACACTTTTATGGGACGTATTTGCCCTCATATCGTTATAACTCGTTTCGTGGCTGCCGGCTGCATCCGCCTCCCTCAACACTGAACCAATTTTTAAATGAGTTGTACCTGTCAATCATACACACACATACACATGGGGAAATAGGGCCCAGGTTGAAAAATACCGAGCTTATCCTTTAAGTTCAAACTGCACTGTCTACAAGCAGTTTGGGGTGGTTTAAGATTGGATTTGTAAACCCCTCACATTACCAGATAATCTGAGTCAAACTTCAGTATCGACTGAGGTCCGGACCTGGTTTTTCCTATGGTTCTCAGGAGGGGCGATTCTGAAGAAATTTGAAGTGAAATGTGGTGTGAACCCAGGTTGACTCACGTAATCTGTGATTGTGTAATAGTCAAAGTTTGAGAAATTTAGCATGAATAACCACTGAGTTACTGAGGCAAAAACAAGAAGTGTTACCACCATACCACTGTATGGGTATGTTGATACAGTGAGGTGGTTACAGATGGAATCTAATAATTGAAACATTTTGTTGTAGCTGTCTCAGTCTTTTCACTGATTGTGTTATTTGTTCTGTTAAATTGTGTCATAATTTGCTTTGTAATCTTTTTCTGCAAGTTGCACCATCAGATAAAATAATAATGAATAATATGAATAATAAATCACTCTAATGGGTGGGTAAATCAGTGTGAACATACGTTACAGGCACCTAAGAGCTGAGAGCAATGAAGACTTCATTGGTTGATTCCTGAAGCAGGGAGAAGCATTCAAACAATATTCAAAAGATTAAGTGCGAGCCAGCAACATTCATGTGTCTCTGCTATGGAAATCCTGGTGATGAGCTGATTTCCTGTTTCCTGATGATGGAGACTGGAATTTTAAAACAATTAACAGGTCACACAGCTTTATAAAGTTTCCTTTTACATGTTGACACTTATACTTCTGCACAAAATCATCTGACTTTTTTCCCCCTGGTGTCATTTTTAAACTGAATTACAGAAAATTTTACTTTTAAAATCTTTTTTTTTTTTTTTTTTTTTTTTCCCCTGCTTATTTGCTGTCTTTTGCGTCAGATGACGCACTTTGTCTGATCTCTCAAGTTCAGTTTGAGAAATCAGGGACACATCGAGAATTTCCGAGGAAAAAGGGTGTCTCTGTGGACGCTCAACTGTCGGACGGTAATAGTGACCCTGGGCCCACGTGTGTCGGAGGAAAAGTGTGTTGGTTTAACTTGCTGTATGCACGAGAATGCAGCTTAAGGAGCCACTCCCTGCTCAGTGATGTTAACGCGAAGGCAGGGCAGTCTGTGTGCAGAGCTGTACCGCACTTTACCTCGTCGGCAGACTGCATGTGTCAGTCTCCTCAGGTTGAATTATCATTGGCCTGTGTGGATATTTTGGACCCGTTATGGATTTATTCCGGTGACAGCGACTCACGGGTAAGTTATTAACACATTTAAAGTCAGTTTTAACATTTTGTGGTCTGTGTATCTACAGTTTACTCAATAGAAAAAAATAGAAATAATATGCGTTTGGTTTAAGAATAAAAGCGTTTTGAAGATTTGTGTTGTAATAATTATTTAAATAAGAGTATACATGTTTGTGTATAACGACACGTGTGTTTGCCAAAGCTACGAGGACTTAGATGATTTAGTTACAAATGAAGCGGTGGGTTTTAGTCCGCCTATTGAATCCACTCAGTTGCAGATGTCAGGCTTCTTCAAGCTCCCCGAAACGACGACATACAGTATGGCATTACTTCCTCATACAGTTTGTAGGCCATAATCTGAGATTCATTGCACAGATAAAACGTGGGCTATTAAGCGACATCACCGCATGAGGGGAAAGGGGAAATCAAACGAAACATTTTTAAAGGAACAATTAAGATTGAAAGAAATATTTTTTGTTTTCCTAGTCAAGTTTTACCAACATTCAATAAACACTGAGTGTGGTTAAAACTATTAAAAATATATTCAGATTACGTCTTTTCTTGTCCAGGTCAGGGCCAAGACTTTATAAGGCAGGGCAGAATTGAATTTGGGGTTGGGGGGGGTGGGCACCAATACTATCACTGTTGTTAATGTTCAATCATTTTCAAACCTACTGCACATCTAACTCACCCATCATCGGTTCAATCGGTTGGCACTGTGTTGTTTACACAAAAGTGATTAGATCCTGATGGATGCTGATTTTTTGGGGCCACCAGCAAGACCTATATTAAATAAAATAGATATCAATATATTGGCTGGCAATCTTAATTTATTTATAATATGAAATGACAACAAAAAACCCAACTTGAATTAAAAAAAATGATCAAATATACATAAAATGCTATATGTATTAATATATATCTGTCAAAAGTTTGGGCACATCTTCTCTTTCGATGTTTTTTTTTTTTTTTTTTTCTTTATTTTTATTATTTTTCTACATTGTAGATTAACTGGAGATATCAATTCTATAAAATATGGAATTATATAGAATTATGTAGTAAGCAAAAAATGTGAAAGCAAGGCAAAATATGTTTTAGGCTTTTTTTCTCTTTATTGTATTGTAAACTCAGAGCGCTCTACAGGAGAGTGCATAGAAATGAAATATCAAACATTAAAAATAATCATACTAATGATGGTCAAAGAGAATCAAACATGGAACAACAGAAAGAAAAGCGATGGTGTCATAGGCAAAGAAATAAAAACAAAAGGATGCCGTTTACAGCTGGGAAGATAGACAGAAGATGTACACATCTAATACATTACACATCTCCATATAAGAGTGTCTACTTTTCATCAAACATGTCTTATTGTCAACCCATTACAGACTGTGAGGTATTACCCATGTAGCAGCTGAAGCCAGACAAGCATTTATCATAGAGTTGTTGTTTTCTTTTGAGGTTGAACATAATTTTCTCTGATGCCATATATGAGGAAAGTTCTCTAATGATTCAGTGGGAGGATCCGAGCTTCTCCATAGCAAGGCAATGCGTTTATTACCTGCAATCATGGCCAGTTTGATGAACCTCACCTTGTTTCCTTTGGCAAGAGGAATGTCAGATGTGTCGCCTAGTAATGCTAGTTTAGGGGAACAGGGGATCCCAAATCTTCTTAAGGGTCTCACATATCAGGTCCCAGTAACAGGATAAGTGCCCTCTCACATAGTGATTCCCAACCACTGTCTTTATAAGTACAATTGAGGTCTTTCTCCTATTTTGTCCTTGTGGGTAGGCATTTAGTCTCTTTGTCCAAAATTCCCATGTGAAGGATAAAATGCCTCTTGGGTCTCTGACATCTTTTAGTGTGTCATCAATTGGGAAATGCTTCAGGGGATTGGAATGTCCTCTGAAATCTATTTATGGTCTTATTTGTAGTAGTACTTGAGAAGTTGGGGGGTGGAAGACTTTGTATGTTATTCTCATAAAAGTCACCAAATTTCTTAATTCCCTGACTGTGCCACAACTTGGTCATGCCATCTCTAAGTACACTTGGTAAGGCAGGGTTGGTCTGGAATGGAGTATTACTGTGTAGTGCAATAACACTATTAAGATGTGTCTGGATGGCAAACCAAATTCTAGAAGTGTGTTTAATAAGTATCGGTGCCATTCTTCAGAGTTTGGTATGACTGGACAAAAGGGATGCCAGCCAGCGGCACAGCTGATGTGTGGCATTGCTCTATTTGTTTCCAAGCAGGGGAACTATCTAGTTCCGCTTGCCAGGGCCATATAGCCCTTGACTGAGCAGCCCAGTAAAATAGCTGAAGATCAGGGAGTTTCAGTCCTCCATACTGGGGGGTATTGTAGAGGGTTTTGATTTTAACCCTAGGGACCTTCCTCCTCCAGATAAATGATGATATCAACCTTTGCAGTTTCTCGAAAGAGTTTTTATGTATAGTTATGGGAAGGGTTTGAAACAAATGAAGAAATTTTGGTAGGACGCTCATCTCATCACTTGCCCACTGGTAGTAGCATCCATCTATCTAGGTCCTCCTCCACCTTTTTAAGCAGTGTATCACAATTTAGTGAGAAAACTTTGTCTAATTTATTAGGAATCTTTTAACCCAAATACACTATGAATTGGGAGTTCCACTGGAAAGGAAAATTAGGCTGTGAGATCTTTTTCCACCAGGGAGTTGAGGGGCAGGGCAATGCTTTTTTGCACATTAACCTTGTGCCCAGATATTGCATTATATTTAGATAAGAGTCCTGTGAGGGCAGGCACGGATGAGTCTAGGTTGGTAAAGAACAAGATTATGTCATACGCATACAAAGAAATTACATGGTTCTCACGCCCTACTTTAACCCCTGGACAGAGACTTTATAAACCTGCATGTGCAGATATATGGCCAATACACCTGACAGCAGGTAATAATAGATCACTGAATGACTGATGAGAGTCTTTATATGCAAATTTATAATTATATTCTAATTTAAAATCTAGTCTAGTCTAAATTTTTGGATTAAAATTATTGCAAGTGACAATTAAGTAATCCCTGGATATTTGTGGGGACAAGTCACTACTGTCCCTCCCCCATTGCTGCACCTTTTCCAGAACATAACCTTGTTTTTCTTGCTTGTGAAGCTTGTTCAGACATGATCTTGACTCGGTCTTGACCTCAAATGACTACCTCCTTGTTTCCATACAATCACTTATCTCGAGCTTTACCTTGTTTGCTTATAGTCCTGTGTGCGCCATTAAATGTTAGAACACTGTTGAACTGAGCTCTGCTTCCTGTCAGTTTGTTCTCCCAGCACTCCCTGCTTTCAGCTCTCAAGAGTCAAGCTGTTGACTGAGGAAATAATCGATCACAACAAAATGTAAAATGGAATCCTCACCACAAAGAGAACTGGATCACTGTCTCAGAAGACCATAGATTTCCTGTGCCTAGGAGTTAGGCTTTAGCACAGTGTCCAATCCGTGAGAGGCTCAGCCTCAGCCGCAGATGTTGCATGTGTAGGCCGGTCTGGATGATGTTGCTGGTGTGGTGGTGTCCTCTTGTTGTGTCTTCCTCTTCGTTGTTTTTGCTTCTCTGTGTTGAGCCGAGAAGTTTCGGAGAAGAAGTCAGCAAGCCCCTAGGGCAGTGTTTCCCAACCCTGGTCCTCAGGGACCCCTGCCCTGCATGTTTTAGATGTTTCCCTGCTCCAATACACCTGATTCAGATGATCAGGTTGTTATCAGGTTTCTGCAGAGGCTTGATGACGAGCTGATGTCCCTGGGGATATGTCTATCATCCATCCGTCGAGAAAGGGCTTAAAACCGGTAACTGCTGACCTTCTGTGTTGAGCCTCCACTGCAGAGTGAAGCTGAAGCTTCCTCTCAAGGGCACAGGAGGCCTGGGCCAAGTGTATGGAGGCCCTGTGTGGCCCAGGCAGCAGGGGTCCCCACTCGGCCTTCCTGGCATAATCCAAAGGAATGACAAACTGGTACATTTGGTGTCAGTTCAGCTGCAGGAGTTGCCAGAACAATGCTTCAGAAACATTTAACTGCCTGATGGAGTCCAAGTAGTGTTTCCTGTCAAGCTTTACTCCCTCAGCCTTTTCTGTTCCAGAGGATAACCACAAAGCAGCAGATACCATTCGACCCATAGGTGGGGCAGTGTTCGGCAGATGCCAGGGTGTATCCACTCAACAGTGGACCCACTGCAGTTCAGCCTTGGATGGCAAGATATCCAGTTACCATGTGTTGCCATGGGGAGGCACTGCAGGGGTCTTGAAGTGATGGTGATGGAGTGATGGAGAGGTCCCCTCTTCACTCTCAAAATTGAAGAGCTAGACAGAGGCAGGTACACAGAGCAGGCCACTGGAAGCAGGAGTGCAGGCTACTGCTAAGCATAAATAAATAAATAAATGTGATAATTTGCTAATTCTGTACTCAAAACAGTATACTTAAATGATTTATTCTTAGTTTAATGGCAGCAACATGTGACTGAAAAACTTGTGAAATGTTCAGAAAACTGTTTGAGTCATTCCATGGGTAAACTGGTGAGCAGGTGATAATATCATGTTGGTGTGGGAAAGGGAGAATAGCTCATTTGTTCAGGCATGGATGGGACAAGGTTCACCACTTTATCAAACACAGTTACATAAAGATATTACTACATGGGCTTGGGAACACTTCATAAAACTGTCATCAGTAAATACAGTTCATAAATGCAGTCTGTCATTATTTACATTTCACAACCCCCAGCTGATCTGCAATCTTATTTCCTAATAAATATTTTTATTTTGGCCCTGTAATGCACCAATAAGCTGTTCCGAGTGAACCCCACTTTTCAACTACTGACCAGGGTTATCACAATATACCAGGATTGATTATAACTGTGATATTTAAAAAAAAAATGAAATAATGATCTGATGTTAATAATACACATGTGCTAATGTCATGTAAATTATCCAGCACCTCTCAACCCTGTAAAGCCTGGCACATCAATCAGTTGCCAGATTGACAATTCTATTTTTTTGTTTTCTAAATCATTTTCATATATGACTTCTTTTTGTATAATATTTGATATGTCTGACAAACTCATTGATCACAATAGTTTTTATTTTAGAAGAAAACAAAAACAAATATTGCTTTTGGAAAAGTTGGCACATTTCAGGTGGTTTAGGTTTTGTTTTTTTTTCTTCAAACAGAAACCTCTTTATTTCGTCTTGTGTTCGGCAAAACCAGCTTGGTCAGTATAACTCGAACTGGTCAGTATAACACGGTTTATTATAGCCAAGGAATTCATTTAGTTAAGATTAATTAATGCCAATAATTGTTTGCAAAATCCAAGTGATTATAATGAAAGCAGGTTGCATACATAAAAATGTATAGAAATATCTAAATTTCCAGTCTAAATTCATCTTAAGATGACATTTCAATCTTTAATGAGTTTATTGAACAGTGTATTTGTGATTGTGGTTCAATAATGTAGATTGTATCAGTGTATTAATTAGAATAATGATTAAGGGATTCACTGACGAATTATCTTGTATATGAGCTGTATCATATTTTATATTTTCAACATGATTTTATTATTATATATTAAATATAATAAAAATATTAGGTCATCACAGGTTATTACAATATAGCAAATATTCATGTAACTTTTTCAAAATTAACAAAGATTTAGCTGCCAAAAATGTGCCGCCTACAGTGCACTGATAATTCACCAGAGGGCAGAATACATGTCTCAGATTACACAATGAGTTACTTTTCGACCTCAGCAGGTTATCTTATGATGACGTGTACGTGCTCCAGGTCAGGATAACTGCCAGCCAAAAAAACTAAACAAAGGACGGAGGGATCTTTTTTTTCATGCAAATAATTAGTAATTGTATCAGTAATATTGTAATATAACTAGTAACAGTTAACTACTGTTAATACCAAGTAATAAGTAAAGTAATATTATTACTTTTCAAAGGACCACAGGGAAGGGCACAAAAACCAAACGTTTTAGTAAATATAAAATGGATTGTGTATTTGAGTGTGTGTGTCAGTTCATGAAAGCAGCGTAAACCAGTGTTTTAGTTTGTGGACAGCAAACAGGGCAACAAAGAGATTCTTCTTTAAATAAGTCCAAATTAAGCAAAAAATATTTAAACCTAGGTGGTGTCGAATAACCACTAGGGGTCTTCTGGCATTTGATGTGAATTTGGTGCTACTGCATTTAACAATGATGATAGTGATTGTGATGATTTTAAAATTCATTCTGTGGCATACAGGTAACCAATGCAATGTTTTTAAGATTGGAGTAATGTGAGCTCTCTGTTTGGACTTTGGTGTTCTGCACAAGCTGTAACTGGCAACTGGAGATAAAAGCATGAGTTAGTTTTTCCGTGTCTGCCAGGGAGAGAAACCGTCTGACCTTTGCAATATTCCTCAGGTGATAGAATGACACCCTAGTTACATTCCTAATGTGAAATTTAAAGCTTAAGTCCGGATCAGTGATAACACTGAGGTTTTTGACCTGTTCTTTTGTGTTCATTGCAGACAGTTTTAGGTGGTCAGACAGTTTCTTTCTTTCTGCTTTTGCTCCATTAACCAGGATTTCAGTTTTATCTCGATTTAACTGCAGGAAGTTCTGATCCATCCAGAGACTTATATCAGACATACATGCAATCACATCACTGACAGAGCTGTAGTTATTGGGATTATTTATTGGGCAAATATATAGCTGGGTGTCATCTGCATAATTATGTAAATTGATTTAGTGATTTCTAATGATATTGCCAAGTGGTAACATGTATAGGCTGAAGAGAACCTGCACTAAGATAGAGCCTTGTGGGACCCCACATGTCGGGTCAATTTTATCTGAGGACTTTATCTTATATTAAACATTAAGGCCAGTAAAATGAAGCCAAGCTAAGTGTTGTATTATAGCCTTATTATAGGAGATCACTGAAGCGTGAAGTGACTTTGGGGACATGACTTTAGACACATGACATGACACTTTTTAGATGGTCCCTGTGCACTTGTCTCATGGCCGACTGCACAGTACATAGAGACCAAGGTCATTACTTGTAAAACTTGGAGGACTTTTTAGGAAAATTTGGTTGTAGCTCTTTGTCTCCCTTGCTACGGTTGGAAGGCAGTGTTTGTATCTTAACAATGTTATAATTATGGGTTATTAATCTGAAAATCCATCTGTTTTTACCTTTGTATGATCAGAAATGAAACAAACAAACATGAACAGTTGACGAAATGGAGGGGTATTAATATTTCATGCTATAAAAATGTCTCTCATCTTAAATTTGAAGTGTCCTGAGGTTGCTGTCATAATTACCAATTAGCAAAGGTGTACATTTAACATAAATAAATTATTATTATTGCTATTATTATTATTATTATTATTATTATTATTATTATTATTATTATTATTATAGGTAGGGCTCTAATCTAAACACTCTCTGGTGGTAGAGACCAAAATGTGTCAACATTAAACTGTCAGACAATCAAAGCTCACATCAAACATCTGAGCTTCACTCCTTTATCAACTGATCAGAAAGTTTGGGGTTTTTTTTTTTCATTTTCTCACAACAGAGTTTCAGTTTTCAAAACCCACCACACAAAGAGCCAAACTGAAAAAAAGATTGAACTCTTATCTGTGGAAACACATCACAGTCGCACACCCACAGAATGACAACTCATAGCAACACACGTCTGCTGTGCGCTGAGTCATTGCAATGTGTGTTTGAAATAATTTCTGCCGCAACATAATTACTTATGCCTTCACCACCACTGCCATGTATTTGAAAAGTATAGTGAAGAGACAATGTATGTTAAAAAAAGGACAAAGAAATACAATTTTTTTGCCTTTTGTTTATGGTCAAAATGTTGCAATGTAAGCCTTGTAGTGTAACGTGTCATTTACAGTAATGTTTCACAGCATTATCAGAACAGAAAAAGTGAAATGATGCAGTGAAGTTCAGGTCATAATTTTACCTCATAAGAATTTAGAGATCAGACTATCATCTACGTATATTTACAGTTAAACAGCATATTCAATAAATTAAATGTAAGTTTTCAAAAGTTATTGTTGCTCTATGTTATTTTAAAAACTGACTTTTGCATAAATTGCATATTTTATTAAGTCATCTTTAGGGATGTAACAATACCAAAAAAGATACAATAATAGCAAAATAAAAAGTCCACAATACTGTATCTAAAAAAACAAAGAAAAATTATGACTTGAAAAAATGTTCTTTATCAAAGGATAAATCTCATCAGTACAGCCTTTGAATTATGTATGCACAACTGCAAAATAGAAACAATGCCGCAGTCAGTAACTGCCCTTAAAATATTCGATATTGTTGCATCCCTCATTGTTGTTTTAATAATCTTGAGAACATGAGAACTGCTGAGTTACTGTTTGACAGCAATTATTTTAGGTAAAGATTATTTTATAATGTTTTGGATTTGCACCTTATTGATATTTCATATTTGCACTCTATCCTATTTTGTACTGCAACTGCTGCACAACATTCCCCCTTTGGACAAATAAAGTTCTCTCTTATCTCATCTCATCTCATTTTAAAATGCAACAATTATTACATTTTCAGTGGTGAACGTAAACAATGTTGTGATGCTCTGATAAACTTACTGCATATTTATTACCTAATTTGAAAATTAATTAACCATTTTGTGTTACAGTTATACTTGTAACACCAAATGGTTAATTAATTTTGTGTTACAATAAGTGTTTTGGAAATTGAAACTGAGACAAAGCAATTGTGAAATATAGTAAATCATAATCTGTGTATGATTTAGAGTGTATTTTATTTAGGCAAAACTCTCTTATCAGCCTGAATATCTAATAACGTCAAACAAAAGCCCGTCCTTCCTGAACAGGCGAAGTTGTACATAGAATTGTTTTGAAAACCTCCTTCTCTTCTCTCAGAGTTGCAGTTTTATCCATGAATCTACAACTGCCCTTCCTGTCTTTGACAAGAGACTTCATGGTCTTCTGAACCTGGACACCAGCCTTTGTTAACAATGGGGTAACGTACATCTTTAAAATACCACTTTGGTAACACTTTATTATAACCATCATTAATGTATGCTGAAGTGATGGTTAATTAAACTTTAGTTAATAGTGATTTCACTGTTAACAAATAATAATATAATAATTATGTATTGTTATTTGTGTAATATAAAAAGTTATATATTGTATTATAGCACACATTATAAATTTTAGAAACTGTATGAAGTATTTGTTAATGATTACCAAGTGAAGCTCTAAGAAATAATTACATACAGAGATGGGCCAGATATTTGTCACAGCTTGTTGATGGTTATAGTTTTTAAGCCACCTATAAACATTATTTGGACGGCTGTTGGGAAGTTGCAGCTGATGAATATAATAACCTTTTGTGCTTATGTATGTAGCTTCCATACATTTCATTACGTACGTGAACATACGTAAGTAAGTAACTAAACATGATTTTTTCCTAAAACTACCCAAGATGTTTTGTTTCCTAAACACACCAAAGATTTTTTTGTTTCTGTATGGATGGTTACTGAAAAGTTGCAACTGATGCTTATGATACTTAATTGATTAATTAATAAATACTGTGTAATTAATCGAAAGACCTTATTTTGCTGGTTATTGTAAAGTTGCAGCTGACATTTATAATACTTTATAAATGGTTAATAAATAGTGTGTAGTTCATCTGCAAACATTATTCGGATGCCTTTTAAAAAAATGCAACTGATGTTGATAAATCTGCTTAATAAATAAAAATACAAACATATATAAAACATTATTTTAATGTTTTAACAGTAATATAACTGTTAACTAAAGTTTAATTAACTATCAGTTTGCCATTTATTATTGATGGTTGCTATAAAGTCTTACCACAACTTATTCTTTATGCTATTGTGCTGTTTTTTTATTGAAATTTTAATCTGTCCTGAATTTATTCCTGCAGACACATTCAGAAGATGAAGAGCATTTTGAAATGTATGCTTTGTTTTCCTATTGCACTCTGCGTTTTCTACTTCATGGATCCATCTTTTAAGTGAGTTTCCTAATAAGTCTGTATTTAAAAATGAAGAGATGCAGCATGCGCTCAGTTGTCAGTTTATTTCTGTAGGTAGACCTGGCTGTTTCGTGTTTACGTGTTGATTCATCTTCATGGCAATTTTGGAGGATGTGGTTTGCGGGTTTGCTGTTGAATTGTTTTGCTTTATACTAAAAAAAACTGTCCACCTCATTTGCGTCAATCAAGTCAGGCTGAATAACATTAACAGTTTCAACAAAACTTGTAACTAAGAGTTAATTCTAACTGTAATTATAGCCGTTAAGAAGGGAGGATTTACTGCAGGACTGTTGCATTAGACTGCATTACTTTAGCTAGGTAGGTGTACCTAATAAACTGGCTGCTCAGTGTAAGTTCATTGCAGTTTTTCTCAATTGTTTTGGGTCATTTTTCAAAAAAAAAAAAGTCTTAACATTCTCTAAACTGTAAGTGCAATTGTCACAACTGTTTTAGGGTACAGCACAACTCTACTGAATGTTTGCAAAATGTAGTAACTCACCCAGAACATTTTATTCATGTTTCAAACCCTAATTTGTTGTGTCAGTACATTGGCCAGTGCCACCAAAATTGTTTTAACATGGTGTGAGCTATACTGCTCAAAATGTTCAAAATATACAGCACACATATAATTTATATATGAGAAAAACATTTAAATGGACAAAACTGGAATCCTATCGTGTGTCACGCTGAGCTTTTTAGATTCAGATTTCAACAGTAGTTACAGTAAATGCTTATTGGGAAAAGTCAATACTGTATAATACTTTCGCACACACAAAAAGGATGTGTGCATTTGTGTGTATGTGCAGTAACAGTGTAAGAATGTGTTACATACAGGGGTGTAGTGGTAAACAGCCTTTTCCCCTTACTGATTGTTAAAGTTGAGCTGAAAATAAATGATCTTTGATCTTTCGTGGGAAGTCGTTAAGAGAAAACTTTCCCTGAAATAACATCTGCGTATATACATGCATGTCTGACAGATTTTGATAATTGAATGAATCATTTTGCTTGTGATGGCTCAAGTGGTGAAAGACTGTTTAGAAGTTTCATCATCTCATCAGTTTTGATCAACAATATGCAAGTGTTGACTGTGCAAACTGTAAACAATTGTACTTATCCCTTTTGCACACATGTGCCAAAACATGTACAATTTGCTTGAAAGAATGAGAAATTCAAATCTAATTCAAAACAAACTGTTCAGACATTTGAACTTAATGTTTTGAACAAAGTAATTCTCATTCAAGATTTGAGGCAAAGAGAATGAGAAAAATGGAATAAGCCTAATAACAAACATTATTTTATTATAACTTGGTTGTAATTTTTAAAATAACTATGACATGTTTTTGATGTCAGAATTTTAATAGGCCTCCTGCCGATGGACAAATGCCCTTTGGAAAGTGGAGAGATGCTGTCTCTGGACTACAGTGTGGATGCCAAGCTTGATCTCATGTAAGACTAAGTTTTGGCTGCAAGCATTCACAAGTTACGGATAGTCATAACACCATTACTCAAACCAACGTTTCAGTTCCCTAGTGTTTCCACTATGAGAAATATCTTTTGCTTTTCATCACCAGCGTAGAAGTGGTTTGGCATATTGAGACGTCACAGGTTTGATCGGTTTGATCACACCAGACAGAAAATCAAGCTGTGATCTTTGACATTTCCCTTCTTTAAGTGGGTTAAACGTAACTACTGAGAAGATGTAAATGTGTGTGTCTGTTTTTATACTAATTGGGTCTGACAACATGCATTTCCATTTAGTACGTTTGCCTCAATGAATATCCAATATGGGGCAAGTCTACCCTAGTGTGCAAAATACTGGGGAGAAAATATAAATAGGTTAATTTAGCACACCCACTGTGATTTACCCAGCCTAAAAATAATTTGTGGTGTCTGTGACTGCATCCATATTTAGTACATTTGAAAGGAAGGTGTTAACCGGCCCAGCGTTGTGCACAAAAATGGCTTCTTTCAGAAACAGATATTTAAAATCCATTAATCAGCATTGTAACATTGCAAACTACAAAAAAAGTGCACACGAAGTTAAGTAAGAACTAGAGTCCTCAAAGTTTGCACACCCACTACAAAACTTTTCTCAGTAATTTCTTGAACTTGATACACATTTTCAACTTCAATTTTTTGTTGCTGTTTCAGGGCGCGACGTGACGTGCAAACATGCACATCTTGGAAAGCTCCCATCATCTGGGATGGGATGTTTGACCCTTATCTTTATGACCAGACGCACAAGAGTGAGGGCTCCTCTGTGGCTTTGACAGTGTTTGCTGTGGGCAGGTTTGTTTTCACATTAATATGATAAACTGTCTGGATGAACACCTGAATACATCCTGGTCTGCAGGCTGCCAATTTATGTTTCACTGTGTTAATTATTAAAGGTGGGGTGCATTTCATTGTTTTGTTGAGCTCGGTTCAAGTCACCAAACCAAAGCAACAACCTGGCAATGAGCTTGAACAAGCAAGGCTCTTTTTCCAGAGTTGCTCACCCCACCTCTAACCTCTTTCACTCTGCTGGGATGTTTCATGTGATACTGGTATCATATGAAACTAGAAAACCTTGGTCTCCAACCATATCATAGTAGCTTTTCAGAAAGGGCGCTAAGTAACGCTCCAACCTTAGACTAAATTTTGGCAAAGGAAAAACTTGCATGGCCATTTTTAAAGGGTCTTTTGACCTCCCACCTCAAGGGTCTCCCCTTTACAGACATGTCCACTTTATGCTAATCCCAAGCGAAAGCAAAAAATTTTTATTTTTGTTGATTCTATTTGAATATTTCTGCACACTGTGGTCCCTAAATAGTACTGGAATTGTATATATTGGGTATGAATGGAAAGAAGAGACTTGAATTTCATTTGTGTGTATGAATGGCAAACAAATGTCAGAAAGTACTGGAAGTAAACAAGCCACTATTGCTGTGGTGGCATGTCCTGCACGCTTGTAACTCATAGTTACTGAGTACCGCTGTCTAATGTTTTCAATGCAATTATCCGTGCTGTCACTCTCAGCATGCAACAGCAGACACAAAGGGAACCTCAGACCCATGATAGATCTTGCAAGAGTGATCATTTTCATCCAAATCGTGAGAAAATCTTGCAAGAGTTTTGCAAATCTTTCCTTCCCTTTTAGACAAGATCAGCAGACACAGAAAGTGACTCCTGCGATGTGCGACTGCACTGACTTCAGTCATAATGTTATAAGCTCAAAATTTGAATAGGTGACCAAAGAAAACACTGTTTATTGCAGACTTGTTGCTAGAAAACTAGTGATAAATCACTGAGTGATGAGCTGTATCTTAAAGGTCCAGTGTGCAAAATTGTATAAGAATATTGCAGAAATGTAATATAATATTCATAAGTATGTTTTCATTAGTGTTTAACTACCTGAAAAAAGAGAACTGGTGTGTTTTCGTTACCTTAGAATAAGCTGTTTGTATCTACAGAGGGTGCAGGTTCTCTTCCACGAAGTCCACCATGTTGCATCGCATTGTTTCTACAGTAGCCCAGAATGACCAAACCAAACAATGGCTCTAGAGAGGGTTAGGCTCACATATTTTTCATGAGATTCACTGCTACCATAGGTTCTCCTACATGTTTGTAATGGGAGGGTGAGGCGAGCAGTATTCAGGTGGGTGCACTCTACAACCTCACCACTAGATGCAACTAAATCCTACACACTGGCCCTTTAAATTAATCTTCAGGTTCCCATATTTCAGATCTTGTATACCATTTCTATGTTGCATATACTGTTACCTCCCCCTAAAGACCTCCTGTCCCCCCCTTAAAGAAGACAAATGTGGGTCTGTGGTAGGGAGGAGGTGAGTGGAAGAGTTAAAATGCAAAAATAAAACATGACATTGTTATTGTCTCCACTTCCATCAAAGGTACCTAGATGCTTACCTTGAGACCTTCCTGAACTCATCAGAGCATCACTTCATGTTGGGTTTGCCCGTCACGTATTATGTATTTACGGACATGCCAGAGAAGATGCCGGACATCAAGCTTGGTCCTCAGAGAACTATGAAGGTTATCAAAGTGGAGAGGCGCTCCAGGTGGCAGGACATCTCCATGATGCGAATGAAGACAATATCGGATGTCATAGAGTCGGAAATTCGCCACTGCTGCACGCACGTCTTCTGCTTCGACGTGGACCAGGTGTTTACTGGGAGATTTGGCTCGGAGGCTCTGGGAGATTCTGTGGCTCTGCTCCACGCCCACTACTACCACCTCCCAGAAAAGTTGTTTACATATGACCGCAATCCTAAGTCCAAGGCGTACATGGAGACTGGGGATTTCTACTACCACGCTGCTGTGTTTGGAGGCTCGTGGAGTACTGTTAAAGAGTTGACTGAGGCGTGCTATCAGGGCATCATGGAGGATAAAAAGAACAATGTGGAGGCTCTGTGGCATGATGAGAGTCATCTCAACAAGTACATGTGGCTTCATAAACCAAGCAGGGTGCTCTCTCCAGAGTACTGCTGGGACACCAGTATCGGCTACAGGAGAGACATACGAGTCAACCGACTACTGTGGGCACCAAAACATTATGATACACTCCGCACAGATTAGTGTGTTTTGTAATTAAGGTGCAAAATGACCTACTTTTTCTTCTCGCAGCCAATCACAGCAAGCGTCCTTCAAGTACCAGTATCGCTTTGAAGGTACCAGTATTGGTACTTACATTGTAATTTTTAAACCATACCCAGCACTATAAATCAGGAACAATTACTCAATGCTGAGTTCACCTGACTTAGGGTGCATCTGAAATTATTGGGGGTGAAAATAACATTTAATGCAGCCAAAGCAGGAAAGTCAGATACACTGATCACACTGATCTATGAATGAATGTGTGTGACTGAAAACAGCTGCTTTACACTGTATGAAAAGTTTGTCTTATGCTCATGAAATCCCTGCAGCAGGACTAATGTTGATAAATCCTCAGCCTCTGAGAAGTGCCACTCACTGTTTACCTTCATAAACTGCCTGAGAGCAACACCAGGCTGTTGCAGTATAACCATACAGACTTTTACACACATCAGACTGGTGGATTATAACTCCAATCTGCTTTTTTATGAGACCACAAGCCTCATCTCTTCCCCAACTTTCTTTCATCCTTGAAACACATTGCAGTACAAATGCTGCATCGTAACATTATTTACTAAACTATGTAACCATATATGAGGGGAGATACATTAGAATTATTGCTAAAATAGTGTCAGTCCAGTGTAATTAGCTGAGAAAATATTTAATAGTCAAGCAAATTAAGCATTTTACAGGTAATTGTCAGGGCTTGGGACAGCTAGCTTGAAAATGGGACAGTCCCCATCAAACTGGGATGTGTGGTCACTGTTTAAAATGGTTTTCACACATAAAAAAGTTTGCGAAGTGGCTAGAAGCACATCTACTCTACTAAAATTCTGGATCTGGCCTTGCGTCCCACCCACCACTGCTGCTTGCGCTAGATTGACTGGTAAAAAAGCTGCGCACATCAGGATGGTTAGCGTCAGCATTGAAGGGAAACACTGGGAGAGATTCAGCCATACGTGTTTGAGCCTCAGTCAAACACAGACCCAGATTAGACAAACATAATTCTCTCAGGCCCTCGTGCTCCCTTTGTTCCCTCAGGGCATTGATTTGCATATCAAGTGACAGCATCTTTCACTCACTGCCTGCCCTTTTGGATAATTTTGTTTTGTAGGACTCAGGTAAATCTATGCAAATAATGCGTTTGCTTCATTGGCATTGTACATGTACAACGTGTTAAAGCAGAATATTTTGATTGGTGCACTGAAAAGCATTTAGTGCTAACAAAGCAACTTGCCTAGTCTGATTGCTCTACAAGTAGTCTTTAATTAAAGATAATTATTTTTATGTAAAATTGTTTAGTTTAGTTTTGACCTGCGTCTAGTACAGAATTCCTTGCTACTCTATTAATTTGTGTGTTGTAAGAATATCAAAGTTTGGTAACACCTGTAGTATTATAGGTGGTGCACATGATGTATTGTAAGTTCAGCATTCATAATGCTTTATACCTCCAAAGTGCCAAAGTGACAACAGTGTTTGAAAGAAGAATCTGAACATTATTAAACATTAATAATACGCTATAGCATGACTTTGTGAGCTTCAAGTAACAGCACTCTATGAGGTTATTAGCACTTGTATGATGTTTAAGACATTATTCCATTTCACAAGCTTATAATTTGTAATCTGTTGTGATACAATAGAGGAGTTGTCTATGTGTCTTTGTAACTGGTCAAAGTTATGGTAGGTAGTTAGCGTGAGATGGAGGTATAAGGCATTATGAATGCTGAACTTTTAATACAGTATGTCCACCTTTATAATACTTTATAAACCTTGTTATTAGTTGTCATGCATGATTACAAACATTTATAAGTTTTATGAAGCCTTATAAATGCATTATAATTAGGGCCCGACTGAGAAAGTAAAACAGTTAAAAAAAAACTTGTGATACTGATTTATCAGCTGATATTCTTTATACACAATAGTTTAGTTTATTTTATTTTAGTTTATTTAATTTATAACAGGACAGCGTGCAGTGGCATTAATTATTCCAGGGAAATAAAAAGATGGCTGCACCAGATTTAGCTGGAAAGCTAATTTCCATCTGTAGTCCTTAACATAAAAGACAGACGTCATAAATAAATCATCAGTGCAAGTTAAATACACATTGCAAGGTACGTTAATAACAACATCATCAGACTAAGATTAAAAACAATAACAATCATCACGATTAAATTACAAAGTGCAGTTTGAATATGGTAGTCACAGTGCCCATTACCTAAAAAGCGGATGGTACACACTGCAATATAATATACAGAATATAGAATATGTACATAACCACACATTTTTTGCAATGATCCCTCAAAAGCAGTTAACACTTGTGACCAGGTTAAACGGTGAAACAGATAAACAATAAATGTTATTGCCCAAAACGATATAATTGAAACAATAAACTGTTTTATTAATTATAAATAAGTATGAATAAAAAACACAACGAAAGCAAAATATATGTTTATATTAACCCTGAATTTATAAAAGGATCAAGTATATATAAAATGCTGCATGTAAGCTAGCAAATAAAAACAATCAGTATTATGTTCTGTTAAAAAAAAAGTTTTCACATCTGTCAGCATATATGCTGATACCTGTACCTTCGTAGCCAATATTGGGCCAATAATATCGGTCAACTGATATATCAGTCGGGTTCTAATTCTAACATTATAATATAAATGCGGTTATACAGCATTATCGACATGACCTTCATAGAAAGTGCTCCCTAATGTTTTTGCTGATTTTCATCACTGATATTCTGTATATTAATCTTGAAATGTTCAACTGTCCGTACTGGTTGATAAACTGAACTGTGTCAGATTTCCCTCTTTCCCAGTTCCTCCTTTGTTGGTGGACAATATTTATTGACCCTGAAGTTGCAGTGGCATATATAATTAATGTCAGCAGGTTGTTCCCTGTTGAATTAGAGATACGTTACAAGCCCGTCCCTCTCTCCTATTAAGGAAAGAAACTTGCTGCTCATCATTATCTGTATCCGCAGTACTGATGTCAAATTCACATTATGGCTGGGTTGCACCAACAAGGATTCATTTTTAAACCCAATTAAATCATAGTTTTACTTTAAATTATGTTGCACCAAACTTTTAAATTAGTTCAAAATTTTTAAACTTAGATTAAATTCAATTCTATTGCAAAAAAACTTTAAACTCTAATTCAAATTCTAATTGATCCTGTTTTAACTTTAACCTTGCAATTCAGGAGGTTTAACATTTAAATTCGTTGCCTTTTTGAGATGGATTATGCTATGAAATGAAGTTCCTCCATTAATTCAGAAAACAGCTTTTTCTCAAAGGAGGAGAAATTAGAGCTAGAGACTAACTTTTAAGCTAGCTTGAAAATTATGTAACATGTTAGCTAGCAAGTGTAATGTTTTCTTAACTTTTAATCAGCTAGCATACAGTGTAACTTTCTGTTAAGGGATACAAAGCAGCCAAAAGTAATGGTTTTGCCTTTATTTTGTACTTACTAGGTCCTAACAGCACTGGATTTTATTTTCTATTTATTTATTTTACTTTTGATAAGCAAGTATCTCCTGATTGATTATACTGTATTTAATTTCACTTTAAATCAATAAACTAGGATTTACTAAACTTGGTGTGTAAGTGTGCAGCAGAGCTCTGCTTAATTTTAAATCTGAATTTACTCATTTTAAAACTTGTTTTGCTAAACATTTGCTAAACTAATTAAAACTAATCTTAGATTAAATTTGTTGGTGCAACCCAGTCTATGTCTTTTAAGAAATTCAGACGGATTTTTACATATGTTGGATGAATACATATCCAGAATGTCAGTCAGTCGTTGATTTTGTCTTTAAAAGTTCTGGTAATGGGGCTTGAGGAGATGACACAACAAATCCTGTTAGTTAATGAGGTTAATTAGGATAGAGTTGCATGTTCACATTTTAACTGTTAACATTGATGCCAATGAAACCTTTAGTTCGTTCAGAATGTAGTGAAGAACTAATACAGTAGCAGTTTATACAGTTTTCATCTCTTAACTACAGTCCAGACAGTAACAAGGATGTGGTGTAGAAGAGTTTCACGTCGTACCAGATTGCGAGGAATGTGGCACCACAGGACAAACCATTCTGTCGTCATTTATAGAGACGGAGGATCTGATACTGCCGAAACAATTCACATTCATTTCCTGTTTTCTTTCATTTTGAACTGTGTAAAGCTCAGGTAAAAGCCAGTGACTTCAAGTGACAAATACTTTACGCTTGATCAATTGTGAGATATGAATTTTTGTTTGGTTTCTATTTCGCATTCGTGACTGTGACATTGCTCTGACTGCCTTACTGAAGTCTTTGCTGCATGTTTAGAATTATGTTAAATTGCTAATTGCTTACTGTCCTGTTATAGTTTCAAACATTTATAGCTGGTTTTATCAATTTTGTTAATTTATGTATTTTTCTTTTGTACATATGTACATTTAAATTATTTGTTGATATTGATAGCAGCTTCATTTTTTAAGTACAAATGCAAAGCATCTTGTACCTTGTACCTTTTTAGGCAGATGTAGCATTTGTCCAAGCAGCATTTTGGGCAGACAGAGACACATTTATGTCTGAATGGACTGTTTTTCTAGTGAGGACAACATGAATGTTTGTCTTTTGAGGATGTATTTGAAAGATATGTGGTAATAAAATGAACATTTGTAAGGCTTTTTCAAGGAGAAAACACCTTGTCTCAGATCTGTTTTTTTTTTGGTTTTTTTTTAAGGAAAATGCATTAAAAACCATGTCAACTGTGGTATTGAAAATGAAAATATGAAAATCACAATTTGGTAAAATTTGGCAACCCTGTAGTGCCTGTTCTGACCACAGGCACGGATGAAACCTGCTTTTCAGCGACTCTGAATCAGTTCTCTAAATATCCAAGTAGTGGAGTACTAGTGTTCGATATGTTTGAGTATTTCATGAGACGCTAATCTTAGTTTATTCTTATGTTACTAATTACTTTCATACTGTATATGGATGATAGTTAGAAATGCAGGTAAAATGTGAAGTTGTCACTGACAAATAGGTGTAACTGATAACTGGTAACTTATCTACCTGTGAGCACTAATTCACAGGGGAATCCGGTTTATCAACTTCAGTTGTAAATCAGTTGAGATGTAGCAACTCTGTTCAGATGGGTTTCAGGAATTAGTGTGATAGAGAGGCCACTGTTTTATTGTTTAAACGCCCAAATCAGTGTGTTACAATCTTGTTAAATTGACGCACATCTTTTTTTGAATCTCTATCATGCACATTTCAAATATTTATTTAGGTATTTTTCCTTACAAATCTCAACTTTCTGTTTTTTATTAATGCTTCTTAATGTGCAGTTGTGCTTATTTCTATTTTTCTACTTACTATTTACTGTTATGCACCAAAATACCAAAGCAAATTCCTCATATGTGGAAAAACCACTTGGCAATAAATCTGACAATCCAACAGGCAACCAACTGCTGCAATCAGAACACAAAGGAAAATTAGGGGACTTTCATAATAAAAGAACACTTTCGTTGAAGCTGCAGAGCTGTAGCATCTAAGAGCTATTTGGATTCAACAGTCGTTCCAGTAAATTGCGCCGTTTCACCATCAGAACTGGCCCCAGAGTGGAGTGCAAAACAACTTGCTAGTTGTACTAGACTACAATACTAGTTTGTGCAGAGGAAGAAAGAAAGAAGAGTACAAAGATAAACCACATGATGGAAACTATGATAGCTGTTGGATAAACCTCATAAACTTTATGCTAGAAACTCTGACAGTCAACCTGTGCCTGGGATGTTAGTTTTTCACCCACTAATGGAAAATTTGAGCGTTATAGATTTTCTCAACTAATTTAAAAGTCCTGGATTTATTTTAGTAGAAATCTTACAAATATTTTATATAAGAAACTGTGAAGTTGTCACTCAGCTCTAAGATGGTCCATTTCTTTGTTCACAGTATATTAAGTTGAAAATTAAATCAAAAGTGAAAAGAAAGACAGACAAAAGATAAAATATTTTGTTATTCTGTTTATTAATTTAAATTAGAAATAAAATTGTTTCTGTACAGTATATTCACGGGGAAAATAGACAGAAAATCTCAACTACACGTTCTGTCTGAGCTGCTGAGGGCGGCTGGAGGAGCTAAGCGGTCTGAGCGGCTCTGAGCGGAGGTCAGATTCAGGTAGCCCATTTCTGCTGATCGCGACCCAGAGATCAGACAGTGAGGGGAAGGAGTCACGTCCATCTGTTTGCTCTGAGTTTTGTCCAGTAGGCCCTGAATTTCTGATGGCTCAGGCATCGTCACACTGAAGGCACAATCAAAGTTCAGAGACACTTAATAATATTTTATTTAGCAACTGAACAGGTTGTGCTGCAGCTCTTAACTGGGATCAAACCTACCTTGAAGTTGGCACAGGGGGCGATGTAAATACCTGGATAGGATTAGATATTTTCTTTAGTTCCTAAAACGACAAAACAAAATTATTTTCGATTAATATTTTATCATTTCAAAAATAAATGGTCTTTCTCTGGCAGCAGTCAGACTCATAAAACTTTATTGATCCCCAGGTAACAACGTTACAGATGCTCTTATTTAAAGAACAGAAAAATAGAAGCATAGAGAAATTCTAAGAAAATAGAAAATTAGTATGTAAAATATGTAGAAATATGCGCATTCTACGACAATAAAACCCAATAATAAAACAAAATAAAACAAAAATATCAGGCATAAGTATGTTAAAATATGTGCTTATTCTACAACATGTAACAACTCGGGCTGCAACTAATGATTATTTTCATTGTTGATTAAATGTCAGAAAAATGTCAAAAAAACAAAAAACAAAAACAAAAAAAAGTCGTTTCCCAAGGCCTAAGATGTCGTCCTCAAATGTCTTGTTTTGTCCTCAACCCAAAGATATTCGGTTTACCGTCAGAGAGAAGTAAAGAAACCAGGAAAGATTCACATTTAAGAAGCTGTATTTTTTTTTTTGAAAAATGACTCAAACTTATTAACCAATTATCAAAATCATTGGTGATTAATTTAATAATAAATCAATCAATTACTAATAATTTAGTAATTACTAATAATTTAGTAATTAATTACTTGATTAATTGTCACACCTCTAGTAACATCAATATATAACAAAGCAGTATATGTAGAAAGAAATAGAAGATGAAATAGAAAATGACAAAAAAAAAAAAACCAAAAAAAAAAAACCAAATGTAAGAATTATGTACAACATGGATCTGTCAGTATTTATTAGTCAAGTTATGGACTGCCGTGACACTGGTAGTACAGACATTCATGGTTCCCGGAGGATGAATCTTACTGACTTTGGCGACCCCTGACTCTTCATCTACTGTAACGCCACCAGCACGTTGACAGTTGTAGTTTTTAGTCCAATGTCTCAACAACTGTTGGATGGACCGACATATAATACAATATCATTATGATAAGATACATTATGCCCTACTCATGATGAACTACAATCACTAACTTTTCATCTAGCGCCATCAGATATGTGCAGTACTCTTTTCAGAAATCATGACCCAGTTACTCAAGATAATCCACATAACATCCTAATTTTAGTAAGCAGCTTCATATAGGAACTACTTTTTTTTACCACAGGAACCTACTGTACATGCATTCAGTTGATGATGAAGTAACTTTAAACCACTTTGGATTATGTTTTTATGCTTGATCCTGATTTTCTGCAAAGTCCATTTTACACCTTTGGTACTGCAGCTAATAGAAAACAGAGAAGACTCAAATGAGGCGCTCAGAGTCAGATGAAGAAAACCTGGATTAACACAGAAAGCTGATAACTACTGTCATGATACCCATTATCCCTGACTGGGGTTTTAGGTTTTGTCGAGCCAGCTGACAAAAAGAAAGCCTGGACATGTCCAACTTGCTTCATAGCACACCTCCCAGGTCAAAGCCTGCGTACAAAGATGTAATAGACTTGCCCAGTACCTCAGCAAAGTGAAGTGACTGCACGTTTTGCAGGCTGCGTTCCAGGACAGCAAGCTGATTGGACATGTGGAGAATTTTGTTCCCTAGTTTCTTGTTTTCCATCTCTAGAAAATCCACCCTGAATCAAAACAAACATATCAGTGAACACGTTAGAAAAATGTTAAGTAATTTAGCGAACACAATAACTTTTGATATTTCCTTTGAACATAATGTGTGAACTCATGATGCAGTTATATGTTGACATGTGTAACTTCAGTACCTGCATTTGGACAAAGCAGCTGTTAGATGACTGTCTTTCTTGTTTTGCTCCTCCTCATTTAGCTGCTGTAGCAGCCTTCTCCTCTCAACAAGTAGTTTGTCATTTTCCACAGTTATACTCAGCGTAAGCTCTTTTTCCTGGGAAAGACAAACAGTTGAATTTCTTCATTCCTCATCCACTGTTATATAATCTCATTTATCTGAAGTCTATGGAAGTGAGACTTGCATCAATGTGGAAATTACACTCTATATGCCTATAGGTCCAGCATCTCCCCTCTCAATAGATGCTGTGGACTTTAAAACGCTGCCACAATTGAACATAGTCCATGGCAGCATGTTCCCTTGGTAACATGAGTAAATATATTAACATACTAGCTATAGAAAGAAAGGAAAAAAAATGGTTATCCTTTCTTTTCACTGAGCAAACATGCTTATATTAACACAGGTGGGACTGAATCACGTGAATACAGTCGGGACACTCCTCAAACAGCCTGGTTTCTTCTGTGTAACACAGGACAAAGGATATTTACCTTTGCTAATGAATGGGAACACAAGGACAGTTCTCGCTCTAGATTTTTTATTTTCTCATCACGCCATATGGTTTCGTCATCAAGTTTCTGTTTGGCTCGACACAGTTTTGCTTTGTGCTTCTCCTTCATCTGATGGTATTTACTGCAAGAAGAGAAACAAAAATAACACATCGCTTAAATAATCAATTCAGTATATAAAATTCTGATTTTAAAGGGATAGTTCACACCAAAAATCAAAGTTCAATCATTATCTACTCAACCTCATGTCGACTGAAGATCGGGTTTCGTTTTTCAGGCCACAAATAACTGCTGGAGTTTCACAGGAAAACGGCGTTGCAGAATCTCCCAAACAATTTAAGTGAACAGTGACCGGTTTTTCAAACATAAAAAACAACGGAATAAAAACAGTAAATGCCTCCATACTGGTGGAATCCAAATCTCCTAAAGTTGACTTAAAAAATGTATAAAAACCATGTTTTTTTCCCTAAATCTTCATTGTGGATCCTTAGCTTGGAGCCACGTTCACGTGCACATGCACACCGTCTGAACTGGGTGTGTGTGGCGTGACAGTGTGTGAATGGCTTGTTGAAACTTTAGGAGACTTGAATTATGCCAGATGAGCAGTATGGAGGCATTTAACATTTTGTTTTTGTTTTTTTCAGTTGCTTTTTACATTTGAAAACTGGCCACCATTCACTTATATTGTTTGAGAGATTCTGCAACACTGTTTTGCTGTGAAACTCCTGCAGTGTTTTGCAGACTAACAAAATAAACCCAACCCTCAGTCAGCATGAGTGTGAGTAGATAATGACTGAAATTTAATTTTTGGGTGCACTATCCCTTTAACAACACAGCAAAAGAAAGCTACATGTTATACACTATATATACTTTTCCTATTATAATAGATATTATTATGCTATGAAGAGACATTTTCAGGGGAGAATTTTCAAGGGGAAGAAAAGTCTTCGGTGGATGCATGCATACACATTTTATTGGCTTTGAGTTTAAATTTTGGAGAGTTTTTCAGTTGACAGCAACATTATGGGCCTGTTACCTTCGTTCTTCGTCGAGGCATTTAAGGGTTTCACAGATCTCCTTATTGAACGTTTCGCACTTGTCATGTGTGGTCAACAGAGTGTTCACTGCTTCCTGATAATCGGGACACTTCTGCAGTCCAAAGCACAAATATTAGCAGTAGCAGGAATCAATAGTTTCAGTGCATACATTATGTAATGACATTTAACATTGTTTTCTCTGAGAACATAGTAGGCATCAAAACAGCCGCCTCTATTATTTTCTATGGACAAGCCCCATACCAGTGCAGTGTGTGCCTGCACATGTCAACACATATATTCCTCTAGAAGCTACAAAAGAACTGAGATCCAAACAGTCTTCTGAAAACCTCAAATTTTCAGTTCATGTGGTTAACAAACTGCAGCATGGCACTTCCTATGTGTCCTATAGGCAACTCATGATGCATAAGGACCCTGTGCTAACGATGTATTTTAGACACAACAATTTCTGCCCTTAAGCTCTGGTCAGCCGTTGAACAACTAATAGATGTTATGATATGTAACCAGACATAATTAAATAAGAAATTACCTTATGTAGTGTGTCTTCCGTGTTCTGCAGCAGCTGCACTTGTGTCTGTACCTCTTTATCCTCTGTTGCAGTGGAGTCTTTCAGACCATGAGTGTTTTCACAGCGCTGTGAATCTGCATGTTTTTGTTCCCACGGCCTTCAAACACACACATTGACAGAAGCCTTCACTTACCTACATATTGCTGTGGCAGAGAGAGCTGGCATATACGTATTTGAGTTGCTGGATAGTGTAAGGAGGTAGAATATCTTACTTTTGATCCTGAATATTGTTTTCTTTCATGCAGATGGTAGCTATGAGGTTATCCATGTCTTTATGAGAATTGTCCAGCTGCTGCTTCAGGGAACTTATCTGAAAGGATAAGAAAATAGTTTTGACGTCTTGTAAAAGGAAAGAAAGGCCCTTATATTATACACTTCTCTTCAAATTTTAATGAATTTGTCATTAATGTAATTATCTGAAACCTCTTAATGATCTTTTATCATTTAATGAATCACTCACTTCTGATTCCTTCTCCAAAAGGCATCTCGACTGAGCGCTGAGCTGATTTTGTAGATCTCTGCAGATCTCATTGCTCTGAATCAATTCATTTGCCTGAGACTGGAAACACAACAAGATCAACATCAACACTGTTCAACAATGTTTAACAAGAACACGATTTCTGAAAAGACTCTGGCCAGCAATACAGTGTTGTTCAGTAAAAAAAACACATATTCTTTGCAGATGTATTCATGCACATGAGGATTTACCAAACTTTGTTTAACTTTTGCTGTTTAATCATTCTGATCTCATTCTGCTCAGTTTGATTTGATGATGGCAGTTAAAGGCGATATAATCTTCTCATGTAACGCACATGGATTTGTACACAGAGACTTACTTTAGCTGACTCATTAGCTTGGTTGGCCTGAGCCTGCACAGTGAGGAGCTGCTGCTGCTGCTCCTGCAGGGCTGACTCCAGCCGCTCCACCTCCATCTGCAGAGATACAACCTGAGAAACATTATAGAACAATGTCATTAACCAAGTGTCTGCCTCTGCACAGGGTCAACATACACAATCCACTACAGAGGCTTGACTGATGGGAATTTATACCTTTGATAACAATACAGGCACCAAAGCTTTCAATATGTGATTTTTGTAATTTTTCAAGATTTTTATACACATTTTATTGCACAATAGGGGACAAATATATCTACATCATTTAATGTGTAGGATGCTGAAACAGTTTATTTAACAGTTTATTTCCAAAACTGGACACAAAAACTGTCATTATTCAGGTTCCCACCAAAATGTAACACAACTTTTAACCAAATCTTCAGAAAATTGGCAAAAGAAAATGAGAATTTTTATGCTTTTCCATCTACTGCTGTTATGCAGATTGAGAAGAGCAGTAGTGACACTAATGCTCCAGTCAGGTGCCATTTAACTGATGTAGAAGAAAAGGACACAATGAGTTAAGTTAAAAGAAACATGATGGAAATATTGCATTTATGTTTATTTTATTATGTCTATTCATTTGGGGAGCTTACGTCTCCTGATGTTTTTGTCTGCTGACATTTTTTGTCTCTACAGTGGAGCTAAAGTGGACTATAAAGGAGGTCACAAGTTCCATATACATTATGCTTTATTTGCTTAATCTGTTTCCAGATCACTTTGTAGCATCCATCTTCTTCTTTTTTGTTGTTGTTGTTGTTTTTGTTTTTTGATAAAGCAACTTTTCCACCTCTCCCAAACACGTAAATTTTTTGAGAAGTTTCTACTTTTCTCCGAATTATTGATGTTTCTACTCAGGGTATTTTTTTAATGCACAAATTAAAAATGTGCATAAAAACAGATGGATTGAAATCCACTTATTGTGTGCTCAACCTGCCTCACACAGTGGTTTAGTCCGAACAATTTAATCTCACATCGTACAGCATCTGGAGTTGTGCAAGAAAGTGCATCAAACATTTCAAAACAAAAACTGGCTCAAAGGAATTTCACTGTAAGCCTACAAATCACACAGTATTTAACCAGAGATTTTCTTATAATTACACTGATTTGCTGACATTTCAGACAAGTTACTAATGGCTAAAACTGACATACAGCGCATTGGCAACTTAAACTGTGCAAATTAAAAATGTGTCACCGATATAAATATTGGAGAGAACTTGGATTCACAAGACTTGGAGAATGCTTCAGAATCGTTAAGACATTTGATGGCAATTTTTTTTTTAAACTTGATCAGTTTATTTGTATGGGTGAGAGGAGAAATGAAGCTGTCAGCACCATGTGTTTGACTGCCATGCAAGCTATGCAGGATAACTTGCATCAGTTTGCTGTCTCTACCTAGCTTTATGTACTCACACTTTCCTCCTTTTCCAAAAGGCATCTCATCTGAGCAGCGAGTTCCCCCTGTAGATTTCTGCAGGTCTGGTTGCTCTGTGCCAGCTCTGCTGCTTGAGACTAAAAATTAAAAAAAAAACCAAGAGGAACAAGAAGTTTCTACTGATGAGTTAGTCTGTATTGTATTGTATACTGTCTCCTAAATTAATTTCTTTCTTTTAAAATACATGTAAATAATGATAAAGACCTATAGCTCTTTGATACTGAGTTACATTCTGCTCAGAGTTAAAAGGCTGAGTATAGAATGGGCTGAGGGTTTCAGTATTAAATGTAATACTCAAGGATCATGCATGTGGTGGAACTCACTTTAGCTAAACCATTAGCTTGGTTGGCCTGAACCTGCACAGCGAGGAGCTGCTGCTCAGCCAGCTGTTCCTGTAGGCCTGACTCCAGCTGCTCCACCTCCTCCTGCAGAGATACCACCTAGACAAATACATGGTACAGAAGATTTAAGTTTTTTTTTGCTTGTTTGTTCTCAATGAATCAATTAATCATTTGGTCTATAATATGTTAGAAAGTAGTGAAAAGCCTGTCACAGTTTCCCAGAGCACAAGTATTCAAATGTCTTGTTTTGTCCAACCATCAGTCCCAAACCCCAAAAGATATTCACTTTACTATAAGCAAAGAAAAGAAACAACTCTTTACATTTAAGAAGCTTGAGCCAGTGAATTTTGGTCATTTTGAAAAAGCAATTATCAAAGACGCAGAACACAAGTAAAAATTAAAAACACAAATATGCGTCTCAGACCATGACCACCATTTACTGTATATGCACATTTAAATGTCATATTTTCCTACTCAAAAGTGTTTTCACAGTGCACTGTCTCACCAGGCTTATATGTGCCAGACACGACAGTGTCATTTGTACAATGTTCTCATCCACTGGTTTAGTAAACAGGAAAGATATGCCACAGCAGTATCAGCTGGTTAGTGCACATTTGTGCAGCTCTTAGCACCACAGACAGCAGAACCCACACTGAACAGGTGCTTTGCAGTCAATACGTAATACACGATAAGATAAACTTTTATTAATGCCTAGAAGGAAATTCAAGTGTCACAGCAGCAACAGCAATGAGAATGACACACAGGTAAGGAACAATTCAAAAGAGAACATGTACATGCCAGTCTCAAAAACAGAACTGATGCTTTGTACACAGTCCATATAACATTATACAGTAGAAAAGGGAAACAAGAATTGATTATGCATCTTGTTCAGATTTATTACTTCGGCCAAGGAGGCTAACTTTTCAGTTCAGTCTCTTCGTCGGTTTGTAAGTCAAATCAAGTCAAGTCAATTTTATTTATATAGCGCCAATTCACAACGAAGTTGTCTCAAGACACTTTACATATAGAGTAGGTCTAGACCACACCCAGTAATTAATTTTATTTGCATCCAACAATTGAGACAATTCCCCCATGAGCAAGCCCTTTGGCGACAGAGACGAGGAAAAACTTCCTTTTAACAGGCAGAAACCTCAGACAGATCCATGACTCATGGTAGGCAGTGATCTGACGGCACCAGTCGGAAGGATTAGAGAAAAACTACCAGTAAAGAGGCAGATAAACAAATTATTTTTCACTTTCATTAACACTGCCAGATAGGTCTGTGCTCACTGAGTGTCTTTCCAGTTTGTAAAAGTGCTTTACAATATGCAGATCTCACACACTCTCACAAGAATATGATTTACCTCCACTTTTCATAGAGGCCTTGTCTGCACATATGACTATAATAACTAACGCAAAGCATCAATGAGATTAAGTGTGCCGTGCCAACCACTACTATAACCTTTAGGCTTAAAATATATGATAAAATACTTTATTCCAGCAAGTATCTTACCGTCTGCTGCAGAGAGCTTTTCTCAGCATCTAGGGAGCGTACCCTGCTCCTCAAGGCTCTGATCTCAAGGTCCAGACGATCATTCAGCTCTTTGGCCTTTCGCAGTTCCACCATTTCTTTTGAAATACAATGAGATAATGCACTCATTAGATTTTAAATTATACATGGATTTCACTGTTATACATCCTTGTCTGTGAAATGTGAAAAGTTTTATGTGATTTTACAAAAATAATGTGAATATAGTTGGAGAGAAGGATTAGATCTAAAGCAGCGGGGGATGGCTCTATAAGTGACATATTTTTGTGCACATTTTGAAAAATTACATCAGAGACCTGTCTGCATGCTCACCAAATGCCCGTGTGGGTTTCCTCCCACAGTCTAAAGACCCGAATCTAAAGGTTAGTAGGAAACTGCAAATTACAACATGTACCAATATTTTCTCACAGTATGAATTTGAGTGTTCATATGCGTAATAGACTGGTGAGCCATCCAGGGTGTTCCTTGCCTCTCATCCAGTGCATGCTGGAATAATCTCCAGCCCCTGAACAGGATAAGCAGGTACACAAAATGGATGAATCTGAGCTTTGTGTGGGGATTTTCTCTCTTTTACACTCAACGCACACTCTGTAACACGCTGCAGTTCTTTGAAAACAGCTTAAAGAATACAGATGAAAAAATTCTCACCATATTTCTTCAGTTTTTCTACTTCCTGTCTGAGCTGTTCTACCTCCTGCTGTGCAGCCTGCAGCTCAGGCTCTGTAAAAAACATAAAAACTGATGTTTCCACACAGTATTCTTCACAAAGTTCCTGACAGAGTTTCCTCTTCTATTTAGAGCAGTGAAGTTACTTCAGAGTTTGGATATTATATGATGGTAAAATAACTTCTGAACGCTATTAATATGCAATATTTATTAAGGATTCTGCTGAAAAGTTTGTGATGTTTTCCTGTGATGGCCTGTGATGGAATCACCATGAGAAAGCTCTTTGAGAATGGCACAGTTACTAGTTATCATCTCTCACCATAAGCTCTTTGGGTCAAATGAGCAGACTCCAGCTCATCAGTCAAACGCCGGATCTCATTGTGGGCCATGGCGAGCCTGCGGGAGCCCTCCTCCAGGTCCCGCTCCAGGCGGGAACATTGCCTCTCCACACTGCTTGCCTGGCCAGACAAATGCATGGCTTCAGACTAAAGAGAGAGAAGGAGAGAGCAAGTGACCAAATGACTAACAACATGAAAGTGATCCCACAGTATGGAGAGAACAAGTGAACACAAACAAGAATGTTCATAAATGCATGCAAGAACACACAAGAGACCTTGAGATGTGCTCTGGATCAAAAAGCATCAGTGGTGAAGTATCTTGAATTTCTTCTGCCATGCAAAGTTCCCTAGCTTGTGCTGGTAACAGAGCTTAATAACACTGGAACAAAAACAAAGAGGTTGCAGTTAATGTAGATGCTGCTGAACACAGAAAACATGCAGAAGACCCTCATGTTCAAACGTGTGCCTTCTTGGGATACACAAATAAAGTCAGTGTGGTTGATTGTCTCTGATTTTTAGTGTTTGTTAGTATGGGATGCAGTGTCATTACTTTAGATAAAAGGACATACAGGAAAAAAAGTGTGTTTGCTCGGTGAGGCTTTGTGGAGTCCAAAGAGTCTCTTCCACGGGCTCTGGCTGTGACGTGGTGCCCTCTTGAGGTGAGAATGTGGAATTACAATAAATCACAGAATCAGTCATTTGACCACAGAGAGATATGCCAGTTAAAAAACATCTTAAACGTTTCAGAAATTGTCAATATAAATCTGATTTACTTATGGTAGAAATATCACACAGGAAGGATCACACAAAGAGAAAACTTAAAGGGATAGCTCAAATTATTTGAAGTGGGGTTGGATGAGATACTTGTCGATCATCAGTGTATTACCTACAGTTGATACTGGTCAACACGCCCCCATCTTGGAGAAGCAGAGATAAGTACCAGCAGGGAAGCTAACCAATGTACTGCTGTGTTTAGTCACCTCAAAAATGCTCATCTAAAAAAATCACTATATTTAGAATATTTCGATTGCTTTACCCTAACATCAGACAGCTTTTTCCAATAGGAAACTGACAGTATATAAGTCAAATAGAGTTCTCTCTCACTCAACCAGACTCCATTAACAAAATGAGTCATTTTACCTCACAGAACATGGGAGTTGCTGGTTTACTGCTGTGTGCATCTGTTATTTAGTTTGTGTTATTGTGTGGCTTTGGCATGTCCAAACTAACCTTTTAAAACACCGAAATCATGCAAACTAACCACTTGAGGTAGCAATAGACCAGCAACTCCTGTGTTCTGCAAGGAAAAAAATTCTGATTTCTTTTACTTATTACTGATTTTATTTAATTAAAAACATGCATTTATTTTTATTTTTGTTCCCATGTATATTCTATTTAATGGTATTAAGAAGTTTGTGGATGTTATATATTTTGATGTTGAGGATTTTAAATGAGTGAGCAGTTGCATGTAATTATAGACACACCTCCAACACAGTTGTGGACAATCATGCAGTTATGAACTGTATTAAGCTCTATGTGACTTTATGATTGCTATGTCTTAAAAATGGTCCTTGTGACTGGAACATGGAAGATTTTTTAAGAAAACAATACAGAGGTGATAAGCCTGTGCAGTAACTGACTTGTTGTCATACTCTGTGCCTTTTCCTCATTCCTCATGTATCAGGTGTTCTCACCCTCCCCTGTGTTTCTTGTGGTTCTTTGTTTGTCTCTCTCTCTCTCTCTGGGTGCTTTTCATTTGGTAAACTGGTCTCCTCATCTCCTCCACTCGCCTCCTCTCCTCGCGTCTTAGCTCCACCCAGCGAGGACATGAAAGAGGGACGCGAGGAAGAGACGTGAGGACGGAGGAGACGAAACTCCGAAACAAAAAATCCTCGGTTCCTTTTAGCGTCAGTCTGAAGCGACATCAATTACTGATGATGAGCTGATAACAGCTGTATCAGCTGTCAAACTGACTGGTACGAATGTCCACAGAAACACTTATTTAACAATTCCAACAGCTGACAGTATTTGATTAGATCTGTAAACTGTTTAAAATAGATGATTAGTAGTAGTATTCTCCCTGATGCTGATTTCAATCATCATTTAATAATTTATAAATTATATCGGCTACGGATCAGTGATATTTGTTTACTTATTTATTCACTTACACCATTATCATCTGCACAATAATACAACAACTATGTAAGAATGTGTGTCGATTTTATTGTGAAGTTAAAAAACAAAAACAAACAAACAGACAAACGGCTGCTTTGTGTGGTGCCACAACTCTCTACAATGAAATTAACTTATAGTGTTAGATGCCGACACATGACGGCGCATTATATCACATCTCATCATGTATTATTATCTGTAGATCCTGTACATGACACTACAAAGTAAACACACTGCCGCAGGTATTTTCCCTGATCAGTCCATTAAAAAGTGTGTGACAGTGATTCCACAGTACATAACCTCCGAGTCATCGCTGTACCAGACGACTTTTCATCCCGTTTGTGTCATTTTTCACAACATGCGGCGATTTGCAGTCTAATAATACTAGTAATGCTTCTAATCAGTTATTTCTTCATGAGCTCTTTGTGACACCGAAGGACATAAATATTCACATCAGAATCATTTAAGTGCTGCAGAAACTTCTGTCAGTCAGATTTGATTTCCCTGCGCATGTCCTGATGATGCAGGGTGACAGTCGCTGAAACTGTCCAATCAACATCACACCTCTTGATAAAAGACTTCCGCGTAGGATACACCAGTGTATCCTCGCTCTGAGCTCCTCCAGAAAGCCTCCTCTCTCCTCACTCCTCGTCTCCTCCAGGTGCATTTAAGCAATTGGAAAATCCTTCATCATGGCGGAGGGGAAACGACTTCCGGGTCGACGAAGGAGAGAGGAGACGAGGAGGCAAAATTCAACGTAATGAAAAGCAGCCTCTGTGTCTGTGTGTCTGGTGTGGCTCTCATCAGTCCAGCTGCCAACCTGCCTGCACACCTGAAAGCCATCAACTAATCAACCCCAGCAGTACAAATACCTCGGCTCTGCAGTCTAATCTCAGCCAGATCGTTCAGTCTACCTCGTGCTACTAAACTATGGCCTACTTGCTGCTTTTTAGCTTTTTTCCACCTGGATTTGGATTTTTTTTTTTTTGCTTTAACCTTGTTTCCCTTTGCCTTAGATCCACACTCACTGGTCACCAGTTTGCCTGCCACTCCAGCCTGCTGACCAGTTTCCAGCCCTGCTCAGTTTGCCTGCCTTGTTTCACCTGAGAGCCCCAGATCAGCCAGAACGCCCTGCTTGCTTTCACTGAAAATAAATCCACTTCAAACTGAACTGCTGTCTGAGTCTCGCTCCAGTCTAGTTTTCACTATACTACACAACACTTTTCTTCTTTGAAAACATTGCTCATGTAGCAGGTTCCCATCAGAAAAGCTGATGGGAAGAAAGTAAAGCAGTGAAAATATTCAAAATACAGTGTTGGTAATACAATCACTATGAGTAAGTACCTCATATGACCCCATTTCAGATAATCCTAACTATCCCTTTAACAACAGTAGAAGATGGCATTATATCTATCTTACTTCTCTCTCTGGTGTTGACTTCATCTTCTCATATAATGGAAATGACATGGTTTTGTACATTCCCAACAGTACTGAGAGTTTTGCATCTTTTATGGTCTCAAAGTATTTATGTTAAAATCATCTAACTCATCTATTCGATTGTGAACTAAAACCCACGTATCTCACTTTTACACCAACTTACCCACCTCTTTTAACTGTTCAGGGTCAAATAAAGCTGAAAATGGTGGAAATTAAACGACTGGTAAAAAGTATCTCAGTCTAGGATGTTCCTCCACTAACCTGGTGTGCACTGGTGTTCAGCGCTTGGGCTTCAGTCCCCAACGGCTGGCTGTGTTTTTGTCACCTTTCAGGTTCTCAGGAACCTCACTTGTCTCAAGTAAAGAGGCTCTCTCCACCAGCAGGTAGGCCACCTGCTCACTGGGGCTGCTGTGGATCAGCTCTGTGAGACCCTGCTGGTACAGCATTTTAGCCACCTCGCTTATCTGGGAATCTGTCACAACAGAGGATAGTGAAGGAGTAAGGATAAAAAGCAGGATTTATGAGACTTCAAAACCTGAAAATCTGTGAACTTGAGGGTGTCTTGGGTCCCAAGAAGGCACCCAGTTCAAGTTAGCTTTGCCTATAGAAGTACCACAATCCCAAAATAGCCACAATGGCCTCACAAAGGTCAGATTTATGCTTTAGCTTAAGTGTTTTCAAACAGTATTTTTGGGTTTTATGTTATGATGTGAATGAGTCCATATAAAAATGATGATCATGATGAAAAAATATAAATAGAAAGTCTTCAAAGGGATATTTCACCCAAAAATGAAAATTCAGTCATTATCTAATCACCGTCATGCTGATTGAAGGTCGGTGTTAGCTTTGTAGTCCACAAAACATTGCTGGAGTTTCACAGGAGAACAGTGTTGCAGAAACTCCCAAATAACTGAAGTGAATGGTGAGCAGTTTTCAAATGTAAAAAAAAACATAAAATGCCTCCATACTGCTCGTCCAGTGTAATCCAAGTCTCCTAAAGCCCCAACATGCCAAGTTGACTAAAGAAATGTTATTTACACCATGTTTTTAGCCTAAATCTTCACTGTAGATCCTTAGCTTGGAGCCACGTTCATGTGCACATGCACGCCGTCTGAACTGGGCGTGTGTGTTGTGACAGTGTGCATGTCGGGACATTAGGAGCCTTGAATTATGCCAGACAAGCAGTATGGACATATTTTATATTTTGTTTCCAGTTGTTCGCTTACATTGCTCAGGAGATTCTGTAACACTGTTTTCCTCTGAAACTCCAGCAGTGTTTTGCAGACTAACAAAATAAACCTAACCCCCAGTCAGCATGAGGGTGAGTAGATAATGACTGAATTTTCATATCTGGGTGAACTATCTATTCTATTATTCTAATCTATTAGAAAATGCCATAAAATAACTTAAAAAGACTTTGTCATAGTGCAGATAAAGGTTCAGAAGTTTGAATTTTGGCATTACTGCTCTTGCTGTTGGATTATTTTTATTTATAGGTGATGTTCAGGTATAAATGTCCAACCTTGAAGGGATATTAGACGTTGCAGCTGGTCCTTGAGCTGATCGTTTTCGTCTTCTATCTCCTGAGCCAATACATCTTTGTGCTCTGTAAAAATTCGGATCTGCTCCAAAGACTTGCGCACCTTACAGACAGACAGACACAAAGCCAATATCTTAGACACTTACAGACACAGACCTTCACTTATTCTTGCTCTTCTTGATCATTTCTGATGTCACTGGTAGTTTGGCAGTGATGACTTACCTCTGCCATTTCTGCTAAGTGTTGTGAGCGCTGTGCGTCCAGGTCCCACGTCACACTGCTCAGGCGGCTTCTTGTGCACTGGAGGGCACGCCATAGCAAGCAAAGCTGAGCCTCTTTAGGGGAGTCAGGAGCAAGTCCCTGCTCACTAAGCCATGCGGCAATCTGCTCCAGCTCCTCCTAGAGACGAGATGAGTGACATGTGGACACGCTCACCAATCATCGTATCAATCTTAAAAAGGGCTTGCTGTCGTTGCCTTCTTGCATCCTACATCTTTATAGCTGCAACAATTAATTGATTAATTAATTAGTTGTCAAAAAAAAACAACAAAAAAACAAAATCGGCAGCTGTTTTGATAATATATTAATCAGTTTGAGCATTTTAAGAAAAAATAGCCCAAATTCTCTGATTCTTAAATGTGAATATTTTGTGGTTTCTTTACTCCTGTATGACAGGATATCTTTGGGTTGTGGACAAAACAAGACATTTGAGGACAACATTTTGGGCTTTGGGAAACAGTGATGTCTGACATTTTATAGACTAAACAACTAATCAATTAATTGAGAAAATAATCAACATATTAATCAATGATGAAAATGATTGGCAGTTGCAGCCTTCTTCCAAATCAGTCTCTAATATGAACATGCTGTAATTTTACCTGTGGGAATAGGATAAAAAAAAGTGCATTTAAATCTCATCCTGCAGCTTCAGATCAGTAAGAGAAACCAATAATATTCAATAACATTACAGAATCAGATAATCTGATCTTCAGCCTTGTTTTTTACAGGAGTGATAATGGTTATATGTCAACATGGCAAGATGCTTGTCAAAATTATCAATGAATGCTCCCATAATCTGAGCCAGAGTGAGGAAACTGACACTCTCTTGGTTGTGACTTAAGCTGTTTGCACATTTTGGGGAACAGCTGTTTCCGTCCCTGGAGACAGCTGGCATTGCCAAGATGTTTTTGCTTCAGTTGCTGAAATCCAGAAAACTATGTTTAAAAGTTCACAAGGATGCAAAATATAACCGAATTTTATTAACACATTGTATATTTAACGATGCACAAGACATGACATCTGCAACATTTCCGTTTGATTGAATTTTGCAGCCATAATATCGCAACAAACAATTGCCAATGTGTGAACTAAAATTATATTTTCAACCTTGAAGTTAACTTAAGGGGGAACAAAAAGAAGAAACTATATAAGGACGCAAGTTATTTCTATCATCCAGCTTTGCAGGGGTGATGTTAATCAAATGTCCCATCTGGCGCACAGGACCTTGGAAATAAAGTTTAAACTACGTTAGACTAAACGTTCAATAAGAAATGTTCGCTACCTCTGTTTGATCCATTTGTCCCGCGATGTGACACCGCTTTCCACCGTGGTTCACATTCACGTTTTACACTTTATTTTTTGTCGTTTTCCGAAAAAGTCCGACATCGACTCCGCGCTCTCACGGGCACGGAGACAGAACGTAGCGTCACGTTCCAGAACACCGCGACGTAAACACGCGTTGTTGTCTCCACGTTGTTAAACGGTTATAACGGTACGTTACAAACAGGTTGGCACGCGCTCAACTTCTCGATTTCACAGATACTCGAACGTTTCTGGTCAAAACCAGCGACAGAGAGTGAAATCACAGTGCAGGGCCGAGGCTGGACCGTCTGTGGTGGAGGCGGCGGTGGTGCGAGGCTCTGTTATTTTCTTGTTGTAAAACCTCACGGCCCTGTGGGCTGTCCGTGAGTCCCTGAAGGCGTCTTGAGGGACCGATTCCTCTACACTGTTGTAGAATGTAACGACTTGCTTTACTAAAGTCCTATTCTTAGTACAATTTTTTTTTTTTTTTTTACAATTTCCTACTTACTTACTTACTTACTACAGCCTACCTCCACTCTGTTACCAGTAAGAGAGAAATATGATCCTTTTTACTCCACTATTTCTATTATTTGTAACAGTTATAGTAATAAAGATATAAAGTATATTTTGAGATTATAACATGTGATACACTTGTTGGGAGTTAAAAAAACACAAAAAAACTCCCATTCCAAGGACCTGGGCCCTCCATTTGGTGGCAAAAGTAAAATAGGTGTATACACTGAATTTATGTGAATTTATTTCTTTACTTAATGCAATAATAATTACATGTTATATGATATATATATTATAAATTATATTTTATAACAATGAACACAATACTAATTAATTGTATTTATTCTTTTTTTTACTTTTTAAAACTTTTTTTCTTACTTATCTTCACTCCAATTTGCTGAGGCCCCACTTGCACCACATGGCAGCCCCCACTTTGAAAATCATGGGCACCCAATAAAAGTTAATATTAGCTCCATCTCAACTGACTACAACAATAAAATGCTGATGTACATTTATACAGTATTCACAATAATCCATAATATAATTTGTAACAGTAGGTTTATTTATAGTCACGGCCATTTTTGCATGCATTGAGTACTTTTACTTTTGATACTTTGATAGGAATATTTTGCTGATAATATTTATGTACATTTACTTGAGTAACACTTTTAATACTAGACTTTTACTTGTAATGAAGTATTGTACAGTGTGTTATTGCTACTTAAGTAAGGGATCTAAATACTTCCTCCACCAACAGTTTCATGGAATATTTCTCATAATTCGGTGTAGACATCCATTGCTGCTGCAGTTGAAAGTATCTTGCTCATAAAATGAGCTCATTATAAAAATGACAACATAAATTGTTATGGGGTGCAGATAAATCTGTAACTGCAATTAATATAATGAAAAAACAGCATTAAAATACCTCCAGCTGGGAGATAATAATTGCATAAACTGCTTTATGCTTATTTACGGCTATGCTGTTGATGAATTGTGATGTGAGTTGTTTAATTATGCTATTGCTTTCACTGCATTTTTGGTTGAAAAAATTTCCTCCCCTGGTGAGACAGTTAAGTTTATTTTTACTGTAACGAGTTTCATTTAATGAAACTGAATTTCTATGCAAATTAATGTTCTCCCTGTGTGTTGTGTCTTGGGTGGTCTGACACTTCCTGTGCATTTACAATGAGAAGTGGGCAGCAATCAGCCCGTTTCCTGCCTTTCAATCACTGCACTCTAGAAATACTGTGGTGGTCGTCATGCTAAGCTGCACAGCTGGATGAACGGCAAGAGAACATGTGCAGCACTGTCACAAAAGTGTGGTTTTAATGATACAACACATCCCACACAGCACAGTTAGAGTTATGACAAAAATGTTTCAACTGCATGATTCTGTTTGTCCTTAGAGTCTGAGTTCTGGACTCAGGGATACGCTACCTTGTCACATTTCGTTACAAATTTGAATGCAGATTGAATGTGTGCAGTGCAGCTTTTTGAGAAAACGTTCTGTGTTTATGCCGGTCCAGAGGAATGTTATTTTTGGTGTTGAGTTGGTCCAGACCACAGATCTGAGGGGGAGGGCAGGGAAAGTTAGGAGGAAATGGGTGTTGAGAACTCCTCCTATCTAACTCCACATTCCTCTTTTGTACCCTTCTCTCTAAGTTTTGGTGCTAAAACGTCTGCAAGGACAGAAAGAGCACAGCGGGAGGACGGCAGCAACTGGGGGAAAACCAAGGACGATCAGTGAAAGGTACTGACTCAAAGGCACTGCAGCTGAAGGGTAAGAACTTCCTCAGAACATCCTGTTTATGTTGGATTAAACTGAACTGACATGCCTGGATTTTATGTTATTTTCTGACACATAGCCTACAGTTTAGTATGATGTAACTCTTGCCAACACATGTCACACCCGAATGTGATTGTTTTAACCTTGATGAAGACACTTTTCTTTTCCTCCACCATGATACGCTTGCAGTTTGTGTTGTCATTATTTTCCTTCTGTTTGTGCCAGGTACCTCACACTGTTACTCAAACCAGATGTAGTAGTATGTAATCAAACACATGCGTCTCTGAATTGTCCACAAACTAATGGCAACAGTGGTGTCCCTCTATGGGCAGAGCTGGGTGGGAAAGACAAACATGTGCAAGGTGAAGAATATCCGCACTCCTAGAAGTCTGTACAGTTGAGGTTTGGTAATTTAGAACAAGTAAATGTATACATCTAGCACTATTTGTCACTAATATTTCTCACTGTCTGGCCAGAAACAAATGTACCAAATAGCACAGTTTTTATATTTTACAGTAAATCTTTATATAAGAAAAGTTAAATGCATTTAATTTGTGTTTTATTACTATAGATTTATACCTTTTGCTCCCTATAATGTAGGTAGAAAAAACAGCAGACAGCACTAATTCTTATGACATCTTATGGGGCTTGTTGCGTATGTGAAGGAGATGACACTTTGTTTAAACAGAACTGTCATTACACTGTCATAATCATGTCATGACACCTGTCATGAACATGAAGGAGTCTTTATGAATGTTTATGATGATGACAGGTTATGCTGTATTTGTTAATGGCAGGTTGTCGTAACAAAAACATTGATAGGTTATGTTGTCTTAGTTAATGTTAAGTTGTCGTACTAAAAACACTTTCTCTTGGTTAAAACATTGCTGGCTTGATCAATGTCAGGTTCTCATAACAAAGACATCTCAAACAATGTCACTTTGCAATAAAGATGACATGATTGACTTATGACAACTGTAATAAACATTCATGAAGACCCCATCATGTTCATGATAGGTATCATGACATGGTTATGATAGTCTATGACAGTATGCACACCCCTTCAAATAAAGTGTTACTGTAGGTATAATGAACATTACGTAGTAAACACTGAGGATGGTGCAGGAATCATTATTTTGCAATATTTACCCACTCACTGTTCATTATCCCACTTATTACACAGCTACTTACTTTTAAAAATGCCATTATGGCAGAAAACTTTTATTCAAAAATTATTTTATTGATTTAAAAATGATTGTATTGCTTCTCCAGAACTGTGTCCATAGCAACGGGCTGTTACTAATAGCAGCAGTCTGTTATTCATATCAATGCTTGCTATTCAGAAGTATTACATGGCTTTGTTAAATTCTCAATTCTGATTGGTCAGTTACAACATCTAAAGTCTGTTATTTTTGTCTAACAGACCATTGTTATGAAGAACAGGGTGTTGCTATGGACACAGTTCTGATCATAGACTCTGGAAGAACAATAACATCATTGTTAAATCATTAAAATTATTTTAAAATGTATACTTTGTACCAAATTATTGATTTTTTTGTAACATAAGAATGTAAATGTAAAAAGCAGGATAATGTACAGTGAGCGGGTCACTATTGAGAAATAAAGCCATAAAATAATTTTAAAATTAATATTACATAATGTAACCATATATTTTTTTTAGTAAGTAACCATGGAATAAGACCTTCAAGGTTTTATTGATATTTTTTAGGATACAAATAATTTAAAAAAAATTCATCCACAAAGCTTATAGAGAGATGTGGAATAACAGTTTCACTTTTCCTTCAGAATATTTTTTAAATTGGTCATTCCAAAAGTTTGATGCATCCAAAATGAATGTTTTGTTTAAGTCTGGGTAAGAGTGGGACGTTTGGTTCCTCGACAGCCATTACAACAACTTGGCAGCCACTGGAATGGAAAGCAAGAGGACAGGCAATGTTATTAATAGTGCCTTTAAAATACCATAATAGACCAATAATACTTGAGTATTTAACAAAGTCATGTGATGAAGTCTCAATAAAAAATCCAAAGGGCAAGCCTCCTTCACAAATGGTCCAAGGCACACTGCAGGGTTGGTCCATAATTGAAATGCCTTTATTTTACATGGCAGCATTTATTTGAAATGACCAACAAACATAGACTTTCATTTTGGATATTTTTATATTGAAACTATGTAGTTCACCCATGTAATGAGCCCCTCACAAGATGGAATAAGCACTGTACACTGTAGTAACCAGAGAGCACCTGTATGTGATCACCACAAAGACCCAGCAGTGCTCCAACTCTATCGTCTCCATGCTCAGCAACACTACAATATATTCATTTTTTAGGAGAATTCCTTATTTAGATGGCACTGTATCTAGGGGAACTGAAACCTAAAAGGAATAAGTCTTACTTAATAATGTGACTTCCCTTTTTGCTTGTGTCCTCGCAAATGTTTCTGGAAAAAGTTGGTACACTGATTTAATTAAAATCAATGAGTCATTCATCCTTTGCTCTCTGACTTAAAAGTTGTTTCACAATAGCTTTCTGGGGTGTGGTTCATTGGGGGAAGTGTTTGAAAAGATTAAGAAAAGTTTTTAGGTTGAGCCTCAACTGTAATGACAGATTGTCATCTCATATACTGCAGGAAAGTTTCTACCCAGATTCACAAAAACTATGTCAGACCGTTGGTGGATACTGTTTCAGACTACAAGTTTGTTTACAGCGGTTACAGGGAGGTGATGTTCTGATGTATTCCTCAGAGACTGGACAGGCTCTGAAGACAGAGAGAAATTCCCCGTCTGCCGTGTTTGTGGCTTGATAAATGGGCCGAGATGGTCAGTGCAGATGTTGAGATGCTTGATGAAAGTGCTCAGAGTTTCCTCGAGAGGCAGACAGAGAGTCTACTGTTTCAGGCCACTGCCTCCACAAATGGACATTTTAAACATTTTAAATGACATGCAGAGAAGGGATGGTGCTTAGCAATGGATAGTGTGTTTCTTTGGCTACAGAGCTGTTCCTCTTACCTGCAGTGATATTTAACCATCTATATTGTTTTGGTGTGAGCTGCCCCACAGGCAGCACTGCATTAAAAACCAACAAGATTATATAAATGATATTACTACATGGGCTCAGGAACACATTGAAAAACTGTCGTCAGTAAACACAGTTTGAGTCTTAACCTGCATCTACAAATGCAAGTTTGCGAGTTAAGACTCTGCCATGCAAAGTGAAAGGCATATATCAACAACATCCAGAAACGGCAGCGACTTTTCTGGGCCTGAGCTCATCTGAGACTGACTGACATAAAGTGGAAAAGTGTGCTGTGGTCTGACAAGTCCACATTTTAGATCAATTTTAGAAATCATGGACGTTGTGTCCTCTCAAATGCCAGCATCCGTGATGGTATGGGGCTGTGTTATTGTCCATGGCATCATGGGTAACTGTTACAGCTGTTAGGGCCCTATTGATGCTGAGAGGTACATACAGATTTTGGAGCAACATAAGATGCCATCCAGACATCATCTTTTTCAGGGATGTCCCTGCTTATTTCAGCAAGACAACATCAAGACAGATTCTACACGTCTTATAACAGTGTGGCTTCATAGTAAAAGAGTGTGGTTATTGGACTAGTTTGCCTGCAGTCCAGACCTGTTTCCCTCTGAAAATAAGTAGCACATTATGAAGCTAAAAATAAGTCAAGAATGAGGAATAAGTCCAATTTCAGAATCACAATTAGTGTCCTCAATTCCCAAACACACTGACTGAGTGTTGTCAAAAGAAAAGGTGATGTATCACAGTGGTAAACACACTTGTGTCCCAACTTTTTTAGAACATGGTGCAGGCATCAAATCAAAATGAGCGTATATTTACAAAAAAAACAAAAAAACAAAAAAAACAAACCAGCAGTTTAAATATCTGGTCTTTGAGATGTATTCAATTAAATATGTGCTATTTTGGAATTGGGATTTGTATATGTAAGAGGAAAAATGTGTGGTTGTGATTTTGGGGTGAACTGCCCCTTTTAACTCAAATGTATTTCACAGGCTTCTCTTGTAAAGACATTATCCTATAATCATAATAACATCATGTTGTTTGTCCACAGGACACCAGCCTCTTCCCTCATCTCCAAGCAGCCATGGTCTTCCTGCTCATTTCCCTCACTGTGCTGCATCTGGTCACCTTGGCCATGCTGCTCATCGCCACCCTGGAGAAGGTGAGACACATGTCAACTGATGTCTAAACTCATGTTGTTGCTCTTCTGACAGTAGATGTCGCTGTTGATCCCAATATGAAAACCAACCAAACACAAAAATGCTGTACATCAACATACTAACTGTGGTTTTGTGCACCATGCCTTTCTTTCTTTCTTTTTTCTTCTTTCTTTCTTTCTTTCTTTCTTTCTTTCTTTCTTTCTTTCTTTCTTTTCTTTCTGCAGTCATGGTGGGTCTGGACCGACACAGAAATCACAGACCTCTGGTATAACTGCTTCCATGATAATGCCTCAAATACCTGGTTGTGTGCTGCTACCAGTGACAGCGGTAAAGAATTTGTCTGTGTTCTTGCCTGCATGCTGGTTTGTTTGTTCATATTTTTCATTGATGTATGACTGGATATTTCATAACTACCTAAAGCTTTTAGTTTTGCTTTTGAGCCAGTGTCTTACACTTGTTCTCTGACCTGCTCTCCCAGACTGGCTGCAGTCTGTCCAGGCCCTCATGGTCCTCTCTGTGGTCTTCTCCTCCATCTCCTTCCTGGTTTTTCTGGGTCAGCTACTCACCATGTCCAAAGGAGGACTCTTCTACTTCACAGGCCTCTGTCAGGCCTTTGCAGGTGTTTGAGGACTTTTATGTTTTCACTCTTTCTTTTATGACAGTGACAACGTCACTGCACTTAGATTTTTTTTTTTTAATGTAGCTTATGCTTTTTTTTAATTGTCAAGAGTTAAGAGTTTGGTTTCTATCGCTTTGGTATTTTCTACTCATACTTCAAATTAAAGCATTCAATTAAAACATTCTCTAACATCCATTGTTAAAAAAAAAAAATTAAAAGCGCATCAATAAACCACTATGCCAGTCCGGTCTCATTCCCAACTCCTCACTGCCACTCAGTGACTCATACAGACGCACACAGTACCGAGTAGCAGCTGCAAACAATGCAACAAACTTTTCAAGTGACTTCACTGTAAACACATCTGGGGTGCCGACGTAGTATAAAGTATGGGTGAGGTGGTTGGATGGCTCAAACAAATTGAGGACTTTCAGATCAGGGTTCAAGCTCCACATGAAAATGAAAACATTATTAAAGTTTTTTACAGCATTAACAATGTGTTAAACATGGCCTTCTGGCCTCATCAAATACAGCCTCTGAAGGATAACTCGTTCTTCAGTATGAGACGCCAAGGGGCGGTTACAAATCGTCGGTATGTGACGAGTTCAGATAAGAATGGGTTGACAATGTCGCACTAACATGTCCTCCCATTACAATGAACATTGACACTGTAGTTAATTTCTGTTGATCCCACAGTCGCCATCCTGGAGCATCAAATGTGTATTAATCCACAGCTGAAAATAGTTCCCAAATGCACTATTTACACCTGTTTCAGTAACATATGCTAAAACCTACAGTACTCAACTGATTTAGAAAATGCCACAACCTTACAAAAATTATAAACTACATTATTTGTGGCCCACATTTAAAGGTCTAATGTGTAAGATTTATGTGGTATTTTGTACTATGCATTGGAAGAATATGGCAGAAATGGAGTAATGTTTATATCTATAGAGGGCACAGGTCCTCTGCCATCGAGGTTGCCGTGCTGTACAGCCATGTTTCTACAGTAGCCTGGAATGGGCAAACCAAACACTGGCTCTAGATACAGATTTTAGGTGAGATAAGATGAAGTGTTTGGAATCTGCAAATTGACTGCTAGATGCCACTAAATCTTCTACAATGGTCCTTGATTGATTTACATCTTCAGTAAGAGCAAATGGACATGAGGGTGAGTGCCACAGACAGTTTAGGGAAGTTTTGATTTGATGTTTTTGTGGTGCAGAACAGATTTAACTAAACATTTAGGTATGCAGTCTCATTATCCATAATGTGTTGTTGTAAATACCATGAAAATGTATGACTGTGACAAGATCAGAGAATATTAACTAAAAGTTCTGAATGTGTTCCTCTTGCAGGTTTCACGGTGTTTGCTGCTTGCCTCATCTTCACCTTCCACAGAAAGGAGATCTTAAATGACCCCAGAGATCTGAGCAAAGGACGCTTCGGCTACTGTTTCATCCTGGCCTGGCTGTGCGTCCCTCTCCTCCTGATCAGCGCAGTCCTATATGTCCACCTGCGCAAGAGACAGTGAACAAAAAAAAGAAGAGGATGGAAAACCTCTCATTAAAGGGAAAATTGCATTCTTTTCATGTGGATGTCTAGTGAGTGTTGATGGTAAATGTAGTCAATTAAATGTTCTTCCTGCATCCAGTGATGTGAAGTGAAGTGTGACAGTGATGTAGTGGGCTATAAGGAAGAATTGCAGCCTATTTCAGCATAGATTCCTAGTCTCAGCTTCTGGGTAGCCATGGAGCATGCTAGATTAGAGAAGTTTGGCACCTAACACTATGTATTGGCCAACAAAGTAATAGCTATAGGCTAGGGTGGTGATAACACTGCAACACTGGTGTGGGCGGCCTAACTTGTGTGCTGTGCATCCTGGCACATGTAGGGAAGCAGAAGAACTGAAGCTGCATTCCTAACTGCATATTTTTTTCTTTTACTTCGTACTGCAGCTGATCTTACAAAGTACGTATTGTTGCAGGCAATATGCATACAGTTTGGACATGCTACTGCATCATAACATTACACCTCGAACTTGAACACCTTGAAAGTATGCAATTTTGAATGCAGCTTTACACTAAAATGAGTTGTCAACAGTCTGTGCTCTCTTTGCGGCTCAGTCGATGTGACTTCATATGTATCTTTTGCTGCACAGAGGATTGTGGGTCAGAATATCCAGAAAAGTTTGCTGGTTGCATATTGCATAACGCGACCACATGCAGTAGGACATCCTGGTATTTTGGGAATATTGCATTTGACATGTTATGCATTGGGGCATACTACACCTTTTTTGGCATACTGAATAGTATGGTAGTATGGGTGTTGGAATGCACCCAGCTTTCTTGGTGAATATAGCACACATAAGGAATTTATTGTTTCAGTTGAAACACTGACTGGAAATCCACATGAAAAGTGCAGAATTTTTCCTCTTCCAAGTTAACAGTAAGTGCAAATGAGGAAATAAGATGACTGAGAATGAAATACCTCTTGAAATGATACAACTCTGTTCTCTCTCTGATTCAAGATCCACCTGATTGTGCTACATGGTACACACAATGCCATCACAGTGACATCCCGCTCTGTGAGACACATTGTTGTCACTCAAGACTAGATCAAGACAGATAAAAGTCATTTAAACTCAGTCATACTGTAAGATACAAAACTCATATTAAAGAGACAAATCAAAATAGATGATGGCAAAGATGGCACTCAAAGCTAAAAAAAAAAAAAAAAAGCCAGTGAGACAAGTTTTCTCTTCAGAAATTATGACCCAGTTACTGAGCTGAGGTGTTTGTGAGCAGTTTCATGCAGGAACTAAGCTTGGGCGGTTGACCAGGGTATTATGAAATCCTGACACTGTAAATACAGATGCTCTTCTTTCTATTAGACCTATATGGAGATGCTGTACTGAGGTGTTGCATTGTAGAGGTCAGCAAAGGTCACCAGAGGTCAGTTTCTTTAATGGTGGAAAACAGGCAATACAGCTGCAGTGAGAAACATGATGTCTTGGAGATAAAATTACAGGACTAACTAGTAAAAGAGAAAAATGTATCTGTTTGGGAGTATTTTGGGTTTAGTCATGATTTTGAGGGATAGCCAGCAGACCACTGACTGAACTCCTGTATGTATGAAATTGTTCCCACATGAAATTGCTCATATCAAGGCCTTGTCAAATGTTTTTGTTTATTTGTTTATTTTCTTTTTGGCACTTTGAGCACCACAAGCTGAGGGCCATTTAGTTTGCTTATATTCGAGAGAAGGCAGACATCTCTTGGCCTCCATAACTCTGCAACTCATACCAAAAGAAATTAGATGGATAAAAGGCCCTACAGATAAGAGGAGTCTGTGAACTGTCTCTTTAAACTGTTACATGAAGGGTTCTGACATAGAAATATTGGGTAACTAATGCTTAACCTTTTTGTGCTAAATGTATGGATGTGATTATGGTCGGACAATATGGAGCTTTAATTACTTTTTTGTATTTTGTATATATTTGTGTTTACTTATTAAAAGGAAATATACCGATTGTTGTCCCTTTGTAAACAATTCCTGAATTTAAAGAGCTAAATCTGTGTGACGCCTGTTTTGTTTTTAGTGCTTTATGTGTTTAAGACAGCGCGGGTGCAATCCTCCGACATGACGCCGTGGTTGTGGAAGGGTGTGTGCCATCTTTGTTATTTATTCACTCATTGTTCTGTGACATTCATTGTTTATTTAAAGTATGCCAGTGCTATTTTCTACAGAGTACTAGAGGAGCGTGCTAAACAACTGATAACATATTGGCACTAGAGACACTAGTATCAGTATATTTCCAAAGATGTTTCTAAAGAAATAAAAAAAAGAAACTACTGTGATTGCACCTGACACCTTTAGATAGGATGTCAGATAGTGTTACGTGTTACTGGCAAACCTACCTGTCAGGCTGGACCAGTCCAAAAAGGAAAATGTGATTTAAGTGGCAGCCTTTCAATAAAGTACCACAGTATTATTCACCACACACCTCACACACATTCAAGAGAGGGTATGAACTGCAAGCAAGATGTTAAAGAGCTTGATTTTATTTAACTACAGACGGTGAAAGAGAGGAACAACAGGACTGTGGCTGTACGTCTTAAGCAGCATACTGATCTGTCAGTTGCTCAGAATGTCAGGAATCTGAGAAACTAGGAGTGGAGGGGTCAGGATGAGTGAGATGACATGCAGGGGAGGGAACACATGAAGAACAGTTCAATGAAGTCAGCTCCTCGGAGCTTTGAGTAATACTGGAGCCGCAGAGATACACGAGACATGCTGCCCAGGAGGTGAGTTTCACAATGTGTTGATTTTCGTGTGTTCAAGCTGATTTTTTCATTCTGCCTATTTAATATTTTCATTCTCTTATGTCAACACGGACTGGGGGACAACCAGGTGAAAAGTTAGTACACTTTAGTGCATTAGAAATATAATTTAATTGAATTTATTCAAAGTATATTTAAAGTAGGACCCGACCAACGTGTATTTTTGGGGCCGATGCCAATACTGACATTGGGGAGTAAAAAAATCCTCTACTGATATATATTCTTTAAAGATAGTATAATATACAGAATATAGAATACATACGTAAATACATATTTTTGCAATGATCCCTCAAAAGTGGTTAACACAAACACACTGACAAAGATATGCAGGCCTCATGGAGGCAGGATATCGAACATGTGTGCCGATAGCAATATAGACTAATACCTGTTTTATGCCAAGATCAGTCCAAATTATCAGTCAGTGATATTGATTGAGCTCTAATTTAGTGTATTAGAAATATGATCGAAAATAGATGTCATTAAGTTCAACTTCAATGTACTAAAATAAACATATATGTAGAATATTTATTGTAAGTGTGTTATAAATTTATTAAAGCTGTAAGTCAGTATACTGTGAAAAAGTATCACAGACAAGGTAAACTTTTATTTCGTTTAACAAGCATGTATATTAGTACATGCATAGCCAAATACTTTAAGTGTACTAAGCATAATTGAAGATGTTCTACTATAGCACACAAAAGTACACTAAATGCACTTAAAACTGTGCATTTCTGCAATTAACTTCGTACAAAATGAATTGTTTCTAAATAGCAAACTTGAAGTATACTGATGATTAGTCTGACTGCAAGTACACTCAAGTATGCTAAAATTTAAAATACTTTGCTGCTGCAGGACATAATATGTGCTCAGACTGGACTTGTGAACCTTTTATCTCAGTCAGCTCGAACTCACCATCAGGATTGTCAACAGCATCAAGATACATGTGCTCAGCGCTTGCCAACATAGAAATAAAAAAAAATAATTATTTTTTGCCAGAAGGATGAATGAACTGATCATTTTAACCAGACTGAAGGGTGACATGAGCTGGACTGGGAGTCAGTAGTGGGAACTTTGATCAGCAGCACCTTTTCCCAGAGACACGCCAGGCTGCAGTCATGTCAAACTCTCAGGAGCAAAGCCTGGACGAGGATGTTGTGTTCTTGCCAGTGACCGAGTCTTCCCCAGAGTTCCTCCACTGTGAGAAGGAGCGTCAAGCAGTGGAGAGACTCCTCAATGCAGGACCAGAGGCCTTCTACAGCTCCATCGGCACAGAGCGTGCCGGCTGCTTCCTGTCCACTGAGGAGGTCAGCCAGATAACCAGCTGGGCTCAGGACTATCGCTTCACCCCACTGCACGCACAAAGAGAGGTGAATGGAGGCACAGGTGGCCCAGAGATGGAAGACTTCTGCTCCACCTACTTTCCTTCCTTCTCAGACACACCGACCCCAGACCTGGAGCTGGGCTGGCCTGAAAGAGGCCCTTGGGTGCCAAAGGGGAGCATTACAGTCCACACCAGTCCTCCTACTGAGGGAGAACCTCCTGTCAGAGAGATCATCAGGCGACACCTGCAAAAGGCCAGCCAAGTATGCAAATATAATGTAGATTAAAATTTTTGTCAATGAACACAACACAATGAACATATTTTTTCATATTGCTTTGAGACATGACCATTAATGAATGAGTGTGAGTGAAGTGTAACCACGGTAACTGAAGTGCACATGTGCTGTATCATGATAGTAACTGCAGTGAGTTTTTTAAATTTTTGAGCCTTCATACTTTCACAGGACTACATTTGAGAGAGAAACCTTGTAGCCCACACCACTACATTTAATTGTTGGCATTACTTAATTGCTTCTTTGCAAATTAAGAATTTACTTAAAAAATATATAATAAACTCAAAGCATAATTTTTCAAAAGTAGTCAAACATGGAGCAACCTGTCTCAAATATGACACTGAAATGGTGTTTATTGGTTAACACATCAATACATTTTAACACACTAGTAGAAACTATCACTCAGAATGAGTAGTTTTATGTTTTACTTGTTCAGCTTTACTAATGAAAAGTGCCTATATAAGTGATGTAATTATTTCATCTTATTGTCATGGAAAAATATGAAAGAAGGAATTGAAAGCCACTTTCTGAGTAATCCTGTAATCAAGAGACCTTTTTGTGTACTTTGCAGGTGATTGCCATTGTGACAGACAGATTGACAGATGGTGCAATAATTGGCGATTTACATAATGCTGCGTCCCGAGGCGTCCCTGTTTACATCATCGTGAACCAAAGGTCCATTCAAGAGAGCTTCACGCTCAACAGGCTCAGGCATCCAGTGAGTCACCTCCTACAAACCAGCACACACCTAGCAGCCATGTGTGTTTAACATAGCGATAAATAAACCAGAGATTTTATTTTGCCAAAATCAAACCCCATCAGTCATATCAATGTATGATGCCATAGGTTACATTGGAAACTAAGTGTCTATCATTGTTATTAAAAACTTGACACACTGCATATGTACCCTGGAGAGGAACCTCATAAACTGCGTGTGTTTTTTCTTTGGCATGCTGATGTTAGGAATGTAATGCGTACTCTTAGCAACAGAAACCGGTTACACAGCATTCAGTGATGTCTGTGTTTGTCTTTCAAGTGGTGAAAAAAAAACTGTCTTATGTTGAGCACAAAATAATAAAAAAATCCTATGAATGCAAAACATGAAATTAATGAACACAGACTCATGAGTGAACAGAACTTCAAAGTCTCTGTCTTTAATTGGCGAACAGAGTATGCAGTGTGATCAGAGGATCTAACAGATTTTCTTGATTAAACTCGTGTGCCATGGCTGTAATGATCTGATGCACATTTTTTTGATAGTGGTGCAGCTCAATATTGCAATGTTTATTGGACAGATTGCCACAAACCTTGGTACAGATATCGCCGGTTCCCAGAGGATGAATTCTATATGATTTTGATGATCTCTGACTTTTCATTTGCTGCAACCGGCTTTCACTTATCCAGTGAAATGCTGGTGAAATGTCTTGCATCTATAAGGTGGATTGACACAAAATCTGGTACATTCATGGTTCCCACACAAATTAGTATAATTCACTGATGATATATTACAATGACTTTGGTGACTATGTCTCTTTTTCCTCCAGCACTACCATGCAGTTGACATTTGTGGTTTTTAGTGAAATGTCTTGACCATTAGATTAATTGCCAGAAAAGTTTGTTCAAACCTTCATGTCATCCTCAGGATGACTTTTTTCGTGAAACCTCCTTTTCTCCTCAATCATACAACATTTTTGGCTTTGGTGGCTTTTCTATCTCACTTCCAAAGCATGTATTCAATGTGTATTAGCGCTAATTATCAAATGTCAACATATTAACATGCTAAACTAAGATGGTGAACATGGTTAAAATGATTTGTCATTATGAGCTTGTTAGCATGGTGACATTAGCCTCACAGAACTGCTAGCCTGGCTGTCGTTGTTGATAATTCACATTCCGTCACAGATAAACAAATTTTCAGTGCAATACAATCTTTAGTTTCATCTTGAGCTTGTGATCTTGCAGAACATGCGGGTCCGTGTTCTTGGAGGGAAAACCTTCTGTTCAAGGACGGGACGGATGGTGGTCGGGGAAATGAAAGAAAAATTCCTTCTGGTTGATTTGCAAACAGTGATTCATGGCAGCTACAGGTGAGCAGTTATATCAGCTCATTCCTTTTATATTAGATGTATTATACACACTTGAGAGTGATATAACAAGCTGTCTTTGTACTCTGCAGCCTCACATGGACAGACGCCCACCTGCATCGGCAGCTCATCACTGTCCTATGCGGCCCGGTTGTTGACTCATTCGACAGGGAGTTCAGGATCCTTTTTGCTGCTTCGCTCCCCGTCCCAGACACATGGAGGGTCACAGGTTCTCATGCAGATGTGACCTATCAGCTGAAAGACTTCTCAAATCTCAGGTTTCAAAAACATCTCCCTCTGGGGCCTGAGATTACCAGCCCTCCCTCCCCACCTGCTGATTCGCTCCTGGACTGGGAGGCCATGGGGGTTGTCCAGAGAGACAACCTTGACAGTCTTCCTGACCAACATGAGGAAATCGTGGCTAAGGAAAAGCCACTTCAGAACAACATGCTGTTTAATAAAAGCACACCTATTCTGGACAGATTTACTAGTAATGGGAACCAATATATGGAAAAGAAAAGGTAAATGGATCATCTTGATTTTACCAAACTTTCAATCGTGAGTCCTTGAAGTTACTTCTCTCTGGACCAGGCATACATTATATTTAAGTCCGCTTTGCCATTTATTCAATGTTTTTTGTTTTTTTTACGTTATTTAGTGATTATTGCTTACATCTTGCTTACATGCTTAAACTTACATCAAAATGTTTCTTATCATTCTTTGAATAATTTTCCCTATGCAGGACAGTATAGTTTTAAAGGGACAGTGCTCCACCAAATCAAAAATACATATTTTTCTTCTAGATTATTTTAGTTTGAGTTGCAGAGTTCTGGAGAAATCATCCAGAGAGATGTCTGCCGTCTCTCAAATATAATGGAGTTAGACGGCTTGTGGTGCTCAAAGCACCAAAAAAAACCCAGCAATGTTAAAGCTTTTCCCACAAATCATGACCCAGTTACTCAAAATAATCCACAGACCTTGTTGTGAGCAGTTTAATGTAGGAACTATTTTCTTTCAACCAAACTACCCCTGCCAAATGTGTCACTGTGCAGACGGAGGCATGCGTCTACTCTTGGAGGAGAGGTTACAGCTCAGTTATGAGTTATGTTTAAATCCCACACTGTCACAAGCACATGCCTCTCATCCATGAGTAGATGCACGCTTCCCTCTGCAGTCTGATACAGAATGGATAACTTCAAGCCTGGAAGATGGATTCTCTCATAGCCTCGCGAATACAGCTGCCATGCAAGGTAACAAAATGTTCCTTTAACTAATTTCAGACAGCACTCCACTGACAGCAGCACAGTGTTGCTCTATCTTCCCTCACAGGAGACTGATAGCTTTTACTATGCTTATGTGGACACTGTGTGTATCTGTTGCTCTGAAACTTTGCAACCACAGGCAACAGAAAACAGGCAGACAACAAAGAAGGAGATCAAGGTGAGAGCATATAGCTGCAGCAGACTTACTAGTGATGAGAAGAAATACCTGGTTCATTACAATTGCTTGCTACACTCGAACCGTCTCATGACCGTCCTTTGTCATCCTTTGACATCATAGCTCCAGCTGGGACATGTTTATTGTCCCCACAAATGATTTCATGAAATATCCACCCCTGCATGTGTGCAAGCCTTTCATCCATGAGTAGATGTACGTCTCCTTCTGCGTGTTGACACAGTTAGCGGATGTTGTTCGGTAGAAAGAAAATAGTTCCTACATGAAACTGCTCACAACAAAGTCTGTGGATTATCTTCAGAAACTGGGTCATGATTTCTGGAAAGAGACACTGTTGTTGAATTTTTCAAATGTATTTTGAAAAAGTGTAGTGCACATCTAGTTTGATTATACATGAAAGACATCTCCAAAACTTGTCAACTTACATGTAAACTAGCACCGCAGGCAAGAGGATAAATATACATTTCTAATTTTGGGGTGAACTGTCCCTTTAATATTTTGTGCTACAGGTTGTTTGCAGGACTTTACTGATCTCTTTTTGTATGTGACAGGGTGAGTGAAAACACCTCTCCAGTGACAAACAATGTGCCAGATAAATCGACAACATTAAAGTGAGTCCTGTCACATTTAATTGTAAAATAAAGAGTATTTGCTCTCTGTGCTTTTTTTTCTGTTTTACTTAAATCTTTCCTTGTAATCTTGATTATTTTGTAGAAAAACACAGTCCTCATCACCAGACCCAACAGGTCCAGAAGGAATGAAAAGGTAACACCCAGAAGATAAAAGAAACACGCTGAATAAATTAAAGGGAATATTATATCCAAAAGAAAATGTATTTTTTCTCCCGCAGGGTTGAACGCATAGTAGAGAAACACCTTTCCAGGCAACTCTCCAAAGAGAAGAACAGCAATTTAGATGACAGAACAACAACAAGACTGGATGATCAAACCGCAGAGCCGACACACAACATGGTCACACTTTCCTCTACGAAGAGAAGAGAACGCTCCAGGAGGGAGCCCATTCTGGAAGAGGAGAGCAGCACAAATAAAACCAGCTCCAAAATTGAGAACACACCATCTTCCAGAGTAAGTAACCGGCCTTTTGCTGTTAAAAATACTCAAGTTAACCTTTGACACCATAAAACTGAGCTGCATTTCTGTCCTCACAGAAACCTTTAATCTTGAGGGTGCCACAGTCTGACGGCTTCAGCTCTCTCAGTGACATCATGAGGAGGCTTCAGCCTCATCAGAGCACTTCTGGGCTCCTGAGGAAAGGATCAAAGGGTGCTGTGTCAGAAATGAGCCAGTCCATGATGGACCTGAGCACACACAATACAGATACAAATGAGACCCCGGTGCCGAGATTTAAGGCCAGTGTAAGTATGGAGAGTAGTCTATGTAGTGTTTCAGTTTTGTGAGCACTACACAAAAATGTCAAAATCTAGGTAAATAATTCTGAAACCACCTGTAATGTTAGATACCACTGTTTTTGGACTTTGGGTGAAATTACCCTTTAAAGTGAATTGCAGCAGAAAATTGCCAGAAGCTCTAGGTCTGCAGCAGTAGTTCTCAATCTTTGCTACTTGTGAGTTATGCACAGAGTGTGGCCTTCAAAAGAGAGGTGCAATCTTTGTCAGAAAGTTTCATTTAAAGGGTTTGTTTAGGCTGTGAGAAGACAAAGTATATTTCAGAAGAAAAATTAGACGAAAAAGCAGACTTTTGAGAAAAAACCTGCGGGTTGGGAAACACTGTTTTATAGACAGATCCATTTAACTGATGAGGAGTGATAATGATAATGAGCCCTGACCTCAAAACTGAACTCAAGCACAGATTACATGGTTCTAATGTTCTTCAATCTCTATGTCTTCAGCAGTGCTATGACCCTGGTTATGTGACACCTGCTTTTGCCCTGATGAAGAAGAGGAATGATGAGCTGAAACCTCTGTTGTACAGAGCACCTAAAAACTTTGTGCCCAGAGAGAGGCCTCGTAGCTCCAGTTTTGCCCTCAATCTGGACTGGAGGAAGTCCCTGGCAGAGCAGGAAGGAGAACAGGACACAGGAGCGAAGAAATAAGAAAATACATCAGCAATTATAACATCCTCTGTCACTGAGGAATGGCAGCTGCCAGCAGTGGAGAGTTATGACCTCTGCAGTGTTAACAACCCAAATTAAGTCCCAAACAGGCTGTGACTCTGAAAATAAAACCATGTACAGTATATTCTATCTGTTGATTTGATTTTCCTCTGAATTTGACGACTGGATGTTCCACTGTATGCTATGAAGTGTGTGTGAGGAAATTATTTCCTTCAGAATATGTTAAAATAAATAAAATTGTTTTGTTTATGCTGCTTACCATGAATAGTATCAACTGTTTTAACCAGTGGTTAAAACTAAGGTTGTCAAATAGTTGCATATGCAAACAAAGTAGTTACTTTGAGGGACCTTTTGATCGAAATGTCCAACAGCTATGAATTTATTAAACCTTCAGCAAGTGGCAATAAATGTGCATTTGTGTTGGGTTCTGGTACATGACAGAGTAATTGGAAATGGTGCTGAAAACCTGGCAAATAGCCAAAGTGACTGATATGTCGATGTTGATTTATAAAGGAAAGAGACAAACAGGCTGTAGCTAACATTGAAGACAATGTATTTTTTTTCAGAAATTTGTGGGACTTGAAGCGCAGTTTACACTTTATGATTTAAAACAAGTTTTCTGAAGACTCAGAGCCTTAAAGTCACACTTTGTAGACTAAGAAAAAAAATTAGAAACATATACTGTACATGAACAAGACCTGCAAGCAGGTTTTAAGAGGGTCCAAACTGGCTGAAAAGACATTTTTAGTATTAGTAATATAGAATTTACACACACATTTTTTGCAATGATCTCCCTAAAGTGGTAAACACTTGTGAAAGATCTATAATGGATATTTTACAGTTTGAAAATAAACTTTATTGTCCAAAATGACATCAGGCCACTGAAACAGTAATATTTCATCAGTAATTTTAATAATTAAAAATGACTATTAAAAAAAACCAAACATAAATAGAGCAAAATATACATGTATACATTAAACCTGGAAAGAAGAGTAGATATACATTAAATGCTGCCTATAAAACCACAAATAAAAACAATCTGCATTGTGTTCTGCAAACAAAATGTTTTTATTCAGCTATTACATTAACAAAGGTATAAATTCTCTGATTTCAGCTTCTTAAATGTGAATATTTTCTGGTTTCCTGACTCTGCTTCAACAACATACAGAATATTTTTGGGTTCAAGACATTTGATGGCATCACCTTGGGCTTTGGGACACAGTGATCAATATTTTAAACAATTTTCTGACATTTTCTGGACCAAGCAACAAATGGATTAATCAAGGACATGATCAACTGATTAATCAATAATGAAAATAATCATTAGTTGCAGCAAGTATAGACATATGGAATGAGCTGTTACAGTATAAAATCAAAATAAATGTTTGCCTCACAGATGTCATCAGAGATACGATGATAATATTATACATACACAAGAATGGTGTAAAATTTTCATTAACTTACTGGCAGCAATTAACTGGTAAGTTGCTGTAAATACATTTCACAGTATGATTACTGTAAATCTAATCACAGTACCACAGTACTGAAAATGCTATTACAGTAATAAGCACAGCACTGTAATTGTTATTATAGTAATAATCAAGTACCATAACTGTTATTACAGTAATAATCAGCATGCTGCATTTTTTAATCACAACACTAATTCACCTACTATAAAAGGCATTACTGTATTAATTTTAATACTATAAATCAATAACTATAGAATAATTACATACTGTAAAATGAAGACACTTTTTTTAATCACAAAATGTAATTTAATTAATCAATTCATTAACCTTTAATACTTAAATATATGTTTTAAAAACATTTAAACATTTTAAAGTGTTTAAGTTTGGCTGTTTCACATTATTCAGAGTGTTTACCACTTTAGTGGGATCATTGTAAAAAATGTGTGTGTAAATTCTATATTCTGTATATTATATTCTGGATAAAGAATATCGGCTGTTATATCGATATCAAATATATTTTTATTGTGGAATATTGTCATGTGTTCATGGTGAGACTGTAACAAAACATTAAGTTTGATGCAGATCAGATCATTGATACTAAAGTTATAGCAATTTTGTGTTTCATGGCGAGACATCAAAATGCCACGCCACAGCCACACATTTCAATAACATCTTGGCAAGGTCTGGTGCCCAGCACCCACCAGCCAGACACAAGAGGTGCCGAGAATGAAAGAATAGAAAACTTAGGTCAGTAGGCTGGAATAATATGAGAAAACATGTCTAAAAAGATGGATGTGGGTAACTACATTACAAATTGTTGGGAAAACACTGTTGAATGAGGCCTCATCTATGAAAAGATGTTTAGATCATGGTAGTTTGAGTAGCTGCCACTCCGTACTTCCACCCCTGCTCACCATTTTGCAAAATCACTTTGATGCACCGATTGTCAGCAAAATATTTCATCACTGTTTTATGGTGCCATGGAGTTCATCCAACAATTTATTGTTTGACATTTTAAAGGTCATTTTCGCACGTGGAAGCATGAATACACTCTGTCATAAACCCACTTTTCATAAAAATGAACCACCAGACCAACAGCACACAAATAATTACAGCAAATAATCAGGGTGACAGTGCAGCACAGGTCAGTTCAGTATAAATCAGTGTATTGACGGGACACTGAAAAAACACATTTAACCAGACAGAGGGTCATTTTCACTCAAGTGCAAATGAAAGTCCAAAATAAATATCCCCTGAAACTCTTAAGAGTTCATCAGAAAAAAAACACAGTTTTTCAGGGCTTCTGCAATAAACAGCAAAAAGAACTCAGATTGTTCAGTTCAGTATCTCAAAGTTTGGCCAGAGTAACCCCTCTTCACCAAAACAAATCAAATTAGGATATGTACAGGTTTTAACACATAATACCCCTGGGTAATTTCACAATAAACAATTTCATAATTTATTTGTGAGGCAAGAATTAATCCATATTTGAACAAACCCACGCCGTCAATTAAAAAATTCAAACATTATATTAAAGAACACAAAACTAGATCAATCCAGTTCCGTTTAATTCACTTCAGTTTGTATGGTACACAAAAACTCCACTTCGGAAGTATATCCAATAAGCGAACCCCAGATCTACGGAATCTCGCAAGAGTGACCATTTTTAACCCAAACTCTGATTTTACCACCACCGCCCTAACCGAGTATTTCTCTTTCCTTAAACCGACCATATTTATATAACCATAGCGTTCTCACATTTATACCAAATTAGGCTGTACAATGTGCACAATGAAGAAACAAATCTCACAAGACAACACAAATCAAGGGCTCCCTTCTAAACTTGATGATTTCTCAAACAGAAAATCAAACCCCAAAAGTTTGTGAAAGAAGAACATAAATGGCAAAGAGGGAAAAATGAAGACCTGGCTTTGTCGACTCACCGTGCCATGGAGGGAGTTTATTAATCAGCTGGTTCTGGAGATATTAAAGCTTTTTGAGGGACTAGCTTGCTTTTGTTCACCCGCTGGCATTCAGACATCGTCACGTGACTTTTACCTCTCATTTTAAAGGAAGAAATGTGGGCCGACTACTCAAAAACCGGTAAGTGATTGGTTGTCAGGATGAACAGGTGACACAGGGGTGGGGTTAATTAATTAAAATTAATTTCTCAGGGACACTGGCTAGTAATAAACATTGCAATGGAGACTATACCAATAAAATAAAAATAATAAATAATATAAAATTAAATTAAAGAATAATAAATAAAAATTAAAAATAAATTGAAATTAAATTGAAATCTGTTTGTACGTTATTGTTACATGGCTTTGTTAAATACTTTGGTCTGATTTTCTTATTTCTGTAGAGCAGACTGTTGCTATCTAGAACAGACCGTTGTTATGTAGAACTGACCGTCGCTGTGGACAAAGTTCTGAACATAGACTCTGGAGGAAAAATAAAATCACTTTAAACCCATAAAAAATTTAATTAATTAATATTTTGTATCAAATTAATCAAATTATTGTCCTTTTTGGTAGGTAACCACATAATAAACGGGATCATTTACAGTGAACAGGTCATCATTTTTCCCTTCAGTATTATTCAAGTCCTGCATCACCCTGTTGGGATTTATTTCACCATAATGACTTACTCGCTGTATATTATCCCTTACTTGGCATTTGCATATAATTAATCCATAAACAAATCATTTAAAATTTAAACATGTGTGTAGTGAACACATGTCCAGTCCAGTAGGTGGCGATATGAGCCTTTCACATCGTTGTGTAAACCGCCATTACAAGTGAAGAAGAAGAAATCGCGGAAGCACATGGTAAACAGTGTGGGGCTGTGTTCAGCTCTAGTGGATATTTACAGTTTTGTTTGATTTTAATCCGCAGTCACAACCACTGGCGTTGAAATTGTAACGTCTCGTTTTGTTTGCTAACGTGTAGCAACTACGTTTAACTCATTTCCATCATGGTTCGAGCAAAAAGGTGAGTTTGGCTAAAGTTAGATACAATCAGAGCTGCACGTGTGCATGTTTTAATGTAACTGTTGTGGTAACACCTTTCACTAGCCTCTACACCGTTTCTTTGTTTTCCTGTGGTTATTTATAGTTGGGGGCGTATTAAGTTAACCATTAGTGTTTAAAGTCTAATAAGTTATTAGCCCTGATCTAGGACCCTTACACTTCCCACCAGGGCCTACAGGGACTGTGATATAAACATCTTCTGAATGTCGCAGAGCAGAGATTTAAGCTCGTTTCTGTCTCCTCTCTCTCACTGCTCAGGGGTAAGCCTGTACAAAGGCCAAAAAAGACAGAGCAATATGATGAAGATGACCCTGAAGCCTACAAAGACATGCCTGTCCCTGATAAGGTGAGATAACTTAGCAGAGGATCTGTATCTGCAGTGTTGTTGTATGCCTGAAATAATGTGCTTTATAACACTGAGAGAAAAATCCATCATAGCCTGTCATGCATGCTGCTTATCAGATAGAGTTGCATTACAAAAATGTGTTTAAAGTATGGCACTGAGGTGAAGGTTTTATTTAATTATTACAGTCGTACACAAACAAGGAGAAGCTAGAGAAAACATTTAATAATACAGGTTCAACATACTGAAAGCAAAATATATAGTATAATGGTATAGCCATTTGTATTATACTGTAAACATCCAACAGATGTTGATTACATTAAATACTGCCTAAAGAAAACCTCATAATAAACCTGAAAAATGTAAATTAATCTCAAGCTGAGCAATACTGCCCCATTCAAATATTGCAATATTTTTGAAAGTGTCTATGGAATTGATTTCCAAAATTTCAAGGCCCATGGCTATGTAAAGGATCAAAAACTAAAAAGATGATTTTTATCATACTGGCCACATGATTAAAGGTGCACTGTGTGATATTCACTGTTACTAGAGGTCATGGCACAGCACCAACATCTCAAACCAAACAAAAAACTGTTCAGAGGGGAACCCCAGACCCACAATAGATCTCACGAAAGTGATCATTTTAACCTGAACCACGGTCTTTCCCTAACCCTAACTAGATGTTTTCTGTCCTTAAATCTACCAAGATATTAACCACAGCATTGTCACATTATCAAACATAAATGGTTTGTGCAAGGTGTACAATGAGGAAACCAAGCATCATTTTCATCAAATGTTTTACAAATCAAGGGTTCTGTTCTAGACATGATGCCAAACAAATGTCTCATTTGTTAACTCAAAAACGTTGGGGGAAAATGAAAGCTGCATCTTAACACACACAGGCAACAAAGATTATGGATGCACGATAATTAACGGGGCCAGCTGATGTTGGCCTATCCACCTGTATTGGTCTATATTGGTATCAGGGTATATTAGCTAATAAACATTGTAACAATATCTGACTTGAGACATTTTCAAAGCATTTAATTTGAATTCTTAGGCAAATGCTCTACAAAAGCTGAAGTAAATTTCAGATTTTTCTTAATGAAATGAAAAATAGGTTCACATTTGAAGAGTCAGAGTGTTTTTGTTGTAGGCATGATGTTGGTTAGATTTGTTTCAGTCAGACCTGTGAAATATTTAATCATCCATCTTTGCTCACGACATCTGAGCCTTGAGGTGTGCATAAACTACAGGTTATATGAACATGTTTTTAAAATGCAAAAATGTAAAATTATCTATCATCTTATCAGGATCAGCCATGAGAAACAGGTAATCGGTTACCTATATTGTTGGCTGAAAAAAATCATATCATGCATCCTTAATAATGTGGCAATGTTTTGACTGTTTGTGTTGATACATGGTACTAAATCTTAACTACGAGTGGTTGGTATGATCTAAAAAACATAATCACTAGTAATGTGGAAATGAAGGTCAAATAGTTTAAGTTAAAATTGGCCAGTAGTAGTTCAGTTCAGCACTCTACACTGTCAAATCCTGCAACTTTTCTTATAATAACCACAATCTGCTGATATCACGTCTGTGCCTTTGTGTTGTTTCCTCTCTTCCTTTCAGAAATCGTCACAGTACACAAAGGACAAAATCGATGAGTTTCATGATGAGAAGATTGCAGTAAGTTCCCCTCAGAGGTAGTTCTGTGGTGGGTGTTTGGTGCTGTTTTATTTTTTGATTAACTCTTATTGCCGTGGTCTGTTTGCCACAGAATCTTCTCGCCAGTGGAGTTCAAATGGAGAGCGACGTGGAGGAGCTGGATGATGAGGTGATGGCTCGTGTGTTTGTTTTAATTTACCGTCAGAAAAAATAATGCAGTTCAAGAAAAAATTAAGCTAATCTGAATCTCACAGGAGGAGGTGATGGCCCTGGACGATTCTGAGTCAGAGGATGAGGAGGAAGAAGAGGAGGAGGAGGAGGAAGAGGGGACAGACATGGAGAGTGATCTAGAGGAGAAGAAAGAAGAAGGTAAATGTAAAAGCAACAGTTTATGTCCAGGGGTTGATTTACTGTCATACTAACTGTAAATTGTTGTTTCCCTCAGATCTTCCTGATGAGATGGCGTGGGGCAAGAAGAAGAAGATGTTCTATGACAGCGACTACGTGACCACCAGTAAGCATATTTTATCTTCAGCATTGATACTGAGGTAATCGGTGGTAATTTTGTTGTCTGTGTGACTGGTGCAATCTTTTAATTGTGTTTTTTCAGAAGGGAAATCACAGGAAGAGTTGGAAGCTGAGGAACAGGAGGAAGAAGAAGAGGCCAAGAAGATCCAAAAACGTTTAGCTGCAAATCTGAGCGAGGAGGATTATGATTTAAACTTTTTTCAGGTATTTTTCATCGTAAATCTCTCCTGCGCACCTGCAGTTAATTCCACGTGTGATGATAAGACATGTTTTTGTGTGCTTTGGTTGTCTAAATGAAGGAATTTGCTGTGGAGGAGAAGGATGAAACAAAGACTGTAGAAAAGGAGGAGAGGATTGTGAAAGACCTGAAGCAGATGTCCCAGAAAGAAAAAATGAAACTTCTTAAGAAGGAGTCACCAGAGCTGCTGGAACTTATTCAGGACTTCAAGGCAAAGGTAAAACACATCGACCCAACACACATTCAGTCCTACCTTTGTGCATTTCCTTATATATACACGTTTTTATATTTATATATTTTTGCACATATTTTATTGTTGTTACTTAATTTATTGTTCTTTGTAGTGGAGCCTCCCAGCCAAAGTATTTCATGCAGTTGTACTACTTGTGTAACCGGAGTGACAAACATCTTGAATCTTGATTTAATAAGCCAAAAGATATGTGCGTGGTTACCACAGAAATGTGATTGATGTGAATTAATCATGTTACTTACTGGATGATGTCTGCAGCTCGCTGAACTAAAGGATGAGCTGCAGCCGCTCGTACAGATGGTCAACGATGGAAAGATCCCGCCAGGAAAGGTTAGTGCCCTTAGCTTCATTTTTAGCTGTGAATCTGTCACCAGACTTTATTTATTTATTTATTTTTAATGTTTATGTTTATTAGTATTTTAGTTGACAAACATTAAGTCATGTATTGAAATTAAGACATTATACAAAATATGTTTTTTAAAAGTACAGCACTTGCATACACAGACACGTAAAAAGAATAAGAAATGAACAGTAAACATACAGTATAAATATTAACCAAAATACGAAGCTGCTTTACATTGTGATTATAGACATCCCACATTAGCTATGATTTAGTTTTGTTTTTTTCTTTGGAAATGTCTTTTGTTTTAGTCTTTGTCAGTTGGGTCAAATTTGTCAACACAGCAACATTTGTTTTTGGTATTATCAGCTTGATATCGGCCTATCACAGATATATCATTCTATATCAGTATCAGCATATATGATGTTCCATAGGGGCCTATATGCAAGCTTTTTTTTTTTTAAACATAACATAATGCCGGTTCTCTTTATTTGTTAGCTTTGTAGGCAGCACTTAATGTACATTTGATCTTATTTCTTAATTTAGGTTTAATATTTAGATATATTTTACTCTTTGTGTGTCTAATTGTTGTGTGCTGATATAATTTTGGACAATAATGGTCATTGTTTAACTAAAATATCCTGCCTTATTATACATATCTTTGTTACAAGTGTTTATTGAATTCTTATATCAATATCAGAACTCCTTAATATTGCTATTTGCATGAGCCCCAGAAATCCAGTATCAGTTGGGCCCTGTTTAATGATATTGGGATGTCTACGACTGTAAGCCAATTGCTGTGTTGTGTTTGTGTTGTTAATACCAATTTGGATTCTTGCCTCTGATGAATACTTCCATATTATTAAAAAACAAAAAAACAAAAAACCTAATACTGAAACTAATAAAAATTAAACATTTTTAAACAATAAAAACTAAACTTGAATCAGAAAACCCACTCTAGACACTTAACTGAAACTAAAAACGGAAACAAAAATAAAAACTATTGAAAACAGAAAACTGTCGTAAGTCTGGTAGCGAAGAGTAAAGAGGATGTTTTGCTGCCTCAGCTTTACATAATCAATGAAGGGTTGCCAAGAATTTCTCATAATATCTCAGTGGAAACTCGTAAAATGAGTCTTGAGTTTTTACAGTTGAAGGTGTTGCATAATATCTTTGATCAACGTGGTGTAAGTGGGAGTTTGAGCCTGTTACCGGTGCAGTAGGATAATCTGTGTGTTAAAAAGGTTATGAACTTGCCCCAGTGGAAGTGAGTCCACTAAAAGGACTGTCCTCTCCCAGTGCCCCAACACAGCCAACACTGGGTCAGGATCTACCATGTGTACCAGGATATCAGACAAACTTTCAACTTTAGAGTTCCAAAAACATCTGATAATTTTGTACATAGTCAGAACATCTGCCCCAACAAGGCAGAATATACCCCACAACACTCACGCAAAATATCTATATTTGGATGCAGTCAGACTTTGAAATTTAAAGCAGCTATATTCTATTTTTTTACAATAACAATGTATCAAATTAAAATGTGAAAACAATGTGACCACGTGAAAGAGGTTGCTCATTATGATGGACCTGCAGAGAGATGATATGTGAATCTGAGGCCCCGACTCAGCTTGGTGGAGCTTTATATTGAGTTTCAGCTCATTGTTTAGAAGTACAGTGCACAACTTAATTGTTTTGATTCAGTGGAAAGTCTCTAAAAGCCCACTGCACACATAGAACATAGTGGAACGTTTAGCAGCTAAAAAGCCAGATATTTGTCTCATCATGCACCAGATCCCCCAGTCAGGCAAGTTGTAGGGCAGCCTACAGTGCAGTTCAATTCAATTCAATTCAATTCAATATACTTTATTGATCCCGGGGGGGAAATTTGCATTTCAGTTACAACCCGTCCAAGAAACATAAAAACAGACAGTGATAATAACATGCTAGGAGGAGCGGAGGGGAGGAACTGTGGGTCAGCCACCTGAAGCAGCGCCCCGTTTACTTAGAGAGAAAGGAAACAGAGGGAGGAAGAGGGGAAAAAAAAGCAACTCCCAACTAGGTCCTGTCAGGGGCACAGTGTGGGATTAGGAAAAACACCTCAGCACATAAGCAACTAATATGACATTACAACAAAACTCGATGACCTGCACATGTGGGAGGGGGAGGGTGTTGGGGAGGGGAGGTGTCCAGCATAGACCGGGGGGGTGCGTGCGCCCATGGCTGCACCGCGACAGCCCTCCATGCTATACTGCAACAGGGAGGGAGGGGGGAGGGGGCCAAGAAGGCGTTGAGTCACTGGGGGGTGTATGTGTTATTAGTGTCTTCATGTATCGTAAGCCCATGTCCTTCATTCCCACTCAGACTCAGTTGGGTCCTAATTGGGTCCTTAGGTGTGACACTTAAAGTTCACATTTTTAAATTTAGTGTCAATAAATTGTATATTATGTTTGTAGAGATTACAGTAATTGGTTACACTAATCAAGCTACAAGGCAATTTGTTATTTTAACTTAAAAGGTGATGGATTGTGGATTGATGATTGTTTCTGCTGCACCAGGTGGCCAAAAATTAACTTTGCAGATTTAAGGTTTTAGAAAAGTGCATTTATCCTTTTATTTTATGGAGCAAACCATTACTTTTATTTTTCCTTGCTCACTGAAACAGAAACTAACTGCAGACATCATGAATTGGGTACATCATAGATTGTTTGTTTTAAGGCAACTGAGAAAATTTAGTGTTTTAGTTTTTAACCAAACCACGACTGAAACCATGCTGACTTTTTCAGTCAGTCTCAGCATCAGCGACTCAGCAGAAATGTATTATATGACACAATATCAACAACCCTGAGTCCAAAAAAGTTGGGATGTGATGTAAAACAGAATGCAGTCTAAATCTATATTCAATTGAATACAGTAAAAGACAAAATATTTACTTCAAGCTGAAATTTTGGGGTTTTTTTTGTAAACATACGCTCACTCTGATTTGATGTATTCTCTTTTAATTTATGTTTTATACAGCTTCTCAAATTTTTGACACTGGGTTGCCTGTTTATAATCAAAACTAAATTTTAGTTTCAATAACCTGTTTACCCTCGGACTGTATTTTAAAAATGAATGGCTGTTGTTTTGTTACAGTTTAACATTTTTAATGTATTTATCAATGATTAATGTTTCCTCTGTGTAGCTAATGAGGACATCAGGGAGAAATGTGATGTTTGGGTGCCATGTTATAAGCATGTAGTGTGGACGTGTGGTGCAGAGTACCAAGAGACTTAATAATATCATTTGCATAAAAATTAAGTCTGTGAGTCTGAAACTGAATAATTTCCATCCTGTTTTCCAAAGGGTGCTGACTACCTCAAGACAAAACAGCAACTTTATCTCAAGTAAGTTGTTATCAAATTGTAATTGCATGTTGCAGAAATCACATCACAGTCCTTCAGTGAACAATTAACGGTTCTTTCCTGCCACAGTTACTGCACAAACATCAGTTTCTACATGGTGCTGAAAGCAAAACGAATCCCAGCTCATAACCATCCCGTGATTGAAAGACTGCTCACCTACAGAAACGTAAGACCACACATTCTAACACCTGCTGCCACAGTGGGGACAGTGAATGTATTTTCACCCTGCATGTCCAGCAGTAAATAACACTGCACATATAATCTTTCAGTTTCCGTAACATCCTTTAATGTGTCACTGTTTTATCTAGCAGTTTGACGATAGCTGCAATAACTGTTTGTGCTGCAACATCACACTGACTTTTTAATGTCTGCCTGCAGCTCATTAATGAATTAGGTGCAGTAGATGCTCGGCTTGCACCACAGTTGCGCAAACTACTATCTGGCGAGGAGAAAGATGAGGCCACCAGCAGACCAGTGGAGGGCAAGAAGACCAAAGTCTCCAGTCAGAAGAAAAAGGTGAGGTTTTTTTTTGTGTGTGTGATTTTAAGGATCCACAGACCTCCGTTTGAATCTTTTTTCTAATGTGGACCTTGAATAGTAATGAGTGCGCATTTGTTTGCAGGATTCTGGGGAAACAACGGCTGACGTTGAGGACTCAGACTCTGACCTGGACGAAGAGGCGGCTTTACGTTTCTACAGAGACGTGGAGAAACAGTTGAAACTGAAGAGAAAGGGACATGATGCTGAAGAGTAAGTGTAGTTTGAGTCTTCAGATGTCACAATGGAACAAAATCAACTGGAGGATCTGATAAATTGTCAATCTGTTGCAGGTTGGAGGAGAATGAAGATGAAGATGAAGATGAGGAAGAGCCTGATCCAGATGCTAAGAGAGGAATCACTTACCAGGTACTGAGTCACAACCGCTCACACACTGAAATATTAGTATTTACAGCCAGATGCTCTCACCTACAGTAACCTGAAAGGCTGCTCAATATTCACGATTAACAGGACTCCATCAGGTTGGGTGAAGATAGACATATGGCACCAATTTAATTGATCCTTCCAGTGATTATTGGCCATAATTGCAAGATGTGCAACAGGGAAATGTCAACTTTTGCCCTGGACTAACAAACCGGAATTGATAATCTCTTCTGTCTTGTAGAGGTTGCATTAGACTTTCTCGTTGTTCGTCTGTCAAATTAACATTGATGTGGACTATTTCATTTGGGAAGGCAAATCTCAAAGAGGGTAAAATTATACTTTATCGTTTTCTAGTCATATGAGGGTGCTGCCTGCTCAGGTTCTGAGTAGTGCCATTCTGTGTCCATCTCCTTAGTACAGGAATATAGATTACAGTGGACATACAGTTGCTTCAAAACTGCAACTTAAACTAACTTGCCAATGCCTGCTTAGAAGCTTCAAGTGCATCAGGGCAAAGCATTTCTCTCACTGTCACTCACGTTTTTGAATATTTATTATTGGCTGGAGTCTTCTACCCTTTTAGCACTGACATTAAAGTAAAAATGTTATATAATATATATTTTTAAATCATTTCCATATATTGTGCCCCTCATACTATGTTCACTTAATGCAATCTTTGTTGAACTTTGTCACTTTTGATGCAGATGCAGATGAGCAGATGCTCTAGCCCTGGGCAATAAACAATAGTGATATGTACCATAGAAAGACACTGAAGCAATAAGAAAATTGTTCAACAGAATGTTTGATAGTTTCACTGAAATGCATTAAATGAAAAACAGCCTCGAAAAACACATAACAAATTTGCTCTGGCTCATAAAGAATCATTTAATGGACAAACCCCAAGCGTGCTCCCTCCTTGGTTCATAAACGGCCAATTATATCCCTTGATAATGGAGCGTGACACAGATGACATGCCAACAGCCAATCATTTAACAGGTGTGTTGTTCAGTTGCACCACTGACATGTGACACAACGCCAGAAACAGTAGGAAAATAAGTGTGTTACCGGCACCAGACTTAGAGGAAATGTGGACCAGAAGGAATGGTTTCACAGCTCAGAAGTTTATATCTGTCAAACAGTTTATCTGTGGATCAACAGAGAGACATCAATATTAGCGTCTTGCTCAGGCAAAGCTTGTTTATTTCTGAGCTGTTCATGAGTTGAATTTGTAGTGACGGTCTAATGCAGTTATTCCCAGAGACTGGGTCGTGACCCACAGGATCCATAGCAGCACCAGAGCTCCATCTGCTGACAAGAAATTGTATTAACTTGATCTAAATACAAGTGTGTTAGAGTAGTTCGATTATTAACAAACATGACATTTCCAGCTTGCTTTAAGTGCAAAAAGTAAGGTAAAATTCAAAATGAGGTGGTTAAATTCAGCCACTTTCTTTGCATTTATTCAAAATAGGTAATTAAAAATTGTAAAATAATAATAATTAACATTTTATCAGAAATGTTTTACCTGTATTGCCTAGCCCTACGTTCTTCTAAGTATTTGCCTCTACTAATTCCACAGATGGCTAAGAACAAGGGGCTGACACCAAAGAGGAAGAAAATTGACCGCAATCCCAGAGTCAAGAACAAAGAGAAGTTCAGACGGGCCAACATCCGCAGAAAGGGACAGGTTTGTATTCCACACGTTGATGAGAACATTTTTATTACACTGTTGAAGTGCATCATAAAGCTCTTCGGGGACTGTCTGCAGGCTCATCAGTATGAATTAAGACTAGATGTCAATATGTCAAACACATTTCCCAGCATCAATATTGACACTGTTTACATTCACCAGGTCCGTGAGGTTCGTCGGGAGACGACAAGATATAGCGGAGAGCTGTCTGGTATTCGTGCTGGTGTCAAGAAGAGCACCAAACTTAAGTAACCAGGAGAGAACCCAGAATATGCTGCCAAGTGGAACCATGGGGTTAAAAAAAGAACACCAGTGGACTTTATTTGTAAATGTTTATTATACTGTAGGTGACCCTTGAGGTGAAGTATATCACTGAATTGTCATTGTTGTAGAAAAAAAGTTTTTCTGTGCTAGATCGTTGCACAATCTGAATAAACATTTTATAAACTTTCAATAACTTGTATATTGTCCCTGTGCAGAGACAGAATTTATAAGCCTGTTTTAGAGCATGTTAGAAGGACAGGGGAAGGCATCATTTGTTTTACAATTAGTTATTTCTAAAGTTATGCAACCGTACAACATAATGAATATACAGCAACTTCTCAGCAAAACAGGCAAGTATGAGTTTAAGCCAAGCTCAGGATCAGAAAAGCACAGACACAACAACTTACAGCTGCGTCAGACTCGAACATGCAGTGTAGATGTTCACTGTCAACCCCCTTGTTGAGTTATGAACTTGTTGTGTGCTGATGTCAGGTTGTTCACTATCCTGTCCTCTATCTCCACCTCGTTCTTCTCGTCCTCCTCTGTGAGGATCAGCTCATCCTGAGTCTCTGGGGTCACCACCACCACATAACCCCGTCTAGAGTCCAGCACGTTGGCCACCACGGCCTGGTGCCTGTAGGTGTCCAGAGCTCGGCGAGCCTTGTCCAGCAAGATGGTGGCATCTGTCTCCAGTTTAAAAGATATGACGAACGCCTGAGGGGCCCAGTCCTTCACCAGGGGGGACAGGATCTTGGGGACCATATTCATTCTCAGCTGAAGGGGAGAAAAAAATATATTGTCAATAAAGGACTAGTATGGAGGATTTAGTGGCATCTAGTGGTGAAGTTACAGATTGTAAACACCTCATTTCACTTTCCCTTTCCCAGCGTGGAGGACAACCTACAGTGATCATGAGAAAAAGCATAAGGCCGAATCTAGAGCCAGTAGTCAGTTCGTCTCTTCTGGACTACTGTAGAAACATGGTGGTGCAACATAGAAACCCTCTGTTGATATAAATAAATCACTTTTAGGCAACAAACACATTTTTTATTTTTAGGTGATTATACACAACATATTGAAAACATTTGTAAATACTATATTTCATTTCTGCCATACACTGCCAATAAATCTCAGTAAATCTTAGACACTGGACTAAGAGTCTACAGCCAGCTAATAAAGCATGCTAACCTGCTGTTGCTACGCTAGTATGTTTACCATGTCAGGGCTGATGAGACAGTCTTTAGCAGAGGACAAAATGTACTAGAGCATGCCGATTAATTCACACCTTGTGAATCCGTGAATAAGTCGGTGTGTTCCAGCCCTTTTGTCCTCTGGAAACATTCTGTCATAAAAAGCATCTGATTCAGCCAAAGGTGTAGATTTTGGGAGGGGTGGAGGGGACAGGTCCTCCTGAATATTTCAAACACGTGCATTTGCCCCCCCATTCACAAATTATTATATTTGGAATCGTGACCTAGCATCTGAATTGTGTGTTTTCCTTTACATAAAGACATTTCAACTATAAACTGGTGCGGAAGAGGCACAAATTGGTGCAAAGAAAATCCCCAGGTTGCAGAAAATGAAGCATTGGATGCTAAAAAAATTTCCTGGGAGAGGACCTCCGCTTAATATGTGTTGAAATAAAACCTACGTCCTTGGATTCAGCTGCATTTTGCTGGAAGATGTGCAGAAAGATCCCTGTTTCTACAGGAATGTCATTAGTTTTGTAGGTATTTGGTACTGGAGAAAAAGAATTTGGGCCTGATAATGTTGCTAGATATAAAGTTAAAAACTAAAAATGGCAACCTCATGAAAGGCAGCGATCAAAGTAATTTTTACGGCAATCCATCCAGTAGTTGTTGATATATTTCACTCTGGACCAAAATGGTGCGCATATACAAAACTTTGCAGAAGATATTAGGGTATGATATCCCTTTGAATTTCATAGTACTTTATCTGTGTAATTCTAATTCTACTAAAGAGAATGTATAAATGAGGGATAGGTATCTGATCAAAATATTGTTAATGCTGAAATAATCTTTAAAAAATAAAGTAAAAAAAATTGCATGTGCAGAAGTGTTGGTTGTAATAGTTATTGTCTGACTCACTTGTAGGGGTCCATTGGAAGACTGGATTTTGTGTTCAGGCATCTCAGATGCTGGGATGTAGAAATCAGATACAGCTGCAGCCAAGTAGAACATGGCCTTAGATCCTGAGTGCAGAATAAAAACATGTGAGGACAAGTTATGAGCAACATACTTGATAATAACCACAACTTCAACCTGGAAACTGTTCATTTGTACCTATAGTGCTGAGCGCCTGTGCTGCTGCTTTGAGCAGGTGCAGATACTCTGACAGCGTGTTGAACTCGATGGGCAGAAGAAGTCTGCCTTCTTTTACTTCCTGGTATCTCTTCAACACTTTGGCGATGTTGGGAAGCACCTGCTGATTAACCACCACTTCAGCAGAGTTACTGGACGCTCCATCTCCACTGCTGAAGTCAGGGCATCCAGCATGTTCATGGTGGAGAACATACGTGTGTAGGGGTAGAGGGAGCGATGCCTGTGTAGGAAGATGACGGCGTAGCCTGATTCTATGAAATACTCTGCTGAGGAGGCTCCTCTTCTGCCACTGCTGAAGTTATCGAGGAAGCGGACGGTGCGGGACTCCAGGGGGACTTTGGTGCCTCCTGACGTGATGAGGACCACTCTGCGACCTGCTGCCGCATGGTGCCCGGCAAAGGCAGCCATCTTCTCTTTGACCTCCTCGACATGGGAGGGAACAGCAAACTCTTCAGCCAACTTCCCATCGATGGAAGATATTCTGGGTTCAGCCATCACCTGATGAGAGAGAGGAGAGAGGATTCAGTGGTGCCAGAATATTAGGAGTTAGAGTTCTTGACACTCAAAATTCCGATTCAGAGGACAACAATGTGATAACAAAACATTTATCGATACATCAAAATGTTTTCTTTTAAGCCAACGGTTACCAGTCTGATTATATCCATCTGCCATTGCTCGCTCATCCATCCCCGCCAAAAATAAGAAAGTAGCCTTGTTTAGAATGTAAACATGATGCACGTGTCTACGTCTGTTAAATTTCACCATCCAGTTGGTTCAGCCACAAGGAACGTGCAGCCTGTATTACACAATTGTTACAGTTAATTCATAATGTCGAAAATTGTGTTTTAAATTTCCGATGAGTGACTTTTCTGAATAATAATCATTCAAGAGAGAATCACATTGGATCTAAGAATCAATTAATTCCCCATCCCTACAGTATATCAGACCTGTGTTTAAAAGAGAACTTCACAGATTTTGCATATTCACATCAGTTTAGCTGTGCGATTAAACCAGTTGTGTAATGTATTTTGTGGGACTGGAGCGAGCTTTGGAAAGCTTGAGAAAATAATGTTATCATAGTGATAATAAATATACAGTAGGAATCTGACACAGGTACAGCCAACTGAAACATGACATAGACCTGTAAAATGCCCAGCTCACTAGATAGGTTAGTTTAAAAAAAAAAAAAAAAGATTTCTGTGTTAAAAAATTACTGGCCCATATATGGTTAAACTCTCAAATGCTATCAATATTACTATCGGCCTCAAAAATCCAGTATCTGTACCCTTAAAGACACTGGTTCCAAACCTGGAGGTCAATACCCCCACTAGGGGTCGTCCTGCACTAGAAAAGTACGCAGTTAAAATAACCACAGACCTAATATAACAAAACATTAGGGGAAGAAAACACTGAATTTGTCAAAAAAAACATCTATGAAGTTTGTATGGTTGTTTAAAAAAACATAATACAAAAAATTGTATAAAAAGTTCCTAAAACTATGAGGAAATCTTGTCTCTGATGTAGTCTTCACAGGAACTAATCTGGTCAAAATTCACCCAAATCACTTGTTTTACACAAACTTCCTGCAGTTATTGTGTTAATTATTTGGGTTAAATGTACAGTTTATAAATTGCTCTGTACTGTTATTAATATGCACTGAAAATACTATTAAATATCCATAAAATCTGGCACTTAGTCAGGGGTTGTCAGTTTACTCAATGAAAGGAAAGGGATGCCTTTAGTAAAAAGGTTGAGAACCACTGGTTTGAAAAGATAAGGGAATCCACAGTGTGCAGAAAACTTAGCCTTACAATATATTAGTACACCTTACAGTGTGGTATATAAACTCTGTTGTCAATTTACACATAGCTAAAACTAATGCAGTTTAATGCAACAATTACGATGAACATTATAATGTTCCGTTAACTGTTTTGCAACGTGTTGATTCCACTTTGTGGACAGTGTTTTGGCTGTAGTTTGTGGTGCTGTTGTTGAATTCTCAACTTAATCACAGAGGCCTAATATTTTTCCATATTCCATTAGTCTAATATTTTTAAGTCTAAAGGGACAGTTCACACCTCTCAGATCACTTCCTCTTATCTGTAGTGCTATTTATCCATCTAAATTGTTTTGGTGTGAGTGGCTGATATTGGAACTAGATGACACTCAGTTTGTGGAGGTCAAAAACATACATTTGAAAAAACTCGAAACAATATCTCTTTTCAGAAATCATGATTATTATAATTATTATAATTACTCAAGATGATTGTTATGAGCAGTTTCATGTAGGAACTGCTTACTTAATGTACTACTGTCCCCAAACCATATCACTGTGCATAAGGAAGTGGATGAGAGGCTCATTCTCATGACCACAGGATGTGAACATTTATGGCGTCCTCCTCGGCTGAGCTTTAACCTCTCATCCACGAGTAGATGCACGCTTCCTTCTGTGCACTGACACGGTTGACGGATGTAGTTCGGTAGGAAGAAAATAGTTCCTGCATGAAACAGTTCACGACAAGGCCTGTGGATTATCTTGGGTAACCAGGTCACGATTTCTGGAAGAGACATTGCTGGTTTTTGTTCATTATTTGTTTGTGTGACTTTGAGCACCACAATACGAGTGCCATCTAGTCCCTTTATCTCTTCTCTTCAAGAAAAGGCAGACATCTCTACGGCTGATATCTCCAAAATTCTGCAACTTACACCTTAACTATCTTGATGGATAAACAGCACTACAGGTAGGAGGGAAAAAAAATATATATATTCCTGATTTGGGGATGAACTGTCATTTTAATGCTGCAAATTCATCTCAGTATAACATAATGTAGGCTAATTCAGCAGCAACAGCAAGACAAACTGCAACCTCCAAAATGTCCCTAAAGTTGATTTAACACTTCTCCAAAACAGTTTGAACAATCACTATGAACATTTATTTAAATCACAGTTTATCACTAGACTTCACATGATCCCTGCTGTAATGTTATATTGATACAGGCTACCTTTAACCTGAGCTTCACAGAGTGCACAAACCCTGCATGAGCTGAGTGAACTTTCAGGTTAAACTTGACCTTTAGCTACATAATGCGTAACAAAAGTCTATTTGCTGGCGGCTGCGTCCCAGTCCTTTATCCCAGATACTATTGTCAAGCACAGAACAAGGTACAGTTTTTGATTTACCCGGAAATGTTGAGTAATATGACGGGCAGAAGAACAAGGCAGGTGATTCCTCCCATGCAAAAATCACACCGCGTTACGTCGTCTGCTGTGTCACAATAATCGATCACCATGACAACACCTTCAATCAAACACAAACAACGTGTATTTTTTTTTTTTTATCACAGTATTTAAGGATAAAACTGTAAAAATGTCTTACTTTCAATTCCGAGGCTGTTTTCTCAGTCAGGAGCAGCTTCTTCTCAACAACTTCTGCACTTCCTGAAACCTCTGAGCTGAACTCTTTGGTCTTTATTCGCACACAAGAAAGCCGCCAGCGCCCCCGGTGGCAGCGAGCGGTACTACAGCGCCACGGCCGTCACTCCCTGTGCGTCAGTTAGTTTTCTCACTTTCATAAGAGGTGTCAGACTCAATGAACATCAGCATCACCGCCAGGCTGCAGGGGGGGATTATGTAAAAAGGGGATCTTTAGGAGCGGACTGTCCCAGTGACTCAGCAAATGTCACGAGAACGAGACATCTTCAAGTGTTTTATCCTGATGATTAATGCTCATCAGATCTTCACTTCAGTTCCTGTGACTCTTTTCATTCTGTGGAGAGTTTTTTTGTTTTGTTTTGTTTTTTTTTTTTAAGTTGGGATGTCCAAAATGCTGGTTGCATCTGTATTGGACATCTAATTTCTGGTGAGTTTTATACAGTTGTTACTATACTACTTTATGATGGGATAAAATATCACATCCTCTTAAAATGTGACAAGTACAATAAAATCAGAGCAGAATACTATAAGAAATTTAACTCATTAATCCCTAATTTCAGAGTAGATGACAGTGTAAAGCTAAAGGTTCTATTAGGAGAGGGACATGCAGCACATTTAGCTGCACAATATGTGACTACATGTCACAAAATGAGGGACATATAGTCACTGGTTTAAGCCCATTTTTATGCTTTTCTCTACATATTTATCTTATTTACTTAATTAATCTTTTTTATGAATTGTGTGTTTTTGCCTTTTCTTTAATATCATTATGTCAAATTAAACTTGTTGACTCTTAAGATATTCTGAAGTTGGTAACTTATTAAAAATATCTGAATATAGCTGACAGATATACATGACAGACATACATGACAGATATACCGAGATTTATATCTGAAATTGCAGGTACAAAAATGATTTGCAGTACGAGACTGCATAACTTTGAACTACCAAATAGGACTCAACAGAGTTTCTCCTCTTATTGTATTTTCTGTTTTCCCAAAACATCACACAATATGAGAAATAACTAAGTGAACAACTGGTTCATAATTAGACTATGCGCTCTTTTAAGTTAAAAAAACAAACAAACAAAACAAACAAAAAAACATCTAGTCTTGTTGGAAATCAAAATTCATCTGCACCGGGCTGCTAAAGATTTACTACATCTTGCTTTTGGCCCATTAAATTATTTCTTTCTAATTTAAGGCATTTATTTTTCTTTTGGATGTGACTTGACAACTTGATAAAAAATGCTCCCCTGCAAGGAAGGATGTTTTTGTTTAAAAAAAAAAGTGTTGGTATTTAGTTAGTTTTTGGGATAAAAGTGATGTTGCTTTGCTGAATGTATATTTTTGGAGAGATATTATAGGCTGGTTTGAAAAACCTGTAGCAATGTATCAAGGTTCATTTATTGTCATTTAACAACACAGGGTTGTACAATGAAATGTAATCTGTAGCCCCTTCATGATACACACACACACACACACATACAAATATTTAAATTCTAATAGCATAAAAAAACAAACTACAACAGTAGATACACTCAATTACACATATACCTGTACATTATCTCCACCCACAAAGTGTGCGGGTCTATTTGTTTGGGGTGGAGGTAAAAATCAATAAGTATTGTGATATTTTGTGTGGTAATATTGTACTGATACATGGACACCAAGTATCAATCTTTTATTAGATAAATTATAAATATTTCAAATTTGAATTGAACTTTTTGGTACTAGAATAGTAAAAATCCATTTCTTTCTCATTTTCTTTTTCTGGTGAGGACAGCAGAGGTCACAGTCAGTGGGATTGGTGTGTTTTTATGACAGTGTTGGTCAATCCCATTTTGTTCCAGTAAAAATTACTGTGGTGAGATGAACCAACTGAAAACTTATCATATTAGTAAAACAGATGCTGACAAAGTTTTCATTATGGGACTTAATTTGCAGTTGAAAAAGGTAATAAATCGCAATATATCTTAGTGCAATACTCAGCATATTGCAGTACATTTAAAATCACAATGATATTGAATTATGACTTAAGTATCATGATAATATTGTATCATGGGACCTCTGGTGATTCCCACCCCTGCTGTCTGTACAGAGATTTATTGCAAAGTCTGCAGTTTAAATAACTTTGCTTGATTTCCTAAACCTTTTGTAGTGTCTCAGATAATCAGTGTTGGTGAAACATTCAGGAATATATACAGAAATAATTCTTGTTTCAGTTTAAAGTGGCACCTTGAACAGAAGGACACAGTCAGTCTTTATTGCTGTATATGTTTTGATTTAAAAAATAATTATTATTTCACCGCACATTTTCAGGATTTATTAACAGCAGTGCCTGTGATCAACCCACAAGAGGCGCTGTTGTCCTGCTGATCACAACACTTCAGCATGGCCGCTGTCTTAAATACGTGATTGATTGTGTTCATCACCCTGATAAGTTTCTGCGCAATGTGTTGATATGTATGTTCACATTTATAAAAATAAATGGACACTCTTATACTGAGACTTCACAAGTTAAATAAATAAATTAAGAGCTGGGTCAGATTTTGATAAACCATATCTGGAGTCCTAGGTGTTCATGAGTCACTCGATCAGGCTGACAGGAAATGGAAAGGAGGCATAAAATCTAAAAACTGCCAAAAGTCAATACAAAACAGCTACACTGAGACAATGTTTTAAATAAATAGACATGATAATAGACCCATAAAAAATAGAAATAGAACATTTACTCTATAATAACTTGTAAAAACAGCAAAGAGCTGTGTGGACTTTTATTTTGGACCGTTGTTTTCTACTAGTGTGGCTAATTCTGACATTTTTCTCATTCCATATATTATAAGCTGGCACATGGACTTTTAAGCCCTTTGCGTGGACTAAAAGGACCTACACCAAAATCACCTAAAACCTAAAACCAAAATCTATTCTTAAAACCTCAGAATAGCATGTTTTGAGACTTTATCACAAGACCTCATAAAACGAGTAGTTGAGGTAAATGAACCATCCTCTATAGTAACTTTTTTTTCCTTTCCATAGTAATCATAAAACATGACTCACACAACTTGATTGTACTATCATGAAAGCTACAAATGTGTTACTGGAGGTAAGAAAAGAAAATTAAGATAAAGGTCAACATGAACTCACTAGAATCACAGAGCACCAGGGCTGCAGATACCAGTGAGGACATTGAGGTCATGTCCTCAGTGGTATCTGTCCTTGGTAATCTTTTTCTCAGGGAATTTAGAGGTTTATTGAGTAACTGTAAGTGCAGTTAACATGATACAATGCAGAGTGAGACAAGGTGGGATTTGAGAGGGGAATACAGACCTCTTATTGTAAAAGTTACTATATTTAAATTAGGCAAAGAAAGAGCATGATTGAATGAGTTGTTGAGGCAGACTTTAGACCATGGTGAAGGGAACTCTGAGACATATAGCTACTATTGCACTGGAAGTGAATTAATTAATGATTAAGTTTAGAGCCAAGGGACTTTTTTTTTTCTTTTTTGGGCCATTTTTCAACCATGGTCTGCAACTAAAATTGTGAAATAACCTTGAAGTAGCCTATGTATTCTGTCTGGTATCAAAAGCAGCAACGTATCTATTGGCTCAACACAATTTACACAGAAAAAATATGAAATTAAAATGGTGGGCCACTGCAAATTTTGTGGGGGGTAGGGGGTGATATGTGCTGTCCATGTCCACCCCTTTCTACCAAATATTTTATTTCTTTAAAATATATACTGGATGCATATTTTAAACATGGATTAGAATCTTTGATTTGTTTTCACCAGTTTCTGGTTTTTTTTTTTGTTGTTTTTTTTTAATCTTGTCTGTACCACATTAAGACATTTAATTTGTTAACTAATGCTGCACCTATTAACATCCATTAATAAAAACAACTTTTAGGTTGCCAGGTTGTAAAATAATAATAATAAAAAAAATCATTGTGCCAGCAGGGCATGTAGTTTTTTAAGCTCTGTAATTCATCAGGAAGTCCCTCTAATGAATGACTTCCACTTCTGGAAAAAACAACAGTTAATCTGGAATCATTTATTACCAGCATAACATGTATAACTGCAGGCTTACGTATATAGAAAGTATGAACCCCACGAATAAAAAGTATTTATTAATAGATTACCATCATGTATAGTATAACTGCAATACTTTGACACCAAATAGAAAGGATAACCACTTTTTATAGATTGTGTGCAGGAATTTTTTACAACTTGGCAACTCAAAAGATCTTCTTATTCATGTCTTGTGATGATGGACGCACGATTGCAAAATTCTCGGCCAATACAGATGTTTAAAATAATGTGACCAATGCTGATACCTATGATTTTTGTTGTTGTTTATTTTGTTTTTATATATGCTGCCTTTTGTGCCAGGGAAATCTTCATTATAAAAATTTCATTATATGAACTTTAATGACTTAAATTTTTGATTATGCCATAAAATATGTTTTACCTTCATTTTATTGTCAGATTTTTTTTAATTAATTGGATTTCCTGTTTCTCTGAGTTGTTGTTTTGTATGAAAGGTGCTATATAAATAAAGTTTATATTCTTTTTCTTCTTCTTCTTCTTCTTCTTCTTCTTCTCATTATTATTATTATTATTATTATTATTATTATTATTATTATTATTTATTATTATCATTATTATCAGCATTCATTGAGCACACTTATGCAACACAACAGATAAACATCGGCCACAGTGAATGTCATCTTATTTGCAGGCAGGCTGATAAAGTTAACAAGGTGAACATCAGCTGATACTGATGTTCAGCTGCATCCCTATACTTGTAACTACTCTATAAAGAATTAGTACTCTAAATGATTTATTACCCTTTGATAAATTCATTGAACAGAACTTATAAACCCTTATAAAAGCTGACTTGACAGCAGAACTTAACAGACAGCAGTACCCATGTGGACTGTCTTTGACGTTTTTCTAATTTTATTTTGTGGTTCTGACTGATGTCTTATTCAAGTACTGCACTTAAGTATGATTTTGATGTATTTTACTTGTATAGGGGCGGATTTAGTCATTTTGGGGCCTAAGACAAATACAGGCATGGGGACCTCCAAATCGCTTGTTTCCAGGGGTGTTTCTCGAAGGGGGCTGAGGCGGCACCTTAGTTTGAACAGTTCAGTTTGAAAAAATAAATAAATAAACACAAGAATGTAAGAAACTGTAAGATATTTTAATGTCAGTAACTAGAGTTGATATGAGAATGGTACATTAATGCTATTCCAACATCTGCACTTTATGCTACTCCTGTATAGGCTGGGACACCCCAGTCAAAAAAAGTCTGGACACGCCCATGCTTGTTTTCCTCCTTTTTCAATCCTTGAATAAATAATAAGTCATTAAGATAAACTTTTATTTATGACGGAGTGCAGAGGATGAATTGAGGAGTCTCACAGTCTCAGAAAAAAATCTGTTCTGAGGTCTACTGGTATGGCAGCAGATACTTCTCTATCTCTTGCCAGAGAGCAGCAGGGTGAAAGGCTGTGGATGGGGTGGGTGTTGTCTTTTAGTGTTCTCCCACGTTCTCCTTTTTCCAGCTCTGCTGGGGTAGATTCACTTCATTTTTCAACACTGTGTACACCACGGTGAGCCATTTGTTTACATAAGCTGGCTACTGTCTTCATGAATCACTTCCACAGATGCACAGAAAGATCATTAAATAATCCAAGATAGAAGGGAGGCCCTGAAACACTCATGAATTAAGCAGTCTGATGCCATTTTAGTGTTTTGATTTTTACAAAGACATAATTGATGAAAAGTTAATTAAAAGGTAATTGTCAACCCTTGTCTAATGCAGGGGTCTGCAAGATTTACAATCAAATGATGTATTTTTTCTGCCTGGACCTGCAACTATTAAATTTTCTATCTTCCATGGAAACTTTTCTTTTTTGGAATTGGCATTCATCGCTAGCCTAGGCTCAAAACTAGCCATTAGAAAATTTAGAGGAAAAGGCATAGAATCATAGACGAGACTAACATGCACGTTTTATTTGACAAAATATTTAAACTTTTTTTTTTAATTGGATGTAAAGACTACAGGTTTTTACAATTGGAGAGAGTAAGAATCATTTTAGGCCTACAACAAATGACAAAGAAAAATTTTAATGTTAAAAAATAGCCATCGTCAAAGCCACGGGGGGCCACTGGAGAAGGGCAAAAGAGCCGCATGCAGCTCCAGTGCGCAGTTTGCTGACCCCTGCCAGTTTAGCTACTTTGAAGATTGAGAATAATACAAAATATAGTAAAAAAAAAGAAAAAAAAAAAGAAAAAAAAGATGTATAATAATGAAGTTAAAACTTAATCCTCAGGGGAAAATTCAAAAGCTAACCAACAGTTTATAAAGTAATTATAATATAATATTTATAAAATAAGTTCCACCTTTACCAGCTGCAGCATATATAAAGCAATAAATAAATTAAGGATAAACAAATTTTATGTGAGCAAAATATGCTGTACACATCAGATCTATTATTTATTGAACATCATTTTTCAAGCCATAATTTTTCTTTGATTTTTTTAAATATCAAAATAAATATTGCACCACTTTTTTTTAATTGTGGTATTATTGTACCTTATTACATGATTTTGTTTAATACTTGATTCTGATTGGTCAATTACTGTGCTATGTATAACAGACCGTTAATATGGACACAGATCACAGTCAATAAAATCATTGTTAAATCACTAAAATAATTTTAAAATTAATATTTTATGTCAAATGATTGATTTTTTTTGTAAGCAGGATTATGAAACAAAACCATAAAATCATTTTTGAAATTAAAATTTTGTGTCACATAAATTTGTACCAAGATTTTTTTGGTAAGTGACCATGTAATAAGTGGGATAATGCACAGTGAGCAGGTCATTATTGTGAAATAAATTACTTCCTTACTTGAGTTTTTGGTATTGTTACAGCCCTGGTAAAGAAATTATTACCATTTAATAAAGCCATTATTTAGAACTTATAAACCCTCAATCAATGGTGACTTATCAGACAGAGGTGCCTATGTGGACTAGTTTCTACTTTTTCTTCTTTTATTCTGTGACCCTTACTTTTGTCTCATTACTCATGTCTTTTTAATTCTTTATTTATTATGCTATGTCTGGGTTATATTCACTTACAAATGCTCTGTAAAGAAGGCTGATATGTTGATCAATTCATCGAAGACTCAGTCATGTGTGTTTCCACTGCGGGCTTGTGCCTTTGACCGCGCTCTAGTTTCTGTGGCGGCAGGGCGGTGGTGGTGAGGGCGAGAAAAAAAACACCTTCATGTGCGTCGTCGTATGTGAAAGTAGTTCCGGGCACTTAACCCAAACGGTGGAAGAAGAGGAGGAGGAGGAGGAGGGGGGAGAGTCCCGGATGTTGGCTCGGACGGCCGCCGAGAGAAAGGCGAACGAACGAGAGAAGGCGGAGAGAAGCTGAGGAGGGACGCCACGGCACCGCGGGCTGACACCGGCGAAGCTACGACTGTGCGGCGGCTCTTTGCACAGGACGATATCGGCAAGAGCGCAGGACAGTCCCGGGGAGCCCCCCTGCTAGCTGAAGAAGAGGAGGAGGAAGGACGGGGAGGGGGCTGTGAAACTAACCGTCAGGATTTACAGAGAGAGGAGGAGAGCCACCGTCACGGCAGCTTTCACCCAGAGTAAGTGAGCTACGCGGGCATGGAAGTTGAACTAAGGCCCACGAAAATGGACGACTTTAACGGGGAAGTGAGCAGCACTGAAGTTCTGGGGATTGAGCCCGGTGAACAGGCCCTGACAGGCTCCCTGTGGCGGGGCGTGCGGGGGACACCTTTTTCTCCCGGAGAGCCAGCGTGTGTCCCCCCCGGTGGTGGTCGGCGTTAGTAACGTCCACCCCGGCCGGTTGTGTTGCTGCAACTCTCCCAAGTTGACAGCTCTTAGGGTTAGCCTGCTAGCACCGCCGCCGTGCAACCGGTGACAACTGACAGGGCAACTTTGACAGCTAGCTTAGCCAGTTTATAGGTAGCCAGCTAACTTTAGCTGAGCGCTGTCGGTGCTCTCTTCGGGGCCAGCAGGACTGAGGTGTGTGTGCGTGTTTTCCTCGCGTTAGGTGGATATATTAATGACCTATCCCAGCCTCTCAAACAGCTATCGTTAGCTAGCTGTTTGGTATGTGAGACGTTGTGTGTGTGTGTGTGTGTGTGTGTGTGTGTGTGAACCCAGTGTCATTTGGCTTTCCTGCGTGCTCTGATGGTATTTGACTCCCAGCTGTTGCAGTGTGTTTTCTCGTCTGTCAATCGTCAAGCCTTATAAATTCCTCCAGAAAATAATCATCCTGCCGCATAAAACTAGTCGACATGTGTGAGAAGGCGCACGTCTGTCATGTGAGTGGACGATCAACAAGTGCAAAGCATGTTATCTGCTGAATTTTAGCAAATAAGATAGAAGATTATTAATTTCTTGTGCCAGATTGTTCAAAAATTACAGTAACATGGGAATAAAACAAAAGAATAGTAAATATAAGGTGTGAAAGGATTAAATGCAAACAAAACAAAAACAGTCTTAATAGAAAAACAAAAAAGTAAGATAAACTAAATAGAAGTGAAATAAACTAAAATAGAAAGAATAGTAGTGGTAATGATGTTGCAGGTATTACTGGCAATGATATTGAAAAGTGATAAAGTAAAAGTAATATTGAACTTGATTTGAACGTAGTGTTGCACATGATAATGACCCTGCTCTGATGGCATTTGACTCCCAGCTGTTGTAGTTTGTTTTCTCGTCTGTCAATCTTCTGGCCTGTAAATTCCTCCAGAAAATATTGATTCTTGCATGTAAAACTAGTTGAGTTGTGTATGAAGGTGCACGTTTGTCGTGTGTGGACGATCAACAAGTGCAAAGCAGTCAATCATGTTCCTGCCCTCTAATTCTTGTGCCAGAGATTGCTCAAAAAAATTACAATGAAATTATTCACAGGGACATTGCACACTGATCATCACTGTAAATGTCCCAATGTTAGCCGCAAGAATAAAAACAATAGAGTAATAATATAAGTAATACAACAATGTCTAATAGAGTCTAATAGAATAACAATGAAATTATGATAGGTTAAGTGAACAAAAATTAAGTAAAACAATCTAAATAAGTAGTAGTGATGTTACAAGTAATATTGGTAATATTGAAAAGTTTTATACAAAAGTAATATTGCACATAATAAACATAATATTGCACATGATGTTGTAAAAAGTAATATGGCACATGTTATTGATGTTATTGATTGAGGTTGTCAAAAGTATTGATACTTCAGTATAGGTCTGCAACTATCTGTCATTTTCACAGTTGATTAATCTGTCAATTATTTTCTCAGTTAATCGGCTAGTTGTTCGGTTCATATAGATATGGAAAACACCTCTCATTATTATACAGTACAATTCAGCAGTTACAGCAACTTCAATCAACACCTCTTTACAATGTTTTGAAAAATGACTGAACAATAGGAACAGACTCTAAAATCACTAGGGCTGCACTTAATGATTATATTAATTATTTTATTCATTAATTAATTGATTAGTTGTTTGGTCTATAAAATGGCAGAAAATTGTGAAAAATTGAAAGAAAAAAAAAAAAAACCCAAACAAAGATATTCAGTATACAGTCATAAAGAAGTAAAGAACTGAGAAAAGATTCACATTTCAGAAGCTGGAATCAGAGATTTTTGACCTTTTTTTCTTAAAAAATTACCACAACTGATTGATTGATTAGCAAAATAGTTGGCGATTAATTTATCAACTTACCAATTATTTGATTATCCATTGCAGTTCTACTTCAATACTTTTACAATACCACGTTTAAAAACAGTACGATGAAATTTGATAGTATCGGAAGTACCAAAGCAGCTAAAAAAAATTAAAAAAACATTCAAGACCTCAGTTCAGTTTTTATTGTTGCTTGAAATTTGTCTTGTAGCATAGCAAAACCAGATAGTGTTCAGAGGCTTTTTCTGTACAAGCAGTGTGTGCAGGTTGTTTATTTTTTTAAAAAGAAAAGAAAAAGAAAAGAAATATCCTTTTTTGTGTGGCTAGGAGTTTTTTTGTTTTTGTTTGTTTGCTCTGGTATTGAAAGAGGTGTCGAGTATCATTTAGTAATACTTTTATTTTATTGAAGTTTAAAATTCTGGTGTTGTGACAACCCTGTTATTAATTAATATTATTGTTCTCAGTGTCTGATTTCTCAGCTATCCTTCCTACGGAAGGGGGAGGAGTTATACAGTTTGATTGCCACTGGTAGGAAAGTCTTTCTCTGGTGTTCGGTAGTGCACCTCTGTGGTCTCAGTCTACGGCTGAAGGTGCTCTGATATGACTCCAGTGCTGTGTGCAGGGGATGAAAGGCATTGTCAATATTAAAATACTGAGTAGTTTCCTTAGCTTCTTCCTCTCTGATACCTTCACCAAAGACTCGAGTTCCACTCTCGGGACAGAACCAGCTTTCCTAATGAGCTTATCGAGTCTGTTACCATCAGCTGCCCCGGCACACTACAGCATACAAGATGACGCTGGCCACCACCGAGTGAGAAAACATCTGCATGGCGCTGCAGACGTTGAAAGATCTGAGTATCCAGAGGAAAAAAGAGGCAGCTCTGACCTTTGTTGTATAGAGCATCTGTGTGTTTAGTCCAGCTTAGTGTCTGTGTGGATGGATGCCCAGGTACTTGTATTATGCTACTGAATCTGATCTCGGGACTGTCTCTCTTAGCTCTGGTGGTGATATACCCTTGCAGATTGCCCTGAGATGGCACAGACTATGTTGCAACTAAATATTTGGCCCTGTGTGTGCAAGACATTTCTCAGGGCATGCTTTGATGTTTCACCAGTTGGTGTGTGTGATCGCACAGGACAGACACTGATTAGTTAATGCTACGACTTTAAACTAAACAGCTGTGGCATTTGCGTGCAGCTGTATACAAAACAGTGCCCTTGCTTTATCCTGACGGCCTTTATTAGGGGATGGATGACTGAACTCTTAATGTGGCCCGCTGTCAACTTGTACAAGTTTTATCAATGAAGTCACGTTGTCATTTTAATGATTGAGGTGCAATGAGGTGCAAATTATTAGCTGATCTTCATCATACACTCCCATGCTTAAGTTTTTTCTGTCATAAAGCCAGTGTAAAGAGGTTGAATTTATGACTAAAACAAAACATTATAAAATCCCCCCCAAACATCCCAACCCTGCCAGACCTTCTGCTTCAACTAACAAAATGCCCATAGCGTTAGTCAGCACCCACAATCAAAGGTCAGACCTGGTTTGCTTCTTAATCACCCATCCTTTAAATAGCAGGCCTACAGCGAGCTGTCTGGATCGAGGCTATCTGTGCATGCAGCTGTAGAGGACACATGGTGTTCAAGTTTTGATCTTACTCCATCCAGGTGAGCAGAGCCAGAGTAGTTTAATTTGTTGTACTGTGTAGAAATTAGTACTTTTCACTGTACCAATCTTATTCTGTAAATTATGCTCCCACTGTACTCTCTGTTGCTCTCTGAATTTTTCAAGAAACTGCACCAAAGAGGTTCCACGTGCAGTTCATGTTAATCGACATTTTATTTTGCAGTGTTCCTATTCGGTCTGACATTGAAAGGCATTTTAACTCCTTCATGAGAAACACTTTGAACCTCAATGTCCTTCATGAAGTAATATTGCTTTTTAAAAAGGGTGTTGTTTTTACAAGCAGTAACTTTGGTCAGTTTAAATAGAGCTGCAATAATTAATCGATTAGTTCAATTAATTAACTGATGAATTGGTTTGAGTAATTTTTTAAAGAAAAAAATATTTTCTGGTTTGTTTACTCCTCTGTGACAGTAAATGGAATATCTTTGAGTTGTGGACTTTAGGAAACACTGATTGACATTTACATAGACCAAACAACTAATTAATTAATCTAGAAAATAACCATCAGATTGAAACCACTGTGTGAAATACAGCAGCAGAATAATTAGTCATAGACAGCGGAAATGATACTTTTGCTGTTTCATGTTGGTTGCTGTTAAAGAAAAGACCTGCAGTGCTTTTTACCAATTGTGTGCAGAATTATGAATCATGGCACACACATTGTAAAATTAGTTCCTTACTATAGCATCCATTAAATTCTGTTAGTTTATAAGCATTATTTTTAAGTTTTGTTCATGAGTGAAGTATTTCTGCAGGTTCAGATTAAAAGCTCCTGTTAATGCATATTTGTGGTTAGTTATAAGGGATTTTAGTAATATCACAAATCTTTGAGCAGACTAAGTTTTTATTGATCCCATTTTTTTAAAATGATCTCTGGGTTTTGATGAATGGACTGACTAGTTGTAAAGAAAGTAGAGAGAAGATTACACATCTGTTTGTACGCACAGTAACTATTTAAAAGTGTGAATGGGGAGGATGTGATGCAGCTTCTCTTTAATGGTGGTTTCAGCCTGCAGCGGTCTTTGAGAAGTCTATTGCTTAATGGTTTAAAAACACGACACCTACTTCTCCAAGGCCCTCCTGTGTTCTGTATGCGTACAGGGCTCTGAGTGCACACTCGTCAAACATCTCTGAAGAAAAAAGATTTTGTCATCATCTGTAAGAAACAAGGAATGTAGATTAACTAACTATGTGTAAATAAATATTGACATTTCATCATTGTGTCACAGATAATGTTCAGCTTGGGGGTGATAGTGTATAATTTAATAGATTAAACAGAATAATGACATGATATGGGGCTAATTTGGATAGATGTCAAGGGTCACTAAGCCAGTATAGTGAGCAAATTCAGAAAAGGTTTTTACTTTTTAAATACAAGCTCCTCATTTGGAATTCAGGATGTGGCCCTGTGCCTAGCCCCGTCTCACTGAGAGGCTTTTTAATTTCTCCCCTTGTTGAAGTGATTATTCAAATGGCCATCCGTGAGATGCAGTTATCAGACTCCTGGTGGTAGTTGAGCCTGTGGCAACATGAATGCCCATCACAGCCCCCCTCCTCACCACCCTGTTTAGTTGGAGAGCACCCAACAGGTACCCTCTGTAGCAACCCCTATTAGACGGCCACATCTTACCCCTCAGGCTGAAAACCTATTGTATTGTGCGATTGGCAGATGGCAATTTATTCATGAGGACAGCCGATATATTTTTCTGGCATGGTGTAGTGGTGATGCTGCCGGTCAAAGGGCTCTGTTTAGTATTTTTATGATGACTTATTTTTGGGCTGAATCCAACGTGTGCTTGTTTCGATTCCTCTCTGCTCTAAAATGTGGAGTTATTTTGGGTTCTTTCTATTCATTTCATCGCCCATCATCTTGTCCTTCAGTGCAGTTTTTCACCTTGGATTTGGCAAAAAAAAAAACAGGATCTTACTTTTCTCTTTAACAGCTGTTAACTCCGCGTGGAGGCTCGGCTGTCCTCTAATGCAGCTCGGGCCAAATGACTGGACAGTTTTGTTGGAAATTTCTCCCCGTACTCTGCTCCTTATATCCAGTGTGAAGTTTTGCACTCATGGAAGCCGCGTTGGTGAGAAGGGACTGGCTCAGTCTTCATTAGCAACGCCGTGCATCACTAGAATGCAGATGAGCTATGAAGCCATTCATCTGCTGGAAATGCCTCCCTGATTCCAATTTGAATCTTGTTTGCAGTCACATTGTGTGAGCCCACTTCTCCATGTTAAAGAAGTCTCTTTATGTGAGAGATCAGAGGGGGATAATTGCACTTAAGTGAACCTCATTTAGTGCTGGCCAGAGCAATTACTGTAACTGCAGTTCTAGGCGTTTTTTGGGGCCTGGAGCAGCTGTCATTGAGTCTCTGTAGCTGAGATATCAAATGGTGAATAGAATGACATTGGCATGGCATCATGGGAACGGCAGATCCTTGGATGGATTTTAATTAGTTTATGCAGGTTTTTGCACAGCCCCTTTTCTTTTTTTTTCATCCGCAGAAAAACGTAATTAAAAATGACAATTAGAAATGCATTATTTTAGTAATGATTGAAAATAAATTATTCTCAAGGTGCTGTAAGGTGAAGAAAGGCAGCACTCTTTCTTCAGGCAAACCCCCCCGAGCTTGAGGGAGATGTTTTATCATTAATGTTATTCAGGAGCCAAATTTTGAGTTTTGCTCAGCTGGGTGCTTTAATCTATTTTTGCTGTAAATTAATGAATTTTTAAAGAGCCCCTCGCTGGATACGGGTGGATGTGGGAATGCAGCACTGGTTCAGTTTTCAAACGAGCCTCTCTACTCTACCATCACCCCCACCCCCTTCACCACCCACCCTCCTCCTCATGGGATGGAGAGAGCGAATTTACTGAAGCACTACACTTTCATTTTTTATTCATCCAGCAATACACTGCCTAGTTCTCCTCATCCCACCTCCTCCCAGTCTATTGAGTTGAATCTGTCAGTGAACTAGTCCTATATATGCTCCGATTCACGTCCTGGCTCGGAGTTGTATGTGGACATGAATTAGTGAGGGGGGGAAGCATGTGATGTTTAATTCAGCTGGTTCATTGCCTGATATTATGGACACATTTGCTCAGATACACGTTCTGAAAGTGTTTAGCCATTTATTTCCCCAGTCTGACTAATCAGGGCCTGTCTCTCTACAGGGGAACTACTGTAACTACCCACACCAGAGCTTGCTGGGTAAGTTTAGAAAGTGTAGGAGAAAAGGGTGGGGTGGGGGTTGGTGGGGGATTGGCGGCTCCTGTAGCACACGGTGGTTTCTGTGACTCATTCCAGCTTTGTGGTAGCAAAAAGGCTAATAAATTTTGTGTCAAGTCTGTTATGAGTGTTCAGTTTGATCTTACATTTGCAAGTCTAGTAGGAACTGGATAAGGTGCATGAGCAGAAATGTGTCTTAGGTGGTTGTAGTCACGAAATCAAGGCCTACAAATCCCCTCCATTAAAGAGAAGTTAAATGTGAAGCTTAATGACAATAAATGCAACATATAGAGCTGTGTCATTTGAGATTTTACAATGAATAGCCAAGTCCTAAATGAATAAGACTGGCTTGACTTTTTCAATGCCTTAAAGGATTTAATAATTCATCATATTGTGTGCTTTGTCCTTGAGTTTTGATAGGCCCTTGGTATCAGCGAATTTCTCTTAAGCTTTTTTGTTCTTTACTCAGTAGGAGCAATTGATATGCTTATATGATTCACACTCTTAGGAGACTTTCGAGCTGTGTGCAGGAAGAGAAGCTCGCTAAGCTGACACAGCTTAAGTAATAAGAACGGGGCTTTTCATCGTACTATTTGGTATCTGTTTTAATCATTACAGTGGCTCCTGTGGCAGATACAAAATTCACTTCCAGGTAAAACAGCTAAATACCCAGAGACAGTTTGAATGGAGAAAAGATGGGGCCCTCTGTCAGTTTTGAACGGGGAATTTGAAACTAAAAATGGTATCACCAACAACGGGCTAAACAACGTGGCTCTGTCTGCAGATTAGCAGCCACAGAGCTGTTATTTGTGACAGATTATATAAGTAGGAGTACTAAAATCTCGTTGAGAAATGACAATTTCATAGCATTTTATTCACAAATGTTACCTTCAGCTCTCCTCTGTGGACTGCATGCATTTCACTGTAATTTAGAGGTAACACAATGGCAATGACAAGTGTAGATTCTGGTATAAACCAGAGCTGATTGAATATGATCATTTCAGTGCTTTGTGAGGCAGTGGTTGGTGCATGGGTATGAGCGTAGGTAAACACTAGATGTTGTGTACAGTTTACGAGAGTTTTAGATATGCTGACTCTTGATTCAAAGAGATAGGAGGGTTGCCTGGTCAGCCACAAATTTAAAACAATGGAGCAAAAAACAAACTGGGAACAAGGTGAATCAAGTTCTTAGGAGTGTCTAAACTTACAGTAGATGGCCATCAGTTCGCCCCCTGCTAGTAGAAGCAGAGAGGGGCACCAGTGTGGAATCTAAGGGATAAATTATTGAGGATAGGGTCAGCAGCAAAAGGTATTTTAGCTGCTTAAAAAGGGTCCACCTAAAAAAAAAAAAAAAATCAGTTTCTTGTGTAGGCTATATTTAGAATATTTTCACCACTTAACTTTGCGCTAGACAGCATTTTCTGAAAGGGAAACCCCCCCAATATAAACTAAATATCACTCTCTCTCCATCCACACTGCATAGGCAAAATCAGTAATTCTATCCTGCAGAACACGGGGGCTGCTGGTGTGGCGCTGCCTCAATCTGTTCGTTTGTTCGTGTTATTGACTTTGGTTAATCCAAATTGTACAACCTGAATTTTCCCTTTAATGGTGGGCTGTAGAAATGCAAACACCTCTTGTATTGTATTTTTAAGATGCAAAATGGCGCTAGGATCCCAAGTTCGTTTTACTGACTTCCTGCACAAAGTGGCACTCTGTTTGCTGTGCTCAGATTCTAAAAAAATATTAATAGTTAGGGGTCCAACATATTTCAAGTGCATTTTTACCTCACAAAAAAAACAAAACAGCATAAACAGTGATTTCTTTAAGTTTTAAATTATTTACATTTGTTTCACTCAAAACATCTGACTGGCCAACTCAAACCTTGCTCACCCCACTTTTGGCAGCCTTGTCTGACGGAGACTTTAATTCACCATTTGAAGATGGTCAGTGATGTTTGAATAATCTCATTTGAAATCTCTTTTTAAAATGTGTTTGCGTGTTTACTGCAGAAGTATTGGTATCTGTAATGTGTGTGTTCACTGTGCAGCAAGAATTTTTCGCATGTTTGAATGTCAGTCTGCAGACTAAGAGTGGAAAGTCAGAGAGGGTCAGGTTTAATTAAGTCCACAGCCATAAGCCTGCTTAGTAAGGTTAAATAATGGAGTCTTGAGGATGTGGTTTACTGCCACATCACTCAAGTTCATCCTCTGCTGACTGATGGGAGACTGATCATTTATCGTGAAATCACAAGACAGGCCTTATGTCAGACAGCCTTGTGTCAGTTGATCAGACCTGAAGGCTGCATGCAGCTTCTTCATTTGTTTTGTGATTTCAGACAATGTTAATGTGAGCCGGTCCAGAAATAGCTTCATGTAGAAGTTGGAGTCTGTGTGTGATGTGGTGTTTGAGGCTCATGATCCGTAGGGGTGAGTGCCAAGTTGTGCAGATGTGGTGTTAAGTTGGGAGGGAGCTGTGGTGGATCTGATGATTTAACACCTCTTTCTTATGGCTCATTGTCGTCTGCATGCTCAGCAGAATCACACGTCAAAACCTCTCTGTTGTCGTCATTTGTTGCTTTTTTTTCTGTGTGAAACCTGATGGATTAGACTTAGATGTAGAACTTGGAGTCTCCATCTGTGATTCAGAAAACCCCTAGCAGAAGCCAAGGATTCTCTCTGTGGAGTTGGAGGAAATGTTGATCTGTGTAGACCAGGGAACCCACACAACTGATGACTCGCTCTTGCCCCATCATTCCCACCCCATCCCTCTTTCTTCCGCTCACACGTAGCCTGCCTGCCGATATTATTTCTTGTTGTGTCCTCACTTCTTTTTCTTTATCTCTCTCTGCGCCATACTCTCCCGTGCTCTTCACTTAGCAAACAACACGTCTGTAGAGAATTCAGAAGAATGCATCTTGTTACTCAGATGAGTCATACTTCCTCTGGCCTGCATGCCTCTCCCTCAGGGTGGATGAATGAGAGGGCGGTGAGGTTAGCTGGAGGAGGGGCTCAGTGGCTAAGGGGACGTGGTCTGTGCCAGTTGCTCAGTGGAATTAAGAAAGTATCGGTGTGTTGGTTGGTCACAGGGCCTGAGACGTGCAGATCAGCGCCAGCTCAAAATGCGGTTGTCCCTAGGTGGCTGTGTGACTGACGGCTTTGACCAGGCTGAGTCACCACCTTCAAACTGTTTGGAAATATCAGGCCCGGCTTTGACCCCACAAGTTAGCCACTCTGCCAAGGTGCTGTGGCCCTGGGAGGAAAGCCCGGGGCCGCGGCTCTGGAGAGGAACGAGACTGCACCTGCAATGTGAGAAATCTGCCTTACTGAAGGAAAAAATGGTGGGATGAAAAGACTGTAGAGGAGTTTGCATGCAGTTACTCAGCTGAAATGTTCCTCAGGAGGCCTGACTATAATATAGCTGTGTGTGTATAAATTTATGATACAATTAAGTGTGTAATACTAGACACTAGTCTGTTGCTGTGCTATGTAGTTATAATCATATTGTAGTCATCTGAATTGTTTTAGTCTAGTTTTTGATAAATAAATATCATAAAAGTTTAGTTGACTAAATCTGCAGTAGATTTAGTTGAATAAAATGTAATGTAATGCATTATTTATCCTTTTTTTGTCCTAGATGTTTCAATCTCATATTCCTGGAGGAAATATCTGTTAACCTGTTAATAACATGAAAAATTTGCAAAATTTCTAAGTATACTACATTTCTTCAAACATACATTTTTGCTTTTTGTTACATTTTTGTTTCATACATATGAAGGCAATTTGCTAGTGTATGTTAATGTTTTTTGGGTCAAATGTTAATATATTATGTATCATAGACCTGCCCTGCCCATATAATTACTTTATGAATAGTTACAAAACTGCAAACTATGATTTTAACAGGCCATTTCCACTTCAACTTTGCACCAGTAACCAAATCACTTTTTAATAACTTTTTCTAGTTTGTATCTCATTTTAATTTGTTGACTGTCAATAGATTTTGTCATAGGTTTTGTCATCAAAAATTACTTTTATTTAGTTATCATCTTGTTTTTGTCAGTGACAAAATGTTAGGGCTGTGATGGTATGGATTTTTTCTTACTATAGTGACAAAGCAACATATTCCCATGGGATGGTTGTTCCTTTAAGAAATAGCCCAGTGCGTAAGTGGGTACGGCATGTAAGTGAGGTAGAATGAGCAGCAGATGAGTGACAGTGCTGTTCATAGTGGGGCAGAAACTTAATCTTAGTGGAAAGTTGTCAATCTGGCAGTAAATGTACAGTACAGGTTGTAGTATGTCAGTTAAAAAACGCTGCAGCTTCTCAAGACTAAGAAAAGTCTTGTTTGTTGTTTCCCAAACTGTTCGAAAAGAGAAAGATTAGTCCTGAAGTAAGCTGAGCTGGGAGGACTCGCATTAAGCTAATGCTATTGTTAGCTTTGTACTCTTACAATGTTTTATCCCTTTCAGAGGCTTTGTAATCCAGCCTTAAACAGCAGTGTCTTTTTGGAGACATGGTGAAAAAAATCCAAAATTTAAAACCAACACTGAATGTGTTCTGTGGCAATTTCACATTTTTTCCATCCTGAAAACATTTGTCATTGTTAGCATGTTGTTAGCTACCCACTGGCTATCCCAAGATGCCTTGGGTTGGATATGTCAGCCAGTCAGAGGCTGTGGTCCTGACTTGTGTGTGACAGCGCCGATGCATAGACGTATTAAAGATAGATCAATGTGCTGATCGCAACATAAGATTAACATTTCAAAGTAAAATTTGCGGTGATGACGGTAATGAGCTCAACCCTGCGATAATCATTGCGGTATTATAGTGATGTGGTTATCGTCACAGCCCTAAATGTTGTGGACAAAAAACTATGACAACAAATTAACACTGTAACACTCTGGTTTCCTGCTTTTGATTCCCTACACTTCTACATCTAATTTTGCTTAACGTCACATTGTACCACAAAAGTGAACAGAGTTGTAAGAAAACTTTATTATCTTCATAATATTGATGAAATTTATCAGCATACTATTAGGCCCCTCTCAGCTCTCGCTCTGTCTCTCCCATACCTGCTCTGCTTGGTCCCCTGCCAAAATCTATGACTCACAGGAGACTGAGTGACCTACTTTTTAAGTCTTCTAGGAGTGCCAGAAGATCTTTTTTATTTGCAAGACAATACAGTGGGTAAATATAAGTCAATTAAAATGCACTTAATGCACCCATTTTTGGATTTAAGCACCTAAAGGCTGTGTCAGCATGCCAGGCACCTCAGAGGATTCCCTTCATTATCACAAGGAAAGAAGATACATAGTAAACAGTCGAGCTTTGATATCTCATTAGAAGCAAACTGAGTTTTAAGGCCACACTGGCTCTCATCAAGCCAATTTAAAAATATAACTCATTTAAGTGTTCTCATAATCCTGCAATATCTGTGTGCTTTTATATCGCCCATTCCCAGTTTATCCAGGTTGTCGGAGATTATGGTTTCTACATGTAGACAAAGCATTTATCTACATGAATCAGTGAAAGTCGCCTCAAGGCCTAGTCAGTTTGTTTTGGTAATGATAGAGTTTTGGCTGTGTTGTCGAGGTAAAGTTTGAACAGTTGCTCTTAAATATTATGTGGATTAGGATGGGAGATAAAAAAGTTTGGGTACAGAAGCAGTCTACCAAATGCCTGGTTTACAGTTTGCCTACCTCTGCAAGGAAAACAAGGATAGGATCAAAGGCCGTAGGATCACTGAGATGGGTTGACGGTTTTTAGTTGGTTTTTGATTGGAAAAAGATGCCGCTTTGCAGCGCATGGAATTTCCACTTTAATCGCTAATTGCCGTTTTTTGGTCGTGTTGTCTCTCATTGAAGCAGAAACAAGCTGTGCAGTTGAATGTGGTGTCTTGGCTGCTCTTTTCCCTTCTACAAGGCTTGGCTGCTTTGATATGTCAGTTTTGTTTTAGTCTGCCGCCTTCGTCTTGACACGATTGGCCCCGCTCGCTCCGACCTCCTGGAAACCCCCCGGCATGCCCGCCCCAGGGTGTGTGTTCAGTCATTTATTCGGCTTCCTCTAAAAGACTGCCATGCCTTCACTTCCCTTCTAGTTTCCCTCCTCTTATTAAGATGCAGAAGGCAGCGTTTGGTCTGAAAGGCTTGGTGCTGGGGGGGTTACTGGTGTGTACAGTGGGGGGTTAGGGAGGGACTGTGAGCATGGGGACTTTAATGACTTAATGTGCACTGTACAGCCCGGCCACACTCCAGCTCTGCAAGTTCTGCAGGCAGCTCACAGCGCTCTGATTTCTGCCTTTTTGTGTGAGTCCAGTCAAAGATAGTCAAAATGATGCTCTGACAAAAGTGACTATAATTGGAGAGGAACAAATTATTAAGTCTTTGGTTAATGCTGATTGCTGCTTGGGTTTATGCCTGATAATCCCTATTTAGTCATCCGAAATGCCTGCCTTTTTGAAACCTCTTTTTTATCTTGTCTGTTCTCCAATGAATTTTGTCATGTTTTTGCTTCTTTTTAAGAGGCCCCAGTGGTGAACCACTTTGACCACCGCTCTGGTATTTTGATTTCCCATTTTTGTTTTATCAAACAGTTTGTTTTCAGTGAAATCCTCCAGGAACCATTTGTAAAGACTAAGCATGAAATTTCTCTGTCCAGTGGCACGCCTATATACTATGCTCAGTCTGCTACAAAAGAATGTCCTTGTATTTGCTGATTGTATGGTTTGCTGAAATATTGCTACTGAATATTGCTACTGAATCAAGAAGCAAGGCTATACATCAACACTTTCTGTTACTGGCTCCTGCACAAACTCTGGTCACACCAAACATGCTCTATGATATCACACATTATTTACCACAGGACCACACATAAGTTTTTCAGTGACAGGTCATGCAGCTATTTTAAAGCTGGAATGAGTTGCAAAATTTTTTTTTAAATGCATTTCAAGTAGAAGGCACACACAGTGCTGCACAATGAACGCAAAGTGACATGTTGAGTGTTCCCTCAAAACTGCTTATACCTTAATAACTGAAATGCATGTAATATTTCTGTGTAAAAATGTCTAAAAACTAGACTAGGGCTGCACGATATGGTTAAAAAAATCTTATTATAATTACTTTGACAGGTTGCAATACAATTCAAGATATGAGATCTGTCTGGCTGAGTCTGTAACAAACATGTTTTCTTACATCTGGAGAACAAGATTTGTAGGCCACAGCATCTCTGCAGTACTATAGTACTTCATTATAATGCTGGTTTGTCACACATTTTTCCTTTATCAAAAAATTGCAGCTTCTGCGATTTGGATATTGCACTTGGCCATATTGCGATTTTGATCAATTGTGCAGCCTTAGACTGCACCTGTTTTATATATTTTTTTGAGTTATGTACTTACATTATCCAAATGTTTTCAACCATGTTAAAATTTCAGAAAACTGCAAAATTATTTTCTTGGTATAACTTAAGGGGACACATGAGACACACCAGATGATACATCAGGAAGAGCGAAAGTAATGCCTAACATGACTAAATGCCACGTGAATGAACTTAAACACATCACCTCGTCCATGAACATGATTTCTGCCTGAGTCATGTCAGATGGATTTTTATCTGCAATGCTGGTTGCTTAACAATGAAAACAACAACATTCATGATCCCGCACTACCTCGTGACGTCATCAAACTACGTCTTTTGTTATTGTTTTGATTTGAGAGATTAAAGAAATGACATACTGTTCATTTAATACAACTTGATATAATACACAGTAGTTGGAAATGTGTAACGTTTGTACCTCTTGTATCTCTGTCGCAAGGTCAGCATCTGATTTTGGGTCCAGTTTTATTTCAGCTTTTGGAGATGGCACCATAGTTCTAATGTCAGGTGGTTTCCATTGTATATTTCGTTTTATTTAGCTAATGTTCAATTTATTAGGTACCCTGAGCTAAAACCAATGCAGTCCAATACAACAGTCCTGCAATAAATCCTATTTTCATGAAGGTTGTAATGTTCAGTTTTTGTTCAAACAGATGATCATTCAACTTAATGATAATTTTGGATGATGTAGTTTGTGGTGCTGAGCAGCTGTACTGCATTATACAGACAAGTGTATAAGTGATCATGTTAAGTTGCACTCAGACATTGTCATATGATTTTTAAAATGGAGATTAAAATAATTGATATTTCTCCCCTTATTCCATTATATTGAGTTATAATAAAGATTGTGGTGACAAACCATTATAATGCATGAAAATCTGTGTATTAATAAAGGCAGTCTGAAACAGTCAACAGATGAAATACACAAAACTGAATTTTTATGGATTAATGTTCAGAAAAATGCATCTAGCAAATTGATTTAAGAAACCTCAAAAAATGGATCAAGGATTTATCAATTATACAGAGCTAGAAATATTTGAACTATAATCCTGTATCATACAGTTTTTTGTGACATTCATCAGGAAAAAATGACAGAGGTAAAGAAAGCTTGATAAGCAAAATAAACTTTTCAGAAATAAAGCATAGGTATTAGCTGTGGAGTTCAGTTTGAGTTTAGGAGAATCACATGTTTGGTTGTAGGCTGTCTGCCTGTTGCTGTGGTGGCACTAGGTTTCTTATGACGTCAGCACCGCCCCAACCACCGTCACCACCTTCACTTAGTGACAGTGCAACCACTGCAAAAAAGGTTTCAGGCTGTGAACTCATTTTTAGGCGATTCATGTCTGCACAACAGGTTGCGGTTTGACTGTCATCTCACCCTGCAAGTTTCTTCATTTGTTCAAGGAAGAACAAAGGTCTGAGGCAATCTTTCTGGCAAAAATTAAAATACCTTTATTCAGGTGGCTCTTTCATGGTGAAATTCTGAAAACATAGATAATGCACATGTTAAAATAGAGTGTGGTTACAACCCAAGCAGAGTGCCATAAAAAGTCTTTGTTATGGTGTATGTTAATTCATATTTAGATTAATTTGTGATACAAAGTGTTTACAAAAAGAATCCCTGACCTTTGTTGATATTCCTACTCCTTTGTGGTCAGAAGAATGGTCTTTAAAAATAATTTGATACGAGTGGGACAGTGTGTCAGCAGGGAGCTGGTAACCCTTTGCTTTTTCTTGGGGCCTTAAATCACCCACATTGTCCCTTATTTTGCAGTAATCACTTATTATCCTTAATTATTATGTTCAAAAACAGTAGGCTATTAGTAATGTATCTGTTCTGATGCACAGTAATGCAATGATTCAGCTTTCTGAGAATATGGATCTGAAAGTCTTGAAAGTTCTCATTTTTAATTTCTCTTTATTTTATTTGTCTGCTCATGTACTTATGAGTCATACAGTGGACTGAGCATGATTTCCCTTGTTAATGTGATGCAATAAATGCATTTCAAAGTGAAAAATTACACTTTTGATAGGTGCAGACCGTTTGATTCATATTTTAAAAATATATGGCCAGGAATCAAATAAGATGTAATTTTTACACATTTCATTTTCTTTTCTGAATGACCTTTATACTCCACAGTTTGTAGGTCGAGGGTTAGTGCTATTTTACCAGTGAGGTCTGTGGTCAGTGGAGAACAATGCAGGTCAGGTCAAGAGCATGCACGGTACATGTCTCTCTCTGCCCTTCTCTTTCACAGTGACTCATTCATGGCACATGATGCACTACTTTCACCATAAGAGTCATCCTGAACAAAAGCACCAAATTTGAAGGAGGCCAAAAACGAAACATGCACATTTTCCCCTTTTTTTGTGGGTTTTCTCTTTTTATAGTCAAGTATATGACTTTTACTCACAGTTAACCAAGATGCTGATTTGTGACAGAGCACGTGGCATTACCAGGATGTGTTCATCCTCACATTTGATTTGATACTCTACCAAGTAAAAATGAAGAAGATAAATTAAAATACCTCTTCTCACTCCCATTGATTAAATAATTAGTCACTTATTCTTTAAGAAACTGATCTACAGCACTTTACATTGCTGTAGATCATAAAAGTTAGACATAGTGAGACAGAAAATCTTTTGGACCGTGGCTCTGTGATGGTATGCTTTCTTCTGCTATTTAAAGGCAGACTCCATCTGCACTCTTGTCCGGATTTTTCAAAAGGGAACTCGCACTCAAGTCGTAATATGTCACTCAGCAGTGACATGGGTTACGGTACTGATGCCCTCCCTTCTCTTAACGGAGGGGGTTTATATGTAGCATCGTCATCATACATAAAACCTTATGTCAGGTCATGTGAAGAAGAAGAGCTTTGGAAAAGAGCATTTTTACGCTAAAACAAAGGCACTTTGACCAAAATTTGATTGTTTGCAGATGAATACATACAGATCTCTATTGGGAAGCTACAGAATGATATAAAAAAACCAAAAAGAAAACCCATAAAATAACGGACCCGCCCTTTAAACTGTGACAGGACAGCAATGGGGGAGCTTTATCATCATCTTATCTCATCTCATCTTTCATGCTCCGTTGTTGGGTGATTATGGATAGAATTAATTTTATAATAATTATTAAAAATTCAAATATGGAGATATTATAATGTTTATTTCATTTGGTTAAATTATTTTTATTATTTTACCAGAACATAATCCTTTAGGGTTGCAAATAGATAACGTGTCAGTTTTTTAAATTTTTTTATTAATAGATCAGTTGTGAAGTCTGTGAAAAGCTCAGAAAATGACTTCGTGCAGCTTATTTTGTCTGACTAAGTGGCCAAACCCCAGAGATATTACAATGATATAAAACAGAGGAAAGCAAGAAATCCTCAAATTTAAAAAGCTGGAACCAGCTACAGCTGCAAATATTAATCAATTAGTCAATCAAAAGAAAATTAGTTGCCCACTATTATGATAATCAGTTAATTGTTTCAGTCCTTTTTGAGCAAAAATGTCAAACATTTGCTGGTTCCAGCTTCTTAAATGTAAGAATTTTCTGCTTTTCTTTGTCATTTATGATAGTAAATGAAGAGTCTTTGGTTGTTTTGGAGTGTTGGTTGGTTCAAAAACACAATTTCAAGATGTCACTTTGGGTTCTGAGTAATTGTGATGAGCACTTTTCACATTTTTTTGCACATTTTATAGACTAAATGAGTGATGAATAATTAGTAAAAATAATCACCAGATTAATCATTAGTTGCAGCCCTCAAACCAGCCCAAAAGAAAACTTCAAAATGGTTGGCAATTGATTTTCTGTCAATCAGCTAATCAATTGACCAGATAATCGTCACAGCAATAATATTGTATTAAAAACAATATCAAAGAGCAAAAGAAGTTCCCCAGTATTTATGCTGGAACAAATTAAGTAACTGAAGTTATCTCATTATGAGGCTGGATTTTTGAATAATCACCCAGTCATATCTGTCTCACAAATCTGACTAATAAAACCAAAAGGACAGGTGGGGGGAGACTTTGACACGCACATAAAAAAGATGGTCATCAGTTTTACGTGTGTGATCTCTCCGTAGGAATGGAGACTGATGGCACAATAACATTATAACTGGTGGTCTCATCCTTCTCAGCTGAGCAGGCTTGATTGTTAATGCGCGGGGAGGGGAGCAATGTGCTGGAAGGTAGACTTTTGTTTTTCAATTTATTTCCTGCATATAGATATATTTAAACTGAATACTGTGCAGTGTAAATTCTTTCTGGTGGAGCATCTTTGTGTTTGTTTGTGCATACGTGTGTGTGTGTGTGTATGGCCTGTTTAAGAAGCCTGCATTTGTTTGCTGGCTGTGTCTGGGGCCCAAGGTGGAGCTCTTTCTGTCAGATGAGTGAAGCACTGCAGAGGCAGCCACTGGGAGTTCTGTTTCATCTCCTCTCATACTGCTCTGGAGCAGACATGCAAATCCGCTGTAATGAGCGCAGCCTGTGTGGTGGTGGTGGTGGTGGTGGTAGTGGTGGGGGGGTGACGAGGAGAGGGGATGAACTCAGGAATTTAAAGTGGAGAAAGGGAAGGTGGAGGAAAAAGGTGAGACGCCGACAGCCGTGCCAGATAGCAGAGCACAAGAATTTAAGGGGTTTAGGAGAGGGTTATGTCAGGAGTGCTGAAAGTGACAGGAAGTCTTCCCTCTCAAATCAAACATTCATTAGCCCGCTGCGGCTGCTTTCTTCCCTTCGCTGTTGAAACATCGTGGTAAAGATGCAAATGGTGCCACGTTAATTAGCCTTATCTTTTCACCAGCAAGACGTGGTGTGAAAACAAAAAAACAAAAAAAACAAAAACAGTGCATCATCATCATCACTGTTAGCAAATGTAATGAGGCTTTTGTATGGAATCTGCTGAAAGTGTAGCATCCTAAAATGCTTGTTGTTAGTGTAATTTGGAGGTTTGTGAATGTCTGGGTATTTACAGTTTATTACAAAGAGGTAACATGTTAACTTATCACAGCAACAAAACATTTAGACTGACAGTATCTTCTGGTGAGAAAGATCACACCAGTTGTTTCCAAATACAATCACATGACTGAAGAAAATCCTGAATTTGAACAAGTTTTTCCCTTTCTGGATTCTTTAATAGTAATAGACCAATAGAGTAATTGCTTGGCCCATTATCTAGCTTTTTGAGATAATTGACATGTAGACACATTTGGAGGGAGCCTTTTCAGTATGACTGAAATGTTAGTGCTCCCCCTTTAGTGTGAATATGGTGAAAAAGTTGAGTCATGCCAGTAATCTTATCTGAAATCATTACTAGTTAGTGTTAAATATATATTATTTTAAGATATGTAGAATAATGTAATTGAATATTATCGCTTCTGACATCCTGTACACCGGTCTCATTTAAATACCAGTCATGTCCCGAAACCTACAGCAAAACCCAATGTATTTTTCTATTTTACTAATTAATAAATATTCTATCTAAAACATGTTAGATAACAATGTCTATTAGATTGTAATATGCATGGAATGATGGCATTATATATGGCTATTCTTTATTTTGATATGGACAATATTAGGGCTCAACAACAAGGATTGCCCACATGCCCAAAGCAAGTAAAATACCACATTGGGCTAGTAAATCTAGCAACTCACTTGCCTGATCAGGCCAGTGGTAAAAAAGAATTAAACCATTGAACTATTTTGTAATCAACAGAAAAATTGTAATTTTTCATGCAAAAATGGGAGAAAATTATATTTTTAACCTCTCAAATATGGAAATTTTCTGTTTATTATCATATTTAACGGAGTATCTTTGGTTTTGAGACTGACAAAACAAGACATTTAAAGACATCACCTTAGACTTGGAGGAAGTGGAATGGACATTTTTTGCTATGTTCTGGCATTTTATAGACGTTGCACCCCTAGATTAAACACGACAATTAACTTTAGTCTTTGTAATTCGTTGATAACTGCTAATAAACAAAACGATTTCTATATGGGCAACTAAAAATTGACTTTGGGCAAGTAGATTTGTGCCTGAGCGGGCAAGGGAAAAAAAAACCCATTAACACTGAAACCTGAATCCATCTGCCGCCCTGCTGTCTAAATATCGGCACTTGAAAAAACCCATATCATTTGACCGCTATTCTTTAACCTCTCATAAACTGGATACTTGATCTAATGATTTATGAAGATGGGTAAATGCACTGCTATGGGTGCTTTGACTGAAGTGCAGCAGGAATATTTCACCTGCCATCCACACTGTAGTCTGTGAAGTCTGTCATAAACTCCATTAGTCTGTGCTGGGCTGTCCAATAGCTACGCGAATGTGATTTTATTCACTCATAAAGAATTAAATCCCCAGTCAATGTTGGGATGGTTTGGCTTCTGTCTCCATCCAATAATGTAAAGCACTCAAGACTTTTGATGAGCTCTGCAGATCGATCGGAGGTTAACAGCCACTTCACATAAGCTGAGACCTACAATATGTCACAGGGTCTTTAACTATTCAGGGGCTCAGTAATAGGCCTTTTTTGCCCAAATAGACACAGAAACTGTAATCTCCAGGGTCTAAAAGTCAGGAACTAACTCAGAATGCTTTAGTGCATTTTCCACCACATTTCAAGAACCATGAAGATTAGGCAAATTAGACTGTTAATGGATTAAAAAGCTTTGTCTGGGACAACAAGAGAGAGTGGTTGTGTTTTTCCTTGTAATGCACTGTTGTGTGACATATGTTGGAAAGGAGATGAGCAAAGAAAATACCAGAAAGGCTAGACATCCATTTCCAAAATGAAGAAGATATACTGAGAGTTTTTCTGGTTGCTTTTCTCACAGAATTACATTGAAACAAGTAACAATTAAAGTTTAGTTTCACTTTAATTTCTCAGACTTGCTGTGCTTTGCTTATTTACTTATTTCTTATTTAACTAGTCAGCTACATCATTGTTGATCAATAACACGAAAAGCATAGTCCTAATATTGATGCAAGGGATAATAAGTGTTTTTTGCTGTTTTGAGTGAATGCATTTCACAGTTGTGGTAATCTGAAGCTTGTGTTTGACTGGAAAACTATATCCAAAACTGCTGTTTTTGTTAATTGATTACTTAGTGCTTTTCTTTGTGATATATGATGGTAATCTCTCTGAATATCTTGTCCTTTAGATTGCTGGCCTGACAAATAAGGCATTTAAAAACATAAGAAACAATATTGGGTTTTTTTCTCTATTTGGAACCCATCAAAGAAATAAATGATTTATCAGTTAATCGAGAAAATAATCATCAGTGCAGCTCTGTTGTGACACATGAGCCGATAAAAGTGGTAGTAGACAGACAAGACAATAAACTGTCAGTGTCAATAAACTGTCAGTGTTTTTCATGAACTTTTTTTTTGTATGTGTGTAACTGCTATTTCACAAGTCAGGAACGATTTGTTGACCCATCATGGCTAATATTATGCTAGAGAGCAGAATAAAATGTCAGCTGCCCACACAGCATCTTCACCTTCCTCCTCTGAAATTAGAGTTCCCCATTGGAAACACCGCGGCCAATTTCACAATAGTAGTACAGTATCTCCTTCTGCTGCTTCCTCCTGTCTGACAGCACGCTCAGATTGCTGCCTGCCTGGCTACGTCTTCACAGTGAAGGGGGAGTAATGATGTTCAAGGACCTCCATAGTGTTTTGCATGTCATACCCCAATGCATTTGATTTGAACAGGCTTATGATGCGATGCATTCATGTGCTGATGGGAAAGTCGGCTGCTGAACACAAACCTTTTCTTAACACAAGAAACTACTAAAATCATGTGATCTTTTTCATAATATCCATATTTGATCATAAATGCATATTATGGGATTATAAGACATCTTTATAAAACATCAATATTGTTTAGAGTACAATGATTTCAGGCGCAAAATAAGTGTTAAAATCTATTAGTGCTGCAAGAACAAATTGATCATACCATTGGTTGATTAACAGAAAAATTAATGGGCAACTGTTATTATAATTGATCAACAATGTTTCTACATATTGATGAATGAAGATCAAAGTTATTTTTGAAAATCTAACCAAAATTACGGCAAATTTCTTAAAGGATTAGAGCTGCAACAACAAATTAATCAGTTTGTCAACTATTAAATTAGATTAATCATTTTAAGTTTTTTTTTTTTTTTTTTTAAAGAAAAACAAATCAAAATTTCCTTATTCCAGCATGTTAAATGTGAATATTTTCTGGTTTCTTTAGTCTAAACTGCATATCTTTGGGTTGTGGACAAAACAGGACATTTGAGGAACTAATCTTGGGCTTTAGACATTTTAAAGACAGATTAGTTGAAAACAAAAATAATTGTTAGTTGCAGCCCTATAAAGGATGAGTATTTCAAGACTATTTATATTGTTGTAATGGACACACGTCTACCTCAGATAAGGCATGTTTTTGCTTTATTGTGGTTACTCTGCTGTAACCAACTGCAACATCTGGTGTTGGCCAATTTGTGACTGCTCACATAATGCTAGTTGCAAGTCCATCATTTGCCTAAAAGCCTTTCTTCAGGTGTATCAGAGGTGCCACTATTTTTACCATTAAATCCTGTCTGTCAGTTAAGTAGCAGAAGCCAAAAACTTTTGACTCTGGGCCTAACTCACGTGTCTGCTGTTTATTATGGTAAATCCTCAGGTTTTGTGATGACCTATTGTGACTCTTGTAAGGCGGTAACCACATGGTGATGAATCCATTTTTTGCCAGGAGGTATTTTGACTGCAGAGTCTTAAACCAACAGTGACTGCTGCTACCTTCCCCCCTGCTCATCCACACCCAGATAAATAGCAACATTGTCTCCAGGAAACCAAATTAATTGAAATTATCTGGAACGGAGCAGGGTGAAACGAACAGGTATAGACACTGGCAGCTGTCTGTTCCACCTGAGAACAAATTCCTGGTCTGTCGTATGGCTGCTGTAGACGCCGGCCTCAGTTTCATGTTTTACTCTCCTGGTCTTTCCTTAATCAGCAGTAGACGAAAACCAAGCTGCCCCCAAATTACCATGGAAATCATCTGGAGAATGCCCAAGGAATTTATTAGCTTGTATAAACACAGACAATTCCTGGTGACGCAAGACAGCACCGGTTAAATTTCAACAGCTGATTGGAGTGCTTTCATACTGTATATTGTAGTAAATGTTCCCTGCACATCTCTCCATGTATCTTGATCAAGCAGATGATTGCTCGCTGAGGCTACATTCAGCCTGGCTTTGTGTTTGTATGTACATTTGGGCTGCTGATGTGTGTGTGACCTGAACATTATGCATTTGACAGAGTGATTGAGTCTGTAGGCCAAAACCCTGACACTATAAAGCAGAAGATGAAGCACCAAGAAAATACAAAACTATTGACCTGTGACTTCTAATCCCTCTAATATGCTCTGTGCTGTTGTTGTGTAACTTCCGATGCAGGCTGCATTATCACTCAGGGGAAAGGTGCATGGATTTATGGCAGGTGGCCGCCCCTCAGCAATGCGCCTTGAAAATCTTGATCATAGTTTGCCGCTATTTCCCGTGAAGCGTTTGCATTCAGTCAACTTGTATAAGCCGTACATTTGTCACGTACATGTTCACTCATGTAGCCTCAAGTGTTTATGTGTTACATGTTAAAAGCCATGTCTCAGTGAGAGTGGGAGAGCATACACGCTGCATGTTATCAGTGGGCTGTGTTATTATCTGCAGGTACAGTATGACTCCAGCAGCATTTTAAAGAGCCTGTACGGAGGCGCAGTAAACCAGTGAAATGGGACATGAGGAGTCAAAGAGCAGCGCTTCAACAGCTTAATGATGTAGAGGCATCCAGCTCTGTCAGGCAGTAAACTCTTTAATATGCTGTTAATTATTTCTGAGAGATTGAATATTGATTAAAAAGCAAAATGGTTTTAATTATAACTCCAGCTCTAGTGCCATCCTAAATGAAGATGATTTTAGGCTTTACGTGAGAGGAACATCTAACAAATCTACCAAACCTCAAGCTATTTCAACTCTGTTTGAATTTTGTTTTTTACTTTGTACTTTCTGGGGTTTGAAAGCGAGTGCTCTGTCTCGGTGTAACCGGTGTTGCAGCTCCTTCTCTCAGCTCCAGCTTCAGAGCTGCCAATGCTGATCCACTGTCTAAATTTGAAATTCATGACCTGATTCCTGTTCCGTGTAGCGCTCAAAACATGCATTGCCCACCCAGGTAATTCCTTTAATTCACGCTTGGGTAATTCAAGCATGGTTTCTTTTTTATAATGTCTGTGTTGCACTTGAAAATGGGGTTTATACATGGATGTTTCTGAAAGGGATAACATGAACACGTTAACCATGCCACATTATGTCTGAGTTAAATAAGAAAAAAAATTCTTCCTTCTCAGTTGAAAGTGTACTGTTTTATCTTTAAAGGTAGAATATGCAGGATTTGTCGGTTGCTGTTTGTAAACACACTGTTCAAAGTTGGCCCCTCCTCCCAGGAGACAGCAATGTAACTGTTGGTTGTCATGTTTTTATAGTCCTGACCGCACAACTTGTGCGCTGTTATTGGCTGGAGATTACACAACACTGCCCAAAGGCTGATGCAGGCAGAGGGCATACTTTGTGTAGATACAGACACCACGAGACACAGGATTTTCCTAAAAAACAAACAAACAAACAAAAAAAAAACAACGTATAGAATCATAGACACTACAAATAATGCCTAAGAGTCATAGAATACCATATTAATCTAGAAAATCAAATATGAGTTATTCATGAGACCTTCCAATCATTTGTAATTCTCAACACATTAGAAATTTGAATATTTTCAACCACAGGTCAGATTAGGGCTGCAGCTAATGGTTATTTCGATTAATGATTAATCTGCCAATTATATTCTCAATTATTCAATTATAACACAGTGTCTAAAAATACTGAGAAAGATATCAACATTAGATAAGAAAAGCAGTATATCCTCACAATGAGAATCTGGAGCCAAGCATGTGCGGTGTTTTGTTAGGAAAAAACTGGACTTCAACAATGAATGATCATCAAATAAATAGTTGCCAATTAATTTATCTGTTGGTGACTTAATTTTAACTAGACAAACTGTTCTCCCAGGTAGGGCTGCACAATTAATCAAAATATTGTTGAATCCCAATATGGCCAAGTGCAATATCCAATCACAGAAGTTGCAATTTTTTGATAAGGAAAAATGTGTGACAAAGCAGGATTATAATGCAGAGATGCCCTGGCCTACAAATTTGTTCTCCACATGAAAGAGAACACATTAGTTTGATACAGACCCAAACAAATGCAAATCTCATAATTTGATATTTTTTTTCAATGAAAATTAAAATTGAAAGCAAAAATTAAATTCTCACAATCGTGAATCATATCGCAATCACAGTATTTATCAAAATAATTGAAATATTCATTTTTTAAGCAAATCCTGCAGCATTTGATATCAAGCACAAAAACAAAGTCATAAAATCCAATTCATCATCAGTTTTATGTGATGATCGGTCTTAAACCCAAGAATATTCAGTTTACGATCACGAGTTAAAGAAAAGCAGCATATCTCCCAATTGAGAAGCTGGAACTAATGCATGTTGGCATTTTCTGTTGATGACTAATTCTGATCAAGTAATTACTAAGAGCTTAATGTCCAAGGTGGACCAGTGCTTTCCTGGCTATGCATTTGCTATGGACAGCTTTCATATTCCCAGCAGACACACCGAAGCTCACCTTACCTACACTGCTTGGTCAGAGACTGGCTCATATTTAACATTGACGTTGATCTGGATCTAGCGATGCAGATGAGGATAGGCCCTCAAGATTGCCACCAAAAACGCTTGGCTGCATGCTTAGTGGTCTATTTGAATCAGCAGCAGGATCTTGCGGCTGCCAGGCTGGCATGAGTCAACCTCCAGGGGGAGTGTGTTAATGTGGGCCCCCACGCCGTGGACCAGGTAATTGGGTTCGCATGGTCGGTCAGGGCACCCCGCCACCTCCAAAACAAAGGCCCACCTCCAGGCAACTGTTGGGACAGAGAAGACAAACCTCTGATCACTGCTCGATCACTGCAAAGGCTTATTCAATTACTAGAATGTATGTATGTGGGTTTTTTGTATTGACCTGCAGATTGTGCAACGAGCTGAGGGCCTTGTGCTGCCTAGACCTCTCTCGTCCCTTTATATATATACATCCAGCCCACATTAAAATGGAAAAGTGGCAGACTGCTGAGAGCATCTCTCTAATATCTCTAATATGTAACACTGCTGCATTTATTCACATTTCTCTCCTGCTTTGGCTCTGTCTGCATTCAGGGGTCACAAACCCTGTTGCTTGCTTTGTGGCCTCTCCAGACAGCCTGAAGCAGCTCAGTTGATCCACAGCCAACTCCCAGATCTTCCTCTACTCTGATCCTCTGTCCCTCTGCTTGCCTGTCTCGCTGTACGTCTGCAGCAGCTGGATGCTTTTTCTCTTTACCACTCACTTAGAAGACCTCCCTTTGTTTGGCACTGTCTAATAAGACAAAGGTGTCTCTCTTGCCTTTTTAAGGTTCAGTGGGTTTAAAGGAACTCGGGGTTTAGCTTTGCTTTGTTGACAACTCTCTCTCCTCAGCGTTTAACTGCCCCACAGCCACAGTTGCGCTCCCGATTGATTGGCAGAATAATTATGGACTTGATTTGTTCAACCACAGGCGAAGTGGGATTGAGGGAGTAGGGGAGCAGTAAGAGCATGTATACCATTTTTCTTTTTTAAGAGCACAGCAGAGAGGTCTGCTTGCCTGCATCTTAAAAACCAACTTTAACACAACGTAGCTCACTAATAACACTGACACATAGATTGCACTGTAAAACACAGGCACTCTTGCACATTCTGTTAGCAGCAAGGAGGCCCCGGTTGGTGCCCGGCTCGGCTGTAGGCTGCAATAAGCTGAACAATGTGCTCAGCCGCGTGAGCGGTGAAGCGATAATTGACACATCCTAAAAATGCAAGTAAGGACTGGGTTATTAATGCTTTCTTCCTGGGGGTGGTTTCAGCTGAACCATTAAGCCTTTAATTGAGAAGGAAGACTGACATTAAAAGCTGTTGCCTTGGCACTACCGTTACCTACTTTTTGTTTTTTAATGAAGATGAGGCTTATGGTGGTTCGCTGCATGATTACAGACCTCACGTGCATTCGCACTACTCAGACGCACTGCTATTTTAGTTTGAGAGATCTCAAAAATAACTCCCAGCTAAGTCCTTTGCCTCCAGGGCTGGAAAAAGTGAGGAGTCTCCCTTTTGACTGTAGGGCAGGTGAGCAGGGTTCCCACCCCTCCCTGTTTATCCCCCTTGCAATCACTAGGAAAACAAGGGCTTCTCCCACGCTGGATATTATGCTGTTGATATGGAAGGTATGACCCGGGTTTCGGTCGAGAGTAAAGATGCCAAAGGCTTGTTACCAGGTTACATCACTGTTGTTGTTGTGAGTGCATGTGCCAAATCTTCAGGCATAACAGAGGGAGCACGCTTAGCGATTCCCCTCCCTTTTGCCAAGTTACCATCACACTACAGGAAGATTCTTGTCATAATAAGCTCCCTCTCTTTCTCTCCACACACACCAAAGTCTGGACAGCATTTAACAATCAGTGGTGTAAATATTTATTGTGCTCTGTTTGAATCCTTGTGACATTGTTTTTAATGCAGCATTCATCACGTCTGCAGTTCTGAGGTAGCTCATACAGTATATGGCAGTACAGCCATCACAGGTCTTAATGGCTTTGTCTGTGTAGCTGAGCAGGCACATGCTGTTGGAGTGTTACCCGTGATGGATGCATGACTGCAGTAAAAGGGGATTAATCGCGGAAATTGCAGATAAGTGCAGGAGAGCACTGGTCTGGTACCTATCAACAGTCTTGTGTCTGCAAGTGGGAGTAAGAATGTGAGCTGAATTGCCTACTCTTTTCTCAGAGAGGAAATGATGACAGTAATGCACAGGCATTTGAAGGGAAGTTGTTCTAGGTAGGCAGCTAGGTGTTCTAGGTAAAAAATAAAATAGGCTAGCTGTGGTGGAGTGTTATATAATCATATAAAGCCATCTTTGTCTATTTGTTTGCACGTTATGTGTCCTTTTTATAGACACTTGAGATCAAACCACAAACTGAAAATGGCAAATCACAACCCACAATGGAAATTTGGTAAAAGAATGGATGCTTTCATTGAATGTTCTATACATTTGACGAAAGCAGCTGCACATGGTGCCACTGTAGCCACAGTGTCAGCCTATTCTAAGAAAAACGGTACAGCAAGAATGAATAGCAAGAGGAAAAAGCATGATCTTAGTACCAGTGAATTTCTGTTATTGATATATTATATTATTTTATTATGTATTATATATTATACCGACAGACTCAGGTGAGGTGAATGAATGAATTAATGGTAAAGATATTAATCCATCACTGGTGAAAATCTTTCTAATTCAGTGCAAATCGATTTCTACAGTGCTTTATAACTAAACTATGTTAACAAAAGACAACCCTGCACAACAGCCTTAAAACCTCAAAAAAAAAAAAAAAAAAAAGAGAATGATTTCATTGAATAAGAAGTAATGTTAACACAGTGTGCAATTTTTTCCAATGTTGTGACCAAAGAAGGAACTTGTTAATTTGGTGATGATTGCATCATGTATGTTAGCTACTACTAAAAACACTACAAGTATAATATTTGTAAAAAACCTTTCTTAAGGATTGTTTTTAGGTCTGTTATACCCTTTTACACGAAATCCCATGCATAACATGTGATATTTAAAAAAAACAAAAAAAAAATGACAGTGTTAACAGACAGGGTATTCGGTGAATACTTAGTTGCAGCTGTTGACACACAAGGTCAGGTCTGCTAAATTATGTAATATTGCTGCAGTGTTGTGTTGCTTTTATGCAGATTGCATACGATGGGCATTTGCTCCAATAAGGGATTTACTGATCTTTAAAGGGAGGAGGTTGGTATTTTGGGATATAGACTTGCACCACTACACCGATCAACCACTCTTTCTCAACAAGAAATTGTTATTGAGCGTAAATTCTCCTACAGCCACAAGTTGTCTTTTCTTTTTGTAATTTGCTGTTTGAGTATGTATTAAACAAACAGGATATACAGCATTTTATTAGTAGTCTTAAGAGTGGTTAGTAGGCAGATTTAGGGTAAGTCTTCCCCCTGCCTCCAGTCTTAATGCTAAGCTCAAAATGAGAGAAATCTGTAATTTATTCAAGATAAAGATGCATTTCCTTGCTAGCTGCTAATTGCTGTAACTTCCAAGAAAACACAGATACATCAGACAAGTCAAAATAAGGAAAAAGGTTGGCGAACTTGACAAAATGTAACATGAATAAAACTTTAATATTACCTTGTCTCTGGACATGATGTCGGTCTGAGTCACGTCAGATAGCTTTTCAAGGGCAATGGCGACTGTTTAATGGTTAAGACACTCCCATGACCCGTGCTACCACAAGACGTCATCAAACTACATCTTTTGTTATTATTTTAATGTGAGAGAGAGCCCTAGCAGCAAAACTTACCTATTGTGTGTTTAATTTTCCAGGATTTATGTTCACTGTTCACTTTAGAGACACTTAAACTCATTTTTACGAATATTTCCACTCAAGAAAAGGAGAATTATAGCTGAGAGTGCAAGTAACCACTAATATCTGTTGAGGAGAAAAGCCTTTGTGTTGTCCTCAGTGGTTGCTGTAGTGAGCACAGGCACAGACACAAAAGCACCTTTTCACTGGTCCTCACGCTTTCAGGTTGAACAGTGTCAGACCTGCACCAAACGCTGGTCATGAGCAGGGTCGTGAAACAATGTAGAATAAGCCATGTTGACTCATTCACACCAAGGACAAACACTGATATTTTTTCCCTCCTTATAGCCATTTTCGCACCCAAGTAAGTGCTACATTTGATTTTGTCCGTTCTGCATTTACAAGCAGTTGATTAGACTGCTTTCATCCACACATAAGTGGTCCTGTATACACACTGGCCTTACAGGTAAACTGATATGTATTTGGTTAGTCAAACACAGTACAAATTAATTTTGTCAGGTTTATTGACCTTACATTATTAAACAGAAATGGCAGATGAAAACATTAAGTGTGTATGCTGTCTGTTTCATTTAGGCTCCTTAGCTTTGAGAAACATTTTCCTGTGGGGTGTCTTGTCATGTCTTTAAATACTGCTCCCTACTGGGAATGAACTGTAACCTGATTTTCATTCATTGGCTTTTTTCTTGGACTGTATTTCAAATAGTAAAATCCGTTTTATTCACCTTTCTTGTTTTACCCACTTCCCTTTAGTGTGCCTCCTGTACTTCTGCTTCAGTCAGTAGTTCCCTCTGTTTTGCCTAAACCAGAGAGAGGGTGTTGGTTTCATTCATAAGAGTGAAGGCTGCATTTGACAAGCGTTAAGGGAGCGTATTGTAGTATATTGTATACTCTGTGGGTAGTTTTACCTCAAATCTTGAAACCAGTGGTTTAAGATTGTTGTTTGTTGGTAATCATACATATAGATCTTTGTCATCCATGTTTTATAGATTTAAAACAGAAGGCATTGTAGCTGAATGTGCTAATACCAAATATTCAAAATGAAAGGGGATAGTGTAAGACGTGACAGTTTCTAATATTAGTAGTGTTTTCATCTCTTTCAAGGTATGAAGTAAAAACTGTTTCACAGAGCTCCACAACAGAACATTGCTTTCAACTGTATGCATTATACAGATTTTTGATCAAGGCAAAATTGGGCACATTTATTGAGATGGATTACCTGTCTCAGCAGGTGTCAGGTCTTTGCAAGGTGATTTTCATGTCCTGTAGAACAAATTTAGCAAATTTAGAATAACACATTATATTCTTTGGAAAATGCTTATTGTTATTATAGTATAATGTTACATCACTCTGTTAGTGCAGGCCTTGCAAACTAGTTTAAACCATAAATTCTGTGGTACATTTGTGACACTGGTGAATGGTGTAGTTTAGTGTAGTTTCTACTTTTCAAATTTCGTTTTGTTATAATTTTGAGGAACCTTGGCAAATCTACAGTGGACTTAGCAGCTCATTTGGGTTTATTTCCCGCTTTGCTAATGGTGCCGGCATTTTCTGAGCTTCCTCACTGCAAGAGGACCTACTCTACTCAGTGAACACTTTTTTGCAGCAGGAAACGGGGAATATTTCTGTCATAAGGGAGCATAAAATCCAAATCCAGAAGCTGCAATTTTTTTATTGTAAAATGTGTGGTACAGCACTCAAAATGTGAGTAGTTACAAAGGAACACGTGATGAATGATCTAATAATTAATGCCTCGTTAATGAGTTCCCGAGTAACTCTGATTTGAGGATTATATAGTAGATAATGATGAGTTACTAGAGAACTGATTTTCCAGTCATTTCTTACTAAAAGGGTAAGTAATGGTAAGGTAATCATGAAGTAATGAGGGACTACTAAGTAACTACTCAGTATGATGCATCACTTTACCTGACGGGGGACAAATGAAACTAATGATTAAGTGATAAATAAATGTGTTGTTACTAGTTTGTGCCCCTCAGTGGCTGATTCACTGTTAATGGAGAGCAACTCATGAAGAAAGTAATTTTGATTCACAGATTCTTGTCACCAAATATGTGACAAAACAGCATTATGATGAATTGCTCTAGTGCTACCTACAAATCTTGTTATCCAGATGTAAGAAAACATGTTTGTTGGTACAGAGTGGCCCCAACAAATGTCACATCATCAGGATTTTAATATTTTTTCAGTGAAATTGAAAATCGTTTTTCAAAAATGATTGCTCTCACTAGTCTTGAATCATAACGCAATAGCAATGTCTGTCACAATAATCACAAGCAGCCTTATTTTAAACTGTTGTACTCGCTTTTAACGGATATCAGTGGAAGCCAGTAAAAAAAAAAAAAAGGAAAACACTGCACCTTAAATCTGTTGTAAGAAATTGTAACCATGTTACATTTACCGAAGAGCATCAAACTGTAATCATGCAGATGACACACACATTAGGTGCTTATCTTTGATTGAATTACCTCAGCACTCTCAATGAAACTAGACACTTCAGACTGGTCCTAGAAGAGTGAAAAGGCTTCAGAGCCCCATCACTGCCTTTTCCCACAGTATTGAAGCAAACTAATTTAGTCAATACAGTTTGCATGGTGCACCTGTGTACTATATTTAGGGATACTGTTTACTATGTTCGGTTTCTGCTGGACAATAGATTGTTCACAGTAAAATAGTAGATGCAGTGAATCTAGGTCTAATTAAAATGTGGAACAATGTAATTACCATCTGGTTCCTTTTGCTGTAGCAAGTTGTAAAACTGGTCATGTCCCACCCCTAACTGCTGGCAAAGTTAATGATACACTATCCGTAAGGATAACGTAGTATTTACTTGGAAGTGGACACGACAGTAACACTAGATGTTGTTCTCAGCTAAGAAAAAAAGTGACTCATCCAACAAATCACAAAATACAAAATCCCTTGTTGAGGCTACTGGTGTAAACAATATTACCAATCAGAAAAACATGGTAAAGTAGTTTCATTCATATCAGTAATTTGAGTTTTAAAAATCTATGGTATTTATATCAAGTAGCTTGTGAAAAGTAAAGTGTGTCCGATGAAGTAGGCAGCAGCTGTTGGGCTCAGATCGATATCAGCATCAAAATAGACTCCCAAGTCAGTCTACATGTGTCAGTCTACATGTTTCAGTCTATAGTGTAAGAGGACAGTCTCCCAGCTTTTGTTGTTAAAACTGGGTAAAAATAAGAGAGTTAAAAAACTCCATTGTGAACCAATCCAAAGGCTTTTGTTTTACCCTTCATATTGGGGCAGTTAAATACTACTGAGGCAAATTTGGGCAGTGTTTCTGGTGAGGTGTGTCCTTGAAAAAAATGTAAGGGGTGTAGGTTTGTTAGTGGCCGTTCTCACTGCTGTTCAAGCAATTACCTTGCATTTAGAAATTCCCAGATGATCAGTAGGCAGCGAGATGTCAGATTGTCTGGTATCGCAAGACTCGCAAGAAAAAAACTGGACTGGGATATTCCTAGTTTCAGACATTGTTCAACCATACGTTAAGCATAAAATGTTGAAGACAGTTAAGTGCCATTCATTGTAGCAAATTACACTTGAAATATTAATTTCATGTTGGGCCATGCATTGTTAGGGGTCCTACTAAAATTTTTAAGTGCTTGCTAAGTACAGATATCAATTTTGCAATAGTGGGCATGGGGAACAGCACTGATTTTATGACGCAGTTGCTGACTTGCTTTCAGTACGTACGTACTTGCCTAACGTGCTGAAGTTGACGTAATCTGCTCTGTTGTGTTGAGTAATCCCTGGTTGTTACTCAGCTTGTTGCCTCATTGGAGATTCTTGAATAAAAGAGGGCCTGGCACATGTATAATAACCATGCTGTCAGTTTGATTGAGCCACTTCAGACTTAGTAGCTGAGACACAAAACACAATCACTGATTTGCTGTCAGTGCTCTGTTGGCAGCAGGAACGTTGATAAGTCCTGTCAAGAACTTGGTAAATTAAGATGTTTCAGAAACGCTTTCAATTTCTCATTCAGAACTAAATCTGCCATTAATCCCTGGAGGATAAAGAAACTTTGAGTGTTGAATAGAGAATGAATTTGACCATCCATTTCTCCCTCTCAGCCTCGGAAAATAGTCTCAGTGCTTCATTCTAAAAACAAATTAAAGTGGAGAGAAAAAGAAAGAAGTTTTCTTTTTTCAGCAGCTTCTGACAGTGACTGAACCCCATTTTCCTAGAGCCAGATCAAAGTGGCTCCGTATGTGTGAGATCGCAGTCTGCTCCCCTGGGCTCGTAATCATAGTGCCCGGACTCTCAGACTCTGTTGCCACTTTCTGCTCTCTGCCAGGCCTGATGCCAGCATCATGGTGCCCTTCACACCCCCCCCTACTGCTTCATCTCCCCTGGCTTTTCTTCTCATCTTTCCCACCTCCTTTCAGTACTCCTCCTTCTACCCCCAGACCCGTTGGTGAACATACACAGACAGCCCTCCCTGACGTGGCAACAGGCTGGGGCTTGTCCCTGCGCTGACTGTCCCACAGCCCGGCGGGGTAATGAAGGCAGCAGGGGGGCCGCCTTACTGCCTGCTTGTGTTGCGGTTCATCATTCCTGCCACAGCCCAAGGTTCTCTAATTAAGACACCACTTGGCCCGGCAGATTATGTAGCAGCTGGATCATTAGCGTAGAGGGTCAAATGGCATGCGTCTCTGTGTAGCGGGCGGAGCGCCTTTCATCAACCTCTGTCTCTGTCAGCTCACCTCCGGTGGCCACCAGAAAGCTCTGCCTGCTTCTTCCTTTTTGGCTACCCCCTTTCATACTGAGTAGTGGGGCTCAATGTGAATGGGGGGGCAAGACAATATGAATGGAAACCATTACATCAGGACCTCCAATTAACTTATACTGATCCTTACACTGAGCTGCCAGTTTTTAGGGTTGTGCTGATGGGCGACAGCTGACAGTCATCCACCACTGAGCCCTCTGCTATCGTAATATCATGATTATAAAAGTCCTCTGTATTTGACGTAGTGTGTCTCCTCAGAGTTGCCATAGAGTTGTTGCTCAAGTTCTGTTTTTGACGTTGGAGAGAAAATAAAAAGAGGCTGTTGCTGCTGTTAATCGCACTACATCTCCATGTCCTGTTTATTATGTTCTTATTGAATGCAACTAGGTTGCAGACATGTGCCAAGAATAAAAGTCCCTTTTAGATCCAGCAACGAAGTTTCATTGTGGACATATGTGGAAATTGGCATAAATGTAATATGCCAATTTGATAGATATCACCCAACCCTATTAGGCACAGCTAGCTAAATCTAAGGCAATCCAGTATAACAGACAAACTGTCTGATGAGAGATAATTTAAATCCATGGTGATTTTGTAGGCTGTCAGTTTACAGTTACTAATTGAATAATCATTTAGTCTATGAAATGTCAAAAAACTGTGAGAAACACCCATCAGAGTTGCTCAGAGCCCAGGATGATTTCTGTTCATTTGTGCAAGTCCTGACATCTCTTTTTATGACATATCGCTCAAAGTTTTGTTTTGTTTTCCTGATATGCAATCCAGTGATTTTGACCAGTATTGGACGGATATTGATGTTGAGTATTGGCACATCCCTACTTCAAATATCTTGTGCTCGACCAGCAGACTGTCCAAAAATATTATATTTGCAGTGATACAAAACTAAGAAAAACTGCAAATCCTCTTTTTTTAGAAGCTCTATCCACAGATTGTTAGGTATTTTTACTTAAAAAAAAGATTTAAACTATTAATCAGGTATGAGATTGGTTGTCAGATAATTTTCTTGACATTGAATCATGTCAGCTCTGTTGTGTTGTATTTATATTTAAAGCTGTTGTGGTGGACAAAATATTAAAAACATCCACAGAAGCTGTACAGGTTGTAGTTGTATTGGGGGTATTACACTGACTTAAAATCTGTCATGGAGTCCCAATGAGATGGTTGAAACTTGATTGAAAGATGTACAATAATATTAATAACGTATTTAGGCTCTTGGAGTGGTGCAGCAGTTATTCAAATGTATAATAATATATATATAAATATTCAAAATCAGATTGTTTTGTATTTCAATAGGCTGCCATTCAAAGAGGAAAATTACTGTCATTAGGAGCATGTGAGTCATCTTTATTTCAGTTACAGGGTGGAGATATGTTGTGCATGAATTGTTTGTCTTTTCGGTGATGAGGAACTGCTCTCCACCATTAGGCTGACTCACCTGTCAGTAGTCAGTCAGCAAGTGTGCTCATCTATCAGTCTGCTCATGACTGCAGAGGGTGCGAGAGTTACCTCAAAGCCTTTGGTGTTTTCATCAAGGAAGAATGAAAAAAGTAAATAACTAGCTCTTTTCCAAGTGAATAGATTAAAGTGAAACTCTAGCCATCTATCTCTCTAATCTAATCTATCTTTTATTATCAAATGGCTTGAAAGGTGGCCATAAAACATGTGTTGTGCTCTTCTTTTTTTGAATTAGAAAAGTTGTTGGGAGCCTGATTTCAGGCAATTACAATAGATTTCAAAGGCAACATGTTCACATAAAGGAATAAAGTATCAAAACATCCATAAACACTCGTCGAACCACCCTTGCAGCATATTCTGCTTCTTTGTTGTCCTCCTTCATTCACTGTTTGGCCAAAAATATGCTGCTTTATAGTTGTGTTATCGCCATTTTCAAAGCTTTGAAGGTCTCCAAAAGTAGCATATTTGGCCTTATTTTGTTGAAACTATGTCAGTTTGAAACATGTTACAGATGGACAGTGCAGGAGTGGACGGTGCTCTCGGAATGGTTTGAGAAGCTTATTCAAACTTTTGGTATCACTTTTTTCCATAAAAAAAAAAAATTACTGACACGAATTCAAGGTGACTGGCTACAGCTGCTGTTCTCCATCACAGCCACAGCCCAAAAGGGAAAGCTTTTGATACTCAAAGGATTCATTTTAGATGGAGGATCACTTAAAAAATAAAGATGGTAAATCAAACAGAAAACAAATGTAAAGGCATTTTGCTCAGAAAAACTTGGATTAGAAACTTTACATCTCCCAACACTGATTATAAGGGAAGATTTAAGACCAGTGCTCCCCTTCAGTAATGATCTCCCCTGACTGGATTTAGTTTTTCCCGTCTCAGAATGCTGTTTGGATGCTGTTTGGATGTATGAAAAATGCCTTCATCATCTGCCTCTGCCCGGCTACACTGATGGTGGATATTGAATTGGCTGCTGGGCACTAGCTAACCCCCGTTGTGAGAGATCAATTGAAAGGGACAACCACAAACTGCTTGTGACCAACCGCTGCCAAAGCAGTTTGCCCAATTTAGGAATTTCTTACTATTCCTGCTGCATCTTGTACTGACAGCAGAGGCTGATAAAATAATGTTTGTTTGTTTTTTTTTAATTCCACCTTATCACCTTTTTGAATATGGACAAAAATCAAATGTGGGATTTCTGATATTCCGCATTAGATTAGATATTTTAAATGATTACAAAGCTTTTTTAAAAAGTAACATTTTGATCAAGACAGATATGAAAAAGAAAACACTGTTTGGAGTTAATCATCATTTTAATAAACTATATTAAGCAACAATATTTAAAAGGATAGTTTGGATTATTTGATGTGTGGATTGTATGAGGCATTTATCCATCGTCACCAGCATGAAAGCCAAGCAATGAACTGTTGTGGTGAGGTATTTTAGCCACTTAAGAAAGGTGGACCACAGTTTGAATTTAGAGCTGCAACGATTAGTTGATCAAAACAAAATAAGTTGCAAACTATTTTAATAATAGATCATTTTTCAAGCAAAAATGTCAAACATTTGCTGGTTCCAGTAAGGATTAAATATGAAATGAAGTCTTTGGGCTCTTGGTAGGAGAGAAAAAGCTATATGAAGGCAAGTGGGTCAGAAAATTACTTGCCTAAAGTCAGTTCTTGCCTTCTACTGTACAGATTGTTTTTTTTTATTAGCAAGATAACAACAGAGACTAAAGTTTTATCAGCACGTCAATAAAATGTCAGAAAATAGTGAAAAATGTCCATATCAGTTTTTCAGAGTCCAAGGTGATGTCCTTAAATGTCTTGTCAGTCCAAAACCCAAATATATTCTGTTTAATATGATAATGAACATAGGAAAACAACAAATCTCCCTGTTTAACAAGCTGACAATGGAATTTTCTGCTATTTTTGCATGAAAAATTATTTAAACCAGTAATCGATTATCAAAATAGTGAGAGAATAGTGATAAGAGTTTAATTCTTTTTGCTAGATTAGTAGCCCTCCATGGAATTTCACTTGTCCTGGCCAAGTGTGAAATCCTTATTGTTTAACCCTGATTTTATAGACTAAATGATTAATCATTTAGTGATGAAAATAATTGCCAGATTAATTGAATTAAAAAATAATCATTAGTTGCAGCCCTAATTGGCTTAAATAGTAATATAAGTATAATACCACATTGCTCACACAAACTACTTTTGAGAGATATGGTATTTGACCTATTGAGTGCCGTCAAGACTGTATTTATTCCCAGCCTGACAGCCTGAGTGCACACTCAGACTCACACACACAAAAACACACTTGTGCGAGCATGCTTAGTCAAGAGAAAAATCCCACAACTTGGTGAGGATTCCTCATTCTCCCGCCCATTCTCTTTTTTTTTCTCCCCCTCAGCCAGATTGCAGTGTCATCCTGCTCAGGGTTTTTTTTTCTTCCCCCAGATGCCCACGTTCACCTACGCTTGTAACTTAAGGCCTTTCTACTCTGCCCCTCTATTTTAAGACAGGGAGGGCAGTGTGCCGAGAGGGACAGGGAGAGACAGGCTGTTGTGGGCTGCACTCTGCGCAGCACGGCCGACACGCACACGGCCGTGGACGGTTTGCAAGACGACACTGGCTTGCTTGTTTACGGCAGAGGCTCCGTTTGGGGGAGGAAGGGGGAGGAGGCAGGCAGGCAAGCTGGCAGGCAGGCAGGGAAGAAAGGAGAGGGGGTTTACTACCCTCAAGAGAGTCGGAATTCCTCCTGAGCCATTCCCCCATTTGGCTGGCAGTTGTGAAAACAATTGCCTGGCATTTACTCCCTCTCTCTGTGCAGATGGAGTCCCAGCTATGAGTCAGCTTTGAGAGCAGCAAGTGGTGGAGAAAGTGGTGGGCTTGTGATCTCCTGCACAGCGAATATAAGCATACTTTACTGAGACACTTGGTTTGTGATGTTAGCCAAACAGTTCAGAGTTGCTTCCTCGCTTAAATTTCTTTTAGTTCTCTGCAGTATTGCTGATATTCACAGCTTTTCCATTCTCCAGTGTTTAGTTGCTCCTTGTTAGGTATGGGCAATATATCATTATTATATCAATATTGTGATATGAGACTAGATATCCTCTTAAATTTTGGATATCCTAATATCGTGATGTGGCATAAGTGTTGTCTTTTCCTGGTTTAAAAGGCTGCATTACAGTTAAGTGATGCACTTTTGTATGTAAGTATTAGTGCTGCAGCTAACGATTATTTTAATTGAATGTTAATCTGTTTTTTTTAATAAATATTTAATTTATATCTATTATTTTCTTGATCAATCAATTAGTTGTTTGGTCCATAAAATGTCAGAAAAATGTTATACAATGGTGAAAAATGTTGATCACTGTTTACCAAAGCCTTAGGTGATGTCCTCAAATGTTTTGTTCACAACCCAAAGATATTCAGTTTACTCTCATTAAAAAACAGAAAATATTCACATTAGAGAGGTTGAAATAAGAGATTTTTTTCTTAAAAAATGATTAATCAGTTGTCCAAGTAGTTAATTTAATTCTTAATAATTTAATTTACTGCAAAAATTAGGGCTGGGCAGTATGGCCTAAAATCTTTATCACAGTATAATTTGAAGCATGGACAGTTCCAGTATATGTAATCTCCTAACTCTTACTAGGACATATTTCACATAGTTCAGAGATATTGTAAGGACATTTCATACGCAAAACTGAAATAATGAATAGAAAACCACCCCTCAGACCCACTGTCGTCTGATGTGACTTGCCAGTTATGATACAGACATAAACTATGTCCATATAATGGCACTTGCACATGTCTTTTTTCCCCAACTACTCTGCAGTGAATTGTTACAAACTAAAAACGAAAGCTGTCAGTATGTAATCTGTTAAGCTTAGTTTGTCTTATATCTTAAAATTTTGCAAAACTCTGATGTTATTGGTTCTTTTATCTGTGCCTTTGACATTTTGTTGTAACTTAATATCATGTTACTCTTTGGTCGAGCAAAGTGAGAGCTCTACCACGATATCACGGTCTGGTCAAAATTCATACTGTAGGGCAAATTTATACCGGTGTACTTTCTATACTGTTTACACCTTCTGCTCCTAGCAAAAATCTCCATTTGTTTGTACTATGTGACTCTTTATTTCAGTGGCAAGTTGACTAATAAAGGCATGCCTGTTTCTTGTTTCTCCAGAGTCGACCTACAGAAGACGTTGTGCTGATGTCTTGAGCTGAGGGAGACTTCATCTTCAACCTGTCGCTCGTCTTTGTTTGTTATTCCACACCTGGTCCACTCTCCATCAGTCACCGAGCACCAACAGCAATCCACCTCCACCTCCACCTTTTCCCCACCCCCCTCCTGCCCAGCCTGCCGTCACCATGACGTCGGAGCTGGAGAGCAGCCTCACCTCCATGGATTGGCTTCCTCAGCTGACCATGCAGGCGGCCATCCGCAAGGCGGACGCCCAGAATGCCCATGGGCCTGGCATGGGCAAGAAGAGTACCCTACTGGATCCTAACACCACTTGGACCAGGAGGAGGTGCAGCAGCACAAAGACGGCAAGCCGCCATACAGCTACGCCAGCCTCATCACGTTTGCCATCAACAGCTCGCCAAAGAAGAAGATGACACTGAGCGAGATCTACCAGTGGATCTGTGATAACTTTCCCTACTACAGGGAGGCGGGCAGCGGCTGGAAGGTGAGAAAAAGACACGTCTGGCCTTTATTTTAGGCCGATGTAGCACACATAAACGTTTATTATCATCATGATGACAATCCCGTATTCTGGTTGGAATAAGAGCTGCTGAATTTGACAGACAGACACAGATCAATTATGATGAATTATTTTACTGCTTTTGAAAGTTGAAAGTGGATGTCCTTTTAGTTTTTGCGAGGCAGATATACAGTAGGTTTTATTAGGGTAGGGCTGCTCTTTTTGGGGCAATTTTTGGTTGATTATTGTCATTCTATTTTGCTTATTAAATGGTCTGCATGAGTGTTAGCTGCTCTCATTCAGTGGCACAGTGCACACCCACTGTGGATGAGTGAGAGGAAAAAAGCTGGTAGTAACTCAGTGAATTATGGATTTATTGTGACCGAACCAGAGTTGGTGTTTGTTATAATAGTGGCAAGTCTAACTGAGATGGTTATCGTGAGTTTTTTTGGTTTCTGTAGGTTGATTTTAAATGAAGTGTATTTCACTGAGTTAGCAAGACAAAGCTCTTCTTAGTTTGTTAAAAGAGAGAGATTTGAATTCAGAAAGCTCCGGTTGTATTTTTCTGTTAAACAAGGAATATAGGAATGAGAATATTTCCTTTCTTGACATTTTGTGAGTTAATTTTGTTTATTTAATGGATGTAGTGAACATAACATAGCAACGACAAAGACACACACACCTGCAAGACTATTAATAATACTGACTATTGTCAGTTGCGGGATGAAAAATTTTAACATATTGCTCAACCCTAGCTGATATCAGTTTTTTCATTAATGTAAAATCATCTGTGACCTTTCATTTTGCAGCAAGCTGTAGAGAGCATTTGTAGAATTGATATTCCTTGACTTAAATCATTGTTTTGTGGTCGCCAGGCATCTTAAACAAAGTGAGATGCCATTGGTAATCACCATTGTCACTTCTAAGAAAGCTTAGAGAGAAACTATGAGTGCGCCAAATCACACTAAGTGCCTTACTCCTCCGAATGAAAAATGGCGCAGCCCTGAGAGAACCATATGAAGTGTAAAACCCTGGATTAATATTCAGAGAAGTGGCCCCTATCTGTGCGAACACAGACTAAATAGCCCATTCATGGGTGGTATTATTCATTGCAGATGCCTTGATAGGAGAAGGCCATTATGCAGAAGGAGAGAGCCAGTGCTGTGTCATCATCTCAAGGAGCCCATGATAAAACCGAGATGAAGCTATGCTGATTGCCTTTTAAAGGGCCCAGATGGAAATTGATATTAGAATGAGTTTTCCAATCAGTCGACGTTTATTGGAAATAGAATCTTAGGCACTGCTTTATTGCAGTCAGACAAGATGTATGAAGCCCATTTCCTGGGGCGACAAGATCTGGCGTGTGCACAGGCTGCATGGAGGTGTGTGTGTATGTGTGTGTTGGTGAGGGGGAGATGAGAAAGCATGTGTTATTGTAAATGGATTGATTTTAGCTTTTGTGGCAAAGCCCGTTGTAAGGAAATGAATTGTTTTATTTTGCAACCTTTGTTTCCTCTTTTACCTTCATCATCCCTTATTTAGTTGTCAGCAGCATAGCATCACATGTGCTGTCAGTCTGCATGTGTTCCTGCATTGAATTACAGGCATTTTCACTCAGCACTGAGGTCAGCTCTGTGTTTTGTATACCGCCTACCTTCTTTGGCATTGAATTTAACCATTCATCGCACACTAAAGATCTATCTCTCCAGACATGGGTACAAGGTTGCAGCAGTATCTTTGTTGCTGTTAAGGTTGTTAACAAATCTGGTTGTTGCAGAGCACGTAGCTCTCTTTGCTCAGTCTGCATCCATTAAGATACTTTACATTGTTTATATTTCTTTGTGTCTAGAGAGCAGCTATGAGTAAATCATCATTTAGGTGGGTTGAGGTGGACTCAGTGAAGTCTTATGTACGTCCACAGACTTTATTGCTTGGAAATACAGTATGAGGGTGTGACTGACTAGTCCAACTAAAATAACTGCAGATAAGACACAACATTTAGTCGACACGTTCACTTGCATACACTTTTTATACATATAGAGTGGGTGGCCTCAGTGGGAATCAAATTGGTACTGCTGGCAGGGTTGAAGCTTTGCTCTACCCACTGAGTTACAGTGCAACTGTAGATACAGCAGAGAGGACTACATGATATTAATTCACTAGTGCTTGGCTAATGTGTGTGACTGTCAATGTCCCTTTGGTTCTTTTTAGGGCTGGGCAATATATCAATGTTATATCTATCGTGGCATGAGACTAGATATTGTAGATATTGCTATATCATAATATGGTATAAGTATTGTCATATGCTGGTTTTATAACATGCATTACAGTAAAGTGATGTAATTTTCTGAACTTACCAGACTGTTCTAGCTGTTCTTTGCCTTTACCCACTTAGTCCTTATATCCAGTGCATTACTGGTGATAAGGCTGTTCAAAAATCTTATTGCAATAATATTTTGTAGGACTCGACAATAAGGATTGCCCACTTGCTCAGGACAGGTACAGTGCCACGTTGGTCTAGTAAATCTAGACGCTCACTAGCCTGACTGGGCAAGTGGTGAAAAAACTATTAAACACATGTTTTTTTATCGAGCTTCCAACTTGACAGATTTCTTGAATGGGTACATCCCACTGGGGAAAAGGAGGGGGTATTGTCATACCATTTTCAGTATACAAATATATTTGTTGCTTCACATCTATGACATACTGTGTCCTTTTCTGATGCAATCAAGCACCAGTGATTAGTTGACTGACTGACAGAAAAATAATCACGAATGATTTGATAATCAATTAATTGTTGAAATAATTTTTCTTGCAAAAATGTCAGAAAATGTTGTTTTCAGTGTCTCTTTAGAGATTTGCTGCTCTTTTCTCTTAAACTTAATATCTTTGGTTTTTTGACTGACAAAACAAGACATTTACAGTTATCACTGTGGACTCTGAGAAACTGGGATATTTTTCCCTTTTTTCTGACATTTTATGGACCAAATGTTTAAGGGATCAATCTAGAACATAATCATCAGGTTAATCAATCATGAAATTAATTGTTAGTTAGAGCTCTAGATTAAATGTCCCTACATGTCCACAATGTTGTTGAAATATGACTAAATATTGATGTAGAGTATTTGCTCAAAAATATTGAAATATCATATCCCACCCTAGTTCTTTTGTTTTCATGTGTGGCTTTATCATGAAATCCGGTTCTTATTTCAGGATCCCTGTGGTCAGCTGTGGTCAGGAATTGCATATGGATATGGTTCTGTAATTAAGACCCTGTTTTGAATGGCTAAAAATAATAAATAACATTCAAGATTTGGAAATATCAAACCCTAATTGATGCCAGGTTTTTAAACATTTTAAAACCTTCACAATAGATATAATATAAAAATTGTGGCTAAAATGCAGCTGCTGTACTGTGCTTTTTCTCTGTCTACAACATATTTGGTAGCTAACCAGCGAATGTATTCAGTCCTCTCTGGGATTGACTGACCAGGGCAAAAGTCCAATATTGGAAGTAAGAATGCAGTTTCAGGCAGTGTGAGATCATGGAAGATGTTTTCTTTAAATTCATTACTCCATTACTCCATAAATAAAAACTGATGTTTATGCATGGTTGCAAGTTTTTAATTTCCAGTCATTTGTAAAAGTTGCATCATATATAATATTACAGTAGTACAGTAGTGCATAAGGTATTTAGAAAGAAAGTTTGTGATAATCAGTTACTGTAAAGGGTTAAGTGCATTAAATTCATTGCACTTTATTTCAACAGGATAATCCACTCAGTATCAATACTACTTTCTGGTGAGCGTCGAGTACATAATGCACAGAATTCAATATGTTTGTCCATAAATTACTTCTGTCAAGGCTCTGTTTCTTTTAGATTGCATGAAATTCAGTGGACCGACAGGCCTTGGATCAAGGAACAATTGATTACAGATTTTTTGTGATTTCTACCATAACATTGTTGTTGTTTTGTATCCATGGAGACGAAACTTGACAGAAATGTGTAATGTTAAAGTGGAAAGGTTTTATTTTCGGTGTCAGGTGTAACACAGATTTGACGTAACTGGAATGATGTCTTTGCTAAATGAGGCAAGTTATAGAATTAGTCAGCGTTGATGGAGATTGACGCTCTTCAAGCACTTTCTAGTTTAGTAAAGGCTTGCATAGATCAACAGATTCTGGCCTAAATGTGGGCTGCAACTGTAGAAATACCCCTCACATTAAAAAGTGTGAAAAACCACATCACTCTAACCAGGATGCTGTACAGCACAGGAAACGCTGAAAAAAGCGGTTTGAAGATGTGCTCATAGGCTAGAGCCTGCGTCACAATCTTACTCTCAGTTCTTGTTAATAGGGTGTTTTCCCTGCTATAGTTTTTTTCTGAGAATCTAAACAACTGATATAATGTGTATAGAGTGTATAAAACCTTTTCATTGCATAAGACAGTGAATGAAATCCAATAATGCTGTTTCCATGCCCGGGGCATTTGAACGAGCTCCAGTAGCCTTAGGTTTGTTCCTAATGTTTTTGTGCTTGGAGAATTTTGACAACCCATCACACAAATGATATTTTCATCTAAGCTTGCGCAAAAGCCTGGGAAAAGTTTCACTCCCAGTCATCAGGAGGAGCTCGTACAGTCAGGCGGGTTTTTTCGCTTTTAAACCCTCTTTGGAAAAGACACCTAATTGAAATAGTATAATTCTGTAATATGCATACAGTAGTAATGTTTCCCTGCTCTGTGACTATTAATATGATGTGAATCCACCTATAGTATGACTGAGTATGCATGTCTGTGTGTGTAATTAGTTGGAAGCAGGCATGCCTGGGTGGGGTGAATGTAGGTCGGATGTAGTCATCGCTCCTCTGTTCCCCTGGAGATGTCAGTTGCAGGAATTTGGGACTCCACGCACGCATGCGTCTGCTCTGTATGATAATGCAAGCTGTGCCGGCGAGATGAGACCAGGCTAATCTGGGCACCAGCAACTCATTTAGTCATCTCAATAGAACTCCATTAGCCTGCGCTTTTAAGAAATATCAATAAGTGCTGTCAATAAAAACAGATAATTCATCAAGGTCAAAAAATGTGAACGCTGCCTTCGAGAGTGCAGAATATGTGCTTGGCATCTATGAGCAAGCAATTAGATGGCCACCCTCTTCAGCTCCCTGAGGTATTCATATTTTGCAGGTTTGTCTAAGCAGCACTCTTTTGTACGAATCAGCTCGTGTACGGTAGCTTCTGTGTCCTTCTGTTCGTTGTATGTCAAGCATGGCTTCTTGAAGAGCTGCCAGTTTCCTTCAGGATATTTCACATACTAGGATTCCTCAACACATATTTCCAAGAAGACTATGGGCTTTTGCTCGCAGCACTTTTGTATAATGCAGTATGTACTTTCTATACGTTTCTTGCTTTTTCTGATATTTCCTCTTGGCCACAAATTATGTCTGTTGCCTATTTTAAAGTCATCACTGCAGTGTAAGCTGGCCTAGATAACTCCTCTGAGATTAAAAGGTAGAAGAGAACAGTACTCTCCCACTTCAAGGTCAGACGAACATGTCTGTCTTCCTGTCATGAGTACTTCAGTGAGACTTTTAATACTTTGAATAGTTTCAGTATTTAACAATCATAAAGCATGCGTGTTTCAATATGAGAAAAGAAAAGATTTAAAATGTGCGTTCTGTGTACGATTGGTAATTGAATGGATGGAATAGGAGCTGAATTTAGATTTTCAAGTCTGTTGTCACATCTTCTCAAATCTGCTCTGTCTCTTCACGGATGCACTCTTGCGTGTCATGAATGGCGAATCAGCGTTCTCTCACTTTCGCTACAACTGTTTGTGCGGCAATTGTTGCATAAATGATTTGCAGACATGTGGCTTCAAGACACTTCAAGAAAGACAGCTGCAGGGGAGGGGGTATTCCCCTATAGTCAGTCTCTACCTGCACGCATCAGGATGGGAGGTCAGTGGTAGTTGACTAGTGGAACAATCTGAAACAACCCATAAAGGTTATTACTTTACTGACGTGTGTATAAATGTGGCTTTGTCGGTTAGTATTAGTTAGTTTTTCGGGGTGTAGTGATTCTCCAAATCCACGATTCATTTCAGACCTCAATTTTTGAGCCAGGGTTTGGTTCGTACCTCTACTTGAATAAATGTTTTATTAAATCAACTACAATTCAGAACGTCAAGAACACTAGCGAACACTATGAAGGTAGATTAAATTTATAAATTGCTTTACAAATATCAACTGAGTAAATAAAAATAAGTGGATAAACTTTGCTGAGGACAATAAAACCAGTCTTCTCTTAAAATCTAGTAGATATGTAGATATTTGATTCGAGCATGGACATTTGTGTTGTGGTAATGGTCTCAGTTTAAGAATTTTAGATGCTGAAAAAAAAATTTGCTGTAAATAAATTCCAGGATTTTTCAGTGCAGTCGTGTGAGATGTTGCCAACTTTTAACTACCCAAATAAAAATGGACATTTTAAGATAATTGCTTAAAGATTACAAAAAAAACAAAACAACCTTTTTAAGTGCTTCTTCTCATGAGAAGGATATAGTTGCATTTCAAAGTTTTTACATAATAAATTAGTGAGTGTTTGAAAATTGGATTGTAAATTGCCAGAAAATATGTGAAATCCATAACTCTTAAGATCATTATAAGGTCATGCAGGCACTGTTAACAGTTTTTTTGTTCAAGTTATTTGTTGTCAAACAATATATAGCCTACTACACCAAATATTTGAGAAAATGTTTTATCATAAGTTTATACTTATCTTTCATACATTTCAATATTGGCTTATTTATATTTGCAAATAATTTAATTGAATTCAGATTCATAATGACAATTAAATGCACAACATGTTGGTTCTGCTGCTTGGGCTCTCTCTTACATTAACATAATAACAATATGTGTTGTTGCAGTAGATTGAGTGTTTGAAACTTGGATTATAAGTTACCAGAAAGTATGTTGAACCGATAACTTTTAAGGTCATCCTAACATAAGGTCATGCACTCACTGTTATCACAGAAGTATTTATTGCCAAACAGTATACTACAAGAAAAACATTTGAGAAAATATTTTATTACAAGTTTATACTTCTCTTTGATATCTTTCAATCTCATCTTTACTGATATTTGCAAATAAATTACTTGAATTCAGATTTACAACAATATTAAAGCTCTCAGGTGCTGCTACAATAATACTTTCATCCTTGATGGGCTAATTTAAGCCAAAAGACCTGGTAATTGATCTGCGTGGATGTCTTAGCTGTACTCAGTCCTTCTCCACCTCAGAAAATAAGAGACTGAGCTCACTACAGCTCAGCCAAAGACAGAGTGACAGTGTGTGGGATTTTCTTTTCTGCTATATTTTCTGTTAAAAAAACTGGTCAGGAACAGTATTGAATAGAGACTCCACATACACTCTCAAATGTTGACCTCCTCGTGCTCATCTCAAACCTTCTCCCGGCTCCTTGTAGGCTCACTTCAGGCAAAGTGTGTAAATTCCCCTCTGCATTTCTTCCAGGTGAAGAATGCCAAAGAAAATCTGGAGCAATTCTCAACCAGTTTAGAAATGCTTGAAATGTTTGCTCTTGAACTTTAACTGTTGAGGAGACTGTTGCTACTGGCATGATTTTATATTTTTTTTTTATCTCCTCCACACCTGTGTGCAGGAGAGAAAATTAGTTGGAAGAGAATGAGTGTAGGCTACTGTTGATTGCCTTACAAACGCTGAATCTCCCACTGCATTTTCACTGAGGTCCATAGCTCTTACATGATCTTGTTAAGGGGGAAATATAGCTTTGGTCTGTAAATCGTCCAGTGTGCAGAGATGGGGCACAGAGCTGCCTTCTGCAGGGGCCCTGGACCTTGCTTTGATCTCATTATAAAATGCAAATACACAGTACCCTAAACAGATCAAAGGTTCAACTTCCCATTGGATCTGAGGCTTAATAATAGCAGCCTGGAGCAGTTTTCTATTTTTTAAGAAGCGATTTGGGTAGCTACTGGTCCTCCAGGACATTATTTACTCTGGAGATAATGTTCCTGCTTCTGACTAGTGACTAGCCACAGCTCTGAAAATCCCTGCTCCTGTTGCTTATTTGAATAAGATTGGTCAGGTATGAGAATTTGTGCTTCCTGCCCCATATCTTGCACCTCAAGCTTAGGTTTGCAGGGCCTGAAATCTGAAAGTGTAAAATTGCTTCGGTGCTAGACTCTCTGATACCTTCATCTACTTCCTTAGCCTGTATCATCATTACACCGTAAAGCAAGCATTTAAATTTTAAGCACTTTGCTGATACTGAATATTTCAGCAGCTCTGATGCATATGTAGAGCGCTACTCTGTTCCCTTTGTAACTCATGCACCAACCCCAAAGTGATCCTTTCCATAAAGTTCATAAATTCACTCCAGTGTCTTGTGAACCTTGGCTGAGACGCAGTGTGATGAGTGATGAGGTGATTTTTAGCACTTTTGTCTCATCCTGGATTCCTCCTTAATTGTAGAGGCAGCAGAAGTGGCTGCGTGCTGGCCCGGTGCTGACTTTGTCAGGTGGTGGGAGGGGTAGTGATTCACTCGGCAGCCAGTTTGATCCTGCTGTGAGGCGGGTTCCCGTGTCAGGAAGCTCCAGCCTGGCCACCCGCCCACCAGCCTCACCTTGCACCCGCCTACCGGCGCCCCACCGCTCACGCTCTGGCCCTTAGAGTGGGCGGGGAGAGCAGGCTGGCAGGCCTTGGCACGGATACATTTTGGCAGGAGCTGCTGTCCCCACACTCCACTGAGTGAAGTGCTGACTGCAGTGCAGAACATAAAAGGCCTGAGGCTTCTATCGCTTCCTCTTGTGGCCTGCAGGCCTGTGTAGAAATGTTGGCTTCACTTTTACTTGAAACTGTAGCTGTCTTTTTCACAGTCGTGGCCATGGCCTCGCAGATCATCCCCTATATATATGACTTCTGTTATCATTTTAAACAGTCATTAACCCTTAACAGCTCCCTCCCATCCGCTCTTTTTGCTCAGTGGGTTGTGATACAGCAGCTAGTTGTAAAAAGCTGTTGGTCATCAATTGATTCAGTGAACTTCCTCTGTGATAATGAGACCTGTTGAGGTCAATACCTGAATCACAGCCTGGGACACACCACTTACACCGCCACTTTTTTTCCCTTCTTTCTAAGAATCATTTATAATGCAGATAACAGTGGACAATGATGGTCTGTTGAACCCAGCACACATTTTGAGTCACAGCTTCAGGCATTTGAAAAACTGTTTGTGTCAGTTTGTATCGTTGAGACATGCTCTTCACTTAGTAATTATGGAGGAATATGAGAGGCCAAGGCTGTTGGATCTGTCAGTGTAGTCAGGTCTGCTGGGTAGCTAGATTTCCTCGTCCATTAGTTAGTTAACCCCTTGAACTTTGCAAAACAGTCTGCCAGTGGCTTCATTGCTATTTTTTCTTATTGTGATACATTTTTTTGAATGTCTTCAAATGCTTAGTATCCCTCAGCTAAAATGTTGTGCTTATAACATAACTGCCAGCAGTATTGAAAATGTGTACACCTGCAATGATTAATACAATAATTGATTATTAAGCGATTGTTAAATTAATTGCCAACTATTTTGAGAATTGATAAGTTAGTAATTTTTTAAGACAAAAAATCTAAATTCTCTGATTTCACCTTCTCAAATGTGATTATTTTCTGGTTTCTTTACTGCTTTATGAGTATGAGTTGTATATCTTTGGGTTGTGGCAAAATAAAAGACATTTAAGGATGTCATCTTGGGCTTTGGGAAGCACTGATAAACATTTTTCACAGTTTTCTGATAATTTATAGACCAAACATCTAACCAATTAATCGAGCAAATAATTAATAGATGGTGAAAATAATCTTAAGTTGCAGCCTTTAAACTGTATCATAATTATTATCTTTTTTAATATTGGACAAGTTTTTCATCAAATTTTACTAAATACACACAAATAAATGTAGAAACATGAACAAAATGTTTCTTAATGTTTCTTCATTAATTGAAGTATTTACATTTTTTAGTTTTTTAGAGATGCTTGTTTGTTATGAGCAGAGTGCAATGGTATTTTGATAGTTTCATCTATTTTATTTTATTGTGATATAATTTCCTACATTATTTTGTGCCTCTAAAATATGTATAACCTAAGCTCAAAAGTACTGACTCGGTCCTGTTTCTCTTATTCTTTCTCTGTAATAACTGTCGACCTCTGCGGGCACCACTTCACTGTGCCACCTTGTGTAGTCACCATGTTTTGAAATGTAATATAACATGACTCAACGTAACAAAATGCATACAACTTGATGTTATGAAAGAAGGAAACCTTAGCTCTCTGCTACAAAAAGAATGAATGCTCTAGCTATTGTGTTTTCATTTAAACAGGATCGTGAAACAACGGTTGCCTGTGGCCATTTTAGGACAGTCCCTGGTGTACGTAGTGTAACATAATGTTGTCATTGCAGTCACACAACATGATGATGTGGGAGACAGAAGCCCTGCCTTTCTACTGCAAAAAGAATGAATACTCTAACTCTAATGGTTTTTGTTTTAGATTGATTTAAACAGGATCATGATCTCCCCCAGTCAGTAGGGTTCACCCATGGGAGGTCAGTTTTCATAGGGTTAAAGCTTGGCCTTTGTCTCTGTTGGAATGCAGTTTGTATATGAGCTCTATAGAGTAGACTGATGTATTTAGCTGAATAGCATTAGTGAGCCCCAAAGACTCTTTAATAAGTGGAGAAAGGGTCAGGATCAGTAATTCGATGTCTTTTCCAGAGCTGTCCATTTATGTGGTGACTGAGATCATCACCTCTAGTAGGCCGTGCCCTTGCTTTGTCACAGATCTGTAGCTTGGAGCGCAGCTGGGCAAGAAAATCAACCTTCTGTGTCACAGTTAAAGTTATGAACTGCAAGGAATTTGAAGCACATCTCAGAACAACTCATAACTGGAAAAATCATTAGCTAGTTCTTAGATTTTTCAGAGGGGAAGATGAAGGGCCATAGGGAGCTGCTCAGAAACTCTTTAGTCATCGTTCCGTGGCTCGAAAGATTTAGACAAAAATAGCACTTTGCTTTCCCTGTATTTCAACTTAGTTTTCCCAGAGAGTGGCCTTTTGCCCTCTATCATTTTTCTACTTGGTTGGCTGTCGCCTTTGCGTAATGGAATGTACAGTAAGAGCTTAATATTGCTGTGAATGTCTGTGAATATTGCCATCCCATCCTGCATTTTCTGAAAAGGAATCAGTGTGAATACTGTGTTGGCCTCAAGTGTTGTTAAGGTGAAAATTTTTCTTCTTCAATTGATTATAATTGTAAAATCGGTCTGCTTTACTTGTGAGCTTACAATAACTGGTAAAAACAAACATTAATCAGCATAAAAAGAACATTATTAAGTTATTTTGCTGACATCTATTGTTTGCCCCTGTGTTTAAAGGTGTTACAGAAAAGTTCTGCTCTGCTGCTGTTTTGAAGAGTCTGTCCTCAACTGCAGAAATAACCAAGTTGTCAGATCCTTTGAGGGTGGATCTAAAGTTAGTGACATTACTCAGCTTTATCAGAGTCAGACAAAACAGGACAAATGGAAAGTAATTCAGATTATCACTGAGTAACCATAGGATGATTATAGGAATACAGGATCAATTAAAGTAAACATGTTATTGGTCATAATAATTTGTCTAACTTGGCTTGATTTTACTCAGATTTTTGGTCAGACATTTACAATAAAATATATATTTTTTAAATAATGAAATGACATGCTTTATTTCAGGGTTCACCCAACCTTTTTCTTTTTTTAACAACTGAAAAAAAGTCCACAGTCCAGGAATAAAATTCAAATCTAGCCAGACAGTAAACACAGAAACATGGAAACACAACACCCTAGGAAGTTTACATATCATAAACATCACATACCTGGTCCAAATACAAATTATGCTCAGGCAAGTAGCATCAAGCCTTTATAACGATCAGTTGAGCAAAGAACTCCCCAGCCAGTCTATGAGTAACCCATTCATAACTTGACATTTTCCTTAATACCTCCATCCATTCTTTAAAAGTGGATAATATGGTAGATTTCCAGTGATGCAGAGTTATCCTACGCCTATGTTTTCACAGCCAAACAGCACCATGATTCCTGGTGGCTGACATTTTAACATTGTCTGGTAGTTGTCCCAAGCGACATAATGTGGGATTTTTGATCAACTGTATTTCAAATATGGCTTTCAAGAAGGAAATTATTTGACCCACATATTTGCTGTTTTATCATAATGATGTGACATATGTGAGTGAGTTCCCCCCTTTCCGCTGCATCTCCAACATGTATCACTTTCAAAGTCTGGCTAATTTGGAAGAGGTCCAGTAGGATCTATTTAACATCTTATAAGCTGTGACTGCATTTCCCTTGAGTAACAATACCATGATGCAAAGAATAGCTGGCTAACCAGTTTGTAAATGATAGCAAGACATGTCCAGGCTGCTCATGAGTTAGCTATCTTCTTTATTAATCGACCAGTTATTTGGTCTGTAAAATGTCAAAAAAATCGGGAAAAATGTTGATCAGGGTTTCCCAAAGCTCAAAATGATGTCTTTTTTGTCCACAGCCCAAATATATTAAGTTTGTTGTCACAGAGGACCAAAGAAACCAGAAAATATTCACATTTAAGTAGCTGGAATTAGAGAATTTAGATTTTTCTCAACAATTACTGATTTATTAATTATCAAAATAGTTGCTGAGTAATTTAATAGTTCATAACTAATCGATATACTACTAATTGTTGCAGTTCTACAGTACATACAAGCTTGGTTGAGCAGGCACAGTCTTCAGTAAATCATTATTGGCTCAGCTATTTGTCTTAAGTTAATGAACACTGTGCCTTTGATAATTGCCTTTGTACATGTATGTAACAATGATAATACCCCTGCTGTGTGCTAAAACAAGAAAAGTATGCACTCAGTGAACTCTTACTTCCTGCTGTGGAAATATTCAGCTCTGTCCCGTCTGTTATTTTCTTGTACCTGGACATATCACAAGGTGGGATATTTTAGAAGCAAATTGTCTTGGCAAAACTTCTATGTTCAATATCAGCTGCTTTTCTCTGTAAATTCACTTAACTTATGCTAAATGTACACAGTCTAACACAGTCAGAGCATCTGGATGCATTAGTTCAATGATTGGTTAGGCTAAAATCAAATCCTCCCCTCCAGGAAACTGCTAATAAGAAGGCAATGTCAGACTGAATAATGGAGTAGTAGCATAATGGCCGTTCAGTCTGAATATCAGGCTACCTTTGTTTACATTGCGATCACAGATGGTGCCTTTTAACATAGCTTCTTGTATGTGCACTGATTTTTGCCCTGACAAGGAGGCAGAGAAAGGAGAGGGGTATGCTGATGAATTCTGCATGCTATAAATAGAACACAGTCCTCTGAATCCGCCTTCAACACTGAATCTGCCCTGTTAAATTCATCTAAGCTGGGTTAGACTGGCTACTGCTACTGACCGGCTCATGCTGCTGCAACTGTAAACAAGGTGTGATTGAATTTTAACAAAGATCTTTCAGTATGAGTGTGATTGATTGATTTTTTTTTTTCCTGCTGGTCTTTTTTAAATGTAATTAATAATATTCATAATTAAGGTAGCCTGCTCTCCCTGAAGAACGGTTGCCTCCTGTGAAGCGTGCAGCTAATTTATCTGCCAGCACTGTGGCGTACATGCAGCGTTTCCTTTTTGGAAATGAAAGGGAAAAGAGGCTGCAGGACTAATTAGCAGAGGCTGGAGAAGGATCTTATAAAAAGTCTACAGCAACCTGGGACTGCTGATAGGGTCAAAGGTCTGTAGCTTGACTGAGGTAAGCCCTCCGCTGAGTATCCACTTAGAGCGACTGGGAGCTCAGCCATGCTGCCTTACATCCAGACTGTAGGTCACTCACATCTGACAGAAATTTTAAAAGGAGTAGACTGGCCCTGATGATTGCCATGTTGATAAAATCTGCATGGCAAGTAATTATCTTGGGGATACGTCTGGCCGATGTTGTTCCATTTCATCTTTGTTTCAATCCACCCTCTCTCCTCTCTGGCAATTATTTAACCCCCCTCACCTTCTGTGTCAGCCTCCCACGGCTAATGGCTTCACTCTGCTCCTCACAATCCCTCTTTTTTTGGAAATAAAGGCAAGCAGCTATGTGTCTTTACACAACCCTGCTACAGCCCGGCATTAAATGCAGTTTATTGATAAAGATGTCACCATGGCAGAGGATATGCAGGAAAGAGGAGGGTTTTTTTTTGTCCTCTGCCTTGTCAGTGAAACAGGGTGGTTGTCTCTTATCCCAGAGAGATATCTGATCATCCTGCTGGTGCGTCCTCAGTGGGGTCAGTGGTCTGTGAGGAGGAGGGGGGCAGTGACACAGCTGTGTCAGCCGAGTGGAACCAGTGATGGATGACATGCCAGAATGGGCCACGCTGCCTTCCCAGGCGCCTGTGTTGACAGGCTCAGCTCTCGCAACTCACATTCAGCATCAGTAGGGCTAATCGCGGGTCATGCTGGCCACAGATGTGACACGTGAATATCGCTCCTGTAATTGCTCATTTGTCAACGTCGCATTCTCAAAGAGCAGGTTTCCGACGACACATTATTGAATGAAACTTGCTGTAATGGACAAACATGAAAAAGAAAGTGATGAAATTGAATTGGAACGCAGGGCAGTGTAAGCATTTCACACTTTGTCGTCTCATGCACGTTTAACACAAGGACGGTCCTCACAGGAGAGTATTGCTGGTGTTTTCAGTACAGCTGCAATGATTAATCAATTAATTGATTAGTCAAGCAACTGTTTTCATAATTGTTTAATCATCGTTAGTCATTTTTCAACCAAAAATGTCAAACATTTGCTAGTTTCAGCTTTGTAAATGTGAGGATTTGCTGCTTTTTGTTGCCATTTATAAACATAAATGAAGACTCACTGGGTTTTGGACTGATGGTTGGACAAAAGAAGCACTTTGAAGACTTCACTTTGGGGTCTTGGAAATTGTGATGAGCATTTGTCACATTTTTTGACATTTTACAGACTAAAAGGTTGATCAAGTAATCATCAAAATAATGGATGACTAGTGAAGAAATATAGTGTGAAATGAAGTTAAATGAACGTGATTTTATGTACGGGAAATAAACAAACAGGAGTTTGCTGATTCTATCCTGCCTCCCTTTATTTCACTAAAACTCAACTTGAATCCTTTTTTAATCAGTTGCTTCCCCAGTTGTTTTTAATAGTTTATAATAATTGTGGGGTATGGTGGGGGGCTTGAACTTTTTCGACTTTTTGAAGAGGGCCATGCCCAAAAAAAGTTTGGGAACCACTGATTTAGATGATAACAGTCAGCCATGGTCATGGTATTTTAGATATTTCAGTCTAAGCATTTGCACGTATGCACATTTGCACATATACACAGAACTTTGCGCACAAGTATGTGAAATATTTCCAGTTCAGAAGTACATAATTAATGCACAGCTAAGGGGATGAGGCTTCAGCTCAGCAGAACCATATTATGAGATAATTCTAATAGTTTTGAAAATGTTATCCAGACATATAGAATTGTATGTGGTGGTTGCACTTACAGATAAGAATATCATAAAAGACTGGAATATTGGCCTTGACAGAAGTCTGTGCTATCTAAGTGCCCTTCTAGTTTTATAATGAGTTGATGGAAACCAGAAAAGCTAAAGGAAGAGTCATTATTGACGTTGGTCGGCTTCAAATTAATGCTGATGTTGCTTCACATCTGCTGGACGAACAACCAACATGTTTGCCATATCAACTTCAAAGGTTGTTGCTTCCACTGCTTCCAAGTGGCCCAAATAATCAGTTATTACAGGTTTAATTGATGGACAATATTTTAGCTGAATTTTAGACCATAACAGATATTTAGCCAAGGGCCACTTTGGAGGGATAAATATGATGACTAGTGTAAATGATATTCATTTATTTTCCGTCTGGTATCCGAATGTGAAAGCTACATTCTGTGTTACTACAAATGTGTTGGCTCCTTTCTAGTAGTATGTAAATTGTTTTGTGAGTGAGTGTGTGTGTTCATGTGTGTGCTCGCAGTGATTATATTCCAAGCCCTGGCTGTAAGCCCTTCAGCCTGTGCTCCACCAGCCGCAAGGCCACAGCCTCTCCCCACCAGTTAATTGCATCTGAATTAGTCCATTAATGTGGCCGTGTAGAGGGATGAAGGGGTGCACGGAGGTGTCTGGCCTCTTTTGACCACTGCAATGTATTATTAATGGGTCAGCAAGTCTGGCAGCTCTGCATTAACTTGGCTAATGGACTGTAGGGTGGGTCTGTGATTCCCTTTCAGAAGGAAATCAAATCTAATACATATTGCAGAAAAAAAGCTTCTCTTAGGCTTTTTTTCAGAGTTTGTTAGTGAGAGCAGAGCAGTGATTTAAAATGAGCCGTTGCTTCTTGCCGTTGCTTTGTGGATTTTGCTCCCTGCTGACAGGTTACTGTGGGGAGTCCAAGGTTACTCTGAGTCATCACCCTCTGTCTGTCATGGACATGTACAGTAATGTACTTTGTAATGAAAAGCTAAGTTTCAGATCAGATTAATGTGGATGATGGTAAATGGCTTACTTTCTTCTCCTTTTTTCTGCTCATGTAGTAGCCTTCAGGCTGCGTGTGTATGGAATAGCCTGGAGATGACTGTGCAGTGGTAAATGTAAGAGTGAGTTGCATGACAAAAACACGGCCGAATAAGAAAACCTTTTTGAGGGCTACACATCCTAGTCATTTTAGCATTCAGATTTTAATGGGGAAAATCATCAAGAACCCCAATATCAACACTAAAAATCATAAAGAACTCTAATATCAATAAATATGTGATATAATGAAGGAAGGTATCGACGCTACAGATCATCAAAATATCAACACTAAAACCGTCAAGAGCACCAATATTGATGCTTAAAAATGTAAAGAACCCCAATATCAATGCTAAAAATGGCCGGGAAACCCAGAAATCACTGCTAGAAATCATCAAAAACCCAGATATCAACACTAAAACTATCAAGAACTCCAATATCAAGGTTAAAAAACAAGAACCTCAATATTCATGCTAAAACATGTAGAGAACCCTGTATCAACATTAAAAATCATAAGAACCCATGCTATCAATGCTAAAAATCATGAAAGAACATAAATATCAATGCTAAAAATCATAAAGAACACAGATATCAACACTAAAAATTGTAAAGAACCCCAATATCACTGCTAAAAATTGCCAGGAACCCCACTATCACTGCTAAAAATCAACAAGAACCCTAATATCATTGCTAAAAAACTTCAAGAACCTACAATATCAGTGCTTACAATCATAAAGAACCACAATATAATGCTAAAATTTGTGAACAACCCTGATATTAACACTAGAAATTGTGAAGAACTACAATATTAATCCTAAAAATCATGTCTAGACTCGACAATATCAAGCAAAGTGAGTGGTGAGTGATGCTCCCGTGGAACAGGTAATTTCCCTCCGTATGATATTCAAATATTTGATTCTTGACTACATCAAAGTTAATGGAATTATTTGTTTCATCGGTTTGCACAGAAATAACAGTGGTATATAGCTATAGTCACTGTTTGTTTCTCAACAGTCAGCAGTCAAAAGAATATGACTATGCAAAGAAAGAAGGTTAAGGAGTGCATGTGACGCTTCTATTTATTTGTAGTCTGATGGTAACGTGCATATTGAGCAGCTGCATAAGCTCTATAATGTTTGTGTAGACATGCAGGAAATATAAAAGGTCAAAACGTCTCAGTTTTCCCTCAGCTCGATATACAGTGTATTTTCAGTTGGCCTGTTTTACATTTTCTCTTCCAAACATCACATCTTACAGTTTCGGTATTTGAATGTAAAATTCACTCCTTGCTACTTAAGCCTCCAAAGAAAAGAATATACATGGAAGAAGCACACAAAAGGCTGTCTGTGCCGTTACTTAATTTGTCTAACTCTTAAGTGGACAGTTGGCACTACCCCGTCACCATTAGTAGCTGCAGTCAGTTCTTCATTGTTAGTGGGCACTGTAGTCAGCAGGCTGCTGTGAGCCATTGTCAGAGGATAGCATCAGAGGCTCTTCTTCTGGCTGATAATTAAGTGGCGTACTGACAAACGGCTTTCATCAGATCCCTCATGTGGAACTGAGAGCATGCGAAGGCTTTCAGGGAGGATAAACCAGAGGACGTCACTTTGCCTCCAATCTTTCATGGCCTTGTGCTGCCTCTGCAGTGGAGGAGGAAGGGAGAGAAAAAGGCGCCCTGTGTAGCACAGGAGAAAAGTGCGAGCCCCGCGTCGCTCAGAGAACCAGACTCAATTTACAGCACAGAGCAGGGCGGCTCTCTTTGCTGATATTGTCAGTCTGTACTGTACCAGTTTCCCAGTTTGTCTCGGGTGACCAAACACACAGTATGCACTATGTCTTTTTTTCCCATTTGAGAATCTGTCAATTATTTTTTGTTTCCTTACGGCTGATATAAGTTGTGATGACTTTAGGCGCTGAGTGCATGAGATAGGATAGACAGACAGGGTTTGAGCCGGAGCACGCTGTTGTTGACAATGACCCCCTTAAAACACAAAATGTCCCATCTCTACAACCTCCCCTACCCAATCATCCCCCACAAAAGATCAATGCTGTGTGCAGACTTCTAATTTTTATATTTATATCAACATTTATTGTATGTGTTTGCTTGGGTTGCAAATAGTGCTGTGTGACATGACAATATAGTCTATATCGTGTGGCGTCTTTGCTTTCATATTTATTTAATTGAGTCACAAATCACACTCTTTGTGGAAATATTTTTTATTTGGACGACACTTTACATTCTCCCATATGGCATGGATGCATTTAAATAGCACTTTTCAAAAAACGTCTTCACGAAGTGCTACAGACACAAAAACAGAAAATACATAGTGCAATTACAAATTTAAATCAATTCAATGCAAAAGACAATGGATAAAAAAATTGCATGAAGGCACCACAAAGGAACAGGAGTAGGACTCCTGGCCAGATAAAATGCTAGCTCATACCTAAAATAAGGGCTGTGTATGTTGCATGGGTGTGGTTTGGGTAAGAAAAATGTGACGTGGACCAGAGAATTGTCTCGTGATATGTATCATTATCTGGAAATGAAATTACTTATATCGGGATATGATATATCATATCACACAGCCTCAGATGCAAGTTATAAGCACTTTCCTTGATCAATCATTTGAAACATTAATGATCAATCAGTTGATTAATAGTAGGTAAAAAAACATAAAAAATGTGCTTATATCAAACTATGCCAAGTCCAGTTTTTTCCCCTGAATCAAAACTTTGTCTCCACAGCAACATGTTGCATATTCTCTAACAGCATTGTATGAAACACCTAACAACATAGAGGCCCACATATTAAAAACATATAATTGAAAATCAGACAACAGGTGAAGCACAGTCATAAAATCATCTCTGCTCTATTTTAGATCTTTATTTGATGGATTGATTAAATTTTACGTGATCAGTCAAACTCTTCGTTGATTTATCATTATCATCCCTAGTGTTTACCAAACTGTAACAGTCTGTTACCTAGAAATGTGCATTGCAATCTGTTGTTTGTATACAGCCAAAGATGGTTTGATAGCATAGTTAATGTGTCATCAGTAGCTAAAGTAGTGACTGAGAGCTAACTGTATCATTCAGATGATATCAAATATTGTGACTTACCAGCAGTTAATAGAGGTGGATGACTACAAGGCAGATGCTGTTAAATATAATTCTATATTTGAATGTATTTGATGATTAGAGTGGTGAAAAGGTCATTTTAGGATTTGCCGTAATGTAGCTGTTATCACTAAATATGAGCTACAGTAAGTTGGTCTGGTATCTGGATACAGATAAATTCTTAAGGTCAACTTCAAGCATGAGTCTTGATTTTCTGCAGTGGATGTTTTTACTTTTGTTTTATTTTCCTGACATGATTTTAGTCTTGCCACGTCTCAACCTTTTCGTTCCAGCCTAATCTGCTGTGTTGTACTGACTGGTTTACTGTTCAATAGTGTTATCTATCACTCAATCCTGCCAATTTCCACAGAGGTCTGTGCCTATCATCGTTCCTTCTCAATTCTTTTTGGTTCATTGCCAATGACAACCCCGTCGAAGGTCAGAGATGTTCTGAAATAATCCACTTAATGGAATAATGCTACACTTCTGCACGCTGCACTGTGCAGCGGTGTAGCAAGTGCAGCAACACCAGAGGTTGTACAAAGCGTTTTGACTGTGTGCAGTTTGGCTCTGAGCGAGAGAGTGAGACAGAGTGGAAGAGACACAAATATCGGCAAAAGAGAAAGAGAGACAAAGACAGATAGCTCTCTGAAGGACTGTGATCAAATAGGCCTCATATGAGTGGCTCAGGGCTTTTGTTGTAGTGTGACCTGCCATTCAGTGTTGCATTAAGTGAATTTTTTCCCCCACAGCTTTTCAAATCTGCAGTGACTGCCTCCCAAGTTATAAGGGGAATGCTCGAATTTCAAATGTAGCATTCAAGCCAGGGCTGTAACCTCGGGTGCACCTAGAAAATAATGCAGAAGTTCTTTTTTTTCCTTGAATTTTTCTGCAGGTCCGTTCCAAGGTTGGGGCCTTACAGCAACAAAGCAGGTAGGGAAGGGAATGTGGGTGCATGTGCCTGAGTGAGATTGAGTTCAGAACATTTATATTGGAGCTTTTGGTCTCTAACCCCACTGCTTCTGTTGAAAAGGGAACATCCTTGGTGCAGCATTCATAAACTTCTTATATGCCACTAGAGAACTATAGCCTATTGTGTGAGCTCTATAGGATGCAGTATCCCTGGATTACCCTCAGCAAAATTACTTGGCAGATAAAGTTGGATTGCTTTTGCTTACTTGGTGTTGTGGAGGCTTCCACCCTATCAGAACAGGCAGGTAAGCTCTACTTTTACTACATGTTGGCACACTTACTTGGTTAATGTGCATCTGGCAGTGGTTAACATGTAGACCGTTTGGTCTAATATGACCTCTTCTAGTTATCAGAGTTAGTCTAGTGTTGTGTTGCTGCTATTAGCTTGCTTATATTGATCTAGAATCAGAGGTTGTAAGCAACAAAGTACCAATACATTGTTATTGTACAAATACTTCATTACTGTACTTCAGGAGTTTTTTTAGGCATCTGGACTTTACTTGAGTATTTTCTTTCTTACTTTTACTCCATATATTTTAACACTTACCCATACTTTCTACTAAGGTTGTCAAAAGTATCAAAGTATCAATACTTTTTCAATGTGACCTGTTTAAAAACAATGGAATGGTAACCTTTCATGGTATTGAAAGTACTGAAGCTAAAAACGATAATTCGCCCTGGTGTCATAAGCGCTCATTAAGACCTCAGTTCAGTCTTTATTGTCCTGCCTGAGATTGGGCTTGCAGTAAAACCAGACAGTGTTTTTTTTTTCTTTACTAGGGCTGTGTGCAGGTTGTTAATAAATAAAATGAAGAAACGCTTTATGTTTTTTGAGCTGAGGACTTTTTTTCCCATGGTATCAAAAGAGGTATTGAGTATCATTTGTTTTTTTTATACTAGTATTGTACAAAGTTTAAAATTCTGGTATTGTAGCAATTCTGCTTTCTACTACTTTCATTTTCAAAATGGGCAAATTACTTTAGTTTTAATGCACTTGAGGGGAAATATAGATCATTTTTATTTTGTTTCATTGCACACGGCCTGGCCAAGAGAAAGACCAATTTCAACCTAAATGAATGGCACAAAAACACATAGAAAAGATGTTAATCACGAGATGAAAAAAACATAAAAGATACCAAGTAGGGGTATCACAATTCTCCAAATCCACAAATCAATTCAACGTTCATATTGCTTTCTTGCATTGGCTGCTATGCTGTTGTTTAACTATCGAGTCTTGATTTGTAAAGATCAACAGGTCATTGGTTTTATGCCCTAACGTTATTTACATTTCAAGTTCTTTAAAAAGAAGTCTATATCTACACTGTGTTGTCTTAGAAGTGTTGTTTTTTTCTTCTCACACTTGCTGAATGCCACAAGTGGGTGGCATTGGAGGGAAAAAAATACTGGGAGAATCTCTGATTTTGCCTTTGATTTTGATTATTGAAACTGAAAGCTAATTTCGATTGATTTTTGATTTGATATTGAAATTTTGACAACCTAAGTGACAAGACAAAGAGGGAGACTCAATCATGGAGAAAAGGCGCCTAGTGAATCCTTTGGCATGACAGGGAGAAACTAGTAGCAGCATGGATGAACGTGAACCAGGCAACATTGCCAGTGATGCCAGAGCAACTTCAGAGAGGCAAGACATCCATTCATGACCTGAAGTCTGTTCTTGTGTTGAACATAATGTTTCCTGTTCTGTTGCTCACACTGAAAAGTGATTTACTCATTGGAGCAAAGTTCATTATGTTCATTATTTTCAGTATTTTTGAAGCTGATGATGATGTGATGTGAGATTTGATTTTGTTAGCTTTGCACAGAAACACGTAGTAAATGTCCTTTAGAGGGCGACTTTTTACTTTTGTAGTTTGAGTACATTTCAGAAGCTGTACTTTTTCACATTTATTTGGGTAAAGAAGTTGAATCAGTACTTCAACTTCACAGAGTCTTTTTGTTTACATAAGTATCTGTACCTCGACTTGAGTAAAGAAGGTGTGCAATTTTGCCACCACCATCTCTGTCTAGAATAAACATTTCTCCTTACACATCTGTCCGAGGCAGCTTTCTTCCACTGATGAAGCACATTTTATACCTGTCTGTCCTCTTTACCTTTCCTGCAGTGTGAATGTATGGAGCTGGCCTCTGGAAACAGTACACCTGTGGAGGCTGATGCAAACCAGTGACCTCAGTTGTCATCTCAATTGCCTCTCCTGTTGTGGCAGGGGAACTTTGACAGCTTTGATTCCCTTTTTTTTTGTTGTTGCTTTTTTTCCTTTGTTTTTATTTTCATTAATTGTTCTCTCTTTAAATATCCTTAATAAAGTCCAGGCATCTCACTATTCCAAATATTCTGGAAGTTTTTTTTATTTTTTATTTGTTGTTGTTGCCGTCACTGTTCTCACTTCTCCTGATAACATGTTCCTTTTGAGTCCACACATGTAATCGCTTATCAAGCTAATTTCTTTCTTGCATGTATTGCCCTCATTATATTAGTCTGCCAGTGAAAAATGGGTTTAATTTAGCCAAATGCTCACTGTTGGAGAGGAGGGGGAGAAAAATACAATTTCCCCATAGTGTCATCTCGTTCTGCAGAAGTGGCTGTTGAGTTTTAATTACTATAATACCTCAGTGTGCTACACCAGATGACCTGGGTCTATATAGCATAAAGTTGGTGATGATTTTGGTTGTGTTTTTTTTTTTTTTGGTGTGCTCATTTTCTTTTGTCTTTGCATTATGGACATAGAGCTCTCCTAGCACAGACTAACAGGTTATTATATGTATGACAGATTTCACCTTGGCATGTATTTTTCTGCGGCAGGCGAGCAAACTGTTCATGTTTTATTAAAACTACATACAAGTGAGTAAAGATCAGAGACTAAGGGGTTTAAAACCTAGCATGCCAACATATTACTACTAGATGCCAAGGGAGGCAGATCAAATGCCTTTGAAGATAGTTTAAAAAAAATCAAGTTGAAAATCGTTATAGTTGACTTCATTGGTATTTGAGTGCGGGCTTTGGGTCTCTTGGTAGCTTGCAAGATGCGTGAGTGCTTTGCGATGTGTGTTGGAAGACTTCTGGAGTCTGACAGTACGTGTCAGTGGGGGAGGGGTCACTGTAGTCAGTAAGGCTTAAGTAGCGCTAAATGGAATTAAATATGTCTTTAATAGGTACTTAATGTAATTGTTTTTGTCACTGAAGCACAGGAAAACCTGCTTTACACTCTTGGAACCTTTAATGCAAGTTTTCGTTTGTGTGTGTGCGGTAAAAGGAGGTGACAGTGGTTAAAATGCTGAAGCATACAGCATCCTGGCACTTCTTTGTCATCACACAGCAGGCTTTCATCCAGTCAGTCAGAGGAGCCTCGTTCAGATGGCCTTGAGGTCACAGCTCTTCTCACAGCTAACGGGATTAAATCATCTGGTGATTGCACCTGGACGAACTTACCTTTTCTCTACCTGCGTGTATGTGTGTCCAACAAATTTATTTATTTATTTTTTTGTTAAAGCAGTGCCTTGCTGAGCGAATGCTGTGGCATCCCACATGCCTTCCCACACCCACTACAAATAGACAGCGAAGGTGCTACATTCCGTGGCCTCGGTGCAGATCCCCGAGGCTGAGGAGTATGTTCTGTGTTGGTGGGCATGTCACAGGGTCCATATAAAATAACAAAGGCCTAAAAATACAGTAATCTACCTGTGTGTGTGTGTGTGTGTGTGTGTGTGTGTCTGTGTGTGTATTACTGTATCTGTACTGATTCACTTCCCGTTTCCTTTATTGTGGGTTTACTTTCTGCACTCGGCTCTTACCACTCCTTAATGTCACTTCTTTCTTTCTTTCTTTCTTTCTTTCTTTCTTTCTTGAGATTGACAGTTTTCATGTCAGATTAATGATAACTTTATTATTCACAAACTCACGGCAGATTTAAGTTGAGATAAAATGAAAAATGCCTTTTTAACTATCTGTAATCACATCCACAGTGATATTGTATGCCTGTTTAATAGCACCAGACATATATTGATAAGCCGATACTATCTGCCGATACTGGGCTAGCACAACTATCTATCTATGTAGGAATTGTTGGACATATTGTCTAACATAATGTCATTGTTTTTATTTATTTTTTATTTAATAAACTTAAATAATTTCATGTATATTTGATTTTTTTTTTCTTAATTTAAGTTGTTCTATTTGTGTTTTTTTTTAATTTATAGTTGTTTATAAGTATTGAAAATAGTGAAGGTTTACTCTTTCAGTGCCCTGTTGCCATTTTGGATTTTCTTTATAAAAAATAAACAGTATCTGCCGATATATCATTATCTGAATTTTTTTTTACTCCTTAATATTCAGATGTTAATTGCAATATTAATTTTATTCTCATCCCTGTCCTCTTGGTCTCTTGCTTTTTTTTAGCAGCCTGTACCTAAGAGCTTTTTTAAAGTGATTATAGATTCCAGGTTTAATCCTGCCTATTGATTATGATACTGTATTTATCAAATAATGGTTTTGATTCTTGGCATGTTGTTGAACAGGAAAACAAAGCAACTATTTTGAAGCAAACATCTACTGTTATTTTCTTTATCTAATCTCAAGCAGGCCCCACCTGTGTTTTGCTTAAATGTCAAATACAGGAAAAAGATAATATTATAATACTATGACTGAGACATCAAAAGTGCTGCTTTCTTCTAACATGCAGCAGGAAGTGCTTCGTCATTTAAGACAGACTTCCTCTCTTGCATGAAATAATTTTCACAGTGATTAAATTTCATTGTTTCACTGCTGTCTACGATGACATCTGCAGTCCACCATATTGTAAACACTGTTCATGTTCATTATACCTGCCTTAAGGTCTTTCTTTCCATTTATTTGCCTGTTGTTTCACTCACTCATTCATTCACTCGCTCATTCGCCCACTCAGTGACCAGTTCTTTCCCTCCCTTTCACCATTTATTCCTCCAAGACATTTCTGTATTTTTGAACAAATCTGAAGCTTCTATCTCAGCAGTGGCTCAAGTCTTTTATATCGCTCCATCATTCAGACTTGCTGACAGGTCAATTAGAGGTTGAGGTCCAATCCTCCAGCGATGGCACTTGCAAGAGTGTTTGCTTTGGTTTGTCTGATTCGTCATTCTCCCCTCATCTTTGCAGACAGTCCATACAAGATATTAGATGTGGCAACACGGGCATGCATAATATTTTTACATGGCTGTTTTCACTCTAAAAGCCCCGTGGAACATTCTGTCTTCTATTTTATTGTTAATGTGAAAAGACATGTTGATTTCATACAAAATGGGATGAACTGGACGGGTACTGTGATTGGGTACGCAGTGTCACCTCAACTAACCTCTGAGCATTTAACGTTTGCTTTTCTCCACAGACCTGCTTTTTATTAGAAATGTGAATTGACTCATTTTACTTGGAATATTTGCCTTTAGAGCAGCTCCTGTAGCAGAGGTCATTGTAATGTTTAACCACTGGCTCCTGACACCGTTCACCACCGCCTGTTTTCCCACACACTGCAGTGCTAGGGAGAACACTTTGATCACAAAGACGGCAAATCCAGCAGCATTTAAGTTCCCCTCCATTTGGAGTTTAATCTTAACACTTTAAGAGCACCTCTAGGTCATCACAGACTCTCACTTGGTCTCAGGAATGTTTCAAGTAAACTCACAACCGGGACTGATGCCTCTTGTTGCTTTTTGTTAGTTGTGGGAAATAAAAGAGTGGGCAGAGTGTTGGCTGGTAAGAACCCCCACACACTTTCTCTTTTTTTAAAGGTTTGTCTAGAGGCATGAAGTTGCAGTATGATGGTGTGAATGTGGGAAGGTTAGGAATATACGGGGGCATTGATTTGCTCACGTTGGACCACAGTGTGACTCTTCCTCTCCCTCAGTTGCTTGCTGGTGTTCGTCCCTATGTCATAACTGGTATGTGTGCATACGTATGTCTGTCCCAGCATGCCGAGTTCGCTCCCTTGGGTCTCTGACCGTGTGCACAGGGTGCCTCCTCCTCCCCAGCTGTGAGGAGCAGGGCTCTGACATGGCCTGTCCCTTTAGCTCACTCTGAACGTTTGACACGCCGAGCGCAGAGGTCAGCCTGACCTACTTTCCCCTGGCGGCCCTTCTGCCGAGCTGCAGCGTTCCTCAGCAGGGGGGGCAGCAAGGGCGGAGCTGCTTACGCCTCCACTGCTGTCCTGGTGTGTTAAATCACCGCCATTTGTTAGGAGACACGTTCCAGTGTGTGTGCGTGTTTTTTAAGGTGTGTAGGAGGCATCCCACATACACAGACACACACGCACACACACCACACATATACGCAGGCTTGTGCTGAGGTTGGTTATGAAGTGCTCTGTGGGGGTTGCAGGTAGATGCTGGGCAGCACTTGGGCAGGACCCCTGCAGTGAGCTCTGTCTGACTCACTTTGTGTACCACTGTTCACACCCTCTGACCTCTTCCACCTACTTCACTTCCCTCTGTACTGTAGATCCACTTATACCAACTTAGCCCTCTGTCTTAAAGGGATACTTTGGATATTTGAGGTAGGGTTGTTTGAGGTACTTGTCGATTGTCAGTGTATTATTGACAGTAGATGGAGATCTGCACGCCCCAGTTTGGAGAAGCAAAGAGGGGTACCGGCACGGATGCAAAACATTGTGCTGCTGTGGTCGGGGTCAGCAACAAAGGGTATTTTGGAATATTTTCAGATTTTTCTAAAGGAAACCATGGTTACAAAAGCCACTCTTTCCAAACCAACTAGACTCCACAGGCGAAATCAGTAATTTTACCTCACCAAACACGGAAGTTGCTGGTTTACCACTGCCTGGATTAGTAAGTTTGTTTGTGTTATCGTGTGACTTTGGTGACAAGTCAGACAAACCAATCGATCGAGATGGCAGTAGACCAGCCACCCCTGTTGTCCGTGAAGTAAAATTACTGATTTTGCCTGTGGAGTCTGCAAAATAAAGTGGTGAAAATATTCTAAATATAACTTACACTTAAACTGAATTTGACTTTATTCTGTGGGCTTTTTTAAGTGGCATAAGTGCCTTTTGTTGCTGACCCTGTCCACAGCAGTGCATTGCTTAGCTCCCGTGCTGGTGCCGCTTTCTGCTTCGCCTAACTGTGGGCGTGCCAACCGGCATCTACTGTGTCTAAAAAACAATCGATAAGTACCTCATATAAACCCACTTAACAAAATCAAAACTATCCCTTTAAAGCAAATACTTTGTACTCACACGGACATGGATAAATCTGCTGCTCAAATGCTGACATATTGTTTATATGCGCAGCAGTAATTGGCCTTAATTTTTCATCAGCCTATCGTTGTCTTCCTCTCCCCTTTCTCTCCCACTCAGCAAATACACTATGATCTATCAAATGCAGCGACTGTCGCTGTCATCGTCTTTTCTTTTTCTTCCCCTGCTGCTGTTGTTATAATATTTTAAAGTCTCTTTTTGTTCTGGTTCATCTCTCTGTCTACAAATGACCCACAGCCTACTAGTTTCACAGCACACATGTGTCTAAAGCAGTGGAAAGAGTTTGTCTGACACAGTGTGGGACGTCGCGGGTACAGGGCCTGTCAGGAGGAGAAGAGAGCAGTCAGGCAGAGTTCATTAAAAAGTAAACTTCTAATGTAACGGCAGGCCCCGGCCACTTGACTGTATCAATGATTTAGGCCCAGCAGAAGGTCCTTAATGGATAGAGCCACCTCTCTGTGCAAGTTCAGCTGCCTCTGTCCGCCTGGCATCAAGTGGCACACACACACACACACACACACACTCAGACACACACAACAGAGGCTGTGAAGGAGAAATGGTTTTAAGTACTTAAGTGTGTATGCCATTGTGTAGCTTGCATCACACACACACACCCTCCCGCTCAGACGCTCCCTTGTTGGACATGTCTCAGAGTTTTAAAGTAGCACAGGCTGGCTAAATGGAGAGCCTCGTATCTGTTTGTCACCATCCACTATGCATGATCACATTCTGCGTTCACATTGTTTTATTCATCTGAACTAAGGTTGAACTGCGACAAGCTGAGGGACCGAGTGTGGCTAAAAGGACAAGGCCTGTGTAATGGTGTTGTCACTGCTGCAGCCTGTGTAAAGTAGTCCGCCTAGGCGTAGGACAAGAAGAGCATCTATGAACCTGAGAGCAGGCAGGGTCTCTAGTCAGGTTTATGTGTAGGGCTGCAACTAACAATTATTTGTGTTGTCAATTATCTGTAAGATTATTAACTCAATTTAATTTAATTTAATTGATTAGGTGTATGATCTATAATATGTCAGAAAATGGTGAAAAATGTTAATTAATTTCAATTAATTTTTGCCAAAGCCCAAGACAATGTCCTCAAATGTCTTGTCAGTTTACTGTCATAGAGGAATAAAGAAACCAGACAGCTTGAGGAGTTCTTTTCTTTCTTAAAAATGACTCAGATTGATTAATCAGTTATCAAAATAGTTGGTGATTAATTTAAGATAATAATTGACAACTAATTTATTGATTGTTGCCGGTGTATTTATGTATAGTCAGCCTTGGGGTCAATCAGTAAGTCCCACCACATCACTGTTACTTTGCCTGTCTGTCTTGTAGCGTTTGGATACGTGGTGTCAAGTCTATGTGACTTTCTCTAACATCTGATCTACAGATTAGCTTTTTGTGGCTGGATTACGTTCAGACCACAGAGAGTTCTGATCACATTGCAAGCCTGAGTGCTTCTGTATCTAGTTTTCGAGATCCGATAGCTGTGTGACCAAAATATATTGTGGTTTGAGACCTTTCCATGAATGTATTCTGGTGTGTAACAGAAACTGTAATAGTCAATAATGTTTGGTATGCCTGTGGTAATACCTAAAATAAGAGAAACAAGAGCTAAAACTGGTGGTCAATAAATGGATTAGTCAGTCAACAGAATTTAATTAATGGAAAATCGATTTATTGCTGTACTTTCAAGTAAACATGAAGATGACTGTGAAGATTTGTGTGTTTTATATGACTTTAAGTTAAATATATTTGGGTTCCTTCTGATAAAACAAGACATTTGAATATTTCACTGTGGGATCTCAGAACTTGTGATGGCCATTTTTCATTAATTGATAACATAAATAATCGTTAGTAAGAAACTACACATTTTTTCAATTTGAAATCTTTTTAATAGTTTTTTTTTTTATTTTTTAAATTCTTTATTTTGGGACAGCAGTTTATATTACAAAATATACATCAAGGCAAAAACAGTTTTATTTCCTCTGCAATCCTTAGATTTTTCAATATTTAAGAAACTTAAATATAAGAAAATTTTGAGAGTAGTAAAGTGTGTGTATAAGAGCATTGAGAAGTATAAGAGGTAGAGTTTGGCCAAGAAAATAAAATAAAAATCAATGAGGTCTGCTGGAATAAAACATTACAGGATCATTCATTCAAGACCTCCACAACATTTGGCCATAAGGGCTTTACATATCTGACCATTTGGTCTAGAATCAGAAACACATTTTTCTGAAGACAGAGACAAGGTAATCTTTTCTGTAACATAAATGTCATTTACTAGTCATGTATTCTATCCACTCTTGTATCATGGGGGGTTCAGGAAGTAATCAAACGCTCGGAGGTTGCTTTTTTACAAGCGGACATCAAAATACCAAACATATATTCATCAAGATGCCTTGCCTGAAAATCAACGTTTTCCAAAAGCAATGTGGAAAATTACATTGGCAGATCAATGTTAAGTATGCTTTTTAGTTCTTTGTGAAGCTCTGCCCAGAAAGGTCTAATCACTGGATATTCCCAAAATATATGCCAGTGATGGCTTCCAGAGACCCTCTGGGATATTTTTGGTTTTATCTTGATTCTTAAAATCTTGCGTGTGGGTGTAGAACAACCCGTTGGTATACGAGTTGCGAGAGTCTGTGTCTCTTATTACCATGTCTGTTGTATTTTGTGCTGTTGTTGTCTTTGTCTGTAAGGACTCAATTTCCTCAGTTCAGGTATTTGGGTGACGTTCCACCCAAAATCTTTTGAGTATCAAACACTCAACCCTGCAGCCTTGAAAGGTGGTTGTTAAAATTTAGCATTTTGTTTCTTCAGAAAACAACAGCAGCTATAGTTATCTTGAATTTGTGTCAGTTATATTGAAATACAATAGTGACAAGGCAAAATATCCACTTTTCTGCTGCCCATATTCATGCTCAGTATGTTGTAAACACACATTGTCAAAATAAGACTATTTGCTACTTAAAGTAGAGTTTTGCCTTTTTGGGAAAGGAGATTTTGTGGCATGGAAGGAGCTTTTTTAGCCGCATTTTTTTTGGTTATAATACAGAAGTACAGCAGGGTGGTGGATTTTGATTCAGGTGTGTTAAGAGGTGCCATTGGACATTTTTCTTCCACCCTGAAAACATGTCATTTTTATATTACATTCATTTTTGCAGGCACTTCTTCCCAAAGTGACTTACAATAAAAGCATTCAACCTTGATGGGAGCAAGAGCGAGATGTCATCAAATCTGTGAAGTGCGACCTTCTTAAACAACTGAAAGCATGTTCAGAGCTAGAATACACTTGCATAGGACGATAATAAGAAATGAGACATAAATAAGCGGTGTAGTCTGAAAGTCAAGGTGTAGTCTGAAAAGTTTTCAGACTGTGGTGGAGTAAAGGCTGCAACTCTGCCATCCTGACTTCGCTGGGCAGTTCAGTCCACCACCGCAGGGCCAGAAAGGCGAGTGACCAGGGACATTGTGCTCCTTCATGCAACGGTCGCACCGGTGTGCAGTTATTGGCAGAGCTTTTGACCAGTTCCCTTCACTGCCCTGCAGGCAGGCGAGTCTTAAACTTGAACTCAACGCAAGCTGCATCACAGAGCTGATGTCGTGAACAAATTTTGGGGGATCCATTGTAACATGAATTCTTTATGAAGGAGCAAACTGCAGACTTTTTTGCAGCATTCTTTCAAGCCTGCGGGGACGATTGTTTGATACTCAAAAGATAGATTTAAGGTTGAGTTTCGCTTTCAGAAAATATTCCCTTCTGGCACAAGAAGAGAATTATTTTGACTATGGCGCCAGTTTCCTTCTCTATATTTTCTGTTGGAGAACATTGTTAGACTTCTTCAGCATTGCATTGGCATTTCAGAGCGATTTAACTGGCGAGATTGACAGCATTACAACGAGGCTGTCATTATCATCCCTCCTGTGGTATAATTGCCTATACTGTTGAACAAGCAGCTCCCATCTTTTGCACTTGGGGGTCTTTCTCCCTCTCTGTCTCTCTGTATCTGTCTTTCTCTCTCTGTGTGCCTCTCTCTACTCATCTCCTGCATCCGTTAAACTCATCAGAGAATCCTACAGCTTTTCAGTGTGGCCATCTGTCAATACCACTCCATAAAGTGGAGTGGAGAAACGTGTGCATCCATTGGCTCTCGTAAGCCCTCCGCTGGCCTGCCTCAGCTGGTTCTGAGGGCCTCGCTGTAGCTGGTTAACCCAGGCCTGGAGCATCGCTCTCCAGCCCTTGTGGCTACTTCAGCCCACCTCGCCTCCCCAATCAGGCAGCTGGATGAACCTCCCTCTTCACCGCTATGGAGTAGCTTGTAACACTGTAATGAGTTAACTTTCAGAATGATCTACATAATTTATTTCCTGCCCCCACAGGAGCTCGCTGAAGCATTAATTAATATCAGGCCCTGGTATCAGCAACCATCCCAGTGTGGGATTCCTTCTGGCTCCTATTTTTGGCACCGTGGAATTCAATATATTTGTGCAACCAGAATGCAGTTTGTTGGACATTGATGAAAGATACTGCTTCCTGGTGGCTTTGTACACAGATTGAGTTTGTGTATATGCGTGTCGAGTGAAATCTGGACACAGTTGTAGGCCAGATCTCATGCCACTGAAACAAGCTGACCTCGATGACAGGAGCTGTGACTAAACCTAAACGATACATGCCAACAAGTTGTATGCCCTTGCTGCTGCTGGCAGCGACGTTGTCCACACTTAAGCACTACAGACTTGTTTGTGTAATCTGATTTTTGATGTGTGTCCACTCACCTCACCACCCCTCTCTCTCTCTCTGTTTTCCCCCTACAGAACTCAATACGGCACAATCTGTCATTGAACAAGTGTTTTCTCAAAGTGCCTCGCTCCAAAGATGACCCAGGAAAGGTGAGACTTTTGAATTTGATTTTAAACAGAGGAAAATGCATGTAATTATAAAACAAAAACACAAACAGAAGAATATGCTTAGTTTTCCAGCTGGCAGAATTCACTGTTACAACATTTTTGTGGTGTGTATCATGCTATCTCTGCTAGAAAAATGTTACCTTTGAATGGCTGCCAGGACTCTGACAGTCTGGAAATGCATGGCATGCTCGTAATCTATTATGAACCTCTCCCACCCCCACAGAATTGCATTTCAAATGCAAGGAGAGACTAGTTTTTTGGACCGGCGCAGACAGCAGATGTGGGTGAGGGAGAGAAAAAGCCAAAGACTGGTGGAGATGGGGCCATAACAGGGTGGAAGTCAGGTCATTTCCAGAATCTTGCATCCCTGAAGTATTTACTGAAGGTGCTGAACCCACTAAAAAAATCAGACCTCATTTGCTCCCTACTCAGCTCTGTCTCCCATTTTTCTTCTTTTTAAAAAAAATTATGTCCAAGTCCAACATGTTAATTTGACATTTGAATCTCAGTAGGACCACCTACAGTTGCTTTTTCAGCCAGATTTACTTCATTTCCTGATAAATAGTGTCCCCTGGTCCACTGAGTAGTTCATGAAGAAGACGCCTATACTCCTATATTTAGTATGGTGGCGTGCATAGGTCTAACCATATGTAGCCTAACCCAGATTTCATCCCAGCACTGTCAGAGCATACGCTACATATGCTTAGGGAACCACACAAATAATTACACACACACACACGCACGTACACACCGACACATGCATGAAGAGCTACGCCTAGCTGTGTAGAGGATGGGGACTGAATGCTAATTTCATGTTTTGCTGTAATCCTCTGATATTGACACTCCTGGGAGCTGCTCCACTAAATACAAAATAATCTATTGCTGTATGGATCCCATTCCAAATGCATGGCCAACATGCTCGCATCCTTAATGTTTAATTTGGAATTTTCCTCACTCCCTTCCCCCCCGAAGACAACTTCAAAGAGGCGCTAGCCGCTCTTGATATGTTGCATCAATTTGTAATGTGGCAGGAATATGAGAACTGCTGGCTGGATGAGATAGGAGAGTCATGTCGCTCTCTGTCTGTCTCTCTCTGAGATGGTGTAAGAGATGACAGTTGGTGTTGTACAGACGCACACACCCCGTCTACCTCAGAGGTAGAGCTGCAGCCTGTGAAGGCTACCGTTAATAATCTTTATTTTAATTGGTCGTACGTCTCGGGCTGGACTTTCCAGGATGACCGGGGTACTTGTTGTATTTGTCTTTCCTATATTTACACACAAAAGGGGAAGTGGATGACATAATTTATGTTGATGTATGAAAATGAGCTGCGTCATTTGTGGGAAGAGCGCACATCTGTTATCAGGATCTGCTTTTCAAAAAGAAAAAAAAATCTGTACAGCCGCCTTTGTTTTATGGCTGCAGAGAATATTGTGGCTTTGCGATGTTGTTGACTCCACGGACACACTTCACTTGGCATTGCTACAGTATGTTGCAGTATATCTGTGAATAATTTAATGACTCTTTATATGTTTTTCTTTTTTCCTGCCAACTCTCTTGGGGTGGGTGTAGGGAGATGCAGAAACTCCCCTCCCATGAGGGTTAACTTAATGTGTTCTTCCCCCCCTAATTAAAAGGAACACCACCAAGCCTGGCTTTGTCTCTGTGACTCCTAATTTTCAAACATCTGCATCTGTACCCCTGCAATTAACCCCTGCATCTAAACACCGAGATGTATCACATGTAGAGACACTTTTTCCTCACCTTTTACATATATTTTTCAGTGAAGTTTCTTGTAGAAAACATGAGGTGTATAATGAGGTTTCTGCTGCAGTTTACTGTAGCCTACATCAATATGAGATGTTTCTTCATCTTTGCTTGATTGTGCTGTGAATTATTCCTCCCTCTGAGGAAAATGTTAATTGACCCCAAAGCCTCGCACATATTAAAACTTATAATTTTAACCCCCTGACAAATATAGGCCAACCTTGGCTTTTCATTTTAACAATTGCAGCAGTGGTGTATCTGAGCTGTGAAAATAACAGATTTGCTGGCTTTAACAAGAACAGGCCATTGTGTATGCACTAGTTATTGTATAGATACTTGAGATACAGTTTGTTCTATGGCCTCTCCTGTTGTTCAGAGAATTTCTGATGGAAATAACAATTATTCTCTCTGCTAAGGAAGTAATTTTAAAGGTCCTGATCTCACTTTCTCTTGACAATTGAGATTTTATCAGGGGCCATATGAAATATTAAAAATAAATTCAGAACTTGCAGGGCCTTAGGGTAAAAATCTGTACTGTAAGCTGCTTTCCTGTTGGTTTCGAGCAGGAACACCATTGAAAAATAAATTAAATGGGGCCGAATGCAAAGATAAATAATGCAGCCTGGTTGTGGAATTGCTTGCTGCAGCCCCAGAGCCAGCCCCAACTGTTCTCGCCTTGATTAGCCTTGCTCAGACCTTAGAAGAAAAGCAACACGGGAGGGCTAGCGCTGCCTCGATTCCTGCGCTGAGACTGTGGAGCCTTCATCCTTGGCAACAGCGCTCTGACTCAGTACCTGAGGCTGAGGAAGTACAGCTTCAGGAAAGGCTTAGCATTTCACCACCACCAGCTGCCCTCACCAGCCTCTCATTGAGGAGCAGCCGCAGAGGAGGAAGAAGCCAAGCCGTTCTTACTAACAAAGCCCACCCACACACCGCACAAACTCACAGCTATCAACTCAAATAAAGGTTTGGGCTGATAAGACAGACTTTTGGAGAGTATGTGAGGCCTCTAAATTTTTAAATAATGTTGTTCTAAAGCAGGTAAGTTGCAGTGCCAAAGAAACATCTGATGCTTGTTGTGTCCTGTCGGAGGGGAAATGTCTCAGTCCAGTGCAAACATCCTAAGGATGTCACGTGAAAAAGCAGTCTGTTGTATTTAGGGCTGCCCTTAACTAAAGATTTTCCTAGTGGACTTGTAGTCGTTAGTTCAAGCCAGTAGCCAGCTAGTTGTCGCATGTTTATAATATTGATGCAATTTACTTAAAGCTATATTTTTTTGTGGCACAAAGGGAGTTGCCAAAACGATAACAGCCATAATGAGTCTAAATGTGTCAGAAGAACCAGCAAGTAGACTGAACCTTTGTTAAATTATTAACACAGTATAACCTCACATGTAAAAACACAGGAATAAATTGTATCCAATTTCACTGAAGCAAATACACTCGTACTTGTCAATACAGTGGATAGGGTTGTCACAATTTCAATATTCAATAAAAAAAAATCAGTTGAAATGAGCTCTGAGTTTTGATAATTGAAAAAGGCAGACACCGCAACCCTTTCCTACTTCCGGCATCTGACACATGTCCAAAGAAAAGAAAAAAGAAAAAAGAAAAAAAACAACAGTTCCAAGGCAACACAGCAAACCTTACTGGTTGTTATATCACATTTGATACCATACAGACCACAGATACTCAAATGAGGAAAGGTCAACAATGAAAATGAGCAATTCAATGAAAAATGGACAGTTAACCACCTCATGGCAATCCTAAACCACTGTGGCATCCTGTCATTTTGCAAAAGTGGCCCCTGGGCAAACCAAGTTGAGTATCCCTGATAAAGACAATCTTTTTAAAGAAGACTTTGAAAATGTAAATGACAGTCGTCATGGCATAAAACCAATGATCTGTTGATCTTTCCAAATCCAAGACTCAATAGTCTAGCCATGAGTGGGGAAAAAAAAACAAAAGAAGAAAAAGAAGAATAAAATTGTGACCTTAAAATTGAAAGTCAAATCTAATCGTGGATTTGGAGAACAGTGACACCCCTGACGATGGATGATGATTTATACTTACAAACTAACTCCTTATGGTACAAACTTGCTACCCAACTCCTTCATGCCTCCTGTCCCTACTTGAACCTGCTGTGTCTTTATGGTCCCTGGAGTCAGTCCTGGTCAGACTCTCTGTTTATCACCTTGGAAATCTATTCTCTGTTGTCAAACTCAGTTGGTCTCGGAGGCTGTGTAACAATAGAACTGGTAGCTGACTTAACTAACTAATGGCAGCTACATTTAGGTAGCAGCAATTCATCTGTGATTACATTATTACACGAAAAAAAACACATGTTGCAACAATTCCGGGTCAGTGGAGAGACACACCTCCTGAACAGAGTTTGAGGTGTTTTTTTCTTCAACTAACAGATAGATGACAATTTGGTTGACTAAGACTTGGCTATATTCGAGGGCAGCTCTAGTTGTATTTCATCAGCTCACAGGTCTTTCTTCTGTCTGCAGGGCTCTTACTGGGCCATCGACACCAACCCAAAGGAGGACGCCTTGCCTACACGGCCAAAGAAGAGGCCGAGGTCTGGAGAGCGGGTGAGTGTGATGAGACAAACGCTGCATATTCCCGAGAAAACACATTTCTCCACATATGCTGTTCCTCTGCTAAAGCTGCTGCCTCCATCTCTGCTTGGTGCAGATTCATCTGTGCCTCTGTGTCTCTACTTCTGCCTCAGTTTTCTTTTCCTTTTACCCTCCTTTTCTTTCCCTCTCTTCCTCTACCACACACACACACAGAGCCTCAGTATGAGTTCATAATATCCAGACTTTATGTAACTGCCTCTCCATGCTGCTTCGCTAGCCTGTCATGAAGTGGGGTCCTTATTAATAAACTATGCCCCAGGCAGCCATTACATACATTACATTCTGCACTCACTTTTTTTTAACAAACATCAATTAATGCAGAGCTGTGCACGCCGGCTATTCTGAGCGGGAGCTTTTGTCTTTAATTATGGATGAGTTTCGTCCGGCGTTACGTACAGCTGTAGAGGTTTTAGTGAGCTGCTCAGATTGACCTGGCCCTGGGGCATCTCGACGCAGCAGTCTCTTGTCTCCTCCTTCCCCACATTGTGGCTGACCAGAGGCTACGCGGAGAGGAGGATTCTGTTAGGCTGGCGAGGCAGACTCATGCACGCACGCTATCACACGCCATTGTCTCTACCCCACACACACACACACACACAGACTACATAAAACTTAACATGCTGTTAATGTAGTCGCCCTGCAGCATTGAAATACTATCACATTCATTCAACAAACCACATCTCTTTGCTGGTGTGAGATTTTATATACAACAAGGAGTAAAGGTACAGTGCATTGAAAAGTGCATTGTTTTTTATTATGCAGCTCTGCCGACAGTTTCAACTAAAGCTCTCCTGATGCAGTTCTGTTCATTTGAGCATGACACAAAAGAACGCACCAAGTGAGGAGTGTGTTTTCTGTAGGACACATGCGCTGTGCTCACCCTCCTCCCCCCCTCTAGACACTGTCTGCCTACAAGGCATTCCATTAAGAGTCTCAGACATTGAAATTGAGAGTTTGTGAAATCTCATTTATGTTTATCATGAATTAAAAATGGTATTGTTGGCAGCCAATCCTCTTACAGTAAGCAGTTTTGGGAGACAGGCATGGCAGAGTTATCTCTCACAACAGTGCGTCTATACAGCGAGCAAGATGAGGGCATGCATAGTGTGCGTGTGCACTGTGTGTTGGGGTGTGAGGTGAGGGTGGGGATGGGGGCTGTCTCCATCTTCTCAGAAAGCACAGTTCAAATGTGACCTAAATAAAGGTGTTGCTCTGTCATATGACAATAGTTCTGCTTTATTGTTTTGTACCGTGTGATTGGACTGCAAGTGCCGATTATTTTCATTGTCAATTAGGGCTGGGCAATATATCGAGTATCGAGTATTGACATCTTCTAATTTGAATAATTGGGTTATGGTCGTATCGTAATATGTCATAAGTGTTGTCTTTTCCTAGTTTTAAAGGCTGCATTACAGTAAAGTGATGCAATTTTCTGAACTTACCAGACGGTTCTAGCTGTTATATTTATTTGCCTTTACCTACTTAGTTATTATATCCACATTACTGATTTATCAAAAATCTCACTGTGTTAATATTTTATAAAAGCACCAATAGTCATCTCTACAATAGTGTCACAATATCAGTAATGAAATATTTGGTCAGTATATTTTGATCTTCAGCTTTGTCCATATCACTCATCCCTAATAGAATGTTATGCTAGAGGAAATGTGCATATCAAGATATATATTGTATATCGCCTAATAGCCTAAAAATATGGAGATATTATATATGAGCCCTATTGCACAGTTCCTATTGATTATTTTCTTGATAAAATGATTAGTTGTTTTTTCAGTATAAAATGTTGATCATTGTCTCCCAAATATGACGTCCTCAAATGTTGTGTTTTACCTACAACCCAAAGATATTCAGTCCACTGTCAGGGAGGAGTAAAGAAACCTAAAATATTCATACTTAAAGCGATATTCCACACCAGAATGATAATCCACTCAGTATGTACTCACCCCTATGCCGATGTGAAGATGGGTGAAGATCTTCAGTTCACAAAACAATCCTGGAGTTTCAGCAGAAAACAGGGTTGCAGCCAAATCCCGTATAATGGCAGTGAATGGCGACCACGGATAAAATGTAAAAAAAAGAACACAAAACAAACACAAAATGTCATTTCGGCTAAAAACATGGTGTAAATGGTGTCTTTTATGGTTAAATTTTAATGTCGCGGCTCGCAGACACTTGGATTACACTGCACGAGCAGGATGGAGACATTTTGTGTTTGTTTTGTGTCCTTTTTTTTTTTTTTTTTTTACATTTTATCCATGGTCTCTATTCAATGCCATTGGCTGCAACCCTGTTTTCTGCTGAAACTCCAGGATTGTTTTGTGAACTGAAGATCTTCACCCATCTTCACATCGGCATAGGGGTGAGTACATACTGAGTGGATTATCATCTAGAGTGGAATATCGCTTTAAGATGAAATCTGAAAATTTTGATCTTTTTTCTTTAAAAAAAGTACTCAAACTGGTGAATCAACTATCAAAATAGTTGGTGATCAATTTAATTGTTCAATCAATTAAATTGCAGAAGCTGCTATTTTTTGATAAAGGTAAAATGTGTGACAAAGTAGCTTTATAATGAAGTACTGTAGTGCTGCAGAGATGCCCTGGCCTCCAAATCTTGTTCTCCAGATGTAAGAAAACATTATATAATATATAACACACACAAATAGAGCAAAAACTGTACATATTGAATCTGAATTAAGAAAAAGTACTAAATATACACTAATGCTGCCTATAAAGCTAACAAATAAATTATGTTCTGTTAAAAAAAAAAAAAGTTTTCATATCATATATGCCAATACCGATATAGACTGATATAGCTGTGTTTGGCCAATATCGGACTGATAATATCAGTCAACCTATATTTCGATCAGGCTCTACAACTTAAACTACATTTATCAATTAATTGTTGCAGCTCTACCATGCAGGTGAACATGTATCTGGTCTGAGCAGGAGATTTGTCACACACATAACACAGGTCTTGTAACCTGCTGTGGGATTTCATGTGTTAAATAATTGGATAGTGTTGAATTTTTATTTATTTATTAATTTGTATTTTGTCTGCCTCCACACCCTGCCCCCAACCCCCACAGGCTTCTACGCCGTACAGCCTGGAGTCGGAGTCTTTGGGGATGGAGTGTATGATCTCTGGAAGTGCCTCTCCAACGCTGGCAATCAACACTGTGACTAACAAGGTACTACAACCAGCCATCCAGCCTCCAGCTCCAACACACACCTGGCTACACGGCTGCACCCTGACCCCACCCACTTCTCCAACCACCTACAGCACTATTCCCCACAGAGAGAGGAGCACTCTAGTGGAGGGGAGATACACACACACACACACACTCACACACACACAGAAGCACACGCTCATATGCCTAAAGCTTCTCTGCAATGCAACCCACACCAAAATACACAACTATCTGCACTGCAGCACCTTTTTCCTCTACAACAACAGGCAGCAGGCTCTTGTTATCTTCAGCACGGAAATATGATGCTCACACTGATACTTAGCACTTTGCAACCTGATAGACCTTACACAGTCCCGTGCAGACTTGCAATAGGATACACCACACGCTGCATGGGGTTTCTGTGTTCACACCTGTAGTGGAGGTTGACGCCCAGAGTCGTGTTTCTCAGTCTGTGACCACATTACAGGTGACCACCACCCCTGCTGCCAGCTCCGTCTGCTCTCTGTAGCTTTTTTTGTGTGTAAAAGCTTGGAAACACTTGTACATCACAGAGCAAAGCTACAGGGACTGCTAGCTGTTAGCTGTGAGTGTGCCGCTCACTCTGAAATTTAAATAGGCTTTTTAACCTTAAGCTCTCATCCTCTGAGCCCAGTGGGGGCAGCTCTCAGGTGTACTTTTAAAAAGCCTACAAGAGTGGCTTATTCATTTGCTGCAAGCATTACAAAAAAAAGTGTTTAACGGGAACAGGGGTGTTCATAGGAAAGAGAAGTTAGTGTGTGTGTATGGCGGGGGTTAGAAAGTCTGAGCCAGCGTTCGAAATTAAAGATGTTCCATTGTCTCTGGGACAATAAAAATAGCACCTGGGACACAAAGTTATGGTGTCTGGGACAATTCTGGAAGAGTAGAGAAACAAAAGAAATTACTGAATTTATGTGTCATTGGATATATATCATTTTAATAGTTAGGTGTTCAAATAGGCCTGGGGAATATAGCAGAAAAGTCCATCACAATAGTGAAGTTTCATATCGGTCAATATCAGTAATGATCAATCATGTAGGTCATAACTGACGACATGTTTTGTACTCAAAAGGATGGAACTGGCTAAGGTGATAAAATAAGTTTGTTGTATTAACAGTCTTGTTTGGGAAGGTATTCCTGCACAGTTTACACACAACAGTGTCCTGATAGTTGTCGATCCATCCATCCATTTTCTTCCTCTTGGGCCATGGTGGCCGTAGGCTCAGTTGGCTCCTTTCAATGCAAAGGAAGAACAGTAACACTCTGACTTGAAAAACAACTAAAAGCTGCCATACTGGCAAGTTGACCTGTCCTTTTTTTATTCACAATTTTCTCTTTGTCAGTTTGTGTGTCACACAGAGCACCTAGGCATTTGATAGGCCGTTTATGAGCCAGGGAGGGTAGCGTGTTTAGGGTCCATCTGTTCAGTGATTGGCTGTTCGTGTGTCACTCGTAGCATGCTCCATTATCAATGGATATGATGTATTTTATGAGCTTTCATGTTGGTTTACATTTAATGTATTCAAGTGAAACTGTCAAACATTTTATTAAACTACTTTCTTATTGCTATTGATTATGTGTCTATTGCCAGTAGATACCTTTATTGTTTTATTGCCTAGGCCCATGTTCAAACTCAAAAACTGTGAGGTGTCACCGGCACAGACTCGAGGCTACCTCACACACAGTTACACACTGTCATGATGTTTAAAGTCAAATTACAATGAGACATGTTCTAAATGTGTGCATGTAAATTTTGATTGCTTTATACTAACCAGAAACAGGTTTGCATTTGCACTGCAGTTTGCATAAAAAATAAATAAATAAAACCAGTGACTTAAAATATAATGCAAACTGATTGTGGCCAAACACCTAGGACGATTTCAATTTCTTTGATTCAAGTTCATTTATTTAAAAGAGAAATATGTAATATATTATCTTATTATATTGTTGATAAATTATAAGATGGTAGTACAGAAGGCAGTCACTGAACACAGAGTGTATATTTTCAGGCTTTTGTTTTCAGGATAACAGGCTTAGTTTTACATTTACAGACATTTGACAGAGTTAGAAACAGCTGATCAACTTACAGTGTAGGACTTATCGTTGCTTGTCGTTGTCAAAGTATATTATTGTGCTCATCTTGCCTGCAGGCAACCTGTCTGAGCCTTCAGTTGGGCAGCTAGTGTCTTCCATATTTCTGCTTTAAGTGCAGGGAACAACTAGCATGGCAGCTTGGAGTGAGTCAGTGAAGTGATGGGAGTTATTAAAATAAAGTCATTAAACTATAATTGTAATGTAGAATAAAAAATAAAAAAATAGTGTAATGGGACAGTTGCAGGACACTGAGTAAAAAAGTTAATTTTAAGCCCTAGTCTAAGCATATGCATATATAACTTGTATGTACATGTATGTAGAGTATGTTACAGAGTGTTTCTGCTTGTTTTGATGAGTGTGTCAGTGATGAGTAGCCAGGGGCCACTTCTGCGGAGAGCACGCCGTTTTTCATGTTGCTGTAGCAGACAGATTCACAGGCCTAAAGTGTGGAGAAAGATGACCCCTTTTTCCTCTCTGATTGCTACAAACAAGCACTTGCTGCAGCACCAGTCTCCACCAGCAGTGACAGCATAATGAGGCCCTAATGTAAAGAGCTGACAGTTTAGAGTCTGGACTCCTGCCATCAAATACCTCCAGTCAAATAACTCAGAAGAGCAACAAGCTGCAAATATTCAAACTGCACAAAACACGACTACTGTGCGTGTTACCAAGCTGTGATGAAAAGAAGTTTTGATTTCTCTCTTTTTGTTCACTTGATTGTGACAAAACCTGTTAACAGTGGAGACAAAGTGTAATAGCAACAGATCTGAGGGCCTAACTCCTCGGAGAGAGCTTGTTTCTCACTGTCTTACACTGTAAACACACGACAGGCCACGCCTCTTTCGGTGCAGTGTGCCAAGCCACAGGAATTCCCTCTCTCTGTTTTTCTCTCGCTCCCTTTCTATTCCAGTCTCTCTCCCTCATTCCCGCCTTCTCAGATAGACCAATGGCAGGCAGAACGCTGGCAAGACGACGACTACTGAACCAGCAAGAATCTCTTTCTCTCTCCTGTCGGACATTCCTCACACAGATTGTCCTCCCCCCCACCTCTTTTTTCTTGTGCCTTCTTCGTCACACACTAGACTCTGATTTTTCTTCCCCCTCCCCTAAAGGTTGTGTTCTGAGGCGACCCAAAATGTTGGCGTGAATGTGATGAAACTCTGGCACTGGAGTGTGATGATGAAGGGAAAGAGGGGATTGTTGGATGTGTGTTTGCTGATGAATAGTCTGGCCTTTTTTCTCTCTCTGTCTCATATCCCTTCCTCCTCTCTTCCTCTGTCTGTTCAATCCTGCATGCAGGGATTGTGCTGAACACTAGCTGGCATTGTTGGAGACACCTGGGCCAATCTTGCTTTGATTTCATAATCCATGTCTCATGCTCCAGATTAGGCCCCCATGTAAAAGACACCTCTGGCTTTTTACTTAATTCACTGCTAAGAATAGAACTCTGACTCGCCTGCTTGCCTGCTAGCTAACACCGTACACAGTGTTTACTGTGGAGCCGCTCCTGCCTGTATGAGCATGCCTGCCTCTGTCTGTGGGTTTTTCTATGTGTGTGTGTGTTCTCCTACCTTTACGCGCATCTGTAGCTTCAGAAATGTGTGTGTGTCATATGTTTGTGCATGGTTCTACGTATGTGGGTGAGATGTGACTGGGTGATCGTCTGTGACGGTGCGTGCTTGAGTGGGCGTCTTCACTCAGGGGACTCTGGGGTCTGCGTAAACCACAGAGCAGCGAGGTTTAGAAATCATCACACTTTATGGGTGAGTGGAGTAAAAATAGATTGCGGTGAGAGACTTAAGGCTAAAAGCCTGTTTTATGACTTCATTACACATAACATTTATATTTCTGTGGCGCGCTGTTTTTGATTAGCATAGTAGGGCTGATTTTGTGGACGTGCTTAAGCCTTCAGTCTTAGCTGCTCATTGAGCTCCCCTTCACGCTAATGAACACTGGAGCCAAGCCCACACTGAGTGGAGGAAGGCTAGAGTTGCCTAATGAGCTTCTCTTACTGCCCCCCTATTCTCCTCTCCCTCAGCCTCACCCCTCTTCCTCGTACAGTGTTGCCTGGAATCAGCATTTACACTCTGTTTTCGCAGTATTTCTATCTCATTCTACCAACTCAGGAGCCAGGCTCCATATTAAAAGCTTAATATGATCGGACGCTCTCACTCTGCATGTGTGGGTCCTGGATTCGTACCAGCATGTTAGTCAGCTGGCCAATCAGTCAAGAGATGAACAGAGTCAGTCAGGGCTGCCTGGGTTTCCTTGCCTCCTCACTGAAGACATTTGTTGCACGTCATTCACCATCTTCTTCTCTCTTTATTTCTTGTTATTTGTCTAAAGCTAGGCCATCATATCTGTTGGCTGATATATCAGCCTGATATGGGCCTGTCAGAGATTCGTATATCCGTATTGGCGTATGTTTACTTATATGCACTGATAAGAAAAAATTTTTTGTTTTTTTATCTGTCAACTCAGGAGTTGTTCATATAGCTTTTTAATTAGTATAGTTCATATAGCTTTTTAATTTGGACCATCTAAGGGCAGGCATTGGAAATGCATTTAATTTATTTAGTCTGACCAGAAGCAGGGATAACATGTATCCCCACTTGTATTAAAGAATTAATGACCACAGGGGGGAATATCAAAAGCAAGAGAGGGAAATCCCCCCATAGCAGTTCTCATACAGTATATATAATTATTAATATTGTTGTTATTTCTTTAAGAAAACAGCCTTTTGAGTACCTTCTTATAGTCATATCAGTGCAAAATTGTTGTACTTCTGACATAGAAAAGGTTTATTTTCATTCCAGCTCAGAAAGTCACTATAGCAGCCACCATATTGTTAATCATTGAATTTTTCCCCTCTAAAACCGGTATTTGTCTCAGAAATCCCATATCAGTCAGGCTCTACATCTGTCTACTGTAAGCTTGAACTGCAACTAATAATTGATTTGTCAGTCAAAGGACATTATTTGCCAACTATTCTGATAATCGATTAATTGTTTGAATTGATTTTTCAAGTTAAAAACATCAAACATTTGGTGGTTACATTTCCTGCTTTTCTTTGTCAGTTATGATAGTAAATGTACTGTTAGTGAGATGAAAGAAGCAATTTGAAGACGTCACTTTGGGCTCTGGAAAATTATGTTGAGCATTTTACATCATTCTTTGACACTTTATAGACTGAACAATTATTGCATTAATTGTGGAAATAAACAGCAGATTAATCAAGAATGAAAATAGTTGTTAGTTGCAGCCCTACTGCAATGCAAAGTATGCTTGCCAGGACTCAACAATTAAAGATTGCCCACTTGCCCAGGGAAACTAAAATGCCATGTCTGTCAAGTAAATCTGGCAACTAATTTGCCTGTACAAAATTACTAAACTATTTTTCTTGCAAAATGGCAGAAAACACCGTTTTCATTTTCTCAAATATGGAGATTTCTCTCTTTTTTCATTTATTATCATATTAAACTGTATATATTTGGGTCTTAAACTGACATTGAGACAGTGAAAGACATCACCTTGGTCTTTGAAAAACTGGGAAGGACATTTTTCACTATTTCCTGACATGTTATAGACGTTGCACCGCAAGATTAAGCGTGACAATTAACTTTAGTCTTTGCTGGTATTTGATAACAACTAATAAATAAAACAATGTGCAGGAGCAAGTCAATTCCTGATCCTTTTGCTTTACTGGGCAAGTGAAATAAAAACATTTAACGCTGAACCTTGCCACCCCATAAAAATTTCTTTTAAATCACAGTATTTCTTTCTCATTGTACCAGCTCAGGAGCCAGGCTCCATATTAAAAGCTTAATATGATCAGACACAACTCACTCTGCATCATGTGTGGGTCCTGGATTCATACCAGCATGTTAGTCAGCCAGCCAATCAGTCAGAGCAGAGAAGGCAGTCAGTCAGGGCTAGCTGGGTTTCCTTGCCTCCTTGTGGCCTCTGTGGCGGCTCGCTGCGCCTCAACAGAAAGACAAGAGGCTTCAGTCCGCTGCTGCTGCTGCTGCTGCTGCTGAGAGGCAGGGTGCTGCTGGGCAGGGCCGGGCCAATCTGCCTGCCTGAAGGCTGCTGCCACTGCTGTCTCATTGTGCTGAGCACAGAGCCCACTCTGTTCCACTCACAGTGATGAGCAGAAGCCACCATGCTGCACTCAGTCATGGACTGACACACACAAATGCACGCACACACACACACACACACACACACACTGATCTCAGAATACCAGGCCCTCTTCCACTGCAACACCATCAGTGCGTTACTGCCATTCCTTTCTCACAATACAAAACCCAACACATGGGCTATTCTCTGTGGGTATCATTAATTTCATTATCTGGATCGTTCTTCTTACTATTGTCTTAATTGTCTGACGGCGCACTTTATTTGGGAAGGGTGGGAGAACTAAACCTTGTTAGACGATAATTAAGATTGTCGTCCTGAAGTGGTTCGGCTAGTTTTGCTGCTACATTGAAAGGTCAGTGTCTCGGCTGCACTGAAATCCTTTGTTAGCTGTCCCAAACGGATTTGCGCTTGGTGAGCAGATGTGGCTGACATCGCCAGTAGTGTGACCTTTAGTGATGGGAATGTCTCAGCTGTCTCCAGACCCCTTTACACGTTCAGCTGGAACCCCTCAGTGACTGTGGTGGGTGTTCAGCAGCACCCTGTGTCTCCCGCACACACACACACACACACACACACACTCGATAAAGTGAAAACAAAGTACTCTGCTATTATGACATGTCATTGCATGCAGCACACACATGCTCAGGCTTTACATTTCCATTCTAAATTACATTGTTTAACTATAGACCAACATTACATTTCAGACCCATTATCTCAGAGGAATGCTGCTGACATGCTCCATCAGCAAGAGTGGAGATGACATTTGTAACATAAGTGTGTGTCTGCGTGAGAATGAGCTAATGTACATCTATGTGTTTCAGGTGGCGTTGTACAACACAGACCAGGAGGGGAGCGATAGTCCAAGAAGCAGCCTTAACAACAGCCTGTCTGATCAGAGTCTGGCCTCTGTTAATCTCAACAGTGTGGGCAGTGTGCATAGCTATACACCGGTAAGAACACATAACTCAACAGTGATGATTGGGTACATTCTAAAACCAGAACTTGATGTACCTAAATTTATTAGGTACTCCCACAAAAATTCTCCTGCCCCATCCCAATCCAGAGAGAATGATCCCCGTCCCATCCCTTTGCTGTCAATCCACAGTCCACACATCAAGCACTGGTCAGGTAGTTGCAACCAACCATTGTTCAGCCATCAGAGTAGATAGGAGAGAATAAAAAAGAATAAAAACAGACAACAGAACAACTAGCATTATGTTCAAAATAAAGAAAATATTGATGGTTCATGTTGGAACTGCATATTTATATATATCTATTAAAAAAAGACCTATAGCTCCTATGATTCCCATCCCTCGCGGGCCTGTTTGTTTTTTTCCTGGCCCCATCCCAGTTCCATGATGAACAGTGAAATTGACTCCTGTCCAGTGGGAATCCCACAGGAATCCCCAAATTCCAAACTGCAGGGTTCCCAGTTTGAGTCCGACTGGGGACGTTTGTTGCACGTCATTCACCATTTCCCTCTCCTTTCATTTCTTATCATCCCTCTACTTTATGCTATATAAAAAATGCACATCATGCCCCAAAAATAAATGCAGTCTCCAGTCTGAAAATACCACATGATGATGAGCTCTGATCCGACATGTGGATGGACCTGAATACACCCAAATAAAACAAGAACACTGCCACTGGCACCAACATGACATGCACTAATTAACAAGCATCATTGGTTGAAAAGAGAAGTGATAAATGTTATTTTTCTATCTAGCATGTTTTTCCTGCGGTGGTTATGATACACCATGTGATCAGAGCTGATAGCAAGGATACAAAAGGTCCAGTTTCTCAATTGAACCAATGTGACAATGACACATTGTTTCAGTTTTCCAGCTGGTCCGTTTTGTGTTCACAAAGACAAAACTCAAACAGTCCCAAAATTGTAAGCAAAAGACATTTGGTGGAAACGTCCAATTATCAGTCATACAGTCGGCGAGTAAAAAGGCAACACATGGCCCAATTTCTACCTGGATATCATACATCATGAGGAGCACAGTCAGGTTCTGTTTATGTTGGCGTGCATATCAGCAGACTTTAGAGGACCACCCATACGAACATCTCAAAAGATAGTGGGTCTTAAATAATTTAAAATGCAGCCATTTCTCATTTAGTTGTCTGGATTTGTCCCCCTGCTAGTCCACATTTCGGTAGCAAACATGCTACTAGTTCACCACTCACCATAACAGGAAGAGAAAATGTTTTGTAGCCAATGAAATGACACACACAAGGTTGCACTTCTGTGATTGGTTCGAATACTATCCACACTAGAAATGAACCGCTTCAGAATTTACTTGAAAGCAGTCAGAGACCACTCGTCCAAGGCTGACCAGAGAGCAGTTGTTTGGTCTGCACCCAAGTTTGAGTCTGGCATTCACACTAACACAAACAACCTGCACCAAGATGGTAAATTCTCCAGGATTCGGTTCAGCTGGACTAAACAAAAGTGGTGTGAACCTATCTGTGGATTGCATGTATTTTGGACATGGTCCAACTAGACTCCCATGACGGGTCTAGTTACCTAGACTCTCTGGACCTGTGAAGACTTGTGTTTCATTTGAAGCTATCAATCTACATTATGCACTGTTACAGTACAGAGACAGAACAAATAAGTTTCTGCTGTAGCATCTTGGTTACCTCTCCATAAATAAACTGTGGCCTTGCTGTTCCTTAAAGGGTGAACAGAGTGTAGGATGCTGTTAAAGGATGCTGATAATTCTGGTTGTCGATGCTGCAGCTCATGAAAGTCTCTTGGTTGGATATTAATAACAAGGTATTTATATAAATGTGGTGTAATTGATGATTTCTTTTTGCACTAAGCTCTAAGGCCAAATGATATATTCTGATTTTATTCACATTTTTCAAACTGTGGGGGAGCCACAGCCACTAAATGAATGAAAATGAAACACTGCCAGACTTAGAAAGTGTACTGTATCCCATATTTCATCTTATCAGAAAGCCCCAGGAGGCTTTCTTCAGAGGAGCTGAGCTGTAGACGGCAATAGACCGCAGTTCACCGTGGACATGCGCTGGAGTACAACATCAGGAAGGGGGTTAAGGGAAACAGAGAAAAATGTGCACGCTCCTGGAAGCCAGACAAAGAGAAACGCTTCTTCTGATGTCCTCCCACCAGAGATGCCCCCTCTTTGGTGTGGTCCTCCCGCATCCTCGAGTGCTCCATGCTCCAGGCTCTGGGCATCGATCGGCTCAGCCTGATGGATGTGCGCTCTCTCTCCCTCTCACACACACACACAGCCAAAGCAGCAGCTCACAGTAAACACTCTGCCTTTATTATCACCTCTTCACTCTTACCCAAGCCAGACTGTGAGCCGTGCACTTCAACAGCCTGCCCACATCTTGGAAGAGGAAGATGTTATGATCAAAAATTGGACGTGACCTCTCTTGTAATGCTAGCCCACAGTGAACACAGGTCAGGTCCTGCTTTGTGAAATAGCGATGGTTTTGCATCGCTGCCCTCGCTGTGAAGAATCTCGTAGACAAACTCGTTGCTGGAGGGGAACAGTGCTTTGTGTCTCACACCCAGGGCCAGTGCATAACATTGACTGCCCACACAGATACATGGATAAAATGGTTGCTTATTTGTACAAGGTATTGCTATTGATTTTGTTTTAAATACATTTTACTTGGCCACCTGAGTATTGGGTTTGTGTCCGTTCGAGTTGGTCTCTTAATGTTATGTGAGCCAAGGTGGTGAGCACTGACCCAGATTGTTGCGCTTTGTGTAATTGTTCTTTACATGTTGTGTTGACTGACACCTTGCAAGTATTGATATTGTACTGCCCATATTCCCAAACTGGGGTACATGTGCCCCAGGGGTACGTGAAGTGATATAGAGGGTACGCAGAGAAGAAAAAATGTGATTTGAAAAATAAAGGGACAGACTGCGTGGAAGACGATTAAAGACTCTCAAATTCAGCCAAACATTAGTTAGTGTTACGTGTGCGTCCTTTTAAGCACATCCTTCTCATTAATCTGTGTTGAGTTTTTCACAGTTCCAACTGGATTTTATATATAGGCTCTATATGTGTTTATGCATGCAAGCTTACAAACATGGAAAAAAAAGTCATGTAAGAGTAGGTGGGGGGTGTGGGCTGAATGTAGCTGAACGTTGACTTTTGAAGGGGTACAGGACTATAAAAAGTTTGTGAAACAGTCTGGAACAGCATACTTTTATTTTATTAAAGAGGGAAAACAGAAGCTCTTTAATTTAAAAGGAGAAATTAATTTTATATGAACAAAAAATCCTGTGCACATCAAATTTATTATTTAATAAATAATAGACATTTTTTTCTCTGCTTTTCAATATTGCAATAAATATCATAAATATCGTACTGTGGTATTATTGTACCTTGACATTTTGGTGTTGTTACTTATTGTCTCTACTGACACCTCTTAGAGCCGGGTATACTGCTGTGTGGTTTTGGGCTGTCCCATGTGAAAGATGCCGAACGTGAAAGAAATACTGTAGCTCATGAAAGTCTTCTAGCTCCTACCAACGGGAATCTAGTGTGCATTAATAGACAGACTGATCATATCAGTAGACACCACAATGCCAAGTACTTTTATCTATGCAATTTTACCTCGAGGTACCTCAAGCTCTCTTTGCAAAGTTGGTGTCCCAAGTTGACCTCTTTTTCACCACGACCAGGTCCACATCCTCCTCCTCCTCTTCTTATGATTTTTTTAGATACACATAAATGCCACTATTATAGCAGTGCAGATGGATGACTGACGCTGATGACTTTTTCTTCTATATTTAACTTGCATCGTAGCCGATGATTTAGTAGGTGTGATCATCGTACAGTCTACATACATCAAACTTGATGCCGTACCCCAGTTTGTTAGATCCATACTGCACTGTGTGGTTTGCAATAAACATGTAAGATTGTCGAAATCTCATTTTTGTAGTCGCCATGAGAGAGAAACATTTTTACAGTGGCGCATCAAACCATCATCATGTTTGACTAGTATGTTCACTGTGTGCATTCACATAAACCAGCCACCTTGCATTAAATATTCTAGAGGTTTTCTGCTTTCTGTTTCTGCTGCTCCATGACCAGATGAGCATGGCGGGGTATCTTTGAAGCGTATGTATATTATTGATGTGCATGTTTGAACTTTATAGTGCGCTCCTCTTAAGCATCAGTAGTCCCTGTAGTCTGTGGTGCAGATGCAACAGTAGCCAGCCAGCTTTCACAGATTAAACATTAAACATAATCTTATTTTGCACTTGGTATTGCACTGTGCGTTTGTAAATCATAAACTTTCTTTAACCCCTCATCTCCGCAGGTGACCAGTCACCCAGAGCCTGTGTCCCAGTCTATGAGCCTCCAGCAGCCGCCCCAGTCCCAGTACAACATGCCAGACCGGGATAAGCAGCTCCTGTTTTCTGAATTTGAAGATCTCAGTGCCTCCTTCCGCAGCCTTTACAAGTCTGTTTTTGAGCAGTCCTTCAGCCAACAAGGTGAGTGGCCTCACGAGAGCATCAAGTGGAAACCTAATCGAGAGCCTAAGCTTCGTTTATCAAGGAATAGGATGATGCTCAAAACGATTTTCCTAATGTGGGTTTGTTCTTAACAGCTGGGGCTATAGAGAGTCTTTACGCACTAATTAGGTTTACTGAGAAGTGAGCAGGTATTCAACAGGCTGACTAGCCGAGTGTAAATCTATACTGTATTATCGTGTAATATTTTCATGGTGTTTTGCCAAAGCAGTGTGGGAAAGGCTTCATTTCATATTCAAAAGCAGAGTGCATGTCTTAAATATTTCATTAGAGGATGTAAAGAGATGTTATTGCTCTTATTTAATGGTTAATTCACAATTAATACTGTACACCATCCTCGTTGATTTTTTTTTCCAGAGTCTTGTCATATTTGAAATGTTTTCTCATGCAGGCTGCATTTCATCAGAGGAGTGGAAGAGGTTACAGACAGCCCAAGTCCTCAGTAAATCTGTTGGATTTGAGCTTCATTTGTCATAATGATGGGGAATATGCATGATATAATACATAGTGGTGGATATAGAGCACAGCTTTTCCAAAAAGCCTGTGAGTCCCTGCAGAACAAAATGCATTTTTGCTTGTAATCTGATTGACTGATAAACAAAGAGCACTTGACAAGCGGGTTATGAGCAGAGTAGACTGAGCTTTCTGTGTATAACCTACTTTCACAAATCAAATGCATTTCATGCTAATGTTTTCAAAGAGTTCCTCTCCTTTAATCTATCATCTATGTTTCATTAGTTGAAAGTTGTTACCTTTTTTATGCGCATAAAAGTGAAATCTCTTAGTCAGACAAGCTCTAGCAATTAAAAAGCGTAAATAATCGAGCTAGAGGATTTCACACTCTGCCGCTGTAGACAGTGAGCTAATTCACTGGCTTTGATAATAGGTAATGAGCTCGCATTATTATTCTGGTGCCGCGTTAATTGCTTTCTGTATTTCCCTGGTTGGACAATGGGCTTTCTGTGCCGATAAGAGATGCACCTTTGTCACCCCTGCAGTGAGTGTTACGTGCCGATTGTGGAGGTGCAGGGCCAGAGTCAGCTCTAAAAGCACTCCAGTGAAATAGGTTTACTGTGCCAAAGCTGTGAAGGACAGGGCCTCTTAAGACCACTCCCTGCCACTCAGATGATTGCAGTTTGGGTGTGCAGATGTTCATGCTCCAGTCATGTCTGTTAAAGAGCCGCCGCGCGCAAGCAGCAGCACAATGAATTTGTCAAAGACAATCCAGAGCCATGCAGCCGGAGAGGAGAGGAGAGGCGACGGCAGCTCCGGCTCCTGAACCTCAGAGACACAACTAATGCTGAGTCATTCCCTGATACAACAAAATGGCAGCTGGTCTGTCTCAAGAGTAGAACTACTTAAACACAGGAGGCCCACATCCCATTATTGTAAGATGTTAAGATACAAGGCCTTAAGTGGTTATTTCTACATGTGAAGACCCTGGCTCTCTTTGTGTTTGTGCTGAAGTGCATTACACTCATACACCTCAATCTGAAAGCGTGTGAATGACATTTGTGGTGGAATTAATCGTCTCTTTTCACCAGCCACAGCTTTAAGTAAAGATATTTTTGTTATCAGTTAATTTGTCAATTATTTTTAGATTCAGTGATTCCCAGAACGCAGGGTACCATCTCTAAATTGCTTTTTCTGTAATAACAAATAGTGCAAAACCCAAAAATATTCTATTTATAATGATAATAATAATACAGAGAAAAGCAGCAAAACCTCCCCAATGAGCAGCTGGAGCAAGTGAGTGTTGGAATGTTTGCTTGATAAACGATTTGTCCAACGTTAATCTGCAACTATTCTGATAATCAAGTCAAGTCAAATCTTATTGATGTAGCTTAATATCACAATTCACAGTTTACCTCAGGGGGCTTTACAGTCTGTACAGTGTATGACACCCTCTGTCCTTTAGACCTCTGCTGTAAGATGAAAAAATCCCCCACAAAAAAAACTTTTAATGGTGAAAAAATGGAATTGAATAATTGCTTGAGCCATTTTTAAGCTAAAAAACTTTTTGCTTGTTCCAGCTTCTACACTGTGGAGCTGCAGCAATTGTTAAGTAATTGATTAGTTGACTGAAAGAAAATTAATTGCCAACTATTTTGATAAGCAAGTTTTTTTGTTTTTTTTTTGTTCCAGCTTCTTAAATGTAAGATTTTGCTGCTTTCTTTTATCGTTTATGATGGTAAATGAAGAGTCTTTGGGTTTTGGACAGTTGGTTGAACAAAAGAAGTAATTTGAAGAGGGGACTTTGGACTCTGGGAAATTGTGATGAGCACTTTTCAGAATTTTTGACCATTTATATACTAATCAACCGATTGTGAAAATTATCAGCAGATTAATAGATAATGAAAATAAGTGTTAGTTGCAGCTCTGCTTCATTGTATTTCCCGAGTTTCTCTGCTTTATACAATTGTACAATGAATATTTGTGGATTTTTGACAAATACAAAACAAGATGTTTAAAGACATCACCTCAGGTTGTGGTGAAAATCTGACTGGCATTATTTTTTGGACATTTTAAAGACAAAACAATTAATCACTTAATTTGGAAAATGATCCGTGGTTGTCACAATTTCAATATTAAAACGAAAATCGATCAAAATGAACTTTCCATTTCAGTAAGTAAACTCAAAGGCAGAATTGAAAAAAGCAACACTTCAAAGACAACAAAGCGTAGTTTACCGACTGTTGATCGAAAGAATATTAACTGCCATCGACCATTTTGATCATCAATAAATTGTTTCAATCATTTTTCAAACAAAAATGTCAATGTCCTGGTTCCAGCATCTTGAATTTGAGGATTTGCTGCTTTTTCTTTGTCATTTATGATAGTAAATGAAGAGTCTTTGGACTTTGGACTGTTGGTTGGACAATGAAGCACTTTCAAGACGTCACTTTGGGCTCTGTGAAATTGTGATGAGAAGTTTGCACAATTTTTTGTAATTTATAGTAAAACAATGCAACTGATGCAATGTACATAGGACTTCTAGCTGTAGCTAATTTGCAGTCCTTGTTCCTGGTTAGGCTTTTAAGGATTTCAGTTGATGATAAGAATACAGAGAAAAGCAGTAAATCCTCACAATTGAGAAGGTGGAACAGTCAATTGACAGAAAATGAATCAGCAACTGTTCTAATGGTTACATTTTCATTTGAGCCATTTTTCACAGCAAAAATACTAAACCATTTGCTTTTTCCATTTTTTTAAGTGTACTTGTTGATTTTCTCTTTTCATATAACTGTACATTTTGGATTTTTGACAAAGACAAATTAAGATGTTCAAAGCTGTCACCTTGGGCTCTTGGAAAATCTGATGGGCATTATTTTCTGACGTTTTAAAGACAAAACAACTAATCACTTAATTTGGAAAATAATCTGCAAATTGATCTATAATTACAAGTGACTTGCAGCACTGTCAATTATCAGAATTGTTGTTTGTATCATTTTCTGTCATCCACTGTTCATTTCAGCTCTATTAAAAGCTATGTGTTGGTGTGTTTTGTTTCCCAGGTCTGATGGGCATCCCGTCAGATTCCTCCCAGCAGACCCACACCTCCTGCTCCTATCAACACTCCCCCAGTGGCACCATTAGCACTCAGAACAGCCTGTCAAACAACCAACCCAACAGCCACCCCAACAGCCACTCCGCCAACAGTGGCCAGGTGCCCCTGTCCCATCCTGCCCAAGCCCACCCCGGCCACGGCTCGCCCCACGCACAGCACCTCCCGCAGCACGGCGGTCCCCACAACCAACACAACCAACACAGCCAACACGCCCAGCACAGCCAACACAGTCAGCACCCACAGCACCCCCAGCACGCTGCGCACTCCCAGCACGGGCAGCACCCATCGCAGCACCCGTCCCACGGCCAGCACCCGCAGCAACACACGCCACACCCCTCCCAACACACGCAGCACAGCCAGCACCCTTCTCAACACGGACAGCAGCATCAGAGCCTCTCCCACCAGCCCCATCCTACCCAGCAACAGATGGCCTGCAACACAGGTAAGACCCTCTGTCTGTCTGTCTGTCTGTCTGTCTGTCTGTCTGTCGCTGTCTTCCTTTGAACCGGCGTCGCTGCCGTGTTGTTTTCTCCTCATCCTGTTCATCACAGACACGTCAACAAAAACAAATGTTTACAGCTGAATATGGCTTCCTATCAGTCCGTTTTTCTTTTTGTCATAAAGCTTTGAGAAATTGTTCTGATGGAAAACCGTAAATCATCATCTGATTTATTATCTGTGCTGTGCTGAGAACAAAGCAATGCTGCATCCAGTCACTCAAGCAGCTTTTACAGAGTCGACTGGCTCCTCCTAGTGGCCACAATTCGGCACTGAACTGCTTAAAAGCCTGATAAACGGTTTTATTTGGTGTTACCTTCTCATTCATTTGGCACTACAAGACTGCCTGCACAGCTGTTAAAATGTGACCACAATGAGAATGCATCATCTGGCCTTATTACCAAACCCTCAGTAAATAACAATTACAGCAGCGATTATTGTGCAGTTGTCTATAATTGATGCAATTAGGGTTAAATCTGTATTTGTCCCAGGAGTGAACTTGGTGTTGGAACCAAAATGACCTGTATCCTTCACTCTCTTATCTTTTATCCTGTAATGTTACAGAGCGTATCCTGTGTGTGTGTGTTGCAGGTTTACTGTCTGACTGGTACCCAAATCTGGATGCACTGAAAGAAAGCTGTCGTATTGCTAGCAGCTATAACTGGGCTGATGTCGACCTTTCACCTTTCCAAGGTGCAGTTTGGACCTTGTTGTATTTACAAATAGGAATGCACGATATGGATTTTTTCTTCAGTCAATACAATAACCGATAAGTACCTGCTTCTAATGGCTGATACTGACAATTACACATTTTTATAGCGAAAAAAGAAATTCATACAACCTGTAGTTTATGCACACCTGAGTGTAGGAAAGGCTAAAATGTAGTGAGCAAAGATGAATGCTTTAAAGCTACTACAAGGAGGTTTTAACGTCTTATTAAACTGTCTCAATTTAATATTGATGCCTCTATATGACCTACATAAGTTAAGGACATTCATGAGAGATATTCCTACACAGTAAATCTTAATCTTAGTAAATCCACTGGGTCAGATCAACCCAGAATCAAAATCAACAAAATATTTACCTTCCTTGTAGTAGCTTTAATATTCCACAGCTTAGACTGAACCGAAATCTAACAGGCTATTACACTATTACAACGAAAACAAAGAACAGTTCTGACTCTTCAGATAATTTTTTTTTTTCCAAGTAAAATAAAACAAAAAACTTACAAAGAACATTCACTTGGAATTCAAATTGTGTTTATATAATCTGTCAAATCAGATATTATTATAGCTGATATTTATCAGCTATATTTTTGTTATCAAAATAATAAATAATAATACAAATGTCCCAATATCAGCCCTGATATTTATTAATATTGGTTATCAAACAGGATATTTTACAGTTGTCACAAAACTTTGTCCAAAATGACATCAGGGCACTAAAACAGTAAACTTTCTTTTTTTTTTTCACTGAAAAATAAATAAATAGTAATTAGTATATTCAACATATATAAATCAAAGAACAGTTCTGAATCTTCAAATGTTCATTTGTTTGTTCTGGTAAAGTACATCAGAAAACTTCATAAACATACTTTGGCTTTTAGAGAACATTTTGCCTAAGAATTTAAATTACAAGCTTTGACATAATCTGTCAGATCAAATATTATTATAACTAATATTTATCAGCTATTATTTCATTAGCAGAATAACAAATAATAATACAAATTTCCCATTATCAGCCCCGTTATCTATCGATATTGTTGATTAGGGGTGCAGCTATCGATTCTTTTAGTAATCGAGTAATCTATCACTTATTCTGGCGATTAATCGAGTAATCGGATAAGAAGTATTGTACGTTCTGCAATTTTTTCTATTACATTACTTTTGCTTTATTTAAGAGCAATGGTAATATACAAAAAAAAAATAAGACAGGTCTCTTAAATGAACAACTATAAATTGCTATCGTAAAAGTACTAAGTAAAGTAACTTTATTTTTACTGTAGTACCTTGTTTAGTACTTTTTACTGAAGCACAAAAGTAAAAGTAAAGGTATTAATGTCTGCAGAGACCATGAACAGAAGATGTAGGTCACTCTTTTAACCGAAAGTCACCAGAATGCTTTGTTAACATGTTAAAATCTTTTTTTTTTTTTCTGGATGCTCCCAGACCCCCTACAGGTGATGATTTACCAACATGTCACCTTTTTCTCCTCTTATGAGTTTGCAGGTCTGTATTTAGTATCAAAAAATACCAATAAGAGTAATAAAGTACAACAAAAGCAATAAAAATGTTGATTTTTCAAGAAAGGGAAACAATTACATGCAAGATTTTGACTTGTAATTTATGGCGTCCACCACTTTAAAAACTTCGGCACCACGACAGGATTTTCTATTTTTGGAGCTGCGCACCTTTCTCTGTCGTGTCTAAAAGGGAACTCTTGATTTGCAAAACGCTCGCAAGATTTGTGTCCGTTGTTTCTACTAAAATAATCAAACTTGTGCAATCTTTCGCGGGTCTAGGGTTCCTTTCTAGACACGACTCTCTGTCAAACTAATGACAGCAGACTGTCTGTGAACAGCATGATGTGACACTTTCAGTGACACTTTGCAGTGCTTCACACACAGAGACTTTACTAGTGCGGACACTCAGGTATAGTTTGTGACCAATTTTGGCATTTTTATTTTTTTTAATCAGTCTGAAAGGACGACAGCAGCCGCGATTGATTAGTGATCAATCTGTCCTCCCTCACCTGTTCGCTCTGCTGTGAGAAGGTCTGACAGTTTCTGACAGAGAAGCACAGACTCTCCTGTGTAATGTAAAGGCCTCCTTATACAGTTGTTTAATCTTATAAGTGCACCTGGTTGGTGTCTATCATTCACCATCACGTTAGTCTCGATTGTTTTAATAAACTCTGTCATTAACAGCAAGTCTCCTCCACATGCAGCTTCTCTGCTGCTGTGAAAACTGAATCGCGGGTGAATTTATATGTGGAACAAAAAAACAAACAAAAAAAAAAAAAAAACGCGAGTTGGATTTCAGGGTGACTTTATAAAACATCCTGCTGATGAAGAAAGTCAACTGATCAGACAGACAGGGTGAGAGAAATGCACTGACGTCACTCTGTCTGTGCATTACTGTATGTGCGTATATGGAGGAGCTGCACTGACACACAGAGCCATGTGATAATAAATTACATCAAAACTCACACGTCTGAGCTTATCAATACTCTGCTCTTTAATAATTCAGCCGTTTAATACTGAATTTCAGAACCCTGCCTGCGAAACACAGTGCGCTGTACAGTTGTTCGGATTTAGTTCAATGCAAAAATTTGCCTCGAGGCATTTTAGTAATCGAATTACTCGAGTTACTCAAGGAATCGTTTCAGCCCTATTGTTGATCAAACATGATATTTTACAGTCATCACTAAACAGTGAACGTTCAGTTTTTTTGTTTTTTTTTTCACCAATTTATAAATAAATAGAAATTTGTCAATTTAAAAAAATTGAATAACATATATCTGACTTAAACTTGAATTAAGAAGAAGACTCAAATATACATATTAATGTTCTTTGTATGCCTATAAAACTAAAAATACATTATGTTCTTTGAGACAATACTGGACAAATATATGCCGATACAGACCTATATAGCTGTGACAAGCCAATATCTGCTGATAGCTTACATGGGTGTAATGATACATATATCATGCATATATCAAATCAATGATCAGTTGTCCAATATGATCGATCTGTATCATCATCTTTAAGGTGCGCCTTTATTTCAAAATTCCCATGGCACATGTGTGTCACCAGTAGAAGAGTTCAGTCATAAAATTGTAACTTCGAATCATAATTTATCACAGGCCCTTGAATTGAATCAAATCAAAATCATATCATAGCAGACTTTGTGATGTCATCAAATATTATATCGTCCAAATATCGCATCATGATGAAACTTGTGATTTACACCCCTGATAACTTATCAACCCTGATATTTATTGTGCATCCCCATTTACAAACATTAAACAGATGGTACTCGTCTAATGTGTTTGAATTATTTGTCAGAGATTAAGATTTTTCTAGATTACAAAAGAACCAGACGTTTTAAAGCCAGGAGCTGATAGTAGAGTACTGCCCCAGCTTTTGATTGAGTGCTGAAGTGTTGACACTGTGGAGTTGATTACGAGTTTAATTAAACTGAGCTCTTCAATTAAATAACACTGCCTTCAAGTTTAATTACAAAAACACCGAGCTCAGCAGGTCAGTTTATCCAATTACAGTCTAGGATTGCAAGGTAGGATGTTTTTTAAACATCACCCACTGAAGGTTACTGACATAATGAATACATATTGCAGCCAAAGTTTCTGCTTCATGTTTGTAAATTAGTTTCTCATTAAATAGAATTTATATTCTTTGGACATTCGGCTGGTGCAGTTTCATACTCTTCATTGTCACAAAGGTGTTTTAGTGAAGACAGACACTGTCTCTGCCTCTCTGATAGTAACTCTGGTAGTTTCTGTATGTAAATGTGTGTTTCTATGTTTCTCAGGATTAAGAGAGAGTATGAGACAAGCAGAGTTGAACAATTGGTCCCTGGAACCCACCCAGATCGCAGACCTCTGCTCGTCCATCAACCAGTTCTTTGCCCGCACCGGTGTAATCCAGCCACAAGGGGCAGTGCAGTCTCCTGTTTGTCATGGCTCCATGCACTCCACCAAACCCAGCCAGCACCTCAACACAGGTCAGACACCCGCTCCTTAACCCCACCACCTCATTCGTGTCACTGTGATGAGTAGCTTTGGTTTTGACATGAGGACAGATTCTGGACTCATTTCAAGTCACAGTAACAATGTTTTTATAGTGACGGGATGGATATGTTCTACATCATGCAGCTTGAAATATTTAGGCTTTTTCACTTTGACTCTGTTGCCCTGTTATCTGGTTTTATTTCTTTCCTTAGAAAGATCATTTAATTAGTAGAACAACTGCTCTGATCAGGATTTTTGGGGCCGATCACAAGAAGCAGTGTCAGCTGATACGATCACAAGGTCAATTTGAAGCCTTCTGTTAATCGCATTATTCTTAACAACACTGCATATTAAGTATATGTACAATAGTATAAATATAGTATGAAAAAGAGAGTATTGGCCTCAGTGAAAGTTCCCTCTCTGTATATATAAATTTGGACTCAAAAAACTTAACAATTATCACAGAGGTACTTGGGGATCTGTTGTACAAGAATGAGGTTGAGTTTTCTGATAACAATTTCATAAGACTGTTTTTTAATTAAATGCTTTAAATATGCCTATGTATAAATGAATGGGATGTTATGATTTTAGCATCTAATTATTAAAAAGTAAGTAAGTAAAGTAAGGACAGATGGGGGCCTATGTATTTCAACAAAAGAAATACAATAGATAATACAAGAAAAATAGAAATGTTTCTGTTTCAATCAATCTTTATGGCCATTCTAGTGTAGACCTGTGAGTTAACAAGGTTCACTTGACTCCACCATGACACCATGAAGTCACTGTCCCTGTGTGTGCGTGTGTGTGCGCGCACATGTCAAACTTTGATACAGACAGCAGAGGTCAGAAGCAGCACACCTGTAAATGACACCAAAACATTGTAGAGACTCAGCATAGTTAGTTTTTTTTAATTCATTCATGAATTAATTAATTAATTAATTTAGGTCCTTATTTGCAGTTTTCCAAGATTAAATAAACTAAAAGGCTTTAATTTAGGAGAAAAACAATTATTTTGGTGCAGGATAGCCTTCTGAAATTTACTCGGCAAATGAACAATCTACCCACATTTGCCACTCAGTGGGTGTATTTCGGACTTTGCTGCTTCGTCATCTGATCAGCTGTTGTAATCAGCCTTCATAGAGACCACCAGTTAAACTAGTCAGAACAAATATCAGCTGATAACTATCAGTGGTGATTGATCAGAACATTCTCAGCAATGGTCAGTATAGTTCAGTGTGTCTGTGTAGGTCTTTCTGACTGTGTGCAGAAATGTGTTTGTCTGTAGGGATTTTCAAATTTACTTAACCCTTAGTCCCAAGTCTGTAAAAATTAATACACAAGCCCGTTGTTCTCTCACAGTTCCTTCTAGCAGAAAGAGCAAACAGTCTTGAGCCCTTTTGAATGCTGTGAGTTCTGCTTGCCCTTCATGCCAGCAATTCCGGTTGTTTTGGCTTGTGACCTCATAAGTTGAAACAACTCCTTGTTGCCAGCTGTTGCCACCAGTTCAACCACACAGTGATTTATTTTCCTTGATCTATTTGCCAAACTTTCAGGGGCCTGAAGAGATAAAAATTATTCAGTAATTCACTAGGGGAAAAAGCAAAAAAATAAGAGAAATGTCTGAAAGAATAAACACAGTTTTGTTTAGCAGAATTAGGGCTTGTGAGGATCCTCTAATGTGACTTAACTCTGCTCGCTTACTCAAAATGTTGAAGTTACTTACTGTTTAAGAGAGCCACAGGTACTGTGACAACTAAGTTTAGTTAAAAATAGTTCAAACATTGTTTCCAGCAGACAGATGAGTGTCCAATGATGAAAATAAAAGTATAGACTATCATGTTTTCACCTGTACAGCTGTATACATGCAAAACTACACTGCAGGGCCTCTACCTAAAATCTAGCTCTGTTCAAACACATTGCCTCGTTTAATTTAGGTTCAAGCTAAAGTTTTGTTTTGTGTCTCTTTTCAGGAAATCTCTACATGGACTCCAGACAGAGCATGTCCATGATGGGTCCTCCAGGATATCCCCACATGCCCCCCATGAGCAGCGCAGTGACAGGTAACAAATTCAGAGACACTCCTTACAAGCGCCAGTTCAAGAGGTCACCTCACATGTCATGTAAATACAAAATGGTAAATAAATAAATAAAGTTAAAAATTAAACACATCAAATAGTGAGTAATATCAGATGTCTAGAGCCTCTGGTATGAACTGTTGTAATGTAATGCAGTAACCAAGAAGAAAAAGGAAAATTTAATCTAACTGATTTAGAGACGTGTCTGTTAATCTGAAAAGGTGCTAATATTGAACGGTAATAACAACTAGCACAGCAAATCAGGGCAAAACAAGAAGAAGAGGTATATAACCACAAGCTGAGGATATTATGATATTAATTAATGTTCTAGTGTGTGGACTATTTTTCATTTTTGACACTCACTTCTGTCCAGCACCTGGTGTTTATCACTCATGGATGAGTGCGCTTTTGTAAACTTTATGCAGCACAGTGTCATGTGACATGAAGCCAATGTGAAAAACATGATTACTTACAGCCATTAAGCCTTAGATTAAAGTCCACCTCCAGTCATGTTTCAAATAATGTAAAATGTTCTGCAAGAAGTAATAAATTGTGTCTGGTATATTTTTTTTCAAAATAAGTTAAAAATGGCCTTAATTTAGTATTCAAGGATTCATGAATATGCAAATAGTCTCTGCCCGTCCACACATCCCAACCCCAAACCCCCACCCCTACCCCGAAGTAGCTGCACCTGGCTTCTCATGTGTTGTACTAGTCAATCACGGTAACTAGCTACATCCGGCTTCTCCTGTGGGCGGGGCATCACCGCTAATGATATGTATAGTGCCATCAACTCGCTTAACGGGATTGGCTCCTGAGGTTTATGATGTCATATACCCAGCCTGACTGAATCAGGTTTTTGAGACTGCCCTTTCTCACTGCAGTTTCAAAATCAGAAATGTTCAGAAATGGTGTTTACTGCTTATTTTGCTCCTGATATGTTTTGCAACACTGAAAAAGACTACATGGACATGTTAAGAAGGTTAGAGACCTGATTTTCACTGGAGAGGGTAAATAAACAGTTAATTAATGTCTATTAATAAAAACCTCCCTCCCCCCTGTTCTCTCTCCAGGACACCACGCACAGATGAACCAGCAGCACATGATACCTACCAGAAACTTCCAGATGCATCGCATGCCAGCTGATGACATCCAGGATGACTTTGATTGGGACTCCATCGTCTAGCCCCGAGACCTCCTTCTGCAAACAAACGGGAGCGAGGAGAGGAGGTGGAAGCCAGAGGAAGCCAGGCTGAGCTGAAAGGCCGCAGGAGGAGGAGGAGGAGGAGGAGGAGGAGGAGGAGGAGGAGGCCACTGTGGGTGGGAAGCAGAAGAACATTTGACAAGCTTAGGAGAAAGAGACAGACTTCAGAGTCCTGACATTTTTACAAAAAGCAAAACATAACTAGAAAATGTTACTTTGAAGACAATCATATTATAGTCGGACATGTTCAAGTGATTGCTTACGTACTTGTCTAGAGACAAGTAGAACACATTCACGTCTAAACCACATGCTCCTCAGCTCCTCAGCCAGCCCTCTTCCCGTCCCTCCGTCCCTAGCCAGCAGCCTTCCAAAGTCCGAGCCCCTCCCCCGCCCCGACCCCCCTGCTCCGTAACTGTTATGTGATTTGAGCGACGTGTTCAGCTTGTAAATTCTTCTCGTGTTGACATTGGCCTCAGCTGCCTCTTGGATGAGTTTATCTCTCTTTTTTAAAAGAAATTATTTTGTTTTATTTTTGTTTTTAAGAAACACAGGCCGTCTCTGTGAGTAATGTGATGGTGCTCGTTGGTCACTTTTTGGAGAAAAGTGGGCCCCACGTTGGCTGAACTGGTGGTGAAGTTAGGTTTACAAATAATAAGTGAGGTGTTGAACAGGGTGTTAAATGTTTAAGCAGGCTGGATATTAAACAAACCAAGAGAGAAGAGTTGAGAGAGAGATCACAGAAAGTATCGTGATCTGTTTTCACAGCCAACCAATGTGATCAGGCTCACTGCAACAGACTAGTTATGGGAGTACAGCAACCTTTTTTTTTTTTTTTTTCTTCTTAGTTCTGCGTCTCAAGCACTTCAAGATGAGTGATTATGATGATGAGTGTGAGAAGAAGGTGAAAGCAGGGATGTCAGATCGTTTTATGTCTTTTAAATCCATTCAACCCAAAGGTTTAGGTTCTCTGTGTGCATCGAGTCAGTTAATAATTGCTCTACCAATCAGAAGCTGTTTAAATACTAAACAAATCCACATTGTCAAGCTAGTTTTAATGTTCAGGTTCATCAGTTTTAGATGAGTAGCCTATTGATCATTAAACAAGCCATCATTCAGAAATAATGTGCAATATAATCAACATTATTAACAATATTATCACTGACTGTAGCTTTTCACCAATATATCAATCTTGGCATATATGTCAGCCGATAAGTAACAATAAATTGTGGTACAGGAAAAAATAGTCAAATATATGCTTGATAGATAATTTAGTGATTGTCAACCAGAGCCCTGACAAGTCGATTTTCAAACAGTTAAGTGTCCCACACAGCACGTATCATGGTAACTTTCCTTTAGAAAACATTCTTTAAATATCAGCTGATATGTCATTATCTGATTTCTGAAACTTTCAAATATTGCTATCTGTATCTGCCTCAATAATCCAGTACTGGTTGGGTTCTAGTTTGCAAAGTTTTTGTTTAAATGTGCCGTTTAAGTCAGAGCGGTTTGTTTTATTAAAAGCAAAGTCCGACATTTTGGGAAATATTTCTTTGCAATATTTTTTACCGTGAGTTATATGAGACGACTGTATTGTAAATATGAAGCTGCAGCCAGGAAGCGGTGCTTGGCGTGTCTGTCCGAAGGTAACAAAATCCACTTACCTGTACCTCTGAAGCTCACCAATAAATATGATTAACGAGATCTATATCTCGTTTGCAGGGACAGACATTACCACCAGCCAAACGCTGGTGAAATATGCAAGTGGTAGTGGTAGATTTGCTTCACTTACCAACCAGAAAAACAATGGTAATCTATTGAGTGGCTTGTAAAAGTTGAGCATTCGCCAGCCATTTGGTCAGAGGACAAAAAAGTTAATTTTGCCTGTTTATTTAATCTGTGGTGGGTTTTTGTGCTGAACTTTTTCTTGGCTGGTTGCAGTCACTTCCTGGAGATAAAATGTATTGATAGCTGAACTTTGCAGGTGTTGGTAGGCTGATTTTGTTGCCTTTGGACAGAGCCAAACTAGCTGTTCCCACAGTTTCCAGTCTTTGTGCTAAGCTAAGCTAATTGTTTGCAAACCATATAATAATTTATACCAGTGACAGTAACAAGTAAAACATAAAGAGCCTGTGTGCAATTTTGGAGTTATGGTTTCAAGCCTCACTTATTTGAACATTGCTACTAGACAAATAAAATCTATTAAATAAAAAGCTAATTTAGGGCTCTCGTAGATATTGATTAATGATCAATAGGATATGCATCAGATGTTGAACTTCCTCCATTTGAAAGGGCAACAAAGCAGCTTAACTGTATGTTTTCTGTCGATTTGTAGAATGAGTTACATCCAAATTCATGTCTTTTTGTACATCAAAGTGAGTTTCAATGCTACACTCGTGTTTATTGTCACTTCTGGCATTTCAATCATGGAGACATTCTCTTTTAACATGCCCAATGTTTTGTTGTGATAGTTCTATGGCGTAAGATTTTGCTATTATACAATCATAACAGAATGAGAAATGTGACTCATGATACAGTACATACAGTGTGTGTGAGTGTACGTGTGTGTGTGTTTTGGTTTTATTGTAATTTTAGGGCTATGATTGATTGCTGCAATCATCTCTATGCTATCTATGAGCACAAAAGCAGATGCACACAGTGATTAAAGATTTGAGACTTGCGTTTTTTTTCTTTCCTTTTTTTGTTTGTTCATTGTTTTTTGTTTTTTTGTGGGACAGTTTCTGAAGCACAGAACAGCGGTTCTGGAAACCTGTCCTCTGTGTCCTGTAACAAGTGGCTCCTCATCAGACAGGCGCTGAACTTTAGAGACACTATGTTAAAGAGAAAAACAAAGAACGCCCTTTGCACACTTACACTTTTTGTTGATCAAACCATTTTGAAGATGCAAAGCACCTCCTAGATCTCAGAAGCAACTCATTCACAAACACATTCTGTCATTTATTCAATCACTTTTATATATTTTTTGATATTTTAATCTATCTGACCCTTAGAGGCAATGAACAGGATTACTTCTTCCCTGTAATACTGTTGAACTGTGTGTGGTGCTTTGCATCTTTCTCACTGTGTGTCCTTTAAATGAGTAGTTAAACATTTTGGGAAATACACATATTTACTTTCTTGCCAAAAAGATTCCTCTTACTCTCATGTCTGTACAGTAAATATGAAGACAGCCAGCAGCCGGTTAGCATAAAGACTGGAAACAGGGTGAAAATAGCTAGCCTGGCTCAGTCATAAGATAATAAAATCTGTCTGGAAGTGCCTCTACAAAAAGTTAAATTTATTGTTGTTTACGAGAGGTTATGTGCCAGACTATTTCTTGGCTCAGTACAGGCTCTTCCTTGAGATACAACGTGTTAATTACTGAGCTTTGGAGGTGCCGGGAAGTGGATTTCCTAACAGTCGGATGGAGCTAGGCTAGCTGTTTCCCCATGTCATCAGTTTTTTCTATTAAAGTGATTGTTTGGATTATTTGAAGTGGAGATGTAGGAGGTACTTATTGATAGTCGGTGTATTGTTTACAGTAGATGAACGTGGTCAACATGCTGCCAGTGTGGAGAAGCAGGAGCACCAGCACAGAAGCTAAGTAATATACTGCTGGGGACAGGATCAGCAACAAAATGTATTTAGCCACTTAAAAAAGACACATCTAAAAAAATCAACATACTTTTAAGTGTACACTATATTTAGAATATTTTCACTGCTTTATCTTGCCATCAGACAGCCTTTTCTGACAGGAGACTGCTGTTATAAAAGCCAGATTGCAAAAACAGTAATTTTACCTGCAGAACACGGAGCTGCTGGGGTACTGCTGCTTCAGTCTGGTTCTTCCTGCTGTTGTGTGACTTTGGTGAATCAGAACCAACCTTTTAAAACATCAAAGCCAGACAATAACACAAACAAACAAACAGATCGAGGCAGCTGTAGACCAACAACTCCTGTGTTCTGTGTTAAATTGCTGCTTTTGCCTGTTGAGTTTGGTTGGTTTGGAGAGAACGATATTTGGCTCATATAACGGCAGCTTCATGTTAGAAAACGCTGTCTGACGGCAAAGTAAAGCAGTAGAAATATTCTAAATTACAGCATACACTTAAATAGGGAGAGGGCCGACCACCATCTACTGTAGGTAATACACTGACTATGGATAAGTACCTCATACAGCTCCACTTCAGATAATCTGAACTATCCCTTTAAGATAAACTGTCTGCTGGCTGTAGCTTCATATTTACTGCGTAGACGTGAGTGATGTTGATTTTCACAAAATGTCAAACTATTCCTTTAAGATAATTTAGCAACTTAGCAACGACTCCAGTGGTCACCGTAGTTTTAATTTGATATTTGGATGACAATCATGGATTCTTTTTTTTTTTATGATAATGCATAATGTCTTTGTTATTGTGAGAAAAGGCACTTTTAAGTCTCACACGGTTGTTTTATTGGATATTTTAGGATCATATGTTTCTACACAGGTTATTAGAAACTAGAACCAGCCCCGTTTTATACTGTAGATCTTCTGTTAAACTGTCCAGAGCTGCACTGTGCAGATGAAGTCAAGTTCTCTTCTTTCAACTGATGATACTGCCATTCTTCCTTTATGTTCTCAGCTAAAAGTTTTGTGTTTTCTTTTCCTGCCAATCGCACCTGTCCACTCCTGCTTCTTTCTGCGATGTTTTTGTCTTTGTATTTCAAATGTACGTGGAGAATTGCCTTGCCTGTGGATCTCAGCTATGAGTTTTTTAAAGTTTTGTTCAACTGCCAGAATTTCTAAAAAAATCAGTGCTCAGACCGAACACTTAGTCAGTTGAGTGACCCAAATCATGACTCTTGAGGGTGTGTGTGGGCCAAAGGACTGCAACTGAAGACGGCAGTGAAAAAAAAGGACCACGCGAGTCCTTGTTTGGCGTGAAGGTGACGTGTGTTTCAGCTCTTCCAGGTGAAGATTGTGAACACACGAGCTACTTTTTGAGCACAGCAGCCCACAGGGGGAATAAACAAAAGATTTGAGCTAACGGATGTGGCTAAAAGGGAAAAAGTTGAAGACAATGACTGGATCACAATCACAATTTTACATTTTGTCTGTATGCGTGCGTGTGCGTGTGTGTGTGTGTATTTGTGTGTTTGCTTGTGTGAGTTTAAGACAATTTTAAGTTTTTAAATTCCGCTGGACATGTACCTGCCAGAGAGATTACTTATTAGTGGGATAAAAAGATGAAAAGATTAAAAAAATAAAAGCCTTGTTACAATGTGGGAGAGAACTGCCAACAAGTACTGCTGATTGGGGCCTATTTTATTCAGTGCTGGTGTGTTGTTGTGCTTGTACATATATGTCTTTTCAATCATCCCTTTTTTCCTCTTGGGGGTGGGGGTATCAAGGCCGGGGGTGGGTCTTATTCACGAGAAAGAGAGGAGGTAAAAGAATAGAGTATTTTGTTATTGTCCAATCAGAGGGTGACAGTATGTATATATCTATATTGTATATATGTGATGAAAATGCGTTGGCTTTTTGTGTGACACTACCTTTTACCTGTACTATGGTTCTACATTCAGTGTTTCAGTGTTGATAATATATATTTGGTTTGTGTTTTATTTTTCTGTTTTATTTTTTGATTTTGTCTTTGTCATTTCTTGTATTTTTTTTTCTCCTATTTGTCCCTCTTTTTGTTTATTGCACGGTTTATTACTTTTGTTGTCCAATGAGGTGACACAGCTACTCTTTGTATTCGTTTAGTGCTGTAAAATAACTCAAGTGTTATTAGAATTGTCGATACCACCGCCCACCCCACCCCCTTCCCCCAATATGCATGAATGGCACTTAAAAGAAATAAAATATGGTAACTTCACTGTGGATTAATGTGCTGTTTGAGCTTTGTTCCTGAACACTTCCATCAATATTTACTGGCAGCGTGATTATTGATATTTCAGTCTCACATCATCGGCAGCAGATTAGGTTCTTTTTTCACTAAAAAACCTGTTATAATACAAGTAACATCTGAAAAATGGGGCGCCCCTGCAGCTCAGTTGGTAGAGCGCATGTACTGAGGCTGTTGGTCCTCTGCAGCAGCCGCTGGTTTGACTCCCGTCTGCGGCCCATTTGCTGCTTGTCATCCCCTCTCCTGTCATATCTTCACCTGTCACTGTCACAGAAAGGCAAAATGCCTGAAAAAATAATCTAAAAAAATGACAAGAAAACCTCAAACAGTAAATAATAAGGCAGATGCTATCAGCACCCAGGTGTCAGTAGTCAACAATTCTATTTTTGATAGCCGATGTGACTATTTTCACCTGCATGGCACTGACAAACCCTGATCAAGTGCATCTGTTGCCTAAACCTGACAAAACTGCTACTGAAAACTAAAAATAGTAATTTAAAAAAAAAAAAACTGCTTCACACAGGACTTGAACAGTCTCTTAGATGAAGCTCCCTCAGTCAGTTCATCCACCTCAACGTCTCCCCCACATGGCTCTTTACAGCTTCAGGGCCAAACTTCAGGGCCAGATGTAACATATGTTTTTCATATGGAAACCTTAACATTTATTTATGTTTTTTGTATGTTTTTTATGCAAGATCAGAGGGGTACATACACATAGATGAATAGAATAAGGATACAAAAAATTAAGAGAGAAAGAGGAGAAAAAATGATCATAAATTAATAATAGTATAATAATGATAACAATAAAACAGGGGCTCAGTGTAAATAATCAAACAGCTGCCATGTTATTGTTCTCACCAGGAGTGAAAAATAAAATAAACAACAAAATGTAAACTCATCGAACACACATTAAGACGGATAATAGATCGTTTTCTGTGTTTATTACACTGCCCAAATTATATGCATGTACAGCTTTATAAACTTGCACAGACTTATAAATAAGACAAACATGCATATTCAGGAATTTATTTAAGGGTTTATTATATGATTAAAGGTTTAATCTGCAACATTTTTCTAAAGAAAACCATGTATAGACTCATTAACGTAATCCTTCTTAATAATCACTTATGTCCCACTAGAAGTGTGTGGTGGTGTCTGTGTCTGCAGAGAACTTGCCTTCTGCCTGTATTTCCTACTGTATTTATTTTTTCTCATTGTTTTGCTGTGCTCAGGACGATTCACCAACCCAAAATGTTGGTATTTGACACCCTGATGCATTTAGGGAGAGATAGGACAAATACTTCTGACTCTACCTTTAAAGTAAAACTTTTTCTGACACTTCAGACCAAATTTGTCACATTTTCTGCATTCACCCTTTATTTTCTGCCTCCTCTTTATTCTGAATAAATAATATCCAATCATGAAAGTAAAAGCAGTGTTTTTGAGATAACATATAAGAGGTCTTCTGCGAGATACAGTCTTCATTGTAACCATGATAGAGTCATCAGTAAGACGTAGGATAGTTGGTACTGTAATGTTAGATACACCCATGCCTGCCACAGAAACGTCTTAACATTCCCACACCATGTGATATCACCCCCCCAAGACAACCAGCGAAGCACAGATCACACTGTTCTGATGCCAACAACAACACGGAGCAGTTAGCTCTGCGACGTGATGCATGTATGGCTTTTCTGGAGGACAGTTTAATATTACTAAAACCTCTAACACAGTTAAAGTGAGTATTAAAATGTTGTATAGCCTTTCTTCAAAATGTGCATAATTTCTGAATATTTCAGTGCTGGTACGGTTTGAGACTGGGTAAATATTTCATGCACTGGGTGAATAATTCTGGGACACAGTATTCACAGAGCAAAAACAAAACTGAACATCGTAAATCAAAACTTTTTTAAATCTTGAAAAAGGAGTTCAACTCTTGCACAAAACAAACAAAAAAAAATCAGTGTGTATGAACTTCTTTCTCACTCCACTGTGGGAAATAACTGCTAGTGCAATGTTTGTATTCGTCATATACCTGTATAAGTCAAAATATGTGGTGGAAAGCACAGGTGGAAAGCATTAACAAATCATGAACACAACACCAAATTTACAGGTAACAATTTTTTATACTGTATTTTCCTTTTCCTACCCACCGTTCCACCCTGACCAAGCCCTGCACAATGACAACACACATTACAGAATTATTTTTTTAATTATAGAAAGAAAACAATAAAAAGAGGAAGACAACAATAACAATGAAAAACAAGACCATAACAGTAACGATGGAGTGTGTAAGTAGATTGTCAGGTAAAAGAAAGCGGAAAATAAAACAAATAAAAAACCTCTGCTTTATCATTATTTGGCCATAGCGTTAAAGAATACATTCATGAGGGGCTCATACAGGCCCATCAGATATTGTGTAGAAACATGCCTTTGGACTTGTTGGACTTTTCCTTCAGGATAAGGGACAGCTGGTGTCATGTTGAAGACATCCATGTGACCTCTCAGTAGGTTTCTCTTTTTACCCCCTCCTGCCCTCACGGCACCCTCCCTATATTTCCATATGGTGTGTCCCTTCACAACATGTGTCCACGGTGACACCTTACACGTGTGCTTCACCCCTGTGGGATATTCCCCCACAGTTGGAGCACCAGTCTGACTTCTGTATCGGAGGTTTTGGAAGTTGTTTGACTCTCATGGAAGGACTCAGACCAGACGGACATCATGTTCAAGGCCTCCTCTCTGCTACTGCTGACCCTGGTCCTAACTGCTCAGCTATGCTCAGCAGCACCAATACGTAAGCGTAAGTAATACCTGCTTTTCTGATATGATCATTGTTGATCATAATATATTATTATGGTCTTATCAATTATATGATGAGCTATTACAAAGCTTCTTTAATGTTTTATCAAGGTATTCCCTCTCTGGAAAATCATGTAGGCTTCACAAAATACAGGAGGCTGCTACTATATATAGATTTTTATAAACAAAATTATGTCATATTAAGCCATATAAATGTAAAAAATACTTTGAAAAGAATGTCTCATTCTTGCATATTACTGCAGTCTGAGTAAATATTACTTTAATATATTTTAGTTTAAATTATTGCATCTATTTCAACAGATTGCCAGAATTACCATTCATGATTTTTTTTAATTATTCATGATTACATGAAAGTGAGAATACACCAAATGTACTGACCTAATTCAGAAATATATTTGAGACCAGCATAAAATAATAATAATAAGTTAAACCTGTGTTTAGTGTTACATAATAGGTAGATTGTGAGTCAACAGAATCTAAGACAGGGAAAGGCAAATGTTGCTTTAGGTGTTTTCTAGCTGTGAATAATAAAAATATGCATTCAGTTTGGGAACTGACCTCAGTCACCCACGTAAATCGAGAATAAAACTCATGTTCCTGAATAACAACCAAATGTATCTCAAAATACTTTTCATGGCCCGCTGAATGACACACCTGCTCCTGTTAGCATACGACCCTGCGAGACATCTGAACTAAACTTGGATCGCTGCACTCCCTCCTTGTGGTGGAGATCTTCTTGACTGTTACATAATCTGCCATCGTTACATTTGATGCCATTTTCAGAGCTATAGTATCCTATGGAGTTTACTCTGCACATAATGAGATCCTCTCAGATTACAAATAGCTTTTAAGTATAAACTAACAGAAGTGGGACCAAGTCGTTGTTTAGCAAGTCACAAGTAAGTCTCAAGTCTTTGTAGTCAAGTCCCAAGTTAGGACAGGCAATTTCCACATCATAAACTTAGAGTTTCAAGTCCTAAGTAAGTTATAATTTAACAGTTAGTTTCCGGCCTCAGTGATTTACAGAGTTAATTAGCTGTTAAATAACATTAACTAAGCATTAGCTTGCTAACTGTGTTAATATTAGCCTAAACTTACTGTGCAAGTTCAAATAAAGTGCTGCAGGGCTGCCAGAAGTCAGCATCACTCTGGTTTCCTCCACAAAAGCTCCATTGGATTTTGGATTAGTTCAGAAAATAAGCTCTGTGGTGAACAAAAGTTTATGATACTGGCATGTTTTGTTTAGCAAGATAATATTCACAAATAAACATCACTTTTATTTTTGAAATATTCAGTGGCCAGAGGTAAAAAGCAAATTTTAGGCTATAAACGAGCTGAGCAACCAACTTTTTTAAGACATGTAAAAGCTTCAAAATCCATGACTGGGTTTTAGCTTGTGTTAACCACAGACATTATTTCAGGCATCTTAGCAAAAACCCACCAACTTCAAGATGAAGGGAGCAGAACCACTATTATGCTAACTCATTTCCTGGTTTTAGGACTCATTCTTGCAGCGCTCCCTGTCAAACGAAGTCGGAAATTGTTGTAGTTCCATCTGTAATTTTCAACCTGCATCTGTCAGATATTGTTATTTGTTTCTGGTGAACGCTGCATAGTTTTTGTACACCACCAAAATTACCTGTGGTATTACTTTCTCCAGCTGGGGCTCTGTAAAGTAACATTAGTTCATCATGGGTCTCCTCTGCAACTTGATTGGATGTTGTTGGACTGGTTCAAAACAAAGTGAAGAATGAATAGCATTTATGTTAGTTGATTCAGGAAATGAAGGGAAATGAACTGATTTGTGGATTCACACTTTTTAAATAACATACTTTTTATCAAGTCAAAAGGCTCAGGTCCAAGTAAAGTCACAAGTCATTATTGTTTTCCAAAGTCCAAGTTGAGTTTGATTTTGTCAAAAGTCATCATATTTTTAACTCAAGCTGATTGAAATCCAAGTCATGTGACTTGAGTCCACACCTCTGCAAACTAATATGAAGCCAAATAGAACTCCTGGAATTTAAATGTTAAAAAAACAGATATATTTGGGGCTTTTTAGCAATCCAAAGGTAAACTTTAATATGTAACTTTATTTCATATTATTGACAAATACTAGAAAAGATTAAATAAAAGCATGTATAAAAGGATCTAAAAATATATATTATATTTATGTTAACTAAAGTGCACTGCATCAAATGGCTCTGTTATTGATGCACTGGAGAACCAGTTCAAGTTGCTGCTGAATCTCTAATTTGCTTTTGCAGGTATCAAAGTTAAGACTCCTGTTGTTGCCAAAGCACCAAATCCAGAGAAACCAGTACCAGTACCAGTGCCAGTGCCAGTGCCAGTAGCCAGTGCCAGGTACCAGTACCTGAAGACAACAGCCAGCTTACTGAGGAGAAAAAAACAGCTCAAGAGAAAGTCATTCCAGTTGTTGCAGAGGAAGCAGCTCCACCTCCTGAGGATTCCCCTGCTAAAGAAGACATTCCAGTTGTTAAAGAACCTGAACCGGTTCTCATTGTAGATCAGGTCCCTGATGATGCAGATAAAACTGTACCTCAGGAATCAGCTCCTCAGGAGCCTTTGGCTGCAGCTCCACAAGAAACTGCCCCTGTAGAAGCTGCACCTCCAGATGAAACTGCAGAAGTTGCCCCAGCTGTTGCTGTAGAGAGTCACCCATTAGAGGATCCAGATCCAGAAGCACCGATTCCAGTCATTCCTTTAGAGGCTTCAGAAGATGAAGCTCCAGAGGAAAAAGCAGAGGAAGTTGCCCCAGTTGTTGCTGACGAGGGTGAGTCTCCAGAGCAGCCTGATGTGGTGGAGGATCCAGCTCCAGAAGCACCGATCCCAGTTATTCCTTTAGAAGCTTCAGAAGATGAAGCACCAGAAGAAAATGCAGAAAAAGAAGCTGCTCCAGAAGGACCTTTACCTGAAGTCTCTGATGATGACACCGAAGTAGGAGAAAAGCCAGAAGAAGAGGAATCTGTTGTCCTTGTCCCTGCAGAACTTGAGACAGATGAGGAAGGTCAAGAGGAACCTGCTGCAGAAGAAACAGCACCAGAGGAGTCTGCCCCAGAAGAACCTGTTGTTATCGTTCCTATGGAACCAGCTGAACAGGAGCTTGATCAAGAAGAACAAGAGGAAGCTCCAGAGGAACATGCAGATGCCGAAGAGGACCCAGCGACTAATGAAGAACCTCTTCTGGATACATTAGAAGAAGAGGAATCTGTTGCCCTTGAGCTTGAAGGTGAAGTAGAACCTGCTGCAGAGGAAACAGCACCAGAGGAGTCAGCACCAGAAGATCCAGATGTCATTGCTGAAGAGGAGCCGGAGCTGGAAGAACAAGTTGAAGAAGAATCAATCCCTGTTGTCTCCCCAGAAGAACCAGACGAAGAAGCTCCAGAGGACTCAGAAATAGAAGCTGAAGCGATACCTGCCCCAATAGTCCCAGAGGAAGATGCAGAAGAAGACCCTGCTACTGATGAAGAACCTTCAGAAGAGGAATCTGTTGTCCTTGTCCCTGCAGAACTTGAGCCAGAGGAGGCAGGTCAAGGGGAACCTGCTGCAGAGGAAACAGCACCAGAGGAGTCCGCCCCAGAAGAACCTGCTGTTATCGTTCCAGTGGAACCAGCTGAACAGGAGCTGGATCAAGAGGAACAAGAGGAAACGGTCCCTATCATTTTGCCAGAAGAGGAAGATCCAGAAGAACATGCAGAAGAGGAAGAACAAGAAGAAGAAGAAGCTGCCCCAGTAGTCCCAGAAGAAGACACTGAGGTGGACCCAGCTACAGACGAGGAACCTCTTCCTAGTATCGAAGAAGAAGAAGAAGAAGCTGCAGCAGCAGCAGAAGAAGAAGAAGAAGAAGAAGAAGAAGAAGAAGAAGAAGAAGTGCCCTGTAGAACTTGACACAGAAGAAGGTCAAGAGGAACCCACTAGCGAGGAACCAGCTCCAGAAGACCCAATCCTCATCATTCCCCTAGACAATCCAGAAGAGGATGTTCCAGAGGACAACACAGAAGAAGAGGAAGCTGTCCAATCAGATCCTCTCCCAACAGAAGTGGCCCTGGAAGAAGATGCAGCCCCTCAGGAGAAGGAAGCAGGTAAAAGTGATGTACAATGCACATGCACACAATCTGTCCCTGAGACCCCGTCTGAGACTGAGACCACAGAGACAGTAGAGGATCCATACGAGGATGTCCCAGTAAATGCAACAGAGGTTAATGATGCAACACTTGGTCCTGTCCCAGCTGTCGCTGACGAAGAGGCAGAAATCATTCATAATGGTACCAGCATGAAGACACATGGTGAAGATTATAAAGCTGCAGTTATGATAGAAGAAGAACCTGAAGGTAAGAATCCAACACTGAGCTAATTTTTAAACGTTGATTTTAATTAAAGTGTAACTGCACCCTCTGGTCTGAGCCTAACTCCACCCACTACATACATTTTGAACAATGCTAAAAAGTGGGTAAGTGCCTGAGAGAGGGTAGAAGGGTGTATCTGCGTCACACGTCCACAGACACGATGACACACACCCTGAGATAATATACTGGCTTAACATACATATTTGAACCCAAACGATCTTTTCCTAAACCTACACAGTAGTTTTTGGGTCAGTGATGGTGTCTTGCAGTAGGTGTGTCCTGTAGTACTGTGTCCCAGATATGGACCTACCTGAAAGAAGAGGAGGGGTGGGTGTGCACAGGACAACCACTGTACAGAGCGTGGCCTTGTAGCTGTGACTGACCAGCACTCAGTAGCACGAAACAGCCATGAAGAGCTGGCAGTCTGAACAAACAGCTTTGAGCAGCTGCTATCAGACTCTCTGTGTCTGCGTTGTCTGCTGGAGCTTTGACAATCACTACAAGCACATTTACAGCCATTTGGAAAAGTTTATGTGTAGTACCTGTGTTGTAGTTGAGCTACCTGGTCAGAGAAGCTCACCGGTGTGCCTGTGTCTGCGGGGGGATCATCAATCGATGTAAAGAATGCAGTCCAGTAGTGCTTCTGCAGCTGTTCAAGGCACAAGTTTAAACCACTGGGCCAAAATGTAAAAATACTAAGTGGCGGGTTAGTGAAAAATAGTATAAACTCCTATGAGGGATGCATCTCGATCAGCATATATTTGAAAATGACCACAGTTTGACAGACTCACTCAAGAGCAGGGTTGGCTGGTGATAAAAGCTGCCACCAACAGAAACTAAAAATAAATAAAATTGCAACAGCTGGGTTTCAACCAGTAGAGGTCAGTCACAATGCGTTTTTGTAGCACAATATGTAGAATTCAAATCTTTGCACTAAAATGTCAAAATTTGGACCTGAATCCATCAACAATGCTCCTAAATATCCACATTGCAATACCCACATTTTCAACTGAAAAAAGTGATGTGAGGGTTTCTCCAGCCTACTATTTAACACATTCTCATGTGGTACATGGTAATATAGACGTGTCTCTTTGTCACATATCAGATGCTGTCTTCTATCAAAGCTCTACTAACCTGAAACATGGAATTTTTCCTTGTGCTGTATATATAGTTTCCAGGATGCAATTATTACTAATCATGGTGAAATTAAAAAAAAAAAAAAAAGTGGAAAAAAGCCTCAACCAACCCCTGGGGCATAAACAGTGCTGTGAGGACATGTTCTTGTCTGTCTCACAGTGAGAAGAGTTAAATGTCACTGCATGTAGCAATTATGTGTGTTGATTTCACTAATGACAGTTTTGGTGTTGCAGTTCTGATGAACAGAGGGGCAGTGCTCGGTGCTGCATTCTTCGCATTGATGTCTTTTATCGCTATCGGATTTGTTTGGACAACTGTATCTAAGAAACTGCGCTGAATCCAGGTGAGTACAATGATGTAACCAAATCTAATTTGCTTGAATCCATCATTAATTATTTAATTGTTTGGTATTTAAATCCCTTCTTATTGCATGTTCAACAACACCATCTATGAACTTGCACTTGCAATCATTTCTTCTTTTTTAGGACAAGTAAAGATCAACTGACAAATGGAACAGCTGTTTGATGATATGGAGCAACTGAAGAACTGAGCACAATGAGTTTCTCTACACTGGATCCTCTCTTTAAAAAAGTCCACTGAAGGAAATTCTCCAGTTTCTCTGAGGTTTTGACAGCCATGAAGCCACTATAATAAAATAAATAAGTGGTGGAAGAGGTATTAAGATCTCCTATTTAAGTAAAAGTGCAATACCACAATAAAAAATACTCCATTATAAGTGGAGTATTTTTGTATATTTGACATAAATAGAAATATGGAAATATTATCAGCAAAATATACATAAGAATCAAAAGTACAAATAGAAGTGGAGCTAATATTACCTGCTTTATATGCCAGATTAATGGTATTCTGTAGAATTTTCTTGTACAACAAACAAACGTTTTGTTAACATTCAAAATACATTGTGTTTACCCTTGATGTCTAACAAACGTGTTGAGTACATTTCATCCTTATTAGCTATCATCTGATGATGATTTAGCCTGTGAGAGCAGCGGCCAGTGTTTCAGGGCCTTCACTGCAGTCAGCTGATGTCCGGATAACAGATTGACCCCGGCCAAGACCTCTCCTCCATGTGCTGGTCATTATTTGCAGTCCAATTAGCAACTTGAATGCAAGTGTTGAGAAAAGTGAATAACAAGCTCAATCATCTTCAGTCAACAGCCGATGGGTTCCAAGATGGACTGTTTACCTGCATGCAACCAAGGACTGCTGAAAGTCTGCTCGAACATGATCCAGAATGCTTCTGATACCAAAATCAATGTCTGTGGATTCTGCATTCATGTGCAGATACCTGTTAATAGAGATTACATCCTTATAAAACATTTGTAAAGTCATTTTTATGAATATTGGCAGGAATGTGTACTGCATTGTCCATTTTCTCATATACAAACACAAACAAACCAAAGGAGGCCCCACTTGTAAAAACAAGGCTCCATAGCGCCACTAGTGGTCAATAGCTCCACATGGTACCTTTAATATATGCCAATGCATCGTATTTCATAGGGTTTGTGAAATAAAGGTGTCAATTCAGCGAGTGGAAGTAAAAAAATACAAAAAAAGTGCCTCCACATTGCGTTTACGTACATGTTTCAGTTGTGGTTTATGACGAATGTGAGCATATGACCAACTTTACTGAAGAAGCTGGTCTGGCTCTATAAAATGTAATGTGCGTTTGACAGTAAGCGTTTATGAATGTTCTGATTTATCTGAGTGATTTTGAAATTTGTGGATGATGAAAACTTTGATGCACTTGTAACTTTACTCGTTGAGCTTTTTGATTGCAGATCATTAAAGTAATGGTCGGTGCAGTTATAGTGAATATTTTCTTTTTTGTGGTTGTTCAATCAAACATTGTCCAGACTGTAATCACAGCATGTTCTTTATGTACAATATTTCCATTGGCCTCACAGTGCAGTCCACCACATGCATGGAAAAGCACACGCCTGCTATATGCAGTTTAAGAGCCAAGCAGACCTATCACTTTTCCTGGTCTGTCATGTGGCATGAGACGGCGAGCCCTCCTATCAATCACACTTTGGCATGCTGCAGCACCAGCTATACCGTCCATGGCTCATCCTACACACAGTAAATATTTTTAGGATGGTGAGGGGGACATGGTGTTCCAAATAAGCTTTAAACTGTGTAAAGACTGCATCCAAGTACAGTAAACATTGTAACTGTTGCATGCTTTGAATTGCATTTGTTTTAAAGTGCTTATATGAAATAAATGCACATTTACACAAGTGGGAGTAAAGACTAACAGAATTTTTTTTGTGAACAAATCTTCATCAGCGCAACAGTGACAGATACAAAAAGTTAAAGTGTTTTACAAATAAATCCCTGTCCTCACTCCCTTGTTGTCCCTCCCCATGGCAGCATCCCCCCCAACAGCCCCCCAACAACCCTCCACAGGGTCTCCCATGTTCTGCTCAACCACAAATACTTGACAAAGGTGCAGGGTACAGTGTTCCTCTGTTTAAGACACAAGGAGCTTATTCTTTATTTGCATTGCTGCGTGTGACCACATCTCCAAAGTGGAGGATTTTGCTTTATTAATTCGGGCAGCAGACGGCTCAAGTAACACAATGTCATAAAAAATATGTCAGCCATTTCCTGATACTGAGATCATGAAGTGGCAGCCATATTTGGACTAGAAGTTTTTTGGCAGACCTCCCAGCAGCAACTCACGCTGTCTTTCACTTACTCCTGATTGAGAATCATCACTAATGAGAAGTAGAGTTGGACTGTGTTTTATGGTCTTACCCATCAGTTCAGACAAAACATGGGAAACCCCAGAAGACTAGAGGGACACTCCCACATCATATGTTTATAAGTCCCCAATACATTAAGTTGGCTCATGTTACAGTTTGGACTCTGTGCTGACAAAAAATAATGTGTACATATACAGATTTAATTTTAAAATAATTAAACTTAATTAATTCATAGTATATTGTGCATGTATATACAGTACATACTTTTGTATTGCATGCACACATATTTACATGTGTGTATATGCACACACATACACATATCAATTTAATTTCCTCTTTCTTCTGACAAGTGCTTTGACAGCTAGAAGAGCTTCTACAGACTGATGGTTCTCTTGCACCATGAGACCATCTACAGAGAGCTCTAGAGTGAAAATATTTAACAGCAGTCGAATAAACTTTATTTTTAGTATGGCACTTTCATGGAAGAAATGCAGCTCAAAGTCCTTCGCAGCAAAGAAATTACATGTACCAAGTGCTTCACTTAAAAAAAAAACACAGAATGAACATAAAAACAGGGATAGAAATATAAAATAAGATGGAAAATGAAACCCATTTGATAATAATAGTAAAAATAAGAAGTAAAAAGTAAGGATGAAAATAGGATACATCACATTAATAAGGGTTTTTCTAATGGCCAGTATGCACAAGAGGAATGATTAGATCAGGTAAAACCAAACCAAAGTTTAAATGTTCATATGAGTACCTGACTACTGTTAACACACACATTGTGTAGCTCTCCTTTAAGGGAACCTGGCATGATTTCTTAAAGAAGCTTGCGTGGGAGACGAGATGTTACGTCTCTCATAAAAAGCAGAAGGGCCTGTGACAGCTGTCGGCCTGATGGACATGTGAAGGTCATCAGGGTGGAGCAGGAGTGCAGGAATTTGGTTTTGCTTGAGCAGTAAGGGAGGAAAGCTTGTGAAAAGACGGACAGAAATCAGTACATCTGGTTGAGAGATGCTTTAAGCAGCGGGGCTACTGACATTCAAGAGCAGATGAGGTGCATGACTCTACATGACTCGTCCACAATGTAATTCCTCTTGTGTAAGAGCATTACTGGGATGAATACAAGTGGAAAACTCTGAACAGGACACACAGTCTGGCTGAGTATCTTCAGATGTACTGAAAGCCAGACTTGCAGAGTAAGAACTTGACGGCTGTGTGTCCTAATGTGGCATGAAGTCACACCTTAAGAGGTGTAACACTGATCCTTTCATAATGATTAACAGGAGGCATAGTGTTACCTTTGATTCCTCAGGGGTTTATGGAAGAAAGCACAACTGAAATAGATACAGAGACACTTTGTTGCATGATTGCCACCATGCACAGATGGTTTTAAGTGCCACAAAAAGATGTACAGTCACACATAGATCATACATCTGCTCACAATCATTACAGTCAATACTTTCCTGTCAGTTTTAGTGCATCTCTGACAGTTATACAGTCATGGCTTGAATTATTTTTGTTCTACCTTGTTCACAAAATTCCAGGCACAAAATCTGCAGAGGACACACCTGTTTATGGTCACACAGCAGCCTCTAGTGGCCACAGACACAACCTGTAAAGACTGATCACAGATTCACCTAGCATGCCCTCTGTGAACCAGTGTGACTAATGTATGTAGGAGCTGGTGTGACAACATATCCCAAGAGGAACTGTACGTTATTGAAGCTTATTCAGGTTTCAACTCCCACACACAGCAGAGAACAGGGGCCACACACACACACCTGTAGGGCCTAAACATGTGGACACATAAGAACAAGCCTTAAAGAGCCTTTGTCATCATATATAAGCTGTTTTCATGATCCATGTAATCAGAGAAATTAGAGTAATGTCTTGTTTTTCTCTGTTGGGGCCATATTGGACATCATGACATGATGATCTATACTGAAAGAAGATATAAACTTACTTTTTGTGTCATGGCTGGTATGGTATGTATCCCTTAACATCTCTTCTATGAGGCCAATGTGGACAATCTGCTGCACTGTTTTAAGAAATATAAATGGGATGAAGGACTGTAATTTGTCAGGTATTTAAAGACCCACTCCAGACTTGTATTAAGACATGTCTGCTTGCAACATTAATGTGTGTCTTACATGTTTTTTTCTGCAAAAAAAAGGGGGGGGGGTATGGCATAATTCCACATTACACTCCTTGAAAAGGGTTAACCTAATTAAAAAAAATACAGAATCTATAAATATATGCAAATTTTGGTCATTTCTAAAGTTTTTCCTCTCAACAGTCAAGCAAAATGTCTCCGACTTTCACTGTAAAGTCTATTCTCAGTGTCTGTGCCATGTTCAAGCATGTGTGTTCAAGTTTGAAGTTTATACTTCACACTTGTCAAAGCTGCAAATTGGACCAGGATTTACTTCCAAACTAGTTGTGCTGTCACAACTTACAGTATGCACGTGGGCCCACACCTTAAAATCAGATTTCAGTGACCACAGAGAAACTTACCACTTCCAGCAGATGAATGTGAAAACATCCTTCTAGTTTTAAACTTTGCGTTTACATCGTTCTGCACAGTGAAACTCAAACATCTGTGCAGGAACAAGAAGAAAAACATTTTGAATGAAGGAGGACTTTAATTAACCAAAATGTGATTGGTGTCTGGTAATTTTCACAGGTCATTAAGAGATATAAATCAAAAGTGTGATATAAATTTCATACATTTTGATAGAGGATTTTATTCTTATTGTCCTCACTCACTACAGGCCATGTTCCCATAATGCCTGGAAGAGAGCTTTCCGCTTTTATTCACTGCACACAGACAGTATGTTTTTCCAGATCTCCATGTCCCTTTGAAAACCTTTGTTTCCTTGGTGTTAGTTACACCGAGCTCAGTCTCAAACTTTTTCTGGCATCAGAAGCTGAAAAAAAGTCACTCTCCACATTTTTTTTAACCAATCATTAATAATGATGAGGATGCAACTAATAAAAAAACCAAGTTAAATTTGAGCGAAACAAAGGTCAACACAGTAGCATCAGCAAATTCTTCTTTATTTTCTCTACTTAAATCATCCAATATAGTTTCAGTTCATATCTTTTCCCCCTGGTCACCCACGTCCCACCTGCCATGGCTCTGTGCCCCACAGTTTGAGAACCACTGGTCTGATACAGAAGTCCTGCAATAAATCCTACATTCATGCAAGGTTATAGTGGTTATATTTTATTGAAACTGTCACAGAGAGGTGTTGTTTCGACTGTAGCATCATTTTAGAGGCTGTAGTTTGTGATGCTGTTGAACTGTATCACATTATATGGTTGCTATTACTTTGTGTGTCAGTGAGGATGGGCTAAATAACAGAAACACTCTGTGTAATGCAGTACAGTTCAACTGCACGACAAGTGCCACCCTCCAGAATGATCATCCAGTTGAATCAATGCCTCTCTAAAAGAGTTTTAATAAAAACTGAGGATCATAACTTTTATGAGGGCAGCATTTATTGCAGGATTGTTGTATTATTGCATTATGTTTTTTTAGCAAGGTGTAATGAACAAACTGGCAAATGAGTGACTATTTTAAAAACGTAGTCAATGTGGATAAAATCCTGTATCACAGATTTAAGCCAGAAAAACAAAACAAAAAGACACACGAGGAGAGATACAAATGATGGTCAAGGATTTTGAACTTCAGAAATTCAAAGATATCAAAAATATCACTGAATTTACAGTAGCCTCTGACACAGAGTAGTCTCAAATCTGATACAGTATTAGACTTTCTATATCACACTGTAGATGCAGTATATATTTCTTTAAGACCCATTAATGGGTAAAATATCCAGACAGGAATGCCTGCTTTGGTCATTAAATAGCTGACAAATATTTTTAAAAAACTAACCGTTAAACTTATCTGATATCATCTCTACTCACATGAAAGTAACTGCATGTTGGAACCATGAGTCACACCTTACAACAACTGCTTGCAAAATACTTTCTTTCGACGGGACAGATCATCTTTGCCAGAAGTTCCCAAACTTTTTCATGTCGAGTGCACTCACAACAGATGCACATTTTTTGTTTGTTTGTGTTTAGATTTGAAGATAAGAAAGTCTTCATAATGATCAAACTAGGATTACTTTAAATCTATTTAAATCAGTCAAAATGGCGAGCGCAATCCTTCCCTTGTTTTTTCCAGCTTCCAAAAAATCCCTAGACCCCAGTCTGACAAGCACATATTTGCTTTTTTGTATCGTCACTATATTTTATGGGCTGAATACATAATCTGGACACAAGTATTCTTGATCGAACAGACTGTAACAACTATTTGATGTGTTTTAATTATCTTATAGTTTGTTTTCAATACATATACCCACTGGAAAGCAGCATACTAAGTGAATTATCCTGATGAAACAAAAGTAAATTGAATTAAATTGTTTTTTTTGTTTTTGCTTTTTCTTGGAACTCACAAAAAAAATGCTCTCTTTTAGTCATTAGTTGGCAGATGTCTTTGAATAAGTGTATTAAAGAATATGAGCCAAAAAGAAAACATTTAGAACACAACAAGTCCCCACAGATATCAAGTATTTAATTATAAAAAAAAATATTAAAGTTAATTAGATTTTACCACCAAATAACACCTTCCAGTCTGCATTTCCCTGCTTTTATTGACTTCTTCTCAGCTATTCATGGATGCACAGATGGTAGCAGCCTACAGGCCCATTATGCTCACAGATGAATCTAAGCAAGGTACTTAATTGGCATGGTTTCATGTTAGGCTGCAGTGTGGACCGGACTGCCTGCAGACACAGAGGACACCAGTGAAGGAGGCTTGTCGTCTTACAGAAACCTTCCTGCTCAACATTGTTGCCCCATCATCGCTGTGTCTGTGTGTGTGTCTGTGTGTGTGTGTGTGCACGGCTCTGACAGGCTGCCTCTCCCAACTCCTCTACACCACGATCCGAGTTACAGAAGAGGCTTTCGACTCAAGCCTCCATCCGCCATTTTCAGCAGATTGAAAGCAGGTAGAGCACAAAAATCACACGTCCCCGGTCAAATAACGCAGGTAAGTGCGCGTCTGAGCAGCCTGAAGCCAAAAAGCAGCCTACGGCACTGGCAGGCAACATTGAGGGAGAAAAAACGCTCCAAACACTTACTCCAGCCAGCATCGGGAAGAATAAGGAGAGCGGACGCTTTGCCTACAAGGGTAACAATAAACTGCATCCTTCAGGCGCTGCACGGTGCTCTTATCCGCTCATTTTTATGTCTTTGTCAACTTTTTTTAGGGATGAACAGAAGCAAAACGCTTTAAAACCGCTTTACGCACACATACAGGCACACACCCACACTGAAATCTCTCCATTTGTTGCTTGAACTTCAGCTAGAAGGGATTTAAAAATGTCTGACCACAACTCCAGCAGCACCAGCGGATTATAGTAAAGATTAAAAAAAATGAATCTAAATGAACCGGCCAGTGAAAAGTTAAAGCATTTTATCCTTTATTTTAAGAGGGTGTTAAAGTTTGAGCAGCACAATTTTCAGACAATACGGTTCATTGTCTTTGCTTTGTCATTTATCTGCCTCTGAGATGATACAGCATCATCTTCCAGTCAAGTAGGAGCCGTTAATGTCAAAATATCTGCTGCTGAACTATGTGGGATATATTTTTGTTAATGAATTCAGTGTGCTGTGTGAGCTCAGCCCCTCAACACATGGGTCAGCTCATTGTGCTCCTGAACAATTGGTTTCTCTGCCAGTTGGGACAGAAAGCAAGTTACCAAAGCAAAGCAAGTGTCTGTGATGGAACCATTTGAAAAATGAGTATTTACGTTAATGCAAGAAAGCTCAAAAGTTGATTAATTGATTAGTCGATCAAGAGGAAATGTAGTGACTTTTCTGATAATGGATTAATCGTTTGAGGCGTTTTCTAAGAAACATTCACCAGTTGCAGCTTCTCAGACATGAGGATTTGCTGCTTTAGTCTCTTTTTTGCCACTGAATACTAAATATATTATCTATCACATTTTTAAAAAACTTGAATGAATCGTTATGTCTTTGCATGCTGTAAAACCATAGAGATCATCTGGCAGTCAAGACATTTCGTCCATTATTTCACATCTCCTACTATAAATGACACAACATCCACTGAGTCAAAAATCTAAAAGATTTGCATGGCTGTCAGTCTTACTTTAGGATGATTAGCTCTGCCTGATGCTGTGCTTGTTTTACATCAGGCCTTATGTTTTTGTAGTTTTTTGACAAAACATTATCATCAGCAAGATGTATGGCTCTGGAAAATTGTACAGCACCGAATTATTTTCTGGCATTTTACAGCAAATCATAAAAATAATCTCCAACTAATTCATAGTGAACGTAATTATTAGTTGCAGCTCTAAACTTGTTGGCAGGACTTATTGGCAGCTTTTCTGAACTTACAGAAATTCTCCACTTATGAGATTGTGACTACCACAAGAAGGGGGCGGTGTTTATATGGACTCTTCTCGTGAACATGGTAAACATGTTGCCAGTTGAAGGCAGCATGATATTTCAGTATGTTTTCATTTGTGTTTAATCACCTGAAAATAAGAAGCGTTGTGTTTTCATTACCATAGAATGAGCCCTTTAGCTACAGAGGGCGTGTGTCCCTCATGTTGCACCACCATGTTTCTACAGTAGCCCAACAGATAAACCAAACACTGGCTCTAGATTTGGTCTTTCATGAGTTAAACCGTTATCTTAGCTTCTCCTAGACCAGGAGTCAGCAACTTTTACTAACAAAAGACATCTTTGGCCAGAAAAGAGTCTGTCTGGAGCTGCAACCATTAAATTGTCTATTTTTCTCAGAATCTTTCCCTTTTTTGGGATTTGGCATTCATAGGTAGCCCAGGGAAACTCGGGACTAGCCACTGGCAAAATTTAGAAGAAAAAGCACTTAACTGTTGACGTAGGCTATAGCGCACATTTTAATTGATGAAATATTAAGACTTTTTAAAAAAAATCAGTGTGTAGGCTACATGACACAAACGTTATTGGTAAAGCCCATGGAGCCACTGGAGAAGGGAAAAAGAGAGGTGTAGGTTGCTCACCCCCCCATCCTAGACACTTGGAAGGAGAGGGAGAGATGAGGTGTTTGCAATCTGCAAGCTCACTTCTAGATGCCACTAAATCCTACATGCTGGTCCCTTAATTCACAGACAACACCTTTTATTTTCTGTATTCATGAAACAGGCTCGAAACGGTTTTCTCTAGGCTAACTTGTGAGACGGGAATATCTTGAATATGCTGTCTACCTTTGTTTAAATTTGCATGTCACAACTTTCATGAAGTCCGTGTTGCAGCACAGACAGCACTCTGTTGTCCTGGACCTAGGCAAGCCAGAATTACTATGGAAATAAGTCACAGTAAATTCTGTTTTTATCTGGTGTTGTCTTTCAGTTTTATGCAAAAAACTCCATGTGTTGCCCTCACTGACATGCAGTTTGTAATTTTCCATTCAAGTGTGCTGCTTCTTTTTAATCGCTTACTTTATTCCATATCCACAGTCCATGTGATGATGTTCCAGTAAGACTCGGTGCCCACTATCTTGTGGAAATCTACCTGAGCAGGTAAATTATATTATATAAATTAATATTGACTTTTTCACAAGGTTTTGATGCAGTTTGATCTGAAAAGATAAATGTTTCATGTATTGTAGATCATGGCGATTATTGGGGGGACAGTGGAAACTCTAGAAGAAATTCCAGCTCATGTGTGGAAGGGTTTACCAGACTGCTTGAGTCTTGGACCGTCTGCTATAAATCAAAGTCGTATTGGTGAGTACACAAGTGTGTCCTTTTTGGGAACTGCAACTTTAACAAAATATTTAAGACCATTAACATGTTGATTTCTCTTTGCATTTCATTCATGTACAACATTGTCAATGAATTCCAGCAGCCAGTGATGGTGGGGAACAGTGAGACCAGGCTGTGTTGGAAAATGGAAAACTTTAGGGCTTCTTTAAACATATGCTAGCATGATCTAATAGTGTAAACAAGAGTGAATTTAAATGCAGGTCATGTGTAAAGGCTTTCAGTATTTTCTACCATGTTTCAGACACACTTAAATTACTCATAAGCCTGGTGAACACTGTTGTTTTAGACTGGCTTTATTGCACAATCAACCCTGTGGACGTGTATGGACATGCACAAGGGCAAATAAAATACAATAAAGAATAAGTGGGTAACCGATAGCCCACACTGGGAAATATTGCTACATAAAAGTTACCACTGTTATTTTAACTAATTTAGTAAGATCATTAAACTTAGTCATTTAGGCTAGAAGTCTTAGTCAGAGCCGCCCACAGTTAGAAGAGTCTACTGCAGTGTTTCTCAAACTTTTTACACCATGTACCACCTCAGAAAACATTGGGCTCTCTATGTACCATAATTATGACCATTATGACATTAACATTATTTATTTATTGTTGATTGTAGCGAGCCACAGTGCCTTCACAGTAAAGCAGTAGTTTACTGCCATCACAGTTTAACTCATAATTAATCGTGGATGACGTATGCGTTCGCTACAAAATATTACAGAACAGACAAAACTTATGTTAAATTACACTTCAGTGATCTCATAGTTTTAACTATTCTCATTTGAAATTTTGTAGTATTTTGATCAGTGATTGTTGATTATTTGATGTTTTTAAATTAATTAATTTCATTTCTAAAATTTTAGAAGATTCTTCAGTGTAACAGCAGAGGGAGCTTGAGTACCACCAGTTATTCTCGTCCCATAGTTTGAGAATCTCAGGTCTGCTTATTGAATTAAGAGCGAGCAGAGCACTAATTATCTAACCTTTAAACATAAACGTAAGATCATGGCTTAAATCAAACCAAACTGTCATGACTAATCTTGCTACCTCTGGCTCTTCCTTTACGTACTCTCATTGTTTGTTTTAATTTCTGTTACTTCTATAATGTGTTTATCTATTTTATTGTTTTATAGTATTTATTTAGGCACTCTACTAGTGACATCAGACACATTTTTTTTTACAACCTGCCCAGGAGTCAGATGAAAATTAGCTAACTTACTTTACTAACTTCGATCATTTTAGACTCTCTCAAATGTAACATTTATACTAATCATACAATATAGTAACACTTAATGAGTCTGCTTCTATCATTGTTAAAACCTTGTCAGACTAAAATAATGATTATTGTCACTTTGATCTCCTGTCAAACATAAATCACACTGGAACATAGTTATGTCTTCTTTGGAATTTGTGGATTGAAACTGGTAGTCAGGCTGCAATACCTAACTTTAGACAGATTTTTTTTTCAGTACATAAGGCTAAACAAAAATAAATAACTAGATAAATAAATGAATGAAGAAATATATTATCAAACAAATCCATCTTTAGTAACCCTCGGTTATTGTAAACCTCATCACACCAATCCTTAGGATCCATATCCTTGAGCCTAAGGTTAAGGTTCACAGTTGTTAATGTCTCCTGTTAAAGGAGCAATATGTAGCAACTGCGCGTGCAAAAATGAGTACTACAGTACAAATAATGAGTTGGAGCCATAGAACATATATTAAATAAGCTGAAATCCTGTATAATATAGAAATGAGTTGGTTCCCCCTGCCCCCTCCTCCTGAGAGTCAGGGAAGCTCAGGCAGACAGCAGGAGCACTGCAGGAGAGAAGGAAGCACACAACATTGTATATTGATAACAAGTGAGGACAAGTCTTACACTGTAACTTGATCAGCCGTTTATAACTGTCAGTTGTCTACCAAAGTAAGGTTAAGGCCGTTATCCTGAAAACAAAAGCCCATTGCTTTGAAAATACAAACTCAAGAGTTTGGAGTTAAGTGGCTGCCTGTCTTACTGCCTACCAGACTCCATTAACAAATCGCTCAGTTTAACAGTTATAAACGTCTACTCCTTCTACGAGATTATTAATCATTTCTTATGACTCATAGACAGACACTGATTTTAAACTAAACTAAACATTTGGCATTAATTTGAACTGTAATTAACAGAAAACCAAAAACAGTTACTGTGGCCTGGAGGAGAGATTTCAAAGGGGCACACCACAGCTGTAGAGAAGCGAGTATTTCAACGTGTTTCCTTGATCTGTGATGTAATATCATGGTCATTTGCTGATATTATAGTAAATATATTACAGAATAAAAAAAATCCAGACATTTTACATAAACTATAAAAATGCCAACATATTTCATGCCTAAAAATATTATCTCAAATGCAGTGGATACAAGGTGTTTCTTGACACATGAATGATTTGGGAAGAATACTGGAGCACATGGACTAAGGCAGGGCTGCCCAAAGTGGGACTCACATGCCAAAGCTGGTCCACCAAAGCTGGGCCAAAGGCTGTTTCATGTGAAAAAAAAAATCATTTTAATAATATAAATCCCTGCTCTTTTTATTTTTGTGAAGTAAAAATGCTCTGTAAATGTTTAATCACTTAACTCAATACAATACAACTCAATAGGTGTTTGCTTTTGGCCCTGGCCCAGCATTGAGTTTTAGTTTTGGCCCTCCAAAGGAAAAGGTGTGGGCACCCCGAACTAAAGTTTTATTCTGTAACTAGTGTTTTGCATCAAAGATGCATCTGGCATTTAAACATTAGTCACTGAATAAACTTTGTTGTGTTAGACCATGTGTTCCAGTATTCTTTGGCTCTACTGTCCAGGTCTCTCCTGTGAGAAGATTATCCTGCTCTTGAGTGCACTGGACAGGCCTGCAATTCCTTGTGAGTTGGTAGAAGCATGTTTAAACTATTCCTTCATTTGCGATGATTCTTCTCACTCTTATTTTCAGGTGTCTGGGCCACTTGTGTCATTCCCAAAGGGAAGAGGTTCGGCCCATTTGTTGGGGAGAAGAAAAAAAGGTCCCAGGTGACGAGTAATGTTTACATGTGGGAGGTACGTTACACGCTGCTCCGCTGGCTTCGCTCCTCAAAATACACAGCTCCATGTTTGTAGCTGCCACTGCATTCCTGAAACGAGCCCGACTACATTCTGCATCAACTGTAGCACCAACAGATCAAGAGAGTATTTACAGTATTTAACTATAAAATTAGTTGTCACCTGTGAAAGTTGTATGATAAGTTAAAACAAATGTCTAAAGGCAAAACTGCTGTTTTGAAGGAGAATTAAATAGCCGTTATTATATTGCTATGACAAATGCTGATTATGTTGCAGCTCCTGACTTGGGAAAAGGTCATTCCCCATTCAGTGGTCCTGTCCAGGTCTTCTACATACACGGCCTGGCCAAAAAAAGAATCACACACTTAAATATTTCATTGGACCGCCTTAAGCTGTGATTGTGGCACGCAGTCGCCATGGCATTGCTTCACTAAGCTTTTGCAATGTCACAACATTTATTTTTGTCCAGAGTTGCATTACATTTTCACCAAGATCTTGTATTGATGATGGGGAGAGTCAGACTGCTGCATCAAGTCTTCTCCAACACATCCCAAAGATTCTCAATGGGGTTAAGGTCTGAACTCTGTGGTGGCCAATCCATGCATGAAAATGATGTCTCATGCTCTCTGAACCACTCTTTCACAATTAGAGCCTGATGAATCCTGGCATTGTCATCTTGGAATATGCCCGTGCCATCAAGGAAGAAAAAAATCCACTGATGGAAAAACCTGGTCATTCAGTGTATTCAGGTAGTCAGCTGACCTCATTTTTTGGGCACATAATGTCGCTGAACTTAGACCTGACCAACCGAAACAACCCCAGATCATAACACTGCCCCCACAGGCTTCTGATGCCCCCATCACTCTGGAACAGGATAAATCTGGACTCATCAGACCACATGACCTTTTTCCATTGCTCCAGAGTCCAATCTTTATGCTCTCTAGCAAACTGAATTGAAGCGTTTTTTTCTGATTAGTCTCACCGATAAGTGGTTTTCTTAAGGCTACACAGCCGTTTAGTCCCAGTCCCTTGAGTTCTCTTCACAATGTGTGTGTGGAAATGCTCTTACTTTCGCTATTAAACATAACCGTGAGTTCTACTTTTGATTTTTTTTATGATTTGTTTTCACCAAACATTTAAGTGATCTCAAATCACGAACATTCAAGATTTTTTTTCCGACCACATTTCTTCCCTGAAGATGATGGTTCACCACTATCCTTCCAGGTTTTAATGATGTGTTGGACAGTTCTTAACCCAATTTCAGTAGTTTCATCAATCTCCTTTGTTGTTTTTTTTTGCTTGATGCAGGCCAATAATTTGACCCTTCTGAAAACAGAGTAACATCTTTTTCATGACCATAGGATATGTCTTCTGACATGGAGGTTTAAGAAATGAGAAGCTACTCACTGAGGGTTAAATAACTTGTTAACACCTGAAACATATAATCACTGCAGTAATAATCAAATGGAAGCTCTTACCTGTTTGCTTAGTTAAATCCAGGTAGTGTAAAGCCAGGCAGTGTATATTTTTATAATATTGTATTTACACGTGCATCCTGCAGGTTTATTTCCCTGCGCGGGGCTGGATGTGTGTTGATGCCACAGACCCCATGAAGGGAAACTGGCTGCGATATGTGAACTGGGCACGCTCCAGTGAAGAGCAGAATCTTTTCCCTCTGGAGATCAACAGAGCCATTTACTACAAAGTTTTAAGGGTAAGTCAAACATTCATAAAGCCTATAAGTCCTACTAAAAAGGGCACATGGACTGAAATATGATGAATAGGTGAATGAATGTAAAGTCTTTGGTTTGTTTTGGAATTAAGGTACTAAGGAATGATTTGATCTGAGAAATACAATTAGATTAGTATGTATCAAAGTCTTTAAAACAATGTATAGGGATATGATATGTGTTTCAAGTACTCCTCTGTCCTCATGTTTGTAAAATAGACTCCTCAATGAATGTTGTCCAGTTCAACACCACTGCAAACTACAACCTCAATAATAAACATATTTGTTAAATGAATACCTCTCTGACAGCGTCAATCAAAACACAATTATCTAAAGGTAGAATTTATGGCTGAGCTGCTGTAATAGATTGCATTAGATTGTAAAGGCAGTGGTGGAAAGAGTTCTGAAAATCTTTACTCAAGTAGAAGTACTGTTATATTACTTAATTACAAGTAGAGCTACTGGTGTTAATAAATACTAAATAAAAGGACAAAGTATTCTTTTCAAAAACTTCTCAGAGTACTACTTACTTTTTAACTGTTGATCTTTAATGCATTATCAATAGCAGCCATTCAATCAAAAGGGGGCTCAGTTTCTCCAAATCTTCAGTCTAAATTACTCCCAACACCTGCACTGTTCTGCTCAGTGGTCATGGTCGCCTCTCCAAACCTGTGCCTGCTGCGGCAGGCGTTTAATTCGGCAATATGTCATGGTTCTCATTGGCCCGTTTGCAATTGGATCACCTTATTGGCTGCAAAAATTCAGATGGATACATTTATAAGCCAACTCAGCATAATTTTAAAAGTAGAAATAGATAGTTGTGTAATACATATTTTGGTAAGAGTAAAATTATAGACTTCAAAAAATACACAAGTATAAAGTAAAGAAAGAAAAGACTTGCAGTAACACGAGTAGTTGTAATTTATTACTTCCAGCCCTGTGTATATGCACATAACAAAGGTGCTAGGGATTTTATATTAACTATGCATTCTCCTCATAAATCATGACATATTTCTGTTCCCCTACATGTTACATTAGCTGCTCTTAATAATAAAAAGAATTTATTTTCTTTTGTTGATTATGACCCTGATATTTCTTGGTATCCAATCAGTTTTGTGTTGTTGTTGTTCGGCCTAAATTTTGAATGCATTTACTTTTATTTCTAACCCTGTATTTTCATGTTGTCGTGTTGGTACCTTTATCTAAGTGAAGGCTGTGAATATGACTTCCACCACTGGTTATAACTAAGGCTGAACATTTAATTGAAATATTGAAATCGCAATATGGCCAAGCGCATTTATCCAAATTGTAGAGGCTGCAGTTTTTTTTTGTTTTTTTTTTTTGAGTCACAACATACCATTTCTAAAAGAAGCATTGTGTCGCATTGTGGTCGTCATAACGGTGAAACGGAAAAATTATAATTTCAACTACAATCCTGACACATATCGCAATCAGAATATCTGTCAAAATAATTGCAATATGGTGTTTTTTGTGTGTTGTTCAGCTCTAGTTATAACTGTCTTATATGTAGGTGTGGACTTGTAACTGTAACTTGGATGCAGCTGTTACATTAAAGTAATGAAGTAAAAAGCTTTTTTTTTAGTATAAAGAATTGTAAATGGAAAATTGTACTTATGTACAGTACTTGAGTAAATGCATTCAGCATTAGTTACTCTTCACCATTGGCTGGTCGCTCTCTCTTTTTTTTTTTTAATGTAACATGTATCCCACTGAGGTTTTGTGGATTTGCACTTAACTTTTCTAGTCTATTAAGAAGAGGGAAATGCTACAAAAGATTGGGATGAGGAAAGGGCCCCAAATCACTAAATCTACCCCTGTTGCAAATATAGAGCACACATGCACCAGTTTGAATTTACTATTACACCTACTATTATTACTGTGTTGTGTTGTATGAAGCTCAAAACACATTAAAGGGATAGTTCACCCAAAAATGAAAGTTCAGTCATTATTTACTCACCCTCATGCCGATTTAAGGTTGGGTTTAGTTTTTTAGCCCACAAAACACCTCTGGAGTTTAACAGGAAAACAGTGTTGCAGAATTTCCCAAACAATTTAAGTGAATGGTGACCAGTTTTCACATATTAAAAAAAAACATAAAATTCCTACATACTGCTTGTCAGGTGTAATCCAAGTTTCCTAGAGCCCCAACATGCCAAGTTGATTTGAAAGACATCATTTACACCATGTTTTTAGCCTAAATTTTCACTGTAGAGTCTTAGCTTTGAGCCATGCACGTGCACACCGTTTTAACTGGGTGTGTGTGTGTGGTGTGACGGTGTGCGCGCGCAAGTGAACGGCATGTTGGGGCTGTAGGAGACGTGGATTATGCCAGACAAGCAGTATGGAGGCATTTATTATTTATTTATTTTTTTCAGTTGTTTTTTTTCCATTTGAAAACTGGTCACCATTCACTTAGATTGTCTGGGAGATTCTGCAATGCTGTTTTGCAATGAATTTTCATTTTGGGGTGAATTATCCCTTTAATATAGATGCAAATCTAAAAAGTGGTTCAATTGCGCCATGGTTAATACATAACTCCAACCAATCTTCACCATTGATAGGATATACTGCAGACTATGGTGAAAACACTGTCAAATTCCATACCCCCCCTTAGACAGATAAGATGCACAGTGGCCCAAATATCCCCCCTTGTCTGTGAGCAAGCCGGGCTGTGATTGGTGGCCGACCTCATCTCTCATTGTTGCAGCCTATCGGGCCGGGAGAGGAGCTGCTGGTGTGGTACACAGTGGAAGACAACCCTGAGATAACAGCTGCACTGGAGGAAGAAAGAGCCAGCAGCCTGAACAGGAAAAATTCACCCAGGGCGAAGCGAGGTGAGGCCTTAACTTTACGACCCAACGTGACGTTTCTGCTCGGCTTTAATCCCTGATGTACGCTGCTGCTCTCATTCAGAGCCGAACGAGCCGCGGATCGACGTGTTTGCTGCTCCGGTCGAAGTTGTAACAGGCGAGCTAGCTAAGGGCTAGTGGAAGCTAACGTTAACGGTTAACGATGTGCGGGGCTTCTCTCTACTTTAACACCCGACGTAAAACTCGTGGCTGCGGGCAGATTTAGCTCCAAATAACGACCGACCAGCCAGCGCTTTGATGTCAAACACCCCGTTCGTCTGTTAAACGAGCATCTGGGCAACTTTTTTCCGCAGCTTTTCCTCCTCTGGGTCCTGACGGTGTCGAGGATGTGACCTTCCTTGAGTTCCTAAAAGCATGAAAGCCATCCATCGGCGAGCCTCCCTCACTTGATGATGGCCTAGCAGGTTAGCTAAACCAGCCAGCTTCCTACTGTCCTACCGCAGGCTAATTACAGCGCAGCTATTGGATAACAACCTAAAATATACGTGTTATATCTCGCGGAGAGTGTTTAAAATTACCTTTCACGTCGCTCCGGGTCCAGAATAACCAGTTCATCGAGTTGTCTCACTCTGTGTTACATGTTAGCATGAAGCTAAACGGCTACAAGGTCTGAAGGCACGGACATCACGGTGTACGGGAGCAGATGGCAAACAGCCTAAGTGAATTATTATTACTGACTGATCATATTGAGATTTATGTTATAAGACACTATTATACCATTATAACAGGTAAAAAAACATGTTATACCTTGTTTGAGTTTGCTTTGACAGCATTAACATTCAAAACATAAAACATATCTTAACTACAGTGACACAACCTTGGCCAGCCACTTCCTCAATGCATTAATTAAAAAAAAAAACATAAACTATTAAAGTGAGGGATGTTATTAATTAATGTAGGAAAATCAACGTGGCTGCTCCATGTCACAACTCCATTTGCAGTATGAACTTTGGGACATAGTGTTAACATATTTTTTTGTCATGCGTGTAATTCAATGCTGGACCAAGAAGAAGAGAGCAAATTGATATAAATGTATATATTCAGTGTCTTTTGTCTGAGCTTATCTGTTGTGGTCTGTTGTGGATACTTCTTGTTTCAGCTATCTGTATGCATGGTTAGAGATCCTGCAGGGATTTAGGGATACCTATAAATATAGGGACTGATAAATTATCAACTGCTATTGGGAAATTTATATTACTACCTGTTATTCCACTAATGAAATTATAGCTGATAAATATCAGTTAGAATGTCTGACTTGATAGATTATTTCAAAAGCTCCACAAAAGCAAAATTATATGTGGAGGTTTTTGATGTACGTCACAATAAAAAAGTAAATAAGTGTTTGAGGAGTCAGAGCTGTTCTTTGTTTTTGTGTTAATAGTTATCTCAGTTAGATTTGGTTTGGTCATAGCTATGGAATACTAAATCATTCACCTCTGCTCACTACATCTGAGCCCTTGTTACCCTCAGGTGTGCGTAAACTACAGGTTATATGAACTTCTTTTTTTTTTAAAACATATAAAATACATTTGTTATCTAATTGGTTTTGACCGTGAAAAGCAGGGTTGGTTGGTTATTTGTTTCAGCTGGAAAAAAAAAAAAAACATATTGTGAATTTCTTGCAGGAATATTATAGTGTAATACTACAGGAATACAATAGCCTTGTGTAGAATATGTGTCATTAGGTGCTTGAAAATGTGATTTAGAGAATCCGACTGTTTAGATGTAATTAAATCTATACATAAATATAGGCAACATACAGAAAGTCACACCCACCCCGTAACTACTTAAATGTCTGTGAAATGAGGTAGAAAGCAAAATATAGGCCTAAAGGCTGTGAGCCACGTGTCCTGAGTAGAGATGAAATGGTAAGAAAATTATATATCAGGATTGCAGTTACTAAAATTATCACGCTTATCATTATTGCTGTATTGTTGAAATGTGGTGTAAATGTCAAAAAGTACTTTTGCACATACTGAAATCATTTCACTGAGTTTTATTTTTCCACTGATGCAAAACAAATTCATATCCACGTTGCTTTGGTTGATGTTGGACAGTATTTACAGTGAGTTTTTCAAACGTGGGTGGTAATCAAACAAAGTTTTAACAACAGTTAAAATTTGAAACAGTGATACTAATCGTCAGGAATTTTGTCAGGGTCTATCATGAAACCGGTAATCATTTCATCCTTAACCACAAGAATAAAATAGCCCCGTGTAGGTAACACTTCATTTAGATCCTTGCAAATGTAATTTAGAGACTCTGAGTCTTTATTTATATGTAATTATATTGACAAATAAATACAGGCATTATACAGAAGGTAAAACCTGTCCCTGTAACTCCTTTAATGTCTGTTAAATGAGGCAGAAAACAAAATATAATGGCTGTGAGACACACGTCCTGAGTTTCTGTCTTTGAAATGTTGTCATCCGTAATTATACAGGCTTGTTTTAAAGTGGGTTTTCTGTAATTTCTTGTGAAAAAAGAGCTTGTGTAATTTTTAGTGTGACCCTACAGGCAATAGCCTCTCGCACATCATCTCTCTATACTGCAGTGTAGTGGCTTTTGGCAGCCCTGTAACTGTACTTCAAAGTCAACCTTGATGAAGTTACCATCCTACCCATCCTGCTAGCTCATCTTAATATCAAACACTATGCGGGTGACCTAACTGTTGGCTAGAGCTGGTGTGTGTGTGTACTGCACAGACTGGTGGATTTTTAAAAAAGTGAGAGAAAAGGTGAGGGCTCTTAAATATCAGTGAGTTAAATAATAAAAGTGTTTGAGTAGTTGTGCTGCTGCCGCCGCAGAATTAGCAAAATGCCTCTGACCATGCTGGTCAGATGACTGACCTGCAGCATGTGTTTCTCTGCTATGAATTAGGCTTTGTAGGCCAGGTCAGGTGACCTTGCTGACACACTCCAGTGATGAGGAGGTGCCAGGGAAGCATCTTGAGTCAGATAAGGCTTGGAAATTCAAACTAGTGTCATGTTAAGCATAACCTGAGAGTCAAATTATCTTTTTTATCAATTGCCTTATTGAAAATACTTATGCATGAAAGACAACCAGTTTGAAAGCAATGTGAGGCTGCTTTGGGATGGGCTGCAAGGTTGACTCATACATTTTCCTTGGAATTTTAGAGCTCTCGCTTTTCTTCTTGCTGCGTTTTTTTGAAATAGCATCATGGTTAGTGCAAACCCAGATTTGTGTAGTGATTTGAGAACATGAGGAGAAGAAGTGAAAATGATTTTTATGTCTCATTGAAGTTTCATGGGTCTACTAATCATAAAGAAATAATCATATGTGTTGAACTTTTGAAGTCATATAATAAAAGTTTGCATCCCTATAGAAGGTTACTTCATTACTAGAATTTTTTGCAATGAATAAAGAAAACCTGCTATTGGGACAAAATGTTTGTGCTTTTTGAGAAATAATAATGCTTAAATAAACATTTGCCATATTCTTAACATGTTAGAATTGTTTGCGATTTTTATTGGGGTATTGTTAAGGATGATTCAACTCATGGAATATTTGTGGGAAAAACCTTGTACTCATATTGTGCATATTGATATATCATATTATAATATGAAACTGGATATTGCCTTAGATTTTGGATATTGTTACATTGTGATATGGCATAAGTACTGTCTTTTCCTGGTTATAAAGGCTGAATTACAGTTAAATGATATTTTCTGAACTGACTGTTCTAGCCGTTCAATTATTTGTCTTTACCCACTTAGTCATTAAATCCACATTACTGATGATTGTTTTTTACAAAACAATAATAGTCACATTATTTTGTGTGTTATTTTAGATAAAAATGTGTATGTTGCAATATCATTGTGACATAGCCTAAAATTATCAAGATATTTTTAAGCTGTATCACCCTGCTTTTGCAATACCAATATTAGCTTTCTATGTTTTCATATGTAAACCTGTGTTTGCTTTCGATCAGGCATGATGCAAACTAAGTGATGTGTGTGCTTGTACTTGCAGCCAGAAGAAAGCTGCTGGAGAGAGCCAGACAGGCTGGTTTGGGTGGATTCAAGAAAATGAGTGTCACCATACCTACTGTCAAGGAGATGTGGGATGGGAAAGAAGGTAAGTTGACTTACTGTTAGGGATAATCATCCTGTTTACATTTTTTCCACCCACTCTTTCACTAAACATTTCCTAAGTATTTGTTAGATTTTTAAGAATATTAGTTGTTAACTGAAATCCTTGAAACAGGTTGACAAAAATGCTTAACGTGACGCTTGTGATGATTGTTTACAGGTCTGAAGGAGGAGGATGAGAGGCCACCAACCTTAGGGCCCTCACAAGAACTCCAGGAAATCCATCCCATGGGAAGCACTGACCATAGAAATGTGGGGGACAAGTCAGCAGTGATGACAGACAGGGGAAATGGGGAGGAGGAGGAGGAGGAAGAGGAGGAAGAAGAAGAGGAAGAGGAAGAGGAGGAGGAGGAGAGGAGGAGGAGGAGGATGATTTGGAGGAACCAAGTGAAGTACAGCAGCAAAATTCTCAGCATCCACCTGGGTCTGATTCTATTCAAAATAAGCAGCCTGGCTCATCGCTAACCCATGAAGAAAGCCATAAGGATTTGCAGGGAAAGTTGGAGTCTTCCTCACTTGCAGGGCAAGAACCAGGGGTTGATCCTGATCCCGACCTTGACCCTGATCCTGATGGTGAACTTGAGGGTGATCCCCACGGAGAATCATATCCCTGTCAGCACTGTGAGCGCCACTTCTCCACCAGACAGGGTCTGGAACGTCACAATCACATTCATGCCATCACTAACCAGCAAACACAACTGTTCAAGTGCCGCTACTGCAGTAAATCATTCGGCTCACAAGTTGGACGGCGGCGGCATGAGAGAAGGCATGAGAGTGGACAGAAGAAAAGGCCTGGCTCTCTGGCCGGGACGGCCAGTCAACTCAATCCTGTGGTGCAGACTGACGCATCAAGTCCCGACTGCACCAGCCCAACCAGTCACTACATAGCCATAGGGTCCCAGTTTACAGGAGCACCTCTGCACAACTCTGAGACGCAGAGGAAAGAGTTGGGGCCTCATGCTGACCGTCCCTTTTTATTGGATGAAAACGGGGAATCTAAGGAGCTCCATCCCTGCAAGTACTGTAATAAAGCATTTGGCACACACACCAACATGCGCCGACACCAGCGCAGAATACACGAGCGGCACTTGTTACCAAAGGGGGTTCGCAGGAAAGGTATGCTGCTGCAGGAGGCATCAGCACAGCAACAGCAGCAGCCCGATGAGTCCCCCAGCACCAGCCCTCCGCCTGTCTACGTTCCCAGCGCGGACACAGAAGATGAGGCAGACAGGGATGACTACACAGTTGATATATCCAAAAACATCTCTGAGAATTTGAGCTTCTACATTGACGGCAAGATTGTGTCGACCAGTTCGGTGAGCAGTTGTGAGGTGATAGAGGTGGACTCCAGATCTGCGGCTCTGTTTGGTCTGGATACTGTCATCATCAGCCCAAATCAGATCAGTCAGGCACTGAAGGTGGAGGGTAGGACAAGTGCTACTGCAAAGCAAGTCTCCAATGTCAGTCAGGCAGCAGCAAAAAGAAGAACATCCACACCCCCGCTTGTTCCCGGCCTTAAAGTGGAGACTGAAACCACACCTTTCACAGCCTCGTCATCGTCTTCATCATCTTCTACATCTTCCTCATCAAACTTGTTAGTGGGAGGGCTGTTCCAACAAGCTGCAGATTCAGCAGCATTTCAACGAGAGAAAACTGTGTATCTTTCGCCGAAGCTCAAACAGCTCCTTCAGACACAAGACATTCAGAAATCAACCATCACCCTGATAACAGAAAGCCATAGACTGGCCTCGCCACTGTCAGTCACGCCACTGCCAGGCGCTTCGGGCAGGTTTAAAAGAAGAACGGCCTCTCCGCCGTCATCTCCACAGCTCAGTCCTGCATGTAAAACAGAGAGCAGCAAAGCCGAGCCAGTGAGCTCGTACGTCCTCAAGGTGCCAAAGCTGGAAAGCCACAGCGTGTCACCTCCTGGGAGCCTACAGGACAAGGAAGATGGAGACAACCTGAGTCTCTCTGGAAATAATATGCAAGGCCAAATGTCTTCTAATAGCGGTGGAAATGCCTGTAATCAGCAGCCCTTGGATCTGTCAAGCACTGTTGGTCGGAGGAGTGACAGCTTGAACAAGGTGCTTGGGGACTCAGCCCTTGATTTAAGCTTGCATCGGAAGAGCAATGTCGAGCCTGAATCCAAGGGAAGTCAAGCACCACAGCCGTTGATAAAAAAGAGAAAGCCTAACACCAGCATGCTCGAAAAGGTGCTGATGAATGAGTATGTAGGTCTACCTTTGCCAGGAGAGGAGGGCCCAGCGGCGTTAGCAAGCATAAGTTGTTTTCATTCTCGGTCTCCAAACATTGCATCAGAGTCAGCCCACCCCTCGCCGCCATCTTTGACCCCTGTCACTATGAACCCCTCTTCCCCCGGCACCTCCAGTGTGACATCCCCGACTCCACCTCCTCCTGTACTACCTACTATACCCTCTCCACCACCTATGCCTAGCTCTCCTCTTTCTCAGCCTTCAGACTCCACTGCACTGAGACCTCTTCCTGTCCTCTCGCCAGAAATGTCTCCAAGATCAGTTGAACACAAGTCAATGTCAGACTCGGAGGAGATTTTGTCAGCTGAGGAAAACAAAACCGAGGAAGAGAACCATATCCCTGAGCCACTGGACTCCCCGAAGTCTCCACCTAAAGACATCCCTGATCTCTCAGTGACATCAGACCCTCCCGAACCAGCGTCAGAAGATCTGGCTACTACAGACGACATTTCTCTGACTACAACTTGCAACACTCTGCTAAATGGCAAATCAAACCAAAACCACAACTCAGTAACAGAGAAATCTCTTGCTGAATCCTCATCTTCCTCATCATCTCCTCCTCTTCCCGCATCACATGATCCATCCCCGTCACCGGTTTCACAATCCCTCTCTCAGATTAAGATAAAAGAAGAGCCTCGCCCCTGCGAAGGTGAGCTGTCAGCCATGAATCATGCACCTCAGGATGGTGTTGAGTCTCCACCTCAACCTGCTGCTCCTGATAAACCGTCTGATAAAACCTCTGAAGCGGAGGAAGTCGACTCGACGTATTGCAAGACTTTTGTGTGTAATGTCTGCGAGGAGCCCTTCAACTCCATCAAAGAGCTCAGCGGACATATCGCAGAGCACGCTGCAGATTGGCCCTTCAAGTGTGAATTCTGCGTGCAGCTGTTTGGCGATGCACCAGCCTTGCTGGCTCACCGGACGACGCTACATGGAGTGGGCAGGATCTTTGTGTGCTCCATTTGTTCCAAGGAGTTTGCATTTCTCTGTAACCTCCAGCAGCACCAAAAGGATCTGCATCCAAATGAGACATGTTCACATACGACCGTGGAGAGTGGCAAGCTCAGGCCACAAAACTACACAGATCCATCCAGAGCCAAAGAGGAAAGCAGTCCGCCATCACCAGCACCGGAGGCGACAAATGATGAAGCTGCCCCACACAATGACTCTGATTTAGGAAAAGAAGAGCCTGATGTTAATGGTAATCATACGGAGGACCCCAATGAGGAGCTGTACACTACAATAAAGATCATGGCCTCAGAAGGAGCAAAGCCTAAAGGCCCAGATGTCCGCCTGGGCATTAATCAACACTACCCCAGTTATAAACCACCACCTTTTCCTTATCATAGCCGTTCCCATGCTGGCTCTGTGGCCTCGGCTACTAACTTCACCACCCACAACATACCACAAACTTTCAGCACTGCCATCCGCTGCACCAAGTGTGGCAACAGTTTTGACAACATGCCCGAACTGCACCAGCACATTTTGGCCTGTGCCAATGCTAGTGATAAGAAGCGCTACACTCCCAAGAAAAACCCCATCCCCCTCAAGCAAATAGTAAAGAGTCCCAACGGGGTGGTGTCACCCTCAGCAGCTGCTGCAGGCCAGAGTGCTTTCCGTAGAATGGGTCAGCCAAAGAGACTTAACTTTAATCAAGATACCGGTAAAACAAAAATGAGTGCCCTCAGTAAGAAGAAAAACCAGTTGGTCCAGAAGGCAATTTCACAGAAAAATAAAGCTGCCAAGGCTACTGTTAAAGTTGAAGAAGAGCAGCCCTCTAACGTCTGCCCCCACTGCAGTCGAGAGTTTACTTATCCTGCAAGTCTCAGTAAACATATGGCAGTCAGCTGTCCCAGGAAGCCTGATGTTAAAAAGGGCAAAAAAGGTCTTGCAGAGGTGAAGAAAGAGGCAGTGTCTGTAGTAGATAAAAACACACATCCCAGAAAGAAAGCTCCAGACGTTGAAATACCACAGACAGAGACTAAACCTCTGGGAAAGACCAGAGCTCGCAGCTCTAGTGCAGTGGACCCAGAACCCTCCCAGCCGAGCAAAGGAAAAGCTGCTGCTAAACTAAAGAGGCCCGCCTCCTTCCCAGCACCAGTTTCTGCTAGCAAAAAATCTAAGAAGGGCCAAGTTCAGTCTCTACCTCCCACCCCGTCAGCTCTGGACACTCCCAGTGACACTGCACAACAACGGCCAGCCATGAGAATGCAGCGTATGGGCAAAGAGGCAGCACCCAAGAGATTAGCAGAGGCCAAATCACCACCACCACCACAGCAGAAGAAAGAGGAGCGCTTCTCCCTTCGAACAAGGGACCGAGTAGGTGGTCCAGTCACCAGGAGCTTACAAATGGCCAACGCAGCTCCTCCTGCTGAGGTGAAAACTGAGGAACCACCGATTCAACAGCCAAAAGAGACTCAGGTGAGGCATCGTTCTGCGTTTGTTTCTTTGTCTCTCTTGCTTTGTCTGTCTTTACTGGAGCTTGACAAATAAATTAGCCAGGCCCATATTGATATCGGTATATTATATATCCGTGTCACTGTGTGTGCCAGCTGATAGGTGACAAGAATTTTCAGCACAAAATTGCCAAAGATATGTTTTAGGCAACTTTGTCCCAAGGTTATTATAGCTAACTAAAATTCAACTAAAACTATGACTTCAGGAAACAATCAAAACTGAAGATAGTATATATTATAAAAAAAAAAAAAAAAAAAAAAAAAGCAGGAAATGTCTTTAGTTGTAATCTTTATCAATTTGGTCAAATATTTTAACACAATAAGCAAATGAAGGCATTGGTGCATATGTTTATTGAAGCTCTGATGTCTACATGACAAAGTGTTGGCAATTACCTCCCATATTATAACTAAATAAAGCTAAAATTAACACTAAAACTAGGGATGCACAGAATGGTTAAAAAAAACATCATGTTCCAATTATTTTGACAGATACTCTGATTGTGATATGATTCATGATCGGTGACAATGATTTTTGAGTCACAATTTTAATTTTCACTTTTTTAAAAAAAGATTTAAATCATGGTGATGTGACATTCATTTGGTTTTTATACCAAACAAAAGTGTTTTTTAAAATCTGGGGAACAAGGCCAGAGCATCTCTGCAGCACCACAGTACTTCATTATAATGCTGATTTGTCACACATTTTTCCTTGATCAAAAATTACAGCTTCTTCAATTTGGATATTGATTGATTAAGATTTAAATAATCTTTCAATTAATTGTGCAGCCCTAACTAAAACTAAACATTTTTAAACAATAAAAACTAAACAGAAATGAACAAACTCACCCTGGAAATTAACTGGAACCAATCTGAATTGAAAACAAAAAATAAAAAACTAGATAAAAATAAAACTAATTCAAAATACAAAACTACAATAACTCTGGTTTGTCCACCAAAAGAGCAGTCAGCTTCATTTTTTAACTGCACAGTTCCCTAAATAACAATTAGGACCTTTTGAAAATGTTGATTATCATTGCTGTTTTCAGATAAACTGAAGTAGTTATTTCTTTAGTGGTTGAAAAAATTCTTTTACTATTTAAGCTAAAGAAAAAACCTAGTTAAAAAACACCCACTGGAATATCAAAAATCCACTGCCACAAATCTAAAAGCAGGGTTTGTTTTTCTTTGCTCATGAAACGTTATTGTAGTGGTTAGACACGGTTTTCACATGACAGTGACATATGTGCCTGTAGAAAATTGAATATCAGCTGATATATTATGAGATTTTGTATAAAGCTCTCAAATATTAATGTCAATATTGGCCTCAAAAATCCAGTTTCAGTCCGGTTGTAATCTTAACTTCCTTTTTCATAAAAGTGCTGTTGGAAAACTGAATTCTGAATAAATGAACTAATTACTAAAGCTAAAGCAGTTAATCAATTTTTCATGTGTTTTCTCAGACAAAAAATCCACACAGTGTTAACAGCTCCCAGCAATGTTTCGATCTAACAGATCTTTGTCACACGTCATCAAATGTCAAAATGCCTTGTCAAATGTCAAAATGTCAAAAATGGATTTGATAATACCTCACAAAGAAACGTTGCTCAATTAAAATTGCTGGGAGCTATTAGTACAGTGTGTGGATCTTTATCTTGCCTTTAGTTTGCTTTTTGATCCAGCACCTGTAGAAGTTTTTAGTGTGTACCTGTCAATACTTGCAAATCACACAGCTCTAGGGCTGCAAGATATTTTCATATCAAATTTTCAGCTGTTTATTTTCTTGATTAATCGTTGGGTCTATAAACATCAGAAAACAATGAAAATGCCCAATTGTCTATAGCCCAAGGTGAGGTCATTAAAATGTCTCAAACCCAAAGATATTCAGTTAATAATGACAATGAAAAGCAACAAATTCTGTCAAATAATTAGTTGATTAATTGACTAATTGCTGCTGTAATGTGTTGCTCACCTCTGTGTGTCTCGTGTTGCAGGCGGTGCTGATGAAGTGAGCCATGTGGACATTGTTGAGCTCTTCCTCCTGGGAGCTTGGTGCTCACCTCTCAGGCAATGCTCTGGACTAATCAAGGCACTGACAGCACTGACGTTGATCTTTTGTGGTGGGCTCATTCACTCAAAACAAGTGAAGTCTGCTTATCTCAACTGCCTTTTGCTGGATTTAAGGAGGGAACTCTTTATCTTCCATCTATGTTAATGAACTGAACTGAGCCTCGATTTTAGCCAGCCTTGCAAAAAAAAAAAAAAAAAAAGGAAAAAGAAACTGTAAATGACAATGAGTTAATATATACAAAATGAGTCATTACTTGACCCAAAACAGTAACATTAGGGCTCTGTTATGTTGGGAAGCTGATATATTGCAAATGGCAATCACGTATCAGTTAGGGTTAGGGAGACTTGTTTATCCTTTCGTTCCGTATTTTCCCCCATTTGGTTGTTTAGATTTTTGGATGTTTCCAGAGTCTCTTAATGCATGTGCTGAATAGAGTATAAACTAGATTAAGCCAATTTTCATGTCTCTCCCACCGGGCACCTACTTCAGTTTATACATGATTTGCAAAGTATGTATGTTTGATTTAAATTTCTGTAGTCATTATATTGTAGAATATATCTTATTGGCATATTTTTGTTTGGGAAACAAAAATGAAAATGAGCAGTTTGTTTACTGCAACAATTGGTCCTCAGGAACACTGTATATGTGTGTGGTAAGTATGTGTATGGTTGGATGTGCGGCCTGACAGCTATTCCTTTGGTCTAAATCTCAAGTATGTCTCATGTTTTTACTTGCTTTCTCAGACTCCTTTTGTTTATCTGACGTTAGCAGGTAATTCCACTTGTAAAATGATGGGAATCATGTTGAATTGTCTCCTTAAAATAATGTCCGTCTTGAAAAGAATTTTTTAATATCACTCATTCAGCCCAGTGTTCTTACAGCACTTTAAAACTAAACTGCCAAAATTTAGCTGGATCAGTAAGATTGGCTTAATTAAACAGTGAATAATGGAATGTATTCAGGTCTGTTGCACTTTGCAGACACTGGTATATTAGCCTTTCTGCCAACAAATCTCTAAATTGGTTGCCTCCGGTAAGCATTTTGACACACATAAATGACACATGAACTAACTTTTATATGCCAAAATGCATGATAATGGCTCAAATCCTCAAAAGAAATGAATGCAGCAGTGTTTTGTATTTTTCTGTCCGTTGTAAAAAGTTGTTTCATGTGTCGTTTTTGAAGAGCCATGCTACAGTAACATAACTGAAAGATGTTTCCTCTGAGGGCAAAGTCATCTCTGTTTCTGTGACTACCAATGAAAAAAGCTTCTTATTTTTTACTTTAAAGCCCCCCACCTTTTCACTTTTGACCATATCCAGTTGTATGACAGAGACAGCAGGCAGTGCTTAATCGCTTGTAGCATGTTATGGGAAAGTAAATTGAACAATAATGATTTGAAGCTAATTTATATTTCCACAGGAAATCTTCATGTTTTGCCTTTCAGCATCAAGATTATGTATTTAAGGATGAACAAAGACAAAAATCCCGAATGACCTCAAGTAAAACATTGCTGTAATTGACATAATAAAAAAAAGTTTTTCAATTTGTGTAAAGATTTTATTGTTTCTTCTTATGGGGTTCGCCATTAAACCCAACTCTGGAAGATGTGAGTTTAAACAGAAATTGAATGGGTGGGAATGGTCTAATGTTGATTGAGGTCAACATAAGAAGACTATTTCCACCCATTAAATTTCTATTCTTAATAGGAAATGAGTTTTCAACTACATAATTGACTGTGCAATGTATTTCTACATTATAGTTTATTGGTTATGTCAACATTGAGAATTAGTTTGGATGTAGAGAGTGAATATGTGATTAACTGCATTCATAAGTGGGTCTGACTGTGCTGGCTATTTTATTCACAGAGACCTTTTTCTTTCTTTCCTTTTTTAATATAATAGATGTCCCTGCCATTACGGCTGTAATAAAGTTTTCCACATTACATTTTCTGATTGCCTTCTCCACTTACAGCCCGTCAGAGACCTGCTGGATTATGAAAAAGGAATTTTAGTTTCCATTTTATTTGAATTTGATAGAAGCCAGTACTTAACATAAATCAGATTCAAAGTTGCTGCCTTTACTCCACAGGTCAGCAAGCTGCTACCGGGGGCCATGGCCATCGTCACCTTGCTGGTTGCTGCGAGATCTGTATCTATTTTTGGGAGCCATGCGCTTGTCAGGGAGGTTGATATGTGAGTCATGCAGTACCTTAAATTCTTACCTCGGCTGCGTAGGTTCATTTTGTGCAGCTCAACATGGGAAAGGGAGCAAATTGTGCAAGAACTGTTTGGTACTCAGAATTTTGATATTTGCTTTCAGAGCTTTGTGAAGATAAAACATTCAAAGGGGCAGTTTTAATGACTTAACAAATCAATTAGGCTTTGAACTTAATCAAGTAAAATGTTAGGTTTTCTGTAAATGTAGGCCTGGCTATCTCCCATCTTTGTAATAAGTGGCTAAGCACTGTGTCTTACTGCTTTATCTTTAGTTCCTCTTTGGCCACTGTTATTCGTAAGGTCACTCTCATATATTACAGTCATAAATCACAGTAGGACAAATGTCACAAAGGCAATGAAAAAACTAACTTGTTCTGGATTGTGCACACAGTTATTAAACATTCCTAAAACTTCAGTGTGAAACTTATGTGATATTTTGTGGAAGCATCACATTTAATGTTTTTATTAATAGAAAAAAGCACAATGAAACTGTGGCAACCACATATAGAAAACAATCAGCAACATCAAATTCCCTTGAAACCAGAAAAAAAGCATAAAAGTAAACCTATAAACATACAGTATAAAAAAAATCTCACTTATCACCAGACTGAACAACATAAACATATTTCGAAATAAACTGGACAAACGATAACAGTACAACTAAATCCCGATTCACATAACAAAGTTATTATACAGGTGTCTACAAGTCTCTTTACAATTTAAAAAAATGTATTACAAAAGCAATTGATGAGATATGTTAATCAGATTTATTCTATGTACTCAGTGGTTATCAAAGTTTTTAATCACATTGCTTTTGTGTATTTCAGGTACCCTGTTGATGAAATAGGTTCTGTTAAATAAACCCCTAATAAAATGGCTACTCCTCAAGAAAAGGCACAATGTGTATCGTGGTTTATTGAAACAAAATCGGATACGCAGACTCAGCAAAACTACAGGATTAAGTATGGAAGACATCCACCGTCACGTCCGTCAATTCGTGCAAAAGATCACTGATGCCATTGCCACCATTGATGAGGCTATGCTACAGCGAACATGGCAAGAAATCGAGTACCGTCTTGATGTGCTTCGTGCAACTAATGGTGCCCATATAGAGGTGTATTAAATGAGGCAAAAAAACATCAATATCTACTTTTCATTTTGTAATAATTTCCACAGATTTGTCTCTTCATTTGCTTTTGTAATAAATTTGTTAAATTGTAAAGAGACTTTATGGACACCCTGTATTATGTGGAAAGCTGGAAAATTAACTATCTCAGGAAAAGTTATTGAAAGCAATTGTGTTATAAAATACCACATTGAAATAACTACTTAAGGTAGTGTTGAAACTTCTCCATGCAAACAATACCTGCTTTCAAACCTTTTGATACCCAGATCTAGAAAAAAACATTACTATTTATATGGGTTTGCCTGCAGTCATCACTTTAAGGGTACTGGTATTGGCACTGGTGTTGTGATTTTTATTTTTTAACAATAACCGTCCTAGTATAGAGTGTTTTCACAGCATGTTATCTGTCCAGAGAGTGGCTGTTTTGGAGGAATTGAACGAAACAATGCATCCAAACTCGCAACTGTTCCTGAAGATTTGCTGCCTTTCATATTCACAAAGTCAAAAGTGGAGGTTTTCTGAGCTCTGGGTCCACTAGTCAGGTACACGACTTCCCACGTTGGAATTACGAGTGCACAAGTTTTGGTCAAACAAATTCAAGCATTTGAGAGTAACAAACTAGTTTCTCATCAATTCTTTTGTGAATTGGTTGAAGAAGGGTGTTTTAATTGTTTATACCTCCATGACAGATCAGCATTTTGATCCAAAGAGTTGTAGTCTTAGATATTTTGTTAAAGGCTTAATATGCAACATTTTCCTATTTCCTGTGTGATGGTGGCTGTACCTGCAGGGCCCTGCCCTCTACCTGTATTTCCTCATTTTCTCATGCTCAGGATGATCAGGATGCTCAGGACCAGCTCAAAATGTTATTTTACATCCTGGTGCGTTTACAAACAGGACAAATCCCACTGATTCTCCTTTTAAATTTCAAAATGTAAAGATCAGTTCATCACCTATCTGGGTTTTCACACATATCAATGAACTGATTGTGTGCTTTCTCGCCATCCACACCCGTTGGTTGTGGCTTTCAACATTTGTAACATTTAAGGTCTTCAGCTGTGCCGGGCTTGGCGAACAAATGAGATGGTTCACTATGTTGTGATAGGACATGGAAGGCAAAATACTAAGATTGTCATTACAAGATGACCACTGATTAACCTCATTTTCTCCAAATATTGCACCCTTTCCTGCTGACTAAATCCTTCTCTGTAAGGTTTAGCAGCTTCTACAAGTTACCCTGAATATCTCCATGGTTTAGACATCCTAAACTTGGCTTGAACTGAATAGTCGGCATGTAATCCATTGTGTTGTTTTCATCCCAGTACCCCCATAATGGCTGCTTATGCAGGCTACTGACCAAATGGTGATGTTGGTGGAAACTCTATTATTTGTTTGAAATAAATCCTTCCACATAAAGTAATGTCTGAGAATCTATTTGGTTAATATTCATAAATTCCACCATTGCAGCTTTAAAAATTAAACTTAACACAATAATAAATAATTGAACTGTGTGTGGAACATCACCCAGTATTAAAAGAGACAAAAGTGGTTCATTAACCTTGACAAAAGACCAAACCATCTCAGTATCACTGATGGTGCGTTTGTCACCATGAATACCTGTCAGGGTCTCATCTGGCCTGTGTTCATCTGCTGAGATTATTTTAGTCCAGAACCCCATCCATCACACTCACACACATTAATGAGCTATCAAGCCCACCGGACAGACGGCGTGTAGCAGAAACGTGCTCTGGCGCAGGAAACAAACTCACAGAAGTGGGAGGTCTTGTGGACTGGATCCTCACGTAACACATGGGGCTATCATGTTGATGGATGGGGTTATGAATTAAACGCAATCTGTATGTTGGATTTGATCCACAGGCTGGATTTTTCTTTATTCAGTGGGAAGGGGAGATGTGTTTATTTGCCCCAGTGCCATGACGGTATAGTTTATGGCTGGATGTAGTTTATGGGTGTTCAGCGGTGTGTGTGTGTGTGAGTGTGAGTGTGTAGGGGTGGGCTCTTGGAAGAGTGCTGCACCATACTCATGCTGTCACGGTGAAATATCACTGCACTCTCTCTTGATTGCTGTGTACGGTGCTTCAGCCCTATTCATAAAAATGCAATTCCATGCAGCTCTGTGCCTGGCTTGACGAAATAAACTACGATACACCAGAGAGGCAGATTTAAGACGTAGAAGAGCAGCATGTAGGCTGTTTCAAGGGATTGGCACTCAATTACCACATGCAGAAGGTTCAGGAAAAGCATCTGTTTGTGAAAAAAGTCTCCACTCAGCTGGTTTGTGCTAATAGAGTCAAATATCACAAAGTATTTCACGACATAACTTGATATCAATTACATAACTGTTTTGGGGATGACTGTTCTAGTTGAACAAGATAGCATTGCTTTGTGAAATCATGTTAACTTCACATTTGGTGAAAATTTTCAGATAACCTAACCCTAACCCAGTGTCAGACACTAGAAATCCAAACTGAAATAGCCTGTAGTTCCTCCTGAACACCAACTACATCACTGTGACAGTGCTGGTGCCAGAAGACCAGCAGATGTTGTAGAAATGGTGAATTTTCCCTTTTCTTAAAGAGTAACTTAAATGTAGATCCCAACTGATATCAGTGGACGGATCAGCTAGATATTGGCCTGTCATAGCTATGTTGGCCTATATCAGTATCTGCATGTTATCCAATAAGAAAACTTTTTTCTTTTTACATAACATAATGCCAATTATTATTATGAGTAGTATTTTAAGCTCTATAGGCAGCATATTTGATCCTTTTTCTTAAGTTGCTCAAACTTCCGAAAGATTGTGACCAGATTTCAGAGCAATTGGTGGCGTCTATGGCTGCAAGCTATTAAATGTGTCAATTAGACTGAGAACGCGATAAAACTGGTCGTGTTTGCAGCGGCCCATTGACAAGCTATTGTGGTCCGCCGTACTTCCGTTGCCAAGATGTGCGCGCAGCTTTCTCATTATTTACAAACTGTAAAAGGGTCAATATGTACATATAAATTTTGGTCTGTTTATTTATTGTCATTTATAATTATTAAATTACTGGCGAAAGGTTACTGTTTTCAGTATCCTGGTGTCATTTTGGACAATGAAGCAAACTGTAGGCTGTCTTTGTCACAAGTTTTTGAAAACCATATTTCAGGAATCATTGCAAAAATCCGCATTTATATTATTTTATTATTATATTCTGTATATTACATTATTTTTAAAGATTATTGGCTGTTTTATCGATATGAGAATTTCTTTACTCCCTAATATCAATATCAGCATTGGTCACAAAAATCCAGTACTGGTTGGGCTTCACTTAAAGCAATATTCCACCCATAGATGATAATCCACTATATGACTTTGTATATCTCTTAATGGATGCACAGTGTGAAAATATCGCGAGATATATGAAGTCTTGTGATCATCGACGCCATGTTTACATGCTACCTGCTACATGCTACAGTTGACGTTTCAGCTAAAAACATGGTGTAAATGGCGCCTTTGTGGTTAAATTTTAATGTCGCGGCTCGCGACACTTGGATTACACCACACGAGCAGGATGAAGACATTTTGTGTTTGTTTTGTGTTCTTTTTTTTTAAAACATTTTATCAGTGGTCACCATTCACTGCCATTGGCTGCGACCCTGTTTTCTGCTGAAACTCAAGGATCGTTTTGTGAACTGATTTCTCCCATCCTCACATCAGCATAGGGGTGAGTACATATTGAGTGGATTATCATCTTGGCGTGGAATATCGCTTTAAAAGCAGTGTTTTTTTCTCCCTCTACATTGAAAGGTTTCAAGCCTGTTTGACGTCTGACCACACCCAGCAGCATCACTGATGGGTGTGGTCGGGAAGTGCGCGCTGTCGAACTAGGGTTGCCAGGTTCGCATTTTTTCCGTGCACTTGGGCTACTGGTGAACTATTGTCGGTGTTGTCTGGGTTTGTCTCACAGACCTGGCAACCCTGTGCTGAACCGTTAGCCACACCAAACGAATGTCACTTGTACATGTTAAACCACTGGAGGTAAGCATAAACCAGATTTTAAAATAAATTACTCTTTAAGCTAAACAAATAAATAAAAACCCACTGAATTATCTAAGCAAGAGAGCCACAGTCATGCTAGCAGCCCGTGAGGCTTTATCGCTGTGTGCTTAATGCTAACATCAGTATGCTAACGTTAATCGTGAGCTTGACTCCAGTTAAAACACGTCTCCAAGTTAAGTTTGCGCTGATTTCCTGAAGTTAAAAGAACAATATAAAACACATTTAAAGCGGGTCAAAAAAGGTTGCTTCTTAACATGTGTCTGTGCTTTCCTGTTATGGTTACGTGTCCTTTATACTAATTTGATCTTTTATCATCCATATTGATGGCAGGGCAAACACAGGTGTTACCAATGATACTAATGAAGGCCCCGTTCCATTTAGCGTAACTAAGCCTTTCCAGTGAGCCAACATGAACACCAGCTCCCTGACAGAGGGTCAGGGTATGTCAGGGACCCTGACTATGTACCTAACGTTACATACTAATTACTAACTACTACACACTATTTCACATCAATATGACTGCTGCTTTGAAAATGATCTATTGCAAAACAAATATGGAATTTCTTAACGTTGACTAATGTTACTAACAAACACAAATACAAGCTGAATATGTCAATATTTTTACATTCTTTCATGCCTTCTTGGTAGGGCTGAACAATTAATTGAAATTTTATTAAAAAAAATATGTAATATGACCTGTTGCAATTCTCAAATAGCAGGAAGGGCAGTATTTGTTAAAGGCAAATTTTGTGTTAAAATACGATTTTAAATTTAATATTGTGGTGCTGCAGAGATGTCCTGGCCTACACACGATATCCTACAGACTTTAGAAAACACATTTGTGTGGGACAGAGCACCAAGAAGATCTCACCATAATCATTTTAATTAGGGCTGCACAATTAGTTTAAGATTAGACCACTTAGACAATTAATTGCAGAACCATTTTTGGTAAAAATGACAATTGTGATGGGAAAATTACCATTCTCACTAAATGTATCGCAATTGCAATTTCAGTCAAAATAATTGTAATATTACTTTTTTACCATATCACTCAGCCCTAATTTTAGTTTTTCCCTCATTAAAACTGGGAATAACGATGTAAAAATTAACATTCCCTCCAGCATCACAAATCATTTTGCAACTACAGTATCAATCAAAATAATTACAATTAGATATTTTTTCAAAATTGTTCAGCCCTACTCTTTAGCCAAGGTGACACTGAAGAAGAGATTTCTTTCTCAACTGTTTTCTATAGGGTTAAATAAAGGTTAAAAGATCTGGTCTAATATTAGGAACCTGCTGCTGATTTTAAACTATATGGTTATTTGTCTTCTCGAGAAAGACAGCCAGCAGTGACAGGAGACACAGTGGGAAGAAATGACAGCTGCTCATACATGACAATATACAGCCTCTTAAAAAAACCTCACTCTGCCCCTACTTCCTGTTCAAAGAGAATAGCATTAAAGCTGATGAAGATGGAGCGGAGAGTTATTCTGCTGGGCATTAGTCTCTCAGACTTGAAAGTGAAGATATGTCTCTAGTCTTCTCATTGTTTGTGAAATGCCAGTGTTCAGTTTGACCTTAGCATTTTGCAGATTTTACTTGTGTTTGTATGCAACCACACGCTGTTTGATGCTGTGGCTGACTCTATGATTTCGATCCAATAGCTACTTAACCTTCTCTTATGCAAAGATGCTTAATGTCACAGTTATTTGATTTCATGTTTTCAATGCGGGGTATGGTTTTCATGTCTCACCGTTGTCTTTTTCACCTGCAGAACCACCTGCTTAAGTCAGCCTGCTGGCTGAGCCTTCTTCCCAGCTCCTACTGTGGCCCATTGAGCGTCCTGCCATTTCCTTTCAAAACAGGAGGATGTGATGCGAGGATGTGAGTGCTGCGGTCAGGTCCCCGGTGAGCTCGCCTTGCAGAGCAGTGGTGTGAGAGATGGCTCCATGACAATGGGCTTCCTGGCAAAGTTTTTTTTTTGCTTGGTAGGAAATCGGCTGTTTAACGTGCAGGTTTACATGCTGCATAGAGGTTAGACAGTGCAGAGATTGCTTGGTGTGATAATCCACCTTTTTTCAGTTACGTTACAATTCCTTACCTGAATTTGGATATCTGGAGATACAGATACTATACCAGTGCTTTTTTCTTGATAGTTATTATTATTGTTATTATTTTTGTTAGTGTTATTATTATTAGTATTGATATTATGTGTAAGATTATATTTGGCTGAAACTGAACTTAAAGCGATATTCCACTCTTAGATAATCATCCACTCAGTATGTACTCACCCCTATGCCGATGTGAGGATGGTGAAGATCTTCAGTTCACTAAACAATCCTGGAGTTTCAGCAGAAAACAGGGTTGCAGCCAAATCCGGTACAATGGCAGTGAATGGTGACCCAGTTTAAAACGTTAAAAAAAGAACACAAAACAAACACAAAATGTCTCCATCCTGCTTGTGTGGTGTAATCCAAGTGTCCGCGAGCTGCGACATTAAAATTTAACCGCAAAAGGCGCCATTTACGCCATGTTTTTACTCGAAACGTCAACTGTAGCATGTAGCAGGTAGGATGTAAACATGGTGTCGATCTTGCGACACTTCGTATATCTCTTAATGGATGCACGTGTGAAAACATCGCGCGATAGTCACCACCTGGAATGCTTGTTTAGTTTGTGTAATGTAACTTTTGTAATAATGATTTTCAACCATTATGGGGCTATTTTATGTTCTAAATGCAAATTTTACTTTTTGTTAGTGTTTTCATGTGTTTGTGTGAAATAGCCATAGTTCAGTGCTTCATAAATGTCTTCTATCAAGGTTCAGTGCACATTTTAGAGTGTCTTTTATTGTGACCAGTCCAAGACACAACTGTGTCATAATCATGCTGTTTAATCAGCCTATAGAAACTGTTAGTGCTGACATCCTGATTACATCACATTGTTAACTGGAGGGAAAACAGAAGAAAAACTAAAGGGCAAACACAGATCACCTCAGAGTAGTAGGCCACATAACCAAGCAGCAATGTCATCTTGCTGTGTTGCTGGGTGCTAGAATCAAAGTTGTAATGGCTCAGAATTGAGGTTTTATCGTGTACGAGCTGCCCCGTCAGTCAAAAATACCAAAGATAGCTATGGTTAAATGAATAAGACAAAAGCTGGGAGATGTGTGCAAGCCACCTAAGCAGAAAAATACAACTGATCACCTTCTAAATTCTGTCTTTTACTGAACTAAGACAAACTTGTTAACACTCTAAAACACACTTCATTTAAACTCAACAGACAGGGGACAAAATGTAAATCACCAAAATTGTCTCGCCCAGTCTCTCCACTGTTATAACAATCACTTAACTCTGGTTTGGTTGAAATAAATCCTTAATTCACCATGTTAGTTAAAGGCAACAGGCTGTTACTTGTGAGCACCATTATATTAGCAAAATAAAATTACTAAAATTGCCCCCAACAAAGCCATTGCTGATGGACTCAGGCAGTTGTACATTCATTCAATCGCCCAACTCTATGGCAGTTGTAGAAAGATCGTCCTCTTCCATTGAGTGAGTGTGTACTGGTCCCACTGAGTAACACTCACAGTCCTGCAGAGTGAGTGACCATGCATATTCAGAAGAGCTCATATTTTTTCAGCCATTGTTAAGCCAACAAAACTTGCTAGCTAGTGTTAGCTAATGTGTTTAGGGAATGGTTTTGCCTCTACTGAAGCTTTGCCCACAAATAAAAGCTTTTCCCACAAAAAACATCATAATGTTTACCACCAGAAAAGGAGTCTATATGCCACAACTGTCCACCTGTCAGGTGGATGGATTATGTCAGCAGAGATTAAGTGCTCACTGACACAAAATTTAACAAATTTGTGAACAAAATTTTGTGTGGCATAGAAATGTCTTACATCTTTTACTTAAACTCATAAAAAGCAGGAGCAAAACCAAAGTGTTGCGTTTATATTTTTGTTGAGCATATATTGGAATAACTGTCTTGTCTGGGTTGGATGTCTCCATGCCAACAGCTGCACAATGGGTATAATATAGCTAACTGTGCCTCCAAGGCCTGACAGGGTATTTTAAGATCTAATAACGTGCTCATTTGATCTCATCACACTGTTAATGTTTTACTTCAACACCTTTGTGCACCCTTTCTGCTGCAGTGTGTGGAGGGTCTTTTCACACATTCCAGTAAATCTTATTCTTCAGCAGAGCTGTTGCACTACACAGCGAGGCAAGTTGGAGTTTATAGGAGTTATTTTTCAGTGAGAGTATCAGCTAATTCTTGCTTTATACTCAGCAGTTTTCTACAATTCCTTTTCAAGATGAAGCCTCTGGAAACCACTAGCTGCACCAGCCCTACTTTTCACTTTTTATACAACCCTTCCACTTTCTCATCCCTCCTGTTTTTTTTCTCCTCAGCACTGGGGGAAGATGAAGCACTCGAGTTTGCTAGAATCTGTTTCCCAGCAGCGGCCCGAGCTTTAAGATGGATCGAGGGGATTTGCATGGGGTGGGGTGGAGAGTGTATGAGAGATGTGAGGGAGAACAGGAGAGGAGGAGAGGGGGAGAGAGATGTTACTGCTGCTACAGCAAATGAGGGCTGTAGAGAGAAGGGGAGGAGGAGGGAGGAGAGAAAAGGGGGCATAGACGCACAGATCAGAAAACAACAGTCCCGTCCTGCGCCCAGAGGACAGAAGCTGCTGTCTACTCACACCCAGGATTGACTTTTACCTGCAGAAGAAGCCCTCGCCTCCCCACTTCCCTTCAACCCAGCCTGTGTGGAGATGCAAAGGACTGTCAGCCTGTACAGAGGAAGCACAAGATCAGAGTGCAGGCAGAGCAAGTGTGCTTACAGCTCTGCTACCTGCTCCACCACCCTGTTTTACTCTCCCCCACACATCCCGCACACCAAAAGGCACACATTCAGAGAACTTTCCCTCGTGCGCACACTCTTACATGCTGACGAGCAGGCAGGCACACCCCCTCCCATTATCTGTGCAGGGAGCAGTTCTGCTCATATTGGTACGAGCAGCGAGGGGCTGTAATTCGCTCCTCAGCAGCAGCAGCGGCGGCAGCAGCAGCGGCAGCAGGACGGGTCCAGAGGAGAGCAGAGCAGTCATCACCAGAGAGATCACACACACCAGCTTCTCCTCTTGAAGGCAAGCCCCCTCCTCTTCTCCCCCCTCTTCTTTTTCCCCTCTCCTCTTTTTCCATCCTGATGTGACGCAGTGTGGCTGACCTTCCCTCATCCCTCTTTCTCCCCTCCTCTTCTTCTTCTCTTTCTCCTCAGCGTGTGCCAGCGGGACAGCCATGGAGGACACCCTCACCTGCAGCCATGCCACCTTTTCCCAGGTGTTTGGACGCCAGGGACAGCTCATGCAAGCCAGTGAGTAGCCACAATTACACCTCCTGCTTCCGTGGCAACTCATTAGCCAGCTGCATGTCCCGCATGTCAGCGTAACTGATCTCCACCCTCAGCATTTCTCCACGATCCCATCCTCAATCTTATTGCCATTCTAATTTAGAGGCGCAACAAACCTCTTTGTAAGGTACAACAAGATTACAATATTGTAGCTGAAATCTTGCTGGACTGCTTCTGAACCAAAGCAGACTTTTTAGGGGAGAAAATAAAAGAAACATTGGGTTATTTTTGGGAGGGATGTCAGAGATGTGCGTGCTTATGTAAAGGGCAGGAACATATAATCAGTTTGAGGTATATATAGTGTGATCGTGATTGTAGTTGATGTTTCTGTTAGTGCAGCAAGTTGCTGAGGAGCAGGTTGGATGCATCAACTTGTATTTTAAGAAAGGAGCCACAAAAGCAGATCTCTTTCAGGTTGAACTTGGGGCTGTGGCTCAGCTGTGTTGGGGGTCTGGTTTTTGGCAGAAGGGGGGACACTTTATGGGGTCTTGAATACAGAGAGAGATGAATTGAAAAATGGGCTGTTTTATGGATTTGTTAATAGAACAGTTATAAAGGTTTGTGAGTGAATAACATTTCTGCATATTTACAGTGATTTGATTGGATTCTGAAGCAGCAGATCTAGATATTTCTTCACTGTCAAGTAAACGAGGCGATCACAGATTCTAGCTGAAATGTATGCACACTGCAGGTGCATAGTATGGGGCTCGACAATAAAGATTGCCCGCTTGCCGGGGCAACTAAAATGCCGTGTTGGGCTGTAAATCTTGCAGCTCACTTACCTGACTAGGCAAGTGGTAAAAAAGAATTAAACTATTTTGATAATGGATTAATGTTAGTAATTTTTCATACCAATTGGCAGAGAAATGCTGCTTTCAGCCTCTCAAATATGGAGATTTCCCACTTTTTTTGTTGGTTTCCTATCACATGAAACTGAATATCTGGATTTTAGACTGACAAAACTAGACTTTTAAAGCCATCACCAAACTGGGATGGACATTTTTTTCTGACATTTTATAGAGTAGCAGCCCTAGATTGAACATTACAGTTAACTTTATTCTTTGTTGTTATTTGACAAAACAAATTGTACAGAGGCAAGGAAAAATTGACTTTGGCCAGTAGATTTCTGACCCACTTACCTGAAGAGGGGAGCACTTAACTGGGACTTGAATGCAGAAAGATTAATCAGAAATGGCCTGTTTTGTGGATTACTTGTTATTTTTCAACAGAACATTATAACATTATAAATCTTTTCTGGCAAAGAGCATTTCTGCATGTTTTCAGGGCTGTTTTGAGAATTACTTGATGTTTTGTTAAAAGACCAGTTAGTAGCAGTCATAGATTCTACTGAAACATATTTATAATGCAGGTGCATTTTGCAAACATGGGGCACTTTACAGAGACTTGAATACAGGAAAATGAATCAAAAATGGGATGTTTATGGATTAGTTGTTGTTTTATTAACAGAACTGTTATAAAGGTTTGTAACGAATAATGTTTTCAGTAATTTGATTGAATTCTGAAGCAGTTGATCTAGTTATTTCTGTCAGGTGTAGAAGCAATCATACAGATTGTAGCTGAAATATATTCATAATGCAGGTACACAGTATTAGTGAGGTTGAGGCTGACAGGCTGAGACACTATCAGAGATGCTCTCAGACTGATAGCTAAATTATTGAAAACTGAATCTATCAGGATTTTCAGGCACGCAGAAAGATTCAAGACAACCTTGGAGTGCTGCAAATGAAGCATACTTCTGTGATATCTTATTATGTAATGCACATGGTCAGAATACATATTTCCCCGGGGAGGAAGGAAAAGGGGAGACTGACTTGCCTCCAGAATGAAAGTGTCCGCTGCATCCTCCCTCATCTGGCCTGTTAGTCGGTGTCTTTGATGCCTCTGCTCGGCCAGAAATGCAAAGTGATTCTTCACACAGTGTTATGATGGATAATGAGGGGATCCCAGGGCAGATACCAAAATAAAACTGGCTGTAGAGTAGCATCCCATACATCGACTTTGTCACATCAGTTTTAAATTCCTCTGTTTCTCGTCATTACCACCTGGAGTGAGACAGAGAACGGAGTTTCAAAGCAAGTGTCATTAACAACAACCCTGCACAGACAGCACTTTGTGCAGCTAATAATGGAAACATGTCAGTCATTCTCCTGAGCTGCAGAATTCGTGCTTCTATACACACATATACGTGTTTCTTAATAAGATGTGTTGCGGGATTGCATCTGCGGGGATTTATTTCGCCTGTTTGATTTGCTGATGCATCTTCGCCCCCTCTTTGCGCAAGAGGACCCTTTTATAAATAATGCACTTTGTTTGAATGTATCTGTGGGCTCAATACTGTGTTGATAAGAGGACATTACTGTTAAAGGGTTGCAGGGCCCTGATGAATATTCTGCTTTGGACAGGCAGAGAGCTGGAAACATCTTTACTGAATGAGTGGTTTTGGAGTGCTGCTGATCTGCGGTTCATCTCTCTGGTTTCATGTATTTGTGGGGGTCCTCTCAGGGTTTATGTGGAAATAATACACACACAAAAACTGGAAAAGTCAAACATATAATGTAAGGTGTAAGTACTCAATCATATGCAGAATTTTTCACAAGTGTTAATCTGTGTAGGCAGGCAATTTTCCACAGCACTGTAATGTATGTTTGACTGGGTCAGTTTGTCTGGAGGGCATCACTGTATAAAAGGGAGGTAAAATAAGACAAGGGTGTGGCGGTGCTGGAGAGTTCACATCATGGCAGACAGCTGAGCCAGTCCGGCCTTCAAAATAAGTGGGAAAGTTTTAGAGTCTGAACATGTATCAGAATACATGCATACAACAACTGCAATACATACTCAGTTGCCAGTTTATTAGGTACACCTAGCTAAAACTAAAGCAGCACTTTTGCAATGACTCCTTCCTTCATGAAGGTTACAATGTGTTCAGTTTTTTGTTGAAACTGTGGCGTTTTTTGTGGAAATTATGATTTTATGGTCCTTATGTAGGCTGCAGTTTGTGGCAGGGGTGTATTTCTTTATTTATTTAGTTTAACCAGGAGAGTCCCATTGAGATTAAGAATCTCTTTTTCAAGGGAGACCTTGCCGAGACAGTCAGCAGCAAAAAGCAGTTACAGACAGACACACAAAAGGAGACAAAATGCATTTAACAAGCACTGAAAGTCACATTAAAAAGAGACATTTCTAGGAGTCAATTGTGTAACTATGTAAGCTAAAAACATTGACATCTTAAGGAATCTGCCTCCAACTCTTTAATTTTGGATTTAAAAGCATTTAACAAGATTAGTCTTTGAGTTTCGAGTCGTTCTACACCATATTCCAGGCCGAGGGTGCAGAATACCCAAAAACCCTTTCATGTTTCTGACTGGACATTTGGACAGAGAGCATAAAGAAGTCCTGAGACTGCAAAGAGTCCTGTCTGGCACTTTTTTGCTTGATAAAAACACATGGGTAGTGTGAAAACAGACCAAGAATTTCCTTATAAATAAAGGTGTACCAGTGTAAAAGCCTATGGGTGGCCAGAGCAGGCCATCCTCCCCTTGATGGTATGGTAAGCTGTAGCAGAGGCATTCGTATGCAAAAGATCATCACCATAGTACGACACAGGAAAAAAGTTGCAGCAACTAGATGCTTTTTATATTAGATGGAAAATGAAAATCTGCAGTGCACTGCACCTGTGGTTTAAAAGTATGGGAGTCAGCAATCAAAATACCGAGATTAGTGTTGTCACTATACAGAAATTTCTAGTATTCTATACAATACCTTGAAAAATATCGATATTCAACACCATTTTTGATACCAGGGGGAAAAATTGATTCAACATTGAGGGCATAAAAGAGAGTGACAAAGAGAAGTCAGCACTGTGAGTAAGTGAGAGAAGGCATGACTATGTGGACACTAATAACATAAGATGAGTTTCTGCTCAAGCAGTGTATTTTGAACAACAATAAAAGCATATGGCAAGTCTTCATCTGTACAAGAGTTGCAGCACACCAATATATAAGTGTCATCAGCATAAAAATGGAATTTAGCGTCTGACACATTTTGACACCAATTATTTACATAAATAGTAAACAGAAGTGGACTTAATACAGAACCGTGTGGTACACCCTTGTAGATGAATACAGTATCAGAACATCATATTTAATAATGTTATTAAGAGTTTGAAAACCAAGCAACTGTTTATTCCAAAAGTTCTGAGTTCAGACATCTATATTTTGACATGTGAGAAAGATATGTATAAACTTGAGTATCGCAACATTACGTATTGTGATGTTGTTTAGATTTTCAGAAACACTGCATCGTGACAGTGGTTCATTTTGTCTTGTGTTTAAACCCCCAGCCCCAAGATAGCAGTGTTGTTATCTGTCCTCACTGTTCTGGTTGCATAAACAAGTAAACTTTTAAAAACTCAGATTTTATGCATATGGTGGTGTGTTCTTTATACATGACAATTTTCTTAAAATTAGATTTAAAAAAGCAACAAATGAGCTTGCTTACAGAACCAAAATATATTGCAATATATTGAATCATAACCTCCATATCCAATACACATCTTTAGCTTGTGGTACTATTTAACTATATTGCATTACAGACAGGTGTCTTTATTATTTTGTCCAAGGCTAAATAACAGAAACACGCCTCTCTGAAAAAAGATCATCAGTTATAAATTTAAAAAGCAAAGTTAAGCGAAGGAAGTAAGGAAAACTAAGCATAATTTGAATGGCAGAAATATGCAGTTCCTCTCATATGTCTTTGCATATTTATCCTCTCACAACCCCTTTAGATTTATCCTCCAATCACCTGGTTGAGTACCACTGATATATAGTGCTTATTTATAAACTAAAACCTAGAAATAAATTATTCAGTTTCAATGAAATCCTCCACAGCTTCACAGATTCCCTGCAGCTTTTCCACTCAGCACACGCGACTAACTAATTTCTAGAAATGCTGCTTGTGTTTTCATTCAGCCCACAGTGTCTGTTTGTTTTATCATGAAAGGCCTCATGAAAGTGCGGTGTGCGATGTGTATACACTATCTGCCTCATGCAAATTCCGTTTGATTGTTCCACAATGAACGGGTTAGTTGTCAGAGTGGATGCACAAGAAAGAGGGGCAAATCTAACAGATATGCAAATCACAGTTCCAGTTAGGCTGCTGTTGTGTTTTGATGTATTTGGCTGAAATTAGGTTTTATGCTAAGTGACTGACAATTTTTTTCTAATAGAAAAAAGACACAAAACATCTTTGTGAGAAAATGAAGTTATGATGAGAAGAACAAGAGCTGTTAGTACACAAGTGCAGCATCATCTTGAAATTATAGATGTATTGCATAATTTGCAGATAATATGATACAATATGAAATGCTTTATTAATCCCTCAGGGGGAAAACTGAGTGCCACTATACACATAGGACAGATAACGAGTAAGACAAGTAGAAAAAGACAAACACATCTCAAGGCAGGACAAGATAAGGGGAGATAAATGAATTGCTTATAAATATTACTTAGTTTTTCAATATTTAAAACTTTATTTTTATCCCATGTCATTTATGTATTTGCATCCCATATGTTCCTTTCCCTGGCGCTTTTGCTTTTGCTGGCTTTGGGGGGCTTTCCTGCTCAGCCTGAGTAGAAAGGCCCCACAAAGCCAGTTGATTGACAACTTCGCCCTTCCAGGAATAGCAAATAAAAACAATCAGGAAAAACTAAAGGGACAGATATAAATAGATAAACAAATCATATTTATTAATACATAAACATATACAGGAAAAAAAAATAAACAAAAATAAATATACAGAAAAAAAACAGAATAATTTATGTGCAAAAAATATATTGTTTTACAAATATACAAAAATACAGAAATAAATTTCAAAAATGTGAAAATATATGAAAATGCTTATATTCTTTTAATGCTGTTATTTGTCTTAATATGTCCACATGTATTTATTCTTTTATTTCTCTTATTTGTTTTCTTAACCTTTCTATTCTATAGCACTCTTATGACTCCGTACATATCATCATCATCATTAAGAGTGACTGATTTGATTTGATTTGATTTGATTTGATTTGATTTATTGATGGAGAGGTGCAAGTGCAGTCAGTGACATAAAAAAGAATAGCAGTGTAAAGTGCTAAGTCTAATACTTACATGGACAACATATATTAAGCAAAACTGTAGCAAGTGTCCTCTTGTCCTAACAGCATATTTTCATGTGCGCCTCTTTGCTACGACTCTAATTTTGCCCTGAGCAAATGGCAAGTGAAACTGCTGTTTCTGAGAGCTGCATGCATTATTCACCACATCTTGACTTTCTTCATGTTGGCCCTTCATCGCTGGTTGAATTCCCTCCTCTTTATCTTTGCTTTTAATTTTACCAACACTTTGTCCTACTTCTTGTCCTTAAACTGCTTGCAGCAACAAAAAGTTCACAAGGTTCACACACAGCTGCATGGAAAAAAAAACTCTCCTCATGTGCTATATATCACTGCGTTTGCACAAATCCCCTGCAAACTCAGGCTCTGCTTCTTCTCGCCCAGATGACCGTTGTCTGACAGTGCAGCCGTCTCAGTCACCTTTCTGCTCCACTGGACCACAGTGATGTGGTGTAAGGTTGCCTGCAGTGTATCTCAGGAGGTCCACAGAGGCCTGTAACCCTGAATATCTTAATTCTCCCACATGTGGAGAGCCATCCTCACTGGGGTGGATCTTTCAGGGTGGCATGGGGCTGCTGCTGCCACCCTGAAAGATGCCTTTCCACCCTTGGTGCCACCCCATTTCCGGACAATCTAATTAAAAAATATATCTAAATGTATAAATATAAAAACTGAATAAATAAATTAATACATCATATTTATTTTCTTCCCCATTTTAATTTCTTCAATTTATTTTCTAATTTATGTTTTTTAAAAATGTATTTGTATTTCTGTGTTTATGTTTTTATTTCTTACTTCTGTATTATTTTTCCCCTTGAATAACCATTTCTTTATTTCCACAAACTAATTTATTTCTGTATTTGCTTTTTACATTTAAAAATATAAATATAAAAGGCAAATGTGTATACAAAGAAATGTGAAAAGCAAATACAGAATGGGGAGGATGGGTTCAATGAGGAAAATAATATACAGAAATATATAAATGTTTTTATAATTTTGGCAGTTTTGATCCTCCATACCTGTGCCTCAATAACATGTTTTTGAGGTAAAGTTCATGCAAAGCAACTTTAAAATAGAAACATGCTATTAACCGCCCAGCCAAATTTGAATGATTAAAAATCGCCAAGCATATAAAATTAGGTCTCAAAATCATGAAAAAAGGGCAGTTTTCTCTGCTCTGAAGCGCTGACATGTCTGTTCTGCTGTCTCAGTGTCAAACACCACTATGATCTCTAGCAGCTTTGTGAGACATGTCCAGGTATTTGAGCCACCAGAGCCAGAGGACGGTGACAGGATGGTATATGTATATATTTCTTTTGTGTCGGGGTGTTGGAGGTGAAGTGAGCTGAAGTGAACTGCTGGGCTGATTTGGTGGTGGCATTTGTGTGTCAGTTCATGGGGCTTGTATATGTTGGGGAACCATGGCTTTGGCACGTCACTGAGCCACGTTTCAGGTCCACCCAAAAAGTCCTGAATATGAACAACAGTTTAACGGTCTCACTCCAGAATTCAGTACTACATAGTTCTCAGTGTTTTCACGTTCTCAGCAACTACTTTCTAACATTTGTAATGTGTTTAGTAGAAAGACTTTGAATTTCCTTTACACAGACTTTGAAATATATTCATGGGAGCCTTTCCAAGCAAATATTTATTATTTGATGGTTTGTGATTACATTGGCATATATCTATTTCTGCCATCGCTTCAAGACTCCATGCAGCACTCTTGTCACTACATGAGTATTCTTCTAGATCCGCCCCTGCGCCGTCACGTCTCTGCTCAGCGAGGTCAAGGTGCTGGCTACAGGCCAGTGTTCTCATCCCTATTAGACTGCTGGGCTGATGGCCATCGGACCTAATAGTAATATAATTCAGAGAGAGAAAGACTCTTTAAAGTGCTTCTTTAATTGAGTCATTTTCAGTGCAGGTGTGTACTGAAACTAATCCCATAAGAGCTGACAATATTTATGATGGATATGATAAAGTTTCCACCTCTTTCTCTTCTCAATCAGGTTTATTAAATATGCAAATAATATCTGTGTCCACTGCTGAATTGGCCTTCACACTGGTTTATACATTCTCACTTACATTATTGATCCTAGTCCCTGGGTATCCCCAGCCGCTCTGAAAATCACTCCACCAGAGTAAATACAGGCCTAATTTAGATCTCCCTCTCTTGTCTAATCCCCATATTGGATTTAAGAGCCCCAGTAGAGCTGAGAGTGGCAGACCTCACGTGTCTGTCAGTCAGTATATCTCGACTCACAGCGACAGCCTCGGGCCACAGACTGATCTCATAATTCTACCTAAGCTGTAAATATCTTATTTCAGTTTAAGGTAAATTACTTCTTGTAAAATAGATGCACGTTCTGTGTTTAATGTATAGCAGTGGGTTAAATTTTATTGAGTTGTCGTGCATAATTACATGCATTCAGTTGCCAATGCTCTTCATGGCAGGGGCTCACATGCATCTTCATTAGCACACTTTCCCTCTGGATGATCAATAAACCAATGGGAGTTCCCTGACTGCATTAGTTTGGAGTTTTCTCTCTGAATCAACATGTTTGCTCTTTGACAGGAGATCAGTGTCTTCTGCTTGACTGACTGGAGACTCACCGACTGACTGGAGATACTGTGTTGAAGAGATGCTGAGCTTCTCGATAGCTCACAGCGTAGCAAGACAGATACTTGGCTAGAGTTGTATGATACAACATGTGCTGCATGATGGAGGTCCAAACAGACTGTGGGGTTTATAGTATGTCAAATCCTAAACAGTGATGAAGACAGCAACTCTCAAGAATGGACAGCTACCACAGCAATACTTGCTGATATATGTCTTATAGTGTTAAAACATTTTTTAATGTATTACAATTAGTTTCAAAATACATAGTTATAGCTGGAATCAAACCCAGGGCCTTATAATTTCATGCTACACATCTTAAACTATGAGGTGATGAGGATGCACTTTTATAAAAAAAATGGCACTTAATACACAGAGCACAAAAACAGATAACAAATGTGAAACAGGCATGACAGGAGAAGTCAAGAAACCATTGTTCTCCAGCCATGCTAGCAACTCTATTAGGCTGTACCACTGACTGTATATAAAGATAGACGACACAGCTCCGCTTCCTCCCACTGTGCAAAAATGAAGCCAAAATATCCAGTATACGAGTGCAGTCATCTTGCACTGGTGACGTTATTTGGAGCCAGACCTTTATGTCACAACATGAAACCCTCTTTTTATAGCATCAAATAAATAATTAAAACCAAACTAATATGAAAATGAACACTTGAACAAAGAGTGTGATGAGAACTACCTAAAATGACAGAAACGATGTTTAGAGAAAAATGTACTCACTTTTGGGGAGCTGTCATGTTGTACATCTTTATTTTTGTCAATGGGCTGTTCTTAGACACAATGGTGCTTTGAGCTAAGTGTTAACATCAGCATGCTAACAGGCTTACAGTGACAATGCTAACATATTGATGTTTAGCAGGCATAATGTTTATCCATTTTTACCATCTTAGTTTAATGTAACAACATTTGCTAATTAGCACTAATCACACAGTAGAGGGGAGGCTAATGGCAGTTGATTAGTATTATTTGACAAATGCAAATTGTCAAAACCTAAAAAGTTAAACTAACTCCACAGTTATTAGGGTTCATCTAGTCTTGCATAGCCAGCTGTTTCTTTACACTTGGTTTTAGCGGTATGCCATCGCTCGCTAGCTGATCCCATTATCATTCTGGTATAGGGGGAAAAACACTCTGGCTTGTTTGTATTTCTTGAAACCAATCACAATTGTTTTGGGCTGCGCTAAGCCCAGGATGCAGCGGCAGTGCCCTTGAAAAATTGTGTTGGAGACAAACTTGTTTATGTCCAACTTACTGTATACCTGTGGTGAAGCGAGCCCTTGCATTGAAATGGCTAAATCCCTGTAAAAGGAAAGGTTGTTTACGTTCATAGAGTTAGTGACCAGGTAAGGGTAACTTGCCATCTTCAGCGTGTAGGTTGTTAGCTCAGAGGCTGTTGCCGTAGTTGTTTCATCTAGTGACGGGGACTGTGAAAACGGTGACATGCAGATAGCGGAAGGGGAGGAGTATGCTGATGTAAATAGTCTGCCATTGGCAGGCTTATTCCAACAGCCTGCAAGGATTTATCCTGAGGAGGATTTGAATGTGTGTAACAAATTTCAGTCCAATCAAATAGTACTTGTTGAGACATTTCACCACAAATGTCAACCTTATGATGACACTAGAAGAAAATGTCAGAGGATCGCTTGAGTCATAAGGATACATTCTCTGGGGACCATCAATATTTGTAGAAAGTTTCATTGCCATCCATCCGATAGTTGTTGAGATATTTCAGTCTGGACTAAAGTGTTGGACTGACAGACAGAAATTGAAATCCAACAAGTGTTCAACAGACATCATGAAGAAATGACAAATTCATTTTAAAATTATAGTGTACTCTTGATAATAAGTAGGCTGGCACTCAATATCTATGCACCATGGCTAAATGTGATTTTACAAAACAGAGGGTGAAGATGGTGAACTGTCTGCTATTATGAGAGGCTGTTATTATGAGAATGAAGTAACAAATGGATGATGGGAGAGAAATCAGAGAGAACATCTTAATGTGTTCATTTAACAAAAAAAAAAATTCACCTCGTGGTCAATTTAATAGCTGTGCTTGAGCTTTATCACCTGATCTTCCTTAGCAGATGGAATTTGCCCTTTTTTTAGCTAACTGATGAAGATGGACTTCACTTTCGCACTGTACTGTCTGTTTAACAACAACAACAATAATGATAATAATAATAATAAAGTTTATTTATACAGCATCTTTCAAAACTGAAAGTGATTCACAGCAGAAAATACAGACACATGAAATAAAACTATAAAAGTAGTAAAAACAAGTTGGTAATGATAAAAACATTCTTAAGGTAAAAGCATACAACAGATATAGAATTATAAAAGAAATATCAAATAAAAACAGTGATGTTAAAAAAAGATTCCAGTAATTAAAAGCAAGATCATAAAAAAGGGTCTTGAGCTGTTTCTTAAAACTAACAAAAGAGGTTGCTCATCTAATTTGTGGTGGGAGTTTGTTTCAAACCTTTGGTGCATTAAAACAGAAGACTGCTTCACTTTTTGTGGTTCATTTTTGGAATATTTAGCAAGTCTGCACTCTAAGACCTAAGGGGACAGTTTGGAACATAGTGGGATAATTTATGTTTTATATTCCTGAACAGGGAGCACAACATAGTGCTTCACTTTGTTTTGCAAAACTAATTTCAAGCTGACGTTAGCTGCATCCCTCCCTGTTCCCACTAAAGGCAATTTGTTGCGGCAGCACACCACCAAACTCAATGTGCTTTATTGTATCTCCTGGATTTATTGAAGATGAAGGCATTTCATATATTGCTGCATTGTTTCAAAGGATTGTGGTAATTTCTCACATTCTGAACTGTCGTGCCTCCTCTTTCTCTTAATCTCCCCCTCTTTCTCTTTCTGCCTCTCCCTGGCACTCACGCTGGCAGAAAAGAGAGGTTATTGCAAAATTTTAAGTGGATGCACATAAGCTGAATAGTGTGCGCTCAGCGAACACATCTCCCGGATTTAATAGTCACTCATCTCTAGCACTTTAAAGCAGCTAAATTTGTCACTGCTCGATCTGCTGTGTACACACCGAGCTGCCAGGAGAGATTTTAAGGTACGAACAACAGCAGCTTTCACATGGAGGGCTAATCCCGCTCATCTTGGCGTCTGTATGATTATGTGTGTGTATCTGTGGGGTGTTTGTGTAGTAGTGTGAATGTGTGGGGAAAGTTTGAGCGAATATTCAACTTTCTACCAGACTTCCTACCAAACACACGCATTCTTATCGTAATCAGGTGCACAACAAATGAAACACAAAACACACTCAAAGCTGCTCTGATGAAAAATGCTCGTAATGAACAGCGGTGGGAAGTCATGAAGTACAAATACTTTGTCACTGTACTTAAGTGGAGTTTTCAGATTTCTGTGACTTACTTTAGTATTTATTGTTCTGACAACTTTAACTCCCCACATTTCAACAGAAATATCTGTACTCTTTACTCCTTACATTTTCAAAACAGGCTCGTTACTTTAGTTTTAATGCATTTGAGGGGAAAGAGAGAAAAAGACGATTCCTTGGTGTATCCACTAGTGCATATCATGCATAGCAGACGTGACAAGATGATAACAGTGTAAAAGACAGGAGGAAACGAGATGAAAACTATGTAAACAAGATGTAACAAGATGAAAATTATGTAAAAGATGTAACCAGACAAAAACAACTTAAAGGACATAACAAGATAAAAACTATGTATAACACGTACTAAGACAAAAAGGTATAAAAGAAGTAATAAGACAAGCAACCGAAAAGACCTAACAAGACGAAATCAACCTAAACGACATAACAAGACAAAAAAGAACGTGAAAGACAAAAAAGGCCAACGAAAAAAGATATAAAGACAAGACAAAGACAACAAAAAGATATAAGAGACAAAAAGTATAAAAAAATATGAAAAAAAACTTTAAAAAAAAAAACTAAGACGAAAAAGGTATAGTAAAACTTAACACGACAAAAAGACGTAATGACAAAGACAACGTAAAAGAGTTAAGAAGACAAACGTGACAAAAAAGTCAGAGATGTAAAGTTTCAGTTAGCTTTGCGCACAAACAGATGGTAGAAATGTCCTTCAGAGGGCTACTTTTTACATTTATACTTGAGTACATTTCAGAGCCTGTACTTTTTTTACTTTTACTTGAGTAAAGAAGTTGACTCAGTTCTTCTACTTTTACCAGTCTTATACACAAGTATCTGTACTTCTTGAGTACACAGTGTTTGCACTGCTTTCTCTGTTAATAAATTCATACACCTTCAGAGCAGCTTGCAGTGTGCTGTTCACGTCCCCACCGTGTTTTCTGCGTCATTGAACCCCTCTTGCCTGAGTGTCTGCTGACTCTGCATATCTGCCTCACCGTGCCCACTGCTGCTGCTGGCCTCTTTTCCCTCTCTGCCCACCATAAACCCCTTAGTTACACTGTTCAGCCTTTTGCAGACACATGCTGTGAGCTGCTTCCCAAACACCAGTGTTCATCCTACAATACACCACAAAGCAGACGGAAACAGAGAGAAGAAGGAGGAGGAAGAGGAGGAGGAGGAGGAGGAGAGGGAGGCTGGGACCAGATAACATCAACACACAAATTGAAAACTTAAAAGAGAGAAGTTACAGTCATAGAAAATAAATTTCAAAGTCATGATCTGCAAAGCTGTCACCTTACCGCAGCTAACATAAAGTACTTGAGCTGAAAAAATGTTTAAGCCTTGTTATACGGCTCAGCATGACTGTAAATACTATCCTATTCCATCAGACATCCCACTTCTTTTGACTCTCTGCATACAGCACCGGAGTGATGCAAAAGAGCAATCCTAAGGAGGATCTGGTGTGCTGCTGTGAGTCTGTATAAATTTGCATCAGTAGTTAGTGCAGGCGCTCCTGTGGTGATGAAATATGGCCTATTCTCCGGGGTGCTTCTCCTTAACATGCAGGGCACGCCGTGCACGGATGGGAGTGACAGTGCACACTGTGTGCACGTCAATGTTACAATGAGAGAACAGGAGTTTCAGTTGGATTGACTCCCAGCGTGTGACTAGAAAATATTAATAGCTACAGCAGCATTTCCATTTGTTTCCATTAAAAATGTCTCTATTTAGAAATATAAACCTATCATTATTAAACAATATTAAAACCACCTGCCTAATATTGTAATATCGTGAAGGTCCCCCTCGTGCTGCCAAAACAGCTCTGACCCTTTGAGGCACGAACTCCACAAGACCTCTAAAGGTGTCCTGTGGTATGTGACACCAAGATGTTAGCAGCAGATTCTTTAAATGTACAATATATAAATTCTGCCACTAGGGGTTTCTCTTACATTAAAACAATAACAAAAGAGGTAGTTTGATGATGTGGGATCATGGAAGTTGTTGTTTTCATTGTTGAACTACCACCATAGCTTCTCTATTCTCTAAATCTATTTGACATGACTCAGACATAAATCAAGCTCATAGATGAGGTAATATTAAAGCTTTAGTCATATTTGTTTGCTGACTTTTTTTCCACACACCTATCCTTCGTTTATAGCAACTAGCAACTAGCTAGCAACACTAGCAGGAAACGCACTGTTACCTTAAATAAATTATGGATTTCTCTCTGTTGAACATTGTTGGAAACATTTGGAATAAGTATATAATAAAAAATAATAGTACACAACTTGACAAAATATATAAAGCATTTTTGGACATTTTAATGTGAAAATGTTACGTATTATGGCTTTAAGTTGTGTCAAGTTGTGGGATGGGGCCTCCATGGACTGGGCTTGTCGTTCAAGCATATCCCACAGATGTTCAATCAGATTGAGATCTGAGGAATTTGTAGGCCAAGTCATCACCAGATGACCTCCTTCCATTGCTCCATGGTCCAGTTCTGATGCTCATATGCCCTTTTGTAGGCGCTTTCATCAGGGGACATGGGGTCAGCATAGATCACTCTGACTGGTCTGACTGATCTGCCCCATACACAGCAAGCTGCGGTGCACCATGTGTTCTGACACCTTTTTACACTGATTCCTAGCTGGAAGCAACGTGCACGAGCGAACATCAGATTGTTGCATTTTTTCCTATTGAGGATGCCCCAGTCTGCTCCGTGTGTCAGCAGGCTGTGTCACTTGTGTTGCTTGTTTGAAAAAATGCTTGCCCTGGTTCTATTTTTGTAATGTTTGGCACACTTGCTTCACCTCCAACCCAGTGTCATGAGGGTTCATTACAGGTGCCTAAATGGTGCCTTTTCTAAAAAGGAAGCACAAATGACAGTTGATGACATGAAAGAGCAGCATTTTTCATGGCTAGGCAAATTTGCATTTGAAATTGAACAACTGTGAGCAGTTTGAAGTATACTTGAATATATAAATATAAATAAATACTTACATAACTACATAACATAATTTCATTCAACACATTTACATGATATATAAAAATTAAACCAAATACAATTAATTAACACTACATAACAGCTGCAGTATTAACAGCAAAATAAATAAAAAAATCCTTCTTCTAACCTGATGACGGCTGCTCTCATCATCATTAGTCATATCCCTGTCATAGATATAAATGGCAAGTCATGACACATCTCATCTAGTGTTTTATATCCATTATCCCCATCTCTGGGGCAATGTCTGTGCTTACAATTGTGTCCCATGTGTGATAATTTCTCCCAGGATGGTGAAGTCATGTCCTGTGCATCATCACTTCACCATCCAGGGCAAAAAATCATGCCCCGTATGTCGCCAGATGCTTCCCCCATTTACACACATTTGTTTTTAAACATTTGTTGTGCATCCTGACTGGTGTTGGAATTGTTCTGAGTGAAATAAAGATATACTGTGGATCAGCATTTTAACCGTGTTTACCATGACTGCTAACTCACAGAAGGCTACCTGCTGCCAGAGCCACATAGACTGAGAGTTGCTGTAATGTTAATTAGGCACATTTGGTGATTTGTCTGTAACCAGAGGGCAACTATTTCAAAAGACATCCAGACAGATGTGATTCAGTCTGGTAGGTATTGGTCGTGTGGGAACCAGTGCCATGTTGGCACAGTATCTCAGTACCCAACCCTAATTTTCATTGGTCAAAGTTGACATTGACATCCTTAATGTCATCCTTTCTCCCCATCAAAGCAGTTAACAGGGAGACGAGAGACTTAGAGGTTGCACCCTTTATACAAGTTAACTGTCGTCCGATTATATAGAAACAAAGCTGGCTTAAGAAAACTTTTAATTATGAAAAAAATACACCTAAATTACTTATCTGCAGAGGGAGAAATCAAAAGTGCACAATTGTAACATTGTATCTGGTCAGTTTTTTCGCTCTGCATCTGTTCAAGTTTGACTGCTCACATTATGTTAGGAAGCAGTGTTATCATAGCCAGCATTAACTCTTTGAGCAACTTGTGTTACAGTAGCTCTTCTGTTTGATGGCATTCCGACGGGCTAGCCTTTTCTCTCCACGTGTGTCAAGGAGCCATGGGCACTCATGACCCTGTTGCTGCTTCACTGGTTGTACTTCCTTGGACCACTCTTGGTAGATACTAACCGCTGCATATCGGGAACACCCCACAAGACCCGCCATTTTGGAGATGCTCTGACCCAGTCATGTAGCACAAAATGACAAAATCTCCAAATGGAGAAATATATAGTGAGTGATTTCAGTCATAGCCATCAACTGGAAGAACTGACTTCTTCACTTGCTGTCTACTTTATCCCACCCCTTGACAGGTGTTACTGTAACGATATAATCAGTTATTCACTTATTCACCTGTCAGTGGTTTTAATGCTATACCTGATCAGTGTAGACCCTGTGGATTTGCGGTTCTTAAAGGTTATCTCTCTAAATTATTGCTAAAGAAGAGCAGCACGCTTTTTTTTAAGTCCATAAAGTTCAGCGATGTTTTGACAGTGTTAAAGCTAATGAGCAGAGCTCTGTTTGAACCCACGCACTGTACATCAGATACGCTCGCAAGTTGAGAGGCTTGACTGTACATGTACCAATTTCTGCCACAAAGGGAGGAATATACTTAATGCCAAGAGTTTCTTAAGATGTGTACAGAGCGAGGATGTCAGAGAGGAACTGAATTTAATTCAAGTCACCAGAATCGACCAGAGCTTGTGATAACTCCACATAAGAAAAGGCTCATTGTGAAAAGATCCATCATTCTGTAGGAAGGAGTTTACAGGGAGATTGTTAAATGAGTTGTGTCACAACAGATGTGTGTGTGTCCATGGGTGAACCAAACAGCCATCCACCGCAGTGATAACAGGATCAATGCCTGCTTTGTGCTCATGCCCCCTGGTAATACGTCTTAAAGCTGGTATAGAGTCACTAGTTTGTCGTATTACATTACATTAGCTGCTAGTTTTGTTTGAGGATTTGTTACTGACACCAAACTCACCAGAGCAAACGGCTCACTGAGGTCCCACGTCAAATACTTAATGCTCTTATGAATGTCTCTGGTGAATTCTACATAAGTCTGCTGTGCTGTGAGGATGCTGCTTTAAACTCAGACCAATGCAAAGCATTCAGAAGCACTGGTGTGAATGACAGATCATACACATTATAACTCCTGCAGCACCTGTTGGGCACAGCATCCCTGCTCCACAGTTGTCATCTTCACACTTTGAGCCACCAGAATACATTCACAGGATGAAAACATCCTCCACTTACCAACTTAAACACAGTCTTTAGTGCAAAAGCAGATGCCTGCCTCATTACTGGAAATATGAATTGCAGTAAAGCCTTAGGACTGGCTAATTATAAACCTGAGATGGGCCACACTGCAAAAATAAAGCAAAATATTGCCAGTGGAGTCAGGCTTTGCAAAATAAGGTAAACATTTCATGGAAAAGGACTTTAATGGTGAAGTCATTAGAATCAAGCCTGGCAATTAGCATTTTGATATGTGAGCTTTTAGGGGCTACATAAGTCAGCTAAAGTTTCATCTGCTCCTAAACTGCTGGTGCATCCCAAAAAATAAAGCTCAGAATAAGTTCATGCTTACTCATTAATTTACATTCAGCTGACTGAGGGTTTACCACTAGCCAATTATTTTGTCACACCCTCTGTTAGCCAGTCATCTTGTTTGTATCAAGCTTTGAAATCTGTCTTAAGTTTACAAGTGAAGTGACCTCCCTCCACCTCAAGTTTTCTTTTCTTAACAAAAAGCAGAGTACAACATACGTGAAACCATAACTTTAGGTAAATTTATCTAAAGTGAACAGAGCAACTGCAAATTGTTTGCACTGAAAGACATCAGGCTTTGTGTACTTAATGACTTGTTTGACCACAGAGGGGGCAAAACCAATCAACTAAATAAATAAAGGCACCATTTCAATTGTGGTGAGTTTCTCCTACTGCAGTTGTCAATTAGACATGTTTTTCATTCTTTTGCCATCACCAGTGACTCCATCAAACTGGGCTTTGCAGCTCATGGTGTCACTACACCTGAAAGATAATGACATCTCGTACACTTTCACTATTCTGCACACTTTATCAGTTACATTTATTAGAGCTGCAACTCTGTAAGCTGCGACAACATGTGTAGCATATGTGGCTGTTATTGTTTTCACCTTGTGACACTGTGTGTGTCATCGTGGTTAAATGTGGTCGTGGAGACGCCTACTGTTGCTGAACCTACCACAGAAGAGGTTATGAGTATTTTTTTCTAGATGTTTATATGTCTGTGAACAGATTTTGTTAATACAATAGCATCACAACTGTGCAAGATGCAGCCACCAAACCAAGTAGGTGTGTAGTTGAGATCAAAATAACGCTGCGCTTGAAGATAGTCTGGTCCGAGCAAGGATTCCCTAAGTGAGGCAGCATGAATAATAGTCATAGCACCACTTACTGGCCACATGAAATTACAGGCTTTATATTCTTACAAATTGCTTCTGGCGTGTTGAGCAGATCAACCTCATGTAGTCAGTAAAGTTTTAAGAGCTTGATGATGCTAAATATTGAAGCTTGTGAGTTTTCATCAAATGCTGTAGCCATGATGACGCACTATTCGCCATGAAACAGGAAGTTTTTATAACTTCAATGTAGAGTGTGGCATGTATTGTTTTAAACAATATGTGTGTGTGTGTGTTGTGTGTTGTGTGTGTGTGTGTGTGTGTGTGTGTGTGTGTGTGTGTGTGTGTGTGTGTGTGTGTTGTGTGTGTGTCTTATCATGGAAGAATGTAGCCCTGGATATGTCTACCGTACCAGGAACTATCAATAAGGGCAGGAATCTCTTGACACTGCACGATGCGATTTGATTCTGATGCAGAGGGCTACAATGCAATTAACTATTATCGATGCATCTTGATGCATCAAAATTCTAAGCTTTTAAGCCAGGGGCTGCCGGTTGGATTGTATCCATCTGCAGTTGCTCATGTTCAGCCATCCTCACCAAAACTCCAGATCTACCCTAGTAACACATGTTTAGATCTGTTATGTTTCACCATCCAATTGGTTCAGCCTAATGAATGTACAGAACAAACTTATGAAATCATTACAGGTGATCATAATGTTGACAACTGGATTTTAAATTTTGGATATTGACGTTTCTGCATGGATTCAAAGTCTCTCAAGAGAGAATTGCGATGCAGCTACAAATCAATCATTTCCCCCACCCCTAACTGCCACAGAGACGGTTTTGAGTATTTTGCCTGGGGTTTATATGTCTGTCTGTGGACAGTTTTTATCAGTACACTAGCATCACAAGTGCATCAAAATCATGACATTGTATTCAAAACAAACACAAACAGCAGTTATAAGATCAAACCAACCTAAATGACTAGTGTAAATGTACGTAAGGGATTGACAGATAGGAGAAAAATGAATGTAAGGTAACACAATTGACCTTTTATAACACAGTTTGCTCTATTGATTTGAAATGTCCTTTGTCATGAATCTTTTAAACATGTGGACGGAGCTGAGACCTTGAACAGATGATAGATCAGAGGCTCAGCGTCCGTCCTGATTCACAACCACATCAGACCAGCAATTATGTCGAGTGGTTTTTGCATCACAGCTCTGATGTCATCCTGGTCGGAGCTGTCTGCTCCACGGACGTGTACTTGGAGAGGCATGCTCAGCATCATTAAACAGCACTCAGCTCTCTCCTCTCCAGCACAGTGTGGAGTGTTTGATGTGAGAGGGAAGTGGAAAAGCTCACGAAATATGGCGGCAACGTTTTTCTCCACACAGGAACATCTAACTTGCTAATATGTTGAGTTGATGCGCCTTTGAACTCCACAGAGTTGTTTACCTGCACACAAACGTGTTAATGAATGATAGTGGTAATACCTGCAGTCTGAACTCAGAGTGGCTCGTCTGCTGTTAGAAACCTGCTCTGAAATTGATTTTTTTGAGCATCAAAGTGGCTGATAATGATAATGGATTCAGAACCGTCACCCCACATTAGAGCAAATTTGAAGTTCCGCTATTAAATCCCCCTCTGTCTCATTTCAAGTTTGTGAGAGTTGTGTGCTACCTGCCGTTGTGCTCTGGTACGCAGTTTCGCTGCTGCTCTGACCCACTTTCATCCACTCTGAAAGACAGGCACAGACACTTGCTCACAAACAGTCCTAATTGGGCTGCAGCCTTGTCACCGGTGCCGCCTGTAGACCCGGCTCTCGAAAGGCACTCCAGCGTGCAGCCTCTGGATTTTTAAAATGTCATGTTTGAGCTCACACAGGTCTGCTCTAACAAGCAGTGTTTACCCCGACTCTGAAAAGACGAGCGGATCCTTATTCTCCCTCCTTATCTGAGCTGATGCAGAGAGATTTCTTCCTCCTCTGTCTGCCAGTTGTATCTTCAAAGTTTCTCCTTAAGCTCATTTTCATGCTTTGTGGTTGCTGCTGAAAACAGCTATTAGCGATGCACCTTGCCTTCCTCGGTCCATTTTGTGCTGGAGTTTATTTCTTATTCCTGTGGATACCCAGCCAAATGTTGACATCATGACATAGTATTGAGATGTGTGCAGCACATGTACAACAGACTAGCAATAACTTTTCTTTAGGGCATGGCGAAATGCAGATTGACACTCACAACACTTTACAATAGCTATTACGCATTATAATAGCCATTACTATTAATGGCAAATTGATAGTTAATTAAACATTAGTTAATAGTTATTTTACTGTTAAGAAACATTCAAATAAGGTTGATATATGCTTCATAAACCATTTAGTAAGCAGTTTTAAAATTTTTAAACATCAGTTGAAACTTTATAATGGCCATCCTAATAATGTTTATAGATGCACTACACAGTATTAATTAACAATTTACAACGTATTATAAGCATCAGTTGCAAGTTTTTAATGGCCATTCAAATAATGTTTATAGATGCACAACACAGTAGATATTAAACAATTACAATGTACTATTAACATCAACTTTACAATAACTATCCATATAATGTTTATACTCATTCTTACGTTCTGTCTCCATACAGCAGCTTAGCCAGTGGCCCTGTTGACTCCAAACTATACAGGCACAAAAACTCCTTGTTTATGTTAAGGAAAAGATCATACTTTGGGTTAAAATAAGTACATTCTTAGAGAAGTTCATGTACATAATGTAGCATATGTCAGTTACTGTATATAAGTTATTATAATCATTAGTTGCAACCTTGTAATAGTCATCCAAATAATGTTTATAGATGGTTTAAAAAACAATTATTAACCATCAATAATGGTTTACAAAGCATTTGGTAATGATACAAATACCTAATCTAGTACAAACCCCAATTCTAAAAAATGTTGGGTGACTGTGTAAAATGTGTATTAAAATAGATTGCAATGATTTGTAAATCCTTTTCAACCTATATTTAATGGAATACAGTACAAAAGCTAGATATTTATTGTTCAAACTGATAACCTTTATTGTTTTTTGTAGATATACACATGTTGAACTTGATGCCTGCAACATGTTCCAGAAAGTTGGGACAGAGGGATGTTTACTACTGTTATACATCACCTTTTATTTTAACAGTTCTTGGGAACTGAGGACACTAATTGTTGACATGTGGAGAACGTATTTTTTTCCCCACTTTTGCTTAATATACAAGTTCAGGTTCTCAGCAGTCCAAGGTCTCTGTTGTCACATTTTGAATGGGAGACAGGTCTGGACTGCAGGCAGGCCCATTCAGTACCTGAATTCTTTTACTACAAAGCCACACTGTTGTAACATATGCAGAATGTGTCTTGGCATTTGTCTTGTTGAAATAAGCAGGGACGTCTCTGAAAAATACTGTTGATATTTTATGTATGGCAGCATATGTTGCTCCAAAGCTCGTATGAACCTTTCAGCATTAATGGGGCCTTCACAGATGTGACAGATACATGGGCACTTACACACTCCCATACCATCACAGATGCTGGCTTTTGAACTCAGTGCTGGTAATAATCTGGATGGATGAGGACACAACGTTCATGATTTCCAAAAATGATATAAAATGTCAACTCGTTCCACTCTGCATTAGTCCATCTCTATCAAGCCTGGACCACAGAGAAGTCTGCGGCGTTTCTGGATGTTAATGACACGGCTTTTGCTCTATTTTGTCTTAACTTTTAAGCATTTGTAGATGAGATGATGAACTGTGTTGACAAATAACGTTTTTCAGTGCCACCTGAGGGGCTGAAAGTCACTGGCATCAAATGTTGGTTTTCAGGATTTCCTCATTTGTGCTGAGATTTCTCTGGATTCTCTGAATCTTGAAATTATAGATTGTAGATGGTGAAATCCCTAAATTGGTTGCAATTGTGTGTTGAGAAATGTTCTTAAACTACTGCACTATTTGCCCACGCAATTTTTCACAAAGTGGTGAAACTCGCCCCATCCTTGCTTGTGAATGACGCCCTTTTTTATACCCAATCATGATACTGTCACCTGTTATCACACCTGTTGTCAATCAACCTGTTTACCTGTAGGATGTTTCAAACAGGTGTTTTTTGAGCATTCCACAAGTTTTCCAGTTTTTTGTTGCTCCTGTGTCAAATTTTTGAAACACGTTGCAGGCATCAAATTCTATTTTAACAAAAAAAAGTATGTATAAAACCCATTATGTTTTGTTACACAAAGTAATAATAAAATAACAAATTCTAGCACTATGAATATTAGTAAACATAATGATCATTTCATTGTTTGTTAACGAAATAACTATGATCAAATCTTAAATGAACTATTTTACCATTTGTTAATGATAGTTAAAGTGTTACAGTATTATTGTATAAGAGGTAAAGGTATCAGCTTCACAACAATAGTCTTAAAAAAAGACACAATGTAACACAGAGCGGTGTTTTGTTTAAAATAAGCTTTTTCTTCCCCTGCTGCTGTCACTGTCACCAATGCTATTTTTTTCCACCTCCACCCACAGCTCAGTGCGACATGTTCAAACCTGTTCTTATCAAAGTGTTTTGGGGAAATATTTGAAGTTACTAACTGATGTAGAGTAGATGAGCTAGTTTGCAGCGAAATAAATTGATTAAAACACAGGGACTCCTAGAGTGCTCCGAACAACAACAAAGGGATGTTATGTAAGAACACCCGAGGGTGGATTTTTTTTTTTTTCTTTAAATTATATACGGCAGTTAAAGGATTTCACTCCTGTCTGTGCTGCCTGTAACTGCTCCTGCACTATAACTGAATCAGGCTGTTATAAAAGATGTATCATGGATGCTCACATAGTTAACCTTTAACCCTGAGAATCAGTCAGACAGTCCGTCTCCTGACCCCTAACGTTTTGTAAAAACAGACAGTTACCTGCCCTTTTTTTTTGCTATTACACACACCATTAACGCCTGATACAAATGAGAGCTGCTCTTTATCTGTAAATTAATTATCTGTGTGTGTCTTGGCTGAGTGGAGGAATTTTTTAGCGAGAGTCACAATCCTCAGCGAGCGGTTTCATTAGGTGTTGAAGAAGAGGCCTCCGGCAGATTATCAAAGGGCCATCGGAGGCTTTTATGTTCAGCTGGTGGTTCAGCACTCCCCCTGAGATTTGTTTTTCTAAAGTCTTTGAGTCAGAGGAAGAAAGAGAAAACCTGGATCGCTCTGTGCTGATCTCTTGTACTTCTCACTAGGTGGCACACTGATCAAAGTTATGTAAAATATCAGTGGAGGGCACTTTACCCTGGCTTCCTCTGGACTAGTTAAGGACCTTACTTTAATTATACATCACTAATAGTTTTTGGAAGGATCAGAAACAACCTTATTATTGGGATAAATCCAGTTATTCTTTGGAGATAATTACATTTTTATTGTTGAAAGTGGAGGTGTTATATAGATAATAGATTCATATGAATGAAATAGGCTATGATTAATTATTTACACAATTCACCTTTAAAATGTGTGATGTTTTGGCTTCATTTCTCAGAGACACTTAGTGGAGGCATTGGCAGAAGTTTTGCAAGGTCGAACACGTGTACGTACACATGTCTTTGTCACTTGCAGCTGTTCTGGCCACTGTCAGTGTGACAGTACATTCTCATTTCATGCAATTGCAGCATGTATCAAAGCTACCAGGTGGTGGCAATGTTGCTGTGGGCAAAATTAAATCCCTCCTGCCGTTTGTGCTTTCACACTGGAGCTTCATGCTCTAATGCAGAGCAGGGTGACACAGGGAGCTGCAGCTCTCTCCATCACAGCAGGTCTTAAAGGGTGGGACCTCAGCTGAGTATCTATGACCTCTGTAGAACGAGTCAAAGTGAAACTGTAAATTGTATATTTGTATAGAAGAGATTGTGCAAAGATATCTTGAAAGATAATGTAGCCGACTACTGAGCGGATTAGTGTCTCGAGTTGAGAGAAGTGTTTGATCTGTTAGCCGGTAGCTGGTATTTTCAGATATGCAAATCGCAAATTGCATCATAATATAAGGATTTGAGATTCATGTGAGACGTAGTCTGAGCTGAGCTTCACAATATGACCATAAGTATGTGGATAACCCTCTCTGCATGCTTTCACACACTAGTTTCAAATAATGAAAATCTGTTACACTTATTTTTAATCTGCTCATAGCAATATGAAATTATAGTCATAAGCACTCATAAATATTCATAATGTTTTATAACAGTAATCATGACACATTATAAAGCACTTATAACGACATATATGGTCAAAAATACTTAATAATTGCTGCTCACTCACAGACTTTGATATACTTGATATACTTTGCAAGGATTATAGTGTATTATGACCACTTAGAGCAATTATAATCACATTTTGAGGCATTATACATTGATTATAGTGTATTACAACTATGAGAATTAAAATACATTATGATCCTTGCAAAAAATGTCAATGAATGAGTAGCAATTATGATGTATTGATACTTGACCTTATAAGTTATTATAAAATGCTTTATAATATGTCACAATTATTGTTATAAACCATTCAGAATAGTTATATGTGCTTATAACTATAATTATACAGTGCTGCTTATAATGCATTATGAGTATGTTTATAGTGCATTATAGACCTGAGCGTCATAGAATGGGCTACTGGAAATCTAATCGGGACACTTTTACACATAGAGATCAGTTTACTGGTCATGATCAGTATGACTCCGTCTGTGAAAACAGCTGTATAATGTATTGTGCGGCTCAAAGCTTTCTGAAGACTGAGAAACTAGCTGTCATCTTAGTTCTGGCTTGGACTTTGAATTTTTAACTAAAAGCCTTCAATACAAACTGGAGCTGAAGGTTTTGAAAGATGTAGCAGTTTGCAGGGCAGCAACAGTTTAATCAAAGATGCTCTTCTTCGTGGGCCTGGTCTGAAGTGTTGAAAGTATTGTAAACATGTGAGTGAAAGCAGATACAAAACACTAGATACTTGATATTGTTATTGAGCATATGTGTTGCCAGATGTTGCAAGTGTGTTGCTGTGGCAGAGACAGGTCTCAGACAAAGTTAATTTTATTCTGATTAGTCTATCTGGGCTGCACAAAGTGAGGCCAATGTTACCTCACCATAAAGTTTGATTTGGGCTGTTGGAAATAAAAACTTTGTTTAAAAAACCTGAATATTCATTAAACGTGGTTACTCTGGTTACTCGGTTACTCTAGTTACTATTTTCATAATCTGTGCTCACGTCCACCTCTAGCATTGGTTTGGATAGATTCAGGACCTGCTGTTAGTCTCTCAAAGGGGCGGAGCAGTGGCAAAACCCATGAGGCACAGTTACAGGACATCACTCTGTGGCATCTCCTTCCTGAGCTGTCTCTAGTTTAGTGAAATCTGCTATTGAGTTGCATTATGGGAAATGTAGGGTTCTGTGATTTTGGCGCTTGATCTATAATAGTGAGTAAAAGTCAGGGTATCTCTGCTGCTTTGATAATGAAAACTAATTTTCTTAAGGAAATTTCTTTAATCTGCCTCTGACAAGTCCCTCAACCTTATGCAAGTTCAGTACTTATAATTACTGGAGAACTTCTTCAAAGCTACAACATGTAATGGCATTTAAGATAACAGCATGCATCCAACTTTGTGGCAACACTTTGCATGGACCCTTTGCTCTTCAACTGCACAATACCCATCTGAGGTCAATGAAGAAATGGTTACTAAGAAAAACTTGCACCCTGACCTTGACTCCATCCACCACCTTTGGGATAAATTGAAATGATTCAGGGCTTATTGCTTAACATCAGCGAATAGGAGATGAATGGGAGGAGAATCTCTGCAGTAAGGCTCCAAAATGTTGTGGGAAGCTTTCATGGAGGTATGAAGTTTGTTTATAGTAGCAAAATAATACCCAAGTTTTGAAACAAAGATATTCAACAAGCACAGAATAGCTAAGCTCCAATATAACATAATTGAGGTGTCCCAGTACTTTTGGCCATATACTGTAGCACGCCTTGACATTTTAAACCAAAGGTTTATCATGTATCATCAAGCTACTGTTAAAAATCTGAAAACATTTTGCACTAAAACGGAGTTGTTCTCTTGAGTTATTTCAGTTGTCATGTAGGTCTGTCTTGCTCTTAAATAGTAGTATCCTCATGCATTGTAAGATGGACTGACTAAATTACTGTGTGTCTATATGTTAACAGACTTGAAAGAACAAGGTTAATTGGTTCCCTGATTAGCCAGCAAAATAGGTTTCGGATATATGAGAAAATGATTACGAAAATGTGAATTATCAGGCGGAAGGTTCTTATTCTTCTTGTTCTATTATATATTTTGATTCAGTGTTTCTTGGTGAAACTGCAGTGTGCAGAATCTGCAGGGAGAGCTGAAAACTTTTCCTGCCCTGAAGGCCTCATTGTGAAGATGTTTTCCTCCAGGCTGCCCTCGAGGTCTTTACTGTCTTACCTTTAACAGCTTTCAGCTTGTTAAATAAACTGAGTGGCAGACAGGAAAATTAAGAACCTGTTTCAGGACAAATGAGGTAATTTAATTATCCAAGGCCTCAACCTCTTCCAAACCCCAATATTAACTGCTTCATGACTTGAAACTGAGTTACAGATGGTTTACAGAGACAAATAACGTTTGACTTTAACTTGAATTAGAATGTTTTTATTTTTGAATTAAATTTGATTTGATTTACTATCCTCAGGAGGATCTACTGATGTTACATTTGCATTCAAATATAACATAAATTGTTCATGTTATACACAATATACACTATATGTAATGCACATTTTGTTAGCTAATCACAGTAACTAGCTACATCCGGCTTCTCCTGTGGGCTGAGCATCGCTGCTAATGATTTGTTTAATGCCACCCCCGTGATTAAAAGGATTGGTTCCTTCGATTTATGAACCAGCCTGACTGAATCCATTTTTTTCAGACTGCCCTTGCTCACTGCAGTTTCAAAGCACGAAATGCTCAGGCATGGTGTTTACTGCTTATTTCGCTCCTGGTATGTCTTGTAACACTTGAAAAACACCACATGGACATGTTAACAAGGTTAAAAACCTGATTTTCACTGGAGGGGATCTTTAACACTCAGAAAGCTTTTGTTGTTAGCTGTCCAGATGTTGGCTGTGGTTTAAACAAAGTACCCAAACAAACTCAGAATACTGACAATACTTCCACCTATGGAAAGTATGCCACCCTTCTTCTCCCTCATCCTCTATTGTTTGTTGGTTTTTTTTGGTTAGCAGTGATGCGACACATTAACTTCATTTAGTGCCATAATCAGGTCAAAATATTTAATTTTAGCAAATGTTTGCATGCAAAAATTCTATGCTAAGATGGTTAGCATGGTGAATATTACAGACATCAGCATGATCGCATTTTCATTGTATGCAGGGAGACAGATGGTGACATTAACATTAAGGGTAAATCTCTAAATGCACAGAGCTGCTTGCATGGCTATAAGATTCTTGGTCTTGCCTAGAATATATTCCGGTTTAATTTGATTTACCAGTTTGATGATACTCTTGATAGTCCTAACAGTAACACAGATGCAATCAAAAGCCTGTTGTACATAAATCCATTTTTCACACAACCTGCACATTATTGTTCATTGGCCAGCAGTTGTATGATGCTTGCTTACATGCAGTAAAGTAGGATAAAAGCTATACACAATGGACACGTGTGATATTCCTTTTCTGGAACTAGCTGAATTGAGTTAAGTGTCTGGATTGGATGCAGATCTGATCAGATACAGTTTATTATCTAAACAAGCCAAAACATGCCTGTTGCGTCGTGGGAACTGTGGAAATGAGAGCGAAATGTGGACTCAAGGGATCCCCCTCGCTCGCCATGGACAGAGAAGAGACGCCTGGCAGTCTGCCTCAGCTCCTGTCTGCCGGATTGTTTTGGGCAGATTCTCTGATTTCTCAGAGCTTCAGTTCTGAGGGAACACAGCAACACAAAGACATGCAGAACCATTATGGTTTGTTTTCCACAGAGGTCAATCTCCTAAATCCACTGTCACAATTATGCACTCCGTGTTCACATATTCCCCGACAAAAGCTCTGTGCACACAAAAGCCTCCATCTGCTCTGCATCAGATGTTAGTGGACACTAGCCAGAGGCAAAGGATCAAATGCTTGTTGAGAAAGTATGGAAGCATGACATCGGAGTGAAATGTAAAGTATCTGCCATTTATGGACTATGTGTGCCAGTCATGAAGATGAAAACATTCATGGAGCATGCTGTAACATGCTTGCAACAAACAGAAGATAAAGGGGATCATGCAGTCACTTCCGTGTGTGAGTGCGTGCGTGCGTGCGTGTGTGCGTGCGTGCTCACTTGTCTGGAGGTACTCTCAAACACTACTGGACTGATCAGACAATTTTGTGTGCACATTCTTGACTGCTGAAGGAATTGATTCAGAATTTTTGAAAAACCTTTAAAAAAAACTTTTTTTTTTAAATGACTTTATGCCTTTATGTTTTTATGGCCATAGGCATTATGTTTTCAGGTCATTCCATTCTTATAAATGCAATATCTCACAAACACCTTGAGGGAATTTCTTCAAACTTGGCACAAATGACTACTTACTCAAGGATGAGCTGATGACCTCACAAAACAAAATTACGCACAAATTTCTAGTTAAATAAAATGATGAGGTGATCAGATTTTATATCCAAAAGGTCGAAGGTCGAATTTTTGGTTGCTTTTTTAACACTTGAGAGACTGTATATTATGACTTGTATTTCAACAACAATGCGCATCACATATAAGTTAGTCTTTGAGTTTTATTTCAGCAGCATTATTGTTTTAGTGCATATAAATGTAGTACATTACATATTTTTTCATGTAAACTTTAACTGTTCTTGCCACCAAGCTAGTGCCATAAGAAAATAAGACATAAATAAGACATAAACTAATATGGCAGGCCAAAATGAACAGAGCTTATGTGAGCCTTTAAATTAATATTCTTCACACATGAAACTGAACTTAAAATCCGTTCCTTCAAATCCTTGACTGGTATAAAAGTCATAAATAAAATTTACAATAGAATGAATAAAAAAATATCTCTATTGAAGTAAAGTGCTACATCTAGCTGTTCCTGCTCATAAAGTAGTGAACAATAAATAAAATAGAAAATATAAATATGTGTGTTGCCCTTTCCTGGAACGCAATGTCTCTTCCAAGTAGCAGTGGCATTTTGACCTCTGAAGATTGCTGTATTTGGTCAGTCGGTATTGAGTGTTGAAGCCAGAGTAATAAATTGAGTTAGCAATGTGAAATCTGCAGATAGTTTGTTTCAGCAGAGCAGAGGAAATTTGTACCTTAGTGTGAGCATACATGATGTTTTATGTGAAGCATGTGAAGATAATTAAATGTTTGTTAAGATAATATTACCAGTGATCGTGCTGCATCCATTTTATAGAGTAAAGGGTTGTAGGGTAGAGGCTGGGTCAAAATATACTTAATGTTGATAAGTGCTGTCAGAAGAATCATGATATACATAGTTGTGTTGTCAGACTTTGTCTTCCCAAAAGGAGAGCTGCTGTGTGTTCAAGGACGAGTAACCAATTAGTCCCTGACAGACAACATTTGATGAGAAGCAACCATGAGCAACAAAGTACAAAGTTCAACATATAATTTTCCCACTACAGTTCCATATTAAATTTGTTCAGAGTCTTCACTAAAGACATTATATAAGTCTGGACAGACATGATGTGAACTGTATCTTGACTGGTTGGTGGAGACATGCAAATACGAGGCAGTAATTCTATTTTTTAATGCTCTGTTTTATACGACCATTGACAGCTGATGTCTCACTCTTATTTATGCTCGGGACAGTGTGTGTGTTGATGTGTTGTTAATGTGGGTGGAACTTTGCAAATCTCTGCTAGTTTCCTCTGGCAGCTGTGGTGGCATTGCAGTAGGTGCTTCACCATCTGTTGACTGGCAGGGATCTACAGTATACTCTACTTCTAATTTTTTTTATCTTCTGCAAAATAATAAATACGACTGCGCTTGAGCCTTGCTCGTCACTCTGCAGGTGTAGCAACACATTGTGTGATGTCATTCTTTTTTGATGTGTGCTCTCTGGTGAGTAGGAGACTAACAGACGACAGCATGCTGGGGGGTTGCTCTTTCAATGAGCTTTGACTTGAAAAAAAAAGAAAAAAAAGAGTTCTATTGAAATAGAAGTTTGTTTGTCTTGTATTTTTTGAGTGATTGTTTTATATTGGCAGAGGTAGGTTGTATAGCAGTGCTTCTCAATCCTGGTCCTGATCCTGTTTTAGGTGTTTCCCTGCTCCACCACACCTGATTCAAATGATCAGGGCCCCGTTTCCCAGAGCCTTCGTAGCGCTATGTGCGTCGTAAGTTGTATCTTAAGGTCTCTCTTAAGCTTACAGGCTGTTTCCTAGAGTCTCCATAGCTAAGATATATCTTCTGAAAGGTATATCTTAAGACTGAACCACTCATGAGCTGTCTCTTAGTGATGCGCTTCGTTCATCCAAACACGAAGAGCCACGAAGTCATACGCCTGTGATCATTAATGCGCTTAATGCAGTTACTTGGGTCTCTACCATCTGAATGAGACACACAACACAATGTCTGCCACCTGCTTTGCGTGGAAATACTTCAAAATTTTAAACAATGAAGATGCAAATTGTGCGCTGAGCTGGAGGGATAAAATCCGCTGGACTGATGTTTGCTGCAACATTTCCAGGTAAAAGCCCAGTTTCAAGAACACTGAATTCATACTTTATCCAAAACACATCTGGGTGAAATACTGCAGCATCTGATGGATTTACCTTTAGAAGCTGGCTGTGATGCCAAATTCTCCTGAATAATCCATCCAAAGTCTCAAACAAAGTGAGTGAGAACTTGTTGTTAGATTTTTACTTTTTAACTTTGAGTGACCATAAACTTTATGAAACGGACTATGTTGAACAGTGAAGCGCGGAACTGCTGCACTGAACATGAACTTAATGTGGGATCTTTTTCGGCTCAATATCATGACTTTAAAAACACCAAATGACTTGATTTAACAAATTTCATTAGTTCTAAATGTGATGAATTGTAAAATATTACTTCCATGAGCCTATTCAGTCAGACAATAAGAGACCACAGACAGTGAATTTGGCATTTCATCCTAATGCAGCTGCAGCGAAGGTCAAGCTACATGCAACACTCAGTTTATATTACGTTCATTATAATGTTGATTAATGTTGAAATTGTGTTCTTCCGTCTCATTAATAATTAGTAATACCACCAGATAATAGACTAAAGTGGTCATTTCCTCAAAATGTGTCATTTTCGGGAAAATATGAATCCCTACTCCTCACCTCATCACATTATATGTGCCAATATATATATATTTTTTTTTAAAGTTATTTTTTTGGCATTTTTGCCTTTATTGGACAGGACAGCCAGAGAGCAGACAGGAAACAGGGCAGAGAGAGAGGGGATGACATGCAGCAAAGGGCCGAAGGCGGGAGCCGAACCAGCGGCCGCTGCAGAGGACCAACAGCCTCCACACATGGGTCAGACGCTCTACCAACTGAGCTAAACATCTGCCTCATATGTGCCAATATTTTAATTTAAAGACAGCCCAGCTGGTAGAGTATGAGCCTATATGGTGATATGTGTTTTGTGTTTTGACATTGCAGAGTATCTGAGTCTGTACATTGACAAAGATGGCCCTTGGAAGTACATTGATGGAAAAAGAGAGACAAACACATATGCTGTTGTTTCAATAACAAAAACATTATCGATGAGCAGTAATCACATTTCTCTGCTTCGTCATTAGTCTCCTTGTTTATAACGGCATGTAAGTCATTTTTTTAATGTGATATGCTTCAGAATATTAGGACTAAAACGCTGCTAAAACGCTCATCTGGACAGAAATTTGGTTTTAAAGTGCTGCTTTAAAAAAAAAAAAACGTATACGTGTGGACTAGGCTTCAAATAGTTAAGCAGATGATCTTTAGAAGGCATAGCCTCATTTATAATATAATATTTGATGGTGGTAAAATTATTATTGCAACACTTGTTATGTTACAACATCATTTATTTACCTTTATAAGAGATCAATCGATGCGTGCAGCATCGATTGATACACTTACAATGTACCTTAGCAGCTCTCCTCACGAGCACCCACTAAGAGACAGTTTGGGAAACACTCGCAGGAAAAGAAGTTTGTTTGCTAAGGTATATCTTAGAGACCTTCGTAGAGCCCTAAGATACATTGAAACTGGGAAACGGGGCCCAGGTCATTATCAGGCTTCTGTGGAGGCTTGATGATGAGCTGATCATTTGAATCAGGTGTGTTGGAGCAGAGAAACACCTAAAACATGCAGGGCAGTGGTGCGTGAGGACCAGGATTGAAAGCACTGTTGTATAGGACACCAAGTCTACTTACAGACAGGGGACACATTTTGAAACATGAAACTTTGCTGTGTTTTCCTTTAATATGTCACTCTTCTGTAGAATTTGACCACAAAACATAATTTTGGTTGTTTATAGCACATAATATATAACATCCGAGTTAATCTGATGAAGAAATGAAACAGAGCCTAATCATTTGGAGGTTGAATTTGACTTTAGAAAAGGTGTAGGAACCCTGACATTAATATCACTCTGTTCTGTCTTCATTTCAGAGGTGATGAATCCTGACATGAGATGTTTTTTAGAGTATTCCTTTGGGGAAAAGTGTCCAATTTCTCAGGAGAATTGCAATGCGCAGACTATCAGCGGGTGAATTGGACAATCCTGCAGATAGCGATGCAGAACAATGAGGCAGACAACAAAATTACAGGCTTGTGTTGATACTGTCAGATACAGATGGGGATTCAGTTATTTCTATGCAAAGCAAACTTTGCTAAGCTATAATTGATCTGTCCAAATCCCAGCGTTTGAACAAACTTGCGGTTAGCTTTACAGTGACATGTTTTCCAAAGCCTCAAAATGAACATTAGCTGGCTTCCATCCTGAGTGTGGGAGCTGGTGTTATACCCCCGGTTTTACGTTCAATACAGGCTTTTGTCCCCCAACAAGATTGTGTTGTGTATTTATCTGGCACTGGTGTAATTGAAATGTAGCCGAGCTCCCTCTCTCATGGGATTGCCTCAGATTCTCACACACTCCTACATCCTTTTCATCCGACGCCGGGTCTTTTGGGGCTTGAGGAGTGAAGTTCTTGGAGCTTCCTCAAATTGCTTTGGCAGAGTCTGGTTGGCTACTATGACTGTAACCGTTGGCCCCCAAAGTGAGCAGAAGCAAAAAGAGTCATTTTAATATTTTTCTCATCACACTTCCTGGTGGGACAGCTGACTGAATTCCACACATCTGCATTAAAACCCTCCCTTGATCATATTTTGTGCGATTTCACAAATTAACAACCATCGTATACAGAAACCGGAATGGATATTTTTCCTGGAGGAGGAATCACATTTTATGAGTGAGCTGGGGTTTTTTCATATGCACATTATATTTTCTTTTCAGGAGGACTGTACATGCTGACAAAACACCAGCATGCCTCATTAGAGTTCATTGTTGATGTTGTTGTGCTCCTGTGGGTGGCTACAAAGATTGTAATGAGCTGTCCACATCTCACAGTCAGCGGCAGCATGGGGGCACCTGTGTGTGGGAGGGTGCTTCACAAAAAAAAAAAAAAACACAATACCCCTTTGATTTAAATGATTGTACATACTACATTGTACATCAGAAATACAGATGTGAAGAAATGCCAACCTAATGGGAGGATGTTATACATGCACAGTTTTCTTTGAAATGCTCCAGAATAAAGGATTTAACCATGAAATGTGGTGGTTTATAATTGAAGACTCAATGATAGAGACATTTTATAGTTAGACATTAATCTACAGCCTATATTCTTCATTTATAGTGACATAACTTTATCTATATATCATGTGAAGACAAGCTGAGAAAACAGTTGAAAGTGCTGATGTGGGGCTTTCATGCAGTGTCTCATTTGTGTCTGTTGACCATAAAACATTCTTTTAAAGATATTTTATAATGTTGAATTATTCACATTTTCACTGATCTAGAGACATGCATAGACTTGAAAGAGAGAGCTCCCCTCAAAATCAGAAATAAATATTCTTCCTCTGGCCTGTAGTGCTGTTTATCCATCTAGACTGTTTTGGTGTGAGTTTCTGAGTATTGGAGATATTGGCTGTAGAGATGTCTGCCTTCTCTCCAGTATAATTGAACTAGATGGCACTTTGCTTGTGGTGCTCAAAGCACCAAAAAATACATTTGAAAAACTTGACAGCAATGTAGCAATGTCTTTGTCCAGAAATCATGTCCCTGTCTTTCTACCATAAAGTATTTTTTGTTGCATTGAGCACCACAAACCGGGTGCCATCTAGTTCCATCATATCCGAGAGACGGCTGACATCTACAAATCTGGCAACTCACAGCAAAACAATCCAGATGGATAAATAGCACTGCAGGGAAGGAAGAGGATGCATATGTGTTTGTTTGTTTTTTTACATTTTAGGGGCTTTTATGCCTTTAATTTATTGGACAGCTTAAGATATGATAAAGTGGGAGAAAGAGTGGGGGGAATGACACGTAGAAAAGGGCTGTAGGTGGGAGTCAAACCCACTGCCACTGCAGAAGACTCACGGCCCCAGTCCATTGGGCAAATACTTTACCAATTGAGCTACCAGGCCATCTGCATATATTGTTTTGATTTGAAGATGAACTGTCTAAAACTAAAAGGCACAATAATGAGTTAAAATAATTTTATATGTAAATATACTGTATTATAGTTTTTTTAATATGTTTCTGCTGCACTGTTGGGGAAGCTTCTTAAAAAGCACAGGGTTGTAAGCCACCACTTCACACTGGAAAAAGTTGAAAAACAGCAAAGCTATCCTAAGGTGAAATGTAGTTTGGTTACCTAAAGCTACTTTGAAAAAAAGTTGTCAAAAAAATTGTACATGTACATGTAATACAAAATTCTGGAAAAACAAACAAACAACTTTCATGTCAGAAAAAAATATCACTCAATTGAGTCTGTGCACAAAGTGCCCACTTGTTGACAGGTCATACTCAAACTTGAACTACAATGAACTTTCCCATGAATTCATGGGAAACTGCAAGGAATGCCAGCTTTGGTTTTATATTTCCATCAGTCTGCAGAGAAGCAATACTAAAATAAAAAAAGAAAAATCATTCATTTCTTTTATGGCCCAAAATAGTCTTTAGTTTCAGTAGTAACTACACAAAATGTGGCAAAAAGTAATGTTGAGTCACTATGCAAATATGAACATACTTGAGCTACCAGCAAACTACTGCAAAAATGTAGTTTAAATGTAGTGTGTAGGATTTAGTGGCTGCTAGTGGTGACCTTGAAGATCCCAAGCATGTAGGAGAAACTACGGTGGCCATGAAACTCACATATATCTAGAGCCAGTGTTTGGTTTGTCCTTCTGGGCTACTGAGGAAACATGATGGTGCAACATGTTGCCTTCTGTAGATACAAACAGCTCATTCCAAGGTTAAAAAAACAAAATAATTCTTATTTTCACTAATGAAAACATACCATTTCTACCATATCCTACCAATAAATCTGTGTAAATCTTACACACTGGACATTTAAACTACTAGTTTTAATGTGTGTATATAGAAATGGTGAAACAATAGTTTTTTACAACCTTGAATTGTTCTCTAATAATATGTTGAGTGATTCTCACTAAAGATTTGATAGCTTTTATAGGAGCTGGTATCATTTCTGCTGTATTTGGCTGTATTAGTTGCTGGCAGCTTTACACTTGGTTAAATTGACAAAATGATAAATCAGGCTTACAACAGAGTTTGTGCTGTGTTTGTGAAGACAAGAGAGAAAAATGAGTGCATAGAAATCTTGTCTCCAAAGCATTGTTGAAAATAGCTCTTTCTCAGTAATCTTGGTTTCTTCTCATCAAGATTCTCTTGACATCTTCTCTGTATTATTAAAATGCTCAAGTTCACGAACGGTCAGCTTCACCCGGCCATTTTGAATTCTTACAACGCTCGTTATTGTATCTGATCAGTGATGTGAAAACAAGGTTTGACATTTCCTCACTTTACACATTCTCAGCAGAGGATCAGGGTGTGCGATTGTCTCCAAGCTGCTGCCTCGTCTTGTTTACTCCAACCAGAGGGATATTAAGCGTGCAGGTGGTGATGAAGACTTGCAGATGCACACCTTCATAGCTGTCAGATGTTGATCAGCGAAGTCAGCAGCTGCGAGTTTCAGCACTTGTTGTAATTTCACGAGTGAGAAGCAATCAGTCATTACAACACATTCAACATGTGTTGTATCTGTCATGTCTTTCTGAGGCCTTATGCATTATGATATGGTATGTTGACACATCCACAGTGGTGAGAGTAATACTGCTCTTATAGAAAGCCACCTGTCTGCTGCATCATGTATCACCATGTGCGGCAGAATGCATTGAATAAAAATTGGAAGTGGAGCGGAGAGGAGAAGAAGGTGTGTCTTTTCTCCCGGTTTGACAGCATGTCATTTTCTGCAGCAGCGTGCCATTACCCCGACGTGTTTGGCCGTCTTTGGGGCCAAGAGGTACACCTTGTAAATGTTGAATGTGAAATTAGAATCCAATCGTCAACCTGTGTCATAAACATTTTATTTCACCCCCTCCACCCACCCTGCGCTGCTGATTTGATGTACGCCGCGCTGCCTGCAGGGCTGCTTTGTGCTCATAAACATGCCTCTTTTTGCCATGCTCCTGCAGTTCAAGAGAAGGCTGGAAGGTGTGGCCATAAATCTTTGATCATTCTGCTCGAAGGGCGACCTTGGCTGTCGTCAGTGAGTCACACGTTGCCTCAGTTACTCTCAGCCCCAAATTGACCTCTTGGCCTGCTCATTGGTGTGTGTTTGAGAAAGTGATGCCTGACGTGGAGCGAGTGTCCTGATCTCCATGGTGACTGATGGTGGTCCACTGACAAAAATCAGTGATTTTGATAACTGATTATCATTTTAAATTGAATATATTTGTTTTTTGTCTCTGTGAATTTATGATGGGGATTTTCACTGTTTTCTGACACTGCAGAGCCTAAACAGTTTTCTACTTGTACTACTTGTGTAGTGTGAAGTAACTGAAACTTCCCCAATTGTCTTAGCTCGTCTTTCCACTGTTCTAACAATCACCAACTCCAGTTGCTTGGTCGAAATATACCCTTAATTCACCACATTAGATGTGAAAATATTCTGGCTCTGCACAGTGTTTCTCCCTGCTGCTGATTTCCGACCGCCCTCTTGCTCCTATCCCAGTTATATTTTCACATCTAACTCAATAATTAAAAGGTTTATTTCAGCCAAACCAGAACCAATGTTGCTAACGATTATCTAAGACACTGAAGCAATCATGCTCAGAAGCACTATATACAGAATGAATAATGAACTCTGTGTAACAAACTAACAGTGAAAAGTGAAGTAACAAACTTAAGGATGAAAAGCCACTAAATTTGTAGGTGAATGTAACGTTACTACAGCGTTGACAGGAAATGAACAGACCTGCAATTTGTGAAACAGATATAAGTCACAGCACATTGTGCAAGTAGCGAAAACTTAAAACATAAAGTTTTGCCTGTAGTTCCTCTGAGTAGTGGAAAGGTCAGATTTTGTGTATGTTTTCTTTATATGTTTCTTCCAAATCTTCATTGAGTGACTGAAATATTTAATCTTTACACTGAGTGAAATATGTAACACCAGCACTCTGTTCCCCTCAATATTGAGAACATGTGAAATGAGCTCCCATCATTTAAGTAGTAGAGGACTTTCACTGTGACAGACTGCTTGTCTGAGAGCTTTACCAAATGATATTCCATGATATTTTGAATTGTCAACTGGTGGCTGAATTAAATGTCTTCCTTTATATAGATAATGAGATTTACACTGCAAATTGATGCGAAAAAAATCACCAGAATGCAGAATGAAGTTTTGATGCTCAAAACTTCCCTGGGAAACCCCCCACCGCTCAATATGTGCCCCCCCCCCCCCCCCCATGTTGAAACGATGTCCATGCTTTGGAAACTTGTCACACTAATAAGTGTCTCACAGTTTACCTCAAACATTGTCAATGTTTACATTTATTTGGTTCTTTGAGCTATTTTGTTTTATTTTAACCCATGGTAGCAATGTTATGTTTTATGATGTAATTGCGTGCAACTACTACTTGTCACACTTGTCCATGCAAACAAGGCACTTCTGCATAAGTGGGCATGCTCTCAGTGACTTTTCCCTATGTAAATAAAGGTCTCTATCAATCGTTCAATCACAAACTTGAACTAGAATTTAAGATGTATGTCTGTTGGTTTGAAGAGGGTAGACTGTGGTTCAGGAGACAGAGCAGGTCATCTACTGATAACAGGATTGGAGGTACAAACCTCACCTCCTCCTGTCTGCACGTCTAGTGTCCTTGGGTAAGACACTGAACCCAGGGTTGCCCCTGAGCCTTGATAAATAGGGAGGTTTGCATTAGGAAGTACATAAAAAGCATTAAATAACCCATGCCAAATTAGATATGTAGATTATTATTTTTAAAAATGAATTATTTAAAAAATCTGTGAAAAATTTCTTGCTGTATCAATAATACCCACCCTGATGTTGTGTGTGTGTGTGTGTGTGTGTGTGTGTGTGTGTGTGTGTGTGTGTTGGCACGCGCTCGTGTGTGAGCATCCGAGTGATTTTATACCTTTATGCATATGATAATATCCAATTTAATGTTTATCTAGGGAAGTCCTCTTGTCAAGCCCCTTGAGGGTTTTTAGGACCTCCTTGCATGTTTCCCTTTGTTTTTTTTCTTTTTAAAAAGAAGTTCTTACATCAGTGATTGTTAATTTTTATGGTATTTGTAATGTTGACTTTTTAACATGTGCTAAATAAACAAATCAAATCAATCAAATCAAAAATCAGATTCCCAGGTTGGGTGGGGTCTGATTTGCCAGTAGATGATCTCCTGTGGTGACCCCCCATGGGGATCAGCCAAAAGAAGAGGAAGTCTGTGGGTTTGAAGAAGTGTTTGGCTCCATGTCTTCAGTTGAGTAATTTCTGGCCCACTGGCCAGCTGCTGCTTGTTTTTAATTGGAAAAAAGACTCCAAAGAATAATCAATCATGTAAATAACTGTAAGCTGTATGTTAGTTATTAGTTTTTGTTTCCACATCTGCCGGGCTGCTCTGACAAAATGCTCTTCAGTCACCCTGCTGGCTTGGTTTGAACCTTGTATACTTCAGTGAAATGTTTCAGTATTGATCAGATATTTTTCTACATTACCACCCACAGGCTTTGACCAAAAAGCTTAATGGAACACAAGCTCTAAGAAAAAAAGAAATTTCTGAAGTCAATATTGTGTTGATGTAGTTCTGACTGAAAAAAACAGAATTATTACCAGGACTGTCTCCATAAAAATGGATTATATAATACTGTGAGTGTCTTGGTAATGGATTTAGCCTAATGATGGTCCTCTTGTCCAAAAGAGGGATTATTCTGAAGAGGAGAACAATGGACTCGACTATGTCCGTGCATGAAGTAAATCACACAAGTCTGATCCAGAAAATCCCACTAAAGGGACAGGAATCAAACTGTGGAGCTCCTCGTCTTACATGGAGATCATGAATAGATTATAGAGTGTCATAAATGCCTGTGTCTTATTTTCTGTGTCCTTGTTTTATTCCTCCTTTGCAGCGGTTCAGTCTCTGAACAGCCTGAACGACCAGATTGCTCAGTTCATGGTGACCAGACCTTGTAGCCTGACTGATGAGGATGAGGCCTTCATCCCGGAGAGAGGGACACCTTGAGGAAGTCCATGACCCTGATGAGACACCTGCTCGTGGACGCTCAGGTACAGCCTCTGGCCTCTCAACAGGGTCACTCAGTGCGCGCTTGTCCCTCTGTTCAAGGTTATTTTTAGAAAGAAACTACAATGTTCTGCCCTGAGGAGAAATATGACTGTAATGCAAATAGCTAATTACTGATAGACAACAGAGATTTCCAGATGCACACAGCAGGATGAGTCACAAATTATTACAGGAGGAATTTTCACCCATTACCTCAACCTATATATAAGTTTTAGCAGGTTTACAGAAGCAAAACTGTCTCACACAGACGGACAGCCCACTGAGTGCTCAGTGAGATCTGGTGAGGCTCAATGGGAGTTTACTGGTGTAGGCTTTTTTTCAGCTATTTTTCAGTTACTGTGAATGAATTAATTAATATTTTCATTTTTATGTCATGCATACAACTATGCACAGCTCATGCAGGCTTACAAGACTCCATAAATTCAATAGGCCAGAGCCAAAGTGCTGCATATACATTTTCAAACAATACTTAAAAAAAAAACAACTTAAACAACTTTCACTTTCATATCTTCAAACCTCTATCGCCTACAGCAAAAGTCATAAATTAGTAGTGAAATCATTCACTATACAATACTGGAGAAATTAAAATTAAGTAAAAGTTCTCCTCCAGACATGTTTTAAAGAACCTAAAAATACTCTTTTAACATGGTTAAAAGTAAAAGAACAAACAAAACAAACAAAACAAACAAAACAACTTCTTGAAAGAGGCTGGAAGCATATCTACTCTTTTTACTTCATTGAGCCATTCTGGATCTGGTCTTGCGACCTGCCCGCTACTGCAGCTTTTGCTAGTTTGACCCAGTGAAAGATAATCAAGATGGCTGGTGTTAGTGTTAAAGGAGGAGATGTTTAAGCATCAGTCACACTCAAATGAGGAGTCCAGTTGGGAGCAAGCCAATGTATCAGCCTAGTACTATAAGTGCAGTTAAATTTTATTTGTTTGTGTTATTTGTTAGCTTACAACTGGCAGTGGCTGACTCAGTTAATGCTAACTCTCATTCTCTATATTGACATGTCTGCTCTGTGCTAGAAATTTCAAGTGTATTTGCATATTTGACAGCAATTGGCTTTTAAATTTGTTACATACCAAATCTAGGTTGCCCAGGTGTGTTTGAAACGAGATGATTCATCTCAAGGGGCTATCCCATTAATAAACAATTTACAAATAAACAATTTTAGAGGACATAAGAAAAAAACTGTTTTGAGTCACAGGGAGCTTTAAATAATCTCTTCTAGGCCTTTGCAAAAAAGCTCTTGATTGTAAACACATCACAATGTCAATGTCAACACAACCATTTCCACTTTTCACCATCTGCACACCATCAGGGTTTTGTTCTAAACCATTTCATGAAACTTTCTTAAATCATCATAAATTGTACAGTACAAAAGAAAATGGGACTCTCGTCTTCTGATTATACACACAAACAAATTTGCCACTACCTCCGTGTTTTCAAATTTTTAACCCTAACCCTAAAGGTGTCAAATTTTATGTAAATGATCAACTAAAATTGATTTCTAAATAATGCATGCAATTTGGAATAATTTTTCATTTTACATTTATTGTATAAGAACTAATTGGAGTTTTTAGGAAGTTGATGTATGTCATTATTTAAAACAGTCCATTTCGCTGATTGGTCCTTTAAACATATTGCTGCTACCATGACAAAAGAAAAGAAGAAATACTATAATATAATATAATTATATATAATATAACCAAATACATTAATAAATGTTATTCATACATGTATTACTCCAGAATTTTATTACTGGAAGTGAGTAGAAGACTTTGATACAAATTTGTCGTGCTAGGAAATAATATTTACAGAAAACAGACTTGAACACCTAATACATAAAGCATGGCAAATCCAAATATTTTTTTTAAATGATGAAAACTTTACCACCGTTTACGTCTGTTTCTAAAATCCTGGCTATGTCCCTAAATGTATCAACATCTGCAGCTTTTAAGTATTTGTTTTAATGAGGTGTTCACTGTACCGTAGTCTCTATGATTAGTTATTCCTCTCACTCTGTCCTTACCCATATACCTCTGTATGTACATTCATATCTTTTATTTGAAACTTTCTGGTGAAGTGAGGAAAAGCAGAGATGTTCTGACATGTCGCTTTTTCACCACGGCTTCTGCTCAAGGTTGAATTCACAGTGTGTTCATCCCCCTGAACTGAAATGAAACATTTGACCATGGCCACAGCTCAACCAGCCCAACACTGTGAAAACTTTGGTGACCTCAGCAATATTATGAATAACTGACTGTTGAAGTGGATGGCATTTTTACCTCAGGAGTTGTGAAAGAGAAATGCTTGTTTCTTTGCAATGATCTTGGCTTTAAGTCATTAAGGGTAAAGTGAAAAAATGTGTGTTTACCATGTTTTGCTTTAAAAAAAATATACCAAAGTAATAAAATCTTTTCCTATTTCTTCTCTCCTTCAGATGAGATGATAATTCATCCTTATTATGTTGCGACCATTTGTCCTTTTATTTATCTTCTGTCTACATTTTGATGAATGTCTGATGAATCTTGACACAGTGATGCATTTGGGTCATCCATTAGCACCGTCATGATGGATACGTAGTCCCGCCGCCATTCTCCTGGAGATATTTTCTCCGACACAGTGTCATTGATTAAAGGGAAGGTAATTCAGCAAAAGGCCATTGCTTTCACCTCAGCTCAGTGGTATGCAAGCTGGAGTGAAAGATTGTTAGCCCGCAGTCAGTTTTTTTCTGTTAGTCAAGAATATAGCATTGAGACGTGATGGATGAGTGGGAACCTCAGCTGCGGATGGAGTGCCGATTATCTCCCCAAGAAGTTGTACTTGAAAAAAAAAAAAGTTTTGCCGGTAGTTCAGTGTTAAGCGAAGCGCTCAGACACCAGTCAGCATGACAGATTTCTCTGCCTGTTGGCCTTGTTTGTGTCAGATGGTACACACACAACCTTTACATGCAGCCTTTTCCTCAAAGAATTGTCAAATGGAGGCCGCTGTCTGCTGTGAGCTTGTTGCTCCAGACTGTCAGAGGACAAAACAGATCAGCAGGGGATGCTGACGTGTGACTGACAGCTGCTAGATGATACATTTGTTTACTCCCAGGTCACAACCAACACCATAAGAGAGAGTCTCTGTCCCAAACTAAGAGGCTCTGGCTTCTGTTTGCCAGGTTGTTTCCCTCCTCTAAAGAACTGTTTCCGATATTGTTGTCGTCATTGGTCTGGATTAAGGTTTAGGTTAGATTATGGTTAGGCGATGCAGAGATAACTGGTTGGGGTTATAGGGGAAGCCTAGAAACAGCAGATAATAACTGGTTTAGGTGAGCTTGAGGTGAGGGGAGCCACAAATCGATGTGGAAACAGACTTCGAGGCAACACAGCACTTTACTAAGCTATGATGCTAACAAATCTTCTTTTACACCTTTTATCTCTCTAAAAAATATTTAGGTGGCAGGCACCTCATTAATAGCCAGTGCTTACTGCCACTTTCAATGGTTAACGTCATCTGAGGCAGCTCATATCAGATATAACGTTAATTCCTCATCTGCTAAACTGTAACATTTGGCTGTTGGGTGGTTGGTACACGGACCCCGACTATTAATTAAATAATATTAATAATTATTAATGTTATGTTATTGTTTCACCTGTATTTTTTATGCTTTTTTATGAACAAGAACCAAAAATAAAGAAAAAAGAAAGTTTTACTTTTCCATACTGTGTTGGAATCCTGTAGCCATCAGAAAGCCCCAGAAGAATTCCAGGTGACTGAGCCAGCTGATTTGTATGAAGTGTCAGGTCAATGTAATTGCTGCTGCAAAATGAAACAGGTAAATCAAAGTGAAAATAAACACGGGGCAGCACCAGTCACTCAGCGCTGTAGCCTCTTGCCTGTTTTTAACCCGATGGTTTGATCTCTGCCTGTCATCATGCTCAATTGGTGACAGGCATAAATACGACACTCAGTCAATGCATGGAGTAGTCGTGGCCGAGTGATGAGGAGAGAAAATGAAAAAAGAACAAGAGAAAGAGAAAAGGTGGAGCTGAGAGGCAGCACATTAAAAGCAGAAAAGCCCTGGGGGAAGTGCAGATTAATGTGGCATAATTACAGATATGTTCTTGAGCAATTAGGTTCATGGTTAGCGTTTTAATAAATACGCGGTAGCATGTGCTCAGCACATCAAAATATAACAACAATGTGTTGATGATATGTCTTAAAAAGCTAATAAATAGTATCAACACTTAATCATGAGAACAGCAGGAGATGCCTATGCATGGAAACAGTATTGAAATTACAGACCTGTTTACTATTTAATGTCAGTTAATCAGAGCTACCAGAGCTTCGTGAAGATCAACACAAGTCCAGTCAGACTTTTGAGGAGATGCCAAGTAAAAAACAAACAGGAAATTATGTTTATGAATCTTTAGTCCTCTAACCTTAAAGGGACAATTCATCTCAAATTCAAAAGTACATATTTTTCCTCTTACCCGTAGTACTTTTTATCCATCTAGATTGTTTTGCTGTGAGTTGCAGAGTTTTGTAGCTATTGGCTGTAGAGGTGTTTGCCTATTCTCAAATGTAATGGAACTAGATGGCACTCGGCTTGTGGTGCACAAAAAAAAAAACACTACTCAAGAAATACTCAACAACACTATCTCTTTCTAGAAATCATGACCTGGTTACTTAAGATAATCCACAAACCTTGTTGTGAGCAGTTTTATATAGAAGCTGTTTTTTTTCTACAGTATAAATAATACTGTTCCTTTTAATTATGGAAGTGCATTCTACAAACTCTTGAAACTGAAGGCACTTGGCTGTTTTGGGGTATTTTGGAAAGTATTTTTGTGTGTAGTAATAAAAGAGACATGTTGCTGGCAGAAGCAATAAGCAATATACGAGGTGTCTTGTGAATGTGTGGTGATTGACCTGGGTTAACGGTACATTTCCGGCCTGAATAACAATCCCAGTCTGACCCTGTTGGTGCGCAGTCAAAGATCATTTATGAGGGAAAATAAATATCATCCTGTAAACCTGTTCCACAAAGACAATTGGAGTGCTTGTTTTCATATTTCAAGCTGATCAACTTAAGAATCAGGACCTGCATGTTCAAAGGGAAGCAGGTGACATCCGTTATTCCAGCATGTCAGATACATTTTATCAACATTTTAGATGTCCTGCTTCTCATCTCATCTCAAGGTTGTAAACATTAATAAAGCTGACACTAAAATCTTTCTGCTGAGATTGGCCTCCCAAGAAAAATAACAGCATCAGTCGATTCAGCAAGTGCCCTAAAATGACATATGTTTACGTTCAAGCGACAAATTCCTCAAAGTGTCAACAAAACATTGATCTTCAACACATGAGACTGCTGTAAATTTGCATGACACCAAAAGTCCCCTGACCTTCACTCAAACCATGATCTTTCCCTAAAATTGATTTGTTCTTGTTACAAAACCCAACCAAACCTTGACCATAATGTTATCACATTAAAAAATGGACGAGTGTTTCAGCAGTGATTTGTAATAGGTTTGGAAGGCACAGACAAATGATCTTGTTCTGCTGACAGGGATGTCAAATTAGAAAAATGTGTTGTTCTAGAGAGCATAGACAAACAATGTAGTTTGTCGTTTTTTGAAGACTTGATGCTTCTGCCCTTCTCACGCAACAAAAAGTGATCAGAGACCTTTGAGTTTTATCCTGCATTCAGGTGGAGTCAACATAACAGGGAAAATTTGTTCCTGACTGGGAACATTCACAAGAATGCCCCCTGAAGTTGGCACCACAACTCCGAAAGTTGGATGAAATTTTGGTACATGACTTGCCGAGTTATTGTTGACTTCAAATACACAGAAAGACGGCGAATGAAGGTAAATGTTTGGGTGATAACTTTTTAATTTATGTTTTGCATATCTTTTTTTTTTGCTCACATGTAATTGTATTAGGTTGTAACTGTTAGTTGCTGTCCACACAGAGTGACCTAGATCAGAAAGAAAAGTTATTTATTAGCATTAACCCTGATAACAAGTCAGGTAAAGCAATATTTTAGTCGTTTTAGGCAATGCACTGATGCAGCAACAAACATGTTTTGTTGTGTAATATAAGGCTTCAAACTGTTTCAGCATACCTGGACAGCAACATGAATCTTTACTGGGATACTAGTTTCAGCCAACCCATCACTTGGACACTACAACAACTACAACAACCATAATCTATCCTTTGTAACATCTGTATTGTTTCCACATTACAACTTAAAAGCTTGGGAACACACTGAAGTTAGAGGAGCAACTTCTCAACTTGAGAAATGGAACTATCCGAGGAGCACATGGATGCAACATTCGTTATTTATAACTTAAGTTCCTTGTAGATTTTGAAAGTTTAACCTAATTAGACACAATCAGGGATTTGAAAGAATTCACATTCAATAACTGCCTACTGGATTCAGACTCAATACTCCAGCCCTGGTCTCTGTATTTAATTTCCCTTATCTGAGCAGCAGGATTGAGCTTTCAGGCTCCTTATCATCACTCAGGCTACGATAGACGGGCAAAATAATTGTGACCAGATTATGTATCAGATTTCGTCTGTTCTCTGAGTCTCAGAGGTCAAAGTCAAGTGTGATCTCATCCCACATGGAGGAGCTTGGCTCATCCAGAGGGTTTTGCATTCATGGAGGGTAGTGTTTCCACTGTCAGATGGAATATGAAATTAGTCCAGCCCTCTTTCTCTTTGGCTCTTTTAATGTCTGGTCTCCCATTTCAAAGTGACTGCTATTCTCTGTGCAGTTCAGGCAAGGCAACTTACCCATATGCTCTGATGTCCAGTATTTAGTGCTGATCTGAAAGAATAACGAACTCTCCAAGGCTTACCTGTCAGTCAGAGACCTTGATGTTCTGTATATAATGTATATCTTTTGAAAGCGTTTTCTGACACCAAATGTTTTAGTTTGTAGAAGTCAGGGAGCAAACATCATCTGATGAATTCAGCATTAAAATTTCAAGTCCATGCCACTAAAAGGCAGAAAATTAATTTAGAGAGGATTTGAATAGTTTCTCTTTGAATGCTGTCCCAGAATTGATTGCCTCATTTGTCACTTGCACAGATGAATTATTTATGTCCCCGTTGCTGTGCTGGGGTGACTAATCAAATGCATTTCAGTGGGTGTGGAAGCTGTGAATTGATGTAGTGGAACGTTGCACTGCATTAGCTACTTTGGTCGAGGAGTCAGCGGGGCTACAATAGCGGCCTGATGATGGCATGACAGAGGAGACATCGCTCACCATAATTCTGGAAAGAATAACTGTCTATTAAGTAAAAGTCAGAGTCCTCTGAGAGTGTATCAGTACAGAGCAAATACTCAGCTGTGCAGGTCAGTCACCACACACAGAACAGCACCTCAGAAACTTGGTCTGTATAAGTCTGAACAAATAGAAGTACTTTACCTGAGTGCCTGTCAGATATTCAACAGCCGTAGTAGAGAATGACTGATTGGTTCATTGTGGACCAGACTTTACTTTCGATCAGTTAATTTGGGACTGGAACAATCTGCAGACCGTGTTCACCTCTCTCCCTGCTGTTTTAATCACCTTTTAATGTTTAAAATCAAGTGAAAACCTGCTTTTTAGCCTTGCTAGCAGCATGGCTCTAGGAATGACAGTGACGGTCTATCAGTGGGTCGACCACGTTGGTCCAGAATTAAATATCTCAGCAGCTATTGGATGAATTTCCATTGAATTTGTGTACAGATTACTTATCCTACTGACTTTTGTGAACAGCTTTTTCTTCAGCTACTTAAAGGAACCAGTGGGGCCCACAGGGCTGCACCTACACTCATACAGTCTGGGGTGGGTTCACAACAATATGGTAGACTAGTCTGTAGTGCTAGACTATTCTTAATTTTGCTGGTAGATTGGTCTATTGCAAGTTAGACAATTTCACAAAAATAAAGACCAACTAACTGTAAGCCAAAAAAATTAGACACCTTACCCCCAGGCTGACTCAAGACCCATGTTACTATGGTAACAATCAATGCCACCAACCGATCAGTAGCACCCAACAACAAATAAAAGGAAAACATGGCTCATAATTTGTGGTGTACTCACATTGTTATGGAGAGAGAAATGATTTCTTTGGGTCTTGTATCATATTTTTATATATATTTTTAACATCTCTGATGCTCCTCTCTATATTGAGATTGACACTCTTTACTTTCCCTGCAATTTTTTTCCATTTTCTTTTTTTTTTTTTTGTATTGTTACAAACTTGACTAAACTTTCCAAGTAAAATGTCCTTGTGACTGTTGAATTCCTCCAAAAGACACATATTTTCTGCTGAGATAAAAAGAGCTGAGAAGTTGGATGTGGTCACTCGGTTAGCCATAGTTTTAATTGTGAAAAAGATCTTTATTTTTCCATAGAATTCATTGTACCTACCTAGTCCTAATCGTCCTACCTACAATAGTCAAGAACTAAACAGCTTTTTGCAAAAGTGAATTCAGACTTCTATTTGAAGTCTGACTATCTGTGATATCTAAACCATAGTCAAAGACTATCTTTGTGAAACTCGCCCCTGGAGTCAAGGTGCGTAACTAAGTTTCTATTTTGTATAGGCTTTGCTCTATAAGTCTATTACTATTGGGACAATTGTGAAACAGGATATGGTTTATTCCCCTCTGGGTCCTCACACACCCACTTCACAAGAAATCAATAACCTCTCCATAGCTTACCATTGTGTACAAGTACATCATTGTATGTGCACAGATGGCTCTGACACAGTGCAGTACCTGATATTCACCATGAGGGAATAAAACTAAAAATCATAAAACCTAGTGCTGGGAAAAGCACAGATGATGGTCCAGCACAGAGTAGAGAAGGAGAGAAAACAGCTCTCATGCACCGAGGGAGAGCGCACAGCATACCTGCCAACATTTAGGTTTCAAATTATGTGAATTTCCTGGGAGAAATAACAAAAATGGTGGGCGCTGGGATTTGGCCTTGAAATATGGGAGAAACCTGCTAAAAAGGACAGTTTTGCCAAGTCTGATGCATAGTGAAAGCACTCCAAATAACAATCAATCTGACAAAAAAAAACTCAATACAGAGTGAGTAAAAGGAATATAGAAAATATATCCATAGATGGAGATGAATGAAAGAGCAGGGAGAGCATCCATTTCATCCAGAGGAAAATTCCAAATAACTTTGGTGAGTGCCACCAGCAGGTCATCTACTAGATGAACAGCTGGAACATTTGGAACAGAAATTCATGTTTCCTAACAGGTGATCCCTCACAGTCAGCTGTATACAGGACTCAAAAATGGCACACACATTCACTTGAATGAAAAAATGCCAAATGAGCCCAAAAAGTTTTCCCACTTCCTGGTTTGCTTCTGCTGTGTGCGGCCCACTGCACACACTAACAATTAGTGCTTCTTTGTATTTCTCTCCCTGGCCTTGTCCACTTTTCAAGGCTCTGGGAAAGTTTTGCAAATATAAAGAATTAATGGTTTAAAAATTCATAATATGACCATGAATAATTGACTTTGTTTGTTCCTGGTCTCCTGTCAGTTTTACACGTCTTTCGCCATGTGTGTCGCAGTGCCATATCCATGCTAACATGTGAAACTAAGATGATGTATGTGGTAAATATTAAACCTGCAACACGTCAGAATGTTAACATGTCTTTTTTAGCATTATAGCATACAGATGTTAGCATTTAGTTCAAAGCTCTGCTGTGACTAATTAGAGCCTCAGAGAGCTGCTAGTGTGACTGCAGACTAAGTTTTGTTATCATCTTTTACTGGAAACTTTCTTTTCCACAGTTAAAGTCAAGTGAAAACCTACCTTGTAAATTCATAATTTATACAGCACTCTTCATATTCAGCATTGCAGTGTGTATTTCAACTGACAGTTTATCTTTTTCTGCTACTTTGCAGCCTCAAAAAGCATAATCTTTACACAGAGTCACTGGGTTCAAAAGAAAGCTTAGCAGCCTATGAGGAAAAATGAAACAGAAGAGTTTCATATGAGCCAGAAATCATAGCTGATTGTGGCTGAGCAGAGTGCTGCCAGTTTAGTCATTTCAATTACAATGTTGGCAGATCTACCTTAATTCATTATTGACCAGAGAAGAATTAAAGGAGCAATATGAGCCTGAGCCCGAAGTAAAATAGATTGGGAAGCTAGATTAATGATCCAGTGAGGTTTGGGTTGTCCTGCTGCAGTTGTTAGTGAGAAAATGGATCAGTTCAGATCTGGTACATAATGAACTAATAAACTATTTGACACAGAGAAAGAGAAAAAGAGAAACTGAGAACGAGATGTAGTCGGGGAAGAACAGGACCAGGCTTGGGGAGTAACTGATTAGGTCATTAAATTTACAGAGAAAAAAAAAAATAATCAGATTACAGGTAGAAAACAATTAAAAATGTGCATTATTAGCAGCGGATTACTATGTTAAAATACATTTTAAAATTAAGAATGATATCCTACCATGGGCAGTGTGCACACATTATAACACTTCACAAGTCTCACAGCTGGTCTCAGTGAACCACTTAATCTTACAGTCAATTTATTGTCATGGCCTGTTGTGAAAAAAAAAAATGCTTCACTGAGTGGAACAACCACTAATGTTACAACTGCTAACATTAGCTACACAACCAATCACTAACATCAGCAACACACACAAAGTACTAACTTTAGCTACACAGAGCAACCACTAATTTTAGCTACACAGAACAACTGCTGACATTAGTTACACAGGCCAGCCGCTAACATAGCTACACTGACCATTTGCTAATGTTAGCTACACAGAACAACCACTAATGTTGAAATCCAGTTAGCTTATCTGTCAGTATCTACTACTACTGAGATTTCTGTGATTTTTCAGAGAGAATTAGGTGGACAGTCAATTACATGGACATAAAACATATTAGACTAAACAATTTCACCATATTTAATCCAAAAGGTAAAGTAATCAAGTTTACTTTGTTATTACTTTAATTTCATGATATTTGGATTAGGTTACTGATACGACTAATATTTCTTAACAGGTAATAAGTAACTGTATCAGAATACATTTTTAAAGTAACCACCCCAACCCTGAACCCTGAGCATTGTTGTCATCTTGGCGACTTTGTCACCAGATTTTCTTGGCAACTTTGTGTGACTAGCAACAAATTTAGCGACTGCAGACAGTGTAGGCATCTCTCTCTCTCCCTGTCTTGCGTTGTATTGGAAGACAGGAGAAGAGTCGTGCCTAGAAGGGAACCCCAGGCCTATGAAAAATCTTGTGTAAGTGACTGTTAAACCCAGAATATGATCTTGCAAGAGTTGTGCAAATCTAGGGTTCCCTTCTAGACATGACCCAGGAGAGCACCACTCATGCAGGAGAGGGAGTTCAGTTATAGTGAGTTTCTATAGTCACGTTGACGTTCTTGCCCAGGAAACTTTCTCTGGATTAAAACTTTTCAAAGTGTAAGTGAGCTTCTCTCACTGTTTTACTCAAGATTAGGATCTGATAGCTTGTAAATATGTGAATAGTTTATTTTGTAAATATGCTAATAGTTTCTTTGAGCTCCTCTCTCACTCTTTCTCTCCAGATCTCTGGATTGGTCCTATATGGAGTCATAGGAGTACCATCAAAAAGAATAAATCTTTAAGAGAATAAGAAAAAAAATATGGAAATATAAATACTTAGTTTTATCCAGTAAATATTTACATAGTTTGATCCAGTAAATATTTAGTAGTTCGTTTGATCTTCTCTCTCCCTTTGTAGATTTTATATTTACTTTTTTACTTTAAATATATACAGTAATGCCCCTGTAATGAGTTTGTGATTATTTGGCTAAAGATTTAAATGACTTAAGGTGATCTACTTCTTGCACAATGACGTCGTGAATATACAAACAAGCATCTGACGTCATTTGGCAACTTTTATCAACTTTTGGAGCCACTGCTAGCTATTTTCAGTGGAAAATAGTTGGCAACACTGCTGAACAGGACAAAGGTGGTCGAAAGATTGAGGCAAAAATGTAGCCCTATCCCGAAATCAGTTCATGATTTTAGTTATTTCTGTTCAGCCATTTTGAGTCTCAGTACCTGCAGGAGCGGTAGGTTATCTTTTATGAGATCCTCTTTATGTGCACCTGTCTTTGTTCTGTAAGTATCTTTGGGTGTTTCAAACACAAAGGAACTGTTATTATCTGAACGTGTTGGAAGAAACCACATCTTTCATCTCAGGCCTCATTTTGACTTTTTTTTTTTTCTTCTCACCCTATTGTATGGAAATCAGTTCACCTCTAATCCTTTACATCTACTCCAGTGTTACATCCTTTGTGTTAGACTGTGAGCTGAGCTGAAGTGGGCTGAACTTCAAAGAGCTGGGGTTGCTCTTTTTTAACAACTGTACTTTCAGCCGGTAGTCGTCTCTTACCAGTTTCCACATTTTCTACCCACTCAGAAACACCAGGGGAACAAAAAAGATTAATGAGTGCACATAAAAATGACCATATTGGAAGCTGAGCTGACTGCGGAGAAGATTTTAAAACACGTCTGTCACGGCTGATGATTAGGCAGACCTGAGTGCAGGGATAAAATGACAGTGTAGATTTATATTTCCTGATATGGCATGACAGATTAGATTGTTTTTCAAATGCCATGAGGCAGACGCATTCATTTCTGTGTCGTTCTCAGCCCCCATCACACACACGGTAATCTCTCATTCAATCAAACAAATGCTATTTTTATAAATAAAGGAGGTATCGTTCACTGTGGAGTTTTTTAAGATGACAATATGGCGTCCGTCAGATGAAATGATGCATGCCAGATTGTGAGACTTCATCATTCTTCGGCCTCTCCAGAAACCATCTGTTGACGCAGTTCAGGATGTTTAAGTCTGGCGTGTTCGGGGGGTCGTACGTTACTATGGAAAACCCCCACAAGCACTGTCACCAAGCTGATCTGGATCACTACACGCATCTTTCTGCAGATCAAAGGTGTTCACCTCAATTTCGGTGGGAGTTTAGGTGATATGAAAGGGCCCGTCTCCCTGTCAATCTCCTCTTGAGTGACAGACAGTGTTTGTACTCTTTGTGACCCTTTTGTTGTGGGGTTGTTTGTGTCTGGGTGATGTGGATAAGTGTCTAGGATTGGCTTGCTTACGCAGGAGTCTGAGAGGCAGCGGCTTTGTGTCCTCCTGTGACTTTGTCTGTCAACTGCAGAAAAGCTTAAAGTTCCTGGAGAGATTTTCACAACAGATATGTGAGCCCACCCTCCACTTTATTCTGTTTTGACCCATTCGGAGAAAAGAAAGCACAAACTGATCTATTAGTCCATTATTTAGCATTCTGCCTTAGGTGAGCTTCCTCGTGGTGCGGCTGCTGGAGTCGCCTCCACAGGACTGAATAATTCATGAGGAAACATCAGCTTCTGTGTACACAGTAGACACGAGTGGGGACATTAATGTGATGTGGAGCAATATTGGTATGACTTATGTTTCCCTTATCTCAAGAGGTGGCAAGTAACTAAATACAAATACTTAGTGGCTATACTTCAGTAGAGTTTTCATTTATCTGTACTTTACTCGAGTATTTATTTTTTCTGACATCTTTTTACTTTTACTAGCTACATTCTGATACAAATATGTGTCCTCTCTACTCCTTACATCCTCAAAAGAGGCTTGTTACTTCAATTTTAATGCATTTGAGGGGACCCTTCTCTGAGCCCTGCTACAAAAAAACAGCAACTCACCAATCATAGGTCAGCAATTGTAACAGGCCTGTCAAGGTTTGCATTTTTCTACATGTTGAAGCGGTGTGCATGGGGCTCTGAGAAGAGTGTTCCTGGGCATTTCATGAGTTTGCATAGTGGTGTTTTTTGTAGTCTCTCAAAACGTGAAACACAAGAGCACTGTGTGAGGAATGGCATAAACTTCTCCAACATGAGCTGCAAATGTTATAATGTCTGGCTAACTAACGCTGGCTTGCTAGCTGCAGTAACATTACCTCTAGTCAAACTTGTTAGATACTACTGCATTTGCATTTGTTATGTGGTGTTTTTGAGGAGGAGGATATGGGAGGGTGCAGAATCAAAATGGGCTGATATCAACCATGTCAAGGCTGCTACACTAATGGAGTCCCTGTGCTTCCTTTTCCAGAGTTAATGAGTGCATTTCTGTCATCTATCATGTAGTTATACCTGTCATATTTCACCATTCGACCGTTGTGTGCTGAGATGTAAGGTAGCTTTAGCCTCAGTCTTTTAGCATGAATGTTGCACAGCTATCAGATAACTTTACATTTACACTTTCACAGTGTTCTTGTTTTAAAACATGTCAGATGGGAACATTAAAACCTCAGCTGGAGACGGACTTCTCAGCTGATTCGGGGAGTGAGGACAAGCTTACATTAGCCAGCTACACTTATGATATCGGCTTGTGAGAGTCACCATTTTAGCTGACAAAATCCACGGTTGTTAACTAGAAATGAGAAGCTGCTTTGTTTACTTCTCTAAGGAATCAAAGACCTGATCTTTTTAACATTTGCTCCCAGTTTCATAAAATCTGCCACCGTTATCACAGAAACTGCATATATGCAGTGCAAGAATGGAAAGCTTGACTGATGTAATCACAGTAACTAAGGAGGGTGGTGCTTAGCAAAGGGTCAGTTCTTAATTATTTTCATCATTAGGTGCCACCTTCCCAACATCAAGACTGATTTCAACCTAAATGGATGGGACATTATCATATAGAAAAGCTAATTCTTTAGTCATCCATCAGTGCGTATTTCACTCAACAGACATAACACGATTAAAACAACATAACAACACAAAAAGAAGAAAAAGATGTAAAGAAAAATTAGGCATTAAGAGAAAAAGACGAATGGTGGAACAATTATGTAACAAGACGAAAAGATGAAAAATGATGCAACAAGATGAAAAACAATGTAACAAAATGAAAAAGATGTAACAAGATGAAAAACGTGCAACAAGTTAAAAAAGACGCAACAAGACGAAAACGATGTAACAAGATGAAAAATAATGTAACAAGACAAAAAACAATGTATAAGTAAAAGTGAGACTCGATCGCAGAGAAAAGGTGAGGTTCAGTGAGCTGTGCCCAGAGACAGCTGGTCAAAATGTCCTTCAGGGGGTGACTTTTTAGTTTTATACTTTGAGTACATTTCAGAGCCTCTACTTTTTCACTTTTACTTAAGTAAAGAATTTGAATCCATGCTTCTACTTTTGCCAGAGACTTTTTTGCACTTTTGCCACCTCTGCTTATCTCAACTTTTTCCACATGAGCTCAGCCTCCTTAAAAATGGTTATTCTTCGACGTCCATCCACACCTCGTCTTGTTTACTTTTAAACCTTCTTGCACAAGCCCCTCATCAAAGGCAGAATTTCTGCCGAGGCGAGAAGAGCGTGGAATCAAAGATGGGATACTTGTTATCAAAGCCATTGAGTTCCCTGTTGACCTTAGACGGGATTTAAATGCTCCCTGCCTCCACAGCTTGTGGGGTGGTGCAGGAAATATAAATGACTCTCCCTTCTATCTGATTCCCTGCCAGAAGCAATCGCTCTGAGGAGTCGGGCCAGGCGGGCATCTGGCCCCGAGCTGCTTCACACACTCCACCTTTTTTTTCTTTACACACACACTTCTAGGATTTTGGATTTGACTGCAACCTTCAGTTGGTCATTGATCGTTTGACTGTTTTGGAGCTTTATAAGTTGTCGGGATTCTTTGAAAACTCTTTTACTGCTGTGAAATACAAACACACAGAATTTTTAGTCCTAGGAACTGCTTTTCAAGGAATTAAAGGTTCCTTCAGCCCGTTGTTGTCTATGTTTTCACCGCCAGCTAAAGACCCACAAGGATTTGGCTAGTTAGTCAGCTGACATATGAAAAGGTTATGGCTCTTACTAACAACAACAATGACAATAGTAACAATAATAATTATACATTTTATTTAATGGCACCTTTCATGTCTCTGAAGGTCACCTTACATCAAATAAAAACATCAGTATAGTCATAAAACATACAGTCATTATAAAAACATACAGTCAACAGCAAAGCAACAGTAGTAAAACAACACTGTGGTCAACAGTGCAATAAAGAACAAAAAAATGTTAAAAATCAATATTGTTTACAAAAAGAAATCAGATGCAGTTAATGGAGTCAGAGTGAGTATGCTACTTTAAACAGATGGGTTTTAAGGGCAGTTTTAAACTGTAATGGAGTGCTGTATGTGTATGCAAGGGAGAGGGGAGTTTCAGAGTTTAGGTGCAGCAGAGAAGTCTCTGGACGTCGTCAGTCCGTCTGTTGTATGCTTTCCTCTGCAGCTCCATGTTGATGGGTTGAAGCACACTGAACAAAATAACTGTGTTGTGGCTGCAGATTTTTAAAAATGGTTGCTGAAATAAAATACTGTGAGTACTGGGGGTAAAATAATGTCCCTGGAACATAATTTAGACTTTGATTCCTGGTTCCTAGTTCATGGGGAAAGTTCCTGGGGTGGAAACGAAGCTATTGAGCATTTTTGTATAGGTAGCCAAGTTTGTAGTTGTGATTAAGTTACTTCAGTATTTTGATTCTATGGAGTGTTCATGTTCTTAGTCTTTCAAAAAATAATAATAATTTAAATAAAAAAGTCTCAAGACATCCTAATTAATGTGGGGAAAATGTACAAATTTGTATTTTTGTTGTTAAAAGATCATGCAATTATTGTTTTTATTTATTTTATCTCTGTACATAATTTTCCAACTTAATATCTTTGGTTGACCAGTTTTTTTGTGGAAAATATAGTGTCTTTCTTTCTGTCTTTCTATTTTGCTAATATTGTAATTTGAACATAAACAAATCCAAAATATAATCAGTAGATTAACAGAAAAGACATTGGGTGAAAAGGGCTCTTAAAGAGGTAGGCTGTAGTGGCAGTATATTGCAATTTTTTTATTATTATTATTATCATTATTATTATTATTGTTAATAATAATAATAATGATAATGATAATGATAATGGTAATAATAATAATGATAATTAATATTAAATAATAATAATAATAATAGAAATAATTATTAATTAAAGTAATAACGAGTTTGTATAGAAACTGATTTATTATTATTACTTGACTTATTAGCCTTGCATTTACAGAAAATAACTGCAGTTTCTATTAATCTTACAACACTGGAAGACTTGCTCATTAAACTTTAAACAATTTAGGACATTAAGAGTGAATATGAGACAATATGACATGTTAAATATTTTTTCTTAACTGTTTGAGTTTAATGAAGATTTATTTCCTCTTTCTGTGGATTTTAGTCTTTTAGCAATGATTACAAAATGAGTGTGGTAATTCAACACACAATATCCAGAATCAATGTGTGAAATCACATCATGTAGATCATGACACTTTCTCTGATAGTAAATCAGAACTGTGTTCATGGTCTCCCAACACACAATGTTGTAATCTGGTTGTGTAATCTGGAATAATGCAATTAAACAGAGAGGCTATGTGGTTGTAATCCCACCATGTAAATCAGGCTTAGGAGGTGCAGGGTGTTGCAGACCACCAGACCTCTGGATTAGCCCCTTTTCCACTCATAACACCTGTCTCCTGGGTGCAGACACAGTGATTCACTGATCTAATGCCCTGTGAAGAGTACGCCATCAGGTGGCCAGTACAAAAACACACTCTGTTCTCACTCAGATTAATTCAAACTGCTAAAATCATCATAATTAAACTATTTTATTTTCATTTGTGAGGATTGTTCAATGTATTTGCATGATTTTGAATTATTTCTGGGGACAGTATTGTGTTATATATATATATATATGTGTGTGTGTGTGTGTGTATGGATATATATTGCTTTTGCAGAAACAAGCTGAATAAAATTCAAATCTGCTGATCTGTAGCCACTCAGGAATATATGTGGAGCTGATTTGTGTATGTTTGAAGTCACTGAGCTTTAGAACGGCAGTCTCATGCTGAGGAGGTGTTCATTTAATCTACACTTGAATGAATGAACTGTCGTTGGTGTGATGTCTCAGACAACAGCAGGGGGATGACTGCTCCATGTGTCTGTAATACTGAGTCAGTGGTCTCCTGTTTGCCAGGGTTATGTTTCAGCTGTCTTCATTTCTTGCACTGTTTCTAGAGCATTTTCCTGTTGTAGTTTGATATATTTCTTGTTGAATTGGAATGGGAATAATGCAAAGCCACATTAACACATTCCATTAGTGGGGTATTGTTTTTATGGTAGTATTATTATATGGTAGTACATGGTATTATTTTATGGATAAAAGTGTGTTTAATATATTGGAGTTTTATTGACACTTCTTGGCCTATAGGGAACTATTCAAGGTAAACTACACTGGATACTATTTGATTTTTTAACATAAATATACAAGAAAACAAGTTTTGTAATTTTGTTATGGCTTGGAAAAGTGATCAACTTGGTGTCAAAATCATTTTAAAATTATGTAAGTTAGTTAAATTAAAGTTAAAATTAGTTATTTCAACAACAGCTTTAAAGATTATTTAATTAATAATTAATAAATAATTGTCCCAGCTTCTTTAGGTGTTTATGGTGTCTAAAGAGGACTACATCAGGCCATTTGTGCATATTTTCAGAATTGTACGTGTTATGCAGACACAGCAAGAGTGGTGAATGGTCGTCGGATGGCTTGATCTGCACATATTTATTTTGGTATGTTTCCAGTGCTGGTATACTGTTTGCTGATTGTGAAGACACAAACAGTCTTTTTAATAAGACATTTAGTTTTGAATTTTCATGGTAATGAGTGTTGTAATGTGAGGCAGATTGCTTACAACAAAATTAGGAAAATATTTTCACCTTGATGACAGCATTTTTTCAAGAAAATGAGACTTTGGGATGCAATAGTAGACTGACTGGTTAGGATGCAGATGTTTTGAATTGTAGAGCAGGGTGAGGAGAAGTGGGTAATATTCTTTGATCCAATGCAAGACAATTCAGCTTCATCTACTGTATATTCTCATTGTAGAAAATGTTATTACTCCGTATCCTAAAGTCAACGTGAAAGCGACTGTAGATAATTAAGTTACCTCAGGTACACAGTAAATTCAGTGCTACAACAGTCAAAGTCTGCACATAATCACATATGATTCTCTGTGCTGAGAGACCCAACAGCAACACCTTAAAGCGTGGATTCTCTTGCTGTTTCTCATATTTAGTTCATTTACATTTGTTTACTTTGAGCTCTGCATGCATGATGCTGTATATATCATGCTTCACTCAGCCTTAATCCGCATAGTTCTCACTCAATTTACCATATTCATATCATACATTAACAGTCCTCTGCTGCTCATAACTTTCTGGGGAACAAGAGGGAATGCATAAGTACATAAACGTTAAAACGGAAAGATTTACTGAGTAAATGCAGGAAATTGGATCAGAAATATCAAACACAAACGCTTATAATGAAAACCCAATTTCAGTGTGTTTCCGTAAGCCTATTATTAAAAATGGGAGCAGTTGGTTTGATTGTGCTGTGTACTCTTTTTGTGTAATGAATCATGTTCTTAATGTGCAACTCTGTTCTTTCCTACCCTTGTTAGTATTCATGAGTATGATTACTATTGCTCTCCTCGACTCTGACTCTGAATCCTCTTACGCTCTCCTGCGGTTCTTCATGTATGAATTTGTTAGTGTGTGTGGTGCCGGCTGGTTGCAACGCTTTGCTCTGCCTGGATGCTCCACTTATTGCAGTTTGGCTGCTTCAGTGTGAACGTTTTTCCAGGGATCTCAGCTGCCTGAAAGCCCATCAGCATGCATAATCATGCATCGTCTAATACCGCTGTTGCCAGATTACTGAATCTTGGAATTTTTTTTTACATTTCCCTGGAGAGCAGTTCTGCTCTGTCATGAATCTTTGTGATTTTTTTTTTTTTTTTGGGCCAGCAGATGGTATTTTAATGAACTCCACAGAAGATATTTTAATGTGATGCTTGTCCTTTTGCAACCCTGACATAAACTGCCAAGCAGGTGCTTTTTAGAAAAGAGCTATAATTGTTATTCTTTGGAAGCCAGGTGAGGCTTAATTTTTCTGTTATGTGTTGTAAATCACCCACAGAGTCACATTGGTGGTCTAAACCCACTTAATTTTATCATTTAAAGATGAATGAAAATGTCACAGACAGCAATGTTTGATATGTTTCTGTGTCTGTGTGGCAGCAAACAATGAGTCATAAAAGTTGTATGCAGATTTTTTTTTTTTTTTTGAGCTCCCAGAATACTGTGCAAGTCATTTTTCAGTCATTTACATTTTTATTGCAATTTTTCATGTTTCCAAAAACCTTCCCAGCTTCCTGCAGAATAAAGCTCAGCAGGTTTCCAGTTTCACTAAGTTCAATTCTTCCTGTTTACCATGCAAAGTAGCATGCTAAAGCCATGTTTGATTTGGAGCATGACTGATTTGAAAAGGTTTCCTCAGTAGCTACATAGCTAAAATCCTTAGTTTAGTTTTCTAGCTTTTTGTAGTTTGGTTTCTTTTAGTTTTACATCAAACTGTGTCATTTGAATCCTGGAAATGTTAAAAGTGAGGTCACTGCATGCAAGTAGTGCAATGTGTTTTATAGCACAGATATTTAGACTTTGTATAAGTAGTGGATTTTGATCAATTTGTCATGGATATAATGTATTTACAATAATATTTTAGCTTGTGGCTTTCTAAGTATTCACATATAGTAAAAAAAATCGCACAGAAATACGTACAAACTAGACTTATGGCAAACAAACAGTATTTATAGAAATGAGTTTTCAGCAGCCATTTTAAATTAAAGACAGATTCAGCACATCTGATGAAACTGGGTAGGCTATGCAAAAGTTTAGGAGCAACAACTAAAGCACCATGGTCACTTCTGGATTTAAAATATCAATGAGGAACACAAGGCCTTGGAGTGGCTGACAGCTAGAATAGGGGCTCAACAACTCTGCTATATATGCAGGAGTCAGGCCATGCAAGGCCTTGTACATGATTAGTAAAATTTCACAGTCAATTCTGTGTTTTGCTGGAAGCCAATGAATGGAGGCAAGAATGGTTTGGGATGGGACTGATGACTTGTATCTGTTAACAGCCTCACCGCTGCATTTTGCACTAATTAAAGATGGGATTGAGAGGACTGAGTAATGTCAGCAAAGAGGGAGTTATAGTAGTCTAACAGTAGTCTAACAGGAAAAGATTAAGGTATATACCATAGAAAACAAAACTGAATGAGCTGAGTAATATCGGATTCAAAGTTCAGGTGGTGGTAAAAAAGACAACAAGATTCTTGATGTTGATGTTTCTAGCGAGGGGACCAATATAGTGACTGAACCCCCCTCATAAACCAATTAGAAACAAATATCTTCTTTTGTTCAACCAACTGTACAAAATTCAGTGATATTAAGTTCATTATCATGTACAACAGAAAACACCAAATCTTCACATCTGAGAAACTGGAACCAGCAAATGTTCGGCATTATTGTTTTAAATATGATTGAAACCATTATCAGTTATCAAAATAGTTGACAAATACTTGCTCTAGATCAGTACAGTTTCAATCCCATCCCCTAAAAACTGTGGTACATGTACCAATAGGACTCCACAAGCTCCCTCTAGTGGTACACACAGGAATGTCAGAAATATATATTTTTTTTATTAAATCTGTTAATTTAAAATAATATAATACTATCAGAATGCTACAAAATATTCAAATGAGAATACATAAAATATTAGATCACTGAAAAGCAATTTAAAATAAGTTTTGTCTTTCTTGTTTATTTGTTTCAATATACCTGATTACTGGTAGTTACGAGCTAAACTGTGATGGTAAGATAGTAAGCAGAGGGAAAGTGAAAGCTTTAAGAACATTGCAATAGTGCCTCCAAATGGGAATTATTACAAAGAGAAGTGCAGAGCAGAGAATATTTCAAGCAAGCTGTGCTGAAAATGTAGTGGACGACTGTGAACTGAGCACCGATGCTAGTAGCTACTTAAGAGGCGGTGGTGAAGTGTCCACAGCCCCTGCTAGCACCAAAACGATGCAAAACAGTCATGTAGTACTTGGATAGCTCAATGTTTTTTTAAGTGATGTGCAGTGTAAAAAGTTAAAAATCAAAAATTACATTACATTTATACACTTATAAATCAAAACTGCAAATGTGTTTGAGAGAATTGTAATGTTTCCTGGATTATGTTTTTTAGCCACACTGGTGGCACTGGCTCTGTGGATGTCGGTCAGTCTACCACTTGCTGAAATATCTCAATATTTTGTACAGACATGAAGACTAGAGGATGAATCATCGTGGCTTTATGATCCCCTGACTCCGTCTAGTGCCACCATAAGATTAATATTTAATTTTGTCCACTTTGTTTGTATGACATTCCCATCAGTCTCAGCTGCTGATACTGAACATGGAAAGCAGCATGTTAGCATTATCATATTGAGCATGTTAGCTTGCTGATGTTAGCAATTAGCTCAAAGCACCACTGTGTCTCAATACAGCCCTACAGAGCTGCTGGCATGGCCGTTGTCTTGTTATTAGCATCCACTTCTCATAATATAAGCACGGTTAATGTTTTTATGCTTACATTTAGACCGTCAAAGTACTTTGTTAAGGTTAGCAGAGATTCTGGTTTTGCCATAAATATTTGGAAAATTATGGTAACCGGGATCTCAAGACATGACTTGTTTACTTTGCCAATATCTAACCAAAACCATCATCATTCCCTAACCTTGACAAAAAAGTCTTTCACTATCAAAGTGTTTTAGTAGCCTAAACCCAAACACATATTGGATTACTAATGCTAAAGCTCATCTCTGCTGCAATTTGTTCACCCACCATCCACGCTGACTTCCTTCCTACAGTCTGTGCTCTACAAGAAGGTAACACTTAGCCTAGAAAAAAACATTACATGATCTAGGCAGCAATAATATTTCTTTCAAAATCGATTGGATAAAACAATTTAGCAGTAATGAAAGTATAAGAGAAAGGGATAATATGGGTGGCAGAGGTAAGGTATGGTAGAAAATATTGCAGTGGATGAGAAAAAAAAACCTCAACCTAAACAACAACTCAGCAGTTCTATGAATATTATACATGTTTTGAAAATATGCAATAGGCAGCATTTTAAAGTGAATATACTTTAATGCATGTTTCATCACATTGTTTGGATTAAGTGACAGTGAGATTTTGTACATTTCAGCTGGGTACCGGGTGGAGAACATTTTGTGTATTTATCCAAAGTGATTCAAATGCAACCAGAGGGCACCAACAGTGTGTATTTAAGCGTAAAAGCTCTTCAGTGTAGTCTCCAGCCTCTCTACCTCTTCTGTGGTTTATGTTTAAGTACGGGACGTCTCTTCAGGGAGACGCAGGGTGACCATTAAGCTTTCAAAGGCTCGTGTAATGAAAGGAGGTGTTTTAGGTCTTGAAGAATTGCAGTCCAACCTGATTGTTATCCTCTGTAAACAAACTGCCTTTTGATTTTGGCTTTAAGCTATGGTGATCAACGAATGCTGTTTTTTTTTTTTTTTCTTTTTTTTTTTTGCTCTCTGTCTTCCTGCTTCACTCCCTCTTTACTTCATCTGAGTGTGTTTGTCTCCTTGACAGATTCACACATACAAACTGCAAGACAGCAGACATATTTACCCAAATAAACTCAACAAAAATATAAACACAGCAATGTTGCTTTACTCCCATTTGAAGACTTTTTCTGTGCACATAAAAGGTTTATAGAGAGCCTAAGTCTCACCCTTTCACTCCCGTCCAATGGACTACCATGGGACCTAATTTTCGAAAAAAAATATGGACTGGAGCCTATGGAAAGAGACAAATTACTTTTTGATCCTGTTTGAATTGTGCCATGAATCACACATATGATGTCTGTCAGTTTAAAAGCTAATTTTTCAAGTCAAGACAATCGCAGTTTGTCATAAAACTGTTGAAGTCTAAGACTGTGATGATACATAATTAGAAAGCATACACAACCAGAAGTCATGATTTTCTCCCTCCAAAAGCTATTAGCTGTTGAAGCTACGATACTAGTGTGTTGTTATACTGGGATGTAGTCACACAACAGCGGGTCTTACTCGTTCCTTCTCTTCACGGCTGATAAAAGCACCAGGAGTCACTGGATAAAACACCTCTGGTAAGATAATGTTGCAAGAGACAGTGAAATTGGTGTTGATATTGTGGGAGACAAGAGATGTGGTTCAATAAGCAGTTTCACACAAAACTACTACTAAAACTAAACTACAACAAACCAATCACGAACTGAGATTAATTGAAATAGCCATAATTTAGCGCCTAATAAAATTCTTCTTTCAAGATAAAACTGCACATTTTAGACTTTAGACATGTTGGGCTTTTAATGTGACCAGTCCAAGGCACACCTGTGCAGTAATCATGAAGTTTAATCAGCATCCCTATATGCCACACCTGTCAGATGGATGGATTATCTTGGCAAAGGAGTAGCGCTCACTGACACAGATGTTCACAAATGTATAAACAAAATTTGAGAGAAATAAACCTTTTGCTTGCACAGAAGAAGTCTCAGATTTTTTACTTAAGATCATGAAAAAAGGGAGCAAAAACAAAAGAGTTGTGTTTATATTGTTGATTATACATACAAAGCACTCATTGTATTAGATGCACAAATAAATTACAACTATAAACACTTTAAGCACCAAGTACAATAAACACACAGGGGCATGTCTGCAAGGAAACTTCCTGGGTACATACTCTGGAGCATATTTCATCTATTCAGCATGACTGTAAAATGATACTATGGTAATTAGTTTGCCCACATGCAAAATTTTTAGAAACAGAAAGGAACGTTACATTGTTTTGCTTTCCATGGATCTTAGTATTAATACCCCGTTATAATCCCTTACAAGAGCTCAACTCCCTGAGCCAGACAAGTTTTGGATTCAGACAAACTAATTTAGCATGCAGATTAATGCAACTCACAGCTCCTGCAGGAGTCAGCTTATTAAACAAATTTAAATCACATACATTTACAATGAGAATAAGTTGGAGCCATTAAATAAAAGACATAATACAAAAGTATCTCATCAGCACAGTTTGTCTCTGCAAACACATTTGCATAAGTGCTTTGCCCTTTTGCACTAAAGCATATGTAAAGCAGTCATAGCCTTTAACTGTAGTCACAGTCTAAAACAGGTCTTCAGTCTGGAAAATGATCCCTCTTTTCCTTCAATTATATTCATGGATGAGTCAGCCATATTGCTCTAATTAAAATAATCAAAGTCCTACTGTCAGGTTGGCACTTCCTCAGCACTGTTGTGGCTTGCGTTTAATTGCTTTTGCATTTTAATGTTTGAGCTATCTCTGTGTGTGCATATGTATGTGAGTGCAGGTGTGTGTGGTGCATATATGTGCATGAAAGGCTCTCCATGCAGAACAGTATGCTAAGCCCAGAATACTGAGAGAGTTTGTGCCGGTCTGGTCGTCAGTGTTCCTTTTACTGAGTCTCTACTGCACGCTTGAATGTCTTTCAATTTAGTCCCTCTGATAACTCGGCTCTCGCTCACAGAGATAAATGTTGAAATATAATAAACGACTTCGCAACTTCACATGTTTTTGCTCCAACCTTGTCTCTCTCACACTGTCTCGGTGCCCTTCCATTTCTCTGCCTTATTTATCTTCCTCTCCGCTTCCCTTGTTGCTCATTTTTTTCAACATGTTCCTACAAGTTTCATATCTTGTAGTATTAGCTTTAGCAAATAAAGAAAGTAATTCCCAGTGCAGAGCGACTTGTGGGAACAATTTTGAATTCTCTTGGTGCGACAGGATGGCTATTGTATATTTAACAATGAAACAAGAAATTTTGCTCTATTATGTGAGTATTTTTGAAGATATTTTGATTCTTTTAGAGATTCTTCTCTTGTGCAAAAAAGTTGAGAGCATAAAATCATGAGACAGTAATTGGACAAGTTGCAGCTGCTTGCAATGTGCATTTTTGATAAGAAGCGGACTGAGGCTGTCACTCGGACGTGAAGAAATTGGGAAAAGTGAACAGTGTACTGGCATGCATACAAAGTATCTGCATAAGGATAGAGTTAAAGCAGTGATGGAGTGATTATTGTCTCTTGTGTTACTATTCATTGGAACTGTCCCCTAGAGTGGAAACACATGATAGTGAGATGAGTCTCTTAATCAATAGGCTCTGCAGATGTGCCTTTACACACGCCGACAAGGGATAAGCTTCTTATCAATACACTGTACCGAAACAGCTCTCCGTCAGATATGGATTAATCTGTCCTCAGTACTGCACAGCTTTTCCCCTCCTAAACCTGTCATTATTTGCCTGCAGTGCTACAGTGTACCTGGGAGTGGCCTTCTTCTTTGGTGCAGAAAATTCCTGTTTGGTTTCAGCTAAAATGCAGAGTGTTTTCACTGCAGACAGCAGTCTATATGGGATGTGTTACTGTGTGCTGTTCACTAGCTTTCGTCGCTTAAAGGAATAGTTTGACATTTTGGTCAATACAAGGAGCCTAAAACAGAGGGAATGGTCATTACTGAATGCACATTGGTGTCACACTTGAAAGCTGCCGGTGCAGTTAGTGTAGAGGTGAATAGGCAGACCACTCCTTCATCTCTCCCTTCTCAGTTTCACAGGTTGTCAATCTGGGTGATGGAGGCACTGGTAATTTGGTGTGTTGTTATTTAGATAATTTTTAATGTGTTTTCAAGGTACATTTTGTTTTATTTGTGTGTCAATTAAGTTATGTTGATGTTAGACTAGATTTATAACAAACTGGGGCTTCTTATGCATATGAGATAAAGGTTAGTAACAGACTAAGGTTAGTAATTTAGCTTAACTGTGATAACATCCATCCATCTATCCATCTATTTTCTTCCGGTTATCTGTGGTTGGGTCACTGCAGCAGCAGGCTAAGCAGGGTATCCCAGACGTCCCTCTCCCCAGCCTCGCTTTGCTGCACCTCCTGGGGGATCCCAAGGCATTTTCAGGCCAGATGAGATGGTAATCCCTCAAGCGAATTCTGGTTCTACCCTGGGGTCTCCTCTCAGTTGGATGTTCCAGGAGAACCTCCACAGGAAGTCGTCCAGGAGGCATCCTTATCGGATGCCCAAACCACCTCAGCTGTCTCCTTTGGATGCAAAGGAGCAGCAGTTCTACTCTGAGCTCCCTCCGGATGTCTGAGCTCCTCACCCTTTCTCTAAGGCTTAGCCCAGCCACCCTCCAAAGGAATCTCATTTCACTCGCTTGTGTCCATGATGTTAGTCTTTCTGTCACCATCCAAAGCTCAAGACCATAGGTGAGGGTCAGAACGACTGGTGCAATACCTGCATTACTATCGACAGTGCACCAGTCCGCCTGTTGATCTCATGCTCCATTTTACCATCACTTGTGAGCAAGACCCCAAGATACTTAAACTCTTTTACTTGGGGCAGCAAACCACTCTCCACAGGGGGAGAAATACACCGTTTTCCGGCTGAGAACCATGGCCTCAGACTTGAAGCTGCCAGCTCTCAACCCAGCCGCTTCAAACCGCTCTAGTGCGTGCTGATGGCTAGGTAGGTAGCTTGCTGATAGGTCACAGTCTGATGATGCCAACAGAACCACATCATTTGCAAAAAGCAAATATGCATATCTGAGGTGAACTGTGATAATACCCTGACTAAATTCTGAGCCCACTGGCTAAAGGTAAATAACATAATCTACTGTTTTTGATATGGTGACCAGGTGTTAAGTAGATTAACTACAGCAGGCCATCAAGTTGTTTTATAGCTAAGGGTTAGTTTATAGCCTAACAACGCATAATATATGATATTAGCCCTTTTATTTATGGTCAAGTATCTGAAATGAAATGAAGAAGAAGAAATAATATAGATTTTGTTACCAGTATTTATTATTATACGTACATTAGTTGAACTAAACATTTTTGAGGGACACTTCACTTATAACTTTTTATTTATAATGAACATTGTATTTTGGCTCACCATGAGCCCTGCAAAGTATGTCCATAATCATCTTTGGATACTCTTCAGACACCAACAGCGGATAAATAGATGTGCACATTTCAGTCAGTATGCTATTCTCTGAAGTGTATTCTTTCATTTTTACAGCATGTCTTTATCAAAGGTCACAGTATTAGAACGCTGGTTTATGATGTTTTGACTGTCTCTTCTTTGTCAGATTCTTTGGATAAAAACACTTTCTTGACAACAATTTGATAAGAGGATCCATCACCCCTCTCATGTCTGTACTGTTGATATTAACAAACAGGATATAATGTCCTTGTGAGCTTTACAGTGGGTTTCACAACAAAAATTAATTAATCGAAGATTACTTCTAATCAGCATTTAGCAAAACTAGGTTTAAAATGTGTAAATCCAAGTTTAGTGATATAAACCGAAACCAGGCTATAGTTGAATCAATATGGAAATGCTTGCTCACCCAAATTAAAATAAATAGATAAAAATAAATTTGAGAGCTGTCGGGACCTTGTAAGTATAAAAGATGGGTGGGAATCATTTAACATTAACTTTCCCCTGCACTGTATTCCTTGACAAAACCTTGCATTGTTTGCTCGCTAGCAAAAAAATTAACAAAGCCTTACATTGCTTGGTAACTAACTAAAAAGAATTTTTTTTTAGCAAGCTAGCTAGCTAAAAAGGTAACAAAACATGTTATTTGCTAACTAGCTAAAATTATTAGCCTACTGAGCTTACTCATGATGGCTTAGCAGAGAATGATTTTATGAATCCATCTCAAAAAGGCAGCTCTTTTAAAGGGTAAACCTCTTCAATTGTATATTTAAAATTAATACTGGATCACAGTTTAAATTGAAATTTAAAGCTGGTGCAACAGAATTGAATTTAATCTCGGTTTACTGGTATAAAATAAACGAAGGTTTAAAGAGTGGTTAAAATGTAATCTTTCTTCATTTTAAGCTAATTTACGAGTTTCGTGCAACATAAATTAAAGTTAAACCATGATTTAATCAGGATTAAAAATTAATCCTTCTTGGTGTAACTCGGCCATGTTGCTGGTAGTGGATTTTATTACTTTTAGACAGAGCCTGGCTTGTTGTTTCCCCATGTTTCTAGTCTTGGTGCTAAGCTAACAAGCTACTGGCTGTAGCTTCATATTTACTGTACATCCCTGAGAGTGGTATCAATCTTCTCATTTAGCTCTCAGGAAGAAAGCAAATTAGTATATTAGCCAAAATGTCATTTGTTTCAATGATCTTCCTTTCTTTCAACAATTGGTGATTAATTCTTTAACCTTGAAAACAAGCGTCTCACAAACTTTGTTATTCACAGAAAAAGTCAGACAGCAGCACAGTGCCTTCATCTCTTTATCCGAGGTTTGCTCAGTTGTCTTGGGAGGTGTACTCTAACCTGCTCTTAGCAGCCTGCCATGATTAGCCAATAAATAACTAAACGTATATCATAAATCAACTGGGAGAGCTCTGTCAGGGTGATTTCCACCGCAGTTTCCCAGTGAAAATCACTCTGCTGCTCTGAGAAAAGAAATACAGTGAGATGGATGGAGGAAGGGTTGGCGATGAATGAGGTTCTCCGTGTGTTGTAGAAAATGTTTTACCTTGAGAGATACCCCTTTGTAGTATAGCCAAGAGACAGCTCCTTTGCTCTATCGAACAGCTGGTCAATAGTTATAACCTGTAGTGTCTTTCTTCTAGGATCAGGGCTGTGATGAAGCTGCTACTAGCTACTCCAACGATCCCAAGTTACTTGAAGTCATTCAAATGACACTTTAATTATGTTGATGATGATAAAACCTTCAGCTATCTGCCTCATCTCTCCCACGAGCTATATAGGCACATCTCCCATTCTCTAAACATCACCATGTAATTGTGCCTCCTGCAGAATAGAACAGAGAACGATGACAGGGGTGAGGAACTCAATTAGACAGCAGCAAAGTAGCTGAGAGTGTAACGCAACACAAAACATGCACCTTTTGTATCAACACCAGCTCAGTCTGTGATCTCACCTTCATCTGCATGTCATTAGAGACGACTGCAGCATTCAAGCCTGCATGTCTACATGTTCAAGACTGAATGCAAAACTACACTCTAAGAAATATGGGTTCCAAAAAGGTTCTTCCAAACAGGGTCTCTGCATAGAACATCTTGAGTGGGTAGTAGATGAAACCCTTGGAATATAATATATCTCTGAAAGGGTTCCAGGTGGAACCTTTATGAAAGGTTCTGCCAAACTAACTAATTAGAGATAAAAGTGCTAACTAAAACCATAATGGGTTATTCAGCTTGCTGTTAAAGAACCCTTTTTTGTTCATGGTAAAATCTTGGAACCGTTATAGAGAGTTCTTCCTAGAATCCAGCATAAAAAGTTGTGCATAGAACCATTTGTGAAAGGTTTTCCACTAACTCCTGAGGGTTCTATCAAGAACCTTTACAACTTCTGGGTGTTAACAAGAACCAACTCAAAGGATTCTACTGAGAACCCTTTTATATTCCAAAGGTTTTCTTTCATGGAACCCACTCAGGTTATTCTGTCTAGAACCCTTTATATTCCAAGTGTTTCAGCTACAACCCACTCAGGGTGTTCTATGCAGAGACCCTTTTATATTCCAAGGGTTTCATGGAACTCACCTGGGCTATTCTATTGATTATATTGAAAGGTTTTCATGTAGAACCCAATGAGGGTGTTCTACCAAGAACCCTTATATATTTAAAGTTTTTCATCCTGAACCTACCCAACATGTTCTACAAAGAACAATATTCCAAGGTCTTCATATAGAACCCATCCAGAACCCCTTTCATATTCCAAGGGTTTTCATGTAGGATCCATTGGAGGGGCTGAAAAAAAAACATTTTATACAGGTTTCATCGATAACCATTTTGTCTTCTGAGGGTTCTACAGAGAACCATGTAGTATTCTACAGATGAGGCAGAAAATCATCCCCCATCATTTTAACATTCTATGTACAGTTCCCGTTTTACATGACATTGAGAAAACATCTTTTAACTCCCACGCTTTGAACAAACCTTGAAGAACTCTATATTTCAAAAAGTGTTCTTTGGATGAAAAGTGTTCTTAATGAAACCCCTCGTCTTACAAAGAAGCCTTAATGAACTGTTTCTTCAAAGAAGGGTTCTTTAGAAGTGTAGAACATCAGCCGTGTAGAACCCTTTTAGAACATGTATTCCCAAGAGTGTGGGCTGAAGCAGCTGGCAATGCATTCTGGGGACCACTGGGAGAAAAAGCAGTGGCAGCAAACAGCCAGCAGGGAGCGGAAGTGAGATCGAGGGGAAATGAGGCAAGAAGCAGAATGGGTCTCTGTGGAGGGAAGGCATGTGAAGCTGTGGAGGAATGTCATTTTTTGCGGTTTTATTCTCCATCATCATATATATATCATATTTCCCATCCCGCAGGTCTTGAAGTTCATCATAGCCAAACCCCTCCTTCCCTCGCCCTCTTCCCGGCATCCCCTCTGATTTCTGTTCCCCCAGAGTCCTGCAGACAAGCCTTTATCTTGATACTCATCAAGGCCTCTGGCACCGCGTTTCACCCGCAACCCTGTCGACCGTTATCTCCAAGTGGAGAGGCTGTCAGACTGTTTATTATTACCAGACTATCAGAGATGTGAGAAGGACATGGCTGCAAGGCGTTGGAGTGGAACTTGGGGAGGACTTTGGGTGACGGACTTGCTGAGTTTGACAACAGATAATAGGTGCTTCTCTCCAGGTCTTATCTCAGTCTTTATAGACCAGTTTATGAGTTTACCCAAAGCTGGAGTGAAGCTGCTTTCTTCTGTTCAGCGACTTTATGATAGCACCTTGCTGAAGGTTTGAATGAGCATTCAGTGATTAAAGACCGTGGTGCATATACTGTAGCATGTCAGAAGCTGCCTGGACTGTAGACAGGTGCATTTGATAGCTCAGCTTAAAAGGATGACAAGTCCTCTTATGATCAAGTGTCTTGTTTCAGATGTTATCACTTAATACTTGTTAAATTCATTTGACTTTGAAGCCCCACAGGCTACTAAGTGAGAATAAATTAAATACAAAGACTAAAGCTTTTCAGATTATAAATGATCCTTTGTACTCTTTGCACCCTTTTACTTTCAGGGTGGCATTTTAGACCAAAAAATTTGTGCAGCAAATTGTTCCAGCAGTTAGAATACTAAATACCGCTCCCTTTTCCTCTACAGTTTGTGCCCAACCCTTCTGCAGTTTAATTACTTTTTAAAACTGCATCTACTGTAAATTCAGATTGTTAATTGATGTTCTGGTCTTGATTACTGTCCTCTGTTAATTGCCTTGTTTTGATTATTGAACCTGCATTAAAGCTGGAGTAGGCAACTCTGGATTAAGATAGTTGATTGTTGTGTCTCATTCTCTAGTTGTGAAATACTGACGCTTTGGGTTGAAAGCCAGCTCTGATTGGTTGTTTTCGTTCAGGCACTCTTGCGAATGCTATCAGGAACACTAGGAGGAGCCAGAGGAACCTGATTTTTTCATATATGTCTAATGTTCTACTATCAGGATATAGTACAGGAAAGTTATAGCAATTATGTCAAAATGTTATTTTTTATAGAAGTTACCAGCTGTATCTTTAACTAACAGCAGACACAAGCAGTGAACCTAACATTGATGTATTATCACCTTATAAAGTTGTTTTTTAACAAACAGTTGCATAATTACAGAACCAGCAAGCACATAACAACACTTGCATTTATTTGGTGTTGTGTTTCTGGCCACCTGATAAATGTATATACGTTGTAGGGATGATTAGTTGATAGTTAATGTTACCAGTGATGATTTCTGGAAAGTACGTGGTACTTAGAAAGTAATACGTTATACAATATTAATTCTCTTTCAGCTCTTATTTTGGTCTGAACCAACACCTGAAGGAAATGCCCGTCTCTTTAGTTGCTAATTGTTAAACTGTGTTCACCAGCTAGTTGCTAACATTGTTAGTTAGTTAGTTCAGTTTTCATATACATCTATGTCCAGAATGGGCAAACCAAACAGTGGCTCTAAATATGACCTTTTGCATTTTTCAGGAAGTTCATAGCCAGCAGGTTCTCCTACCTGTTTGGAAGGGAAGGTTTAGGGGAGTTTTTTGCAATCTGCAAGCTCACTGCTAGATACCACTATATTCCACACAATGCTCAAGTCAAGCTGAGTAGAACTGCAGTCAGGTGATATTTCTCTGTGGATTTGTCACTACGGTTATCAATACTGATTTCAGCTTACAGCTTTAATTTATACTGGGTGGTGAAAGAAAAGCTGATTTCTACATTGTCAAATTGTGCATGATGTGGAAAACATCATGCACAATAAAGCTCCTACAAGTAACTAGAAAGCTAGTGAAGCCAGAGAGTTAGAAAGAGATTGAAAAGGATTGAGAAAGAGAGTGAGAACACACAAAGAGTTGAGTTTCCGCTCCCTGCCATTTACTTTTTACTCCATCAATGACCCTCTGTCCCTGTGTGTCACCACTCAGGGCAAAAGGCTTTCTCCCCCCGTCACTTGCACAGACATAAATACCCAATTTCTTCTGTCCAACTGTGACATTAGCATTTTATAAATCTGCATTCTGTGTGAACATTCACAGCAGTGATCTGAGTGTCACAGAAACTCTTTCTATAGCTAGTTTTTAACTTTTTTCTTCTTCTCTTTTTCTGTTTCTGTCAAGTAATTCATGCTTGATGATCTATTTTTCATAGGGATCCATGTAGTGCTGTACTCGAGATGAAAACCAATCTCAAGCCCACTCTTTGAAAGTCTCTGTATTGGTATTGACATTTTTGCTTGGTCTCATCTTGGTCTTGTACAAGGAAGACTTGGAATTTTATTTCAAGACCGGTCAAGTCCACAACTGCAGAGATATCACTAAACTGCCTGTGCCTTGTCTGATTTATTTATTCACATCATTACTGTGACTGGATATAAAACGTCCTGAGTTGAATGCAAGAAAAAACTTTACTCATTTCTAATTTAAAACAGGAGAAGAAGCTGTGGCTGTCTGAGATGAGATGTCAGACAAATCTTCTGTCATAAAAGTTGGCTTCCTAAACCACAAAGAGTTCATCCACCAAACAGCGTCCAAAAGAAAACACACAGGAGTGTGTAGATTTTGTAGCTAGTTAGCTAAGTTATGTTTTTGCTTGTGATGAGACTGCTAACATAGACAGCATTAGCTAATGTCAGCTCCTACATAAATGCTACACGCTGCGGTACCGCTCCTTACTTGGGTGAGAGAGATGTGACAGCACATAGTGTTGACTTGGTCTCAACCCCTCAAAGTCTTGGTATTGTCTCAGTCTTGATACACTCTGGTCTTGGTCTTGACTTGGTCTTTGTTTAGGTGACCTCGATGATAACACTGATTGTCACACTTATAACATCAAACTGCTGCACCTTGGTACAGCTGTACAGTGTAGACTAGAGAGGCCTGGTGTGACATCATGGTGGGCGTGGACATTTTTTACAGCAGTGACAGTTTTACAGAAGAAGACAACATGATTGCAATTTGCATTATTTGCTCTGCAAGGGTTATGAGAGGAGGGAAAACATCTATGAGTTTTAGCCTATCTCCTCAGGTGTGCACAGACTGCAGATTGTATCTTCTAAAATACAAAAATGTTGCAAGCACATTCCAGCACACAGTCTAACATATTATAATAATATTACATTTATTTGCAACATTTAGGTACTAGACCTTAGTACTATATCTCAGTACCGGAAAGTTGCAGATAAATGTAATAAATAAATGTATGCAGGAGTTTGCTTGCAACATTTTGGTCCACTCATCCCTTGCTTACACACCTGTCTTATGAAATAGATGTGCAAAGTGTTCTTTTATTCTCAGATTTCTTCTGTGAAATTTATTGGTTTTTTATATGTATCAGCCATGAGAAGCAGCTAATTATCAGTTATTAATAAATCGCCATATCCTGCATCCCTGTTTTTTGTGTCACATCAGCACATATTCCTTTCTTTAGTTAACAAAAATATCAACCACCATGTTAGCACGTGTACAAATGTGTCAGTGCTGCCTTATTGCTGTGGGAATGTGGTGCCATATTCAACCCGACCATCAATGGCCAATTTTTTCTGAAGTGTCTTGTTTGTCCCAGTTGTTGGCAAAAGAAAGCAGGAGGTAGTGTAGTGGCACAGAAAACACTTGTTCTAATTTCTAACGTTGATAAGTATGCTTAAACTCAAACTCTTCCTGTCATCCTTTTCATGCAGCACTTTTCCTCTGTATTTACTCTGTTTCTCTCTCTCACACACACACTACACACTCACACTGCGCTGATAGTGAACAGACAAAAGGAAAATCCGAATGCGTTGCCAATTAACCTGCCTACAAGTAAAGAATCCAAACTCTTGTTCTCTTTGATGTCGGCAGACAGTTTGCTGTGTACCCAGACAGCCTGTATTTCCAGAAAAAGGTGTCCTGAAACCTGCTGTTTTGTTTCAGTCCCCAACAGACTGAACATTTTGACATACAGAGATTTAGAAATTCAGAAGGGCTGTCTGACTGTGAAGGTTTAGATTCAGAGCAGCTCTGCTGTATATGGAGGCTGAGACATACTTTCTAAAGTATCTCTCTGGAATATATAAACAACCATAATGTTGGAGGTGTGCTGTAATAAAGCCCTACAGAGATGATTCTTGTCTGTTGAAGGGGCCTCATTCCTTGTGGAGGAATTTTTGTCATCCTCAGTGCCAATTAAAGCAAAGAGGCCTGTTATTATTTGACCATGGAATGAACCCCAACTATTTCAATTTCAGATCTGCATTAATCACAAATGAGAAAGTTTCATTTGGAAATCAAATTAAAAGAATATATTTTATAACACCAATCACAGAAAATAATCTGTTTTTGAAAAATGTTTTTCTGACATGCAAAAATTCATGACCTAACTGCCACAGTGTGCTAACACATGTTAACTTTTTAAGGTGGTAATACAAGTCAGTGTTGTGTTTACAGTTTGTTGGGCTGCCGCCATGTGGCCAGAAAATATAGTTCAAACAGGTACATCTGTTTAAACAGTATAAAAAGTATATGATGGTTTGACATAATTGAATTGTCTCATTATATCTTGTAATGTCGCCCTGCCCTAATGAACATTATATTGTAACATACTGTACTTTAACAGCCTCCTATTTACAGTAGCATATACAAAAATATATATTATTATTCCCATAGAAATTCACATTTTTGACAATCTTGGGATGCTCAAAAACACAGAACTTCTGCATCAGAAGTGGCAAAACTCCTCCTAGAGAGTTAAGCAAATCGACTTCATATGCTGTCAGTCTAAGCTGACGACCGTTTTATTGTTAAATTGTGATACCTTTTTGTTTTTCGTTGAACAAGTGCATCCGCAGCAGGGCAAATTTCCATGTTTCACCATGAAATGGCAAGTTATTGTAATTTTGAGTGTACATGGTCAAATCTGCCTCAAACTTCACATGTTTTAGGAAAGTCTCGACCTGAAGACATCCACATGCCAATATTCTGTCATAGTCATAATTGCCTGCAGCAACAACACTACTGCTGTTGCTCCACCCGAAGTGCATGGGGTGTGAAGGCCCAATCAGAGCTGCTTGCAGCTTTAATTACAACTATATATCATTTATTATCTGTTTATGCATCAGCCTTTACCTGTGGGTGCCCACAGAGGACATTATAGTTGTTGATAAATACATTAATCAACACTTATATCTGCTTACAATCACATTATAGTGTATTATAAACCAGTTATTAAATATTTCTATACTGCCTGTAAATACTATAAGAGTAAATGTGATACTGTGTAATCTGGGTGAAGTGGACATGCAGATGGCAAATGGAAGGGTACCCTATTCTGAATTCCTGTCTTTTATCTTGGAGTAAATTGTGTTGGAGCACAGTTATGACACTGATGCTTCAGTAGCATGTGCCTAAGTTTGTTGTTATCCTGTAATTCATGTGTCTCCGCTTCAGTCCTGAGGGACAGCCTCTTCAGATCTTATTATGCATTTAAAGTTGGCAGTATGTGTTCACCCATGGGAGTTTCCCTTAAGTCCACCTATAAACACCAGTCCGTATTTCAATGATTCACTCTCTCTTTAAAGTATCACTCGTGACCAAATGTGCTCCTGTGGGTGTAAAATCCTCAACTCTGCACTGTGGGCCACCAGGAAGAGCCCTTGACCAACACATCACTGAGGTCTGAGAGTCAAGTGTTCCCTCGCACTCTGATGCATCTTACAGCTCTCACATCGTCACTCAGATGGAAATAATTCTATGAAACATAGTTGCTGATTTCTTCTCAGCTCACTGGCAATAAACACATCATTCGGATGGCATAACCCATCTCCCAACACACCGTTTTAACAATATTTTTGTTCCAGTGTTCAATTTTCCACCTTATGCAGCTCCTCCTATTCCCACATAAAACTATCCCACCATACTTACACCCCTTGACAGGCACTATAGCTTTCTTTCTCTCACAGTATTTGATGGACTTTAGTGTGTTTAGTAGAGTGGAGTGGATATTTTCCCCAGGCCCCTGATAAGACCTGTATAAATAGTTGAGCAGGGCATTATATCACTTTGCTATTGGGAAAAAATGGAAAGCATTCCAGTGTGCGGAGGATTAGTCGATATTCAATTAACCCAGGCAGACAGTCATGGTGACTGTTTATCAATACCTCTTTTTAACTGCACACCCTCGGCACACTTAATTAAACTTCCCATTAATAGCATCAAACAAGTGAGCAAACTAACAACACAAACACTCGGCCAAGTTTGGAAAAGTGAGCCAAATCCATAGCAGCACTAACAGTGGGAGAACTGGTTATTTAAGGGAGTCAGCCAAGTTCCTGCACTGGTCCATGAGGTCTCTGCCATGGCCATACTGAGCATGCTTTCAGTCCAGTTGTGGAGACAGAGGAGGACTTTGTGTCCTTTGGACATGCACACAATTATGCATCCTCAGAGTATTTGTCTGGTTATTGATGTGTATCTGGGACACGTCCCGACCCTTGACCCTTAAAATCATTAATTTCCTCGCATTCCACAGTTGAGCATATGAAAGCCCGGCCCCACAAGGCTCAATGCAGACTGTGGTTGTGGTTTCTATATGAAGGAAGCTGTCAAGTTGTTTAAGAAAACCAGTTGTGTTTGAATAAGGGGGCCTTTCTGTTTAAGGGAAGAAGTGGAGACGACCCTCATCACTGCCCTGTGCTACATTTGTCCTTTGCTAATCAGCTACAACTCAGGGCCAGCGCACTAATCGAGGACAGTGATGTGACTGTCTAGACGGTGATAATGATCTGCTAACATGTGATGTGATCAAACATGCCAGTGCTGCGGTAGAAGTCTTCTCTAGTAACTGTAATAATTGTAATTTTTGTGTACATCATTGGCTGTGAGTTGATGGACGTTACAGATAGATTATATGATAAAGAGAGGCTAGAGGCAGAAAGTGGACAGATGGAGAAAGCAGGAGAAACAACAAGAGAAGCTCTGTTATGATACTGTGTCTTAGTGATGCACCATAGGATAAAATCTTTCATCTACAGCCTGCAACTAATGATTGTTAGCCATGCTAATAGACTAATGTAGCTCTAGGCATAGCAATGTTGGTTGGTCGGTCAGTACACTACTTTGGTCCAGACTGAAATATCTCGACAACTATTGAATGGATTGCCATGAAATTTTATATAGACATTCATGGTCTTCAGAGGATGAATCTTACAGACTTTGGTCACCTCCTGACCTTACATGTAGCGCCACTAGTAGGTTGATATTTTTGGCTTTTTTGGGCTCAGCAATTATTTGATAGATTACCATTAAAGGATGAGTCTGTAGGATATAGTGGGATCTACCGGTGATTGTAGATTTTTATATTGTTTATTTTACAACAATATAAAACTGTTAGATTAGTCTGTTGACAGACTGATTAATCATTTCAGCACTACTTCGATCATGATATGTTGTAAGTGAGAAGAATATTGATACTTTTTTAATACCGCATGTTTATAACATGGATGTATTAAACACAGGATATGGTGTCACCACTCAGCTTTGTTGTGAATTTTCCCCAGTGTCCACTCGCAGCATTGCAGCAAAAAAAAATTTTTCTGTTGTTCTGTTAAGAATTTTTGATCCATGGAGGTTTTATACTTACTTAATAAAACATTTTCTAGAACTGGAAAGTTATCTATAAGCCTGCCATGGTGCTGCATTGCTCTGTGTACAATGATGTAGTGAAAAAACAAGAGCTGAAACTTAACAGCCACATTTTAAGCTTTTTATTAATAAGTGCGCCAGTTAATATAAAAATAGATTTATGATTCCCCTTATTTATGGTTGCTCATTGAAATGTTACCCCTGTGCGTCTTTGTAAGCTTCTATTTATCCTGTTACTCTAATGCGCTCTGACTGCCAAAAAGATCTGCTCAGCTGGAGGAATCTCGACTGCGGTTCAAATCTTTGACTTTCAGGGGACTTTTTGCCATATGAACCAGGCGAACAATTCCTATTGGACTGAATAGACGTGGTCTTTGTGTCCGCTATCCTGTGTTTAATACCAGTGTTTTAAAACGATATGATCTCCGTGAATTATACATTTGATTTTATTGAAAGTACTGAAGTTATATTTAAAAAATGAAGTGCTCCTTTAAGACATTCAGTCTTCATTGTCCTGCCTCAAATTTGGCTTACAGCAAAACCAGACAGTATTCAGTGACTTTTTCTGTACCAAAGATTATTCTGTTTTGTGTGCCTGGGACTTTTTTCTTTTTGCAGAAAGAGGTATTGAGTATTGTTTTTTTTTAATAATAGTATTGTTTTGAAGTCTAAAATTCTGGAATTTTGACAACAATATAGTGCACTGTTATTATATACTATAATTTTAAGAAATGGGTGTATACCTGGGAATACTGTTGTAGAGGTCTTTACTTATCATATATCATTTAAAGTCCATGATGTACTTAAGTTTTCATTACTATTATCTCTGATAGTTGAGACCAAATTTGAGGCCAAAGTTGCTTGGCATAATGGGCTGATAGTCATAGACGGATCTGTAACACCGTCAATACAGACTTCATCATAAAGCAGGGTGCAGTGAATGAACCACCAGTGTTACCAGCAAGTTGTGTGTCTCATTCGCTCGTCAGTCTCGCACGCTTGCAGTCCCATCTTTGTTTGTCTCTCTCTGCCATTGTGTGAATACCAATGAGCATCGAGCCGTTATCACCAGGGCCTCGGATGACAGCATCTGAGTGATGTATCACTCATCTGCCTCAGTTTCTTGCCAGAGACAGGATGTGTTTTCTTACTTGGGAAATGAAATGTCAAATGCAGATTCAAAGTTGTGATGGCTCAGCAATATCCAGGATTGTTTTTAAGTTAAGATGAATGGTCTCTAACCTTTTTGTGTGTTTGTGATGGAATTTTACAGCTGTACAGATCAGAATTGATGGCAGTGGATGTTTGTTTGCTGGGGCCCACGGATAAGCTGAAATATAATCCTTCCAACTGTTTTTGATCAAAGAAGTAAAGCTCCCACTATGTTCTCGCTACACAGCTCGATTGTAATTCTCCGGGCCTCTCCCCTTTGTGTTTAGCCCATTAGAGGGCTGTGCCTCTGTCCTCTGCTAAGTTTGCTCTCAGAGTTGAAATGTTTTCCCCTTGGGCAGCTTGAGCCAGCCCCCTTCCCCTTCCAGCGCTGATGTGGGGGTGAGCTTTCCCAGGACAAAGAGATGAATATATAATGGAATGAAAAAAGAGGGGGGTGGGAGAGACAAAGAGACAGCGGGTGTGTGGAGTGAGAAGGAGGAAGGGAATGTGGGAGCAGGAGGGAAAAGATATAGAGGGGCTTGACGAGTGCTTGTCAAAGTGCTGCCAAAGCTCAGAGTGCAGGGACACGGTGAGAGGAGGAAGAAGAAGTAAAGAGAAACAATCCGCACTTTCCCCCCCATTACAGCCCCGATTGTAACTCATTACAGACTCCATAGGGTGTGGGATACACAACACGCTCTGTAGTTAGAGAGTTGCTGGAGAGCAGCTCAATCCAACTGTGTCCCCCCTGCCTCTCCCCTGGTCCTCCAGCACATGGTACAATCCATTTAAAAAGCTGCATGTCATCTCAGTGTGTGCTGGGTCCTCTCTGAGAGCAGCTGCTCACAGCACATTCTCCTCGGCGGGAGCACTCACTTTCCCCTCCGCCTGCTGAGCTGCATCTCTTTTCCTCTTCTGTCTTTTTTTCCTCTCTTTCTCTGTGCTCTCTTCTTCTCTCTTTTCTCCCGCGCTCACTCTCTTTCTCCTTTGCCCTGCACTCTCATGATTTCTCTGACTGCTTGGCCACACAGACGTTATTCTTCATGCAGTAACAGGTAGACATCATCTCTGAGTGGCTCAGCGGAGAGCAGAAGAGGGACCGGCGTTTTTTGGCTTTTTTATGTGCGAAGTAAACTGTGAGAGAAGAAGCACAGGTGGAGGAGGAGAAGGAGGAGGAGGAGAAGAGGGGGATAAGAGGAGGAAGAGGAAAGGGTCTAATGCTCCACTTGACATCATGCTGCTCTGTGTGGATTTGGTCCTCAGGGGAAAATCCTTAAAATGATGGAAGACAACAAACAACTGGCACAGAGGATCGATGGGGCCATCCAGTCTGCCAGTCAGGAAGTGACCAACCTGCGCTCCGAGCTCTCGGCCACCAGCCGCAGACTGGCAGAGCTGGGCGCCAGCAGCCCCCCTGCCTTGGAGAACCACCATCAGCACAACCACCACGATGACAGCGTCCACTACCGGGGTGAGTGTCACAGCATGGGCATGTATGTGAGCGTGTGAATGTCCCCTGCCTCTGAGAACATGAACATGTGTGAGTGTTTTGAAATCAGCAGTGGGAAGTATTCTGGGAATGTGCAGCCGGTTGACTTTTCCGCCAAACTCCACGCCAGAATGACAGTGGAAAAGAGCGCAAAGCTGCATTTCAACCACAGGAACTTTCCCAAGGAACTAGGAACCTTTGGAGGAACTTTTAGTCACGCTTTATTTTACAGTACACTAAAGAGATGTAACAAACCATACTTTTTATCAAATTGATCAAAAACTAGAAACAATATGTTCTTTATACTTAGTATTAGACCCTTTATTGGACCGTTATTAGAGGGTAACCAGGGACACATTACAACTGAACCGTACTGTAAACTAAGGTGAAATCATATATCTGCTACTTGAAACACACCTTCTTTGGCTGGTCCCATAAAATAGCAAAGTAGCCAACACAGATCCACTACCCTCTAATTAAGTCTAATAAGGGTCTAATAGTGGGAAAAGATACATTTAGTTTACAGTATACTTTTGTTGTAATGTGTTCCAAATTATTCTCCAAGAAAGTCTGAGAAAGGTCTAATAAAGGGACTAAGAACACATTATTTCTAGTTCCTGTCCAATCTGATACAAAGTGTGGCTTGTTACATCTTATTAGTGGACTGTAAAATAAAGTGGAACAAAATTTCCAGCGTTTCGACCAGAGGAAAGAGGGTCTAAGTTAAGTTCTGGTATGATTGTTTTACTTCCTAAAAATCCTTGCTCAGGGGTAGGACTTTCCAAAGTTCAGGAACTTTGGAGGTAGGGACTGCAGCGCTGAACATTTCTGATTGGTTGAGTACTTAAAACATTTTATTTCAGCCGTCATGCTTAAAAGTCTGCAACCACATGGTGACTCTTTTTTGTTCATTGTGCTTTGCGACATAAATGTGGCGTCACGGACGAAAGCTGTCTTTTTGCTTTAAGTATAGCTTTCCAGGCGTATTGAATCAACTTTGCTACAAGTGCTTATCTCCTTTCTGGTGTTGATTCAATGATCCTATTTGCAAAGCCATAAAGTACAAATGATAATACCGGTCTGTCCGTGGGTTCGTATGGAATCATTATTGTTGCACAGCCTTTGTCTTCTTCTTATTGCCACCTACTGGACTGGAGGTGTAATGCAGTTGCTTGTATTGCTTTTTCATACGTCATCAGACTAATTTGCATAGTCTTGACGATGGAAACACAGACAACAATGGGCCGCATGAACATTTTATTCCCTGGGACTAAAAGTTCCTGGTACTTTTGGTGGAAATGCACCTCAAGAGACAGACTTGTGTGTTGTTATTAGACAGGAGGGGTTGGGGTTAGAGAGCGTGGGCCAGAGCCGGTCCGGGGTTTGGTTTCCCAGGCAGCAGCTGGGCTCCTCTGGGGCTGCTCTCCCTCTAGCTCTGGCTCCTTCTCCACTTTCTCCCCGAGTCTGGCAAAGAGTCTCCGAACTGAGCTTCAGGCCCAAGAAGTGTATGCCAACATCTCTGACGGGGGCTGGCGACAGCATGGCACCATCACTTAGCTGGGAAAGAGATGTGATGAATGAGGAATGAGCATTAAACTGAAGTTTTCATGGGACATTCTGGCTTCATTAGCTAAAAATGTTGACATTTTGGCTTCACTTAAGCTTTCTAATATCATATTTAACCTAAAGACTATAAATAATAAATACTGCTTTATATTTAGTTGTTGCATGCCTGAATATGCTTGCAATCTTTATAGCTGTTTTATGTTTGCTTCAGCTTGTGTAAGACGATGGCCTGTGTCTAATTAAAACCTCTTACTACTTTTATATAGCTGACATCTTGGATCCATTAATGATGGGTTTTATTTTGTAGTGATTGGAACAACAGCGTAGAGAGGAAAGTCCCTGTGATCTTGTTTGCCTGTTGTTGCCCTGATGTGTGAACTGAACAGCAAATACCTCTGTTTGTGCTCAGATCAATTTATTGAGCAAATAATTAGCCATGGCAGACATAAAGCTTACAGCAGAATGTAGGATTACATGATAGAATCTTTTCATTGCCTGCAAGTTCAGAGAGTTTGTCTTGCAGGAATAGTGAAAAAAGACCTCATGTTGCAGGTCTTTAGCCTCGGGGAGTGTGTGTTTTGAATTTGACCTGGATGTGTTTGGAAGCCTGGGGGTCATTGAGATCATACCATACCAAGCAGCTTGCTGTCAGTGTCCATTAAATAGTTTCCTGCATCGGGCATATGTAGTTCAGCAGCAGGTGATTCCTCACAATGGCTGCTGACCCTGAAGGCTGATCTCTGTGAAATGTGCTTTAGAGCAGTGGGCCCTCATTACAGATACACTAACTAACTGTTTATCCTAACTTGGAAGTTTCAAAGATAGGAAAAATTAGAGATCGTAAGCATATGGAGGTGTGTTTTTTATACTATGACAGTTTTCCAAAAATTAGCTAAAAAAGCAATATATGACCTTGCTTATAGTATCGCAATATATCACCATATATTGAAATGTAACCCCTGTATCTTGATACGTGTAATATTGCCAGATTCTTGCTAATACGCAGCCCTATCCTATCTCAGACCCGATCTTAACTTAAGAAATCCTGTCATTTCTATATGTGCAGCCCTGTCTCCTAAAAATGACATTTATATACAACTAATTTGCATCAGCAAATATATTTTGTGGGAAAAGGTAATGCTGTCTGAAATACATTTTCTATTAACATAATGAGGAAATGTTGTTAATAGGGCTGTAGCCGATATCCGAGTACTCGAGTACTTGCTCGGCTTGGGCGGCATCCGAGTGCCATTTCACCTACTCGGATACCCCCCCACCCCACCCCCTCGCTCACAGCTCGGGCACTGGAGCGCACTGTCGTCGCTCGGCGGCATCAGAGCGCCTTGTCACTGCGCGGATACTCGAACTCGAACTTGCTTAAGATGTTGACATAAAAAGGGATTGTGAAAAAACAGCACACAATCGGCACACACACAATTTAGACGACTTCGTATTTATTCTGGGCAATAAGCTCGGACATGGCGGAGTGCGCACATGGCATGGTGGAGTGCTGTAACCTGTAGCGGAGCCAGCGGGGGGGCAGAGGGTGCGGCTGCTCCGGGCCCACGGTTACAAAGGGGCCCACCGCCAGACTGATGGCGAAAAAAACAAAAACAAAAACGTAAAGTCGGAAAGTCGGTCTCTTACTGCTGTATTTGTAAGGATATAAGTGTAAAAAACGGGGAAAAAACAGTCCGGATCAGAGCGTTTCTGAAATAAGATTAAGAGGTAATGTGACATCATAGTTGCCATGTCAACCTCTCTTGCGCTGTCTGGCAATCTTTCTTTCTCTCTCTCTCTCTTATGCAGGCTATAGGACTGTGTGGCATCCATCATCGCTGAATGTCATTGACCTTCTGTCCTTCGTTTCCCACCCCGTTGGTTTAGTCTGCTTTACTTTTTAACCTTTATCTGACCCAGGTTTGAGCAAATTATTGGTAAAGTCCATGGCGCTGACCATGGTGCTGAAATAGCCTATCGGCAGTTGTGGTGCTAGATTATCAGCAGGTCGCTGTTTAATGATAAATCCATGGCGAATGTCCATGGTGCTGAAATAGTGCAAATTGTGCTGCACAACTCATCGTAATCCACACTCTCTCCATTTTGCCCTTCTGCCTCCGTTTCCCATTATTAACGCTACTAATTGATCAGCTGTGTCATTACAGGCTGTCACTGCGCAGTGTCTAATGTTGGATTTACTTTGTTTTACGTAATATCTGGCTGTTTACGAAGCAAATTGAGTCTCTTTGTTGATCTATGATTTTATTTCATATTTTGATGGTTCAAAGTGTGAGACTTTCTTTTTATTTTTGAAGCTAAAGCCGTTCATTCAGTCCCTTTTTGACAGCGGCCAAATACAGCTCAGATCCGGATCAGATCTAACAGACGGCTGTCTTCGGCTGCTCCGTGCCGCTCTCCTTCTACATGGCGCTGCCACCCCCCCAAACCTTTCCCAAACCTTAACCAAAGTGCTTTTGTGGCAGGAGTCTGGATGCGAACCCTGGACTCCATCCATCTTACCCACCTCCTGCCGACTCCAACGCATTATGTAGGGCATAATGTACAGCGAGCAGGTCATTATTGTGAAATAAACCCACACAGGGTGATGCAGGACCCGGCTGTACCTTATCTTGCTTATTACACCCCTACTGACTTAAAAAAGCAATAACTTTGGGCGGACATTTAGTCAGTCACTCAGTTGGTGGAGCGTCCGACCCTGTTGGGGCTGTCGGTCCTCTGCAGCGGCTGCTGGTTTGACTCCCGCCTGCTGCGTGTCATCCCCTCTCTCTCTCTGCCCTGTTTCCTGTCTACTCTCTGGCTGTCCTGTCAATTAAAGGCAAAAATGCCCAAAAAAATAACTTCTCACTAGCAATCGCCACTATAATAGGCAAGAAAAGACAGGTTTAATTTAAATTAATTTTATTAGTTGATTTATGCACATTAATATATGGTCTGGGAAATTTAAAGCATCAACATACAGTCTAAGTAGCCTTTCAGTGATAATATTTTGGTGTTCGTGTTGTTTCCTGTCCTCATTGTCATTGCTCTACAGATCTACCAGCAGTGGTATCGTGGTTATTTTGACTTCAGGACCAGGTCTGTGCCATTTGAACTTGGAAAATTCTTCAGTTAGGATGGTTCTGTAAATAGTTTAATTCCTCTCCTAAGATAACATTTTTTTCCCCAAAATTCAATTACGACACATATGTCTGTAATACCAAAACTCCTAAATGTCATCCTGAACTGAGATAAGACAGGATTTCAAAACTTTCTATAATGAGGGCTCTGATGTACTTGTTTTTAACTACTTCCTTAGCATGTGAATCACGACTACCCGGCTTATCCTGCGTTTCCTCAGAGCTTTGGCTGTGCACGTTCTCAGGAATTAATCCAATGCCTCCTCAAGATGCAATTAAAGGGGCACTCCACTGATTTCACACACCATCAGTTGTATAAGGTCTTCTGAGAAAATAGCATTGATGTTATAATGATGTGAAGTTACATTATGGGAAATGTAGGGCACATACATCCCTTTGCTGCATTGATTTTGGACATTTTTATTTAAACTGTGTCTTGCAAGTCCCTCAGCTTTATGGTAGTGAAATGTCTGCTTTAAGCACATAAACAGTTAGTCAGAATGTGATGTGAGGTGAGCAGTACAAAGTGAACAAATCACAACAACAATTGCTGCAAGTTATTAGACAGAAATAGAGATTGTTGCTCCTGCTGTTGCTTTTTCTCCTGTGCTCTCATTTTCTCCAATGCAAATAAAAGTAACCTCCATGACTGTGTGTTATCTTTATGGTGCGGTGCTCATGAAAGATATTCAACTACCAAGCAGGGTTTATTTTGCCCTCATCTGCTGCATAGTCGATGTACTCTTTATTCCTCCATGTACCCAAAGAGTATGCAGGCTTACATCACAATCACTTTTCTATGCTTGTACACTTAAGCTACAGTTAGCTTGTTCGATGGTGAAATAACCGCAGCATCTAAACAAGTATGATGTTGCAGATGCGTCCTAGTTTTGCACTATTAGGGTGAGTCTGAACCAGTGTTCATGTTTTTGTCATATTGTTTACATTTGATCCAGTTACTTTTGGTTGCAGATAGCAACTATGCCTGTCATCATGACCTACATGAGCTGTACTTGTACTTGTAATTGATTGGTTTGTAGATAGGCATGTGTCTGACAATGGCGTGTTGTCTACTCGATTCTGTTCCTTTATCTTTCATCCTCCTGGAAAATAAACTGTTGGAGTTTTTGTGAGTTTTTTCTCTCCATAAAGTAATTGGAGTAGATGTCAATTTAGGACCTTTTCACACCTGAAAGTCCAAACCAAAATCCACATTTTTGTTCCACTGTATACATTTGATCAGGTTAGTTGGCACTAAAGAGCTATGCATGACACACCTACATCCTGTCATCATCACCTACGTGAACTGCATCCCCCCTTTACTCACAATTGAGTGGCTTTCAGATAGGTGTGTGTCTGATCTTGGCTTGTTGTCAGTTCAGTTCAATTCCTGGTTTAATTTGATCCGGACTGAGACTGCCTCTTCCAGTCACACCAATGTTAAGCTGTTTGGTTTGGACTGTGGTCTTGGGAGAGGTTTTACACCTGTAATTCTGGTTTTGATCAAACTGAAAAGTCTGAGAGTCCAGACCAAACAGGGTAGGTGTGAAAGGTCCCTTAAATATTTGGTCTTCTCTCTGCATGTGCTGCCACAGTACATTTGTTTTGATGTGTTGTTTTTCTTTTTTCTGGCTCTGACAAAGCCAGCCAGAACTTTCTGTAATTGGTCGAAAAGTCTGAACCATCCCCAAAAATGTTTTCACCCAACCAAAGTTAGATTTGATCCAGACTAAGACCTCTTTCGGTCAAACCAAGGTTTGGCTGTTTGGTCTAGACCATGGTCCATGGGAAAGTTTAAGATCTGTAATTTTGGTTCAGATCAAACTACATAGTCCAAAAGACCAAGGATAGGTGTGAAAGCACCCTGAGTGAGCATTCATAACAAAACAGCCACGTTTTCAAAAATGTAATTGTTATTGGGGGCGTGTTGTTTTTGATTACCAGTGAGATAATAAAACACGATCCAGGAATCATTAACGGATGAATGTGTTTGAAGGCTTATCAGACGTCCAAACAATGAACAGTGTTTCATAATATTTTGAGGGGGCATTTTACAATAATTAAATGTTTCGTTGTGCGCTGGTTCATCATATTTGCTGGACAACCCTGCATCAATGCAGTGGCCTCATTCAAATGGGGTAACAGTTTCTCCCTATAGGGCTGAAGTTGGTCTGAAAACAACCTCCGTGTTTAGTCTTTGTTGTTGGAGTAACGCAGCTGCATTGAGTTATCTGTTGTGTCCATCCTGCTCGCTCTGTTTCGTTCCAGCAGTGTGAACCGGCGGCTTGACATTCCCACATTCCTGAATGTCAGAGCAGTGATGTCATACTTCCTGTTCCCAGAGGCCAGGCCAGCAGTCAGGTGACGGATCAAACCAAACACAGGCGGCCACACAGCCCTCCACCAGTCTCTTCTAACGCAGCAGAGCCCTCACCTCGCCGCCATAAAGAGGGATGAGCCTGAGAACCGCTTAGCTTAAGGATGTTTTTTTAAGATTTTAAGTTTAAGATGATTCGTCTGAGAGATCTCTCGGGTTAGGCAGTTTGGTGTGTGATGAGCCAGCGTCAGCGTCCAGTGGCTTAGGGAGATTAAATGTTCTTTAGGTGTGTATCCCTCTCAAGGCCGGGCTGTTTGTTAGTCCATTTGTTGGCTCTGCGTGTGAAGGATCAAAGCAGCCGCACAGACAAGGTGTTTTAATATGCATGAACTGACTTCCTGCAAATATATTGTACTGAGCCAAAATGTCAGAATTTGTGCCGTTTCCCTGTGGAGCTTCAATAACATCTCTGACAGATGTCCAATAAGGCTATAAACACAGCACTCCAGCCTGCTGTTCCTGCTGGCCTTGGAGCCTGTCCTTCTTACTGAATTAATTGCAAAGAGCAAAAGATTAAATCAACTGAAAACTTTCAGTCTCTACATCAGGATTAACTTAATTTTGCTTTTGTACATTTTGCATACTTTTTCTAAGCATATCTTTTATGCCATATTCGCAGACTTTTGCTCTATATTCTCAGACTTTTGTTAGACTTTTGTGCCATATTCTGATATTCATACAACATTATCTGACTTGAATGTCACATCCTTAGTCTTTTACGCCATATTCTTACTTTAATGCCATTTTCTAAGACTTTCATTCCATTTTCTTTTTTGATATCCATATTAATAACCTAAAATATGCAAGAAAATAAATGATTCTCATTTAGCTAATGCAGGAAACTATTGCAAAACAATATAGCAGAATTTACAGTGTTACAAGCCTAAAATTTGTTATTTTTCCTATTGAGTGGTTGCACCATGTCAGTGATCAGTCCATTTGATTCCTGGTCTCTATATTATATGAAAAAGTGGGTTCATTTTTTCTTTATGTGATGTCTGGTTTAGGAGGTTTAAAAAATCAGTTTTTTTATGCTATTTGTGTTGACATAAATTCAAGATGGGTGTCATTCAAACCTCATGGGACATCAGTTGACTATGGCAACATCAAAAATACTCAATTAGATGCCATTAGGGTCCTAAAAAACAGATTCCAAAAAATGCTATTCGTGTGCATGGGAAGCTATTTCTCCTACTAGACCATCACTGTTTACAAGAGTTTTTGTCTGTCTTATCTTTGTTTTCAAGTACAGTAGAGTCACTGGAAAGGTCTTTGGCTGCTACAAACAACCCGCCTCCTTTTATTCAAGCCACTGACAGTAATGTATGCATTGCCGAGGTGATGACACCCCTTTATTATTGGCCCTTCCTCTTAATCCATCACATCGATGTCAAGGCCTTGTTTAACATTCCTAAACGATGCTGACCAATCGACTGCATTGCTGCCATACCTAATGTCCGTCTGACCTGTGAGGAATAAAAAACATCTAGCTCACACTCAATTTGTCTCAGGGAACAGAGCCCATATGAAAATATTTTGTCCTCTAAAATCAATATAAGCTAACCTTATGGGATATTACATTATTTATGCTCTCGGTAGATCAGTGCCCTGCAGTCGGCCAGTGAGAAAGTGTTCATCACAGACTCATGGGAGTCTGCCAATACTGATCCATAAACCTCTCTAAAACACAAGCATAAGGCAGCTGTTGGTGACTCATACGGCTATGGGGAGTAAACGGGGAGACGCCTGGAACAATGTGAACACAAAGCGAGAAAGCAGTGATGTGCGTATGAATTAACCCATTTTCTTGTCCCAGACCACCATGGTTGGTAATGCCCTGGCTGGCCAAGAAAAAATAAGGGGCTGAAGGTTAGAATGTGGGGAAAGTGGGGTTGTATGAGGTATTAACCACAGTAAATGCTGGTCAGCATGCCTCTAGTTAAGAGGAGCTGACAGGAGTACCAGCACGGAAGTGAAGCAATGAACTGCTGTAGACAGGGTCAGCAATAAAATGTATTTCGGCCACTTTAAAAAGGTCCACCTAAAAAAATCAATATCAGCTTAAATGTACTCTATATTTAGAATATTTTCACTGCTTTACTTAGCTGTCAGACAGCCTTTTCTGACAGGAAACTGTGGTTATATAAGCCAAATACCACTCTCTCCAAGTCAACCAAACTCCTTAGTCAGTTACTCAGTAATTTTCCCTCACAGGACACAGGCGTCAACGGTCTACCACTGCCTTGATCAGATTGTTTGTGCTATTGTGTGACTTCACTGCAACCAAACTATCCTTTTAAAACACTGAAGTCACACAATAACACAAACACACTAACAGATTGAGGCAGCAGTAGACCAGCAACTCCCATGTCCTGTGAGATAAAACAATGGATTCCATCTATGGAGTTTGGTTGGTTTGGAGAGAACAATGTTTGGCTTATATAATGGCATTTTCCCATCAGAAAAGGCTGTCTGTCAGGAAAGTGAAACAATAAAAACATTCAAAATAAAGAATACATTTAAACTGATATTGAGTCTTTTAGGTGGACCCTTTTTTAAGTGGCTAAAATACCTTTTGTTGCTGACCCTGTCCACAGCAGTACAATGCTTAGCTTCTGTGCTGGTACTCGTCTGCTTCTCCAAACTGGGGGCAGGCCAACAGGCATCTACTGTAGCTAATACACTGACCATAGATAAATATATCATAGAACCCCACTTCAAATAATTCGAACTATCCTTTAAAGTAATTTTTGGCAGTGGTCGGTGAATTGCAGTTGGAGCACTTCCAGGACTTGGGTGGGGATGAATTTCTCCAGGCTGAACAAAAGATGAGCAACTGTGTTTTAAAATATCTGGTTCATTCATAGAAAGCTAAAGGTACAAGACATAAAACCTTGTATGAGGTCAACTACAACTCCCAAGGAGAAAGACGGTTCAGAGCTTACAATTCTGTTATGTGTGCTGCCAGAAAAGAGAGCGGTGGCTAAAGTTCAGGCTTTGTAACCTGATGAAACATTCAGCAGTTTTAAAAAGAAGAAGAAGAAGGAGAACTGCTCTATTAATCTGCTTGGGGAAATGTAATCATTCACTTTTAGGGGTCAAATTAATGAATTTGGCAACTATAGCTGCATTTTTGGTTCCCCATTGCACTGACAAAGTGATTTGAATTTACTACAGCTCTGTTTCTTGCTTGTAAATGGCTTCTGCTCCATTGTGACAGCGGCTCATTGTTATTCTAGTATTAACAACCACCCACCATACCACAGAAAAATGCATGATTTCTGATAAACAAATTTAAACAATTACCACTGATGGCCATTGTGGTATTGTTGGATTGTTTACAGTATGAGACTGTGATGTTTCTACCAGGCGTTGGTGTCAGCCATTAAATATTACACAACAGTTAATTCAGACCAAGCAATCTGATTGGACAAGCCACATTCTGTAAATACTGATATAAAGCACAACAGCACTGGGACTTTTAAATATATGTATCATGCTTTTCAGGTCTTCTAATAATCGTTACATCATTGGTTCCCAATCTGAGGTCCAGGCTTCCCTTGGGAGGTGCCAGAAATCACAGGGGGTCCTCAAGACTGTCTGTTCTGAGGTCATCATGATTTGCATGATAACTAAAATTGCAATTTATACAAATATCTGTATGCAAAATTAATTTAAAAAATTATTTTCTTTGTCTTCAGTTAAGAAGAGTAAGCTACTTTGTAGACTACCTAGAAGGCCACAACTCTGTGACCTCTCAAGCCCTGTGATAATAAATCATAACTGCTCCTTTCATAAGGATGAGTGTGTATAAGTCCACTGCGTTGGGTTGTTAAAAGAAAGAATATTAAGCTTATACTAGAAAAGAGACATTAAACAAAGTTAAAGGTTCTGCGAATGGAAACAATTTAACTGATGTTTATTTTGGACAGTAAAGCTTTGGAATGAATCACTTATTATTTCAGTGCATGTACAAGTGTGTGTGGGCAGGGGGAGGGACTTTCCATAGATTCAAGGTGGGCGGACTCCAAGGAAAAAAGGTTGGGAACCAATGTGTTACAGTAACAGGCTACATTAAACACAAAACATATACGGACTGTTAGCAGAGTGACTGCTGCAACACATCCATTATAATTAATGAAACTTGTTACACCAGGTGTGAGAGCAGCTTTTGAGTAGGCTGTTGATGTGTTTCCATAGTGACGATGCACATAGCTTGCAATTATAAAAAGCTAATACTTCTTACAACATCAAAGTCACGAACAATGTTATTTTCAGTTTTTGAGTGCACAATAGTCCTCCCAAAAGTCCGACTTGGCCTTTTACAATGTATTGTGGCTAATTTTACCTTTGTGTCATTGATTTTAGCCAGCAGCTAGGCTTCATTGCTGCCAAAGCAAGCAGTGATGTTGTTGATTTGGCAGGATGTGGGGTCAAAGGTTGTGTCGCAGACTTTTACAATGAAAATCCAACCGGCTGATTAGCCTTGATAATGCTGCATTAGCACATATAAATGTTTGAAACACTGCTTATTTTTTATTTTACTAGACTTGCACCAATTAATCGGCAATGCTCAGAATTGGGCCGGTTTTCACATGATTGGCCATGACCTGCAACCGGCCAGTCAGTCTAAAATTTGCCAGTGTAAAGCGCCGGTCAAATTCCCACCGCGCTGCGGCAGCAAAAAAAGAAACAAACAAAAAAAAAACACACTAAGCAAACACATTGCCTCTTCTTTTTGGTTATATGCTAAAGTGTTTCAAAGCGTGAGCAGTCCTTGAACCCTCACAATGCCTCGCAGAATACGTCAGCCTTTATGTCAGCCTGCCCAGGTCGTACTACACCAGTATACACTGTATTCTGCATGTTGTTTTCAGTAGTGCTCAGTATGCGACAATTTAATGATTACATTTATAGCATGCTATAACATGCTTTGCCCAGGCGTTTGGTGCCGCTGCGCTCTCTCAAGGTGCTGATGCCGCGGCCTTTCCAAGGTGCTGATCCCGACTTTGTTCATTTGTTTGTTCGGTACTGTTTTACTGTTATTTTCTGTAGTTATTTTTGCACAATTTCGTACTTCGTAGTTTGACAGAGCCCATAAATAGCCTTTTGGGAGCGTAGGGATTAATATTTTCCAGAAAATTACACTTTCTATCCTGGAAACAGAGGCGCTCTATCCCGATGTATGTAGGTTCCCAATCTAACCACTTTAGTGTATTTTCTGCTGGTATTAATAATTATTATTGAGGAAGAAGAATGCCATTTCAATATTAATCAACATTATTATGAACATTAAATAAACTGTGCAGGCTGCGTGCAACTTGACCTTCTCTGCGGCTGCACAGGAGGATGAAATGCCAAGTTCAGCCTGTGATCTGTTACTGTCTGACTGAACAGCCTCATGGAAGTGATATTTTAGTTCTACATATTTTAATCTAACGAAATTCGTTAAAAAAAAGTCATTTGGTGTTTTCAAAGTCATGATATTGAGCTGAAACAGGTTCCAGACTTTGTTCGCATTCACAGGCTGCAGCTGAGCGGAGCAGACGGCTCGCACCGCGCGCACAGCGATGTTCAACATCGTAGGCTTAATAAAGTTAATTATCACTGAAAGTTAAAAAGCAAAACTCTTAAAAAAGCTCTCACTCACTTGGTCTAGGGCTTTGTATGCATTCCCTGGAGATGTTGGCGTCTTTCTTCAGTGAGGGGCACTTTTTGCCACAACCAACCTCTGAAGGTAAATCCATCACATGCAGTATTTCACCCTGACGTGTTGTGGATAAAGTATAAATCCAGTGATCTTGAAGCTTCGAGCTTCACCTGGAATTTTATCTGAGATTCTAAAAGTTGCAGCAAACATAAGTCCAGTGGTTTTATCCACCCAGCGCAGCGCACGGTTTGCATCTTCATTGTTTAATATTTTGAAGTATTTCCACACAAAGCTGGTGGCAGACAGCGCGTCATGTGTCTCATTAAGATGGTAAAGCCAAATGTTATTGTATTAAGTGCATTCATAATCAGACATGCATGAATTCATGGCGATTTGTGATCGTTAACCAATTAATAAAAGCACCCTGTGTACTCAGCCAGTAGCAAATAGGAGCCAGAAAACACACACTACCCCGAATGAAAATTAAATCTTAAGAATATTATAGCACATGCTATGATATGATGATGATGATATAGTAGACAAAAAGTTATATATTATGTATTAATGTAGTGTGTTCTAGCAAAGACATGATTATTGAAAAACTGGTTGTATCTTGGTTAATAAATAAAGCAAAGTTTTGCAATATCTTGTGTGCGGTCAAGTGGTTTGGAAAAAATGAAATCGGAATCGGCCAAAATCGGTATCAGCCGTCTAAGCACTCTGCAAATCAGAAATCGGGATCAGCCCAAAAAATTGTAATTGGTGCAAGTCTATATTTTCCATGGAAAAAAGCATATTATTGAAATGTATGTGTTATATTATGGTTTGCCCTTGCTGCCTGCCTGCAATTATTTAATTTTTTAACCGTGCCTGCACCTATGAATTTATATAAATACTGTATATTTTTTACCTGTTACACAACGTGTACCCATCCTGGTGGAGGACTCTACCCTGCACCGTACATGCACTGTAGGTGTAGCTAGTGAAAAGATACATTCCTCTTTGAACTGCTTTCATGGCTAAGTCTCAAAAATATAAGCATGGACATTCAGTCCGTTAAGAAGACTGAGTTGAACTAGGGATGTGTGCGGTTAGTTGACTATACAATTAAATATCGCCACCAAACTAGTCAGCACCAGCAATACTAGACATCCTCTTGATTATATTTAATTTCTGCCATATTCTGCCAATAGATCCCTGTAAATATTACACACTTGACCTTTAAAGGCTTTTTTTTAAAACTCAAGACTAAAAGTGATTTTTCCTTCCTTTTTCCCTCTTGTTTGCGGTGGTCTTGGTCCTTGACTCCTTGTTGAGTGACAAAAAAAAACATGAACCTTTACTTTTCTCTGCAAAGAAAAATGCACTGTTTCCTTTTCCTTTTTTAATGTTTCTTCAGTGTGTAGGGGAACATTGGAAATATCCTTTAAAGGAAGCTTTCAAATGGATTTGTGAAAAATACTTCCTGAATCAGCAACTTTGCAACTCTATTATATGTGCTATTGAGACATTGCAGTGCACTAGGACACAGTATTAATGGCTAGAGGAAGATAAGCTGAAATATTTAAAGACATCCTCACAAACTATACAGTGAGCTGTAAAACAGTGTTGATTAAGTATTCTTCTAAAAGACCCAGTGATTATCTTTTCTCAGTAGAGGAGGAGCTGCACTGGCTCTAATGCTCTCTGCTGCAGAGTAATTGTGGGTAAGAATCCTCTCCCCATCTGGCCTGAGTTTGTCAGAGGCCCCGGGTCTCTCATTACTTCATCGTGCACATGAGCAGGGCTGGGAACACAGCAGCAAACTACAGGGGCAAAATCCCACCCACTCCAGCTCTTTCTCTTTCTGTACCGCTCTCCAGGGACCACCCGCCTTCCTGTTCACTGTCCACATGCAGAGAAAGTATGCAATACCGCTCTAACCTTCCCCCTGTATCCATCACCACCCGAATACCACCGCCACCCCCTCCAATATTCCCCCCTGGCCTCCCTCTGCCACGCCCTGTCTGTGGTCAATGCAGCGTGAGAGGAACTGTGTCCAAACAATAGCCAGAGAGAGGCAGCCCCTCACTCCCCTCACATTGCTCCCTCTCTCTTCCTCTTCCTCACTAGACTTCCTCCAGTAAAAGAACTAATCACAGCATAGCAAAGACTCCTGGGGTTCCCAAACCAGATGAAAATACCAGCATCGGGGTGGGTGGGAGTATTTGCTCTTACATTTGGAGAAGATGCAGAACACAGTGATGTTTTCAAAGACATAGGCAGTGATCTAACAGGTCCTCATTATCCTTGTAACTGACGGTACAGTAATGGCCTACAGTGCTTTCAAATTAGGAATTCATGACATTTCTACTGCATTGCTTTCTTTGAACACAGCTGAAATTAAATGGAGATTAATATAGAACGTTTAATCATTATATCAAGTGTTTAAGTAGATCAGGGGAAGTTGAAAAAACATGACAACATAATGCAAATCAAAATAAACTTCCACAACAAAAAGAAAAAGAAAACTGAAACCAACCCAAAGAGATATAACTGATGCATGCAGCATATACTATACAGAGCAAAGAAATGCTGCTAATTGGCATGCTCGTTAACTTAGAATGAGCCTATTATATCTACAGAACAGTGTTTGTATTAGTTCACACTTAACAAGAGGTGGCTCAAAGTTCAGTTCGCAGAGATTAAAGTGAATGAGTTCACACTCATAGGTTACAGTTTGTTTTGGTTACAAGTTACAAGTTCACCTTCTGGTGTTTTTTTTTAAATGTGATGTTTAATAGAACCTACTCCTACCAGAGATTTTGATGTCAAGCTAAATGGTGCAAGATGGTCATGTTTTTTTTTCTTTTAATTTAAATGTCCAGGATAACTTACATCTACAGTTATTTTTTGTTTTCAAACATTTTATTGAGAGTGGAGTCCAGTATGCATAATTCATTAATTGATTTACAGATATAAATATTACTGATGTATTACATCTACAGTTATTAACAACAGTTTACAAGAGTTTGAGAACGTTTTAGTCTACAGCAGACAGTGAACTTGAGCACTAACATATTGTTGAGAGAGAGCGTACCATAGTGCATGAAATTTTTGGGGTGGGGGGTACAATGGAGGAATTTCCTTCTGTGGACTTAAAGAAAAAGGTATAGAAGCTTTACATTATATTTGTATGTGTCACTCTGTTGTGCTGTGATTAGTGGACTATTTAGCTTTATTTAGCTAAATACACATTTTAAACACAGCAATAAGAAACTGTAAGTTAATGTAATGTTAGTAATTAAACTAGATATGAGAAATGGTACTAATGGCATTAATGTGTGCATGTGTGTGCATGATGCCCCACTTGGGCCACCCCATCAAAAAAGTCTCGAAATACCCCTGGCTATAGAGGGCAACGATGGAGGCTCTGTTGCATCACCAGTTTCACAGGCTCAGTAGATTCTCCCACACGCTTGGAAGTGGAGGGTGATGGGACATGTAGGCAATTTCCACTAAATCCTACACGCTGGTTCTTTAAAAAATTTGCCATCTTATTGCAGTGTTAGCTGTTTTGTTAATTTATACCTAAGATCTTTTTTCAGTGTTGAATTTATTTTGTCCTCTATGTTTTGTCTATTTTAGTTGAGTGTATCTGCACTTAATAACTGCACAGAGCTTAGAAGTACTTACTTGCACATTGGCGGCTTTTGTTCTACAGTGGTTGGTAATGGCCTTAAATAAATGATGACTCTGGTTATTTATTTTGCTTTGTAATGGAATGCAAGCTCCAGTAATGAACTGACAGAGCTGCGGAGGCTGACAGTGGGTGCAGAAGCCTTGTGGACTTTGACTTGTGAGAGTGTTTCCACTGCTGGATTTGGCTGCACAGAGTGCAGGGAGGACAGCTGGGCGGCACGTATCTACTTTCATGTCCATACAGGGGCAGAGGAAGCTGGCCTGTATTGTTTAAATTGCTCTGAAATCTTTCCAAGTTTGTGGTTCAGCAGGAGGACACTGTGGCGTGCTACTGATTACATGTTGCAGCATTCGCTACGGGTCAGAGTTGACTGATGACAGCTGACCCATGTGTGTCTTAGGTCTATTAGCAGAGGTGACAGAAGTGCTGCCCTGGCTGCCAGCTGGTGGTGGCATTCCTTCAGTTTGGGTGGCAGATGGCCGCAGTGCCATCACCATGTGGGCCCTCATGCAAACTGCCACCTAAGAGAGAATGAGGCTGCAAAAAGGCAGGCAGGCAGGTCTACGGGAAGACAGGCAGTGGAGCAGAACCAGGAAAGTGAGCCACAAGAAAGATGCCAACTCGAAGACAGCATACATCTCAAGCAGACATTCCTCTGCACTTAAAATTTCCAGGCAAGCTTTATCTGAATGAAACTTCACAGAGCAAGTCAGTGAAAGCCAATTCAAGGAGAACTGAGGAGTACTTTAACCGTGACACTAAGCATTGAATTGCTTTCCGGTATGACACTCTGCCTCTGAGATGATATTATTCCTATCAGCAAGACTGCTATGTCTCCCAATGCTAATTAGATTCATGAAAGCCAAAGTGCTCATTTAACTATTTCCCTCCCACTGGCTCCGTCTCCGTCTCCCACCGTCTTTGTCTCCCAGATGATTTTTGATGAAGATGCTGCCGTTTAAATATGGATTTCCTGTGTCTGGGTCATGACTTGGGTTAAGAGCACATTATGAGACTGGCTTTTATTGGCTTGGCAGTGGAGAGAGGGGTTGACTAATGAGGATATTCCTCACTGTTATCGCTCCCTCTTATGGTCCTTTTCTCCCCCATTTCCTTCACATGGGCCCCTCATCATAACTTTGCATGCAGAAAAGTACTCTATTGTTTTCTCCATCAGAGAAGGAAGTGGACTGTGGGGAATAAGTCCATAAGGGTTCTGCTTTTCTTTGGTAGGCGTCTTGTATTCATCACCACCATATGTCAGAATAGAGAACTCATGTTATGGATTGGGTGAAGTATTGCTTCCTGGTTGTGTTTTTATGGACCTACTGGATGTTTCGTCTACATGTGCATCTGCAGAGGGTCAGACTGCAGGTTGAGGACTGGGACATTTGTAACAAGAAGCTTACTTAAAGGGATAGTTTGGATTTTGATTGGGGGGAGGTCAACAATAACATTTCATAGGACTTCACCTATGGAGATCGATATTTGTCTTATGTAACAGCAGTTACCTATCACAAGAGAATTCTTATTGGTGGACCTCTTTTAATTGGCTAAAGTACATTTTGTTGCTAACCTTGTCCGCAGCAGTTTATTGCTTAGTTTCCACCGGGGCGTGTCGATCTACTGAAGGTAATATACCAACTGCAGGTAAGTACTTCATACAACCTCATGTCAAATAATCTGAACTATCCCTTTTAATAGATTTCCTTGACTCTGGCTAAGATAGTACAAGCCACCGTGAACTGCGATGGAGTTATGTTGAGGACTGATGATAGGACTGGATGTCTGACTGTACAGCAGTCACATGATGGTCGATATGTCTCCATTAATGACACACACTGGGCTCATGAGTGAAAAAGATTCACTGTACATCTGCGATGAGACAAAAAATGAGCTCTGACAGAGTTTTTAGTATAATTCTCCCATGTGGGGTGTTTCAAGGCCACTGCCGGGGTGATGTGGTACCCGCTTCGCAACAGGAGGCGTAGATAATGATCAGACTTTTAAGAATCCAACTCCCGCGTCTCCCCCCCAATGCCTCTACTCTACACATCTAACCCTTCATTTTCACCTTAAATCATTCAAATCCCTGTTGAGTCCAAACTTCAAACAATTGCAACTCTCAGAAAGCGTGGAGAGAGACAGACACTGAGGGAGAGGAAGGCTGGTTGCCTTCTCAACACTCTCAGCTCATCCTATTAAAATGCCTCATTGCTTTAGCAGCGGAGACTTTTTTTATTGCTGCTGGTACATATTGTTGCCTTGGCTGCAGTTTAAATCCATTCCCAGAAGAGAATGGACTAGGCATGGAAGGAAAATGAGTTTTGAGGAAGTGCAGAACACCCCCCGTATCCAGAGGACGCAAAGCATGACATTCCAGCAGAGCGGAGGATAAGCAGAGCACTTTGCCTCTTGTACGAATCATCTGCTGCACACAGGGCTCTTACTCGACTGATGGACTGAAGACATCCTGAACACTGGGAAATACTTTCAGAAATACTTTGCTTTTTCATTTTTCAGGATATACTGGAGGACTTGGAGGTCAAACTTTTGACATGAGATTTCTGCAGACACCAATTTGTGATTGAAACCAAATATAGCACATACCATAGACTGTACATAAAGATAGAAAACATGTCTCCACTTCCTGCAGCTGTACAAAAATTATGCCAGAATATCCTGGATACAAGCACTGCCATCTTGCACTGGTGACATCATTTGGAGCCAGTCAGCATGATAAGGAGCACTTAAAATGCCAGAAATCAAAAATTTATTTGATGTGTACTTTGATTTCTTAGTTTGGCTTGTGTCCCATCTGCGTCAACATGAAGGGTGTGGTATTTATGACCTTTACTGCAGCCAGCCACCAGGGGGCGATTGATATGTCCTGGCTTAATTTTTGAGGAGCTGTCATTGTCCATCTTTATGTCAATGGTACATACATATGCAGTATATCAAGTTATGATGTTATTTTAATCTGCCTGATGTGGCAGCGTTTTGGTTCTCATGCAAGTCTCTGTCAGAATTATAGCTGAAATGATTATACAAGTCATTCATTGAGCAATGATTTCGATAACTTATGAATTTTTAAAGTCATCTTAAAGCAAAATATGCCAATCATTCAGAGTTTATAGCTTTTATTAATTTTAACATTTATTGCTTTTTGTTGTACATCTTTGGGTTTTGGACTGTTGGTTGGACAAAACAAGCAATTTAAATATGTCAACTTGGACTTCCTGAAATTGTGATGGGCATTTTCAGTTTACTGACATTTTAGAGAGCAAACAAGTTATTTAGAAAAGATTAATTGATAATGAAATGGTTGTTAAATGCAGCATTAGTTGTTTAAGCTAGGCAGGTCCCTTATTTATTTTATTTTATTTTATTTTTTTAGGTTTTGTATCACTCTGTAGCTTCCCACGAGTGTTCTTTATGTATTCAAATCTGACATTCAAATTGGGGTTGAAGTACTTATGTTGTAATGCCAAAATTGTATTTTCCCAAGCCGTTCTAAAAACGTTTTCCCACTAACTTCACATTGGTTTCTGCATAATGACGAGGCTATATATAAACCCCCTAAGTCAAGGGAGGAAAGGGGAGAGCATCAGTGCTCAGTGCTAATGGCTGAATTGGTGTTTCCATTTGAAAAACAAAGAGATTTTGATTTAATTTGAAGGGAACAGAGATTGGGTCACCATTTCATAATCAAACACATGTCTTGTTAAACAAAAATGTAAATCAGAATTTGCAGCCTCCTAAATGTAAGAGTTTTATGCTTTCTTTTACTGTTTTGTATCCCTATTCCCTGAAGATGTCAGTTTGGGCTTTTGGAAACTGTAATAGACATATTTATTTATTATTTTGTTGAGTAAATGATAACATATTGCAACAAAAAACTACATTGATTAATAATAAAAATAATCATTAGTTGCTAACTTAGAATAGAAGTCTGAATGCTGTAGTCGTGGTTGACTTTTCGTCTCCATGCTGCTTCTCCCAGAGAACGACAGATGGCTCTGACTGCGACACACCTCGCTGTTTACTTTCTAGTGGCATTCCACTGAGCACCACTGCTCAGGTTATTTCCAATTACTCTAAAATGAATCAATTCAGTGTTTGAATTCATCATTAGGGAGAACATGTATCTCACAAATGAGATTACATACTCCTGACAGAGCATGCCATTAAAGCAGGAAAGGATGTGACTGAACTTTATCTGGTTCTGTCTGTCTGGATTAAAGCTGCTTGCTGTGGAAGTATTATCAACCAAAACCAGTACAATCACCCTTTTATTGTTTGCTTTTCTTTTCAGTACAACTTTCTCTTTTATTTATGCATTCTGTTTTAGGTAAAACCCATAACCAGTTATTACAGAACAGCCCAGCATTACATTTTAATGGTTCTGTTGATGCATCATCATCATCGTCTCTGCAGGCCCCCAGAAATGTTGACATGAAGCATGTAAGTGGGCTCCATCCCTGAATTATTTTTGGTCTGCAGCCTGAAGGCATTAGTGTTGAAAGCATGCCTCTCTGTTTTCTCCTGCTGAGGAGGTTCTGCACAAATATTTATCAGGTCGCCAATTACTGTACCCTGTGAGCTCAGGCATATACAAACACAAACACTGTGGCTCTGTGGAGAAGGTCCTGTATATGCATTCCTGTAAATTTGTTTATTGTTTGCAGTAAGTGGCTAAATTTTTACCTCAAACCATATGTGCTCCACCAAATATCCCGGGAGACAGGGCGGTGTTTCTCAAGGCTCACGTGTATTGTCAGAAGAATGTTTCTATTGTAGACAAGGCAATTCAAAGAGGCATCTTTATCAACAAAGTTGCTCACAGCTCACAGGCAGTCAGATCAATGGCCAGTGAGATTGCTTTCTTTTTCTAAAAAGCATTTATTTTCAACCTCAGTTTTCCACCTAAAAGGATCTGATTACCTACCACATGTTAATCTCACAATATGCACAGATTAATTACTCTCATTGAGCCTTTTTAAATTTAGAATACATCTGCGTCCTCCATAAAAACAAACACACCAAAAATAAACCTGCTAATCTATTTGCGCTGATGGAACTTTAATTCCAAATCGGCTTTACATCTATCTATAGGCTACTCAATGAAATTGCCATGGGCCATTTGATCCAGAATTATGCAAACTGCAGTGAAAATAAAAATTAAACCAATCAGCAGTTTCTTTTCTGCTCAGCATTTCTTCCTACATTAGCTTTACAGTCTCTGCTTTCCATTATGACTAACAGGGTAAACCAAGAATATAGAAAGCTGCGTTTATATTCCCAGCAGGCCGCTGCTGAGTTAGACTCATCATTTGTATCTATATTATGCATATCAATAAGACAAAATAATCGGCATGACTCCATGCTGCAGTGATTCTTGTATTGATTGAATGATTTGTCTTCTTCTCATCAGATGGGTCACTCTCAGTATTTGATGGTTTGATTGAAAAGGTCTGTTTCATTTATTATTCAAAAATACATGTTTAATGTTTGTCATCAGAGTAACAAGAGTATGTCTTTAGACAGACTTTACAAACAACTCTTTGTGTGACTCATCATCATTATACTGTACATTTTGGCCAACGAAGTTTAGTCACCAATGCCGGTCGGCCTTGCATTTTGATTATTACCCTTTCCTCTTGCTATCACTACTCTATATCTCAAGCTGAGTAGCTATTTTTCACCACTCATCAACATCAACATTATTATTCATTCTTGGACAAACAGTTGAACCTTCAAAACATAGTTTTATATTTGATGCAGCAGAGGTTTGAATATGCTGTTAATGCAGCTGGCCCATAATGCAACTTGGTTGCTAATCCATCAGCAAGACACTTTGTGCCTGGAAAAAACAAGTTATCAAACTATTCAACCACAGACCGAAAGAACACCATCAGCATGAGTGACACTGAGGTGACCAGTGGAGAAAATACAAGTTTATACATACATACTTACATACATACATATGTATGTGTGTGGATAATAGATAGATAGATAGATAGATAGATAGATAGAGCAGTTGTGCCATCCAAATACTGTTTCGGGCAGGTGCTGGAACAATAGAAGACAGCTATGAAAACATGAAAGAAAGCCCATACACTGTAGCTCCCTTAAGTGCAATGAGTGCAATATTCGCACATCCACAAGTGACGTTTCGAGCTAATGCTCTTCTTCAGGCTGAAGAAGTCTGTGCCAATAAATTTCACTTTAGGGAGCTCCAGTGTGCACAATTTCTTTCATGTTTCATTAATCGGATTATCACAAACTAACTGACACACAACAAACCTGGAGAAGGATAGTGAAACGACTTAAGGCTGGAACTGCGGTTCTCCAAATATGTTTTTCACCAGGTCTACACAGAGGACGCACACCTCCAACAATGAGGGTGTCAAAAAAGACAATTGATGTTTTTGATCCAACTTATGTCAGAAAAAAAATGGAACTATTGTCTACATCTCCACAAGACCCCTGAGTATTTTGCCAAAGTGCAACCTTTAGGAGTACTGGTTGATTCTTGGGGGGCTCAAGATAACATACACTCAGTTGCCCTTAGCTAAAACAGATATAATGATAGGTTATGTAAAGAGGTATCATTTCAGTTTAATAAATTTCATTTTGGCAGCTGTGTTTTTGTATTGTGTTATAGTGAGAGGTATTCCTAATATTGAGTCTATGCTTATTGATATAAATGGGGTGGTCCCTATGTGCTTTTTGATTAAATACATGGATTGAATTGGTATTCTTAACATTGTGCTGTGAGCATCCAAAAGTGTCCATTGTTAAAAATACATAAATGAGCCAGACTGTTAGGTGTCATGTTACTTCATTACAATTAATTATTTGAGTAAAGTTGAAATACATTTCACAGCTGTTAAAGGAAATTGAATGATCTTTTTTTTTAAATGCATTCTGTAAACTACAACAAAACTTCCAGAACAGTGGAGATCTGTCCCAACCCTTTGCTGTTTTAATTGATACTTGATTCTTTGCTGTTTGCCAATACTCCTTAAATCTTTTAAATCCAATGTATTTTTTACAGTTTTCTTTAAATGTTTTTATTTATTCTTTCTGTTAAGAATTATCAATTTTATTTGCATCACATGTTCATGTTTACGCTTCATGTAAAGAACTTATAATAGCCGTCATGTATGAAATGAGTGAAAATTAACTTTCTGTGCCAGGTCCCTTTGCATGTTAATACAGCCCTGTATCTGTGTCTTTCAAACTCATGCCCCCAATTTGTAAGGCAGACCTTGTATTAAAAAACTGTCATCTCCATACCCAAGCTGATATAACCCCCCAAATCATGAGCAGCCAAAGAGGACATTGTGCAAATACATTGATATGTAAAACTGGTCAATTGCCCCTTTAACTGTTATCATCCTTGTAGTTTTCCCTCCTCTGTTGTCTGGTATTGTTACCACAGCCACTTTCTGGTATTGGCCCTCTCATAGTTAGGATGACAGCTCAGACTACTGGACGTAAGTGATGGAATCTTCCGTTCTGGCTGCCGAACAATGAGTTCCATTCAAGATGGCCGCCATTACTTGAAGTGGTGTGGGTTTTTTTGGAGCGGGGTTTCAGATTCAGGGGTTTCCCACAGACTCCCCTAATTGACCGCGGCAAGAGACTCGGCTACTCTCGCTGTCCAGGAATGTGCTCCCAAACCCCCAAGTATGCTTCTGTTCCATCCCGCCGCAAAACCCTCCTTATTTCCAAATCATGAGCACCAGAGACGCTAATGACAGCAAAACTGAAGCAGTTTATTTCATGTTGGAACATTTAACGTATCTACTGTGGAAGGCACCTGCCGTACCTGTGTGTTTTACTGAGTCGAGTTTACCTGTGGGTCTAGTCTGAGACAGGTACTGCTGCTGCTGTGATACATTTTTTCATGGCTATTGTGTGTCAGCTGAGACAGACTCTATTACTTTCCCTTTATGAGGTTAATGTGTGCCACAGGGCTGCACAACGTCCGCTGCTTTGTCAAAAGGCCCGTCTGAATGAGAGGAGCTGGGTGTGTGTAATTTACTGTCCGCAGTGAGGTCCTGAAGCAAAAACTAGAGGAGGTGAGGAGAGGCAAGGGGATAAATATTGGAGGTTATGAGAGAAGAGAGGACAGAGGAGAGGAGAGGAGGAGTTTCAGACCCAGCTCCATTAATAGACCCTCTGTGCTGCTGAATTGATTTTGAGGTCAGTCCATAAAGCACAGTGCCTCAGCACTGTACTAACAGTGGCATCATTATGGTGTTATTAGTGCGGAGGGGAGGATCGGCAAAAAGGGGAGGCTGGCGGGGCTGTGGGAGTAATTTACAGGTGTGTTAAACACGACTGCTGCTCTGCAAAGAGAGAAAATGGACGAGCTGGTGGTCAGCCCGCTTCTGTCACACCGCTGTCAGCCAATTAGCTTCAGATGACACCTGAACAGTGTGAGTCTCTCATATGGTCATTTTCTCCACGCCTATGCTCTCTTTGGCATCACATGAGCCCCAGTCAGAGAATCGTACATGTAGAACTATAACTGACTTGCATAGCTGTACAGAAAACTAATCTTTCACCAAGTATTCAGATAGGTTACTGAAGTAAAAGTAATGTAATGGACTTTGAAAACATTCCATCAAAAGGCTGACCTGAACTATGGCTCAGTGACCTACTAGTGCTGCACGCATCCTAACTCTATACTGTATAAACTGGAGCATTTAGCACTAGCTGTGCAAGTGATAACTGCTTCTTTTAAGTAACCTGGTTCATTTCATATTTTTCATCCATTTTTCAGGTCATAGTGGCATTTGACACTTCAGACAGCGTACACCTCAGTGCAGTAGAGCAGAGAAAACTGCTTATTTTTTCCACAATTTTCAAACCTTTTATATGTTTTTAATCATTCAAATTTGACTGAGTGATTAATAACATTGTTCTGTGGAATGACATGTTCTGAGCACACATTTATCGTTGCTCAACACAGACTTTAATAAAAGAGCAGAAATACTGGCAGCAAAATGTACTTAAAGTATTAAAAGTAAAAGTATGGCCCCTGTCGGTTTTTATATTAGTGTATTGTTGGCTCATTTTTTTTAAGGGTATGCTATGCAGGATTTGTCTGCTGCTGTTTGTAAACAGATCATTCAAAGTTTGCCCCTCCTCCCCGGCTAAACGAAGAAGAGAGAGAGATCCCAGTGATGGTTGAGCGACCAGAGAGTAGATGAAGAGAGCAAGAAACATTAGCAAGAACAAAGCAGTGAATTGAACGTTATGTTCTGATTGTTTCACAGTAGTTAGTGTGTGTGTGAGAGAATCTTAGCTCCACCCTCGATCAAACAGACACACAGATCTGCAGCTCTTTATTCATCCATGATACAGACTAGAGCAGCAAGTAAATAAATTAAGAATGTAATTGGATAAAATATAGAACAAACATATAAAACAGTGTTTACAGTTAATAATTAATGACTAGTGCATTTTTTCAATTTACATCAGGTTGAACATAAACAGCAATAAAAAAAAACGTGATCATAATATGGTCAACATCTTAACATTAAAAGTTCAATATCAAGCACCGTGACTGTAGTTTTCCAACAAGAATCACTGATGTAAACACAGAGTATGTCTTCCCTCGCCCTGGTGGAGTCTTGCATGTCATATTCTGTCAGTTCAGAACTGGTCCGCCCATCAAATGCAACAGCTTGATCCTGGATTTCCCTGGTGGAGCAGATCTCTATAAGAAGTGGACACTAAAGTCTGCTTTCCAGTTGTTTGGCCAACCTGAGTCCCATTTCATCTGTTTCACTTTTGTGAATGGACATTAGCCAGGAGTAGTCTTAAGTCCAAGCTAGGTTAGCATGGCTATTCTCCCCTCTCTCTTCCTCAAGTGGTCACACAGTGCATCCAGCTGATCTGGCTACATGGTTGAAAGATGCTTTTCTGCTCTTTATACCAAACCGCATGCTTCCTTTTGTAATGGCTTTGAGTCTACTTCTGTCATAGGTCATATGTGTTTCAGCAAGAAAAAAAAACAACTAATTAAAACAAAAATGTTGCAAAATTTGAAGGAGCTACTGGGTGCAGCATCTGCATGTGCTCTGTTAGCATGGCGAGTCTATAGTAGTAACCTTTAAGCATTAACATGTAAGCAGGACTTGAGTATTGTAGTTGGCTGAGGTGAAGCAAATTTTAACAGCTTCTTATACTTGTGGTTATTTTAATCTATATCATGTTGATATGTTTTATATGTAAGACAAGTAACAACAATATTTCACTATAAAATGTGGAGGAATAGAAGTGTAACACTATGCCTAAGTACATTCAGTCTTACAAAAAAGTAAGTTCCAGCACTGTTGTGTGAAAGATTCACGCAGTTGTCAAAAGCACAATTTCACAGAGTAAATCCATCCTGACAAAAGAGGTGTTACTGTATCTGCTACTGGCTCACACCTCACAGTTACAATATGGCGGTTCTTAGACAATTTATCTTGCCAAGCAAGATAAATTGTCTAAGTTTCAATTCAATAATAATAAGACCCAAAAAGTAAATCTCATCATCTCTACCAGCAGGACCAATAGGGCCCTCTACAGGCTCTGTGTTTAGCTGAATGGACTCACTGGCTGCTCCATCTGGACTCAATTAGAGGTGCTGGTGTTCACTGTTGAGCTCAAGTGACCATTAATTCCTGTTAATCGATGCAACTTTTCCTTATTAGTCGTGTTGTGACCTTTCAACAAGTTAACGCAGGCCCAGTCGGGATTTAAATGGGTTCTACTCTCACTGCGCTGCCTTTATGAATAAATGAAAAGCTATGTGCGAGTACCTGGAGCAGCACAGGAGAGCCGTGCAGTAATTATTAAGGCTGGTTTCACTTCATACACCTACAGCGATATGTTGCCGATTATGAGACCTCTTCTGAATCGGAAATGATCACAAGGTGCTCTTGTGAAAGTGAAACTGTGTGTTTGTCGTACACTTCTTTTCCCTTAAGCTGTTGTAGTGGAATAATCTTTCTTTGCTTTGTCGTGGGGGGAATTCCAACCATCTCAGCGCTGAGTCAAAATGTCCTCTGAAAATTACAGCTCATTTCTGAGAGGTTTATGGTTACATGGATTGCAGCGTGTTTTGCAAGAGGGAATGTGGGAATTTGAATCGTTCCAGATATGTCATCCATCTCACACGCATAAACTGTTTGGACAGCTTAAGCAACACTATACACACACTGTGCCTGTGACATGAGTTCAGCCCTTTGTACCCCAACATCTGAGTGTTTTGTTTTATTGTTCTGTATGCCAACAGACAGGGGAAATGCTGAGCCTTTTGTCAGTGTCTGTGCATTTATGAGTGTTTTGATGTCTGCATTGTTTTCATTTGGTGCTTCGGGGCATTCGATATTTCTAATTCTCCTGGGTTCATGAACACGCTTGTCTTTAATTTCTTTGTCTTTGTGCTCACTATAACTTAAACTCTAACATATGTCCACGCTGATTTATAATCATTCACAGGCACAGATGCTATTCTCTGTGGGCCTGCTGATTGGAGATGATTTTTTTTGTGTGTATTTCCTTCTGTCGGTGTCTTACTATTATATCTGATGTTTTTGGATTAATATTACAACTGCATTGATGGATATGTTGCATTTCACTGCTTTAGATGTTTAGGTTTGTGGTATTTTTAACTACTTTATATACTGTTGTATATTTTAATCTACAGCAATGCATCATATTCTATAAAATTTTCATATGTTTGTACTATTTGAGAATTTACATTCTAGAATTATGTCCTTTTAGAGTCAAGGTTGCTTGGCCTTTGGTAATGTCAATTTTTTGAGGTCATAAAGGCCAAAAGATGATTCCAAGTCCATGAAAATAACATAATGAATTTAACTAAAGGGTTCAGGATGATTTAATTAAAAATTATTTTTCCTAATTTGTTAATGCTAAGTACAGAGTACGTTGTCTTCCTTAACTTGAAGACTTGAGATGTGCTACTTTTTCAATTTTTTTGAGAATCCCGTTGTTGAAGCGCAACCTCCTTTTCCAACTAAAGATGGTATCCAGCTGTTTGTCACTGTTAACAGAGACTCCGGTCTACAGTGTAAATCACAGAAGTGTAGAGTAACATTAGGCTTCATGATCAAAGAAAGTTCATTACACATGAACACTTGCTGCCAGTCATCACTTTTTAAGGCCCATTTTCCAGTGTTTCATATCAGGTTTGAAATATAATGACTTGATGCTGACCAATCAGAATCTCAACAAAAGACTGATGTCTAAAGCTGCTTTGACAGAAAAGAGACAGAGGAGAAAATGGCTAAATCAGCTGGGGCAGTGCGGGTGGGCCATAAGGCTATAGGCTAAAGGCTAAAGCGTTACAGTAATTCAACTACTTTTGGACTGCAGTGCAACTAATTATTATTCAAATTAATAATCCAGTTACAATTACTGACATTTAAATGGAGTTGTTACTTATTACTTTTGTCTTACCTAACAATAGTGGACAACCATAGAGGACAGCAGACATATAGCAAGAAGCAGCCAACTCTCCAATCTATGATCTAACATCACCGAACCTTCCAGTGATGCAAAACAATTTAGGCAATAGTTGTGTTTACATGAACCCTAAATAATCAGAATAACAGCCCAGTCAGAATAAAACTACCTCATGTAAACACGTCAATTCGATCTGGCCACATCGGAGTGAATTTGAGAGGGGTGGTGTAAACATTTTATAGTCTCATTAAAAGGAAAGTATTAACCATGTAACTCTTATTCTGATTGTTTCTCTCTGGTCTCTGGTGTGCCGGGTAGGTGAAGTGCCATGAATGAGTTTCTAGGAGGACATTAATCAAAACAGAACTGGTCAGTAGTGGATAGAACCAGGATGTGATTTGGAACCACCTTCCAGATGTCAAAAAAAGTTTGATTAAAAGTTAAAGTAATGCGCAAACAGGCATGTAAAGTTGGAATTTCTAATCAGATTTTTTTCAGATTGTCCATGTAAACATAACTAATGTGCAGTTGCTTTTCATCATAGTTTATTATAAACTGTTCATTTAGTAATTATTTGGTTAACATGTATATTCAAAACTGTTTGTGGTTCCCTTATACTGCATCCTACTGTCTAAACTACAGGCAATAAAAAGTGAAGCTTACGGGTAGAAATGGAAGAATATTTTTGATTGTTTTTCTTTCTATAACAGAGAAAAAGTGATAAAAAGAATGAGACAAATAAAGAGAGGAAGACACGACTAAGAATACTAGAGAGAGATAGATGATATGGAACAGACAAGATGGTATGAAAGGGTAAAACTCTGAGACTTTCAACAGACCAATGAGCTGCGATGTGAAGAGCAGCAGAGCACAGTGAGAGACAGGTAATGAGCGTGTGGTAATACACCTCCAGACCTTAATTGGTTTGAATGAGCAGGCTGGAGAGGCTCCTCCATCAGGCTGTGGATGAGCAGACTGTCAGGTGACAAGCCATGGAGAGAAGACTAATTGGTTCTCTCCTCCAGACACGGCTCCTGTCTTCCCTCATGCTGCTGACAGAAACCGTGGTTACGCGGTTCGCTCACTTGGTTGCTACAAACCTAAAGCCACATTGTTTAGATCTCTGTCTGCTTGTTTAAAGAGTGTGCTTACTTCCATAAATGACCAAGCTTTAGGTATATTATCAAACGTCTCAAACTTATTTTTCTTATTTGAATCCATGTCTGTATTAACTAGAGAAGGCTAGGTGTGCTTGCTGCAGAAAATATATAATCGACACATTCTTGAAATAAGATAATCCTTTATGAATCCCGCAGCTGGAAATTTACAGTGTTAAAGCTGCAAAAGGGGATAGCACAATAACAGAAGCATCAATAAAAAGCAAAATATTCACTGAACAGTAAATAACAAGACAGGCTAAATGTCTCTATTAAGCATATGAAATCCACTTTTCAGACAGACATTTCAGACATATACTGCCCCATTTAAGTGAGAACATTTAGTTCAAATGAAAGCATGATTTCTCATTTGAAGTGTCAATAATGTTTTTATTTTTTAATTTGTCAAAATATATCAAAAGTCTGGCATGGGTGCCTAAGAAACCCTTTAAATCCACGGGTGTTCAAAAAAAGCCCACTTTGTGATTTACTGATGAATAAATATATATTTAAAAATCTTAACAATACAAATTTGTTCTACTTAAATCTATTATTTCTTAGCTCTCCATAGCTATTTTCATTTTGTCTCCACTCCCATCCTATGGCCTGGAAATGGCATTTGAAATAGTTGTGCGCAGCCTTTTTGCAACTTCCACTGGGATCAACGGGCACACATCACACATGTGTTTCAATAATTCAGTATTGACAAATCTGATTCATTTATGTAGTTTATGGTTTTGGCACAAAAACTACTTGGTTAGGTTTAGGGAAAGATCATGGTTTGGGTTAAAATGACTACTTTGCTCGGGTTAGGGGACCTTTATTGTCATGCAATATTAAGCACTTAGTTAAAGGAGAAATATGTAATATATTTACTGTTCTAGTTCATAAAATGACCGTGATATGTCATCAGTGATCAAGGAAAGGCTAAATTGAAATACTGGCTTCTGCGACACCAATGCTACAACCAGCATCATGTCCCAAAATTTCCATTCTGGTAGAGAACATCTGTTTTTGTTTTGGCCTGTGTGGTTCTGTACACTGCCCGTTTGACATTTATTTACTTTGCATGGAGCTAAAACTAATACAGGATGTTTGCTGAATTAGTTATTGTCTGTTTATGAGTTGTAAGAAATCATTTCATCATGTTTGAAACTGTTAAATTGAGTAATGGAGTCTGGCATCTGTAAGGCAGGCAGTCGCTCATCTCCAGAGTGTTTTTTTTTTTTTTTTTTTCGGAGCAGTGGGCTTTTGTTTTCAGGATAACAGCCTTAGCTTTACATTGACAGACAACTGACAGAGTTATAAACAGCTGATCAACTTACAGTGGAGGACTCATTGTTGCTTGTCATTGTTGAAGTATAATGTTGCATTTGCCTTGCGCTCATGTAGGTTCAGGGCTCGATTATACTCCCAAACAGAGGTGTACACGGACAACTGCAGACACCACGGATGCCTATTAGTTCTATTTATACTTTGAGGTCAGAGTCCCTGCAACCAGCAGGGAACCTGCCTGAGCTTCAACTCTGAGGAGGAGGAGAGAAAACCATGCTCCAATATTTTGAATTTGGACCGCAGTACCCCTTTATGAACCCTAGGGTATTTCACCTTTAGGGTTCAGGAATGGTCATGCTTTAAAAGCAACAACAACATTGATTGTCAGTTGGAAACAGGGAAACAAACAACAGTCTTCCGTGTTAAAGTTTGACGTCTGTAGACCAATCCATTCACCTCAACCTCTTCTTTACACAGTCAAAGTAAAGATGATAAAATGAGTCGGAAGTTTCAGGGGAGGTGGAGTGCCAGTCCAAGAGTAAAGACTGAAAGAAGGTGTCAGCTGAAGAGTAAGCTTTGAAAGCAGTTGGTGTAAACTGTGCATGAACAGAGGAAGGTGTGGGCTGAGCAAGTTTTTGCTGTTGTTGTTCAGAGTAGAGCTGCAACAATTAATTGATTAAACCATTAAAATAATTGCCAACTATTTTCGTAATCAATTAATCGGTTTGAGTTATTTTTTAAAGAAGATTTCAGTTGATTTCAGCTTCTTCAAAGTGAATATTTTCTGGTTCTTTTACTCTTCTATGTCAGTGAATCTTAAGTTGATCAGATAAGAATGGGTGAAATTCAAGACAGGGGTGTTGGGGGTGGAGGTGTCATATCAGAAATATCAAATTGTATAAATGAAAGTAACATGAGATTGTAACTGATATTTATTAATTAATATTTTTAAAAATCTGTTACAGATTCTGAGGATGATATGAAGCACAGTTGACAGGTATTTTACAGTCCTAAGTTCCGTCTTTTTAGCAGATAAGATTGTCATTAAGCTGTAGGAGCTTACAAAGTTTTTTTTTTTAGATATTTTTATCACAAATTCTCCCACAGTGGCACCTGCACTGTCTGCCATCTGGTTTAAAACAGGTCAAATGACATCAACAGTCCAGTATTTAGCCTTAGTGCAACAGACAAATGAAAACACATCAATACCCTTACATATCTTACAAAAACAAACAGAACATTTTGAATAACTAATAGCAAGAATTAGGACAGGATTTGTGACAACTGCTTGTAAAGTGAGACTGTCCTGTCACCCAAGTGAACCTCTGGGAGACACTGATGTTTTTCTCCATTTTGATATTTTATAGACCAAAACAACTAGTTGATTAATTGAGAAAAAAACAACAGATTAATCAATAATGAAAATAATCAATAGTTGCAGCCCAACTTCAAAGGTGAGGAGAGCTGAAACATCGGATCAAAAGAAAGAGATGAATGCAGGTGAAATGCCAGTAAATGTCTAAGTACTGAAAGCAGCTGAACTGTGAAGTTGACCATTTTCAGGAAAATATATCAATAAGAATTATTATAAAGATATAAATACAAGAACATAACGATAATTATTATAACTTTAAAGTGTTCCGGTACTGACATACAGTATCTGTCACAGTGTTTACAGTATTTAAGCACAAATTAACTTTGATTTATCTGATTTCTGCTCTTGTTCAGTGCTGGTTAAGCACTCTCAGGGGAGACAGCATATTGACGTCATTTGATTTCTCCAACTGGAGTGTGAGATACTGAAGTGGCTGTTAAAGTGCAGGCTGTGACTACAAGAGTGTCTCATTTTAACGTTCAAAATGAGCTCTCTGTATCAGAGGCAGTGGAGACATTGTTGCTGCTGTACTGTATGTTCCAAAGCGGAGTGGATGCAATCCTTTAATACTGCTGATATCAAAGGATTACACCAAGATTGTCTCGGGCCTTACATATGTCTCTGTGTCACTATCAGGTATTAGCTTTCTAATACAGTCGACTTTAACTGTCTGATTACACAGCTGGAGGGTGAAGGTCCTAGCTTAGGAACGACTGTAAGCCAGCAGTTATCAGGGTCTCTGGCCTGTACTGGAATGTTGCATCTGCCATACTGGGGTTGCTGGTAGAGTAGGATAGGGGGTTGGTACACTGGTAGAACTAAGGGTTCCAAAAAGGCTGCCCGTGAAGGGCTAGCCAGAACCATTTGCCTCTGGAGAACCCCTTTTTGAAGTAAGGATTCGTCAAGATTTCTTTGTTAGACTAAGGGTTCCATTAAGAACCCTTTTCATCCAAAAAAACCCTTTTTTGGAAGAAACAGTTCTTCAGAGATACAATCCTTGAAGAACTCTTGTATTAAGGGTTCTTTGTACCATAATATAAAAGGGTTCTCAGTAGAACCCACTGGGTGGGTTCCAGATGAAACCTTCAAATATAAAAGGGTCCTTGGCAGAACCCCTTTAGTGGGTTCTTGTCAATTCCCTTATAAGGAGAAAACGTTCTGGATATGGCCCCCAGAGAGGCTTCTTTGGTGGGTCCATTACACCATACATGGGATCTCTGTAGAACCTCTCATAGGGGGTTCTGGGTGAAATTTTTCACTGATGGTTCTGTGTGAAAAATTATAAAAGCCTCTACCAGGAACCAAAAGGGTTCTCCAGTACATGCCAAAGAACCCTTTAAGGTTCTAGTTAGCACCTTTTTTTGTGTAGGACCATGGCAGGCTGGCACAGGGTAAGCTTTACCATAGATGATAAAGATGATAGGTGGGGGATGGAAATGAAGGGAGGGCTTGGACTGATCCTGATCATAATCTGTGTCCCATCGCTCATCTGGGATCCTCAGAACTGTAAGCTGATGCTGCAGACACATCGAGGAGGTACAGAGAGAGAGAATGCAAAGGAGGAAGGAGCAATATGGATTTTTCCTTCACGTTGAGGGCTGAGAAGATGTTGAGGCCCAGCTGTATACCATGGGAACTGCATGGACCTGAGAGGAATGAAGGTACAACATCAAGGCTGCAGATCTGGCTATAATTTAGGGTGGGAAAGTAGTGAAATTCAGCCCTGGACTTATCTGCTCAGAGTGGGGGTGGTGGTGAAGCATCTGTTTCTATTTTGATTGTAGTTTGTGTTCATGTTCAGAAGTGAAATTATTTCATGTATTTGAGTTAATTTACCAAAAATATATTTACATTTGCAGTTACTATTTACAAATTTATGTTCACAGTTATTATTTACATATTTACATGTTTAAATATTTATAGCAGCATCTATAAACAGTTTAAATATTTTGCTGAATCTGCCTCTGTAGTTCTCACACATTTAGTCTTTCCAACTGCTGATTGGTTAGACAGTGACATGTGAGTCATAGCAAGGAAGTATAACCAAGAAGCTCTTGAGTTTTGGAGAACAAGTGTTGCTTAAGAAAGATATTTGTCTTCATCCTGCTGTTTATTCCTTTAATAAGAGTGATCCAGACACCACACATCAAACCCTCACATTTGATTTATTATGCGGATTTGTACCACAAGTCAAGAGAAGTAGAAAACAGGCCCACTTCTCACATTACTTAATGCTGTTTGCAAGTTTCATCATTATAAGGTAGATCAGCTCAATTTATGTGAACTATTCATGTTAAAATTAGAAATGCACAGTCTACTTTTATCAGCTCTGATCTAATATCTGAATTTGGATATCTGACGATAACGACACTATACCAATACCAGAGTTCTTTTTTTCTTAATTATTAATATTATTGGTATTATGTGTAAGGTTATATGAGGTTGAAACTGAACTTCAGTTTAGTGGTAAAAAGTTCTGTGTCAGTTGATGTTGATGTAATATGTTTGAGTTTCACCATCTGGAAAGCACCATCACCGACACTTTTCTGATTCACTTTGATCTACAGACACAATTAGTTCACATGTCATTTACTCAGTAAGATCATTAACTAACCCGTGATAAAGTGTTTGCCACAGACAAATGCTACATATATTGACTGGCCCAGCACTACTGCGCTTGTGTACACCACTTAGCAGGATAGCTTTCCTGTTAAAGTACAATATACAGTATATTGTCATATATTACATTAGCTAATGTTAGCATAATGCTAGCAATCTAGCTAGCTAATCTACATAATTTGTGAGCTAGCTAGTCACATCGAATATCTAATATTAGTAAAACACTAGCTAACTAGGTTGCTAATCTGCATCAGTTGTTAGCTAACGAGCTAACAATCTTCAAAATGTTGTTTATTTTCCATGTATAAACACCTAGAACAAAGCTAAGTACAGAAGACAAAAAGGAGACAGCTTGCTCAACTGTTATTGGAGCACAGAGAAAAATGGGGCAGGACTTAGGAAGGCTTATAATTTATTTGGAAATAATTTATTGGGGTTGACAACTTCATGTCTTTTAGAAGTTGGGGTGGACACGTCCCCTCCATCCCCACCCCCAGGATCTGCACCCAAGCACAGCAGCAATGCATCACTTTTCATAGAAGGGTCAGAAATGCAGCAATGCTCAACATGCACCAGCTGCCATCCACCTCTGACCTCGGTGAGTGTCATGCAGCTGCAGTGCAGTAACTTTTGATTTATGAGCCTGTGTTTCTGCAGCCTTGTAATGAGATATGCATGGATATGCACATGCTATGCTATCATTTAACCTTGTGGTCAGCAATATGTAGACATGTGATACCAAAGGCCTCTTTTCATATTATATGGGACAATGACTGTGTGTGTATATGTGTGTGTTTGTGCATGAGCGAACGCACATGATTAGATGATACATTTCAAATTAATTAGGTGAGTGTCACGGGGGGCACAGACACATCATGAAACAGGAAGTGGATGAGTGTGAATCATTATGCGGTGCTGCTTATTGTACTGATACAACAGTCTGACACAATAAATGAGAAGGCTTTGGTTCCTTTTTTGCGCCTCTTATTTCTGTGGATCCAACATATTCTTGATAATGCAATCCTGCAATTAGCTAAACTTACACTATGAATTATTCTGATTCTGTCAGCTCTCTTGCTCTGTTAGAATAGATTTCATAATCTGTTTAAATATTAGCCTTTTATGCATTTGGTGGCTTTGCCATTTGCTGACATTCTAAAGCACTAAATTAGCCTGTTTAGCTTCAGTCCTGCTGATCCAACAGCAGCCAGCTGCTCTGACATTTCTAGGCCAGGACCAGGTACAGAGATGAAGGATGGTTAATTTAAGAAGGGCCAACCACCCACTGACTTCGTTATTTCAGAGCACTTAGGTGTTGGAGGGACTCATTTGAGGAGCTTAGCAGAATGAGTTTTATATGTTTATAAATTACTCCTTCAAATTATCTGTAGACGTAGCTATTTATGTATTTATTATGTCTTTTGCCTTTTATCAATATCTCTTGTAAAGGAGAACATTCTATTAGGAAATATACTACATTACAGGTGCCTATTTGCAAATTTGTTAAATTAAAATAAGACAATAATAACATTACAGAACCTAAGTGTCAATGAAATATCCACAAATGAATTGACATAAATTATTCTCTAGGGAAAGCAGTGTAAATAGAAATGCTGTTTTATTTGCCTACATGTACCACAGTAACATTTAACAACATGCTCAATATAGGAGTTTCTTAGAAATGAAATGCTGAGAACCATGGTAGCTTAGTGGTCCCTGGGTGCTGCACAGCAGCTGCCCACTGCCCATATTTACACAGCTCCGCACGTCTTCCTGCCCAACCAGCAGGGTTTCAGAAGTGGAGCATTTTGCTCGCCTGATTTTGTTGACTTGCTCAGATTTGTTGATTTGGTCATTTTCCTTGAGTCTTGTGCTTCTATCATGGTTAAGCATGCTAGATAGTTAAACAGTTTCTTTTTTGTCTGTTTTCATGGTAGTGAGTTTGTTTGGGGTCTTTTATATGAAAATTAATCAGATTTTCTCTGCTGTTCGTAAGTCGGACTTCCTGCCCGCTCAATCTGCTCTATCCAGCTTGATGAGGCATCTGTCAAAAGTAGACTCTGTGCTTATTCTCTGCAGAGCAGAGCAGAGAGCTGCTTCTGGGATGCACTGTGACACTTCTGGTGGAATCACAAGCATTGTCCAGAATAGCCTTGATCAGCTCCGGTGGCCGTGGTGCAGCAATATCGCAACGCAGCCATTATCCAGTGGAATCAAGCCGTTAGGGTGGGTTAAATGCAGAGAGCAAAGTTTCCTATGGAGATTAAAAAGAATAACTTTTTACTTGTGAACATGTTTTGATAGTATTTCAAGATACCAATTTTTAGGTCCCCCAAAGGTTCTGCAACAGATCCTGTGATGTCACTATGCAAATGTAGTGTAGTTGAGTTCTAGAGGAAATGTCCTATAGTAGTGGTCCCTAAATGTTCCTAGAATATCCTGAATGTTCCCTGAAAGTCCGCCAAATAACATCCTCCTGCCCTTCACATCCTTACTGTCAGGGAAAGTTACAAGGCAACGTTCTTTTACATCAGCAGAGATGTTCTAATGAATGTTCCCCTAAAAGTTGGCCAAATAACGTCCCCCTGTTCTTTAAAGAACTCTACATCATGACCGTCTGGAAACATTACATGGTGTCAGCCTTTATGCCACTGGGGACAGTCTCAAGAACAATTTCTACCCGGGCAAAGGACTTTCTTGGAGGCTGTACATTTAGTTTTTTGTGCCTGATACCTGTCAAACAAACTCTCAGACATCAAACATAATGTATTTACTATTTTATTGTTCTGTTCTATCTTCAACTTAGACTGTGGTGTATATTTGTATAAATAGCTGAGTCAGGACAGTTTACTGTTTTTTAAAGGTGCACTCAGGGTTTCCCAGAGAAAATTGTTTAGCTGAAATGGTTTAACCAAGCCACCTGGAACCTGACACATCTTGTGTAGTGATCAATGTCGTTTTGTTAGTATGTATTTGTTTGGACCTTGTTTCAGGCAAGGTTGCCCACCTTTGTTCTAAAACACTGCAGGAAACCCTGATGCTATCCATTATATATATGTAGGTTTTACAACATTCTCTACAGTGACAGGGAAGTGTTATCTCTTGGCAACATTGTTAGAAAACCATTCCTTGTAAAAACAGTGGAGAGAAAGGGAAAATTAATATTTCAAAACAACTGAAAACAGCAGTAGTTCATTAAGCATTTAAGAGGAATTGGAGCACCGTGTCGTATGAAAATGTTTGAAAATGTATTCTGAACCATCTCCACCAACAACCGTATTAGTCAGAGGCTCTACTTTGTCTGATGTTCCTAAACTTTTTCTTTGGAGAGAGGATTAAAGTTTAAGCCAAAGGTTGCCGGGTGCAACTGTTACTTAGCAACCCTGGTAGGACGGTATGCCAAGGAGCAACAATGGATGTTAAGTTCTCTTCTGTTGCCTGTTTTGAAGTTGCAAGTTGGCTGGTTAGTTAACAACACATATTTCTGTTGTGTGCCAAACTCACAACACATATTTATTATTGCTTTACACAGATTTTAAATTTGACACAAAAGAGTTTCAATCATCCATAGTTGGGGGTTATACATAACAAGCTTACTAGAGCTGAAACAATCAAAGCCCAGTTGAGACCAAAGATTCATGAAGAGATGAGTTGAAACTTATATTTGCAATGCGCCAGTCTGCAACGCTCTGAAAATCTGCCGGTTTACACCAACTAGAGGGTGTATCACCTCCATAGCAATGACTCACTGTACTTCCGATTTAAAGGTCGACGTTTCAGGCTTTTTTGTAGATGGATATAATTTGTAGTATTTGCTAAAGTTCCATTTCTTGAATTTATGAAACGATGAAAATGTAAAATGTGTGTGTGCAGGGAGTGTGTGTGGTTGAGTGGAGTGAGAGAGAGACAGAAAGAGGCAGAGAGTGACAGTGAATGTGAGCGGAGCAGAGGAAAAAGTTAGCAGTGAAGTTGTCAGTTTAGCAGTGAATTTAAATTTTAAGGCTTGTGTCATAAAGATATTACCTTTCGAGGCAGCTGGATTTGCGAGATCACACAAGAATCCATCTTGCCAGGCTTTGAGTTATCTGTTTGTGTCCGCACCGAAAATGGTACAGCCAATCACCACTCTAGGAGAGACTACTGGCAGCTATGGGCGTGGTTTTAGGTGTAACGACAATGAGAAGCAGTCATGGTAGCAACTCACGACGAACAAAAGCAGCTCCTGAAGAGGTTAGCGTAGATACTGTGATAGTATCAGTTATATCAGACAAGTTGAAACTTGCAACTAATTGCACCATTCTGCAATATTGTGAAAACCTTTACACCCATGTGATTAGATGTGATGGTGTATCATCTCTGTCACAATGACTTTCTGTACTTCCATTCTAACCGTCAGGATTATTTTGCCGCTGGATATAATTTGTAGCATCTTAAAATATGAATGAGCGTAGTTATAGGGAGTTACTTGCTACAGTTGCATTTCTAGTATTGATTAAATGGAAATGTGTGCTTAGGAAGTGTACTTGAGTGTAGAGAGAGAGCACGCAGCTTTGGGCCATCAAGGTATGGTTTGAATAAAGTGAGGGAGCACTGGTAACAAGAAAGCCAGTGAATTAGAGAAATAAAATGTTATTTTCTGATTGTTTCACAGCAATTTTTTTCTCAGAACAAATAAAACACCCCCCAGACTGCTGCACAACCCTCCAGTTAATTGCCATAATGCCTGATTCTGTCTGAACGTGGCCTAAGGCCTTGTTTCATACAGATGCTGTTTCTTAAACAAGTTGATTAGGTGAGCCTTTCTTGACCTGACTTTCCTATGAGCTGATGGGCTGATCAAACAGGTGACATACCTGATGTTCTAAATCCACTAAAATTTGACAAGCTTGATCACAGCTGACATCATAGGTCTGCTTGAGTAAAGCTGAGGCAGGCCAGTTCACACCACTGCAACTTTCTAAAACAGTTACGCCTCATTGTGAATCCTTGGTCTGAACGGGGCTTAATTGATTGAAAGAAATTTAACATGCACATCCAATATCTTTGGTTTTTGAACTGCTGGTCAGGCAAAACGAGACATCTGAAGATAAAAAAAAAACATAAGCTTTTCATTATAGTTAGTCTGTGATTTCTTCCTCGCACATTCTTTGGTAAATAAATTTTGTGTGTATTTACCACATCTTCAGTGAGATCAAGGAAGGGAACCCAATTTCATGTTAGCTAATATAATTTATCCAATAACCCTGTGGAAGCAGAAATCTCATTAGGGAGAAAGGTCCGCCTGGAAAATGAAGCTAACTTTCACCAATAGCTGTGGAATCCGAGGAGGAAAGCAATTTACAGATATAGGTCATTATAGGTCATTTTTGAGAGATGAACATGTGAAATAAACTGAAGCAGTCTAATGTGAAACTTTTATGTCCAAGTTGAAAGTACTCTTGTCTGATGTAACTATGTCTCAGCAGAAGACAGCACAACTTCCCCGGCAGCTGTCAGGACAACGGTCTGATGCAACCCCGTGCTGAAGATTTCTGTTCAAAAACCAGATAAATCAATTTTTTCGGAGGGAAAAACCACTACAGAATAATTCAACATTCATAAGATGTGAAGCCTATGGTCTGTAAGAGTCATTGTGGTGTTTTAACATTAGTCTGATGTCGTTCACAGTAGTGTGGTAGTTTTCAGAGAGTGCTCTTTTCATTCTCACTTTTTTTTGTTTCCCTGCACTCCTGATAATTACTGATAGGAAGCAGCGTAAGTAGGAATCAATCCAAAAAGCCCCTCCACGTGTCCAGGACGCTGACCTTTTGTGTGATACTGGATATCAAAAGTGCAGACAATTGCCCACTGGCTTAGTGTGCCACTGAGTGATTGATGTCTCCTCATTAGCTGTGGGAGTAGAAAGTGCTGAGAGCGACACAGGTACTTCTTCTCAGTGTGTCAGTGTGTGTACACTCTTCATCTGCACTGCTTTTTTCGTATGTCACCGCCAACGCTGCAATTGTGCAGAGAGTCCGCCAGCCTCTGTGCTCCCTCACTGCCCTCTCCTCCTCCTGCATCCTCCTCTTTCATCAATCAACTTCTTCCCAAAGTTTTAAAACCCCCAAATCCCTCAACTCATCTACTTCTTTCTCTCTTAGGATTTTTTCTTCCTCATGATTATTAAGATTCCTCTCCTGTCCCTGCACTGTAACTCCTGCAGTGACTGATATTCTCCCTCTCTGCCACTGTTTCTCCCTCCGTCTTTAATGTCCCCTCTTCCCCCCGGTTGGTTCTGCGTCACTGATCACCATTCGTTCGATCCACAGAGGCTTCTTCCCAGGAGAGTAACTGCAGTAATAAGAGCAGAGAGGCTCTGAGATGCATACTGCTGGCGCCCTGCAGGGCAGCCTGTAACAGAGAGCCATGAAGTCAGGAACATTTAAACACAGTCAAACAGTAAAAGCAGACAGAAAACGAAAGAAAAAATAGATCTATAAACATTCATTTCTGTTTTTCATTTCCACCAATCATCATGACACCATGCATGCACATTGAGACTACAGCACAGTGTGCACCAGAATCCAAATACATTGTTTGGAAAAGCACAAAGAATATTGTACAATGAAATACAAATACTCTTTTCAAGAGATGTGCCAATCCATTTTTTTTTCAGTTCAGATCTGATCTCAGTATCTGACTTTGGATATCAGCCCATACCAATACTGTGCTAATGCTCGTTTTTTTTCTTAAGTATGATGATGATAATGAATTTGGTTATGTTGTTTTGCTATTATTATTATTATCATTATTATTATTATTATTATTATTATTATTATTAGCACTAGTAGTTGTAAGATTACATGAGGCTGAGACGGAACTTCAGCCTGGAAAGCTTGTGTAGTTTGTGTCATGTAACTTGTGTAATGGCATCCTTCAAATCCTCCATTTACTCTACTTAGTGTAATATTTGTGCTGCTTAGCCATAGTACTTAAAATTAGAAAATAAATGGCATTGTGCAATTTAGATCAGAATGCAGATACCTGATGAATGCCTTATGTCAGTATTGGGCCCTGATACTATATTGGATCTGAACAGTCCCATCTCGAATTTTTTTCTACCCTTAGTTGCTCATTATTATTTTGGGGAAAAAGTCAGCCTTATGATTGATTAGTCTGTGCAACAGTTTCTTCAGATCGATTCATATTTAATGGATGGCCACAAGATAAAAATGCATGCATGCTTGCGACTTCAATTTCACTAACTAGTCATTTCCTTTACTACACATTTTTAAAACGCAATTGCTATATTATGTAGTCGCAACTAGCCAGTGGTATTTTTAAAAAAGTGCTCTAAATATTGAAAAAAAAAACACATTTTACTGTGTATTGCAGTTTAAAGGAGCAATCTGTAACAATTGCACCAATTGCACACCCCAAAATAAGGTCCAAATAGCAAGTTAGAGCCATAGACTGATTCATATATTAATTTGAACTCTAATTAACATGAAACTACAAGTCTCTGGCCAGAATAGAAATTTTAAAGGAGGAAGCAGCTTTTCTTAATCTCTGATGACATATGGTCTTTTTATGATTTATTACAGTAAATATATTACAGATTTCTCCTTTAAGTTAATCAGTTTCAGATGTAGTGGGCTGTAAGTATACTGTAATAGCTTCTATTTCAAATGCAAAAAAGAATGTTTTTAACATTTTCCAGTTTTCGATTGTTTAGTGACCCCAGTGAAAGGGGTAGTGGTGATAGAGATCAGACAGTTAAAAAAAGTAAATAAATAAAAATAGAAATAAGAAGGGAGAGAAGGATGAAAAGTACAGTATGTTATTCCTGCTTCTGGTTAGACTGAATAAATTAAATAGTTGGAAGCTGATAAGCCATATCATCTATTTTAAAAACAAGTTATGGATCCTACAGAGTGGAAAGATTCATGAGTGGATCAAACTCTCATATGCTATAGTGGCAATGATAAATCTTGTTCTAATTTTTCTATTTTTTGTCCCTGCCATTGTCAAGTATCTGCTACTATAAAAATAACAACTTGTTTTGAAGAAAAAGTCATAATATGCCTATGACTATATAATAACAATTGAAATTTTATTGAGGAAAATGTCCCCCCTTTCTTTCTCTTTTTGTTTAATGGTGGTTGGCATCCAGCTTAGTGGTGGATTATCGCAACATCCCCCTTCTGCTTTTTTTTCCAAATCGCACACTGAAAATTAAATAATTTGATGGTTTGAAGGCACAATAATCGTATTACCACTGAATGTGAAGTTCAAAAATACAACCTTTGCATGATTTAACAGGGCTTCCATTATAAACCACACCCATGTCTGGTCCTCTACTCAAATACAGAGACAGATAATTCAGTTGGTTGAACAGACATAGATGAACAGATACAGATACAGATACATACACCTCTGCTGCGGAGTCTGAGCATGGGAGACTCATCGCTGTCAAATCAGAACAACAAGAGTTTTCTGTTCCTGCGTCTCCCTGAGGCAGTGCACTCTCGAGGGACAGAGCTGGATTGACTGGAGACCTTCATCGGCGCTCTCTTCCTCCACAGTGTTGTCTGGTTAATTAACGAACAGCTCAGCTCACATTCTTGAGGCACCATTTTGTTTCCTATTTGCGCTATATTTCTGTAGGCAGACCTCTCGAGACACTCCTGAGCATCTGGCCAAGCTTGTACAATAACCATTTTTTCACTTTGAAGAGCTGAAGAAAGCTGCTATACTTCCAACACCGGAGATCAATTTACCATGAAAGTTACTGTGTGAGATTTGTCTGGGGGAAAGTATGCTTACTCTGGTGTGGAGCAGAAGATTACTTTAGAATTCACAGACAGGAAAATGTGTCTGAACTGCCTGAAGGAAATGGCGTAACTTATATCTCACTGAAAAATATGAAATGTAATTTTATGGGTCAGCGCTTCCCCCTGTCTCACCACAAGTTAAATGTGTCTCTGTTTAAGGAAAAATCAGGTTTTGTTACTATGTGGGCTGATTGTTGGAGTTTCGCCCCTTAATGCTATTGGTTATCATAACATTTCACCCACCAGTGTACTGCCAGATTTGATTCAATTCTGCCTTTATTTACCTTCAGAAATAAACATTGAGAAAGAAGTGTTCTCTTTTACAAGTTTGCCAAATTTAGAATTGAAAAACAAAACCGCCACAAGAACTCAAGAACACATACGAAAAGAGAAAGTAAGGGATGAAAGATGAATAAGTGCATCAAAACACAAGGGTATGATGAAAGAGTCGATGAAAACTTTTATCACTGAGGCATTTGCAGCCAAGGTTAATCATGTTCTCAATGAGCCAGGAGTTTAGAAATACTCAAGGTTATGAGTCCAAGAAATACATAATGGTGTTGAATCTGCTGTTACTTTTTCTTCACATTTTATACGTTCATTTAACTGTTAAATTCTGTTTTTCCTAAATTCAGTCTCTCCGCACAAACCCTGTTTCAATGCCAGGATGTGATTCAATTTGTGGGGAAAAATGCAAAATCCCTTTACTTGAACAGATTGTTTCCCCTTAAATGGTTTCTGTATCCTGGGGGATACGTTCATTTAAGAGGGTGTGAAGAGGGTATATCATGATAAACACTGAAAGGGGGATGGGACAAGTAATTCAAAACTATACTCATCATTTGTTTAAACAAAAATCAAAATGACAACATATGTAGACAAATAGCAATTAATTGATATTTCTAAATATTTATAAAGATAAAAGAATAAAACAGTTTAAGAACATTGAATCTTAACATACTAAAATTTACCTAAAAATCTCACCAATTTATGCGCAGTTGTGTGATGCAACTGTCCCCTCTGGTAATCAAAGCCCCTAAATTGCCAGAGACAATTCTGAGGACATGTCCTTTGTGGCCTTAATGTTAGGTTCTGGACGGCAAATTATTCCAGGTGTATGGAGCAGAATATCTGAAAGCAAACTCAGTATATTTCCTGTTGCAACCTGCAGCTGAGGCCAGTCTACAAAACAACTTTAATAAGCTCTAAATCACCTTGCTACTGGTAAAGCTAAAATAGTTTGTTTGGAAATGCTTTATCAATAGACAAGAGACAGTAATGTTCTCTTATATTGATGGAAGGTGAGTGGTATGCATTGAAGCTGCAACTATTAATTACTTTCATTATCATTTTAGTTTAATGTTGATTATGTTATTTATAGTTTAATTTAGTCTATGAAATTTACATCAAATTAAATGACTGAATCAAGAACTATAAAGTTTAATAATAAGATGCTTGAGAAGTTTTTCCTTGATATTAATAAATCTGTATTCTGTGCTGACCAGTCAAGTTAGTTGAGAAAAATTGTGAGAAAGCCAGGAGACAGGGCCTCTAAAAGAAATGATCCATATTGTGGGACATGTATTTTGGTATTGTCCTGGCAAAGTTAGACCTGTGCAGATCTGAAACACGGTCACATGGTGCTGGAGCACAACAATCTCTGTACTATTTAATTACGGTAAATAACAGGATGACATTTAGACAACGGGTCTGCAGGTCTCGAACGACCCTACAGGTGTTTCCACTTATTCTGGCTGATTAGACTTCTGTTCAGGTTGGACGTAGGCAGCAGAGCTTTGCTGCAAATTACACAAAGGTGCTAGTTAACCTTCTTAACAGGTGCAATAAAGCTAGCTAAGTCAGGCAGATGTCAATTAACACAGTGTGTAAGTTAACCACCAAAAAGAAACAATGCGCATACTGTATGTAGATACAGTGCTTGACTTACTCATGTCCCTTTTTTATTTTCTTACAATAAAATAAAATGAATCAGCCTGGTCTCACTCCCAAACACAGCAGCTTGGTCAATGCCCTTATGCTTCAAAGTCTGATGCTGTAGATAGGTACCCCTGTAGCATCATTTCTGGAGGCGCCCCTCCAGTGTTATGCTTCAATTTGCTGGAGAAATCAGGTGAGATAGTATAAAGATTGAGAAAGTCTGCGTTTGGAGGACATGCAGTGGATGGATGGATTGGTCAAACAAACAGGATTTTTACTCAGGGGACTGGGGCTCTCTCTTGACTTCTTTTTAAGATGATATGTAAGTTATTTATTTTACTTCACCCATGTTAACCTACATAAATGACACATTTACTTTAACTGAAAGCATGACCTTTTTCAAAACCTATTGAAGTAGCTTTGTTGCCTAAACCTAACCTAGCACAATCCCAATTCCAAAAAGTTGGAACTTTGTGTAAAATGTAATTGTAAACAGAATGTAGTGATTTGCAAATCTTTTCCAACTTGTATTCACTTGAATACTGTACAAAAACAAGATATTTAAGGTTCAAACTGACACTCATACGCTCATTTTGAATTTCATGTTTGCCACCTTGCAGGCATCAATCCAGCTTTTCATGCAGTGAACACGTTACAAAAAAGTTGGGACAGAGGCATGTTTACCACTGTGTTTCATCATCTTCTTTTTTTTTTTAACAACACTCAGTAAGCATTTGGGAATTTAGGATTCTAGTTGTTGAAGTTTCGAAAGTGAAATTCTTTCTCATTCTTGCTTGCAATACGACTTCAGGTGCTTAACAGTCCAGGGTCTCTGTTGTTGAGTTTTGTCCATAATGCACCGCACATTTTCAGTGGGAGACAGGTCTGGACTGCAGGATGGCCGGCCTCATATCCAAACTCTTTTACTATGAAGCCACTGTGTTGTAACAGATTGTGTCTTGACATGTGTCTTGCTGAAATAAGCAGGAATGTCTCTGAAAAAGGCTTTTCTTGGATGGCAGCATATGTTGCTCCAAAACCTGTTTGTACCTTTCAGCATTAGCAGGGCCTTCACAGATGTGACAGTTAGCCATGCCATGGAGCCCTGCATGTGGAAAACTGATGCTAGAGAGGTACCTACAGCATCCTAGTATGAAGTGTAGGGCCACTGACCAGCTGTTGTATTTGACAAGCTGGGAGTGTGAATGTGTTGAGGGAGGGGGGGGGGGGACTAGCAGCATTATCGCCATGATTGCTTAGTTGAATACTACAGTTAGTCAGTATTGATACATGTGTTATGTGGCATCAACCTGCAACATTCATCCAGGACGCTTCACATACAACTATCATGTAATGCATGATATCAAGCATCCAAGCCATTCTGCAGATTATTTGCTGGCAGCATTATGAAGAAGCTACTTTAGTTTGTTTTTCTAAAGTTAGGATAATTGCACAAAAGCAGGACATCTGCCTCATTATATTTTATCTAAAATGAAGGGTGCGATGTTCTTAGAGAAAATAAGGACAGTATTTATTTGAACAAACTCTCTGACCCTGAATAGAGGTCAACATTATAAATAACCAAACGTTCAGACTGGAGCTGCAGGTATGGAAATCTTCAGTAATTGGTAGATGTGTGAACTGCACTTTGTGAAGAAGAGAGACCCATGGTGTGTGTTTTTGTGTGTGTGTATGACATGTGCATGAGGCACTGTGGTTAAGTTAAAACTTAGCTGAGATGCTAATTAGCACTTCCACTGCTATCCCACTAATTACAGACTCATGTAGGCTGAAGCATTGACAGAGAGGAGAGGATGATTTGATTTTAGATGTGGCTGCTACACAGGAACTCATCCCTCTGCTGTTCTCTGATGCGGTAGGAGAGGAGTAAGTGGTCAACTCCCTTCTCAAGATTGCGCCCGCACTGAGACATTAGTCATTCTGAGCGGCGCATACTGCTGAGCGAAAAGCTGATTCAGGTTCTTACAGAACTGTAAGGTAGTGCAAGAGGAAGGCAATGACCTTAAAGACTTTAGAATATATTGTAACACAAGCTGTGAGTAGAAGTCATGGCGTGGATCGCTTACTGGGTCATTTTTCATTTGCTGAATTTCACACTATTACTGTAAAACTCGCCACTACAATGGGTAATTCATCACCTCACCAGAGCGATGTAATTCTGTGTGATGTATTTCTTCCTCCTAGGATAACATAGTGACTTTACGATTTGTATTTCTCACACTCATACGTCTTCTCTCTATTAAAGCTTATTACGTAATTCAAGTGTTGTAATATGAGTAATGACCGACGGTGTGAAGAATTCCTTCAGTGATTTCAGTCTTTCTAAAACCCCCTACGTCTCTGACCAGGTCCAGTTCAGGTGCAGTGCTAAATTGCATTTTGAATAATCTCCCCATTGCAAAGCCACCATGACACTGATGTATTTTGTAAAAACAAGTAACGTATTTTCTCCATGTATTGTGGATATTCAGTGTGTTGTTGTCATTTGCCTTTATGTTTGTAAAGGCTGCAGATCAGCCTTCACACTCAGGAGATGTTCTTCTTGCAACAAAGTAGAACAGGGGTTTTAATTCTTTAAAATTACTTTTAGGGATTTTGTTCCATTTATGATAGGGCAGTAGGAGATAGACTGGAAATTGGGAGAGAGCTACCAGGGCGCTCTGTAACTCATGTCCTGTACCATAGACGCCAGAGTAGTGGAGCAAGTGGAGCAGCTGGACACCCAGTATGAGACTTGAGGGAGCAAATGTGTGCTTTTACATCCCCTTTTTTATCACACAGATTTGCTGACATTTGAGGTAGTTTGGATCAAAAATAGTAATAATAATAATAATATTAATAATAATAAGAAGAAGAGAAGAAGAAGAAAACTACATTGTTAAACATGTTAACATCTAGAATATTAATTATAAGAACATGGGTGCGCTCTCTCCAGCAGCAGCAAACTGGGTAGCTATTTTTGTAATGGCTGAAAAAACTAACACACGATAGACAGTGAATTAACAGTGTTATGAGTCTGTGTTTAATTTGCGTGTTTGACCAACCAGCATTTATTTTAGTGAGAACTCTTAATTTTTGAAATCGTTCACCTCTCATTCCCACAGTCTTCTCCCACTAAAGTAGCGTGTTGGGATGACAAAATGCGAAACGCAAGGGGCATTAGTTTAATTCAAACTGCTAATATTTTTTAACATTTTGTCACAACTACAACAACAACAAAATCCTGTCATACCTCCACTTGTCTGTCACTAATCTTGCACCCCCACTTTACCTATAACCAGGCACCCATTTACTTTACTGCACAAAGTGGCCTACTAAGATGCTACAGACTTCATCTAAAAGTAAATAATCATAATATACATTTTCTAACTCTGTGTTCTGTCTGATACTTTCTGTCACACTTGAGAAGTAGAGTTTTATACTGCATGAAAGAAAATCTTTTGAACCAACTCTCTTTTTGTGGTTCTGTTGAATAGCCACAGACATCTGGTCATGGACGAAGTATTGAATGTTTTCTAGAATATTTATTTAATACTGCCACCACACCAGTCAACACACTCCACATGTCCACTTGTTGGTTGGGGTATGGTTCTATACAAAGGAACAGATAAGAAAAGCTATAAACCAAGAATATTCAGCCTGAAGTAAATGAACCCTAATAATAAGCAAATCTCAATATCTACACAATGAATGAATGAACATAATCAGTAGCAAATAAATTGACAACTTACTATTTTACTTTAACATGCATGTCTTCTATCACTTACTTGTATCAGCAGCAATGGGAAATATGAATATTTAAAGTGAATAAATACAGCATTTATTAAACTACACACAGTCTGAACAGATCACTGTGTTCTTATTTAAACTACACGGACCTGCGAGGAACAGCATACTAAACATTATTAACCTTCCAAAACAGATAATAAACCAAGTACCAATAGAAAGGTTTGGTGCTTACAAATAGCTGCACTCTCATACATACACCAGCACCAATTAGCTTCTTAAAACTCCACATGAACGGCCCCTTCAACTGCAGAAACTGAGTAACTAAAAGTCTAATTGCTCTGCTCGTTGAGCATGTCCGAGTCCTGGAAATGCTCCAACCTGATTGGTAGTCCCTGATAAGCAGTTATTAGGACTGACAGAAGACTGAATGTTCATATCACAGAATCAAGGAGCCTTTTCCACACTGCAGGATCTAGAAATACACAAAATAAACTTTTCCACCATTCTTCTACACAGTACAATTGTAGCCACTATAGTTTGGCTTCCTGTCACGACTAGAATCTTGTTGAATGCACTTTGTGAAGGTCAGCATATTTATTCATTGTGCAGTTTAGTTGAACTTGGGCAAATGTGTGGACAGCTATGGCTCACGCAGCAGTTTGGGCTCAGCCATTTTCTCTCCATGGGAAATATTTGATATTGTGCATTGTTAAAATTTTAGTCTGTATACCCTCTGGGGGAACTTTAGACCAGGTTACACCAACACAGATTTCATACAAGCTTATTTCTAATGAGAGCTGAGCAAAAACAGGTTCAAAATGAGAAAATCCAGATTTAAAATCAAGCAGAGTTCTGTTGCACAAAACTAATCTCTGTTTAGTAAATTGTTTAGTGATGTAAACTGAAATTAAGAGTTTAATTAATATGATAAGGTTGCTTACACAATTTAACATTAATTAATCAATCAAAAATGCTGTCTGCACCTATTAAGCATAAAAGAGGGGGAAAACATTAATTTCCAGCTGTTCTGTATTCCATACCAAAATGTTATGTAATTTGTGTTAAAAAGTTAACAAAACATTACATTGATTGGTACAAAGCATTACAGTTTTTGCTAGTTAGCTGAAGACTTGACATTGCAAGCAAGATGTGACATTGTTCACTAGCTCTTTTAAAAGTTAAAGCCCCTCGAGTGAAGTTTGAAATTTTGCTGCAGAGAGGTTTAAATAGACTGCTTTAAAAGTTAGATGCAACATAATTTAAGCCATGATTTAATCAGGTTTAAAATGTTTTTCTTGTTGCTGCAACCCAGCCAAAGGGTTCCTCTGTATTTGTTCTAAATATTTATTTATTCCATTGGCAGTCAGCGTGCTAAACATGTTGTGACATGGTTGTGCACAATGTCTTCATGCCTCTTGAGAAAGCTCATGGCTGTTCATGATGAGTGCGTTGAAAGAAATTGCTTTGTTTTTTGTGCAGCTGTATGAGTGTTTTGCATAAGAATATGTACTTACTTATTTATTTTTTTGTAGTTTTTTTCTTCTATATAATCATCTACATGTCTTTTTATAATTGGAGATAATCTATAGTGAAATAAAACTTCCCCTGTGGGAGAGTCAAGTATACTGTATCTGAATCCAACATTTATGTATTTATTACCCCTGATGATATAAAAATACAAGATGGAGAGTTTTAATACCAAAAAAGATAGTTTAATTAATTTTTGTATCTGTTTGAAAAGGTGTTTACTTGATAAATTCACGGGAAAATGTGTGTCACAAAGACAGCAGACCTGCTAGTAAATTTGTTTATCATAACTGCATTTTTACACATCTCTCAGACTCCCAGGATCATTGTGTGGCTGCCAGTTTGAGGATCATTACAGCAAGAGAGCAAATTTTGACTAATAGCTCCAGACTTTGTTGTTGGTTCCAAGATAGCAGAGGATCACTGGTGGCTTTTTTTTTTATTATGATGCTTGATGCCAGTAGCACAGCATGGCTTTTGTGTTTCCTCTGCTTTTCTCCTGCAATTAGCAACTGTAAGAGACAGTAGTGGCAACTGTAGGAGGCAAGCACTATTTATAACAAGAGCAAGATGTGTCACACCACAATAGTATCTTTTTAAAATCAATAAAACATGCTGCCATCTGATTTGACTGTTACTTTTTGCTCCAGCAGAGATATGGAGTTGCTGGGTTTGAGTTTGGCTTTGCTGTATTGAGTTGTTGTACATTGCAGATGATATTAAATTCTGTTTGAAGACAGTATGTTAGCTGGTAGAGCTGACAGTGCGGGTTCCTGCGTGGGTGATTCTCATCCTCTCCATCAGTAGCTGGCTTGTCTAGGCCCCGTGAACATGCTAGTCTCAGTTCTATTATTCACACCTTCACCCAGCTTCTCTCTTGGTCAGCACTTCAAACTATGCCTCACATACTACCACAGCTATTACAGTGTTGCAGCCCCAACAGAAAATCGGTGCGGTCTGTGTGTTACGCCCACCACTGACTCCAAGGTCTGTGTTTCTGTGTTGTATTATTCGGCTTGATGAGTAGTGACGGTTTCCCCTGGAGAAGAGGCTCTGCTCTCCCACTGGAGCCCTTCAATCTTTCATTATGGTGATGTTTTTGGAGCTGTTATTCTTCTTTCCTCCCAAACTCTTCTTTAGCTCACAAACTATTAATTCACCTTTTGGTAGTAGAGACAGGAGAGGGGAAAGATGGGCCAGCTTAAAGATAGCTAAGTCCTCTCTGTTTGCAACCAAGACTACTAGGGTTGGGTACAATTCCCATTTGAACTGGTCCCTTTTTTGTGGTATTTTACTTTTTTTTTTTTTTTTTATTGTCATAATTTTTTTTTTTAATTTAACCTTCATTTAGACAAGTGACCTCATTGAGACAATTGTGAAATGAAGTCCAAACTTCTCAGTTTCAATATTATGTTATTTATTTAGAACATTTAGATATTTTTTTAGAACTTTAACACACAAACTAAAATCCTACGATCTTCCCTCCCCTCTCAAACCCTGTCCTTACAGCCTGCAGCCTGTCAGTCTGTCACCAGGACATTTAACTCTGATGTTTGTGTCTCGGAGGTAGCACATAATTTTGTTGTTGTCTTTACCTCTGCAGTGCTTGTATGCTGTAATATTTCCCCATAAATAGTCTGCAATTCAGTACTATTGTTTTCATACTAATGTTGTCAGACATACTAATAAATCTCACACACTGTTACAGTACACTAAATGTCATGTTGGTCAGGAACTTTGGACACACAGAGTGGCTGAGTGTTGGCTAACGCTAGTAAAAATGCTAAGCCAGGGGTCGGCAACCAGCTGCTCTGGAGCCACATGCGACTCTTTACCATGTGGCTTTGCCAAAAAATGATATGGAAATGAATAACTATTATTTAATAATATTTTAATTTTCATTTATCTTTGTTGTAGTCCTAAACTGATTCTTACATTCTCCAGTTGTAAAAATGTGTAGCCTATATACCACATTAAAAAATGTGTTAATATTTGGTCAACTAAAATGTGCATCATAGCCAATGGCTTGGCAACATTCCCTCTAAATTTTTGCTGGAGGCTAGTCTCAAGTCTCCTTGGGCTAGCTATGGATGCCAAATTTAAAAAAAGAAAAATCTCAGAGGAAAACAGAGAATTTAATAGTTGCAGCTTTGGAAAGACTATTTGTACTTTTGGCCCAAAATGGCCCTTTTGAGAGTAAAAGTTGCAAAACCTCTGCCAACATCAACCACAACAAAAGCCCAGTCGTCTCAAACAATAATTTATCCAACAAGATAATTAATCACCTGAAAATGTCTTTTTCTTTAGGTTTTGTTGACCATGGGGATTTTAGTTACACTGTTTAGACGCTGGCATACTAACGTTAGCTGCAGTTGCTATGGGGGACTTTGCTTTCAGGCTAAACATAATGCAGTCTTCAGCTTTTAGATTTATTTAGTGTTTGAGCAAGTGATGTCCAGCCTGTTCTTTGTTCCAGTCCTGCTGTCCAGAGAGAAAAGGGTCCCTCTTGGACCCTGCAGAGGCAGCTGGGATGGGCGTGGCAGGACTGGCATGTGTGAAAAGAGCGTTAATCAATTCCCAGGCCTATAAGTAGATAGAGGTCAGCAAAACGTCTCACATTTTCCAAATGTCCCCGCACACTCGGACAATATTAAAGAGCCGGGCCAGGCCCCACTGCTGCTGCCATCATCGCAGCTTTTACCAAAGGCAGGAAAGGCGTTGGCACAAGGAGCTGGAGGAATTTTTTTGTGTGTGTCAGTGCTGGATCTCTTCCAGGCAGATTTTTCTGCTTAATCTTCAGTTTAAATCCGCCCTCATCTAGCTGTCCTGGTCCAGCAAAGCCTTTGGGTTGTGGCAGGGCAGATGATGCCCTGCAATGACCAGCTGTGACCTACAGTATCAACCAGATGAGCTATAAAGTCTGTGGTGTGTGTGTGTGTGTGTGTGTGTGTGTGTGTGTGTGTGTGTGTGTGTGTTTTGTGTGTGTGGCTGTGTGCGTGCGCGCACAAGCAAATGTGTGTATGTGAGTGTGTGTGTGTGAGTAAGAGAGGGATTTTGTGCACGTATCTCAGTGTACATGCATATGTTGACAAATTTGTCTCCATTGGGTATAAATTGTAATAGAATTTATGACATTTTAGACGTGGCAAAGAAATAACTTAATATACTCCTTTAGATTATTTCCTTCCATTTATTTTGAAGTTTCCATAAAGTCAAAATCAGTGTTCAAGTGCTTTTATCACATATGTATTGTGCTATATTCCTGCTACATGTATATGCAGTATCTGGCCCAACGATGACAAAAAAAGTTGTTCTATAGATATTCTCAGGAAGTTTTGATAGTATTTCAGAGTTTGCCTTTACGATTAAACACTGTTGATGTCTCATCCTGCACTTGGCAGTGTACACTAAATTTGCATCTAGTGAAACTCTGTCTTGCTTATATCGCTGAGTGAGCAAGAGGGAGAATACATCTGTTCACCAGAGCGGACTGGAGTGTTTCTGGGGGCCTTACTGTACAAAAGCATAATTTTATAAATTTATTCAATGATGTGGGTGAAACTGGATCATATTTTATGGAGAGAATATTTTCTGGTTTTCCCTCAGAGGTCCTCCGGCAGCTCTGTGATGAAATTAGAGTTTTCCTGATTGACAGATAGCTTTAACAGCTTACCTACTTGTTGCTAAACTAGTTAACTGTGACAGCTACCGTTAGCGAGCGACAAAGCCAGGCTCACCGCCTCCCAATGAAAATGGCTGGTTACTGGGACAAACACAGCCTATTAGACTGACAGACAGAATACAGTACCAAGGTTATTTATGGAGTTTCCTGGTGGAAAGATAGCTTTACTTGTTGCTAAAGTAGGTAATCATAACTGTTAGCTACTCTTAGCGGGCAACAGAACCGGGCTCAGCAGCTTCCCAGTGAACACGGCCAGCCACCGGGACACAGCCTCCGAGACCGTCAGGAATACAGTACTGGAGACATTTACTGATTTTCCTGATGGAAAGATAGCTTTACTTTTGCTGAAGTAGCATAGCTAACCACTAACTGCCATTAGTTCAGTCAACAGTGACTCAACCCTGGGATGCCTGGAGTCAAATTGGACAAAAACCACTGTAATACTGTAGCCTATTCCATGTTGTCAAACTGGCCTCCATTGGCTCTTAGGCTGTGTTCAGTGGGAGCTCTCAGTCTGTGAGGAGTTAGCTAATAGGACCATTCTCCTTCCTACATCCTTGAACCACTGTATCTGCATGGGGCAGGGTCAATCAATGTCTGTGCCAAGTCCCTAGCTGCCTGTTTTAGAGAAACACTGTAAGCAATAAGCACTCACTAGTCTTCTAACGATTTACTTTCATGTCAGTTTTTCTTTCCTGTGGCAAACATAGCCTTCAATACAGACTTCTTTGCTTATGCATTTGGAAATATACTATATATTGTACCAGTGCTATAGTATAAAAAGATATTTTATTCAGTTTTCTTGTCTGGTGTTTCTGTTGGATGTGTAGGAGGACAAAATCAAACCTAGCAGCTTGTATAAAGGAAAAAAATCAAACCTGAAGTTTTAAATTTGTTCTGCAGGACTGTGGGAGAGCGCAGGCGCGTTTCAGACTCTGGCCACTTCAGCTGAACCTTGAGCTCACTATGCTGCTCTCAAAGAGGCTGTGTTGGATTAACAAGTGTACTACTGACAGTGGCTAATCCTCCAGGGTTACAGAAACATTTATTATCTAGGCCATAATGGATTCCACATTTTCATTGCTCGAGCTATAATAATAATGATTATAAATGCTTGATGCACTGTCCTACATCTGTCCAATGTCTACATCTATAAGGTAGCCAGCATGAAGGATGATGTACACAGACTGCTTATCGTTAAGCTCTGGTCTCTTACTATTCCAGTTTGACAGGAGAGCCGCACCCCCCCCCCCCCCCCCCCCCCCCCGTGATTATTCACCAGCCAGCATCGATGATCATACCAGTCATATGGGACGATGCATAACTACATCACCACATTGTGACTCCAAGGTTAGGCATCATCCCATAACCTTGTTTTCCTCATGGTATTGTTATGAATAATCAACAGAGGTAGTTTCTGCCCTCTTGAGCCCTTCAGCGTTTTGGTTTCAGCATAACAACACAGCTCAGTTTAAATCACAGTGTTGAGCGCTGCAGTGCTGATATTTTTTGAGCAGGTGTGGTATGTGATACTGAATTAGTGATTCAGATCATTCAAAAGTTCCCCTGTCTACTGAATTGAATACTGAGCAAAAAGAATGTCTTCATAGCAGCACTCACAGATTTCTCCTCTCAGTTGACATGTCAGAGTGTAGTTCTGCACTGTATAATCATACCATTTTCTTCTGACAGAATTTAATTTCATTGCTACTGGATTGCATTGAACCTCTTAGGACAATGTGATATGGATAAAAGGCTCTATGTCATATGTGTAATTTTATATCATTATACACTATATGGTCAAAAGTCAGTGGACACTTGACCATCACATCTATATGAGCATTGTTGTAAGGCCATTGACACTTTTGGCTACACTGAATTAAACCATGTCGTGCTGATTTGAATTTCTAGTACCATTTATAACATCATGTTCGTGTTCATGTTTCACTTGATAGGAGTTGTGTTAAGTTACTGTTATTGAAAACCCAACTATTGATTTTGCTGCTTCACAATAAAAGCTTTTTAATAACAAAATAATGACAGATTATTATCGTGAAGAATTTATTGGAAATTCATCCATCAGACTGTCAGGTAATGAAGCATGACTCATCACTCCAAAGAACACGTTTCCACTGCTCCAGAGTCCAGTTGTGGCATGCTTTACACCACTCAAGCCAACACTTGTGCATGATGATGCCAGGCTTGAATGCAACTGTTCAGCTATGGAAACCCATTTCAGGAAGCTCCCCATGCACAGTTTGTATGTGTTGATGTTTCATCTGGAGGCTGTTTAGAACTCTACAGTGACTGATGCAACAGATGATTGGTTGGTTTTTATGCACTACTCACTTCAGCACATATTAGCTACCTGCTGTGAGGCTCTACCACTTTGAGGCTGAGCTGTTGGCTCGGCTCCTAAAATAATAAAAGAAAATATGATGATGATGATGATAATAATGATGATGTTAATAATAATAATAATGATAATAATAATAATAACAACAATGATAATAATAATAATATAATAATAATAATAATAATAATAATAATGTTTATTTGTGTAGCACTTATCAAGATCAGTGTTACAAAGTGCTTTACACACAAAACCCAACAATAAAGTACAAAGCCATATATGAATAAACAACCAAGCATTAAGAATAAAAGAGGAATGAAACTTAAAAATAATTGGTTATTAAAAACCACAAATAAAATACCAAGAGTAAAATATAAAAAGCAATTTGAGCAATTAAACTTAAACAAATTCGTAAAGCAGTTGAAGACCCAATGGCAACATCAAGAATAAAAGTGCAGTAACTCAAGAGTAAGGAATAAAATTAAAAGAAAAACTTTAAGGATGCCTTTTGATAAAAATAAGTCTTAATAAGGCAGGTCATTCCATAGCCGAGGAGCTCTACTTCACAATAGTAGCACTTAGAGCTGATCAGGGCAGCTCTAGTAGGGTAGCGTGGCAAAGGTGGCATCCTATGACAGTGCAACGTTTAAGGTCACTTAAGTATGTGCTGGATTTTATGCACCTGTTAGCAGTGGATGTGGCTAAAACACCTGAACTCAATAATTAGTAGGGGTATCCACTGACTTTTGGCCATATAGTGTATATTATTCTTTGCAAAACCAATTGAAAAATGGATTTTGCCTCTTATGAAAACTATTAGAGGGTAGTCATCCTAAAATTATTTCAGCTATCCTTTATTTTTTATAACTCATAATACATAATGACAAATAGACAACGTTGACATGCTCCATTCTTCATAAGGGTGAATTTTGTTGTATGCAATTCTGTCTCTGTATCAGTGTTTTAATTTAACGTGTACGTTGTTGATGCACATTAGAAGTTCCATTAAGATAATAACGTTCCAGTTTTTTAACGTCAAGAAGAGGGTTTAAAGAAAACATTAATAACCCTGGCAAGGACCTTGTTTTTTTTTACAAAGTGAGACATGAGGGTCACTTTGGACAAAAGCATCTGCCAAATGGATAAATGTAAATGTAAATAAGATTCAGCTCCACTCAACACCCCAATCATTTTCTTTCAGTCCCTTGTGGATGAAATAAACAGGTGGTGATGTTTTATTCTAGTGCAGTGAATTAAATAACTAAACTAAACTTTAGGAAATTAATGCAAAAATCCACAATTGCCAGAGGACTGTACTGAAAAAAACTGAACAAGAATTTGCAACATGAGCCACAATGTCTGAATACATCCCTTTAAAAATGGTATGGAAAAATGTATGTCGCCACAGAATATATTTTCTTTTGCCCACAACTACTTTTACAAAACTGAACAGAACTTTCTGAGGTTTCTGAGTGCCTTTCAGGATACTCCTCTCTACATTTGCTTTTTATCCTTCCTTCATTTCGTCCGTTCACTCAGAAATCATTAGAGCGAGAGAGATGCAACAAAACTGCAGACTGCTCGGCTGAACAACACCAGCCATAACACCGGTAACCCTGGACACTCATCTTCCTCAAGCAATTTCTCCTCATTCATGTAATGGATGTGTCCCTGAAGGGACTTTTTTTCCTGTATGTTTCCTCGGGGCAGGCTGCTGTTGTGCTCTTAACGGCAGCATACAGACAGCATCCAGAGGCTATGGATCACAGCAGCCTTGGAGCAGCCTTTCAGGCCAAATGTTCTGTGAGCACTGGAGTATTGATTCACTGTGTCACGTATGATTATAAACACAGATTAATAGACACTAAGTTTTCTGCTCCAGGCAAAGTGAAACGTTAGAGGAATGACATTTTGCTGCAGTGTTTTGGCTCCATGTTTGGGTTGTATAATAGAGATGTGACAGCTCGACCTTCGATATATAGCATATAGTTTCACTTTCACTCTGTCCCCGAGGAGAACTTTATCTGCTGCTTTTCTTATGGTGTCAAGAGTGTACTGAATGCTAAGTCAACTTTCCCCCAAAGTATTTCAACGCTGTTGTGAAATAATTATTTGACACATTTACAGCCTGCGTATATGGAGGCTTCAATTTGTCATTTTCTGGTTTTACACAGTATTTTTGTTACTTTTTTTTTTTATTCATACCGAGCTCCATCATGAATAGAGAGGTTTGCTCCATGGGACCTTATTATGGAAAAAATCTGAATGAATATTTTTTTAATTTTGTTTGAACCATGCTATTAATTACACAAAGTCACCATTTGTGGTAGGTTTGTTGTAATTTAATTTAGGTAAGTTTAGTTTAGTTTTGTGTGAACTATCCTTCATCTTGCACAATACAAGTCCTGATGTCACTTAGGCAAATTATGGCTGTGTAGTCTTCATAATTATGTATCTTCACAATCTTATACTTCAACAGTTTTATGAGAAATTTTCTTGACTTTTAAAATGATCTTTTACGCTGACAAACATAAGTGTGATTTGTGGCACACTTGAAGTGGAATCAAAAAATGACTTGTCTCTCACCATTGACTACTGTTCATATTTTTCTGGAGTTAGGTCCTATAGTGGTCTTTGAGAAGGGGGGAGACTTCGCCCCTCTATGACTTGCCAATTATATCAATGATGGGAAGTCCACTGATGATAATGACAGCAGCCTTTCCTCAGGTTATCCAAAGTGATCATATTTCTGCTAAAGCTTGAAGCTGGAGTTTGATGAATACCTTGAAATTTATTTTGCTGTTATTAGTGCTGCTGCTGTTATGCCTATTTAGTGTGGTTCAGTTGTGCATTATTTATCATGTGATTTTTTGAAATATAAATTTTGTATTTACAGGATTTTTATTTCTATATTTAAGCAAACTTTAAAGAAGAGATCAGCTATATATTTGCTGTAATAAATCACTAAATGACTCTTTTGAAATTTCCATTCCAGGCCAGAATAACTGTTTTTGTTTGCCAGCTTCACGTTAACTAGAGTTGAAATTAATGCTAAATGTTTGCTGTTTATGAGTCATAAGAAATCATTAATAATATTGTAGGGGGAGTAGATTATAATGATTAAATTGAACAATATATTAACAGAGTTTGGCAGGCAAAAGGCAGGCAGTGACTGAACTGAACTGACAGGCAATTGACAGAGTTACAACAGCATGTAGGACTCATTGTTGCTTGTTATTGACAAATTACAATGTGTTGTGTTGTTCTTGCGCTCCTGCAGTGTTCCTGCAGCTTGCCTGAGCCTCTTGAGCCTGAGGAGGAGGGGGCAGGGGACACAACTTGTTTCAACTATAGATCATATATTACTGTAAATTCAGCCTATTTAAGGATTCAGCCTATTTAATATATGATCTATTGCTCTAACTCACTAGGAGTACTACTGCCCTCATTTTTGGATGCACAGTTGTTACATATTGCTCCTTTAAACTGTTAACACTTAATATTCTGATCAGTTTGAAGTCCAAATTTCCCTTAGCAATGAAAACTTAGTTCAAGCACCATTTAAGCACCATTTAAGCACTCATACCATTTTAAAAGTATTGTTTTAGCACTGGTATCAGAAAAACCCAAATGATACCCAAAAGTAATTCACAAAGGAAGTTTTTTTTTTTCCGATTAATTGTTCCCATCTCTGTCAAATTAATGTTACCTAACAGTGGAGATGTAAAGTGCTGTGCTGTGAGAGTGCCCTGTCAGCTTTCTGTATGCTGGGATTTGAATGAGCCCCATGTGTCTGTGCCTGATAATACCAGAGGCGACCTTTGAGCGTTTTGGGGCCACGGATGAGCAGTCTCCCCTGTTGTGAAATATTCAAACACTAAATATCTCAACCGAACTCAATCCCGTTGTCTTATGTAACCAGACGAGGCTTTCTGGCTCTGTCGTGTGCCAAAAGTTAGAAACCCAAAAGGCATCACATCATTTAGCTTTGTTAATTCATTCACTGTCGGCACTGCTGTGAAATTCCATTTAGATAATGTTTCAAATTCTTCTCACATTATGTTGTGTCAATTTAAATGCATGAGAGGAAATAATAGAAATTTGAACACTATGGTTATTGTCATCCCAATGGGGGATAATTAATGTGCACCCCAGAAAATGGTTAAATTCTTTAGGGCTTTACATTTTAGGATTATGACATCTCAAGTCCTTTTTTGGTCCCAGCGTTTTACCACTGCTTTTGTTCCAATACTTTCTTTTTTATCGTCCCTCTTTGCTGAGTACATAAAAAAGCAATTAAGCAAAAAATTGTCCTCAGTATCCATTGCTGAGGCTTTGAATTGCTGTATTTTAATCTGCGCCACAACCCCCAATCAACACTGCATAGCTCCCTTCTCCTAACAAAGAGCAAAAAACCTTTTAGTGGATGAGAATATGTGGAAACAATGAACCCTACAATGACCTTTTGTTCAGTGCTCTGAAAGCCAATCACCTCTCAAAGCTCGCATGCTCTTTTACTCACAATTCATGGCCTGCATGGTAATAACGGCATGTTTCTAGCCATTGTACATGATTAGTAAGTGGTACCTGGTTTGTTTCAGTCTCTCAGAACTGGATACAACACATACTGCCATGTTATTGCACTCAGCAGGACCGCATTTCAGGGTGTTGTGACTCCACAGTAGCATGGTGATGTTCTTTTCCGGTGCGATGACTGATACAGGAATGAATGTGTCTGCTGCCTGCCTGCATGACGGACTGAATGCCAGTGTAATTAAAGGTTGGCTGAGGGTGGGCAATGATGAGCTGTCTGCACACCAATGATAGTTGCCTCCTATTTCTGCTTGAATACCCACTCTGACTCCCACTGACTGTTTGTCTCCTTTTTCCATCATGTCCCATACATGTCGTCTGTATCCCTCAGCTGAGTGTTAGTTAAGCTGGAGTAGCCATAGGACTGCAACTATACTATTATTTTCAGTGTTGATTAATCTGTTGATTATTTTCTTGCAGAATCAATTAGTTGTTTGGCTGGCTTATACAAACCCCAATTCCAAAACACTCGGGTTATTGTGTAAAATGTAAATAAAAACAGAATGCAATGAACTGCAAAAACAATTTCTATATTCTATAACCTATATTGAATCAAATGTGCTACAAAGACAAGATATTTAATCTTCAAACCGATTAACTTTTTTGTAAACGTACACTCATTTTGAATTTGATGCCTGCAAAATGTTCCAAAAAAGTTGGGGCAGCAGCATGTTTACCAGTGTGTTACATCACCTTTTTCAACACTCAGTAATCGTTTGGGAACTGAGAACACTAATTGTTGAAGTTTTGAAAATGAAATTCTTTCCCATTCTTGCTCAATATACGACTCCAGGTGCTCAACAGTCTGGGGTATCTGTTTTTCGTATTCTGCGCTTCATATTTCACCACACATTTTCAAGAGGAGACAGGTCTGGACTGCAGGCACGTCAGTCTAGTAGCTGAAATCTTTTACTATTAAGCCAGACTGTTTTGGCTACACCCCTTACCATCACAGATGCTGGCTTTTGAACTTTGGGCTTGGTAACAATTGAGATGATCCTTTTCCTCTTCAGACCAAAGGACATGACATCCATTATTTCCAAAAAAAAAAAAAAAAATCTGAAATGTGGACTTGTTAAACCACAGCACACTTTTCCACTTTGTGTCAGTCCATCTCAGATGAGTTTGGTCCCAGAGAAGTCATCAGCGTATCCTGATGCTGTTGATATATGACTTTCTCTTTGCATGGTAGAGTGTTAACTTGCATTGGTAGATGCAGCAACAAACTGTGTTTACTGCCAATGGTTTTCCTAAGTGTTCCTGAGCCCATGTAGTATCCTTTATATTCAGTGCTGGTTTTCAGTCTTGCCCCTTATGTGCTGAGATTTCTGTGGATTCTCAGAATGTTTTAGTTGTATTATGGGTTGTAGGTAGTGAACTTCACCCCATCCATGCTTGTGAATGACTGGCCTTTCAAGGATGCCCATGTAATAGCCAATCATGATGTTATCACCTCTGACCAACCTGTTTACCTGTGGAATGTTCCAAACAGATGTTTTTTGAGCTTTCCTATAGCTTTTCCAGTCTTTTGTTGCCCCATCCCATCTTTTTTGAAACGTGTTGTTGGCATCAAATTCAGAATGAGTTTATATTAACAAAAAACAATAAAGTTTGTCAGTTTGAAATTAAATTTCTTGTCTATACTCAATTAAATATAGGTCAAAAAGGATTTGCAAATCATGGTATTCTGTTTTATTTATGTTTTACATAGCTTATTTGGAATTGTGGTTGTATTTGACGATCTGAGAATAAGATTCAGCAGTCATCTATGTTCAGAATCTTCATCTAACAGAACTGGTTACAACACCTTTAGGAGAGAAGTTGTGTCAGATGTTTGAATAGCCATTCGCACCACACCTGCAGGTGTTTCTGCTGTCACACTCACCCGCAGCATATTCAGATTAATAACTAGTGGGTGTTTTAATTGTGATGCTGTCAGGGCAGTGTTTTTCTCTTGTCGGAAGCCACTTTAATTTCCACAAGATTTATAATAACACTTTCCAACTCAACTGAAATGAAAATGCATATTTCTTGTTGTAGTAATAGAGATCCAGTATTTCTTGTTTTCTCTTTGGAGGAAAATAATAATAACCGAAAGGGAGAAATTTACATTTAATCACCTTCATCTTATTAAGGTCCCTTCTGATGCATCTAACAGGTGTGTCAGTGGGAATCCATCTCTTGTGATGCAGATCTTATTTGCATATAGCCAATCAAAATGTTTTTTTTTTAAATTTACATAGGTTATGCATACGCTTTCACTGTCCTTTCATCACCGTGACTGTGACACTGACTGAGAGCAGGCTCACAAGTTAGAGTTACCATGAACAAGTCTGTCAGTTGAGATGGCTTGGATTGGATGCATAAACTTTATAGTCTACAGTCAGGTAGGAAAAATAGCTCAATAAAAGGTTAGTGAAGAGAAAAAAATCTAACAAGCTTGCTAATGGTCAGTTAGACAAACTTGTTGACTTGTTAGCTTAGCTTGGTTGCTAACAGAACAGTATGTTCAGGCGTTTTATTCAAAAGATGTATTTGTGCATTTGTATCAGCTCCTCTGTCATTACAGCCTGCAAACGGTTCCCCTTCTGTGGAGCTTATTTTACTCAAACAGAAAAAGTTAAATAAAAGTGGAACATGGCTAATAAGCTACGCTAGCTTCCTCTGTATGACACACGACCAAGGTCAGAAATCTCAAGACTGCTTGCTCTTGATCAGTGGCACAAATTTGCTTGTCAAAGTTCACCAAAGTTGAACTCTGTACACTCTGTCTTAATATCGCCTCATCAAGTGGTTCCTCTGATCGAGGTAATTCCATTGGAATTAATTGATTTCACTGGGAAATTTTGCTGTTTTAAATCCTGGTGTGCCCTTCAGGAGTTTGTCTGTCGACTGTGTTTGATTGACATCTGTCTGAATTTTAGGCGTGTGAAGCTAGAATTTTATCATTCTTACTGAGGTGTGAAAATGAGTGAAAACATCTGTGTGGGTGTTTTAAAAAGACCTTTTTCACAGCAGACATTTTGACTTATAGCAGGAAAGCACACGTGGAATGAATAATCATGAACACCTCTTGGGGAAAATCAGTTTTTAGTCCATCAATAACATTAATGTTGGCTTGGTTCCATTACATGTTAAGTAAGCTCCATTAAGTGAAATGCAGCCCTCATGTATGTTATTCCTGTTCTGAGATGTCAAATGTCTGTGAAAAAGCATTATTTAAGTAGGTGTCTATTTTTGGTGGAGTTTTCCATCAGATAAGACAATATAAATATAGAAAGACAAAGTGACCTACCTTATTTATAAGGAAGTCCATTTTGATATTGAGATATTCCCATCTGACAGAATGGAACACATCAATTTAAAGCCCATTTATTTCACTGGTAGCTCATCCTGAGAGAGCAGCTCGCATTATCAGACCACCGGCTCAACTGTCAGTCACAGTCCGCCCCTGCAGAGGCTTCTGGGCTGAAAGGATCTTTCAGAAATGTATCAGCAAAAACATTTTTCTTCATTTCAGCTGACTTAAGTAATTTTTAACGCTTAATATAAACCAGAAAATGAAAATTATCATCATATCAAGCTTTGTGTAAATTACTTGTGTCAAGTAATATGTATATGAAACAATTTAATTTAGAAATAATGTCATATTGTAATTAAATTAACTCATTTTACAAATCCATCGTTTTTGGGACCATAAAATGCTTAATACATGTATTTAATGACATTATTTAGTAATCATATTTTTATGTAAATAACACACACAAATTTTAACATAAATCCAAATTTTCACCTCTGTAACTTAAAAATACCCTATTTGCAGAAACAGCCAGATATGAAATAACTGTAAAAACCGTTTTCTATCCCACAGATTATTTTGGTTGAGTCATTAACCTCTTGTTTGTGCTCTGGCGCTGCCTGGTTTGGTCAGTTAGGTCACAGACAGACCTGCACAGCTTGGCCTCATCATTTCCATAACCTTTAACCTCTCACAGCAGAGCTTCAATAAGGCAGAAATGAGGTAGCAGATATATTGCCTGCTCCCCAGGATATACCTCTGTAGGGCACATTCACATACTTTACAGCACTGACACAGACACAATGACAGGGTGTTTTCTCCTTGAAATACAATGGACCCTGGCTAATCAAAACCCTCCTGGGAATGAGAGGTCATTTAAACCAGTGAAAGGTTCACATGACTGAAGCATGTAGTACCAAGGCGAAGCGTGTTCGTTATATCCATTGTAGTAGCCTCATTAAGGTACGTTGTTCATTTTTCTCATTTAAATGATGACATTTTTATACAATGGCTCCCGAAGCCATTTACAGCCACACATTTATGTATCGACATCTTTATTTTATGTGTACAAAGTGCCAACAACCTTCAACTAAATGCTGGAATAGATTGTCTATGAATTTGTCCCACTGCCAGCGGCCTCATCCTCTCTGTCTCTCCTGCTCTCATTATTGTCGGTGCTAAGTAAAGCAGCCTCAGAGCGGCCGAGCATGAGCCTGCCCCTGTCCAATCTCCATATTAAAGACCGAGGAAAAGGTCAGCTTAACAACACCTTAACAGTTATCGACAGGTCAGGAGGACGGAGGAGGGGAGGAGGGCGGGGAAGGTCAGTGATCTAGATAAATACCATACGGTCATGAAATTGAAACTGTCAAAATATGCAGATTTGGAGGCAAGCTGAGATCATTGTTGAGGAAGAGCAGTTGTGCAGATGGTCCCGCTCAGAAGGCACCTGAGGGTGGATGCCAATTGCTCTACTCATCAGGGTTGGGAGGGTAACTGTAGAAATGCATTCCAATACAATAACTAATTACCTGCTAAAAAATGTAGCCAGTAACTTAATCCAAGTTTCACAATATTAAAGCACCAAATGTGGTGAAATTGATTAGCCTAATATATAATGTTTTATGTTCGCTGTTAGAATATTTCCTTCCATATGCATGAATGCACGGTTAAGATAAAATTAATTTTATTGATTCCACACTGGGCAAATTCACTTGTTACAGCAGCTCAAAGGTCAAAAGTACAGGTAGAAAAGAGTGAGTGGTAGATAGAAATTCAAATAAAAGTAAAAAAAAAAACACAACAATGAAATAGAAAAAATAAAGGAAAGAGAATAGAAAAAAAACAACTATACACACTATATACATCTTTCACTTATACAGATAAAAGGACAGTTGTGCAGGATAATTGCAAGTTTTAGGACACACATTTCACCAAGAGAAAAAAATCTAAGTAACATTGCTTTGTAAAATGCATATTTGCACAGAGATTTGGGTCCAAAGGATACAAGCAGGAAAAAATCCACAGGATGGTTTCACAGTACTAATAGATATTATTGCACGGAATGATTGCACAGAATAAATATACTGTATATATTCAGTATATTGCACAGGATAATTGCAAATTACAGAGACATAATGAACTGTACGTTAAAGTTTAGATTAATAGTGGAAATTATGCACTTTTAAATGTATGCTATTCACACATCATACTCAAACTTTAAATGAACAATAAACTTATTGTAGGGCTTCAAGTAGTAGCATCAGTAGTAGTATTGTAGTAGCATTGTCAGGTTATAGCTAACTGGATTTCTGTGTAGCTGATGTTATCAGTTGTTCTTAACCTGTGAATGTTTCTTTAAATTAGACATCGAGTTCTTGGATGATGACAGTATTTTACCAGCTGAAGGCAGAACTGTCACTGTATTGTGTATTTTTGATTTGAAGCTATAATATATAATGTTTCTGCATTAAAATGTCGAGAAACAACTAGACCTGTGTTATATATTTTGTTGTACTGTGTACTTATTATCCCAGATGTTTCCAAGCAATGTTCAAACCAGATAGATCTATAATTAATTTAGGTAATTGTGCGTTTCTTTCAAGATACTAGTTGCTATAACTTCTGGGAAAATACAGAATACATCAGAGAGTGAGAAAGGAAATGAACGTGACTAAACATAATGTGAATAAAACTGAATTATTTTTTTGTTTGTAAATGTGATTTCTGCGTGAGTCACAATGCAACTGCAATGGCAGTTGTTTAACAATGAAGACAACAAGTCCCATGATCCCACACTACATCTCAACATCATCAACCAAATATTTTGTTACTATTTCAGTGTGAGAGAGACCCCTAGCAGCAGAACTCACATATTGTGCTTTTAAAGACAAAATAATTCCAAAAAAATTCCACCCAGTGAAAGCCTTTTTTCACTAGAGGACACGATAATGAATTGGCAGCTGTAAGATTAGTTTCACTTGAGACTGGAGTGGTGTTGTGAGACCTGTGAAGTGCAGTAATGTGGGCACACTGCACATATTGCATGTAGTATATTGTTCTTTATTTTAAAATGTATTAAAATTGGAATCCTGCTAAAAAGTATTTTTGTATCTGTAACTGTAATGGAATAGAGTTACCTTTTTTTGCATCGAAATTATGTAATCCCATTATATGTAATCTGTTACTTCTCAAGCCTGGTACTCATGGAGACGCTCATGGTTAAACTAGAAAAAAACATTTAATTTAAACACATATAGATGTAGTGCCGTTACGCCTTTATCTGGCATGAAATCCAACATTTATAGCTTCAGAAGGATGTATAAGATCAGCTGAATTACTTTCAGTTTGAAGATTTCAGATCAATAACGGGATCTGAAGCCGTCTCGAGAGGAAATTATTTCTGTTGTAATTCTTTGGTATCTGCCCGACAAAACTACTCCCTGCAAGAGCGAGGATATTGCTGCCTCCAGTAATCACTGTCATTTTTTATTGCATTTTCATGCTTTACACACAGAGGTGAAACATTTATAGAAAAGGAGGTAAAAGGAGGGAAAGCAGTGGACAGAGGATGATTTTAAAAAAGATATATGCTCCTTTACTCCATTTTCCTCTTCAACTCTGCAAAGAAATTATGAAGTGAGTGAGCGGAGAGAAAATGTTGAGTAGATGGGCTGCAGTCACTGGAGCTCACAGAAGTCCTTGATCAGTGTCATTAGCTGCATGTATAAAGCAGAAAAATGGGTCAGTGGGGTATAATGGAATCACATAAATGGATGGATTTTATTTGAGGAGAGAAGAGATGAAGAAAAGGGAAAAGGTGTGTACGATCTAAACTAAAATAAGGCCAAAAGGAGTAAAAAAGTTAGCCAAGCATTGTGAAATAATAGAACAAGCATGCATCATTACTAATACAGTGCGTGCATTATTATTATTGCTTTGAAATGCTGATCACAACTGCTGTGATTTGTAGGAGAGATTCATGTTTGCAACGTGCCTGAAAGCTGTGTGTACTGAATTGAAATCATGGCAGAATGAATCAACTGATTTAAGAGGCCCGCTGCGGCTACACGACTCTACACACACACACACAAACAAACACACACACAGTCCTAGTATGAGTCAATTTTATTAGAACAACCTGGTCTTGTGAATATAAATAAAAGTTTTTTTAATTTTTTATTTTCTTATAACAAGTGCAATCATACGGTACGGTACAGTCACATGCTCAGAGACACAGCACAGGCATAAATATCTTCAAGGGGCCAGTCTGTGAATATGCATCCTCTCACAGTCCATGCATAGTTCCAATAAGCAGGGATGATGTATGACTTTTGCTTGTGAACTCAAAGAAAACAGATAAATACACAAGCAGAAAGAGTTTTGCTAACATTAGCAAACCTAGGATGTGACCATGTCCACTTTTTCAGGCCCCCCAAGCAACATATTTTGGCCATCTCCAAAATTTGGTTTTCTTTTCAACTGGAAAGGATAATTTGAGGTTTCACTGGGTACCAAGCTTGCTCAAATGTCATTGAAGCACAAAGCAAAAAGGGGCAGGTCACTTGTAACTCTGAAGTTATGTTTTCCATGGACTAAACCTCCTGAACCTTCTCCCTACATTGTGGGACTGAGGGGGGCTGTGGCCTCAGCAAGGAGAATGATCATCTTCTTAGCAACCTGGGGAAGGAATATTAATAATTATGATATGTGATTTCTTTCTTTCACAACATGTTGTCAATTCTCCAGTCATACGTCTGACCAAGGTGCTGGACTTGAAACTGTTTTGGATGAGTTGGTTCCTGGGTACTGTTCAGTGGCTGCCCACTGCTCCTAATACGAGGATGGGTTAAATGCAGGGAATAAATTTAAATGTATAATTGTAGTGTGTATGATTGTATGATCATAATAAAGTTGGCCTTGACCTTTACCTTTATCTTACCTTCTGGTTAAATTACTAATACAAAGAAGGTGGTGGTTTTAAAGGAAGTCAGTTCTAAGATTTTTGACAGAAGAATAAACACTTGATTCATCTGATGTTGTGAAATGACATTTATTGTTCATTTCTTCCCACTGCAGATCCATCGGTACATCACAGACAGAAGACAGTGGTGACAGACATGTGCTACACGACAGAGATATCCAGCCTGATGGACTTTGGCACTCAAGACTGCTCGCTCGGCAAAGGTACAGGATTGCTCGAAAAAATACAAGGTGTTGCTGTGGTGACAGCAGGAAGTGTGCACAGTGATTTATCCTGGCAGTTAAAAGACACAGAGCTGTCAGCTTGACTGGGAGGTTAACACTGGAGCAAAGGCCTGTGCCAGCTAAGAGTGTGAGAACAATCAGATAACAGCTCTTGGTACCTGACCACAAGGGCAGTTCACTGCAGGCTTTGATTTATCACAGCTAAATAACATGTTTTGTCACCCAATAGTTTGTACAAGAGGTGCTGGCATAAGACTGTGAGACTTGATTAACTTCTTACAGGAGAAAAGCATTTTACTTTGTAAACTGCTTTAATCTGAACAGGGCTTTATTAAAGTTTATTGCAGCAGAGTCGCATTATAACGTGCAATTATTGCATCGAAGCGAGGCCACTTATTTTCTCCAATCACTGTCATCAGTTAAAGAAATAAACTGTTCTAAAGAGAAGCCTGTGTGGCTCAGGATAATAGTCCCCCATAATCTGTTGTGTGTGGTAATCAAACTGTAATAATAATACGCACCACATCTGTAATAATAAGCACCACAAAAGGTTTTGATCGTAAAGTCTATTGATCCTATGTATATATTTTTGTTTATTCTATACACGTCATCATGCTGACTGTCACTTCATTGGGGGTGATGTTGAGTCATGCAACGGTGGTGTAGTTCATTTATAACCTAAAGTTAGCTTTTTTACTTCTGTCGATTGCATGTACACTTCAAAAATCATAAAAGTGGTGTTCATTTGTTAAGATTATGTTGCTGAACGCAACATGTCAGTATCATAAACTTTTGTCTGTCACAGAGTTTATTTTATGCACTAATCCAAAATCCAGTGGGAAAATCCCATCAGCTTTTTGTGGAGAGGACCTGAGCAATGCTACTGTCCAGGTTGGCCTACAAAAATACGTGACCCCTGCACCACTCTATCACAGTTCTGACTACCTACTTAAGCTACATCATTTGTTAGCTAGCTAGTTAGCTAGTGTTTTTCTAACATTAACTTGCTTAAAATGTGACTATATGTCACCTTTAAAGGTCCACCAGCAACTTCTTTTAGACTTTTTAGACTTTTAGAATTTTGTTTTCTTTTCAACATAAATGAGCACTTAGCTCTTAGCTGTACTTAGCATATCTAAGTACAGGAAACAGGAAAGGAGATATTTGATTGCGGTTGTGCTTGAAATCATTTACTTTGTTTTTTGTTTTTTATACTTTTTATTAAAAATGGTCTGGTATTAGAATTTCCCAAAGTTTGGTACTTGTTTTGGGTCAGTGTAGGTGTGCTTGCCTCACGCAGTACCGAGGGTGTGTGTCTGAGTTCAGTGCAGCCTCTGACTCAATGCTGCACTGAACATATTCCAGTTGTTTCTGTTATATCCCAAGGGCCTTTTTTTTCCTTTCCCCCTCTCCTCGCTGTACTGTATGTCTGTGCATTTACAAAGTAAAGTACACTGGATCAGAACAGAACCTGATGTGACTTGCGGTCTGTGGGCGAGCAGTGAATCTGCCTCTGTGCTCTACACTCTGGAAATCAATACACGCAAACGCTTTGTTTAAGTTGAATATTTTCAACTGCTGTTCAATACAGTGTTGCCTGCCACACCATTTAAGCAGGAGTTATTTGAGGGTCTCATTTTAGTGCTTTTTAAAACCTATAACAGCTAAAGAGCAGGGGGCCATTAGCACTAGCTACAGGTCACTTCTCAACTACAGAATAGCCAGAAAAAAAAGCACTCTGACTCCCACTGTAAATTTAGGGAATGTAACAGTGCCCATAGTGAATATAATGTCCCTGATAAAGAAAGTAAATGTGATCGTGTTGCTGCAGTAATGTTTTAGTGTAAAGGTCCTGTTGTAAAAATCATGGTTTGTAGTTTTGGAAATTCATGGAATAATACATGGAGAACATGGCTCGAATGTATTAACATTTGACCCAGTAAATATAACCATAGATTAGTATTTTGTACACTCTGTGGGTGTTGTGGTTTTGCAGCAGCATACTGTATGTCCAGGATTAATGTCCCTTGTGGACATTCTGTATCTGATCTGTAAGGTATCAATTATCAAAGCAGTATTGTTTTAATATTAGTATCATTTTGGTATCGAGTATCATGATACTAAACTGGGTATTGGTATCGAGGTGAAAATTTTGGCATCGAGACAACCTGCCTGCTCAACCAGGTATTTTGCTGGCATAAGACTGTGATACATGATTGACTTTTTACTGGAAAAACACATTTTACTTTGCAAATTGCTTTAATCTGAACAGGGCTTTATTAAAGTTTATTGCAGCAGAGTCGCATTGTAACACGCAATTATTGCATCGAAGCGAGGCCACTTTTTTCTCCAATCACTGTCATCAGTTTGAGAAATAAAATGTTTTAAAGAGAGGCCTGTGCGGCTCAGGATAATAGCCGTCCTCAGTCTATCATGTGTGGTAATCAAACTGACCAGCCTGTAATAATACGCACCACAAAAGGTATTGATCGTAAAGTCTATTGATCCCATGTATATTGTTGCTTAATCTATAAGCCTTGCGTTTATTTCTCTCATCATAACGACTGCTATTACTCTCTATTGTTCCCACACCAGAGACTCTTCGCCGTGATTGTAATTTCAATCTTTTTATCCAATCTAGCCCTTTCGAGCTGGCAGAGCTATTAGACAAGCCTCATGTCATTTCCATCAACAATGGGCAGTGACGGTGGTGACCTCAGTCACTCATTCTCCCTCTTCTCAGCCCATCTTTCAGTCTCTCTCCTCCTCTTCCTCCTCCTTTTTCCTGCACCTCCTCTTCTTCTCTCTCAAGGCTAGCTAATATTTTAATGCCACTCTGTGCCGGCTCTCTATCAACACTCCCCAGCGCTGATAATGCAGACTGACAGGTCAAACCGTGTGCAGCTGAGAGATGGGGAGAGCAATACAGTGGAGGAGAGCGCAGGGTAGAAAAAAGAAGGCTTTTAGGATTTCTTCTGGCTTTAATGTGAGCAAAGCAAATGAATGACATAGTGATACAGGGAGTTAAGCTGAAGAATAAGGACAGTGAGGAGTGGAAAATTTCAGACTGAAGAACTGTCAGGATAAAAGCAGTGCCGTGAATAAGATTCAGTGTAGCTGAGAGGCAGGCTACAGCATGACCTTGGAATTATGAAGTGCTACATTTGGTCAGAATTTTCGTATTCATATAAAATGCTTCAGACATGTAAAAAGTAGCTAGATTCAGACAGGTTGAATATAAGTGGGTATAATTAGTTTATGTAAAAGTAGTCTAATCATTTGGCTTTATGAGATTTTATTGCTGTAATACTGCTAGTGAAGGTCAGTGCAGAAAAACACTTGCAGTACATTATTACCTTCTAATGAGGTGTTAATTGCATCCACTATAGGAGATTTATCATTTCTTTGTCTCAGCTCAGATCAGTCAGAGAGAAATGAGCCTGGCAGTAATCCTTGAGGTGTCAGCATGTGATTGACAGATCCATTGCCTCATGTGACAAGTATCTGGTTAGAGCTCGTCTGATCTTTGCACGGAGCTAAAACACTGAGCGTCAACCTCTGACAGGCAGGACAAATGGCATGCTGGCTCTGAACAGCTGTCACGACTTTAAATGCACGAGGTTTTAAAAGGACAGTTTGGATTCTTTGAAGAGGGGTTGTATGAAGTACTTGTCGATAATCAGTGTATTATGTGCAGTTGATGTCGGAGGCAAACCCTTATTTTGGAGAAGCAGCAGGAGTACTGGTTTAGGAAGCTAATGAACTGCTGTGGACGGGGTCTGGGTGAGCAACAAATTCTGGACCCTATACATTAGCAGTATGTGTGGGCCCCTTTCTCTCTTGATCCATGTCTCTCATGATGTTTTGAAAAACAAATTGTAATGTTATACAATGCAATTATTCTCCAAGCTTGATTCCTGGCTCACTGCCTACAATCTAAACAACACAACTGCTGATATCAGCTTAAACCATTCTTAAACTGTTAGTTGTGTTGTCACCTTTGTTTTGAAAGAAATTTGATGTTTGCTTTCTTTCTTTCTTGCTCCTCTTTTTTACTAACCCAATTTCCCTTTCTTGGAGAAAGACATGACTGACAATGCATATTGGTACTCCAGCATCAGAAGCTGCTTGGCTCGACTAGCTGTGTTTAGAGAGGAATCCTTGTGCAGGCATGGACTAAACCATTCTGAGCCTTTTTCAAAGGGGTGAGAGACTCCACTACTTTTTTGGATACAAAGTTCAGTTTCTCAACTGATTTATTCAGCCATTTTAATTTAGTTTTCCAGGGCCCTGCCCCCAGCTTGTCAGTCCCACTTTTCCCCCCACTACGATGCCCCTGGACAGGGTCAGCAGCTAAATCTATTTTAGCCACTGAAAAAGGCCCACCTCAAAAAATCAATATCAGTTTAAGTGTATGTTACATTTAGAATATTTTCACCACTTTACCTTGCTGTCAGACATGCTTTTCAGATGGGAGAACTGCTTTTTATAAGCCAATTATCACTCTATCCAAAGCCACCAGACCCCATTTGCAAAATCAATAATTTTAACTCGCAGAAGACAGGAGTTGCTGGTCTACCACTGCTGGTTAGTTTGTTTGTGTTTTGTGTCACTTAAGTGTTTTTAAAGGTCAATTTGGATTCACAGAATCACAAACTAACAATAAATAAACAATACACCAACTAATAAAAGCTACCTGAGCCACACCTGTTATTCAACACACACACACTCACTTATGTTCTCAATTGTGATGATGTGCGTAGCTCGCTGCTATCAAAAACTAATGAGCTCATTCTTTTTGGCACTTTGTACAAGCAGCCAAGTCACTGACAACATTATTCTCACAGTCTCTGATCACACCAAATTTCTTTTAAAAAGTCTAACTTGGCTTTCAGCGATGTATTGTCCACCATATGGTATTCTCCATTGGCTTTTACCTTTATGTCATCCATTTTTTCAGCTTGCCTACATCACTGTCAGATTAGTGCCATTATTTGGCCGGATGTGGGATTAAAGGTTTTTACAAATGAGATCGGGCTTGATATTATTAACAGATTTAAATGTCAAAAATACTGCACAGACATTTTTATTTCTGGTTTATCCAAGACAAAAAAAAAAACTATTATTGTATATTGTATGTCTTATTATTGTTCTCGTCCACTGCTCACCCACAGTAAGTTAAATTTTACCCGTGCTAGTTACACAGATTTTTTGCGGCTTTCCTGGCAGGGTGCAGGATTTTACCCTTTCCACAGCGCTATATTGGTTAGCAGTGAAAATATTCTAAATATAGCATACACTAAAACTGATTTTGGTAGGACTTCGTTTGGGTGGCTAAAATATATTTTGCTCCAAACCCTGTGCACAGCAGTACATTGCTTAGCTTCCTACACTGGTACTCCTGCTGCTGGGGGCGTGGGGCCGTCATCTACTGTAGGTAATACGCTGACTGTGGATAAGTATCTCATACAACCCCACTTCAAATAATCCCAACTATCCCTTTGAATACAAGAGGTTTTAACTCATCTTTTTCTTGCATTCAAACCCCCACACACACATTATGTTTACACTTGTACTTCAGTATGCTAGTTATGTTACTGAAGTGCTCATAAACCAAAAATTCCATTATAAGTTTATATCCAGCCGGGCTCTGCAGGCTGAATTAATTCTGTTGCTGCTCTATCTGTTATCCTCGTACCACCTGAACCTGCCTCAGGGTTTCAGGCCTGAAGAGCCCCACCAGACAAAGTGGGCCAGCCTTAACCTTATTTACTCTGTAACTGTGTCCACACACATCCCAGCTCGCATCTGAACATGACACAGTCTGTCCTTACTCAGCAGCAAGTCCACACACAAATCCCTGGAGGGTTAAAGATAACATGTGGGAGCTCTTATTAATAAGCCCGTCTCAGTGTGTGGAGCTGAGGCAGTTTGGTTAGAAGCATGAACTTCATATCACTTCACCGCACCGTCGACTCGTGGTCCATTTTTTTAAGCATTTATATTAAAGTTTACACTCCCAGCGTTTTTATTCGGAGTTTACATTCCTGCCTCCTCTGGCCAAAACACACATTCAGGGAGTGGGTAATGTAAACTCATGTACTCTCCTAGAGATAAGGATTCCAAGAAGGTTCTACCTGAAGAGCTGAGGTTCTAGCCAGAGTCATTTGCTTCTGAAGAACCAGTTTTTGAAGAAAGGGTTTGTCAAGGGTTCTTTGCAAGTTCTAGTAAGAGCCCTTTTCATCCAAAGAACCCTTTTTTGAATAAACTGTTCTTCAAAGATAGTTGAAATCCTTGAAGAACTCTTTCATCAAAGGTTCTTTGTACCATAATATATAAGGGTAGAACCCCCTGAGCGTGATTTAGATAAAACAATGGGATATTAAAAAGTTTTTAGTATCACCACTTGGGTGGGTTCTACATAAGACCCTTGGAATATAGAAAAGATTTTGGTAGAACCCTGTGACTGGGCTCTAGATAAAAACCTTAGAATATAAAAGGGTTCTCTGAGTGTGTTCTAGATAAAACCCTTGGAATATGAAAACATTTTCATTTGAACCCCTTCGGTGGGTTCTAGATAAAACCTTTGGAATATAAAAACGTTCTCGATAGAACCCGAGTGTGTTCTAGAGAAAATCCTAAGAATATAGAAAAATTTTTTGATAGAACCCTTGGTAGGAAGCTAGATAAAACCCAAAAACTCATGATAAAACCCTTGAAATATAGAAAAGTTTTTGGTAGAAACCCTCTGATTAGGATCTAGATAAAACCCTTGGATGGTTCTCTGTAGAAGCCCCTGTGGACTCTTGTTAGTACCCTGAGAAGGTGGTAAGGTTCTACATAGACTCCCCAGAGGAATCTGTGGAGTCAATACACCACAGAGGAGTTCTCTGTGGAACCTCTCATTGGGGTTCTGACTGAAATCTTTCACAAATGGTTCTAGATATAATCCTTATATGGTTATAGGAGAACTCTCTGACAGGGTTCCAGGAGCCTTATAAAAAGTTCTACCAGGACCCAAAAAGGGACATGCCACAGAACCCTTTATGGTTCTAGTTGGCATCTTTTCTTCTAAGAGTGTAGGCTACCAAGGTGTTGTGGGCTCAGAGGGTTTCAGACAGAAGGGTGTATTGTTCTCTGTTCTGTCGTAATTACACACGCCGTCCTCTGCTCGCTCTCAGCCATCAGGTGGAGTGAGAGCTCCACTGACTCACCTGGTTCATTATTACCTGAGGCCTGAGGTGCAGTTTGTATTACTCCCCCTCCCCCTCCTCCTCCTCCTCCTCCTCCTCCTCCTCCTCCTCCTCCTCCTCCACCTCCTCGTCTATACACTACAGGGGGAACAGATGAAAAGCAGGAGTGGGCGTGGGGGTGAAAGTCGTCTTCGCTGCCACAGGGCGTGTCACTAAACAGGTACACAAAGAGTGGGAGAGAAAGAGAGGAAAGGAGGACAGAAAAGGAGCAGGAAATGCAGCAGAGTGTTTCTCAGGGGACGACTTCCTGGTAACCTGTTTGGGTGGAGCCTCCGTGAGCAGGGAGCTGGGAGCGGCCGGCTGTGGTGGTGCTGCATTGTGTGCGTCACTTTGAATGGTGTGTGCACTGGTCTGTACGTATGCGTGAGTGTGTGTGTATGTGTTTTCTTTTTTTTTTTCACCTGCTATGAGAGCTCACACCACAGTTGACAGTGGAGCCGAGTGGAGCCTGTGCCGAGGAGGACATGAGGTCCGAGAAGGAGGAGGAGGGGAAGCCTGGTGAGTGACAGATAGAGAGGGAGATGTAGAGGAAAGACATTGTTTGTGTTTGCTGGAGGATCAGTGGAGGCCATAGAAGTGGCCTGAGACACAGTGACAGTGTGTGAGCAGGCTCAAGTTCACGTGTGTTATTACCTGCATTGATTGTATGAGGGGAATGAGAGCGTCACAGCTGAAATGTTTCATGACTGAAACTCCTTGTGTTTGTCCTGGAAACTAATTTGTGATACAGTGGTGGAAAGTAAATTTATTTAAGTTCTTTATTTAAGTACAGTTTTAAGGTACTTATACCTGACATTTGGTGCCACTTCACACTTATACCATACTACATTTCAGAAGGAAATTATCTTGTACTTAATACTACAAAACATGTTATGAATTTATAAAATACATTAGACCTGCAATGATTAATCAATTAGTTGTCAACTATTAAATTAATCGCCAACTATTATGGTAATCAAATCATTGTTCTGAGTAACTTTTAAAGAAAAAATGTGAATATTTTCTGGTTACTTAATTTGTCTTTGACAGTAAACTGAAAATCATTGGGTTGTGGACAATACAAGACATTTGAGAATATCATTTTGAGTTTTGGGGATCTCTGATCAACATTTTTCACAATTGTCTGACATTTTATAGACCAAACAACTTATCAATTAATTGAGAAAATAATGTCCAGATTAATTGACAATAAAAATAATCATAAGTTGCAGCCCTAAAATACAGAATAATACATTGTATGAGACTGAACAGTATGTGAAGTAGGGCTGTATGAATCTAACAGTGATATTTATTGGCAAATCTACCGACTGGGGTGCCCACTAGTGTTGTCAAAAATATTTATAAATATTGATACTGAATATTTGAAATGCAATACTCATTTTTTGCAGTATCAATACGCTGGGACCACCTGCACTTTCTCGCTCTGTCTTCTAACTGACAGAGAGTTGACACACACCGCTCTACTCACAGTGCTGTTTTCCTCCCTGTCTTTCATCTCATTTCCTCTGGTTGAATATCAGTAGTCATGTTATAACCTTGTCATATTTGTCTTTTAATAACAATCTAAAATATTGTGCCCTCAACAGCAAGTTAATTTTTCCCGTTGTAGTGAATATCAATATTTTTCAAAATATTGCGTCAAAATGAAAAATTATTGTATCGTGACAACACTAGTTCCTGCAAACCCCAGAGGTTTACTTTTTGTCATATCTTACAGTTGCTTTATTCTATCAGTCCTCTCTGATGACTTCATATCATTGTTTTCTGTTTCTGTTTTAATTACCGCTCAGTCTTGGGGGGCCTCAGTCAAAAGCGCACAATTCCACCTGTGCAGTTTCAATTGATGAAATGATTTATTGAGTTTATGTTTGACTATCACAGACATTATCTTTTTTTACACAATATGCAAATTACCTGTAACTTTCCTAATATGTAATTATAATAATAATCTGTTTTGTTTCTTCTGATGGCACTAATTACATAAATAGTGATGTGAGGTCTTATATGATTGTTTCTTATTGTAGTTTATTCTTGGGGTCCCCAGGGACCCCAGTCAGTAATCCATGTATGTTAAATATGTTGATGGGATGAGGCTTAATCTACTATTTTCTAAATTGATCAATGAATTGTTTGGTTTATTAAGAACTCAGTAAATAGTGAAAAATGCCCAGTACCTAGATACAATGCTGATTTCAAACAGTCTGATAGTCGCAAAACAAGACAAATTCACTTTGATTTAACTTAATCATGGAAGACTTAAAAAAACAGAAATGATTTACTATTATTTACTATTTTCTCAATTGAACAATAAATTGTTTGGTCCATAAAATATCAAAAAGCAAATAGTGAAAAATGCCCAGTTCCCAGAGCTCATGCTGACGTCTTTAAACTATATTATTTGTTTGGACAAACAGTCCCAAACCCAGAGACATTCAGTTTGATTTAACTTAATCACAGAGGACTAAAATCACAAATTATCATGATTTGAGAAGCTACAACCAGCTCATCTTGGCCATTTTGCCTAACAAAAAGTCACAAAACATACAACATTCCTGTATCAAACCAGCTGGCAGTTTAGGTGTCTGTTGATCAAGTAATTAATCGATTAATTGATTAAACAGCTAATTGTTTTGGCTTTAATGTGAATTATATAATACTAATGTATTGGGGTACTATACTACACTATAATATAGTAAAAATTAACACCCCTGCAACATTAAAATGTTACTTACAGAACATGTTAATTTATAAATAATAATAATGATAATAATAATACAATAATATGTTAGGATATATACAGCATATAATAATATACGACTCTGAAATGAGTATTTTTTCTTATGATGTGCAAAGTTTATGTTGTTGAAAATATTCTGACTTTAGTTTCGTAAATTGAGTACAGGACTTTAACTGCTTTTTTAATGTATTTGCACATGATGTTATTATTAATTTCACCATGTTTACAACTATAAACAGTGATCATATTTAAGGTTTTCACAAATTTCTGTTTTATTTTTGTATGTCAATTCTTTGGAATAGCTCTTCACTGTATAGTAAGTGCTGATTTATTTAAATCTATTGCACATCCCAGTCTTATTTATTGTTTTATTTAGATAAGATCTAAATGCTGACCCAGATATGAAATGTTCATATGGATAACATGGTAATCTGTTAATCTTCTAGAAGCATTGTAAGTGAATGGGGTGGTATTTGGTCAGATACTGTGCAGTATTACAGACTTTAGTAGCTCAGTAGACAAACTAAAGCTTGAATAATCTGAGAGAAACTAGGGACAATAACATCTACACTGGCTCTTGTGTTGGATTAATGTGGGAGGCAGATGTATTATCCAGTATGTGAAGATCCAATATGGTTGATTGAGGATGTTAAGAAAAGCTATTTGAAGTCTATTGTGCCCATGGGAGAGATAACTGTCTTTAAGAAGTTAAGTTTCTTCTTTGCTTAGATGTCATGAGCAGTCTGTCTGTATCTAAACACTCATATGGACTCCTGTGTGTCATGATGGTTTATGAATGACTAGAGATGAGTTTGATCTCACTGTGTTTTTGCGTGACTCCTGCTGCGGCTGCTGTGCCCTGAGGTCAACACTCAAAATCGCAGAAGATAATGAGTTTGACAGATTGTACGGCGACAGACAGATGGTACCATCACTTTAAGCCTCACACTCACACTTTGGTTGTAAAATCCTTCAACAAGACCATAAGAGACAACATGTGGCACCTCTCCATCATTTTGTTTTGTTTTTTAGTATCATTCCTCCTCAGTCTCTGTGAGTGAGCTGCAGCTCCTCTGAGCTAATCAAGGACCATTATTACTTTCATCACCTCAACAAGGGTAAGACTAAGAATATTAATAAGCTCAGAGCAGCTATTTGTTGCAATATTTCACGTGATTTGAACTCCTCAGCAAGACTGTTAAAGTTTCCTACATAAGTTTCCAGCTGCAGAGCAGGGGCCTCACACAGCTTGTGGGATTACTCTGCAATGCCCCGGGACATGAGGGAGGTCGTGTATCAAATCATGTAGATTTCCAGTTCTCCAAAGACCAGATCCTGCTGTTTCTGACAGATGTTCAGTCCCCGCTACAGACTCAAAACACAGACAATAGGCCCTGTAGCGTTTTGTTTCTCAGTGGTTTATACAAGTTGGTTGACATCAGGGACCGCGCCCCCTGTGGTGATTCCACTAGTCAGACAGTGTCATATGTGGATACTAAAGCCCAATTCTAGTGTTCGCTCTTAGGGACTTGACATTCCTGAAAAGTTCACAAGGGCTCTGGACTGTCCCACTGTGTAATCATCAAGTTTGAGGGCTCTCTGGTCGACTTTTTGAGCCATTTATTCACACTTTAGCCTACATGGTGGCAAAGGGACAGCTGATTTGGACCAGCGGTCTGCAACCTTGACTACCAAAAGAGCCTAAAAAATCAGGCTGGAGCTGCAGCTATTAAATTCTCTATTTTCCTCTGAGACTTTTCGTTTTTTGGATCTGGCATCCATAGCTGGGCTATGATGCACAGTTAGTTGACAAAATATTAAAACATTTTTTCAAATTCAGTGAATAAGCATCACTTTAGACCTTTACCAATGATAAAGGAAAATTAAAGAACTTTTATTCATGTCCATATGATTTTTTTTGAAGGCCACAGGGAGCCACAGGGAGGGGCTAAAGAGACACAAGTGGCTGTGGAGCCACAGGTTATAGACCCCTGATTTGGACAAACTAGTAGTCAAGTCAGTTTTATATTGCATCACATATTTTATACTGTACCAAGTAACAAAAGAAAGTATTTCAGTGCCATTTTCATGTGGTGCAGGTCTAGCCAGTCCTCTTTACAACATCATTTACAGAGACCCCACGGTTCCCGCCATGAGCAAGCACTTGTCAACAGTGACAAGGAAAAACTTTCTTTTTTACAGGCAGGGACTTCAAGCAGAACCAGGCTCTGGGTGAGTGGTTGTCTTCCTCAGCTGGTTATTGTGGTTATTAACAGAATTAAAAAACAAGTACTCTGATTCATCAAAGGAATATTTCGACATTCTGGGAATACACTTACGCACTTTCTTGCCAAGAGTTAGATGAGGAGATAGATACCACTCATGTTTGTACAGTAAATTTGAAGCCGGTTAGTTTAGCTTAGCATAAAGATTGGAAACCAGGGAAACAACCTGGCTTTGACAAAAGGTAAAACATATCTGCCTACCAGCACCTAAAAGACATTAGGCTATATCTTATTTGTTTAATCGCAGTGTGAAGTGGAGACTTCAGGAAATGAATGCTCCTCACCAAGAAACAGTCTGACACATACCTGTCAACAGAACCACAACTTCATGTGTCTACACATTGGCTTTTGCACAGATTAAACAAACAAGATTTAATGTTTATTAGTGAGCTTTAGGAGAGTGGAGACAAACTTACCTTTTAACCACATGTTCACATTGACGTTGCGTCATGTATTAAAGGTACTAAAGGTGTTACCAGAGGATGGGGGGCTCAATAGAGAACTCAGACCATATAGGCTGGATGTAAAACACTTACCTTATTGTTTTGTGGAAAGTTAGTCTCAGTGCACCGGTGATTGACGAAGTTGCTTAGTCAGCTCAGGCATCTGATAAATGATGAACAAAACACACTGGCACCGTCCCGACTTTGTTTTCCCAACATTTTCTGCTGTGTATGGATGTATTGGTCTCAGATGTGTTTCCATTTAGCTTGTCTTTAAAACTTTCTGCCATTGTTGTTGTTGCTGACGGGCCTACTGACTCCTGATCCTGTCACATCCCCACACTGCCGCTACACTGCTCTTACCATTCCCATCTGTATCAAATCTTCAGGACATGTCGCATTAATTTCTGAGGATGTGCACAACCAATAGTCCAACTGGATGCAGGGTACACAAGGCAGCCATAATGCGCACATGCAAGCAAATGCATAGCTAAAAGCAAGTATATCAGCCGTAGAGGTGCTGGTAGGTGGATTTTATTTAGTTTAGACAGAGCCAGGCTAGCTGTTTCCCATTGCTTCGAGTCTTTGTGCTAAGGTAAGTTAACTTGACTCCAGCTACATATTTAATATACAGATATAAAAGTCATATCTATCTTCAAATCTAACTTTTTCCCAAAATGTTGGACCAGGGTTCAGCAATGTTTTCATCACATTGTTTCAATGTTATTTTTTTGGGGGGTTTTTTCACTTGCCTGGTTGTGGAAATCTGCTGGCCTGAAGTCAATTTTTACTTCCTCCTGTACAAATTGTTTTATTTAGCGCTTATCAAATAACAACAAAGACTAAAGTTAATTGTTATGTTTAATCATCTATGGATGAACATCTATAAAATCTTAGAAAATAATAAAAAATGTCCATCCCAGGTGGACGTTTAGCTCAGTTGGTGGATCGTCCGACCCATGTATGGAGGCTGTTAGTCCTCTGCAGCAGCTGCTGGTCCGACTCCCGCCTTCAGCCCTTTGCTGCGTGTCATCCCCTCTCTCTCTGCCCCGTTTCCTGTCTGCTCTTCAACTGTACTATCCATTAAAGGCATAAAAAAAAATGTCCATCCCAGTTTTTCAGAGTCCAAGGTGATGTCTTTAAATATCTTGTTTTGCCAATCTTAAATCCTAAGATATTCAGTTTAATACGATAGCAAACAAAGAATAGCAGGAAATCTCCATATCTGAGAGGCTAAAAAATTCTGCCACATTTCCATGAAAACTTACTTAAAGCGATATTCCACTCTTAGATTATCATCCACTCAGTATGTACTCACCCCTATGCCGATGTGAGGATGGTGAAGATCTTCAGTTCACTAAACAATCCTGGAGTTTCAGCAGAAAACAGGGTTGCAGCCAAATCCAGTACAATTGCAGTGAATGGTGACCCAGTTTAAAACGTTAAAAAAAGAACACAAAACAAACACAAAATGTCTCCATCCTGCTTGTGTGGTGTAATCCAAGTGTCCGCAAGCCACGACTTTAAAATTTAACCACAAAAGACACCATTTACGCCATGTTTTGAGCCGAAATGTCAACTGTAGCATGTAGCAGGTAGGATGTAAACATGGCGTCGATCTCACGAGACTTCGTATATCTCTTAATGGACGCACGTGAGAAAATATCACGAGATCGACGCCATGTTCTGTTTTTTTAACATTTTAAACTGGGTCACCATTCACTGCAATTGTACTGGATTTGGCTGAAACCCTGTTTTCTGCTGAAACCCCAGGATTGTTTTGTGAACTGAAGATCTTCACCCATCTTCACATCGGCATAGGGGTGAGTACATACTGAGTGGATGATTATCTAAGAGTGGAATATCACTTTAAACAATTTATTGATTATCAGAATAGTTTAAATAGTACTATTACTTAATAGATTAAGTGGTAGAAAAGAGTTAAACTCAATTTTACCACGCTTCCAGCAGGGCAAGTGAGTTGCCTTATTGACTTGCCTAAGATGACATTTTACTTGCCCCGGGCAAGTTTGTAAGCCTTGTTGTTGATCCCTGTGAACTAAACTCAATACAGTATGAAAAAATGTAAGCATCACACCATACTTTCAACAGAAATGTCTCTGTCCAGGTAACATGATTTCATAAAGCCCCTCATAATAAATTCGTCACACAGTGTCAGGAGTCCTCACACACTCCTGCACTCAGACTCCTGACACAGGTTGCAGTAAGTCAGTTAAAAGTGTGTGAGGATTCATGCTGAGAGGTTAGGGGGGAGATGATGGAACTGAGCCAGTATTTGAGCCAAAACATCTTGAGCACATTGATTCACTGCTCAGACATGTCACTGAAATGAGAGGGTGGAGCGTTAGAGTGACAGTGCTCATCATGATTGAGTGAATAGGAGACTAGGATATCACATACTCGAAAATACGACAATTTCTGTACAAACCCCCCCTCATTATCATGGATTTGCAGACATAAGTCAGAGGACTCTTCCTGTTCAGAGTCGCCCTGTCAGTCAGGTTAATTTGCTTAATCACTGGCTTAATCACTTTGTGTAAACCAAACTCATGCACAGTGAATGATCCCGGTGTCAAGTGACAGTGAGGGCATGTTTCGCAAAATGCAGCTCTTGACAGCAGATTTAGAAATCTAAATAGCCATGTCCAAGTTCTCAGTGCTCTTCCAGTGGCACATCCTTGGCAGCGTGCCTAATCTGCACATAATAAACGTGTGAATCAATTACAGCTATCTGCACTTGGCATCCTTGCAGTGACCTCAGTTGTAATCTAAACCCACAGGCAATTAATTAATGGAAGCTGTTCCCAATAGATACCGTATACTTGAGCAGATATACTGTACACTGAGTACAAAGACGCACGGCATGCAGTATAAAGACACAAGAATATGCAGGACACGTGTGCTTCAACCATATTTGCATTTATTTGTATTTTGTGTAGAGGAATAAACAATAAAATGATCAACATATATATTAGAATTTTATAGATGAATCAAGCAGAAAGTGAATTTTTATCTGCAGGCTGCAATGTATTACCATTAAGTGGTAAAAACTCTGATCAGGTAAGTTTGAGAGCCAGCAACATGCATTATTTATGCCCGTATGTATTATAGAGGGGCAGTGTAATACTGTGAGTAGGAAATCGACCTGACCCCTACATGCAGGGCCTTTTTAGGATGCAGAAAATACAGTGCTCAGAGGCTAAGCGCGTCGAGGCATCAGGAATTAGGTGTTTGCTCTGTGTTGTTTTCAGTATCCTGGAGGCTTGTCACCACTTTAACTGTTATATTTGTAGCCTAAGCATGTCAAATCTGAAACTATACAACCCACATAGGTCCTTACAACCTCTGTTCCATTACCTCATAAGTTCCCCCTGTCCTTATAGTACAAATTAACAATAAAGATGCTAAATATATTCCTGCAGATGATTAAAAAAAAGCCCTTTATCGCTGTAGCCTACCTCTGCCTGACATCCACCCACCCGACCTCCCTGTGATTTGAGACTCAGCAGGGAGCTGCTGACAGAATGAATCTGGCTGTTGGTGAAGCCTCACAGTCTCAGTCTTCTTTTTTTCTCTCTTTCCCTCCTTTCTGTCTCTCTGTCAGATTTTAGAGTGGTGCCGATTTGATGCTATTCTTTCATAAATCCTTCAAGAGTATTTGGGCTGTCCTATTGTCTTGAGTTGTAAACAGGGTGCTCCAGGATCACAGCATGTTTCTTTTAAGGGAAAGTCCAAACAGACATTTTCCCAATATGAGATCTTATAATAAAACGTGTAGATTTACAAAGTTTCTACCAGTTGTTCAAGATTTTTCTGATTGTTTGTTTTGTTAGCATGGTTTCCTGATTTTGTGGCAAGGCTACCGGTTTAGAACGATGCTAGCAGCTCTGTGGGGCTGTACCAGTCACAGCACTGCCTTGAGCCAATGCTAACACTAGTAAATTCTCACAATGACGATGCTAACATGATGGTGTTAGCAGGTATGCTGTTTACTATGTTAATTATCTAAGTTTAGTGTATTAGCATGGTAACATTTTTCCAATATGAGGTCTTAAAAGCCACAGAAATCTTATGGTTTCACAAAATTTGGACTAGTTGTACAAGAGTTGTGTCCTTTTATTTCTTTTTTTAGCTTGGCTTCCCGATTTTGTAACAAGACTATCAGTTTATAAACATGCTAGCAGCTCAGTGAGGCCGTACCAGACAGTGCTGCTTTGAGCTAAAGGCTTATGCTAGGAAAAGCTCACAGTGGTGATGCTAACATTCTTATGTTTATCATTATCTATAGCAGGTTAGCATGCTAACATTTTTCCGATACGAGGTCTCGTAAGAAAAGTTTTACTGAATTTGGACTACTTACACAAGACTTGGCTGTCTGTATGTTTGTTTGTTGTTTGTTTGTTTGTTTGTTTATTAGCTTGACTTCCTGATTCTGTGACAACACTATCAGTTAACCATGATTGCAGCTCTGCTTTGAGCTAAATACTAATGTGAATAAATGCTCCCAATGTACATTGTCAGAATTTAGCATATTAGCATTCTAACAGTTTTCCAATATGAGGTCTTGCAAGAAAATGAATAGTTTCACAAAAAATGGACTAGTTGTTCCTGGGTTGTGTCTGTTTTTTTCCCTTTTGTTAGCTTGGCTTCCTGATTTTGTGATGAGGCTTACAGTCTGTAGCCATGCCTGCAGCTCCGTGAGGCAGTACCAGTCATAGCACTGCTTTGAGCTAACTGCAAACATAAGTAAATTCTGACAACATAATTAACCAACATAGGTTTCGAAATAGGGGAGACTTTTCAAAAGGCATGTTTACATCTTTTAGGAGGAATGCCATATGTAGTGTGCAGATTGTGTGCGTAGTGTTCATAGATGATGTAGCAATGCGGGTGAAGTCTATGTATCTATGTATGTGTGGTGATTATTCATTATAAAGTTTGAGGACCAACAACATGATGATGTTTAGCAGATAAAATTTTATTTACCATGTTCAATATCTAAGTTTGTTGGCATGCTAACACATGCTAATTAGCACTAAACACAAAGTACAGCTTAGACTGATGGGAATGTCATTAGTTTTGCAGGTATGTGATCATAAACCAAATTATTATAATATTGAAATTTTGAACTGATGGTGGTGTCAGATGAAAGGTCAAGGAACCCACAAAGTCATTAGAATTCATTCTCTGAAAACTGAGACATTTTATCCTCAACTGAAATGGTAGACTGACAGATCAACAGTGCCATCCTTAGAGCCACATCTCTTTTGTGGCTTAAAACAAAAGATAAGGTGTGAGACATTAGTGTGTATCTTGAAATAGATGGTACGTGTTGACAAGTGCTATCCATATTCTCTCCTGTGCAGCGTAATTCTCTTGAGACAGACCAAGTGTCATAAGAGGAAGCATTCGTCAAAGACTCGTCGTCTATACATAACTTGTGGGGTTTATTTCAGTCCATCCATGCTCTATTTTTCCTGCCTGTCAAGACTGCAGTGTTACCTGTGTGATGAGTTTAATCAAGAGCTGAAGCAGACTGCTGTCTTCTCCCAGAGCAATCTCCACTGATCTTTATACTGTAATTAGTGCAGGCCAGAGCTCAGCAGACATATGCTCCTCCTCTCATAATACAGTGCAGAAATAGCCAGCAGTGAGCACACACACACACACACACGCTGAGAAAACACACAAACATGCACATACACATGCACGCCCACACAAACACAAATCAAGTAATCCAGCAGCAGCAACAGAGGAGGATAATTCACTGCACGGACTAATATGATGATATACTCATAAATGATTAGAAAATATTACATATATGATGCCAAAGCTGCTGTTTGCCTTCTGGTGTTCATTTCCCAAACTGCACAGTGGTATACTGTAGCACCAGCCGCTCAGTTTCATCAAGTCTTGTCTGTATTTGATGAATTAGAATATGTTTATCCTTATGTTTGATTAGTTTTATCACTTAATTAGTTGATAGATATTTAACCCATCAGGTAAAAGTGGGATAGACCTGCAGATGTAATCGCAGAGCAATCTAATATGCAATATACAACGTAGATTAACCATGCTGATAGAAGATGCACATTTTATTAGTCTGTGGATTGCTTGTAATCATTTGAACAAGATGCTGTTTAATAATACTGAGTGATTTTTTTGGAAAGCTTATAAAGGAATTGATACAGTGAGCTTTACCATCCTACATTTGCAGTTGTTGGTATATTTTTATTATCTCCGTCAGGATTAAGCCTGGGGGAGCTCATGCAATAGGTTGTGTGTTTGTGTATGTGGGTTAGGTGACTAGCAGGGTTGGAGCTTGCCTGCAGCTAATCTCACATACTACTGGACTCATCAGCCTAATATTTTTTGTGCACATTTATGACTGAATGCTGAAGGACCTCTTGTGATTGCAGTAATTATAATTTTTGAAAAACTATTTTATTGACTGCTCTGTTTCATACCGACTCCTGAATCCTCTTAACTAGCCAGTGGTGGCCGCAAGTCATCAACAAGTGCTAAGGTGAAAACAAGGTTAACCTACTGATCTGTTGCAGGCCAGCATTTGGCCTTTGTTGTGGTTCAAAAACTGACATCCATGAAAAAAGTACACAGTAAACAACTCATGACATTCAGTTACAATACCATTACACTATTCTATGCATCTTAAAAAACAGAGATCATACTATACACAAACACTTTGTATATTGCTGTATAAGAAAAGCCACACTATACTATACTATAAAAAAAAAAACTTTTTTCAAAACTTTGCAAACCTCTGCTGGTTACCCCTGACAGTTGTGGTGGCATTGCAGTAGGTGCTTCACCATTTCTTGCCTGGCAGAGATCTGCACTCTAAAGAGTGCACTCTTCTAGTCTTAGTCTTGTTTTTAAATCATGTGACCGAGGCTCTGTTTAATTAACAGTAAGTTAATTTTGTTTGTATATTGTTGTAAGCTTTGTTTTGTGTGCCTGTCATTTTGTAATCCTGCTTTACTGTGCAGAACTCAACACAAAAAGCTTAGACAATAATATGGTCTTGTAGGACCTTTGGTTTTAATTTAAAAAATGCTCTGGTCACAACTTGATAATGCATGTTATTGTAGAGCAGGAATTTCACAAACAACCATGTTCAAGAGGAACCCAGTCACTGAGGTACGAAAGTTAGGAGGATGTGACTGAATGTGTCACTGAGGTAAACATGAGCAGGAGCTAATGTGGTCCAGTAGTCAACATATTACTTAGCTCACCAGCGGTTACAGAGACACGGTGCTGTCGGCTCATTTCCCCTCAGGGAAGCTGACAGTTTGAGTCAACACAATCACCTGCATTGCAGGTACACACTTATGTAATGTTTTCACAGGAATCCTCTGGGCAGGACTCAAGTTTTTGATGTTTTCATTGGTTTGTGGAAAGTAAAGTTTATCAAGAAGAGGAGCTTATGAAAGAATGGCTCATTAGGAGGCTTTGATGAAGCATTTTGAAGACGTTTCTTAAAACAGCTCTGCTCATATCGGCGAGTTACAGGAAAGCTTTTGTTGTATTGCTGTTTTTCCCCCGTGAACATTTGTCATTTTGCTTGTAATTTTGTTTAAAGAAAACTTTGATATAGCTGTCCTTATGTGTACTGATTTAATTATTTGCTGCATACTAATTTGTGTGAGAAATGCGCCATTAAATGACGCTGCTTTAATGTGCTGCTGTATTAGCTGCACCCCCTGCAATGCTACAGCAGAAAATCTCTCAGCACTTTTCTGTAGAGAGCCATTACTGTTTTCATCCTTTAGCTCCAATTCCCCTGAACCCCCCCCCCCCCCCCCCCCCACACACACCCACACACACCACACACACCACACACAAAAACTCCTCTCCACCTTATAGCATATTATAGCTGTGCACCAATACAACAGGAGCCAGTGGAAAGTCTGCAGGAGCAAAACAAAACTGCTTCAGGCTCTATTTCCATATACTGAACTATATTAAATATGTTTACTGATTGTGGTAACATTCAATACTGATCTGCAAGAATAGAATCCGTCTGTTTTGTTGTTTACATGTTCTGCAGAGCTCATTATGGTTTAATAGAAGCTCCTGGAGATCATCAGGATCAACAGAAGCTTTTACCATGTTGTCTTCTGTACAAGACAGCAGACTCACAGCAGTTCATATCAGTATATCTTCAACAGCAACGTGCTAACAAGGTGCTGACTAGAACCATGAAGGGTTCTTTGGCTTGTCCCCATAAGAGAACCCTTTTAGGTTCCCGGTAGAACCTTTTATAAAGGTTCCATTTGGACCCTTCCAGAGTTTTACCTAGAACCCAACATAATAACATAATATTTCGAACCATCTGTGAAAGGTCACACCCAGAAGCCCTTATGAGAGGTTCTACATAGAACCTTTCTATGGTGTGATGGTTGTATGGGTATCACCCTCCCTGAGGGTTGTATCAAGAACCTTTCCAACTTCTTAGTATACTAACAAGAACCAATCTAGGGCGTTCTACCTGGAACCCTTTTATATTCCAAGGGTATTATCTAGAACCGATCGGGTGGGGTTATCGAGAACCCTTTTGTATCCCAAGGGTTGTATCTAGGACCCACCTGGGATGTTATACAGAAAACCCTCTTATTTTCCATGGGTTCTATCAAAAACCTTTCTAGGGGGTTCTATTGAGAACTCCTTTATATCTCAACATCTCAACATCTCCTTTAGGATTTCAACAATCCTTGAAGAAGTCTCTCATTCAAAAAGGGTTCTTTGGATGAAAATGGCTCTTGAGGGAACTCTTACAAAGAACCATTGATTAACCATTTCTTTAAAAAAACAGGGGGTCTCTCAGAATCAAATGGTTCTGGGTAGAACCCCCGCCCTTCAAGGAGAACCCATTTGGATCCCTTGCTTCTAAGAGTGCAGCTGAAGCTGTTAAACCAGCCTGAGCAGCCATCCTGCTCCTGTCCTGCCTGCACACAGCTGCAGTGTATGTTAATGGGTATGTTATATCGTCATTTACAAGGTCAGTCCTGCTGCAAGAAAAATGAGACCTGGTAGAAGGCGACAATGAAAGGAAAGAGTTGAACCAGCTGTTTTAAAAAGGCCACAGTTTGATCATTTGTTAAAGCCTTATGAAGGCTCAGCAGGTTTTTCAGTGTGTTCATTTTTATGCTCTTGACTCCTCCAACAAGTCAGTATTAATATGATTTGGTTGTTCACCGGAGTCTTCTGTTAAAAAATATTGCTATAAGAAGACAGTTATGACAGCGCTGTGTGTCTGCACACTGTAGTAAAGATGTAAAATAGTGTATGACCTTGTTATCCAGCTATCAGTTACTGTACCTGAGAGATTAGAGGAGGAGGAGGGGAAGGCAGCAGCATCGCCTCTGGCTTGGTCTGGGACAGAAATAGCTGAGCGGAACCACTGTACTAACTAAAATTACACAGATTTGTATTGTCAGGGAGACTGAGGTGGAAAAGTGACAGGCATGCACATCGTAACTCCTCAGGGCAGAACAGTTGGCTGCTGTCACTGCAGAGGTTTTTGACACCCTTCTCAATCGTTCCATATTATTTTTGCTTTCAAATAGACTATGGTCCATTGAACCAGTGTTTAAGGAAACTGTTGTTTAAGTTAAATGGTCAGTTCACCCAGTTTACAAAACATATATATTTTCTTACCCTGTGGAGGTATCCGTTTATAAAGATAGTTTTAGTTTTGTTTGTCCAGATTTTAAGATGTATTTCTGAGATTTCTGTTGTCTGTGGAGCCCACAGGATTGGAAATATGTATTTAAACAATTCAACAGACACATTTTTAATTTTTCACAATGTCCAACAGACAATTCACACACCACCATGTCAACAGTTTTCACTGGAAACTACTCCCGATATAAACTGTCCACAGTGAGGTCTGTGGACTGTCCAGAGTATTAGAGACATTGTTTGTAGACAGATGTTGCTGTTGAAGTTTTTTTAATGAAACTAGTCAGAGATGAAACAATTGACCCTTCCTAAGTCCCGCCCCTTTTCACTCTGTGCTTCAATAACAGTTGAGCATGTTTGGTACCTGGCGGACCCTCAGCCAACAATGTTGATTAGCTACTTAGTTAGCTAACATTTTGGTAACATAAGCTATCAAATGTAACTTGCTTGCAAACAGCTGATGCAGATTTGCTAGTTAGTCAGCTAGCATTTTGCTAACATTAGCCAGGTCCCCCTGCAACTAATCATCTTTAAATTTTGGTTTTCTTTTAAACATGGACAAGCCTAGCACAGAGCAAGTACAGGAGGAACGAAAGCTGACTGCGGTTCCACCAGGCACCAAGTTTGCTCAGCCGTTATTAGAGCACAGAGCAAATAGGGGCAGGACTTACGAAGGGTCAGATTGCATTTGTAACTATTTAGGCAGTCAATTAATTGTTTGTCATTTTTAAGCAAATATTTAAAAATATTCATAGTTACAGCTTCTTAATTGTAAATAATAATCGACACATAGCTGCAACCCTGTGCAAAAAACCAAAACCATCTGCATGATGATAGGCAGATAGGGGATAGTGAGAAAATGTATTATATTGACAAATATTGTTTTATTTGGGTGAAATCACCCTGTAAAACTAGAGCAGGTAATGTATCTCAGAAGAATTACTTGTGATATATGTTGAAAATATGTTTATGCCCCGACAGTAGTCAATAAATCCACTATCTGTGGCTGTTGTGTGCCTGTAATAAGCCCATCCAACCTGCCTGTATACCTCTGTCCCTGCAACCAGCACTCTGCCCATGCACTCATTGCACATGACTGGAGGCTACCACAAGGAGATATATATATATATACTAATATATATATATATATATATATATATATATATATATATATCACTAAAAGCTATAGAGAGCTTGTTGCACAAGAATGGCAGAGAAAGTGGAGCCAAAAGTGGAGCCAAAAGTTCCAAAAATTAACGCGCTAGTTTGACACCTGTGAGTACTAACAATAGCTATGTTCATTGTTCGTGTTCATTGTGATGATGTTAGGTGTTTTCTTTCATATGAATGAGACATGAGGTAGTTGGAAACAATTAACAACTTGTCCTCCATCAGTAGTCAGGCAGTGTGTGTTCATGAGTTTTTGGGAAGTGGCTTTGGAGGGAGGCCTGAAGGGAGGGGGTGGGAATTTTTTCAGTTGGATATTTTAAAAAATTCAGCTTACTATTGCTTGTTTCTCCAGTGTTATAAACCCCAGCTTTAAGCCTTCAAATGCTGAATTAATAAGAGACTAAACGCGTCATACTGTAGTCTAAAAATCTTACAATACTCTACATGTAGGTAATCACAGTCACTGGTTCAGATCAGGATAAACCTACTGAGTGAAGCTTTCCAAGAGTTTGTCAGTTCACTTGCTGTAAAATTGGAAAGTGATTGTTTAATGATGAGAGCCAATCAAGGCCGGGTCCAATTTGGATGCACTGAGAATACTTAGTCTGAAACTGCTTTTAAAATAAAATGAGTTTTTGCAACAAGAGCAAAATAACTCTAAACTTAACTTCTCGTCCAAACTCAATATTCCAACACAGCTCACTTTAAGCATCTTTGATCATTCATGTATATAAATGGGTCCACTTTAATCCTGCATACGGTTCATAGGAGACTAGTTCAGGTCTTTGATCACCAATCCACACATTTCCAGCCTCCACTTCACCTCTCCCAGCACATAACGATGCCTCTGCTGCTTTCTTTCAAGCCTAATCATGAGCCAGCAGCCTCTCCCTCTCTTTCTCTTTTGTGTGTGTGTGTGTGTGTGTGTGTGTGTGTGTGTGTGTGTGTGTGTGTGTGTGTGTGTGTGTGTGTGTGTGTGTGTGTGTGTGTGTGTGTGTGTTCTGGCTTGTGACAGCTCTGCTATGCGAGGTAAAAAGGGACAGAGAGTGATGGCCTGGTCCTGCCGCTGGCTTTGATGGACACTCTAATGGGAGGCTTGGATGAGAAGTTAATTGAATGGGCCACTGCTGAATACGAAGAAGAAGAAGAGTGGGCTTCTCTTCTTCTGTGGGAGGACTCTAATAGCTTGGCCAAGCTCGCTGCACAACCACTCAAGGGTCAGAGCTGAGAGAGCCCCCATGATAACAGCACATAGACTGCACTGTGCGGTTTATATGACCCCTGTCAATTGAAAGTGCTTTTTAGATCGCTCAAAACAGTGTATGTGGAGGTACATTATGTATAGGTAGATGGTTTGGGTCTGCTTGTGCCATTGATGCAGCTTTAGTTCTTGTCAGTGTGTAGTGAAGCAGCTTTTGTGTCCCTTCTTCTTATATTTTCAGACATATTCAGGGACGATCGGAAGGTCTTGGGAAGTTTTCTTTGCCATGATTTCACAACCAATTTGAGGCAAGAAACCTGAATAAGTAAAGAAAAAGAATGAGACTGCTTTTGTGTACAGCCTGTGTGTGTTTGTTTGTAGGTCTGTGTACATTATTGAGTGAGGGGATGATGCTGGGAATTAATGCAAAATTGGATTTTGTAGAATTATGTTACCGATTTCTCTGTGAATTATACACGTCTCACTAAATCCGCTGTAAATACTCCTCTAGACACGATTCCAAGACAGTTTTTAATTGACTTACAGTAGACTGAACACAATGCTGTATGTGTGATGCTATGTCTTACAAAGCTGCTTAAATATTTATAGATTCTCAGCTGTAAGCAGTTTGATTAGAGGGGGGATACCATCCTCGATAGTAGCAAAATGACCAAAATTTATCCACCTTTTTAACCTGCCAGTCCCCCTTCTCAGTCTCCTAGTAGCAGAGAGAGTGCAGGGCAGAGGGATTGTTTAGTTGAATGCATTAGTTTAGTCTGCCTGACTCACTGATCCTTTATCTCAGTCATTCCCAGAGACTGGATTGTGACCCACAGGAGATTTTATTTTGGTCCCCAAATAAATAAAAGACGGCGGAAGTAATTCTGCAAATTGAAGATTCATATCTGCAGTACATCTTTTATAAAGCATTTAAAATATGTATATTGTTTTACTGCTCAGAGGAAAAAACGCGAGTCTGTTAATTCTGCCTAAAGGAACTCATTTTGTCTCATTTATGAAGTAGGCTAATACGTCCTATATTGTTTTTCTGATGAAAGGAAATAAAAACAATGAGATGCCCTGTTAACTCAGCCTAAATGCATTTATTTCTCATTTATAAAGGATTTAACATGAGTATATGTTTTCAATAACGTGTCCAGATAATATAAGGTGAAGTGAAAATGGTCATTAATGTTCATTTAAACACAAATTAATTCTTTCCTAGATGTATTGACAAGGCCTATTGTGAATTGGGTCGCAGTTTTTAAGATATTCAAAAACTACGTCCCCAGACAAAAAGTTTGGGAAACACTGCCTTATCTGACTGAAGTATGGGCAATCTATGGCCCTGACTATGCCTCTGAAATATCAGTAGTATAAAGGCATGAATATACTCCCAAACAGACACATGCACACACCACAGAGATGTAGTAGTTCTGTTTCTTTACTATTGGAAGACATGTTTTTTTGTCAATGAAAATTTTGGCAGTAACTATTTGTTGTTGATTTTGTGACTAAATTGTGACATAAATTTAAAAAAAGTATTTCCTACAAAATTGACGATGAAACCTCTGTTTATTATACCATGATGAATAAAGACTACATGAAATAGCTGGCTCTGTTTGGCCACACAACACAAGTTAGGTCACAGTAATTCACCATCTCAAAGCACTAATAAATCCAGCAAGTGTTAGATGTTGTGCCTCATCTTCTCCAGCAGCCTGTCAGGTAAAAGAAAGAGGACGCTTTTCTCTTATATTCAAACCAAAAGACCTGAAGATACACTGTGGCTGCCAGGGTAAATATCAGTTATGTAAGTTGAATGATTTGATAACATGTATATTAATTCCCTTTTGGAACTAAATGTTATGTTTGGATAAAAAGATATGGGTGGATTCAGTGCATGTTGCCGTGCTCCATTAACATATCGTTGTATTTAACAGAGCCAAGCTTACAGTAAACATCTACTCCTTCTAAAAGACCATTTATGATTTTTTTTACAACTTAAAAACAGATGCTCACTCATTGGACAGCCATTTAACATATTTCAGAATTAATTTTAGCTCCAAGTGGAGTGAATTCATTTGATGTTTCCCAGATAATACTTGTCTGCCTTAACGATGCAGTTTTCACATTTTTATTGCTGATTTATTAAAACAGAGTTCTTTGAAGTAAAACATGATGCTGAATTTAGCAAAAAAAGCTGTTTTATTAGGTAAAAAACAAAACTGCGGGTTCGATTCCTGCCCATAGCCCTTTGCTGCATTCCCCATCCACCCCAACCAAAAAAAATAAAATAAAAAATACACACCACACACTGTACAGTATTACACAGCTAACATCAGTTAAGTTTTAGTTTTCTTGCAGGAAACATCTGGCAAGCAAAATCGAATCCTATTATGGGTGAGCTTTGGCCCCACTTTGGGCCGCCCTGTTCTAAACTATACACTATGGATCATAGAGACACTATAGCATTCCTATGAAGTGTCCTGCAACAATGTCCTTTGGGGGGTTTACAAGGGTGTGTGTGTTGGTTGATGGGGTAGGGGCAGGGCGGTGCTCCCATTCCCCCCTGTTAAAAATTAATAAATCACTGACTGATTCTCAGTAAAAAAGAGAAAACGGTTCAAATTGGTTCATTTGAGAATTACCGTAAGTAACAAATTCTCTACGAAACATAACTGCTGTGCCACTAAGTTGACAGCAAACAACCAGAGCCGATCAACCTTCACATCACAGCAAGAGCAGCCGATAATTTAAACAGCCTGTTTAGAGTTGAAGATTAAGCTGAACACAACAAAGCACCTCAAAAATGCACACTTCTGTCCTGTGGCATCAGGCGCAGCAGCTGGGCTCCCCGCGACACAAATATAGGAGAGCCTGTAGGTAAACAGATGAATAAGCGGATTTAGGCTGCTGCAAGAAGGCCGTGAAAGATTGCTCTCTCAGGGAAACAAACTCTTGTTGTCACATGCAGCACAGAGCTGCCCGGTGTGTTTCCATAGTCCTGAGTCGACAGAGACCGATGGACTGTCCCTTCCTCTCTTATCGGAGCTGCTGCAGCCCCACAACGTCTGGCTGCAGGCCTGCAGAGACCTTCTCCCTCCCTCTCTCTGCGTCACACACACATGCACACCCAACACACACACACACTTCACTGCATAAACACTTGCTCTTGAATTTTACATAGTTTTACAAGTCTTATAGGGATCTGCATAAAATTAAAGGCACACTTTACTTTTTTCTTGTTATATTTTTCAGCCATGCGAGCAGCCTGACTCTAAGGATTGTAATATCTGTTGGTGAGTCCACCACTTTGGTCCAGACTGGAATATCTCATAACTATTGGATGGATTGATATGAAATCTTGTGCAGACTTTCGTGTTCCCCAGAGGATGAAGCCTATCGATTTTGATTTGATTCCTCTAGCTCAGGTGCCCTCAAAGTTTTAATGACTCGGTGCCAAATTAGGGAACCATTATATGACTGAAGGCTGCAAAACAAAACCCATGAACTTGTTGTAGGATTTGTTTGCTTGTCCTCATCATGATAGTGTTCAACATTAAATTCCTTGAGCACCAAATTCACCTGTTTGCAGATAAAACAGATCACTTTATCTGTCCCCCGAGGTTCGACAAAGTCAGCCTTGATACTTTTTTTCTGAAACCTCATTTTCTCCTCAACCGTACAGCATGTTTTCTGTGGTAGCTTTTCCATCTCACTTCCACATTAAACCATTGAGTTGTCCACTGAAATTGCTACCTTTAGCAAACAGCACCAGCACTGATGACAGAATGTAATTCCCACAACACTCGCAAAGTGCCACTAGTTGCCGTGCAACAAGTAGTTTTCTACAAGTTATCATTCCTAACCTGACAGATGCTTGTTAGGGGGTGCAGATTGAAACAGCGGCCGAATAGTGTATTAAATGTGGGCTATTGAGAGTGAAAGTTTTGAAATAGAATAATTAAAGTATAGTACATATATTTCATGTCAGGTTGGCCACACATAATGTTTCTGAGGGCTGTCATTGGCCCCATGAGCTGCGCTTTGAGAAGCTTTGCTCTGTCTCACCCAGCAGGTTGTCATTAGTGGTTCAGAGTGAAATGCCTCAACAACTGTTGGAAGGATTATGCAATGTGGTGCAAACATTCATTGTCTTTGTGAATATTTGTGATCTCATCAGGTGATCTAGCATCATGGTCAGGTCAAATTTCAATTTGTCTTGTACTTTGGGTTATGACCAAATACATGCAAAACTGACATTCAACCTCAAACATGCTCAACTATACTTTTGGCATGTTAGCAAATGTTAACATACTAGCATTGTAAGCTGGGATACTGAATTCTTTTTGAATAAGTTTGATTTTCTAATTAAATATTTTATATGTAATAACTGGAGGTATCTAAGGATTATCTATTAAAACCAAGGACTATTTTCAGGTAAAAACAACAACAAAAGCATTCCCTGTTTTTTGGAAATTGACTGAGACTATTTAATTTACCACAACTGCTGAAGATCAAAAATAAATATTGGACATCAGCTTTTATCTATCTAATCATTAACTCATCTCTAAAATGAGCATGACAGCTGTGAGCTGATGTGATGCTAGCTTACTTTTTATTAGGGATACTACTAATGATTATTTTCACTATTTATTAATCTGTCAACTATTTCTTATCAAGTTACCTGATGTCAGATTTCTCATTTTGTCCAAAAATGACCCCAGACCCAAAGTTATTGCATTTCAGTGCATTTATAGCCATTAAGAGAAAAAATCTACATGTTTGAAAAGTTGATAAATGACTTAATTGTATGTCAATCTTAATAGTTGTTAATTAAGAGAAGAAGAAACAAGAATGGAAGGAAATTTAATAGCATACAGTGTGTTTAAGGTTATGGATTATTTACACAATATTATCATCTGTGTATTGTTTACATGGCATTTGCATTTCATTTGTAAAATATTTATCACACACAGTTATCATCAATACTAGTATACAGTGACACCCATATTTTCCACTGAACTACCTGATTAATTAGCCGATCTTTCCTGCGTTTTCCAAGTTGCTACTTTTCTTTTCTGTGCTCTGTCTTGTATGATATTGAGGTATCATAACGATTTTGCTGTTAAATTACAGATTTATCATCAGGGGCAGCAGATTTTACAGTGCAGTTGAGTGTTTTGGCTGCTTGTTCACATCATTTGTCTCTGTTCCTCTGAAAAGTTTCCATCCTTCTAGAAACAGACCTTCTAGCCGTATGTGTGTGCAGTATAAATCATTATGACACACTGCTGGTATAGATTCCCCTCAATGGAGTAAAATCAACCCATGAAAGACCTCTTATAATCTATCTCATCTTTTCTGTCCTCATCCTGTCCACGAGTTCACTCCTCAGCTCTCCGTGTCCTCTCCTGAGTCTCCTGCTCCTGTTTGCTCGCCTGTTTTTCCCTGAGGGTAGGGAGGCGTTTCACAGCGGATAGAAAACACAGCACTGAGGAGCACCATGTGTTGCTGATATTTTATTAAGTCTTATCAGACTGCTGTCTCTCACTTACCCACAACCCTCGCCGGAGTCTGTCACTCAGCATTTATCTGCACTCCTTAAACACCTGCGGCCACAGCTGAGGGGGAGCTGCTGTGAGTCTTGAGAGGGTTTAATGTGCTGATTTGAGCCTACATTTTATCACGTGCTGCATAATCACACCCTGCCACTTTAATTACAGCTGTTTAATACTACATCCTTCATTTCCTGCTGCATTTTTTACTTCTTTTTCATTCTTTCTCGTGTCTTTTCCCCCTTTTTCTTGTCCATGTCTCAGTCCTGTACTCTCAGGTTCCTCATTTCTCCTCTGCATACTCTAAATTCCTCAAACTCTCTGTCTCTGTGTTTCTCCCTCAGTGTTGTTGCGTGAGGAGGTGGCCCAGCTGCAAGAGGAGGTCCACCTGCTCAGGCAGATGAAGGACATGTTGAGTAAGGACCTGGAGGAGACCCAGGGAGGCTGCTCCGCCAATCTGCTGTCAGCCACCGAGCTCCGTGTGCAGCTGGGTGACAAGGAGCAGGAGCTGGACCGTGCCAAGGAGGCCTTACAAGGTCAGGAGTCCTAATCCACCACAGTCCCTTCGCTCAAACAGCTACCTCGAATACACAGCAAATACAGCTGTTCCAGCTTTTAGTGGGAAATTTTAATCTTTAGTCCACTTTATCTCACCCAAAAAATAATATCACTCAGATAGTGTTATTTCTGTGTCCCACATAGGATTGCAAGACACTTTTTTACTATATATTTTTTTAAATTATTTTTACTTAATTTCATCAGGAATATTCCCACTGAGATCGTTTTCAAAGGAGTCCTGCAGCATGAAAAGTTTCACACAAAAGAACAAACACCAGACTTCACATAAAAGAAACAAGCGGCGGACTTAGAACAAATGGCAAATTATATCAAACAATGGATTAGCAATATTCAATACTCTGTTGCTCAAATGAAGGTGCAAAAACTTTAAAAGCACTTTCACCAAAGACAGTGTGGGCTTGAGAAATGACGTACATAATTTGTTCGTTGGACTGAAGGTTACAAACACTGAGTCAGTGAGAACTTAAATAAGGAGGCAGTTTACGTTATATGTCTTTATAAAGAAAACAAACATGTTTATTTACAAATTTTCAAATAAAATCTATCTCAAGTAGTAAAAGAAATAAAGGAAATGCAAATGCAAACCTGAAGTTCATTCAGACTTTCTGGCTTTCTTCTACTAACTGGATAATTTAAATGTTTCATATTCAATCCTGTACATTGCCACGGTTATATATTCATTATTTACCCTTAATATCAAAGATGCCAAAGAATTAGATTCAGACATGTTTAAGTCTGCTTCCTTTCTCCAAATGTCCTGCTCCCACGTTTAGCAACTCCTCTGTTGTTTTTTCTGCATTCAGTGAGTGTTGAAAAGTCCACAAAGTGTCAAAGTAAGACTGATATTGTTTAAAAATATCTTGTTCTTTGACTCATGTTAGTGTAGTTTCTCAAAATGTTTTTTGAGTTATATACAGCGAACAAGACTGAATCATCTAATGCACACAGTCATAACAAATTTGTACATTTCTTTTAAAGATTTCTCAGTATATACAATCTTAATGACAAAACAAAACAGAAACACAAGATAAGACAAACAACGACACACATTTACTCCACATAAACACACATCCTCAACATCTGTATCTTCTGATCAACTAAACATAAACATACATCATATATAACTAGAATACCCCTCCTCTTTATCGAGTACCCCCATTTTTTATCCTTCACCAACTCAAAACTTCAACAACAATACAGTCTTTTAGAGTCTGACCACTTCATGTCTGAGGTGGCACTGTTGTCCATCTGTCCTACAGTCTAACAAAAAAAAAAACAAAAAAAAAAACAAAAAAAGCCCACAAAACCTCAAATCTGGGACAAGTACAAAGACTTTTTTTTTTTTCTTTTTCATTTAATGCTTGTAATACTTCTCCTTGTCTGATTTCAAATTGAGTCAATCTGTTATTTTAATTTTATTTTGTTTCTTTTGGTTTTTCCATATTAAAATAACACTGTTCTTACATTTTAACAAATTAAATGCTAACACGTTTCTACTTTGCAAATCAAACACATACCCCAGTTGATTTTCATAGCCAACTCAGCCTTTGTGCAACATTGTTAAAAGTCTTTTTCTGATCTTATTTAAGACAATATTGTTCCCAGTGAAAAGCACAATAGAAAACAAACTGTCACTCATTTTCAGATCTTTTAAAAACACTTTTACAAGCCTGTTTTTCTTCTTTCAAAGTGACATAACTTAGAATTTCAACAATGAGTAGTAGCTTTTGTGACTACATGAAGATCTTTGCTTCTAAGATAAATGAAACAGAACAACTCTCTGAACCATATTTCATCCTGAATGTAAGCAGTCGTGGTTTAGTCCGTATGACATGACCCCGCTGTGTTTTACTCTCAGAAAACAAAAAGAAAATCTAGAGCCCACATCTGATGAAGCAACTTGTGAGATGCGTAGTTCAGTCCTTTCTTGTTTTAATGTAATCTGTTAAGTGTCACTACTAGGATCCTGGTGTGTGCTTCATCTTTGATTTTGGTTCAGCGTAGTTTACCCTGCACTAGCTGGCACCCAGTCAAAAAGCAAACTATATATGCATGGCATATCTGGAAGAAAAGCTGTGCCAAGAGAAACATGACACTGTGTGGATATGCCTTTAAAATCAATTTTAGGGTTCATCTCTGACCAGCAGGTGTAACCTTCCACAATTTATGTGCACACACAGCAGCAGTGTCATTTTTTCTGTAGAAAAGATACAGTAAATGTGCATGTGTTTCAACATTATTCAGTCTCAGAAATGGGTGTTGCCCCTGATGAGCAGCCAAGTAGACTCCAGGTTCACCTCATTTTAATTAACATCCATCAATCATGGTGTAGAAGTAGCTTTACTCTGCTGAAATATTAATGTGGTATTGATATAGACTGGAATGTGCTGCTGATTATTGAATTGTTTTCATTTCTCGTATGAAAACAAATCCAACCATTATGCAACCAAATAGTTCCCATCTTTGGGCGTAAAAGAGTGAAAAAATCATTAACGATAATTGCTTGCAACAAAAATAGGAAGGAAAACAGAAAAGGCAATTATGCATGTAGTTTAGTTGAACATAAATGTTTTTTGTGGCTCTGCTCTGCTCTGACAGTCTCAGGTGATGAACTGTGAGCTCAGAGACTGTGTTGTGTAACTGCTGCAAAACAGGTTTGAATGTTGAGTAAAGTATGAAGACGCTGAGCGTTAACAGGAGGAATGCTCCCTGAGTGATATATGTGGGCAGTTATGAAAACGACAGGTTCCAGTCTTGCCTTTCAGGCTCTCAGTGAAGCAGTGCCATAATTTTTGCTTGCAAAGAGCCCCACTGGTTGCATCATGGCTGTTGAGTTATCTCTGTAAGAGAATTAAAAGAAATCAGATCTAAACTGTCTCCTTGGGACTGAGCCAACAGAGCCTCACATGCCAGCTGAAACATGTATGAATGAATAAGAGCCACTGTGCCACTTATCTGTTGAGATGATTACATCATTTCTCTGGAAAAAAAACACCAGCTGCAGCCACTCATTAACAGAAGGCACAGTGTCACCTAGTGGCTCCCTGCTGCAATGACAGATTGGACATACTGTGTTTGTTCTGTTCAGTTTGACAGTAGAATTTGTTGTTAAAATGCTCCTTGTTTTACACATCTGTGTGCTGCTCAGTGTGTGAATGTGTTTGTGTGTGTTGCAGCTATGAAAGCCGACCGTAAACGTCTAAAAGTGGAGAAGGCAGACCTGGTGAGTCAGATGCAGCAGCTGTACGCAACACTGGAGAGCAGAGAAGAGCAGCTGCGAGAATTCATACGCAACTACGACCAACACCGAAAGGTAACACCAGTATTAGCATTTGATCAGTATTTGGTTATTACAGATGCATAGTTATCGGTGTATAAGTTGACCAATTAGAAATGTCAGTGTAGAAAACCCAAAGACATGTCTGAAGTAGTTTAGTCTCAATTACCGCATTTTACCACCAGAGAACACTGAAACATTTTATAAACAGTATACAAACCTTTAATAAATAGTTTCTAACACTCTATGATGTAGCTGTACTACACTTTTCCTGTGGGCATCCATAAGTGGAAGTATAAACAGATAAACAGTGAAAATAAATTAAAATGCAGTTGTAACAATATAAAATAAAGGAGACTGTCATGATCATCAGCAAATAATGTATATTAAGTCTTTATCTGTGCACAAACACATTATAGCATGTAATAACCCTTTATTAAATGTGTATTCACTGCTCATTAATGCTTAATTGAGGGATTTAAAGTAAAGTGTTAACCACATGGGTATACAGTACATCTTCATATCTTCATTCTTTGCAAAAAGCAAAACTGAGAGATAACTGTCTAGTGCTGGGGGAGTGAACTACATGTAATTAAACTAGTAGTTTAATCTTTGCAGGAGCTTGCTGGTAGTTTAACTACATTCATATTTGCATAATGATTCAAGTAGTTAAATTACTTTTTTTTTTCTTCATTTTTTGTGTTGTTAACTTATTACACTACAAACAATCCAGGACCATCAAAGGAAAGCAATGATTTTCAAAAAAAATAATAATATGTATATATATATATATATATATATATATATATATATATATATATATATATATATATATATATATATATATATATATGTATATTTTCCAATTGCTTCTCTGCTGTAATTGAACCCCCTCTGACCAGCCCTGTACCCTGTTTCTTTCATCCTGACTACTGTGAAGGCATGCCCAGACAAAGCATTTGTCAGGCAGCCACCACCACACACGCTTCAGCTATGTGTAGCGCATGTACAAAAGGGTGGGCGTGGCACAGTGCTCACACAGCTACAGCGTCATCAATGGTAAACCCCTGGAATCTCAGCCTAAGAAGAATCACCTTGGCCAAACATGACACTGACTAGCTTATAGTTTATACTTAACTTGTGCATGTGACTTTTTTGTCTTATATTTTTTAAATTTTTATAAATTTGTATCACATGTAGATTGTCAATATGATCTTTTTCTTTTACAAAGTAGTTTTTTTCTTTGTCTACAAAACCATTTTAACAAAACCTTAGTTAACCAAACTAGATTTCTCCCTAGAGAATGCTGTATGCTTTTAAAACAACTCCCCCAAGACTGCATCTATCATAGATGTATTTATATGATGTGGGGAAAAAGACTGCCATCTTATGTGTTACTTTTAAAAGTAACTTGTTACATTACAAGATGATTGCTATTAAAGTAACTTGTTACATCACAGCCTTACCTACTGAACAGAAAAAGTAACTTGTTAGAGTTATTTTTTTCTTTACCAAAAATGAAAACCCCTTTATGAACTGGGCAGAGGCATATTTCAGAGCTGCCTCAAGCCTACAGTACATTATGTCTGAACATGCAACTAATGAACCAGCTAGCTTCTCAAAACACATGCCCACATATAAACTATAAAAGGTCTCAGGCTTTTCAAATTAAGTAAACTCACCTAACCAATGTTCTCTCTAGTTTAGGCTCTTATTATACAGGAGAAGTTTTTCAAAAACGTGTTGGATAATCAGTTCCTCTGGTGAGACCACCAAGGCTAAGAAGGCCTCTCCACAGGTGCACTGGATGCTGTTGGAATACTCACTCAAAGAAAGATTTGATCATCGGGAATTTATTTAAAACATCAATCTCGAGACCCAAGTTGAGATGATTTCAGTCTTCTCAGAGGCCGTGGGCTGTCTGTCCTCTAGCTCAAAGGCAAAAAAGTCACCTTCTCGGTCTCCTCCAGTTACAGGTACAGGCAGCGGTACTTCCTGCAGGGGTGTAAATGTGTTTGTAACAGTAAAAGATTGCTTTTTGAAAATGTAACTGAATAACTGAATACTTGAATTGGAAAACTAATGCGTTATGTTGCTCATTACAGCAAAAAAACTAATCTGACTACAGCCGACTCTGCTCATAGTGTTATCATGTATTGACCCTTTAAAATACAAGTTTTGGAATAGTTTATTACAGAATGTAGCTGTAAACTGCTCCTCGACTTAAATGTGGTGCTTCATTTATCATCCAGAGCAGGTTTGGTGGGGATTAACCGTGTCTTTGTGTTCTTCAGGAGAGTGAGGATGCAGTGAAAGCCCTGGCGAAGGAGAAGGACATGTTGGAGAGGGAGAAGTGGGACCTGAGGAGGCAGACCAAAGAAGCCACAGAGCAGGCCAACATCCTGCGCTCTCAGATGGACATGAAGGAGAACAGAGTCAAAGAACTGGAGGCCGAGCTCACCATGGTGAGTCACAACTTTGTTGAATTAACTCAAGTACAGTGGTTTCACCTTAGCATCATTATCAGGCGTGTTTGTCGTAAACACAAACAAGGTGTGGGTTTGCAATCCTGCTGCTGTATTCATATCAGTTCAAACAGACGCGGTAAGCTGCTCTGCTGTATATCCTCATCCCTTCCCTCTCTCAAAGCATTAACTCTTCCTCCGGGCTGAGGAAGAAATTCATGCCTTTTCTCTGTGTTGCTGCATGCGTCGGGTCCCTCGGAGGTACAGTTGTCAGTCTGTGTGTCATTAATCTCTCTCCTCCCTCGGCAAGTCACAACCACCCACAGATCCTCACATCAAGCTGCATCACAGATCAGATTTGTTGGTACATCAGTGCCAGAGCTGCAGCGCTGTCAAGAAACCAAGCCACAAAATATATTTTTTTACCTTATTTTTCTTCTTTTCTTGATTTAAAATGTTATTGTTTGCAACTGTTTCCTCTCCCACTGAATGGATGTGTACTGAATGCCCTTTCAGAGGCTTCCAATAATGAAATCCTGTGGAAACCATCAAATATGTATAGTTCTGGCACAGAGACGGACAATTTTTAAGGTGCTGTATGAAAATACTGGCTGTTGGCTAACTTCAAAGGGTAAAACTGATGTATTCATATTTTTGTTGTCAACAATCCTGTGAAAAGACCAAAACCAATTATGTGTTTTTTCGTCTCTCAATACTTTCCTCAATACTTCAAGTGTATAATTTCTTTTTCAAGGCTAAGTAATGTCATAAAAGAGCCAATTTTAGCAAACAACCAACAGTAAATATTTAATGCATTCCAGATCACATACTTTCTCTTTTTACTGTTAGTATGTACTGCAGCTGCCTTTATGAAGTACGTACTGTTGCATGCTGTACGTAGACAATCAGGACATACTACTTCCTCATAAAATTGCACCATAGTAATGAGGACAAAATTTGTGAGGATTGTGGGTAAGAATAGCCAGAAAAGCTTACTGGCTTCAATACTGCAGAGACCAGATGCAGTAGGACATCATGGTATTTTTGTCATACTGCATTTGACATACCATGTATTAGGACATAATAAATCTTTTTGTATTTATTGGGAACTGTTTTCAGTGTCAGATTAATAGTCAGTTGGTGTTATAGTGAGTATTTACAGCAGCAATAAACCAAATTTAATGTTAGATGAAGTCATGTGATAAGAAGACTTTTTTTTCTCCTCTTGAGTTTGGGCTGTTTTTTTGGGTAGTTATCTCTATAACAGTCTACAGGCACAGGGAAGTGTTCCAGTGTTTCTGCTGGAAAAGTTTTGCCGCTGAAAGCAAAAGAAAATCTCAAAAGAAAACAAGAATTCTGCAATCAATCATCTGACACGGTCGTCTCATTCAGTGATGAGTGTGATTGCATATTACCTTTCCAGATCCGTAGCTTCAAATTGTGGTTGTGAGACCTCTGGTTTTAGGCTTTTTTTTTTTTTTTTTTTTTTTTTGGTTAGGCTATTTTAATTGACTTCAGCGGTACTTGTAGCCGCCAACTAGCTTGTCACAGTCCCAACTCTGCTGTGAATAATCCAGGAAGACCCCATAGTATCTTTATTTCTCTTCTTTGGCAGCAAACACAACACACAGTCTTTCAGTTACTATTATGCTGCAGCCCATACTTGCCAACCCTCCTGATTTTCCCAGGAGATTCCCATTCTTCATTGCCCTCTCCATGTTTCCTCCTGGGATCAAAATTCTTTTGTATTTCTTCTGAATTATGACAAAATTTCACACCTTTTTTTCCTTTTCATTATCACAATCTGTTTCTGGTTCTGTACAGTGTGTATAAGCCCTGTACGAATAAAAGTGTACTGTTTCCACCCAGGAAACAATACAACTACACCAAACCAGACCTCTGAGGAACAATTCCTGTTTCTTAAGCAAAGTTTTAAAGGAAAGGGCATGCATTTTGTAAAATCTGCTGTTTCAATTTTCTTTTGGGGCAGAGCCAAAAAATATATGCCAGAGATTTCACACTTGAGGGAATAATTATCCTCTGTTCTTTCCTAAGATTTAAAAGTAAAATTAAAATATTCAAGATAAAAATCCAGTTGCAGTGTACTTATTATTTCATTTTCACCCTTTAAAAGTCACCAGAATGCAGGAAACAAAGTCTCTGATATTCAGATTTTTTAGTATCAAAATCCTCCCTATTTTTGAGCTCTCAAGGTTGGCAAGTATGCTGCAACCTGAGCTGATCTACATACTTCACAGCTGACTAAAGTCACTTAAGTACCTCCAGTAGCATGAAGAACTTGTCAGTGGTTTTTCTGCTGGTACTTCTCTCACACCCAGGAGAGACTCACTCACACTTTCCACAACAAACCTGCAAGACATTGACACATTAACAGGTTACCCACAAGGCCTCCTTCCTTAAAGGGGGTCTCAGCTGGTAAGAGCAACGAAACACACACTACACCTCATCCTGTAAATTCAATATGAAGAATAATATAGCATATACTGTGACTGTATTTGTGGCCCTTTCAAACACCAGTGGAATTAATTAGTCTATGGTAAAAGTACAACTGTCTTATCTGCTGCTTTGTATGTGGATTGAGGAGGTCCATATTTAACTTTAAGGGGGCACAGAACCCAATGCCCCCCTCAGATGGTGCCAGTATGTGTATTTATATGAGTGTGTTTGTTTTACTTTCTGCTCAGTTTTCTGTTTCTCGTCTGTTTCCCAGGCGAAGCAGTCTCTGGCCACCCTGACAAAAGACGTACCGAAGCGCCACTCACTGGCCATGCCTACTGAGCCTGTGGTGAACGGGAGTCAGGAATGGGTGATGCAGGCGGACCTGCCGCTCACTGCCGCCATCCGTCAGAGCCAACAGACCCTCTACCACGGACACACCACTGACCGACAGGGTAGGTTCTCTCATCTGCTCTGCCTCTCAGTCTCTGCGCTGCTTGGTGTTGCTTTGACAGACTAACAGAGGGTTTCCTGGATGTTTCTCATACTAACTGAGGGAATTTTTCAACGTGTGTGAATATACGTGTGTGTGCATACTGTGTGTGTGTGTGTGTGTGTGTGTGTGTGTGTTTGTGTGGATACATACAGCTGTGGTCAGGATCAGCCCCTGTCATTCTCGCCAGCCCTCCGTCATCTCCGACGCCTCGGCGGCCGATGGGGACCGCTCGTCCACGCCCAGCGACATCAACTCACCTCGTCACCGGACCCACTCCCTCTGCAATGTAAGAGCTGCCTGGCCCCCTCGACCAAGTAATCACACCTCCACACTTCTCTATACGTACCTCCCTCTTCCTCGTCTCCTCCTGTTTGTGTCCGTCCCTCTGTTCTGTCGGCCTGCTGGGTGTCAGCCTGCCTGCGTGGTGGTGATGATGTTACTTTGCATTTTATCTCACTTTTTAACTCACTTTAAAGTAATAGTTTGACATTTTGGTAAAAAAGCTTATTCTCTTTCTTTCTGAGAGTTACATGAGAAGATACACCACTCTCACATCTGTTTGCTAGTTACAAATCTACAGCCAGCAGCAAGTCAGCTTGTTTAAAGACTGGAAACAGTCTTACACCTGCCAGCACTTCTGAAACCCTCTAATTAACACCTTGTATCTTGTGTGTTTCATGAGTACAAAAACCAAAGCATAAAATAAACAACATGTGATTTTACCAGCGTTTTATGTGTTGGACTAAATCTTCACTAGGAGTTTTGAGTTGTTACCATGAGGTTGCCAGGCAACCAGCCCAGACTCCACACAGTTACCATGCCAGGGCAAGACATAACCAGTCCAGCCCATAACCACATTTGTTTTTTTTAAAGTTCAGTTTTTATATCAAACAAACAAGCAGCGTCTAAATCAGTGAGCTTAAGATCAGGGGCTGGCCAGAGGGGGGCACTGGCCACCCCTGGTGCCCTCCTACCAGACTTAGAAGGTGATTGGTTGTTGGCTTATTAGTATCATGGATGTATTAGTTAAAGGTACAGTGTGTCCTTTTATTTTATTTTTTTATATAAACTTTATTTAGAATACACAAAGCAAGAAAGAGAAGTATATGTTTAGTTATTTTAGTTACAAGGTGCTTCACAAAATAAATATACAGAAAAATAAATACATAATTAAAGAGCACATCATACACAGAAAATGCAATAAAAATGGAGATAATGGAGATGGGATGATCATGTGTGGAGCCTGACGACAACCTCTCCTCAGCAGTCTGGCTATCTGAGACTAGAAGTTTCCAGACCTGCCTCTGCTTTAGAGGGTTCCTTATAAGATTTTGTCACCTTACAAGTTTTTACCACCTTTTGACAGAGCCAGCCTATCTATTTCCCCATTTCAAGTTTTTATGCTAAGCTAAGCTAACTGGGTGATGGCAGTAGCTGCATATTTACTGCACTGACATGAGAGTATCAATCTTCTCACTAACTCTGAGCAAGAAAGTGAACAAACATGTTTCCCAAAAATGTCAAACTACTGCTTTAAGTCCTCTGTTTAAGTGGACAAACCCCAAACGTCCTGTCTCCTCTGTCCCATTCAGTCCATGGAGGACCTGGAGGACCAGAAGCGTAAGAAGAAGAAGGAGAAGATGACTCTGGGATCCCTGTCGCGGGTGTTCGCTCGGGGCAAGCAGCGCAAGTCACTGGACCCCGGCCTGTTTGATGGTACAGCCACACCTGATTATTACATAGAGGAGGATGCCGACTGGTGATGCTGAGAGTGTGTGAGAGAGTGTGTGTGTGAGAGTGTGTGTGTGTGTGTTAAATTTGTGTGGATATCCACCTGGCTTTAACTGTGTGTAAAGGGTGTTTTGAAAGAGTGTGTCTGGAGGGGGGGAGGGAGGGGGTAAATTTTAAAAAGAAAAGCCTAAAAGAGACTGCTATCCCCATAAATGTACAGTATATCACCCTTAAATTGTATGTTTGTAAATTAGATATATATTTATAGATGTACATGTATGCATATGTATATATGTTTACATGCATATAAATATATACATGGGGTTATTATTATTATGTGTAGACATGTTTATGCTGTATTATCTTCCAAATGTCTTAATGTTTTATGTTTTTTTTATAACTGGAGACTTGAAGGACTGCTGTTCATATGTAAATAGGAGTTATTGTGAAACTAGTGTTTTTACTGTAAATGTCATTTGGCTTTTGTTACTTTACAGTTGCTTTTATCATGCTTTGCAACATTGATTTCTAATTTCCTTCTTACTCTCAGCCCATTTCTTATTATGAAAGAGGAGACATTACCTGATCGGCTCAAAGAAATGGATCTCTTGGCCAAATTCTGTTGTTTCAAACTGCTTACTGAAACAAAAAAAATAGTACTTTGTCATCATGTTCATGTTATAAATGCTGGCTCACAGTATTTGCTGTTAAATCCTCACAATGTGGGCAGCAGGGGCTTTTTTTGTGCAGGCCTCCTCATCCATTTTATGCTAGGAAGTGATATTCTCAGTTACTATAATTAACGACTGGCCAGCAAGGGTTATAGAGTCCTTAAAAAATGTAATTGCACAGAGCTGAATACACAAAAACAAAAGATTATGCACATTCAGGCACACTTTTCATCTGCTGTCACAACCTTGTGCAAGTGCCAAAGGTTAAACACTCATCTTTAGAGAATCTGCGTCTCATTCTGTCACTGTTAACGCGCTAGCCTCGTAGCATTGTTTACATCTGACTCATTTCTTACTGAGAACTCTTGTCTAACATTTGCCAACATGTGACAAAGGAATGTGCATTCAACACGTGCATGATCCCTCTGTGTTGCTTCAATTAGATGTCCGTTCATTGCCAATCAAATTAATAACCTGTGTTGCTCCTGTGTTGCCTTTTCCCTTTTACCAAGTTATCTCTCCTTGCATTATGAATGCACGGTCCCTTTTTATTTTATTTTATTTTTTTGCTGGTTTTGTTTTGCTATATTCTGTAGAAAATCCCTCCTCATTTCTTGCAAATGTGGCTCAAATAATTCTATGTTAAATGCTTTGTAATTTAGGAGATGTTCCATAAAAGATTAAATCTATTGAAGTATTTTATTTAAAAAGAAAAACAAGAGAAACCAGAGTTAACTTCAAATATTTATCTGCTGCAGCTGTTGCAGCCAGATGTCGAGGAGGTTTTAGCATTTTCAAGATGAATTATAATTGAAATGAAAATCTTATTTTAAAAATAAAACTAGTAACTGAAGACATCCTATGTGGCAGTTTTCTGTTCCATGAGTAATCTTGTTCTTGTGTCCCAGTCAGTCTAACGTGTCTCTCCTCCCTCTCCTGCCATTTTCTAATGGCAACTCTCTCCTGCCAGTGAGTAACTCCTCATCTGTGATTACCAGCTGTCTGTTTCTGCACTCTCTCTGGGGATTATTCATATCACTCAGGTCCATTTGGAAAAAAATCATTTTTTGTGGAAACTTGAAAGAGACGGTGGACTTTGCATGTCAGCATGTGGGGACGAATCAGGTAAACACGCAGAGTTCATCCTGGATTCGTCGGTTCAGTATGAATCAGTGTTTCCCTGTTGTTGAGATGGGCAGTTAATGGGCAGGAGCATGATGTTGTATGAATAATCCCTGTGTCTCTAATACATTATCCTAATGGTCTTAAGTCCCCTCATAATCATCAGATAGCTACTGAAGTATTTTAACAACTGTACTAAACATGGTACTGTAGTTGTAGAACTGACCAGACTGCTGCACTCTCGTGAGATAAATGAAATAAATGGGTTGTATAGCTTCTGAATTTTAACATCATGTCAGGTTAGATGCACTCAGCCATGTACACTCAACAAAAATATAAACACAACACTTTTTGTTTTTGCTTCTGTTTTTCATGATTTGAAGTAAAAGATCTCAGACTTATTCTGTGCAAATTTTGTTCACAGATTTGTTAAAATCTGTGAATGAGCACTTACCCTTTACCAAGATAATCCAACCACCTGACAGAAACAGATGCTGGTTAAATAGCAGGATTATTGTACAGGTGTGTCTTGGACTGCAATTTTTCTGAAAATTTACTTCTTTATTTCCATTACTAATATATTTTTGTCACACATACAGCAGTTTCTATCCTGTTTTTGGTTAGCTGTGCATTGGACACACTCAGCAACTCTTCTGTCACTTCAAATTGGTCGATAATATCCCTGATGAAAATTGCTAGCTGAGCATTTTTGGTTTTGTCTTTGCTTTAGTCAACAGTTGAATTGTGTTTTTATTTCTACTGGGGGGAAATTTTAGATTGGTTTGAAACAACTAGAAAGAACAATTGAAAAAGAACTAATTAATTTTGCAGGCTAGGTTATGTTAGGTTTTGGATATCAGGTCGCAGCCCGGAGGGAGGGGAAGCAAGGGCCAGAAACAGCTCCTGGGCCGCCAGTTTGAGACTCCTGCCATAACCCTAACCAAGCATTTCTCATGTCTACACCTAATCAACCCAGCCAACAAATGCAATGACTACTAGCCAATCAGAGGCAGAGTAGGGCAGGTCATGTCTTTGCCCTCCTGGGGAAAAAACTGGCATCTGTAGCCCTATTAAATAGCCTCAGTTCAATGTCTTTTTTCAAGAAACTACTGCACTACTACTATACTGTTCAAGAATCATGCTGTTTAATCAGCATTTCTAAATGCCACGCCAGTCAGAAATTGAAGGAAATAAACCTTTTGTGTGCACAGAAGAAGTCTGAGATCTTTGTCCTCAACACATGAATAATGGGAACAAGAATAAAAGAGTTTAGGTTTTTGTTGAGTGTTTTTTGGTCTTTTTCTTAAAATAAATATTAATAATAAATATTGTTAGCTATTTTCATACACAGCTCAGCTTAGTTCATTCACAGACGGAGGAAGAGTACCTCTATTGAATAATTCTGGCTCCATCTAGTGGCCATATGGTGCAATTTCAGAACATTTTATTCAATATCTCACAAAAGAAAGGATTGAAACTACTTTTCATCCAGTTGACTGATACTCTGACTGGATTGATAATAGTAAATACAAAAGGAAGCCAGAAAGAAATATTAATGTTGTTCATATTCCAAAGAGATTCTCCTATTTCAGTATAACATCCGATTTGTTGCTAACTGTGGTTACACACTAATGTGAGAGGTGTATTTTTGATGCAAACACCCTCTGATTTTGATGTTAACTTGTCTCCAGATGAGTCATTTCTTTGATTTCCATATCCCTCTGACCCTGAACCCCCTCCTGTATGCCACACCATAACTTCTCCTGACCAATCCAGACTCTGACAGCCTCACACAGCAGAGCCTGTCTGACGGAGAGGAGCAGCTGGACCGCCTCCAGCAGGCGGAGCTCACTCGAAACACATGCATGTCACTGTGGAGGGCAGGTGCAGTCCAGGCCTGGCTGGAGGTTGTCATGGGAATGCCCATGTACCTCCGAGCCTGCTCTGAAAACGTCAAAAGTGGCAAGGTACACCTTTGGCACAAATGGTTCTGTTGCTGTTTGTGTGCTCTGTGCATGAAAGTAGGGCTTGATTTTAGCAGATGGGTGTATTTAGCTGATGTTCCTGTTTAATAAGAACTGGATTTCTGTTGTTTAGGTGCTGCTGGGCCTGACAGATGAGGATTTAGAGCTCGGTCTGGGTATCAGTAACCCCATTCATCGCAGGAAACTCAGATTGGCCATTGAAGATTACAGGAGAGCTGAAGGGGAACAAGGGTGAGCAGCAACTAACAAAACAGTGGAGACATTGTTAGTTTGATAAAAGTTTGATACTTATCAGTAGTGGAAGGTGACAAAGTACATCTACTCAAGTACTGTAATTAAGTACAAATTTTAGGTACTTGTACTGACCTTGAGTATTTCTAATTCATGATATACTTGATTATTGTACTCCACTACAATCCAAACAGAAATATTGTACTTTTTTATTCCATTATTGCATTGTTGCAGATAATGATTCTTTCTCAGATTTTTAAGTTTTTTCTCAGTTATTTTGGAACATTTCTCAGATCACAGTTGAAATTCTTAAAAATACTTGTTTAATCCCCACATCATTAGTCATTTGTGCACATTATAAAACTGTTTCTCATTCTTTTGAACAAATTGCAAATGCTTTGGCACATTGATGCAAATCGTTACGTACAATTATCTGTTGTTTCCTACATCAATTCAATTGCATGTTGATCTAATATACAGTGCTTAACAAATTTATTAGACCACCACCCCAATGTAAGGTTTATGCCACAGCTGCCCTACATTAACAGCATTAGTAATTACCAAAATCATTTTTTATGTTTCTGTAATGGTTAATACACCAGTATGTAGAAGCTCTTTAACCAAAATTACATTTTTAATGCTAAAATCTAATTATTATTGTTATCCATGAATTTTCAAATTTACTGTTTTACAAAAAAAACAGAAAAAATAGTAAAGCACATTATTATTTCTTAATTAAGATGTCAAATTATAGTTATTTACTTGCATTCGGAACAGAAAAATTAGTTTTAGTGGTTGAATGTTATGCTTGATTTATTTCTGACTTCTCAGAGAAGCCCAGTGAGCCGGCTTAAATTTGGGTATAAAAAGGTGATTTCAGTTTGAAATTCCTCATTCCCGTTCAAAGTGGTAAAATGTCGAGAGCTCACTGAAAATGAAAGAGTCCGCATTAAAGCACTTCATGATGCTGGATGGTCTCTGAGACAAACAGGGAAAGACAGAGTGTTCTTACAGTGTGGTCAAGTATGCTTTGAGAGACTGGTACTTACAAAATGTGCCAAGGAAGAGGAAACGAAACTTAACTGAAGCAGATGTCAGACACCTCAAGATTTTAAGTACTAGAGACAGAAGGAAGACCACTGCTGATCTTCAGGCTAAGAGATAAATGCTTCTAGATCAGGGTCTGAGAAAGTCTCCAGAATGACCATAAGCAGACGACTGACGGAACAAGGCTTAAAGGGAAGACTAGCTGCTAAGAAGCCATTATTGAGGCCTGCAAACATCCGGAAACGCCTCAGATTAGCCAGTGAGCACAAACAGACTGTTGATGACTGGAAGAAGGTACTCTGGACGGACGAGTCCAAGTTTGAACTCTTCGGTCAGCATCGTCATGTTTATGTCCGCAGAAAAGCTGGAGAACGTTTTGATGGCAGATGCATTGCACCCACAGTGAAACACGGTGGAGATTCCATTATGGTATGGGGTTCCATTTGTGGAAACAGCGTGGGCAAATTAGTGAAAATCGACGGTATCACGAACAAGAACGTCTACCACAACATCTTAGTGCATCATGGAATCCCTTCTGGACTGAATCTGATTGGTCGTGGGTTCATATACCAACAAGACAATGACCCCAAGACTATTTGACCAAGAAAAAGGAATCTGGAGTCCTGGAGCTGATGGACTGGCCAAGACAAAGTCCGGATTTGAATCCTATCGAACAAATTTGGGATTTAGAAGATTCAAAGATTGATCGCACAAAAGTTTCATCCAAAGCAAGTCTGTGGGAACAGCTAGAAATTATTTGGAACTCAATAACAAAAGAGGCTGTCGAAAAGTACATAAAAACAATGCCAGCAAGAACGCAAGCTGTTATCAAGGCCAAAGGAGGCCATACAAAATATGAAGTTTTTTGGTTATTATGTGTGAAAAAGGACTATTTATTTGTTTCAGTTTGTTATTTGCCAAATAAATAACAATACCATTTTTAGTTTTAAACAAGTTTTGTTTTCTCATTTTTATGACAGGTGGTCTAATAAATTTGTTAAGCACTGTAAATGTATTATACTGACTCTACTGAATAGTCTTTCCCACCAAAAACATTTGGGGATTAGTTCATTGCATAAGCCTTTACATGGAAAACAGCTGAACCAGTTGTCATAATCTGTAAAGTATAATTCCTATTAGATTTTTTTGTAGGTGAATAAGGTGAAACTTACTTTTACTAATGACAGGGAATGTGTGAGGCATTAGATCAAACAGTGATCAACCTGTTCTCTAAAATAGAGGTCATTCCCCACACAGTGATGCATGTACAGTTTCTGCTGATGGGGTGCTCAAGTTTAAATTCAATTTACTATCATGTCATGAAATCATGAAATTTTTGTGCTCTTTTGTGTTCCTTACGTTTACATGTCTTGTTTTGTTTTGTTTTTTTTACTGTGTGCTATTAAGTGTTGTAAAATAGCTTTGTCTTTTTTCTTTTATGTATTGCAACGACATGGTCTGTCAACAAATTACAAACTGAATACTGTCCAATCTCTTGCAATCAATGTCCCACATACAGTAATGTGTAACGTGATGCTGAAATTCTCATATAACGTACATAAAAGGTGCAACCTTGTGTTTTTTTATTCATCATCATCAAACTGTTAGCAAATTTTCATCAGAAAAGACTTACACTATAACACAACACAGATGTACAACACAGTACACTGTTATATTGACAACATAGCTGAGCAGTTTGACGATCGTATCTGACACAATGACACAATGACTTGTCATTCTGATGGCACTGACATGTTTATTGACATAAATATTTTGAACAAGTTACGGGCATTTGCAGGTAATCCATTGTGTGGTGCTGTTTGAATGAATTGTTTTAAGACATGCACTTTTCCAAATGCAGCTATAACTATAAAACGTGATGAGTCTCTTAACTATGATGTATTATTGCAGATTAAATGTCTTCTACCACTGCTGATTGATGGTGTCTAATCATCTTCTAGACTATCCAAAGCGTCGGAGATGGACCATCACTGGGTGTCAACATCCTGGCTGAGTGACGTCGGGCTGCCTCAGTACTCCCAGACCTTCCAGTCTAACTTAGTGGACGGGCGAGTGCTGAACTCTCTGAGCCGCAGAGACCTGGAGAGATTCCTCAACATCACCGACCAGTACCACCAGACCAGCCTGCTCCTGGCCATCCAGCTCCTGCAGATCCTCTGCTTTGACAAAGAGGTCAGATTATAGATCAAAACGTATTTGAGAAGGTTGTGAAAAGATCATCATTCCTCAATCACTGCACTAAGTTTCACTCGACTGCACAAAACTGCATGTGATGTTCATTATTATCCACCACAGAAGCCGCTCCTGCTGCACTATCCCAGCAGGCCGTCATCCTTCCATGACCTCTCTCTGTGCCACATAAGTGCTTGTGCAGTTATCAGTGTCTTGTGTTTTTCGCAGGCCCTGCAGGCACGGCGGACAAAATGTGAGAACCAAGACCGGGACCCCATTGTTTGGACATGTCACAGAGTAATGAAGTGGATCAGAGACATAGACCTCAAGGTGGGTGGGAGGTCAGTGATGGTATTCCCCCTCTGCAAGGGAGATTTCAAGGGAAGACTGCAACCAGAAAACACCACCACGAGTTTCTAAGGCTGTAGGACTGTAGATAAAGTCTAAAGTCACTTTTCTCCACTGCCTATGTGTTGTGCTTTCCAGGAGTATGCAGACAATCTTCAGGGTAAAGGGGTTCATGGAGCTGTGATGGCTCTGGACCCATCCTTTGACACTGATGCCATGGCCAAAGCCCTGGGGATCCCCAGCAACAAACACATGCTGCATCGGCACCTGTATGAAGAGATGAAATCACTCTCTGTCCCTAACAGGTACATTTCTATTACTTCCTAGTAAAAGCACATCCTCTCCAGTTATTTTTTGTCTTAAATTATGTATAATATTTTCTTGTGAAAATAAAGAATTGTGTAAGAGTTAAACTTTCTTGTATCCACAGCAGCGCAGAGCCGGGCAGTGAGGTTATCGGCTCCTCTTCACCTGTGGCTGTGAACCGCTTTGCTGAGGAGAGGATGTCTATGAGAAGAACAGCCAAGGTATCATTTCATTTCACACTCATATCATGTTATTGGATCATATCATATATTTCAACTTGTGCACAAAATATATTTACACAAAGTTTCAGTAAAGTTCAACTGTTACTCACTACACTTGTCAGCATCAGGTTGGCAAGATAAGGACACTGATTTCGGACATTTTTGCTAACATATATCTCTCTGGGGATGTTCTGGTAGTCTAGTGTTTTTAGATATGTACCATGTATGTGCAGCATACACAGAAATACATACATGCACAAACAGGATCTATACACATGCATAAATGTATGGAGAGATACAGGCCTCATACTGTAGTCAGGCAGCTCAAAAGGGTTTGGTGCTGAATTGGCACCTCTCAAGCTACGAGTCCACAATCTGTATTGTCTGATCTGTGCTGGATTTGACACCTGTGGTCCAAGTCCCACTGTATATGTCTCTTTTCTTAGTTCCTCAGTTTTGTGGTGCTGCACTTTTCACACACACACAACACATGATGCATGAGAGAGAACAGCTGCAGAACATTTTGACTGCCCATTATTTTAACAACTAGTTCCCTATTATTCTTCATAACAAAACTATTCAAAGCCAGTACTTGTGAAGCCCTAATACAATTACACTAGTGCACAGCTGAAATAAAGTAATCTCCCATTGTTAGGGGGACTTTGCCTCCTCTATGTGATGTGTTTCTTTGTGCAAAGAGATATTGAGGTGGACATGACTCAGAGGGACACCATATAAGTGTCAAATTGGATGGTGAATAGGGCCAAATTTTTAATTTGATGGAAGGTTTAAAAGGCTGACATTGTTCAGAGAGCTTTTTAATTGGTTGTTGCAGCATGATGTTACCAGTGTTTATATGAGGATAAGTCCTGTGAAATACTGCACACAGGTACACAATTAAAATTGTTTGTCATTTTTACTGTAACTTCATCGTTTAAAGCTGGGGTAGGCAGTTTATTTTTGGCATCACTGGGCTAAAGTTCCATTATAAACTTCAAGCATAATATAATTCAGGTGGTCCAAAAGAAAACTAGACTTCTGCTCCTCCTCTTGACTCTGTTTTCAGGCTTTAGAAAAATCTAGCCCATGATGAGAGACATTGGCCTGTCACAGGTCGGTGAGACAGCTGATTGTTGAGTCTCATTCCAAGAACATAAGAATTTGATGACCTGGGAATGAGACTTAGCAATCAACCGTCTTTCTCCAGATTTACCTACCTCAACTTTGCATGGTGTCACTCAAAAATACTTTTTACTAATGTGGAAGAAAATGCAAATGAATCTGTATTCATTCACCTAGTCAGGAGTTCTGCAATTGGTAGTTTCTATTAGGTAGTTTCACTTTAATCTCAGTTGATAATATTTAACTTGTTTATGGATTCAAAGTGTTAAAAGAAACTCTACAGTCTGCTTTATGCCCCGTCATTTTTGCAGAGTCCGCTGAGGTTACGTGCAAACAGCCACTCAGTGGAGCGAGGTCTGGGCTTCCACGGCAGCTGTGGCTCTCTGCCCAGAGAGGCCAGAGTTCAGGCCATTCCCCGGGCCAAAGGCAGCCCGATGCACACCTACAAGAGTGTGGAAATCACCAACGTCTGAAGCAGCCACAGCCATCGACATCGCTCACATCGTTGCTATTGTTTACATTGTTCTTGTATTATAGCTGTTTACTACTGAGAGCGACCTGCACTCTGCATCGCTGGACTTTTAAAGGAAGTTGTCTTAATGGGGTGTTCCACTGAATTTAATCATTCAAACACAAGAATATTTTAGCCAATATAAGTATAACACATCCTCTGAACAGAGAGCTGATGGAGCTGTTGTACAGATAATGAAGATGACTTTATGGACAGAGTCAATTTTGTTTGTTTTTCCAAATAGTTTTATATTAGGAGTTTATGGAAGGCTTAACAACCTATAACTGAACACAGTGTTGTTCTCCTTTGATGCCTTATAATATGAAATAGGTCTCACAGCTCTGTTGTTTACTGCTCTTCTCTTTCAACTATTTCTAATGTGTCAGTTAAACTATCTCGTTGTTGCACATGTAAGTAATTGAATATATGCTTAAGGTGAAGGAAAAAAGTCATAATGTGCTTTCACTGTAGAGATACATATCCACTGTTAACCCACTGAGGAGACCTGAACTGTGACATGTCAGCAGCTCCACGTGCATCAGTGATCTGTTGTTTTTGGTTCAAATCAGCTCCACACCTCCTCTGAAGCTCTCCTGGTCCATGTTTGTCATCACAGTTTTTAATATTGCTATAACAGACAGTAGAACCTAGTTTAAAGCAAAGCTAGTTTAAAGGGATAGTTTGAGTTTTTGAAGCGGGATTGTATGAGGTTCTTATCCACTGTCAGTGTACCTACAGTAGATGGTAGTTAACACACAAATCAGTTTGGAGAAGCAGAGAGGAGTACTCATGTAGGCGGGATGGTTAAACAGCAAAATGTATTTTTGCCACTTCAAAAAGGCCCATTGAAAAAAATGTCAATATCAGTTTAAGTGTAAGCTATATTTAGTAACAGTCTTTTCTGATGGGAAGCTGACATTATATGAGCCAAATATTACATTCTTCAAAGCCACCAGACTCCGTTGGTCAAATCAATCATTTTATCTTGCAGAACACAGGATTTGCTGGTCTACCACAGCCATGATACGTTAACTTGTTTGTGTTGTTGTGTGACGTCAATGTTTTAAAGGGTTAGTTTGAATTCAGCGAAGTCACACAATAAAAGTAACAAACTAACTGATAAAAGTAGCAGTAGACCTGCAACTCCAGTGCTCTGTGAGATAAAATTACTGGTTTTGTCAATGGCGTCTGGTTGGTTTGGAGAGAGAGATATTTGGCTCACATAACAGCAGTTATCCATCAGAATAGGCTGTCTGACAGCAACGTAAAGTGGTGAAATTATTCTAGATATAGTGTACACCTAAACTTGAATCTTTTAGGTGGACCTGTTTTTAGGTGGCTAAAATACGCGTTGCTGCTCATCCTGTCCACAGCAGTCGATTGCTGAACTTCCTACACTGAGACCGAGGCTGCTTCTCCAAACTGGGGACCTGTTGACTGCCATCTACTGTAAGTAATATATTTGACTATGGGTAAATACCTCATACCATATTACTTCAAAAAACTGAACTATCCCTTTAAAAGATATGATTTGGACATGTGACTAAATTTGTCACTTAAAGGGCCAAAAAGTACAACTTTTTGTAACACACAAGACAATCTTTAACATGGATTCTATGGATTTAAAAAACTGGTTAAAAAAAAAAGAAAGAAAGAAAAAAGAGGCAATTCTCTCATTGGTGTTACTTGATATATTCATTTAATGAAAGAACTTATGTTGTTTATCATTTGACTGTAAATGCTGGTAGAATTTTATTAACAAAAACTGTCATTTGTAGGTGATATGTAGACAAAATGTACAGTTGAATGTTGGGTTTTGAAAATGATAAATGTGTCAAATTCAAGCAAATGGCCTCCACATGTTTATACTGTATAAGCACTGAAAAAAAGGCAATACTGTTACTTGTATTATGAACTGAGAGAATGTACTGGTATATTTTGTACAGTTTAATCATGTTTTATAAGACACAGACAGCTGTGTACATTTTGCTGTTATTGAGCATGAAACCACACATTGTGCAGCTGAAACCCTGAGGTGTTAATCCAAATAGTAGAAAACAGGTTTGTCTGCCACTTTCTGGGCGTCTCCCCCATCAGTAACCAACAGCAAAAATATTTAAGCGGGAAGATTAGACCAGTTCAAACCTGTACAGAAACAGAAAAGGACTCAAATGTTTGTGTTAATATGACATTTACTGTCTCTCTTCATACAGCTGTCAGAGCTTTTTGTGTACGCCAACATTAAAGGTGAAATTATTGTCAACTGCCACATAAGTACAGGCCTGTTACTGTTTTTTCTCATAACAAATGCATTAAAGTCTCTGTTAACACATAAACAAAGGAAGAGATCACTTTATCAGCTGAGAATACAGTTATTAAGAGTTTGTAAATGTATATCATGTGCAGCTTTATGATATTTCAAAAATAAATATTTAGAAAGTGTCACATTAGCTTGTGTACTAGCTTGTTGTAGTAAGTTTTTGAGTTGTATAATGCATCGAAATTACTGTTTGCATTTTGTCCCCTTCTTAGTTTAAATTATTTTTCATTTTCTTTATTTAAAGGACTACTGTGTAGGATTTAGGGGCATCTGGTGGTGAAGTTGTAGACTGCAACCAACTAAATATTGCTCACCTCCCCCTGCCCCTATAAGCATGTGGCAAAACATGTTTGGCTGTAACTAGAGCCAGCGTTAAGTTTATCCATTATGGGCTATTGTAGAAACATGGCATAGCTTTTAACAGGATTTAACTTAAAATGGAAAAGCTAAAGTGAAAATGGCAAATAAACTATTGTCATTGTATGACTCAGGATAATCAGGCCCTAATTAAATGTTAAACAGTCTCATCTGCTGGCCTCAGAGCGGAGCAGGTGGGGGTTAATGGCCTTGTTGGCCCCCCCAGGAGTGGTAATGAGGGGAGAGCGCTGCTGTTTCACCAGATTTATCCTGCACGTCTGGGGATCCAATCAGTAACCTTTTGGTTCTGTAACCTGGAGACCACCACTGCCCACACAGTGATGCACTTGCCTGATATAAGAAACAAGATGGACATCTGCAAAGTGACAACATTTTATCATGTTAAGCTACACCTTTTCATTGATTAAAGTTGAATTCTTGAACTTGGAAACGGTGGTTGCTGTTCTGGAGCTTTTGATCGTATTACATGATCTTCCTCAGCAGTTTGCCCACTTGTCATTTTAATATATGTTCAAATTTCTAGAATTTCAAAAGTTATTTTTTGTGTCTGTCTGTCCCATATCACAGATTGAAGCAGGGGAAAAATGCAATTTGAATTTGAACATCTACACCTCCATGACAACTGATCAGCTTCACCTGCTGAGGAAGACTGTGTGACACTATCAAAAGCTCCAGAAAAGCTATTGAGTGGCCCTTAAGAGACTGTTTGCATCTGTGATGTTTGTGATGCTATAATGCCTGAATATAGAGTTCTTGAGTTGAGTAAAGTTTAAATATTTTTATTTTTAATTTAATGATATTGTAATAATAATCATAAGAGCTGAAATGCAGTGTGATTATGCAAATGAATGTTAGTCTATTAGTCCATCTAGAGAAAATTAATCACAAACTATTCTAATAATTGATGAATAATTTAAATACATTTTTCAAGCAAATATAATAAACTGAATTTCTTTAGGGTCAGTTGGTCAAATAAAGCAATTTGAGGATATTCCTTTGGACAATTTTTTCACAGTTTTCTGAAATTTCAAAGACCAAACTGACTGAAAAAAAATAATCTGCAGACTAATGGATAATGAAAATAATTGTAATAATCATAATCAATCATAATTATTCTTTTAAAGAGACTCTGAATACATTCCGATTAAAGTAGACTCAAATAAATTAAGGATTTTAATATCCATTCCTGTATTCACCCATTTTTCCAGTTTAATTTTTTTTTAAACTTAACCATGTTTTATTGTAATATATTATTTAATTCACGTTCAAATCATCTTATTAATCTGTTTCTGGGTGTGTCCCAAGAAAACTGACAAAAGAAACAACTACAAATAAATAAAACTAAAACTGAAATAATGAATTAATTAATAATTAAAATGATTGATAATTGATTTACTGTAAAACGTTTTAATGTAATAATAAATAAAGATTAATTAATAATTCGATCTAATTAATTTCATTAATATTTCGTTTTTAATTAATTAATTATTATTGTAATTATGATACATTAGTATGATTTATTATTATCAATGCATAGCATACAACCATAAAAGATGAAAAATAATAGAAAACCATAAAGTAATTTCTTTTTGTCCCACTGATTTGTACTCAGAGGAAGTATACTTGATCGGCGCTAGGACCTGAGCGGAAACAGGTCACAGCCACTTTACAACCGGAGAGACTCGAGCTTCACTGCGGCTGAATCTGAACAAAGTTCTTCTTCAATTTACATTCACCTGTCGGTAAAAATCGCAGTAAAAAACACACTCTGCGTGACTTTAAAAACAGAAATCTCCGTTGAACTGGGCGTGAAATTGTTGCATTCATGTCTTCTTCCTCTTTTCCCCTTTGATCTTCCTGAAAACACCTGCGTGCGTGATTCAGGTAACTCACCGATGAAGACAGAAGTCCTTGGACACTGAGCGGTTAAAGGTAAGGCCTCCTACAGATCACCTTTCTCCAAGACAGAGCAGTTTCAGTTTCTTCAGAGCTCTTACGTGGGTTATAAATGTCTCTCTGTGAAGTTTGTGCGGATAAGTTGATCTGACATGAAGTTGCTGTGCGTGAGGGGACAGACAGGTCCTCCCTCTGACTGAGGTCCCTTCCTACTTTACAAACAATGAAACTACCAGCTGAAAGACGGACACACTCACACACTTTTCACCACTTTACTGCGCCAATAATGTTACATTGTTTATCAGATAATGCTCCTCATACAGTAGCCTGATAGAAGCAGGAATCAGACCTGTGATTATAAGAGGACAGACTGCTTTTTAATGCTGGAAGTGTGCTCATGTCACATAGGACACACCCATAACACACCGTCCCTTCAGGCCTGTCCTGTAACATGCAGTAAAAAGTTCATCATTTGTGTCTCACTGCAGAAGAAGAAAGAAAAGCAGCCATTAGAAGTGACACAGAGGGTCAGCATGCAGTGTCATTTTATCTTTTAAACTGACAGAATCACAGAAAACAACTCAGTGACACCAAACTGTCACCACACTGTGGACTGATGATGGTAAAACTCTACATGTGGCTCATACACTGCAGGTCAGTCATGTACAGCACATATATGTGATGATACGTATCAGGGGAGGAGAACAAGCACCTAAATCTTAGGGCTGCATCATAGAACGAACAAACTAAAAAACACATTGCGATCATTTTGACAGTTATTGTGATTGCAGTGTGATTCATGTTTAGTGGGAATGAGTCATTTGCCCTGAAAAAAAAAAAAATCTTAAAATCACGATGATGTCACATTTGTCTGTACCAAGCAAAAATGATTTTTCATTTGTAGACTCTGCAGCACCACAGTACTTCATTATGATGCTATTTTGTCACACATTTTACTTTTATCAAAAAATTGCAGGGTGCTGTGATATTGCGTTATTTCGATTCTGTTGCGATTAATTCTGCAGCCCTGTGTGTTATGATATGTAACTGAGAAGGAAAGTAGATGCCTAAATGTTAGAGTAATGTTGCAAAATAGAAATCAATCATATGTTGTATTATCAAATGGAAATGATCGAAATCTATTGCTGTCATTTACAAAACTAGGAAATGTCTCCATATATTGTATAGTTAACTTATAATGCTGTGAACTGTATCAGATTGTGTTGAAGTTTGAGGAAATGCATATAAAACAAATAAAGACCTTATAGTTAAACTACAGAAAATAGCTGTTGCAATAATAAATAAAGTTGGTTATCGTGAATCTGATATCCAACGTTTTAGTATAATTTTTAAATATTGTCTATTTAAATACAATGGAAATACTGTTTTGAGTTAGGAATAAAAGCCTTTTTTTTTACATTAAGAGAATGAAATTGTAATTTCAAGGATTGAGCATCTTTGAAACATGTAAAGTGAGACCCAGTGTTAAAAAAAAAAGATATGTTTCAGTTAAACTATTGAATGGACCTCTACTTTTCAAAAAAGCCTTCAAATGGCAAATAATCAAGGATCACAATGTAAAATTATTGATATGTAAAATAATGAAGGATAATAATTTAGAGGAAAAGGCTTCAACCTTTTTCTTTATTGATGATTAATGATAATTATTTCTCAACCAAAATAAACTATTCATTCATTCTATCTGAGATCAAACCATTTGCACCAAATAACGCTCTGATCCATCTGTTTCTTTCCTCATACTGGTCCCAGTGCCTCATTAAGGGAATCGTTTACTGATCTGATAGCAGTGCTCCCTTTTTCACAAAATCTGTGTCATTGGAATATTTTTTTTATGTGAAATTAACCCGAGGCCAGAGAACGCTGTAGCACTAAACTGAGCCAGTGGCCCACTATGACTTAAAGGGTAACTTTGGTGTTTTTCAGCCTGGGCCCTATTTCCCCGTGTTTTTGTGTCTGTGTGACTAAAGAGGGGCAACAGTAAAATGGGCTGCAATGTAATCCTTACAGCAAACTGTGAACAATCAAAGTACGTCCACTAGAAGTTCTTGTTTTACCGCTGACAGGCTTCACACATTGTTTTCTGGGTGTCTGACAGCATTATGGAAAGGATTGTTACAGAGACTGACCATTTTATTAACAAGTAAAACCTTTTTGTTTAATGAGAAACAGCAGTTTTATCACTGTCTTCAAAGCCACCAAACTCCATTTACAGAAACAGTGATTTATTATAGTAAAACACTTCATTCTCGCTAAGAGTTCATTTTGACCAAACCAGAATTGGTAATTGTTGAAGCAGACGGAGATGATTTTGGTGAGATTAGTTTTGTTTCTGTTGAGTTTGAATGAAGTGTGTTTAACAATGATGAAATTATTAAGGTTGTTTTTTTTGTTGTTTTTTTTTAACTTCATTTATTCAGGGTAGGTTCACTGAAAGTGAGGCTCTCTTTTGCAGGAACACCCTGATCACATTCACACAGACACACATTCACACCTGGAAGCTGCCCAGTACAACCACAGTCTGATCTGCCAGCCAATGAGCAGCTCCACTGGAGCAGGTGGGGCTAAGGGCCCTGCTCAAGGGCACCTCAGTGGTGGTAATGAAGGAGGGGCAAGTGCTGTCTTTCACTTTCCCCACCCAGATTTATCCTGGCCTGGAAAGGATCCTGTAGGGATCCTTTCCATAATGTTGCCAGACACTTAAATTCACAATCTGGTCCTGCCAGAGGCAAAAACAAGCACTTTCAGTGGAAGTACTTTGACGGTTCTTCCTTAAATACTGGACCAGTTTCAAAAATTGTTGTCCCCATTAGTCACTTAGGCACAAAAACATGGGAAAATAATGCCCGTGTTGAAAAACACTGAAGTTACCCTTTAATAAATGTGACTGACACCTGAATTTATAGTTAGAATGACTTTGATAAAGAAACCATGTTGAATGTGTATCAGTGATGTCAGAGCTTATAAGATAAGATAAACTTTATTGACTCCACACCGAAGACATTTACATGTTATGGCAGCTCAAAAAAAAAAAAAAAGAACAGGTAGAAAAAGTGCTGAGTGATAAATAGAATTAAGTAAAGGTAAAATAAAAACATAAAAGAAGTAAAAGGCATAAAATCTAAAAAAAAATACATTTAACAAACTATAGATTCAAGACTGTACACACTATATACGCCTTTCATTTATACAGATATTTGGATATTTGGATGTATGGACCGATATATTGATAATTGTGCAGATAACTGCACAAATGTTGTAATACACGTGTGTGTGGCATTATATTAAGAGAAAATAATGTAGATAGTATTGCCTCATAAAGGTGAAACAGAATATGAGCAGCAAAAATTGAGCAGAAGATGATTTAACAGTAAAAAATGTAAATATGCAATATATTGCATAGAATAACTGCACATTAGAGATCTGAAGAATTAACAGTATGTATATATAAAAAAGAGTATATGAGGATATGCCATATTGTAATGTAATATGTGTAAATATTAGTAAAAATGCCACCTGAGACAGAATAGTTCAAATAATCTGTATGCTGATGTTGTACGTGATAAGTGATGTAACAGACCTAACAGTGCTATATCATGACATAATATTTGATCTATTTAACACAGTTGGATCGGTGCCACCTTGTGTCAAAGTTCACTGGCTCTTATACTTTTTTTTTACACCAGGGGTAATAAGGATGAAATGAACATCACAATATTAATAAGAATATTCTATCATTATTAACATATAACATATTACATATGTATGCAAAATACCCCATGAAATTAATTTCAATTACATTTTCATTATCCAGTCTCGCACATTATATAACTCTGTTTTCTTGGTGAGGTAATATTCTTCAGTCCCTCTTGTCTGTGTAATAAACCGGCTGATTTCTTTTGGGATAAATCTTCTTTAATCAACACCAACACAACAGGATCATAGAGCACCTGGCCTCACTTTGTCAGGGTTTTACATCAGACTCTCGACTTTACTGTGATACTCGCAACGACAGGAGGGATCTAAAATTACTCTGAGGCGAGGGGACGAGAATGAGCAACTTATCAACACTGTCGGTTGCTAATCTCATATCCCCATATTTAGACTCTTTTTTTTTAAACAGGGTGTTCCTGAAAAAAAGGTTAAAGTTTAAAAAAAGTTAAACTTGATCTCTTCAATCTGCATACAAATAACACGACTTAAAACTTTCAAACAGCGTGCAGCGTGTACATTCACACAGAAGTTAATGGAAAGCATCCTTCACATTAACTTCTATGGAGAGCAGATCCATAGTCCACAGCTTACCTTTGTCATTATCCATTATCCGTCAGGTGACCCTCATTGTCATGGTAACTAAAATACATAAAGTGAAATGGTTTCAGTTTGGTTTCGGCAACAAAACTACTTGGTTAGTGTTTAGGGAAAGATCGTGGTTTGGGTTAAAATAAGTGAGTCACGTGACACAAGTAACGTTATGTAACTAAAAACTTTAAATAATTGACTTTTGGTTTCATGTGGGACATGAACCCCGGCCTCCTGGGTGAAAATCCTGTGTTTGTTTGACCCATCAATCCACCAATCAATAATCAATATGCTGACTTTCTTGCTCTTTATACTACATCACCTGACATTGTTTGTGTGTGGTACTGGGACACATCTGCTCTCCACAGAAGTTAATGGGAAGAATCACCTGCATATGCACTGCATGCTGTTTGAAAGTATAAAGTTGTGTTATTTGTGCACAGGCTGACAGGACTGTTACAATAAATGTTACACAACTGTTTTTGTAAATGTTACACTGAAATAAGAAGATAAGTAAAAGTGCAGTGAATGATAATAAAGTCATTGGTATTAAAATAATAATAATAGTAAACCCAGTTTCTGAAATGGTCCAAAATACTAAAGTGGAATTATCCTTACAAATACTATATAATTTACCACATCATCTTACATCTTAATCATCTTAATTTCACATCATGAATTAGTAAAATAAAGATAACTATAATCATGTGTACACTTCCTAAAGTCACAGTCACAGTTCAGACTAAACTCAAACAAAATTCTTAATCGACAGTCTCACCTCGAGGTCCACTTACCTGCTTGTTCTGGAGCTTTTGACCGTATCACATGATCCTTGTCAGCAGAGTTTTTCCTTGTGAACTGCTGAAACCTCTGAAGCACCTCTAGAGTTGAGATTGCTTTTTTCAATATCAGTAACTTTTTTTTTTGGTTGTTTTCAGCTTCAGTTCACTTGAAATTGTTAGTCTAAATAACGTAATTTTTAAAAAACCAAACATGATGTGATAGCGTCGTCAAATATATTCTGCTCTCAGTTGATAGACAATAATATGAATCATCAATTTGCACTGCTTTATTTTTTCAGTTAAGTTTTTTCAAGGAGTTTTACACACAGCTGAGTTGTAACAGTGTACACCAAACACCAAAAGTCTCCTCCTTTTGATCACAGGCAGTGTGTGGGCCATCATTTGACTGTCAAAGAGCCATTGAACAAGCAAAGCCTGAACTGGTTGAAAGCAAAGTTAAATACTAAAGGTTAAAAGGAAAGGAAGGAAACATCTGCTTCAGTATCACAAGGAAATACTCTGTGATTTCCTGACCATCCCATCATCATTTCTTAGTCAGAACAAGGTGACAGACACTAAATTATAGGGTGTGTTTTATACGAAGGGTTGGACTAATTAACTGGCATTTATGATGAACTGCTTGAAATGTTTTCTCCTTTAAATCATAAACAAAAATTACACCAGTTTAAATGTCAGCGTTGTTCATCTGTGTCCATCCTGTCCTGAAAATAGAGCAGCAGGTGGTGGCTTGATGATGACGGCTGCAATTGACTCACTAACTTCAATCGATACGTTTTATTTACTGTTTATTTGATACTTTAATATAAAATTACAATGGTATGGTACATTTTTAACTATTTTAGGTCAGAGCTACAAAAAGACTCAAGTTTTTGTTTGTAAAACGTATTTTCTGTATTTCCAACAAACCCTCTGTGACAACTCATTTATCATCAGTGTCACCTGAAATATTTGCCTAGGGCTGCAACTAATGATTATTTTCATTGTTGATTAATCTGTTGATTATTTTCTCGATGAATCGATTAGTTGTTTGATCTATAAAATGTCAGAAAATGACGTCCTCAAGTGTTTTGTTTTGTCCACAACCCAAAGATATTCAGTTTACTGTCATAAAGAAGTAGAGAAACCAGAAAATATTCATATTTAAGAAGCTGAAATCTGAGAATTTTTCCCTTTTTCTATTATTATTCATAATCGATTAATCATTGCAGCTCTTATTTGCTGCATTCACATATTATACTGTCATTTAAAAGAACATTAAGAGGTGACAGAAAAAAAACAAACCTACAATAGTGAGTTTGCTCTTTGAAAAATGTAATCTGCTTTTGTGCATAGATCTGCATTTTACTGTGTAGTTTGCAATTTGAGCAAAGAATGGACAACATAAAAACCTTCCTCAGATATTGATGAACTGTATGCTGAATCTTAATATCAGCTTGGGTTGGACAATGGCCCTTTAAATTGTGTGTCTGATGTCCGTGTCTCTGGACTGCATAGTGATGAGGTGTCAGTTATTTTCAGCTGGTGTTAAGTTGTTAAAATTCAGTGTTGTCGAATGCACACTTGGTAGACAGATGTGTAGGAAAATTAAATCACAGAAAAGGAAATGTTGAGTTTAGTCACAGAGCTTTGTCAGGCATAAGTTACAAGTTTTTAATAATGTTGGTGATGACTGTGGGAGTCAACATTTTTTTACTTTTTAAGCATTATTTTACACAATTTTATACATGGAACTATTTTGATAATCGATTGATCAGTTTGAGTTTTTTTTTTTTTTTTTTAAGAAAAAAGTCAAATTTCTCTGATTTCAGCTTCTTGAATGTGAATTTTTTTTTATGTCTTTGTCTTATGTCTTAGGCTTATGATGTCTTAGGCTTTGGGAAACACTGATTGACATTTTTTACCATTTTCTGACATTTTAAAACAAACTGTTAATCAAGAAAATAATCGACTGATTAATTGACTATGAAAATAAATGACCAAGGTGCTACATAGAACCACAAAATAGACTCCACAGAACCAGCGAAGAATTTACAAAACAAAACAAGACTACATAACATGCACAGACACAGACGCAGATGACATAAAGTGTAGTTCTGATAAATACTTTTGTTCTGCTTTCATTTGTTTGTTGTCAACCTTTTGATCTGTGTGCAAAAGATGCTCCATAAATAACATTTATCATGATTTTTTAAGGTTGCCCAGTTCTAATGTGAACTATGCAGGAATTTAGGATTGAAATGCAAACCGACTAGAAGTTGTAGTCTAAACACTATTTTATAAAACATCTTTGCCAATGTATAAAAACATAATATCTGCTTCATGTTCATATTTGATTTGGCACTGTCTTTTCTTGTGTCTTTGCTGCTTCGAAGTGATGCGGTTTTTCTAGGTTAAATTCTGATCATTACAGAAAAGATCAATACAAACATGCCTTGAAGTTGCTTTATTGAATTTTGTGGAAATTGTGACTCAGCTTATGTCGAAACCATAAAATTGCATAACTCATTCAATTCAAATCATCATATTGATATCATGACTATTTTTGAATGAAATTTAACACATAATAAATTGTTAAAAGAAACCTACAGTGTAATGTTGAAGTAACAGCTCAGCAATTCTGATGCAGGAGGGCATCTCAGTTCACACAACTCTTCAAACACTGAAGCTCAGAGGCTGCATGAATGGACGACAGCTGCATGTGCATATGGCAGCAAACAGTGGATTGTTAAAGAGAGGAAAATGTCTTGTTCTATAAATACTGCTGTGTGTTGTTGAGCCAGAATGTTGTTTAAACAGTAAGGATACTGTATGGATCCATCCTGCCTCGCTAAAGGTAAAGTGGGTGTGCACAGCAACACCTTTAGCACCAATATGGTATTTTATGATTATTCCAGCACGACCTAAACATTGTTGCTGAGCAGGTGTCGACCAGATGCAGGACTTTTAATGGATACTTCCTGCAGGATGTCATTATTTGCACATGTTTCCAAACACTTGACAGTAGTTCATCCAACAGTCTTCACACAGTTGACTTCAATAGAGCACATGTCAGATGAGACAATCTGCAATAGTTTACAGCAGTGGTACTTCCCAAAATGGTGGGTCAGGACCCCCCAAAATCCTATTTCTGCTGGGTTTTTTTTAAAGATTATTCTCTCGTTTGTGCATTTTTATTGAAAAATACTACATTTTTTTCTCTTCAGCCCTCTAAAAACTCTTAAAATGGAACAACTGGAGAAGCAAAAATGACTCTTAGGTTGAAGTGATACAGCATTTGGACATATGCAACCTGTATGGAAGAGTTCCAAGAACATATTGCTTTGTCTTGCAGTTTTTTTTTTCTCAGTCTCCTTGGTAAATTTTCTGATTAAAAAACAGTAATTGTATTTCTTGAAACAATTCAAACAGTCAGCACTACACAATAGATTACCTGCAAAAGCACGTGATTTGCACAGAATAGTTTGCACAAAACTAAATAGTTTAGGTGTAATAGTCTCTCAAAAGTAAATATTTATGTCGATGAATATGTCAGTGCCATCAAAATGACAAGTGTTTGTGTCATAGTTCACAAGATAGTCAAACTACTGAGCTGTGTTCTTCATATAACAGAGTATTTTCTAATGTAAACTTTAGCTGAGGTCTTGATGATGACTGAAAATGCAGGGCTACAGTTTCTCTGTATGGCACACAGTATATCAGTTTCAACAGCTGCACATGGAGGTTGAACAAACAGAAATTTATTTTGCTGTCAGAAATGTAACAGAGCAACTGAGAAAAACTAACGAGCGACAAGGAGAGGTTTTCTTGAAAAGCCCTAGTTGGAGGTGCCCAGTAAACTGTGTGTGTGTGTATTATATACAAAGAGAGACGATAAGATGAACACTTACAGCTCAAGTACATTTCAAACATAGTGGCTCAAATGTAGCAGTTTTACAGAGCTGTTGAATTGAATTCCATTAAATTGTGCAGGTGTTCATGCTGTTTTGTCCACCCCCTGACTGTCTGCGTCTAATTTATCTAAGATCCAATCTGTTCAGTTGTGTTTTACCGCATATTTCACAATGGATTCTGAGTAACAGCCAAAATTTGCATGTATCACAGCTATGCTGTCAAATGCCATCAAACATTACCGTGACCATTTTTGTGTCCCTCCATTCTTTTAGTGTGAGTCACTCCTCAAAGTTACAGTCTCTCAGCTTCATGTTTGTCGTGTTAGGACATGTGTGGACCCACAACTGCACTTCTTGTTGTCTCATAACCTGTTTTTTCGCCACTCCATATTTTCTTCCTAACCTGCTCCTTTGCTCTCTCACTCCTGTTGCTCAAAGATTTAGCAGACTAAGTGCTTTTTTTTCCATAAAATAAATAGTTTATTCACAGATGCAGCTGTTTGTTGCAGCGATAAAATGCTTCTTAGTTTATCGACGCGTGGCTCTGCTCAGGTGATGCTCTGGAACACATCTGAGCAGACTTGATAAACACCGTTGCAGAGATAACAACCAACCCGACAGAGCCTGAAATGTACGATGTTTGAATGAACACTTTCAAAATTCTCATGCTGTAAATTAAATGTTAAAATATAGACGGGGGCTGAGGAGGTGGAGGGAGTTGTATTGCTGAAGCAGGCAGTGGTGTGACAAGAAGAGTGTCATCTGTTGTACAGACGGAAAAGCCCTTGAAGACAAATTTGTGTTTTTGGGCTTGGCTTGACATGTACAGTATCGGGCTCGGCCACTTATTGGAACCAGTTTATTATTATTAATTAAAAAATGCACTTGTGTGGCTCTGATGTTGATGATTCAGTTAACTTTAGGAAAGGCGGTTAACAGCTCCCTGCAGGAGAGCAAGATAAGGTTGAAAGGTTCTACTTTAATAAAACATAAACTTCAAGCTTTGATATGTGCAATTTATGCATTTAAAGGCCTACAAATGCTAGACATACGTTATATTTTGTTAAGTCGTGTACTTGCAGTATCCCAAGTGTTTCCAACAATGTTCAAACACAGACTAATCTGTAATTTATTTACTGCTAGCCTTTGCTGGATTAGTTATAGCTAGTTGCTATAACTTCTGGAAAGAAACTTGATAGGTTGGATTCATCAGAGAGTAAGGAATGAAAGTCAATTAACGCAAATAAACATAACATGAATAAAACTTTAATACATTACCTCGTCCATGAACGTGATTTCTGCCCCGGTCAAATAGATTTTCATCAGCTATGGTGGTTGTTGAAGACAACATGATCCCACGCTGCTTCACAACGTCATCAAACTATGTTTTTGTTATTGTTTCAATGTGAGAGAGAGAGACCTCGCGGCAGAACTTACATATTGTATATTAGGCATTTCAGTGAAGTTTTGTGTTAGAGTTTATGTTATTCTAAATTTTGACACCAAGATTTTCATTTTTATTGCAAATGTATGTGGTTTCTTTATAACAGTTAAAGGTTTCCTTCGTTACTAATAATCGTTTAAGTATCAGCCCTGAAAAAAACATGAGGGGTCTCATGTATAGAGAGAATAATTATCAAATGTTTATATGGACTGTGTGGTGTTAGAAACAGGACCATGGTCAAGGTAACCATGCTAATAGAGCTGGAACAATTAGGTTATTGATTGTTTAGTCAATTGACTAAAATTAATGGCAAATTTTTTGTTATTGATTAATTATTTGATTTCAAGATGTCACCTTGGGCTTTTGGAAACTGTAATTATTATGACTAATAAATAATAAATTGGGATGCTACAGAGATGCTCCTGCTTACAAATCATATTCTTCATATGTCAGGGAACATGCTTATTTGGTACAGACCCCAACAAAAATCACAACAGCAGCATTTTTATATTTTTTAGTGAAAATGAAAAGTAAGAAGTACCATCTTGACTCATATCGCAATAGCTGTCAAAATAATGGCAGTATGATTTGGGTTTTTTTGCATATTGTTCAGCCCTAGAAACAACTAATCAATTAACTGAGAAAATAATCATCATATTATTCGAACATAATAATAGTTTTCAGCCTAGTTTCAGACTGTAATTCTGTGCCTTTGTGAACTCCTGCGAGGCTCCACTGAAGCATTAGCTGGTGTTTTTTTAAACTTTATTTATTGTATATATTAAACCCAAAAGATTATTGTAACTACCTCTTAATTCTCTTAATCTTGGAAGCACCATTCACTGTTTTCTCAGAGGGGTTTCATTGTCATCACTCAGTATTTACCAGAACTGCACTGTGTGGAGGTTTTTCTTTTCTTTGATGCACCTTGTTTGGCACCAACATTACACTGCCTTTTATGACAGAAAATAACATCCTCAAAGGTATTTTTCTTTAATAGTTGTAAGCAAGTGTACCAAATAGAAACCCTTTGTCAAAAAGGTACAAACCAGGAGAGAACAAGCTCCCTCTTCACCACAAGAGTTGGCATAGCAACCAGTAAAGTGAGGCGAGTGTGCTTTAGATTATTACAGTAGGCCTTTGACAGCTTTTCCTTACAGTATTCCTGGTCTCGTCTCACTTTAATGGACGTCCTCTCTGTTGTAGTTTGTCCTGCAGGGATGTGTTCCAGTCGGGGTATATGTGGCGGCAACAACCGTTCTAACAGATCGTCCAGCTCAGAGGGCTCCGGGTCAGGCGCTCACTATGCCCTGTGCGCCCTGGGAGTGGGACTCATCGCCTTGGGTATCGTCATGATCGTGTGGACTGTGATACCGATGGACGGAGAGGCCTCCAGCGCCCCCCCTACTACATCAGGAAACTCCAGCACCACAGATGGTGCTGAGAAAAATGGTACTGACACAGACAACACGAAGTCTTCGACAGTGGCAATGGTGCTGGTTGGAGTCGGGGCGGCCTTGTTGCTTTTATCCATCTGCCTCGGTGTGAGGAGCAAGAGGAACGCTCGCAACAGAAGTAACCAACCCGCACCTACAGGAGGCCTCCTCGTGGACCATGTGGCAGGGCAGCAGGAAGAACCGTGAGTACTGACTTTTCATCTAGTTCATCCAGTTTTACTCTTACCTGAAATATTTCAAGGATTCAAGGACATTTATTAACATTATACAACACAGGGCTGTACAACGAAATTAGAGTTGTACTTCCTTCATAATAAACACAAAATACAACAGATGATTAATTAAATTCAGAATGGAATCGCACAAATTAAATACATATATACATATAGATGTACAGTAAACACCCAGGAAATAATACTGTCGTGCGTTTTTTGAATTTGTGTCAGGTTGATGATAATATGGTCGACTTCTTCACATGAAAAGTTAAACATCTGGGAAACATTGTCCATCAACTTTGACTGAGTTTGAACACCAAGCATCACCAGTGTTAAAACACAGAGCCCTCCTCCCCTCGTCCTGCCGGAGTCTTTGTATATTAAATCGACACACACATTCTTGCACAGCCGCGTGGTGTATTATTGTGCGGATAACAATAAGGCAAGTAAATAAATAGCCCGAGTAAACAGACAACACTGATTCGTAGCCTGTATAAATTAGAGGATTTAAAAGGAATGTTAAATGATGATTAAAATCAACATCAGCAAGAATACTACTAATAATCAGCTATTTTAAACAGTTTACAGATCTAAATGAATACTGAAATTGTTTCTGTGGACATTCGTACCAGTTGGTTTGACAGCTGATACAACTGTGCAGCTCATCATCAGTAACTGATGTCGCTTCAGTATTTTTCATTTCGCAGCTTCATCTCCTCCGTCCTTGTGTCTCCTCCTCACATCTCTCTCTCATATCCTCGCTGGTGCTAAGCATGTGAGGAGAGGAAGCGAGTGGAGGAGACAAGGAGATGAATTTACCAAATGAAAAGCACCCCGGGTCTCTCTGTGTGGTCATAATAGTCTCTGGTTTCCAGTTGTTTTTCTCCAGCTTCTCCACTATTTTTGTCTGTTTCATTTTGTCTTGGCTGGACATTATCTGGGAGCAGCCTTAAGTCCCAGCTGGAGCATGGCTCTTATCCGCGCTCTCCTCCTCGGAGTCCAGCCTCAGTGACTGGTTACCCGCCTTAGGGAGGAGCTCACAGGTTGTCAGACAGGATACTCAAACAAACTGACCATCCCAAGATATTGAACTGCGAGATGTAGATATATATCACCAATACCTTATATGCAGACTTCTAAACAGCAGTGGATTTTAGGTATCAGATTTGAGATAAAGATCTTAAATCAGAAGTTTTAAATTCGGGTCTATTTTAAAATTTTAGTGGATTTTAAATTTCATGGTTTATTTCATATTGTTATCAGCATAACAGCAAAATAATTCATGATTTTAATGAGAAATACATTTATGAACCTGGGATAAATGCTGAAAGGTCAATAAACTAAACTAATAAACTTAACTCCCCCTGTCCTCCTGGAGTGGTCTCGTGGAGCGGTGCCCCACGCTACCCTTTCCTAGAGTGTATTTCTGTTACAGGTCATGTGTGTTTCCGCAATAAAGCTGAAAAATGACTGAGAAATGTGAAGTTGTAGGAGCTGCTGGCTGCTGCATCTACATGCACAGCTGTTGTCATAGTGTTCCATGTTTGGAACTTGATTGAAAGAAAATTAATTGCCAACTAATCAATTAAATACTTCAGTTATTTGTCAAGGAAAAATGTCAAACATTTTCTGGTTCCAGCTTCTTAAATGTGAGGATTTGCTGCTTTTCTTTGTCATTTATCATAGTAAATGAAGAGTCTTTTGTTTTTGGACTGTTGGTTGAACAAAAGAAGCAATATGAAAACATCACTTTGGGCTCTGGATGATTGTGATGAGCATTTTCACAATTTTTTGACATTTCATAGACTTAACAATTAATCGTGAAAATTGGTAGATTCATTGATATTGAAAATAATTTTTAGTTGTAGCTTTATTTGGAAATGAAACATAGTTCACACACATTTGCCCCCAAATTGTTACGTTAACCAATAAGTTCCAGGGGGTGAAGGATGTCACAATGATAACAACACGGGGGAAAAAGAGGGAAGAAAACTAGTATGAAAACAAGTATGTGCATAAACAAGTAATTTATTAGCAAATTAAGGCCAAACGAACATTAAAATATTAAATTGGACAACAAACAAACTGTGGGACACACAAGGGACCAAAAAGGGACGAAGGTTGCTTCTCCCAGGGAGGCTAGCAAATCACACGAAGAACACAAAAAGACACTCTCTCTCAAAAAGGGAATAAATTGGCCATGTCATCATGCTAGTAACACACAGTCTGCTCTGCCATCAAACAGAATAAACTGCAAACTGGCCCACTGGCCCTGGCTTGTGCAGTAGCTCTCTGTCTGCTTTTAAGGTACAAAAAATGTTCAGTGTGATAGTGAAGTACTGTCGTGCTGCAGAGACGCTCTGGTCTACAAATCTTGTTCCCCAGATGTAAGAAAACATCATTTTGATGTTACGTTTTCTTTTTCAGTGAAAATTGTGACGCAGAAACAATCATTCTGTTAATCATATCACGTATTGCAAATGCAATTTCAGTCAAAACAATCACAGTACGCCTTTTTTTTAACAATTACGTGCAGCTCTAATATTAATTTAGCGTCTGTAAGTGTTTTTGATCTCCAAACATCTGCAAATCTTGAGCATAGATTTGTGTAAACTGATCTGATTTTACTCACTACATTGATCCAGCAAAATTAGTAATCCTGCTTTATGAGATATCATAATTTGATAGCAGTTTTTAAAATGTTCATCTAAGCAGTCATTTGGCCCCATTGGCAGTCATACTGCACAGATTTTTTTTTAAGTATCATGCAAATCATCACAAAGCGAAATGTTAGTTTGACTAATCAAAATCAGATTTATTGACATGTAGGTTTACACATAAGATGACTTTGCCTTGGTGTTTTGGTGCATAACAATAAACATAGTAAGAAGGAAAATATAAAGAAAGACAGAAGCAGAAACTAAGATCCTGAGATATTATGAAAGGCTTTATGGGAAGCAAAATAGTCAAAGTGGCCATTATCACCAAGAGAATTTACCACCAGACTCTGCAGTTCAACTCAGCCCTGTGGAACTTTTTAGCTTCTTTTAGCTAATTGCTTTTGTTTAATGAGTCACAACTTGCTTTTTGTTCAGTCTAAGTGCTCTTTGAGCATCATGTTTGGCCACAGCAAACAAGGTCTGATAAACTCACTGAACACTATCTGCTCAGCACCAAACAGCAGACACAGTCAGCGACTAGCTGATGAACGTAGTGGAACATTCAGCAGCTAGAGCCTCATACTTTTCTCAGGGCCTGGTGGAAACCAAAGACAGAGCTAAAAGAGAGTGTGTATTTGACTTAAATCATCAGATGTCCAAAAACACAACTCTAAATGAATTGTCATGTTTCTCTGGATGTATGACTATGTGACTGTTGCTAACACCTTCATCATATCAACGAGAAATGAGATGATATGTCAGTGTTGTATGCACAGCTTGTTAATGCTGCCCCTTAGTTGCTTTCATTCATCCAGTTTTGCTTCAGCACTTGGACACACAATAAAATACAAAGGATGCATCAATCGACTGCCAGAGACCTGAACAGCGTCCCATGTCCAATTCTGTACCAGTTAAATTCACACACGTTCTGCAAGATGGTCACGTCATGCATGCAGCTACCATAGATGGTAATGTCACAGCCACAACAGCGCTGGTCACAGCCACACACACCTCACACATGTACTTGTGTGAAGTCGGCATTAGTGATAGATTCCAAGAACAGGATAAAAAACAGAAGACAGACAGTCTACAAGGAGATGGAGCAGCTGAGCAGCTAACGGTGTTGTTGGACAAAGGTAAACTTTCAGCTCTTCAGGCTAATGTTAGCCAGCAGCGGACTACTGATCACAGACTGCCAGTTAAAATCTCACCTCCTGTTCTAGCTGAAGAATAAGCAACCTACGTTGATGCACCTGCTCAAACATTTTCTCATTCAGACTCGTTTAAGTTCTGCTTCTGTTTTTCTCACCGCAAAGCTTTGCTACAGTTGCACCGTGTCTGTCTCTGGTTTGTTTACATCTGCTTCCACCTGATCATGTGAAGTAATGTTTCCTACAAGATCTCACAGGATCGTTCTTCCTCTGGTACATAATCTTAATATAATAATATAATAATATAATAAGACTGTAACCTGGAGCACTTTTGGAGAAAATGTGAAAGTTATTTAATAGTCAGTGTTTTATTATGAACATCCAATTTAATTTTAACTTAAAGAAAAGTTACAAAAATGTTTGTGTATTCTGTCAATTATAGTTCTTAGAAAGTCTGAAAATTAGAATTGGCCAATATCGGATTTGGCAGGTCAGACCCTTAAGAAACAAAACAAAAAAAAAACGAAAATTGGCCAAGAAAATTGCAATCAGTGCGACTCTATAAAATACTTCTCATGATGTGTCATGTGAAGTGAGCTGACATCACTCAGTATCCAAATTTTAGAGTTGAAGTTAGAGATTTTGAAATTTCAAAGTTGCACTAACAACTGAAGTTCACGTCTTGCATCTTTTTGCAGAGCTGTAGACCCAACTACATTCAATGTGCCGAGCTACGAGGAGGTCGTTGGCAGCGGCGACTACCCCGTCCGCCAGAGCAACCTTCTGGACAGCACCTCCCAGCTGCCGTCCTACGAGGACATCTTAGCTGCTGTGGAAAATGAGGGAGCAGAGCCCGCTAACAACCCCACCGAGGACACCCCTCTGAATGATCCAGCGCCAGCAGCTGCTGCTCAACCTGCCGCAGAGCCCCAGCCTGACCATCCCAGCCTCACATCAAATCCGAGCCTGCCCGCCCGCAGCAGCAGCCGGGCCAGCCGCTTACTGCGGCCCCTCCGGGTGAGGAGGATCAAGTCAGACAAACTGCACCTGAAGGACTTCCGCCTCCAAATCCGCAGCCCCACACAGAACCCAGTGAACATTGAACCCATCACTCCGCCACCACAGTATGACAATAAGATGCCAGAGTTACAGTAGGGTGGTGTCTGTCACTTACTGCTTGTTCCCAATGAGTAAAAATATCTCTGTGTTAAATGGACTAATGATAACACTTTGGAGAACCCACTTTCAAGGTTGGTATTAAGTAGGTTAAATGATGCTGCAAGCAGCATGATGGAGGCCGTGCAGACACACTCCTGAAACAAGAATACTTCTTGCTCCTTATCACTGAAGCAGCCTGTGATCAGCATATTTATTCTGTTATAATGCATAATTAAGTCTGTGTGAAAGGATCACCTGTCAGATTTTGTTTTAAACATCATGATCTAACTTATATCAAACACAGAACAACCTTTCAGTTTTATTTAATAGCTAGCTGTGTGCTGTACTGGACAGTCTCTCCAACTCCATATATGTTTTTCACCTTACCAGGAATTATTGTTGTTATATGTTGATTCTAATGAATTAATTGTGAAAAGATTTAAACCATGTTTTTTGTTTTGGAGGGGGACAAGGGAAATTAATTACCTGGGAGATTTTAATGTAGTATTAAGTATCATGAACATTAGATGTACAATAAACTTTTTATGATTTGTCACTCTGAAGAAAGTGCACTGAGGCCAAAAATGTATGATGTTTGTTTGTAAATGCTTTTTGTATGTCGTTTTAAAATCTATTGTCTTAAACTGTTTAGAAACACTGGGAATAATTAGAATTTGTAAACTGTTGGATGTAGGATGTGAAATTCACAATGCAACATGCTTTACTGTACTTTTAAAGGTGTTTAGATGTTTAAACTATGCTGTAATATTTGTTTAAAAAAGTGGTGAATAAATGTTTTTCTATTTCATTTAGGATCACGTCAAGATTTTATATTTTTGTTGTGAATGTGTCTTTTAAAATTAGTTCAACATTTAAACATCAAATAAACACTAAATTCAAACTAAACCAAAAGGCAGTGTGTCAGCAACTCAAACACACAATTAAAAATGATGGCTCCTTTTTCTGATGATCTGTTTTGATTGCATGCTGCAAGTTTGATAGAGCTGTATTTATTCTGAAAGAGATATATTGTCTTTCTACTTACAGTTAATAAAAATCTAACTTTAGATGGTTGTTTTGTTCTTTTCATTATATTTGTCCCCATGACAAACCGTATTTGTGCATCAATAACCATGTGTCTTCCTGTAATATTCATTGGTTGATGTTCAGCGCCCTCCAGTGGTTCAACGGGTAAAAGACCAAAAAGGGTTCAAAGTTGTGCAGTTGCTCCGATTTTGTTGCATCTGAACAGATTGTAAAGAATTCATAAGACCAAGAAATTGGTAATGCAAGGTGTAAAGTGATTAATGTTAATGTATGAGTGAGGGTAGGTGTAATCAATGTGAAGTAAAACGGTGAGTCTTTTGATGAATTAAAGATGACTTCTCGCTTTCTTAGTTGTATCATGCTGGCTTTTATATTGGTATGGAATATTGAAGTTTTTTGAGTGACTTTTAAGCCTTAGATGCAGAGTTCATTTGAGTCTAATATCAATATTTGTCTGCTAGCTTCATATTTGTTTTCCAAATTTATTTGACTTTCGAACAAAAACTGTTGAAAGTTATATTATAGTTATAGCAATGTCTATTAGTGATTTTAAAACCATTTGTGATCAGATTAAGACAATTAAGAAAAAGACAGATTAAGAAATATTGTTTTATATAACTGCATGCATTTGAAACAAACTGCCTGTTTCTGTTATCAGAGCACATAATGCATTACCAAGTTTTTACTTTATTGTTAATTTAACTGTTAAATGACTTTCAATTTAGTTGGAATCTATATTTTTCTGTGTTAAGAAGAACAGATAATCATGTGTCCAGTTTGAAATCGCCTGATGAGTAAAATAAGTTGAGTGGTGATGCTAATGACAGCTGAGGTGAAAATATATCTGACACACACAACCAAGAGATCGTCCACAGGAATGTACGTGTCCATCTTGATCCTCACATGGAAAGTTGTCAGAATAGTGCAAAAAAATAACTTTCTTTAAAAGTAAAAGAAGTAAATAATTTATTTTTTGGTCTGCCCATATTAAGAGTAGTTACTATTAAAAAATATTCTTAATACTGTGATCTTTTGCACATTCCTGTGCAAAACTGTATGTCTCTTTCATTTTAATGTCAGACATGTTGTACTATTCTTTTTATAATATTCCTCCATATTTTAATGCAGATTTGTATTCTATATATTTGTTTCTTGACTGGCAGTACTTGCTTTCATCTTGTTTTTTAAAATTTTCTCATACATTTATTGTTATGCATCTATATACCAAGGCAAATTCCTTGTATATGAAATCCTACTCAGCAACAAACTTGATTCTGATTCTTTACTTTAGTAAAAGTAATTTACAAGTAAAGGTCCTGCATCAAAAAGGTCACTTTGGCAGGTACATGTACTACAGCAAAACATACTTAAAATATAAAAAGTTTAAGTATTTAATGCAGAAAAATTGCTTGTGGGTGATGTATTATTACACATTATATGTAATCAGTTATCAATGCTGATTTATTAATGTGAAAGCATTTCACTGTTGTAGATGGTTGAGTTAAAGCTCATTTCAACTGATTTATATACCACTGATTTAATTTGATAGAAATGTGGGTATCTAGTTGCTCATATAGATTAAAAAACAATAAACAATCAATAAAAACAGGGTTAAGTGCAGACAAAAGATTACTAAGAGCAGGGAGTCATACAGATAAATGATAATTGATAATTTGCATGTTAAAAAGTTCCTAAAGAAAGTCAAACACGCCGATCTGCAGGGTTCAAACATTTGAAGTGCTAAAGTTTATTTATTTCCAATATTTTCCTAAGCTCCACCCTCCTCCCCTCCGTACGGTTCAGAGGGATTTTTTTTTTTTTTTTTTTTTTTTTTTTTTCTTTCTTTCCTTTTTTTCTTTTTTGAATGTGCAGCTGCCATGTAGCAGAGGGAGGAACAGCTGGCTGAGGGAAGAGCCAGCCCGGGGAGTCAGTCACATTCCTGGCTGGGATTCAATGACTGAACCAGACACAAACAAACAGAGAGGGCGAGAGAGAGAGAGGAGAGATAGACTCACACACTGAGTGAGTGAGAGGGGAGACAGACTGAGAGTAACGCCAGACTGAGCAGACCTGAGAGCCATATTTCCAGCGCACATTAGGAGTGCGTAAAACCGCAGGAGCGCAAAGAAACACAGAACCCGGTGATTGTGCGTTGGATAATACGACTTTTGAGTGCTTGAGTGTCGGAGTTGTCGACTTTAATTGCGTGTGCGTTCAGGAACAGCCCCTGTGAATTCAGCAGCCGTCAGTTTTCTGAATGGACGCGCTGGGAAGCTTCTCCGGTGACATGGAAATGCGCGTTATTGAGCGTGTAGCCGGATGCTGAGGACGCCCGATCCGAGAAGTGAATTTCAGCTTTCGTTTTGAGTTTTGAAACCTCTTTTCCAAGCGACAAACAACATGGAGGCGACGAGCTTTCAGCCCCATCCCGGACTTCAGCAAACTCTGAAGCAGTTTCATCTGAGTTCCATGCGCTCTCTCGGCGGACCGGCTGCCTTCTCCGCCCGGTGGCACCAGGACTCCCTCTTCGCTAAAGATGGCAAATCCGCCGAGATGATGCTCACCCTGCCGGCTCAGACCCCTCCGGTGATGTCTGGTCCACTTTTCATCCCGTCCGACCGCTCCACGGAGAGGTGCGAGACGGTCCTGGAGCGGGAGCCCATCTCATGCTTCGTGGTCGGCGGCGAGAAGCGCCTGTGCCTGCCGCAGATCCTCAACAGCGTCCTGAGAGACTTCTCCCTCCAGCAGATCAACTCGGTGTGCGACGACCTGCACATCTACTGCTCCCGGTGCACGGCGGACCAGCTGGAGATCCTCAAAGTAGTGGGGATCCTGCCCTTCTCGGCCCCGTCCTGCGGGCTCATCACGCAGACGGATGCTGAGCGCCTCTGCAACGCGCTCATCTACGGCGGTACGTACCCTCCTCACTGCAACAAGGAGTTAGGCTCCCTGGAGCTGGAGCGAACCGAGAAGAGCTTCAAAGTCTACCATGAATGTTTCGGCCGGTGTAAAGGCTTGTTCGTGCCTGAACTGTACGCCGGCCCCAGCGCCGCCTGCATCCAGTGCATGGACTGCAGGCTCATGTTCCCACCGCACAAGTTTGTGGTCCACAGTCACAAGAGGCTGGAGAACCGGACTGTCCACTGGGGCTTCGACTCGGCCAACTGGCGGGCTTATGTGCTCTTAGACCCGGACTACAACGGGAAAGAGGAGAAGAGTCACCTGGAGCAGCTGCTTAAAGAGTTAAAAGGAAAATATGATCTGACGGGCAAGAGGTCCAGTTTATCCTGCAGAGTAAGTCTCTCTTTCATCACTTACTGTCTTTATATCTGTGGATATTTCAACAGCCTCAGGCCTGCTACAGCATCTGCATTCATTAACATTAATAGGAGGAGGCCTCCTTCTCATTAATGTCTCCTCTGATTGATTGTTTGGATGTTTTCCAACTGCTTCCAAGAGTTATAATGCAAACTACATGTCACATCCCATCTTCCAGTGTCTGTCCCCTCCTCTCCTCATACAGGCCTGGGGGAGAGCAGGGATGAAAGTATGGGAGGGCGGATACAACTGTGGGTGCTCCTAGCAACTAATTTCCCTGTTGATTAAACAAAAATTTTAGTGTAGACGAGTCAACCAGGCTAAAAGCAGGAAAACTCAGTAAAAATGAATAACAATTTATTAATTGATAATGTTCATCATTGTCTGCAAAATTAATAACATTCTTCAATAACAAAGTCATATTATAAAAGCTGCTGAAATGTACTTTGCGCTGGGCATTATGAACACATGCATTATTCTATCAAACATGGCAACAACTCATTAAATGCTTTAAAGACTGAACAGGATCACAGTGTCTGCTGGTATATGACATTGCTGAACCGGAGCTGATGTTAGCTGCCACTGGCTGACACACTGTGTGGCTAACATTAGCAGTACTAGCACCAGCAGCCTGCTCTCCTTGCAGGTTAGCGTCCACATACCTGTGCTGAATAGGGTTATACATTGCTGTGGTCGAGTGGTTATACGTTCATTTATTTATGACACAGCCTACATACAAACTTAACTACTGCCAAACCGCGCTGTTTACGAGATGTCATCTGTTCCACTTTGCTGATAACAACATCTGAGCCATGCAGACTGCTAATGCAGGGAGAGGGGCTGCCGTCTGTCCAAGCTGCAGGCCCGCAAGTGGTGGGCAGCTACGTAACATCTTAGAGGCAACAGTTAACGGGCGTTGTGCATGAATAAAATATTAATAAATACTTTAACCAACCAGTATTTCTGATGCTGACTAGTTAGGGTGGTGATGTTTAATTGACTAGACAACTATTTGCGCACATAGTTGCAATATGAACCTTTTCTCATGCAACATGGGAACATACCATTAAGTCCACATGAAGTACTCTCCATCAGTAGAAAGTGAGCCCAATCCAATCAGTTTCGCTCTATTGAGCTATAGAAGAAAAACTGATTTTTCACTTTTAAAGTAAAGGTAATGTTTATTGTTGAAGATTATAAACATATATCATCTGTTAGACCTATCTGTAGGCTGAATATCAGTGAAGGTTTAAGTTATCATGCTAGCTAGAGCTGCAAAGATTACTCAATCAATATATAAGACATATTGTATTTGCAGGAAATCTCCAGGGTTAGGGTGTCACCAGTCCAGATGTGTGTGCTGAGCTGTTTTACATGACGGACGTAAGAGGTGATTATACACTAAGGTGAATTTGACGCATCAGACAAATTTCATACAAATACATTTAACACAATAAATTGGTTTGAGAGAAAAATGGTCATTTGCCTAGAGGACAACCAAGACATGAAAGAGCTTAACGTGCCAGAAATATTTGAAGCTTTCTTGTTTTGTGGTTGATTCATTCAACCATTACATTTGGCCCACACCTGTGTTTTTTTTTCCGTCCTGTCAGGGAGAGGCAAAAGTAATGCGCAACATCAATTTCCAGTCAGATTGTGTCTGACTCATTTATCCAAAATTTAGAGAAAAAAAAGGTTGGTATTGTAGAGGACATGTGTATGCTGTTTCAATGAAATATGGTTGCTCTAAATAAATGCAACTGTTTGCGAAGAGGGAAAAACAAACAAAAAAACCCAAACATCTCTGCTCTCCCTAAAGCCTCAATCACCTCATATATGTCTGAAAGAGGTGACAGTGAAGCCTCCAACCATCAGCTGACACCCCTGAGCATCCCTCCCATCCTTAAAACTCCCAGGTCCACCTTCCACCCCCCAGGGTTACCCAAGGGCATCTGCATTATGATAAATGGAGTCCCGATGATATATTTTATTAGTGAGAGAGGAGAGGAGGGGGGCAGGGGAGCCTATTATGGTGCCACGAGGTGGGGAAGGGGATAAGAGTTTAATGAGGTTTGGGATATGGAAATGTGTGTGTGTGGGGTGGGGTGGGGGTTGTGTTGCTGATCAGGATAGGATAAGATATGTGTGTGTGTGTTTGTGTGGTGTCAGTGCTGTCCAGGCTCCGTGCGTGGGTCAGAGATGTTTAGTATGGACAAAGGGCCAGGAGACGAGGTGGCTGTTCCTTCGTCACAGAGCAGCTGTTGTGTGGGACTCTGCTAATGAGTGGACATCTCTGTATGCATCACCATGGTGCTGCTCCAGTCTGAGCAGGAGCCAGGAGATGTCTCACAGGGAAACCTCAGTACTCTCTCTAAAAAATACTCAGTTGGCTTCTAGAAGCATGTCTGAAATAACAACAGGAGGAGGGTTATGAGAGATAGAAAAGATGAGATGTAGGTCTGTAGTCAACGAAAGAAAAATCGGCTGAAATTCTACCTAGTTCACAACCAATCAGTTGATCAATGGGGGAAACAAAATGCCCCTTTATCTCTGGATTTATTAAATTAGTCATTTCTTTTTCACATGTAGCTGTTTTGTTACCTTAATTTAAATGGCCTGTGTATCGCTTGGGTTTTTTTCTGATACCAGTGCTAAAACAATGCTTTTGAAACAGTACCGATGCCAAACGCTGCCTGAAGCAATTTTTTTTTTTTTTAGAACCACAAAATGACAGCGGACAGCATTAAAGAACCTTTTTTTCATTGATAAGGCAAATTTGAACTTGAAATACATATATACAATACATTAACTGTGAACAGTTTAAAGTTTATGTAAATATGTAACTAAATCATTTACAACATTTAATTTTACATAACAGATACACATAATAAACAAAACCTTAACCAACTAAAATAACTTAACACTAAATAACTGTTAGCCTGTAGTACTAATAGCAGAAAAATAAATTTTGAGTTAGTATTCTTGGTGTTTGACAAACTGCAGTTTCAAACTTAAGCAATTCCAGTGAAATACAGCTACATTTACTTTAGACTGTTCAGCTCGGCATTTTAACTGTTAGCTACTAGCTAACAGTAGGCTAACATTACCTGTTGCTAGAGCCATTTGGAGACAGTGTTGCCTTTAATGTTTGGTGATGCATCTGTAATGTTCTCATCAGAGGAGAACTATTTCAATCGCTCAGGTGTGTGGCACCAAAATCTGACACCGTGATCTGGGTTGTCATTTGGTCCAGCAGGTACTGGTTGTACACAGCCTTAAATCTAATGCTAGTTGAGCCAGGATTGCAGTATAAACGTCCACAAAAAGCAACATGAAAAAGCAGTTACCAGCATCCAACCTACCTTTATTTAGTTGGCTTGAAATGAGGCTTAATGTTCCTACAGTCTCTCTTGACTGTCCTTCAGTATACAACATTATTCAATATTAGTCTGTTGGAATAGCCACATTAGCCGTGCAACATGCCAACGGCAAGTTTAACAGGAAAATGCCCAAAATGAACACTAAAACTACATTAAACATGGCAAAATGTACAGCTTTCAAGTTTCAAGTCAAGTCAGACAGACAGCATTGATCTATCATTGAGCTTAAAGTAGCTTGAAGTGGAAATGTGCAGAGTAACATTAGTATTACAATGATGTACGCACCTGTTGTCATCAAAAATGAACTTTTTATCCACTCAGCTCTTCTGTCCTCTGAGGCTTGGGGCCACAATATAATGATTTTTGTTGGTACTTTGAGTTGGTGTCAATTAGTTTGGAGCTGAGTAAACGTTCAGTAAACAGCCTCTCACATAAAAAATAAAAACATCAGGTATTCATGTGTCCTGCCCCTGAAATTTATGGATTAAGAAGCACTTTTCTCCTTATGGAAGTAACACTAGCAGCACAATTTGTCAGCCCAAGTTGATTACATCTTTTGTGTTTTGGTTCTCAATTTAGAAATATCCATGTTAAAGTCCTGAATGCTGCACACAGGCGTCCTCAGCTGATTTATGTCACGTTTTCCCACAAATTGGACACAGACTCTTGACAAAATCTTGTCAAGAAATACCTGTCTGCACAAAAAAAGTTGCACCTGTGGCTAATTTCAGCAGGACTTGATGTATCACCTGTGAGTTATATATTTTCTCAAAATGGTGAGTCCTGCGCTGACAGTCTCTCAGTGTGTGTGTGTGTGTGATATACTCAGGGGCTGAGCATCATGGAGGCAGCGTGGCGGAGGGGGCAGTGCGTGTTTGCTGTGGTTCACTGTCAGTCGTGTCCCAGTTAGCAGACAGGCCTGGTCCTCGGGGAGCTGCACACCAGCGCTCTCCCATACATCAGCCTGACAGGCCAAGCTGCTGAAAGGCCGGACGGGGGCTCGCAGACCGCGCTTGGCTCAGCTTACCCATGAAACAAAAACTCAATGTTATCGGTCTGCCTCAGCCTCCCTGTGATGTCAGAGTGTTTTATTAATAAGAGAGAGCCTCGAAGGTTACCTCCTCTGCCTGTATCATCTGTCTAGACTCCCACCTCATCTGCTGCTGTACACGGTGGCTGCTGCAGATACAGCACTGCTGGAAGACACCGCTGAGGAGATAATTGCTGATGTAGCATGTGTATTTTTTGTGAAATAGTTTTGAGGTGCAGTTTGCTGAGGAGATTTCGAGTTATTCCAGATTTTCTTGATAGGCTAAGAGTGCAGAAAGTGAAACATTTTGCAGCCTCCTCTTCCCATAAGCAGAAGCCGGATCAGAGGAGGGGAATGATCCCAGTGAACCATCGTGTCTGTTTTGCATCAAATCCAGCTCCAGCATTTGGTCATTTAGCCCTTTGCCTAATCACAGATGAGGGCAGATTGCTGAGAGGAGGCTGCAGACTCCCTCATTCAGAAGATGCAGGCTGTGTGTGAGCCAGGCCTTGACATGTGTTGTCAAAGGGCCGTAACCCCTGACCTTTCCCCAAAGACACTGACCCAGCCTTCCCCCATTCTTTTCACACCATCCAATCACATGCCCTTGTGTCCAGTCCACTAGCCAGATGGCTGTCTGATAAAGGACGGAGGGATATACAGTGGACAGATAACCAAACGTTAGTCTTGACTGCAGCAAATGTCTTACATGTTATTTTATTTTGTCCCAGGTACGGGAAAGAACACAAGGTTTGCCATTGTTATTGACATTTATCAATGCTCTGTGCACGTTCAGATTTTATCATTTTGTGCTTGCAGTTTTGACTGAGTTGAAACTCTTTTTTTTTTTTTTTTTTTTTTTTTGCTTCTTTGTGGAATACCCCCAAGGTGCATGTCTTCATTTACACATAAAACATTTTGTTAGATTTTTTTTGTAATCTGGAGCCTTTTTGGTAAAAAGTTAAGAGTGCTGCTTTATTCTCCCTGTAAGAAGATGCCCTTTATTTTTTATGAATTTCACACAAAAAAAGTAACTTTCTCTTTGCAAAAAAACTAAAAACATTGGAACATTCATCACAATTTTTTAGAAAAGCTGCTGGTAATTCAGGCATTTTAGGCCGCAACAAACCCCAAAAAGACCTGTGAAATCCTGCAGGGACTGATTGGTGTAATGATAATTTTTGGATCATAATTTTCATTTTCACTGAAAGAAACTAATAAAGTCATGGTGATTTGACATTTGTTGGGGTCTGTACCAAGCAAACATGTTTTCTTACATCTGGGGAACAAGATCTGCAGCACTACACTACTGCATTACAATGCTCCTTTCTCAAACATTTTATCTTTATTAAACAATTGCAGTTTATATTATTTGAATATTGCACTTTGCCACATTGTGATTTTGATAATATTTCAATTAATTGTGCAGCTCGAGCAGCTTCCATTTAAAAACAATCACCATTTTGTGATGCTTGCAGTGCTCTTTAGTTCAGATCCTGGGTGATTATTTTGCTGACACACAGCCAAAAAATGCAAATTTCATGAAAACTTTCAAATGATTCCAAATTTAAATGACTTGTTTCATTGTGTTGAACCTTGCGTGTAATAATTCAAATGTTAACTTTTCTGATTAGCATGAAAATCTTCAAGAAAGAGGATTGGAATTGCAAAAAACTTTTTTCCTCCCCTTCAAAGTCAAATACTTCTGAGCATTAACTGTGAAGAAAAAAAGAAATCCCTAAGAAGTGAGCGCAATGCGATCAATCATCTGACTGAGTGGAGAGTAAACGGAGGGTTCTGGAGAACTGTGCAGACCCTCCTTAATGGAATGGATATTAAAGCCATTCAACTGAGGCCAATGTATGCCATTTCTCATCCCATTGTTCTCCTCACTCGATGAAATTAGCCTCAAACCTGCAGTGAACCAATCAAGTGTGTGTCGAAGGCCAAAGGCTTGTGTGTTTTTAGTGATTAGCTGTTATTAAAAGTGAATGAATTAAAGAGAAATATCCCCTTCTTCTTCTTCTTCTTCTTTTTCTCTATCAGGTAACTGTGTTTTTATCTGCACTTGTATGTGGGCGTCTTTATGTATGCGAGTGTGTTTGCATGTAAACAGGCGAGTGTAATGACTGGATCAGCTGTGTGGGGCCAGATTAAAATGAGCTCTCTGCCGGCTCATTTCCATTCCCATCTGTCTGCTGACCTCTGGGAAGACCTGAAAGCTGACATGGTGCATCTCTTTGGTCCTTGATGGGCCTGTCTGCCCAGCGATGACCCAGTCAGCTAAGACCCAACCCACCCAGATACACATAGAGTCCATCACAGATTTAGTATATTTCTAAATCTCACTCCTGCAGCAGCATATTCATCGTTTTAGTGGATTGTTGCTTGTGTTTAATTTAGCTTCTTCTAGTCCTTCTTCAGTTGGACACGTCAGTCTTTTGAGAGCAGTCGCCCGACTCCCAAACCCCCACCCAGCAGTGCCCAAATCCCCACTGACCAGCCTCCCAGCCTCCCCCCTGCAGACCATTGCCTCGTCTTTGCAGTGGACGCAGTGTTGTGGCCAAAGCGGGGACGGCGTGTCAAGTCAAAGGGGTGTCAGGAGCTCCCAGGGGTGGTGGCCTTCATTCTGGCAGGGGTGACCCCATGTTAAAAGGGTGTCAGCTGGGGTTCTGTCATGGGTGATGTGTGCTAAAGACCTGCCGCCCTCTTTGTTTGAGGACCGGCCTTTCAGAGGCTGTGAAGTGCAGCCATTTCTCTTTGTTAGGGCCTTGTTTCTTTAGGGGCGGCGTGGATAGGTCTGTAACCTCCAGCCTCTGCCAGGGTGGGAAATCCACGCTTCTGAATTTGCCATGTCACTGGTTTCCTGGTTGTGTGCTCTAAGACAGATTGGAGCCTGGAGTGGTGTCTGCATGTCTGATAGAGACAAGGCTGCTCACCAATAGTTCAATACTTTTGACCAAATTCCTCCGTAAAGATATTGTCATAGTGGAAGAAGTCCTTTACTTAGGTCAAACTAGGATGTAGAAATACTCCATTTCAAGTAAAGTCCTGCTTTCAAAGTCTTGGTTTAGCAAAAGTATTAACATCAAAATGCACTTAAAACTAAAAAGTGAAGTTACTCAACATGGCCCCTGTTGGTATTATTCTGTATGTTGTGTTAATTAATCTTTAAAGGCCCTGATAACATGTTTTCTCAATCAGCTTCTTACTATAATACACGACTATCTGCCAAAGTCAGAGCTACTTCTGTTATTTCTAATGAGACATTTCTGTGTTTCTTTGTTCCCTTGTGGTCTGCTCACTGGTTTGAAGTTGACTGAGCTCCTTAAGAAAAAGATGATGTGTTCGATGTAGGGCTGCAGCTAACGATAATTTTCATTATCGATTAAATTGATAAATCATGAAAATAATCGCCAGTTAATCTATCAAACCAACAGTCTAAAACCCAAATACAGCTCTATTTCTATGCACCAATCAGGATTTAGCAACATTTCAGTCTGAATCTGCTGACAGTTGGTGGACTGCTTGGACACTGTCAATTAAATCTGATCAAATCACATCCACGCAGTACAGAAAAAAGCAGATTAGCTGAGTTTTTTAGTATTAACTGTCAATAAATAATACCTTAAGATTTTTTAACTGATAGGTGCATTTTAGTTATTTATTGTTATAGAGAAGTACTTGATAATTGAATAATTTTCAGGGTCCAATATTTTATAATTATCTAAATGAAAAGTATTGTAAAGTTATATTCAAGTACAAAACTTTAGTAAATCTACTTACCACTATGGCTTTTAAGATGATATTTTTATACACAACATCTTTTGTAATTATCTATGTGTACAAGGTTGCAAGTCATGTAGAGTCATTCATGGTTCCTTTAACTCAGTCAAACATGTTTGAAAGATAATGATAATATTAAAAAACTGTGTATTTATATGACACTTCAGAACATCAGTGGTTACAAAGTCAAATAGCAAGAACAGAGTGATATCAAATTATAAGAAAGTCTTTCCATAGAAGTAGGCTTTTAGAGGAATTTTAAGTGGAAATTGAATTTAGTAAACAAAGATGTTATGAATACAACCATTTCCAAAGCAACAATATCTATCATTTACAAGTTAAATGATTAAAAATGCAAGACATATGTTATATATTTTATTGGGTTGTGTACTTACATTATCCCAAATGTTTCCAAAAATGGTCAAATGCAGAAAAATGCATAATTTATTCAAGGTAATAAATAATTGCTAGTTGTTGCTAGTTGCTATAACTTCCAGGGAAACATGGCAGACGTCAGATACGAAAGAATGAGGAAGGAAGTCAGCAAACATGACTAAACTTAACGTGAATAAAACTTTAATACATTAACTTTTTCATGAACATGATTTCTTCACGTGAAGTCATGTGAGATGGATTTTCATCTGCAATGGTGGTTGATTAACAGTGAAAATAACAACTCCCATGATCCCAGGTTAATTCAGAACATCATCAAATTACATCTTTTGTTATTGTTTTAATATAAAAGAGACCCCTAGATACAGAACTTAGATATTGTGCATTTAATCTGAAAGAGAAAGCATTTCTGGAATATCAGACACGATCTATTCTCATGTTTTTGTCCAGCTCTATTTCTGATCATCTCATGTGGACCATGTTTTGCACCGTTCCTCTCTAAAAACCTCGATGACACAGCACCGTGCCAACGTGTGAAAGACTTCTTGTGTAACTCGTGGAGTGAGTGAGTGAGTGAGGAGGATGATTAGTGTTGATCAGTGATGATGAGACGAGGGAGGAGATGAGGAGCCCTGGCTGTGACTGCAGTCAACAAGCCAGTCAGTCAGTGAGTCGGGTCCGTTTGTGGCAGAACAGATGCCCCGTATTGGGTTAGTGTTATTCCACAATCATCATCAATTCCTCCTCGATCACCTCCTGATTTCCAGCTCTGTGATTAAGAGTCAGGCCCATCTGGTGCAGAGACAGGAAATCCTGGAGTCTGCATCTGCTGCTGGCTGAGCTACTAAGCTGCTGCAGTCAGGAGGTGGGGAGGGGGGTGGGGGGGGGGTTTAAACTCTGATAATCCTACATAACCCCTGGAATGCAGAGACCACAGTGCACATCAAAACCGTCATCTTCTCTGGACAGCGTCTTCAGGAACACAGACTCAGACAGACTGAATGTCAGCCATGGACTCTCTCCTCCTCCTCCTCCTCCTCTGGCCTCGCTCACTCATAGCATCATCTTCACAATTTATAACCAGTCCCTCTGGAATTTTGTAATTAGAGCATGAATTAGATATACTGTACAGCAGAGACTATGTTACATGGACAAACCAACAGATGCACAGTTCAAGTGCTTTTTCTGCAGAGCTGCAACCCAGTGAGCATCAACGAGGATTTCTAGTTGAAAACTGGTTGATTTTCAGTCTGAACATCTGAAACCTCTGTCCACCCTGTTTTCTATGGGTTAAAATGTGTTTTCAACTACAGTTTTTCACAAAACACAAATTCTTTTAATCATTTTGATCATTTTTGTAGGTTAAAAGAGAGACGATATTGATTAGTGCAAAGGCATTTCCCCAAAGTCTGGTAGGTGAAATCTGGTCGACATAAAGATGTGATATGAATGCATTAAATATTTCGTATAAAGTGTCATAAATACAAACTATATGGTCTGTGTGCTGCCAACAGCAAGCTTCCAGGACATCATATTTGGAGAAGCTCGACTCTGGTCACTGGTGAAAAGAATTTCATAAATATAAATTTGAAAGTTGCCTCACCAACTGTTAGAAGACGTTCACAGTTAGACATTATTTCACTTTCATCCTATACAATGTGTAAATAACAGCCTATCATCACTCTGAAGCCCCCACTAAGAAAATGCAAACAAATTTCTCAATTGAATGCCAGAAAAAAAATGTAACACGCAGGATTTGAATGTCAGTCTCCAGACTGAAAGCCCTGTACTTGACCCACTCAACCATCTTATTTTCCTGTCAGTTTGATGTTCTTTGTTACCCTTTATTGTATATCCCTGTGCATATATATTCTGAGAAGTCAAATTTGTTTGGTTTAAATGTGAACCTTCAATCAACGTCTTTAAATAGTCTGTGAAATAACTTTGAACCAATTCTGAACGTCTTTTCACTGTCATTTTTTAAATGTCTTTTCAGTGGAAAAATGCCTCCTGGGAGCAAATCAGAGAAGTCTTCTCTTAGAAATAAAACCGATAAATCAATTATCAAAGTAACTTAGTAACCTAAGTATAAGAGATTCATGATTGATTGCAGCTCTATTTGAGAATGTCACCTTGTGCTTTGGAAAACAGTGATGAACACTTTTCACCATTTTCTGACATTTTATGGGCCAAACGACTTAAGATTTTTAAGGCAGGAGACATAAGCAGGATTGTAATATTTATCTCCTTAAAAATGCCTCTGCGTTTCTCCTTCAATGACCTGCTGCAGCTCTAAGCTACATAACTGTTAGACCACATTGGAGATGTGCTAATGGAGCTCCAGCCAGAGCAGAAGCAGGCCCTGCTGGTGCCATATGACAAATCGGCATGCTGCTCTCGCCTACAATCCGCCCACCGACCACCTCCAAAGCTATCATAAGGATTAGCTCACGCAGCTAAACCAAACAGACTGCTCAGTGTTCAGACAGCATTTGGTCCAAATCTTCGTCCGTGCCTCCTGTTTTGATGGCTAGCAGATCACAATCGGGGCCGCTATCGGTTCACTTGCAACTGGTGCTGTGCCAAGTTGCTGCACAGTGCTGCTCTGTGTGTGTGTGTGTGTGGCTGCGGGAGAAGGAGAATGAATGTTTTAGGGATTTACACGACTGCCTTGCTCTTCGGGATATGCATAATTAATATTTTGGATTAGGATGGTTTAGATTAACTTTGAATTCTCGGCTGAGTTCAGAAGACGAAGTGGAGGAGACGCAGAGGGTGTACTTTTGTCTTCGTCTGCCGGAGACATAAAAGCTCGATTCTGTTGGAACAGTTTGCATTAGAGACCTGATTTGTGTGTGTTTGTGTGCGTGTGTGTGTGTGAGTGAAGGCGTGTACCTCCACATTTCGAGGCCCCTGTCAGACTCCACACACTCTCAGAAAGGACTCGTCCTCAGTTGGAGTCTGCTTCGTACGCTTGTGATTGGAGGGCGGCTGTGGTTGCTAAGCAGAGCTGCTCTTCCTGTGCTAAATAAGAACTTCGTGCTCTCTGGCTGGTGGGCTCAAAGAAGCGCGCCAGAACACACACACACACACACACACACACACACACACATTCAGACAGACACACACATACATGTACACACACGCAGACCTCACAGTGCATAGACCTCTTACGGTACAGAGACCTCACCCTCCTCCATTCACTGCCCGTTCTCTTTCATTGTGACCTCCACGCTGTGACTCGATGAGTCTCTCCTCCTCCTCCTCCTCCTCCTCCTCCTGCTGCTGCTGCTGCTGCTTTCCTTTCTCCAACTCCTCCTCCTCCTCCTCCTCCTCCTCCTCCTCCACTCTGCATCACACGCACACTTCTCCCCACAGGTCAGCACTGTATAAAGCTCCCCTCTCCATCACTGAGACCTCCTTGTCTGACACCTCCTCTGCCCCGCCACCATCACTCACCTCCTCCGTTTGACACCTCCTCGACCCTGTAGGACACACACACACATACACACACGCACAGACACACAGACACAGGCTCTCCTCCGCTGAGATCTCCTACTGCACTCCCCCTCACACTGCATTATACTTAGATCTCCACCTCCACTGTAGTGAGCACATGCTGTATCAGTCTGTATTCAGACTGGCCTACATACGCCGCACATGTATCACTGTGCTGTTCCAGGGGTGTGAGGGCTGCTCGTCTCGCTCTGAAGAGATGAAAACTCAACATCTATCTGTGCTTTGATTATAGATAGATAGATAGATAGATAGATAGATAGATAGATAGATAGATAGATAGATAGCGTTGTAATCCAGCCTTGAACTACAGTGTCTTTTTTAGAGTAGTGTAAATGTTCAACAAAATGAGTCCCCTCCCCCGATACCGTTTAGCATGCTGGGCCTTCGTCACCCAAGACGATTGTGATTGCTTTAAAGAAATACAAACAAGGTGGGCGTTTTCCCACTTATCACAGAATGACAATGTGTGGGGCCACGTCCTGTGGAGAATCAAAGACCACGTGCGTGTCCGAAGGAAAAAAAAAACACTTTAAAGACAACACAGCATAGCTTACCATTTGTTATATCATACTTTGATATAGATCGTAAGACTTTTTTTTAAAAAGACGGTTTTGAAAATGTAAATGACAGTTGTCAGGGCGCATTAAACCAATGATCTTTTGATCTTTACAAATCAAGACTTGAGAGTCTAACAGTGGCAGTGGAGCTGTCAGTGATTTTAAAAAAATGTTCAAATGGAAAAATCAAAGTGAATTGTGATCTTAGAGTCAAATCAAATTGTGGATTTGGAGTATACTGGCACCCCTAATAGATCCAACAGTGTGAGGGCTGCTTGTCTTGTTTCAGAAAGATGAAAACTCGCCATCTCTCTGTCTTCAATAGATAGATAGATAGATAGACAGACAGACAGACAGACAGACAGAGACAGACAGACAGATAGATAGAAGAAGACAGACAGACAGACAGACAGACAGACAGACAGACAGACAGACAGACAGATAGATAGATAGATAGATAGATAGATATGGAGTGGCATTTTGTCAGGATGACCTCATAACCCTCCTCTATCTTCTCCAGGCTCATTTCAGGAGCCCGCTAAACGAACAAATGAGTGGGATCCACATTTTCGTCTCTCTCCTGTTTTGCTGTGTGCCATTACAGGTGCCAGCTATCATCTCATGTATCTGCTGTGCGGCCAGGACAGTGCATCTCAAAATCTGATCTTAGAGCACTGTGTCTTCTCTCTGACACATGCACGTCTGCACGTACTGTAGTACTCTGAGGCGACCCTCCCAACATCCATGGTTTATTTCTCTTAGCTTGGTTTTCGCAGGGGTCAGAGCTTTGGGTTGTATGGCAGAACAATCATTCAGTGTTGGTGAAAAGCTGCGAGCCCCTGTGTGCTCTTCAGACCAGCTCGACATGCTTTCTTGCAGAGACGGAGCAATGCAGCATTGTCAGCAGGACACCCGTATCAAATGAATTCAGCACAGCTGTCCTAGCAGACTCTATTGCAGCGAGGGGGAAAGTTATTTATTCAGTATTACAGTCACCCCGGGATCCGTCATGGTCACTCTTTGCCTCAGCATCATCTGGTCAGGTGGACCCTTTTTTCCCTCTTTGACCTTGTTAGTTAGTTAGCAGAATGTATCTCTGCAGATGCATCCCCCTTTGTTTCTCTGAGTTTGCCACACCTCACCCTCACTTCCAGCTCTTTATCTCTGCATCATTATAAGAGGGTCTACATTCATAACAACAGGCGTACAGATGGGCCACAGTTGCTCACATGCTGAGGACACCTCTTCCCTCACCGCCCCCCCACTCCCCTTCTTGCAGGTGTCTAATAGTTGCAGGGTTGCCCCGCACTGTGCTCGCTGTGCAGGCTGCCCAGCAGGGCTGCCCGCCTCCCTTGTGCTTGTGGCGTTGACAAGCGTCTGGCTTTATTTCCAGCCCGTCGACGAGCATAGACACAGACGGCCATGGCCTGAAATAGAGCAAGCCCACCCTTTATCCTATAATGAGGGGACTATTATAAGCCTCGTGACTTAAGCAGTGTATGGCCAGCGTCAAGAGAAGAGCTCGTACACATGCTGCTTTTCAGATTATCATGGAAAACTAAATAATCACCTCTCCTTTTGGCACCAACAGGCTTAAGCTGCTGCACAGGAGTGTGTGTTTTAGTGCAACATCATGTCACCTATCATGCTCTGATGAGGCCCCTGACTTAAAGGTCCAGTGTGTAAAGTTTCCAGGGGTTTATTGGCAGAATATGGAAAGAGTATGATATTCATCAGTATGTTTCAGTGGTGTCACAATTTCAATATTTAATTGAAAATCGATCAAAATGAGCTTTCAATTGCAATAATCAAAATCAAAGGTAGGCTGCCTACTTGCAGCATCAAGTGCATTCAAAGAAAAAAGAAAACACTTGAGAGAGCTGAGACAGTGTAGTTTAGCGGCTGTTATATCACCCTTGATACCATATAGACTTCTAGACATCTTTTTGGCTGCAATGTGCCACGTTGATTTATGCTTCCATTGCCACTTCTAACACACTGGTTGTGCCGAGTTGCGTGTGAGATGGACCATCTCTGAAATAGAGCCAAAGTGCGCTGCACCCACCTCCAGCTGGGCTGCACTGACTTCTCGCCAACTGCGGACAGCCTGTAGTGACCCCACTCTCTCCCCCTCAAGAGAATGAGTTGTTAGACTTAACTCATGTCTGTGCAGGAAAGCAAAGAGAGAGCCATCTTTAAAAGTCTCTGAGGGTTCAGCTCACAGTATTTTTGAAGCTTCTAACTGAATCTCTGTGGTTTGAAGTTTAGTTTCTCTCCTGTGTTGCTTTTTGTTCTTTCAGATCTCTGCTTTATTTGACCTTTTCATGTTCTCTTTCAGCTGTATGAGTCTCTGGTGATGAAAAACCAATATTTCTCGATTTTGCTGCCTCCTTATAAAAGCATTAAAATAACAAAATAACAAGGGACTTTTAGTGTGACAAATACGTATAAGAAATCAAGTGCTTATCCACGTGAGCTAAGGTCATCTTCAGTAAAAGAAAGGACATACCTTTAAGTGGGCAGTCCTGTTGTAATGGAAATGCAAATCCTTGCCGTGCAAGTCTGAGTCAAACTAAGTCAAGCCAAGCCAACACATCTGTATGGAAAAGAGGTATAACATAGCCATCAGTGCTAAAATAAAAGTTTTTAATTTGAAACATTTAATCAAATTGTGACCTAGAAAATGAAAGTCAAATTGAATTGTGGATTTGGAGAATTATGACCCTCCTAGTATGTTTTCATGTGTGTAGTGTATAATCACCTGAAAATAAGAATGAGCGATTTATATCTATAGAGGGTGAGGGTCCTCTTCCATGGACGATGCCATGTTGCACCATTATTTTTCCACTGTAGCCCAGAGCAGTCAAACCAAACACTGGCTCTAGATAGATAGATACATAGATAGCCTTTTTTCATGGCCACCGTTGATTCTCCTACACACTTGGAAGCACAGAGTAAGACAAGGTGTTCGCAGTGCCACTAAATCCTACACACTGGTCCTTTAAAGGAGTAAACTCATGAAGATCACATGACAGTGTTTTTGAACTATAAAATATGGCTATAACATAAAACAGTCAGATATTTTGCAGATAATAAATTCACTTGTGACCTTGTATCAGTTGAATGTGTGAAATCAAATGCAGAGATGATGAAGTCTGGTTGGGGCATCTGTCCCATATGGAATGTATGAATTATTCCAGAGGTAATAGCGGGGCATTGTTGCCGCACTCATCTTCACAAAGACGCCCATCTCTGCATGTCCATATTTAATTCACCCCTTTCAGCTGCCGAACTGTACAGGCCGCTGATATAATGAGTCCCTCCAAAGAGATTAGTCGCCCTATCATCAACGCAGCTCCCTAATTTCTCTGCCTTTGTTGTGGTGCAGGCTGTACTAAATGGGATAAAGGGGCTTGGCCGGACACAGTGGGAGGAAGTGGCTTTTGTGTTGCTAGCAGGTGCAGTGGAATGACAGTTTTGGGATGTATGCGTGTGTGCATACATGCACGGCCGCATGGATGTGTGTGTAAGCGCGTGCGCCTCTGTGTCTGGCCAGGCCAGGAGGGTATGTGCTCCCTGAGTGCCGCTGAGATACACCAGGAACCTCTGGAGCTCGACTTGAACCCTCAATCACAGGGTTCCTCAGGGGTTTGCAGTAAATTCTTCAGGCGAATGGTTTTCTCTCCCCTTCCTCCTCCTCCTCCTCCTCCTCTTTCTCTCTCTCTTTTTCTGCTCACATCTGGTGAACAGCGCTAGCACCCCTGTCATCTTTTACTGCGTTGAGGTCATTTCCACCCTATCGGTAAAGTGGAAACACATGATGTGCAGGGTTCGGCCTTAATGGGGTGGGGCTGGCATGGACCAGCACTGACACAGCTTTACAGCCAAGAGCTGCCAAAACAGCCTCTCTGTGGAATGCCTCCGACTGCAAAATTAAAGACATTTGGGTTAAATAATGTTAGAATACATATAGTTACCCGTTATATAATTAGTTACTTTTTTAAACATGTAGGATGTTTACATGCTTGTATGTAATGCATGGTCTCAGATGTTTCAGAGCAGAGCTGAACATGTCATTCATGAATAAACGACCAAGCATTGTTTGGTCTTACAGAAGAATATTAAGTGTATAAAAAACACCAACTCTGGAAAGAAATGTTTCTTAGTTTGGAGTTTCTCTGCCTCTGTTCCAAGTTTTATTTTTTGCCGTAAAATTCCTCCCTTCACACGCTTTCCCCCCCTCTTAATCACATTATTGATTCCAACTGGTGAGCTAGAGAGTAGTCGAGTATAGACTTTGGCACACGCTGTGGGTGAAGGGTGTGTCCTCAAGTTTAATTGGGATTCTCCTTTAGCAATAATGTGGATTTCCTCAATTCTGTGCCCTTCTGCGCCATCTCCTTCAAAGACTTCACACCACAGCTCGCAGTGTTTGTCATTCTCAGGAATTTAAGCTTGTGTCATTTGTGAAAACTCAGCTCTGCCATCTGACACATTTTAGATGATTTTTTTGTCAGTGCATTATTAGTATCCGCTTTGTATGAATTAATTGTTCTGTCACGTTGACTGCTTTTTATGGTAACATTTTTATTCAATCGCACTAAAATGTATTCCCTTTCAAGCCAGTCTTCTTTTCTGTTATGTAATAAAATCCCTCTTCTGTTTGCAATAGTTTAGGCTGGGTTTAAAACCAAATTGTGTTGCACCGAACCAGCTTAAAACCAGTATAGAATTAAGAAAGATTACATGTAAACCCGCTCTTTAGTTTACTTTTTATTCTAAAACTAGTTTAAATTTAATTCTGTTGCACCAGAACTTAAAACTGCAATTTAAAATGTAAAATATTAACTTTAAACTTACACTTAAGGACGTTTAACCTTTAACATAGCTGCCTTTTTGAGAAGGATTAAGCAAAATAATCAAGTTTGTCAAAGAAAGTTAAGACTTGAGTTTTATATTGCGTCTCTTCTTTCTTTCACTCCAGCTGATAACTTGGCCAACAAGTTTTTCTTACAGGAGAAATTAGAGCTTTGCCGAGCTATCATGAGTAGGCTAACTAAGCTAACTACCTTTTTAGATAGCTAGCAAACAATATAATGTTTAGTTAAATTTTTAGCTGGCAACAAACACTTTTTTTTTCATTTTAGCTAGCTATCAAACAATAAAATAACATTGTATTTACCAGCTCCAGACAGCTCTAAGTTTATTTATTTGTTTATTTATTTATTTTAATTTGGGTAAGCAAGCATCTCCATATTGATTAAACTCCAGTTTGCATGAATAAAGCCTGGATTTACTAAACTGAGATTAGTTTTGAGCTCTGCTTAACTTTAAATCTGGATTTGCTCATTTTAAACCTAGTTTTGCTAAACCTTGTATTAATCTTTGTCAGTTCAGCGCAGTCCTAAACAGTTAAAAAAATTTTGCCGCTCTTGGATAATTTATTGCCATAGGATCTCACTGCAATAAACAGTTTAAATGGCTGTTTTACTGTCTCACTACATGGATCTCAATGTGTCTCTGAGCAAATTCCAGTCACACTGTGGTTTCCATTTTGTGGTAGACAGAGCTGCAGTGTAAAAAGGGGTGGGCTGCAGTCAGTCAGTCAGTTACTGTCTGTGGGCAGACTAGCAGAGCAGCTGCATGGATTTTTATTCCTGCTGTCCAACAGGACTCCATCATAGACTGCAGCAGCGCTCGTTATTGAGGGCACACACTCCTGTGCTGCATGCCTCTGTCCTCATTACCTCTGCAGCAGCTTAGCTCTCTGCCTTTGTTCTCTCTCTTGGCTTGAAACAGGAGAATATGGAGAGAAGTGCTGAGGCTGCAGTTAGCTCGGCTGCCCACAACTTCTGCCGCACAGGAAAAAACATAGCACAGACAACCACCACCCCCCTAAGCCCTCTTGTCTACATATTTCCACAAAGCCAACGCACAGGGGATGCTCTACTTTGATTCATCATCCTGACTTGGACGTAGGCTGGTTTGCTCAGTGCCTCTTGCATTCTGTTTGTCATCCTTTTACTCCCCTGGCTGCTACCTGCCTGTGTGACTTAAAGATTTCACTCTTAAGTGTATTTGTGCTCTGGCCTACTGACCAAATGCCCTCATGGCCAATCTGCTGCGTGAAAGGTCCCGTAGACTTGCTCCTCAGAGGCGTTAAACAGCAGCCGTGCAGAGTGGCTGGAGGGACAGTAAACTTTTATCACACTAATAACCCACAGTCACAGCTACCTTAATGGCTTAGGCAGCCATGCCAGGGGTTGCCTGGAGGTCAGGTTGAATTGCAGGACATAAATGGTAGATTCCAACTGGTAGAACAAATAAAGGAAAAAGGAGGGGCATCTGAGGTGAGCAGAGGGGGAAGAAAGTTGTTATTGGAAGAGCATATAATCACTTAAATTGATTTGCAGTAAAAGGAAGCCATTGATTGGGCCGTTCTTTTATAACAAGGCGATCTTTGGCCTTTTAACCCTCTTTCCCACCCAGCTCTGCACGCTCGCAAACCTTGGACTCAGTCCGAGCATGCCGTCAAAGGGCACAACTCCTACACAAGTGACAAGTGAGTGAAAAGATTTGAGTCTGCCCAGGCTTGGTGAAAACATCGGTCAGAACAAGTACGCTCTTAGAAAAAAGGGTTCCAAAAGGGTCCTGCCTGAAGGGCTGAGGTTCTCCTCAGAACCGTTTGCTTTTGATGAACCCTTTTTTGAAGAAAGGGTTTGTCAAGGGCTAAGGATTCCATTAAGAACCATTTTCATCCACAGAACCCCTTTTGGAAAAACAGTAGTTCTTGAGGGATTGTTGAAATCCTTCAGTGAATACAAAAGGGTTCTTGATAGAACCGCCTGGGTGGGTTCTAGATAAAACCATTGGGGTCTAAAAAGGTTCTCAGTAGAAGCCCCTTGGTGTGTTCAAGATAAAACACTTGGAATCTAAAACTGTTCTCAGTAGACCCCCTTGGTGAGTTCTACATAAAACACTTGGAATATAAAAAAGTTCCCTGGGGAACCCAAAGTGTCTTCTAAATAAAACCCTTTGAATAAAAGGTTCTCAGTGAAGTCCTCTTGGTGGGTTCTTGATGAAACCTTTGGAATCTAAAAAGGTTCTTGGTAGAATCCTCTGTGTGGGTTCTTGTTAGCACCCTTAGAAGGCGGAATAATTCTAGATAGAACCTCCTGGGTGGGTTCTGGGTGGAACCATTACACCATAGAAGGGTTCTCAGTAGAGCCTCTTATAGGGGTTTATAGGTGGAACCTTTCACTAATGGTTCTAGGTATGACCCTTAACATTGAGTTTTAGGTAAAACTCTCTGAAAGGGTTTCAAGAAACCAAAAAGGGTTCTCCTATGGGGACAATCCAAAGAACCCTTTACGGTTCTAGTCAGCACCTTTATTTCTCAGAGTGCAAGGACTTGTTAATGGAGTTCAGATCTAAACTTTTTCTCAGATTGCTCTCCCTCTGGCTGAGGTGGACGTGTCTTGAGAGTGTTTGTTTTAGGTGAAGTCAGAGCTGGAACAGTATGTTGTGAACCGCAGGCCAGACTGTGGTTCTGCGGTTCAGCTTCGACCTGAATGCAGACTGCTCTGTTTGTTTTGCTTCTCCGTTTCTCAGGGAGAAATTTAGACGCTGCCAAAGTCCTGCGCTCACACCCAAGGCACGCAAATAAAACCCCTTCTCACACAGAAAAACGAAAGAAAAAAAATGTACCTGGGTGTAGTCGCTACATCTGGACCTTACCACCACCACCACCACCACCACCATCACCACCCCAGTGCAGGCAGACAGGCAGGCAGGCAGGGGTACGCACATCTATTGGTGTCTTCGCTCTCATCTTGTAAAAGGGCTCTTTGGGAGATGAGATGGCATTTGATTGTCTCGGTGGCAGGATGTTTGTGTGTTTTGTTCCAAGCCTTTTCATAAATAGCAGTTTTTATGTTGCTGAGGTCAACTGGTTTTACTAGACTGGAGAGGCAAGTCCAGAGGCAAGGAGGCCTCCCCGCCATCTGGCAGCCATAAAAGGGGGAGCAGGAGGTTTTTAGTGGGGCTTTATGGGATGGTAGGGTGAGACATTGAGGGGAGGAGGAGAGACAGAGAGTGGATGGTGGACTCTGGTTGCCCCCAAGCTGCAAAGCTTCCTCCGCAGTCTAAATGACAGGTCAGAAGTTCATTGCCTTCTTTTTCATCCTGCATCTGCCTTGTAAGGTGAAGGAGGTGACGGCCGGTTCAGAGTTCGAGGGCAAAGGAGAGGACGTCACCGTGAAGCTGTTATCGCTGCCGTGAATGAAGATGTATTCTGGGCTGCAGGAGATTCTTTGTTGTGGTTTAATGAGCTCGCTGTGTTTTAAAAGTGTTTCAGAAGACGAGTGCATGTCCCCTTGTTGGTGCATCGCCGTCAGCTTGTTATGCTGTGCTGAAGATCAGACCTGAGTCCTACAGATGGTGCAGAATTATGTGGCTGCGTAAACACTGGTGATTCAATGGCTTGGTGTTGTTTGGGTATGCGTCACCCTCTCAAAGCACCCTGCACACCACCAAAGCAACTAACACTAAGTTGTTTTGTGTGACTACAGATCCAGTGCTTGATTGTATAAAACTCTTAAGCTAAGGTTTCCCTGAAAATTTCACCCAAGGATGCCAGAAGTCCCTAGAGCTGTCTCTAGTTCTTTAGATCTGTTAAAGAAGACTAGATAGGAAGAAAAGTGAAGGAGATAAATTACAAAAATGAAGCAAGCAATGGGCCTGTGTTGGTCAAAGTATTTTATTTAATAGAGTACTATTAATTATTAAAGATTGGAGAGGAAGGAGAAGACCGTGGTACTGTGCTTACTACCCAATTTTATACCCATAATACCTGAGTTTTTCATTTGGCCTGCAAAACATTGCAAAAGAACTCCCACACATTGCCTAACTTGCAATATGACATTTATTTGCAACATTTCAGTTCTAGATCTTCATCATTTGTCATAGGGTGATTAACTAAGTGTGTTAACTAAACTGGACAACAACTGTCATTAATGCTAGGGTGACCAAAGGTCCCCATTTTCCATGTCCCGTCCTTGTTTTTGGTGGCCTGTCCCAGGCTGGAGCTGTCCCTGGAAATGTCCCCATTTTTACCTTTGCATTAAAAACAGACAGCAAAGTGAAATAATGTGCTGCCTGCCCGGAAAAACCAGGCAGTAGAGCCGACCAGTTGACATTTCAATCGCATTGTGCTTGTTTTGGCCAACAGACACGGCTGCAGGTTCATGTCATTCTTCTTCTTCTACTAACTACTTGCTTGCTCTAGTTTTAAAGAAAACTGCTGAAAACCAGAAGCTACTAAGTGTCTGGTGAATCCACAACATCACCGCAAACGTATTTTACAAAGTTACTCAGTACTTACAGTTACTGCACAATATTTTATTACAGTACAACAGTTACCATGGTCAAAATACATGAAACTAGAATTGTGACCTTTTTTTAGTTCATAGATAATAACATTGGATATTTTAGTGATATATTGATTGTTGACTTGAAATCTCCCATTTGATGTCAAAAATGTGGCCATCATAATTAATGCTGTCTAGTTAAATGAAAAGAGGGAAGTGAGTGACGTGTAACCATGGTAACTGGAGTGCAAATGTGCTGTATAATGACAGTAATTGCTGTGAAAGCCTTAGTCTAAACACTTTTATGCGACTGGTTATATGCAATGCTCCCAAGCTTATGGAAGTGTTTTACTTAAGGGAACCTGAGTTTGAAACTTATGGTGGGCACAGGCTCTCTTATTTGCCCAGAAACAGCCTTGTGCAGTCAGGTGGTGGCTTTATTTTGTTTGCACATCTGATTCAAGTGGCGGTAACAGCATTGTTAAGCCATGAAAACACTGGAGTTTGAGGCCAGTGAGATTCTCATGGAGATTTTCAGTGATGAAGACACTCCTGAGAGTCTCAGTTATGTTCTCCTGGAAGATTTCTTTCCCAGTTTTAAGAGCCGGAGCTGGAGCTGTCTGGTCCATCTGAATGCTGGATGCTCAGCCTTATAGGTTTTCCAGAATGGGGTTATCATTGCAGAGGACTGGGCTGCTTTGCTGACTCTGGCACTGATACCTCCCATAGAGATTTCATCTTTTGTTATGCTGCAGCTGAGATGTGTTAACCCTTTAGCCCCTTTCAAGATATTTAGGTAGAAGAAGAAGGTTATTATGGTTTAACCCAATTTAATCTTGTAAAACGCTCCCATGTCCTCATATGTGCATGTATATGTTGTGTGGCATTAAAAAAAAACATAAAAGCCAATGTGTTTGTTATATAAATTAGTTTTATTGACCTCTTTCTCTCGCCAGTCCTGCCTCGGGTTTTCAGACCCTCTGCCGCTCAGTTTGCACAGTTTGTATATGAAGAGAGAAAAAGTGCTGACAGCAAAAGAATGAGAGCGTGTTTGGCAGGCACGCCCTTGTAGGTTTCTGTGTCACTCAACTCTAATAAATTTTTAATTGTTTCCTTGCTGTGGTATAGAGCTCAACATGGCTCTGCTCAGTCACACGCTATTTAGGGGCTCATGCTCTGTTCAACTCATAAAACAGGAGGAATAGCAAGTGGAAGGTAGGGTTTTTCACTCATTAAGACCAAATAAGAAGTAACATAATGAAGGTCTGATGCATGTTGCAAGCTGTTTTCTCACCTCATTATGTAGAAAATTTATCAGCAACATTTTACACATGCATGGAGGATGACTTTTACTTATTATTGTAGGCTGACAGCAACAAATAAACCCAGCAGGAGTGGATGTTAGCTTAAAATGTGCTTATGTGTCTCGATTAGAGCTGCAACAATGAGTCAATTCATCAATTATTTTACCCAAAGGAAATGACTTGCCAAATATTTTGATAATCAATTAATCTTTTTCATCGTTTTTCAAACAAAAAAATCAATAAAAATGGAAAATAATGGAAAAACATTCGCTCTGCAGGGATTTTGATTTCTTGATTTAAAGTTCAAAGATCAGCTGCAACGATTAGTCGATTGAAAGAAAATTAGTGAGTTGCCATTTATTTTGATAATCATTAATCGTTTCAGTCATTTTTCTAGCAAAGATATCAAACATTTGCTGGTTCCAGCTTCTTAAATGTGAGGATTTGTTGCTTTTAGTTGTAATTTATGATAGTAAATTAAGAGTCTTTGGGTCTTGGACTGTTGAGCATTTTTCACAATTGTTTTGGCTTTTTGTTGACAAAATGATTAATTGATTAATCATTTAAAATATTTGACAGATTAATGAATAGAATCAATGTTAGTTGTACCTTACTGCAAATATCAGTTGCTTAATAAATTGGTCAGATCTAGAGAAATATTTGTGGGGTGACAGGATGGCATAGAGACAAAAATAGACATATATGCCAATTTATTTGCACGCAATCACATACGTCAATATTTGCCTGGAAATGAAGATATTTTAACTCAAAAACATTATTGTGGCACATTAATAAGGCACTGAGTAGAAAAATCTTACACTTGGACATTGGAGTTTCACTCTTGTAAATTTTCAACCAGCCACAACTTTTCAGATATATATTTTTGAATCAGATTGTCCAAAACTTGGGTAGCAGCTGGGGTGGCAAGATGTCTTTCATGAATGACAGTAGATGAATGACCTGGTCACACAATAGAAGATCTACTTGTGACTGATAGATTCTGGTTCTAAAGTGTGAGAATTTGTTGCTTTCCTTGTTTAACAATGTAGTAATATAGAATATTTTGAGGTTTTGGACAAAACAAGGCATTTGGCACAAAATACTTTGGGCTCCTGCAAACTGTGATGGAATTATTCAGTTTTCTGAATGTTGAAAATATAATCAGCAAATTAATTGATTAAAAAAAATCATTAGTTGTTGTCCTACTGCAGAGATAAGTCAAACAATAAATTGCTTTTTCCTGACTAACATTAAAGTAAACTGAAATATTTCAGAGTTTGGGACAAATCATTTGATCATTTTGGGCTCCTGCAAGTTACGATGGGATTTTTTCAGTTTTCCGATTAATCGAAACTAAAACTAAAAGTATAATTAATTGCCAATTAAAAGTAATTGTTTCTCGGAGTTCTAGTTTCCGCGACACCCTCGAGGCAGACGCACCACAGTGTAATCACGTGTAACACCAGAGGTGATTTAAATAGCGGTAACCTCAGTGGTGGCAGTGTCATTTCAAAGTCTGTATTATTAGGTTTATTGGAGTGTCTCCAGAAATTATCATGACAATGGTATTAAATATACTTCCATTGCCAAGAACATTGATTGCACTTGACAAACTTTAAAGAAAGCATCAAAGGCACCTTCAAAGGCAGCCACGGTGAAAGACTCCAGCCGGAGATTCACTGAGAGCCTCTCCACATACTTCCCGGCTGTTTATTCGCTCACATTTTTGCATCATGTCAGAGTGTTGAGCTTTGAGAAAAGGAGTGAAATAAAGCACAGGCCCTTGATTGAGAGGCTGGAAACGAGGGACTCTCTGCTCTCGCTTTAGTGGTTCCGTCCACTGCAGTGATTCAGGGGATAAAAATGTGGCCTGTGTCTCTTTAAGAGCGCTGGCCTGTCTGCAGAATGCATCAGTCCTGTGGAGCAGACACAGGCCAGCAGGAGGAGGGGGGTGAAGGGAGGAGCGTGGGGCTGTGCGGAGGGAGGAACGAGGACAGGAGGAACAGCCGCAGTCTGGGCTTCCAGCCTCCTGGCTAGACTGCTGAAAGTTATTATTGAGTTCCTGTGTAGGGCCTCCCCTCCCTGCGGCATACTCCTCTGTGCTCACTACGAGGTGGACGGGGAGTGCGGGGAGAGGCGAAGAGAAAAGTTGGCAGCCTCCCATGCCCCTTTGCAATGACCTTATATGCAACAAATAAAGGATAATTTTGTTTGATTCTGTGTTTTTGCAAGGGTGAAGCCTCTGAAAGCCTCGTAAGACTGAGAGCAACCACACACCCCGACAGCCTTACAGCTGCTCGACAGCAGCTGAAACTGCGGCCTAGCCTCACTGTTGTCTTAAGTTACAGTTTAGCAGACATGTCCTGTTTTCTGAGGAATGGCCTTAACTAGTCAAGACAAGAAGGTTGACAGTTCACCAATGAGAAAGCGGCGAACTAAATCCTCTCCTGGCGTGCTAAGTGATGAGTATGATTCAAGGACAGGTGGTGGGAGGACGACTGCTCCTTCAGTCACCTTCAAATAACTTTGTCTTTACAGTAAATGATGGCCATGAATTTTGAAAAAGCGACTTCTTAAAGCACGAATATGGGCATAAAGACAGATTATGAAGAGCAGTTTTAATCACATTTGCAGCACAAGTTAGTCTGCTTTTTTTGCAGTAGTGTAATTAGGGTGCACAGAAAAATCATTATTTGTCTGAACCAGAAAACATGATCTGTCTCCCTCTACCTGTATTTGGACAGAAGACCAGAAGTGGGTGCGGTTTATCCCAAAAGTCACGTTAAATCAGGCAATGTTTTATTTTCTGACCAAAAATTTAATTGGCTATGCAGTTATTATGCATTTATTAAACACTGGCATATAATTAATCATGAAATAGAAAAAAAATCTGTTATGTATTAGAAATAGAAACTTCACATTAAATATATATAAAATATATATAAATTTATCCTTTAGTTGAAGGGAATAACCTTGGTTCATTAAATCAGTGATTGACAAAGGTAGATGCGTCCGAGGTAATCATGGAGCTGACTTTCCAAATAATAATGACCAAATATTTGTTTCACATTATTTGTGCTTACCCGGATAACTTATTTAGATTCAGGTGCTCCCCTCCTAGGGATGTAATAATACCAAAAAGTTAAGGTACGATAATACCACCATAAAAAGTTCATGAGAAGATATTTATTGTAATATTAAAAACAACTTGAAAAAATGTCCTTTATTAAATAATAAATCTGATGTGTACTGTAATTTTTGTGTTCGTATATAAAATTCAATTTTTGGTTTTTAACTTACAGTGCTTCTGCTCTACTTCTTTCAACCTACTAGGAGGAACCTCTATATTATTTTGATTTTGGAGGCTCCTGTGGACAAAAGCGGTAGCGTTTCCACCATCATAACCACAAAATATAAAAAACATTGTTAAAAAAATAAAATTATCAAAATAAAAATCTCCTTCTGCTTCAGACTAACTGGCTAATGTACAACTCATCTTTTGTTTGGGAAAATGTAAAAACAGATTCATTTCATCTGGCCGACATTAAGAATAACTATACAGAAACCGACATTTTTCTTGCGTGGACATTAAACTGAGTAGGTTTCAGAATTTGGTGATACAGTGCATATCACAATACAGGGGTTACGATTAAATTGAGATACTGTAAGCAGGATGATATATTGCTATTTTTTAAATATAATTTTGTGAGACACCACAATTTGCATAAAATTTGTGTGAAAAAAGTTTCCTTTTTTACGCAACCAGGCCAGTGAAGATGTAGTAGTTGGGAGCTGAAGCACAACATAAAATGAACCACTGCTAAAAACCTTTGCATTAATCATGATACAGTGTTTTGAGAATCACTACAGTATCACAAAACATTATGTCACGATACCCAAGGTATTAATGTTTCCTTACACTCCTAGTAATTAGTCTGTTGTAGGTTGTCTTGTCAGCGTCCAGCCTGCAGCTCTCAGAGATTTGCTGGGAAAGGCCATGTGGAGATTACATAGTTAGACACATCATGCCCTCCTCTCAGGCCTGTGCCTGCCTGCAGTACTAATCCCTGGACTGCCTTCCCCGTCAGCAGCCACATTAGAGCCACAAAGCGCCTGCGTCCTTCCAGCTCAGCCCACCAAGAGAGAGACAGACTTTTATGTAATGCTCTGTCCGGTGTATTTGTTCTGAACCTGCTGTTGCTTCGAGCGACGCTCCCTCAGGTTAACAGTACCCAGCTGCTGCATGCCTGTCCTGTCCTACTGTACCGAACTCGTCATGGCTCTGGCTCGCAGAGAGCCTGAACCCGTGCAGCAGCACCTGAGGCTCGTCAGGTTTTCCTGCACGCATATCTTCTGCAGCGTGTCACATATGTGGCCTGATTAATCCCAGCGTGCGTCTTCATTCATGGTCAGTGCGATCATTCGGTTTTAAAGCCGTCTCGGGCAGGGTTTCTGCAGGGAAAGCTGGGCGAGGGGGGAAAACCCTGGCGCTGGAATGGGTATTTTGTGGAGTTCTGTTTGTTGAGTCAGAGCTTAGTTGGGCTCTACTGTTATGTGGTTGCCATGGAGAAAAACACAGGCTCTTGTGCAATAAAATCATCCAGGAAAAGACATTTCCAAGAATTTTTCAGAGTCAAGAAACAGACGGCAAATTGCAGAATTCATGAGGTGCTGCGGTCCACCAGCCGCCCCTCTCGGCCCTCCATTTTAGAGCGCTCGTATTCATTTTATGGAAGCTGCGAGGCTCGAGCCCTCTCACCTAATTACTTCTGTAAGAAGATATGTTTTCCTATGAACGGAGGAGGGAAACAAAACCAGTGTTTAAGGATGGAATGTGTGATCTTAGGAACGGATGTTGTGGGTGTTTTATCCCCTATTTCCCTTACAGACAATTCCTCGAACAAGTGGAAACAAGTGAAATGCTATTTGATCTCTGTCAAATATTACTGTATACACACACACACGCACTGTGAGGCCCTCCTTGTACGTTTGAGTCAGAGAGGAACATTTTCTGAGGCAATAACTCCTGGTGTAGTTTTGAAAATGTTTTGACAGTTAATTGGTTGAACACTTATAAAACCCCCTGGCTTTCTTGTATTTCTGCTAGACCTGTAATTCTCTTCAGTTACGTCAAGGCTCCTCATTGCACTTTAATATAAGGTCTTTACTGTGTTTCTGAATGGGCCAATTAGCACTTTTAGAACAGTGCGGCTCTCTGGTTCAAGCTTTAGAAACACCTCTTTCAGTATGTTGTAGTGCAGTATAAAAAGCTATGATTCATCCAAGCATAGAAGCTAAATTTGAAATTCAAAGCTAATTAAACAAAATTATGGTCTTTAAAAACCACATTATGTGCTTGTAGCATTACCATTAAAGAAGAAATCTGTAATATATTTATCGCAGTACTGACCACGATATTACTATACGATATAGATATTAGAGAACGCTACAGTCGTGGTGTCCACCTTTTACAATTTTTGTTTCAGGCTGAAATAACCGTAATCATTGGAGATCAAATCGATGCCGAATGTTTGTTGAATGAGTAAGTGTCTGTTTATGAGTGGTAAGAAGTCATTAACAATCTTTTAGAAGGAGCAGATGTTTGTGATGGTTAAATTGAGCGATATGTGAATGGAGTCTGGCAGGCAGTCGCTGAACTCAAATTCCAGATTGTGTACCTCCATTGTAAGTTGATCTGCAGTTTATAACTGTCAATTGTTTGTCAACGTAAGGCTAAACCTGTTATCCTGGAAACAAAAGCCCACTGCTGTGAGAATACACACTCTGGAGTTTGATTTCAGTGACTGCCTGTCTTACTGTCTGCCAAACTCCATTAACATATTGCTCAGTTTAGCTGTTAAAAACATCTACTCCTTCTAAAAGATTTTTAAGGATTTCTTAGGACTTGTACACATATGCTAACTTATTGAGCAGACATTCGGCATTAATTTGAACTCTAATTAACATGAAACGGGCAAACTAAAATGGTTATTCTGACCGGGAATAGAAATTTCAAAGGAGGACACTGTGGCTGTAGCGCTGTTGTCAGGGAAGTGAGTATTTCAACTTGTTTCCTTAATCTCTGATGCCATATCATGGTCATTATATGATTTATTACAGTAAATATATTACAGATTGAGCCTTTAATAGTATTTCATAGTTTGAACTGTCTTAGGAACAGCAGTGGCAGAGCACAGATTAGGTTTTCTAACCTGGTGACCAGGACGGCAGCAGTTCAACAGAGTGACCAGAATGGTATCTATAAATTTCAACAGGATTTATTACCCCAGTTCAGCCAATTAGCTCCAGAGCCGTTCTCAGGACGTATACTGTGTTGGTGAAATGACATCACTTGGGACCCTGAGTGAGCAGTGACCCTAACTTCACCTCACTCTCTCACAGCTTTTATGACCTCCTCTCCTAAATTCCCCTTGCCCTCGTCCAGTCCCCTCACACCTCTTAACCTCTGGTATTCATCCCATTTTCATCTTTCCAAATAAACCTGCCACCTGCCCTCCTCTCCGCTGCCTGCTCAGGGGGACATGTGGTCATGTGGCTCACCTTACCGCCACGGTATGGTGGCACAAACCGCAGCTCAGCTGACGAAAGTGTCAAAGGCTCATTGGTTAACATGGTGGTGTCTGATTGGTTTATGGCTGAAATTAGCTGTGTGTTACTGAGCTGATGGTTATTGTCTAATTAAATTATTTAAAGCATTATACATCTGCTTGAAACTATACATTTAGGCTGCAATATATACTCATGAACTAGAATTGTTAAGAGGGTCTAGTTAGGAGCTGAAATAGGGGTGTGCAGTATGATGATATTAGATCATGAATGATCTAATCATCATGAATGACGATTGACAACTTTACCTTTTAGGCTGTATTTAAAAAAAAAAAAAAGGGGGGGGGGGGGGGGGATTAGGTTTGGTTGCAAAATAGTCTTAAAAACCAACATGAAAAAGAATTATGATCAGATCCTGGCTCGTGATCCTGCCTGAAAAAAAATCATTTTGATAATCAATTAATTGTTCATGCAAAACTCTCTCCAGTTCCAGCTTCTACATTTTCTGCTTTTGTGTGTCTAATGTGATTGTAAACTGAAAATTTTGTGGTAGAGCTTCAACATTTAGTTGATTAATCAGCTAGTAGTGAATTATTAAATTAACTGCCAACTGCTTTGATAATCAATTATTAATAAATTATTTCTAAGTTTTTCTCAATTCTCTGATCTGAGCCTCTTAAATTTTCTGGTTTCTTTGCTCCTTATAACAATTGACAGAATATCTTTGGAGTGTGGACAAAAAAAAATTGTGTGGACAGAGACATTTTAGACATTTTTCACCATTTTCTGACATTTTAGGGACCAAACAACTGTTTGATTGATTGATAAAATGATTGGAGAGTTTTGGACTATAAATGGGACAATTTTGACTATTTTCTATCATTTTATAGCAGCAAAATGCCAAATAAATCCCATGCGGAGATCTCATGTTCATGGAAAATTAATTTTCTCCTTAGCACTAAAAGGGATTTTTGATTCACATAAGGCTATGTAGTCGAAAAAAAAAAAGTTTCATATTTTTGCTTTAAAAAATGACTAAAACGGTTAATCGAAAAAAATGGTGATGAATTTTCTTTCAAGCGACAAATTGATTAATCAACTAATCGTTGCAGCTCTGTAACGTATTGTAATTTTACCAGAAGTAAAACGTTGTATGTGAGTTCTTGGGTCAAGTCATCGGGGATTGTGGTGGTCTGTTTTATCTCCTCCGTACTCGGTTGTTAACATGGAGCTCTGAATGTCCATCTGGCCTGTCAATCTCTCAGACACTGGAGGTCTAGACCCTGACTGAGTCCAGAATGCAGTTGCTCTGTCCTTCCTCCCTCAGTCTCCCCGGCCTCCTCCCGTCCCGACTTCTCCACCATCTCTGCCCTGTGAGGGAGGTGCAGGGGAGTCGTCCGGTACCAGGTACCGGGGGGTGATATAATGGTCTGTGTATTTGGAGCTGTTACTGTTTGGGTTGTAGAGAGGTTATCTGGTGACATTTTAATCGTCTTTCTGCCTTCTTTGCCATGGCATTAGTATTAATCTGCGGGATTAAAAACCCAGCCAGTCAAACACTGGACTTGCTGTCTTGTTGTCGAGCAGAGGGGGAGTGTGCTAACGACGAGAACGGCGGCGCACGCTGCCCCACGTATGGGCAGGGATGTGCTTATCAGTGACAAACCAAGGTTTCCAGTCTGGAGACATCAGACCTCTAATGAGAGGATGGTTTGTAAACACGCACAACTGTCTCGGAGGGTACAAAGTTTGTTTTTATCAGTGAGAAAACACAGATTTTAACTTGTCTCTCTCATTAGTCCACCATGAAAAACCCACAAACTCAAACATTTCACTCTCATAAAATCCTGTTTTCCTCTTTCGTTTCTAAACTGACTTTCTTAAAGACATTGTAAGTCACTTTACTCATCATGTAGAGCAGTTTTCAGCCTGTAAAACAGTTGTGTAATGTCTTCTGTGGCTCTGGAGTAGATTTGTAAAGTCTGAAGAAATAACCCCAATGATGAGACTTCAATATTTGAAAGTCAACCTGCATTAAACTGGGGACATAGAGTCTGGAAGATGTCAGCATTTTACAGACAGAGAGGCTCCATTAAAGTTGCCATTGCATTGCATTATGGGAAATATAGGATTTAGTGTTTTTGAAGCGTTCCTCATACTATGACCTAAAATATCACGCACGCACCCCAACTTTATAAATGTGTAATAAAATCGCTTGAACACCTTTTTAAAAGAAATCTTTTAATTGACCCAGATATTTTGTAGTTTCTGTATCTTGAAACTCAGTTGTTCTTCTTCTTGCAAAGAAAAAACTGTATAAATGCCCCTTGGTGAAATTAAATTGCATTGATACAAGTTAGGAGTTGACCAATATGTTCTTTTTATGGCAAGTTATAAAGAAAAATATAAAAATAGTAAAGCTTAAATTTGAACTGAAATGCCTTTAAGCATATGTCTATTGGAGCACATTTTTAATTTATCTTATCCGCAATCTCATTAAAATACAGGCCAGGACAATAATTAGTAAATCCCTAATACAAGTGAAACTCGAGTCACAGAGAAAAAATGATTGTAGGACACTTGTAGTTTCAGCACACCCAAAATAGGCATTTCTTTTTGTCATGAAATACGTCTGTTTATTTTAAATCCCTCCCATACGAAATATGAGACAAATTAAGCCAAAATTAAATATCTCTTTGTCAGACATGCGTATTAATCTCATCAAAGCAAACTGAGCTGTGTTTTATTTTAGAAATCAATTCCATGTTCCTCTATGACAGCAAATAAACTGGCACTGATGTCCAAGATATGAGTTACTGAACCAACGCTGTTCTGTTTACATTGTATCTGAGAAATGTAAATGTTGACATTACTCTTCTTGGTTTCCACTTACCTGTTTTTTACAACCTTGAGTGATAGAATCATATTAAACTACATGAATTTTTATGTCCCAAAATTTTAAGTTAAAGTAAAGTTAAGTTACAGATGATTTAAATACATGTAGATGCACCACCAGCAGAGAATCAGATGAGTATCAGTGTGATGCCAAGAGATTAAGCTTGCATGGCAAAGATGGCGTTGGCACTGCTGCACAACAGAGATCAAGTTCTGTGAAGGCACGCACACATGTATGTGTACAGACACACAACAAACACCGTCAAGTTTTCTGCAAAACTGCTGCACCGTACTTATGAAATTATAATGATATTGACTGGTTTTACAACAGAGAAACCAGCTGGAATGCATTGAGAATTTCTCTGTTTTAGGTGTGGGAAGTGTTCTTGTTCCTTCCTATCTGGAAACCATTTTAGCTGCCTTGACAAAGACTTTCTCACAGCTTTCCTTTAATTCAATTCAAGAGCACAGAGACAATCTGAATTAGCACTGTGTATTCCAGTGGTGTTGCAGCTAAAACCGCCTGGTCAGAGCTCTTTCTTTAATCAGCGGATACTGTTGAATAGTGAAGGCAAAAAAGACAAAAAAACAGTCATATTTACATGACTAAATATTTAATTTGTTTGGCGCTGAGCCTGAAGAAATCACTCTACTTCATTACAGTGAGATTTTTGTATGCAGAATCAACCAAAACCAAAGTAGTAATTGGCATATAAATCTAATTTTCCTCACAAATTCCACAGAAACTCTGTCTTCTTTTATTCATGATGTTCTTGAAAGTTGCATGAATACGTTTCGAGTTAAGAATTCGTTTTACCCTTCAGGAGCACTAAATTAAATTCCATAAACGTAGGTCAGCGCGAGTCTGTCTTTGCTCTTTCTCTCTTTCTCTGTCTTTCTCGTTAACCTTCATCCCCTCCGGCCTCCTGGTTAGCAGCGCTGCAGCTGCTCCTACATTATAAGTGTGCTAAATGTGAATAGAAGCATAAAGGCATTGTGTGTGTGTGTGTGTGTGTGTGTGTGTGTGTGTGTGTGTGTGTGTGTGTGTGTGTGTGTATGAGTGTGCAGCAGAGTCTCTGTGTGTTCCTGCCTTTATTGGTTTGCAGACGCAGCCTTGTGTCTTCCCTCTGATCATGTGACCTGATGTTTAATTCTCTTATTCCAATAGTGCAGCGGCGGGGGGGCTCAGACAACTATCTGCTGAATTTGGCACTATGTGCGTCTATAAATACACCCATCAGAGAGCACGTTTCATTTCCTAAGATAACTTTGCCTAACAACCATACCAAACATGCTCATGCTAATAATGTATAATCTGCGTTGATATCTGTTTCGTGTCTTTTAGTCTCTGGTTTCCATGTCTGTTGAAATAACTTATGAGCCCTTTGTACTGTGAGGTCATCCTCCGAGAGAGACTCCACTGTCAACATACTGTAAGACAGGCAGGCAGGCAGGCAGGCGGGCATGTCTGTGTTGTTACGGTTGCCATGTTTGGACCTGAATTGGAATTCATTTCTCGCCGCGCCGCAGTAGTACAGTAATCTTTTCTTTTTGTTTGCTCTCACCGATGGGTGAGATGATCTTTTCATGCTCTCGCAGGGAATTCACTTCATCCAGGAACAGGTTTTTTCACGATTCAGAAACCAGAAATGAAACATGTCATTAAAAGATTACAGAGAGTTTAGTGTGTCTTAATAGCTCTAATTCACAGATTTGGACATGTTGTTTAAATGTACTGAGTGAAGTGAACGCAATATAACGTGCAGTTATAGTGTGTCTTCTCTGCCTGTCTGTCTCCCCCATCTCATCAAGTCAGTCAGTCGATATTTTAGAGAAATCTGTGATTTATTCAAGTAACGGTGCATTTTCTATGAGCTGCTAAATGCTCTATGTTCCAAGGAAACACAATACATTACTTTGTCCTTGAAATTGATTTTTGCATCATGTCGAGTAGATTTTCATCAGCAGTGAGGGTTATTTAACAATTAAGACAACAACTCTCACGATCCCCCTCTGCCTCGTCAAACCCATTTGTTATTGCTTTAATGGAAAAAGCGAGAACTTCTGTGTTGTGCATTTCAGAATTAAGCTTTACATAGTGGTGGAATATTTACTTAATGCTTTACTGCACTAAAGGAGCAGTTTAGGCACTTAACCTGAGTATTTTCAGTTCGATGAAATTAATACATCTGGTGAAATACTACAGCTTTTGCTCCACTACATTTATATGACAGTTACAGTCACTAATTACTACACAAATTAAAGATTTTACATGCAAAACATATGAGGGGTTTGTGAAATATGTTACAGTATACAAAATAGTCCAAATTAGCTCCGCCTCAACCAAATGCAACAAAATGCTAATTACACTGTAACGCAATAATAATCTGTCGATACAATAGTGTAACATTCACAGAGGCCATTTTAATGAACTGAATACTTCTACTTTTGATACATTTAAGAACATTTGACTACTTTTACTGAAGTAAAGGAGCTGAATATTTCCTTCTCATCTGCTTAAAGAACTCAATGACAGACAAAACTGACTGGATAAAATGAAGAAAGTTGGGAGAAACCCAAGAGAAACAGAGGAGGGACCCCTTTTTTCCAGAACACACTGCATACAATAGATGTATATGAGGAGCTGACAGAAATGGCAGTGGTACAATTACAAAATGGAGAGACAGAGTGATGATAGTAGTTAAGATAAAGTGCAAACATATACAGTATGCAGTGCGTCCTGTATGAATTACCCTAACAGGTTCCTCTGGAGTCTTTAGGTCTAGTGTATATCATTTTACACAAGCAGCTCACTTTATGAATGGTTGATAAACACAGAATGTACTCAGTTCTTCTGCCTCGCAGCTATATGTGTCAAGCTGTGCAGACCTGATGAGATATTTTCCACCTTTGGGGACGGCAGCAGCTCGTCCTGCGTCCGCCTCAGACCTCATCAAGTCCCAATCCCAAAGACAATTAGGACAATCCAATAAGCTTTACTGTAATGCCGACCTTATGCCAAGCCCTGCAGCTCTCTTTGTGTGTCCATACTGTCATGGCTCACTACATAAACAATATATATCCTCAAACTGGACGCAGCGGAGACAGGATAAATTGGTAAATTAAGCCAAGATTTAGGGAGGGGAAATGGAAGCTTGTGCTGTATCTGTGCGGTATAAGGATGGAGTTTCAGGGATATTTTGGGCAGACACCAATAATTTTCCCCCAGCTGTTAGGAGGTGACCACAGGCTTTATATAAATCAAGAGACTGTCGTACAATTTATGCAGGGAGAGTTGAATAGAAAGCTCGAGGCATCCCTGTGAATATCCACACCAAACTACACGGATCAGATTACTCAAACTAGTATTCTCTCACTTCCAACTAAGGCCGTTACCCGAGCGAGCCGTGCCAGTTGGTGTGCCCTTGAGTGAGACAGCGCCCCACTAAGCACATGTCGATCTGGGGATTACATTCAGGGGTTTAGGACGGGAAAGGAGGCCGTAATCTGAAACTGTTGTGTCTTGTTGCTGTGCACTTTTCTTAATGCCATGCTATCATGCAGCATGCGTTGGTATTGTATGACTGTTGCCCGAGGAAGTTCAGCTGGGGGAACTATTTTTGTCTCACCGGATGATTGCTGCTGCTGCCCCATGTTTTATTCCTCGATCATTTCGTTTGGAAGAGGTTTCGAAGAGTTTTAAGACTTGTCAGCGTGTTAAGTATACATAAAAGGAGGTGAAGTTACAAGAGGAGTCGTGCAACATGATGGAAATGCATGAAAGATACCACTATCATGTTTATACAATGAATATGAAGCTACAGTAGCAGCTAGTTAGCTTAGTATAGCATAAAGAACTTGAAATAAAGGGAAACAGTTAGCCTGGCTCTATTCTGCATTCAGATATGTACAGACCGACATCAAGCACTGTAATCTTAATTTGATATTGCTGAGAAGCTGAATTTGTAAAGGACAAATTTCTTTTAAATTAGACTAGTTAGCTAGTTAGAATTAGCAAATGTTAACATTAGCTAACAAACTAAGACTCTAGAGAACTCTCGATCACGTTATGTTGATAATCAATTAAATCTTTTAAAACCAACGTCAAGTTTTAATGTTGAATAACTGAATTTGTAAAGGACATATCTGTCGAGTTATATTTGTTAGCTAGTTAACATCAGCCAACAAACTGACTGAACAGAACTCCTGATCAAAGATTATGTTGATAAAACCTAACAATCAAAGCTTATTAGACCTAATAATGTAAAAATTACTAAGTACTGTCATTTGTAAGCTTTAATTTGGTAAGTCAAAATGTAAAAAAGGAGAAAAAATGAAAATATGGTCCACCTTCTTGTTCTTAACGCAGCTTCAACCACAGCTCCTTTCCAACACACAGCCAATCATAATGAAGCAGATTTGGCAGGCTGAACATATTAATTACAGTGGCACCTGTAAATCTACTAATTGAGATGTTGTATCTCCTTTTTTAGGTTGTCACCTTTAGGCTAGTTGTTTCCTTGTGTTTCCAGTTTTAGTCATAGCTTCATATTTACTGTTCAGACATGAGAATGGTATCGAGCTTCTAATCTAACTCTCAGCAAGCGAGGAGGAATTCACTACAGAAAAATCCTGCTTCATTTTAACCGGCTAACATACTACTCACTGTATCTTTGCTTGGCAAAATGTAATTATAGACTCTTCCGGTCTGCATGCCATAAGTAGTTTCATCTGGTTTCAAGGAGAATCCGGTGGTAGACATTAAGAATAACTATACAGAAATAGCCAGTCTTTTTGCTGATGGTCTCGTTTACTTATGTAGGTCATATAGAGGCTGAGACTGTTTCATAACAAGTTAAAAACTCCTTATAGTACGTTTATTTTTATTTTTATAGTTTTGGCCATCATTCCTATTGCTAATAACAAGATTTTACACACCATTTTTTTTCATCTCTGACAAAAAGTCTGGCAAGAAAAGAAACCCAGCAGCCAAAAGACTGATTGAAGATCCCCCACGTTGAGTCATCTTCCTCACAGGCTTTTACGCCTCTGTCCCTGATGACAATTGAAGTTGAAATTGAGTGAAGTTCACTCTCAGCTAACCAAGTTCAATAGTTAAACTAAACCTGCATAGCAACAAATGGCACCAGCCCTACAGACTTACTACATCAGGGCTCGATAAACAAATACTGTTGATTAGCTCTATGTTCAAGCGAAATAACAGTTCAAACCCGTCACGCTCCAGTTGGCACAATATTGACGAATTATTCTTCAAGCAGGTCAAACACTCTGCTCTTAGAATAGATATTGATGCGTTTGCGATGTGTTGTGTTTCCCTGTGATTATCCACCATGCCAGCATTAAAATAGCTGGGGCTTATCCCAGCATTACCATGCCATTATATGGCACTAATTAAAAAATAAAGCATTTCTGCTCCTGCCCAGCTGCTATTAGACCCTGTTTAGCCTACAGGTTTGCTTTGAAACGCTCCCTCATTACACCGCCTGAAAGAAATATCATACAATAGCGAGTTGAAAAGGGCAATGCTTGAATGGAGTCTTAAAGGAGAGCTGTACTTGGCCTTCAAGTATACATTCCTTCAGCTCAGTGCTTCCTCTGTGGTCCCGCTCCCTGGCCACCCCCTCACCAGACTCAGTCCACAGGACTCGGCAAAGCAACTCCTCAGAGGACGAAAGTCTCAAATCCCTCCTCCAGTGAGAAAGAGAGGGAGGGATGTCCTATCATCTGGCTCAGTGGGACCTGCGAGGCGGTAGGATGTGCGAGAGGAGGGTGTTATGACTCCGTGGCCATGCTATGTCTATGATGTGGTGGTGAGTTAAGCCCGTGCGGCTGCTCTCCTGTGAGGTCAGTGTCAGATTTAGCCAGCAGGTCCCTTGTGGTGTCTGGGAGTGTCTGTTTTCTGACTCTATTATGTCTAGCTGCTCGTAGCCTTCCTGGAGCTGCAAACCTCAGGGTAGAAATAGTACCAGACAGGCAGACATCCTTTGTCGGGAAAACAACAGTCACGTCAGTAATTACAGAGTCTGATTACAGCGGGGCAGCAGTTCTTAGAAAACCTCGAGCAGCCTTGAGTCAGACAGGTGAGGGGCGAGTCACCATCGGGGAGCGGGAGGACGCAGTCAGCAGCAGCAGCAGCGGGAGGTCTGGGTTAAAAGAATTAACCCACAGAAGCTAAACCAAACAGCAGGCTGCGTGTGTGTGTGTGTGTGTGTGTGTGTGTGTGTGTGTGTGTGTGTGAATGAATGGGTGTGTGACTTATGTGGTTACAGGTTAGACAGGTAAGAGACATTTATGAGTCAGGGAGACGTGACAGGAGTGTCCAGACAAACATGTAATGCACATGTCATGAAACAAAAACCAACAGGATGAAGAGGTAGACATGTTATTATTTTAGTTATGAATTAACTGATTGCACTTAATTTTATGTCCCTGTATTTACACTTGACAAATGCCGTAATAAATATTTATATCTTCTTGCAACTACATTATAGGTCAGTGTTTCTCAAAAGGGGTACTGGCGCCCCTAGGGGTACTGTGGAGTACTGCAGGGGATACTTAATTTTTTTTTTTAAAGTTAATTTTGAAAAATCAGTCATGCATGATTCCTGAAGTATTTGTGCTATAATATATTCAATAGAAATAAAAATATAAGTTTGATTAAACCATATTTTCTTTTCAATATCCCTTCATTTCAATTCACTGTGAGTGGGAAGCAAGTTTCAGTATCGAATGACAGACAAAAATCAAGAAAATGGATTTGTGGTTGAAACGTAGCACTAATACAGCTGACACCAAGGAGAGAGAAATGAAAAAGAAAGTGAAAACAGAGCCAACAAAATACTGCCAGTATCTGGAGGAAAATGCTTTAATTCAGTTTACCTTAATGATGGCAGAGCACTGCATTATAACTGTTCATATAGGCTTTATTTGGTGTATGTATTGCTGGTACTTTGCAGAAAAAATGTTTCAAAAGGGGGTTAATTATTGAAAAAAGTTTGAGAACCACTGTGATATTGTGTTGACATAGTTTATTACATCTTTTACAGTAGAGTCTTACCAATAATTTGCACAGATCTATTTTGAGTAATCATTAAGTTAAATTAACTCATTCATAGAATACATTTGCTGTAGAGAGAGAAGACAATTTACAGTCAGATGAATAGATGAAAATAATAAAAAAACAATAAATAAAAGCATTAAAAGTCAATAATTATGGATAAAAGACAAATCACACAATAGACATATTTCACAGAAAACTGATGGATAATAAAAGCCAGTTATGGCCTCATAATGCCCATCAGAAAGCCAAAGGGAAGAGATGAGTCTTCAGACAGGTTGTTAAGATATCAATAAAGGGGGAAGATATATAATAATAAGGGGCAAAGTTTAACTGGTGGTGCAGTAACCGGTCTGAGAAGTCTGAGTGTAGCCATTTTACAGTACAGTTAAGTCTATAAAATGCCAGAAAATGTGATAAATTCTCAAGGGGACGTCTTAGAATTGTTTGATTTGTCCGTGCAACAGTACAAAACCCCAAATATTTCATTTATAAGGATATAAAACAATAAAAAAACAATAAAAGCCTCACATTTGCAAAGCTTGACCCCAGAATGAATATTTTTTTGCCTGATAAATGCCCTAAACAATTAATTAAAATGATTATTGATACTCAGGTAGATTTGTAGATTTTTCTTTGAGCAGTTTTTGATTCAGATACTTTGGTTTCTGTGGTCCAGGTCTACAGTACCAGACTTGACTAACACCCCCACCCTTGGGCACACTGTACCAGACACACGCACACACACGTGCACTCCTACACTCACCACACACATACCCTCCCACATACACACACACACACACACACACACACACACATATGCATGTCTACACCCGCTCCCACCCACTTCCCCAGGCGTCCCGACACCCACTCATAGCTGCGTGTGTGCACACTCCACACACACACACACACACACACACACCACACACACACACACACACACACACACACACACAGCGTCTGGCTTCATGTAGAAAAGCCGTGAGACGTGATTCATTATCAGCCAGGCTTCTCGCTTAATGCTAAATGAGGTTTGTCATTAATTTCCATCTTGAGGTGATTACAGCGAGCAGCGATTAAGGTTTCACAACTACACACAACGCCGCTGGAGTGTTTTCCATTGAGGATTTTTTGAAGGTAGACGGAGTGTAATCGTTTCCCGTGAATCGAACACGCAGACGAGGAGGAGATGGGAGTGTTTGCCGTTCCTGCAGGCAGAATGTCATAGTAGTGAGTAAGAGAGTAGCGGCAGGTCTGTGCTGGCCTCTGCGCCTGCTCAGGTAAACATATCCTCTGTCTGACAAGTGCAGACCTGAGGGGCCGAGGAGGTGAGCTGTGATCTCCACACATGGCCCTGCAGCTCACCTCGCACACACACACTCACTCACACACTCACACACAGACAGACAATATACACTCTGAGAAATAAGGGTTCCAAAAGGGTTCTCCATGAAGGAACCAAGGTTATACCCGGTACCATTTGCTTCTGAAGACCCCTTTTTTTGAAGAGAGAGTTTGTCAAGGGTTCTTTGCAAGACTAAGTGTTCCATTAAGAACCCTTTTTCATTCAAAGAACCCCTTTTAGAAGAACAAGTTCATCAAGGGTTTGTCAAGAGATTTTTGTACTATAGTATAAAAAGTTTCTCTGTAGAACCCCCTCAGTGTGTTCTAGATAAAACCCTTGGAATATAAAAGGGTTCTCAGCAGAACCCCCGCGATGAAAAATAAAACCCTCGTAATATAAAGAGGTTCTCTGCAGAACCCCCTTGGTGGACCCTTGATAGTGTGTTCTTGATAAAACACTTAGAATATAAAAAGGTTCTTGGTAGAAGGCCCTTGATGAAAGATAGAACCCTTGTCATATAAGAAGGTTCTCTGCAGAACCCCCTAGATGTGTTCTAGATAAAACACTTGGAATATAAAGAGGTTCTCGGTAGCACCTCATGGGTAGGTTTTTGATAAAACCCCTGAAATATAAAAAGATTCTTGGTAGAACCTCCTGGATGGGTTCTGAATAAAACCTTTAGAATATAAAAAGGTTCTCAGTAGAACCCCCTGGGTGGACCCTTGATAGAGCCCTTGTAATATAAAAAGGTTCTCAGTAGAACTTCCTGGATGGATTTTTGATTAAACTCTTGGAATACTACGTAAAACCCTTGGAATGTAAAAAGGTTCTCATTAGATCACCCTGGGTGGATTCTAGAGAACCCCCCTTGGAATATAAAAAGGTTCTCCATAGAACCCCCTCAGTGTGTTCTACATAAAACCCTTGGAATGTAAAAAGGTTCTCCATAGAACCCTCTGGTTCAGGCTCTAGGTATAACCCTTTATGTTGGTTTCTAGGAAGAACTCCCTGAAAGGGTTCCAAGTGGAAGATTCCAACAGAAACCAAAAAGGTTTCTCCTTTGGGGACAAGCTAAAGAACGCTTTATGGTTCTAGTTAGAACCTTTATGTCTCAGTGTGTGTACATTCAGGGTCTCTGGAGGTTCAGTGTTGTATGGCTCTTAACAAGGCAGATGCTTCCCTCCTCAGGTTCTCAGCTCAAACGTCTCATGACTCCGTAGCTCTGCGTCAACTCTCCCTGAACACTTCAGCTCAATCGTCTGTCAGATCTGAGTGCAATTACTTTAATTTGTCTCCCTCTCTGTCTCCCTCTGTCTCTATATTGCAATATTTCTGTGGTTCGGGGAGTCGATCTGCTCCACCTGATGGCGCCTCTTCTGCCTGGCAGGGAGCAATGTAGCCCTGCTGGCTGCCAGCCAGACCAGCTTGAGTGTCTGCTCAGCTCAAAGCCCTGCTCGCACACACACTCACACACGCATAAACACACACATACACACACAAACATGCAGACATGCCAAGCTCTGAGACTGAACGCTTACACAGACGCATCTTCTATCCTCCTTGTCTCTGTGTGACTTCTCCTCTGTTTGTCTATTTTTCTTCCTTTCTGTGACTCTGCCGTGCAAAAGGTCACGTCATGTTCTGACAAATCTATGAATAATGCCATTTACAGTCATACAGTAGCATTTTTAGAAGATGTGGGCTCTTGAAATATCCACTGTACTCCATGATGTAATATCTGCACTCTATCTGTGCAAGGATCATGATGATTAACTGTCTATTCTCTCCTCTCCTCCCCTCAGTCTCCCAGCCCGGTCGCAGCCAAGAGGTCCAAATTCAACAAATTACAATCTCCAGCTCCAGCTGACAAAGACAGGAAACCTGACTGGTTACAATCGCTGTCAAAGTCTGCACACAAGGTTTGTACGTGTACATGTGTGAGTTGGAAGCTGAAACTGGATTTGCTGTTAAGCTCAAAGGTCAAAAGGGTGACATAAAAGCTGTTGTCCTTGTGAACCATCACATTATCATCTATGTACGACCCCTCGTTATTCTGAAGAGGGACCTTTGAGTGTGTTCGTCACGGCTGATTTAATGTTCACTTGTAGTTTTACTGCGAGTTTATCCAAGCTTGTTGTTTTGTTTGCTCTTCCAGGATCTGAAACAGGTCCAACTGAAACAGAGGCCCTCCGCTTTCCGCCCCTGGTCTCCTAAAGCAGCAGAAAAAGAGAAACCAGCTACTCAGAATGAGGTGGAGAGGTGAGTCATCTGAAGAAAGCTCTGGTGGTTTAGTTTTAAAGACATAACATGCTAAATCAAGCAATTACATGATTTAAATCTAATCTCTGTATTGCTTCCACAGGTCATACTCAAAGAGTGATGAGACTTTGGCAGCTCCCAATCTGACACTCGCTCCCCTGGCCCCTCCGGTCCATCCCAGGGACAGCCATGCTCCCAGCAGGGGGCCTGCAGCCATTTCCAGGCTGCCACAGGAGCTGCATAATGGAGACACACAACCTGCAGCAAAACCGGCCCCCTCCACCACCGCCAACCGACCCGACGACATGGACACAGATGGAGAGATTGATGTGGATGACTGTGATGATCGTGAGTACCACCACCCAACCAGTTTATAATAATCCAGAGCAACAAATTTAACACTACAACACTCTGTTGATATAAGACTCAAATTTTACAATTACAACTTGTATTACACAGTAAGCCCCACTGGAAATAAGCCATAGTAGAGCTGCTTCAATGGGATTCCTGTGCTACTCCGCCACCTGGTGTTCAATGGAAGAAATACAGAAGAGAGATATAAGTTGTCTGCAGACTTTGTTGTGATGCAGCCACAAAATCATGCAATTCTTCCATTTAATTGTAGTATATATCATTTTTGGTTATGTTTTTTGACAGGAGCTGCACAAAGGAAGTTTTGGTTTTGGCTTTGTGATAGTTTTCTTGTTGACACATGAAGCTATGAAAACATTCCTGTATAGATGCTCTATTACAGTGATTCCCAACTTGTCACAGTATGTAGAAAGAATAGAATATGATTTAAAAAATCAAATAGAAAGCTGTATATCCACATATTGAGTCAGCTAACAGCTGAACACCACATGTTGCAGTTGAAAGTGTGTAAAAACTGGCTAGTTAACAAGCCAGACCAGAGGTTGAAATGGTTAACTAACACTAAAAAACGAATATTAAACCAGTGTAGCTAGGTAAAAGTAATGGCGAAATTGCAAAAAGGAACAGATATACAGTTAAAAGTATTGGATAACAGTTTTAAGTAGCTAAAAATAATTAATAAACAATTGAAAGTAATGGATAAAATATTGCAATAGTTAGCTAGAATACAACAGGTTAGAATAGCTAGCTAAAAATAATAGATTAAGGTTTGAAAAGGTTAGCCAGAACAGTTGAAATAGCTTAAGTTTTAGCTTACTGCTTTTACTGGATAAACAATAAAAGCAGTAAGTTAAAACTGATGGATAAAACAGTTAAAATAGCTAAAAGTTATGGATAAATGGTTGAAACAGTTAGCCAAACGTAATGGCTAAGTTGAATTAGCTAAAAAATAATGACTAATTATAGCTGCTGCGCAGCAATGGTCGGGGCCGGGCAATTTTAGGCAAAATTAGGCAATTCTGAGCAACAAGCAGAGTGTAGGAAGATGAAAAAAAGGTGGCATTCTAATGTGCATTTTACATCAGTTGAGGCTTGAACTCACAATTTCTGGCACAAGAGACTCTGCATTGTAGCTTCACAAATTGACTAAGCCAGTCACCTGTGTGCAAGACAGCAGCTGTTAGCATGTAAAGGCAGATTTCAAATGGCTGTCAAAAATTCAGTTATTGAGACAAAAATCCCAAAATACACAAATTGCATCTAGACAGCATGGAGATGTTGGTCATTAGTTTTTAACAATGATTTATTGGCTCCAAAAGTGAAAAACTGATGTTTAAAAATGACATTTTTGCATTGACTCCAATTGTTCGCATGAGAGTGAAATTCAAAATGCTGTAAAAAATTCAGTTTTTGGATAAAATTCTGATATTTTCCAAAAATCATCTACCATGACTCCAAAATTTTGTCATTTTTTTTCATGAACATTGAAAATGTATTTAGCAAGAATTTGCAAATATATGTTTATAATACCGTTTACAGTCAAACATTTTGATGCACTGTAGGCTCAATTTTCAATAAATCAAAAATCTGTGTGGATCGTTTGTGTAGGACAGTCTGAAGATGCTCTGTAGCAAGTTTGGTGCCAATTGAACAAAAATTGTGGGAGGAGATAGGTTTAATAAGTTTTACAGTTTTTGAAAAAAACAGAGTGATGGACTTCATAATTTGCAATAGGTTTAAACGTACAAAAGTTTCTTCAGTATTGGGGCTACATTTTGGTGAAAGTTGTAAATCTGTAGCACATATGGTTGATTTGTTATGAATTTTCAAAATGTTGAACTTTAGAGGCTTGCTGTAGCGCCACCATCAGGACTATTGGCCTGTTTTTGCAGCTGAGGCAATCTGACATGGGACTGGACCTTTGTGCAAAGTTTGGTCATTTTTCGTGCATGGGAAGTAGGATTTCCTCAGAAGAAGAAGAAAGAAGAACATGCAGGATTACAATAGGGTCCTGGCAGCTTAGGCTGCCCGGACCCTAACTAGTACAAAGTAAAGGATAAACCATAGTTAGCTAAAACAGTGGGTTAAAATAGCTAGCTAAGAGTAATGGATAGATGGTTGAAACAGTTAATCAGCTAAAACTAAAGGATTAACAGTTGGCAAAGCTTAAAGTAAACAGTTCAAAGTAGCTAATGGATAAAGCATTACACAAGTTAGCTAAAACAACAGGTTAAAATAGCAAGATGAAAGTACAGGGTAAACAGTTACAGTTAGCTAAAACTGACTGATCAACAATTGATATAGCTTAAAGTAATGGATAAACAGTTAAAACAACCTGGAAAAATGGTAAAATATAAATATACAAGAGTAACAGATAAACAGTAAGAATTGCTAAACGTGATCAGTTCAACACAACAGATAAATTATTGCCATAGTTGGCTTAAACAAAAAAAGCTAGCCAAAAGTCTTGGATAAATGGTGGAAACAGTTAGCTAGAACTAATGGATCAACAGCTGAAATTGCTTAAAGTAATGGATAAACAGTTCAAATGTCTGGATAAAAGTAAGAAATGGAAATAGCTAAAAGTAGTACATAAAGAGTATAAATAGCTAACAGTAATGGATAAACAGTTGAAACGTGACTAGCTTTTGCCTATTCAAGTGCAGTAGTACACATGCAAACATGCAGCTGACCTAAACAGTGAGGGTTCAACTGTATAAAAACATTGTTCCACTTCTATATAACTGTTAGGGTCAAATATCATGCACTTAAAAATCTATTTAACTAAACAACTAAAGAGCATAATGGATGGGGTACTTGAGTTAATTTAGGGTTGTGGAGGTAGGCTACATCAGATAAAAAGGGCTGGAAAAACAAGGTGATTATAGTGTACTTTATCTTATAGTTTTCATGGTTTCTGGTTTCATGCTGTGATAAAGATGACAGCTTTATGACCATAATAGTTAACCTTTACATGCTGATTATTTCAGAATAAACACAACAGTATTCTTGCTGTCACTGTCTTAACAATGTTAAAACTCCCTCTGTCCCTCAGGTCCAGTGCCACCCTCCTCCCTCGCTTCTCCTCCATCAGCCTCCACCAGCGTTTCTCAGACTCTGACCCCTCAGAGTGTCTCTCGACCTCAGGAGGGATCCGGCTGGCTGTCAGGGACTGTTTGCCCGGAGATGGACACCCTGAGACAGATGCTGTACGGAGGCATGGACACCAAAGAGGCTCGGGAGAAAGTCCTGCAGGAGATTGTCAGGATGAGAGTGAAGCAAGAGGAGAAGCTGGCAGCTGCTGTGCAAGCTAAACGCAGCCTTCAGCAGGTATCACATCCTGTTCTTGTGAAATATAATGTGATGAGAATGAAATGACAGTAATCTCAGCATGAATATTAGTTTTTTAAACATGAAACGATTGTGATGTTCTTACAGGAATTGGAGTTTGTGAGGGTGGCAAAGAAAGGCCGTCTTCGTGAGGCCATTGAAGCCAAGCGCAACCTGAGAAAGGAGATTGAACGCCTTCGCATGGACTGGGAGAGGAAGATGAGGGACGCGGAGGAGTCTTGTGGGCGGCTGAAGAGAGATTTGGAGAGGGAGAGACAGCTGCGGGTTTGTGACAAAGGCTGTGAGGCTGAACGTCTGCGGGTCAAGTACTCCACTCAGGTAAGATGTCCGCAAACGATGTCCGTAATCACCCAAAAACACTTACAAGTGTTTGTGATTTTTGAATCCTGTCCTTCATTTAAAAATAAAGGATTCTTCCTGAAGGGCTGAGGTTCTACCTAGAACCATTTGCGTCTGCACAAACCTTTTTTTTTTTTAAAGAAAGAGTTCATCGAGGGTACCTTACAAGATTAAGGGTTCTATTAAGAACCCTTTTTATCCAAAGAACCCTTGAATAAAAAGAACCTTTCATCAAGGGTTTCTCAAGGGTTCTACATAAAACCCTTGTTCTAGATAAAACCCTTGGAATATAAACGAGTTCTCGGTAGAACCCCCTGGGTGGGTGCTTGGTAGTACCCTTAGAAGGTGGAAAGGTTCTGGATAGAAATCTCAGATAAGGGTAAGGGTTCTCTGTAGATCTCTGGGTGGTTTCTTGTTAGCATCCAGAGGTTGGAAAGGTTCTTTACAAAACCCCCAGAAAGGGGACAAATGGCTGTACGTATAACCCTTTATGTTGGGTTCTAGGTGGGTAGGTTCTAACAGGAACCAAAGCTGAAAAAGCCCTTTATGATTCTAGTTAGTACCTTAAATTCCTTAAATAAATCTTTTGGAATAAAAAAAAGGATGGTTTCTTGTTAGCATCCAGAAGGTGGAAATCCTCTTTATAGAACCACTATTACCACTATAGTGGAACCATTACACCATAGATGGGTTCTTTGCAGAACCTTTCATTTGGGGTTCTGAGTGAAACCTTTTACAGATGTTCTAGGTATAACCCTTTATGTTGGGTTCTAGGTCAAAATCCCTGAAAGGGTTCCAAGTGAACCTTTAGAAGTTGTTTTACCAGGTACCAAAGAGGGTTCTCCTTTGGGGAACCTCTAGTTAGAACCTTTGTTTCTCAGAGTGTCTTTCATGTGTACTGACTGCTGTCTGTGTGGTTCTGTGTTGTGCAGATTGAAGAGTTGCATGTGCAGCTCCAGCAGGCAGAGGCTGATCGTGAGCAGCTGAGACAGGAGCTCCAGCAGGAGAGAGAAGCCCGGCAGAGCCTGGAGAATGTCGTTAAAGACCTGCAAACCCAGCTCGCCCTGCAGGCCGACGGCAGCCATACCGGAGAACCCAAGGACGCAAACACGGACGCACACAGACAGACCACACAGCAGCACACCAATGGATCCTAAAGTTGCACATTCAAAAAACTGGAGACAAAGACTCAAAGAAAAGGAGCACGGATAAGGACTTTGTTGCACCTCCTGTTAGGGAAAAGAGACTCAACAAAATGCAAAGTTTTGTAGAGGAAAAATCTGTCATATATAATATGATACGATATAAATCCATATTATTATGACAATATATGAATTTTATGAAATGAACTGGAAAGTAGCATGATGTCTGAGCATGTTGTAGAGCGTGAACTTCAGAAAGACTTCTTCAGTGATGAACACACATCTCTCCAGTGACGTCAGAGCCCTCGGTCAAGACACCTGACGCTGTCCAAGGATTTTATTTTGGTATAAGCTATTCTAAGATGTGCAAATATAGCCACATAACACTACTTGAATATGAAGGGAAGAAACATGTTGCGCCTGGTGATGAAACATGAGCAGATGATGAAACTCTCGGTGCCACAAAATATTGGTACACTCAAAGGTGTCGTTGCAGCAGACCACTGGAAACAAGAGACACCAGTTTACCACTATTTACTTTTAATATCAGCTTGCTTTTTATAACTGTGTAGAGGATGTACTTTTTAAGAGATATTGCTTGCGCAGCACTGTTATTCCACAGGCAAGAAAAAACATCCATATACAAACATGTACGCATGTATACCAGCTTGTCTACCTTTTGTATTTTATAAACCTGAAGTATTGGAGGTTACAGGTGGGCTGCCTTCAGGTCCACCACTGTTTTATGCTTAGATATTTTATGGAAGTGTTACTTTTTAATATTATGATGCAACTTTATTTGTTGTTTGAACATTGTTTTTCCAGTAATGTTTTTGCAACCAGACCATGTGATAAATAGCAAATATTCTTGCCCACGTTAGTGCAGATAAGTCTACAAAACGCCCTCCTAAAAGAAAAAAAGAAAAAAAAAACTTCGATAGCTGTCTGTTTTTGTTGAAATGCGGTACTTCTGATTTTCTATTGAGTATTGTAAAATAATTTATATTCTATAATAATTTGCTGCCTATCAAAAGAAAGCATTCGTTTTTAGTCACTGGTTTTAGGGCTCTTATTAAATCAACAAATGCTGTTTATATGAACAACATTTCTACATACAGTATATACAAAAATATGGATATATATTTTTTTACTTTAAGAAAAGGAATTGCACTTTTTAAAGAAAAGAACCTTGCATTGTGCATTGTACTCCCTGTTACATTTTTCAAAACACGAGTTAACATGGACTTTGAATTTAAACACACTTTCCCTCAGTATCCTCTGATGTAAATACAGTGATATTGTAAATAAGATATTTGTTGGTATGTTTGCTTGCTCCAGGCTTAAATTGATGAATATTATTTTTTGCTCTTACTTGAAACCAAAAAGAGACTATATTTGGATTTGCAAAACTGCAGATTTCATAGTTGTATCCCTGAGTATCGTTGCAATCACAGGGCATTTAGCAGAATGGATGGATGTTGGTTTGAACGAGGAGAATGAAACCATCGATGGTCGTGAGCTTGATCTATCAGTAGTTTTTCCAACAGAATATTATAATTTGTCCCTTGATTTTGTTTATTTGAGAAGATCTTTATTATTTGATGAATTATATAGTATATATTACACCACAGACCAAAAACTGAACAATGGATTTGAAATCTCTGCACCTCCAGCTCCCTGGTCAGATAGAGTATAGAAGCAACACCTTCCCGTGGTTTCAACCTTAGGTGCTCTCGTATATTTTAGACAAGGAACACTTTTATGTCTTATCATTATGATACCCTCGCTCAGTATTTGTTGGGTACAGTGTAATAGCAATATCCATTTTGTTAGCTGATGCTGTTGTAGTTTTGGTTTGGAAGTGGGGGTTCACTTGCCTCTTGTTTCAATGTTTTCTTTTCCTTCAGAAAACTTGTATAATACCCATTAAAATCTAAATCAATCCTATGGCCTTCTGAGAGGTGTTTTTTTTTAACACACTGGAAAACGTGTGTCCATGTTTGTGTTTGTGTGTGGGCTCGTATTTTTCATTTATACGTCTTGGGATGGCAATGTTGGTTAATTGGTCCACCTATTTGGTCAAGAAATGGGGCATCAAACAGTTCAAGCGGAGGCTCAGAGAATGGAAATGGAAAAAATATTACATTTTAAAACAGCAATATGATGCTATCTTGACTCAATTGTTGAGTGTCTATGGGCTTTAATAATGTAATCATAGTCAAGATAAAAATATCTAAACAACTATCAGACGATAGTTTGACGATATCAGATTGCCAGTGCACTACAGAAATGCATGGTTCCCGCACAACAATCCTCTAACTTGTCATCTAGCACCACCATCAGGTCAAAATGTTGTCATATACTTTGGTTTATGACCAAATACTTACAAAGAGATTCACATTCCCATCAGTCTCAGCCATACTATTTGTTAAATGCTTATTAGCAAATGTAACATCAGCATTCCAGCATGCTGATGTTAGCATTTAGCCATAAACACTTCTGCACCAAAGTACAGCCTCCAGAGACGCACGAGATGCAGAGATGAATGATTTCACTGGGGATATAATATCAGAGTACAATTACTCCAAAGACAACAGTTATTAAATACCACGTGTGCCAGCTGATCACTCAGCTGCTTTAATTCAGCAGATGATGTCACAAGCTTAAATTATTTGTACCTGAAACATTTGTGATATGGTTGAAAGACTTTTGAGGAAGTGGAGGATGTGAACATGCTGTTGAGAGCGCTGGTTCTTGATATGTACTGATTTTAAATAGCCCTTCTGCACAGCAGACATTATGACTCGTCACAGTGGGAAAAGCACATTAAAATGTCTCTGCACAAGCGTAACCATAGTTACTGTACATATTGCACTGTTGGGTTATTTTAATAACTTAAGTTGTAATTTGTGTTGCTTATTGAGCGGTGCAGGAATAATTACACAGCATCATTAATTAAGTTTACTATTAAATAAAATCAGTATCACATTTGCAGCACTTAAACTATTATTATTTACATATTTTCATGTGTAACATTTAAGTTGCCTTTTTTTTTTAACGTCCTCTTGCCTGAAGGTTAATAGTTCCTACCTGCCATTGTTTCAGAGGTACAGATATAGAGTGCCATAGAGTGCCATGGAAGCAGTGAACCATGAAAGGGTGAAATTAGGTGTATGGTGTTGCCGTGTTGGTGTTGATTAAGGAAGATTAACGGAAGAAATTTTGAAAGAGAAATTGTTTGGTAGCTGTATCATTACCCACAGACCAGAGGGACTGGAGAACTCTACCAAACAAGAAAAGAGGGTTACACATTAAGTGAGCCAGCGTGCACAACACAACTGAGGCAACTAAATGGATTCAGCCATCATTACCTTTATTGTTTACACCTGGACTGTGATGAATGCAACAAAAAAGTGTTGCACACTCTAGCTCCATATGTATTTGTGGATTTTGGTTCCTGTGCTGTAACATAAACATCTCCTGTGAAAAAGGTCTATTTTACAAACAGTTTAGGTCTGTGACATCAGCCAGATTGATGCAACTCAGCGATCAGCTGGCACATCTGGTATTTATTAGTTGTTGTTAGAAACACTGCTACCTGACTACCACTTGACTTCCACAGGATGGTTTTATAGCCACATACAGGTGTTTTCACTTACACTATATGTCTGCTCATGCAGGTTGAAATTATATGGCACTATACTGGGAATTATGTCATATCACCCTGGGCTGGATCTCGCCATTTTGGTGCCCTAGGCAAGATTAGGATTTGGTGCCCCTCCACCCCGCCAACCTTTTCCCACTATTGCAATGTTTTCAACACAAAAATACATATTTAAATGTTTCTAAATTAAAATTACTTCTCAAACAAGCCAATCATGTATCAAAGAATAAATGAATTGTTAAATATTGCCAATAAAACTATACCTCTTAGGAATGTGGGTGTGTTGGTGCTGGATGGTACAGTACTTGATCTGCAGGATGTGTTTTACTGGAGGTAGCTGGAGTGTTTGAGATGGTATTGATGTTGCTTGATCTGCAGTAATGATAGCAGTGTATTATGAGAGACCACAAATGATTGGCTGTACTTACATGCTTCACAGAGATCAGATCCGTTCTGCATATTTTCTGAGTGCACCTGGACAGTTACAGAGGAGATTATTAGTCTATTACGAGCAAAAACACGTAGCTGCAGAGCAGAACAAACACCTGCAGCAGCAGCTGTGCGTAGGCTCAAAATTAGCCTGATTATAATGTAAATTATTACTAAGCTGTGATTCATGCATTACTAAAATAAAAGCAGCTGCACCAGACAGTTAAGTTACAACATAAGTCTCAGTAACAACCAAGTAGCTACTCCACACATGCCCTAAGGGTAGGTGTAAATCATAAAATGTCACATCACTTGACTGATTCAAACTGTTCATAATAGGAGAAAGAAGCGCTGCATGGCTCAGGATGGCTGGTCTGGCAGGTGCAATATATTTAAAAATATGCTTTAATTATGTGTGTGTAAAGGATAAAATGGATCGACTAAACTAATATTGGTTGTCTCACAGTTCAGTCTCAGAGAACCCCCCAGTTTGATGTAAAAGCACTGCAACTTGTTTCTTTATGGTAAGATGTTTTGTTTTTGTTTTTTGTACATATGTTGCCTATATTTTTATATATACGATACGATACGATACGAAATACTTTATTGATCCCCAAGGGGAAATTCATTTCTCTGTAGTCTCATCTATTTGTATAAGAATTATAGAGTCTGATGGCAGTTGGTATGAAAGATCTTCTGTATCTCTCTGTCCTACAACGAAGAGAGAGAAGCCTTCCACCACCATTATTTCTTTGGTCCATCAAGGTGTTATGCAGTGGATGATCCATGTTGTTTAGGATGGCCTCCACCATCCTCATTGTGTCTCTCTCCACAACTTCCTCCAGAGAGTCCATCCTTACTCCGATCACAGAGCCAGCCTTTTTCACAAGCTTATCCAGCCTCTTTGCTTGCTTTTTTCCCAAACTTCCTCCCCAGCAGACTGCAGCATAAAATAAAACACTTGCCACAATAGACTGATAAAACATCTGCAGCATCTTACTGCAGATGTTTAGAGATCTGAGCTTCCTTAGGAAAAAGAGGCGGCTCTGCCCCTTTTTGTAGAGTGCATCTGTGTTAAGGGACCAGTCCAGCTCAGCTCAGGTAAGATTCACTCAGCTTATATATATATATAACATTTTTTTCATTGAAATTTAATTGGATTTATTAATGGTATGTGAAGATGGTTGAGGCTGAGATTATGGGCACATATATAAGCCTATTTGTCAATTTGTTGAATATTATTGTTCATTAGAATTTGTTGGGTTTTCTCACAATTTGATATATTTTCACTTAATGTTAATTACTGTTATAATTATTGGACATGTATGTGTATGAGGCCTAAGACATCATTGTAGCACCATATGGGTTATGTACTACATTGCCACACACAGCTGGCACTTAATTCAGACTGATTATGTTCAGTCTGTTTGTTTGCCTGTGCTTGAAGGATACATTTATAGTTTTATTTCAATAGAAGACAGTACAACAAAACCTACTGGAGGGTGAGAAAGTCCTCTCTGTGCAGGCAAAAATTAAGCAAAAAAAGAAAAAGAAAAAGAAAGAAATCACCTGAGAATGTGGTGTCTTAAAGCAAAATCAAGAGCTTGACATCACAAATATACATCTGTCTTTTCTGGAGTAACTGTTTGTACTTGTATGTGTTTTAAATATTAATTGATCTCTTTGTAACATGATATATGCATATACATTTATTGTATGTCACACAGTCGCCTATAGGGGGAAATCATTGCACACAGTTGAGGAGAGGACTTTTCAAGCTTGTTAATAAAAATGCACCAGTGTGACTATAACCTTAAACCATGATAATGTCTATCTTAAAAGCAGCCTATTAAAAGTTCTTTATTCTTTAACGAGCAGGACTGCTGTAGATGTAGTTAAATGAATATTTGCACCCTTCCTGTCCCACTCTCTTTCTTCAGAGGCTTACTGGTTGCGTGAAAATCCCTCCATGAAAGCAAGGCTGAAGCCTCACTCCAGGATTACAGCTTGAGGAAGATTTAGTGACACATGTTGCACACTCTTTCTCAGCGAGACATCTCTCAGTGCAACCAAATAAATACAGAAGAAGAACCCATGGCTGCCGCTACACCGGCTCACTGGACACAGGATGACGAGGAATGAGCCTTCAGGATGGGAATACTGTTCCCTGATCCCATGTGGGAAGACTCTAACTGGAAGAAGAGGATATGCTGACGCTTTAAAATCTGCATGAGAGAAGCCGTGCTATAAACAAACTGCTGAATGAGGGGGAGGTGGGTTCAAGTGGTGTGAATGGGACAGGAGAGCTGGACTCAAATGCACACTTCAGGGATGAGCAGCACCCCAGCTATGGCTCCTCTGTCTCCAGGGCTGAGTGGCAGCCCACCTCTGTCCTCCATGTCTCCCAAGAAGGCCAACTTTCAGTCTTTAGGGTCTCTGTCTGCAGGGATGTTCTCCCCCTCGCTGGCCAGGGGCTCCTTTCATCAGGGGAAACAGGGCTCGAGTGCCCTGAACTCTCCCTCCCCGTCCATTATGAGCTCTCCAAAACTCTGGCAGAAAGCATCCATCTCCAGACTGGCAGAGGAGTTCTTCTGGATTGGTGGCAGTGTGGTCGCACAGCCAAAATGGAGGCTGGGTCAGATAGGTAAGATTCACTAATGGCTCATTAAATAATGTTGCTTTCAAACACTCAAATTATACTCAAATTTTAGGTAAGATTCACTAATGGTTCATTAAATAATGTTGCTTTTAAACACTCAGGTTAATGCAGAATATCAACAGGTTGTTGAGCAGAAATGCCAACAAGCTGCTGCAAACTAAACACAGGATTTTACATATTGTTTTCCTTAATGGACACATTAATATATTAAGCGTTTTAGAACCAGCACATGCAATTTTTTTTAGCTTTTAATTTTGGCCTCTAAGCAGCACAACACAACAGAGCAGAGCTGCACGAGGCCTGTGAGTAGATAACAGGCATATGGACAGTAGACAATCCTTTAGGATTAGCCTGAATGATGTGCCAGGGTGCGTCACATGCATTTGAGCTTCAGATTACAAACAAAGGTTACCTGCTCTCAGCACACAAAGCAATCACACCACTTCACCATGACATGAATGTTACAAGAAAATTGTTGGTCATTTTACATGCTATTTTACTACAAGTAATGTGCACAAACCTTTTAAAAGCTGCAAGAAATGTCAGCAAAGAAAAGTCAGAAGAAATGATTTGAATCACTGTGAGGCAGCTGATAACTGATGGGTTTGTTTGTTTGTTAGACATAATTCCAGGGTTGTGTATCTTTTCCTTTGTTTGCTTCTTATCATTTACACATATACAGCTACTTAAATCCCTGTGTGACGCAGCCTATAATCTCATAAACAAGTGCTTGTTGTTTAAACCTCTACTTGTCTCAGCTGCTTCAGGGACTCCGTATGTGTTGTTGTCATCATGTCTTTCTGCACACAGTCACAACACATGTGTGGCTGTATTTTATTATACTACAAACTGTCTCAGCAAAGTTTGCCATAACAATAACTTTTGACAGATTAACTGGTAAACTGACAAGCTTTGACCTCACATGCAACATTTTACATACAGCACACTGAATATTTGATTGGCTAATAGAGGGGGACGGCCTCTTGACTCTTTTTTGGGACCATTTTTAATTTTATTTCAAACAACGTTTTCAGGTGTTCGTCCTCAAGTAACCTTTGTCATTAACATAACATATCAGTACACCAGGGCAAATAAATAAAACAGGTAATATTAAAATAAATATTATACCCCTCTCTTGACGAATTAATTGCATAACTTGTATGTGTGGCCTGGTGGGTGTTGGAGGGGTGTGGTCATAAACCGAAAACTTAAGCTTGCGTCCAGCTCAACTGCAGGATTTATTCTTGTATTACGTTACATATAAAACAATAATACACAACTTTACAGTGAATAACTATTAAATTCAACTCTCAAATTAGTCCTACTGCACTGTTAAACATTCACAAATTAACTGTATTTAAATCTTTTCTAAAGTTAGTAGTAAACACTCATAAAGTGTACAGGAAAACAGTTTAACCAAAAGCAAAATATAAGCAGTAGGCCTTTATATCTCTTCAGCTTCATTCACAAAACAAACCCCATGTGCATGTCTCATTAGCATTTCTATGGTGCTGTGTGTTACCTAATGTGTTACCTCATTAGCAACAGACCTGCTAGCTTAACATGACAGAGTGCAGCAAAACATCTCCATTTCAACACACTACTGCAAAACTACTCAACTACTCGTTATCACCGAGGATTTGCAACTCTCTTAATCCTTATACTGAAGTACATGCATGAGTTTTACAGGAATATTAACCCACCTGTATGTATAAACAAAGTGGCAGAAAACGTTAGTTTGTGTCCAGCTCGACTGCTTGAGTATTGTGCTAACACTCAACAAGTAAAGTACAATGAAATTGGCATTTTAATCACTATTTAAGACACAATAAAATAAATGTCTGTGTCTATTTTTAACCACATTTAACTTTTTATCTTAATATTTTAGCAAAGAACTGTATCATAGTAACACAATGAACTGCAAATCATCCTAATGACTTGACATCTTTTTATCTTTTAAAAACACTTTTAACCCTTTACACACTGCATATTTATGCCTTGTATAATTTTTTTTAACCCTTTACATATGACCTACCACTTTCCCTAGGGTCTGCCTCAAAATCACACTATACATGCAGGACATTTCAACAGTGCATTGTAAAGCAAATAAAAAAAGACAAACTAAGCTAATATTATGTTTCTAGCTGTGATGAGTGCCTGCTTCCTGGCCTCAAGCATAACCTGCCCTGCACTGTTCATCCTAGGAACTAACAGCTCTGTAAAGAGTGATTCCACTGATGAATAGACAGAAGCCCCTTTCACACATACACTGCAACTCTGCAAGTACCCAGACATTACCCGGAGGAGCTGCATGTGTGAACACAAATGTCCTTATTAGTTGGCCCAGACACTCTGCCAGCTCCCAAGTCCTAAATCTGGGCGAGCCACGTGTGAATAGACAGAGTGTACAGTGGTTGCCACATGACCACCAACATCTTTTTTGTTAACAGTGCATCCTGATAACCCCAGCTGTCTTAGAGTTGCAGCATACATACTGGAGAGCAGTTGATATCTAAGTCACATACTTCAGAGACATGTTTTGCCATTTGTTCCCAGAAACTTCTAACTGATGGACACTTGATACGTAAAAATACTCCCATTTGCCACTTGACTCTTGATAAACATGTCTTCTTGTGCTCTCTTGCAGTGGAGAGGTGTATGTGCACCATGCAGACTGGCACTCAGATGACCAAACTGAAGGGGAAGAAGAAAGGACTGGTCCGATTCTTTTACCTGGACGAACACAAGTCCTGCATCCGGTGGCGGCCCTCCAGGAAACATGACAAGGCCAAAAGTGAGTCATCATCACAACTCTGAATTTTATTTTTCAGCATCACATGGCAAGAGAGTAACTACTGTAAAAGTAATTGCCATCATTAATAATAAATGGATTGAACTTGAAGTGAGGCTTGCACATAAACCTAATGATGTACCTTGCTATCAGTCAACATATCGACAGCTCTGATGCCTCTCAGAATGATCTATGACACTAGATTATAACAACCCCTCTTTGTGTTTTGTCAAGCAACATGTGCACATAAAAGTTTGGTTGTGTCCCATTATTCTTAATGAATAAACAGGCTGCTCTATTGCTTATGTAGTGAAGGTGATTTATACCACATTAAATCAGGAAAATGTATTTTCTAACCTAGTATTCATTGGTAAGGAAATTGTTGTGCCCTCAAAGCATCAAACTGCTTTAATATTGGCATGTATTAATTATAAAAAACACCCTTACTGTATGTTTCCACTGAATGAAGCTTAGCTTAGCTTGACACTCAACAATTCCCATCGTCCTAATCCACAATAAAAAAAATCCACAGGATCAGTTTAACTGTTTACTTTGATACACGCACAAAAAAAAGGGCGGTGCAGAAAAGTGTCCAAAAGTGTCCAAAGTTACAAAATTACTCACTTGAATCCAAGTGAGAATCATTATTGAGAAGATAACAGGGAGAGGTTAAAAAAAAAACATGTGGCTCCACTCTGTGCTTGCCTGACTGACCTCAGGTTAACCCCAAAACTCCCTCCTCAGGGGAGCATCAGTTAAAGAGATCAAACGTGTGCAGTTACAAGGAAGCACCAGACAGTTACCTACTCCCAACCATGATCAGAACTGTGTCCATAACAACGGTCTGTTCTACATAACAACAGGACTAACAGGAATAACAGACCTTAGAATGCCGTAACTGACCAATCAGAATTGAGCAATTAACAAAGCCATTTAATAAATATATATTAATAGATGTATTAATATTATACTTATTATAATAGTATTATAATGTCAAAATTAAGTACTTGTGTATAAATGCACTCAGATAAAAGTAAAAAGTAGTATGTTACTGTGTTACATTTTGGACATTATTTTTCCCGAATAATAAAGTGCAACTTTGGATAGAAGGAAAATGTGTTTCCATCACATTATTTGTGCTTTCCCAAATAACATAGTCGGATTCAGGCGCAACCCTGGTAAAAAATTGAGCAAAAACTTTTAAAAAGTAAAAATTTGTTGTTATTTATTGATCATGATGCTTCATGATGCCCATAGTGTCTTTCAGTTATAAATTCTATTGATTAGTTGGCTTAGTGTTTAATGTATAATGAGCTATTACATCTGACACACTCAGAATTCAAATTAAATGCATTTAATTACTGATTGTTTTATGTGCAAACTTCTAAGTGTATGTAATCCATAATAAATCTTGAAGGCAGTTAAGATAAAATATTTCTTAATTTTTAAATAGTCAAGTTAATTCAAGTCAAATTTTATTTGTATAGCCCAAAATCACAAATCACAATATGCCTCAGGGGGCGATGGTGCACAACATCCCCTGTACTGTAGACCCTTGAAAGAGTAAAGAAAAACTCCCCCAAAAACCCTATAGTAAAAACATAATTGTGTCAAGAAAATGTGCAATGCCTATGAAGCTAAAAAGAGACTTTGGGAGGTAGATGGAAGTAGTACTACGTAACTATAGGCAATCTGAAGTTGAAGTTAGGTGTAAATAATCTCTAAATGCCATTAAAATGATGGATATCCCTGAATGACCCTCATTACATCTCTTGATCATCTGTTTCAGTAACTATTGATTCCATCCATGAAGTCTGCGAGGGGAAAAAGTCAGAGATCTTCAGGCGGTACGCAGACAACCGCTTTGATCCAAACTGCTGCTTCAGTATTTACCACGGGGAGCGAGTCAAGTCCCTGGACCTGGTGTCCACCAACGCAGAGGAGGCCCGCACCTGGATCACCGGGCTGAAGTACCTCATGGCTGGTATCAGTGATGAAGACAGTCTGGCCCGGAGACAGCGCACACGTGATCAATATCCTTTATCTAGCCTGTCTTACACATATTAAATATCTTTTATATCTTATCCATTTGTACAAGAAGTTGAGAATAATCCGACATAGCTGCACATTTGAAGTGACCTGATCTGGATCCCTGTAGTTTCTTCTTTAACTGCAGCCTCATGTGGTTACAACAGACTTTCTCTGAGGCCGACAAAAATGGAGACGGCACCCTGAGCATTGGAGAGGTTCACCAGCTGCTCCACAAACTCAATGTGAATTTACCCAAGGAGAAAGTCAGGCAGATGTTTCAAGTAAGACTTAAATCCTCAAAGGTTAATTATGCAAATTCCAAAGGAAAAAGTAAATTCCCATTACACATTTATCACCTCTGCATTCATTTAAAGTTACAGTACAGGATGCCATCATTAGTTATTGTGTCAGAACTGATGGTGGCACTAGTGGAAATATTAAAGGATCACCAAAGTTATTGTGTCTTGCGAAGGGAAACATGAATTTGCGTGCCAAATTTCATGGCAATCCACCTGGTAGTTGTTGAGGCATTTCACTTAAAATCACCCTTGTCATCCTCATGGTGGTGCTAGAGGAAAAGTCAAAGAATCACCAAAGCCAGTAGGATTCATCTTCTGGGCACCATGAATGTCTGTACAAAACTTCATCACTATGTGTATGTTCCTTGTTGAGATATTTCAGTTTGGACTAAAGTGATGGACCTACACGCGGACCAACATTGCTTTTCATAGAACCACACTGCCAGTATGGCTAAAAATAGCTAAATAAATAAATAGGTTTCTATCTGGCACAAAATGTTTCGAAACCAGAAAAAAACAGACAGAAGGACTGGATCATAATGGAATTATTTCTGATTTATGATGTGGGCAAATGCTTTTTCTCAGTGTGCAAACTGGCAACAGAAAGAAAAGAAACTGAAAAAAGTACAAGATTTAAAAAAAAAAAAAAAGATGGTTAAAGGCAGAAAATCCTTGATGCTTCCTTAAGAAGCCTACTCTTTATGTGATCCAGTCAGAGAAGCAGTAAGACAGGCATGTATATACAGTATTTTGGCAGGACAGTGCAGCAGAGTGCCACAGGATGGCCATATGGCCACAGATGAAACAGATGGCTTTAGTTGCACTGCAGTATTGCTTTAGTTCAGCAGCTCAGTGTCCTGCCCTCCTGACGATGATGATGATCGTCTCTGTGAACGAGCTCCATCATGTTTGATGGTGATGGAGATATGATGGTTCTATGTTGGGACATATTTTCTTTGGCAGGGTGGTTATCTGAAATCACACACACACACACTGAGAGAGTTATTTCTTGCTCGTAAAATACATTTGTCGTTATCTGTAGGACGCAGACACAGATGACAACCAGGGCTCTCTGGGCTTTGAAGAATTCTGCTCGTTCTACAAGATGATTTCCACACGCAGAGACCTCTACCTGATAATGATCTCTTACAGCAATCAGAAAGAAGTCATGGATCTTCACGACCTTGCACGCTTTCTGGAAAATGAACAGAAGGTATAACAAAATGTGAAAAGAGTTGTGTCAGTCTTTCAAGTTAGGTAGAGAGATCCTCCTATTGTGTGTTTTCTATTTTAAAGTTTTTACACTGAAGATTTTCATTAAATCAAAGCACTTTTTTGTTCAGCATTATTCCCTGAAATAGCCACTTTACAGTCTGCAACAGTAAATAAGAATAAGTAAATAACAAGTGGCTAAATGAGACTACAGAAGTTGTCCAGGACATTAAACATCACCACGCTGAACATCATAGACATATAAATACATAGACACAGTACTGGGTTTTGGATCGTTCATTAACGTAACTGACAGGAATGGCCTGGGAAGAAATACATATAAATGGGGAGCTGCAATTTTTGGGATAAAAAGCACTATAATAGAGACATTTCTTAACCAATTTCGGTGAGTCATTTTTGTATTTAAGGGTTCATGACCTACCTGAAGTAGTTTTAAATTTTTTCCTCCTCCATGTAGATCATAGACCTTTGAATATAACATTACTCACTGAAATAGGTTAAGACATAAAAATTATAGAGCTTTTTATTCAGAAAAAAATGCAGCAATATGGCAGCGATGTTGACGTATTGTGCAACGGGCCAAAGTGGTCAATGCGCCTATATATTTTATGTGTATGGCCAAACATGAGTCACGTAGTGGTGGTGACGTGAGGTCATGTGTTTGTTAGCTTTTTACTTCTAGTGATTGCATTTACTTCAAAAATCATAAAAATATTGTGTTCCTTTTTGAAGATTATCTTGCTAAATAAAACACGTCAATATCACACACTTTTGTTCGCCACACAGCTTATTTTCTGCAGTAATCTAAAATCCAATGAAAATATCCTCTTGACTTTTTGTCAAGGGAATCCACTATTCTCATGTGGGATTCAAATCGCCTTTACATGTTCACAGGAAACATGCATGTCTGTTTGTAATTTTATCAAACGGATATCGATCTCACTGTTTACCAGGATTTCAATATACAACATACATATGTATGACATCCCTGCTATTGTTTTATTTGCAGATGCGAGGTCTGGCCAAAGAGCATCTAGTTGACATTGTGGCCAAGTTTGAGCCCTGTCCTGAGAACCTGCAGCGTATGGTGCTGGGGATTGATGGTACGGGGGACTTGTTAACAATGCACATGAACACCAAGAAGCATATGTATCATCCCATCTGTCATTTGGACCAGACATGACAACCAGATGGTCTGATACTTTCTCCCTCCAGGTTTTACTAATTTCATGAGGAGTCCTGCAGGTGACATCTTCAACCCCGACCACAACCAGGTGAACCAGGACATGACGCAGCCTCTCAATAACTACTTCATTGCCACCTCACACAACACCTACCTGACAGGAGACCAGCTGCTCTCTCAGTCCAGAGTGGAAATGTACGCCTATGTTCTGCAGGCAGGCTGCCGCTGTGTGGAGGGTAAGAGCCTGTAAAACCAGATCTTCAGCTCTCTGCACTCTGATTTTATGAAATTACAGACAGGGTGACTCACTCAGTCTTTGTTCTGTCTTTCTCCTCTGTCAGTGGACTGCTGGGACGGGCCTGACGGAGAGCCCATTATTCATCACGGCTACACCTTGACATCCAAAATTCTCTTCAAAGACGTTATTGAAACAATTAACAAATATGCCTTCACAAAATCACAGTAAGTGCCTCTGGGTCCTGACACTGAAGTGTTTTGTCAAGTTTTCACAATTAAAAGGATAACAGCTGTGCATCATGCCGGATCAGTAGTTTATCATCACTTCATCCCCCTTCCAGGTACCCAGTGATCTTGTCCATAGAGAACCACTGCACTGTGCCTCAGCAGAAGAAGATGGCCAAGTATCTGAAAGACGTGCTGCAGGACAAACTGGATCTGTCCAACGTCAACCTACATGAATGCAAGAAGCTGCCCTCCCCTGAGATCCTGAAAGGGAAAGTTTTAGTCAAGGTAAGGTTTGTTCTTAGCAAAACACAGTTTGTTTTAATGCTGCCACTTCTGGGCTAAAAGGATACTCTTGAAAGTACTACATGAAGCACACAAAACACCCTGTGATCACACATAACCTTATAAAGCCCTAATTTATGCCCGGCGCAAGAACAGCAACATAGAACAGCATAGCTATCATTGCTAGTTTCCAACCGACACAGTTGTCATTTTTATGCATTTATGTCATTTTACTTGCACCAACTGTACGCCCAGGGGCATGTTGGTCTTAAAATTGGGTGTAGTCAGGCACATTGTTGATGCCTTGCTGTTTTAAGGCAGCAGAAAGAGATTGTGCCATTGACCATCAAAAGCCTGGTCTACAGTTAATGGCACTGTATTTTACTGTTATTTAAAGTTCCCATGAAAAGGCTAGTGGAGGGCTTATTGGTCACAGGCAGCTAGGGAGACTTGTCATGGGCATTGATTGGCGTTTACAGTAGCCAATAGCACTGCACATTATGCCCACCTGCCATGCAGCTAAAGCAGTGCTATCAATGCTATAGATGATTCTTCCTGGACTGAGAGCTCCCAGTGAACATGGCTGGACCAGGGACAAAACAGCCTCCGAGATTAATGGAGGCCAGTTTGATGACATGGAATAGGCTACCATTCTGAGTTGGTTATCTTGCGGGGTTTGGCTCCCAGATCCTGGGACTGAGTTACAGCTAACCAAGCTAACAGCAGTTAGCAGTTAGCTAAGTATTAGCAACGTTTACCTTAGGAACAAGTAAAGCTGTCTGTGAAGATTCTCAGTCATCCAGGTCATGGTATATGCTAAGGGTTATTTTTGGCAACTGAACTTGCTTAGGTTCTTCAAGGGCCAAGAGCAGCTGTCTATGATAACCTTTAGCGAACAAGTGAAGCTATTTTCAACCAGGAAACAACCTTAGTACTGTATTCCCTGTTGTTTTCACTTGGAGGCTGCTGAGCCTGGTTCAGTTGCCTGCTACAGCAGTGAACAGTTATGATTATCTACTTTCGCAACAAGTAAGTTAAACCCATCTGTCCATCAGGACAGCTCTGTAATTACACACCCGAGAGTTGAAGCTGAGCAGCCAGAGGGCATTAGAGGGGAAAGCGGAAAATATTTTCTCTATAACATATGATCCTCTTTCACCCAAATAAGTGAATACAGTTATATAATTGTGCATTTGTACAGTGGATCCCTTTGCCCAGAAACACTGCAGTCCACTCTGGTGGATAGATGTACTCTCCTATGCTCCACTGTGTCATAAGTGAAAAAGTGTTTCATGGGACACAAATTTAGTAATGCCCTGAGTGCAGGATGAGTCATCTACAGATTTTTGATTGTTTTCCAGAAAAAGGCAAACTCTGAAATACCATCAAAAATACCTGATATGATATGAATATCTACAAAACAACTTTTTTTGTCATTGCTGGGCCAGATGCTGGCATATAGGTGATGTATAGCACAATATGTGATGAAAACACTTAAAGGCATTTATAAGCAGGTTCACAACACAGTTACTATCTGCCTCTATGGCACTGCAGTTACTCCACAGGTTATAAAAGTTAACATTCTGATTAATAGTGGATGGGCTGCGGGTGGGTGAAACAGGGTGAAGCGTCTCCCCATTAAGAGAGTTGCTGTGTGCAATTACGCACGAGGTACAGCAGTGTAACTTCATTAAGTTACATTACATTACAACATGCCGAATCCATCATTTTAATTGCAATGCGTCAGAGGCTGGCGCACCTGGCTCACAAAGGTAATGGGAGACGACATTCTGACTGGTTTAATTCATGTTACACCCAAAACATCGATGATTAATTAAGAGATTAAATCATGGTTGGAAATTAGCACCAGCCAGAGTCGCCTAAAATGCACTTTGCCACATACTTTAAACTATGTGCTATAGATCGTCTGAAAAGGGCTCATAATATTCAATCATTAAATCTTGTTTTTCAGGGAAAAAAGCTGCCAGCAAACCTTGATCCTGAAGCAGAAGAGGGTGAAGTGTCTGATGAAGACACTGGTGACGAGGAAGAGGAAGAAGATGACGATGATGATGATAACCCACAGGCAAATGAAACGAGATAGATAGATAGATAGATAGATTAGATAGATAGATAAGATAGATAGCATAGATAAAAATGATATGCATAATTATGCATTATTCTGACTGTTTTAGGATGGGAATGGTCTAACTTCTGCCAATCCATCCAAAAAGAAAAGGCGATTTGGCAGATCGATCATGAGGAGCTTCAAACGAAAGGTCAGCCCTTTGCATATTTTCTCAACCTATTTCTATAAGGCCATTTTACTTGTTGTATATATTAGCTACCATCAGAACAATTTAATACATCTGACAGGTTTAGACGGGCTGTGTAAAGGAAAGAGACGTAAAAACAACTCTTTTTTTTTCAGAGGAAAAAGAGAATAAAAGTGAAAAATAAGGCAGCATCTGATGGCGAGTCAGACCACAGCAGCAGCAGGGAGAGGACACAGATTGTTTACCACCCCAAGTAAGGCCAGTAACTGAATTAATTAAGTAGCAGCAGTCAGTATCAGCAGTTACAGTGGTTGTACTGTTTGTCTGTAACTCTTCCTTCAGGAAGAGGAAAACAATGAGGTTGTCTCGTGCTCTGTCCGACCTGGTCAAGTACACAAAATCTGTCCGTGTGCACGACATAGAAACACAAGGTAAAAGGTCTCCACAGTGACCATCAAACCCGAAATCTCTGTATATTTTTTTTGCTTGAATAGCCTTACAGTTTGATGCTGTTTCTTTCTGTTTGGTAGCATTAACAAACAGTTGGCAAGTGTCATCCCTCAACGAGACTGTTATGAACCAGATCTTACAGCTGAAGCCAGGTCAGTTGGTCCGTTTCAACCAACGCCAACTTCTGAGAGTCTACCCGTCCAACTACAGAGTGGACTCGAGCAACTTCAACCCACAGCCGTACTGGAATGCAGGATGCCATATGGGTGAGACTGTCACAGAGGCTGCAATACCGCCTACATTTAGAAAATTACAATGTTTAGCAGCTTTTTATTTATGTACATATGTTGATGTTTCTTTCTAGTTGCACTGAATTATCAAACAGAGGGCCGAATGCTTGAACTTAACCGAGCCAAGTTCTCAACCAATGGAAACTGTGGATATATTTTGAAGCCTAAGTGCATGCGTAAAGGTATGTGTACATTCAGGTTGTGCAGAATAAAGACATAGTTCGGATTATTCTAAGCGTGTTCTATGAGGTATTTATTGATAGTCAGTGTATTATCTACAGTAGATGGTGGTCGACATGCCTCCAGTTTGGAAAAGCATAGAGGAGTATCAGCACACAAGCTAAGCAATATACTTCTGTGTACAGGGTCAGCAGCAGACTGTATTTAAACTGCTTAAAAAAGGCAGACTTAAAAAAATCTATATTAGTTTAAGTGCACGTTATATTTAGAATATATTCAACGCTTTAACCTTGCTGTCAGACAGACTTTTCCGATGGAAAACTTCTGTTACATAAGCCAAATATCACTCTCTCTCACTCAACCAGACTCCATTTACAAAACCAGTAATCTAACCGCGCAGAGCACAGGAGTTGTTGGTCTACCGCTGCCTTGATCTGTTTCTTTGTTTGTGTTATTGTGTGACTTTGGTGAAACTGAACTAACACCAAAGTCACTCAACAACACAAATAAACTAACCAATCAAGGTAAAGGTAGTAACCCCTGTGTTTCTACGAGGTATTGTAAAATCACTGATTTTTCCAGTGGAGTCTGGATATAACTGCTGTTATATCACTCTTTGCAGAGAGAGATATACTGTAAATGTAGTTTCCCATCAGAAAAGGCTGCCTGATTGCAAGGTAAAGCGGTGAAATTATTCCAAATATAGCGTACAATTCAGGTGGTCTTTTTTTAAGTAGTTAAAAATGTTTTGCTGCTGACCCTGTCCACAGCAGGGCATTGCTTAGCTTCCTCCATCAGCGCTCCTGCTGCTTCTCTAAAGTGGGGGTTGGCAGACCGCCATCTAGTGTACGTAATACACTGACTGTGGAGAAGAACCTGACAAAAAACCACTTAAACAAAATCCAAACTATTCATTTAAAGGCAACTGTCCCTTTATGAGGAGGTAGTAGATTTTCATGTTTTTTTTTTTGTTTTTTTTTTCAGGTGCCTTTAACCCCACGTTGGATGATCCTCTGCCAGGGCACAGAAAGACTCAGTTAGTACTAAAGATCATCAGCGGACAGCAGCTTCCCAAACCCAAAGACTCCATGTTTGGGGATAGAGGAGAGGTGAGGACAACATACTGCAGATATAATCTATTATTGAGACACCTGACAAACATTGTAAAAATACATGTCTTCATCACTAAAATGCTATTTTTTCTCATGTGTATGTACTTCCAGATTATCGATCCCTTTGTTGAGGTTGAGATAATCGGTCTACCTATTGATTGTTCCAAGCAGCAGACCAGAGTGGTGGATGATAATGGTATGTGCACAAAATACAAGTTGTAATACAAATCTCACCACAAACAGTCGACTGTCTGTAACTCCCACACAACTGTTATTCAGGTTTTAACCCAATGTGGGAAGAAACCCTCGTCTTCAACATCCAAATGCCACAGATCGCCCTTGTGCGCTTCCAAGTGTGGGATCATGATCCTATTGGACGAGATTTCATTGGACAGAGGACTATTGCTTTCATCAGTATGATGCCAGGTACACTTAATTAGATTATATGCAAAGCCTGTGTGTGCAAGTGTTTTTTTTTAGTTTGCAGAAGAGCAACATCAAAGAATAAGCTCGATATGTTGGGAATTACACTCATTGGCTTTCTTGCTGAGTGTGTAGTGAGAGGAGTACAACTTGTCATTTCTATCAAAGACTGTATATTTAATTAGTGGACTGGATCTGAAAAGTGATACCAATGTTGAAGAGCCTTAAACCTGCATTCTTTCTAACGGCCAGCAGGTGGCAACTGCACTGGTTGCCAAAACAAGTCACATGTATGCACCTTTACAACAAAATGACCCTAGTTTCAGGCCTTCTTCAATACAGCATGATATTCATTTTGTAAATTATGGTTCCAGAGCAACCATAATTGGAGTAAAATAGATGATAAAGCAGGGTATGGTTTTGGGCGGGGCTATCAGTGACTCATTCAAATGCTACACACATGGCTCACAAAACTCAGATCAAACTGTCAAACTAGACAGTGCTGATCAAATATGGATCAAGATACTGTTACTACATTGCCTAATTCTGGCTTAAATTGTTTTAGAAACTGTTTAGCTGTGATAACAGAAAGATTGCGACCTGATTGCGACCGGGCGGCCACCATTGCGCTCCTGGTTTCCAATGGAGCCTCACGAAACTGAGATCAACCTGTCAAACCAGGCAGTGTTGATCAAATATGGATCATGATTCTGTTACTACATTGCCTATTTCTTACTTAAAATGTTCTCAGAAACATATTTCAGTTGACTGTTTAGTTGTAATGTGAGAAAGATCGCTACCAGGCAGGCTGCCATACCAAGTACCTCCCCAGTCACAGCACATCACCCACCAGCTCCACATGATCTTCGGTACTGTGCATGTGCTGGTCACAAAAAACCAATATGGCAACCCCTATAATGTCAAACTCAGTGCTTCAAAACAGTTGTTCACAAAACAGTGGATGATGTGATGATTGATTCGCACTTGCTTTCTACATTTTAGTTCTTACACAGAGCCAGATGTTAATTAGACTATTAAACTATCAATTAAATATGAATTCAATTTACTTTAACATGAAATTTCTTTTCTATTATTTGTAGGTTATCGGCATGTGTACCTAGAGGGAATGGCAGAGTCGTCCATCTTTGTTCATGTTGCTATCAATGATGTCACAGGAAAGGTAAGCTACTTTAAATAAACTCATATATATAATTCTAATTTCAGCTTCAGCTCTATTTTAAAACCTCTGGTGTCTTTTGTCAAACAGATCAAACCCAAAAATGCAGTCGAAGCTGCCAGAAAACACATTCAGGCAGCCAAGAAGCATATGAAGGGTAATCAAAGGCAGCCTTCTCTGGACTTCTCTGTCCTGTCCTCAGAAGACGGACGAGCTCTGTACTTCCGCAAAGATCTGGATGCCATCTCTATGGACAGCAGGAATGGGGAAATGCCTCCTCTGTCTCCTCTGGTACTGGGGCCCGCAGCCAAGGCTGCCATCCACAAAGGGGCCATGAGTGAGCCAGTGAAGCGAGCTCACAGAGTTAAAATTCATGAACCACCAGAGATGAGGAGAGGGTTCTTCAGTCGGATGTCCTCCACTGACTCCCACCACATGGGGCCTGCTCCTTATGTTCAAGCAGATAGCTTTGACCTCGATCCCTCTCCCCAGGCTTCTTGTCTTGATATTCATGCTCCTGAAAGCCAAAATTCAATTCAAGAAGAGTTGGAGATTGAACCTGATGAAGCACCAGAGTCAAACTGTGCTGAGCAGGAGACAGTTGAGACATTTGACTCAAAGCAGCCTGAACAACCTGAAAAATTACCAGATGAACCAGAGCCTGACCAGGATGTTGCCACTGAACCTGAGCAACCACCAGAAACTCAGACTGATTCACTCCCTGAGCCTCAGCCTCAGCCTGTGCCACAGCTTCCACCCCTGCCTGAAACCAAACCCCCGCCACTTATCCCTCCATCGTCCCCTGCCAGGGTGAGACGGACCTTAGAAGCTCCAGCCACGCCCCGACCGTCCACACCGATAAGAACGAAGGCCCGCTCACGCAGTTGCCCTCGAAAACAGACTACCTCTCCTCAGACTCCAATGGTAAACCGCAGGCCTGCTGTCCACTGGCAGATGCAGCGATCGCAGAAGTATGGCAGCTACCGCGGCCAGGTGAAGCCTATACCCAACGGCCTCTGCCTGTCTGACAGCACATCCAGCAGCAGCGACGGCAGCACTGACAGCCTGGAGTTTGTACCCACCAGCGTGCCGGCTGGGGAGGAGCAACGTGAGGGCACGCTGCAGAGGGAGATGAAGGCTCTTTTTGACGAGAAGATGAGAGAGATACGCTGTAAATCACCGCTTTTTCTAGATGGTGAGTCAGAGATGATGTGTGAATCAGATTTGTAAAATAAAAAGAACTGAAGGTACAAAAGTTAAAGGGATAGTTCAGATTTTTTTTAAGTGGGATTGTATGAAGTACTCCAAAGTCAGTTATCCCTTTTCCATACACAGGAGCTAAAAAAAATTGAAAAAACTGAAAAAACAGATCAAATTGTGACCACAGAATCAAAAGTCACCACCAGCAAAAGTGCAGAGGGTGATGTACCTAATATTAGCCCTGCTACAACTGCTGCTAACTTAGCAGCTAGGAGTAAGCACAAATGAGAGAAGACCATAGATATATTACAACGAACAAGGTACAGAACACAAAGATGGTGCCCAGTCAGTCCAATGGGAGCTGCTCACCCGTGCATAAGCCAAAATGATTCTAACTTCCAGGTTTACTTGCTGGTTATACATCCCACTGAATCTGCACAGTAGTGTTTCTCCCCTTTGTCTCCACCTGGGAGTTCTGCTCGACCCATAAACTTTACATTGTGTCTAGATCTATTATACATCTATGGAGAAGACTCACAAATAATTCATGTAATATATGTATAACTGTAAACTGCGTCATGTTGACCACCATCTACTGTAATACTACTAAGTAACTATGGAGAAGTAACACATACAACCCGCTACAAAAAATCTGAACCATCTGTTTAAATGGTTGTATTAAATCATGACTTTGGTTTTTACTGTTTTTTGTTTGTTTGTTTGTTTTAGATTAGACCATGGTTTAGATTTGTGACTCCAAAGGCAACAAAGTCCCCCTAGAAGATGAAGAGTAGCGACACAACCAAAGAAAGGAGGTGTGGGAGGATGATGAGGAGTACTGAGTCACAAAGCAGCTACGATTTTCTTTCTAGGTAAACCGGAAAACACCACGCAGAATTACACAGTTAGACCATTTTTTATTACTATGGGCCTGCTGTAATGTTTACAATCAGCACAGGTTTTATGCATGAAATACTTTTTAAAAAGAAATTGTTGAAATCATGTGATGCCATTGCCAACTGTACAAAACAGCATGATGCAGTCATAAAAAAGTAACTGTAAACTTAGAAAAAAAAACTAAGTATATACGCACTATTTGTTAGTCAAATTGACAGCTTTTAAGTGTAAACATGGATCATTTTAATGATTATTTTTTATAATATTTAAACTATAATGTTTGCTTTTTCATTTAAACTGTAGCGTTCCTACTTGAAAATCAATAAATTGACTATTTTAATAAAAAGGTTTCAATTGTTTTTCTTTTTTTCCTGATGTATCTTTACAAGTTCAAAACCCACAATTAATTTAATTATTCTGACAAATATTAGAATCAGTAACAGCTATTAAACCAAAAATCCAAAAGAATCTCAGTTTTCAGACATGTTAAAACGTGTTTCCTATGCTTTTTCTTTATCTTTGTCTACATTTTCTTGGGGTTTGTTTGCATCGCTGGTCCTCAAGCGCAGACTCAGTTCTTCAGTCAGAACAGTGCAGCAGGATTTCTGTGGGAAGGGCACATAAATATAAACAATAGTGAAACAAATCAATTCATTAAAGGACCAGTGTGTAGCCTTTGCAACCAACTCGCCTCACCCGCCCCTTCCAAATGTGCAGGAGAACCTACAGCGTTTGCAAAACTCATAAAAATTGTAAAAGACCCTCTCTATAACCAGTGTCAGGCCTTTTCAGCCTACATGGGACCGTCCCTGTTCGGGTTACCACACTTAATTTTGAACTGTTCTGAACATTTCCACAAAGAATAAACCAGTTCAAAACCTGAAAAGTTGGTTCTCAGCTGGAAAAAAAAAATAGCAGATTTTCCTTGGGAACCAAAGTGGACATGTCATACTCTACAGGCTGTTGTGCTGTATGCAACGCCCTCTGTTGATGACATCGTTTATTACAATCCTGGTTCCGCACAAAACAGGTGGAAATGCGGATTGGTTCACTAGATAGCACCAAGGTTCAAGAACCAGTTCGAGAACCAGAGCTAATTTAGTGGAAAAGGGCCATGTTTGGTTTTTCTGTTCTGGACTACAGTAGAACAGCTGATCCTCAGGCAACGAAAACACAACCACTATAATGTAAACATACTTTTGAATATTATATTCCATTTCTGCCATATTCTGTTAATAAATCCCTCATAAATTTTATGTGGACCTTTAATATGTCGTTGAATTTGGGCGGACGTTTAGCTCAGTGGGTAGAGCGACCAACCCATGTATGGAGGCTGTTAATCCTCTGCAGTGGCCGCTGATTCGACTCCCGCCTTCGGCCCTTTGCTGCATGTCATCCCCTCTCTCTCTGCCCTGTTTCCTGCCTAATCTCTGGCTGTCCTATCTAATAAAGGCAAAAATGCCAAAAAAATAACTTAAAAAAAAAAAAAATGTTGTTGAATTTAGTGGCTGTGTGGATGAGTGATTTTTTGAGTCTGGTTGTGTGCTCTAGATTTTGGTGTTTTACAGTTGATGAAACCTTTGAAAACCGTGTGGTAAGTGACAGGGCTGCTTTTAACTGTAATAGATGGACTTCTCTTTAAATGGTTGAACAAATGTTGCAGCCTTCAGGCTTATAAATCAGTTTGAAATCCCACTGCCACTGTATAAACACAAATGCACATCATGGAGCAAAAAGCTCAGCTATTTAGTTTTAATCTGAAATATTTTGGAGGTGGATTTTTTTTTTTTTTTTTTTTTTTTTTTGCCTGACAGCAGTGATTTGTGAATGCACTTGCACGTACCTTCTGCTCAGCTGCATTTGTGCGGCTCTTGGAGGTGAGCTCCAGGACTGCCAGCAGTGCTCCCAGCCCCAGGCCAAGGGAAAGAACCAGGAACATCCCCTTGAGACTGTGCGGCTGCACAGCTAAAGTCTTGGCCTTGTCTGCTATGCAGCTGCTGGCCCACCACTTACTGCGCAGGTAAGCCAGCTCCCCTGCCTCGCTCAGCTGTAGGATTGCCACGCTGAGGTTCTTTATGATGGGCGAGCCTGGAGGAAATTGATGTAGGTTGATAAGTTTAATGTTAATAATACTGTAAAAAGGTATTCTGATCTTTTACTTAAGTTAAAGTAGCAATGGCACAATGTGTTACAATTGAAGGTCCTGCTTGCAAAATAAAAGTATTAAAGCATGAGCATTACAATATATTTTATCACTTTAATGTTGCAACTGGTAAATGTAGAGCTAATTTTAATTTCTTTATATAATGCTGGATAGTTTTCTGATTTCTATTTGCTGAGTTTTTGTATAATCAATATGAATCTGCAAAAAAAAAAGTAAAAAGCACAATATTTCCCTCTGAACTGTGGAATAAAAGTATAAAATAGCATAAAATGGATATACTCAAGTAAAGTACAGATACCTCAAAATTGTACTTAAGTGCAGTACTTAGAATAAATATAGGCAGTTACATTCGACTATTTTAATCTTTATGTCATTGTTTAATGAGTTTTTCAGAATGAGCAGGCTCACCGATTGCAGCAGCAATGCTGTAACCCCTCATGCCAACGACTTCATGCGCTCTGACCAGTTCACAGTGCCGTGCTACTGCCAAGTCCAAAGAAACAGACTCTCCAATGAAGGCAAAGTTTCCCTCTTTTGCACGCCGGACCCCTTCATCCATAGATGACACAAAACTCTTTGTTCTCTCCATGTGTTCATAGATTCTGCGGTACACTGGGTTGTTTGAATTCTGGATGAAGGAAAAACAGAATTAGAGGAACAGCAGATGAGAGATGCATAAAGCCTGGATTATACTCCCAAACAGACACGTACATAGACAACTTCAGACACCACAGATCCATTGTAGTTCTCTTTACTGCTTTCTGGAGTCTGCTTAGGTAAGATCTACTCCACAAGTGCAGTAGATCAGCGTCCACAGGACCGATGTTGTGTCTGTGTTAACAAGCTTTTCAGACAGGTCTGTGTGTTCACAACAAATTGGAGGTAAACCAGTATTCCATTTTACATGAGGGCGCGTGTGACATGTGACTTGTCAACATGACACTATACTGATCTTATAGATGCCACTCTATGGTGTGGAAGCTGCCCTTCAAGGAGACTACTGAAAGTAGTAAGTACCACATGTCTGTGGTGTCCACAGGTGTCTGTGTATGGGTCTGTTTGGGACCTTAAAGCCGGTGTTATATGTCTTGCATCTGCCAGTGCACAAGTGTCCACTAGGGTCCACTAGCCTGGTTTTCGTCTTATTTAACAGGTAGACAGTTTTTTGTCAATTTGGGTGATCATGTATCACAAACTTATTGTATGGATTATGGTGTTCCTCAAGGAAGCATTCTTGGACCAATTTTATTTTCATTATATATGCTTCCACTCGGTAACATCATCAATCACCACTGTGTTAATTACCATTTTTATGCGGATGACACACAACTGTACATTTCTGTCTCACCAAATGATCCCAGTGCACTACACACACTCATCGCTTGTCTCACTGACATTAATGTTTGGATGAGCAAGAACTTTTTAAAGCTGAACGAGGACAAAACTGAGATTCTTTTAATTGGACCAAATGCTGAAAGAGAGAAACTGCACTCAATGCTTGGTGGTCTTAACGGACAGATTAAAAGCAGCATCCCAAATTTAGGAGTGATTTTAGATTCTGATTTAAACTTTAATTCTCATTTTAACAGCATAATTAAAACTTCATTTTTTCATCTTAGAAATATTGCTAAAATCAGACCATTTTTAACTCAACAGGATGCTGAAATTCTCATCCATGCTTTTATATCTTGCCGTCTTGACTACTGCAATTCGCTTTTTACTGGCCTACCCAAAAAGTCATTGAAGAAACTACAGCTAGTGCAAAATGCTGCGGCCAGAGTTTTAACCAAAACCAAGAAAATTGATCACATTATTCCACTTCTTAAAACACTTCACTGGCTACCCGTTGCTTTTAGAATTGATTTTAAAGTTCTTTTACTCGTTTATAAAGCTTTAAATGACCTTGCTCCTGCATATATTACGGATCTTCTTTCATTTTATGTTCCTGCCAGATCACTGAGGTCCTCCACTGCTTTTCTTTTAAATGTCCCTCATGTGTTTCATAAACGTACTGGTGAGAGTGCCTTCTGTTTTTATGCCCCTAAACTGTGGAACTCTTTGCCTTTGGACATTAGGTTGGCAAGCTCTGTCGGTATTTTTAGGAGAAAAGTAAAAACCTATCTTTTTAATCTGGCTTTTAATTGTTAATCTGGGAGTTATGTTATAATCTTGGTCTTCTAACTTCAATTGTGAGTTCTTTATATTATTTTTTATCTCGGTGTTCCTTTTACTTAATCCTAACAATTTCAATTTTATTGTTGTTGTTTATTTGGATTTTGTCATTGTTTGTTTGTTTGTTTCTGTTGTTTTAATGTTGATATGTGAAGCACTTTGGGCTGCATGTTTGTATGAAAGGTGCTATATAAATAAAGCTGAGTTGAGTTGAGTTTGTCGTGAATGTTTTGTGCGGACAGCCACGAACACCCAATTTGTTGTGGCCATGCAGACTTGTCCACAGACATGTCCACTCCACCAATATTGTAGACGCTGATCAAATGTGCATGTGCGGAGTATGTCCTCAAAGTGGACTCCAGAACTTAAACAGAACTACTGCGTGTCCCTGTGCTATGCCTGTTTGGGAGCACAAAGACAATATTGTACTTTCTGCGTCTGCAAGACAGTCCACTAGGGGCCACATGATGTAAATTTTGTCATCAGAGGTCGTAAACATAGGCTCTGCGTGGACATTTGCGAATCCCCAATTTGTTGTGGCCACAAGGACTTGTCTGCTGACATGTTCACATGGCCACATTGCCAGTGCTGTAGATGCCTATATACTTCACATATGTTGAACATGTTCTCCAAGTGAACTCCATAAAGTAAAACAGATCTACCACACATCCTGTCCTGCAGCTGTCCATGTTCGTGTTCATTTGACAGTATAAATGATTCTTAATCCAGACTCTACATAATGTCCACACAGAGCCTACATGTATCATCTGATGATGAAAGATGGACCTTAGTGGACCCTCATGCACCCACACAGAAAGTATAACACCGCTTAAGCAATCTAACCTTGAAGAAGGCAAGGGTGGAAGAGCCAGCCAAACAGCCGTACTCAATCACGTCCTGATTGGCCAAGTCATCAAACCCTTTAATCGTCAGGTGGGAGGAGTCAGAGGTCTTAGAGGAGCTGAGGTTGGAGAAATAACAAGCCAGGAGGACGATGGTGAATAACCACCAACTGCAACAGATGATGCGTCCTGAAAGAGCTTTGGGGTGAGGACCAGCACCTGACAACATAGAAAGAGTCAGATAAAAAGAAAAAAAAAAATGTCACAGAGAATTTCCAGAAAAGAAACAAATCAGCAAAATCACTGAGCCAAGAGATTCTCCTCCTCAATTTTTGGTGCCATACAAAGTGTCTGGTTTAGCTGTTTACCTTGTAGAGTCAGAGCTCCAGCTGTGTACCACAAGCTGTGGAGGAAGCTGAATCTGTTCTCCTCACTCTGAGGCTGACTCCATTCACATGGGCTCAGTCTGCATTTGCATAAAAATATTATTTATTAATGTGACGGCACTCAGAGGGACTCCACTGCCAGCAGAAAAGTGACATTATCCACTGACAAGAAATTCATATTTAAATGGATAGTTGAGATTATTTGAAGAAGGGTTGTATGAGGTAGTTATTGATAGTCAGTGTATTACCGACAGTAAGGAGTGGTCAACATGCCCCCAGTTTGGAGAGGCAGCAGGAGTACTGGTGTAGGAAGCTAAACAACTACTGCTGTGGACAGGATCGTCAGCAAAACATACTTTACCCAACTAAAAAATCAATATAATTTTAAAAGTATGCTATATTTAAATATTTTCAGAGCTTTATCTGCTGTTATGTAAGACAAATATTGCGCTGTCTTGCTCAAACAGACTCCATTTTTCATTTTAACCTGCAGAACACAGGTGTTGCTGGTTTACCGCTACATCAATCAGTTAGTTTGTGTTGTGACTTCTTCCATGAGCTGACTTTGTTTGTGTGACTTTGGTGAATCTCAACTAGCCTTTCAAAACACCAAAGTCGCACAATAACACAAACAAACAAACAGACTGAGGCAGCGGTAGACCAGCAACTCCTGTGTTCTGTGAGGTAAAATTACTGTTTTAGCTAATGGAGTTTGGTTGGTTTGGAGAGAGCAATATTTGGCTTATATAATGGTGGTTTCCTGTTGGAAAAGGCTGTCTGACAGCAAAGTAAAGCAGTGAAAATATTCTATATATAGTATACACCTAAAATGATGTAGATTCTTTCAGGTGACTAAAAGCCATTTTGTTGTCCAAGTACCTCATACAACTCCTCTTCAAATAATGGTAACTATTCCTTTAAATCAACAACGCAAAATAAATTTCAATAAATAAATGATAATTATCATTTTAAAACAATTTTAAGTATTTGCATGACCAACCTGGCAACTACAAAGATGCAAGCGGCGGTTCCCAGGTAGGCGATGAGTATACCGACCCAGGTCTCGGCTGTGAAGGGGCTCAGGAAATCAAAGAATCCAGTTTCCTCTGAGATGTCCTTCCTCAGCAGGATGCTGACTCCTGTCTGCATGAACGGTTTGGTCATCCCCACCGCTCTCTCCCGAGCTGCAGTCAGAGTCAGTGGAGCGATCGCAAGGTCTGCCTCCTGTAGGGAATGAACAAACTACTTACTTTAAGAGAAATTAAGATATTTTAATTGCACCAATAAACCCTGCTGACATCATTCACACCAAATATTCATTTATTTTGAATGCATTAATTGTGAGTCACACATGCCAGCTGGGTAATTCAAGCTCCTGCAGAACGGTTTGCTGACCCCACCAAATGTCAGTTTTCATGTACTCACGCCTCTCACCACCTCTCCAATCATCCCATTCCAGTTCCCGCTCTCGTCCTGTCTGCCATATGAACCATCCTTCACCAGATGCACTTTGTACTTGAAGCCCAGTTTCTTGGCTACTTCAGACAGCAGGTCCATGCAAAAGCCCTCCAGCTGTGAGCCTTTGGATGTTGTGTATGGCTCTTGCTAAAAGACAATATGTTAAAAGATAGTCAGTGAAATGTGTGTATATTGAATTGTGTATGAACCTTTACTCGAGGCTTGAAAGACACAAATGAGCTACCTTTATTGTTGTGATTCTCAACTCTGATGGCACTGATGTTGAGGGGGAAAAGGAAGGAACATGTTAGTATAATAACTTTTAGATACAAACACCGTTCATCACGTATATAAAAACTGGGTAGTCTGGAGGATATGAGGAGGATAAATCAGTGGCTCCAAACCTCTCCAGTGGGTCTCAAGATAAATTTGAGGGGTCACCAGATGATTAAAGGAATAAGAAAGAAGAATCTGGTACAGAAAAATTGTCTGCTTTTTGTGTGGATTGTTTTTTGTGAAATGCTGTTATTTCTTCAACCTCACCAGGCCTCTAAAAAAAACATCACTCTTTGGTTTACTCACAGTTCATGTTCACATTGATGAGGGTCACAAGTCCACATTGGTTTAGTTTCAAGTATTCGGTTCCCAATATGGGGTCCAGAGCCCCCTAAATTCACAATTTATGCCAAAGTCTGTATACAAAACTATTTAAAAAGATACAAGATACATTTCTTTGTCCTTGATTAATAATAGCAGGTTACTTTGTAGGCTACTTAGTAGGTCGCAACTCTGTGAACTCTCCGTCTCTGTGATAACGAATCGTTATTGTTCTTTTGGTGAGGATGAGTGTTTACAGGCTTTCTGTTGGGTTGTTAAAAGAAAAATGTTAAGCTCATCCTAGAAAAGAGACATTTACTAAAAGTAAAGGTTCTAAGAATGGAACCAATTTAACTGATGTTTAACAAAAATTACTGCGTTACAATATGAAAACTGTAGTCCAGAATTATGGAAGCAGATGAGGGACTAAAAATGAGAATATCTTGGTCTCTCTCAAGTCTTCAAACTTTATCAGTGTGTGATACTTACACTGCTTACAATATCACATAATATCCACTGTAGACCCAAAATTCAACATCGCTTCCTGAGAGCCTCCATGCCAGTTGGAGTCACGTTTCCATGGTAACCCATGCCAACAATGACAAAAAAAATATTACATCTATCAAAATGAAACCTGATTGACATTTAAATGAAGCGTTGTTGGTGTTAATGCCAGAGCTGCCTTTGTCACTGCTCACCTTTCTCTGTTACATTGTTGTTGTTGTCGTCACTACTGCTGCATTGCATTGTGGGATATTTATGCCGGTGCCAGTGCTTGCATGCAGTAATACCTCACGTACTATTGGTTTTATACTAAGGTTCAGCAGGTTCAAAAAAATCTCACATACTGTTTTGACGTTCTAAATGGCATGTTTGTATGGAATTTCGGGTGCAGCGTTAATCACCGGACTGCCCCTTCAAGCCTCACAAATCAGATAATGTAGCTGTAGACTCTTATTCTATATGATTTTGATTTTTATAGCATAGGTCTTCTGTTTTGATATGTTTAAAATGTCAGTTAATATGTAGATAACTTAAATGTTGCCTCAGTCTTTATTATGTGGTGAAACTTTATTAAAAATGTACAATAAAAAATGAAAATAAACAAATTCATGGCCCATCCTTGTACACCAGGCTGCCTGGGTACCTATTTTGTGAACCACTGTTTTAGATATACAAGTCTACTATTAGAGTGGTGAACAAATAATGTGAATACCTCAGAGTTAGACAGTTAATGACCACGGGTTTGTTTTGACTAACAAAAGTTTTTTACAGTCGATGTGCACCCTAAATTGATCAGAATCAAAGACGCCTTTGTGCGTTGGCCATCCTCAGACTTTACTCTGGCATGCAGAGATGTCTGAGGTGAATTTCGGGGGCATGTATTGACCTTTTAGTCACAGCTGGTTTCCGGTGTCCTAGAGATCTGGAACGATTTGCACACCACAATCTATTTAGCGCAGTGTTTTAATTCAAAGAGCATCAATGCCATGGCACTGGGAGATGGGAGGGCAGTCAAAGAGTATCAAAAGCCTCGATTCAGGCCAAGGCCTCGGGGATCCATCACCACAGGGTGATCCTGACAACCATCAGATCCTCCTTTTCAAAAGATGACACGTATACAAGCTCTTCAAGCCCCTGTCACTTTTTGGCCACTGTGAATCACAGGGCTTTTGTCTGCTCCATACAGTTGATTTATTACCGTTTTTTGTGGGGGTGTCAACTGGCTTGCTTCCCTGTCTGTTCTGTTTTGGACAGGATGTGGCGCTACACTTTGATATTGATCTGAGCTAACTGTTTATGCATTTATGTCTCGTCGAGCCTGAGAGATTTCTACCAAATCCAGCAGAGAAAACATGAGGGACTTGGCAAAGAAAAAAAGCAAGCTGCCACCACACTGAATTACAAAAGCAGTGACCGGGTCAGACTTTGAAATATCAGAATAAAGAGACAAAACAAAAATCTCCTAACATTGTCATCACACCAACTTCCACATCAATGCACAATCAATCACTTTCAACACATTTTGAGGTTAAAATGGATCATTGTCAGCTGACAAGCCTGGTCAAATCTGTTATATTGATTTGGTGTATTAGTATTATTTCTGCATATGTGCAAAAAAAAATAGTTCCTCACCTGCAGTGCACGCTCCCATGTCCAGGAAAAACCCAACAGACAACACAAAGAAGCCGAACAGCATCATGATTCTCCTGATTTGCCTCCTGCATGTTATAAAAAGACAATTAGTGGTTGATCCTGCATCAAGTAAATCACACGTATAAACTGAAATAAAATATATTGAGCTTTTCTTGATATAAATGCAAACATGTGGAAAAAAATAGATAGTGACACTGACACTGACACACATTGAGGAGAGTAAATATGATGGATGTCCTTCCTACCTGTCAAGAGTCCAAGCTGTGGCTGCTGGATTGGCGTCAGACTTCAGACAGACCCCAGTGAGCTCGACTGTGATGCAGCGAGATCTGAAGTTTTTCACATTCAAATGTGTAAAGACAGCCAACTAAGCTTCTGTGGGTGGAGAAAGTGGATGACTTTTGTAGGGGTGGAGAGAAGCAGCATGAAGTATGAATGTATAGCTTCCACTGTGGAACAAAATGTGGTTATTTATACTTAAAAAAAAAAAACCTGAATAATATCTTAATGATATAAATGAATTTAAAAAAATCTGAGTTACAACATCTTATTATAGAACAGCAAAATTATACTTGTGTTGTATTAAAGCTGAGTATTACAGGTTTATTACACTTATATAAAGCTATATATATAGTTTATTTTGAAAAAAACAAACAAAATGTCTATGCGGATACACGGAAATACCACAAAAAGAGACAACATTACTATGAGGAGACACAAAAGTACCACTAAGAGACACAAAATGATTACAAGGAGACACAAAAGTACCACAGAGACACATAAATACCACAAAGAGACACAAAACAACTACAAACAGACACAAAATGACTATGAGGAGACTCTTTCAATTTGGATATGTTCCTATAAAGGAGGGGCCGGGGGGCTACAAAGCTACTGCAGTGCAATGAATTACTTACACATTAATAACATATATAGATATACAATACAAATATAAATGACTACACAAAATCCTGAAGTTCAGTATAAAACAAGCTGTAACATCAGATTTTGCAGCATCACAGTCGCCTACACTCTGCTGTTTATTGACATTTAAAAAAAGAAAAAATCTCACCATAGAATTGACTGACTGGCTAACATTTTGTGTGGCCCTGAAGAATAATCAAACTGTGACAGCACTGAGAGAAAACACACATTGAGTGAACATATTCATGCAGAGAACCAAAGACATGTTATCTTTGTGGAAAACTAGCGAAAAGATGACCTTGGAAAGATGTCAAAGGCTTAGTTAAGAACTGAATAGCAAAGATATATACTGTTAACTTTGCCCATTCTTGTATAAACCTGTGCTGCTGCTTCATTCATTTAAATAGCACTCATGTTATATCTTTCTACAGTTTTATAACATATTTGTTTTTTATATGTTATTGCTCTCTTGACTTTGAAAACCTACTTGGCAATGACTTGTGCACAGATTTAAAAAAAAAAAAACTACCAATCTGTTTAAAACCAACAGTGACCAAGGAGTTGTTTCTTCCTTACAGCTCCAAAATAAACATTTAATACTTAGAGCTGATCATCTTTTTCTGGATGAGTCTTGTCTTCATGATGACGATGATGTGTATTTTAATGCAGTGGTTCCCAGACTGGAGAGTGTAGAGACACTGAGGCTCAGTTCAGACATCAGTCAGAGAGTGTCTTATCTATACCTGAAGAACAACTTTGGGAGCTGTTATAATTTATAGCAACTGTGTGGTGGGGAGCGTGAACTTTTTTCAGCTTGTGATGAGCTCAAAATTGCAATTAAAAGCTCATGCACACCTTCAGTTTCCTGTAGACAGGTGCATAGAAGGGTTAGGGTCAGGTTTTACCTGATGAGGGTCTGAGGACCGAAACATTACCCTAATAAAGACTAATGCAAGTAAAGGACAGTGTGTGGGAAACCTATATATATATATATATTTTATTTATTTATTTATTTATTTTTTTTAAATTTGGTATTAACGAATGATGCAATCTTTATAATACAAACAAAATAGCTAATACTAACAAGTTCGTTCAGAGCAATGAATTATTGTTTTGTTTTCGTTTGTATTTTAAAGTCTTGCTCAGCCGGACCTCTCTTCACAGCACTCAGCGCTGGAGAAAGGTCTGGTTCCGCACATTGTAATTCTGCTATAAAGGAAAAAAACAGAGGGTCTTTGACCATGCACAACCCCATATAAAAAAAATCAGAACTATCCCCTTAAAAATCATTCTGGCAGCTTTAATTTTAGAGTGAGAGCTAATATATAACAATATAATATGCTGCAATTTAGTATTTCACTCATTTTTATGGCATAAATTGAAGTTACGATGGAGGCCTGTGCTCAGTTAAAAGCTGAAGAGACTGATATAAATCAATTTGAGGATCAAAGCAACAGGAACTGTCTCCATAGTGAGACAGCAGACTAAATTAGTCACCATGTGTGTTCAGCAGACATTTTATGGCTCCTGTGGGTAAACTAGTGACCTCAAGAACTGAGTCAGCTCATCAATCAGTGTTTCTAAGCTTGAATTAGATCATGCACACTTTAAAGTGAGTAATAATATATATATGAATTCAGCAAAAGCCTGCTGGCATGGTCAAATTATTGTGTCTCAGCATGGGAACATGATCGTCCTGTAATTTGAAGTAAGTGCATAGACTCCTGCCAGTGGATGAGCTTAATTTCATAAAAATCATTGTTGGCTTTGATAGGCCTCAAACTCATAACATTATTGTCAAATATGGAACCAAAAGAACCAAAGAGGGTTCTGAAAATCAGCTGCACTTATTCTAATGGAGTCATTTTGTTAACTCAGCTGATGGACACCCAAAGGATCAGTGTGAATGATTCATGTAATGCAGGGTCACATAAATACTGCATTACATCTATTTAGTTATCCGCTCAGTTATACTGTATGTACACTTTACCTCCATACATTATCATACTTTCTGGAATAAACATTAAATCATATATGATATAAAATTTTGATTCTTTATTGTTCTATAACTTTATAATTAAATCTGCCTTAAACAATGCTTAAATAATGTGTCTATAATTATAGAATGTAAACTCCTCTTGAGGTCATTAAGGTCTCAAAATGTCCAGAAACAATATTGAGGCTGTGACCTCAGTGCCCCTAATTTAATGTAGTTAAATAATAATCATGCCAAATTATTTTTTTAAGTCAGGTAAGCTCATAAATGTGACACTGATTTTTATTAAAAACATATCAAGCAGGAAGCAAACAAGAGAGAGACAAACAAACAAACACCAAGCTAAGAAACACATCAATGAATGAGGCTTTGAAACTGAATCTGAATGTTTGACAGAATAGATTCAACTCAAGATCCCCTTACTTGCTTTTTCCAGAGCTTTCAGCAGTATCACACAGTCTTCATCAATGTGCCAACAGATACTGACATGCAAGTGGGCTAGGACTTCAAGGGACTTCTCATCTGTATTAGAATAAAAATAAATTTTTGGAAGTTCATTCTTTCACTGAAAGATCAGAAAATGCTGGAACGGTAAGTGGACCTTGAGTTAGGATTGCCAACTCAAAGATGAACTGAACAATTTTGGTGGTCAAAGGCCGCAGAGCAGCTCAGAGAACCCCCCCACCCCCCACCCCCAACCCCCCAATGATTCGAAGAATCCATATTTTATTTTATGTATGAACTCAATTCTGTCTGTCTGTCTGTTCTCTCTCTCTCTGTGTTGTCGTTGGTGTGTGTGTGTGTGTCTGTTATTTGTATTTTGTGCTGACATGGTGCAAATTTTAATACATGTCTTTCTATCATCTTTCTAATTAATTTCTCTTGTCTTATTCTTCCACATAACTAGGTAAAAGTGTAAAAAAGGCTACATTAAATTATTTCAGGGGACATATGGTCCCTGGCATAAGACAGGACCTCTACCCAATTATTTGATAATTATTTTCCTTTTCATTATGCGGTCATTACATTTGGATACCATATTCTTTAATTTGCAAAGATTTGAAGAACATACATACAATATGGGGTCAAAGGGAGATGAAGAAGAGGCATAAGGGGCACAATGTATGCCTCGTTTTTCTCACTGCATTATGTTAAGATTAGTCTTTTAGCAACCATTATTTATTTATATAACTATTTAACAACTACTTCCTATTATTAACTATTTTATAAGCCTATCATATTCAATTGCCAGGCTAGGCCTATTATTGTTCTTTTTGTGTTTTTAAGCCTATTTTATATCTTGCATTATTTATACAATAAAAATGTTACATTATATTTTTATTGTATATTATTTAGAACAATCAAAAATCTTTACTAAAATTGTATGCACTAAGAATGAAACACATTCTCTTTATGTGTTTACATGGAGCAAATATTTTTAATACATGTCTAATATCCGTCTAATACATGTGGTCCTTGGTAAATAAATAAATAAATAAATAAAAATTGAGAACCTCTGTTGTAACTACTGTATGTGGTAATTTATTATCGTTATACAACACAGGATTTCACAACAAAAACAAAGTTTTAGTCTCTTCATGCTACACACAGCATACATACAGATAATTAAAATCAGGATATAATAGGGTGTATATGTGTGTATAGCATAATCGGACTGAACATTAGTCTGTTTAATTTGTAAGCATCAGAAAAACATGTTTCCCTCCTTGAAATAGCAGTGTGTGTAACAGGTACAATATTGGGTCTATGGGAGTTGGAGATGAGGCCATAAGGCGCGCAATATATGTCTGGTTGTTTTTCTCACCGCTTCTGGTTATAATGAGCTCCACGTTGAGCTCGATAAAGTCGATTAATGGCGGTGACCAATCAGAGCTCGGTGCGCGTTGCGTGCGAGGTGAAGCGGCGACCTACAATTGGCTGAGGTGGTTTTTTTTTTCCAAAGGGGCGTATTTTTCAAGCCATCTTGACTGAATATTTAGCCTCAATCCAAGGAACATTAATTTGATATCTTCGGGATTTTGCCGCCTCTGAGTTGTGAACCAGCACGGTTTGAAAGGTTTAAAGCATAACTATGAAACCGGGTCGAGTTTGTGTGTTTGACCGGAGTCACGGAGGAGAAGTGAAGCGCTGAAGATGACGCTCCTGAAATTACCGGCTAGCTAAGCTAACGGCTAGCATGTCCGCCTTGGCTGTATGTAGTCTGTCACTAGCTGACATTTAGGTAGGTGCAGTTATTCTGTTTGGCATTCGCGCTGCAGAGGACCGTTTTCACAAGGTAAACCTCTAATACGTTCAGTATTTTTTCAGCGTAAAGAAAAAGAAAATCTGCCGTTTTGTTACTCGACTTCTGTGTGTCCTGTCCGACCGACTAACGTTATCACATCAGTAAAGAGACACAGTTCTTTTTTTTGCAGGGGTTTGGAGTACAAAGCAATACCCGAAACGTTGCGCATTTGCTCGTCGTGATCTAGTTAATGTATACATGCAGATAATGTGTGCATTGAGGCAGGGTGCATACAGTGCGTCTGCTTTCTTGGTTGCTGTTGTTGGCATGTGTAATTGGGCTGCTAATCAACTCGCAGTCCAAATGTTGTCTCTGCTGTTGTGCGCTTAAAATGGCTGACAGATGTTAGATACTCGGGTTGGTATTTAGCGCTCTTCAACCGAACTACGCACAGCAACAAGGAAAAAAATAGAGGATGCTGGCATCTGATTGGTCCGAGAGAAATCGTAGAACGTTACAGACTCCTGATTGGACCAATGGTGAGACAGCTGAGCTGCATGGATGCAAGCAGTACAACTTACTGTAGTTGTGTTTGTGCAGCAGGAGTACTTGAGGTAACAGGCTGTGTTTTTTTATTACAACCTCACCAGAGTTGACCCCTTTTATATAAAAAAATGCAAAAGAAGATGAGACTCTATATATTATGATTAATCAGAATAACAGGAAAAATCATTGCAGGCTCATTAATGGAATATAAAACAGAATATAACAGATGTATGTTTCTAATGGATTAATTGTTTTGTACATTTTAAAATGTAACATTTCATAAGTAATTATTTATAACATTTTAACGATTGTTTTCTTCTGGGGGTGGGGTGAAGAGGTCTTTCTCTTACCCCACTAGTATATATATATATATTTATCAATCAACTTGGTGTGATAGGAGGGAGGGTGGCCCAAAATAGTGTGCATGCATGGATTTTTGTATCAGCTGATACAACAGCTTTTTTGCTTCTTGTCTTGCCAGTGCTGATAACATAACTGGTAATTTCACATTTTTATGAAGTTATTATAACCTGTAGTTTTTGCACAGGGTAAGAAAGGCTAAGTTTCAGTGAGCAAAGATGGATGTTTTCATATTCAGTAGCACTGAATTAAGCAAATCTAACAGACATCACTATTACAAAAAAACAAAGAACAGCTCTCACTCTTCAATTGCTCATTTAGTTTCTCTAGCAGAGTACATTAAAAAAAAACTTAAAAAACATACTTTATTAGTGCATTTTGCCTAAGAAGTGAAATTAAATGCTTTGATATAATCTGTCAAATCAGATATTATTATATATGATGTTTATTGGCTATAATTTAATTATCAGAATAATAAATAATAAAAATGTCCCATTATTGGTCAATAATTTATTGGCTCCAGTATTTACTGTGCAACCTTATTTATAACATTTTAAGCACTGTTTTTGGCTTCTGTCTGTCATCCCAGTTGGATTTTTCATTAATCATCTTGTCATAAGAGGGAGGGTTGTCTGATTTTACAAATTAACTACTTTATATAGACAGTTAATGGGTAAATGGTGATTTCCTTAATATTTTCATGGCATTATGTATATTTTTAATTGAAATAACACAATAATACCACCAACACTGACAATTAAGGTCAATTTAAAATTCAACGTCTTCTTCACCACCCATGGTGTGATAATAACATGATATCCCAATATTTCCCAGGAAAATGTGATTCAGATTGTGGCTGGATGTCGCAGCTGCAGTCCAGAGTAGAAGATGAATATATAACAGAGAGCAGACGGGCAAAATGAAAATCAAATGTCTGGAGCAGCAGAAGGCGAAGAGCTAGTCTCCTAAAATGGATCATCGTCCCTTGTTTGTTTAGTATTTTGGATTTAGGGCCACTGATGATAAACAAGAACAAATCATATGCAAAGAGTGCATGAGATGTATGTCTGCACCACAAAGCAACACAACCAACTTGTTCAACCACCTGAAAAGACCACCACAAACTGCAGAACGATGAATGCGTGAAGGCCAGGAACAATAATGTGACATTAGTTCACTGAATCCTCGTTCTTCTCCAGCGCTTCATTGATGAACGTAGCACAATGTGAAAGTAAAAGCATTGCTTTGTTGATTTAAATTTGGGTATAAAGCTTTGGTACAATTTTATTTTGTTGCAAAGAGATGCACTGTGAATAAGGACTAGTTTTATCTCACATTTTTTTACTATATGGGGTAATGTTGATTAGGTATTAAGAGTACAGAGATGAAGAGATGTAATTGTGGGGTTGATTGCTGGGGAGAAGAGGGGATTTCTGGAACAGATTGATTATTGATAGATTAGTATAGATTAGGGGTAGGGCTGGACAAGCATGTTGCTTCCTTGTACTCCTTTTTGGACATCAAATGTTCATTTGTGTTTCTCATTGATAGTCTGTTCATTATTTATTATTTGTTTCTGTTTTTTTCTTCATATATATTTTATTTTTTTAAATATTCAACATAAATTTAAAAAAATTGACAGAATTGTAGATTAGTAGGAATTTAGTACAAAATCTAAGTGTAAGCACTTCTCTGTGAAAGTGCAATAGAAATATTTTTTTCCTCATATAAAAAATAGGCGTAATAAACAATTGTGATCTCAGTGTTGATCAAAATAATTGTCATAGTTATTTGGTCTGTAATTGTGCATCCCTTGTTACATAATATTGAGTACAAATGACACAAATAAGAATCATTGCATTAAATGTTTTTCTCCCTTCCTGTTTGTCAGGGAGCTGGTGTAAACTCCCATGCGGAAGGAGAGGAGTTGGGAATGTGACACAGCTGACAGCAGACTGAACATGGGCAGGGGTCGAGGCAGAGGGAGAGGAAGGGGCAGGGCATCGTCTGGCCAGGTGCGGCCCCCCTCACCCTACAGACTGCAGCTCTCTCCGTCCAGGGAGACGCTGACGTACGCTCAGGCACAGAAAATCGTGGAAGTGGACCTAGATGGACGTCTCCATCGGATTAACATCATGGATTCTTTGCCGGTCATCACAGAGGACGAGATGATGGCGCAGGACATTGCCGAGTGCAACAGCAACAAGGAGAACAGTGAACAGACGCAGAGTAAAACCAAATCATGGAGGAAACCGTCAAACAGTAAAAGCAGGAAGAGCACGAAAAATACTGCTCAGCAGAACCAACGGTCGGGCTCACAGCAGCAAACAGGACCTACAAATTCCTTCCAGCACGCGTCCCACCAGAGCCCGCTGCCTGAGCCCACATTTCGTGTGCTGACCTCAGTTTCCCCCTCAGAGGCACCTCCTCTCCCCGCAGCCTACTATCATTACGTAGAAAAATCACTGGAGGAGCAGGACAGCGTGGCGGAATATGACATGGACGAGGAGGATCTAGCCTGGCTGGAGATGGTGAACCAAAAGAGGGTGTCTGACGGCCACGCCTCTGTCTCTCCAGACACATTTGAACTGCTGATCGACCGCCTGGAGCGGGAATCCATCCTGGAATCCCGCAGCCAGGCGTTGTCCCAGAGCACCGTCGACGAGGACGCTTTCTGCTGTGTCTGCCTGGATGACGAATGTCTGAACAGTAACGTCATCCTCTTCTGTGACATCTGCAATCTGGCTGTCCACCAGGAGTGTTACGGCGTGCCCTACGTCCCCGAGGGTCAGTGGCTGTGCCGCTGCTGCCTGCAGTCCCCGTCCCGTCCTGTAGACTGTGTGCTCTGTCCCAACCGAGGAGGTGCCTTCAAACAGACAAGTGATGGACGGTGGGCGCATGTTGTCTGTGCCATATGGATCCCAGAGGTGTGTTTTGCCAACACAGTGTTTCTGGAGCCTGTCGAGGGGGTCAAGAACATCCCTACCGCTCGCTGGAAGCTCACCTGCTACCTGTGTAAGCAGAAGGGCAGGGGAGCGTCCATTCAGTGCCACAAAGCCAACTGTTACAGGGCCTTTCACGTCACCTGGCCCAGAAGGCCGGCTTGTTCATGAAGATCGACCCAGTCCGAGAGACGGGCGTCAACGGGACCACCTTCTCTGTGAAGAAGACTGCTTACTGTGAGCATCATTCTCCAGTGGGGGCTCGGCGAGACGGGTCTGGAGACGAGTCGGTTGAAGGCAGACTGGTGGGGGGCAGGGGGAACCGGGGTCAGAGGTCCTACACTCAAAGCCCCCCCTCACCGCCAAACAAGAAGGCTGCCAAGGGCCAGAAGAAGAAGAATACGAAGGGGTCTGGAGGGTCGACGCGTCGCTCAACTGTGCCTGTGCTGCTCGTGCCTCAGATCCCCTCTCACAGGTGTGACATTTACATGCGGTGGAAATTTACATACCCAGCATACCTCATTAATTTACTGCAGTGTCTGTTTCCGTACAAGAGATTATTAATATTCTTCCAGGAATCCACTGGAAACACTTCAGCCATGTCTAATTTAATTAGGTTTTAATCCAGTGTATTGAGAGCAGAGATTGCGTTAGACTTTCTTGTTATTTGTCATTTTGACAGACAGGGTTACAAGAATTTGGTCATGATGTATTATTACCTGTCATTCAATTTTTAATGAGAATGAGACACACCCTATTTAATAGCATTTAATTTTTAAAAACAACTTGATGAGATTTAATTTACAGAACTTAACAATTCTACTTTTATAAAGACATGGACTAGAGCTGAATGATTGAATGATGACTTGCGATTATTTTGTCTGATATTGCAACTGTGATATGATTTGCTGATTTGCTTATGATCAGAGGGAATGATCATTTTCAAGTCGTTATTCTAATTATCATTGAAAAATTAAAATGTTTCCTCTATCAAGTCCAGTTGCCTACGACAAACTTTGCTACGAATAAAATGTTTATGGTGTGAATTTTTGCAGAGGTCTGTACCATACAAAGATGGTAGAATATAATGTGTCGGCCAGAACATCTCTGCAGCACCACGATATTTCATTTGAAATAGTATTTTGACACACATTCCCCCATTAACAAATATTACGATGTTATGATTTCACTAAAATTTCGATTGAGTGTTCAGCACTAGCATGGAGAGAAAAGAACTAGCACCCTTAAATGATACTGACACCAATGAAGTACTTAATTCAGTACCTTTTTTGAAGGTTGTTCTTTATGAGGAAGGCTTGTGGTGATTGGCGGCAAGCAAAGCCATATAAGTAGTCTTTTATTTTTTGTAGATCTGGGTGTCAGAAGGATTGAATGCAGGTATCGTTTGACTCAGCAAGTTTTGATACTACTCGATAAAGGGTTACTTCAGTCAATTCCTTAAAGGTACCAATACCCAGCCCTAGCTGACATCAATCAGTCACTCTTTTTACACATAATGTATCATCCATATCATAAGTATTGGGCTTGGTGTTCCCAACTTTGTTTCTAGATTTAGTGACTGTTCAAACCCTCTTATTGACTTTATTTCCCCAAAAGCCACTAGAGACCAATTTAGCACCTTAAACAGACCATCAGAGAAAAAGCAAGAAATATACTCAAATATATTATATTTTAATTAATTGCCGTGCATGTTGCTCAGAGTAACCAGTCAACAGCTTGTCTGTCTCTTCCTCCCTTTCCTCTTGTGCTGTACCAGGTAGTCAGGTGTGGCGTCGTAAGTAGTTTGTTCGATCTTCTCCCTTTGTAGATTTTTAAACACTTCTTTACTTGAATTATATTATGTTTCTTTAGCGAGCTGATTATTTGGCTAAAGATTTCTCTATCTTGTTTAAGGATTAAGGTGATTTCTTTGTTGCAACCGACACAAACCAATGGTTATGGGAGGTCACCCTCAGTGTTTTAATCTGTCAAAATGATGAACTGGCTTCAGATTCTTCTGTCATTGTTAAAAAAAAATCAGTCAGTGATGGAAAATATTCAGCTAATGCAACCTCTGATTCAGAGTATTTTTTACATGGATTTAAATTAGCTTACCATAACGTCCTAAGTTAGCCATGTTCGTAAGATCACCAGTTTTTCCATGCCGATTTTAATGTGTAACTGTTACATCTCTTCACAGGCTGAACAAGATCTGCACGGGAGTTGAAGTCCAGAGGAAGAATCAGTTCATGCAGAGGCTTCATAACTACTGGTTACTGAAACGACAGTCACGAAATGGGATGCCTTTAATACGCAGACTTCATTCCCATCTACAGGCCCACAAAGCTGCAGAGCAGGTGTGGAGATAGATAATGCAGTGTGTGTGTTGAAATGAAAATTAGAGAAGTAAAACAGTCTTCTGATAAAAAAAATAACTACTGCAGCACAGCACAGGAGTCAGTATATTGATATGCGGTAGTAATCACGGGTTTTTTAAAAGTAAAGTTTTTTAAATTGCTGAAAATGAACTAAACTCCCTGTCAGCACTTCTAGTATTTGTTGCATTTTAACACATGACTGCAAGCTAAGCACCTGTTGTTTAACCATCCATCCCACATGTGACTGTGCTCATAGACATAATTGAGTTTAAAGCTGGTATCCACCTTGATTATGACTTCAGTTAATGTTTGTGAAGTGGAGCATCATAAATTATTAAACCCAGCAGTTAACGTTTAAAATCATTAAGAGTATCAGACGTTCATCGATCCACTAAAGTCAGTTCAGAACAGTCGGCCGAGTCACTGAAACAAACCACTTCACACCATGTTTGTATCGTCACACACACCGAAATGAAACCATAAGTACAGACATCACACTTTGCAATGGCTGATTAACACGACTCCTCACAGCTCTGTCATCTTTGCTGTAAACCTCTCACAACTGTAGAGGGCGACAGCGTGTAAAAAGTTATGGATATTGGTTTTAATGTCTTTTATGATGGCAGGGGAGGCACTGGACAACTTTAAGGCATTTAAACCATAAAATGCAGGTTAAAAAAGGTTTACCATGGACTATTAGATTTATCCAAAGTGGCTCGGATTGTAAAATACATATTTATGACCGCATTTTAACAGTAATATCCCTGGGGTAGCTTTTTGAACCAATGTGAATTTGTTTAGACGACTTCAGTTTGGTAAAAAATGTTTATTGTACTCAGGCTGACATTTTGATCCATCTGTTTTTAATAAAAGTCCAAGAGTCTCTAAAAGTCAGATTTTTTGGGCTTTGGCTTTTTGTACTTGAACTTATGATTTTCTTTCTTGCTGAAAGAAAGAACTTCATTACTACTTGGGGACTAATAAATAGATTTTCCATTAAGATCCTGGAACCTGCCCTGGAGCTCACTTTGGTCTCAGAGCCATAATATCTCCTCACTGCCCTGAATCTCAAAAAAAAAAAAAAACACCAAAAGCTACAGGAAAGACTAATGATGTTGGATTTTAAAGGTGAATCAGAAGTCTGATCTCTTTTGTGTTTGTCCCTTTGTGTTCAGAAGGAGCCTGATGAGAAGCTGTGTGCGGCCAGAGAGGAGCTACGATACTGGCAGAAGTTGAGGCAGGACCTGGAAAGAGCCCGACTTTTGATAGAACTCATTCGCAAGAGAGAGAGGCTAAAGAGAGAACAGGTTTGTTACAGAGGAGGCTGTAATTAGATCAGCGTCGTCATTCATCCATTCACCACGTGTTATTGATTTGACCCTTTAAGAGTCACCTTGTGTTTCCTCCCCGCTCCCCTGTGTGTTTGCATCATCACTCTCCAGGTGAAAATTCAGCAGGCTGCTCTGGAGTTGAAATTGACGCCTGCGCTGGTGCTCCTGCGATCCACCTTGGACCAACTGCAAGAGAAGGACACGGCAAAAATCTTCTCTCAGCCGGTCAATCTGTCAGAGGTTGGTGCAGTTACAAAACAACAGGCCTCATGCAAGAACATTTTAGTATTTTTATCTTAACCTTCTCTTACTTTTTTTTTTTCGTATGGTGGGCTCTTATGAGTGTGCCATGTCAGAATCAGCAAATGCTCCTAACTTCAGGTGACATGGCAAATGATTCACCTCTACATATTTGTAAATTGTACATTAGCATAATTAATAATAATTAATTCCCCAGTGATACCATAAAAGGCCACACATCCTGCCCCATATGTCAGGAAGTGTTCATTCATGAAAAAGGCATCAAAGAGTAAAAAGAAGAACTTTACAAGCTTGGAGATTCAAGTCCTGCTTTCAGGGATCAATAAAGGAAAATCAGTCATTTTAACAGCATCAGTAGGGGACTTAAGGGACCTGCTAAAACCAAGAAATGAGAAAAAAATAATGAGTGCTGTTAATGCCGTGTCACCTGAGGGTCGTACTGTCACTGAAACAAAGTAGAAATGGTTTCGATATGAAACCGGCTTAAAAAATACAAAGTCTCGCCACAGCAAGGCGATCGATGTCTGCGATGGGAGGAGGTGGTTGAGGGGAAGACTTCATCATGGAGACTGACGACAGAATATGTGTCATAATAGGTGACGGTGCTCTGTCATGCATCTCAACAGGATGTTTGCCTCGACAGAGACTTGCATAAATCTGCATGTGAAGAAACAGCCAGTTGGTCTAAGAGTAGTCTTATGGAAATAGCCAATCTAAATTAATGATAATATAGTTAGGCTATATCAATAAATTTAGAAGTACATTAGAATTTGAATTGCAGATAGGATAATGACAGTGTAATTATGAAGTGTAATTTATAGCCTGTAGGATTTTCAAACTCAGAATATATACAGTCCATTAGAGAAGAACTTGGAGAACAGGAGATTAACAGCACATGACTCCTACATGTGCTGTTAATCATGTTTGGACTAGGGATTAATATTCTTCCAAAATTTGCCTTTTTCTATCCCAGGAAAAGAAGCCAATTTTCACAGGAATTGCAGGAAATAAACTTTTTTAAGGCACAACTCCAGCTAAGCCCTGGTAATTTCAAGCAACACTAAATGCAACAAGACGAATTATGCATATGTGTGTTCCTAACCTGACCTTTTTTGTGACCTTTATGTTGATCATTATGAAAGGCAAAAGAACACAATTTATGTCCATCAGCATTAGAATTAATAAAAGCTTCGCATCCAGCTTGAACTTTGTTATATCTGCTGCTCGACTGCGACAGCCAGAATTATGAAATGCTGAGTTTATTGTCTGTGATTTGTGATATTTTACAAATCTTCATTAGATAAACTAACGAAATTCGTTAAAGCGAGTCATTTGGTGTTTTCTAAGCCTTTCTATTAAACTAAGTATTCTATGGCTGCTCCATTGGTGCGAGCCGAGGCTGCGAGTGTGAGCTACCTGCAACAGATGAATTCAGTGAGCCAACCGTATTAACTGCAGTATTGGCGCAATCACAAGGTCAGCCTGCAACAAAATGAATTTGATGGGCCAAAAGGTGTTACTGTACTACCTACAATAGAGGCGCAGTACTTTATGGATGTGGGTATCAGTTAAAAGGTACTCATGTTAGTACTGTTATTGTAACTTTTAACATCCAGCCCGTTCGTATAAGTCGTTGTTGCATGAGGCCTGGTCTGTGTAACTACACATTTCATCATCCAGCAGCATATTTGCTTTGGTTTCACTTTGACTCATTAACAGTCTTATTTTTTGATTCACTGAGGTCCCAGATTACCTCGAGTTTATTTCCCAACCCATGGACTTCTCCACCATGCGAACCAAACTGGAGGGACACGCCTACTGCTCCATCGCGGACCTGGAGAAGGACTTTGACCTCGTGATCTCCAACTGCCTCAAGTACAACTCCAAGGACACCATGTTTCATAAAGCAGCCTTACAACTGCGGGAGGTGGGCGGAGCGATCCTGCGTCACGCCCACAGGCAGTCTCAGAGCATCGGCCTGGACCCCAGCACTGGGATGCACCTCCCAGACGCTCTAAACAAACATGGCTTCTACCACTGTACGTGGGACGACGGTGAGTTGAGAGTGAGACCTATATGAGCTATTTCTTCACGAACATAATCGTCATGTCTCGTCAGTTCATCTGCCTTTTTGTTTCCCTCCTTCTTCTCTCTACAGTCGACTCTCTTTTGGACCCAGACAACAGAGTGCACTTAACCACTGAGGAACAGCTGAAGGCCTTACTGGACAAACTGGACATGGTCACGGCCATGCGGACCAGTGGTGGTCGGACCAAACGCATCAGGCTGCTGCGCCGAGAGATCAATGCTCTCAGACAGAAGATGAGCCAACAGCAGCAAAACTCTCAGTCTGTGAACGGTAACGACAAGGAGGACGAAGGAAAAGAGGAGGAAGAAGAGGAAGAGGAGGAGGAGGAAGAAGAGGAGGAGAAGGAAAAGAAAAAGGAGAAGACAAATGTCATTGATAATGGACCTTTGACAGCAGTGTCCAACTCTGAGACAGGTAAAAGATATTTTTACTTTCTATTCAATTATTTTCCTTCATTTGGCCAGTACCGGGGGTGAAAGTGGACTGGTACGATGACGAGTGCTGTATCACTAAAATGTTCAGTGCACAGTATACATGGAATGAAAACAAGTTTTAATATTTCATCAACTAAAATTTGAATCATAAATTTTACTGTTGGTTAGTCTGAAGTCAGCCTAGGCTAGCTATTGATGCCAAATTTATATTTAAAAAAAGTCACTGATGGAAACAGTTGCGGCTCCAGACAGATTTAGTTTTTTTCTTTTCCGGCCAAAAATGGCTCTGTTGATTGTAAAGGTTGCAGAGGCCCGAGGTTAGGTCAGCATAAAACAGCAGTTTTCTTCTAAATTGTTCCAGTTTGTTTATTCCCAGGACAGAACTGTGAGTTTTTAAACCATGCTCGAGGGAATTATTAGCCTTTCCAAAACTGTTTAGTTACTGCTGGGTAATGTCAGCCTCTGCTGCAGCAGACAGTCGTTTCAGGGAGTTTTCCTTCTAAACATTATACATACTAGAACACAGTTGCTGAAAACATGTGAAAAGACTCAGAACTATAGTAGAAGAACTGAATTGTGGAGTTAGACCGCTAAACTGTTGTTCAGAATTTATGTGTTCAGACTTTTTTGGGCAGTGTGCTGGAGCCATGGTCCCCCAACAGTATGTAAGGCCCACAAACCACCTCACCCTCCCTGTCAGTCAGTTATGAGCGTATCTTCAGTGACTCTCTCAGTTCAAATCAACCCAGCAGTTCACCTCAGCTCCAACAACCCGTCACAGAAGGAAAAAAAATCCTGTCACTGTTATCTGGCTCTGGAGGCTCAAACATGTCTGGACGTGTCCAGTAAAGCTGCTGGAGGGAGCATTCTTATATTACAGGTCGTTTTCAGGTCATGGTCGTGTTTGACACTGGAGACAGTGGAGCGGACACACCTCCGGTGTTTCAGGGCAGAGAAACCTGCTCATGTTTTCATGATTTTGAGACCTTATTTTATATACTAAGCAATTTTTTAAATCTTTCAGATATGGCTGAGTGTTTAATAACACACGTTTCTGTGGTGTCACAAACTCAGAACACACATTTATTGATGCTTTACAGTAGGGGTGTGCCAAAAAATCGATTCACATAAGAATCGCGATTCTCATTTGCTACGATTCAGAATCGATAAAAATGTCCCAAAATCGATTTTAAAAAATAAAAAAAATCCGCTGTCCACCTCCATTTTGTAACTACGCGGGACGGACACGGAGCAGAGTCAGCCGCCAGCTGCAGACCAACGCACACTGCAGTGCTTCACGAAGCTCTCTGCCAGGCCAGCTCCGAGCGGGCAGCTAAAAGCCTCTATCAAGCATTGCCACCTAAACGAAACACAATTTAAACCACAAGAAATAATATGGGCATTTAACAAAAACGTGAAAACAGCCCACCCCCCATTGAGTGCTTTTACTACTCTCACCACTTCAGGCAAACCACACAAGTGAGGTGTCGGATGAAAACAGAGATCCTACTGATTATGAAGAGGTCTCACTCGTCACTGTGCGACAAAAACTCTGAGAGTTAGACGCCAAATAGTCGCAAAAAAAACCTTCACAGAATCATAAAAATGTCTTACTTTAAACTTTTTTCGTGGCCTAAAGTTATACTCCAGCTTGAAAAAACACTGGTTATGTCTACTCCTATGACTCTTCAGGAGTTTGAAATGAATCGCGATGGTCCTGGTTGTTTTCATAAAGAGCAAGGGCTTTTTTCGAGCGAGTAACGCATCTTCACTACAATACTTTATCTTTGGCTGCACGTCCTTCTGTATCGTCATTGGTGTTGCTAAGGTAAATTTGGGTGGTAGCGATAGAACCTCCTGACTCTGATTGGTTTATAGAGGTGTCGATCATTAAAATTGACCAATGGGTTGCCGAGCTAGTCCCCTGGACTGCTTCAGTGAGTTTACAGGACGCATCTTGTTGACACTTTCAGACACTTTTAGCAGAGTGCTTATTAGCCCCGGTCAGGATAAAACGGGAGAAATATACAGCAGAGGTGGTTCTCTGACTGTTTGAATCAGATAGTGGTGCTAACATACTAACAACACAGTGCCAAACGTCAGTGTGACTGATGCCCAAATGGCACATTTGGTGCAGTTTCGCCTGGACATGTCTGTGTTAAAACATCTGTAAAACTGTTCAGGTTCACTTTTTTAGCATCGAGTTTTGCACAGTTAACTCATCAGATATAACTTTACTAATTCTTAGATGAATCGGGCTACTATCCTATGATTCAAAAGTGTGTTTTTCACTCTAAACAGTGTGTGTTTTTTTTTAATAAATAGATAAAAATTCACATTTGTTTCTGTGTTCCAGGTGAATTTCCTCTTGACACAGTAACACATATCTTGATTCTGACACTTCTATAGTAATCTAACATGTAGCTATTACCGTTATTTTGACACCAAGATTATACATATAGCCCTTGTAGTTGTGAAAATATCCTCCATTTATTTTGGGTAAGTCATTTCTGACAGAAGGTAGAAAAAATAGGCTCCCTGATGAACAGGTTAAGCAGTATGTGATATTGCTTTTATGTAACAGTTCCAACAATTCCATCTAAGCATGGATAAATGTTTAAAACTTAATAAATGTAAAAAAGACACTTCAATGTCTCCATTTGTCATTCTGTCTTGCAAAGCAGATGGGAGTAGATCATGATCAGAAATCATTATGAATAAAATCGTTTTGAATCGAAAATCGATTTGAAATCGAATCGTGGCCCCAAAAATCGGAATCGAATCGAATCGTGAGATAGTAAAAGATTCCCACCCCTACTTTACAGTATCTTTAAATAAATTTGTTGTACACATGTTCTTTCTATCATACAGGCATAAATACTTGAATGTGTGTTCAGGTATGAGGCTGAGGCTGGAACCATAGGAGAACAATATGAAGTGATGAAGGCTTGAGTAGTAGTACTGGCAAGAAGTTCCATCTAGTGTCACCCCTGGCCATTACTGATATAATTTAGCCAGTAAATTGCTCTGTTAATACATTATTAATGATTAGAGTATCATCATTTAATCTGCCAATTATCAGTTTTGTCTGAAACATGTCAAATTATCCAATGTGACTCCAAACAGTTCAAGACCCAAAGATATTGAGTTCTCAATGATGAAAAGGAGCAAATCCTCTCATTATTGTTGAAGATTTTAATTAACAAATAACTAAAAAGATTGATTGACTCATTGCTTAGCTGTATTTTTAAATTTCTCTTTGATCCAGACGACTCTCCACCTGTGCTGGAGCTCACATGCCCGGTGTCATCGCCACTGCCAGGAGACGCTCCTCTGGAGCCCCCTGTACTGGGCATCGTAACTGGAGGGCGAAGGTCACCCGGACGCTCCTACAAGCGTCAGAGGTCGTCCCGCAGCGGAAGCAAAAGCCAAGGTGAAGACGAGGCTGAAGTCGGTGAGACGCCATCTTCACAACCGGAGTCTGTTCACGAGGTCACTCCGTTGGGAACGCCCCCGACTCTGCCTTTGGTCGGAGTCGGTCGTCGCACATCTGTTCTGTTTAAGAAAGCTAAAAACGGGGCACGAATGGCAAAAAACAAGTCACAGCCACAAGAAAATGGTAAAACATCAGAGGATAAGACAAACGGGTTGGACAGCACCCCCCCAGCCCCAGTTCACCCAGTGTGACCAACATCACCACCTTACCTCCCACTCCAAACGCTTCACCTACACCTCCGTCTCCTTCACACCACCTGAGGTCCAGAGGCCACAGCTCAGAGAGCGAAGCAGAGAAACTCCCTTCACCACCCACAGAGGAAGGTGAGGACAAAATACACATAACATGGCAGAGAGAGATTCTTGACATTCTAGAAAGTCCATATTTGTCACTTTTTTCATTTGTGTTTTCACCAGGCCTGACAAATGGAAAGCACTCCTCTGCAGACCATGACGATGACGACCAAAAATTAATGTGAGTATGGAGTCACGGAGGACATGGATCTCACGCAAGAACTGCCCATACGAACAGATTAGTTCTTCAGTGGCACATAGGAGCATTTTCAGGGAATTTGTAGTATTCAACAGTTTTCTCATACCTAGAATTTTTCTCTTAGGGACATGTGAAATTCAGAAGGGGCCCAGACAGTCATACAAGTTGTCAGTGTTTACCCTATCATTGCACCCCTCCCAACCCTAATGGTGCTCCACACTAAGGTTGGGTGATATGTTAAAATTTGCCAGCTGACAATCATCAGCCCATCCACTGGCGATTGACGATGTTTTCGTCGCCCCCTCCCACTTCCTTCCGTCCTCTCAAGTCTCAGCGGGGAGATGTGCGCAAGCAGTGAATTCACTGTTATATACACTGCTTACGTTCACTGCGTCCAGTAAACAAAATAAACTCACAATTGTCAAGAACTTAAATATCATCACTCCTATTTTCCTTTTTAAATAGAGAAATACACCTGATCACCTTCTGAATTGAAGTTTCTCTCTTTTACCAAACTAAGATGAACTTAATTGGTTCGTTAACTCCTCGTAAAACAGACGTCATTCAAACTCAACAGAAAAACATGTAAAACTCACCCAAACCGTCTTTGTTAGTCTGTCTAATTCTTCCAACAACCACCGACTCTGCTTGATCGAAATAAATCCTCAATTCACCGTGTGAAAAGAGTGCAAAGAGTCTGGCTCTGCAGGCTGTTTACTTGTCACTTCTCTCCCAGCTTAGCACACTCATGGTCTGGCTGAGTGGGTGTGTGCTGTGCCGCTGGATGAGAGTGCAGCACGGAACAGCAGCTGTCACTCTGCAACCCATTACATTAACAAAATAAAATGACAAATATTGGCCCAAAAATAGGCCAAAAAAATTCAACCAGCGATGGATTCAACCTATCGTTAATCGGTGATAGATTTGTCCAATCGCCCGACCCTTCTCCCCACCCACCCTTAAAGAAACAAATTATTTTATTTATGTTAGCCTAATTACCCAATTTATGTGCACTCTTTTCATTTCAGATCAGTGTGACAGTACAAGTACATTTACAATTGCGCTGTTTCTCTCCTCCCCTCTATTTCACCGACACCCACATGCACATGGAGCAGAGCAGAAGAGAAACAGGTGAAGTGATAAGATAAGATATTCCTTTATTAGTCCCACAGTGGGGAAATTCCATGATGTTGCCTGTACCGGGTACAAACAGGCTCTGCAGTGAACGAGGCACTAACATGCTGACGAATTTGGTGTTTGTGTGTTTTTAGCTGAGATAAAACAGATCAGTGATGCAATTTTGCCTTTATTCTTCTCCGAGGCATTTTGTAGAGTGAACACTGTGCTGGACATTATTTTACTAGTCAGCAACAGATCACATGGACACTTGGGAGGCAACCTGGCCTTGTGTGTTCTGCAGTTAAGATACTTTTCATAACTTTGTTGAAATGTAAACTCAACTCCTGGAATTTTATCCTGGTTTTCTTTATAGCTGCCTTGGAAGAAGGAAATAACAGGAGCAACCATATTTTCTTTTTGTATAAGGGCTGCATAGTCAAAGTTATGCCAATGTGAAGAATGGTTTATTTGGAGTTGCTTACATTGGCATGTAAGCAAGGAAAAGGTTGAGAACAGAATTTGCTGTGGTACTAGATGGTAGAATGAGTACTTTCATCACAAAAATGTTCTTGCACGAGGCCCATTGTCTTTGAAATTCTAAAGTATTGAATCAAAGCCTCAACATAAGATGAACTTTACCTGTCTTGTTTACAGCTGCAGTGTCCCCCCACCCAAACGAAGTCGTGGTAAACCTGCACTGGCTAAAGTTCCCAGCAGTGAGAATGGAGACATCTCCGGGTCTGGTGTGTATGATGAGAAGATAGTCAAAATACAGTGAAATGCCTCAGTTTTTGTGTGTTTTATGGATGTGTAATGTAAGATTCTGCACACAAAAAATAAATGTTTGCAATTATTATGAGAAATACAATTACATTAAATTCTCAATTTGGGCTCACAAGCTGTCATGAACACAAATTAATTGTATATATTGGAATATCCTGTTCACAGGAAAGTCTACACTTCTGTCTTTAGATAGTAACACTGAACTCGCACCTCTGGACCTCGTTTGGGCCAAATGCAGAGGATATCCATCATACCCAGCCATGGTGAGGGTGCATTTGATTTATGGTGTATACACTGCAGCATTTGTTTGGCTCAGAGTCTCAGAGCGGACATAAAGAAAAAGGCCTCATAGAGGGGGATGATAATTCAGTCAACTGTAACTGACATGATTTATTGTCACAGATTGTTGACCCGGACATGCCCCAGGAAGGGCTTCTTCACAACGGCATCCCCATCCCAGTGCCTCCTGTGGAGGTGCTCAAACTGGGCGAGTGGAGGGAAACGGAAGAAGGCAAAAAGCTCTTCTTGGTGCTCTTCTTTGACACCAAAAGAACTTGGTAAGATTTAGACACGCCAGCTAAACCTCATACTGAATGTTAACAATCTGGGTCACATTGAAATTTCTCCTCTTGATTTTTAGGCAGTGGCTCCCTCGGAACAAACTGCTGCCGCTGGGGATGGACGACACTGTGGACAAACTGCGCCTGATGGAAGGAAAGAAACCCAGTGTCCGCAAGTCTGTACACACTGCATACGACCGGGCAATGGTGCATTTAAATCACGTGAGAGGAAACCTCAACTTCACTCCCTCCAATTTTATATAAATTTTACATTTTATCATCTTAAACAGGCTGCCTGGTTGTACGTGTATGAAGCTTCATTAATGCTCTTAAAAAGGTGGGAAAGTAAAACTTGATGGCGTTTGAAGGATTTCTGCATTAAAAACTGTCGCTCTGATTTTTAAAATGGAGAGAAAAAGTGCTTGAAGACATTTTCCTAGATGAATTTGTTCATTTATTCATGTAATTTTTAAAAAAAACAAGATTTTACACAACCACTGTTGCTATATGTGTTCATATAAAGTTTTTATTTTAGGCCAAAGTGAGACAAGTGTAAATATTTAATCGTCAAAGGGATTGTCTTGATTTAAAACATATTTAGATTGTATTTGCCATTGAAATGTCACTGTGTTTAATGAAGTGTGAAAGTCCCACTTATTGTTCACGTCATATCTGGACTCTATAAGTTTGGCTTTGACAGATATTGATGAAAATGATCATTTTTGCCATTAAAAATATTTTCTAATTGGTGTTGGTAAGATTAAAACTTTTTCCCCCCCAAATACATGTAAATGGTACCAAACTTAAAGGTCTGGTGTGTAAGATTTAGTGAAACTAAACCATTTATATCTATAGAGGATGCTGCCGCCTTCCAGAGTCGGCCACGCTGCACCGCCTGGTTTCTACAGTAGCTCAAACAGACAAACTGAACACTGGCTCTACAGATGGTCATCGGTGGTTTTTTAAAAATTTATATGGACATTAATAACAAATCATTTAATAACAATTTTCATTTATCATTGTTGGCCTAAAGTGATTCTTACATTGTCCAGTTATAAATATATGTCGTCTTAACACCAAAAAAAAAAAAAAAAGGATATCGATATGCACGTATTCTCTAAAATCAAATACTATAAATTCTGAAATAGTCCAAACATATGATGATCTTATAGACTATGATGCAGGACTGTAGATTAAACTGCCCAACAGTTTATACAGAAGGGCTGGATGATTTGGACAAAATCAGATATTACAATATTTTCAACAAATACCTCAATATCAATGTTGCAACAACAGGGAAGACTAGTGGTGCTTTCATACAATATTAATAAGATTTTTTGATAAATAATCATCATTAATGTGGATATAATGACTAAGTGGGTAAAGGCAAATAACAGAACAGTTTGAACAGTCTGCTGAGTTCAGAAAATGACATCACTTTACTGTAATGAAGCCTTTAGAACCAGGGAAAGACAAGACTTATGACATATGATTTTAAAAATACCCCAAAATCTAACACAATATTTCGTCTCAAACCATGATATAGATATAATATCAATATATCATCCAGCCCTTCATCAAGACCAATGTCTACATCAGCGCCTTTTCCTCTAAATTCTGCTGACGGCTAATCTTGAATCTCTCTAGGTTAGCTATGAATGCCAAATGGAAAAAAAGGGAAAAATCTCTGAGGAAAATAGAGATATTCGTAGTTGCAGCTGCCCAAAAATAGGTCGATCGTAAAGGCTGCCGGAAGGGAAGGATGAGGCGAGCGGGATTCAGGTAGTTGCAATCTACAGCCTCACCACTAGATGCCACTAAACCCTACACACCGGTCCTTAAAAAACAGACTTTACTATCAAAGCTCCCTTCTAATTAATCCTGCAGGATTCAGCATTTAGTACTATTGCTATTAAACAAAAACGAAAAAAAAATATTAGAAATGTTTTTTATATTCAATAATTCTGAAAATTGTTTATAAGATACAAGTAGATATCTGTTAGAGAACAATTTGAATGACTACAAATAATTTTGGTCAGTGGGCTCTCAGTGCAAACCCTGTTGAACTGTTAGTCCAGCTATGATGCGTTGCAGGTGGGACTTTAGAGGTCTTTACTTATTTTTCCATATTGTGAAACTGTATTATGATACTAGAATGTTGGAGTACCCAGTGCAGCTACTTGGTTAGTAAGATGTGAAGCCACTATCGAGGTGAAGCTGATTATTTAAAGTCTACTGCGATCACTCACTGAAGAACTTGCAACTGTTTGCAAATCTGGCTGGAATGACTTGAAAAGCACAATCGGTCTGTTTAAAAAAAGAACTTGTAGGATTGGCGACTCCTGGAGCCACACGCTGTATGTGGCAAGAACTTGTTTGTGTGTTTGTACAGTATATACATATATGAATACAACCTCAGTGTAGTAAAGGTGCATGTGTATAGTTTTGTAAATATGTAAATGTATGTTTATATTGGCTTACATGAAGTAATTTAAGGAATGCAAAAATCAAATTTAGATTTTAATTTATAATTTGTGGCAGTCGAGAGTGTTATTTAAAAAGTAAAATATTGAAAAGATTTATGTATGATGCTAAGTAGCTCTTTGTAATAGTGATGGTATCACCAACATGTCAGAACATATTCTCTAGAAGTGAGTGAGGCGGCACAAGACCTGAGCTCTGTAGGCGGCAGGTTTTTTTGTTTCTCTGCGGTGGCACAGGAGATTTTTGATCTTGTAATTTGGATTGTACTGCGAGATCTATAATCTGCCTGAGACAATATTTTCTCACACAACAATAAATGCTGTTTGAAACAACTGCATGTGTGTTGTCATATATATTAACCACTGTTCAACTGCTCGACTCAGTTGCAGAGGTGGGCGGGACCCCGAAATTTGGTTTTCAATCCCGGATGAAGCAATACCAGGATCACCCATATTAATACAGATATCAATACTTATTGTTAAAAGCAGCTAATGCACTATTGTGTAAAGGAGCGAAACATGAGGAGCTGCAATGATTTATCGATAATTAAATTCACCACCAACCATTTTGAAAATTAATTGTTTTTGAGACATTTTTTAATAAAAAATGTGAAAATTCTCTGATGGCAGCCTCTCAAATGTGAATATATTCTGGTTTCTTTAGTCCTCTCTGACAGTAAACTGAATATTTTTGTGTTTTGGACAAAACAAGACACTTGAGGATGTCATCTTGGGCTTTGGACAACAGTGATCAACATTTTTCAGCATTTTTTGACATTTTATGGACCAAACCACTAATTAATAATCAATTCATCAAGAAAACACTTAATAAATGAATTGATGATGAGAATAATTGTTAGTTGCAGCCTTTAAAATGTCAAAATTAACTGCTACTCTACTTCTGAACATATTAGAAATTACAAATTTCTATCAATTTATATTGTTGATTATTTTCTTTCTTTCAATTAATCAATTAGTTGTTTGGTCTGTAACAATTCAGAAAATGGGGATCACTGTTTTCCAAACATCCTCAAATGTCTTAGTTTTGTTCTCAACCCGAAGATATTCAGTTTACTGTCATAGAGGACTAAAGAAACCAGCGCACTGAGAAACAGAATTTGGACATTTTATTAAAAACCAAACAATTAGCCTAATCTATTATCAAAACAGGTGACAATTAATTTAATGGACAGTTAATAAATGATTAATTGTTGCAGCTCTATGCATGTCTTTTTACTATTCTCTCTATTAATTACTTGATCATGTTTAAACACAAGACAGTTCTCATCTGTAAATAAATAAATAAATGTTCATTACGTGAATTATCACTTCATGCTTGCTCACAATAGCAGCAGAAATGTAAATACTGCTGCACCAATAAGAATGTTTATGTGTCCAGGATGCCATTTAACATCTGATGATACTATATTTTTATTATATCAGTCCTACTGACACTAGTACTGATAGTCAAAATAAGACTTTGTATCTGTAATATGGATTCGATCCAGCCACCCCTACTTATTGTATAGGGGTGGCTGTGTATTAATACTGTATTATCTGAGATCACCTGTGGCTCAAAGTATCATTTCACAAAAGAATCTAAGTATAAGATGAGAACGATAACATGAAGGTTTGCAGTTAAAGTTGGCCTTTGTTCCTTCAAATTTCTATGAAGGGTTGAGCTAATCTTCAAACTACATACTGCAACCCCCAGAAAATTTAGCGATGCAACATTTCGTGCAATGTCTTCAAGGTCTTCCTGACCCGACAAAGATTGAAACATTGCATGGCTAAATTTTTTATATGCCACTTTTGTTCTGCACTGTACACAACTGGGGTTGGACGTGCACACATTGCTTCATCCGCACTTCAGTATGCACACCTATGACAGAAAAATACATCCTTGTGTTGTCTTTTTGAAAACGTAAATGGCATCAATTCTGATGGCAATTTATCCCAAAATGCAATATGTGGTCATCAGGTGTTCGACCTTAATATCAAGTGATCATATTGTTTATATATCAGGTGTTTGTGTTTAGGTCATCAACCACTGTTAACTGGTACTTTATCACATTAATTGGACCAAGAGTTCCCAAACGTTTTTTAGCCTGACAACCAAAATGGAAATTTGGTGTCTGCGGGACCCAAACTTATAATACAGCATGAATTATCCTAACATCTACATTTACTGATAAAGAATACAACAAATCAGATTACTGACTTACTTTGCCACTGCCAAAACTGTCTTCAAAGCCTCGTCTTTGCACAACAGAAATTATTTTCACTTGCACCGATGCCAAAAATATGTAGTTTAGAGATGTAGCTCCAATTTGTTAATTTTTAAGCTCTCATTACTGAGCACCTTACAATATAAAACACACTGAGGCCTCAACACAACATTTGAGCTAACAGACCAGTGCAGGAAAAAAGAAATGGTAGTCCCTCTATTCTTCTATTTTAATTAGGAAAATAAATTCACATATCATTGTTATGCATTTTACCCTAAGTTTAGTAAAGGCTTAATTAAATCAATTTATTTAAAAAAACTTATAATGCTGTAAATAACAGAAAGCCAGACTTACACTTCACCTAAGTTCTGGTTAGATATTGTCAGTTGCAGGAAACATTAGTTCTACTGATATATTTACCATGAACCTAATGCAATATTTGGCAGGTTCCCGCTGTGCGTTTGTAACAGCTTGTCCTCATGTAAACTTGTCTCAGTTTACCACTGGTAATAACACTTTGTTGTCAGGCCAAACACAACACCAGTTTGTACTTCTGCCAGGCTAAATAGTTTAATTTAGGAGGGAGGCTCAGGTGCGGACCGGCCGTCAGGTCACATCAAGCCCCTGAAGCTGCACACAAGAAATTACACTGATCAAAAACATCATGTCAGTAATAAAAATCTCAATTAAATGTTAGTCATGCCTGACTTTATGGGTCCCGTAATTCGGAATTATGTTCGCAGATGTTTTCTGGAAAGTAATATAGTACTAATAACAGAAAAATTCTTTGAAAGAGCGTCTCCCAGTAAATATTTATTCTTTACTGGAAACGTTATTCTTCTTATTTGTTTGTTTGAATGCTCCCTTGTAGACAAATTTCCCATAACTGAATGTTCAGCTAAGTGACTAAAAGATTCAAGGTCACACAAGCACTTAACAGGAAGGGTACTAGCTGTCTCTACTTTTATGATAATTAGTACCAAATGGCATTCGTCTTTCCAGGAAAATCATGGTAAATTACGGAAATTACAAACTGCAAAATTAAGGGTTAGTTAATGTTAATTTGTCACTTCCTGTTACATAAAAAAATGAAGCTTATTCACAACATTACTACTTCATTAGGACAAAATCAGATTTGTGCAACCTGGGATTTATTTCATAATACTATTGACATACTCTTAAGACTTCAATTGACAGGAAACTCCTCAAAAGGACACAAGGATGAGGCTACTGTTTATAGACCATCTTTACAAAACTATTATCCAAAAACATAAAGTCGCCTGAAGTCACTACATAAAGTGTCGACTGATGATCGTACTAGAAGTCTCTGCAGAAAAACACTGTGTGAGCTCAGTGGCGTCTTCTTTAACTTTAACAGACGATGTCCAAACTAACAAGGTTTGACTTCAAGCAATGAAAACACTAAACAATGACAATAATGATCAATGTAACGTGATCAGGTGTAACAGGCTGGGATTTTCTACTTGTTTTCTGCACAATACGTTAACATGAATGAAACCTGATCATTTTAATTTGAGTAGAAACAACAGTGGGACATGTTCAGAAGATGACTGTGGCCACATGTGAACAATTTACTTGAGTTCTGACTTTAAAGTGAGAAGTGTGACTATTCTCTCAATTCTCTTCCTAAGTCCCGCCCCTTTTTGCTAAGTGCTCCAATAACAGTTGAGCAAGTTTGGTACCTGGCGGAACCTCGTTCATCTTTCTCCATTCCCGTTTCCTGAACGTTGATATGCTATGTGCTAGCAGGGACCAAAATTATGGTAAAATTTTCACGTGGCTGGTAGATTTGCTTCACTCACCAGTATAAAAAACAATGGGTTGGTTGGTAAAATTCGGACATTCACTAGCTCTTTGGCTAGTGGACAAAAATATATATATATATATTTTGCACCTTGGTTTTAAGTTTTCAAATTTGAAGATGGTTAAGAAGATGTTAGATATGGATATAGGTAAAAGTTATCTAATGTTAGCAAAACCCGAGCTAAATACCTAGTTAATGACTCAGATTAGCTAGCTAGTTTTCTGGCATTTTGCTAAAATCTAGCTATCAGCTATCAGATGTAGTCTGAGTCAGTGGATATAGACTGTGGATGTAAGTCTTCCATCATATGCATTTCAGATGACATACACTATTTCTGCCATCTTTGTCTCCAAAGTCCCCTGTCGCTAAACAGCTAGCAACCTACATACTGAAAATAGCAAATTTGCACCTTGGCCGCCAACAGTACGAACATAAATAAGCTAGAAGCTGTTTGCTTTTCTTTTGCGAAGATTTAGACATTTTAATGCCAGGGCTCGACTCCTGACGTACAAATGTTTCACCAAAACAAGTTCCCCCAAACACTAGTTTGCAGGGGCACTGTTGCTGCATCCTGGGCTAAGTAAATCACAAACAAACCAGCCAGTGTCCCCGCGCCCCATAGCAGAATGATAATGTGTGGAGCCAGATGTTTTTCCAGCCCTTAAGCTTTTGGATGTCAGATGTAACTAACTAGCAAATGATTGATGTAGAATAGCTCGCTACTTAGCTAACATTTTGCTAACATTAACAATCAGAAGATGCAACTGATGTAGACTGGGCTTCTAGCAAGTGTTTTGCTAACATTAGCTAACTTAAGATGTGATTATATAAAGTATATGTCACTTTTACAGGTGCCCAAGCAAAATCTTTAAACCATCTCCCAAATTTTGGATTTTCCAAATTTTGGTTTTCTTTTGAATGTAAACAACTCAGCACATAGCATATGTAAGTACAGGAAACAGGAAAGTAGAAACTTGACCAAGGTTTAAAAAAAAGGGACTTAAGAAGGGTCAATTCTGACTTTAAAGTAAGAATTTATGAGATAAAAGGTATTTAAATCACACTGTATTAATCTGAGTTTAATCTCATCTTTCTGGGTTTAAAGTCAGAATTAAGGTTTAAAACTCAGACTTCTGACTTTCAACTGAGAACTCATGTGGCCCTAATCCTCCTCCACAGATATGAAACAACACCATGTATTAAAGTTCTGTCACAGGGATGAGTAACCAAATCTATACAGGGCAGTTTGTTTGTTCATGGCACCGTATGAGACATGGTGGCCCATCCCTGTTGTGGCAGTTCCAGTTGTTGTTATTCCAGTTCATGTTAAGCCCAAACACAACATTCTTTCATTTCTTGCATATCCTGTTTTGTTACCATGGGATGTTTTTGTGTCATGAAAGAAATCTAAATGCATGAACTAGTCTGAGTAAATTTTACTCCTCATCTTAACTTACACCAGAAAGAAGCGATGAATAGTTATAGCATTTGAATGACTGTCACCTGTGTGATACATTCACTGTCCGTGAGGAAAAGTTCTCTCTTGTTGCAGTAATAAAACAATATAAAAACATTTAAATATCATTGCGATTATTTTCTACCACAGTTCAATTTAAAACGTACTAATGCTGTTTTGCCCTGACTCTTTCAGATCGAAAGCAGTGATGCACTGACATGCTTTCTTGTTAAGGTAAAGAAATAATACTAGTTTGAAAGAGGTCATTCCTTCTTAAATAGTGTAAAATGTAGTGTTTGATTCCAGTAGTCAAAGTCTGTCGAGTCCAACACGTGTCAAAAGAGGGTTCAAAAATATCTTGGAACCAGTGTACAAACTATTGTTGAATGAGGCAGAGCGACTATCGTAGCACTAAGAGAGAGTCCTATAGAAGAGATAAGAAGCCGTTATCTGTGGAGTCTTGCTGGTCAGATTTGCCCCCTCGAGAGCTCTTGCTGGGGTTTGGGGTGGTTGAATACTTTGGAGGGTATCTGATGAAGAGACGGTCCTCTTCCTTTTTAATCCACCTCAGAAGCTTTGTGATAGCAGTGATGGCGCACGCCTTCGTCACCAGAGGACTAAAGCAGGTGTACAGCTCAAACTTACTTGTGACCTACAGTGGAGAGGAAAATGGACACTTTAGGAGGGGACATCAGCATTGATCCTAAGTACAAGAACAGTTTGACATTTTGGGAAATACACCAATTTATTTTCTTGCTGAGATTTAGATGCAAAGATTTATACCACTCTCATATCTGTTTATTCAATATGAAGCTGCAGTCAGAAGCCGACTACCTTAGCTCGTATAGAACTCAAGGAATCAGGGTGTCTGGTTCTGTCGAGGGGCCTGTTGGGCCGGTTTCACCAAGATATTTTAGACTTGTCTCAGTTTTGCTCATAGATTAATATATTGCAAGTTAGACCACTTCACAAAAATAAAGACTGATTAACTGTAAGCCAAAAAATTAGACACCTTAACCCCAGGCTAACTCAGACCCATGTTACCATGGTAACAATCAGGGCCACCAACTGATCAGCAGCACCAAACAACAAAAAAAGAGGAAAACATTGCTCATAATTTTTGGTTTGCTAACATTGGGCATCATTCAAAAACAGCGTGTATGCACAAATGTGCGCTTAAATATTTTATGCACTGATCTGCGATTCATCAATACTATCAATATATTACCTAAATTTGTTCGAACTCTGAACAAATTTAGAGCTGCTTCAGACCATGCTTACGCACATGTGATGACAGGCTGGCTGTCATAGAATATGTTTAAACACACCTTTTAGCTAAATGCTGAGCATATCAAAACAGCATTCATTAAAAAATAAGACTTTAACTTACTACTTACTACTACTATTATTATTATTCTTATCATCATCATCATTATCATGGGGTGAAAATCCTTGCTGGATGTCACTTTCACCCTCATTTCTTATCCCACTTAGGGATATTTATATTATAATCGCGGTGAGTCTCTTATCCTGGGCTGACAGATCAGGTGCTCCTTGTTCTACACCTGTTTCATTATTTTTCTTCTGGTCTGTTTTTCTTTTTCTGCATCAACTTTAATGTCAAGCCATTTCTTTTTTCACCTGAGACACAATGTCTTTCTCCATGGACACAACATGCATGCCTCTGCTATTGCAGCCCAAGGAATTATTATTATGAGTTGCAACCATGGCCTTTCTGGCTTCCTCCACAGACACGGGCAGTGAAGCTGTGTGTCTGCGGTGCAGACAGGCAGCGTCAGCACTGGTATAAAGCACGTGAATCAGAAAAATAAAACATTATTTCTTGATTGCTTCACAGTGGTTATGATATCACCACAAACCCACACCGCAGCAACGCCTGATTCTGCCCAAATGTGACATTATAACAACTTCACCGCTTCCTCCATGATACTTTTTGATGCAAACATATTTCCTTATATAGAGAAATGGGGGCATGGCAGTATGCTGATTCTGGACAGTGGGCACAAGCCTGTCAGTTTAGCATGATTCTGATTCACTAACTTACGCACGGTGGTAAGACCAACCTTGGCTGCTGCACACATTTCATGAATCAGATAGTAAGTTTGCACGGGAACTTATTTTGTACCCACAGTAAGAACATTTATGCACATTAATGAAAGAGGCCAATCGTTATGGAGAGAGCAATGAGAAGGTAAAGAGTCTTTAGAGACCGTAGCAACCCACAGGAAATATACAGCAATGAGGAGATTGTGAGTCGTTTTCCTTCGCCTTTCTTTTAAATTTTTTTTTAACATCTTTGATGCTCCTCTAAACAGTGGGATACTGTCGCTGCAGTTTTTTCCCTACCAGATTGTTTTGTATGGTTACATTCTTCACTAGACTTTCCAAGTAATTCCTCCAAAAGACACACATTTTCTGCTGGGGTAAACGGAGCTGAGCGGTTGGATACGGTCACTCAGTTGACCTTTTTTTTTTATTCTGAAAAGGTCTTGATTAATCAGACTTCAGCGTGTCATAGTCCTACTTGAGACAGTCAAGAACTAAACTCCTTTGTACTACGGATGAATTTAGACGTCTGCCTGAAGTCTGACTATCTGTTATATGTAAGCCATAGTCAAAGTCTACCTTTGTGAAACCGGCCCCTGGTATAAACATGCGTCTGGTAGATGTGATCATAAGCAGACAGCTCTTAGTAGAGATGTGCATCAAAGACACACTGTGATCTGATCACTCAGACCGTATTCAGAGGCTGTCTGGGCCGCATGTGTCCACAGTCTTTCAGCAGTGTGAATGCAAAGTTTGGCCACATTGAAGTCCATCTACTCAACTGACGTCCTGTAATATGATCATTTGGTTCACTGTGATGCAAATTACATGTTTTGGCTCTCCTACCTGCCTGTATAAGCACCAGATGTTCGTAAACACACATGTAACCTCAGTATTCCAGACTCAAATTTTGAGAGCATTTGAGTGAGGTGAAACTTTATAAACTTTGTGAAACACTGACTACAAGAAATTCTTATTAGGGCCCTCTTGTAAATTTATCTATTTATAAATTAAATTATGTCTTTCTTTGTCCCAGCGTGCTGGATATTATTGTTGAGCTGCCAGTTAAAAACAACGCATTTTGCAAAACATTTATTTGCATACAGAGCAGGGAAGTGAAACATCTATGGTGAATTTTTAATCATTCGTGCCTTCTTATAAATTCAACATTAAATGCAATATATTAAGTTGCGTCTGTGGTGCATAGTGTGCTGGGACACACACTTTTACTTTCTTTGACTCTGTCATTAGTGGCTTCCTTCGTCACCTGTGACATGAGATTTCCACACAGTCAGAAAAAGTGTCCAGCTCATAGTTCAGGTATTAAGTTGCAGCTCACCACAAATCACTACTACTGGGCCGATGACAGCGCAGGTACAAACACATAGCTCATGTAGGCTGATGTTCTTTAGAAGCTTACTGAGCAAAAAAAAAAGGAACGAACAGTTGAATCTTCTAGTGAATGGCCACATTTACAATAAAGGACAAATAGCTGACAAAATATTTATTTGCATATGGTGCTGGGAAGTGAGATCCGATCAAGAGTGGTCACTTGTGATTGGATCATCCAGGGCACATTTTAATACCAGGCAGGAAGAGATATGAATAGACACTGTGCCCAGCAGAAAAATAGCCCAGCCCATAACCCAGAATAAAACCACAACTCTTCATTTGTGTACAGGTTAAATATTTGGATAGAGCTTGGCTGGCTGTTCCTCCTTGTTTCCAGTCTTTTTGCTAAGCTAGGCTTATTGTCTCCTGGCTCTTACTTCATTATGAACAGACAGATAAGAGTAACAATGATCATCTCATCATATTGCCAATAATGTTGAGCTAATTCTTTAAAAATCCTTAAATATATTCAGACATTCTCATGTCAAAGATAATCAATTACACAGAGACAGTGTTTAGAGGTTGTACATAGCAACAGTGAGAATGTATCTGTAACACAGCTACGTACCCAGGCGAGCAGAGTTTCCCTCTCAGCGACGTGGTAGATGAGCTTGAGGGGTCGTGAGGTGCTGTGGATGCGACTGTGCATATACCGATAAAGGTCCAGCAGTCTCATTTTCTCCTCTTCACTGCTGTAAGGTGCCTCCATCTCTGGGCTACATGCAGCAACAAATCATACAGGTAAGAGGTTACAGACAGAAACGTTTTCACATGAACAAACCACACAGTGATGTACGGAGACATAAGAGCTTAATTCTTCCATCATTTAAAACTACTGACTTTTGACACTGATGCTGTTGCACAGTAAGAGGCCCAACAAAACACAGCTTCAAAAGTAATCTGAAGGAAGACCTTTCTGCTCAGAACAGTACCATGTAAATAGAATTGTTATTCTAAGGGTGGTGCAGTGATTATTCATATAATTTCACTTTCTTTTTCAAGGTTTTTCGACCGGCTGCTGGCTTATGTAACAGGACACCTAATGCTTTCTGTTCAGCTCATTAAAAGATAAGTGAAGCGAATTGGAAGGATTAGTGGAGGATATATTTGAATTTCTTAGAATTTTTTAAATTTCTCTGTGCCCTCTATCTAGCTTTATTTCAGAAACACTCTGTATTCTGAAGCACCCAATGAAAAAACAGCACACTTCAATTTGTAAACACAATCCAAACTAAGCTGTATTTCTTTCTTAAAGTAAATGGGCTTTCATACTTTTTCTTATGAAAAGGTATTTATACTGTGTCTGTGTATGAGCCCTGGCCTTTGTGTAAAAAAAATGTTGTTTTTTTTCATGAGGCTAAGAAAATGTAATTTTCACAAACAAATTTCTAAAGAAAAGACATATCCCCGCCTAACTTGTCGACAGCACAAGTTAATGTTTGTTTTCATTTTTCATACATATGGCACAAGTTTAGGCTCATGTGCTTCCCCTGTATGAAGGCAAATTATGACAAAACCATAAATAAATACAGAAACAAATGAAAAATAAATACATTTTGATAATGAAAACGGCATCCTCGGTACTCCACTGTAAAAACAATGGAATCATACATGTATAATGAGAACTTCTCTTTTGCCAAAAAATGCACATAATACCTTTTATTAAATTCTCTACAGGTCAATATAGAGGTATGTTCCATATTAAATTCATTACATACATTATATGACTCTGGGCAGACATGGATGTAAACTGTAACTTGACTGGTTGGTGGAGACAAACAACTGTGAGGCAGTAATTCTATTTTTTTGGCTGCTCTGTTTTATACGACCACGGACAGCTGACTTCTCACTCGTCTGAACCGGCCGCTAGGAGTCGCAACTGATCAATACCGGCTTCAGCTTGAAATCTTATTTCAGCTGGAGACAATGTCTGTGGAGGTCATGTTAATGTTCGCATAAAACAAATCTCTGCTGGGTGCCTCTGGCAGTTGTGGTGACATTGCAGTAGGTGCTTCACCATCTGTTGCCTGGCGGGAACCTGCACTCTACAGAGAGCACTCTTTGAGTTTATTTATTTATCTAATTATTTATTTATGCTTATGTCATCTTTTGTCTTTCATACTCCTGTACTTGCATAGATAATGACATACACAAACACACACACCTGGTGAACTGAGTGAGCTGGCGGTAGTTGTCTGGCACATCAAAGGGCTTGTACATGAAGTGTCTGAGGTCTGAGACGCCCACCTGGCTCACGCTGTAAGACTGGACTTTGGCGATGAGGCTCAGGGAGTTCTGAGCCGCCATGGCCTCCTCTATCTTCCTCTTGCACTCAGCAACAGCATAGAAAGCCTCCTTGTCCGTCGAGAGCAGCAGCAGACAAACAGTGCATTCTGGAGGGTCCAGGTAAGAAATATATGCATAAAAGTAACAGTCAGGATTAAAGAGGGGGAGGCAGATGGGAGTCCAGATCTCCCCGGCCTGAAAGGCAGAGGAGGCTCCAATGAGGTTGAGTAGGAGGTGGACATCTGCGGGCTCCAGCCTGGTGTCCTCGATGACAGTCTTTTCCTGGACAATGGTGAGCAGCTGGTTCTTTGCGATGAGGATGGAGAAAACCAGATTGGGGGTGATCGCTTTCTGTAGGATCTGGCTGAGAGAGTCCCTGAGAGAGGAAGCTAGAGGCAGACAATGCACCGCTGCGAGCAGGAAGCTGGGATCAGAATCCACCAGGTTGAGAAGACCATCCAGGATTTTCTCTGATCCCGCCAGGAGTCTCCTCAGGTCGTAGTTTTTCTTGTGTTCAAAGATGCGGGAAATGCTGGCCTGCGTTAGCATGCTGATGATCTGATAGTACACATAGAGGAGCTCCCCACGCAGCTGCCGCTCAGACTGACGACTGCTGGAGACACACACCAGCACAAGGGGCCCTTTCTGTAAGAACACCACGGTGTGCTCCTCTGATGGAAGGAAGAAAAGACATAAAAACGTTAAGAATAATACTGAAAGTAACACTGAATATCTACTAACAATGATTGACAGCTCTGCACTCAAAAATATTGGACATGACTTGGAAATAAAACTTATTGTGCTTAACACACAGCACTATAAACTTTACTTAATTTCTTCGGAATGGATAATTCCATTATTTCTAAATGCCTAATCTAAAGACAAAAAATGAATGTTTCTTAAAGGGATAATGTATCTCACTTTCTCATTGTCATGTTGTAGCATTGTTACATTTATCTTTTCATAAAAAACTAAAATTCAATGCCCCTAATGTTGTGTCAATTTTTCCCTGTGTTATTGAAAATGACCTCTTGGTTACTTGGTAATAATTAACTTGCCCTCTCTGGTAAACCAGAGCCACTGTGGTCACATTTACTGGCCACTCTTACCCATAATCCTCTGTGTTGTTTCTACACTTTGCTCTCATTAACGTAAATAGAAACTGACATGTGCAAGAATGTTACAAATGATGTGCAGAGAAAAAAGAAAGAAAAACATCCACACTGATGCTCTCACCTGAATAGACGGAGCGGATGATATTATCTCCACTTTGTACAAAGGAGACCAGTGCCATCATGACTCCCATTGTAGATGAAAGAGCCTCCTCACTGCCATATCGCGAATAGATGGGTTTGCCCGCTTCGCTTAGCACAAAAACATGCTTCCTGTGCTGCCGCCAGCTGTCTGCTGTCACATCCTCATCACGGTGAGACGTAAACGCAGGAGATTCCTGGGTGCCTGCCTCCAACAACGGAGATGACCTTCCCTTCACACCTATACCTTGCTCCTCCAGCTTGGCCTTGGCCAGCATTGTAACGACAAATTCTCCTGAGTCGCCCTGGTCATTGTCAGAAGCAGCGTCCTCAGTTCCTCCTTCAGATGGCTTCGTGGATACATTGTTCTGACACTCAGAGTTTTCGGTCTCCTCAGTCTCTAGTTTTGTTACCTGGTTAGAATGGGGCTCTGCATCCAGACTCTGCTCCTCCACTGCAACATCTGATGGGAGTGAATCTGCAGGCTCCTCTTTGTTAACAGTGGCACTGTCATTTCTCTCCACCGGATCAGGAAACATGTGATTCCCCAAGAGGGAGAGAGATGTCGCCAAGGTGTCAGCTAAGATGAAAACAAAATTAAATTATGAAATGAACAATAAAAACTAGGGCTATGTTTTGGCAAGAATCTAGTTTAATCTAATTTTAGGAAATCTATTGTATACTATGGTATAAAGAAAACACAACCATACGCATAAAATCTGGGTTAAAAAAGTTAATTTCTCTACACAATCAAAACACTGAAGATAGATAACAACACTGCTATCTATCGATCGGAGGGTTAAACACAACACAAAATGAACCACTGCCACAAATCTTTCCATCATGATAGTGTTTATGAGAAGTGATATCCGTATCACGATACTCAATTGCACTGATATTTTCTTACACCCCTAATAAAAACACTGGTGGGGCTGCACGATGTGGTTAAAAAAATTAAACTGCAGTTAATTTTACAGATAGTGAATGCGATACGTTTCACAATTAGTGGGAATGATCATTTTTGCATCACAATTTTCACCAAACTAACAACTATTTCACCAAACTAATAACTATTAAAATCATGATGATTTGACATTTGTTGGGGTCTGATTTAGAGCTGCAAAAATTAGTCTATTAATTGATTAGTTGTCAACTTTTGAAATGACTGAAAATGGACTAATTGTTTTGAGTAATTTTTTAGGGGAATGTAACTGTAAATTCTCTGATTTCAGCTTTTAAATATGTTTCTGGTTTCTTTAGTCCTCTATGACAGTAAACTGAATATCTTTTGGGTGTGGGAAAAAAAACAAAATATAGACATCGCCATGGGCTTTGGAAAACAGTAATCAACATTTTTCACAATTTTCTGACATTTCACAGACCAAACAACTAATCAGTTCATTGAGAAAATGATCAACAGATTAATAGCTAATGAAAATAATGTTTGCAGCCCTAAACATGATTTCCTACATCTGGAGAACAAGAGTGAGAAGGCAGCTGCAATTAGGATATTGCACTGGGCCATATTGCAATTTCAATAATATTTTTGATTAACTGTGCAGCCCCAAAGACAGGAGAGCTAGAATTAATAGCTTTGGTGAAAGATTAATATATTTACCAGGTGGGTTGCTCTCGGAGGGTGGATCACAGATCTTCACTCCCTCTGCCTCTCCTTCTTGATGATTGTCTCTCTCCATGATACCATCCCAGTCACTGGAGACAAAGAAAGCGGACTATAACCAAACAATTCAGGATCAACAGCTTTATAATCCGTATATTTCAGCGGTTGCAGCTTGAACCTCGAGACAGCGTGGATCTTTATGAATAGGAGCTCTCATGCTGGACCAATGGTCAGGTCACATGATAACAGAGGAGAATTACAACTCCAAGACTGATTTCAACTTCCAGCAGCCTGGATAATTTTACACGACAGATGAACGACGAGAGCAAACTAACTGTGACTTGACCGCCACAGCTAGTGAGCTAACGTTTGTTTAACAATACCTGAAGTTACTTATAAAGCTGATGTTAGCTTGTATGATAACAAGCTTTCTTTTCCATTCTGATAAATGACCGTGAATTCCGATGCAGCTCAGTAAATGTTGACAGTAGTTTCATGGCTAACATTGCCTGCTAGCAAGCGACACACACACACACACACACACACACACACAGATCAATTTCATGGCCTTGGCTTAACAGTGAGCATGCAAGCAACCGTGGTCAACTAAAATTAGACACGTAAAGAATAAACTTACGATTTTGTACCGTCGAGATGTTGGGTTGAATATCTAATCGGCTACATCAACTTTCAGCAGCAGCCCGGTAGCAAACAAGCTGTCAAGAATGAGAAGCAGAAAACAAATTTTCCTCTTAGCACAGCAGACATCCGGAATCTCTGATGACAAGTTCTTCTGACCAATCAGACTTCCCGATGGCGACGGCTAGTCCCGCCCCCTCAGCGTACGTTTCAGACAGCAGTGCGTAAGAAATGTAAATTCTGAATGATTAATAAACATGTACGAATTTTATGGAATTTCATAATAAAACTTTCATAGTTTTATTTTATAGCAGGGATGGTCATTTGCAAGCCTTTTCAGCTAACACAATTTGACTAACGTAGCCAGAAGCCCAGAAGTCACATTCATGCCCCTAATTTGTATGGAGTCATAGGAGTGGCATAAAAGAAGTCCGCTGTTTAAAAAAAACAGAAAGCAAAATTAAAGGTGGAAAAATAAGTAAAAGTAAATAAAACATTAAATAGTGTGAAAATGTAAATACAAACAACACAATATAAAATAATGCTTGCACATGATTTAATTTTTCATGTTCAATCATTCATTTATTTCTCTATATATTTATTTAAATATTTTTAAATGTTATTTTTGCATATAAACAATTCAGCTGTCAATTAATTGGCTTTGGATGAGCCTTTCCTCTCAAGCTGAGTAGTCAGTTCTAAGGTTGTCAAAAGTTTTTAAGTATTGATACTTTTTCATAACCAAATGATACAATATCTGTAAATTACAGTATCGAAAGTTCTGATGCTATATTAAAAAATAACTCAATGCTCTTAGTGCTCATTCCTTTTATTGAATTCATAAAATTGCCCTCAAGAAGATGCTACAGACCCGCTGCAACAACAAGAACATTTATAAAAAGTCTGGTCTTTCACACCAGATGCAATAGCTTTGCCAAACTCGTAAACATGATTCAGACTGGAGCCACGCCTGCTATTGTTGTCTGCACTGTGCATGTTCCGTGTAGTAGTAGTAGTAGTTAGTAGTGTGGTATTGCCTGAAAATTATTTTGCAGGATAGCAAAATCTGTCTGGTGATTCCAGCAGTGTGCACACATTATGTAGGTTTTTTTTTTTTTAATCCTATCTTGTGGGCCTAGAACTACTTTCTTTTTGCCGTGGTATTGAAATAGATAGTGAGTATCTTTTTTGTAATGCTAGTATTGTACTGAAGTTTAAAATTCTGTTATTGTGACATATCTAGTCTGCACACATTAGATAAAATAATCAAAAGATAGAGTCATCTATATGCATAAATAAATATATATTTTAAAAATATTTTAAAAAATATACAGCAATGAATGAACAAATAACTGAGAAGGCTTATAATTATTCTTTCATATTTTGTTATTTCTCTATAATTTCCATATTTATTCATTGTTTCATTTATTTTTCTTTAAATTTCCATATTTATCTTCTTATTCTTTTAAAGATTTTGAATTAATTTGTCATGGCACTCCCATGACTCCATACACGCTCGCGGGGCTGCGCTACGTAACTACGTCATGTCCGATTCTTCATCCTCCTCACTGATACAAACATCGTAACGGTGAGAGATGGCGACCAGGATGTCATATGTCACCCAGCCAAAGCGATGTTTTTAGAATTAATTTCCCACCGGAGAAAGAGTTACGTCTCTTGACTCTAATATAAGCTGTTATAAGCGGACGTGATGGAAGAACCGTGGGATTTTGAGTTTTTGTCCCGCGTCGCTGACAGCTGTTTGTCGTTCCTCTCTGAGTTTGTTGACGACTGGCTGGCCAACGACATGAGAGTCACCATATTCAAAATCCTGCTCAGCTGGTTGATTTTCAGTCTTATCGCCATTCACTTTGCATGGAAAGTGTACGGGAACACGGTGAACGACATGTATTACCGGCAGGGTGAGTTTTCTTCTGCCTTTATAATCTGTGTCGCATGCTAATATAGTGCTAACATTAGCCTCTGTGTGTTGATGTTCAGGAGCTGGACAGAACGGAGGCACACCTGACACAGCTCCTCACCTGAGCAGATGGTAGGTTTCCCAGCCCCCGTGTCACTTCCAACAGGTAGATGACCGTCCTCGCGCTGTCTCCCGCTGGTGATCTAAAGCTTCATTTCAGATGGGTCACTATCAGGGCAGAGGCTAGATTAAGATCTTTGTCCAGGGTTTTTATATTAGGGCTGCAACTAACCATTATTTTCATAATCCATTAACCTGCTAGTTTCACCATCAATTGATTTATTGTCATACTATTAATAATAATGATGTTTATTTGTGTAACACTTATGACCAGTGTTATTAAATACTTTACAAATAAAATCCAACAATGTGAGTAACATGTAGTCATAATGAATAAAAGAGGAATGAAACTGAAAAACAATAGATGGTTTTAAAACAATAAATTAAATAGAGAGAATAAACTAGAATTACTATCTGTTTGTGCACAGGGCTGCACGATATGTTAGAAAAGTCATACTGCAGTTATTTGACTGAAGTTGTGAATGTGATATGATAAGTGGGAAGGATCATTTTAGCTCTGCAATCATTCATTGCATTTTTAAAATCATGATGATGTTGGTGTCCGTATCAAACCAGCATGTTTTCATCTGCACATCAGTATTTTGAGGCCAGGGCATCTACAGTACTTCGTTAGCACTATAGTGCACTTCATTATAATGCTTTTTAAACTTTTTTCTTTTTTCAAAAAAATTGCAGTTTGGTTCTGTAATTAGGTAACTGCACTTGGCCATACTGCGATTTTGATTCGATTGCAATTAATTGTGCAGCCCTATTTGTGCAATGAAACTTCAAATATGTTAAGCAGTGCAAGACCTAACTGCAAAGTCAAGAATAAAGTACAGTGTAAGTCAATAGTTAATAATTAAAACTAACAGTAAAAATACAAAGCCTTCAAAAGTAATTTAAAAGTGGATGCTGATGTTGATGATGCTGTTTTGTCTAGAAAATGTCCAAACAAAACTGTGAAAAATGCTTATCACTGTTTCTCAGAGACCAAAGTGACATCAAGCTAACAGTCCAAAAAAGACTCTTTATTTACTCTCTTAAATGATAAAGAATAGCAGCAAATCCTTACATTTAAGATGGTTACATTAGCAAATGTTTGACATTTTTGTTTGAAAAAAATGAAACTATCAACTGATTATCAAAATAGCTGGCAATTAATTTTCTTTTGATTGACTTATTGTTGCAGCTGTAATGGTGCCTACCCTCTGATTCTAGCCAGTAGTCTCAACAGGTGAATGAATAGAGTGTAATTATGTAAAGTCAATATATCACTAATTAAGGTGGGGTAAAATGTGTATAATAGCATTATAGATGTTATATTATAATGCAGTTTAATTTGTTTTGTTAGTAATAACATTCTCTTATTCTTGCAGGGAAAGTGGAGCAGGAGATACCCCGAAGACTCATCGAGATTAACAGGACAATGCTGTTGGACTTTAGACTTTATCCAGCTAAGGAGCTGGACAGTTTACATTACCCAGGGACCCTGAATGCACCATCAAATTTTGACAACAATAAAGCCTCTTCAGTGCGTTCAGGATGCGCACACCTTCTGATAACTGTCCGGAGAATGATCTGTTAACATTTTTCATGCATACCGATAGTGACACACTAATATCTACTAAATCCACTATATAGTGCTGTGATGTGTTTATTTTGGCCTGTCAACATCGGTTAACTCTGTGTAAAGACCTGAATGAACATCATTTAGGTCTGTGGCTTAATGGTCCATTTTTATTCATTTTTTTCAAAGAGGCTTCGGTACAAATGTGAAAAGTATTGGTGGGTTTGTGTGCAAATTAAAGGTCCTGTAAAACACTGTTTTGATAATAGAAATGAAATATTCCCTTCTGACCAGAAGCTATTGGATTTGATTTGAATGTGTGGAAGGAAAAAAAGACCACAGGACACACAGGATCATGTGGGTGGATTTCTTTAATGGTAATCCTGAAGTGCATCAACAGGAGAAAGTGAATGATGTGCATGTGCATAGTTATGATTAGGATGATTCTTTGCAGTGGACAGGCTCATGTCTATCACTGCTGTTACATAAAAAAATACATGTGGTCTGTTAGAATACAGATTAATGAAAGTGTGTTATGTATTCCATGATCTTTCTGTGAAATTTTAACTACACAGTGCCTGTCTGAAGTATTCACCCCACTTTGACTTTTTATGTTTCATTAATTTTTCCCAACATTGACTCACAGTAAACCCATATGTCAAAGTGAAAACAAATTGATCAAAACTATCAATGTAAAATAAATTACTACACAAGCACTTTCACCCTGTTTATGAGTCGCCTAAAGCGCACAATCTGACTGAAAATCACCTGTGTGATAAAGGTGTGAAAGATGAGTTTAGTGGAGGAAGTTACCAGTTATAGCTTTACTGCTACCAGGAGAAAAACTTGCACAACATCTGGGATGTATCATAAATAACCAGTAACCATCCACAAGGCAGGGTCGCACATTGTGGGGATGTTTTTGTACAGCAGGCCCTTGTGGCTTTTGATGGTAGAGGGTAAAATAAATTACACAAATAGCTTAAAAACACCATTAATGTCAGATAGTGGCCAGTTCAGCGTCAACACTTCAGTCCGGCTTTCATTTGAAGCTGGACATGAAACTTGCTGTTCATCCTGTTTCCCTGTCATTCAAAAATGCTGTTTTGCAAATAAGAATGGGTAAAAACCTGCAAGCCAACTTATCCAGATTGGTTAGGCTCAAGGCTGTAAATGCTGCCAAAGGTGCCCCTTTACCTGTGAGGAGCATGAACAAGCCCAATTAATATATTTGTTATATACAGTATTTGTGCTCAGAACATATCAATTTGTTTCACTTTGACAGTTTTTTTTTCTGCTAATAAGTATCAAAAAGATTAATTAAATCCTCTGTGATTTAATGTAAAATAATTAGACATGAAAAGTCAAAGTGGGGTTAAAATCTTCCTGTGTGCATTAAATGAGCCATCATACAGTCAGCTATTGTAACTGACAAGTTATAACACTGTTACAGTGATTAGGACAAGCCTGTAGTACAAGACAATGTACTGCAGTGTGTATTTACAGAAATGTTTACTGATGTACCCAGTTTCTGATGAACTGACAACAAAATCATCAGTAAACTTCAGTTACCTTTAAGTCCCCTAAAGGACCAGCAACAAAACTGGAAAAAAATATGACTGTTAAAGTTTTGTGCAAATAGCATGATTGATATTATATTTTTGTGTGTTTACTGAATACAGCCTCTATTGCTGGAGCTGGGTTGTAAAAAGGATTTTGCATTGATAAAACAAAGATTATCAGCAAATTCCCTACGTATAAGCTTTTTGCTCCTTGCTGAAATCTTATTGCTGATAACAGAACTGGTGACACTTCTTTTAAATTCCACCCTGTCTTATACTTTGTGGTTGCTACAGAGCAATCCCAGTCTTGCTTTCATGTATACTCACTAAGAGTTTCACAGATTTGTGCCAAAAATCCCTGTGCAGAGTTCAAAAACCAGGCATTACAATGTCAAGTCAAATAGACAGAGTACTTTATTCATCCAGATCCACTGGACGTCGATCATTTTGTTTTGTGTGCTCTGTAATTATCTAATGTTAATGGGAATTGGTGGAATAAGTAGCATGTGCACATCCATCACATTGGTGCAGGTTAGGCCTGGTACAAGTAAACGCTTCCCATCAGAGAGACGTGTAAAAAAAGTGTAAGAATCATTGTTGGTGAGGAAGGTGTCGATGTCCAGCCCCTGTGTTTGAGCCTCTTCATATAAACCTCCATCAGTTATCGCCCCTGCTGCATCAGTCGGCCCATCCTGACCATCAGTTCCTCCACTCAGGAAGACGGGACCGTGGGGTGGGTGCTGCAGGCCTCTCAGCTCCATCCCCACTCGCAGAGCCAGCTCCTGGTTTCGACCACCTTTACCCATGCCTGTCAGCTCCACGGTGGGCTCTCCACCAGCTAACAGACACGTCGCACCCCATCCCTCTGTACGCCCTTCCTCCAACACCTGCATGGTGCGACAGAGGTCCCAGCTCTCCACGCCTACATCAGGTCCCAGCTTCAACATCTCAGCAGCTAATTCTGGAGGAGGTTCCTCTCGCGAGCACGCAAAGCGGGCCAGGAGGCCGTAAAGTCTGGAGACTGACTTTACGTCACCACACACTCCTGGTGCCAGCACAACAGGGCGGAAGCCTAGCTCTCGAGCCCGGAGGCCTGCACACTTGAGGGCCAGGCTGTTGGAGCCAATCACAGCATTGAGAACATGTCCTGATGTGTCGGATTCATCCTTATTCTCCCGTGGATTCTGTCTCCCAAGGACGTCCTTTACTGAGGCTGGTAGAGAGTTCAACAGCTTGAAACGTTCAAGTATCGACAGAAACTTCCTCAGGCCACACCTCGCTTTGCACGGTGGGGCCGCTGGCTATCAAGTCCAGAGGGTCCCCGATTACATCAGACAATATCAGTGCAATCACCTGTGGAGAAGTAATTAAAGGAGATATTCAAAGAGCACTGCAGGGATGAGTCCTCCAGTAAATTAATACATTTCTGTCAACATGATGGGAAAAATAGATCCTGTAAATCATTATAATGTGAAGCTTTCTAAAATAATAACTTTGTATCCCAATATAACTTGTTAGTATTTCAAAATATTGAGTTAGAATCTCAACATAATGAAAACCCCATTTGACTTGACTTGTATTTTTAGAGGTTTAAACTCGTTTTGAGATACTGATTTGAGAAAGTTCTCATTATACTGAAATACTACCACTGGGTTGCACCAACAAAGATGAATTTAATTGCACAGTTGCACAATTTAAAACTAATTTCTGTTTAGTAAATACAAGTTTATTGTTGCAAACCAAAATTAAATAGCTGAATCAATATTGAGATGCTTGCTTACAAAAATTAAAATAAATTTGAGTGCTGTTGGAACCAAAGTATAAAAGTGAAACAAAAATGTGTCACACTTTGTTAGCTAGCTAAAAACTGATTTAAAAATTTGCTAGCTAGCTAAAAGTTTCTTTAAAGGTTATAGTGTTTGCAAGCTAGATAAAAAAGAAATAACTTTATTTTGTTTGCCAGCTAGCTGAAAAGTTAGTTAGCTTAGTTAGCCTTGTCATGATGGCTCAGCAGAGAATTATTTTTCTCAATCCATCTCAAAAGGTCAGCCATTTTAAAAGTCAGACCCCCTAAAATGTAAGTTGACAGTTATCACTGGATCACAGTTTAAATTGGAGTTTAAAGTTTTGGTGCAACAAAAATAAATGTAATCTAGGTTCAGAGTAAAAACTAAACTGGGGTTTAAAGAGAGGTTTAAATGTAATCCTTCTTTTTCTGATTGGTGCAACATAAATTAAAGATGATTTAATTGGGGTAAAAAGTAATTGTTTTTGGTGCAACACAGTCCAACTCATTAAGTCTCTCATTTTGAGATGCTACCTCTTCTCTAATTTTTCATCTCAGGAATTTTTTTTTTCATCACATTGGCAGAAATGGATTTCCATTAAGAGAAGTATGTTACCTGAGCAGGATGAGCACAATGTGCCAGCCCTCCACCCTTTAAGAAAGACAGAGCTCGTCGCACGGTGTTCAGCTCTTGGATGGTGGCACCAGCACCTGCAAGTCTGCGGGTAACATCCAGTTTCTCTTGCAGTGAGATTGGTGGGATGGGCGCAGGTAATAATGCAGAACCTCCACCTAGACACAGTTTAATCACCTTGTATTAGATTATATTTCAAGGCATGATTTTGCAGAGAAAAGGCAACAAGAGAAGATTTATTGTTACCTGAAATCAGTACAAGAAGCAGGTCTTTCTCCGTCAGCTCGCTGGCTAACTGCCTGATGTCTTCAGCTGCCTTCTGGGCATCAGCATCAGGCAAGTTGTGTTTAGCTCCCTCCATCACTCTGATACGACTGTTTTCTTTTAACAACAGATGGCTGTGATGAAAGTGAGAAATTGAATTATGCTGCATAATCTTATTTTTTGTGCAATACTTTAAGTTGATTACATCCTGTTTGCTTACCTTTTCCCATGCTGCTGTAACGTCTGCTGAATCCCATGTGGCACGCTTATTACTCCTTTCACTAAGTGATCCCCCAGAATCCTCTCTGCTTCAGCAGCCATACCCAGCACAGCTTTGCCAAAGCCGACCAAGTGCAGGTTGTGTTTGAGTGTAAATTTGTGACCACTGATAGTGACTGAGTCCTCCTTGCGCTCTATACTCTGCCGAACCACTGTGTCTGGCTGCACAGCCTCCACTGCAGCTGCAAACACGCCTCGTGCCCGAGAGTCCATTGACATTTTGCACAATGTGGGTTTTCTCCTGCCGGTGAGGGCCAGAAAAGACTGACTCCGGAACAGTGAAAGAACACGGGCCATGGACAGTTCAGTGGGTCTGAGCAGATATTGCCTGAAAGATTAAAAATTCAAGAAACAGTTGCCATAAAACATTTAAAAAAGACCACACACCCAGAATATAAAAATGTACAGAGAGTAAAAGGTCAGATATTCTACAGTTATTCACAGATATATCAGTTGAAGGCCTCTTTTACCTCTGAAAATGCTGAGGAATCAGATGGTTAACTGTGTATTAAATTATTCATCATTGTACACACCAGCCTTCTCCAAATAGCTCAAATTTCTTCAATTGACTGGCAGCATGGATTCAAAATTCAATATATTATTGCAGTCACGGTGGTCACTGCTGGACTACATGATGTAGTGAATACTGCTGAAAAGTAAATTTATGTCAAGGTTAGGTACTGGTACAACTTTAAGCATTAGCACAATGAACTGACAAAGCAAAGCAATCTAATGATTAAAATACCGATGACATTTGCAGAAAAGTAATAAACCAGGATTTCCGTGGGTCCTTAAAAACTCTTACACAGTCTAAGATCAAATAATCTGAATTTTGGGTCTCAAAATATCTTAAAATATCATAAATAAGTTTTTGACAGGTCTTCAGAATTGATTGGATCATGAAGTTAACATTACGTGAATGAAACCAAGAATCTAGGACAATTTCACTTTTTTAAACTAAGTCTTAAATTGCATTAATAATGGTCATAAAAAGTCTTAAATTTAACTTGACACCTGCAGAAACCATGTCAATCTAACAGCCCATGGATCAAAAACAAGCCAAAAACAATCTATATATCTATATTCAAATAGTATAGTTAATAAGCTGTACAGTCTTTTCACTGATTGGTAGTGCCATTAAACCTGTGGTTAATTCTGAATACTTCAGTATTATACTAGTGTGTGGTGCTGTTGCATACCTATTCTGCTCACATAAATTAATAATTTGTTCATGTGTTGCCTGTTATCCTGCTTTTAAAGGCTGAAAACAAAGTGTGCAGACCATCGCCTACTTTTTGTGTGCATATCAACCGAAACCTTACATTAATTAATAGCTTTCTGAAGCCTCATGAGGCTGCGCCTACCTGTAAAGGTTGTAAATGGGATGTAAGATCAGTGGATTCCTGTGGAAGCCTGTTTTGTGCCCTCCAGCTCAGCAGTCAGGCAGTGTTGCAAAAACATCTGACCAGATACTGACTAGAGTTGTGTACTCTGTGTGTAATGATTGACTTAAGTGGATCACAGGACGCATCAAACCCCTGTCCAGCCAGCTGTGTATTTTTCTCTATAGTTGATTCCCCCTAGAAAAAGTGTGATCCTGAGTTAAGTTAGTTTGGTGCTGGCATAACATTGAACACAGTGATGAAACACATGAGCGTAACACCTGACAGACTTTGGAGCCAGCACAGTTCAAAGGGTGTACACAACCTAAAGCTAGTTTACACTGGATTCATGTGCACACTCACAAGCCTTGTTTCCTCTGAGTTTATCAGACGTTTGGTATTTAAAACTCTGATCTGATGTTTTTGTCCATATTACGTACAACAGAACAAAAGAGAAGTGTGGCTGATGTGTAATTAGATTAAGAAGGGATTTTTTTTTAGAGAATGAAGACCAAAAACTATTTTGTAAATAAAGCAGCAGGTGAGCAACTGTCCAGCAAAAGCAGGTTGCCTACTGGAAGAATCAGGCATACAGTACATACATTACTAAAGTGTGTATCAAGTTGAGGAGGAATCATGTTTTCAAATCAAAATGGCGGCCAACGTGTAATCGAACGACCTCTCAAACTGATTATATTTTAAAACTCACCCGAGTTTGAACCGTTGTGACGTTTTGTGTGCCGTCGAATTTGTGCGTTGCCATGGTCACCGTCGATCTTTCACCCTCTCCAAACAAATGTTTGCACTCTTCACGTTTAACAAAAACACACGGGCCAGCTGAAAGAACAGCTAAAAGTTGGTTCCGAGTGAAAACCCTGGAATCCGACAGAAAACAGAACAGGCTGACAAACACACAAGCTGCTAAATGTGGCGGAAGGTGCTGGACCTCCGCAGGGGCAGATGTCAACACAGTTTCAGACAGACAAACACAGATATAAGTTCTCCAGCTAAGCGCAGGGGACATTTATAAAATATTATTCTATCCTCGAATTTGCTCTGCTAATTCTGTTGTGTATCGTTAATACACTGTATTCTAGTTATTTCTGTCGCGTGATAGCACCTTACGCAGACCACAGACGACAGCGAAGATGCAACTATCGCGATAACTATCATATCACGTGGTCTCCGATCGTGTCATGGTTTAGAAGAGAACCCCTGAATGGTGAAACTCTCGCGAGATTTGTGCATATTGTGTCTTTATCGTGCAACCTGTACAATCTAATTATGTTTTTAGAGTGTGGCAATGCTGTGGTTAAAATCTGGGCAACTCTAGGGACGAAAGCAAAAGGGAGAATTTGTGATTTGGGTTAAAATGTTAACTCTCGCGAGATCTTCCGCGGAGAGGGAGTTCTCTTTTACAAACGACTGGCTAGTAGGGAACTTTTGATTTGCGAAACTCTCACGAGAGTTGTACAATTTTTTCGTCATTGTGCACCTTGTACAGGATCATTATGTTTTATAATGTGACAATGCGGTGTTTAAAACATTGATGGACCGAAAACACCTGGTTAGGGTTAGAGAAAAAAAACATAAGTTGGTTAAAACGATAACTCTCGCGAGATCTTTCGCGGGTCTGGGGTTACCGACCGCGGTCTTCGAGCAATGCGCGTTCCAGACGATGAATATGCGCGTCACCGACGTGGCGAAGGCGGTGCTTTTCCCTCTCTCCTCACTACCGTGAATCAGAAGTATCACAGGCGGGCTTTCGTCGCCGTTTTTGAACTATACTTCTTAAAAAAAAGAACTGTTAGCACCATTATAGTTCATATATATAGATACATATTGTCATAAAGGGATTATCTGTGAGCCGATTCAGAGTGAAACGAGGGCGTGCTTCCCCTCGGACACACAGAGGCCATCATGAAGCTGACGGACAATGTGCTGCGGAGCTTCAGAGTCGCTAAGGTGTTTCGAGAAAACTCAGACAAAATTAATTGTTTCGACTTCAGCTCAAACGGAGAAACAATCATTTCCAGCAGCGACGACGATTCGCTGGTCTTGTACGACTGCCAAGAGGGAAAGTAAGAGCGGTTTTTTTTTTATCATTTTCACTCTATTGTTTTTGACGTTAGCTTCTTGCTATGCTAGCTAGCGCGGCCTGCTGCATTGCGATAATACATCTGTTACAAGGTGTGTGTGGTGTGTGTGTGTGTTGGTGTGTGTGTGTGTGTGTGCTACATGTTGGAGCACACCTGCAGCATTAATACCGTCACTTTCTGTCCATCTTAAAGTTAGAAGTGGGCATGATTGATTTAAAGCAATGTATTGGCGGAAGACGGTTACTGCTAACTTGTTAGTAATGAAATTATCAATAACAACTAATCTATCAATATTTATTATTAAATGTTCAAATACCGCTAAAACGATTAGTTGATTCACAGCTAAGGAATCACCAATCATTCTGATCATTTGGTCATTGATTAATCATGTAATTAATAATGTTTATGCATGTTTATTAATTGATTGTTAAATTAATCACCAACTATTCTGATAATTTAATAATCTGTTTGAGTGCTTTTTCTTAAATGTGAATATTCTCTGGTTTTCTCTCTGACATTGAACTGAATATCTTTGATTTGTGAACAGACCGAGACTTTTGATGTCATTTGAGTCATCTTGGGCTTTGGAAAACATTTCTCGGCATTTTTCACTGTTTGCTGACATTTCGATCAATTAATCAAGAAAATAATCAACAGATTAATTGCTGATGAAATTAATTGTTAGTTGCAGAATTAGAAGTAACTAAGAATAAACATGATTGTTAGTTGCAGTCCTACAGTAACCTGTCAGTACTCAGGTTAAAATAAATGTTCATTAGAAAATGTCAGAGCTCAAAGCAGTGTCTTAAGATTAGGGCTGCAACTAACAATTTTTTTCATTATCTATTAGTCTGCTAATTATTTTCAAGATTAATTGTTTAGATTTTGAAATGTCAAAAATTGGTAAAACTGCTCATCACAATTTACAAAAGCCCAAAGTGACGTCTTTAAATTGCTTCTTTTGTCCAACCAACAGTCCAAATCCCAACAATTCTTCATTTACTTTCATAAACGTGAAACAAAAGCAGCACATCCTTACATTTAAAATGCTGTAACCAGCAAATGTTTGACATTTTTGCTTAAAATATGACTGAAACGATTAATCAGTTTTCAAAACATTTGGCAATTGATTTGATCTTTTAGTAATTGAAATCCTCATTTGCGCTCTTTGTTTGTGGGACAGACCCAAGAGGACTCTCTACAGTAAGAAGTATGGGGTGGATCTGATCAGGTACACACATGCTGCAAACACTGTGGTCTACAGTTCCAACAAAATCGATGGTATGTTGATGCTCAAATACCCTTTTGTATTGTTTTTGTTTGTTTGTTTTTGGTAACATAGCATGAACATGTTTTAAATTGTGCTCAAAGTGATCATGTTGGTGTATGACTTACAGAAGAATTCCTCAAATAATCAAATATTTTGGACTAAATGTGTGTAATGATAATAAGATATGTGTGGTCATTATCAATAATGGGAATAGGTCTTTTATAATGGAGGTAAAGGGGTAATATAGTTGAGATATTTGTTGTGCATTTCACTCAGCTAGAGCTCTTGTTCACATTCAGACAGTTGAATTGCTTCATTGTAAAGTCAGAGTAGAAGACATTTTATTTATCTGTTCCATCACCGTTATGATATGCTTTACTAGTTGGACTGTTGAGACGTTAGCCAGTTGTTGATACCTCTGTGGACCGCTGCTGGATCGTGGGGGACACGCTGCTCACTTTGGACTGAGGTAGTTGTTTGTACAGTTTGAGGGTCTGTGATTCTGCCCCATACAGGAGCTAACTGTACAAGTGACTGCCTTGCCCACGGTTGAGTCAACTCGTCGGACGTGCCGAACATCACCGTCATGTTTGGATGCTAGCTTTTTTCTCGCTGTTTGTGGTCATGTTTGATGTGGTTGTGTTATTATTTTTGAAGATACTATCCGGTACCTGTCCCTTCATGATAACAAATACATCCGCTACTTTCCTGGGCACAACAAAAGGTGAGGACTGGATTTAATGCTGGTCTGTCTGGACCTTGATTTGTGGAGTTGAAGGTTTCTTTTTTCTCATCTTTTCCTCCTTTTTCTTTTCTTTTTTCTTTTTTCTTTTTTTTTTTTTTTTTTTTGCATGTGACCAGAGTGACGTCTCTCTCTATGTCTCCTGTGGACGACACATTTATTTCGGGCTCATTAGATAAAACAATCAGACTGTGGGATTTGCGGTCACCAAACTGCCAGGTGAGCATCAATTGACGTTGCACAAAAATGTAAATTTGTAAAGTGCTGTGAAACCGATACTGACTCTCTCTTGTCATATGTAAATTTTAGGGTCTGATGCACCTGCAGGGGAAGCCAGTGTGCTCTTTTGACCCAGAGGGCCTCATTTTTGCTGCTGGAATAAATTCAGAGATGGTTAAACTTTATGATCTGCGGTCATTTGACAAGGTTAGACATGTTTGTGTGTGAGCGACAGTCCATAATGTTCATTTGTCCAATATTTTAAGTACTTTCCTTTTTTGAAATTATTTTATATTTATTTGATGTTAGAATTTTTCATGATCCTTCTCATCAACAGGGTCCTTTTGCAACCTTCAAGCTTCAGTATGACCGGACATGTGAGTGGACGGGACTCAAGTTCAGCAATGATGGAAAACTCATTCTTCTTTCTACTAATGGTGGAGCCCTTCGCATCTTGGATGCTTTTAAGGGTGCTGTGCTACATTCCTTTGGGGTAAGAGACAACTCATCATCAGCACAATGTGTGGCGGCATGTATTATTATTTGAAAAGAAAACACGTTTGGAAAACTCTTACAGTCAAATCACACCTGTTCAATCACAAATTCAACAAATTAAAACAGTGATTGCTTTTTTGAGTTTCCTTTTATATTTTTAAGAACTCTGAGTATCTCAAAACTTTCCAACAAAGTGTTTTGTTATTAATTTGAAAAAAAAAAAAATTGCTCATTGATGATGATGTTCATTTCATTCCCGCAGGGCTACAACAACAGTAAAGGTGTAACGTTGGAGGCGTCATTCACTCCGGATTCTCAGTTTGTTATGATTGGTAAGTTAAGATTGATTGTTGTTGTCTTCAATTTTGGAAATAGATTATATCGTCTTATGAACAATACCAAAATTTTGACTTTATCACAAGCATAACAAGTCCCAAGTCAGTGGATGTAGAATTATACTGACACAACCACAGAATGACAATATATTCATCCACTTGGGTGTGTGTGCACCCGGAGTTTCAGCTGGGAGATTTGTGTGTGAGCTGCAGTTTTGCTACGTTAAGTGCACTACAAATGTTCACTTTGTCTCATAATTAATTAAAATATAGTCGCAGAATAGAAAAATACAACTTGTACACCTTCTGAATTCAAGTTGCTCTCACTGTAAAACGCTTCCTTCAAGCTTGACAGAAAAACAAAATAAAACTCAACAAAACTGTCTTTGTTAGTCTGTCCACTGTTCCAGCTGTCATCAGCTCTGGTTTAGTCGTAATAAATTGTTCTTTCACCACGTCAGAGAATAATAGATCAATGTTCTGGCTCTACGGGCCCATTCTTGGGTTCAGTGGGGGCGACTTGTTCTTTGGAAGCTCAACATTAAATTAGCAAAATAAAATTACATTTTAAAAAAACGTCCTGTCAAAAAAACAACAATGGACCAACTGTCCAACCCTAAAAGCCATACACAGACAAACAAATAATAGGAATGGCCTGAAGTACGAAAATTTATCCCTAAATCATCGTGGTGCTTTATAGCAAACATTGAGGACGATAAAATAAAAAAAACACTGCTCAGTGGTGTAAGTGAAGGCCAATCAGTCTATAAAATGTCCCACAAAGACCATTCTTTTGACAAATAAAGGCATTTTTTTTTTTAAAGCACGGGACTTAATAACAGTGCAAGTTGCGTTTTCATCCAGTGTTTGTTTTTGTTTGTCTGAATATTTCAGGCTCAGAGGATGGAAAGATCCACGTGTGGAATGCAGAGAGCGGTATGAAGGTGGCATTATTAGACGGGAAGCACACAGGACCGATCACCTGTCTGCAGTTCAACCCCAAGTTCATGACGTTTGCAAGTGCCTGTTCCAACATGGTGAGTGAGGGCGGCAGAGTGGACTAAGATCATTACTGAAGTAGATTCCTCCGTGATTGTGTTTGAAGCTGCATTTGGTGGTATAACAGATGTTTCAGGGGGTTTTAATACCAATCATGTGTTCATCCAATGTGATGTTATTAAAGTGAGCATTTAACAAATCAAACAAATAAAAAATGGTTGTAATGTTTTGGATGTTTTTCCGTCTTTCAGGCGTTCTGGCTTCCCACCATCGATGACTGAAGAGAAGAAGGCTTCTGTTGAAGGCCAAAGTCAAAGTGACCAGCAGGGGGCAGCACACCAGCTTTGTGTAAATTTTTGAGAGGAAGCGCTGCTTCTTCAAATCAAATTGTAAATAAGTAGTTTGCAGAAATAGAATAATTTGTCTATTGTCTTTTTTTATATTTCTATTTAACATTAAACCATTTGTTTGTAAAAATGTTTGTTTTGTCAACTTTATTATTGTGTTGTGGTGAAATCAGATCAGATTATCTCATTCAACCACAGATTTATTTTTTTTATTTTTTTTTATTTTTTAAAGATTGAATCCATCCAAACCTACTGAAAAGTGTTTTTATTTTTGTCCTAATTCACTTTGGTATCAGCTGGGAAAGTCTGTCAAAATTGGCAGAAATCACTTGTTAATATAGTGAACTTAATATAACATCTCTGACATAATTTATAGTACTTTTGACAGCAACATACTGTATGTATAAAAGAAATTATTATAGGTAATTAACTTACAGTAGCCTGTTTAAACATTTAGTTAATTTGTAGTTTATTTGTGTCTTTTTGGATTTAAATTGTGTTTAGGCTGAGTTTTAGTTTGCAGTGTAACATTTTCAGGTTTAATGTTCAGTTGAATTTATTTCATACACACAAATACAAAAAAATACACATGAAGGAAATATAAAATTACATGTGAGGGTGAGGTAGAAACCTGTAATTAGGGTTTCTGCAGGTTTTATATGTGTTTATTTTGGGGGGGTGGGGGTGTTGATTACACAGCAGCAACGGCAAAATGAAACTTAGCACTGAACCATCATAAACCCTAATGCAAACTGCATGTACTTCTTTTTTTTTTTACCAGTGTGAAATGTGAAATAAGCCTTAAATTACCCTCAGTGGTCTTAAAAACCTCTGTTGTAATGGCTTCTATGAAAACCACACAAAAGTTGAAATGCAAACAAAACAAAGTCACTAATACAATTTAAATATTTATGTGAGAATTAAAACAAAATGTGCAGAATTCTAGTTACTGAATAAATTTACCATAAAATAAATACCGAAAAAAAATTTTTTTTAATTTTCTGTAAATTTTCTAATTTAAAGGAGTTATTGGAAACAGCAGATATCAGTTTTAAATTTGTGGATCAGTGATTGTGAAAACACTGTCAGCATGGTCAGGTGATTCATGACATCAAAAACATCTTACGCAACCTGTCCGTCACAGTTGTCATGTGTGGAGTAAGATGAGATGTTCAAAAAGTTCTGCAATATTTCCAAAGCTACATGCTCCTACTGATCTAAATAAGATGAATCATCTGCTTTAGTTCATTTTATTGAAAAGTGACCGTGTACAGATTATAGCTTTAAGCTAATTTACATGTGTAGTCCCTCAGCAGGTCAAAACAAAGAAATGACACAATAACAGAATTCAAAGTTATACTAAGTAGAACACAAGTCCTGCAATACCAAGCCAGCAACACACAGTAGCACATTACAAATGTGTGCTTGTGAAGTAAAAATAACCCATAAAATTGAATTAGAGGTCACTTAGTGCAGAGCTCAGCAGCTTTTAACAGACTTTTTAAGTTGGTTTTGATAGAGTACTGATAGAGCTTACATCATCAGACTGTGTTCCTCTGATTGGTGGCAGCGTAAGGGTTTTCGGACACTTCCAATTTCTGTCTGGGCATTAAGGACAGACAGCACACAGAAGTCCTGAGAATGCAAAGAGTGCTGTCCGACATTTACCTCTCCAGGTCTCTGCAGTGATGAAAACACAGCAGCTTTTTGGGTTTGTTTTTATGAAGATTTATAAGGTCTTATAGATTTCATCAGCCTGGCCCCATCATGTAAAACATATGGGAAAATATCATAGCATTCATAAAGGTCTTGGCTGCTGGTTGTAACCTTTTTTACATGTTTCTTAAAGTTCAAAGTTGGATCACACCAAGATATTTAAAATCAGTGACTGTATCACCACGTCACGATAACAATCTGTCCAAACGCTTGCCTGTGACAATACGTCTGGTGCTTCTTGGCTCAGAAGTTGGTTATTAGGTTTGCAGGTCACAGTGTCTTCCTCTCTCCACTGTAGGCTCTGGTGTCTGTGTGGTGGGGGGTTTCACAGGCCAGTGCCCAGCGCTGGACACTCAGCCAGTGGGAGCTAAATTTGGGAGAGAGGTGATCAGGTTCCCTCATGTGTGCACATGATACTGTCCTAGTTACTTGAGCGATGTCCCTTCTCACACCGTCACACTCTCTCAACGAGTCCAGACACACTCAGCGATCCTCAGTTCTTCAGCAGTTAGAGAACAGTACTTAAACTCATACCACCTGAAGTAAAGGACGTGTTTTACAACAGGCGTCTTCAGTTGGACTTTAGTGTCTCTTGACTGGACTGAATATTTGGGCCTGGTGCTGTGGAGATCCAGTCCTGTCTTCAGCTTCTCCTCTGTCTCTCAACAACCCTCTTACAGCGTCTGGCGGGAGGAAGAGACTGCTGACCCGCCATGTTTCTCGCACTAGTGCTGACGCCAGAGCTCAGAGGGTTCCTGGCCAGGGCAAGAGGTGGAGCAGTGCGCCTCATCAAGGTGCGCATCCAAGATGGTGAGTGACCCAGGACAGTGTGCGGTGGAGCAGTCCACAAGATGGGTATGAGTTGGCCCTTAGTGGGATTAAATGTAAAGCAGCGTTTCCACTAACATACCTGGAACTTTTAGTCACAGGAACTACTTTTCAAGAAACTAAATGGTTCCTTATGCATGTTGTCTGTGTTTCCACTGTGGTCTAAAACCAGCTGACATATGAAAAAGTGACTGTTTTCACATGTCATTTCTGCACGCAAGTACGCAAAAACTATGATGCCAAATGAAGTGATGGTAGCGTGCAGTTCCCCCTGGATTTTGTCCTCAACATAAATGCTCAATAAGCTCTGGACTTCGTTGTCTGTTGATCTGTTATGCTGCAGAGTTTTAAAATTGGTGGCTGAAATTTTTCCGCAATTCTGCAAGTACTCGATCAGTCAGAAATATGTTCTGCGCTCCAAGTTCCGCTCCCAAACATCATGTTTCCACTGCAGCAACTTGACCCAGGGACTAGAAACCTTTTGAGGAACTCAGTGTGTTTCTACCACAGGGACATTATTTTGTCCCCTCAGAAAGAAAAAAAGTAAAGGAGCTTGGGGTGTGGTGGTTTATTTCAGCTCCCATTTTTTAAAAACCTTATCGTGCTTCAACATGGAGTTACAGAAGGTAACTACGACAGAAGGACCAGTGACAGATGGATGGACGGCTAACAACTGATGTTGTTGTTGTATAGTCGCGCATAAATGTAATGTACAAACACAGCTGCTGCTTTTTTCAGTTGACTGTCTGGGTCTTTAGACTTGAGTGGAAACTTCAGTGGCAACAAAGGCCAACCTCTTAGTTCCTTGAAAAGTAGTTAATGTAGTACTGGGAAAGCACTATCCCCGGAGCAGGGACTTTTTGTGGGGTGAAATTATGTCCCCAGAACTTGATTTAGATACTCATCCCTGCGGCACAAAGACCTCCATAGGTTCCTAGTCTCTGGGGAAAGTTCCTGCAGTGGAAACGTCTCTTCAGATATAAATCATGATATTATTTTTGTGTATCACGGCATGTTTTAAAGTTCTTAATATTTGCTCATTTTATTTATAGCACGTGATAGGTGGAATACTTTAAATATGAGCAAAAACATGTTACACAATCTGTTGGCAACCGATCAGAGCATGACACTTTCCAAATCGACACTCAACAAATCATCAACTGGAAAAACAAGTTCTTTATGCAAGGATGATAGCTGCTACATGAAACTCGCACCAAAACAGTCTAAATGGATAAATAACACCACAGGCCACAGGAAAAATGTGTATTTTTTAATTATGAGGTGAGCTGTCCTCTAAAATGAAACAGTGTCTTCTTGTGACCACTAATCACACATGATGGTCCTTGAGTTGTGAACAGCTCTACCAAAGAGAGCTTTTCTCTTCTCAGAATGATTCCTTTGAAGTATTTTTTGAGGTCTGAAGAGGTGAAAGTATCCACTATTCACAACAAAAACATTTTTAAAAAAAAGAGAGAAATTTTTCCTTTCTAATCTGTCTAATCATTTGAGGTATCCTTACCCCAACTTTGGAAACCTCTGCTTTATAATCTGCACTGAAAACATGGCTGTAGTGACTCACTGCTGCACTGGGTCATTGATTATCAGAGTACCTCAGATTTTTTTTTAACTGCCAACCAATACCATGGACTTCCATTAAGAGTAAAATGGACAGTCACTATTTGTTTTTTTGTACTTGACTACTGGCTGTAGTGGCTTTGAGTGGCTCTAAAACCTTTCACACCAGTCCTGTTGTCCTTTTTTTCATGAGCAGGAAACTCTTTGTCCTTGAATTATAGACCAGTGGTTTCCAGCCTGAGGGTTGGGACCCTCAAACGGGGTCATGAGATTAATCTAAGTGCTCATGAGACGATTACTAAAAGCAGAATTATGTTTCTTTTTAAGCATTTTGTTTTTTATTTTTTATTGCGAAACACGAAAGTTCCTTGAAGTTTTACTTCACCATCTAAGCTTACTCACATGAAACTGCAGAAAATTAATTTAAGTTTGAATATTTGAGTCAAAGAGTAACAAGTGCAAGTGTTTTAAAAGACTCCTCTAAACATGTATATAATACATAACCAATTTATATTTAGCTTCCTGCACAATACAAAATATTTAACCTATTTCTCAAGTGCAGCTGTATTTTTCAGCTAATACAATTTGACACCAATATAGAGAAATGAAACTGATTTTTCTATTTTTGAAAATGAGAAACTTATGAATTAATCAAACCTTATTTGTACAGCACCTTTCATACAGGTTAGTGTAAAGCAAAGTGTTTAACAGATGACTGACAAGGTGATAATGAGACAGAACAAGTGTAAACTGTAGTAGAGTGAAATAAAAACTATAGATGAAATAGGTTAAAAGTTAAAAACAAAGAATAAAAATAATGACAATAGAATACAGTAAAATAGATTTAAAAGCTATAATAAGCACACTAAAATAATTAGATAAAAGCTGGACTGATCTAAAAACTAGATCAGAGCTGCCCAAAGTGAGGCTTGTGGCCCGCCATAAGGTTGAATTTAGCCCAGCAGATTTTTTTAGCCAGAAACAAATTACATTTAATTAAAACATTTTTAAAAAATAATATAAACCACAATAATCAATTTGTGAGGTAAAAATGCTCTTAAAATATTTAAGATTCCTTATTATTGGTTATTTTTTTATAATCTGAGCACGGCAGACAGAGCGACACTTTGCAGAGAAGTCAGTCGATTAAGGAAACTTGGGATCCTATAGTACCGTTTTGCATGTAGTCAGTACAACACAATGGGTGTTTGCTTTTGGTCACTGGCCTTCCATTAAGTTTCACTTTTGGCTCTCCAAAAGAAAAAAGTTTCATTGCCTCTGAACTAGCTAAGAAAAATGATAAAAATGAGGATATTTGTCATTTCTGGCTGCTATCTTTATTTGGATTATGAAACAACTTGAGAAACTGGTTAAAAAATCTTAATTATTGTGACTCAAACAGAATATTTTCATCTAGATGGTTTGAAAATTCTTAAAAGATTGTGGAAATGCCTTCAGAAGAGCTGCAAGTGTTGCTAAACGACCTTCTACATTTTCCAAAGATCACTGGGTATCTGTTTCTGCAGAGAAAAGGATGATAAGAGGCACACAAGGTCATTAGAGTAAGAATTGTGTCGAGGCATCACAAGTAGCTGTGACTTCATATAGGATCATAAACAAAAACAAAAGTTGGTCAACCACTGCTGCTGCAGACTCTGTCTAACTTCTAGGAAAAGAAGAAAGCTGTGTGCGTCAGCTGTGTGACAACAGACGTTCAGTGTGTCAGCTGAGCTGTCTGTGAAGAACGGTCAGTGAGGCAATAGGTTTCTAGGTGGACTGATCTGTTCATGAGGTGTTTATCTCTTGTTTGGGTATCTGACTGTCTGTAATCTGAGTCATGACAGATGCATTCTGGGACATTTTGTGGGCTATCTTTGCAGACTGAGGCTATCCATCAAATATTTGGTCTTATATTTGAGTATTGATGTCAACAGAGGCGAGACAGAGGGGTGTCAGCTCTGCTTTAGCCCCTTCACTAAAGCACGGTGGTCTGCCTGGGTGTCACACAGCTATTTTGAGCCACATGTGACTTGACATGGTCGCTCGCTGCTGCCCAGTGACACTCGTGTTTGTCCCAATGTCAAAAGAGAAACAAGATCATTCCGGACAAGTTTCATCACCCTGACTTGGTGGTGTCCTTTCACCAAACTGTCCCCTGAGAACACTTGTCTCTTTATTTATTACTTTGCTTTAAACTTTAAGAAAACAGATAATAAACAACACCTGAAGTGAGTTATTTACACACAGTTTAACACTGTCACGGGCCTATAAAGACTGAGAGAGAATGGCTAATGGAAAGTATGTGTGTGTGCAGAGGTGGAATGTGTTGTGCCTCAGAATAGCATCATGCCCCAAGAGACGGTCAGGAAATCCCCCTGCACCCCACATGGACATCAGACTTTAGGTCTCTGTGTGTGTTTTGTGGATTTCAATCAGTCAAGCTGCTTCATTAGGGGTTTGATTGGTAGGTTGTGTCAGCTCAGAAATTAATCTGGTAATATTTTTAAACCAGAGGTTTATGTTTGCCCATTTTCACCACCGCATAGGAAGCAAATATAGAGAGCAAACAGTCAGACATCATGGACTCTCAGCTGAGGTTTTCAGTTTGACTTTAGTGAGTTTACTCACGAAGTTGTGAACACTGAGACTGTGTTAGTGGTTTACCATCGATCCGGACTGTTGGTTGGGCCAAACAAAGATATTTGAAGATGTCACTTTGGGCTTTAGAAAACTGCAAAGAGTGTTTGTATCTCTTATTTTTTTTAAATTTTATTTTATACACAAACCAATTAATCTATTCATTTAAAAAATATTTTTTTGTAAAAATAATTATTTCAACCCTAGTTGACCAAAATATTAAGAAATGAGGGTTTACTATGTCGAAGCTGGAAGAAATATGAAAATCTAGTAATACCACAGTGCAGAAATACTCAGTAAGGCCGGAGATATACTTGCTTTAAATTACATGTTTGCAATGCACAGGAGCGCATATGCAAACGTGTAGTTAAAAGCATATCTCCAGCCAAACAAATAAAACTCTTAGTATTGGCATCAATGTAATGTAATGTAACTTAAATAAAATAATGTATATTGTATTATTGAAGTCTAATTATTGATGCATTCATATGTACAAAGCTGCAGTTTGTGAATTTCAACAAGGGGTCTTATCTTTATTCATACTAACACATCATAATTCATTTTTGATTAATTTTGTATTATTAATCTGAATCTGAAAAGTAACTAGTACAAGTTATTAAATAAACATAGTGGAGTAAAAAGTATAATATTTGCCTCTGAAAAATAGAAAGAAAATAGAAATATTCAAAGAAGTACCTCAAAATTGTACTGAAGTGAAGTACTTGAGTAAATATATTTTCCACCACCAGTCAGCAGTATTTCAGTTTACATGCTAGCACATGAAAATATACTGGTTGTTTATACTCAACTCAGTTGTATGTATAGCTGCTTTCATACACACATGCAGCTCAGAGTGCTTCACACAGCAAAATTAAAGGTATGATCAGCAACATTTGCCTTAAAAAAATGTATAGACTCGTGTTATATAATCCCTTTCAATCATGACTTATGGCCCAGTGGTGTGTGTGGGGGATGTCTGTATCTGCAGAACCTCTGCCTTTATTTACTTATTTTTTCTCACTGTTGGACAAATCCAACCGACTGTACCTTCAAGCAACACAGACAAGAAACAAACCAAAAAAAGCAATCATAAAATTATAATACTATATACAGTAAAATAAAATGTTAAAAATAAAGTAGAATGAAGTAAAAGAAATACCAGAAATAAAAATAATATAAAAAACCAATGACTGAATCTTAAAAACGAAAATGAAAGGGATAGTTCACCCAAGAATGAAAATTCAGTCATTATCTACTCACCCTCATGTCAATTTAAGGTCAGGTTTAGTTTTTTAATCTACAAAACACTGCAGCAGTTTAACAGGAAAAGAGTGCTGCAGAATCTTACAAACAATTTAAGTGAATAGTGACCAGTTTTCAAATGGTGAAAAAAAAAAAAACAAATTAAAATAAAATACCAGAGTGAGCAGGTCATTATTGTGAAAATAATTATTTCACAATAATTACTTGCTCACTCTACATTACCCCACTTACTACATGGTTACTTGCAATATAAAACAATAATCTGACACAAAATATTGATTTAAAAATGATTTTGTTGGTTTAAAAATGATTTTATTGCCCCTCCAGAGTCTCTGAGCAGAATGGTGTCCATAGCAACAGCCTGTTCTTCATAGCAACAGTCTGTTATACATAGTAATGGTCTGCTTTAAAGAAATAACAGAATGCTGCCATTGTCCAATCAAAACTGAGTATTTAACAAAGCATTGTAATAACACATTATGATATTTATAATAAGCATAAATTTGGAGCAACTTCCACACCTGCCATGCTTTACACTGTACACCTGCTCCATGTAATAAAGTTGTAATAATTGTCCTAGCTGTAAATCATTAGTGTCAGTGACTGCAGACTGTAGTATCATGTGACTCCCGCTGTGAGTGTGAATGTGTGCTGTAAAGGGCACGCTGTCGGGGGTCACAGTACTGTATGTGATGAGTACTGGTCTGATTTTCAGAGCAGCTGGTGCTGGGGGCACACAGAGAGCCAGAAAAGAGCTGGGACCAGGACTACGATCGCTTCCTGCTTCCTCTCCTGGATGACCAGGAGCCCTGCTACATCCTGTACCGCCTCGACTCCCAGAATGCACTGGGCTATGAGTGGATCTTCATATCATGGTCTCCTGACCAGTCTCCGGTATGTCACACAACATTATTCTTCATGCTGCACCACATATTGAAGCTGCACTGTTGGTGACCAGTGAAAGTCTCAAATGTACCCGTTTTTAAGGAAGTTAAAGGAGTATTCTGCTAATTTGATATTACATTTTCATATAGCTGAGGGGAGATCAGATTCAGAATCAGCTTAATCAGATAAGTATGTGCTCACATACAAGGAATTTGACTCTGGTTTTTCTACACTCACATAGGAATACAATAGACATAACAGCTGAAGAAATAAAGCTATAGAGTTGACAGGACTGATATGTAAATAAGTGAAAAAATAGGTGTATAAGAAGCACAAATAACCAACAACATAAATAAAAAACTGTATACAATAAACATACTTGTAAGTTGTACAGAACACATTATAAATAGTGCAAAGGAAATATATATTGAATGGAAAAAATGGTAAAACATAACATTTCTTGGAAGGGCCAAAAAATCCTTCTCTCTCGCTGACTTGTACTCACTTTGTTATTCATTAATGTACTGGTATCACACATTGATCGGGAAAAATTAATATAGACAAACAGCATCAGTACCATACTGTATGTCAACTCAAGCCACCAGTCTGAGGGCTCCAACAGTTCCTCCATGGATCCAAACAAACCATGTCAACGAAGTCTTCTAACCAAATAGGTACATATCATACAAGAGTAAATATAAAAGGATGGATATGTATCCTATCAATTAATCAATTGTTAATCAATAATTAAATTAATTTACAACTATTCTGATAATTGATTACTCAATTTGAGTAATTTTCTAAAAGAAAAAGTCATAATTCTCTTTTTTCAGCTTCTCAAATGTAAATATTTTTTGGTTTCTTTTCTCCTCTCTGACAGTAAACTGAATCTCTTTGACTTGTGAATAAGACAAGACATTAGAGGACGACCTCTTGGGCTTTGAGAAACACTGATCAGCCTTTTTTCACCATTTTCTGACATTTTAAAACAAACATCTATCAATCAATTAATCAAGAAAATAATTGACAGATTGATTGACTGTGATAATAATCATTACTTGCAGCCCGACTAACAGCTAAATCTTTTCATCTCATCTCATTTTGAGATGTCATTTTGTGCATGGTCCTTGTTTAAGAAAGACTGATAGGCTGCTAATAATAATCACATAGTCAAAAAGGCACCAATCACAAAAATATCCTCAAAAAAAGATAAGTAATATGTCTACTGTATAGGTCTGGCTTAGAGGGTCAGTGGGTTTAAAGGCCACAACCATGATCACGTAAGAAGAAACCTGACCTCAGAAGGCTATCTTAGGCCTAGAATGGGTCATGCTCCAAAAATGCTGGATCCTACATTTCCCATAATGCAACTTAATAGCATCTTTCATGAAGCCCTGTCTGCCTGCTGACTGCCCTCATTTTTTAAAACCCCACACCCCCAGTGAGCTACGTCTGTTGCTGAGAACACGGAGTTGCACCAGTGTATTACTATGTGAAACATTTGGTTTAGGCACCAAAAGTGCTCAGTCAGGTTTAGGAAAAGATCATGGGCTGGCTTAAAATAAGAAAGAGTATCCAAAGGACGAACGTAGTATAAAAAGCGACAGAGTCCATGGGGTTGGTTTCTCATGTAAAGCAAAGTACCTTTCTCAGTTGTTTTAACTGGGTGTGTAGAACCAATCACATTGTGATCTATTGCATCTTAACTAGATAGAGTTAACTGAAACACTGCCACATCCACAGCTCCCAGGGTTCACTTACCATTAGACAAAAGTTGCCAATTGTCTTGGGCCCTAAGCCACCAAAGACCCCATAAAAAGCCTCAAAGTTGTGGTTAAGGTTGTGATTTTGTTTTACTTTTTGCTAATTATTTATGTCTTTCTAAAAATCCATATGCTAAAATGGCCTCAGAATGCTTAATTCATGTCTCAGGACCTCCCCACTAACTTCCATGATCTTCATGTGCATCTGCAGAAATTATTCAGACAGGAGACAGGAAAGACAGGAGCCAACTTGTGTAAACAAATACAGTACATGCTGGTGTACAAAGAAGCCAAGCTACACCTCTACCTGGTGCTTAAAAAAGCATATAAAAGACAATATCACCGAAGTCACAGCCTGTCAGACCTGCTGCTGTAAGAGATACAAAGTATCTGCTGCTGACCACCAGGCTACAAAATAGTTTCTTTTCTAAAGGCTGAGACTAATTAATTTTTACTCTGTTAGTTTATGTCCATGACTTATTATTTGTTCAAGGATTGAAAAAAAATGGTGAACAGGGGATGTGGAGGGCCCTAAAACAACCGTTTGTAACTCAGGCTTTCAAATACTTGTAGTCTCAAGTGCAATTTGAGAGGCGTCTGATGACATCATCACGGTTATAATGATGTTAACAGCGTTATGGGTAAATTTGGAGGAATGCCATACCTAATTACACCTAACTGAAAGCATTTTTTGACAGTAACATATATAAAAACAGTACATATATTTCCTCCTCTGATGTTTGCAGGTGAAACAGAAGATGCTGTATGCTGCCACTCGTGCCACAGTGAAGAAAGAGTTTGGCGGTGGCCATGTGAAGTATGAGATCTTTGGCACAGCTGAGGTCAGACATATTTAAATTCATTTTAATTCACTCTGACAGAGTGTCTATTCTGCTGTGATGACATGTTTTTTTGAGGCGTCTGTCCCCTGGTTCCTGTAAAGCGCCCTTTGTTTTGCTTGCAACACTAGGAGGACATCTGTCTGCTGGGCTACCAGCGTCATGTGTCATCCTGCTCAGGTCCGGCCCCACTCACATTAGCTGAACAGGAGCTCCAGAGGATCAAAATCACCGAGGTGAGAGGTCAACATGCCCGCAGCAGTGTGGTCATCAGTGCATGTGCTGACATCTGCTTGTGTCTTTGATTTAACTTCCTCTGTTTGAAATGCAACTTTTTGTTGTGTTTGCTTTTTCAGGGCCGGGTTAAACAGGTATGTCGATACATTTAAATTACATCTATTGGATATAGTAAGTTATAATTTAAAATCTAAGCTCTATAAGATCTATAAGATCTTCCTTTAGATGGTTTTTAACTTTCGTGTGTTTGCTTGCTGCCCCCTGCAGGTAAAGACAGAGATCAGCGTGGAGAGTAAGCACCAGACACTTCAGGGCCTCGCTTTCCCTCTGCAGGAGACAGCAAAGAGAGCCCTGCAGCAACTCGCCCAGAGACGCATCAATTACATACAGCTGGTGAGCCTGACGAGTTAAGAGGCTAAGAGTGAGGTTACTGTACTGTTCCACTGAAAACCATCGTCTGGAGCAGATGTGTGGATATATTAAACTTCTGGGTAACACTTTTCTTGAAGGGGTGTCATAATTCATGTCATGAACATGAAGGAGTCTTATGAATGTTTAGGACTGTTGTCATTCAGTCAATTTTGTCATTTTTTTTAATGCAAAGTGGACATTGTTTGAAACTGCCATGCTGTGATGACTCGACATTAACCAAGATAAAAACATCTTTGTTATGATGACTTGAACATTAACCCAAGATAAAAACCTCTTTGTTATGACAACTTGACATTTACCAAGATAAAAATGTATTTGTTATGAAACATGTCTGTGAAGTTCTCAGTCATCCAGGTCATGGTACTCGTAGCAAGGTTTGTTGTAGGGAACTGGACTTGATAGAGTTCTTGAAGACATACTGAAGAAGTGAAGAAGCTTCTTGGATGAGAGGCGAAACGTCTTCAAGAACTTTGTTATGAAAGCTTGTCATTATGGTTTTCTGGCTGGATTTGACCCCTGGCATCCCCACACAAAGACATTGACAGGTTGTGTTTTCTTGATTAACGTCAATATGTCATAACAAAGACATTATTGGCTTTATGAATGTCAAGCTGTCATAACAAAGACATTACTGGCTTGATTAATGGCATCTCAAACAATGTCAACTTTTCATTAAAAATTACATAACTGATCAAATGACACTTAATGACACCAGCCATAAACATTCATAAAGATTCCTTCATGTTCATGACAGGTGTTATGACATGGTTATGACAGTGAAATGACAGTCTTACGCACACTCCTTCAGTGTTGCCACCTCCTAATATTTGATAACTAAACACTCTATAAACTGTCATCATTACTGTGTTTCAGAGGTTGGATGTAGAGAAGGAGACAATCGAGCTGGTTCACTCCAACCCGACAGAAACTCGTGATTTGCCCCGCAGAGTTCCCAAAGACACTCCAAGATACCACTTCTTCCTTTACAAACACTCCCACGAAGGAGACTACCTGGAATCTGTCGGTATGTCACTGATAGACGTTCTCTGACAGCACGCACAATGAGGTGCACATCTGGACCGCAGACACTGAGAGACACTGAGAGAGAGAGAGAGCAATAGTGCATCCTCTATGATCTACCTCAGTGATTCAAACAGTTTTGGCTAGAGACCCATTAAAATGAAGCTATAGTTACTTGTAATTTGATTTTCCTTCTCTCATGGTTTTATTTGAAGAATTTGTATTGGTCTGAAGAGGAGAAAGTATCCAGTATTTCAGAGGAAAAAAGCCATATCTAGTAATAAGTCAGGAAAAATCAATCATAATTTTGTGCTTCCTTGTTTACCCCTTTAATTATCTACTAACCAAACCATAAACCACTGATTTTCATCAACATAAAATATTTGACATATATTTCTTCTTCTTTTTTCCTGTCTTCAGTGTTCATATACTCCATGCCAGGATACAGCTGTAGCATTAAGGAGCGGATGTTGTATTCCAGCTGCAAGAGTCGACTACTGGAGGAGGTGGAGAAAGATTACCATTTGGAAATTGCTAAAAAGGTACCGGATGGACAGAGGAAGAGCGATAGAAGATTATATAACTCAGTTTCATACAGGGTTGTAGCTACCACTGAGATCACTGACGTCATGTGTATTCTCTCTCTGTGGGTATTTTGCAAGCTCATTTCTGTGTCTTTTTACTCAGTATATTTACATTTGACCACTTTTACAGAACAAAAATCCATAAATAAAAGATAAACAGTGTTTCTCCATGAAAACTGTATTCTTAGCAGTGTGGAGAGGTTTTGACACAGTATTCAGACCTTCATGTTGGAGGACAACATTTACAGTAAATATAAGTGTCAGTTAAGTGCCTAAGTCCCGCCCCCTTTCAGCTGCTACTGCTCGGACTCTGATTGGCTAGTACTTGTTGCCTTTGTTTGTTTGGGTTGGTTATGTTTAGGCATGAGGAGTAAGACTGGGCAGGGTTAAGGAAAGAATATCAGAGTAAGACAGTCAGAGGCAGAGCAGGATGAGTCATGCTTTCGCCATCCTGAGAAAATAAATATTGCATACTGGGCAGAACCTCGGACAAATTTCTCCTTTCCTGTTTCCTGCACTTAGATATGCTATGTGCTAGCCTTGTTATGTTGGAAGGAAAAACAGATTTTGCAGGTGATTAAAAAACATTGCTTTGGGACCTGTAAAAGCAACACAGAGTCTTAAGTTAGCTAATGTTAACAAAATGCTAGATAACTACTCAACATCAGTTGTTAGCTAGTTTGTTACATCTGATAGCTAATGTTAGCAAAATGCTGGCCAGAGAGCTAATTTACATCAGACCTTAGGTAGCTAGTTACATCTGATAGTCAGTGTTAGCAAAATGCTAGCTAAAGGCTTCAATATCAATGGTTAGCTAGCTGGATAGCTAATCTAGGTCGTGTCTAGAAATGAACCCGAGATTTGCAAAACCCTCGTGCATGCAAAGGCTTTCAGGCAATCGTTGAGGCAATGAAAACTAGCCAATCGGTAACAGGGACTAGCATAAATCTCTCAAATCTTCTATTTCTTTCTAGACACAACCACTAATCAACATCAGTAATTAGCTAGCTAGTTACATCTGATAGCTAATGTTAATAAAACATTAGCTAAGTAGCAAACTAAACTACATCAATCGTTAACTAGCTAGTTAGCTAACTTAAGATGTGACTGTATCACTTTTACAGGTCCCCCAACAACATATTTTCACAATCTTCAAAATTTGCTTTTCTTTACAACGTAGACGAGCCTTGAACATAGCATATCAAAATGGAAACAGGAGACGAGAAAGCTGACTGAGGATCTGCCAGGCATCAAGCTTGCTCAACTGTTATTAGAGCTCAGAGCGAAGAGGTGCAGGACTTAGGGTCAAGAGGTGTGCTTTGGGGGATTTTGGACTTAATGACCTCAGAGTTTCTAAAATTCTGGTTACAACCTTGTTTATATACAGTTCCAACCTTACGCAACCTCAAGTTGTCAATAAATGTCACTTTTATTTATGGATTGAAGTCTTATTTTTATTTTCTGCATCTGTGTGCAGCTGGAGATTGATGATGGAGATGAACTGACAGAGGAGTTTCTGTATGACGAGGTCCATCCCAAGCAGCACGCCCACAAACAGGCCTTCGCTAAGCCCCGCGGCCCGGCAGGGAAAAGGGGACACAAGCGCCTCATCAAGGGTCCAAGAGAGACCATACAGGACAGCTAGAGGAGGACACATTTTCTCCTATAGTCCAGTCTGCAGTTCCAGCCCCCGTCCCTTATTACCCCAGACCCACTAACACCTCGTCAGGCCCCGAGGAACGGGCACAGTGATGGATTTCCTTTGCTGTTTGTGTACTGAAACACTTGTGCTATATAACAAATGTGTTTTTGATGGAAATGTGCTGATCAGTTATCTTTAATCTGTCTCCCCCATGGACAAATATAAAGATATGTTACAAAGCTAACAAAACATAATGAGTATAACAAAAAAAAAACACTATTTATTTTAAAGAAAGAGTCTGGAGGCAGCAACCCAGACAGATGGCCTTGTTACTGTGAAGCTAACCTGTCTGGTTCTTCCATGCTTACATAAATACATCTTCAGTTAACAGTATAATAGACTTGTACTGAATTGTAAATGTATTTTCAGATTTTGCAGTACTCATGTCTAACCTCCAATACAGGTTTTGTATCAACAATGTTTGTAAGAAATAAACAATATGAAAGGAAATTCTAAATAAAATCTTGTTTATACTGTGGTATTAGACCTTTGTACGGATTTATGTATTTTTATTCAGCCTGCAATGTTTACTGCATGGAAATACCTCCTGTCACATGTCTGTAAATATTCTACATGGTGGCATAATTCAATCTCTGATTAGAGGGGTTTTAAATTAGACCAACAGCTGTACATTCAGGCATCTGCTCCAGTCGTCAACGTCCTCCTTGCACGGCGGTGAAGTGCAGTGAGGTTGTAGTGTTTGAAAGACTGCACTGTGTTGATTTCCCTGCATGAAAATCAATTCAGCTGGAGTTCTGGACAGAGTTTTTTAAAGTGCAAATGTGCAACCGTGGCTGTGTCATCAAATGACATAAAGATTCTCAGTTACAAGAACACTTTTCATGACTGGTAACAGCTCTTTTTCAGGTTGCTTCGGAGATTATCTCAGCTGTGAGACCAGTCTGTGAAGATGTTGTCAACTTCTTCACCTCTGTCTTCCACAGGCCTGTGCAAAGTACACCGCCTTCGAAGAACTGGACCAAAGTCAAGTCAAGACTAGTACTACTGACATGCAAGCACAGCAGACGGGCTGCTCTCTCTCGGTCTGTTTGTTAACTTATAGGTTATAATGAAGGCTCTTGGTTGACAAACAAACTCAATTTGATTAGTTGCATTTATGGTCTACTCTATTGAGAATGGTATTGCTCAGTCATTAGTGAAACAATACTACAACCATGCTAGTAACTACACCTACATGAGGCTGCACAGCAACTACTGTAAATCTACTGTAAAATACTGTAAACTGTAATATCAGCATACTAACAGGCTCACCATGACAGTGCTAGCATGCTGTTTAGCAGGTGAAATATTTGTTAACGATCTTATTTTATTTTTATTTGATTTGTAAATGGCCATGTATAATATTAAAGGCCCACTGTGTAAGATTTACAGGGATCTATTGGCAGAATATGACAGAAATGGAAAGGCTAATATATATAATAAGTAAGTTTTCATTAGTGTATAATCAACTAAAACAAAGAATTGTTGTGTTTTTGTTACCTTAGATTGAGCGATTTATATCTACAGAGGGCATGGGTCCTCTTCCATGGTGTTGGCTATGTTTCTACTAAAACCCAGAACAGACAAACCAAACATTGGCTCTAGATATGACCTGTAGTGTGTGTTTCACTGCCATTGTAGGTTCTTGTTCACATATTAAAGGGGACAGTTTTGTTTGTGATCAGTATTAGTTAGTATGTTAGCATGCTAACATATTTGTTAATTATCACTTAGACACAGAGTACAGATGAGGCTCATGGGATTGCTTTTGCTGGACATAAATAACAGTAGTTAACAAAGTTACTTTTGACCAGATCGGGGCACTAAAGTCCGGGGAACACAAAATCCATTAGACTAAATCATTTGAGAACCATGACCAAATTTATTACAATTCATCCTATGGGGAACATGAATGTGTGTACCAAATTTCATGCTTTACCAATAATGAAATAAGTCTCTGCTCTGTGCTCCAATAACAGTTGGGCAAACTTGTGCCCACCAGGAGTAGAGTCAGCTTTCACTTTTCCTGTTTCATGTACTTAGTAGACTTGTCTATGTTTATAAGAAAACCAAAATTTGAAGATGGTTAAAAGACATTGCTGGGGGACCTGTAAATGCAACATGGTCACATCTTAAATAATCTAATGTCAGCAGAACAGGCTACTAATTATCTGGCTAATGTACATCAATTATTAGCCAGCTAGTTACATCTGATAGCTAATGTTATCATAACACTGGCTAACTAGGGAGCTAATCTACATCAATAGTTAGCTAGCAAGTCATAACTGATAGCTAATTATAGCAAAATGCTACATAACTAGCTGGCCAATAATCAATCAGTAGCTAGCTAACAATTTAGCTAAAATTTTGCTAAAATTAACAAACTAGAGAAAGTGACTGTTGCTTTTACAGGGCCCCCAGCAACATTATTTAATCATCTTCAAAGTGGAGTTTTCATTTTAACATAGTTGAGCCTAACACTTAGCATATCTAAATACAGGAAACAGTTATGAAGACAGTTAGCTCGAGGTTCTGCTGGGTACCAAACTTGCTCAGTTGTTAGTGGAGCACAGAGCAAAAAAGGGCGGGACTTAGGAAGGGTGAACTGTTGAGACATTTTTAGCTAAAACTGCAAGTGTCAACCTCATGGTGGTGCTGGAGGAAAAGTCAGGGAATCACCAAAGTCAGTATGATTCATCCTAAGTGTCTGTACTGACTGTCACGGCAATGCAGCCAATGGTTTAGATATTTCTGTCTGTGGTGAACCAAATGAACTGACTTTCTAATCGACCACCTCGAGCCATGCGGCTACGACTAAAATTTATTGTCACATTTTAAACATTGTGCCCGGGAACAAAATGTATTTATATATTTAGAGGACAGCCGTACGCAGCAGTTCTCTCCAGGCCTGTTCCCCGAATAAAGCTCCGCTGATGAATAAGGTTCTCTCTCATAGAACAGATGGATTTATGCTGCTGATTCCAGGCAATTGAAGCTTTTCTCAGAATCTTCTGGGAACACCCATTTTGTTTCCACGTTGGAAGAGGAGGACAACAGTTATTCATTGTGTGCCAAACATCAGTCCACATAACACTTAGTAAAATCTGGTATGTAGAGTGCTGGTGCTCACACAGGAAAAGTTAAGTATATTCAAGGTATCAGTACACAAATATGTGGAGTGCGGTCCTGACAGGCATTATTGTCCTGCAATCCACTGCTTCATGGAAATGAAAGAGCTAGTCACAGCTGGAAATGATTAAAATAAACTTGTGCACGAAGGTGGTGAAACAGCTTAAAAAGAGGATCTTAGAAAACAAAATGTAAAATCTTTTGGAGAATATTTGATTTAAGGTGTGAAAAAATATGAAAAATTAGAACAAAAGCACCAAACTGGTGGTAAATTACTAGATTTTGCAAACAAGTTATATTAATAACTTGTTGTTATAGGAACAATAATGCATATTGTATCTGCTTCAACAGATGAGAGTGGGTGCTTGTAGTTAAAAGAGATTTCCTGTCTTCAAAAACATTGTGTGAGAACCCATAAAGGAGCACTTAATCACCCAGTTTATCATAAATATTCACATTCAAAGTCACCAAATTCTGAGATAAGTGGTTTTCACTGGGCAAGAAGCGTATGAAAAAACGTAATCTGAAAAGTAACTAGTAACTAAAGCTTGTCAGGCAAATGCAGTGACTCTGAGAAGTATAAAGTTGGATAAAATGGAAATACTCAAGTAAAGTTCAAGTACCTTGAATGTGTACTAATAGATATAATCTGCAACATTTTCCAAAAAAGACAGTGTGTAAACTCATATTATATAATCCCTTTAATAATCTCTTCTGACCCAGTAGAAGTGTGTGGTGATGTCCGTATCTGCAAAGACTCTGCTCTCTGCCTGTATGTCCTTATTTTCTCTCATTGTCTCGCTGTGCTCAGGACTTTTCACCAACCCAACACGTTGGCGTTTGACGTCCTGATGTGTTTACAAACAGCTCGGACAAATCAGAGTCTACCTTTAATTATACTTCAGTAAACAACCTTGGTTACTTTCCACAAAGCCTAGTTTATACTACGACAGTATGATATCCTGCATTGAAACACAATGTTTACAGCCAGCGTTGCTGTACAAAGCAGGGCTTTACTGAACCAAATAAGTGCTGTGCCGGGTCCACTTAGTTTTTCTAGAAACCAACTTTGTAATCTTTTGCCTTTTATTCATGATCACAATGAAAAGCACAACAACTAGAATTTTACTGACGCAATCACAACATTAAAACAGCAAATGAGCAACAAACCCTGGGGATAAACAGTGTAAAGCCCTTTTTAGGATTGTGCCCACTAATCATAAAATAAACACTGACTGCCTTTGTATCCCTCTAGATCTCGTACCATCACAGTGTAACACAGCAATTAATCAAATCCAAGAACTGATTGGGGTTTGCAATTACAAAATATTAAAATGGAAAACTCTGCACAATTTGGTCCAATGCATGTATTTTATAACAAGGCAAAGTATTTGATCACTATAGATCTTTTATCAGGAAAAATATTTGCCAAAATGGAAATCTCATGGACCTATTCTTGATATTTTGGTCTGCTTTAATTTTTTTATGTCTTAACTTGCTTTTTGCCAGAAAACACCCTTGTCCTAGAATAACTGGGACTCCCAACTTCAAACAAATTAAAACTGAAACTAAAACATAACAATTAATGATGCTGATAACATGGGTATAAAAATGTACTTAAAAATGGATTTTTTAAAATGGAAATGTTGGCCCTTGAAAGTTGTGCCCTAGAAAAAATGTGTATTTTGATTAGTATTAAGACAACTCTTAGCACCTTTAAAAAAATAAAATAGCTGCTCACAACATTTTCAGTTCCATCAGATTTTCCACCTGATGGAGTTCATCTCTTACGGAGTTGTTTCATCTCAACTATTTTGATGACCATTTATCATTTAAGAAATTTTAAGGCAAAAAGTTTCTCGTCCCAGCTTGTCAAATGTGGAAATTTGCTTCTTTTTTCTTCCTCCACAATATTAACCTCAATATCTTTGGGTTGGTTGGAAAAAACAAGTCATTTTAAGATGTCACTTTGAGCACTGGGAACTTGTGTTGGGCCTTTTTTGTTATTTGCTGACCTCAGAGCAAGCAATCAATTAATACAGAAGATTCTTGGTACATAAATCAATAATGAAAACAGTCATTAGATGTAGCCTTAGTCCAAATTGGTACCTCCACAGATAACAGTAAGCATGGCTTGGACTTAAGAGAGTGCAATGATCTCAAAAATATGTTTAAAAAGAGAAAAACCCAAAAATCTAAGAAAAAAATGGCGCTGAATGAGAACACAGAGGGGAAGAAAGTTCATACAGTATGTACCTTTGTATCTTCAGATTCTTGGTAATTTCCCTGCCTACCTTGTACAATGCTCTCCAGTTACCACAATTCATCCAGCTGGATCATCTTTAATGTCCCACGAGGCCTTTCTGAATTTGGCTAAACTGCCTCCTCATATTATGCACTTCAGGATTGGAATAAATTACAAGACAACCCTTTATTTGAAAATGCTGCTATTGTATCAAGCATTCAACATTACATTAAAAAATGCTTTATGAGGCGTGTAATTTCTTTAAAAAAGCAAAGTTATTGTTTCTTTCATGTCGTTTGGTCCTTTTTTAATGTGCTTCATGTGATTGTTGTCAACTGACTGTGCACGATGCCAGTTTGGTCAAGAGATAATGTTATCTCAGGCTTTCTCTGGTTACAGAAATAATAAAATAAAATAAAGAATCCATAAAAATAATTGCGGTGTAGTGTGCTTTTTTCCTCCTGAAATGAACAAAAGCATTTGTTCAAACACATCCAGCAGCAGGAATAGATAAAATCCACAAGACTTCTAAGAAAAGAAAAAGCTCATTTCAGGATTTCTTGGAAAAAGCTGAGTTTCAGTTATTTGGGATCAAAAGGCTCTCGTGGATATGGCTGTGATTATTATACGGCATAGTTTCATGTGTTGCTTTGATTCAAATCCACCACGTAGGTCTCTGTGTGTGTGTGAGATGCCTATTGTTTGAATAAATATCCTGATTTGTGCCCTGAACAAGATGTTCCTCAGCTCTATAACAATATGTTGATAATCCAACATCACTACTATGCTTCTTAACACTCAATTTACCCTGATTTTAGTCATTTAAAGTACAAGACAATGAGCAGACGAAGAAGCTGGAATGTCCTCGCTAGATATATTCCCTAGGAAATAGGTGTCAGGCAAGATTAATGAGCAGCAAAAAATGTTAAGTACACTTTACTATCTTAAAACTATTGGAAACACATGGTTTAACAAATAAAAGAGACAGCGTTAGACAGTCTAACAAACAAACCATGAGCAAAATTACATTTTCTCTAGCCTAACCCTAGAGATAACTCATTTTTATTAATGACCCTCAGATTTATAAAAATATGGTGAAAATCCAACATCAGCATTAACACTCCCATTCCCTGATTCTAATCACTTAAAGCAAAAGATATTGAGCAAGTGTGAAAGCTGGGGTTTCTTGAAAAAGGAAAGTAGGGGAGACTGGGGGCAACCCAATTCCTCCAAACACAACAAGTTACTTGCTTGACATTTTTTTCTACTGCTGACTAAAGTTTAGATGACTGTGGTTTTAAACTCAGATCAATTTCATCTCTAGGTTATTGATTAAAAATTAACATGAACAAACTAATATAAGTGTTGATAGGTCACATCGTGATTTATCATGGCTACAAGAGCCAGATGCCCCGATGTAAGCACATTGTTTGCCTGTGCTAACATACTGACATGTTAGAAAATGACCATATTTGCAAAATAAATGTAAAATTACTTTTAACTCAGTCAAAATAAGTAAAATCTAGTGACTAGAATGGTTGCCTAGTCATTTGCAACAATAGAAATACTTTTTGAATTTATATGATGTCTGACATTTACAAGAATTTGAGCCATATACGAAAAAAGTGCAAATATATCAAATGCATTATTAAATGGTGCATACATATATGCTTCTTCTATCAAAAGATGGCTAGTGTATTTCAAGTAGTCTGAGAGTTATGAAGGAAAATGTGAAAAGAAAAGTTACAATTGCCCCTGGTCTCCCCTATTGTAATGAACAGCCAGTATTTGCCCTTCTTACCCCTTTAAGTAAAAGATGATGAGACGATGTGGAAGCCAGGATTTCCTAGATAAAAAGATTCCACATGTCAGATGAGATAAATGAGCTGAGATATTAACTTTAGACATTGGAAACACATGGTTTTAACAAATCAACCATTCATAAAAGACATGGTTAGACAGTAGGAAAAAACATGAGCAAAATGACATTTTTCCTCACATTTACAACAATACCATGACAATCCAACATCCGGATTATAGTCAACACTGAATTTGTCCTGCTTCTAGTTATTTAAAGTAAAACATAATGAACAGATGTTGAAGCTGGAGCTTCCTAGAAAGATAGATTGCCTAGAAATGAAGTGCCGGTGAGACGCACAGCACAAAAACACATTTTAACATACACTTTACTATCTTAAAATTATTAGAAACACTTAGATTAACAAATCAACCACCCATAAAAGACAGGTTTAGACAGTGGAATAAATAATCTGTGAGCAAAATGCCACCTTCTCTGGCCTAAGTTAACCCATTTTTTATTTTATGAACAAAATGTTCCTAAGATTTACAACAATATGGTGATAAAACAGAATCAGTTTACCCTGATTCTACAGAAAAAGATAATGAGTGAAGCTGGGATTTCCTGGATAGGTAGATTCCCTGAAAAGAAATGTGAGATAATAAGCAGATTTTTTTAAACTACACTTTTCTGTCATAACCTTTAGACAAAACTATTGCAAACACGTGGTTTAACAAACCAAATATCCATAAAAGACAGGGTTAGATGGTGGAACAAACAATCCATGGGCAACATGTCATTTTCTCTGGCCTAACAGTAGAGTTAACCCATTTTTTTAGCATATGAACAAAATGTTCTTCATATTTAGAACAATGTGGTGATAAACCAACATCAGTATTGTAGTCATAAACCAGCATATGCCCCTAATCTATTTTTTTTTTTTTTCAGTTAAGAGTTTGAGCAGATGTGTTAGCAGAGATTTCTAGATATTGATTCCCTAGAAATGAAATGTCAGGCGAGATAAATGAGCAGAAACACATTTTAAGTACACTTTACTGTCCAATCCTGAGACAAAACTATTGTAAACACATGGTTTCACTAATCAACCATCCATAAAAGACAGCGGAGCAAACAAACGTGATCAAAATGCCACTTTCTCTGGCCTAACAGTGGAGTTAACCCTTTTCTTTTTTTCAGCTTATTGTCACAATAACAACTTGCTTTCTGGAGTGTAATTACTCTGACAAACCTCCGAGAAAACCTCTCGCCGTGTTTTTCCACCATGGATCGAGGGGAATCTATATTACTGGAAACAGCCTGTGTGCATTCCTATTATCTTTAATGTCGAGGCGGTGAATTCCCAGAATGAAGGCTCTGTCAGGGCCGCCCGGCGGGGCGGAGTCAACCCTGCAATTATTCCTGGAAAGCGGATAGGGAGAAGCTGCCGCGCGATTCCTGGGAGCGAGCGCAGGTTCAGCGAAGGCAGGAGCCGGGGGGTGAAACGGGGGAGAGATGAGCCTGAAAAAAACAGCAAAACATCACGGTTATCACGAGAACCGACCGTTAAAACAAAGCTTTTCCCTCCAAAAAAAAAAAGCAAAAACGTTCTAACGTTCGAGCCGTTAGTCGCCACGAAGCGAGAGCAGCGAACGTTGGTGCGGAATGGAACGTTGGTGCGGCCGGCGTGACGTCAGAGCCGCCGGTGCTGTGAAGAGTTCTCAGAATAGACTTCTAGGAAACGGTAAATTTTAAAAGCCAAGCCTTTTACACTCTGTCCTTCACACATTTGGATCCCGTTCTGGTGACAACACACTCCAACCCGCCGCTGCTGCTACAGACATGTTTTATGTTTTGAATTAACTGTTTTTTCATTATTTTGTTTTCATTTTACATCCAGTGTTCTTACATAAACTACAGGACCACCAGACCCTATTTGGGTACACGGAGGAGCTCTTCTTCGTCTCTCTATGTACCGCTTATAATAGGCTTATTCATAACGAACCGATGTTAAGAGCTTATTTTCTCGCAGAGGTGTTTGTTCTTTGTTCATAGTCCTGTTTTCTGAAGAAGAAGAAACACTGTCTGGATTTTTAGCCAAGAGGATTCAAGAAATAGCATGATTCTTTGTGTACCAAGGTGAGTTGACTTTTCTTTGTTTCTGTGTTTTCTCTTGATAAGAACGTATCTTTCTATTTGTGAAAGTAATGCAGTCGTAATTAGTGTTAAGTTATATTGAAGTCTATAAATAAAAGTGTCCATTCTTGCATGTATTCATGTGTTCAAGGGTGAGAACAGTCTCTAACTCAAGTCATAATGCACATACAAAGGCCTGATAAAGTAATTATAAAGATTATGAAAGGTCTTTATCAGAAACTTCTTAATATTGCTGCTGTGTTTGTAGTTTGAGGTTTTAGTTTTTATTTATTTGTTTGTCTGCTTGTTTGCTTGTTGGAATACCCTGCTGTAAAATGCATTTGACTGCCCTTTTTATATCTGTTAAGAAAATAATATGAATCATAACTGCAAGAAACTTGCACTAATAGTAATAATTACATAGTACTTTTTTTTAATTAACCAGGAAAGCATGCAATTAAAATTCTCTTTTCAAGAGAGTCCTGGCCAAGATTGTCATCAATAAAAGCCAACAAACACACAAATAACACAAAATATGTCACAAAATCAGACTTCTATAAAAAAGTGATAATAAAAGCATAACTAAGACTTAATATTCATATTTTGTGGTTCTCAAGTTGAATCTGGACAGTGACTTTACCTCCTTTCTCCTTGTTCTTTCTCTTCTTATTATTTAGCAATAAACACTCAATTGCAAACAATATGTGGATAATAATAATAAATTTATTTGTATAGCACTCACCTAAACAAGGTTACAAAGTGCTTCACAAAATACATCAGAATAAAACAAACAAAAAATAAATACATAGAAAGCTTGGTAACCATACAAAATATAGTTAAGTTACAGGTAAAAGGATTTCTGCATTAATATGGAAGAGTAAAGCCTGCTTTGACCCTTTATGTTTTATGTGTTATTTCATGCCAATTAAACCACATTTTCCATCTTGTTTCCAGTCCTAGAGCTGCTCTGCCCGCTGCTCCGTCCACTGAAGCCCCGCGGGGCATGCGGACAGGAACTGTACCTCCTACCCCTTGCCTTCAAAGCACCCCTCCACTATGGGACCCCACAAAGGACCTGCGGGCAATCGCCAGCAACTTCTGCTACCTAGAAAATTCAGGTAGAGTATGAAGAGAGTTAAATTTTTAAACCCAGTGAACCTAACAAGTAAGATTCTTGAAAAGCAACACAATGTTCCAGCATCTGGCACACGTGTGATATTTAGTTGAGTTATGAAACAGCTGTAATTGTTTCCTTGTTTAGTTCAACTACAAAACTGTGGCGTGTTAACTGTTAAAATCGAGCAGCATACAGGTCAGGACAGCGACAGCACTGACTGTGCAGAGTGACTAATATTTAGGAATCTGTGTGTAGGATGGTACTGGGGAGCTGTAACTGCGGCTCAGGCCCACGCTGCACTTCAGGAGGCATCTGAAGGAGCTTTTCTGGTACGGGACAGCAGCCACCCTCTGTACATGCTGACCCTCTCGGTCAGGACCGCCCGTGGCCCCACCAGCATACGGATCCAGTACAGCGGCGCCCAGTTCTTGCTCGACTCCAGCTCGCCGGCGCGGCCCAGCCTGTCGTCCTTTCCCAACGTGCCCAGCCTGGTGCAACACTACATGGGACCAGAGAGGAAAGCAGCAGAGGAGGGCAGGGTGAAGGAGGAGGCTCCTTCCAAACCTCAGCCTCAGCAGACAATTCAGGACACATCTGTGGTATTAAAACTGAAGCGGGCTGTGTACAAGCCCCAGGGCCTCCCCTCCTTACAGCACCTCACACGCCTCGTTATCAACAGACACTCTGACTGCCCCGACCAGCTACCACTCCCGAGGCCTCTGCTACGTTACATACAGGACTATCCCTTCAAGGTATGATGGCGTCCCTCAGGTCCGTTGCTCTGACTTTTAACAGGTCCTTTGTGCCTGTAAATGACTTTGCTGCTCCTGCAGTTGGAGGCCAGTCATGAAAATACTGGACACAGGGTTATGTTTTTGCTGAAAAAATATGTACAGTGCTGACGTGCCTGGTTTCAGACTGAATTTGTCAAGGACGAAGGACGACTCGTGAGCAAACCTCAGTACTGTAATCTACACTTATTTTATGACGAATGTGGAAGTTGTCCATATCCATTTGACCCTCATCAGTTGTGGATGTACGTACTGTTATAAAGAAAGTACACTGATTCCATCGAGACATCTTTTACGCCATTTTATTTTTCTCAGTAAGACATTTTTTCTACCTTTTACATGTGTACATTTTTCTATTAAAATAAGCACTTGGAGTCCAAGTCACTGTCCTTTATATCCTTCTTCTTCTTCTATTGTGTTGCTTAAAATAATGCCAGTATTACTCACACAGGGGTAAAGAGAAATCCTGTCATCATCGTAATTATTATTAACCCCACATGATGGCTGCTCTTGTGACACTTGTTACGAAATATGTACGCCTTCAATCACCTTTGAGACACAAAGCCTTTGTGGCCTTTGAGCTTTAAGTGTGTGTGCGCGAGAGAAAAAACGCAGATTGTGTGAGGAAGTAAAGGCCACATTGTGTGTGTTTTTGCTCAACAATGCGTTACAGCCTGCATCTGAGTCAGCGAATGGACAAGCGAAGGGGAGGACCGTTCATCAGCGGATTCACAGAACTACTGAATGCTTCCTGGGAGGAGGGTGAGATTCTGAGAGGAAGGCTTCTAAGAAAAGCCTCGGTAATTACCTTCAGCTTTGAGCCTGCTTTTGTGCCATCTCGCACACATTTTTTTTTTTTTTTTATCGGGACAGGATGTGATCACAAATGTTACCAGATTAAAAGTGCTAACAACAGTTGACATGACAGTGATTTGAGCTCCTGCAAATTGTGAGTTGTGAGTGATCAAATCAGTGCGAGCAGCGCGTGCTTCGGCGGCTCAGTGGGGGGGTGGGGTGGGGGTGGGGGTGGGGTGGGGGGTTGAGGCTGTGGCGACCTGGGCTAAAGCCAGCGTAATAGGATCTCAGTTTCTCAATCCAGATCCTGCTTGTGGGTCCTTGTTTGACTTCTCTTTGTGAAGGATGCAGAATCGCGGCCTAAGAAAAAGAAATAAGTCAGTGTAAAAGACTCTTAATTTTGACTTGCAACATGAAAGAACCGCAAATTAAGAGTGTATTGGGCTTAATTTTGTAATTAAATTAAGATTTTGTGAATGAAGTCTTTTACTTTAAATCAAATAGACCAAGAGATCAACATGGATACAACTTTAGCATGAAGTCACTGCAGGTTACTCGATGACAAAATTATTTAATGCTGCCCAGGTGACAAAAATAAAGGGCGAGAGCTTCTCTACACAGACCTGCCAGTGATGTCGTGTCGTGTCTCCACATAATGCATCTCCTCCACATTTGCCTCCACCCACTGTCGAATGAGCGCAGGGTGTCTGGGTCCACTTCCAAGTAAACACGACTGTTGTGCACCAGGAAAAGAACACAAAATGCATTAAAATGTAATTATCACCAGGACAGAATTATCAGAAGTAACCTTGAGATGGGAGCGGTGGCACATGTCTGGAACTGTATTTACTGGCAGTCTTTTAAAAAGCTTAACTCATTAAAGAGGCAACACGATCCGTGTGTTTTTCAGAACATGCTGTTCCTGTGACAAGCAGACGACGCTGTTAGGAATTAAACCCAGGTGGGTTTGTGTGTGTGTGTGTGTGTGTGTGTGTGTGTGCGTGCGTGCATGCTTGTATTGAGCAGTGGGGTCCTTACCCTTGATTTGACAGGATCTGTGGAGCCAGAGTCAGAATCTGTTTGATCACTTCTAAGCCATCTTTACCTCCATCTAAAGCAGCGTGGTCTTCAAACCTGTGCATACATACAACAGCCATATAATAACTTAAATACATGACATGCATTTAATATCACAGATTTACAAAATATGCATTTCTTAGGAAATCGAATGCAGTGATGCAAATGAATTTTTATAAATTTTATGGATTTTCAAAGATTTGACTTGTTTTTTTGGTTAATCTGAAACAACGGAATTTAGTCTGCACAATTTTTTGTCATCATCCTAAATTATTAATATGACTTTATTTTAAACTCTTTAGCATTTACAAACTGTATATAAGAAGTTAATTAAATATTTATAGCACGTTATAACACACTATACTTCTACAACACCTAAACGCAGTAACTGCTTATGTGATAAGTCAAAACTTAGTTAAGAATCTCACTTGTGGCCACATTTTTTAGCATAAAAAAATCTTTATGCCATTAAACTAACAGTATGTTAACAATTTGCACGTTGCTACAAAATAGATGGTAGCTAAATCTGCCCATGGAGAATAACAAGAGTTAGCTAGCTAGCATGCTAAAATAGCTTAGTAGAGTAGCAGTGACTGCCCTCTCAGCTCTTTACTCTAGTGAAATCCTTGACCTTGGTGTGGTCAGCTTATTTTTAAATCAAATATAAATGCATCAAATTGTTAAGCACAGACTTCAAAGCATTTTTAATAAATCTGAAGGATGAAAAGACACATTTTATTTGTTGAGCTCACGTTGCTTACAGGGTTTTCCAAAGGCAGAGGGCAGTTTTTAGGTCTTATTTATGTAAATGTCAATGATTCTTTTCTTGTAAAATACAAAGACATTATCCTTTTCATCTGTGCACAGTTTACCTAGTCAACCTGAAAACTTGAAACCCTTTTTTCTCAACTCCAGCTTCCTGTAGTTACTGGTATCTGCTGTCTTTGTTAGGAAGAACATGTTTAAGATAAGGGTAAGATAAAAATGACATTTTATCATGTTTATTAATATCACACATTTCTGAGTAACTACAACTGCTCCTATGTAACTTCTCTTATGAAGCATCTATAACTGGTATATAACATAATGTGACATAACTAGGGGTGTCAGAATATACTGCTATGGTATTGACAATAATCGTGGTATTTAAAAAATGAAATATTGATAACATGTTGATAATACACATGATAATATCATTAGGCCTTGTGGATCTTTTGTTTATTTGGTTGCCTTTTCTGTATTCATTAAGTGTAACTGCACTTTTTGTATGTTTCTGTACAGTTATGGTTACAAAGTCTCTCTCCACCTGAGAATTTGACTGATAGATATTTTTTAATTTTCTATAGATACCTCAATAATATTGTGAATTCTTTCACCACAATAATTGTGTAGTGAAAATCTAATAGGACAGCGATAGTTACAAGTTATAAGTTGTTTACACTGCTTATAAATGACAGTTATGGGGAGGTTAAATAAAAAAATATATTTAGAGAGAAGCTGAAAGTGTTTTAGTCACCTGTAAATTTCTGGTTCCAGTGACATCATATCCTCTGAGAACAGGTACGGAGGGTTACTGACCAAAACTGAAGCAGGTCTACAGAGGCTCAGCACAGTGTCTTCATCTGACAAAGCACAAATTAAAACGATTCACTATCAGCAGCGTGTTCAGGCATGGTATCTAATCAGTGCAATGCATCACTTTCACTTACCTTTCATTACATCTGCATGATAAACCTGTAATCTGTCCTGAAGCCCCAACCTGCACAGAGAAATAAGATATTATACATTACTTTATATGCCCCCAGTTCAAAAAACATTAATTACGAGTCTTTATGACAATAAAAGTAAATCTGTAAGAACATTTACAACTTGTTTTCATGTGCTATGGTGGAATTACCTCATCGCATTCTCTCTTGTTAAATCCACAGCATCCTGGCTCTGATCCAAAGCAACGGCTTTAAGCTGGTGAAACACAAACAAACACAGCAGTTAAAAATGGCCGTTCACTGTTTGGATACAACAACCTCAAAAAAAATTCCATTTGTCTGTATGACTAAGTTATTACGTGACAAATCGTTTAGTCTTTAAAATGTCAGAATTGACACATCATCTGTTAGCAAGTGACGCCAAAGCCAACGTGTTCAAACTGATCAACTATTCAGAGTGTTTGAGACCAGCACAATTCATAACACATTTATCATATAATAATACTACTCTTCTTTATTTTGATCAATTAATTGACTAACCATTTCAAAGCCTGTGAATTTATTTATAGCCACGCTAAATCTTAAAGGGAAATTCCACCAATTTTACACATCAACGTCTATATGAAGAATTGGTTTAAGGTCTTTTGTTGCTCCAGTGCATGAATGTATTAATAGAGATGGATACCGGATGCAAAGATGGCGCTTACTTAGTCAAATAGGAATTTCTCACATGGTACATACACCAAAAAAGTTTTATAGCTTCTGGGTTTGCTTCTGTGGTATGCAGCCTACTGAATATCGTAGGAGTGTTTCTGCTCCAGCACATGAGTTACAGACTTTACATTGTGATGATATCACTGATTTTAAATCGCTTTTCTTGGCTTGAGTTAAGTTTTACAAATATAAAAACTCCATGGATCAAAATTTCATAAGATAAAGAGTCATACTTTACTTTTTTGCAGTTTGAGGTGTCCTCTCAGCGCACATCTTGGACATATTTATTTAGGCCTGGAGTTAAAACACACTCAATGTATTTAAGCAATCTAACGATAGCTAATTGTCTCGCTGTCTGTTCATGCAATCTGAGATGTTCTGGTTAAAGGAGAAATCTGTAATTTATTCACTGTAATAAATCATAAAATGACCATGATATGTAATCAGAGATTAAGAAAACACATTAAGTTGAAATACTGGCTTCCCTGACATCAGCACTGCAGCTGCAGTGTTTCCTATTACAGGCTTGCCTGTTTCATTTTAATTAGAGTTCAAATTAATGCCAAATGTTCGATGAATGAGTAAGTGCCTGTTTATAAGTTGAAAGAAATCATTAATAATCTCGTAGAAGGAGTAAATAATTATAACGGTTAAATTGAGCAGTATGTTAATGGAGTCTGGCAGGCAGTGAGACAGACAGTCACAGAACTCAAAGAGTGTGTGTGTTCAGAGCAGTGAGCTTTTGTTTTCAGGATAACGGGCTTAGCTTTACATCGACAGACAAGTGACAGTTATAAACAGCTGATCAAATTACAATGTACAAATTGCTGCTGATTGTTATTGCCAATTTCAAATGTTTCACATGTCCTACACTCCTGCAGAACAACTGGCTTCAACCATAGATTGTATATTAAACAACTTATTTAATACACCATCTATGGCTAAAGGCTGCTATTTGGACGACATTACTCATTTTTGCACGTAAAATTGTTATATATTGCTCCTTTAAGTCAGTAATGTTGCTGCTTGGAACAAACTCTTGTGTTGGATGTAATTCTGTATGAACATTAAACAGAATTATGCGTACCAAAATGTCCCATAACATTACTGAGTCTGACTTAACCAGGACATTTCTGAGGTCGTATGAAGCGACAGCAAGACAACCAGCTAATGTGACAGTGCTTAAACATTTGTGTCCACAAGATGTGCCTTGACATTTCAGAATTAATTCCAGCCTTTCCTATCGTATCGTGTAACACTATCAAATGGTAATGTTAGCTAGGAAGTGTCTGAATGCTAATGTTAACTACGGAAGCTAATGGGTTATCAAATATGATGTTTTAGCTTCACTGTCATTTTATTTTCAGTTGCTGATCAATTTGGAAGCAGTGAAATGATAATGATTTGTCAGATTCCCTACATTTATATCACACGTAACCTGGACTTACAACCACAGCAGTAAGACATTTGAGCTTCCCACCGTAAGTGTGATGTCAGAACATGCTTATGATCAGCAGATTTTTGGCTTCAATTTTTACATAAAGTTCTTTTTGTTGTTTTTTTTTCATTTGCTTGGATTTTTCTTGACTTTCCTGCTGCTGGCTTTATTTGTTGTGTTTCATTGGAATTTTTTTATGATCTGCTTGTTTGAAACTGCTGCCATGTGTGAATCACTCAGGGCACCAGCAAAGTTATCCTCTGGGTACCATAAATGTCTGTATGAGATTTCATGGTAATCCATCTAATAGTTATTAGTTATGAGATATTTCAGCCTGAATCCAAGTGGTGGAAAGTGGAAAATCTATTTCACCTGAGGCAGACTTTTCAGCAGACTGAGAGAAATGGCACCAGACCCACATCCCACTTCCAAACACGTTAGCTGGTCGTCCACACCAACTCTGGTCCCGGGCTTCATCTCCAGATCTGTGAGCACGAGTTCAACCAACTCCTGCACCAACACACAGAGAAAATGCGCACCTGGTTATGTATGTCAAATCATCTGGGGTTCACTGGACATCGTACATCTGTGTGGCCTGTTCTTCTCCACTAAAACTGATTTTCTGAAGGTTTCTAACAATATCCTGATGCCCTCTGATGCAGGTGAGTGGTCTGTACTAATGCTTCTTGACCTCAGCTCTGTGTTTGACAAAGTTGACCACCATATCCTGATTAAGAAGTTAGGTTACTGGGTCTCGTGGTGTCCCACAGGGCTCGGTTCTGAGGCCTCTGTTACTCTCTTTTTATTTTCTGCACTTGGGACAGATAATTAACATTTTAAATTGCATATCATGTATATGCAAATAAATTTCAGCTCCACTTTTCATTCAAACCTAGTGAAGTGTTTAGGTTTATCTAGGCTCCTTAGTCTCTAACGCTGTTAGAGACTGAAGAACATACATTTTCTTAAAGCTCAATGCAGATAAGACAGTTCAAGAGAGTTTCTGGTTGTTTCTCCTGAAAAGTTTGTGCCCATGATCAGTGTTTTAAACGTGATTTAGCAACTTTTCTGACCCCCCTTAGTGTATTAGTGATTTAATTTCTAAAAAGTGACTAGTACCAAATGTAGCAACTTATTCAGACCATCAGGGAAAAGAAAGAAACATATTCAAACATATAATGTTGCAATTCATGCCTCTGCCTATGACGTGTGTGTGGTCAGCATGAGAACGCTGGTCGCTGTTAACGAGCGATTCTGCTCCTCTGCCTTTTCTAATAATATGTAGAGTTGATCTATAACCTCGTGAACTGAACTTTTTTTTTATTACTCTGTGGATAAAAAGAAGACCATCACCCTGTACGATGATCTGCAGGCAGGGGATTTCCTCCTGCCTGTCTGCTCTGCTCCTCTCTGTTCTGTCCCTCTGGAGACACAAAGCAGGCGGCGCTTCAGAGCACTTCTCCACCCCGATGTATCTCTGAGTTCAGTTTGACAGTTAATGCTTATCTCTCTCTGAAATAAATAATAAGTATTAATTTAAAACATTAACAGCAGGCGATGTACAGTGAGCAGTCACTAGTGTGAATGAAGCCATAAATCATTTTAATTATCTTGGTCACAAATGTGTGCCAAATATTCAGGATGATTCAAGGTCCTGCATCATCCTGTGGTATTTATTTCACAATAATGACCTGCTCACTGAACATTATCCTTTACATAATTCACATACGCAATATATAATATCTTCTCTGTTGTGTAAGTTAATTTGAGCTCCTCTCTCACCGTTTTTCTCTGGATTAGAGTGCTCTTGTAGCCTGTGAATATATAGCTACTTTGATCTTGTAAATATTTAAATTGTTTGTTTGATCTTTTTCCTCCCCTTGGAGAATTTTTTTTACCTTTTAGCCTCAAATAAATGTTGTCCATGTAGTCATTATTTGGCTTAAGATCTCTCGACCTACATTTTATATGGCTTCATGTGATCTCTCCTCTGCTGTCTGAAACCGAAACAACCGATAAGCGTTCTACAAATGAAGCACACGGACGTCATCAACATGCAAATGATAATATGACGTCATCTGGTGATTTCTAGTGACTGTTGGAGCCTGTGTTAGCTACTTTCTTTGGAAAATAGTTGGCAGCACTGTCCACTGGGTCTTTTTTCTCTGCTGCCCACTCCAAACTGCGTAATTTATAGGTAATATTTGATCAATCATTGGACACCCATGTTAAGCAGCCGACCAGATCTACTTTTCTCTCAGACTTTACTTACTTACTCTCATACTTATACATGCTTTTATCTCATTTCGCTACCACTTTAACACACGTTTCTCCTCACTCAGTATATCCGCTCTTGAACGTCTGCTGCCAATCCAGAACGTTGCTGCAAGACTACTCACTGGGTCAAACAGACGGTTTTCACATTTCTCCCATACTTAGATCCCTTCACTGGCTCTCTGTTGCATGTAGAATCTAGTTTAAAATTCTTACTCACAGATCATTGCACAATCAGGCTTCTGCATATGTGGCTGAACTACTTCACCCCTACTCATCAGCTCGCCCTCACAGTCGACTAAACTAACTTTACTGTCTGTACTACGCACTCACCTTGACACCTGTGGTGACCGGCCTTTTGAGGCCATAGCACCTAAGCTAGGGAATGCTCTGCCTGCACTCGATACAATCTGCTGATTCTGTGGACACTTTTAAAAGGCAGGTAAAGAAACACCTGTTTAGACAGGTGTTTGGGTCATCTGTATGCATCAGGTTTACATTTTATCTATTTATTGTGTATTCTGTTTTTGCATATGGTGTTTTTTTTCATTATGTACTGTGTTTTTGTCTGTTGCACTTTTAAACCCATGGCTGTGGTTGTCACTTCATCTTCATTTCATTCTTGTAGAGCTGCTTGATTAATTGCACAGAAACTGCGCCAAAGATTCGCTGCTCCTATAGGACAAACAAACCACATCACAACATCCTAACATTATAAAGGGCATCGCCATTCTATTTTTTTTAATATTCAACAGCATTTAAGTTAATCACTTTAATTAAATGCTCTAAAGAGAGGAAAATAGACTTTTTAGAGACTTTCTACTTACAAGAGTCTTTAAGTCTAGCACTTTGATATATATGTTATGTTGTTAACTTAAAGCTCAGCATGCATGTCAAACATGTTTTTTATATTTGAGCGTCTAAGAGTACTGTTTGTTGAAAAAATAAGAATCGTGAGAGAGAATCATAGTCTCAATTTATAGGGAGAAAAATCGTGATTCACGTTTTAGCAAGACTCGTGCAGCCCTACTTTCTTGTATGTTGTATAATTCTTTTGTAGAGCACTTTGTGACTTATGTTTGTGACAAACACTACACAAATAAATGTCTTCTGCTTGTTTTTGTCCTGCCAACCTCGGTTTCGGGTCTTGGTATGAACACAGGAGGTCTCATCTTCAGTGTCAGATCTCTGAAGTCCCACTCTTCAATCACATACTGCACAGGCATTCTGTAAAAAACACCCATATCTGTGAGTATTCTCGGTAAAACACATCTGAATACATATTTATATGGAGGTGGTGTGTGCACAGTAGGAACTTAATACCCGGACAGACGTCTGGTGCAGAGCTGCCACATCTGCTGAGTTTCTTCTCGGCTGAGGAGCTCTGTTAACTTCCCCTGCTCAACACTTTCAATCTGAATGAAGAAGTGATTTGTGAGAACAGGAAGGTGAAGGAGGGCGTTCAGACATTACATCAGCGAATACTAGAACAAGATTAGCAATTTTCAACTCACAGTTTTAGACCCGAGCAGATAAGCCATGATGTAGTGGCTGGAGTGGTCAGGCTCCGTCACACCTCTCTCCACAAAGTGTCTCTCCATATGTCCACTGCCTGAAGGGCTGTGATCCTGCCTGCAGGTATCGCTGGAGCGCTGCATCTACACACCGCATGGGAGGCCCAAATTCCCTGAAAGCATTCAATTTATCAGTTTCTAAATAACCATAAATCTACGATTATCATGCATTCCTATTGTGGTTTAACAAGACTTTGTTGATTTCCCCGACTGGCATCTTACTTAGAGGAAATCCCCATCGCCATCTGACTGATGCTGAGAAGTCAAATGAAAACTCAAGTTCAGGTCAAACCTCAGACACCACTGACTGACGTACACTCATGACACACATCTTAGCAGCTTTCATCACCTCCTCTGCACTAGAGTTCCAACAATAAGTCAATGACTCGTTCAGACCATTCAAAAGAAAATGTGTTGCCTATTATCGCTGCCTAACTATTTAATAATTGATTAATTGTTTCAGTAAATTTTCAAGCAAAAATATCAAACATTTGCTGGTCGCAGCCTCATAAATGTGACGATTTACTGTCTTTAATTGTCATTTATTTATTTATTTATTTATTCTTTTAAGGATTATTTTTGGGGAATTTTTGCCTTTATTTGATAGGTGACAGCTGAAGACATGACAGGAAAGGGGGTAGAGAGAGGGAGGTGACACACTGCAACTGGGTTGCAGGCGGGAATCGAACCAGTGACCACTGCAGAGAGCTGACAGCCTCAGCAAATGGGGACATTGAACTGTTGGTTGGACAAAAGAAGCTATTTGAAGACGTCACTTTGCAGTCTGGGAAACTGTGATGAGTATTTGAAATTTTATTGACTAAATAATTAGTTGTGAAAATAATCTACAGATTAATGAAATTAAAATAATAATTAGTTGCCGCACTACTCTGCACAGTGGAAAATCAAGTAATTTGTACACTGGGTTGTAAGAAATTATGAAGTATAACTACACAATTTATTACAAACCAATACAAGACTGCCTGATATTGATTAGTGTTCCTCATCTACTGTTTGCATCTGCAGTTTCTGTCACTGACAGGAAAAACATTTTTTATTTTCTATATATTTTTGAATTCTTGAATTTCCCACCGAGGAATAATAAAGCATTTCTGATTCTGAGTCTTTTGACTGTTTGTTAAACTAAATAATCAATTTTGAGACATATCATTGGGTTCTATGAACTTGTGAAGGACATTTACTGCTTTACATTTTTTTAATCGTGATTAAATCGAGGATTCAGGCTACTGCTGGGTATGTTGATTGTGATTATTTGGCCAGATTTAATGCAGTTTGCATCCTCTCTGAAGCTGGAAACTGTGCTGAAACTGACAGACATAAACAGCTTCCCAATAAATGGCTAAATATATATGATGTAGATCCAGACAGATATATCTGTCAGCTGATATTGGCCGAGCACAGCTATATCAGTCTACAATGGTGTGTATATCTTATCTGATATTTCTTTTACAGAACATAATTAAGAATGATATTTGTATAGGCAGCGTTTTATATATATTTGATACTTTTTCGAGATTAAAGATGTTCAAGTAGTGATTTTTTTATTTCTAGGTATCTGTAAGAATTAAAAATACCAGTTCACTGTTTTCAGTGCCCTGGTGTCATTTATTTTACTCCCTAGTAGAGACATCAGCCCTAAAAATGTAGTCAAGAAAATCAGTTGAAACTTAAAATTAAGTATGCACTAGTTCGTAAATTCAATTGTCCAGCTGAAGTAACCGACCCACTGGCACTCAAGGATTGAAGTTTAGTGGTGAGGGACATACTTGTTCTTAATTACCTTCTCTTCCCTTGTTATGTACTGTATGAGCAGTTGATATCCCATGCACTCTATAGTCTCCCTAAAATCAACAACAAACAAACAAGAAAAAAAAAATCCACATCAGTTTCACCTGCTTGGTTACCTTTGGTCCAAAGAATCTGCAGGCTGCACTTAGAGATCTTCTCCACATGACTGATGTAAACAGACACCCCCTTCACATCACTTTAACATACAGTTTGTGCAGCCATCAGCTAAACTCTCTGCATCCTTACGCTATTCTGCTGTCCTTATGTGCAGTTTGTATGTCACCTGAATCGTCCTAGCAAGGACTTTAAACCACATTTTCTGTGGTCGGTTGCCACGCTAGTTAGTATTTCCTACACATGGCGCAGCTAACCTCTCCAAATGTTGACCTGACGAAAATCGGGTCGCGTCTAGAAGGGAACCCCAGACCCGCGAAAGATCTCGCGAGAGCGATCATTTAAACCCAAACCAAGATTTTTCCCGAATCTTAACCCAGTGTTTTTGTCTCTAACCCTACCGAATCTTAACCACAGAGCTGGTACATTATTAAACATGATTAGTTTGTACAACTTCTGAAATAAATTAACAACGGGTACAAATCCCGCGAGAGTTACAATAATCAGGAGTTCCCTTCTAGACACGTCCGCTTGTCGGGCGCTTCTGAATGCGGCGCAATCTGCGCAGCACTGACGCTGCTGAACAATGTTAGCTTCAAGTACTGTCGAGTATATGACACTTCTGTGCATGGGGCACCCAAAAACACCAACAAAGTGCCGACAAACACTGAAAAACAGAACAATTTGAAATCTTTTTTTACATTTGTCTGGCCGAATGTAAATCTTGATTAAAAATAGATGTGTATAACGGTTCGGTAATGTATTAAACTCAAACTATCTGAAAAATACATTTCCCCCCAAAATAAGATAAGTGTATATTCCCAAAAGTTGCGGGGGAAACTTTCCAACAGAAATCGTATTGTCATTACTTGACTTTTGTTGAAAAAAAGAACATCCTCTACTGCCTAAAACTTCGATGTGTGTCCGGTATTTACGACGTCAATTATTTGCAATTGTAATGTACGAGGAAGCCCTGAAGGCATCAATGTTGTTGTTCCTCAGTCTGGTCTGGATGAATGTGTCGAGAATTAGAGAGTTGTTTAATACTTTACTATTAGGCTGATTGCATTTCTTTTAAGTACAGTGGTTAAACATCTGTCTGGACGTTGTTCAGACGTGAAACCTGCTAAATATATTTAATGGAGGGGTCACTAGCTTGTCTTCCAACGTCAAAACTGGAAGCTAGCAGCTAGCTTCAGCTGCTAAATAACAACTGAGGGGCAGTGACTCACTGGATGCTGACAATAAAACTGAAACGGTTTGATTAAAGTTTGTTAATTTTATAAACTCCTGAGGAAAGCTTGCCCTGACTAAAAGGTCTATGATGGGCATGAGCAGTCGTATAGAGTGCATATTTTTCAGTGAGTTTCACCCCACCCTGGGTCCAAAGATAACATATCAGGTATGTGCAAATAATGTGTTTGTTGTTGGGTTGGTCATCAGTGAACCATTTTTAACAGGAAGAGCTTTAATAACACGATCATAGTCACTACCAACATCTTATGATAGTAAGGTTGATGGTAATCATGTTATTTGGTATCAAAAAGTATGTGTAACACTTAAAAAAGTTAATCACAGTTTCTTCCATGCATAGAAATTGGTCAAATATTGGAAATTATATTAATCTCAGACTTTTCTCAGGCTGTTTATTATTTGCATTACAGTTGCTCCCATTCAAGAACAGAAGTATATGTAAGCACGTAGAAAATATGAGAATAGAAATAGAAATTGTATGTAAAATAATGAAAAAGAAAAGTGCGTTATACTACTGCATACAACCATATAGAAAAGGAGGTGTAGATGTATGTAAACAACAAAATATACATCAGTGGTACCCATACAACAATAATGCTGAGATGGGGGATAAGTGGCAGGATACGAATACGAATACGAATACGAAATACTTTATTGATCCCTAAGGGGAAATTCATTTGTCTGTAGTCTCATCTATTTGTATAAGAATTATAGAGTCTGATGGCAGTTGGTATGAAAGATCTTCTGTATCTCTCTGTCCTACAACGAAGAGAGAGAAGCCTTCCACCACCATTATTTCTTTGGTCCATCAAGGTGTTATGCAGTGGATGATCCACGTTGTTTAGGATGGCCTCCACCGTCCTCATTGTGTCTCTCTCCACAACTTCCTCCAGAGAGTCCATCCTTACTCCGATCACAGAGCCAGCCTTTTTCACAAGCTTATCCAGCCTCCTTGCTTGCTTTTTTCCCAAACTTCCTCCCAGGAAGTAAGGATGCAAGTATTTATAAATAAGAATACCGGTTGGTTTTAAATGCACAGTATAAATAAATGCAATAATGATGCCAGTGTACCAGTGTATTGCACTGTTGAATTATCATTATTATTGCACAGAGTATTGTGGTAACAGTTGAATTACTGTGCAAATAACCATATTGTTTGGTCAGTATTGCATGTATGGAGATTTAAATGGAATATAAATAATAATTAGCTTGTGATGAGTTGAACAAAATATATTGCAGTAAGCACCAGTCCCTAGAGATGTAACTATATATTAAATATCATGATATCATGATAAAAAAAAATGTCTTGATACCATGGCAGACTGTGACAATACCTACTGTGATTACATGTTTTGTTTGTTTTTTTTAATTTTTACAGAAGTACCACTTCCAACTGCAGCATTGTTTTTGTTTTGCAATTGCACATACACAGGCTATTTTTATTTTATTTCATTATAGAAGGAGTAGCAGAAGAACTTTAAGTTGAAAGAAAAAAAACAAATTGTCTACAGACAAAAAAACCTGTACACATCAGATTTATTATTTAATTAAGGACATTTTTCTCAAACCATCATTTTTCTTCTTTTTGTCCATTATTGAGATAAATATCTTATTGTATGACATCTATCACTCCCCATTCCTTTAAGTGAAATTTGGGTGTATCTTGGAGTTTACTGTACATAGAGGCATAGGCAGGAATCATATTTTGTGTTTGAAATGTTTTCAGGTGTTGTACGAAGTATTTACATTTGTCACATTCTTAGAACACACAATCAGCAGCACAGATTGGCCTGGGTAGTGTTGTCATAAATATCAGTACTGATTATTTGAAATTCTTTCAGGACTCATTTTTTGCATTTGCTTCAACTGAATATCTGTTGTCATTTATAGCCTTGTTATTTTATCTTTTAATAAAAATCTAAAATTTTATACCCTCAATGTTGAATCAGTTTTCCCCTGTGGTATTGAAAATCGTATCTAGTATCAGGATTTTTCAAGGTATTGTATTGAAATGAGAAATTCCAGTATTGTGACCACACTAGTTGGAACAGTCTGTGCATCCTTGTGATTGACTGTATGTACAGTATAATGGCCGTAGAATTAGAATAATTGATCTTATTAATGGTAAACAGTTCTTCATGTTCTTTCCCTTGGAAGTGAAAAGTACATAATCCTCTTAGTGTAGCCTATAGGATGTATTTTGTCATACGGTGTTCCTCTCTGTCCCCTCCTGACAGGTCCCAGAGGAATACATTTCACGGGAGCTTTTTGACACAGTTCAGGTTTATATCATCACCAAGCCAGAACTGCAAAACAAACTGATAACTGTGTATGTAACCCAACACTCCTCTTTTATCTCTTTGTCATAATTATTTTTTTCACCTTCGGATCTGTCTTAATGGGTCACAGAGAAATGACATGCCCCTCTTCTATGTATCGAACTGTCCTCTGTGCTGTTTATACCTTTTTTTTTAGCACTGCCATGGGAAAAAAGTTGATTGGGTGTCCTGTGTGCATCGAACATAAAAAGTACAGCCGAAAACGCCCTCCTGTTTAACCTCGGCCTCGTCTGTGACGCCCAGACAAACACCTGCGCCCTCGAGCCAATTGTCAAGAAGCTGTCCGGGTACCTCACAACTCTTGAGGTAGTGAACATTCATTTTCACATGTGATTTGTATTGATATTGTTAAAGTTTTCAGTTTCTCAGATATGAGCCGAAACCTTTTTGCCTCATTGTGTTGCAGCTGGAGAGTGGCTTTATATCCACTGAAGAGAGCAAGCAGAAACTTTTACCCATCATGTCAACCTTGCTGGAAGAACTTAATGCCACAGGAGCCTGCACATTACCCATAGGTATTATTATATATCTTACTGTGTATATACCAGCTGTTGCAAACAACTGTCTGTGTATTTAACATCCATCCTGGAAGTGGCGGTGAAATGCGAGTCATGTTTGTGGTTCAGGAAACAGCCCTTATTTAGTGAGTTTAAAGGTGTGTTGAGAAAGTGCTAGAACACCTGTTCAGGGCTCATTTTGTTCGATTGAAGAAATTGTTGCAGCAGCACCAAAAAGGCGTCCAGATAGATTTCACTACTCGTTATTTTTGTAGCTTTTTGGTAGCAGCATTCACACCCAAATTTCTCATTTTAGGAAAAATTAATGTTGAATATGCTGTAATTTGTGGCTTGATTGTGATACACCTAAATGTGTGGTATCTAGCAAACTAATTCAGTCCCTCCAGGAAGTTGCAATGTTGTGATCACAACAATTCATGCAAATTCAACCAGTCTCCGAGTGTTTGATCACCGCAACTTTTCTGCAAATTTGACCAATCATTGTAGCTTCCCACAAGTTCCAATCATAGCAGTTCCCTGCACTAATGTCATACATGTACGTCTCAATGAACTGACTCAATGTTTTATCATTTACTATTTTTTTAATGTATTTTTTTATTTTGTCATGGGTACTGAAAAGAACACAAGGTTTGTCATTGTTGTTGACATTTATCAGTGCTCTGGGCAAGGTTACTGAGAACGCTCAGAACAGAGAGCGGTTTTGTTCTCCCTGGAACAAGGTGCCTTTGATTTTTAATGAATTATTGAAAAAAAAAAAGATAATGGCAACTCTTTTCTATGCAGTTTTCACTTGCTCCCGCAGATTCATTGCAAAAAAAAAAAACGGGGAACAAACATCGCAATTTTTTTGAAAAGCTGCCGTGAAATCAGGCAATTTAGACTGCAACAATCCCAACAAAAGCCTGTGAAATCCTGGAGGGACTGCTAATTGGACCCTAAAACTGATTAAAATGAATGAAAGTCCATGCATTAAAAAAATAAAAATCAGGTTGATCCTTCAAAAGGAGAAACTTTAGTGTGTTCATGAGCTTTTAAGTCAGGTTATGAAAACAGTATGGACACTAAATCAGTACATGCTAATAGATAACTTAACTATTCCAGCTAACTCTATGTGGACAGCAACAGTTACATTCTAAAAGTATATTATAAATAATATGTGAGCAAAAAATTTACATGCAATACATAAATTAATCAAAAGTTATCAACCAAACATTTACTCTCATCCACTATGTTTTTGTGTATATGACGTCCACACACAACAACTGAGCAAGTCGTGTAACAAAATTTTGAAGGGAGTGTTAATGTGAATTTTCCCAGTCGGGGAATTCCTTTTCTGATTATCCTGACACCACATGAATGCATGGTTAGAGTCACATCCTGCATCTGTGTCATGTGGGTTTTGTCACTGCCCCGCCTGATTGGGAGGCGATCAGCAGGTCCTGAGTCTGTTCACTCCCATGGGAGACGTGAACATTTTTCAGACACACAAATCAGGAGAAAATTATCTTTGAGATTTGTTTGAGGCCCGTCTCTGTTTTAGCAACACATTCTTGTGAAATCTTGCAAAAAAACGAGTGGATTTCATTTGTACTGTATCGATTGTACGTTATCTGCTTTCATCCGTCCACACAACGTTCACAGCACTTCCAACTGTGCCCACTTAGGAGACTTCAAGTGTGTACCATTTCACACAAATGGCACAGCTTGTAATGCGTCATCTTATACATATAGAGCATCTTTGGATTTACTCTAACTACAACAAACAATTATTTTCATAGGTGATAAACCAATTGACTATTTTCTCGATTAACTGATTAATGGTTGTTTGTTTTAAAATGTCAGAAAATGGTGAAAAATGTCAACCAGTGTTTTCCAAAGCCTGAGATGGCGTCCACAAATGTCTTGTTTTACTCACAAACCAAAGAAATTCAGTTTAGTGTCATTTAGGAGGAAAGAAACCAAAAAATATTCACATTTAACAAGCTGAAATCAGAGAATTTTGACTTTTTTTCTTTAAAAAATTGCTCAAACCAATAAATCAATTATCAAAATAGTTGCCAGTTAATTTAATAAGCGATTAATCGTTGCAGCTCTAGTATAGAAGTTGACAATTTGGCACTTGAAAACCAAATTTTGGTACGGTGGCCACAATGGATTTTTTTTTTTTTTTTTTAAATTTAATCTATTTTTCTGTTCTGTGTCTGTTTTAGATGAATCTAACACCATCCACCTAAAGCTGATCCAGATGCGGAAGGACCCTCCGATTGTCCAGGAGTACGACGTGCCCGTCTTCACCCAGTGCAAAGAGCATTTTATCAAATCTCAGTGGGACCTGACCACTCAACAGGTAGGCTCGTATCAAGGGACGTTGTGATAAGACATTCTTAGAAGCACTGGGAGGAAGATAAGTGTTATCAGCTGTGCGTGTAGTCACATATATCACATCCTTTATTTTATGGATGGAAAGATGGCATTGGTGCAGGAGTAGTTGCTTTTATTGGCACAATAATGTTTTATTGCTGTAATAATCAACAGATATATGAGCGGTGTTTTTACTGTATATCTGATGGGGTCATCGATCTTCGAATAATCAATAACGTTCTATTGTTTATTGTTTACTGCAGATCCTGCCCTACATTGATGGATTTAGACACATACAAAAGATCTCTGCTGAGGCGGATGTAGAGCTGAACCTTGTTCGCATCGCTGTGCAGAATCTCCTGTAAGTGCATTTCAGAGAATTAAGGGCCACGCACACCAGGATGTCATGTGTCATAACACCCTTATTCACATCCTCTGTCTTCTATGAACAGTGTGATCACACACCAGCGGCTCTAAGATATGATAAGATAGTTCTGAAGTGCATCATTGCGATTTTATCCACATCAGCACATCAGGATAAGCCTTTATCCAAGTTCTCAGTGGTGATTCACATTAGCTCTTCAAGAAAAAACCAGCTATTTCATCGCATTTCTTGTTTTCATATTACACAACGCTTCATGACTCTGCTGGTGTGTGCTGCATTCTCGGTGTTGTAACACCCAGGACACAACGTCTACCTGAGCATCACAGGTGCATTTGGGAAACTCTTGCTTTTTTTATTTATATTTTTTAGGCTTTTATGCCTTTAATTCATTGGACAGCTGAAGATATGACAGGAAAGGGGGAAAGAAAGTGGGAGAATGACGTGCAAGCAAACGCCCGATGGGCGAGAGTTGAACTGAGTCATCTAGAGATTCAGTGTGTGGCCTACTTTTTCCCTGAGTGACACAAGCAGTTCCCAACAAAATGATAGTGAAAATGAACTGGGCCCAGGAACCCACATATACTAACCTATAACTCAACACTTCCTGTATCTGTTTCAAATTAAAAGCCCTCTAGTTTTCTGTGCATTAATCAGTTCATTGGTTAACCAGGCTTTGTTGTTGGCGATTATCAAAGGCAGCCTGAGTGTAGAAACACAGGGCTGACAGTAGCAACACGCTTACCTGCAACACTGTCTGTGTGAGAACCAACCAACATGTAGGCAGCGTGGCCCAGCGTGGCGTCAGACTTTTATTTCCGAAAGACACCAAAGTGAGAAACTCAAATCTTTCTTTTTCTTCACAGGTATTACGGTGTCGTGACCTTGGTGTCAATATTTCAGGTACAAAACCAAACTCACACAGCAGAACGCATTGTGTCTATTCCACTGCGGTGGTGGTGTCATTTTTGATGAAACGTCAGGGCCAATATGACTTTGAGAGAAAAGTCACAACATTACAAGAAAAAGTAATTAAAATCGTCATATTAAAATCTTATTGAGAACAAAGTTGTTTCTGTATGAAACCTTAACCACATCAAGGGAAGTCGTGATAAGACGTGCCGCAATTCTGAGAAGCACTGAGAGGAAGATTAGTGACTAAAGGCCTGTTATCAGCTGCGCACGTAGTGATAAATAAACATTTATATCACATTCATCATTTTATGGTTGGACAGGAGGCATTAGTGTGGGAGGTGCCACATCTTTCATTTGACACATCAAAGCTGACAGACCGCTCTTGGTGAGGTAAAATCTTAAAGCATTATGACATTTTTTCTGGAAATACTGTGGCTTTTTTTCTTATACATTTTTCTACCGTGTTCTCAAAATATTGCAACACTGATTCGAAGGTCCGGACCCAGGCAACAAATGTAAGAATTACTGGTGAAAATAGAAATGTAGTGTAACTTCAAACATACAAAACTAATGTAGACACCAGTCCCTTTTTTTAGGCTTGACCGTTTCAGCTTGTTGCTGCGGTACGTCATCGTCGTTGCCATGTTGATCTGTACCTGTGAACAAGTACATAAGACAGAAGACTGCAGTTTTTCTGGATAAAAAACAGTATAATGTTTATTTCTCAACTGATTTCAATGAGTCGTTTTTATATTCAAGGGTTTCAAGTTAGAAAAAAAAAATGGTTTTCTTACTCCATGTAGATCATCAACCCTTTAAGATAACACCACTCACTGAAATCAGGTGAGAAATAAACATTATAGTGCTTTTATCAAAAAAAAACAAAAAAAAAAAACAACCTATAGCCCCCCTGTTTTCTTGTATTTGTTCACAGTTACAGTCTCGCCCTGTCCGACTGGGCAGCGACGTTGAGGTACAATCCAAAGGCCAACTACACCACCACACCACCACACCTGCTTTTTGGTGGTAACAAAGATCTCCGGGTAGAACGAGGCTCTGCTTGGTATCTTCTCCAAATACTGAATGAGAGTTTGTCAATAAGTTCACCTGATCAATTCCAGTATATCTAATCCTCTCCACCTCAGGAATGTTGACAAGATCATCAAGCAACATTTTAGAGAAATGTCTTTGAAATGTAAATAAAAACAGAATACATTAAATTCAGAATGAGTTTATATTTACAAAAAGCAATCAAGTTTATCAGTTTGAACATTAATTCGATTGAATATAGGTCAAAAATGACTTGCAGATCATTGCATCATGTTTTTATTTGGATATTTATTGGTTATTTATATGGAATCAGTGTTGTGCTACTATATTCTAAAAATATTAGAACTTTTCTCTTGTAATATAATTACATTTTTTTCTAAAAGAGGCCCTAATTCTCTGTCGTAACTATTTGAGTGTCCGTTGGTGATTGTCTTGTGCTGTTTTCCCTTCAGTACTCTAATGTTTACTGCACCACCCCCAAAGTCCAGAGCCTCATAGATGACAAGTCCATTCAGGAGGAGTGCCTCAGCTACGTCACCAAGCAGGGTAAATAAGGGTCATGGTTCTTGAATATAAGTGTTATTTTCCTCTTTTATTTTGTAATTGTGAGGTTGTATTGTGTGTCAGGTCAGAAGCGTGCCAGTCTGAGGGACGTGTTCCAGCTGTACTGCGGTCTGAGTCCAGGAACCACCGTTCGAGACCTTTGTTCTCGCTACTCGCAGCAGCTTCAGAGAGTCGATGAGAGGTCAGCATCAGTCACTTTATCAGTCCCTGAAAAGACTTTATGGCTCCTGGAAAGTCAGGTCAGAGTGACATTTACTGTCACGCATGTCATGTCATGTCATGTCACGTCATGTGTCGCCTTTCAGGAGGCTGATCCAGTTTGGCCTGATGAAGTCTCTCATTCGACGGCTGCAGAAATATCCGGTGAAGGTGATCCGCGATGAGAGGAGCAGGCCGCCTCGGCTCTATACCGGCTGTCATAGCTATGATGAGATCTGCTGCAAAACAGGCAGGTTTTAAAGCTCTCTCTGTTTGTTAAAGGGACAGTTCACTCCCCAAAAATACTTTTTCCCCTCTTACCTGTTGTGCTATTTATCCATCTAGAGAGTTTTGGTGCGAGTTGCAGAGTTTTGGAGATGTCAGCCTTCTCAGAGCAATGTCTCTTTCCAGAAATTATGACCCGTTTACTCTGATAATCCACAGACCTTGTTGTGAGAGGTTTCATGTAGGAACTATTTTCTTTCTAACCCTAACCCACCAACCGCATCACCTTGCGCAAAGAAGCTAATCATGGATGAGATGTTACAGCTCAGATGACGAGGATGCATCAATGTTTACATCCTGTGCTGCCTCTCGTCCATGAGTAGACGCATGCTTCCTTCTAGTTAGTTACACTATAGCAGATTTTGTAGATTTGTACTGTTTGTTTCTTTGTTTTTTGCCGGTGTTATTGGACATTGTATGCGCTGACAGTTTCAAATAAAGGAAAGAAAAGATGCTGCCTTCCCTCTGAACGCTGATACGGTCTGCATTTGGTGGAAAGAAAATAGATTCTCCTTTTCATTTTGAAGTGAACAGTCCCTTTAAACATGACCAACATGAGGGTGGAAATCAAGCCTGCTTACAGTGTCATCTTTTTACAGGGATCAGTTATCAGGAGCTGGACGAACGTTTGGAAAATGATCCTAACATCGTGGTGTGCTGGAAATGATGTGAAAGACGTGAACTGAAAACAGAACAGCAGCCATCAAACTGAAAGATACTGAGATGCCTCAACCAAAGATGCCTTCAGTGAGAGGAGTTAACAGTGAAATGTGAAGTAGTGTTTTCTAATTTTTATGTTAGATTAGCTTTTTTTTTTTTTTTTTTTACTAATATCCACTTCATCAAGAACTGGCATGCACTTCTGTCTGATTAAGTGAGGGAGGTGATATTTATTAATACTGTACAAAAGAAAAGCTGATTAATAAAAGAGATTATACCACAATGTGTCAGTTTGTCTTAAATCACAGTGCATAAAATGATGCCAAACATCTGGAATTATATATTTGATGTAATTTTGTAACAATAAAAATGAGATTGAAGCACCAGAACAAGTAGATACAGAAGATCTCGTCATCAGATGGTGGAAAAAAGTATTTATCTGACTTTGAAACTACAATAACAGCAGGAGACAAAATAGTAAACACAGGTGTTACCAGTGAAACTAATAACTTTCACTGCTGTGAAAGAGGTCTGTTTAACTTTAGTTTTAATTCATTTTTTGTACTTTACAGATTTAAGTTACTTATCCTTGTTTATTTAATGTCCTCAATTCAGAGGGAAAGGTTCCTTTTAAGATAAGATATTACTGTATTAGACCCACAATGGGGAAATTTGCACCACTACATTTATTTGACAGCTGTAATTACTAGTTGCTTTAAAAATCAAGATTATGAACTTATAAAATATGAACATACATTGATATATTTACTACTCCATATTTAACAGTAAAATGCTACTAATACATCAGCAAATACTTTACTTTTGATACTAGAAGCATGATATCAAAGCCCATTTCTGGCGGTAAGAGAAAATGAAAGAGAAGAGAGATATGAAATTTAAAAAGTCATAATTATGTGATAAGAAGTAAACATTAAGAGACAAAAATGTCAAATGAAATAAAAAGTCATAATCATAATGTCAAAAGGTCACAATTATGAGTTTTTTGTTTGTTTGTTTGTTTTGTTTTTTTATTGATATTTAAGTCCAGCATTTAATCAAAACATGAACACTTAAAGACATTTCCTAGGACATTTTCATAGTGTGAATACCCCCTACCGTCTAACCCTCCCTATATCTCCAAACAAAACTAAGCCAGAAATTAAATTTATCAACATACCTTAACAAAAACAAACTAACAAACAAGCAATAATATAATAATAATAATAATAAATAAATAAATAACAATTATGAGTTTAAATGTCAAGCTCATGAGATAAAAAGGACGATTATGAGATAAAAAGTCCAAATTGTGATAAAAAGATGTAATTATTAGATTTTTAAAATATATTTAAAAAAAATTAAGATTATACAATAAAAATTATGATACTTTTCATCTCTGTTATGACTTATGACAGTAATATGTTTTCTTTTACTAGTGGAGATGGGCTCCATAATAAATACATTTTGGTAGTAATATTTGTAATTTTTCACATTATGTACTGCTGCTCTGGATACGTCCCCCTTGGTAAAATAAGAGAGAAATTACATTTTAAAAAGCCATAATTATGTAATAAGAAGTAAAATGTCAAAATTATGAGACCAAAGGACAATTATGGGATAAAAAGTCAAAAGTGTGATTAAAAACCTTTTAAACTTTTTTTTTAAATACTTTTTTGTTTGATCTTTAGAAAGTAATAGTTAAGAGATTTAAAAAAATGAAATTATAAGACTTTTTATCTCAATTATGACTTACCACAGTGATAAGTTTTCTTTTACCGGCGGGAATGGGCTGCATAATAAGCACATGTTGGTAGTAATACTTGTAATGGAGTATTTTTTTATATTTTATTTATTTATTTATTTTAACTTTTACTGCTATCCTGGATATTTATTCTATCCCTGCTGAGTTCCAGCTGTTGGTTTTACTGAAGAAACACCGCCCCTCTCTGGCGGCACGTGGGTACTGCACCCTATGTGCGCTTGGTTTACAGTAACCATGACAACCGCTGGAGCAGAGAGGTGTCGCTAACACTAGTTAACTTCAGAAACAATTTGACTGAAGGAGAGATCGTGAATAAGTGTTTTTTTATTTGTCTCGGTGGCTTGTTGAATAGTTTAATAAGACAAAATGGACGCGTCGGTAATTCATCCTGTGGAAGCAGAGGGGTTTGTTCAAAGTCTGGAAACTTTCTCTCTCAAGGAGGTCGGCTCCGCCAGGTAAGATCAACTAACGTTAGTTAACATTTCAGAGTAACGTAGCCTCATGCTTCCTAGTCTTTCATGTCACAATAGACGCATATTAGACCACAGACCCCCGATGTGGGAGGCTTTTGTCTTAAAGAACAAGGAGACGGAGCAGAGTTTATTTCAGATGGGCTTGTGTGGTGCATAGAAACGTAATGATGCTTCTCTTGATCTGCAGGACAGTAAGTAGACCTATCACAGTCATAAAGCTGTTTCATGATCTTTTTTCTCTTTGTGCGTTGACAGGTGGTTCAAACAGCATGAGTACATCGAGAAACTTAACATGCAGGCGATACTGAATGCTTCTGCCGCGCATGATGAGTTTGTCAAGGAGCTCCTGGTATTATATGGAAAGGTGACTGCTGCCTCTTCACGTGTGATGTGAAAATCAGGGGCATTCAGACAAACCCTGCAGAAGACTTCTCTTGTTCCTGTTACATACAGTTACTTATGACAGCACAATGAGCACGTTTAAACAAGCTTTTATTCTACAGTATTTTAAACTGTTTTTCTCTTCGTTCCCTTTTCTAGATACCTGTTCTGGCCCATGAAATGATCCTGGTCGAAGTGTGGAAGCAAAAAGTGTTCCCTGTCTTATGTCAGCTGCAGGACTTTAATCCCAAGAACACATTTCAACTTTACATGGTGGTGAGTGTAAATTAAAACATAAAATGTTGATCAGCCTGCAGCGCTCATAACTGATTTCATGTATTCTGTAATGTCTCCTTCTTAGATCCACCATGAAGCCACTATCATAAACCTACTGGAAACAATAATGTTTCATAAGGTCAGTGTGTATACAAATACATACCCCTAAATTATATTAATCTGCAGCATATTTTGTATGTGTTAAAGAATGGATGTGGCCACATGGCCAGGCAGTTTAAACTCTTGGCTCTTTCTGTCTATAAAGGTTGTAAGAAATTAATTTTTGTGTGTTTTGTAGGATTCATGTGAGGCAGCTGATGACTCTGCTCTTGACCTGGTGGATTACTGCCACCGCAAACTCACCCTGCTGGCGAGCAAAGTGACCAGGGAGGGTGTAACGACTCATGACCAACACGACCTGACAGGGAGGACAGTTGTATCCTCTATAGAGGTACAAGAGTCTGTCACTTATGCTCCTTTTATTGGTTTTATTATTCGGACTATGGCAGAACGTTCTTTCTTTCCCTTAAATTGATTGGTCACATCATTCTTTTTACTTGGTGAAGGAGTTGCAGATGCAGAGTGCTGCACTGGAGTTTGAAATCTCTCTGAAGGCTGTCTCTGTGCTGCGCTACATTACAGATCACACGGAGAGGTAGGGTGAGGAATCAGGGAATGTTTAGTGTTTTTTTTGCTTGAAAATGGACTTAAACAATTTAGCAATTATCAAATCAGATAAGCAGATTGGTTTTCTGTTAAAGGTCCAGTGTGTAAGATTTAGGTTGGGATGGCAAATAATATTCATAAGTATGTTTTTATTATTCTATTATTATTATGTATAGCCTTTTATGTCTATAGAGGGTGTGGGTCCTCTTCCATGGAGTCTGCTGTGTTGCACCACCATGTTTCTACAGTCAGTGTTGTGCATAGTGCATTTAAAGAGCATTGTTCATTGAACACGCTCAATTTTTTTGGTGAACGGTGAGCTGAACGGATCTGTTTGCAACTAATGAATGTGAACGTTGTTCACTCCTGATAGAATTAATGGCAACGTCAACTGATGAAAAAATGTGATGCGGATTCGCAGCAGTGGTAGAAGGACACCATGCAAAATGAATATGGACTGAATGTTGACGTGATATAACCTAAAAACTTTCTGCAACCTTGCAGCATGAAGCGTACGATCAAGGCTACGCTGCTGGTGTTCACATTTGCTGTGTGCTATAGTGTAAAACATTCTCAAATTGTTTTAAATTGTTCTTTAAATTATCCTAGTGATTCAAATTAATACAAAAAACATGAATATCGCAATTTAGCAATTTAGTCATTTAGTCAAATCATTGTAGACTCCAGCGTCCCTGGTAGAGATTCTATTTAAGATTGAATTTTAAAAAACAGAGAAATAAACATGAATTGGTTGATTTTAATCTCTGTGAACTGAACTTTGAGATAGTTCTTCTGAAGTGTGAACTTGCACAACACTGTCTACAGTAGTCCAGAACGGACAAACCAAACACTGGTTCTACACATGGCCTTGATTAGATGCCTCTAAATCTGACACACCGGTCCTTTAATTGAGTAATTATTTATTCATGTACCAGTTGTTTGACCTCTACAGTTGACAGAAAGAGGGTATGTTTTTTTTCTTTACAGTATCGGTGTCATCAATCGTATGCTGTGCACCCATAACCTGCCTTGTGTGCTGGTTCAGCTGATTGACTGTTGCCCCTGGAGTCGCTGTAGAGAAGGTATGTTACACCTCTCGCATATCAAATGTGTCCTGAAAGGTGACCCTTTATTCAGTTTTCTCTCCTCTCTGTGTCTCACTGAAGGCCAGGTTGAAAAGTACATGAATGGCAGGTGGCAGAAGATTCCTGTTGAGGACCATGTAAAGATGACAAAACTAGATGGTCAAGTCTGGATTTCACTTTTCAATCTGCTGCTGAAGGAAGACTGCCAAAGGAAATATGACTTCAACAATTTCAACAAGAACCAGCTCCTAAAGGTAGACCGCAAATGAAAGGTTGACTGACTCTTTGCATCTGTCAGCAGTTTCCACCAGTCCTTTATATTCAGGGCTGTGTGCTGTGCTGCTTGTAATGTGTAACCTGATTTTAAATCATATCAGTCAACCCCTCCTCCTTGGCCCAAGTAGCTACTGTAAATTATCTGTAAACTGAAGATTAGGAAGTGTGTGAGTGCCAGATCATTGTCCTCCAACTTGTTAAAATACACATTCAGTTTCCAAAGGTTGTTTTGACTAAGATGTTTCCTCCTATTATACGCTTTCTCATCCTCTTCCTGTTGCATTAATTATATAAGCAGAGGGCCTTGTGCATCCCTCCTGTAATCACATTCATTTTTTCAGTATGCACTCCACGTAACTCATTGTATAAAATTCTGATGATGATGTTGTTGTATATTATTTGTGGACTTATTTGTGCCACAGCTGCGGGGTTTCTTGACAGAGGTGCTGATTGATCAGCTGCCAAACCTGGTGGAACTGCAGCGTTTCCTGGCCCATCTCGCCGTTACAGACCCTGCCCCGCCAAAAAAAGAGCTAATTTTGGAGCAGGTACACACTCGCACACATGCACACATATCTCTACACCGGATTAAGTCTATATGCATTTTTACCCTGAGCTTTGCTTTGTGTGTAGATCCCAGAGATGTGGAATCACATTATGAGAGAGAATTCTGGGAAGTGGAAAGCAATAGCAAAGTTTCAAGTCAAAGAAACTTTCAACCCATCTGAAAGTGACCTGAGGCTACAGGCTCAGAGGTAATACTTTCAGTATTGTTTCAGTATTGCACAGGTTTGAGTCCTGAAGGTACTGAGAAATTAAATTCGTCCATTTGCACTGTGATAATAATTAAGGTAAGTTTTTTTTTTACCAGGTTGGCTCAGACGTACAACTTGGATGTGATGGAGAGTTTACTCCCCGAGAAGCCAAAGTGTGGATCCTGTGGAAAAGAAGCTGCAAAGAGATGCTCTCGGTGTCAGGGAGAATGGTACTGTCACAGGTAAGACTTCTATAGTCATAAGTTCAGCTAGTACTGCAGACGCTGTACTTGACTGTTGTGATGAAGAGGGAGCTCAGCCTGAGGGCAAAGCTTGTGATTTTCTGGTCGATGTACTTTCCAACACTCCCATATGGTCACAAGCTTTCAATAATGACTGAAAGAATGAGACTGTAGATATAGCAGGGTTCAACATTAACCATGGCCCGATGGTCTGTGGACACAAAAAGTTAGTCTTTAGCCGCCAAATATTTCATGAAGGTGGTCTCCTGTGGCTACTAAGTTTTATCCACATAGTGTGATCCTCCACCAACACAACAACAACACAGTTCCACAAACATCCCGATTCCTTTGCGCCTTTTACTCCAGCATTCTAACGAAAACAGCAAAACATACTCATTGCCTGCTAACTACCAATACGTCTGACTGCTGAGGAAATCCTTACAGAAGAAACAGAAACACAAAAGGTGCACTATGAAAAACGTCAATTAAAATTTACACTGAATGGAAGCAGGAGTTTAAGTGTCTAGAACATGAAGAATGTAAGGAAGTAATACACTGTGATGTGTGCTGCCAGTTTCTTCAACTAGCTGAGAAGTCTAACTCCTTTTTCACCAGAAACAACGCCTTCAGGAAACACAACATCACCACTCATGAGAAAAGTGTCCACAGTTAAGAAAGGCTGTATTAAGCTGTGTTAAATTGCCTTTCCTGTATAGTTTGTACATAAGTTTACATTTGGGCCACAAAAATTGTTTGGGCTTTGACCCATGGTCATTACTTAAAATATTAGCATCTATCCTGGATAAGCTGCTGAAATTGGTTATCTCAGATGGCTTGAAAATGCCTCAGGATACCCTGGGAGCTGACAAAGTAGCTGGGAAGAAAAACCTCAGGGACACCTGGTTATCCTGTTGCCATGGCAAGAGACTAGAAAAAAGGTGTTCTTACATCAGACATAAAATTACATTTGATCTGTGACTATCAGACATACTTATCGACACTAAATGTGTCATATTGTTCTGCCGATGTAAAGCTTTGTTCATCTTATTGTTTGTTTTTTTTCAGAGAATGTCAGGTGAAGCACTGGCCTAAACACAAGAAAGCCTGCCAGCTTATGTCTGAGGCCACAGAGAAGATCCAGAGGGAGCTGCACATCAGCAGCTAAGAGAGAGACGGCTGAAGCTCATGTAAGGGCTGGTGGCAGAGGGAAGATGGGACTCTTAAGTCACAAGATGGGAGAACAAATATGCATGTGGATGATGCAGATTTGGATTTCTATGCATTTTAATCTTGTTTCTTTTAATGCTGGAAAAAATGTATGTCCCATCACAGAATTTTGTTGTCCCTAACTGTAATGTTTGTTCCTATGATAATCTTCATTCTGTTTTTAAGTAATAATTTGGTTCTTGAATGAAAGAGCTTGGGAAAGCTTTCTTCAGTTCCTTCTCTGTCAACAGATTTTATACTCCTTGGATTTTGATATTCCACGCAGTAGCAGCAAATAAAAATGCTTTAATAACTCTACCTTGTTTTCTTGCCCTGTGCTATTGAAGGGAGCATTCACCCCAATATCAAAAATACATATTTTGGTGCTACTTATCCATCTAGGCCTGGATGGTGTGAGTTGCCAAGTATTGGAAATATCAGCCGTAGAGATGTCTGCCTTCTTTTGAATATAATGAAACTAGAAGTCACTCGGCTTGTGTTGCTCAAAGCACCAACACAGCCTGAGGGCCATCTACGAACCCCAATTCCCAAAAAGCTGGGATGCTGTGTAAAACATAATAAAAGGTGACTGCAATGGTCTGCAAAACAATTTTGACCCTTTTGCATTCAATTAAATAACCAAAGACAAGATATTTAATGTTCAAACCCACTGACGTTATTGTTTTTTGTAAATATGAACTCATCCTGAATTTGGTTCCTGCAACATGTTCAAAAAACCTTTACCACTGTGATACATCAACTTTTTCTTGTAACAACACTCAGTGAGTGTTTGGGACCTGAGGACACTAATTGTTGAAGTTTTGAAAGCAAAATTCTTTTTTGCTTGATATACGACTAAGTGCTCAACAGTCCGGGGTCTCTGCTGTCATATTTTGCGCCCCATAAAAGTGCCCCGCACATTTTCAGTGTGAGACAGGTCTGGACTGCAGGATGGTCAGTCCAGTACCTGAACTCTTTTACTACAAAGCGACACTGTTGTAACACATGCAGAACATGTCTTGGCAGCAGGGATGTGTCTGACATAGATGTCATCTACATGGCAGCATATGTTGCTCCAAAAGTGATGCCTTCACAGACATGACATGTTAGCCATGCTGACATGGGCACTAACACACTGCTGTACCATTGTTTGCAGCATTTCTAGATGTTGTTGATATATGGCTTTCGCTTTGCATGGTAGAGTCCTGAGCCCATGTAGTATCCTTTATAAAATGATGTGGGTTTGTGGTGCAGTTTTCAATGAAGTGGCATCTGCAGGCTCAATTCGTTTTCAGTCTTGCCCCCTACGTCCAGAGATTTCTCTGGATTCTCTGAATCTTTTAATGATATTATAGATTGTAGATGGAGAAATCACTAAAATTCTGCAGTTTTGTGTTGAGAAACATTGTTCTTAAATTGCTGAACTACTTTCCTACTTTCCACAAAGTGGTGAAGTTCACCCCATGCATGCTTGTGAATGACTAAGGATTTAATGCACAAACATAATACTATCACCTGTTACAAATTAACCTGTTTACCTGTCAAATGTTCCGAACAGGTGTTCTTGGAGCTTTCCTCAACTTTCCCAGTCTTTTGTTCCAACTTTCTTGCAGGCATCAAATTCAGAATGAGTGTATATTTACATGTAAACATGGCACCACAGTTAAGAGGAAAACGTGTGTTTAAGAACAAAGGTTCCACCACAACCACAACATTTAGAAACCTAAACTCTCTGGATTTAGATAGAGTCACTTATTTACTATTCAAAGTAGGATAGCTGGGGATTTGTGGTCCCTGTTCTTGGTTAATATTCCTGCTAGTTATGTTCAGACTTTACCCCCCCCCCCCCCCCCCCCCCAATGCTGGATTGTTCACTCTCTGGTCTCTTAGTAAAAACACGATTTGTTTGGCTGTAAGCATTGTATCAGCTTTCCACTTTGAAGTTTTGCACTTTATTTATGTGTATTTGATGTTTTCATTCTTGGGGGAAATTAAAACCAGATCCTCCATCACACTTTGAGTCAGAGGTTGGAGGAAGGAGGGGGACTTTTCACGCCCACTCAGCTGTGCTCTGGACTCAGAAGCAGCACCCCCTATGTGAAAACATCCCGGATGTCGATACAACTCAGGCTCATCTCACTCTCTCTTCTTCATGATATGCTGCTTCCTCTTACAACACAGAGTGAAAAAGATCTGAAGATGTTCAGTGTCCGGAGAGGAGCTCAGACACGCTGATGTTACCGTCAAACAGCCGGGCCTCCGTCCGTCTGGAGCTGTAACTAACCGGTGATGAGAGGTTATTTCCAGAGATGAAGCCGAGGCTGCTGCTGCTGCACACCTCCGTTACTTGGAAACAGTCAGAGAAATTTCTGCGGAAAGTTTTTTTCTCCTCGGATGGAAGAAGTTTTGAGACAAAGCGGTCGCCACGGGGCTGTTTTCTCCGCTGTTTTGGTGAGTTAGACTGAAGATTTGATTTCACTCCGTACTTTCAGAAGTGATCATTCACCAAACTTGTTGTTTTCATGACTAAACATGTGAGTATTCATCCTCCGAGCTCCCGTAAATGCATCTTTAATTGCTTTATTTACACAGGAATTATACTTAGGAGAAAAGTCATGTTCTGAAAAACTTACAGTAAATCTTATGCATTACCACGTTACAGTAATGTTTGACATAAGGTTATTATGGCTGCTTTCATACCCTGCTTTAGTTATGCCTGATTTGCAGACTGTCAAATATTACATAATTACTTACATGGAGCATGTGATGTATGACAAACCAACGTGCCATGTACAAAAATGACCAAAACGAAACAAAAATTATATAATACTCTAACTTTGCACATTCATTTTTGCACTGTTTGTGGTTTAGTTTATGCAACTATACTTAAACTCCACTACCTCTATTTGACAGCTCCATCGAGACTTAACACACAAAACATAGGATCATGTGATGTGATTTATTGGTATAAATTAAACTTCTCTACAGCATATAAATTAGTAACAATTAAAATTAGCTCAACCATGAATGGCTTTAACATTAAAATACCACAGTAATAATTAGGGCTGTAATTAACGATTATTTTCATTGTGGATTATTCTCTCAATTAATTCATTCTTTTAGTCCATAAAATGTCAGAAAATAGTGAAAAATGTCGATCAGTGTTTCCCAAAGCCCAAGATATTCAGTTTTCTGTCATTAAGGAGTTAAGAAACCAAAAATATGAATGAGAATTTTAACTTTTTGTCCTTAAAAAACAACTGAAAACAATTAATTGATTACTAATCAATTAATGGATGCTGCTCTAGTAATAATAATCCAATAATATAAAATGTAAAGGGGCCATTCTGTTGCATGTTGAGTACTTTTACTAAAGTAAAATTTTGCATTCAGAATGTTAACTTGTAATAAGAGTTTTTTTTTTTTTAATGTGGTATTTCTTGATTTACTCAAGTACAGGATCTGTTTATTAGTGTATAGTTCTCACAGTTTTAGTTTTCATATGAAAGAGCAGTCTTAAATTGACTATAAAAACAGATTTTTGTTATCTTCTAGAGTAGAATAAACATTCAGAATCATCCAATGGAAATGTCCCCTTTGTAAAACAACATAAACAACAACTTACTGCAGGTTTCTGTGACTAACTCACAAAGTGAAATCAGTTAGATCCTTGACACACACACACTCACACACACATCACATGCTCACATTATTGTTGTTATTATCATACATTAGTGGTTCTCAACTGTGGGGTCGGCCCCACTGGTGGGTCGTAGAGCCTCTGCAGGGGGATGTGATTGATCAGGGGTTGAATGAAAATGATTTATGAAAGAAAAAATAAACAAACAAGAGTTTGCTGATGCGATCATTCTGACATTTAACTAAAATTCAGCGTGGGTCCTTTTTTATTACTTGCTTATTCTATTAGTGTTAATTATTAATTAAAAAATGTAGGAGGTGAACTTTTTTTCAGCTTCTGAAGAGGGGGGCATGACAGAGAAATTTGGAGAAACACTGTCAAACATATTTGATTTGTATTAGTTTGCCATCACATTTCTTATTTTCGGCATGTTTGTTTAGTTTAGTTTATTAAGTTTATTTATATCAGGGACTGTGCACAAAATACATTAGTCTCAAAAAAGAAAAAGTATGCTTTGTACCAGAGTTAGCTAAGTAGCTTATTTTGATCTACAGTCCTGGGCAGGTGTGTTCTTAATAACTTTGTGAAATTTTCACATTAGAGCCACATTTTCCACCTCTCCTAGCAGTGTAGATTTGTTGTCTTTGCCGTTTTTTGTTTATTTTTTAAATTGTACAAAAATGTTAAAACAGGAGTCAAATAGTCTTTGGTGATACCAGTGTGTTATTGTGTGTTTTTCCTCCCGTCAGTGATAATGGAGGAAGCCAGGCTCTGAGTGACACAATGTCTTGGGGCGAGTTCATCGAGCTCCGTGACCTGAAGGAGGGCAGAGAGCAGATAGAGCTGACCAGTTCACGTTCACCCTGCTCGCCTCCACGCCTGGAGAGAACCAACGCCCTGAGGATCAGTCCGGGGAAGGTCCCTGACCTGCTGAGCCGGGTGGGCATCATCAGAGTCCTGAGCAGCACCCAGGACCCACATCTCACCGAGGAGAAGGGAGAAGGGCACAACTTCCAGCCCTGCAGCCACGCTCAGCCCACATGGTGTGACCTGTGTGGAGACTTCATCTGGGGCCTGTACAAGCAGAGCCTGCGGTGTGTCAGTGAGTTGGCTTATGTGGGCTGTTTGAGCTCCTGGGTGTGTGCATGTGTGATCGCCTCTGTGCTTATGCATGTTCCGAAATGAGGTCAAGACCGAGAGAAAGAGGAAATTTGGTTGAACTCAGAAAGATGTAGTTATGTAGGTGCAGGCCCAAGTAACCCTGTACTTACCCTGTTAACCTGAAGAAATCATATTTTTACTATTTGATTTGCCACAAATATTGTCCATGTTGTCTGTCAGTCTGTTTATCTAACATGCTTACAGCTGTTAAAGTGCATTTTGTGGTTTGGTCATATTTAGGTTCAGGGTTGGCTATAGACCTTTACGCCCTGTTTGCTCAAGGTTTAGCTTTGAGTTGCAATAGTCTTGAACTTCCTTTTCATCAACTGAAACCCACTGAAATGTAGCTGTGGTTTGTCTAAAGCATTTACTGTGCAGAATGCAATGTCTCTTAACAGTAATCCGAATATGAAACCACAATCCAATCAAAATGAAACACAAAAAACAGACCTTAATGAAAGAAAAGATCATAAACACATAGATGCAAGTCTACATTCATGGGACACAGTACTGCTATTTGTGCAAGTGAAGGGAAGTTATACTTATTTATGTATTTATATACAGAAAGGAGACAGATTAAAGGAAGAGGCTTGGTCAAGGTTTACTAACACTTAATGTTACGATTTACTTCACTCACCTATAAATACATCATTCTGAGAATCGAAAGAAGGTTTTAGGGGATGTTTTAGAGGTTTAAGTAGTCATTGGGGAGGTTCTAGGAGGTTCTTGGGTTCCTTCTTGTGACTGATGATATTCAGTGGATCTAGTGATCATTTAGGAGGTTTTGCAGTACTGCAGGACTTTTGATGGCCAAAACAGGTCAGAGTGGTCCTTTAATTATAAGTTTTTGGGGTCGTTCAGGAGGCTCTAGAGCTCCTTCAGGAGATTCTATGTATCTTTTAAGATATTTTATGGGTTGTTTAGGAGGTTTAAATAGTCATTCAGGACGTTTTCCACTACTTCAGGAGTTTTGATGGCCAAAACAGGCCCAATTAGCTCTTTACGAGGTGTTAGAGGTCATTGTGGAGGTTTTAGAGTTGGTTTAGGAGCTTCTTGAGATAATTTTGTAGGCTTTTGTGATGAAGTTCTGGGGTACTCAAGTAGTTTTGACGCCCATTGAGGAGGTTCTAGGGGTCTTTTAATTAAGTCTATTAGATGTTTTTTTGGATCCTTTTTGTAATTGATGAGATTCACATTTTGTGGGAGGTTCTAGTGATCATTTAGGAGGTTCTTTAGGAGGTATTTTAGGAATTTTGATAGCCAACACATGTCCAAGTCATCCTTTAGGAGTTTTTTTTTCAGTCATTGATATGATTCTAGAGGTCCTTCAGGGGATTCTTTGGGTCATTCAGTAGGTTTTAGTGGTTATTGAAGAGGTTCTAGGTGTCCTTTAGGAGGTTTTAGTAGCCATTGACAATGCTGTATAGGTCCTTTAAGGATGTTGTAGTAGTCAGTTAGGAAGCTCTGTGGGTTGTTTAAGGGGAGTTTTGTTGACCATTGAGAAGGTTCAAAGGATTCTTGAGATTTTAGTAGGCAGTGATGATGGTCTAGGGGTTCTCTAAGGGGTTCTAGAGGCCACAGAGGAGGTTATATACAGCATTTTAGAAGTTTTAAGGTTCTGTGTGTCATTTTTGAGGTTATGGTGATCTGTCCAAAAATAGTAATGGTTACTGAATAGGCTCTAAAGGCTCTTCAGGAGGTTCTAGGGATTATTAGTGAGAATGGGTTGTCACCCATCTCTTCAATAAAAAACAAAAGTGAAAGGATGGTAAATTTAGGGCCAAGTCAAGTCAGAGTAACTGCAGTGACCATTAATGGCCAGAGGAGGACATCACCCATTTAGAATTGCACTTATAACAACAATACTTACACAATACTATCACATGCATCTTAGATCAGTTTGTCATATGTATGTATGTGTTTGACAGTTTTTGTCTAAACAGAGTGACTTTCTGCACTTACAGATTGTAGATTCACGTGCCACTACCGCTGTCGTGCCCTTATTCGGTTGGACTGCAGCTGGGACCGAGGCTCTGTGGCTGACCACACATGTGTTGTTGAGCACACCATAGAGACAGACACGAATGTGGTAAGGACCTTTTGTATTTGGTGGTATAACTCGCTTAGTACTCTTCAGTTGTTCACAACATGCAGCCTTGCCCACAAAAAAATGGTAGCAGCCACTGTTTACTTGCTAAATTATTACCACATCTTTTTTTATACTAGAATTTAAAATGCGACAATGAGTGAGGTAACTGGTAGTTTATAAAGACCTCTATACTTTGCATGTGACATTGTGTGCTTTCAGGCTTGGTTACATGGTAATTCTGCTGGACTGCTTTAGGGAACAAATAGCTTTATGGTCAAAAACGGGAACCATTTTACCTACCAATAAATACACACCCTTCACTTCTAGTTCCACTAACCTCAGAGGCTCATAATTAAAGCTGATCTGACCTTGTCAGTGAAAAACTGTATGTTTGCTGTAAACAACAATCATGCAGGGCAGCGCCGGGCACGAGGCAGCTGGCATCATCAGATTTGAAAAAGGAAGTAAAGAGATTTGAAGGGGAAGTTTGTCATTGTTGAGAAACACAAAATGTGACAGGTAACGCCTTTTGCAATATCTGCATCAGTTTATTTAACCACTACAGTGATAACGTCTGTTTACAGAATCCTTCAGTATGTTGTTACACCCATATGTATTAAACACATAGCGACCACTTTATTAGGCACACGTGTAAAGTCTAATGCAATCCAATACAACTGCTCAGCCATAAAATATACATCTATGATTCCTATAGTAATTTTTGACTCTGTCATATAAGAGTTTATTCAATTATATGTTTTAACATTTAAGTCATATTTAGTGGTTGTGCTGTTGTACTGGACTGCATTATATTCAGAGGTGTTTCTAATATTCAGCCCCCCTTGTGTATGTAGATATGAAGGACACCAAATGAGAAACAACTTTCAATTTGGCCAGTGGTCCAGTACGGCACCATTTTTAACATGTAATTGAATTGAACAGTGTTGACAAAAATGAAACATTATGACCTCTATAAAGACAGGCGTTATGGCCAGCTGTTGAATTGAATCGCATTAGACTGCACAGGTTAGGAATGAAGCTTTTACCAGTTTCATGATAAAATTCATGACGATTAGCATTACTCTTTCAAATTTTAATCATTAAAACTGTGTTTGATTGCTGCACTCTGAAAGTACCGTTCAATATCAACCCAACATGTTTAGCACATTTTAACAAACCCATTATAATACTGATAGTCATGATAATTTTGGTCACTGTAATGATATGAATTTTTCATACTGTTTCATCTCTAGTATAGGTGAAGATAATAACGTGCTACTGAGTGTACATATAAAAACAAACTCAACAGCATGGTATATCTTATATATCAAGAGAGTTTTAAGTAGGGCTGCACAGTTAATTGAAAAATTATCAAAAACGCAATATGGCCAAGTGCAATATCCAACTCACAGAACTAGAATCAAATCACAATTATTTTTTCCTTTTTTTGAAAAAGGAAAAATATGTTGTTCTACAAGTCTTGTTCTCCAGATGAAGGAAAATGTGTTTGTTTGGTACAGACCCCCAAAATGTCATATCATCACAATTTTATTTGTTTATTTATTTTTTGTCAAATTGAAAATTGTAATGCAAAATCATCGTTCCCATTTATTGTATTGCAGTTTCAGTAAAATAATCACATATGATATGACTTTTTTACCATATCATGCAGACCTAGTTTTAAGCATAATGAAATATATTCGTTTGAGTTGTGTAGGATGTAGTTACCATTAATTGGTTCGGTGGAGTCAGTGTGGTGATCTTATATCCTTTAATTTTATCAGAATAAAATAAAATCCTGGCTACTGTACATCTAAAATCTTAACTAGACTCCTCACAATGCTTTTCTCCACTACAATGTTATTTATAAAGCAGGGAGTCGAGGCCACAGGCCAGTTGTTGCTCAAGGCAGCAGGGTTTGGTCTCCTGGTAACAGGTTTCATTTGCTTTCTATCAAGCACATGTTGCTTATCAAAGGACGGCTGGAATGTAAAAACTTCAGCAAGCTGTTCAGCGGAGTATCAACAGTATGAAGACATGGCTAGATATGTTGTCGTACATAGGCTTTTGTGTGCATAGGCCTCTCACACAACAGACAGCTGGAACTAATAAGATTTATGATGGCTCTGTTATATTGGAGGGTACCAGTAAGCAGTGCCAGATCTGTCTCACCTGAATAAAATGCAGAGCAGATATGATTAATCTTATTAATAACACATGTTTTTACTTTATTTTTTGTTAAAATGTCTGCATCAACACAATCTATTACAAAAAGGGCAAAACATACAAACAAAACATGCAAGATAACTCTTTTTTATCGTTTCTCTTTTGTAAAGATTATGTATGACTGAAATGTTTCACCTTTGGTTCACTCCTGCTCAATGTAAGAGCAGCTGCAGGGTCTCTGGGTATAGCAGCACACATGAGAACTCCTCATTTTGTTGCAGGAGTCTCCAAAGTATTTCTTGCCAATAAATATTAGCCAATACTTGTGCTGATAGCCAGTACCGTAATAAAACATATGACCAACTCCTCAGCATGTGAGAAAAACATGGATATTTAGAAATGTGTTCACCAGTTGAACATGTGCCCTGGGTTTCTTTGTTCACCTCTGTGTTATTACTTGAATCAAATAGAAGGTTGGATGTGGGTGGTTTGTTCCAGATGAACAAAGGGGATTATTTATCTGTCTCAAAATCATAGTTATTTTCATCTCAGCTTTAAATGCTGTTCATTTTCTGGCAGAAATTAAAGGCAATTTTATCAACTACAACAATTATAGTTTTCAGCAACTGGATTCTTTATACAAAAAGCTAGAAACCTGTGATAATCTTAGTCACATTAAATTGTCAGTAACCCTGATGGTTTAAAAAGTGTTTACACCGCAGCATAATGCATACTGAAAATTGGTTTATGTCAAAGCTGATATTGATCCGTGTATTTGACTGATGCATCCCTGTTATTTTCTTCATCAGTTCATCTGCAGAACGTCTTCTCAGTTATCTGATCGTTTTGTATATAAAATCTAAGAAAATAATGAGAAATGGCCTTAACAGTTTCCCAGGGTGTCATTCATATTGCTCGTTTTGTTCGACCAACTGTCTAAAACTCAAGCATATTTCATTCATAATGACTGAAAAAAATAGACAAGCAGAAAATAAGATGCATGTGGTAGGAAATGTTTTGCTTGCAAAGTAACTTAAACAATTAATTATGAAAATAGTTAGCGATCAAAGGGTCACTTCCTTGATTTTAAACATTAAGTTCTGTACTTTTCAGCCTTAAATAGTTGTGTAACGTCTTTTGTGGCTTTGAAGGGCCTTTCCAAGGTTTATAAAAAATAACCCTGATGATGTCATTAGGGTTATGTCACCAATGGTGGAGGTGTGCGGTTTGAAAGACGTGGGCATTTCTGAGACAGAGAGGGTCTAATGCCACAATGATATCACATGGGATGGAAGGTAGGTCCAAATCAGTATCGAAATGCTTCTGCTGAAATGGAGCTCCTCTACGGCTTTTAATTAGCCTCAAAGGCAGCACGCATAAAAACAGCCGCGTGCACGTAATACGAGAACAGCAGTAAGCAGTCACAGCAAATACTCGCAACTGCTCGACACTTGCTTGTCAAGTTGTATCAGACTTCTGGCGGTGGGGGTGGAATAGGCAGTGGCTGACGTCTCACCTCCTGTCCTCAACTCTCATTAGACTCACAATAGACTTCTTTCATGACAGCCATTTTGACATGAAATAGTGGGGTAAACACAGATACTAATTCTGTTTCATTCAGGTCAAGGTGCTGCTATTGTGCATGTTGGCTCACTGAAAAGGCTCTGCAACACTAAATGAAACAGGAGCTTGATTAATATAATTGGTAACACCTGTGTTTACCCTCCTATTTCATATCAGTATGGCTGCTGGGAAAAGGCCAATTACAATAATAACAAAGTATAAGTAAATGACCACACATTTGAGGACAGTGAGATAGCTGTCTCCATATCAGTAGTCTTATCTACTTGCTAAATCATGGTATTTAAAGTGATATTCCACCGCAGAGTAATAATCCACTCAATATGTACTCACCCCTATGCCGATGTGAGGATGGGTGAAGATCTTCAGTTCACAAAACAATCCTGGAGTTTCAGCAGAAAACAGGGTTGCAGCTAATGGCAGTGAATGGAGACCACGGATAAAATGTTAAAAAAAAAAAAGAACACAAAACAAACATAAAATGTCTCCATCCTGCTCGTGTGGTGTAATCCAAGTGTTCGTGAGCCGCGTCATTAAAATTTAACCACAAAAGACGCCATTTACACCATGTTTTTAGCCAAAATGTCAACTGTAGCCTCCCAGGTAGCATGTAAACATGGCGTTGATGTATCGCGAGACTTTGTATATCCCTTAATGGATGCACGTGTGAAAATATCGCGAGATCGACGCCATGTTTACATGCTACCTGCAACATGCTACAGTTGACATTTCAGCTAAAAACATGTGTAAATGGCGTCTTTTGTGGTTAAATTTTAATGTCGCGGCTCACGGACACTTGGATTACACCACACGAGCAGGATGGAGACATTTTGTGTTTGTTTTGTTTTCTTTTTTTTCACATTTATCTGTGGTCACCATTCACTGCCATTATACCGGATTTGGCTGCAACCCTGTTTTCTGCTGAAACTCCAGGATTGTTTTGTAAACTGAAGATCTTCACCCATCCTCACATCGGCATAGGGGTGAGTAGATACTGAGTGGATTATCATGTAGGAGTGGAATATCCATTTAAGAGGTCTCGGTGATGGAGTCAGGCTGTCCGAGGGGCAGGAGTAAAAGAATTAAAAAGGACACAATAGAGGGCTCTTTCATTTTCTCTACTGGAATGCTGGAATGTCACCCTATAGAGCAGTCCATGTTTTCATCACTTGAAGGGCATCCTGTATGGCTCTCCATCATGTTTTCTCCACTGGAAGGGCACGTTAAAGCACACGTCATCACATTTTTGTAACTTAAAAGGTGCCCTATGTGGCACTTCATCATGCTATCTCCTCTGGAAGAGAACTCTATATAGCACTTCATCATGTTTTCTCCACTGGAAGGGCACCCTAAAGCACAATTCATTGCATCTTTGTGACTTAAAAAGTGCCCTATGTGGCACTTCATCATGTTTTCTCCACTGGAATGGCATATTCTCCACTGGAGGGCACCTTAAAGGCACTTCTTCAAGTTTCCATCACTGGAAGGCCACCCCATATGGCACTTCATCACATTTTCTCTGCTTTAAAGTCACCATAACAATTTACCATGTTTTTTCAATTGGGGGACACTTTATATGGCACTTCATCATATTTTCTCCACTGGAAGGGTGCCTTAAAGCATGCTTCATCACATTTTTGTGACTTAAAAGGTACCCTATATGGCACGTCATCATGTTTTCTCCACTGGAAGCGCGCCCTATATGACACTTTATCATGTTTTTTGACACTGGAAAGTCGCCATATAGCACTTCATCATATTTTCTCCACTGAAAGGGCACCCTAAAGCATGCTTCATCACATTTTTGTGACTTAAAAGGTACCCTATATGGCGCGTCATCATGTTTTCTCCACTGGAAGCGCGCTCTATATGACACTTTATCATGTTTTTTGACACTGGAAAGTCGCCATATAGCACTTCATCATATTTTCTCCACTGAAAGGGCACCCTAAAGCATGCTTCATCACATTTTTGTGACTTAAAAGGCACCTTATATATAGTACTAAATAACATTTTCTCCACTGGAGGGCACCCTATATGACCATTTTATCATGTTTTATCTCCGACAAGGGCATCCAAGAGGGCACAGGGTGTTTTTTTTCAAACATGGGTCACAGGGGGGATGATCCCCCAGGAGTTCATCAGTGTTCTCCTTTTTTTCCCTACAGAGCCTTTGTTTGCACTACTCTCAACAGTAAAATGGAACTTTTATTTGGCAGTGGCATCCAAGTTATAGAATTCCTTTTTTATAAGTTCACTATCTTTACAAATGATAAGTGGAGGAATAGAAGAAGTCACATGTGCCCTATGGCTGTATGCGGTGTGACCAGACCCTGTCCCTCCATCACATGACCGCTCCGCGGGTACATCAGCAGCATCCGTGGGAGAAGCTGCTGCAGCGAGAGGGGGGGGGGGGTGGGGTGGGGGCTTTGGTATTTCCTCTCGCCGTCCAATCGCGACCGGCCGCGGTGGTTTTGTGTATTTTCCAAACTCCAACTCAACGGAACCTGGGTGGGGCGTCCGCCGGCGGGGGGAAGGAAGCGAGGCAGCAAGGGCGGGGCCTAAACACACATCCTGTTTCACACAGACCGAGTTTGTGCAGCTGAAACGTGGCCGGCAGATTAAGTTTGATTTAAGACTCTTTCTATCAAGACATCACAGAGACATTTCATCGTCGACGAGATCAGTTAACTGACCGTTGACGTTTTCGAACGTTGAGGATTTTGAACGTTGAGGTTTTCGAACGTTGCCGTTATTTCTGACATTCCGATCAGACTCCTGTTTAAACTGGTTTAAAAGCGATTTCTCTGAACACTTTAAGTTGTCGTCGCTTAAGTTCCGCTAGTCGACTCTAGTGTTAAAGGTTTTAACGGTGGTCACATCATGGCAAACGAGGCTCACGCCGCGGACAAGACTCCCGTCTTTCGAGATGACCTGGGGCAGCTCCACCAGCAGCGGCTACTGCAGCGACGAGGACTCCGACTCCGAGCTCGAGCAGTACTTCACCGCCCGGACATCTTTCTTCCCCAAAATCAAGAAAAATAACGTCACTGCTGACGTGAAGAAGGTGAGACATAGAAGTAAACAAACAAACAAACAAACAAAAAAAAGTTAGTTAGGCTTGAATAAAAGTAATTTCCTCATTGTAAAAAGGGGAAGTGGGACCAGGGTGTGGGTGATGGGTGGTGTCGTCACAGCTGCTCTCGCGATGTTTGGTGTTTCTGCTTTCTGCTTCTCTAAATTCATACTTAACTAATTCATACATTTAGGGTTCACAGGTCAACCCCTGCTCTGTAGATGTTTTATGTGTTTTGTCAAGTAAGTTAATCTTGCAGTTGTGAGGGTGGAGTTCTGGTTCCTCCAGTTTTGAGTAAAGAGGCTTAAATGGTGTGAACTTCACAATAAAATGCATGTCAGTTCTGAGCACAAGCAGACACTGGTTTGGGCTTGGGAACACATCAGTGCATCCTTTCATGAGGGATGCACAATATTGGATTTTTTGCCAATATCTGATGTGCTGATATTTGCTAGCTTATTTTTGGCCAATTGCCAAATATATTGCATTTACAGGGTCTCCGTGGGTCCTGAAAAAGTCTAAAATCCAATAATCTGAGTTTTAGTCAGAGAAAGTGGCAGTGATTACACAGCAGTGCAAACCATGCATGTATTTTTTTGCAGGTATGGATGTGAAATAGGTCTTAAATTGCATTCATAATCGTCTTAAAAGTCTTAGCTTTGACTTGTTGAAACCTGCAGGAACCCTGACTTATTTTCTCCCACCCAATTGTAGAGAACCTTCAAGTTTCTCTTGTATTACAGTTAAAATATTTTTATGCCTACTCTTAATGTCATGGCCCACTAGCCGACGCAGACATCTATTAAAAACGTGCGCATTCATTGGGAAAAATAAGACAAATTTGTTATAATGATAACTTTGGTGGCTCTTAAAATGGCAAGTTAAATAAAAGTTATTGCAAATAGCAACTTTGCTATCTGTTTCGTACACTTCAAAAAGCCTCCAACTGCAAACACACTCATGGTACATGTGCATAATTAAAACATCAACTCACTGGCTGGCGAAAACATTCATTTTGGGCCTATTGTGACATTTCATTTTAAAGCCGGTATAACCTTGTAACAAGCACAGACCCGCAGCTGACCTCATGCAGAGAACAACCCAGATGTCATGTTTTGTGACGCAAGCCCGCTTCTCAAGTTTCCAGCCTAAACACCCACTATTCATTGACTGTTTTTCAGGTTTCTCAACACTAATTTCTCAGTCACACATGAGTCATTGACTGTTTTGGCTTTGTTCATTTTCTGCTCCCTTTGTCATCCACACCCACTCACAGATCAGCTTCCTTTATTGAGAAACAGTTTATAGTCAAAAACACTGACAGTCACCATTTTCTGTCCCTCCTCAGAAGCTATCTTTGTTTTATGCTGCTGGCACTCCCAACACTGTTTTTTCATATGACACTCCTTTTGTGGGCATGTAGAGACACGGCTGTTGCATATGTTTATCCTCCTACTGTTACCACGGTGGAAAGCTCAACTTGGCCCTCACATTGATTTATTGACTTGTTAACAGCAGCATATTAACTCTAGAGTCTTTCAATTTGCCTGAGGATTCCACCTATTGATCTTCTGCTTGATTTACAAGCTGTTGTGCCCTTTTAATGCTTGCAACTTTGCCTGGTTTGTTTTTCATTAGACATTGAAGTCATGGAAAGAGATGGAGTCAAAGGTTCTGCATTTATGCAAAAATACTTTTTGTAGTTTTGGAGAAATCCAAGTATCAACACAGATGTTCACAGCAACGTTAGGATAGTTAGGATACTGATATTTGGATTATACTCCTCAGGAAACCCCCCTGCTCCTGCCTCGAGGGACAAGCTGGAGTACAGTATGGAAAACAATTTGTGTTGCTGCTGAGTTCTCTTGAGTTTTCTCTCTATACAGCAGGAAATACCAACTGCTCAGTAGCCACAGGAAAAGCCCTAATTGAGCTAAAGGCCATGCAGATCATGCTGGAGGCCAAATGTGTATGACTGAAACATGACTGGGATTGTGCGGTTGATGAGGCAGCTGACTTCACAGGATGTGTCTGTGAAACAAGGGAGGGCATTGTCTCTCCCACTTGTGAGAGCGGGAGAGGGGAGGCTATTTTTACATGAATACCAAGTTAAGGAATGCAATGCAGAACCGTTGGTCGAAGTCATTGCAAACAGCTGCACATTGCACATACCCCTCCTTCCTCCCTTCTCTCTGCATTTACTCCTCCTACCCTGAGGGATCAGAGCTAGTCCAACAGGATTGGACAGAGCTGACATCATCCTTTTTGCCTTTGCTTCGTTGTCCGGAAGTTGAGTCTGATGCAACTGGTGCTCACTGGTAGACATAATAGAAGCTAATAGAAAGTTAATTAAACATATTGTTATTAAAGTACGGGGGTTTATAATTCCCCTCTAAACAACATTAAGCAATATGAAGGGAAAGAGTAACTTGTTTAAATCTAATTTTAATCACACCACTAGGGCTGCAACAAACTAACTAACTGGCTACTATTTTCACTATCAATTAATTTGTTGATCGTTTTCTGGACTAAACGATTTGTTATTTGGTCCATAAAATGTCAGAAAATGATGAAAAATGTTGATCATTGCATCCCAGAGCCCAAAATGTTGTTCCCACGATTAGTTGCTAATTAGTTTGATAAGCGATTAATCAGTTTGAGTAATTTTCTACTGCCATTTCATAGACCAAACACCTAATCCATTAATAAAGAGAACCATCAACAGATTAATCGGCAATGAGAATAATGGTTATCTGCATCTGCACTTTTACGTGATAGCTCCACAGCTCCTCCCAGGTTAGTGTTAAAAATCTGTGATTGCAATTATAGCTACAGCCAACAATTATTTTTATTTTCTCTATCAATCAATTAGTTGTTTGGCCCATAAAACGTCTGAAAAATATTGATCACTGGTTACCAAAGTCTAAGATGACATCCTCACATGGCGTGTGTTGTCCACAACCCAAAGACATTCACTTTACTGTCATAGAGGACTAATGAAAACAGAAAATATTACATTTTCGAAACAGAAATCAGAGAATTGGGATATTTTGTCTTAAAATACTCAAAATGATTAATCAGTCAAAAAAATAGTTGGTGATTAATATAATAGTTGACAACTAATCAATCATTGAAGCTCTAAATGCAATAAAAATGGCCATTTTCAATTCTTGAAAAACATTTTGAGACATACATTTTCATAAAACAGCTGCATGTTATAAAGAGATTTTTTCCACATAAAAGTCTTGACTTTGTGAACTCAAGATGGTCATCAACACTCCCGTTATGTTTTTGTGTTAACACTAATAATCTAAGTTATTCATAACATCTGTAATTATTACAGAAACATAACATTTATATGTTACAAGTATGGTCAGATCGTGTCCATTCCTCTACTGCTGTGTTATGCTTGGGTTTCTCTTGTTCCTGTTGTGGTTTGGAGGTGAGCACTGACACCTGCTGGTTTAACACTGTAACTCCTCTCTGTCCCCTTCAGGATGAACAAGTTGAATGGGGAAAGCAGGAGCTGACAACCCCAGATATTCAGCAGAAGGTGAAGGAATACAATGCTCAAATCAACAGCAACCTGTTCATGAACATGGTGAGTAAGGATCATTCACAACACATCCATGCATTTCAGTGTAAATGTGTTTTTCCTTCAGTGTAACGTTTTTATTTTTCTCGACAGAACAAGGATGGGTCCTACACTGGCTTCATAAAGGTGCAGTTCAAGTTGGCGCGACCTGTGTCTGTTCCATCTTCAAAGAAAGGAGCTCAAGATGCTGGAGGGAGGAGGGCCAGCGGAGTGAAGCGTCGCACCTCTTTCTACCTGCCAAAGGATGCATCCAAGCACCTGCACATAAGCTCCCGCACTTCTGCTCGCGAGGTCATCGAGGCTTTGCTGAAAAAGTTTACTGTGGTGGACAATCCTGGGAAGTTCGCTCTGTTTGAGCGCAGCGAGCGTCATGACCAAGGTATTACTCCATTTTCATTATGTTCATATGTTTAGCTCCAGTAGTGTTGGTGACCTTTTTTTAAAATGGAAATGCAGATGCCGTTCACTAAATTTAGCCTTTTTGCCTCTTTCAGTTTATATTCGCAAGCTGTCTGATGATGAGCGTCCCCTCCGTCTGCGTCTGTGTTCTGGACCCAATGAGAAAGTCCTCAGTTTTGTTCTGAAAGAGAATGAAACTGGAGAAGTCAATGTAAGTGCAACATGAACATGAGAGTACGGGATCCAAACTAGGGATGTCTCAATCCATGAAATGTAGTCAATGACAATACCAGTGATTTTCCGCAATTGTCAATACCCTATTCCACAGTAAAAACCAAAAAAACGTATTTTGGAAAAATACGAAAAAGTATTTTGACCTTAAAACATGGGTACTTTGATCAAAATTTGATTGTTTGGTTTTAAACACATAAGGAACACTACTGGGAGGCTACAGAATGATATGAAAACCTCAAAAAATAATGGACATTCCCTTTTAAGAACAGTAGAACACTCATAGATGTATATGCTGTCCCTGTTGGGTCCGGAAGAATTGTATTCGGTACCTACAATAACAAAAGAAACAAACAAAAACAAACAAACCAGAGTTTTGGCATCGACTTGATACAAAGCATCGGTTCTCATGACATCTCTAGTCCAAACCATGTGTTAGATCTTACAAACATGTTTAGTTTAGACACTGTACATGCACTAATGTGATTTTTCTCTCTTCACAGTGGCATGCCTTCTCCATGCCTGAGCTGAAGAACTTCTTGCGCATTCTGCAGCGTGAAGAGGAGGAACACGTCAAGCAGATAGTGCAGCGGTACGCTCTGGCTCGCACTAAGATGCAGGAGGCTCTGGCCGGCTCGACCCCAGGCTGAGATGTCTCTGTGCCGCGGGGTTAAACGTGCACCTCTTGGCTGGACAATCACCTGAAGATGACCAGTCATCGCTGCATCCAAAGATCCCAGAGAACATAACTGAAAACGCCTCTTCGGTGAACGAGAGAGTGTGACAGGGCGCAAGACAATGAGAGAGAGAGCTAGCGCGAATGTGCGTGTGAAATGATGCGAGAGATGAGAAGTGCCTTACACCTGGAGAGTCTGATGTGCCTGAGAGAATGAGTTGAGAGACGTGACGACTGGCAGATGAGACAGTGGTCGTATCCAGTAATGTGTTCTGTTATTGGGTACCGTCTGATTGTCCTGTGTACCTCAGCTGTGTCACTTTAACTCAAATGTCAGTGATGGTTCTGGCATTCTTAGGTATAAAACAATCCTTGTGTTATAATTGATCAGATCATCATGTACCTGCAAGTTAAAGGTCCAGTTTGTAAGATTTAAAGGGATCTATTAGCAGAAAATGGCAGAAATTTAAGACAACCACAAGTATGGTTACATTAGTGTATAATAACTTTGAAGTAAGGCCCGTGTTCTCGTTACCTTAAAATATATATATATACATATCTATAGAGGCCGTTGGTCCTCTTCCACAGAGTTTGACTTGGTGTACCGCCATGTTTCTACAGTGGCCCAGAGTAGACAAGCTCACCACTAGATGCCACTAAATCCTACACACTGGCCCTTATTTTTCCTAAATACAAAATTGTTAACTTCTATAATGATATTACTGCCAAGTCAAATAAGATTTTATTTATATAGCCCAAAATCACAAATCACAATTTGCCACAGTAGGCTTTACAATCTGTGCAGTGTGCAATATCCTCTGTCCTTAGACCCTTGATTGAGGTAAGGAAAAACTCCCAAACAAATCCTCTAAACACAGGGAAAAAAAGTTTAGATAAATTCACTCTGGTAATTGAACAACCTACCATGGCCATAAATAAACCTTATTTCTTAACCTCATACTGACACCTTTTCATTTATCCTGTTAGAGAGTTAAATACACATTAGTTGCTGAAGGTATCTGGGTTTTCATTTGACCCAGTCTCAAAACTCTGCCACGTCCTCTCGACACCCCTGATGGGTGCAACTCTGTTTTTTTATTTTATCGTCACTTTGTGAGCTTGACTGATGTATGGACATTTGTATGCGATTATGAATGTCAGAGAGCAGTGTCGAAGTCACTCTGGTTGACTGGAATCATGAATGAATATTGGTATACATGTGTTTTCACTGACTGGAAGCTGTTTGTCATTCCTGATATCTTTGTTTTATTCTGTCCCTTTTAAAGAGAAAGTCTGTCTTCTGATTCTCTAACAGCTGTATCTGTCTATGCACAAACTTACATGTAGCAACCTGCAAAATGTTGTGACAAATGTGCACTGTATTCAGTAAAGAATTTTCCAGTTCTATCAAGTTTTGTATTTTTTTTCAAATATAGATGAGCAAATGCTAAAATATAAAAGACCAAAAGCAAAATATTAACCCTATTTTAGATCTATAGTTTAATGTCTGGAATCCCATTTCTGCCAATGTGATGAGAAAAAAAAGATCTCTGCCATTATAGTGAGAGTTTCTTAAAATAATGACGCGATGAGATGAGATAGTATCACAACAAAATGAGGAGCTTTCTTTAAATATTCACTTATTTACTCAAATTAATGACTTAAAATGATCAATTAATATTATACATAATGAGGAAGTTTATCAAAATAATCACTTGGTATTTTAAAATAATGGCTTATCTCGAAATAATGACTTCGTATACTAAAATAACCCCTACGTATCTTAAAATAATCTCTTAGTATCCTGAAGCAGTGAGTTAATATCTCAAAATAATGAGATAAAGTATCTCCAAGTAATCACTTAGTAGATTTAAATGATTACTTATCTTGAAATAATGAGTTAGTTTCTCAAAATAATGAGAAACTTTCTCAAAATGTGTAACTGATATCTCAAAATAATGAGAAACTATTTTGAGGAAGTTCATTCTGAGATATCAAGGCATTGTTTTGAGAAGGTTTCATATTATTATGGCTTACAGGATCTTTGTTTTTATCCTGCTGACTAACACAGGCCTCCACGTGGAGACATTTTATCCTTATGAAGCTGATGTGTAGTCGCTGTAAATCCAGTGTTTTGCTTTAACAGGGCAGGTGCCGCCTGCTCGTCAGATCAGCTGATCACCTGATCACCGCAAGGACCAAAACAGCTAACGCTAGCTTAACGTAGCTGCTGGTGAAAGTTATGACAGGACATGGACATTTAATCGTCTCTGATAAGGTAGGACATTGACCAGAAGCCCCTTGTAAAGCGATCCCTTTGGTGCGATGCATGTCAGAGATAATCCCGTGTTTGTTTTGGGACGGTGCTCTGCCTCGTCTAAGCTAGTTATCAGTTAGCTGCTGTAGCTAAGCTGCGTCAGCTGTAGAAGCTAACAGGCTAACTCACCTCAGTGTGCAGGTACCGTTAGCCTGTTAGCCACAGGGGACAAATATCAAGGGGTGCATTTATGAAACCATCGGCGTATGTAAGGAATAAACAAGTGGCTGTGTTTATAAGTCACTACAGTAATAAAACTAGCATTATTGATCAATTTGCTTGCGTTTAGTGTTCGGTAGTTGAATGGCCCGGTTTGTTAGCTTCCCGTAAAGCTAGCATAACGTCGCATCAATGCTAAAATACATAAATCCTCCAGAAATGTCAGGTTTTTGTGCGTTGACATTTATATAGTACCCTCATCTGAGTCTGAAAACAGTTATTTTATTACATCGTTTGATTAATTTATCGTATCTGAAAAAAAAAAAAAGCTTTAGATTCAGATTGGCATTCGTCACCTTGATAACAGTCTAATAATAACAATAATAAATACAATAAATAAATACACTTAAAAAAACAGGTTTACAAAGTGCTTCAGACATAAAAACAAAAAATACAAAGTGTAAGTACAATTTAAAATAAGTTCGAGGCAAAAGAAATTGAATACATAAATTATTATTATTTTTTAAAAAAGCCTTAATTAAAAGCAGACATAAAACGTCTTTTTAAAATAGGACACTGGGTAGCCTGTCTGATTTCCAATGAAAGTTATTCACAGTTGTGAAGTCCTACAGAAAAAGCCTGCTGCTACGTCGCCACAGTTGATACAATCCTAGTATCATTTTGAGACCACTGCAAAAAGAAATAAGTTCCTGGCACACAAAATAGGATAATGTTTTTCAATATTTAATTAATTCTCAGAAAAAGTCACTGAACACTGCGGTTTTGCTGTAAGCAAAATTTCAGGCAGGAAAACAAAGATTCAGCTGAGTTGAGGTCTTGAGTGAACACTTAGATCTTTTCTTTTTATAGCTTTGATACTTTCAATACTGTCACATGTTAGGATTGTATTGTGTAAGGGATGAGAAGATCAGTGTAAGAGGGAGGCACTCAGTGATTTAAGAACAAGTAATAACATTTGCGTTACTGTTGCAATGAGACAAAAATAGGGGTAATGTCCATAGTCAGTGTCAAAGTCAAGTCTGACTGGGAATGTGTTCTGTCTTTGTGCACGTTTACGTTTCAGATCCTGGCCTTGTTGAGGAATTGAGAGCATCTCTGGCCGACCGGATTGAAAGCTTTAACTGGAGACTGTAACTATGCCTTATCTCTGAGGATGGGAGGAAGTGGATCCAAAGCCAAAGGTGTCTGGCCTTTCTCAGGCAGTGGAGCTGGAGGCGATTCATCCAGTGAAGGGAACGAGCAGTCTTTGGCCCGTCTCAAAGGTTCCAGAAATGCAACACCGTTTGTTTTTTACCAGGAGGAGGTAAATAATACATGCCTGGAAAATGTTAAAGGTTCAGTTCACCTGTGTCGCAACATATTTTGATAAGTTTTCCTTGTGGAGGTAGATTTGGTTTTGTCTTGTTTTGAGATAAACAGGTGGCACCCAAATACAACTAAGATGAACAGTTATATAGTACATAACATAAATAAAGATATGACATAACATGAGTGGAGAGAGAGAGATCAGGACTGACATTTACCAAAGGTCCCAAACCAGATGGAAGCAGGGGGAGCTGTGGTTCATGGTCAGTGGCACCCTAACCCATAGACCACCAGGGCGCCCAAACAAAACATCACTCATTATACTCAGCAGCTTTGTGTGTTTCTGCAGACAGTTTCCTGGTTACACAAGATATTCCACAGACTTCCCCATCAGCAGCTTTCAGGTTTTCACTTTTCCATATGAAAACTGTCCCCAGTGAGATATGAGGATTATATAAAAGAGGCAAACAAATGAGCATTTTTGCACTTCTGGTTCTCTTGTGTCAAAGTCACTGGGTCTTTGGTTAGATGCCTGACATATAAAGTTTGGTGTTAACACAAGCTTAAGAGATTTTCACTTTTTGTTCTATGACATAAAATACATCAGTCATCACCCCACTGGCAAATTTTGAAGCTTTTACGAGTCTTAAAAAAGGCAGTTTCTAACTAGTGGCTAAATGTGGGCGGCTGTGGCTCAGTGGGTAGAGTGGGTCGTGACTAGTCAGAAGACTGGTGGTCGGCGATCTCTGGCTCCCTCGAGTCTACATGTTGAAGTATCCTCAGGCAAGATACTGAACCCTAAATTGCTACTGAGGGCAAAGCTCTCTGTGTGTGAGTGTGTGTGAGTGAGGTAGGTTATTAGGAGCCGAGGCTTATAACGTACCTACACCATTACTGTTTGAATGTGTGTGTAATGGCTGAATGTGACAAGTAGAGTAAAAGTGCTTAGAGTATAGAAATGAGGGGTTCCTACTCAGTATGGAAGCGTATTGAATTTTATTTTAGCAATTTCTAGGTCTAGATAAGGATGCAAACATATTTGTTTTTCCAGCCTATTGCCTCTACCCTGTTTTCTAAAATACAACATGAACAAATAAACTAATCATAGGTGTTTTTCATGGTGTTTGGAGCAGACAGCCAGCGCCAGCAATGTTGTCAAAGTAACTCATCTATGTCATATGAGAAAAGTGTATGCTCTGACCCAGCCTCACACTGCAATTTTACATTTTAAAATGTCCTAGAAAGCTCTTGTATTTTTTGTCACTGATCATTTATGGAATCTAATTTCAGATGCTCCAAATCATGTTTTAATGATTCTTATTTATAAACATTCTGATCAGTCAGAAATAGTCCTGGTTTTAAATAGGCCCATGAATAGCCATTTTGAGACCGTGTGGGCTAAAACGCACAAGAAGCCTAATTTTCTTTGCAGTAATTCCGTACATTTACAGTCAGATAGGTGCCCATTTAAATATGCAGTAATTAAGATTAGTGTATATGCTGGAGTGACATTATAATGTGCCAGAGGCCACCAAATTTGGGCCTTTATGGGCAAAATTTCTCTCCGGGGTTATGGAGTGATGAGTTGTCACCAAAGTAAACATACTATCTTTTCTGCTTAAGCACACCATACTATGGCTGCATTCATCATTATTTCCATGTACACAGTGTATAAAAGCTGCACAGATGTGAAAATTAAATTATTTAACTTTTAAGAAAAAATATGTGTATAGGTAGCACTGGTTAATTTACTTTTTCTTTGGGCAGAAATGTTTGTGGAGAGTTGTCCAACTTTTTGCGTTGGCAGCAACGGCCACAATGGGTAGATGCAAGTTTTCTGAGGCTGGTTTGACAATCCTAAATATAAAGCCTGGTTGGTGAAGGATTCAAAATGGGAAAAGAAATCTAGATGTCAGATATGGTCTGAAATATCTACCAAGAGATCTCGAAATCTGAGGAACCCTAAACAATATTCAGTAAGTGGTGGTGACAGTGAATTCATGAGACTGTGGTGTAGTTGGTTTATAGTCTTATAACGTTCACTTTATACCTCTGGTGACTGCATTCATGCTTCAAAAATCATTAAAGTGGTGTTCCTTTGTGAAGAATATCTTACTGAACAAATCATGCAGGTGCCATAAGTTTATTTTCTGCACTAATCCAAAATCCAATGGAAAAATCCCACTGTCTTTTTGTGGAGTGAACCAGAACTATGCTAACTTCCTGGTTAACATACAAAAATACGTCCTTCCTGCAGCACTCATTTGGGCAATTAAAAATAATATATAGCAGAGCACACATGCAGCTTAAAAAAGACATAAAAACATGAAATAATACAATAAATATTTCAAATACTAAAAAGTATAAGCACTTAAAGTGCACAGTAAAGGCTAAAAGTGCTACATGCTAGGTGCATCAGGAGAGTGGGGTTGGGTTTTCAAAACCTATGCATGTTAAACTTGGCTACTGCTGTAAATAAGTAAGAAAATGTATAATAGTGTTTGTGTGTATTTCGTAAACTGACCATCTAATATTGAATTAACCCTGCTCAGGTCCAGGTTTCTGCTTCTTGTAGTTTTTTACTGATGTTTACTTCCTGTGTTTTCAGTTCTTTGTACTATGATGAGGACGGAGACCTGGCCCATGAATTCTATGAAGAGACGGTGGTGACAAAAAATGGCAGAAAAAAGTCCAAGTTGAAGAGGATTCAGAAAAACCTGATTCCACAGGTGAGCTAAGTGACCACATTTTAACCATGCTGATCTGGTTGGAGAATGTTTTGGCTGATTTGTCAATTTATATTTGTTTGTTTTGTATTTCAGGGAATTGTGAAGCTCGACCACCCCTGTATTCATGTAGATTTCCCCATCATCCTCTGTGAGGTTTGAAAAGTTGCACAGGACTGATCTGCTATGTCGCGGAGTCACTGGTTCTCGTCTGGAAGCAAAGTCTTGTTCCAGTGTCCAGGCATCACGGTCAAGACTGGAACTGTGGTCTGGAGAAGAGCAAAAGGAAGATTTAAACTGTCACATTAAACTGATATATTGAATGAAATGTTATACATTTGAATTCAAATATAGTCAGAGGGTGCCCTGTTCACAAAAATCCATATTTTGACATTCACGTTAGTAGTGATGGTCCAGGTTGTGTCTCCACTACCCAGCTGATATGTAAGCAGTCGTAGAGAATACATCAGATGAAGTTGTATTTCTCTTGTGAGTTTTTTGCAGGGAAAAACATCCTTGATGTGAAAAGGCTTTAATGGTTTATGCCTTCTGTGAGACGTAGAGTGAAACTGTACGTGTCTTTGTATGTGTACATGTGTGCACTTAGGTTTGTTTGAGTGAATGTGTGTGGGAGGGGTTGGGGATGTAGTTACAGGGTAGAATAACGAAGGATTGTGAAATTTATTGTATATATGGTCATGTTCTGTGTTGTCACGTCTGAGTCTGTCTCAGTTACCGAAGCTCAGACCTGCACTAGTGAACATAATGTACTGTAAATACTATCAGATTTCTTAGTTGGAAATACTTGAATAAATGGTTTACTGAGCTGAACATCCGGAGTCAAAAAATTCTCTGTTATGTTGGTTATGACCTCCTTTTACCGTTAAGTTCATGCCCAAGCAGTGCTGTATTGTTCACATAAATGTCTGGTTTTATTCCTTGTCCATGAGGGTCAACTAGGATCTGCAAGACCTACATTTCATCGAGCATTCATCAACATGCATTTGCTAAAACCATGAAAATATTGGAAAATCAGTTATAAACGAGTACCTCTTGAGTGCAGTGAAATTCAGTGGATGTAAAATTTTCATGCTAAATATAAAGACACCATGGAAGCCCATTAGTTCAGATTATACTTCTATACTTCATGAGGTCTGTGTGAGGAGTTCCATACATATGCAGTAGATTGTAGTCAGCACATGGACAAGTACGTGGACTCAGAACAAATTGGTGGCATGTGGATGTCTGCATAGATCCTACACATCCCTGTGATGATGAAATTTATATCAAATTTACACTGGCGCATTCATTGACGCTAAAATATAATACCAGCTATAGGCTCTGTGCACACATCCACATACCCCCAATTTGTTTTGACCACAGATTTGTCCGCACAGCCACAATCCCTATCCTGTAGACGGCGATCTGTGCTGTGTTACAGTAGTGTTAACAGAACTACTACATACTGTGGTTTCTGTTGCTGTCTGTATATGCATCTGTTTGGGAGTATTACCCAGTTTTTACTTTGGAGGTAAACTGATGGAAAAGTTTAATATTTAAAGGAATACTTCCAGCATCTTAGGAAATAAGCATATTTGCTTTCTTGCAGAGAGTCAGATAAGAAGATTGATGCCACAGAATGTGTTAATTTGTGAGCTTTAAGGATGTTGGTAGGTGGATTTTGTTACTTTTGAAAAGAGCAGACTTGCTGTTCTGTAGTTTACAGTCTTCATGCTAAGCTAAGCTAGCCGGCACCCTGATCCAGCTTCATATTTGAATGCACACTCACGAGAGTGGTATCAGCCTTTCCATCAAACACTCAACAACAACAAAAAAAAAATAAAAAAAAGAGGCAAACTTTTACTTTGAAGTACTTTTAAGTATCGGTTGCCAGGTATACTGTATATGTACATATTTATCTTTTATTTAACCAGGTTAAAGTACCACTGGGAATAAAATCTCTTATTCAAGAGTGACTTGGCCAAGAGGGCAGCATAAATATCGTTACAATAACACAACAACAACAACAATACAAACAATAGACAAATGAGTGAACGCATTATGCAGTTATATGGAACACAAGGTCAAGGACAAAAAACAGTTATATTGCAAGTATAATTTAATAAAACTATTTCAGAGAAAATTTAGGAGCCATCGCATTTACCAAGAGTTTTATTTTCTATCAAAAGAGAGGCTCTGTTTTACAATGAAAAGTTGAAAACACAGTGTATACACAGTGGATTAAGATAATTTATTGTAATTCTAAAACATGTTATTCATGAAAGGCAATGAAATGAATGAGGTACTCAGGTTTTGGTGCAGGTAATGTACATGAAACCCGGAAAAGAAAGCACACAATATAGCACAATTCAAATAATGCCAATAAATAAATAGAAAAATATATGTATAAAAAGACTAAATAGTAAAAATACTGAGGTGCAAAGTGCAATAATTTAGTTTGCTGAATGAATGGACGAGTTGAGATTGTCCTCAATGAAGTGGTCACTTTTAAAAATATAGTCAGCAATTCCTCCTCCAATAGTTCCTCCACAGCTGTTAGTACAGGCCTACCTACTTTATTTATAGCTTTTCTCATTGCCTTCTTACATTTCAGTCTGCTGTACTTAGCTGTAAGGCAGCTGTGTGCAACCAAAGCCAGATTTCTATTTCCTCTTTATGCAAACATAATCTGCAGACATTATTTTAAAGAAAAACTAATTCACACTCCCATGAAATGCAAGGTATGCTGCCTCTAGATGGCAGCAGAAATCCACACCTGTGCTGACTGTAATGAGTCCATGTGTGGTGTTTGTTGTAAAATATATGTTTACTCTCTTACCTCTAATGATAATCCTGTGCTGTTAAGACTTTCCAGAAAGTCTAAAGATGTAATTAAATTCTGTCTGAGGTAAACTCAAAGACTCAAATCGTGACCAGTTGAGGGCAGTGATGCCAGCTGGCACAATATCAAACTTTAATGGCAATGTAAACATATTTCAGTGCATAGTTGACAAATCCCCACAATACATGGGTAGGGCTTCCTCTGCAGGCATTCTCTGGTGTCTGTAATTGTGTGGAATGTGGTTGGGAGTGTTTTTGGGCCAGAGGTCAGTCACTTTGATGTGTTTCCTCTCCACTGGGCTTTGATGTTTTTGCTAAAAGTCCAGGACTGTATTATAAGGATGAACCCCCTTTCCCATGTAAAGTCATAAAAATGTATGAACTTCATGAATACGACACTGTACGTATAGCACTGTTTTGATCTGTACAATGTGTTCTGTGACACATACGATGTGTTTTTAAAAGGGAAAAGTTGTCCATGTGGGCTGTGGTCATGAGTGATAGTCATTATAAATTATCAGCAGCCTTAAAAAGGAACTAAACATGGTTCGAATTATAAACAATAAAAAAGATATATTGTTAACATGTTGTAGCTCTTTAAAGTGCACCGGCAGTGTTTGCTGTAGCCTGTTTCATCTGAATGCACAGTTGAATTATGTTACTCTTTATTGAGGCATAGTGATCATACACAGTACATGTGACTGAAGGAAAAGAAAAAAAAAAAAATGCTCTAAGGCAGGGGTTCCACAACTTTATCAACCCCAAAAGAGAAATTTGGTATTTCCTCAGCACCCAAACTTACAAAAAGGCCTCATGAATTGTTATACCATCTACCTTTATGAGAAACTAAAGAATGTAACACACTATGAATTTAATATTTACAGTAAATGAAATGAATTTATTTCAGTCCAAAAGTACATCACAACAATAATAAAATTAGCTGAGTGTGACATTAAGTTTCTCACCACCTGATATTGAACTTGCACTTGTTTACTGAACCGTTAGAGGGCTTTTAGTCTGAAATGGGTACAGTAAGTGATGAGTTTGTAAAAATAAAATAACGCAAACTAACCTGACATGTCAGATGGTTTGTTACACAGAACCGTCTGAGAAGTCATCCTTAAGTCAAACTGTTTGGCAGGCGATTGGATGATCCATTTGTCTATCACATCTAACACAGGTGAACTTCATTCAATCAGATCAAACTCTTACACGACTTTTCTTGCTGTTATCATCCCTAAAACCACATCATAGCTGCCAGTAATCTGTTCTTGGATGTTGACTGGCTGCACCACTTTTGGTGCAGACACAAACGGTTAAGCCTGGCAAGATGGACTCTTGTGTGATCTAGTGAATCCAGCTGCCTCATTTCCCATCATGCCTGGACTGAGTAGTCTGTTATGTTAGCTGTTTTATATTCCAAAATGCAATGTTACTTTTTGTTTGTGTTTATAGCCTGCACAGCCAAAAAAAACAAAAACAAAAACAAAAAAAAGTTGAGAAAACTCCTAATTTCAAGGCAACTGTCTTTACTATATTTTGGGGAGTTTTAAGTAACAGGTTTTGCCAACCTACAATCTTATAATAGTATAATAGTTTTCTTCTTTCAATGAATTAGTTTAAGTTGGATTCAAAACAAGACAACAATATAGGTGTAATTGCTATTTTTGTGCGCTGTTTATAGTTTTCACCATTATTGAGGCATCTGCTGTTTATCCAGCAGCTGGGAAGAAAGACACAGGGACTTCTTGAACTTCTTCTGCAGGATTTATTTGTGGGCAAACTGTATATTTACTGCCACTAGGCAACTTCACTGCTAAACTTTAATCCCTCTGCTCTGATCGCCAACAGCTGTCTGCTCTGAGTGCAGCCACTGGCTTTCTCTTTTTTCATTGTGTTTATGTGCATTATGTTAATGGTAAAAAATAGATCATGAATAATCATACATATCAAAGGAAAACTGCACACTGCACAGAAAGTTGGGCTGCTCATTTGTTGCTTGCACGTTGAAATGCACAGACAAGATGGATTCTATATAGATAGATGCTTCAATGTGGCATGAACACTGCCGTCATGTGAATATGATGTTAATGTTCTGTTTGTTTTCCAGACAAGAGGTTACTCCATGCTGCCTTTTACTAATTCAAAGTCAATATTTTGCTCTGCTATTTCATCACCCAATAAAAACAGGTCCACAACCCATTTTGGGTCCCGAACCAAAATGGGTTGGTTTGGGAAATGCTGATCTACTGAAATTGATGAAAGTGTCCTATAAAGTAGGTTTAGGTGCAGCAGTGAAGTATGTAAACCAATTTGTTGGCCTCGCAGCATAATTAGGTTTTAGTTTATATGTACAAATACACATACAAAGGGGTGTTTTGTATCTCGTTTTGGTCAGTAGAGTCAGGGGGAAATTAAGTTGTAAACTTTTATTAAGGCAAAACTCAGTTGTTCCAGTGAAATTCCCTCCACCCCAGTTTACGAATTCACGTGATTACCCAAATGTTTTGCAATTCATTAAGTGTTGGGATGTGAAGTGAAGGTGACAGGGTGTGTTTCCAGTTTCCCTTCTATTGTTTTTTGCTTCCTGACAGTCCTCGACTTCTGCTGATGTAATGTTCAGGAGGCAGAGGTCAAAGGGAAGCTCAGACTAGATGGAAACCCAGCAAGCCCCTCCTTTGTTCCTTTCCCTCCCTCTTCATTCACATGAGTTGTTAAAGCTCTACATTTTCCTGAAGCAGACACACAGAAAGAGAAAAAGAGAGAGAAACTGATGACATGGTGAGGTGAGTCAGCAAAGCCTGGAAAACAAACAGCGGAACAGACTGACACAGGAAAACATCTCACTTCCAGGCCCTCGCCTCACCCCAATCATGTGCTCAGGCATCCTTCTGCTCACATGCACAGGAAAAGTCAAACTTTCAGACTTTTCTTCAAAATTGGTGGCCAACTCAACAGTTTTTTTTAGTGATGACAGCTGCCCACTGCTTGTCCTGCTAGACTTTGAAAACAGGTTGTTAAATTTGGTTAATTATGTGTCAGTGAGTGGCCTCTACCCTTTTCTCCCAGGGCCATTATCCCTCACGCCTGACCCCAGCTCTGCACCGTCCTATCTGCTGCACTTGGCAACATGACGGTATGCAGTACTTGGTTACTTCAGTGAGCCATTGCCAGTGGCTGTCATCACATGCCTCAGGCAGCAGTGACATCTGCATGCCAGATGCCTTGTGCCCACCGTCTGAAGTGTGCTCAGAGCATTAGTGGAAAAAGACATTAAAATCCTTCACTAAAGTAGTAACACGGAAATGTAAAAGTCCTTCATGTAAAGTGACAAAACCAGTGTTCATTTACTTCTGAATGATCAAAACAGGGCTCAGTATGAAGATCTCTCATGTCAAGTGACTGACAGAAGTATGAGCAGTATTTTAGTGTGGTGTAGTTTAAGTAAGTACATTCACTCACGTACATTCACTCATATACCATTTTGTGGTACTTTTATACTTGAACCTTACTATGTATAAAAGGCACATAACATTTTACTCATTACTACATATTTCTAAAAACGCTGTTTTATTTTACAAATGAGACTACGATCAAAACTATGAAACATGATGCACTGTCATAAACTAAACAACCAAACTAATTTGATTTACCTTGCTACAACATTTAAATGCTGTTTACATGTACTGTATCAATATGTGTGTCATAATTAAATCTTCTACTTTGATACTTTAAGTAAATTTAGCTGAGAGCACTTATATATTTTTTCTAGGGCTGGGCAACGATTAAAATCTTTAATCGCAATTAATTGCATAATTTGCCTGATTAATCACGATTAATCGCATTGTATATGCAAACTCCAAGAATGAATTCAAAAGTAGTGTAAAGAGCACTTCTATTTCAATGTTCTGCTGCCATATGAACGAAAGTGCCATAACATTTGTTGTGCAAACACTTTTAACATCAGCACTTATCAGTAACACATATTTAGTGTAAATCTCTTAAAAATGTAAAAAAAAAATAAAATAATAAAAAATAATAATAAATAAAATAAATAATAGTAATAATAATAAATTTAAAGATTATTGCCAGTGACAGGACATTCTCTTTATGAAAAAAAAAAAAAAAAAATCTACCAACAAAATCCTGAGCCACAATCAGGACAAACAGGCAATTTCTGAGGTAACAGCAGAAACTTTTAACAGGGAGCAGCATTACCAGTCTATGGCCATTTAAAACCTCTGTGACTTTACCCTTCTCCATGTCTGCTTTGGTTTTTCCGCGTTTTCCTTTTTCCTTTCCCGGTTCCGCAACAGCCAGCGCCAGAGCCCTAGAGATAGGGTTATCTCTAGGGCTCTGGCCAGCGCTGTTCTCCTTCTTCTTCTTCTGTTTGAAACGGCGGCTGGGCTGGCAGCCAGCTCATTGGTGCATTATCGCCACCTACTGTTCCGGAGTGTGAGTCAAACCCCTACACCGCAGCAGCCAGCAACAGACTTTCACAAAATAAAAGCATGTGAGCAACATGCGTTAATGCGCGATAAAGTAAATATCGGCGTTAATAGTCTAATGAATTAACGTGAAAATAACGCGTTAACTTGCCCAGCCCTAATTTTTTCTTGAGTAAAATTTTGAATTCATTGCTTGTGACGAAGTATTTGTGTGGTGTTGCTACTTATGTCCATCAATTGACCCTTCCTAAGTCCTGCCCCTATTTGCTCCGAGCATATAACGTATCTAACTACAGGAAACAGGACAGGACAAAGTTGACCGAAGTACCAAGGTTGCTCAACTGTCATTGGAGCACAGAACAAAACGGGGTGGGACATAGGAAGAGTCAATTGCTGTGATAAGTTAGCTAAAAGATTGCGTCATATACAGAAACTTCCTTGAAATAGGAAGAGTAAGACAGGTTTTTTCCCCATTTAGTATTACAGCAATACAAATCCTAACTAACTTAAGGAAACCTAGCTTATCGTGCTTCATCTTATCTTGTCTTGCCCATGGTTAGGAAATGCTAAACACTTAATACTCAATTCAACTTCGCTTTTATATCTGTTACAACAAACGACATTACTTTTCTCATCTTGCTGAGCTAAACAACTTTGTAACCATTTCTTAAAATGCTTTTGTCAAAGCAATAAAGCAGCAGTCATACAGATTAAACAAGCAAGCTAACACTACCGTTAGCTGTAGCTGTAGCAAACACTGTTAACAAACACTTCTGTAAGCTGCTAGTAGCGAACACTACCATTAGCTACTGTTAGTGAACACTACCGTTACTGCTATAGGTGATGCTAAAACAGGTGGACAAGTGAAAATTAGGACAGCTTAATGGTTATCCTCAAGCTAGGAGAGCTTATTTAAGATTCTAGGAAGTTAGGATGCTTGTGTGATACACATTTCTTGTCTTAACCTTGGATAGGAACATTGACTTAGGAACTTAGTTCTGTAATAACCCTTTCTCCTCAATCAGGTCTTTACCCTAATTACCATGGTTATAAACAGTGAAGATTGGATCTGCATGTTAAGAGGTTTCTGTAATACGGCAATACTTTCCCCACCACTTCATATAGGCTGCATTGTAAGTGACCAGTTTTATGTTTTCCTTGCAAAATGAACAAGTGAATTAAAGTTTTACAGCTATAAAACAAATAAGTACAAGTATTTTCCAGCAAAATGTTGCGTGGAGTCTAACAAAACAGAAATACTGAAGTTCAACAGACAGTGTTGTCCATCGGGAGTTTAGGGACCAAAAATGAGAATCTTATGACTAATCAAATCACATCCACACAGCAAGTTCATTGAGAGATTCTGTAATTATTATTAAATTGAAACCAGGAACGTTTTAGTTCTATTTTTTGAATAATATTCAAATATTTAACTTTACGTACACAAACTTTACATTTGAAAAAGTTTTCAGGTGTTTTTAGTTCCAAAATATAATCATCTTCTATTTTAAAACTAAAGTAAAGGTTTCACATCATGTCTACATGCCATAATATTTATGAGGTATATCTGATTGAAATGTAGCTGAAAGGTCAGGGGAACACAGTGATCATTTGTGGGCATGCTCTTATTTTTAGGGATGTGGCACACTGGCCCGCTATGACCTTCTATGAGTCTTGACATTGCTGGATACAGTGTATCTGTTTCACAAACTTCTTGGACTGATTCATTCAGCGCTGTACCGAAATACTAGAAATATATATACAAAAACACGACAAAATCAAAGCCTAGATTCATTAAACTTACACCTGAAGTTATGCGCGAGTTTAAGGCGGAGAAACGCGTCACTGTAACGCATTAGACACGCTGCCAGAGTTGTTAGGATGTCCGTTTTGTTTCGCCACTCCCCCCCTTTTCCCAAGCAGAATGGAACATCCTGAAAGAAGTTTGGCAGTCGGAACGGAGGAGTAGCGACTGACAACATCGCGGGGGGCAGCTCCACTTCTCTTCACTTTACCGACCGCGGTCAGCCGAGAAGATACCTCCGGGTACGAATGAAGTTATAAATTAACCCGTTGTTATTTTCTGACTGAAAAGCAATGTTCATTTTGAATTTTTTCAATTTGTTTTGAGGCAACAGAAAAAACGCGGCTTGAAGGAGCAGCTTCTGGTTTTTGGGAATGCTTCCTCAGTCTGCCAGGAAAGGTACGTTTGTCCAGCTGCAGTGAGACTCAGATGAATTAACTGTGCTGATAACTTCACGCTTTGATCATTCATTTCTGGAAAAGTGGGATTTATGTCGGTTATAACACAGAGGGTCAGATGTTGAGCATGAGATAACTTTAAGTAATTTACATATAACTATGGAAATATGTTTTTAGAAATGAAGATGAAAACTTTAGTTATATTGTTTAGAATTTCTGGTCATTATTTATCTATACTATCTGCAGCTAGTGCACGGCAGGCAGTATGTTCAGGCTTTGAACTGAAAAGCATTATTGATATGAATAATTGTCATTGTCATATTAGAAAAGTAAACACAAAACCAGATTTCACTTCCCTCTGTGAACTGAAATGTGAATTTCCTGTGAATTTATAGTCCTGTGAAATTCAGCAGAGCAGAATGACAATGACTTTCTGTCAGTTCACATTTGAAGGTAGAACTGCAAGGATTAGCCAATTAATCGATTAGTTTAGCCTGGATCCACTGGAGATTTCTGCCTCTTAAAAGTGAGTTTTTCCTCACTGCAGTTGTCTCAGTGTTTGCTCTTGGACGTAACATTTGTCTTAGGGCCGGGCACAGTACAAATAAAGTTGAACTGAGTATTTTTAAAGAAAATAATAGTCAAAATTCTCTGATTCCAGCTCATTAAATGTGAATATTTTCTGGTTTCTTTAGTCCTCTATGTGGGCAAACCAAGACATCTGAGGACGTCATCTTGGGTTCTGGGAAACACTGATCACGATTTTTCACCATTTTCTTAAAGTTTAGACCAACTAATAATTGATTAATCGGAAAAAAAAAATTGTCAGATTAATCAATGATGAAAATAATCAATAGTTGCGGCCCTAAATTCATCACCAACTATTTTGATCATTGATTAATCGTTGGTTTATCGATTAATCTGATTTCTTTACACCCCTATGTCAGTAAACAGAATATCTTTGTGTTCTGGACAAAATTTAACATTTGAGGACGTCACATTGGGGTTTGGAAAACAGCGATCAACATTTTTCACTATTTTATGACATTTTTCTAGCAAACGAGTAATCGATTAATCGAGAAAATGATAGACAGATTGATCGATAATGAAAATAATCATTTGCAGCCCTGTTTGAGGGCATATAACAGAAAGCCTTAGGTTTTCTGCACACATAACTAAGATGCTTTCCATAAAAACAACTAGAAAATTCCCATTGTTTATCTACACAGCCTCTTAGTTTATGATTGTAGCCATGATTATCTCTAGTGAACAAAACTTGCATAAAATTGCACTGATTTAAACCATGACTGTAATTTTAAAATAACCTTTTGAGTAGCTGACTTCATTAATTAATGTACTTGGAACTGCCACTTATTTGAAAAATGACCTAAAACACTACATTTTAATCTCCTCTTTGCCTTTTAGAGCAGAGAGTGACAGTCCCATCTGTCAATCCACATCTGAAGACATGTTGTACTGGACACTGCCTGACTGGAAAGTACTGCTGCTGACTGTACTTCTGTGGGACCGCCTCTCTGCTTTGGGACCGAAACCCACGAGATGGCCACTGTATTCCCAAAAGCCTCTGCTCCTGGCTTGGAACGCCCCGACTGAGGACTGTGCCCCGCGGCACGGTATTGGCTTTCAGCTAGACCTTTTCCAGATTGTGGCCTCACCCAATGAGGGCTTTGTTAGACAGAACCTCACCATCTTCTATAAGGACCGCTTAGGCCTGTACCCCTACTATGAGGAGGATGAAACGCCGGTGAACAAAGGGCTGCCGCAGATGGCCAGTCTCACGCAGCACCTGGAGAAGATGCAGGAGGGAGTGCGGAAGTATATAAAGGACCCAGCGGCCAAGGGTCTGGCAGTTATTGACTGGGAGGAGTGGCGCCCACTCTGGATACGTAACTGGGAAAACAAAAATGTGTACCGCAAACATTCTCGAGAGATGGTGCGCCAGAAGAATCCAACATGGCCTCCAGAGCAGGTGGGAAAAGTGGCCCAGCAGGAGTTCGAGATGTCTGCCAGGAACTTCATGCTGGCGACGCTGAAGCATGCCAAGAACCTGAGGCCCAACCAGCTGTGGGGGTTCTACCTGTTCCCTGACTGCTACAACCATGACTACAGGCGCACTCTGGAGAACTACACAGGCCGCTGCCCCGACGTGGAGGTGGCCCGCAACGAGCAGCTCAAATGGCTGTGGACCGAGAGCACTGCCCTCTTCCCTTCCATCTACATGGCCACAGTGCTGCGTTCCTCCACCTCCGGACGGCAGTTTGTTCGGAACCGAGTGAAGGAGGGGATGCGTTTGGCATCATCAGGCGACGGATTGGCACGTCCTGTCTTTGTGTACACCCGCCCCACCTACTCCAACTCCCTGGAACAGCTGACAGAGGTGACACTCTAACTTTAGACACATTGCTGGTCCTGAATCTGCTTTCTCTTTCTGAAACATCGTAACTGTAAAAAAGTTATACAGGAGTTAAGTGGAATCAACTCATCTTTTCTCATTAATTTAACAGAAATATTAGCAAATTTTATTTATTCAAGTTTATTAAACTTAAAATTTATTTTCAGAACACCTTAGAACTTACAAACATGAGTTCTTCTAATTTGACGTCCCTTGGCTTGAAATGAGTTGAATGAATGTACCGTACAGAGTTCAGTCAAGTTATTAATTAAACTCAGTTTCTAAAGAAACATGATCAACATATTAGCAGACTTCTTGAGAGCAATAACTCACCCGAGACCCTTCTTTTTTATAGTTTGAAGAAAACATAATGAAAACTTGTGTCTCTAATACATCAAGATAAATCATGGTTGTTTGTTTTCATGATAATGAAAACACTGTGAGTAAAGATGAAGTACTGAATTGAATTCAGTCTCTTGCCCGTTACACTTAAAATTTAATAGACGGGGAGCAGTTTCACAAATGGGAGCAGGAGCAGCTTTATATGTATGAATTGAAGAGATGACTTTTCAAACTGAGAAAACCTAAAGGGTAATCAAATTTGTGATGTTCGTCAGTTTGACGGATGAGTTGTTAGTTCAACTTAATATCTTAGGCTTATTGAACATGTTTTCTCAAGTATAACAGAATTATTATCAAGATTATTTGAGTAGAAAAGTTTTGAATCATTACATAATTACCCCAACTTGTCTTTTCAAATTCAATAAACTTAAAATTTTAAGACAGCCCAGACATGAACCTTTCTAAAGTTTCCATGAAACAGCTAGTGGAGTGCTTGTTGTGTATGTATTTCCTATAAAACTAGCAACTCGGGAAGGACCTGTTGCAGACATGGATTAAAGTTTACACCTCAAACTTCCAGCTTCCTCAGGCTGAGGCATGGCTAACTGAGCTAACAGATGTTAGGGTTAGCTAAGTTACTTTAGGAACAAGCTAAGTTATCGTTCCATCAGTAAACTCTGTTATCGACCTTGGTACTGTATTCCTTGTAAGTCTTTGATGCTGTGTTCGTCCCGGTGACTGGTGGCATTCACTGGGAGGCTGTTGAGCCCGGTTCTGTTGCCCGCTAACAGCAGCTAACTTTTATGGTTAGCTACTTTAGCAACAAGTAAGCTAAAGCCATCGGTCTATCAGGGAAGCTCTGTAATTAAATAACCGAGAGTTAAAGCTGAGCGCTCGGAGGACATCAGAGGGGAAACCAGGCACAAATTTAGCAATGCCTCAAGTGCAGGATGAGTCATCATCAACAGTTTTTAATCGTTTTCCAGAAAAAAAACAAAAAGCAAATCAACTCTGAAATACCATTAGAAAATACCCAATATAATATCAACAAAACTCCTTTCTTTTGTCATCATTAGGCCAGATACTGATGTATAGGTGACATACAGAGCAATATATATGTGATAAAAACACTTAAAAATCAATTTAGACTTCATGGGAACTTTTCATTTTAAGGCAGCTAGGACACTAACTTTTTAAAGTTAAAAGAAATCGGTTATTTTTACAGTGTTCTTTTCCTTGCTTTTTCTTTACTATTCTGGTGACACTTAAGATGATTAATGTTCTGCTGTGCAGGGTCAGTCATGTATGATAACATACATTTTCAGAGTAGAGGATGTGGACCTTTTTTGTTCCCAGATTAACTCTCAATCACAGAGCAGCTCTAACAGTCAGCACTGCCCTCTTTCCCTCTGTTTCTCTGTGATCAGTACATGCTGCATGGAGCTATAGCTTTTTCCTTATCGGCAGCCACAGTCCTTTCCTGTTCTGGTGGCAGACAGACACCCCAATACTTCTGGTTTGTGTGGAGAGGGCAGGATGGGTGTTGGTCAAGTTGAAAATCTCCCCCATACACCATATGGACCATTTCCTCCTGGGAGCGTAAACCGATAAGAGCTGCTGCTGCTGTTGCTGCTGGACTTCACATACAGTAGCTCATGTCCCACTAACATTTTGACCCCATTATAGTGATGTTCGACAGTGTATTTTCCTGTGTTTGGCCTGTAAATGTTTCATGTCTTCCAGACTGACCTCGTCTCCACCATCGGGGAGAGTGTAGCCCTGGGAGCAGCAGGAATCATCCTGTGGGGAGATGCAGCCTATGCAAGCAGCAGGGTAAGCATCCAAGCACTAATTATGAAACAAACACATTAATCTCTCAGACACTACTTTACAGATTTGACCAGAAAACGTTTCATCTGGTTAAGTTTTGACCTCCAGCTCCTGTCTGTCATGTGTGCAGTCATTTGATAACCAGTAATTATTCTTCAGGGCTCCAGTTAGTGGCTTCAGTCACAAGGACTTCTTCAGATACACAAGAGATATTTGTTCTTTTTCAGTCACTTTTAGGCTGCATTTTGGCAAATTTAGATAAAATCTTAAATTCAGCCATGACCAGTGTTGGTTCCCGGTCATGAAGAACCAGTTGTTGCAGTCTGTTGTTTCCAGTTTATATCTTGTGTTTATTTGAACAGAAGAAAATGAGAGAAGATGTTATTTGTTGATTTGCCTGAATGAATATTAACTATACTTTAGTATTTATAATATAACTGCACTATAATATGATTATCATCCACAGTAAATGATCACACATTCAGGTGGACAGATATTTATTAGATACATCTCTTTTTTTCCACTTTTGTCGGCTTTCAAATGCGTTGCAATAGTGATTCATCAGGGTGATTTCAAACAAAATAACAATAATTATATTAGGGATGTTCCTGGCAACCATTTTCCCTATAAATTAAATGGAAATTTTAATTTAGGCTGGTCAACTAGTAATAAGTAGTAAGAAAATACTCCAGAAACAGTCAAATTTGAGCACAATTTAGTAATCAATAAGGATAAACATTGTCTTAGAAAAGCTGTTTGCTGTGGCTGCTGCTGTAGCTAGCAGCAAGTGGCTGTGTAACATGTGCCTTGTACATTAATAAATTATCAATAAATAGTTTAACCAGTCAGGATTTCTGCTGCTGTTAAGCTAATGGCGAACATCCCTATTTTTTATAGGACTACAGAGATTTTCCGTCCAGATGTGATTCCAGTCAAAATATGTTGTATTCCTCTTTTGCTTGTCTTTACTTTGGAGTAATCAGCACATCCTACACTGGATGTCAACATTCTGTCATGCAAATGCAATGTGTAATTTATATTTAGGATCCTTTTTATTCAGAAATGTAGTTCTAGTGAATTTTCTGCTTTTTTAATGCAGTTTGTCCTGAATCAACAGATACATGCTCCATTTAAAAGAATTTTACATGAAGCTCATGTAGAAAGAGTAAGAATGAATGGGGAAACAGGTTCACTTGATTGTAAAAAATTGGCTTAAGTACATTTTAAAAATATTTTTTTATTGATAAAGGTTTAAGTAAGGTCGTTAGTCTCAAGTCTTTGCGTGGAAGTCCCAAGTCAAATCCTAAACGAGTCATAATATAACAGTGAGTTTCCAGACTCGTCAATTTACAAAGTTACTTAGCTGCTGAGCTAGCGTTAGCTAAGCATTAGCATGGTAACTATGTTAATATTCAAATATGGAACAAAATTGCAAGTTGTTATGTCTCCATCTGTAATTTCTGAACCGCTCATTTTGTAAACTGCAATTAGTTTTTTTGTTGACCGCTGCATAGTTTTTATCTTCAGTATAATTTTTTCTCCCTCTGGAGCTCAGTAACAGTGTTCTTCATGATTCTCTTCTGCAACGTGACTGGATGTTGTAGGATTGGTTCAAATAAAGTTGATCTGGGGACGTAAGTGTCGACTTGCTGAGAATGAATCGTGTTAACTTTGATACATACTTCACAATCTTTAGACTTGGGGGAAGGCATCAAGTATTTTAGGTCAAAAAGCTCGAAGTGAAGTCACGAATCATTGCTGTTAAAGTCCATATTGTGTTGGAAGTCTTTTTTGATATTGTCAAGTCGAGTTTAAAGCCATCGTATTTGCGACTTTAGGGCTGACTCCAGTATAAGTCATGTACTTTCAGCTTAATTGAACCAGCGGCAGACTATACCCATGTATGTTTACTCATGTACTGTTCTTAATATAGATAATATGATGAATTACTAAAGAATAAACTGTCCAACAGCACATAAATGGTTAAAATTCAGTCAAACTCAACATTAAACTGCTGCTTATACATTAATCCATCCAATAATTTAATGCTAATTTAACCATTTTGCACAGAGACAAGTTTTGATATTTTAGATGTATTTGCTGGTTAAAATTTGAATGCAGTTGATTGTACTGAACACAGTATGTTTATATTGGGGTATTTCTTATTTCACCTCAGTGAAGGATCTGAATACTTCTTCCACTACTGAATATTACACAGAAAGCTGGTTTTGTTTCCTTTAAAGTAACTCACAGCCCTGAACCTCACACACGATTTTAAATGTGATTAAAAACAGGGGCATGTTTGCTGTTAAAGGCCCTTAGTTCAGACTCATTATTTTGAATCTTGACCTCGGTGAGTGATGTCTGTGTATTTTTGTTTCTCTCTACAGAACAGCTGCTCCAGCCTGGATGTGTATCTGCGGGGTCCGCTGAGTCAATACCTCCTCAACGTCTCCACGGCAGCGGAGCTATGCAGCCAGACCTTGTGTGGTTCTCACGGCCGCTGTCTGCGCAGAAATCCAGACAGCGACGTTTACTTGCATCTGAACCCGCTCACCCACAATATCACCAGTCAGGGTGGCAAGCTGAGGGTCACCGGCGAGCTCGACGAGGCGGAGAAGACGAGATTTCACACAGAGTTTCAGTGCCAGTGCTACAGCGGCCATGAGGGAGAGGACTGCAAGAAGATAGAGTTGCCGTCTAAAGCCACCAGTCCATCAGCACTGCACTGTGTGATCTTATTGATCGTCTCTCTGCTGCTCTGTTAATGAATACTGTAGACACAGCTGCAGTTTACATGTCTAAACACAGGAGCACACCAGCTGGCAAGATGCAAATTTTAAGGAGTGAGAGGTGTCATTTTTTTCTATTAATTGCTGTAAATGGATGACACAAAGTGAAATTTTATAAGAAACACTGTGGAAATTGCAAAGTTATATTTGTTTATAACTTTTAACCTTTTTTTAAAACAACAGAGGGCTCGCTGGAAATGACCTTGTTTACATTTTGCTCTCAGTTTCCTCTCAGTCACTGTTTCCCAAAGTGTCAAATTCCATGTTTCTCATAGAGAAAAAAAAAAAAATCAGTATGTTTAGGGGTAAAAACGTGATGAATGAGTTGGTGTGAGTTGTGAAAGTGGAATTGATGCACTTAAATCTGGTGATAGCACAATATATTTGAAGTGCCTGATCTTTTTTCAACATGACCTCTCCGACATCTGATGTTTTTATGGAGGTAATTATAGTGTTACTATTTATTTGAATGTATTTTTAGGTGTTTTATATGATATTTTCTAATTTTTATGTCCAAAACATGACTACTAGTTTTTCTCTTAAAACACAACATTACTCAATTTATATCAAAAATCTGTATTTCAGCAGCTGTTTTACATCAGAAGCACAAACAGTGTTAAAAGCAAATCTCTGCCACTTTGTATGTTCCACAATTTCACTCACATGCCGCCTCAAAATTTGACTTTTGTCTAAGTAAATAAACTTATTTGTACAGCTCATTGTGTAATTTCTTTCAAGACTCACAAAGCACGGTAAAGATGGAGAGAAACCAAAGTAAACTTGAAATTGATGGACAGGAATTATTTTTGCTTTCCCGATTCCTGAAAAACATGTTCAGATTCGGATGCATCCCTAGCTGATGTCACTGCAATATGACTGAAGTGTTGTGAAATTCTAAGAAGATGTTGCAAAGTAGTTAGTTTCAAACAAACCTGTTTTAAAGAGGACGAAACACCTTTTTTCTATTGCATCATTTGTCCTGTTCCCAGTTCCTTGTCTGTATGTATTAGGACTTAAGTTGCCTCACAACTTAAAACAGGTTTGTTTAAGCTAACCGTTTTGCAATATCCTCTTAAAATTTCACAACACTTTAGTCATATAGCAGTGATATTAACTGGGGGTGCACTGGAAACCAAATATGTTGCTCAGGAACTGGAAAAGCACAGATATTTCTTACATCTTTATTATTTGGAAAAGTCAGCAGCATGACTACCTTGGCATAGTTAAAAAAATGCCTCATCTCCTAATTAAACTTGAATTTGATTTTCAGATAATACAGGCAGTGGTGGTGGTAGTGAGTATTTCAGTTTATCTAACTTCATACTTTTACTCCACTACATGGCACTACAGGCAGCATTCTACAGCTTTATTTACTAGTTACTTTTTCAGATTACTTTTTTCATACTCTTACTGACCAGGGAAAACTAGGCTAGGTTTTTCTGATTTTGAGATTTGTTTGTGATAAACTGAAGGATAAAGTTTTCCTTTATAGGTTGAGAAAATTCTCCCACTTCTTAAGCTAAATAAACTATTTAAAAACCCTCCTGGATCAATAATGATAAACTTTATTTATACGGTATAGCAACTTTTTAAAACACAGTTACAATAAATACAGAACACACTCAAAGAAAACAAACTAAAAGCATGAAAATAAAGTACATTATAAAACTACGAAATCAATGAAAAGTCTTTTCTTACAAAGAGATTTAAGATGAGGTGGAGGAGGAGTTTGCTGCCCTGAAGGCTCTTTTCTCTTTTAAGTACAAGTCTGGATCCAAGAATTATCTGGAAACTGCATTGTCCACAAGCTGAAAACACGGCTGTTCTTCTGAGCTTATGAGGAGTTGACTTTTTATAGACACATAGTTCTTACAGTAAAGCGATGCTACAAACATATGATGATCTTAGAATATACAATAAAAAACAATACAGGAAATTGTATATTGTAGATATTAAGTAGTAAAAATTAGCTCAACCTTCAACATCTACAGCAGTAAAATGCAACATACACATTAATACAGAAATAATATTAATCTTAAAACATCATGTATACAGTAAAACACTGACAGGGACCATTTAATTCACAATGAGTGATACTTTAAGTACATTTCTGGTAATACTTACATACTTTTACATAAGTATATTTTGATTGCAAGAATTTTACTTGTAGTATTTTCACGGTGTGGTATTTGTACTTTTACTTAATAAATTATCTCAATACTTCCCCCCACCCCTGAATACAGGTATGACTTTGCTGTTTGCTGTCAATAACAGTAAAGCTTCCAGGGAAAAAAACAACAAGTCATCATTGACCACTATGAGGAGGCAAAGTCAGTCAGTGCTCCGTGAGGGACACATCTTGCAGGCTGCTGCTGCCTCACACCCCCCTCCCCATGTAATTGCAGGGTGCTGTTAAGCCAGGAGTTATTTTTACTGCTTTTAAGAGTTGAGCAAGGCATACATTTCAATTTGGAGTTCATTATGGCTCGCTTGCCAGCCATTTAGAGTAGAACTATATTGCCTTTCCAGGTCAAGTCTATTCAGTTAACTGTTTACCTTCAATTATAGACTTTTTTTTACAGAGGCAATCTGAAAACCCGGACTGCAGGACAAACAGGATGATGGGAAGAGGTTTTAACTTGCCTGTGACTTTAAATCTGTATGTGTCTCACGATTGGTAGTTAGAGAGTCTATGCACACTGCTGGTTGGTTGTTAGGGAAATTTTGCACACTTCTGATTGGTTGTTAGAAATCCCAGAGGTACTTCTGTTTTTGTTCCTTCCCCTTTTTTCCTGCATGTGTCATTGAGATCATGAGACTGCTGTTTGCATTTCCCTGCACTTCCAGACCACAAAGTCCAAAGCAAAACCCAGTTGTTAAATAGGTAAGTTACTGTTTGTAGCCTAATTTTAATTCAAGTTTTACTTGTTTTACACACTAGATTGCCTTATAGTCTGTTACTTCATTCCCATATTGTTACACCAGAACAACATTTGTGGTTATCTGATGAGGCAGAATAAAAGATGGAACATATTGGTCAAAAGCTGAAATTCTTGGTGCTAAAAGTTGAACAAAAACTAAATTCTGGTCTTTGAGACTCCAGTTGTCTCACAGATTGGTTGGCTTGAAGATTTTAACATAATTATGCAATATCTTCTCAAAGTTTCATTACTCTGTAATCATGAAAGTACAGAAAAAGTCAGCTGCATGTTTACCTTGGCATGATTTAAAAAGGTCATAGCTACCTTTAGCAGTCACTGATTTAATGTGCCAAAGTGACAGAATCTTTTGATTTCTGAAACTTTCTTTTGTCAGTTCCTGTTTTTTCAGTACCATCCAGTTAAAGGGGAAGTGGTGGTGGGTTGCAGACAGTTCATAAAACTGAGTTTAGCTAAAAAATAAAAAGAGAGAGATAAACCAAGTACAAGAGTAAATTAATACATATACCAATAAATCATCTTAATGCTTTGAAGGCACAACAATTGAACCTTTTTGCTCTGTGCTCCAATAACAGTTGAGCAAACTTGGTAACTCGGTCAACTTTCTTCTTTTCCTGTAAAGCAACATATAGCCACACACATTTAATTAAGCTAATGTTAGCAGAACATTACAACTATCTGCTTAGATTAATAGCCTATGTTAGCATATGCTGCACCAATCTCAATGACTAGGTATTCAAAATGTGCTCTATCCTTCAACATACTTGGAAATAAACAGTAGAATGAATATTTTCAGGCGCCCTATTCATGACATTTATGTGTATCATGTCACATCCAGAGAGCCACCTTGCTGGTGGGAGACATGCAAATGTGGTAACCCATGGCAACAGTGAACTAATTTAAAGACTACCTGACTTCCAGTTTAAGCCACAGCCACTTCTGGTCATCTGCTACATTACACTAAAAACAACCTCCAACAGAGCAATGGAACGTCAATAAGTCAGGAATTACAATTCACAAACACACCTTATGTCACATGTCATATGTCGTGTTGTGAAACGTGCTATAACAACTCTTTAGTTGCCATTTTGATTTCCATTCAGTTTTAAAATGTTTGATAGCAGTCTCTGCATGCAGGAAACAACTCCTCCCGTCTCCTTTTAAGCGTGCTAATCTGCTAAATTAACTGCTGGAGAGGGTTCAGAGACTTGCCATATAAACATCATTTTGCTGCAGGCGTCCATGTTTTGCTGAGCAGATGCACTGGAATGCATTTAGATTGAAAGTCAGGAATACCAACTTGGAACTGTCGAGTTATGACTTGCAGTGGATTGCAGCATTTTTTATCTTGATAGAGATACAGAGACAGATCATTTTGTTGAACAAATACAGATAATGATGTTTCTGTGCATCTCTAATTTTAGCAGCATTGTCTTTTTCTTCTTTGCAGGGATGAGTTCCTTTCACCCTGAGGTGCTGCTTGTCTTCAAACTGCTCAGCCTTGTTTCAGGGCTGCAGTTTTCTCCATCATCATCATCTTTCTCCCGGGTTCCCTTCCTCACAGTGTGGAACGCCCCCACTGCCACCTGTCTCTCTCAGTATGACGTGGACCTCGACTTGGGCACGTTTAGCATCGTGCAGAACCAGAACCAAACCTTTATGGGCGACAATATCACCATCTTTTATGCTGAAAAGCTCGGTCTGTATCCCAGATACTCTGGCCAAGTGGCTGTGAATGGCGGCGTGCCACAGAACGCCAGCCTGGATGAACACCTCAGGGTGGCCTCTGAGGACATCCACACCTTCATCCCTGACAGGGATTTCCAGGGCTTGGCTGTGGTGGACTGGGAGAGCTGGAGACCTGTGTGGGAGAGGAACTGGGACAGTAAGCAGGTGTACTGGGAGGCATCCAGAGCACTGGTGAGGTCCAGGCATCCAGACTGGAGTCCTGCGCAGGTGGAGGCCGCAGCACGGCTGGAGTTTGAGGAAGCTGGGAGGAAATTCATGGAGGAGACGCTGAAACTGGGGCAGGAGGAGAGACCAAACGGGCTGTGGGGTTTTTATGGTTTCCCAAACTGCTACAACTACTACAGCGACAAGAGTACCAACTACACCGGCGAGTGTCCAGCTGTGGAGATTAAGAGGAACGACGAGCTGCTGTGGTTGTGGAACGTCTCCTCTGCTCTTTATCCTGACATCTACCTCAGCCTCGAGATGAGAGACCTCGCAGAGAGGTGCTCCTCTACACCCACCACCGCATCCTGGAGGCCATGAGAGCAGGAGCTCAGCTGACTCCATCAACACCGCCCGTGTTTCCATACGCTCGCATTGTCTACACGTACACGTTAGATTTCCTCTCTGAGGCAAGTAGAGGATGTTTTAACACTGTGTACTGTTGGGATTGTCATGATTTGGTCTGAATATTTTGTTTGTTCGTCCTGCAGGAGCACCTGGTCTACACGATCGGAGAGAGCGCTGCTTTAGGATCTGCGGGGGTGGTGCTTTGGGGCGACCACGTCTTCTCCAAATCTAAGGTACAGTAACTGACCTGTTACCATGTTCTTGCATTGATTGGTTGACTGTCAAAGTGAAAGATTGGCCACTTAGTTTTTCAATTACACAGCCAGTAGGTCAAATACCATAGAGTATGTAGTCCATTTTTTCAGTGTTCTATATATATTGTTCAGATTGTCTCTTTAGGAAAAGGTTGTTTGTCTGTGTGTGTCAGCTCTGAGATGAACCGGCGACTTGTCCAGGCTTCTTGTCCAATGTCAGCTGGGACAGGCTCCAGCTCCTCTGCGATCCATCAAGGATAAGCGTTACAGACAATGGATGTTCTCAAAAGATGATGGTGGTGCTGTTGTTTTGTTTACTTCCGTTTGCCATTGTGTGTGTGGTGATTTATAAGTCACATGACAGATTGATGGACTGTAAACTAGGAAACCGGAAACAACCTCGGTCAACATCCTGATGAAGGCAAGATAGCCAAAAAAACCACAACACAAATCTTGGTTTAATGGGGAGGAGCTGTGTGACACATTTAATTTCAGTCGACTAGAATTGTTTGTATAGTCTTAAATTATAAACCAACAAAGAAATACATCATATAGTGAACACTGAAGTACAATAGTTATAATTATGCTATATTCTGAACCACCCAAATAAACCATAAACACAAACACAAAAAAACACATAAATGCCGTATGGTGGTATATTAATACATGTTTGTGGGAGTATTAACTAGTGTGCAGACTCTATTTTTCCTTTTTTGACATGTACTTCAGTCTAGTCCCTGGTGTTTATCATGCTTGAATGTGCGTGCTTTTGTAAACGTTTTGTAGAAATTGATTAAGTAACATTTCTGGCATCATCGATCTGTTAAATAATGACTTTTTCTAATTAAGTCACAGGTGTAAAGTTGTGTAAATGCTTTATTGGTCATTCTTTTGAGCATCTCTATTTTTTCTTTCCTCCTTTTAGGCCGCTTGTGAAGCTGTGAAGTCCTACATCGATGAGACTCTGGGTTTTTACCTGGTGAACGTGACGTCAGCAGCCGCTCTCTGCAGTAAGACCTTCTGTTCCTCTCAGGGAAGATGTCAGAGGAAGAAGCTGAACTCGGGAGCCTACCTCCACCTGGACCCTTCCGTGTGGAAGGTGGTGTCTGAGAGGAGACCAGAGGGAGGGAAGGTCTACACAGTATTAGGACAGATGAAAACACACGAGGTGGCGTTCATGAAGTCTGAGTTTCAGTGTCAGTGTTACCAAGGCTGGACTGGTGAGAGCTGCACCAAACCGATCCCAGGATAAGACTTTTCTCAAGAGAGGTAATCCATTGACAGTAGGGGTCAATAAATAGTTTAATTAAATTAAAAAGTGAAAATTAACTGCTGCAGAGGTGGACTGGGGCTAGTTTGGCTCAGAGGTAGTTAAGCTGCATGAGTGCATGTGTTCTCTGGTGAGTGAAATGTCCAAATTGACCAATGTGTTTTCATAATTAATTACTTTTGTAGTTTTTCTTATTTAATATCGGAGATAATAGTACCATTTTTGTTTTGTTTTTTAGATTTCTTTTTCAAAAAGTACCATTTTCACACTGTATTCAGACTGATCTTTACATTCCAGTGATGTGTTACAATAAATGAAGAATATGTTGTTTAATGACATTAAATCTTTTTCATTTTGAGCTCCAGAAACCACCCTTAACCTGAGAATACACTCTTAAAATAATCCTTGACTCAAAAACAGGTTTTGCTCAGATTCACTTGACTTGAATATCTGAGCTTTGTTGTGCAGAATAATGTGCAGAGTAGTTTGACGGTAGAAGGATGTTCTCATCTGCTGAGGAAGAAAAGTTTCTCTGTGCTGTACTTGAACAGTTCAGTGCACATGTAAACGAAGAATTAACTTTTCAAGTAAGTGACATCTGGTATGCAGCAGTTCTTCAATGAGGAAGAAAGAGTGGATGTAATTTTTAGTTTTTTAGTAGTTAATTACCTTTCGTGGAGAAATTGTATAAAAAAGAAATAATTGTTCAAAGTGAAGTGTAATATAGTATTAATAAAGAGTATTTTTCTGTAGCCTATTAAAATGAGTCTGAAGGGTGACTTTAATGTTGATTGTAAAAACATTATGGTGGGATTTTAGTTTTCAAATAAAAAACACTTAATTTGTTAAAAGTATTTTCATGCTGAGGCCAAAACAACCGGTGGTGAAAGTACATTTACTCAGGTACTGTATTTGAGTATAATTTTGTGCTACTTGTAGTAGACTTGCGTATTACCACTTAATGCACTTTATACATATCAGCTGGAAATATTTTACTTTTCACTCCATTACATTAATTTGACAGTTAAAGTTACTATATTTACTTAACAGGGTTACTGTTTATTTATACAAAGTGTATGATCAGCCTATAAAATATGACATACTGCTGAAGATTAAACTACCCAGTGGTATATAAAGTAGTCAAATGTACTTCCACATCGACTTAAGACGGTTAGTTTTTATATTACAAGCTTTCTGAAATTTAATTTTTAGATATGCAAATTAGGCATTATCTAATTCTACCGGAAATAGACCACGTGTAGAAAAATAAATACCTACATGTTTTTTTTTACATATATATATACCTTCTTTTCCCTAGTTTAAACAAAGACATGTTACGGAAACAAAAAAGACCAAAATCTCAAATTTTACCGGTGCAAGAAAAAACTTTGCTCGTGCCTGTAGTGTCTTGCTGTATATTTGGCAAATTATACTTTTACAGTATTTACTTAGTTATGTATTTATCTAATTATATCAATAATCATAATCTTTATTTATAGAGCACTTTTATACATATTACTATATATATTTTTTTAGTAATGTTGTACTTTTACTGAAGTAAAATGTTGACTGCAGGACACTTGTTATGTAAAGTTTTTTAGAGGGGCACTGTTACTTTGTTTGCACACGACCTATGATTTACATGCAGGTGCTTTCATTTGAAATATTTGTGTGCAGGTTTCTGACCAGCAGGTGGTGCTGTGGGACAGCTAACCAGAGGAAAGGCATCAAGGTCACAGCTTCACTGTCAGTAATCACAAGAAGAGTCAAATAACTGCAGAGTGAAATAACATATTTGACTCGGTAAGTCAGATTCTGATGACTTTATACCCTGACTCTGCAGCAGCTGAAGTCTTCATGATGAATTAAACCCTCTATAACACAGAGCCAACGACAGCATAAGGTGACCTTGATTGATTTATGAGGGCGTGTACAATGTTGTCTTATCTGATAGCCACTGCTGCTCCAAACTGGTGTCGTTGATAGTAATTTCCCTCCTCTGTCCCCCCGAGAATCAGCAGACTGGAAGAACAGACTCCCACAAGGCCCCGCTGTTTCCAACTTCTGGCTTTATCATTTCTAGTTGGATTGTGAGGAAATGAGGAGGAGATAGACGCTCTTTTTGAAAGCTGTGGAGAGATATCTACAGCCGATGTGCTTTTTAAATATAATTTTGGTCTTTTTGACTTGATTGTGCTGTTTCTTGAACCAGACAAACTGGACACAATTTAATGTCTCTACCAAAACACTATATTTACCTGTCGTTACTTGATAATGGCCAGTAAACACACAACAAGGCTCTCACACTGACTGACATTCAGTGCTGCCTGTCAGTCTGTTCATTATTATTATTTTCTTCACTCTGGCAGTCTAAACTCGACTCCCTCCGTTCAAACACAGAGGAGGAATTATAATAATGCTGTGTTGTTTTTAAGAGGCTTTGGTTTATTATTAAAGTTTTGTTTGCAACATAGAAATCATATTCAAAATGCAAAATGTTGAACTTTTCTGCCCGTGTTTGCAAATTTAGACCACAGACAAACTTGCATTTGTCATTTTTCAACTGTTTGAAACCTCATACGTTTTATTTGATATAACACAGTGAATTTTACACATCACAAGCATTGTTTTTTAAAAGGGTAACTTCTATATTTCTCAACCTGGGCCCTATTTTCCTAGGTTTTTGCATTTAAGTAACAAAAAGGGACAACAATTTTTTTAAATTATTTCAGTATTTGGTGAGACTGCTACAGCCATAAGCAGCGAAACAGGCTGCAACGTAATCTTTACAGGCAGTCCTAAGTTCTGTGCTCCAGTAACAGTTGAGGAAAGAAAAACTAAATTTTGAAGATGTTTAAAAGATGCTGCTGGGGGACCTGGAAAAGCGACATACAGTATATATATAATCACATCTGAAATTAGTTAACGTTAGCAAAACACTAGCTAACAAGCTAGCTAATTCAGGTGGATCTAACTGCAGGTACACAGTACTACAGGACACGTTTACTACTAGGTTATGCTTAGCTAGCAAAACAACTTGGGTAGGTTTAGGCACAAAAATACTTAAGTGGGTTTATGAAAAGATTGTGGTTTGGATGCAAATAAGATGAGGAATAATAATCCAGGAAGTTGTCTCATGGGGGCATGTCATGCAGCACACAGAACGACCCTTCAGAGCTAATCTACATGAATCGTTCGCTGCTAGTTACATCTGATAGCTGATGTTACAAAACACTAGCAAACAAGATATCTAGTCTACATCAATTGTCAGCTAGCTAGTTATGTCTGATAGTTAGTGTTAGCTATCATCATCATCATCTTCATTCAAACTTGGCAGAAACAAAATAAAGTTCACAAAACCTGCCTTGGTTCATCTTTCCACTGTTCCTACAACCACTAACTTTGGTTTGGTAAAAATAAACCCTTTATTCACCAAGTTAGATTTGAAAATATCAGGAGAGGAGCAAGAAGGGAGGCAGACATCAGAAAAGCAGGAGGGGGAAACAGCATGTTGAGCCAGAATATTTTCATGACTAATTTGGTGAATCAAGGGTTTATTTCAACTAAACCAGAGTTGGTGATTGTTGGAACAGTGGGCAAGACAATTTGGTGAGTTTTATTTTGATTTTGGTGTGTTTTACTATGATAAAATCACTGTCTCTGTAAATGGAGTCTGGTTGCTTTGGCGAGAACATAAACCATCTGTTTCTGGTTATATAAACAAAAAGGATCTTGCTCTTTAAAAAGAGGTGTATCTTTGTAGTGATCCTTTACATAATGTTGTCAGACGCTTAGAATAACAGTCTGAGCCTGTCAATGGCAAAAACAAGAACTTTTAGTGGACGTATGATCGACAGTTTGAAATTGCCCGTAGGGAATATGCTGCAGCATGTCTCATGGCTGACAGCTGCAGCACTCTCATTCAATACTGGACCAGTTTCAAAAAAACTGTTGTCCAAAAATGTTGGAAAAAATGGCAGAGGTTGAAAAATACCAAAGTTACCCTTTAAATGAAACTTGAAAACTTTCAATGTCATAACTGTACATGAAGAGAAGCCACTCTGATCTGTTTATCTGGTTTGAGTGGTCCTCCTCTCTCTCTCTTGCCTCCTCCTCTGTCAGGTCTGGCAGGCCCTCTATTTCTCTATCCTCTCATCTCTGCATTTCTTCATTTTGGCGTCTCGCTCTGTCACCCCTCCATGGTCACGTCTCCCCTTTCCCTGCTGCTCGGTCTAGAGATCGTCTCGCTTGCTCTTGGTTTAATAACTGTTTTGTCACGCTCTGTGTCTTTGTCCTTCAGAGGAGTCGACTCTCTGATCAGGTTTCTTAAAGATCTGATGCACACTTGTTTGCATGATTTATGTGCATGTATGTCACCGAAGCCAAGCTGGTGTGCATTGATCAGCCTATTAAATGCAGGATACTCCCCTTTTGAGAGTCTGACTTAAAGGGATAATTCAATATTTTTGGGAAATACACCCATTTGCTTGCTTGCTGAGAGTTAGATTCAAAGATTGATACCATTCTTGTATCTGTGCACTAAATATGAAGGTACAGTCAGCTGGTGGTTAGTTTAGCTAAACACAAAGACTGGAAACAGGGGGAAACTGGTAGCCTGGCTTTGTCCGAGGACCAAAAAATAGTTGTGTCACGTTGTTATTAAGCCACAAAGTCCACTGAGGGAGGAGGTTAGGGCAGATGGATGGATCAACAAAATGCTGGACTTTGGAGGATCCCTGTTTGTTTCCTGGTTCCTAATCAACATTGTTTTACCACTGATATTATTAACCATGGTGGTCATTTATTCCGTAACTGTAAGCAAATGATTAGTGTAACCATGGCAACAAAGATCTCCTATCCTTATGAAAATTCCCAAGCAGTCATTTTAACTCAAAACACGTTCTTTTTCTAAAACAACACTCAAACCTAACCAAACCTAAATTAGAGCAGAACAGAAAGATGAAAGATGAAATTATACTTACCTTGTCCATGACACAAGGGCCCGCTAAGGTCTACAAATGTCATCAGAGCTTGTACACAGGCTCTGTGTAGACATCCACAAGGTTCATCTGTGAGGCCACTATACTTCAACAAGCCACTGCATCCAGAAAGTGGTGTAATAAACAGAACTACCATGTGTCAGTGATGTCTGCAGCTGTCTGTGTGCACGTCCATTTGGGAATATATTCAGGCCTTAAGATGAGAAAGTTGTTTTATTTTTAAAACAATGTTTTCATATTGAAATGGCATCAGATCAGAAAATATTCTTACATATGTGTTGTTCTGCAGGGCATGAATCAATTGAACTATATTGTTGTTTAATTTGAAGGACTTCTCGATTTAATCTGTATTCAAACAAAAGTTAAAAAATGACAAGTTGTGGTTTTACGGGGGTAATGTGCTGGACACTGTTTTGGTCAGGAGCAGTGACTGAGTTTCTGCTGATTTTTGCACAACAGAAACAAACAAACAAGATGCAACATGTTAATTTGTGAGCTTTAAGTCTCCTACAGACTGTGAGATTTCAGCAGTCTTAGACATGATCTAATAAACTTGGTACGACATCAAGTTTGATGTATGTAGACTGTACAATGATCACACCTACTGAATCGTTGGCTACAACACAAGTCAGTATAAAAGAAAATATATCAGCATGCATCATTTATCTGCTCAATATACAGTCGCTATCCACTATACAATAGTTGTATTTATGTACATTGAAAAAAATCCAAAGAAGAATGTGGGCTCGGTCGTAGTGAGGCGAAAGAAGCCAACTCGTGACACCAATTTTGCAAAGAGAGTCTGAGGCAACATGAAGTATTTGTACTATGTTAACTATGCTAAAATAGCATACATAAACGTACATTAGACATTAGATACATTAGATTCTCTTTTTTTTGTATGAAATCAACTATAAAGAAAGACAAATACATTCAAAATCAATTAATCATGACTGAATAAAGAAATCAAAACCAGACAAAACCCCCCAAAAACAACATAAAAGGAGAAAAAAAGGAACACTGTTTTGGGGCCACGACCAAAAATAACACCATGTTTCTTTCGCGTTGGTCATCTTTTGTCTGGGACAGGCCAAAATCACACAGTGTATACCCGGTGGCAAATTTCTAACCTTTGGAGAGAGCCCCCTGTTTCCAGTCATTGTCCAAAAATGTTGAACTATTCCTTTAATAAAACCAGTTTGGCTTTTTTAAATCATAACACATTAAAAAAACACCTTCACACGATCGTTTCTATGTATTTGGCAAATGGTAAACAGCACCTTTGAATGAGCTGGAGTTATGTGCCACTATTTCACACTAAAAGCAGCTGATTGTGAGTGAGTGGGCTGTAAAAACTGATGGAAAAGGGGCCCTGCATCACCTTTTTATCACATCTCCATGTAAGTAAATGAAATCAGAGCAGGGAATCGGAGACATGAAATGAAAAGGCAGAACGGCGGCGTGTGAGAGAGGTCACAGCGTCCTATTTCTTATAAGATGGAGCTCTGATATCTCTGCACTTAGAGGCTGTTTGTCGACGGGCAGAATCACTGCCAGTGGCAGCCGGATCACATCCTGCAGCAGAGCCGCCGTCACATCAAGGCTGGATGCAGACGAGCTGACAGAGCACTCTTTAAAATATACGTTCTTAAAGTGTTCTTCTTGAATGGCTGAAGTTCTGCCTAGAGCCACTTGCTTCTGAAGAACCCTTTTTTGAAGAAAGACTTTGTCAAGGTTTCTTTGTAAGACTAAGGGTCCCCTTTCATCCAAAGAACCCATTTTGAAGGAAAGATATAACAGAACTGTTAGAATAAAAAAAGGTTCTCTGTTGGCACCCTGGGCGGGTTCAAGATAAAACCCTTGTAATATAGCAAGGTTCTCTGTAGAACCCCCTAAGTGTCTTTCAGACAAATCCATTGTAATATAAAACAGTTGTTGGTAAAAACCCTTAGCATGGATACTAGAACCCTTGGAATATGAAAAGGTTCTTGGTAGAACCCCCAGGGTGGATCCTAGATAAAAATCCTTGAAATATTTCAGGGTTCTTGGTACTGTAGAACCTCTTGCAATGGTTCCAGATACAACCCTTGAAATATAAAAAAGGTTCTCTGTAGAACCCCTTATCTTTTAGATAAAATCCCTGTAATATAAAACAGTTAAGAGTAGAGCCCCCTAGCATGGGTTCTAGATAAGACCCCTGGAATATAGAAAGGTTCTCTGTAGAACCCCTTATCTTTTAGATAAAATCCCTTTAATATAAAACAGTTGATGGCAGAGCCCCCCAGCATGGGTTCTAGATAAGACCCCTGGAATATAGAAAGGTTCTCTGTAGAACCCCTTATCTTTTAGATAAAATCCCTCTAATATAAAACAGTTGATGGCAGAGCCCCCTAGGGTTCTAGATAAGACCCTTGCAATATAAAAAGGTTCTCTGTAATATACCCTGAGTGCATTCTAGATAAAACCATTGGAATACAAAAAGATTTCTCTGTAGAACCCCCTGGATTGCTTCTAGATAAAACCTTTGGAATATAAAGAGGTCCTTAGAAGGTGAAAAGGTTTTCTCAGTGAAACATCTCACCGATGGTTCTTGGTAGAACTCCTTATGTTGGGTTCAAGGTGGCGCTTTGAAAGAGTTCCGAGCGTAACCTTTATTAAATGTTCTACCAGGAACCAACAAGAGTTCTCCTATGGGGACAAGCAGAAGAACCCTTTATGGTTCTAGTAAGCATCTTTATTTCTAAGAGTGTAGTCAATGTACTGTATCAGTGTAAAGAAAAAGACTGAAGGGATATACAGCAAAATCTGATCATGATGTGTCTTTTTTGGCTGTGTGCGTTTGTGAAGCATCGTGTGTGTGTGTGTGTGTGTGTGTGTGTGTGTGTGTGTGTGTGTGTGTGTGTGTGTGTGTGTGTGTGTGTGTGTAGCTGTTGAGGATTTGCTTCCTCTGCTGTATGGCTCCTGATGAGAGGTGACCTGACAGACTGTCCCATGTGACTTCTCCTGAGACGGGCTCCTCGGCCCCCTCCTGCAGGACCCCATCAGGGCTCAGAGAACACCATTTAAGAGTGAAAGGAAACTCACATTCACACACTTACACTCTACAAAGGTGGTTCTTGCCAAAGTCACACAATAACTCTGTGTGTGTGTGTGTGTGTGTGTGTGTGTGTGTGTGTGTGGTGTGTGTGTGTGTGTGTTGTGTGTGTGTGCCCAGGAGCCATTCAGGTGGAAAATTACACTGCCCAATCAATCGCTAATAGAAAGTCTTTCCTCTGGTAGCGGCCAATCAAAACCTCACAATGTGTCTTCTCTTTGAAACATTGGCCAATCAGTTGCTCACAATGCTTGTCGTTGTCATGTTGATCCCGATAAAATCTAATTATTCTCTGTTTTCATGGACACATATTGATGACACTGGGCAGTGAGGGATGACGATAATAAATAAATGCAAGCTAATAAGAAAATAACTAAGGAAATGGAAAGAGAACAGCCCGGCGCCCTTTCAGTTTGTAATTAATTCAAATATGATTTTTTCCCCGACAAGCATATAATCCATTTCAGCATTTTTCTCATTCATTTTATAGGATTTGATCTTGGCTCATTTGAATAAACATTTTGCTCCGTATTAGTCTGGGTAATGAAGTGGATCTCTGAAGAAAAATGCTTTTGTTACGAGAGTGGAGACCGCTGTGGCGCTACGGAGTGTCACACTGGTCACCTCAGCAGGGAAACCGATGATTGGAAACCAGATTCAATCAAATGCAGAATGCCAATAATGATCTGTGACTTTTTTTTGACAAGGTTTGAATGTCAAGAGTGATGAGCAGGGGTGTTTTTGGAAATGTGAAGTGGTGTCTTTCACACGGAGCGCCACAGATCCCAGCCTACATGTTGGATTGTAGAGAAGAAGTCTCACCACAAACAGTCTTTGAGTTTATAAGGTTATCGAGATTGTAATGTATAAACAGATCACGAATAGTAATACAGTAAAACACAGCTGTAATAAAATAATGTAATAAAATATATCCTCAGAGGAGACATGATAGTTGCTGATAAAAACTGCACATTCAGAGATCTCACTGCTCACTGATTGTCTGGAGATTTCTAAATGCAAAATAGTGGCTTGAACAGCGCGAGTATACAGCCACCAACAAACCTACACCCCTTACATTTTATCAAGGACGTACCTCACCAGAAACAACAGTTTTCCTCAGTGGTAGGCACTCAACTTTACCATGTCACTGCACCAATATAAAGGGCTGCATGGACTGGTCCTGCAGTGCAGGTTTTTTCTAAACTCTATAGTTGTTTCCACCTAGTTTTAGAAACAAAAGCTGGGAGACTGTCCTCAGTCTCTATGGACTGACTTGTGTGTCTAACAGTAGTGTTGTACAGTAGTTTGAAGGTCTCGTCTCAGAATCGACATCATTTTTACTCTGTCTTGTTTTGGTCTCAGACAAAAAGGACTTAGAATTTCATTTCAAGACCAGTCAAGACCACAGTTGTGAACATCATTACTGTAACTGGATGTAAAACCTCCTGCCTCAAATGCAACCAATAAAACTATTATCTAGAAGACAGAAACTGTGGCTGTCTGGGAGGAAATGTCAGACAAATCTTCTGTAATCCAAGTCGTCTGCCTAAACCACAAAGAGATCGTCTGCATAGCAGTGTGCAAAAGAAAGTACACAGCTGTGTGTTAATTCTGCAATGCAATGCTTATTGAGATGTCTGAGACCACGTCAAACTTTTATTGCCACTTAGAAAAGAAGCATAAAGAAAGGTAAGTTAAATGTAAGCTAGCTTGCCAATGTTTGCTATCTGCCTCTGTACCTTTAATCCTTCCATTTCAATATTTTTACTTTCAGTAGCCTACATTCAGTACATTACCTGGCTACTGCGTCAAAATGCACTCCCCCTAAGCATCTGCAAGGTTACAAATGACAGCTTGCAGAAAGCTACTGGTTGCATTACGACAAATTGGTACCTGGCAAATGTTGCAGGAATTACATTGTCATCAGAGCTAATGCTGTTAGCTCAAGTTAGTAGTTTGGTGGACAACTCGGCAATTTAATGTGGAAGTGAGATAAAACACAAGCCACCTCAGGAATAACAGATCAACTCTTACTTTGTTAGGCCGAGGGCGACAGATAAAGTGATCTGCCTTATCTGAATTTGGTGAGCAAGGAATTTTTTATGTGTAATACCACTATAAGACCAATTACAAATCAAGTTCATGGGCTTTCCTGTGTGGCCCTCAACCACATGTTGGCTCTCTAAATTGGCACTCAGTCATCAAAACTTTGAGAACCCCTGATTTAGGTGGCCTTGACTACAATCAGTTAAATCTACTGTTTAACTAATTTAACATGCATGTGAGGACAGCACACCACACACACACACACGCACAGACACACACACACAAAGTCAGACAGTGAGAAAATTTATGTTTTTGTAGTCGCTCATGTCTGTGTGAGTGAAATGAAATTTGAAAGAGCTCAGATGAAGCTGAAAAAAGAACAAACTTACCTTTCTAGACATCGTAATCTCTCCTCTTTTTTTTAGATTTATAATGTACTGAAGTGATGGACTTCTTATCATGCTTCTGATTTCACTTTTGAAGATTCAACATGCCACGCATCTTTATTTCTGCTTAGGAAAAACTTGTCTCTGCAACCAAAAAAGAAGCAAATGTGTTATTTTCATCGACGGTTTCACTTCTTTATAATATTGTATGTTTGAATAAGGTCAACAAAGCGGTGCAACAGTCATTTCCTGCCTCTGGAAAGCGCTCTGATCTCAGTGCAAACGTCTGAACCTAAGATACATAAAAGCAGAGAGTGATTTAATGGGATTCATGACTCCTATTTCACTATCTTAATCGACTGTCTGTTCCTCCTGTTTTGATTTACCCACTTTTATTATAAACAACTTGAGTATGGAGCCCTGCATGCATACACACACACACACACTCACACTGAACGGAAACACACACACCAAAACAAAAGCACGCACTTATATGAATTCAAGATTAGTCCGCAGGAATCAGGGATTGCTGGGTCTCAACACAAATGTCATGGTGAGTCGTAACCTTTACTGGAGCACGTTATCTGCTCTGATAGCGTGGCCGGGGCCGGGACGGGGACCGACGCGATGCGATTGGATTTGAAAGGTCCCCATCCAAGTCGTGCCCACCGGCTATCTTGCCTCCACAGTTCAGCAGCACCAGCACTATACGGCACGTCGCAAAGTTTCAAGGATTTGATCTGTCCCGCTGTATCTGCATCTTCCCTGCCCTCAATTAATCAGCTGTGGCTGGAGAATAGGAGCCGGGTCATTCCACGTTGGAGAGGATATAAGATGTGAAGGAACATGACACAGAATGGGATCATAATGACAAAAAAAAAAGAAGACATGCCTCAGCTGCTCTTTTTTTTTCACAGTTTAAATGGTAGGCCAGTAGGATATTAGCGTTGCTGTAAGGAGAAAAGATGGATGTGGTAGGCGGCGTTAGAGGCAGATGTGTTTGCAGAAGTGCTGACATGTGTATCTGTCACTATGGGTCATGAGTTATGAAACTGACAATGCCAGCTCCTTGCTTAAACCACAGAGATCACAGGATGCCCTTGATGTCAGCTTGGATAGATAAATGGAGATCTGCATTACATAAACCATGATGCATTAAAAACAAAGGCAGCTGCAGGGGTCTTTTCTTCCATCTTAATATTTTTCTAACCAGCAGTGGAAGAAGTACTCAGAGTTAAAGTAGCAATGATACTGTCCTGTAAAAGTACAAAAGTATTGCATCAAAATATACTTAAAGTACCAAAAGTAAAAGTACTCATGGTGCAGAGTGGCATAAATGCATAATATGTAAGTTCTGCCACTAGGGGTCTCTCTCACATTGAAACGACAGAAGATGTAGTTTCATGACATCTGAAGTGGCGTAGGATCATTGGAGGTGTTTTCTTTATGTTAAATATCAACTACAGCTGATGACAATCCATCTACCACGAGGTATATAAAGCTTTATTCACTTTACATTAATCACTGTCGCCACCCTCATCACTCTCTGACTACCCGATGTATCCCGTGTTTTCCTGGAGGTTATAGCAACTAGTGGCAAGTAGAAAACACAGTGTTACCTTGAATAAATTATGTTTTTTTTTCCTGCAAATTTAAGATTTGTATTTACAGTACACCTTTTATAAAGCATTTAAAATGTGTGTATTTTTTTTACTGATGAGAGGATAAAATGAGCTCCAGTTAATTCCACCTGAATGCTCTTATTTTGTCTCATTTATGAAGTGTTTGCTAAAATGTCTTATTTTATTTTACTGAAGAGAGGAAATTAAAACAACTAGATGACCTGTTAACTTCACTTAAATGCATCTATTTCACATTTATAAAGTATTAAACATGCATATACTATATGTTTTCAATAACATAATTAACTCTTCCCAAGGTTTATTGATAAGGTCATATTGTGAACTGTGGTCACAATGTTTTGCCATTTTTAACAAGTGGGTCCCCAGACCAAAACTTTGGGAAACACTGGCAAAATACTTGCTTGATGTTTGGCTGTTGGCTAGTTTTTGATCATAAGTAACGGAACAAATACATGTGTACAGTTGTCCAACTGTTACAACAGTGATGTATAAGAGAACTGCACTCTGAGACTGTGGGGGCTGTAAAAAAAAAAAACAAACCTTGCATAATGTTGCTTTAATGTGTAAATCACTTAAACTTTCTAGCTGGTAAATCTGGATAATTTTAACTGCTTTATACACTGATGTGCAGCTTAATTCATAATAATACATCATCTACAAAATATAGTGGAGTTGAAGTATAAAGTAGCATAAAATGGAAATACTCTAGCACAGTATCAAGTACCTCAAAACTGCACTGACGTACAGCACTTGTTTTTAACCATCTTAACTCATCTTCATGATGTTGGACACATTTACAGTAACAACAGTGCAGCAGAGTAAAGTAATGAAACACTTCACTCAGAATTGTTTAAAGCTGCTTAATTTATGTTCATGTTCTGTTATCACTGTGACCTACTTTCAACTTTAACTTTATTGTCCTCAAGGGGACGTTTGTCTTGCAGCAGGTGAAGCACGGGACGCACAGACTTGAACATAAAACATATGATAACAAGAAGCATCCCTGTGAGGCTGTACTTGGATCCTCTAGAGCCACACCACCAGCTCGGCTAAAAAGACGTCTGAACCCACCACATAAAGACCATGTACATCAGTGATAACATGAGAGTTCATCCAGCTGACTCACAAATATTTTACAGTGTCCTTTATTCTGTTAGACCCTTTGGAACCATAAATGTCTGTGCAGAGGAAAGAAGCTCAACCTCTTTACATAGAGGATGGAGAGAGGACACTCTAAAATGACTCCAGCATTTGAAATTGCTCTCTCAGTGAATATGTGAGACAGATCAGGTAGTTCACAGCACAAATGCTTTTACTTACATAATTTTTTAAAGCCTTATATTTCCCAATTACTTATGGAAAATCAATGATTATAGAGTAACACACTGTTGAGCTGTTGATGAGGATTTCCCCTTTAAGTTTCTACCATGAGGTAAATAATTAAAGCTTTATTCACATTACATTTAATCACAATTCGCCAGCCCTTCATCACTCTCCTGACATACCGATTATACGTGTTTTGCTGGAGGTTATAGCAACTAGTGGCAAGTAGAAAAACACAGTGTTACCTTGAATAAATTATGTTTTTTTTTTCCTGCAAATTTAAGATTTGTATATTACAGTAACACCTTTTATAAAGCATTTAAAATTGGTATTTTTTTTATGATGAGAGGATAAAATGAGCTCAGTTAAGCTCAACCTCTTTACATAGAGGATGAGAGAGGACACTCTAAAATGACTCCAGCATTTGAAATTGCTCTCTCAGTGAATATGTGAGACAGATCAGGTAGTTCACAGCACAAATGCTTTTACTTACATAATTTTTTAAAGCCTTATATTTCCCAATTACTTATGGAAAATCAATGATTATAGAGTAACACACTGTTGAGCTGTTGATGAGGATTTCCCCTTTAAGTTTGATTTTGAATTTTCTTGAATCTTATAGGGTTGTCACAATACAAGAATTTTAAACTTTGATACAATACTAGTATAAAAAACAATATTCTATACCTCTGTCAATACCACAGCAAAAAGAAAAAAAGCACTGGCTATAGATTTGTTTTAAATATATTAACAACCTGCACACAATGCGGTTATTAAAGCCAAATTTCAGGCAAGAAAATAAACACTGAACTGAACTGAGGTCTTGAATGAGCATTTGGATCTTTTTTTTAATTGCTTCAGGAACTTTCACTGCTATAAAACCAGTATTGTATTGTTTTAAACCCATATTATTGAAAAAGTATTGATACTTTTGACATTCTTAGAATCTTATAAGTCAAATCTTTGAGAAAACCTATACCTCATCATCTCTTTAGGAGAGGTGAAAATTACAGTCAGATAACATATTTATATCCATATATGTTTAAATGAGTTGCTTTTATAGCTCATTTGAAATACTTCGTGACTGTTAAGTTGGCATTTACCAACATGAATGTTGGCAGTGATGAACATAAACATGTTAGCTTTTAAGTAAAAGTTATTTTCATTACAAAGATATTGCAAGAAAACAAATTCTTTTTGACCCAGTTATAGATCTAAGGGTTAAGAATTTCCTTTTGCACATTCACTGCACTGAACCCAACAGCATGTCTCATTTAAAACACAGTTTCTGGTCGATTGTGGACACCACTGAACCCTTTTGTGACATCAGACCAGAAGTCATGCATAAATCACTTCTTTAACACAGGCAGCAACAATTTCAGTATTCTTCAATACTTTCCACTTGGATTTCTTAAGACTTTTGATAATTTATAAATTACATATTTATGAGACTAGAACAGTTTCTTTTGCAACTTGTGAAGGATCATGTCATATAACGTCTGTATTTTAAACCTAATTTGCAATAAACCTGAGTCTGAATCTGATTTAACTGAAGTAATGTTACCTCTACGTAGGTGTGATATTCCGTCCACCTGCTCTGATGAAGGTGTTCACAATGTGTGAGTGCAGGTTAGTATTTATGTCCACAGCAGGGGGCAGTAGTGAATAGAGTTTCTACTGAGGGACACAATGAAGTCTCCACCTGTTTTCTTTCAGTTTTTCTGGGCGAGTTCACAAGTCTATATTTTTGTGCTGTGCGTCTTCTATAGGTATAAAATTGGACTGAGGAGGTTTATATACTATATAGGTGACAGTAATCTCTAAAAATACACACTGATGTAAGGCTGAGGTAGCCAGTGTGGCAGAGTGTCACGTGGAGGAACCAAGAGGCAAATAATTCAACATTATTTGTATTTTTTCATCATTTTTCATCTCTAATTAAATACTGAAGGAAAATATTAAAAGCAGGAATATTTCCCTAAGAGCCTTAAGAACTACTCTTTCCAAACAGTTTACTCCTTCATGTTTTTTGAGTTCTACACTTATTTTTCATGAATTACACTGAAGATGAGGATTATAACATCAGGTGGTCTCTCGGCTGTTTTTCATGGTCTTCTACCCCCCAGTTTGCTTGAACTGCTGCTTTCAGTGCTTCAGTGGAGCAGCGTGGCTCCACGGGGTGGCACGCTCTTGTTCTTGGGCGTTGCTAAACGGTGGCTCCCGGGTTGCTCAGCCACCATCCAAATCCTCTGTTTCTACACCTGTTTCCAAGACAACTGACATTTAAAGGGCTGGCTGTGGTTATTGACTGTTTGCCCTTGACCAGCACTCTGCTTGCACTTGAAAACTGTTTGGTTCAACCTGTGACTGTTCCATTATTTTCCACTGAAGCTCTCCACAAACTCACTGTCTTTTCATGGCAGCTGATAGAAAACAAACGTTTGCCACAAACTGCTTGTGAACTTTTCCATTTTGGGCGGAGCAACAGGGTGGAAAATTTAAACAGAAGAGGATTTTCTCCTGTGCATTTTAAAAGGAGAGTCCAAATTATTTGAAGTGGGGTTGAATGAGGTACTTATCCATAGACAGTGTATTTACCTACAGTATAGTTGATCTCAGTCAGCACGCCCCCAATTTGGAGAAGCAGAGAGGAGCACCAGCATGGAAGCTAAGCAATTTAATGATGTAGACAGAGTCAGTCTTAGCCACTTAAAATAGGTCTGCCTAAAAATCAGTAATCGCTATATTTAGAATATTTTCACTCTTTACCTTGAAGTCAGAAACCACCGATATACAAGGCAAATATCGCTCTCTTTGAATCAACCAAACTCCATAGGCGAGAACAGTAATTTTACCCGGGAACACGCTGATCTACCTCGCTGCTGCCTCGATTTGTTAGTTTGTGTTACTTTGTTAAATCTGAACTAACACTTTAAAACACCACAGTTAGTCAATAATGCAAACTAACTAACAACATGTTGCACAACAATAGCTTGCTTGCAGTGTTGATAAAGATTTGTGTCATATGCAGACTTAAGAGTAATAGGCTTAGTTTAGAGTGCAGTTTCTAAACTGGCCAGCTAAGAACAACTTTCAAGCAAGTATGGAGTTAATGTTGTCGGTATAGCAACTAGTACTAGCTAGTTATCACTAGCTATAAGTAGAGACCGTATACTATCTATTAATGAATTAAGGAGTAAAATAGTCTTGTTTGTCAAAACTGAGCTTCCTAATGGTTGGACAACTAAAGAGAACAAAGCTTTCAAGCAGAACACAGTTAAAGTTACAAAAAACACCATCCTCTACTATTGCCTTCAACAAAGCTGTAGCCGAGTTGAGGCCTCCCTCGCTGTTGCTCACCAGTCTGTTTCCATAAATTAGGTCTATCTGGTCGAACCACTTCCAGCCCTTATGGTTTAATCCACTCTGGCCACTATGGTCCTTGATAGCCCTGTAGTCACTTTTTAGATTTTTAAACTTTTCTCTGCTGCTGGAAAGTCCGGTGGTAGCCATGCGCGGCCAACACCCGGGCGACTTCTTGATATACCTCTTGTTTTGAGATGTCCAGCTCTCACTAGATCCTCTCATCAGCAACCAAAAACAGAAATGTCTGCATTTCATTGATTGAGCATGGTGTGGTTTTGCAGACATTTCTACACGATTAAGTCCAAAAAAAAAGAATGGTTACTATTGCCGTTAGCTTTGCTATTTAAATATGGTGATTTGTTTCCCATGTAGGTCATGTCAAGTTTCTAGTGACGTACTCTCTGACCAGTTAGTGGTCGGCAGTGTTTTGACATCTGACATCACACTTTAGTGTTGGCTTGGCTCGCCTGAAACCTAGCCAGAGGTGATACCAAGTCTAGTCGGGTCGAGCTGGTACTACTCAGTGGAAATGCACCGTAACAGATTGTACCAGTAGTAGACCAGCAACTCCAGTGCTCTGCAAGATACAATTACTCATTTTTCCCATGGAGTTTAGTTGGTTTAGAGAGAAAAATATTTGTCTTGAGTAACAGCAGAAAAGGCTGTCTCACGGCAAAGCACTGAGAAGCGTTGAAAATATTCTAAATATAGCATACACTTAAACTCAGTGGTGGACTTTTTGCAGGGGCGAAAATATGAAAATCATATGACTTTTTTAAGTGGCTGAAATATGTATCTTTTGTTGCTGATCCTGTCCACAAGCACTACATTACTTAGCATCTATAGCTAATACGCTGATTTTCGTTAAGTGCCTCACGCAGCCCTACATCAAATAATCTGAACTATCCCTTTAATTCAAGAGAAGATTTCCACGGGGATGGATTTGAGTCATACTTTATGCTTAATGTGGGAAATCAGCCCAAATGGGGTAAGTCTGTTGCTGTAGATTCAGTTGAGTAACTGAGTAACAGGTTTATGTAGACACTGGCACCCTGAGTGTAGCACCACGCCACCAAATTAAAATTAAACCACCTAAGATGAATGCAGCGGAGAATTTTCTTCCCTCCTCCTGCTTCTCTGATATTCTCAAACGGAGGCCTCCTTCAATGTTCTTTTATGTTATCAACACAGAGCCTGATGTCTCAATCTGGCAACCCATCGCCTGTTTCCTACTGATGATTATAGTGAAATTATTCACTAACAGGTGAAACCAGTCAAGCAAAAATAATGGGATTTCTCACCTCAGAATAGCAGCACAGGTTTTGTGTCTGGAGAAACATGATGTTTTACTTAATAGTGGTACGTAAATGGCAGAGAGTTAGAAAAAAGACAGAGGGTGCCCTGGTGGCTTGGTTGGTGGGGTGTGTGTGACGTTGTGAGTCCTCTGCAGCCGGTTCAGCTCCCACCTGCAGTCCTATGCTGCATGCACCCCTCTCCCCCTTTCCTGTCTTCACTTCAGCTGTCCTGTCAAATAAAGGCATAAAAGCCCAAAAACATTTTTTTTAAAAGAGAGAGAAAACAGATACACTCTTAAGGTCACACACATCAAACTATAAAAATATAGTTCTAAAATCGATGAGTGGATCGATGGATGGAGTTCACAACACAAGTATAAAGCTGTGGTCCGGATTCCACCACCCACTAGAACTATATTTTTTATAGTTATAATTATAGTCTTTGGTGTGGACGACCCTTTATTCAGTAAGAATCAACCTCAGGAGTAATCATGATGCTCTTGACCCACCTGCTATCAGTGTGTAACAGACCCACCACGACAGTGTGACAGTTTAGGCCTGAAGAGTACAGTAGTAGTAGTGATAACAGGCCTACATCGTTAGACTTTCAAAAAGCTTGCTTAGAAACATTTCACGTGACAGTTAAAATAACAGCTTGCTTAAAGGACTAGTGGTGAAGTTGTAGATTGCAACAACTGAATACTGCTTGCCTCACCCTCCCCTTCAAAGCGTGTATGAGAAACAACTGACCGCGATGACTGCGAAACTCACAAAAGGCCAGATCTAGAGCCAGCGTTTAGTTTGCTCATTCTAGGCTACGGTAGAAACATGGTGGAAGAGATCAAGATATAAACGGCTCATTTTAAGGTGACAAAAACACAATGATTCTTTTTCTTCCTCTTTTCGGTGATTATATACCAATGAAAACATTTTATGAATAGTATATTCCATTTCTGCCATATTCTGCCAACAAATCCCTATACACACTGATCCTTTAGAACAGTTGACATTGGCTATTCCCTTTACAGAGGAATCAAACTCCAGCCTCCTGCATGAAAGTCTTTGGTTTTAGTCTTCTCCATACGTAGACTTTCTCTAACTTTATACTACATTTGTCCTTTGCTCTCGTCATTATCGCACCCTGGTGGTCCTGCACCTTCATACATGCTGTACTTGTGTGTACTCTTCACATAACCTGACACGCCAAATGATTTGTTACACAGAACCATCTAGAAAGTCCTTAGAAAGTCCTTAGAAACTGAAAAAGGGCAGGCACTTTCAAAAAAGGCATAGACGTCTTTTCCATTAAGACAAGCAGTGCCGTTCTTTGCTCTTCTTTCAATGAAGAAATTCTCTTCAGTTCTGATATAACTGATGCTATCTCAATATCTCTGCTAACCTCTTCAGGAGCCACCATTGTTTGTTTGAGAAGAGAAGCTTCCTGGACGTACCATCTTTGGTGCGGACGCAAACTGATAACTTAAAGCCTGGCAAGATGTATTCTCGTGTGATCTTGCTAATTCAGTTCAAGGTAACTGCAAGGTAACTTTTAACGCTTACATGAGGCAAAACGTGACACTGACATGGTATCCTCTGCTACTGGATTGGCGTGAGACTGGGTTGATTGGATATTTTCAACAGGGAATAGGCACAATTTTAGGACAGAAATATGTAAATTTGTAATTCCATGGCCTTAAAAGGATGCTTCAGTGTTGCACCTCTGTGAGACTACTAGACAAGAAACGGATTTTATAAAACTGTGGTCAAAATTAAAGCATTTTAAGCTGGATTTATACCACACAGATAACAGATATCCATTATCACTGTCAGATTTCACCCATTTGTAGAACTACTGCAACACCAGCACTCTCTATTGTTCATTATCAGGACCTATTGTGCTTCTTCTCATTACTGAATAGGAGACTATAATGCCATGCATTTGCTGTGTTTATTTTGTTTTATTCACTTGCAGTGAAGAGATGTAATCACAGCGAGTAGAAGGTTTGAAGTGGCACAAAATGAGCAGAATACTGAGCCCCTCTTCAAGTTCTTAATGTTGTCTTCACTATCAACAACCTCCACTGACATGTGAAACTTGGAGGAAAAAACAGAAGCAGCCCAAGCTGACCAATCACAGCTCTCACAGTGTCCACATGGTATCTTTGTAGTCACTGTATTCTTGGCAAATCAGGCTCGGTGTAGCTATGTCGTAACCCCTTGACACACAACTATAAATCCAGCTTTAGTCCAGAGTATAGGTGACATCACATTAGCCCTCTGTCCTGCACTCAGACCCAGAAAAAGGATGTGCTATCACAGTTCTGATATTGAGCAGAGTGATAAAAAAAAAACATTGTATAAACATTGTATAAGAGCGATCTTGCAGTTTATAGTCTGGTAGTGTAGTACTATAATATATTGTAATATTGAACTAAACAGGTAATGTTTACCTGTACAATGTCAGAATCATGACTTGTCCAAACACGATGAATAACATTTCAACTTGTCCACTGTGAGTTTAGGAGGAACAAGGGTGAACTCCAGCTTGTGAACTTGCTGGAAACAGCTTAGAGATTGCACCACAAACGTCAGCTCATTCTTGAATTTTTCAGGCCTCAGTTGACAGGCAAAAGCCACTATTCATGAATATACATATTATATAGTATTTGTTATAAGACACGCTCTGTCTAGCTCCAGTTTGTGCTGCAGACTTTCTGTTAAAAATATTTAGTATCCAAGCCTAAGATAGCCTGAGATAACCCAGTGACACCATGAGGGGTTGTTTTCTCAAGCTTGATGAAGCTCCTCCAGAGTCACAGAAGACATTATCCAGCTGAAGAGTTAATTTACAAAAACAGATATCTCCATTGTGCACTCCAGGGAATATCAATCTAACTGTTGTTTGGTTGGTTTGATTAACAATGACATTTATCTGTTTTTGCAAATGAACTCTTAAGGCTGAGAAGTACTCCTTATCATGACGGGTAAACTGATCTGGATGAGTAAAATCAGTGCAGTGCCCCTTAATGAAAACAATAACTTTTTATTTTGTGTCTGTGGATTTGACAAAGCAAAGGTTGTTGTTCTTCACAAACAGTGTTCTCCTGGGATAAAGTCTGGCCATCTACCCCGACCCTCCTTCATATGCAGACTTTTACCCCTTTTCTATACGCAGACCTGGCCTGACTTGACTCAGTTTGACTCGGCCCGTCAGCCCAGCACATCAGGATTTCCAACAAGACTCTTTTAACTGAAGACGAGCTCAACAAAGCTCGAGTCAAATGGCTGTAATGCAGTGGATAACATGTTTCCTTAAATACTTCACGATAAAAGTCTCCTGTTATTTTGTTATTTCAAAGCTTTTATCATGAAGCAGAAAATGTTTTCATCAGCGGTAAATTAATTAACACAACCCCCACACGGCTGAAAGCAAACCTGAAACAGCAAAATAAAGCAGATTCCTGAAAGCACAAACAGGGATGCAGGAGAAAAACTAAACTTCAAACCACAGAGATTCAATTAGAAGCTACAAAAAAGCTTTGTCTCAGGTCTCCTGCACAAGCATGAGTTGAGTCTCATGACAGACGCTTATTAAGGGGGTTCATGGGTTGGCCACAGTCAGCAGGACGCCACCACAGCCTGCTTGTAGGTGGGTCGGCTCGCTTGGCCCACTCCAGAGAAGCTCGATCTAGGGTGCAACTCACCCCACTGGAACTTAAAGTGGTAGTGAACTTGGAAGTCCAGTGGAAGCACAGTTTGGACTCAGTGCAGACCAAAAAGTGCCAGTGGAAAAGCCCCATTTGTTGCTCTTTAGACTATGTCACCTGGCTTTCTACTTTGCTCCTGTCATTACTACAGCCACTAGAGGTCACCACCTAACAATAAATATGAGTCATAATAAGCTGCTTGCACAGAGGACGTATATGGTCATTTTTCTGATGATGCGGTCTGAACAGTTTACCAACAGTTCAATTGTTGTATGTATGTATGTATGTTCAGTGAGTGGTGAGTGTCACCACTGATGCGGGTTAGATTATATTCCTCTTCAATGATATGCTGATGATACACAGCTTTATTTACCTGTTAAGCTGGTTCTACAACAAGAAAAACAATCTTTACTGTAAACAATGTAAAATTTAAAAATTTATTTAATTTTCTGACTTTGACTGTGAGGTACAATTTTATTGGTCTAGTCTGGATTCTATCTAACATTTATTTTTAACTAGAATTACATAATTTTCATTATTCTATTTTTTTCCACTCCATCAAGCGAATCAAATACAGTGGCTATGCTTGTAAAAGGAACAAAGAGAAGAGACCCTTTCTTTTTTCTTTTAGTTTTTCCATCGAGGAAATGTCGACTTTAAAAATATTATTAAATAGATTGGATAGACAGAGTAGGTTGGACCCAATTTATTTTCTGAACTTTTAACTTCCTGTGAAATGTCTGCAGGTAAAGGTATTTTTAGTGCTTCAACACTCAGCATTAATTCAAACTTTGATCAGATGATTCAGAGTTATATTTACTTCATTAACCCTGTAGATTATTCTAGCATGCTTTAAACAGTAAATTAAACATACTGAATAAAAGATAAGTTTGTTCAAAATTACTACTGCCATATAATTTGTGCAAACTCATGGTTTTCAGAAATGGGGACAGCTTTTTCTTCAGATTTCTTCACTGTTTGGGTTCACAGTCAGGGCACCAGGCAGCACGCTGCTGTATGGATCTCACTGTAAAACACCCCAAATAAACAGAAAGCGACAATTTACTGAGTCATCTCTTAGCTGTTACAACACTCATTTACAAATTTCCAATTTCAGCAAGCAAAAGTTAATTAGACTGAAGACTTACAGCTGTATAAAAATTAGTCCCGCAGTCGTCACAAAGAGACGTTATTGGTTTAGTCAGTTAATTCTGTCTCGAGCCACATCAGTCTGGGAATTGTTGAGTTTAGTAGATGTTTTGTGCGTTGTTCCAACTAATGAGGCAGTTACAATGTCAAAACCCGGAATAGCAAGATCAAACAAATAAATGAAGATGACAGAACTAGATCATGTAAGCTGCTTTGCTGCATCTATTTACATTTTCATGGGTTTCGTGTCAGAAAAAGATTATTTTATCTGGGTATTTTCTTTGTGATGAGTGCAGACGTTGTATCCAAGATGTATCTGGGGGGCTTTTCTATGTGCCGCAAGAGCAAGATTTTCCAGAAGTTTCATGTCAGACAGATTTGTCCATTCAGGATGCTCCTTACAAAATGTCATGTGCTGTTAAAATGTTCAAATCTCTTTTTGATGCCATGTGACATGCCTTTAAAGGTCATGCATACAGCATATTGTCATGTAGGAAAAATGTGAAGTTGAGGAAAGACAGATGACAGACAGAGAGATATGAGATATCAGACAGACAAATGGAGCAAAAGACACACTCTTAGAATAAGGGTCTCTTTTTCATCCAGACTCATCAAGGGTTCTTTGTACCATAATAGACGAGGGTTCTTGGTGGGTTCTATCTATTTTTTTTAATCTAGAACCCACCACCCACAATTTCATGGAATATAAAAGGGTTCTTGGTAGAACCTCCTGAGTGGGTTCTTGATAAACCCCTTGGACTATATCAAGGTTCAAGTTCCAAGTGGAATCTTTATAAAAGCTTCTACCAAGGACCAAACGTGGTTCTTTTATTGGGACAGGCTGAAGAACCCTTTGTGGTTCTAGTTAGCGTCTTTATTTCTCAGAGTGCAGGACACTTGATGCATATTCGCTCTAACATATTTTTCCTAACAAGGTCTCTCAAGGTCACGAAGATGAAAAAGCGAAACCATAATCTTGAAGTCCCACTTCTCTCTTCTTTTCCTCTCCCTGACTAACACCGTCCTTCCTCCTCGTCTCTTTGTTTTTTTTTTTTTCCTCCTCTTTCTCTTTCTGTCTCTTTCACTCTCCTCTCCCTGTGTCGTCTCCCTGATCGGGCGGCAGACAGCGTGTAAGTGCTCTAACCCAGAGAAGTCTCCAGGAGCTCTTGTGATTGGCTGTGCTCTGCAGCACAGTTCACAATCGATTAAGGCACGGTGAGCTCCCGTTAACAGCTTTTCTCTGCTGCTCCTGTGGCTTTGATACTGTCACATAGACTCCAACTTCGCCCTTAACCCTTCAACCGCTGTCCTCACTCCTTCTCTTTGTCTCTTTCGCGTTCTCTCTTTACACTTTTCCTTTCATTTTCAAAGCCCCAGGCTCCCGCACTCTATTGCCACTCAAAGGCATTTCTTACTTCTTACTCTCACTCTGGGCTTGTGTTACTCTCTCTTCTCTCATTTTTTTCTTGGAGTTCTTACTCTTAAGTCACTTAGAGCCTCTTCTCCCCTCACTCACCTTGTCCTGTCATCTTAAATTTCAGTCAGTTTTCTGTCCTCGGGGAGAAAGAGCAAAAGACAGAAAGAAACAGAGATAAAAGACAGAGAGATGTTCTTTATAGCAATCATGCAAGACGTTGCCAGACATAATGGATGATGTCTTGCATAATATTGGATAACTTAGAGCCTTTTTGCATAGGCGTGCCTGTTTATCTGCGTGCAGGGCTGTCGTAGCCAGGGAATAGTGAAGCTAACCACTCACAGCCCCACAGCTCAGTATCATCAGAAATTTCTTTCATATTGGACGATTACACACCTTACAATGTATGTCCAGAGCATATTTGCAGTGCTGCCTGTGCCAGAGGGTAGGGAGATCTTTATGTAGCAAGGCAGAAAATAAGGGTGTGGCAGTCAGGGTGGTGGATAGTGCGTCATATTTTCATGAAAGAGACCACAGTTTCCCTTCACAGAAACACATTTAATGTTTGCTTTCTAAGTTTTTCACTGAACTTAATTATGGGTTTTCAAGAATTATCCAATATCAGTGTTTTTGTCTGCTGATAGAGTTGAACTGCGACATCAGGGCCCATATACTGCATACTCAGTTGTGTTTTATTTACAATGAGATAATGTAACCGTTTCTCTTTACAGAGGCCAGTAAGTAAGTCCTTTTTCTAGTTTTGTCTTAAAGGGACAGATTATTAACTGGGGTTGTTTCACAGAATTATCCCCAGGGGTGGCAGTAACTAGTTACAAGTACTCACACTACTGTAATTAAGTAGTTTTTTGGGTACTTGTACTTTTATGAGTAGATTTCAAATCTGTACTTTAACTCGTACTTAAAGGATAACTTCGGTATTTTTCAACCTGGGCCCTATTTCCCCATGTGTACGTGTGTGTATGATTGATAGGTACAACTCGTTTTAAAATTGGTTCAGTATTGAGGGAGGCGGATGCAGCCGGCAGCTGCGAAACGAGTTATAATGGTAGATATCGGGGCAAATACGTCCGTAAAAGTTTGTGCATTAAAAGTGCTTTTTTTTCGCCACAGTCCGGCTCAGATTGCCAATGTAATCTCTGTCAACAGCATGCAAAGCGCCTCTTAAAGTTCACTCTTGTGAGGACATCTCGTGGGATCTTTGCTTGTTGAAGAATGTCTTCGTTGCAGTGAGTGAGACAGCTGTTTTCTTGAGGTGTGTTTGGTGAAGTGTTTCGGGGTTGGATGTCTTCTCATCTTGGGAAAAGTGTGCACTGCAGACCCGATGGTCTGCAAGGCGCAGTGTCTGGACAGGAGCGTTAGCATCTAATTGTAGCACAATTAGCCACAACTTCAGCATGTTGCTGTCCGACAAAGGCAGCCTATGAAAGCTGTGCAGGGTGTTGTGCGACATCCTGTTCTTGCAATTCGGCGAAGCAAAAACACGAACCATTGTTTTCAATAGTTGCAGTAAAACTTTCAACTGAACTCCGGGACAGCTAACTCCGCTCTGACCGGCTCTCAGCATGATTCCTCTGTTTTCTTCCAGCAACAAACAAAGATCCCGTGAGATGTCGTCACACACAGAAAGCAGTAAGTGAAGCATGCTGTTGACAGAGATTACACTGGCGATCTGAGCCGGACTGTGGTGAAAAAAATCACTTTTAATGCACAAACTTTTACGGACGAATTTGCCCCGATATCTACCGTTATAACTCGTTTCGTGGCTGCCGGCTGCACCCGCCTCACTCAATACTGAACCAATTTTAAAACAAGTTGTACCTATCAATCATACACGCACATACACATGGGGAAATAGGGCCCAGGTTGAAAAATACTAAAGTTATTCTTTAAGTATGCACTACACGATGTAATCTATTTAACTACTTTGAAAATTATATTATAATTAATAAGTTTGTCTGATTGTAAACAGGCCAATAAAAACAATGAGATATGGACAAAAAACGAAACACTGCAGCAGCACAAGCTTGGAGTAAGGATGTTAATCATTAATGATTGAATTAGTTATTAATCGATAAATCATCATAGAGAATTTAACCAACTATGTTCATATTTGATCAATAGCCTTGAAATGGCAGTAACTACTCCTCATTTGACATTGTTTTATCTGGTGGAGCCATTTGTTAAATAAGGAAACTTAAACTTAAAATTAGAAAAAAAGTGAGTGTTTCTTATAAATCATAAATTAATTGTTAGCATTTTCAATGCTGCTTCTGTTCAGGAAAACGCAAAAAGAATTGCAGCCCTAGTTTGGAGAGGTGACCATTAACACTGAGCAGAACAGAGCAGGAGTTGGGAGGAATTTAGAAGATTTGGAGAAACAGAAACATCTTTGATTGAATGTCTACTATTGATAATACATTTAACATCAATGGTTAAAAAGTAACTAATACTTTTTAAGACAAATAAATAAGTATTTTTCTAACACCAGTACTTTTACTTGTAATTGAGTAATATTGTAGTCATGTAACAGTACTTGTACTTGAGTACAGAATTTCAGCACTCTTTCCACCACTGCTTATCCCTAGTCAGAGCATTACCTTCAGTAGATGACGGTCAGCGCGGTCTCAGTTAGTAGAAGGAGAGACGGGAGCTCAGCATTGTACTGTTGCAGACAGGGTTGGCAGAAAAATGTCTTGGAGCCGCATAAATAAAAGCCTTCCTAAAAAAATCAATATCTGCTTAAGTGTTCACTATATTTAGAATGTTTTCACCGCTTTACTTTGCCACCAGACAACCGTTTATTTTGGCATAACACTTTCTCAACCGCAGTACTCCTAAGCGTACGAGTGCCTGCCTGTGCTGCACCGAGTCATGCTGCAGATCAGCTGTTTGGGTCAGAAAGTTGTGAGACTGGACTGAAATCAAACTTAACTCTCCCAGAGAGTTCAAAGATGGAACATGTGTGTGTGTTTCTGGGCTGTTCAAACAAACAAGTGTAATATATTGCGATAAAATTAAGTTAGAGCCAAAAACTTACTTTCAAGACAAATCGTTGTGCTCTTTCTTGGCCTCCAGCTTGGTCTCTAGTTTCCACATTTCACTCTTTCTCTCTCTGTCGGCTCGTTCAGTCTCCCCCTGCAGATGTTCTTCTTCTGTGTCCTCTGGTTCATAAAGGTTTCCTCGTGCCTCCACAGTGAGCGGCATGTCATTGTCATAGTCACTCCTTTTTATTTTCTTGTATGTGTGGTCTGTTGAATAAACCACTGTACCAGCTGATTTGCAGAGTGATACAGTGCAGCACCGGCGGGTGCCTTTATGTGTAGGAACATGGTTAAGTACTACAGTTAAGAAAATGTTGTGCCAAAATAAAGGGCTGTCTAACAGCAAAGTTAAGTGGTGAAAAAAAAATCTATATTTAACGTACACTTAAGCGGATATTGATTTTTTTTAAGGTGGGCCATATATATGTGGCTAAATAGTATGCTGAGGTCCTGTGCCAGGACTTCTCTCTCATTCTACTAAGTATAACTGCGCTGACCAGCATCTACTGAGGGTAATGCTTTGACTAGGGATAAGTGTCCCATACAACCTTCTCCAAATAATTCAAACTATCCCTTTAAATAAATGTTTTTCTGAGTTTGGTATTGAAGAACCTTTGGGATCAGGTGGGGTGAGCCAGACCTCATCACCCATCATCAAGAGGCAACATCACCAATGCTCTTGGGAGTGAATGGGTGTGAACTGCTGCAGTCAGATTCCAGCATCATGCAGAAAGTCTTCCCAGAAGAGTGGAGGCACAGCACCATGTTAACACCATGGCTTTGGAATGAGATGTTCAAAAATCATATGGGCATAATATTCAAGTGTCTGCATACTTTTGGCCATATGGAGTATGCTGACATTTCAGATTCGACAGAATAAATCTCTTACAGCATCATATTCTTTGTAATATTCACTTATAAGGGTCTAAACAGTCATCTACCAAATACACTGATTTATATAGTTAGCATATAGCAGGCTATACACTATATATATATTAGTTGGTGTTTAGTTGTAGTATTGTATTATATTTAAAATTATTATATGGCTTTGTTAAATACTCGATTCTGATTGGTCAATTCCAGCATTCTAAGATCTGTTATTTCTGTATAATGGACCGTTGCTATGAAGAACAGATCGTTGCTATGGATGCAGTTCTGATCATAGACTCTGGAGGAGCAATAAAATCATTTTTAAATCCATAAAATCATGTGGAAATTAATATTTTGTGTCAAATTATTGATTTTTAATTTTAAAATGATTCCTCCAGTGGTTCCTCCAGAGTCTCTGTAAATGACCAATCAGAATTGAGTATTTAACAAAGCCATAAAATCAAAGCTGGGTAATGTACAGTGAGCGGGTCATCATTGTGAAATAAATCCTTTCAGGATCATTCAAGACATCCTGTCGGGGTTTATTTCCCAGTAATGACCTGCTCACTGTACACTGTCCCTTACCTTTTATGTTATTAAAATTATATTCATATATTGTTATTTATACATGTGTGAGAACAGATGTATAAATATGGGAAGAGGCCCCAACTGAATCTAGTCTCCTGTCTGTATGTTTGCATTTACTCACACGTATGTGTGCGTCAGGGGTCAGGGCAAACATGTGTCACCCCGTCATATTTGTTCAGGGACGTATCTAAGATATAAAATGTGCTAAGGTCAAGAGACAAAAGGTACGGAAAGGGGTGAAGTAGAGTTCATGGGGTTTAATGTTGTTTTTCTTTCCTTTTATGGGGAAAAGCGTATTGATTTCAGCATGTAAATACACAAACACAAATGTCTTCATGCTTAAATGTGAGAGAATATTAATTTACCTTAAATATAAATACCACTTTTGTGTGAAAAACTGAAGATGTGACCTTGTTTATGTCTACAGTGGTAGTTATAGCCCTGTGTTTGGGTGTAATTGCATTGGACCACAAAATAAATATTGTATAACAAAATCCCTGCCTTTGCTTTCTTTTTCTCCATGCCAGCAATTAAATCATTACTCTGCCGCAGCCTTTCTGTTCTACCCGTGTCATCTCCGCCTCCTCTGGATGAAAGGGGGGAAAAAAATCAGTATGTTTATGTACGACTAGAAATGCAATTCACACAAAACGGCGACCAAAATGCGAATTTCCAGCTTTTTGTGAGGCTGTTCATGTAGCAGCTAGCAATGGAAGACGGCATTGCCTGAAGAAAATTATGTGTTTTTTTCCCCATGGTTTTTATTGTCAAAAGGCAGTGAACCATTTTCTCAGAAACACAAAAGATGTGCAGTGAGAGAGGCCAATGGCTCGATCTGCCCAGACAGAGTGCTCTTTTCTTCTCCCTTTTTTCTATTTTCTCTATTGTGGCTCACAGAAAAAGCTTTAAGTGGCATTTAACTCTTCGACTCGCTGCAGACACGGCCTACAGCAGCTACACGCTGCTATTTTCTCCCCATGTACACATGAACGTATATACCTGTATCACAGATTTCTAATCTGTTCTATTCTAGGGAGATTCTGTTTTCATTCTTTGTCTTAGGAGCACATTTCTGTGATAAAATATTCTAAAATCAAGCTTTTTCTGGAGTTTTTGAATAAAATCCTTTGGCCTTCTTTAGCTGGCTCTGGTGTCTTTGTTGCGCCCCTGAAAATTTTAAACTTCAACACAATACCAGTATAAAAACAATACCTTACAATACAATCCCTCAGTTAAAAGTGAATTTCATCACTTCATGTCATATGATAGTTTGGTTAAACAGACAACATAATTAACTTGGTTAGAAAAAGATAATGAAGTTAAATAATTTACAAAATGTTAAAAAAAAAAACATTATGGTAACTGTGGTCCTGAAATTGAGTGTGTTTGTACTGTCTATTCTAAAATGTACTGTATACTGTAAAATGAACATTTTTATGTGACTCCATACAGACGACTGAAGGCAAGAGCCGTGTGTGGTCGTCCTCCTTCATCCTTCTCCTTTACGCACACGTCCCACTCAAGTTACCACAGTATTCACATTATTTACCTGAGATAACTTTCTTTCTCTCATATTACCATCAAGCGAAAAAGCAGTTTAAGCTGAGTAAACTCTTGCAAAACTCACTAAGAAGTATGAAACATATTACACAGATAACAGTGCAAAATATATTAAAAAATGTGTGAATTCAAAGTTGACACAAGATGACGGCTGCATTCTGGAAACGCGTTTTGTTACGGAGCTGAGGCTCGCTCTCACACACACTCTCACACACACACTTTACTTCTGTCCATAAAACTTGGCAAAATGTCCCACTAACAATTTCTGGATGCTTTTAACATATTCACAAGTTATTACAGACATGCTAACTCTGCTTGAAATCCACAACATACTTGAAAAATAGGCAGAAATAAAACAGTGGTGCGACTCGCCCAGGTACAGTATGTGTGTGGAGACAGAAGCAATCGATCTCATGAGTAGATTAAGACCACTCTTTGGATCACAGGTTAACATGATTAAATCTTAAATTAAACAAAAAAGAATAGAGAAAACAAAGTAAAATAAACAGTCATTTAACATTTCAACCATATTTTTTTGGCACATTTGAACTGTTTTAAATGATTTTATGGTGTTAATTGATCCTCATACATATTGCTTATGAATGTATTTATTTTTTTAACCTCATCACAGCTCTGAACATTATGACAAACCATTAATTTACTATACTTTCACCTATAACAGGATATGAATGTATTATTTTTTGACTTGTGACATCTTTGGTAAAGTGATATCAAGTGGTCGTGTATTGGAGGGGACAGTAATAACTTATGATTAACGTTTAAATGACTCAGTTAGGTTTGGGGAAAGGTTGTGGTCTTAGAAACCAATGTTGACTTGTTAGGAAACAGGACAGTGATTTCCTGTGGTAAAGTGGTCTTTCCTTGACCACCCTCCTCCCTCTGCAGACACTGTGGCTCTGTAGCAATGTCACACTATATTGTCCTCATCCTACAGCTGCAAGAGGGCTTAACCACTTGAATGTAAACATTTTGCTTTTGGTCATTTGTTGAATGACAGGCACTGACATTTTTCTTGGAAGGAAGGACAGTCCTCCCTGTTCCTATTCAAAGATGGACTTTGGTGTCTGATGCAAATGGCCTCCTTGATGTTTCTGGAGTTGAAAATTATTAATCACTTTGCTGATTCAAAATGTTGCCTTCAGTGCAGTTTAAAGATTCATACTCAAAGACTGTGTCATTTCTATTCTAAGCAGAGCAATCCTATCACGGTGTAGTGCTCTTCAGTACATCAATAAGCAATCACTTCAGTTCATAATGCCATGATGTTACAACTCTGAGGTGACATTCAAGACTACCAAACCTTCAGTTCAGTAGTAAGCTACATTCAGTTCCTTCAATTAAAGCTGGAATATGCAGTATGACTTCATTATAATTTTGGCTGAAATAACTAATTTTGACACCTTCACATCACTAACAATATTTAAAGGTCCTGCGTCAAAGATTTATAGGGATTTATTGTCAGAGACCATAAATTGGTCCTATGGTCCAAAGTGTTTCACTGTTCAATTTTACCTCGGAGTCAAACATTTGGTGGGAGGGGCTTACCAGTCGATTCCACTGGAGATGGCACATCTGCGCCACAGTTTTGATTTGTCCTCCACACGCCTGCATGTCCCCACCAGCAATGTTCCAGAAGCGTTTCAGCAGCGGAGCATTTTGCCCACCTGATTATGTTTATTTGCTCAGATTTTGTTGATTTGGCTCTCTTACCCTGCCTTTTGTGCTTCTACCTTGGATAAGCAAGTTACATAGGTAAATAGTTTCTTTTCTGTCTGTCTTTATGATTGTGAGTCTGCATGGGGTCTTTTGTTTTGAAAATTGATCAGATTCTCTCTGCTTTTTCTGTGTCTGTCTTCCTGACTACTTGATCTGCTCTGTGCAGATTGATGCACTATCCATAAAAAATAGACTTGGTGCGCATTTGAAGTGGAAGGAACGGAGAGGCAGTGGTGAGCTGGCTGTGGGACGCGCCAAGCTGCTGTTGGTGGAAGCTTAAACACTGTTGAACGCAGCTATCAGCTCTGGCTGATGTTGCGCAGCCGTAAAATCAAGCCATAAGCGAAGTGATATGAGGCAGCAGAGAGAGATCTGTATGTTCAAATTGCCTTCTGCTGTTGTAACTATAGGCAGACCTATAGGCAGACCTATAAAGGACTAATAGCTGAGCAGCCATGTATTTGCAACTGATCTATCATATCATGATTGTTTCTGTGGCTTTTGATGTCTTTGACTAAGATTTTAACCAGCTGAGCGTAGATGTAAACCATTACTGATTTTGTCAGTGACATCAATGATTCAGTACAGTCAATTCAGTCTGAAGATTTTGTGAATCTGTTGGCACATGTGCTAAATCTTTCTCTGGCCTCTACTCGATGATGTCTGTGATGATGACACTTTCCAGTCCACGTGTTATGATGTGGCTGAAGTTCCATTCGCTGAAGAAGTTTGTGAGATACGTTCAAAAGTTCTAGACAAAACTTGTAGCTGAACCATAAATTAAGAATATGGAATATTAAAATTCACCCCTGGCCTTGAAAACATCAACTGACAAAGCAATCTCACAGCAAGATCCAGCTGTTAGCCATGAGAGATGGTGTTCAGTTGCCATGAGTGACGTAGATGTTGATGTTCTCATTGTTTCTGGCCACTTTAAAGGTGAAATACAGTATATAAGAACTGTCTGATTCATACTCCAAACAAACAGGAGGCAGCATATCACCAGAGTAACTGCTAACTGTAGCTGCCGTTAGCTAGTATGCTCACTTAGCCAAGCAGCTATCAGTCATATAGTTGACTCGAGTCTGCCCAGACTAGGAGCTTGGAGCACCAGGGGAGTGTTGGTGTTCACACCACTTGCACAGGAGCTTTAGACAGCCAGAAGGAGGAGGTTTTCAGGCCGGTGGCGGAGAGTGTCACGCCAACGGGCAGCAGAACCAGAGCCGGGTGAGTGGGCAGCAGATGTGTGCTCAGCAGTGTCCCAGTAAACAAGGCTGGACAGGGACTGACAGAGGCCAGTTTGACAACAGGGAACACAGTAGCGTGGTGATTTCCAGAGTCGTCATCCAGGACTTGGCGGATTCAGGCAGGGAAAGAAGAGAATAGACAGCAGGGAGTGTTGCACGCAGTGAATTAAGGATTTATTTCAACCAAACCATAGCTGGTGATAAACCAAGATAGTTAAAATAAATAAAGCTTGTCTTAGTGTGGTAACAGCTTGTTCACAACACAAGCTTGAGCAGCACATGATGGCACTGTCATTGAACTGCTGCAACTCACACACGCTGTGGCGTCCACACGGGCTGTTTCTGCTGCAAGTCGGCTGCTGAAAGCCCTTTCTTTCTATATTGAATTTGCAAAGAAGTTTGAGGAGAAGAAAATAGCTGTTTTCTGAAGGCAATCAGTGATTTTCCTCCTCGATCGGAGAGGGAGGGAGGGAGGGATGGATAGAGGGAGAAGAGAAAACACTACCCTGCACCCCTTTTTTTCATGTCTGTTACTCAGATGTAGACAATAAAAACTGTAGTGAGAGGTGTCCTGATCTTGATATAATGTTGATATGACTGTCAACAGATAATTTTTGATGTGTATTTTTGCCAACACATGCATGTGGCACGCAGAAAAAATAGGCAAGCCTCTGAATCTGATGAAGCGTGGCTGCAGCCGCACCTGGCATGTGCGTGAGCAGCGCTGCACACGTGGGCTGTGTGGACACTCTAACCTGTTAATACGGGCACCAAAATAAAAAGCAGCAGGTAACGCCACGCACTGCTCAAGTGTCTAGTGTGAACCAGCATCTTGTATATATAGGACAAGGTGTAAGACACAGTAAGTTTAGTTTGTTGATTAATAATATGCTAACATGCTAACTTAAGTAGATATCTCTGCAACACAATATACAGAATGATGAAATAACATCATTACTGTTACTTCCTCACATTCTGATGATAATTTTAGTTATTTTATCATCTAAATCTTACATATTGCACCAGGATCCATAGGTTGAGATTGAAATGAGGCTCCTCATTATGCTGACTGTGTAATATTAATGAAAGCTTTTACTTGTCTGCTGTGTCCAAGGTCAAGATTGAACTTTTAATCTTAATTTTTAAGTTAAAAAGTGAACTTCTACAATTCCGGGCCACCTTCACACTGCTGTTGAACATCATTCGATGTGCTCTACAGGTCCAGAACAGCTACTAAATGGAACCTGTAGTGAGATAAGCAACTTCTATTCAATGCTCTTCTATTGCAGACTGTTTGGAGATGATAGGTGGGTAGTTGCTTTCCTTAAAATGTGTAAACTATGTTTTTCAGTTTTTCTATCAGTTCTGTGTCTGTTTGTTGTCTTGTGTGCGTCTCTGCCTCTGTCACACCTTGAATGCATTACAGAGAAAAGCTGACAGACTCGATGCCACACTCGATGTCATCATTGCCAAGATTAGAATATTTTCTTCACTCTCCTGCTGTGTCTCCATGACTTGCATTTAACAGAATTGTCACATGCTTTTCCCAAAAGATGCAGACTTGAGAGGATTACAGCAAAGCAGTATATGTGTGGAGTGTGGCAGGTGATGAAGATCTCCAGCACAGAATAACGCAGGACAATCAACTTGTCGGCGTTTGATGTCCTCTGCGTGGTGGAGCTTGTACTGTGCTCTCTATTGCTATCGCAGCTAACTGCTCTTGATGGCAGGTGCCACGTGTAATGGAGGACTGAGGATGTCGCGCTCGGGGAGCACACATGACCTCCAGGGCACCGGCTCAACGTGTTTGTTTGGAGATGGATCTTGTTGGGACCCTGCCGGTGTATGGTGTCCCCTGCCTGGCTCCTCTCTCCTCAGAGCTGTAATCACAGCAGACTGCATGTCACAGCGCCCCGCTCTAATTGGCCTGTCACTCTCCATGCGCTGGGGGGGAGGGGCTGGCCTTTGTGGGGCTGCCATGGCGACTGGGCCATTTAATGAGAACGAGCACGCTGTGACTAATGACATCCCTGAGCCCATCGGATATTCTGCAAATGGACAATTTGCTGCATCACTCACACACTTGCACAACAATACACAAACATAAAGGCACACACCTCAGCGTGGTCAGACCTCATTGAATAGAGGACAGTTTTCACCATGAATCAATACATGACAAGTGGACCTCAGTACTAATGCTCAGGCTATCATCCATTCTCATACACTTTGAAGCATTAATAGGTTTATCTAATAAAGCCACAGCTAATGTTATGTGAAGATTTTAACTACAGCTTAAGATACACATTAAGTATTAGGTGGGTCATTGCTCAGGAGACCTTAATGGGAGACAAAAGGCATATCATCCATAATAGGAATATGGATTTGAAGCGAGGCGTGATAAAACAGTCGGCCATGTTCACAGGAGAGAGACAGAAAGAGGCATTTACTCGATCATCTTCTTCCATCTCTTCACATCATCCTGTTTATTGGTCCATTAGTGACCAAGTGACAGCAGGAAACGCGTGGATATCCATCACGAATATCACTTCCCGAGCTGGACGGCAAACCCGCCATATTTTTTGATTTCTCAGAAGGTAACGACGTGCCTAAAACAACAGCCGTTCACAAGGTTTGAGGTCGTGATGCAGTCAAGTTTACAAGGCTAACACAATTCAGGGACCTGTGAGGCGAGGGTCACATGAATGATGGAGACAGCTGAAGGCTTCGATAGCTGATGTTTTTGTCGCCCTGCTAGGTTGTCTATTTGTGTGGTAGAAGGAAATAATCTGTAAAGAAGTGCATCCTTGGAAACTAGTAAAATAACTGAAACCTAGTCTCCATAACGTTATCTATAGCAGAGCCATTTTGAAGCTCACAGTGTGGTGACTCCAGCTTGCCATCTTGGCAGTGCCTGACTTAACAAACTCCCGCTCTTAATTATTCTCTAATTGTTCTTCTTTTAAACAAATTACACATGTTAGAACATAGCTGCTGGCATGCTGGAGCCATGGTCCCCCAACACTATGTCATCCCCGCAAACAGACACTCGAACGACACCGCCTCCCCCTCCCCTCACCCTCCCAAATGGTCAGTTACAAATACAGTGGTGGAAAAAAGTTTTCGGACACCCCATGCATTTGTGAAATATTGCATTAAGAATCACTCTTAGGTCTTCAAGTGCAATTTCTTTTAGTACAGTCACAGCCAAAATACTAAACAAATCCTAAAAAAGCCATTAAAAACTTAAAATTGATTGGTTCCATAAAAATACATAAGAAATTTTGAGTATTGGGTCATTTTGGTACCAGTGATCCACTAATGAAGGTCGTGCTTTTTATTAAAAGACACTATTTTTGTTGCCGTGCTTCGTGTCTATATAAAGCCAGTATATTTGAAAGTTCTTCAGAGACAAAAATGGCTTAAACAAGGAACCTAACGCAGGAAACACGCCTGAAGATACAGATTCTCAGCCAGGAAGGGTACAGCTGCCGCCAGATAGCCAGGAAGTGCAGATGCAGTCCTTCAGCAGTTGGATACACTCTGCAGAAATACAGACGAACCAACAGCTTGGAAGACAAACCAAGATCTGGGCGTCCAATGGTTTCTTCAGCAAGAAATGACCACATCCTGATCTGCATGTGCAGGGAAAACCGCCGAATGACATCACAGGAGCTTCAGCAGCAGTGGTCAAACCAAACTGGTGTCCAGTGTTCCACCCGCACGTAACACGGCTGACTTTTAGATCATGGCTTAAGGTCCTACAAGGCTGTCAAGAAGCCCCTGATCAATGAGAGACAGAGGTTAGCCTGGCGTGGTTGGGCCCAAGCACGCAAGAACTGGACAGCCAGGAATTGGAAGAAGATTCTGTGGTCAGATGAGTCCAGTTTCCAGCTTTATCTTCCTCCTGCTAATGCGAGGGTACGCAGAAGGCCAGGCGAAGCATTATCTCCAGCATGTACAGTACCTACTGTCAAGCATGGTGGAGGCAGTATCATGGTTTGGGGATGCATGAGTGCTGCTGGTGTGGTCCCTTCTGCACGTGCACTGTTCCGTCGAGGTCAAAACTGGATGTTTCAACAAGATAATGCCCCTTGCCACACATCCAGGGCCAGTAGAACTTGGCTGCAGGAGCACAGTATCCAGGTCTTAGAGAGGCCAGCTCAATCCCCGGACATGAGCCCCATTGAAAATCTGTGGTGGATTATCAAAAGGTCTGTTTCAAAGGTAAACCAAAGAATTTAGAAGAATTAAAAGCAGTAATTCAAGAAGAATGGGACAAGATTACCCCTCAACAGTGTGAAAGGCTCGTGGGGAACATGCCAGCCAGGATTAGAGCTCTACTGTGTGTTAATGGCAGGACTACTAAATATTAATTTGATGATGTGATGGTTTATTTATTTATTTTTGTTCAGTTTTGAACACATTCTCTGTTATTTGTTGACTTTGATACCGACAGTGTTGAGACCTGATATATTGAAACTGTCAAGAATTTAGTTTTCTTAGTTTTTCTTATAAACTATAAACAAAAAAATATATAATTTGTATTTGTTTGTGTCTGTCTAATGCAGCCACACCATTTTTCCACAAATATTTCATGATAATATTTGAGATTGTGCAAAATTTTAAGGGTGTCTGAAAACTTTTTTCCACCACTGTATACTGTCAGTGACTCTCTCAGTCCAGATCAGCCCAGCAGTTCACTTCGTTCCATACAGAAAAAAAAAAGCATCCTGTAACTGTCCTCGGGCTTTGGTGACTCAAATATGTCTGGACATGTCCAATAAAGCTGCTAGACGGAGTCTCAGTGCTTCAGATCGTTTTCAGGTCGTAGTGGTGTTTGACACCGAGACAGCGGAGTGGACACACCCCCAGTGTTTCAGAGCAGAGAAACATGCTGCATATTTTCATGATTTTGAGACCTAATTTAATATATTTAGCAATTTTTTAAATCATTCTAATTTGGCTGAGGGATCAGCAGCACATGTTTCTGTGATGTGACAAACTCAGAACACACATTTACTGTTGCTTTACAGTATCTTTAATATAATCTTAAGTTATATAAGAATTCACCCCCATACAGTTAAATACATAAAGAGAAAATAGCTATAGAGACCAAAAAAGCTTTTTGTACTCATTTGTAAACATGTTTATTTCTGCTGTAAAGTTCAGCATTTTAATATGGGATCTACGAGGACTGACTTGCTTTTGGAGCCAGCCTCAAGTGGCCTATCGAGAAACTGCAGTCCTTTGTACTGCCGCATTAGTTTGATTCATGCATTATACTCTGAAAGCCACGACCACCAGAGGGGATCACAATAGGTGCCACAATATGCAACCAAGGCCTGAAACACCAACAAAATTCCTGTAATTCCTGCAAGCTAAAGACATTAGATTTGAGCGTGAACATTATGTGAGTGAGAAAGGTACACTGACTAACTCAGTATTGTCAGACTATCTCGCTGTCCCTTCTCCTCACTTTGTTTGGAGAACTGAGTGGCCGGAAGTGAAATACTTTTATATGTGCATCTCTTTAATTGATCTGATTGAAGATTTAAAAAGAAAAAAATTACAGTTTTTTTGGCCTGATTGGCAGCTTTTATTGGGCATACTGAGTGTCAGGATGCCATGTTTTTCCCATTCTTCCTGCTGATACTCCACTTTTGTCTTCCTGTATAAGCTTAGATGTGCGTTCTTTACCCTGTTGGTAGTGCATCCCACCAGCAGTGCTTAGACATTTTTCTGCTGTTTGGTAAGTAGATGGAAATGGCAAGGAGTCACCTTCATGCAATACAAAGTCAGTAAAGAGTAATGAATTGTTTTACCCTCCAGTGTGGGTGGGACTTAATTGCGCTGTGTCTCTATTAGTGGCTCATCGAGAGCTACTGTACCACTGTACTACTTTTAGCACCCGACTCTGCAGTTCCCCTGTTGCTGTATTCAACTTTAGCAGGCAGCTGCTGTCAACACAGAAGCACTAAAAAATGGCATTACAACTTACCTGCATACGTGCATGCTTACCATTCACTTACATTGTTTGGGAGATTCTGCAACACTGTTTTGCCGTTTCATTTTTGGGTGAACTATTCCTTTAAAAGAGGGTGAATATTAAATTTAAATTCTTTAGATGTCCAGGCCTGATCCAAAAAGAAACCTAATGTTTTAATATCTGCTAAATGAGTAAATAGACAAAGGATGAGAATATGTCAGTGTTGTGTTCACAGCCTGATTCCACTGCCCCATAGTGGCTAAGAAATAATTGCGATGTTAGCTGTGTTTCTATCATTGCATTTTTATACTCATTTTGAAGTAGCCTAATATATTCGTAAAGGTTGATAGAAACAGCAAAATACTCTATACTCATACTCTATTACCTAAATTCCTTTTATACTTGCTTGAGGTGTTTGTTTTTTTACCTTTTTCAAAAAAGACTAGGAGATGGAAATACTTTTCATGAATAAGTTCTGAAGTCGTGAATATTTGACTCACATGGCTGATCAGCTGTTTCTGCTTTGGCAGGCCCCTCATGGCTCCCATGGCTCTATATCCATGAACACTCCACGCAGATCTGGTGTAACCTTCCTCACATTAATACATGAAACAAACAGAAATGTCGTTTACATATTGTTTTCCACACATTACAGCAGCAGATGGAAACAAACATTCATTAGCATTTTTTTGCTAATTTTTGTGAAATTTGGTTCAAATTTGCACTACATTTGGACTGAAACACGGTTATTACAGGGTGAAGTGATTACATCTTTTGTGTCGTGAAAAACTTGAACTCCAACTGCCGACTGGGTGATGGCAACTGGGGGTGCAATTGGACTGGATCAACCGGAGAATGGGACAAACAGCGGCCAAATAAACAAAATTAGACAGAATTTGGTAATGTCTTAGTGGGTATAAGGTGTAGTCATCATTGTAATTGCTGGTGAGTTTATAGCTCCATATAGCCCCATTCTAACTCCACCTATGACAGGAGGCGAGTTACAGTACACTGGTCTGAACAGGCATATGGGGAATATTAAAGAAAGGGACACTGCTGTTATCTCACTTTGCACAGTTAGACTCATTACCATTAATTAGTGCCTTGGTGAGGCACTGAATCTGGAGTTCAACATGCTTGCAAAATCAAAACATGAATCGAAAATGCCAGGGAAAATCTGGCCCTGGTTGCAATCCCCAGTTAATCAGCAGTGATAATGTTTTGCTAAACTATAATCTCGTCTGTGAATATTAATAAGGGCTCTGAGGGATCTCAGCCGAGTGATGAGGGAGCGCTGGTGGCTGCGGTCTAAAAAAAGGCCAAACCGTTGAGACAGATTGTTAAACCACTCAGCTCTCACTTTGGCTGTCTTTGTTTCCCTCAGTGGCTCTTCAGTGTGAAAGCAGAACGTGGCTGTGTTTCAGTAACAACAGCAGAGAGTTTTTGTCAACAAACCGCCATTTTGAATGCAACACCTACACCGACACAGAAACACAAACAAACATGGATGAACACAAGAAGATGGCATGCTTTAGATTAGAGAGTGTAGCCCTCTGCATAGTGACGCCCTTTCCTCTTACACGTTTGAGTGTCCCAGGATGATTAGGAGTGATATCTCTGAAGGGCATCAGGAATGTTTACAGCCCATGTAGCCTTTGAGAATCGATAATGACATGAAGACCCTGGGCAGGTTAATGGTGTGTGAAGGGACTGTTATGTATAAAATCCAGATTGTTGCTTGTAGAAATGGTGTATGCATCACATCAGGAGTATTGAAGTCTGACTGCTGTGGCTGATCTCAGCCTGGCCTGTGACCCTCATCGAGATGCACGTCAAATAAGCAGTATCAATCACGGAGACAGCGATCGGCCATTACAGACCAAATGAGATGACCGACGCAGTCAGCCCTGTGGGTTTGCCTTGATTTAACAACATATTATAAACACATTGATGACAGTGGCGGATGCAAGTAGTTGTATACTGAAAGCACAGTCCCAGGTTAAAGGGACAGTTCAGATTGAATTGGGGTTGTATGAGGTACAATATGTGTTAGCTACAGTAACAGTAGTAGCTACAGTCGACACACCCCCAGTTAGGAGAAACACAGAAGTGTAACAGCACAGAAGCTCAGCAATGTACTGCAAAAGTTCAGTAGCAAAAGGTATTATTATTATTATATTTTATAATTAGTACATATTCAACCCAGCTTTTTTCCTTACAGGAAACTGACGTTCTATAAGCCAAATGTCACTCTCTCCAAACCACCAAACTCCACAAGACATCTTCATACCTGCACCACATAATACGTACATTGATTATCCAAAAACAACATGCTTTACAACTAGATGAGAGTACTGGCAACTTTACTGCAGCTTAACTACATTAAGTCATATATATATATATATATACATATATATATAATAATATATATAATTATTATCAACAATACATATACATATAATATATATAATATTATATATAATAATATATATATATATTTACACACACAATGTGTATACTGAAACTATATATGTTGACAGTTTTTTTAAGTGATACATTTTGTTGCTGACCCTGTCCACTAGGGGTGCACCAGAATCCAAATTTGTTATTCAGGAAAGCACAAATAATGCAAAGGAAACAGATATTTCTTCTATCTGAATATGCTTATCCAAATATGTTATTATTATGGAAAAAATAATTACAGTACATTTTTACACAATTACTTATTTAATATTATAGTATTATATATAATATAATATTAATATGCAGATATACATGTATAATATTCTAGTATAGCATAATTGAAAGAATTTTCCCTTGAACAGAAAAAATATTTTTTGTATCTTTTTCTTCTGAATTATTATTTTCAGTCTAAAACAGAATCTTTGGATTTATAAAACTTTTTTCAATTTCTGATTGTTTATCATCCCCCAGATAAAGGGGAGGTTGTAAGATTCAGTTCATAAAACTTAGTTCAGGTAAAAATGAAAAAAAAAAAAAAAAAAAAAAAAAAAAAAAAAAAAAAAAAGAGAGAGACAAAAAGTGCAGTATGAGGATGTGGAGGGTAATATTAAATTAACTTGATTCTTTGAAGGCACATAAATTGTATTGCTAATGAATATTAGATTAGAAAACGTGTTTGTTTTATTTGTATGCTTATGTAGATACATATATCTCTATTCGATTCTATTTTTGAAGGGTGCAACTGTAACGCTAACAATTTCTCCCTGGGGATCAATAAAGTATTTCTGATTCTGATTCTGATTCTGATTTTAACAATTTAACCTGACTTCCAGTATAAACCATGCCTACTTCTGGTCCTTTATCTGAATACAGATACAGAGAATTTTATTGGTTGAACAGATACAGATGATGACGTCTCTGTGCTCCTCTACTGTTCACAACAGTTCATTGCTTGGCTTCTATACTGGTACTCCTCTCTGCTTCTCCAAACTGTGGGCATGTGGACCAGCGTCTACTGTAGCTAATATTCTGACGATAATCAATAAGTATCTCATACAACCACACATCAAATATTCCTCATACAACCACACATCAAATATTCCCAACTAACCCAACTATAATAACAGTAATAAACCATAATGGAAAAGGGGTAAAAGCACCCTGAGATCAGCACTGAGGGACAATTGCAGCCTGCTTCTTGTGGCTAACCAACTATGGTTTGGTTTCTGGTTCATCCCCAGCTGATGGGACATGCAACCCCTTGGAGGTGAAATTTATTGGTATGGATTTTGTGCTGCTACTGGTGCATTGAATCAGTGTGACCAAGCAGGCGGGCAGAGGGAAATGGGGCTGTTCTCAGAGTGAATTATACGCAGTCACACACTCAATTTACCCCTGCAAACCTAGTTAGGGAGGGAGCAGACATGGAGGCATACACATGCTGTGAGGTGGCATGTATGAACGCTGACACGCGTGCATCCGTACAAACACATGCACTCCACATTAGTTAACAGGATTAAGGACATTAAGTCAAGACAAAAATTAAATCCAATTTCTCATGTGTGCAATAAATTTGGGAAAAAATTTTAGGCAATGACGTGAGAAATTTCACTACTCTGAAAGGCGACGTAAATGAGTTCAACATAAAAAGGAGCGTCCTCAAATGAATCCAGCCATTACTGATTAAAATATAGGTATCAGTTAGCGTGTGTCATTAATTTCCAGTAAGAACAAATACTCCTCATGCATATTAAACCTCAACTCTACGCCAGCCCACCACATAATTGACCGTGTTACAGCCGGCAGCCTCGCAGACAGACAGTGCAGAACTGGGTTGCCAGGCTGTTGTGTTTGATCTGGATGACTGTGTTGAAACCTCTTAATGCCAGTTTATATAAAATATTCATCTTCATTTCGCAGGCCATGAATCATCAAGGTGTTTCTGGCCCTCCGCCCCTGCTCCTGTCCTGTGGCGGAGCAGACAGCTGTTTGAAATTAGACACCAGATTGTGTTACTTAAACCGCTAGCAGGAGTGATGCTGATCGCTCCCTAACCCAGCAAGCAATCTGTTAGCGTGCTGAATCGTGGGAATGTGATCATGAGTGTGCTCTTGTAGTATTTAAAGCCTGGCCTCCCTCCCAAACTGAGACTCAAAACATACGGCGGTGCTACTGTATTACACTGCAGAGAATAAGCACTAAATAATTCAACTGATATTTTATACACATCTTATGGAAGGAAGTTGAGAATTTTGTTGACTGTTGTTTCTGGCAGAATTATCACAGTTTTACTACTTAATGACACTTCGGTGCTTCATCTGTACGATAATGAGCAGGATTAGTCTAAAGCCATGCCAGTGGCTCTGTGAGGCTGCACTTAGGCACAGCAGAGCTTAGAGCAAAACACTAACATCAGCATGCTAACATGATCACAGTAACAATGCTAACATGCTGATGTGCAGCAGGTACAATGCTTATAATGTGAACCATCTTAATTTGCTGTGTTAGCATGATAATATTTGCTAATTAGCTGTGTACACAAAGTAAAGCTGAAGCTCATTAGTTCACACATATTTGCTCACAAATCAAAGTATTGAACAAATTAAATTTTTGACCTGATGATGGTGCAAAGTCATTACAATTCATGCTGAGAGCAGCATGTGTGAACTGAGCCAAATACAACACAACATCACACCAAAGCATGTAAAAGACCTGCTGGTGCAACATGACAATGTCATGTTTTTCCTCACCTAGGTGTGAAAAGCACATGCTTCTTAGAAAAAAAAAGAAGCTATGGCTAAATTCCAGCAGGTACAGTGGTGTAATGTTACAGCTGCGGTGTGGCACCGAGACCTGATCGCTCACATTCTACATAATACTTATGATCCCAACAGCAGAAGCGGCTGTTATGCCCTGGCCTAGGGGAAACCTTGGCACAACACGAGTAGGTGCTCCCCCAGTCTTCCCACCACAAGAAAGGCCAGCAACATCCAGTACAAAGTTCAAAAGGAGCAGTTTTTATTTTGCTTCAGAGGGGGGAAAATGCCAACATAACAAACAAAAGGTACTCTAAATTAACCCTAACTTCCCTAACAAAAATAAAAAGGTAAATAAATGACAAAGCTCTAACCTACCTCCTATAAACAAAGTAAACAGGAGAAAATGGGTTCAAAAGAAAAGGCTCCTCCCTCCTACGTACTGCTCTACTATTTACAGATATTTACAAAATTGATGTTTTAACTTACTCTACCCTCAATCAGAACAAGCTTCAGAAAAACTCCTCAGAGCACAACTATCTCATCACAACTTTTAACAGCTTACTATGGACACACAACCATCTCAACATGCCGACGTTTCATGGTGGTGGAAAGGCTGCAGGGGAGGGAGAGCGAAGTCGGCGCGAGGTTCAAATAGGCCAGGGGTTCCGCCCCCTGACCAATCGCGTGTCAGCAAACAGACGAGGCAGCCAATCGTCGGACAGCACCTGCTCCCAATTCACTCACTCACTGATTCCTACTGGAGGGAGAGAGAGAGAATACACACACACCAAAGAGAGGAGACACTGCGACAGAAAAATATGTACAAACATCACAAATGACCCACAGGGTCATAACAGCGGCTCTCTGCCCTGCTCTGCTTTTGACGGATGCCGCGTCAATTAGCACGGACATGTGGCATAATAAGCCCTGTGTACCTTATTAAACAATAATTTCTTGGTGTAATGTCAGTTAAGAGGGAGTTCTAGATATTGCCTATGTGTTTTATATTTGTTTATGGGGAAAGAGTGTTCATTCTTCATCAGAATTTAAGGTTAAGACACTGATTACGCTGTACTTTAGTGACACTGTGTTAAGTTGTGTGAGTATTTATGAGCGACTCTACGTATTTACTGTCTTAGTTAGCCAGTTAGCAGCTAATGCAGTGGTTACCGTCGCCATAGTAGTTCAGCAGAGGGCGCGGGGTGGTTGCTTGAACAATGAGCCCTTGTGAGGGAGCCCGCGCTACCATATTATTATTCTGTATAATGGTTATGACGATTTAGGATAGGTTATTTTGTGAAAATGGTGTGATACTGAGATAATTGTCTGTAGGAAGAGGAGTTGGGGTGTAAATTACATAGTTCATCACAATGCTGTGTTGTATTGATTCTTAGACAGAGATGGGGTTTTTGCTAATATTATTGACTTAGCCACAATACAATTTAGGTTTGATTTAATTTTATTTATTTAATAATTTTATTAGTTTTATTTCTGACATAGGCAAGCCATAAGAGTTTCAAAATAAAGGTGAATCTTAAAGATAATATGTAGGTTAATATCTTCTAATATCTTTTGACATGCCATATTGTATTGTCGTATATAGTTATGATGGTTCTGTTGTCACACCTCTGTAAATGAATGAGACGGATTACACCTGGAAGAATATGAGAGATTGTGTAATGCTTTATTTTGTGCGTTTATAGTATTTTGTTATTATATCGCGTGAGGAAGTAAGACGGCGAGAATCTCTGTGTACAAGATGAAAGCAGAAAACGCTGTGTAGCGATTGTCACTCTAAAGGAGTATTTTTGCTCTTTGCAGAAAATCATCATTAAATGTGTAGCACCAGACTGAGCCTGTGTGACATCATTCTGCCCACCGCTACAGACACAGAAAAAAAAAGAGACACAGAAAAAATCGAGAGAATCCAGTCAATTTTCACAATAAAACGACCATTTTACTACGTAGTGCACTTATCCATGGTAGAAGCACAAAGAGCAATGGAAGACGACCATCTCAACAAAATCTGAGCAAGTAAACATGATCAGTGCGACAGAAAGCTCTGAAACACTGCTGGTGGGGTCTGCAGACCTGTGGAGGACGGATCAAAACCGCGGCGCTAAAAATAATCAACACTGAATCCTGGTGTCTAGCATGCAGGTCCTGTGATTTACTCGTTCATCCACCCCAGTCTCCTCCCTATGAGAACTTTCTCGCTCTTTATATTACGTTCTTCTTTTGCTCCCATCATGATAGTCCACTGCTGGTGTTACAGCTTCACACAAATGCACTTATCATGCCTAGGCAAGCCAAAATGTGACACTGACAACGTATCTTTTTGGTGGGGTTATTACATGCTTTTGTGTGAGTCTGAGCTGACAAATGTCATGATAATCCATCCAACAACTGTTGAGATATTTCAGTTAAAACAAACAAACAAACAAACAAACAACAAAAAGTGATAGTGATAGCCTGGGGATCATCAAAGTCATTAGGATTAATTGTTTGAAAACCATGAATGTCTGTCCATCTAATGTTGAGATATTTTACTTGCTAAGTCTGACTTTTGACATGCTGTTGGCACTAGAGGAAAAAGGGATCACCAGTGCCAATATTATTCATTCTTTGGGGACCATGAATGTGTGTACAAAGTTTCATGATAATCCATCAATTAGTTATTGATATACTTCAGTCTGGTGGTGGACTGATCGTCAGACCATTATTTCCATCCACTTGAGCCAGTGAAGCTAGTGTGGCTAAAGCTGTATCAGGATACAGTATTAATTTTGGGTATCCTCTTGGGTATCCTCTTAATAACACTGTACAATACCTCACCTCTGTCTGACAGACAGCACTCCGAATTCTCCACACCTGGTTCTTTATAGTTCTGGTCCAACCAGATTTCCTTATTTGCACTGCTGGTCATGGCCATTTGCACATTTGTTAGCTATTTTGCACATCTGTTTCTATACCACTGTACCTCATTTCTCACCGTCTCGTGTATGTAGTTTGTCTACTTGCATTTTGATATTTTGTACAGTGTTGTGGTACACTACTGCTACTGGTGTAGTGTATTTCTGTATATTACTATTCCTGTATATTACTCTTGTATGTTTAAATTTGTGTATATATACATATATACATTTATTATTAATTCTGTATCGTTTGGGTTTTTATTATTCTGGGATTGTACTCTTGTTTTTTGGTGTTTGTGACTCATTGGCTTTCTTTTGTTTCCTGTTTAATTTGCCTTTTTGGGATTCTGTAATCGATACATTTTTGTGAACAGTATCACTACTCATTATGTCAAACTTAATAAACAGTTGGTCATGTCTGTAAGTCTAAATGACAAAAGCAATTTGCTTTGCCTGCCAGTCAAATCAGTGGTTGTTTTCACCCAAAATGGGGTGGGGGCAAGGCGGAGGAGCAAAGTTCCCTGTTGGGCTGCTTCTATCCACTGCTGCATTCACTTGATACCTATCCACGCCTGGAAGAAGGTCTCTGACCAAAACCTTGCTAATTAAAACGTTTTTAAACAGATTTGAGCATTTCTTCAGTTTAATTAGTCTATAGCTCCACCACCTCAGCTAAGTTTGATACCGGGTCATCATGTGGTTTTTTGTCTATACTTTTGAATCTCAAGTCTGCCAGTGAAAATTAAAGTGAGTCTCTAAGTCATCAATAAATTGTAATAAACCTTTAATTCTGCAGTTGCACATGTTAAAGAAATGTCATTAATAAAGGATCATAAGTTTCTGTCATAAACTGTCTGAGTATTGTCTGATCTGTCTCTCTTATTTCCTATTAAACGTCTCCTATTGAGGAAAGAAAATGATTTTTGTGTTGCACTTCTACTCTTTTGTATATTACTTTTCTATCTCTTTTCTATCTATTTTAATTTGTGTTTTAAGGATGTTTACATATATTGTTTCTCTCATTTTAATCATGTTTTTATCAGATATTGATATGGCAGTTATCTGATTATTGTTGAGATTTGACGGGTTGTTGCAGCCTGTGGCTGTAATATAAAGATGTTGTTAATATTGTTTCATATTTTAATGCTGTTTCTCAGTACTGACAGCATGCAGGAATTTAACTGAGTGAGTTTTTCTCCTACTGATTTATAAACCATTGATAAAGACCATTATTTACAACTTTAAACCTTTTAAGGATGATTTATTATGAAAGTGTTGCCCTGTCTCAAAAAAGTCAACATTTTTTAGCTTACTTTGTGCCTCAAGTGAGGCTCATTGATCTTCTAGTTTTGGATCTGAACAAATCACCACTGATCACTGAGGAATTGTTTTTCATTCCTTCAATACTTACTTTGACTATGGGTTAGCATTAGTCAATACTGTGCAATTACACGCAGGATATGATGCCAAATGATAATCCCCAGTAGCTGTCTTGTAAAATCAATCAGACCATTGAAGCCCAGAGACAATAGTTGTGAGATGACTGGTGAATACTGTGGTCTAGTCGGGCCGAGAGAAGCCTTTGATAGATGGTCGTATTCTGTGAAGCAGGCAGCGAACAGATTGTGATTAATTCTCTAACAGAGTGATTTGCCGGAAGTAGTAAAAAAAAATTGCTGCAGTTATTTCCCCCTTTTTTTCTGTTAATGGTGTGTGTATGTGTGTCTTAATGCATCTTTTCATTTTCTGCACAGAGCTGAACGGTTGTAATGCAAATCACAAAGCCACTCAGTGAGTCCGGCCTCCTTCTTATCATTTTAGTGATCCTCTCATAATGACGTTTAAGAAGAAAATGAATAAGTGTCCCATGCACGCTGACAGCCAGTTTGGAAAGCATTTATTCATAACAGATGAAAGGGATCGAAATGACACATGAGCTAATCAAAACTGGATATTAAGTATTGAATTGAAGCAGGCCTCTCTCTCAACAGTCAATTCTTATGAAGCTCTTTAATGTTTGGTTACATGAATCAAACCCATATTAACCTTCAGCTCTCTTTCTCTTCCCCAGCATTCACTGTTCGCTCTGATTGTCACCGAACCCGCAAGCTGTGTTTTTAACGTATAAATGTGTGTGCAAAACAGACAGCATTTTAGTATTGGTAAATGTGGCTTGTTTATCCTTCAAAAGAAACCATTAGTCAAACAAACAAAGAGCGGTATGTGAGCAGACGTTACTGGCAGAAGCATTAAAATCCACTGCAACTCTCTGCCAGGTTAGTAATTGCTCTTTTTATGGTGGTAATTATTTCCTCTAAGGTGCGCACTGTTGCACACTGCAATTATACATGTGCTGCTATCTCTGTGTGGAAGGGAAGGTGGGTGGAGAGATGTGGGAAGTATTCTGAAAAATTCTACATTTCATGAGCGTGTGTGTGGGTGTGGGGGTGTGTGTGTGTCCGTGTGTGTGTGTGTGTGTGTGTGTGTGTGTGTGTGTGTGTGTGTGTGTGGGATGTGCAGTCAGAGAGAAAAGAAAAATTGAAGCTGCTGAGATCTGAATTGATGCACAGTTTCTACCACGACAACAAAACAACAAAAATCAAACAACAGTGTGATGTGGCTCCATTTTTTCATCTGTTCTGTCTATTCCTGCCGTCAGTTATGTCGACACTCTGAGAAATAAAGGTGCTAACGAGAACCATAAAGGGTTCTTTGGCTTGTCCCCATAGGAGAACCCCTTTTTGGTTCCTGTTAGAACCTTTCATAAAGGTTCCACATGGAACCCTTTCAAAAATGTATACATAGAACCCAGCATAAAGTGTAATACCTAGAACCATCTGTGAAAGGTTTCACCCAGAACTCCCTATGAAAGGTTCCACAGAGAACCCTTATAAGATTTCACATAGAAACCTCTCTGGAGGTTCTCTCTAGAACCTTTCAACCTTCTAAGAGTGCCAACAAGAACCCATCAGAGAGCTCTACCAAGAAATCTTTTATATTTCAAGGGTTTTATCTAAAACGCACTCAGGGGGTTCTGCGGAGAACCCTTTTATATTTCATTGGTTTTATCAAGAAGACACTCAGGAGGTTCTTCCAAGGACTCTATATTCCAAGGGTTTTGTAAAGAACAGTCTCAGGGGGCTCTCTGGAGAACCTTTTTGTATTTCAAGGGTTTTATCTAAAACACACTCAGGGGGTTCAACATAGAACCCTTTTATATTCCATGGGTTTTATCAAGGAGAAACTCAGGGATTTCTACTGAGAACTGTTTTATATTCTGAGGGTTTTATCTACTGTAGAACCCAACCAGGGGGTTCTACCGAGAGTCTTTTTGTATTTCAATAGTTTTATGTAAAAGACACTGAAGGGGTTCCACTGAGAACTTTTTTATATTCTGAGGATTTTATCTAGAACTTAACCAGGGTGTTCTACTGAGAAACCTTTTATATTATGGTACAAAAAACCCTTTAAGAACTCTTTCATCAAGGGTTCTTAATGGAATCTTTATTCTTACAAAGAACCCACAAAAATACCCAGACAAACCCTTTCTTCAAAAAAGGGTTCTTCAGGAGCAAATGGTTCTGGATAGAATCTCAGCCCATCAGGAAGTTTACGATAATTTTGTTATGTGGTAATCTACTTTGATAATGTAGTTTTCACTTAATGCTGCTATACTTTACTATCATCCCATCACTCCCTCACACTGGAACAAGCTATGTTTGAGGTTATATTTTGCACCTCTAATGGCACCGTGTGAGTGCTCATCTTGATGTGTTTGGTTGATTGTATACGTCTAAAGGTAAAGTGCATCAATGCATGAACGTTCTGTGACCTTCAGAGGTTGTTGACTTCAACAGACTGTGGCGCAGCACGATTCATAAGAACACCAAAACAATTATCTGGGGACGGGGTTCTCAGAAATGACCAGTCGAGGAAACATCAATTCAATCATTCAATCAAGGACACACACACACACACACACGCATATGTACATGCACATGCACATACACACACATACACAGATGAGACTTATAAAAGGAGGCTGAGCATCTTTACTCTAGCTTTCTATTTGTCAAATAAACTGCTCCCCTTGTCTTCTGTCTCTTTCATCTCTACATCAACTCTTATTTCCCACCACAGAACCCTTTTGGAACCCTTTTTTCTGGGAGTGAATTTGCACCACCCTGCTGAAAGGCATTGTACAGAGAAGCCAGCATGTAAGCATGATAAGGCCAATAACCTACTATTCATATTTCTGTTTTCTTTGTCCCCCTGTCCTCTCGCTCCGTCTCTTCCTCAGTTAGTTGTTTTTTTTTTTTTTCTGTGTTTGCTCCAGACAGTGTGACCTGCAGGACCAGGCTGGAAAACGCCATTACACAAACACCTCTCACAGATAAGGCCTCCACTGGGAAACGGTGCAGACAGTGTCTCCTGATGTTTCTCAGACGCTGCGAGGACACGGGAGCCTCTGAGCGGGAGAACAGAGGGCAGAAATTCATATGGATGATTCTGTGAAAATGCAGTAGCAGCAGCAGCACTCAGCGGTTTCAGCTGATCTAAGGAGAAGAACTCCTATTTGCATGTTATTCATTGAAATTTCTATCTGCACCTCAGTCCCACTGAGTGAACAGTACAACTGTCCAGGTGGGTTTCTGTTTTTTGACAGCATTTAGTCATTAATAATTCACCACACAGGTAGTGGATAAAATACTACAGTGTCCTACTCAAGTAAAGTTATACTCTGAGTAAAGGTAAACAGTGCATTGCTACTCAGATTAAAAGTTATGTTAAGGGAGAACATTCTTGGAGATCATCTTTAAAGACTTCTAATGAACAAATGTGACAGGGCTCAAAATAAAGAGCAGCAGCAACAGTTGTGTGTTATGTGTTATGGAAAATTAAGACCTTTTTTGCCTTTAAAGGTCCATTTTGTAACTGTTTACAGGGATTTATTGGCAGAATATGGCAGAAATTGGATATAGTATTCATGCATATGTTTTCATAAGTGTATAATCACCTGACAATAAGAATCAGTCTGGTTTTGAATGAGCCGTTTATATCTACAGAGGGAGAAGATCCTCTTCCAAGGAGGCCGCCATGTTGCGACACCATGTTTCTACAGTAGCCCAGGAGACAGTGAGACAAGGTGTTTGCACCTTGCAAGCTCACCACTAGATGCCCCTAAATCCTACATATTGGTCTGTTAAAGGACCAGTTACAGCTTGCAACAGAACTGCCAAGTGTTTAGGAGAACCTACTGTGGCAGCAAAAACACAAAAGGCTGTATCTAGAGCCAGTGTTTGGTTTGTCCACTCTGGGCTGCAGTATGTTGGAGCAACATGGCGGACTCCGTGGAAGAGGACCTGCTCCTTCTGTCAGTATAAACAGCTCATTATGAGGCAATGAAAACACAATGATTGTTATTTTCAGGTGATTATACACCAATGAAAATATTTAAGTTAATATTATATCTAATTTCTGCCAAAAGAGCCCTCTTGATGTTACACGCTTAAACATTTAAAGGTGCACCAAAGTAAGAATTGCAGGATTTTTACACTGTAACAAGGGTATTTTCATGTTCTGAATTTTTTTTACCCTATAATACTTGTGTTTTTTAGCTTATAAGCTCATGTTGATGTAAATTTTAGGAAGAACATTAGATAAACTTATTTGTCAAATCTTGATATGTACACTTATTATTGCTCTAACTATTTAGAGTGATAAAGTCCACCAAAAATGAAATATATTGACGTATTTGAGTATATGTACATGATACTTCTTCCTGCGGCTTTAGAAGTACTCCCAACAACACAAAAGAATGACTCAGTTACATCACTATCAGTGAATGAATGTCACTTTCACCCGCGACTTTGTCTGATCCTGGAGACAACAGTCTGAGCCCACAGGGCGTCTTATCAATCACTCAGTGTGGTTGGATGGGAGGAGATGTGATAATTGTCCCTTCCTCTATCTAGTACGGTATCATAACCTAATTCTGAGAGATACCATCTCCTGGGAACGCTCTCTCTGTCGTCACACTGCTCCACATTCCCATTCAGCTCAACTGGAAGCTATATTTATCCTATTTCCACCCCCCCTCCCTGTTAACATTTGGAGGATTTGTAATCATCATTCAACCTGAGATTTGCTGAGCAGCTGCCAATTAACCTGACTCCCCTCTCTCTTTGACCTCATCAGTATGCCATTAAAATCACACGGTCACCAGGGCCCTGTGCCGTATCACAAAACTGTACAGACACAAAGACTGAAGGTAGGAGGGTAAAATTGTGCCAAAAAATTCTGTTATATCCCCCGTATGAAGGAGGAATATGTTGTGCTTCAGTTTTTTCAGTGTGTGTGTGAGGCAGTGCAATTGAGTTGAGCTGAGGTCTCAAGGTAATTCAGCCTTCACTTGACTTTATTCTTCAATGTATCTAAATTCTGTCCAACCTCTGTCCACCTCTCTGCAGCGACCTCTGTCTCTCTGATGTGTTGAATCTCATTACTCTCAATGTGTGTGTGTGTGTGTGTGTGTGTGTGTGTGTGTACACATCTTGGTATACGTGCGTGCTGCATGTGTGTCTGTGGATTGTAATGCATTAGCTCGCTCCTCCCAGCGGAGTGCCAGTCTAAACTAAGCAGCGTGATGATGATGCTCTCTGTGAGCTGACACAACCCATTTGGCCAGGAGGAGCTGATCTACACCAGCGCTGCTCATTTACAGTATGGGAGGGGGGTGAGAGGAGGGAGGGGGGAGGGGGGGCACACGATGGGAAGGGGGGTTGGGGGGGTCTGTCTGTATCAGCCTCGCCCTCTTGTCCTTGTCTGCTTGTGAGCAACACCAGTGGGGAGAGAGAAAGGACACTGCTTGAGCATCATCTGTTGAACATTAAACACACTGTCCCTGCACGTGATGTTTCTACAGAATATTTAATGCTCCTGTATGAAGACTGCAGATATTTAACCTCCTCTTCTTCTTTTGCCGGCTCCCGTTAGGGGTCGCCACAGCAGATCATCTGTTTCCAACTCTTCCTGTCCTCTGAATTTTCCTCTGTCACGCCAACTACCTGTGTGTCCTCCCTCACCACATCTATAAACATCCTTTTTTGCTTTCCTCTTGACTTTTAACCTCAACGAAGGTTATTTTACTGTTATTTGATCTGAGTGTTTTAATAGTGGTGCACAAGGTTTACAGAGACGTCATTATTTGTATCTGTATCTGTTCAGTCAACAAAATTATCCGTCTCTGTGTTTGGATTGAAGACCAGAAGTGGAAGTCACGTTAAATCAGGCAAATGTTTTATTTTTTAGCCTAATATTAATTGTCAGTGCAATTGTTGTACCTACAAAGCACCAGAATGATTTAATCTTGGCATATAATTAAATATTTCAGTGTCCTCATATCGTACTTAATTTATCTCCCTCTTTCTATTTTTAACTAAACTAAGTTTTATGAACTGTCTGAATCCCACCACTGCCTCCGCTTTAACTCGGGGATATTGAAATATCAGATAAGTATATAGACACATCCTTCAGTTGAAGGGAATAATCTTAGGGCATTAAATCAGTGATTGATTAAGGTAGGTGCAACCTTTCTTATGTCTGCTGAAGTAATCATGGAGCGGACTTTATCAGAATAATAATGAGCAATTTTGAATAGAAGAAATATCCATTTCCATCTCATTATTTGCTTTCCTGAATAACGTATTTGGATTTGGGTGTATCCTTACTAAGTACAAATTTAAGTCCGTTCTTTTCATGCCTCATTCTTCTAAACTGAACTTTTTATTTCACTACATTTATTTGACAGAATCAGTATCAACTTCATTTTTGTATACAAAACTTACAGAGAGCTTATATAAGTACATACAAATGCAGCTGAAATGATTATTACTTACTGAATGACTATTACAAAATATTTTGATAATCTATAAAAGTCATTTTTCATGCAAAAACATTTCAGGTTCCGGCTTCTCAAATGTAATGATTCGTTACTTTTTCTTCTGTTGACTAGTGTGCAGGGTTTAGTGCCATCTAGTGGTGACCTGGCAGATTGCAAACACCTTGTCTCACTCTTCACCTTCAAGCATGTAGGTGATCCAACGGTGGTTGCAAAATTCACGCAAAATGCAAAAGGACATATTCGGTTTCGGCTATATTCTTCCAATATATCCCCTTAAATCTTACACACTGGATCTATTATAAAATGTTTTAGTGCAGGACTTTCACTTGTATCAGAGTGTTTTCATTTTACTTTATAGATGTCTGCATATCAAACCAAAATGCCCTCATGTGAAATGACAGATACATACATATTCTGTATTTATTGGCTTTATATAGACTCAGTGGCCCCTTTATTAGGTACATTTATAGACTCTAAATCAATACAACAGCTCTGCTATAACATCAATCTTTATGTTCAGTTTTTGATGATGGAAATGTGTCAGTTAAATTATATGTTTATTATTGAGCTCATAGTTAAAGGTGGTGTTGTATTGGACGACAGTATGCAGAGAGGTGTTTCTAATGTTTGGTTTTTACATACGTTCTCTGAAAATAACGCAGTCCAACACAATACCTGCATTAACTATGACCTATGCTAAAACATATCATTTACTTAACACCTCTGTGACAGTGTCAACAAAAGCTGAACATTACAGGCATCGTAAATGGAGACTTCATATAGCAGCACTATTGTGGGTTACATTAGACTCTACAGGTGCTCATAATTAAGTGGACTCTGAGTGTAAATCTATTCATCAATCGACACAAATAAACCACCTCTGTGCCTCATTAAATATAGCCCTGCAATAAATATGATGTCTGGTGTTTAATACTTCATTTACTGTCACTCTGTGTTTCCATGAATACACATCAGTTTTGTTAGTTTAAAAGTTTAATCCCCCACACCCTTGCTCACCTAATAAACCCCCTCAAGAAAGATAATGAGAACTTCAGAAGAAAAAAGGAATAAATAGAGGAAATTCAGTTGAGAGCACTGGTCTGCCTGTTTGACCGTACCATTTTGCTGCAATAAAAATTACTAAAGTGAGATGAACAGACTGATAACTTTATCTCATTAGATAAAACAGATGTTGACAAAGTTTTCCACTGGGGACATAGTTTTCCTAATAAATCACAATATATCACAATATGTGTTGGTGCAATTGTAAAAATATCGTATCCTGGGGCTTCTGGTCATTCTCATCCCTAACATTAATCCTAACTTTGTAGGCTGAACTGTTAAATAAAATATTATAAAAATTGCTAATTATATTCTTGTTGGTACAGACCCCAGCAAAAATCACATTATCATCATTTTTATTTTTTTCAGTGCAGAAATTAAATTACTCCCACCAATATTGTGACTCGTATTATTACTTTTTTTTGCCAATCTTTCAGCCCTACTTTGTAGTTTGGAGAAGAAAACCATGTGACATCTGTGAAAATTTGTTAAGAAGACATATCTGGCTAGCGTATTAAGAAAAACCTCCCAAGACATTATTATAAAGAGGCAGAAGCAAAAAAACACATATAATGTATGAAACAAGGGTGTGAAAAAAGGTGCATGAAATGGTTAAATTATGTTAAATCAAAGCATGCTATAAGATTGAAATTTGTCCAGTTAAGTTTTTTGATGTCACTTTGTCAGAAAGGTGTCAGCTCAACCACGTCATTGTATTTTATGAAGCTATAATTTGTAGTATTGTATTACTGTAAATGTGAGGTGTTTCCAATCACGTATTTACATGTGTTTGAGATATTGCATACTTGTCTGAAAAGGTTATGACCATGCTTTTTTTATTTTTATTTGTGTTTTGGCATAAACAAGTATTGTGTATGGAAATTGCTTGGACCTCACGTAAATGTGGTCCAAGTAAATTGACTTAAATATCACAGCATAAATATACAGCATACAATATATTTGTTGTGATTATGAAAGTCAATAAACTAACTAACTATCCGCCCATAGATGTAATCATCCTATGTATCACTGAAGCTGTTGTTCATCTGATAAGTTGCAATGATTGTTATCAGTGGCACTATAAACTGACTCTGTTTATTTGTGTAATGAGTCATATTAAACGTCCAACCGAGCAAACTACAGTCTTAATGAGGCAATATCATTTAGGAATCAAGATCAGTGGCCCTGGAACAAAGTTACACCATCATCTCTGTTTCTACACCTCCTCCCTTGTGTCTGTTGTTACAGAAACAAGATAAAGACAGAGATGCAGAAAAAAAACAAAGAGTGTTTGTCTGGCTGCAGCTCAGACAGGAAGAAAGCTTCCCATTAACACCGGAGAGATAAAAATCCAGGTGGTGAAATCGCATCACTAAAGGACTCTGGCAGCGTGTTTCATCTGCACCGGGCAGTCGCCAGCCAACACAGCTCTGGACACAGAGGCATTATGATGGTGCACAAGACACAAGAAGGGGTGATATGTTAGTAATTCTTTATTATCCAGGTCCATAAATTCCTGATAATTTCCTCTGAAGTTTCCTGGAAAGTATAAGGCACTAATTACAGATACAGAATTATATGTAAAACAGAGACCATAACTCAATTCTGATAAATTGCAAAGCCAGTGTAATTTTGTCTTTCAATCAGTACACAGCAGGTCAGCTGAATGTGCAAAACTGTGAAATCTTCCTACAGGCAAGCATACAATTAAGTTTCCAATTATAAATGAATGATGACTAAATATTTACTTAAGTTCAAATGGAGCAGTTATCTCAAACAGATCTTCTCAAAATTAAAAAAGCTAACTAAAATAGCAATGTCTGAAGTGTTTGGCTCCTCAATTTGGTACAAAATAGTTCTTCCCAGGAAATCCTAAAGAAATCATTAGGAAGTAATTAACCTGTGAAATAAAGTGTTAAAATCAGTCTGAAGGCGCTCTGCGGGGATTTCTAATGTCTGTTTTACTTTCAATGTCACTCACCAAACAGCTGATTCTCTTCGATCTGGGTACAAATAATATGACTTTAGACTAAAATAGTGAGCCATGCATATGCCAAAGTCCAGTTTTGTACACAGGTGATACACATATCCCATTGTCAGGTGGCATAGTGTAAAGAACTAAAGTGGGGTGGATGGATGGGTCAAACAAACACAGAACTTTGCCCCAGGAAGCCGAGGTTTGTGTCCCACATGAAACAAAATGCAAAATTTATTTAAAGTTTTAAGTTACCCAACATTACTTACGCTGGTGGAATGCAACAGTCATTTAATACACCTGTGCGTCTTCCGGTATGACATGTCAAAATGCCTGTTGTGCAACTAGTCCATTGTGGAGTTAGACAGTCAAACTGTTGTTCACGATTTCTGTGTTCAGGATTTTTTGGGCGGACCTGAAACATGGCTTGGTGAGTGCGTGCTGAGCCATCTTTTCCCAAACACTACATGTTTCTGTGGTGTGGCAAACTCAGAACACACATTTATTACTGGTTTACACAAACTTTAATTCACCTTGTTAGATTTGAAAATATTCTGTCTCTACTCACTGTCTTCCCCCGCAGCTTTTCTAATGTCTGACCTCCCTCTCGCCCCTCTCCTCCTCCTCTATTGTTGAATCTAATGCAGAAAGTTGCAGCCTGTTTCATGGCTGATTTAAAATATTGTTGTCCCTATTGGTCACTGAGACACAAAAACAAGAGAAAATAGGGTCCTGGTTGAAAAATACCAAAGTAACCTTTAAGTAATAATAAAAAAAGGAAGAATTGGTTCACTACAGAACAGATTTTAGTTATGATCTTGTAGTATGTAGCTTCTACAGGACCTCAATCATCGAAATGAGTCAGAGAAATGAAAAGCAACCCAGTTCATGAGCAAACAGACTTGAAATAATATAAATAACCTGTCCGTATAAATGACTGAACACCAGATGAGAGAGCACAGTCTACCACAAACTGACTCCGTCCGCAACAACAAACTCACAATAACATTAAATTGTTTTTTTACAACTTGAAGCTCTGCGCACATATTGAACTGTATGTCTTCATAGCCTGGATTAAAAGTGCCCTGTAAACTCCCACTGCAGCCACCTTTACCAAATCACCCCGCGACTGCTGCTTCATTGTGTTCATAATTGTAATCCCTTGGACCGATGAAAGGGGCGAACTATGCTGGTTAATTAAAACTGCAATCAAATTTACCCCTTAAACTGGCTGCAAAAAGGGACCTCATTCAATTAAATCATGCATCACTTTCCTTTCAATAACACACAAACAAACAAAGTGAGGGGATGGAGTCGCGCAAATCCACACGCGTGTTGATTGCCTGCTACTGCTGGGATTTTTTTTTAATTTGGTAAACAGTGGCTGAGGTGGCGCTTGAGGTGCCGTGGAGGAGAGTCCGGGGAGCAAAGGGGATTAAAGACCCTTCCACTGGCCTTCTATTGGCACTTGTCATGCACTTAATTTGATGCTGTAATTAACTTCTGAAATCTCAAGGCATTTTTGCGGCATGTGTACATGGGATTCTTTGCAGATAAACGGCGAGTGGAGGCTGATAGGACCGAGCGGCTGACTGCAGCAGAAAGCATTTCCTGTTTATCTCTTCCCACTACAAGTAAGAGCATGATCCCAGAGCCCTCTGAAGGCCTAATGTTATACATCCACATTGTGTGTCTGCGTGTGTGTGTGTCTCTGTGTGTGTGTGTGTGTGTGTGTGTGTGTGTGCACGTGTCTGTCTGTGTGTGTTCATGTGCATTTTTGTGTGAGTAATTATATTGATGGAATACCTTGTGCTTGCAATGTTTCCTTCCATTTAGAGGCTCACTTTGCACAGCAGATGTCGTCCACCTGCTACTTGGTATCTGCCTGCTTGACTGAGAAAATATAAAACAGTCAACGACCTGCCTCTGAGAAATAAAGGTGCTAACTAGAACCATACAGCGTTCTTCAGATCGTCCCCATCGGAGAACCCTTTTTGGTTCCTGGTAGAACCTATTTTAAAGGTTCCATTTGGAAACCTTTCAGAGAGTTCTACCTCAAACCCGACATAAAGAACCATCTGTGAAGGTCCAAACGAAGACCCACTATATAGTGCAAATGGTTCCACCCACACCCCTCTCTAGGGGGTTCTATCTAAAACCTTTCCACCCTCTAGGGTTGCTAACAAGAACCTACCCACGGGGTTTTACCAAGAACCTGTTATTATTCCAAGGATTTCCCTAACCCCCAACCAAGGGTGTTCCACTCAGAAACCTTTAAAAATCCAAAAGTGTCATCTAGAACCCACCCAGGTTGTACTATAGAGAAACCAAAGGTTTCATGTAGTACCTACTCCAAAAAAAGAGCCCTTTTATATTCCAGTTGTTTCATTGAGCCCATCCAGGTTGTTCTACCCAGAACCCTTTTAGATTCCAAAGATTTCACCAACCCAGGCAGACCTAATATCAACATATTTTATTAGGGTTTCACCTATAACCCTCTTTTCTTCTGAAGGTTCTACGATGAACCAAATAATATTCTACTAATGAGGCACAAAATTATCCATCCATCATTTTAATAATCCATGTTACAGTTATCATTGTTTTTAAACTGAGTAAACACCTTTTAACACCCTGCTCTCAATAATCCTTGAAGAAAACACAAAAAGGGTTCCTTGAATCAAAGGGTTCTTAATTGAACCCTTAGTTTTACAAAGAACCCTTGAGGAACCCTTTCTTCAAAAAAGGATTCCCCAGAAGCAAATGGTTCTGAATAGAACCTCAGCCCTTCAGGCGGAACTCTTCTGGATCCCTTGTTTCTAAGAGTGTACCTGCATGCAGTCAAGGTGTAAAGTATTTTTTGTACTTATATAAACAGACACGTGCAGACACACACACTGAACAATGTGTGAACAAACACCGCACACACACACACACACGCACGCACGCACACACACACACACACACACAAAACACACACACACACACACCACACCACACACACAGGTAAATCAATTCATGCAGAAATCCAGGAGGGTTTAACAGAATGGAGAGCGCAGGCGACTTTTTTTTCATGTGGGCCAGCCAATCACGCGATAATTGCTTTGAAATTAAGTACCTTTTGTATTTGAATGCTAATTAACTGATGAAAGAAAATACTCAATAAGTCATTAACAGAAAACAGAAAGAAAATGTTGACCAAGTGAGTGCTTTAAAAAATGTGATGTTCTTTTATTTTTTTAGTATTTTTAAGCACCAACTGCAGATAGATTGCCTGTTTAAATGAGAGCAGATAATGAATTGCCATTGACCTTGATACACACTCATTTGAACATAATTAAATCAAATGCTGCCCTGCTGGTTATTTACTGTAGGTGGCTCTAGATTCAATTTAGCTCAGAGTCCCATTAGATATATTTTACAGTTAAAACTTCCCACCTAAAATAAGACATATACTGTATTTAAACACATATGGCTTGTAATTAATCCATACAGAGAGGTTTTGGCCTCTCAGTGTGGAAAAAGTACAGTATTTGGATGGTTAATTTCACATTTCAACCCCACTGCCCTCCGCCCCTCTCTGGGTCAGAGAAAAATATGAGGCTTCCCTCTTTTTGCAGCCTTGAGATAAGAACGCATTGTGTTCTCTGCACATCCAGCCTCTCCCATAAGTAATATGCATTTCTCTGAAAAATAAAATAAAATAAAACACTGAATATTATTTGAATATCTTCTAGGGAAAATGATTCTGAAATGCGTGGAAAGGACCCTGCTGAACTGTTGAGATGTGAGCAAGGGCACAGTGAAGGGACAACAGCAAGATAAATAGACTCTGTTTGGTTCGTACATGTCAATGTGTGTGTAACATCGACATGCACATATAAAACTCAACTTAGACATAGCAGAGGTAAAAAGTAACCAGCCTTTACTCAACTACTGGAGTTGAAAGTACCACAAGGAGTTTTTAACTGGTTGTGAAACCGTTGTAGTTTTAGAGTTTTCTAGATTTTTTTATTTCCATCATTTTATTTTTGTACATTATATGTTGTGGTAATGGCAGTGGAAACACTACAGCTTTTGTCTATAGTGGCCTCCAAAATCAACACAATATGAAAGTTCTTTGTAGCCATTTAAAGGACCAGTGTGTAGGATTTAATGGCTATCTAGAGTGTTTGGTTTGTCTGTTCAGGGCTATTGCAGAAACACGCTTCCTGTAGATACAAACAGCTCAATCAAAGAAAATAAAACTGAGGATTCTTATTTTCACACGATCATACACTGATGAAAACATAATTATGAATATTATAGGCATATTCTCTTTTTGTCAAGTCTTACACGCTGGACCATTGAGTATAACTTAGGTACTTACTTTAGGTACAATAGCACTCCATTTCAGAGGGAAATATTGTAACTTTTACTCCATTACCTTCACATAACAGTGGTAGTTACTGCCTAGTTTTCAGATAAAGATTTTACATAAAGAAATAAAAGCCTTTAAAACACAATACATTGCTTAATGCATCATTTACAGATTAAACACAATTGTTCCCAACATTTTTGGACAGTGACCCCTTACAAACATGCTCGTCCCCCCTCTTAATGTTCAGGTTGTTTCATTTAAACAAGTGTTCAAATTATGAAACAAATAATAATAATAAAAGACAATCAAAAAACAAATTTGCAAATTTTGCATCCTCTTCTTTAACTACATTGATCGTCTTACACCCCTTTACATTTCTTGTGTAGTTAAAACTATAGATCCACCTCCACCAGCAGCACAGTAAAATTCTACTTTTTTCTAATTTAATGATTAAATATTTTGTTGCTGTTTAGTCCCAAAGAATATGGCTGTATTCTTTTGATAATGTCATTAATTTGAGTACTTGTTAAAGCTTTTGTTTTGAGGGTACTGGGCAGCTTGGGCACACTTTGTGAATCTACATACAGTATATAGATAAGCAGGTATAGGACCAGCAAGCACTGAGAAGGGTTCGTAGTGTTTTAGAAGGACAAGAGAGGCTGCAGATACCATTGTTCTTTGTTTGCTCGCTTGCTGAAACAATAAAATAAACTTGCCAATGGACTATTGAATAGATTTGTTCCCAAGGTGCCTTTTATTGATGATACTTCTCTACTTCTGTACACACTTTGACATAAGTAGGATTTTGAATAAACTTTTACTTGTAACAGTGTTTTTACATTGTTTTACTGTTACTTTTACTTTAAAGTTAAGGGATCTGAGCATTTCTTTCACCACTGTATCAGGTGCTGAAAACTTGCTTCAGTATAATATATATATAAAGTTATGCTTTATATTACTTGAATAGACCGTGTTTATAAACAGAGTGGTGCTGCTCCAGCTCACGTCTGTGTCTGTGGTTGTGTGTGTGTGTGGGGCCGTGTTTAAGATGACTGTTATGTCCCCTCCTGATGTTCTTTGGCCCAGTCATTAACCTGGGATTAGCCTGGCAGAGATGGAAGTCAAGGGTCAGGGAGTAAGTGAGTCGCCCCGCTGCACAGGCTGGTCTCAGAGCCCTGAATTGAAACTTAATGCTTCCCTCTTATATTGGTGACAGAAAAAAAAATCCCTCCTCACCTCAAGGGTGTTTGTGTAGACGTGCATCAGTGCATCAGATTTACTTAAGTGGATCGCAGGTATTTCTCAAAGTTGTTCTTTTTAATCTTCAACATTTCTTTTTGTGACGCTCATAAGAGTATGAAAAGTGCTGGAGACTTGCTCAACATGCTCAAAGTTTAAACGGAGTTGTGGCTATTTGGCCGCCGTGGAGATATGGGAGAGTGGGTGGAGGAGGAGGTGGAGGAGGGTGCGTTTGGCTGAAGCTTCTGAAGGGGGCAGAATTTGTTTTATGAGGGTAATTGATGCTTTGCTGCAGGAGAAGAGGGCAAAGCAGGCATGAAATTGTGCAGGGGATCAGATCCGTATCGGAGCATACGGGAGAGCTGAGGGAGAACAACGGAGCCTGGCAGCCCGGGGTGGCTGGATTAGGGTGCCGCTCTGCACTGAGGTACAGTTAAGAGCCAATTTTATTCTCTAGCAACCCAATCAGTGGAAAAGCCCTGTATCCTATTAGATTCAAGTTTAGGGAGGAGAAGCAGAGCTGCTGGAGAACAGCCATTAAGACATTCATATAGCCATCAGAACAGAGAGGAGGAAAGCAAAGGTGGAATGAAATGAGAAAATTCAAAATATATTTTCAAGAAGCAACTTCAGTCAAGTAACTCATCTACGAGTCAATTCACCATCTTGATATCTTAAAACTAAATCAGATAGATGAGGAATGATACGGACATACAATGGGAAAAGATTCAAGGCAGTCTCTGTACAAAAGAGACTGTAAAGCTTCCTCAGTATGTACATTCAGGATAAAAGGAAGAGGGAACTAAACATTGGTATTACAAGAGAAAATATACATGACTCAGCATGTATACGAAACACAACACACCACTACAAATTCAAACACATGGAGGAAGTTTGGATGAGTTTGAAGTTTGGAAAATACTAACATGCTACTTCATGACACCTAAAACAAAGAGCAAACAAACTGGTTCACATCAGTCATGTTGGCAGATGTGTGTATATTATGGAAAAAAATTACCTATTGACAAGAGAATCATGCACCCAATGCATCAACATTTTTTCAGGAAACCACAAATAATGCAATGGAAACAGGTATCTCTGCCAAAAGTCAGTCACTATTATTTGGAAAAAGTCATCTCTGTGATTAACTTGGTATAGTTAAAAAAAGGTTGCATCTACCAGCATTATTCCCTTCAAATGAAGAATATTTTTATATACTTGTATATCTGATCCCCTCAATATCCCCCAGTTCAGACAGTTTGTAAAACTTAGTTTAATAAGATAAAAAAAAGAACGCTTTGTAGGCACAACAATTGCATTGCCAATGAATATAATGTTAAATATGAAATGAAATAAAGCAATTATGTTGGCTGAACAGATACAGACACATATATAGATACTGACATCTCTGCACACCTCTACTATCAGCCTAGAGTGAGAGAAAGTGTTTTTTTTCCACTGTGTCAATTAATGACACAGTGGAAAATGCAATTGGACAAGTTGATATATAAATTTCAACATTCTCGACCTTCTTCAATAATGTAAACTTGTAATTGTGGCTGTTTGTTTTTGTCACTCATCTTTTTTATTTGGCTGTAAAAGTCATAAGTTAACGTGCACAGTCCTTATTGTTATATGCTTAAACAAAAAGCCCAATAGACATTAAAGTTTCAAAAAAGAAACTGAAGCAGATAGTGAAAGTGATAACTTCATGCTAACATTCAGGGGGTAATCCAGCACTAAAGGCCAAGAAAATGAAGATCTGAGCAGGGGGTCGGCTGGTCATTTTACAGCTGAATAACCAGCTGATCTCTCATTGTGCCTGGGTTTACACCGCTGTGAGCGCTGAGCAGGGTCACCGGTCCAATTCCCTCTGTGTATTCTTGTAGCGCTGCAGTGTTATTGTGTTTGCAGGCGGCGTGGAGCTCGGCGTTGACAAATGCATAGAGGGCACAGCTCATCAGGATTCCCAAGCTGTCCGTCTGTGAATAAGAAGAGGGAATTGGCTGTCAATCCCTAATTAATAAACTCTGCTCCTCTCCCCCCACTCTGCACAGAGTTGTCTGATCAATAACCATTGTGCAGTGCCTCAGATGGAAGGCATTCAGATTTATCTGCTAATATCCTGGGTGATAGCCAGAGCTAGACTGGAGATGACAGTAGGCTCAAAGCCCATTACCTCCTTATTTACTGTTTTAAATTCTGCTATAGTCACAGGCACTTGCTGTCTCTCGAGTAACAAATAGGGGAAAATCTCTTCTCTCTTCCTGGGACGAGTCAAGGACAAAGCAGATGGAAAACGTATGAGTGTCTCTTCATTTTAGCTTGTTTTCTTGGCAGAGACATGTTTGTAAACACATGTGCTTGTGCAGATGATGAAGACATGTTTCAATATATTTAACATAATAATTACAAGTTTAAAGGGATAGGTCCACTTTTTTTGAAGTGGTTTCATATTAGATTTATAGTCAGTGTATGACCTACAGTAGATGGCCGTTGGCATGCCCCAGATTGCCGATGTGGGAAGCTGTGGACAGGGTCAGCCACAAAATGTATTTTCACCACCAAACACCCACCTGAAAACAATCTATATGCATTTAAGTGTACGCTATATTTAGAATATTTTCACTGTATTATCTTATCATCAGACATCTTTTTCTGGTGGGAAACTGCTGTCATATAAGCCAAATATCGTTATATTTAAAGCCACCAGGCCCCTTTGGAAAAACAGCAATTTAACCTCACAGAAAACAGAAGTTGCTGGTTGGTTACAATCAACTAGCAGATCAAGGTAGCAGTAGAACACCAACTCCTGTGCTCTGCAGGGTAAAATTACTGATTTGGCCAATGGAGTCTGGTGGAATGATACTTGGCTTATATGATAGCAGTTTCCCATCAGAAAAAGACTGTCTGGCGGCATTGAAAATACTCTAAAAACAGCACACTTAAACCTATATTGATTTTTTTAGATGGACCTTTTGTTAGGTAGCTAAAATATGTTTTTGCTGCTGATCCTGCCCACAGTAGTTCATTACTTCACTTCTTACATCAGTGCTCCCGCTGCTTCTCCAAACTGGGGGCATGCTGACCACCGTCTGCTGTAGGTAATACACTGACTTTGGATAAGTACTTCATACGACTCCATTTCAAATAATCCTACAATCATTCAAAGAACTGCTTCTTGCACAGTTCTAGCAGGATGTTGCTTCCAAAGTGACAGCCCTTGCATCAGAAACAATACCTGTGACCATAGCTTTGATGCTGAATGATATTGCGTACTCCGTATCCCTAACTATTTAAAGTGTTTAATGTTGTGAGGTCGAACAGAAAATGATCACAGCACATTGAAAAACCCCCCAAACACTGTCAAGCAATGGGTTCTAACTTATCTCCACATTATCTAGATGTAGTTAACAACAGCTCGTATAAATGGGGCAGAGAAGGTGAATCTGAATATTTGGCTCATGGCTGCTAAAGCACTGAAGGGTCTTTTGTGACTAGACTGTGTGTGTTTTATACCCCAAAATATTAAAATTAAAACAACAAAAACTATCCCTTTAAACTGCTACCATGCATGGCAAAAATCAAACTGATCAAATAACTCCCTGCCACCTCTTCTCCAACCGAATCAATGCTCCATCTCCTCTAAAAATGACAGCCCATTTCAAAACAAGCTGGTTAATTTCACATTCCTCATCCTGTTATAAATCCTGCTGTTTCCTTCCCTTTTATCTTCAGCCTAGTCAGCACCAGTCGCTGTCCACATCCTGTTCATCTGTCTGCCATATTTGACAGTCGGACAGATATGCCCGTTATTCACTGTGATCTACCGTCGCTGAATAAAACCAGGCGTACTTAGCAAAACCTCAGAAACACAGATGGAAAGCTTCACATTTAAGAGCAGCACTGGGCCTGACAACGGTGTCTACTCTGGTGTCATGTCGAGAGCTTGAGAGTGGATTAATGAGTCCTAACCTTAGCTCTCCGGTCCAGTGTTTATTTGAATTAAAAATGACTTCCTGGTTGCACTTACTGAGCACTGGGTTCATTATTCTGTACAGTCCTCTTATTTTATTTTAACAGGTTGAAAGAACCCTGAACATGTTCAAACTATGAATCTGTTGTTCCTATCTGACTACAACATCGTAGTTTTGTTAAATATGGTTTCATGCATTACATTTCTGTTGCACTCTGTTAAAGGGGCATTCCACCAATTTTACACTTCAGTTTACTTGTCATGAGGAGAACTACTCCTTCTGTGGCTCTGGAGAGAGTCTTCCGAACTCCAAAAACCCTGATGACAATATATTATGCCCCCTTGAGTCACCCAACTTTGTGGAACCGCAGTAGCTAAATCACTGAAGGGAAAGGGAAGTTCCACTTCTTATTATCCTTATTATTATATACCTCTTATTATCCCAGCTGGGGCAGGGCCTTTCTGTGTGGAGTTCGCATGTTCTTCCCATGTTTGTGTGGTTTTCCTCCAGGTGCTCCAGTTTCCTCTAAAATCAAAATCATGTATGTTAAGTAAGTTTCTTCTGTCAGTGCTCTTGACCAAAGGTACTGGCTTAGAACTGGAGTCGGTCTGTGGCCACTGAACAGTGGCTATCCACTGCTCCTAATACATAGGACAAATGCAGAGAATGTGTATCACTATATGTTGTACACTGTACAACTAAACATGTGACAAATGAACTTGATGTACCATAAACTATTTATTTGTCTTATTGTCTAACTTATTGTACTCTCCAAGTTATTTTCCAAGATCTGGGTATGTGATAATGCTCCAAAAAATAAGTCAAAGGGGATAAGAAACATAACATCAGATGATTTTAAAAAATCTTCAAGGTTTGACCAAACCTAATTTGGAAGAGAAAACAAAGACAGACAGTAAAATCACCATTCAAACACTCCCTTTAACTGGCTTACTGGTTCCACTTTAAAGAGCAACTGCATCTGTATTCTTTTCCAGGGTTTTCAAATGGAAACTCCCACTCAGTCATTAGCAAAAAGCAGTGATGTTGGTAACAGCGCTGATGCCCTCCTCGCTCTTTCTTCAACCTAGGGAGTTTACATGTAGCAACATCATCAAGCAGAAACGAATGTCAGATGACATGGGAAAATTATTTTTGAAGTGCTTTGGAAAATAGCAGGTTGATGCCAAAATACTAACATGTAAAAAACAAACAAACAAAAACAAAACAAAACAAAACAAAACAAAAAAAAAAAAAAAAACAAAAAAAAAAAAGAATGAACCCACCCTTTAACCTATGTGTTACAGTTGTGCACACACAAGTTTTCTTTACAATGAGGCATTGTTACTGACATTTTGGGTGCACTAACATCTAGTTTTACCCAGCAGGCAATTTGAGGGAGGATGAGGGGGATGCCACCTTGTAAGCAAAATGTCCAAAATGCATCCTTCTTGTTAATGACCATCCCCTAGAGAGAGTGCAGGGACAGAGGGGTTGTTAGTTGAATGTGTTAGTCAAGTCAGCCTGACTCATTGATCCTTTATCTGACTTGTCTATGCAAGTTAGAGTCTATGGCCCTGACCATGGCTCTGAAATAGCAGCCTCACTGTGCTGTGTATTGATAAATCCATGGTGCTGTCCATGGTGCTGAAAAAAGAAACAAATTTGTAATTGAGACTGATACTTTTAGTTCTTCCCTTCTTTCAGTTTCATCTCTGAACTATATTATTCTGTTAACTATAGGTGGAAGGGATACTAAAAAGTACAGATTCATAAGAGTCATTCATTAGTTGGTTTTAGCTCCAAATAAAGTGATTTAATTATCAAGCTTAAAGCTGGAGAAAGCGATTATGGAGAAAGATTGTTGAGTTTGATTTCCAGGTCTGTCTGAGCCACCAACCAAAGCGTTGCTATTTGACCACTGTGAATGAGACTCAACAATCAGGTATCCTTTTTTAAGTGGCATCTGGTGGTGAGCTTGCAGTTCATCTCACTCCCCTTTCGAGTTTGTAGGAGAAACCTGCGACAGTGTTTTGTCCATTTTTGGCTACGGTAGAAACATGGCAGTGCAACAGGGTGGCGTCCGGGGGTGGTAACAACAACACAACAACTCTTATCCTCTTCTACTCCATTTCTGACATATTCAGCCAATAGATCCCTATAAATCTTACACACTGGACCTTGAATCTTTTCCCATTGGACTTTGTGGTCGTCATCAATGCCATCGTGTTCTCAGATCTCAGTGAAATTTCATGATCTATAAAAAATATATATAAACTGCTACTACTACTGCTATAAATCACACAAAAATGAGACCAAAGTTTTAAACATATCTTTAAGGACGGCCTTTAAAGACAGACTTGTATTACCCCATCATCATAATTACATGCACAGTCATTTCCAGGGCAGAGGATTCTTGTGAGGCTGGAGCTCCTGCGTTCATTGTAGCCCATGACATGCTTCAGGTGGTCCAGACAGAGGAGTTTTTGATAAGCACTCTTCCTCAATCATTATTCTTGTTCAATGGAGTTGAACTGAATTATCACAACATCCGAGGAGGGATTTGAATTCGAGGTGCGCCTTTGTTTATGCTCTATCACCCAATTTCAGTGGCAAACTTGTTGTTAGTGCCGTCCTGCAGAGCGAGCTTTTCTTGATGTTATCTCTGCTGATCACTTGGGGATGATTACAGAGGCTGGTCTGCGATACAACGGTGTCGGCACACAAATTCTGAATGTGTTGAGGGGACGATTGAGGCACCCAGGAGACGTATATACTGAGAGATGACATGTTAGTGCCCTCAACAATCACCTTTCACATTGTTGTTATGATGTTTGAAACTATCTGCAGGATCACAGCCTGTCAGGACCTGGTGGATTATTCTGCATCTGCTTACGAAGCTTTAATGTGACATTTTGAAGAGTGTGTGATGTGTGTGACTTGTAGAAGTAGTTGCTTGTGTGTGTATTTAATCATTGACTTGGATGTTGCAACTAGCATTAAAGTGCATATAGTGTTTACATAAACATGTTTGTTCATTTATATGATCTGTAGTGGTTAGGAGCACACACGGACATGCACATACATATACAAAAACACATACACCCACCAACCCACCCACACACACACATACAAACACACATTAATCTGCTTTTTGATTCAGGTCTTAATCTCCTGTCTGCTACTTCACTGGCAGGTCCCGCCTCCCAGCTTAGCGGTAACAAAGAGGCTGGAGATTCGTGAAGAGGCTCAAACAGGCAGCATGCATCATAAAACCTGTTTATCTCTGTTGTAACCGTGGCGTTCATGCACGTGTGTACAGGACCAGGTAGTAAAAAACATGTAGAGTTTCAGGTTTGGTGCTAAAATAAAATGAATAAATACCAGGTTTACTCATTAAAGTCAATATAAAATGAAAAATAACCATTTTAGATCACATAGCCAGACATACTGTGCACTGATTTAACAATATATGTCAAAAAATGTACACAAAATCTATTCTATTGTATTCTTATATCAAAATCTAATCATGTTTTCTTCCTGTCCATCACCTAATTAACAGAAAAAGGGCAGGAGCAGAGAGGTTATTTAGTTGAATATGTTAGTCTCTGACTGACACATTGATCTTTTATCTGACTGATGTTTTGCAAGTTAGAATTTACGGCCCTGACACAGTTCACTAGGTGCAAATGAACAAAACAAAAATTGAAACAAATTGCTTACTGCTCTTCCAATGCCTTTTCATCTGGACTTTAAAATGGTACTCCACTGATTTAGCATTGCGGTCCTACACTGAACTTATGATGGACAGTTTTTCTAAAAAATGACAAACCTGATGCATCAGACCCAGAGATATTCACAAAAACACATTTCACATTTACACATTTGTCTTCCTTGTCAAAATCTGGGCCTACATTACCCACATTGCAACTCAACTGTGTGCTAGTAACAGCCAATGTAGCCTCAGACCACTAGCCTAAAGCAGACATGAGGTGCGAGCTACAGAGGTCATGTAAGCTCACTTCTTTCTAACTCTACACCCCGGTTGTTTTTTATTTCAAACTTGTAGTCTTCCAGCCCATTCTCATTCCCAAGTCGTCAAATATTGATGTTTGTGACTCATGCAGACGCACAAGGTAAGTACCCTTGAGCGGATGTATGAGACACACCAGCCTTTCAACGAAGTGTAAAGAGTGAGAAAGTCTGTGTGTGGAGGAGGTGGACGGATGGGTGGGTCAAACTAACACAGGCTTTTCACCCAGAAGGCCAGGGTTGATGTCCCAAAATGTAAGTTTTTAGGTGCATAACATTACAAGTGTCATGTGACTTTCAAATTGCTTCATTTATGCCATTGCAACGTGGTTAAGGTCACCTACTTATTCTAATCCCAAACATGATCTTCTCCTAAACCTAACCAAGTAGTTTTGGTGCCTGAACCGACCGAAATGTGAGCATTTCACAATGTTAACCACATGTTAAAAAGGCTTGTTCGCAGCCGCTAGAGGGGACCTTGCACATCACTCTGAGACACCAAGGAGCGTGACAAAGCAGTGCCAGTATTCAACAAGCTGGCATGAGAATGTGAAAATGTGTAAGTAGCTGTATTCCTCAAGACCTGTAAACAGACTTTGATGTGTAGAATCTGTGAAGTTCTCAGGCTTGCTATATTTCACTTGAGTTTACAGGGAATGTATTAATAAATGAATACTGCTCTTTTTCCACATAAACTGATATTGTAATATTTTCAGTTTTGGTGTAGAGTCGGCTTACTGCATGTTGGACTTTGCAGTTTTGAGCAAATGAACCAGAGTTTGATGTTGATCCAAAATGTAAAAGCCTGATGATTTGCTACTAATAACCATGGCGGGATTGCAGAGGCCTGTTTACTTGTGTGCAGATGTCTTGATTACCGAGCCATTAGATTAATAGAGATGAGCTTTACTGTGCTGCTCATAGATCCTGAATATCCCCTGCACAAATAATCAGCGCTTAGCGGTGCAAGGTTAATACAACATTCGTTGGAGGCTGGCGAAAGCTGACAGCCCAGCAGTCCAGAGGCAACTCCAGAGGTGAAAGAAGACACCCGACATAAAAACTGCGGTGAATCATGTCTGCAGCCTCATGGGACCAGCAGACCATGTCCTGGCACTGATAGTTTGACAGATGATACATCACCATCAACGGCAAGATCTATTGTTATGACAGCAGGAAAGATGGTATCATACTGCAGCAATATCCACAAACTGACAAATACAAACATACAGATGTGCACAGACGCACCCACAAGCACAGTGTAACTGCAAATACACACAAGCTCTATAGAACAAATGATAAATTCACTTTTCTCCCCATAAAAATTGTATCTGGCAGATTGCAGATTAAATAAAGTTTTGTTTCATTGCTTAAAAATACAATAAGTCACAGTTTGCAAGGCTGATTTCTATCATTATTGTTGAAGTTCTGTGCATTTGCCACTAGATGTCTCACTCCATGCTTGCTTTTTAGGCCACACTCGCCACACACACACAGTCACATGCAGGGTGCACATGGTGTGTTTAATATGACCAGCCTCGCCACTCTCCACATGTGTTGCAGTCTCCTCTGGGAGGACAGGAAAGCATCTGCCTCCCTCTGTCTGTCTAACACATTTCTGGGAAAATAGCCCAAACCTGCGGCTCAGGAGGAGGGAGAGAATACACACACACACGAAACACGCACACACAACACCACACACACACACACACACACACATAAACAGATCTACACCTATATATGTGTGAACAAAAACAACAATCATTTGTGCAAATATATGTTTGCACTCTAATTTTCATTGTGAGAAATATTGAAATAATGCTGCTTATCGCTACATGCTGGAAGTGATAGTAATAATAATACTGATAACAATAACGATTTCTGTGCCTCTCTAAGCTCAGGATAAAATAACCATATAAACAAACCATTAGGTGTAATAAGGGAAGACAGTGCTGGCTTCATTAGGTGCTCACAAGCAGAATCCCCAATAAGAGTCCAGCTCTGTGTTTCACCTGGTTGGTTAGTTTTTCTGTTTGTAGTCCTTTGTATTTTCATTGTGCTGTGCTGTGGGGAATAGGTGCCCTTTGGACCACGGAGAGCCGTGCATAAAGACAATACAATGTGCACTTTTAGAACAGACAGTACAGTAAAAATCATAAGAGCATGATAAAGCTTCAGGATGATAGTCTTTATTTTCAGGAAGAAGACTGGTGATAAATGGATGCATGAATGAAATACTGTTAAAGGATTTTCTAAGACTGAGCTCTGACAGCACTGTGCATTCAACATTAGACCTGAAAATAATAAGTCAATGAACTGATTGACAGATAATCAACATTTTTGCTTCCATTCATTGAATTTCATTTACCAACCCAAAGTGACAAAAATCTATTAAAGGATCTGCTGCTTTTCTCTGTTTCATTTTATTATAATTTGAAGAAAAAAAACAAAACAAAACAACAAATGTCACTAGATGTCACGTTGGGCTCTGGGAAATTGCGATGGACTGTATTCACAATTTTCTGGCATTTTATGGATTAAACAAACAATAGATTAATTTAAAGAAATCAACAGATTAATCAGTAATTAAAATAATCCTCTGTTGAAACCCTAGTCAATATATATTTTCACTTTCACATGGTATATTGCTTGGTACAAATAATACACCATTATACAGAACATAACAGTTCCCTTGTGTGTCAAAATGCAGTACAGTTTCATAGTGTTATAGATCATTGCCTGGCACCTGATGACGTTGCACTAATTCTGTGCCATGGCATTAAAACCATACATGTGATGTTGAATATAGCTATCTGTACAACTGTAAATAATGTTAGTCCAATAGCAATCTTATACTTAGAGGCATACAAGTTTCTGGATAAACTTCACATATGGTCATCTTTTTTTTATGATTATGTTGGACAAACCTCTGTTTATTGGGCATAATGCTTTATGGGTAATATCTATTTTTCTGAAATGATCATTTTATCCCAAGCTAAAAAAGTACAGCACTAACATATAGATATTATTTTGTGTGCCTGTGACAGGTGTCTCATTTCGTGCCACATCTGACTTTGTGACCCAAACACAAATTTAAGCTATTTTGCTGCCTTTTTTTTTTTTTTTTTTTAATCAAACTTTATCACATACTTAATTGGATAGAACTAGGTGTTACCGAAAATGGTGTCCCCATAGTATTTTAGGATCACAAGCGTTTCATGGCTGTCATCCAGAGATTAGTGACCCTATAATATTCAGATTTTTGACTGTGATAGCAGACTGCATAGCTCTGTCTAGAGCATTAAATATTTAGTGAACAGTTTTTTTTTTTTCATATAAGCTAGTAACTTAATTCTTCTAGAGTGATGAAATTATTAATTTGACGAGTAACGGAATTTGATACAACACCGGCCAAACGGAAAGCTTCGGAGCAACGTCCCGTCTTCGAGGGATCTGATTGGACAAGCCGTGAACCAGCCGTTGACCAATCCAGCCCATGACGTCGACGTACGTAACCTGCATCATACAGCAAGTTAAGCTAACAGAGGACAAATGTCTGCGGTAGTGAGTATTTTTTTTGAAAAAACACAGTCAAATGACTGCATAGTGTAAAAGTATGTATGACAGAATTATTGTCCACCCTGCAGAGTTGAAGGAGACCAAAGTTACACTCCCCCAGGTGGGTAACAACAACAACACAAACGAGATGGCTGCTGGATTATGTGGTAGTTGTATTGTACCGCTTCAGTTAATCACATGTTTGGTTACATCCAGGGCCATGAACATTCTTCTTCGTGCAGCAATTTTTGCATCTCTGCTGCTGTTGTGTGCATGCATGCAATAATAATTCAGGTAATGAATATTTGTCTGTTACCATTAAAAAGTGTCTTGTGTTTAAACATACATGTAATTAACAGAGAAGACTAAAAAGAGAGGCCTCATGTTTTGGCAAATTATTTGGTGGCAATATAGTCAGAAGTGGAATAGTTAGGGATTATGTCATATTTTACTCCCTTATATGATAGGGCATGAGCTGCTTTTAACAACAGAAAGTATTTATTGGTGGCCCTGGTAATACTTGGTATGTGATTGAAGCCAATTTTTTTGGTATCGCCCACCCCTAATAAAGGTCCATCTAAGCAGGTGTTGGAGACTGGTTCTGGCTGATCCATCCTATGTACTTGACTTTGTAAAGATAAACTATTAAGGAATAAACAAGCCAAACAGGGATATGAGTGATACACTGTCTGTAATCTATACAGACACATAGTTAAATGCCTTTTGCATTAAGTGTTTACCTTAACAGGTCAACTCAAATGCAGTGTATACCCTCCCACACAAACCAAAAGCTCCAGCTGCACCACCTGAGAAGGTTAGTCTGTTGTCATGCAAGGTGATGTGATGTATTAGAGGCTTTCAGTCTTGGTCCTGCCTCTCGCTGCAGGCCACCTATTTCCCCATGAATTCTCACTCACTCTGTCTGTGGTTGTAAAATCTGCCAGTTTGAGTACAGCTGTGTGTGTTTATGTGTCTGTCAGAGTGTGACTGTGGAGAATAAGCTCAGAATGTGTGTTATCTATTAATTCCTTCATTAAGCTCTTATCACCAGTTTTAATGCCAATTAAGATGCGCTTTAATGTGACGGCAGGGCGGGCAAGCGACTATGCACTTCTCACTCCACAGCGACAAGAGAAGAGGAGTAGACCACGTTCAGAAAGGACCACCCGCTTGCCTTATCAAGCCACTAAGGCGCCAAAGGCCTGTTAGTTTTGCCTCTTTAACACTGAGACTGTTTAATATGCTCTATATTGCGACACCTAATATTTCACTCACTGCAAGCATATTGAAGGCCAATTTGATGTTGGCATGCCGCTGTCGAGCTTGAAGTTACTCCCTCTTGTTTTTTAAACCTAAAGTCAATTAGAGCTGCAACAATTAATTGATTATAATTTAATTCTTGAAATTTGAGAAAAAAAGGCAAAATCCTCTGATTCTAGCTTCCTAAATGTGAATATTTTCAGGTTGTTTCAGTCCCCTACTACAGTAAACTGAATATCTTTGGATTTTGGGTAAAACAAGACAGTTGAGGATGTCATCTGGGCTTTGAGAAGCACTGACTGACATTTTTCATCATTTTCTGACATTTTATACACAAAACAACTAATTAATTAATCGGGAAAATAATCAACAGATTAATTGAGAGTGAAAATAATTTAGTTGAAGCCCTAAATTCAATCATTTCATTTAACAGTATTCCATCTCATTTTTTAACAAAAGCATATGAAAAGGAGGCATCTCAGTCTTGCTTTAACTGGTAGATGAGTTGAAAATCATTGCAAGGGGCAGAATTCTCATGCTCTGCTGCATGGTGTAGGACACGTAGAGGTCGCAGCTTTCTCTGAATGTGGTTGTGCAATGCAATTACTCACAGGGGAGAGGCCACATATAGAGATTTAGATGCATACATGAATACAGCTACACAGGTAGGTGTTGCCTGTGTACCTAACATATGGAGCAAGACAAAACTTTTGCAAATGCAGTCAGGGTCACAATGAGCACTTTTGTGTGAATTATAATTAGATAGCATTGACAGATCTGCAATATGCAGACTAAGCAGATGGCTCATGGACAGTGAGGAGAGGCGGGGGTGTTGTTGGGCGCTGGACTACAGGTCTCCTGTTATAGCAGCTGGCTGACAACTCTGGGATGTTGTGTGTCAGCAAAGAGAGAGGAAAAGAGAGATAGTAGAGAGATGGACAGAGTGAAAGAAAGGGTCAGACAGAGAAATAGAGGAGTGGAGTGATGATGAAGAGATTTAACTTACAACTAATTGGGGCTGGGCAATATATTGATATTATATCGAGATTGTGATATGAGACTACATATCATCTTAGATTTTGGGTATTGTTAGGCCTATATCATGATATGGCAAATGTGTTGCCTTTTCCTGGTTCTAAAGGCTGCATTACTGTTAAGTTATGTAATTTTCTGAACTTACCAAACTGTTCTAGCTGTTATATTAATTGCCTTTACTCACGTTGTCATTATATTCACATTACTGATGATTTTTTTTTTTATCAAGAATCTCAGTGTATTGATATTTTGTGAAAGCACCAATAATCATCCCTATAACATTAATCATGATATTTGATTTTGTCCATATTGCCCAGCCCTACTGTTGGGTAGTTTAATCTATCTCAGTGTGTCATATTCTATAAGATCATAATATGTTTGCACCATTTGGAAATTTACAGCATGTTATTTTAGGAAAATGTGTATATAAAGATATATGTCATCTATTGTGGCATAGCCTAAGATATCCAGATATTATTTTCAATGTATAAACCATATAACCCTGCATCTAATGATTAGTTTCAAAATAAATTTACAATTTATAGCGTATAATGGTGTATGATGCCCACTATAACTTCTCAGCGCCGAAGGAGACACATCTAAATGACTTGTTTTGTCTGACCAACAGTGCAAAAAAAGATATTCAGTTTACTATCATATCACAAAGAAAAGTAGAAAATCTTTACATTTCATATTCTGGAAACAGATTCAATGACTCAAATTATAAAGTGATAACCAAAGTAATAAAATTTTCAAATTAATTTCTTGTTGATCAGCTAAATGGTTAATTGACTAATCATTTCACCTTTACTCATGCAGGAGTAAATAAATTCTGAAGATAAGAATGAGTGTGAAATTTTTTGTGTTGCTAAAACACAACTGATACCGTACTGTACTGATGCAAAAAGGACACTATGAAAAAGAGCTTCAATGATCAGTTGATTAATCAATTACTCAATTGAAAGAAAATTATATTCTGATTATTTTGATAATCAATCGTTTCAGGCAATTTTATAGCAAAATGTCAAGCATTTGCTGGTTCCAGCTTTTTAAATGTAAGGTAAATGTAATTTACTGTTTTTCTTGGTCAGTTATAATAGCAAATGAAGAGTCTTTGTGTTTTTGACTATTGGACAAAAGCAATATGGAGACATCACATTAGGGTCTGGGAAATTGTGACAAGCATTTTGCACAATTTGTTGATATTTTCTAAACTAAATGAAATGAAATCATGAAATCATGATGAACTCAGGATGACAATAATCATTAGTGGTAGCCCTACTATTAATAAACATTCAAAACAAAAGAAGCCAAATTTGGCAAATGTTAAGTGCTGTCAAATCACAGGGAGGTGTCCAAGAACCTTTTGTATGCTAAATATAGTATTCCATGTAGACATTCTATAATTGGCAAAACTATGATTTATTTCAGTAAATATCTGACCAACGAATAAGAAAACAACACTGCAAATCTGACCAGACAACAGACACATTCAGTTAGCACCAAAAATGTGCTGAGGTTAGCTGCCCAGCCCTGTTTTGAGAGTACAAGTACAGCACTGATGTACCACACTGATGCAAACATTAAGTGTAAAATATATTGGATTGACCTTGCCATGAAAAACATAAACAAAAATGAACTCCTATAAGAGCTTCCCTCAGTGTGTTAACTTCATCTTGTCTCTCCTCTCCGTGTGTGGCGCTGATGTCTCTTTCCTCCCCTCTATTTTCCACTCTCTATCCTTCTCAATCCCAGCTTTGATGTATGCATGAGGGAGGATTTCCTGAAGACCAAAGAGGCCATTACCCAGGGGCCATTAGGCCTCTAGTAGAGCATGTCAATGAGTGCTGAGTCTTGCTCTGTTTTCACATGCAGCCACTTTCCTATGAGGGTAGGGTGGGGTGGGGTGATTCTCTGGGGATGATAAATGTAGCCTTAAATGTATATATCTCTATCATTAATATCTGTGTTTTTATCAGTATAGCTCTGTTTGTGCGCCCCGCTGTAACATTTGATATAATGGTTGTTTTCCTACTGTTGCACGTGAGGAGGTTGGGTCATTAATTGGTGCTGTTGTTCTTTCATGCAGACTAAGAGCGAGGGGAGTGAGTCATCATCATCAGGATGAAACGCTCTGACATTTGAGCATGAAAGTCCCAGAGTGCCTTGCGGCCCAACATCACTGGGTATGTTTGTATTTTACAGTAAAGGAGGTATGCAGAGCACTGTGGTCTGATATGAGATGTTGTTTTTTTTTGTTGATACTAGCAAAATGTTGAGGTCATGTAAGTAATAACCATATTACAGAGCAGAGCAAATAATGAAGGATGTAGGATATACAAATATTTATGTAAACAAGGAGGTTTGTGTTTTATTTAGATGGAATCTTTGTGTTGTGGTGAGTGGATGAAACTAAATAGGATGATAAGCTGTGAGGTGAGCAGGGAATAAAGCTGAAAGGGACACAGAGGGAAGATAACCTTGATTGCTGGAATCATTCTGCAGATCTCTTCAGTATATCCCCGTAGAGGACAAGGGCACACCGACTCTGCTTTTATTAAAAGTCCACCCGTTATTTAGTTACCTAAAAGCTTTTATTATGAAGCACAAAATCAGGAAATGTTGGGTTTTTATTGGCAGTAGCATGATTCCTATCAAGCTAAAGGCGAACAGAAAACAGTAAAATAAAGCAGATACCTCAAAGTACAAACAGCAACGCAGGAGAAAACTAAACTTCAAACCACAGAGATTCATTAGAAGCTGCAAAAGTACTGGGAGCTGAACCCACAGAGCCTTTCTCTTTTTGCTCCCACAGACAGACATGAGTTGAGTCTCGCCTTTCCAGCACACATCAGAACACAAACAAACAAGAAAAACAAACAAACAAACAAACAAAACAGAGAGGCAAACGGGGCTACTGGCAATGGGAAAAGGTTAGCTGCATTAAAAAACCTGCATATATGTGCTAATTTGGGGGCGGGGGTTGATAATCACTTAATAATTTGAGTCATTTGTCAAGCAAAATTGCCAAAAATACTCCTATCATATGACAGTAAACTGAATATCCTTATGTTTTGGACTGTTGGTCAGACAAAGTAAAGCTGAAAGGGACGCAGAAGGAAGATCACCTTGATTGCTGGAATCACTCTGCAGATCTCTTCAGTATATCCCCGTAGAGGACAAGGGCACACCGACTCTACTGTGTAATTTTTTTGTTTTTTTTTGTAAATGCCCTCAAAGAAAGTGTGTAGTAAATGAGTGACAGTATATCATGCTCCTGTTTTTACAGAGAGCACTTGAGAGGATCATTGAAGTTTGCTGAGAGCGTAGGGACTCTCTCCTCAAGGGCAGCTGGCTCTATCATCTGCGGTGGATGCGACGCGCAGTCCTTCTCTAATCAGAAATATAAAATCTTAGCATTCAGCATGCTGACTAGACTAGGTTTTACAGACTGTGAAGCCTCACTTTTCTGTCCAGCACAGCAGAACATCAGCATACGGGCCACAGAGAGAGACAGAGGAGGAGGTTGGAGGGAGAGAAAGATGGATAAAGGTGGAGGTAAAAGGAAGATAAGCGGCCAGCGAGTGTGTATGTGTGTGTGTATCTGGATGTGTGGGGTGCGCCTTTTACTGGTGACTTCCCCGGGGCTTGGAGACAGGGGAAACAAGGAGTGATTAATTTTACTCCAACCTACTTGGCCTCTGTCTGGGGGAGCGGTCCCCAGAAAGTCCGATACGGAACAACGAGGCCCCGTCTCCTTCCGCTCAGCTCCCCGGATCAATACCAGATTGGCAGGTCAATCTCTTCAGGAGAAAACTGCACAGCCAATGAGAGGAGACCCTGAGCAGCTGAAACCCGCCTCTTCTTGTGTTGCCTTTCTCACCGTTTGGAGGATCAGCAGAGCTCGAGGTCATTGATTTGTGTGTTTTCACTGAGCGGATCCCTTAGCCAGCCTGATCGATCAGCTCTAATAAAGAGTGGATTCTCTATAAGCATCGCAGCGTGCTCAATGAGATCCAAGGCCCCAGGGTGGCAATCACCTCTTTTATCTGCCACTCTTCCATCCACAACCACCACACACACACATTTAGACAGATGAAATTTAATTTGCATTTAAGGTATTGCTGTGACGAAGTCGAGTGTGACAAGACCCTACATCAGAAATTATTGCTTAAATTGGTTGCCCATCTGCCCCTGGTCCCAGCAATTGCAGAGTACCCGGAGGCATCCCATCCATCCAGAGAGATGTCTGTACCCCATGATGTTTTGTTTGCAAAACCCCTCTCTACTCTAGACAGCTCTTTCCTACGTACTCGTGCATTCAAGCAGCAATATGCAGCATCTGAGCTGGAGCATAGATTGTATATTAAATTGGTTGAATCCCTATTTATTATACAATCTATGGTTGATGCGAGTTGTCCTACGCTGTAAGTTGATCAGCTGTTTATAACTGTCAGTTGACTGTTAAAGCTAAGCCTGTTATCTTGATCACAAAAGCCCACTGCTCTGAAAATACATGTTGGACTTTGAGTTCAGTGACTGCCTGTCTCACTGTTTACCAGAATCCACTGACACATTGCTCAATTTAACAGTTACAAACATCTATGCCTTCTACAAGGTTATTAATGATTTTTTTCAACTCATAAACAGGCACTTGCTCATTTGGTGAATATTCGCCATTAATTTGAACTCAAATTAACATGAAACGGGCAAACAAAAACAATTATTCCAGTCCACAAAAGAAACTTCAAAGAGGGACACCTGTGGTGTTGTTGTCAGAGAAGCGAGTATTTCAACTTAACATGTTTCCTTGATCTCTGATGATACATCGTGGTCATTTTATGATTTATTACAGTAAACAAATGACAGATTTATCCTACATATTTTTTCCTCCAGGTCCTCTGAGCCAGGTAAATTGAGATAAGTTTGCTTAATGTATGTTTGAATGGAAGGTGAAAACAAGGGGTGGCTGTGAGTCAGCAGAATTGTTCAGTATGAGTCAGCCAGCCTACATCACTCTACCAGTATCTGTTTGTTGTTATCATTAATGTCATGATGGGAAGTGTGGTGGTACAGTAAATTAATGTGCAAGAGTAGCCATCAATTAAGGTTATTTTTCTCTGCACAGGAAATAATAATAAATCAAAACATGACCGTCCTGTCTCTCTGCCACAGATTTGTTTGGAGTAGGGGTGCGTGAGAGGGAGTCGTTTGCTCAATATGTCTCAAAAATTAGTAGCTCTGGGGGAATAAAAGCAGATTTTTTTCTCCACTTCCCAAAGAACGAGCTTAGATATTTGTTCTGATTGAATGGTCCATGACATCTACGCACATGAGCAGGGGACCGCTGCTGTAGCTCGAAATCCCCGCCATCAGGTGGGTTTTTCCCCTCCTGTTGAGGTCTGTGCCCCGCAGTGTGTCCTTTCTACCAAAACAGCCCCGTCTTCTCTGTCAGTGAGGAGACAGAAACGCTGTGCAGCAACCCAGCCGACTGCTGTGTGGCTTTCTGTAGCAGAGCACCTGCATGTCCCCTGCTGACTGACTGAGCCAAGGACAACGCAGCCACAAGACCGTCTGTCTCTCCTAGTGGTTAGCAAATAATCTGAGGAGATGTAACAGCGGCCAGTGGGACCGAATGTCCTGAACCTGGGCTTTAAAGGGCACATTAAGCATTTTCATATGGTTCTTCAGCCATTGTTGATGGTAAATATAGTCAATTTAAGCAATGAATTCCTCAGTGTGTGCTATACTGACCCAGAAAGTTGAGTTCTGCTGCTACAAAATCTGTTGTTCTTCCTGCATCCAGTGATGTCACAGTGATGTAGTTGGTGTTAAGGAAGAACTACATGCTAATTCAGCTTGGATTTCTAGTGTCTGCCTCTGGGTAGCCAGGGTGTGCTCTAGGTAGGTACTTTCTAACCTAACACTTTGTTTTGGCCAACAAAGCAATGGCTGTAGACTAGGGTGGTGATATATGCAGGACAGGTGCTAGAAAAGTCCAAAAAATGAAACCAACATGGAACCAAATATGACTCATGATCTTCAAGTGTGGAAAGGAGAAGATGTCTTACATTACATGATTTGGATTGGTAGATTTCATTAAGAGGTTAATTTATATTAATCAACTAACTAACATATGTTTTTTGTGTGAACATGAAATAGGTCTTAAATTGTCTTCATAATGTAATTTTTCCTCAGGCTTTTTTGGGGGGCTTGTTGTCACCTAAAATGCTGGATTTCACTGCAGTTTTTCTAAAAAATTGTGATGATTGTTGTGATATTTTTTAGGTATCTTTTTACAATGAAATTGTGGGAGCAAGTGGAAAAAAAAAGTTGTGACCTTTTTTGTTCCAGGGAGAATAAAATCACACTTTGTTGTTGAGTGTTTTAAACAACCTTAGGAAAAAGTCTCAGGATTCATTCATTTATTTGTAAATGAAGATGTTCACCCTGGGGGGTATTCCACCAATAAGTCAAAATCTTTTCAAACTCAATCAAAACTCAATCAAAACTCCAAGCACAAAATTCTACTATATAAAGTGCACAGAGCATTGATGAATGTCAATAACAATGGCAAACCTTGTGTTCTTTTCAGTAACTGTGACAAAAAAAGAACTTAGCTTTCTTAATATAGCACGAACTGAGGGATTTACTGCTTCAACAGCGTACATTTACCATCAACACTGACTGGACATCCACATGAAAATTGCCAAATTTTCCCTTTAACTGGGAGACAAAAGGACTGCTTTGCATGTCCTAACATTGGGACAAAAACACACCTGGAACACATTATTTACAAAGCTGTACATCTTTATTGTGTGTTCTCTATCGCATGGACAAACCTGAAAAATGTGTTTGTTTTACGTGCATATGTGTCTCACTTACTGTGCCCTCCAGTTGAAACGGGAACATCAGAAAACAAACAGCAGTGCAGGAAAGGGTAAGAAGACAGGTACAGGTGCACACACACATATGCACACAGCCCAAAACACACACACACACACAGCTGATAGAGGGAGATATTCACTTCTCCGGGGGGTAACTTCATGCTGAATTAGATTTACTCTGAGGTTTCAGTGCATCTCTCCTCCTTGTTTACCATTAAACTGAACAGTATCTGACTTATGTCCAGAGGAAAACTTGCTCCACTAAAATGCACCTTATTAACAAGCTTATGATTATTCAGAGGCTCCCAAACAAGGAGACATGCCCTGCCCCTCCTGTAAAGTTCCATTTAAAACATTTTAAGCCCCCCTAGTGTAAATAGCTGGTGACAGCATGAAAACAATAGCCAGGTATCTCCAAAACGAGTTTATTAATTCTCCCTGCATTCATTTAAATGTTCATCCACTGGACCAGATGCGCTAATAAGTAGAACAAATGTAGTTGGAGAGCAGCCCCAAGGTGATTGCTGCTGAATGTTTACACTCCAGTTAATACAGTCCGCCCCTCTAGAGCCATGCCTCTAATTACCAAAATAAAGCCTTGATTTGTACTTATAATCCCGGGTTTGAGGAGGACACAGTACATGGAGAGTGGACATGAGGAGGAAGAGGAGGTGGCCTGATGCGCGCCCCCGTCTGTCGCCCAGGAATAGGCGCTCTGAACAGAGGAAGGAGCGCTTGTGCCAACGGCGGAGTCAATTGACACAAATACACTGAGGAAATACAGGAAGTCCGGCCTTTGTACCTTCAAAATAAAATTAGACGTGTAAGAAAAACCCTTGAACTAATGCACTGATGCTGTGCCAAGCTTGTGCGCACAAATGGACATATTTTACAGCAGCAGCCATTTTTCCAAACTACTGTGACATTATGTCCTACTGAACATAGGGTGAACGACCTCTCGTCACTTAAGACAACTGCCATGTAATAAACCTGTGATCCCATCAAGGTATATCAAATGAAAATACAACCGTACTATTAGGTTGCTAACACATCTTTACCTGCCCTCTCTTGTCCTACAAACGCTAACTGCTTTTATTTTGAAAACCGGGTTGGGAACGCTGTATTCTCGTGGTTTCCAGCTTGACTGTGTGTGGTTGTTACATTGGAGAGAGTGGGAGAGAAAAGGAGCAAATGTGCGCGGCGGCGGAGAGGGAGGGAGGACAGCGAGTGCGCAAACAGGCAGCCAGGCAGCACATCAGCAGCAGCGGCGGCGGCAGAGCATCTTCCTGATCCTGATCCTCATATCCCGTGTCTTCAGCTGCCAATCCTTCTCCTCTGTGCGTCTCTGATTGAGATCTCACTGCCGGGCTGAAGTGTCCAGAAGCCTCCGCCAACCTCCCCATCACCTCCCACCACACACTTTCTCTGGAGCTCGGTTATTCTTAGCTCAGCTGCCTGCGAGAGACTGTCCTTCCGGTCCTTCTCTTATTTATCCCAGTTTCTTGAATATTTAATGGAAAATGGCGATCTGCGCGCAGTCGTACGGTATCTTCTGCCTCTTCACAATCCAAACTGTACTTATCATATGCGTCTCCACGCCGACAGACGGGACCCACCTCTTCCCCCAGCACTACACGTAAGTACCTATAACGGTTTGGGGGGTAAACCGGGGGTGCGGAGCGCGGAACTAGGACAGGTGGCCCCCGACGAGCCTGCACATGCAGCGCCGTTTACCTTTGGAGCTTCTGCTGCTGTCCCTGATGTTCAGACACAGACGCAGTTTGCCTCTCTCAGTGTGATGCTGCTGCGTTATGAATCTCACAAAGCCCATGTTGTTGTCGTTGTTGTGGGCAGTGGCATTTAATACCCAAAGCCTTATTCAATTTGTCATGTAGGCAACATGGGAACAGGCTACAGGGAGCGTGCACAGGTGCCACCAGCGAATACACCAGCCAAGTTTTCATTTATTAGAACATGGATTGGGACAAAATAATAATAATAGTGGATGTGTTGTTTTGCTGTTACTGCGTGGAGGAAGAATATCCCATTTACGCATGATGGATAAGCAGAGCTACAGCAAGGCTAGTCTTAAAAGTCCTCCACTGGATACTAAACATGCACAGTATCCCACTGCAGGATATACTGGTGTTGTTACTGGATGATTTAGATTCAAAGACGAAACTAATTAGTTAATGTGGGAGCACCAGGTCTCTAAAGCCTCAGCATCTCAGCTGCTTTCTCACCCAAACTCTAAAACTACTTGCTCAAACTCAGTTCAGGGACAAATGGAGTAACATGGCCTCCAGATTAATATATGATTATTTTTTACAGTGATCAAAAACTGCACCTGTTTGTTGTAGATATTATATGTATATATATATATATATTTTAATTTAGGCGCAGTGTCGCTTTATCCGAAAGTGACCGCAGGCACAGAAAGTAACCGAGGCTCCAGCTGTGTGTAAACTACTGTTGGACTTTTTCAGCGTTCACCTGTTGGAGAATTCTTGTGTAATAATATTTGAATTTAAAACGCAGTTTCTTCTCAATACGATCAACTTCACCTTAAATGACACGTGGAGGCAGACCGAAACATGTCTGAACAGGCAGCAATTTGCATCGTCAAACCACTCAACAGGAGTGGCAGTAATTAGTGATAAAATTATGTTTATTAAAGTTTAAAATGACATATCCGTGATCAGATTTTGCAGTCTAGTAATAATAATATTAATCCCGGACAGAGCAGCCGGAGTGCAACAGTTCCTCACTCCAGTCTACGTGATGACGTGATGATCTGATGTGAACATGATGTGTAGCCTGTAGTGATGATTAGTCAGTCAGGTTCACACAAATGACAAGAATCTAAATGCTCCCTGATGCATCCACCGCATGATCCGTCGCTTTGAAATCTTTAGGGCTTTGTTGTTCCTCATGGCCAAGGTGACTTTCAAAGGAAAATCACTGATCTTATATTAACTGTCTAATTGACTCAAAAACACAATCAGCTGCATGTTAATTTGATCACTTGAGCGCCATAAAGAAAAGTCATGTGGACAATTGTTAGTACATTTGGATACGTTTGAAAACAAAATCACATAGATGTTTAAATTTACTTAATTTGAATATCTATTTTGTAATCTACACCTGTGGTTAATTAGTTAATTAAGTGCTACATTTTTTGAAATTGCAACAATATGTCCTTTACTTTTCCCTTAATGTTTTTTAAAAGTACTTGGATTATTTTTTGTAATTATACTAGATTACAGTTAATATTTTGAGGCAATGTCAAGCTCATCACTCAGTATTAAAGTTTGTCATCTCCTCGTTTAAGCAGAAGAAAATAAGATTAATAGTTTAGGTTTGCTATGTGTAATCTGTATTATAATCAGTCATCTCTTTGGTTATAAAAACTGGGTTTTATGTCATGCTCATCATTGCCAGAATTTAACAGTTACCTAATTAAAGTGTATGGGCAGCTGTTTATTGGGTGTAGGCCTGACACACACACACACACACACACAACACACACACACACACACACACACACACAGGGTGGAGCTTGTGTATGTCTGGTGGAGGAGTGGCTGATGAATTGTGTCCATAGGAAAGGTCAAAATGTCCTCTTCATTTTGACAGAAAAAAGTGGTCAATTTTCTCCAGCTTTCTCTTAAAAGCCTGGTCTAATTTGTATGTAGTTATTGTATTGCAGTGTTTTTATGTGTACAGTACTGTGTGTGTGGGTAGAGGAAGAAGGTGAAATTATTTCCACATTTCTAAATTATATGGAGCAAGCCTATCTGTTTCGATAACTGGTATCTAAATGGACGGATGTACAATCTTCTCTAGTAATGTAAAATATCATTACTTTACCTCAGCCTACATGAAACTCAGAGCAATTTCATCCAAATTTTGTTATTTCCACACATGCGAAAATAGTCCACCTTTTGCCCTTAAAGATATTTCAGCGTTGCACTTGGAGTGATGAGATCCATCGCAGCAGAATGAACACGGGTGACGGTGTGTGGCTGACACACAGGTCATCCATCCAAACTCATTTCATCACATTTGCTGCTTTCCCATAATGTTTCGCATAACATGAATCATAATACACAGAAAATGCATCAAAACACAGGTGCCAAATAGCAAAGTTTTAATAGTACATCACAGAGCATCAGTCAGCTTTGTAGTGCAGTGACAACTTTTCTGTTTTTAAGAGACAACACAGAAGGTCTCCAAGCATTAATTGAACATTGGGCCTCAGTAGTGCATATAATTTACCAAACAAGCGTCTCCTGATATCTATGCTTTTGTTGAATGAAGAGCTCTGCACATTTGGGACCGTGAAATATTTTCACTCCTTTGATTTACAATTAGTCTAAGTGATCATGCGACATTTTAGAGTGCATCTAGGGCTGCACAGTATGGTAAAATAAAAACCATACTGTGATTATTTTGACAGATATTGCAATAGTAATATGATTCATGATTAGTTGGAATGATCATTTTTGTATCACAATTTTAATTTTCAAGAATTTCAGTTATTGATTATGTGACATTTGTTGGAGTCTGTCCCAAACAAACATGTTTTCTTACATCTGGAGAACAAGATATGTAGGCCAGGACATCTCTGCAGCACTACAGCACTTTATTATGAATGCTGTTTTGTCACGCATTTTTCCTGCAACGTCTACAATTTGGATATTGCACTTTGACATACTATGATTTCAGTGATATTTCGATTAATTGTGCAGTGCTAAATGCAGCGTGCCTTTAATTGTTGTCAGGTCAGCTTCATGCGGTCGTGCCTGAAGCAGGTCAGTTGTGTCTCCATGGCTTCATGGTTGACTTTTTGCTGCCTGTGTCACTGCATCATGGATATCAGTCAACCTATTGGAGTGGCTATTGATTTATACTTGATGTGTTCAATGTAATGAAATAGATTGAGAAAATGAAAACGCCAGGAGGGAGGAGTGACCAGGCTGATGTGTGCAGGTGTGTCTGGTAGATGTGTGGATTTATTCTATTTGTGACAAAGATATCTCCATATGAGTAAGGCTGGGTGGTTTATCGATAAATATTATTATTATATTGTGACGAGATTTCATCTTAGATTTTGATATTGTTGTATCATTATATGACAAGTAATTAGGGCATATATTTATATTATATCGCGATTGTGATATGGGACTAGATATTCTCTCAGATTTTGGATATTGTTTGGCCTATATCATGATATGGCATAAGTGTTGTCCAATAGCTCCAAGCTCCAATAGTGATACAATATTGTTCCAATATCAATATCGAGGTATTTGGTCAAAAATATTGTGATACTTGTTTTTGTCCATATCACCCAGCCCTACATATAAGCACCGTGTCACTGTTATGTAATTGAATTATTGCCATGTTTTTAGTTCCAGTTGAGTGAACTGATCAGGATTTACTTGCTCCTGCTTGGCCATCATGCCCACGTGATAGACAGTATTAGAGCTGCAATGATTAATCGATCAGTTGTCAATTATTGCATTAATCGCCAGCCATTTTGATGCTCAGTGAATCTGTATGAGTAATTTTTACAGAAAAAAAAGTCATATTTTCTGATTTCTTTACTCCTTTATGACAGTAAACTGAATTGTGGACGAAAACAAGACATTTGATGATGTCACCATTGGGCTCTGGAAAACCATTGCTTACCATTTCCTGAAATTTTGTTTTTCAAACAACAAACTGATTAATCAAGTAAACGATCAACAGATCAATCAGCAATGAAAATAAGTTAGTTACAGCCCTAGTTGCATTGTTTCCATACATTTAATTCCAGCTGAGTTAACTTCTCAGGATTTAATTAACCTGCTTGGCCAAGTCAAGGTCATGTGATGTGACAATATTAGAGCTGCAATGATTAATTGATTAGTTGTCAATTATTAAATTAATCGACAACTATTCTGATAAAAAAAAAGAAATAGTCAGTTTATTTTTTAAGGAAAAAAGTCAAAATTCTCTGGTTGCCATAGACAATATAATCCACTCATAGTTTAGTGAAATATTGCATGAAATTACCAACAATAACACCAAAATGATCAGCAGAGCGAGAGTAGAGTGTTAGTCGATAAAAAGAAAATTAGCTGCCAACTATTTTGATAACTGTTAAATCGTTTTGGTCATTTTTCGAGTGAAAACATTTACTGGTTCCACCTTCTCAAATGCGAGGATTTCCTGCTTTTCTTTGTCATTTATGATAACAAATTAAGAGTCTTTAGGTGTTGGACTGTTGGTTGGGCAATTTTTTTTGACATATAGACTAAACGATTAATCGTGAACATAATCAGCAGATAAATTTATGATGAAAATAATTGTTAGTTGCAGCCCTAATAATCAGTAGCAAATCTACAATATTCTGGCATTTGATTGGATCAATATCGTGATGTGTATATATATGTATACTTTTCCCAGCTCCATGGTTTGTGTGTATTCACTCACAATATAAGACATAACGTAGGACCCTCTGACTGCATGTCATTCTGTCAAAGCTGTATTTATATGTGTGTTTGCGTGTGCGTGCGTGTGTGTAGAATGTAGACTAATGAAGTTGCGTAAGAAGTCTGCCTGGCTTGGGGCAGAGGTATTGTCCCTCACTGTTAGTATCACTGCGTCCTGCTCGGCTCTGCTCTCACTGTAAGCTTGTTTTCATTTCATATCGAGGTGACCTTTTCATAGTCAGCGGCCTCTCCCCAGCAGTCCCGCTCTGCTCAGTCCTTTCGCAGGCCCTCTTGCTTTCTCTTAATCTTGTGCCTACAAACGCAGCCAGTGCGCACACTCGCGTTGGCGTGTTTGCTCTGCTGTTACCCTCCCGATGAGGCCTGCTCTGGCGTGGTGATTATGTCGAGCGCCGACGCTGCCTGGCAGTTTTGTGCAATTTAATAAATCTGTCTTCTCTCTTGTCTTCTGAGCAAATCTGACATTTAAAGATGACATTTGTTTCTGTCATCATATTAAAAGACAAACGGCTGTGTTGTGTTGTGCTGTTGATGCTAGTGATTAGCTATCTGCAGGCTGCTGAAAGGAAAAGGTTGGCATGGAGTCAGTGGTTGGCTTGCAAAACACATGACAGAATTTATTCATCTGATTGCTGAAAGATTTTTTATGAGTGAGAATTTCTTGTTGGCCACTCACGTAGATTGTTCAGCGTGTATCCAGGTTGGCAGGTTAGCCCCTGCTGCTGCTTAAAATGATCTAGTGAAAATCTTGATCCATTAAGTCATTTGTTGCTTGCTGGGAGATATACAGTGATGAGCTCGAGCCGTTTGATCTCTTAATTCCAAACTTGGCTCTGTCTAACGGGAGATCAGCTCCTGCTTAGGGTGCATTTCTGTCAGACCTGAGCAGTTTTATTGCAGAGCCGCTGATCCCGCCGAGCCAAGCACGGGCACGTTCGCTGCCGGTCCTGCCAGGGCCGACCAGATATATGCAAGATGTGATGGAGGGGGAAAGGTGCTGATGACTAACCGAGACATTAGGACAGGGGAGGACAGGGATACTTCCAGATAGGGATCCAGATAGGGGGAGCGTCTGGCAGGTTGACAACAGCAACAGAGATGCACAAAGAGTGGTGGGGGGGGGGGGGGGGGTGACTCTTTCTGTCACAGTGACAGAGAAATGATTGCTCGTGTGATGACATCTTCAGGTGATAATGTTGAGTGATGCAGATTGAAAATGTCTAATTTTGTTTTCCAGAATGATTCACTGGGCCGGGCGCATCGAAAAGGAGCTGGAAAAGGTTCTGCAGCACGTCACCGGAACTCAACAGATGAGATCGGTAAGTTGATGTCATGCTTGCAATGTGACGCACCACATTTTCCTGCATTATTAATCAGCAAGATTTCACTGGGCGCACATGTACAACATGAAGTCTCTCAAGTGTATATGTTTGTGTATTTGTCTGTGAGACAGTGGGGTTGTATGAGCACTGCAAAAAATGTTGATATAATTATAGAGCTGACTTTACAGTGACTTTATTTAGAGGAGCAATTCACTTAGCAAAAATCACAGGGTGTGATGAATACTTATTGATCACATGACAATTACCAAATTATTTCATTTCACTTAATTTTTGCCTGTGTTTTAACATTTTTCTATTTTTTTTCAAAAAGTTAATATTCTCAGAAAAAAAAGACATCAAACGTTATTTTACACCAAATTATGTATTTCAAAAACAATGAAAAGTTAATACAGTTACAGTTAATACAGTTACAAGTGTAGCTGATATAAAATTAGTTTAGATAAATATACTTTTTAATGCACCTTTTCCCAGTGTAAATCAGCATTTTAAAAACCTTTTTCAAATTGTTTCCTTGAGCCAAATCTCACTCCTGATACCTCTGGATTGAGCTTTCAGTAAAAGCATAATATGACATGACCCCAAACAAATTGCAACATTAACTCTTTCAACTGTTTTAGTCGCGTAAATATATCATTTATAACAAGCGGGGCAAAGTATTGAAAATACTGAAATCGGTGATGCCGATTTCCCATTGCAGTACAGTATTCTTAACTCTTAGATGTATAAGTGGGTCAAATTGACCTAGAGGTTTGTAGGGCTGCAACAATCAGATGATTAATTGACTAGCCGATCAAAAGAAAATTAGTTGCCTTCTATTTTGGCAGCCAGTTAAAGTCATCTTTCTTTTTCTTTCTTTCTTTTCTTCATGTCATTTATGATAGCAAACGAAGAATCTTTGGGACTGTTTGTGGGACAAAAGAAGCAATTTGAAGATGTCACTTTGGGCTCACAATTTTTTTGATATTTTATAAACTGGATGATCAATCAGGAAAATAATCACCAGATTAGTCGAAAATGAAAATAATCGTTAGTTGCGGCTCTAGTGGGTTTGTTTTCTAGTATTACCCTTGTAATGAAAAGTTTTTATCATTTCATATTCCAGATATTTCTTAAAAAACTTTGTGGTGCCAATTTGTCATTCACAAATATTTTGAAAGTAGCATAAAAGTGCTATTTTAAGTGATATAGAACTAATTTTGTTTTAAAGTTAGGTTAATCAGTGCCAACATTTATGTACATTATTGATAATTTATGTTCCCTAATTTATATCAGGGTATGTATAAAAAAAAAACCTTTGAACCAAGATTTGGATCTCTTAGAACTTTTTATATGTTAGGAGACTTAAATGAGTAGTAAACATATGTCAGATTTTCTGTGGTGATTTGTGTGACCTTTTTTCCACAGAAAATGTTTATACTAAAAGAGGCATGTTTAGTAGGATCGTATTTAGTTGATTTTCAAAACTTTGCCATCATAGGATTCCTTAAGTCTTTTATCTTTGATTCAGAACACATTGAGGATACAAAATCTGCTGTTTATTATGTGTTAAAGTCTGTTTATGCTGTAATTTGTGTGAGGTTGACCCACACTTTTGGGTAAAATGCCCGGACTGTTTGTGAAATATGTTTTTTTTTTTTTTTTTTTTTTTTAAGTGAAGATACACTAGAAAAAATTGAAATTCTCTCAGTACCACTTGCCACTGTAAAAAAAGGAGAAAACTCAAAACTAACTTCAAGGCAACTGTGTTAACTTTTCTTTTTAGATAAACTTGAAACTTTGGTGAATCCTGATTTGTCATGATTTGGGTGCTTAAAAATCAAATGGTTGCTATTAAAAAAGTATTCAATTATTACCTATTATTCACTTTCACTTCAATGATTTTACTCAACAATTTTGGAAATTGAATGTTGAATTGAAATTCTAAGCTCAAATATTATCCAAAAAAGAAAAGTTAAAATTGTTATTTGGTAAAAGTTTTTCTAAACTTGAGCTGGGCTCAAAACTCATAATCTATTGAAGTTGCCCTGAAGTTTTTTTTTTTTCCAACTTTTTTATTTTTACAGTGTAACAAAATGTTATTGCTTATTTTAAGAAGCACAAGCGTTACAGGTCAGAACACCAAATGACTTGTTCAGCTGGACACATTTATCAGAATATGGTGTTGGTTGTTTGTGTCTGTGTCCTTGTATGAGGCCATGTGAAACACGTGTCTGTCTCGTGCTGGAGCAGATGGTAGAACAGAGTGTGATTGACACTGTTTCATCATATTTCTGCCATGTGCGCATGTTCACCGCGCTTCCAGGGTTTGTAATGCACCCTGAGATAAATGCTTCATTATTGCTGTATGGGTGAGTGTGATTCATCCAGCCGGTACGCTGCCTGTGGCACCTTTTACGCGAGCAGTAACAGCGGTTAGTGTGATGGCTGTTGGTATGGTGGCGACATTGATAGATCCCAGAAAGGAGGAAGTGAGTCGACAGGGATCGCGCTGGTTTAAAGGTTAATGACCATTAGTGAATATCAGGGAGACGCTCAGACTGCATGATTGAGAGAGGTTGATTTTTAGCACTCATCCAGTGTAAACAAAACAAAACAGACTATGTTTACCCATCAAAATGTTTGCCTTTCGCAGTTTGTGTGAGTATTTTTTCAGTATTCCCACTGAGCAGATTTCTGAGCGACAGTAGACTTCTAAAATAGAGTTACACATGGTTTCAAAGCACACTGTTGCTGTCTGTATCTCCAAAATGTCATCATTTCACAAACTATGAAAAACAACATTGCTTTAAGCTTTGTGACAATGCAAAACCAAAGGGTTTCTGAAAGGGCTGTAGAGCTAAAGAGCAGGGCACAAAATTAGCACCAGCCACCAGCCAAATGCTGGTAAAATATGTAAGTGGTGGATTTGCTTCACTCACCAGCCAAAAAACGGTAATCGAGAAATGAAATGATATGAAAATGTCACATCACGGTTATCATTATTATAGCTGTATTGTTAAAATGTGCTGAAATGTTCAAAAAGTACTGATACACACTGAAATAATTTCAACAACTTTTTATATCGAAAACCTCTCAATGATTTGAAATGGCATCATGTCCTTTGTGATGTCCTTGTCGCAAAACAATCTGGCAGACTGGTGCGAACTTTGGTTGATGCTGGACAGTATTTAATTTAATTTTTCCAAAGCAAGGTAATCAAAAACTGTTATCACAACAATTGCCTGATTGATCATGTACATTTGATTTTGGGGGAGATGTTGAGGATAGGTCCCCCTCATTATTTAGAGCACGGGCATTTGTCCCCCCAATAAAAACATGAAAGTAGGAGCTTGCATTATATTCCACCATATTTCGAATTCTCACCTGGTGCCTGAATGTTGTGTTTTCCTTTACATAAATAAAGACAGTCCCACTAATAGGTATAAATAGGTGCATATAAAATCACCAGAATGCAGGAAATGGCACTAAAAATTTCGCTGGGGAGAACCCAATATGTGTCCTCCCCCCGAATGTTGAAATGAAGTCTACCCCTTGACTGAGTAATTGTTTGACCGGTACAGCATTTAGAGGGATGTACTGTGTAATATGTTATGATGTCTCCTGACTGCTTGTCTTAAAACTTGGATGTACACAGCTGAATAACCCTGATCTTAATGAGACCCACAGCTGTGACTGTGACGTTGACATGATGTTAAAGTGCTCAGTGGGCTTTAACTTCTGTGGATTTAGTGCACGATGTTGCTGAAGTTGTCTCTGTAGGCCAAAACCAATGAAGCCAGTTGCTCTAAAAATATAACATACATCCCAGTTATGTCTTGTGTAGGATGCCCACATGTCTGTGTGTGTACATGTGTGTGCTGGCCTGACTGTGTGCGCGGGGAGCGGGTGTGAAAGAACATTTATCACGGCCCCAAACAGGAGTCGTCACAGGGTGTGCTAAATGGCCCAGCATGCCTAGAAAAGCCATTTTCTAAATGGATGCCTCTCTCTATACGTGTGTCTGATAGAAATCTTCCCAGGGCTATGCCGGCTGGTAACAAGATTGCCTCCCTCTGCGCCCCCTTCCTCTTCATGCGCAGTTTATTCTCGCAGACAAAAAATGTAAAGTGTGTGCAAATTATTTTTGAGTTTGTCTTACATGGAAAGAGACGAGGAAGTAAGTTGAATATAATGTGGTCTGTTCAGTTCTTCTCCGTCGAGATGTTATTTTTTCTGACAAGCAAGGTAGCGGCTGAGAGAGAGAGAAAGGCCAAGACAGGGCAGCAGAAAAATAGCTGAATATGTTATGAATTGGTTGACTTAAAAAACAACACAGAGATAAACAGTATTTTGATGTGTTTTAGTTTGTGCATCTTGCGTCAAAGTTTCTCTGAAAATAAATAAAACTGGAGTTATTTAAATGTTTAAAATCACATTCTAATATATTCTGCCCAGGTTTGGTCAAGATGTTATTCCCCCCCAAGGGGAGTGAAAGGAAGATAGAGGGTGAGTGATGTATCGGAGGAGTTGGAAGTTTCGAATGGAAGAGTGTGGAGCGCGGATAGACAAGGAGAGTGGGCGGCTTTAAGAGCGGAGGAGGGGGGGTTTTTTTAGAGAGAGAAAGGATGAAGAATGGCTTGACAATCGAGATGGATGTTCAGGCGGTTTTGTGTGTATATTTAGAGTCAAACTACTTAAGATGGATGAAATGATAGAGGGGAAGGACGAGAATTGGTAAATTTAAATGTGAGCAGACGGATGCTGTTTATAGTCCTTATCCTCCTCATTATCCTGTGTGCTGCTGTGTTTGATGTGTTACAGTATGTGGTGATGAGAGGCGGCCGTGGACACTGGCATTGTTTCCATATCCCCAGGCTTATTCAGAACAGTTTTAATAGGCACACATGAGCAGTGTGCTTGCACCCACGTACTGTCATTACAGTGATTTGATGGTTTATCAGAGATACAGACAGATAGTATTATTATGTACATATTTAGACATCAGGTGAACACACATGTTCGCTGTATTTGCTCGTACCCGTGGTGGAAGAGATACTCAGATTTGTAAAAGTAGAGATGTTCCAATACCCTTGTTTCTTTTCTGATACCGACTCTGACACCTGAACTTTGTGCTGCTACAGAATACCAACCTGTTTCCACTGTGTTAAATAAATAAATAAAATGAAATGAAAATAAAATAAATATATTTATAGATTGGTATCGGATTCATGCTCACATACTCACTGATACTAGTATATTAGGTGGTATCGGAGGCATTTTCTGATATTGGAATCAGAACAACCCTAAGTAAAAGTAGCAGATATTAATTTATTGTGTCTGCAGAATCTTAAAATGTCTAAAATTCAATAATCTGAATTTTAGACCTTAAAATGTCTTAAAATGGCTGAAATATGATTTTAACAAGTTGATTGGATTAATGAAGTTAAAGTGATTTTACAATGTAACATTTTTCAGTCTTGCTTGTAAATGTGCTTTGGCGAAAAATTTGTCTTGCTCAGTCTCAGTCATATAAGATCATGTACTTTGTGCTTTTTTGCCAGTATAGAGGTCTTAAATTGCATTTATACTGGTCATAAAAAGGTCTTAAACAGTCTCAAATTTAACTTGTTGAAACCTGCAAAAACCTTGTATTTATAATCTTACTTGAGTAAAAGTAAAGAAGTATTTTGAGTTAAATGTACTTAAAGTATCAAATGTAAAACTACTCATGCTGCAGCAGAATATCCCCTGTGGCTGATCAATAATATATGACATTAATAGACTGCTAATGCTGATTAATTAATATTTGGGTGATGTGGAGCTACTTTTATTAGTCCAATGGTTCCTAACCTCAGGATCAGGCTAAATTTGAAACGGTCATGAGATGATTAACAGGATTTTGCGAACTTTTCTCTAATCTTTGGACTTTTGAGCTGTTACTTAAATGAAACCATCTGAGATTTAAAGAGAAAATCTCTTTTTGGTGGAACTAAAAACTCATATCATCTGGAAACATGACAAGGTGCCTCATTTAGATACTGCTTTTTTTTGTAAGAAGTCATAAATCAAAGGGGTTGGAAACCTTTGGCATAATATTTAACATTTTATTGTCTCTTACATGTTTATCATATGATATGCATGTAAGATTGTGAACTGTATAGCAACTATAGCCATTAAATAAATGTAGTGGAGTGAAAGGTACAATATTTTCCTCTGAAATGTGTGGAATAGAAGTATAAAGTAATATTCAAGTGAAGTACAAGTATGCCAAAAATGTACTTAAGTCCAGCCCTTGATGTACTTTCCACCACTGCTTTATAGTGTACACACACATACACATAAAGTCAGTGCAATTTCCACAGCCTCAATTCAGCAAGCCTCTTAAATGGCGATGCCGTGCAACATATGTTGAACTCTCTCAAATTCATTTCAATAAGAAGAGTCTAATCAGCATGAATAATTTAGCCTAGTACACATGACTGCTCCCGAACCCGTCGGTTCAGCCTGGCACTTTACAACCGTGCACTGTGAGGATCTGTCTGCCCCGCTCCACACCCTCTCCTCTTCCCATACCCTGCTCTTGATTACTGGAAACCTGAGAGCGACACAGGTCCAGATCAATAGACCTACATGTGGAAGCACGGTGGAAAGACAGATTGACAATTAGTGGGTGTTGGATTCATGCTTAATATAATGCTTGGTGTACTATATTTTATATTTGACCAAGTATGTTTTTGCTTCACTTTTGCTCTTCACTGTGTGTCTCTTTGTGCTGTGGTCAACACTACATCAGTAGGCCCGCTGACCACATGCTGGCTGCAGGTTTATCTCAGTGCAACACAGACCTTCTTGCCTCTAGTGCTTTCAGTGTGTATCTGTGTGGGTGTCTGCGGAAAAGTCTTCGTCGTTAACATCTCTGAAGCCTCTGGTTCAATTTGATGTGCACAGGTATGTTTTTATGACTCGGGGGAGATGTTGTATGCAGGCCGAACACAATTCCAAATGTCTCTCTCGCACTTCTCCAAACCTCCCTCCTGCTTCCTAGAAAAAGAAGGTTGCTCAAGGCCAAGACAGCTGGCCTCAACAAACAGATATCTCTATAAAGTGCACTGGTGGATTTACCCACTATCGCTGACTACAGAAATTTCCAATAATCTGTCTCAAATGCCCAGTGCTATACCAGACATCACCCCTGCTCTTACTCCACAACCCCCCCGCCTCACTTTCTACAGCTGATGTCAGCTTCACTGCCCCTCCCTCTCTGTCAGTGTGCTGATCCATCAGTGGACAATGATGTTGAAAGCTGATCAGTGCCATTTGTTCCTTGATTTAATGGCTCCTTACGCTTGTAGACCGTTTACAGGAAGACTTGAAGGTCCCTCCTCCCAACATGAGCAGTTGCCTTTAAAGGAGAGAAAGAGAGAGCTCTCCTCTCTCCCTCCTCCTTCCCCTTCCCCTCCATCTTCTGGCCTGGACCTTACACAACAGCAGCTTGTTATCTGGCTGTGTGAAACATCACAGGCTATTTCAGCAGGATAGATAGTTTACTCTCTGGTTCCGGTTTTCTCTCCTGCCGGCTCGTCTTAAGTATCCCTCAGTCATTGTGGAACACGCATCGATACACACCTCGCTTTAGTCTTATTGAGGTCTTTAATTTAAAATTAATGAGTAAATAATGACTGCTATTTTAGTACTTCTACAACAGCAGCAAACCTTGTGCAGTCTTGTCAGCTGCAGCTTAAGTTTCTCCAAAACAGACAATGATGCCGTTTAGGAACGTTTCATCTTCTGACTCAGGAGGATTTTGAACTCCAACACTAAGATGAGCTGTTAATAGGGTTGGGCAGTATGTAATTTGCAGGTGTGTGTGTGGAAAATTAGTTTCAGTGTGTGCTAGTGGCGAGTTTGTTACATTCCACAAGCTCTCTTGGCTGTTTTAGTCTACACATTTTCCTTATTAAACAGAAAAATACAACTTACACCTTTTGAATTCAAGTTTCTCTCTTTCACTGGGAGCTTACTTGTGTTAACTTATTCTAAAACACACTTCATCAACCAAGATGGTTTTCCAGCTGTTCTAACAGTCACCAACAATGATTAGTTTGAAATAAACCCTTTATTCACAGTTAGATATGATAACATTCTGGCTCTACACACTGTTTGTCCCTCTGCTGTCCTCTCTGCCATTGCTGGCCTCTTTGTTCTACTGGGTTAGCTTGTTGGGCGAGAGTTTGTCACTGAGCAGCGGCTCTCACTCATTCACCCATCCTAAATTAGCAAAATAAAACAACAACAAAATCACCCAAAACAAAATGACAGACTTAGCCAATCACTGATTCAGTCATCCAGTCACCTAACCCTAGCTGTTCTTTTTGAAGTGATAGTTTTTTTTCCCTGAAAATAATTAGGGATGTGCAATATGGATTTTTCATACCAATTACTGATAATTACCTCCTTCTCATGGCTGATACTGATAAGATAGCTGATAATTTCACATTCTTATGTTTTAAAAAGCTCATATTGTCTGTAGTTCATGCACACCAGAGGATAAGACAGGCTAAAATGTAGCAGGCAGAGATGGGTGATTTACAAAGTCACATTAGTAATATATATAGTAATATATTTCATAGCTCTGACTGAACCAAATCAAAACAAAACCAAACAACAGCTCTGACTCTTCAAATGTTCTTTTAGTTTTGCTAGTATAGTACATCAAAAAACTTTACAAATATACTTTGGCTTTTGGATTTTTTACCTATTGGCCAAAAATTTATTGTGCGTCCCTTAAAATAATGCATGTGTCTCTCTTTTTTCCATCAGAGCCCACTGGTTTTTGACAATTTGTTGCTGATCATAGTTGCTGGAAACACTTGATATAACACTCTTGAAGTAAAACTGAAACTAAACACTTCAACTACAATACATTAAAATTTGTCAAATTATACAGTTATTAGAAATATAAATTTATGATGAGCGCTGGTATTGTTTGGGATTGATATACACTTTTTGGTACCCCACTTTTAGAAAAATAAAACTTTCTTTCCATACAACTCTTTTTGATTTAACCAAAGACATCAATGTTCTCAAGTGTTAAATAAGCAGCCCTATAAGAACTTTGCTTTAATGAAAACTGTCAAAATCTATCATGTAAAACTGGCAAATTTTCGATTGAAATTCAGAACTATCTTGTCAACAAATGAGTAAACAAAATTGTGAATCTCACCAGACATTTGATGCCAGCTTTCAGTGCTTGTCAGTCTTCAATACTCAGTGCTAAGTGGGCGTTCTGACCGTAAACAGCCTTGTGTTAGAACAAGGCTGCTGTGGTGGGGGCGTGTTGCTTCAGGTACTGGGGAAACGGTGAAATACAATCCAGGAAATCCAGCTTGAGTAATAGATTAATGCATTTTAAGGCTTATCAGAAGCCAAAACACTGAGAGAGCGGAATATTATGGGAAATAATTTAGCTGCTCTGGAAGATTACCAATCATCAAGTCCTGAGGTTCAATAACAGGCACTGATTGTACAGGATAATCAGTAATAAACTGTGCGGCCTTAGTTATCGAGTCATCTATCCATTTGTGTGTCCTCATTTAAACCTGGCTACATTCCTGTTCAGACATCCCAGTTGGCATTCCCAGGAGAAGGTGAGGTCATTAGGGTCGTGAGAGCTTAGGCATGGTCTGTTAGTGAACCACTTTTTTATTTAGTTTGGAACCCTTGCTTTTCTCTGTTTGTGTGCCAACTCTAGCATTTCCTGTGTATTTTGTACCCCAAACAAAAACAAAATCAAACACACAACAAAATAACTGTGGACATTAGAGGCACATAAAACCAGTAGCAAGCTGAACGTTAAGCAGTGTGAGAGCTGGTCAGCACCATTACTCCCAGCCTTTAGACTCCCCTGGGCTGACAGGAGAACAGAAGGGCACACAAACAGGCTGTATTCATTTTTCTGCCTTTTTATTGGTTTTCTGACACTGGGGAAGGTTACAAGGATTCCTCAGCTTCCCGGCTTGATGGCCTGGCACTGGTTGGCGGTGTTTATATAAATGAAAATACATATATCTGCAGAGTGCAGCCCTGCATGCAGATATCCCTGGGTTCGTGTTAGAAGGAATTACTTGAAATAGCTTTGCAATAAAAATGTGACAGTTTAGGAAAACTAGAACCAGATTATGTAGTGTCAGTGCCCTGCCTCCAGTTTCACATTCTGCTTTTTTTTTTTTAAATTTTGTCACCGTAATCGCTGATGATATTTTATCCAAGACATAGTAAAAGTTTTTGTTGTGCTGAGCTAGGGCTGGGTGATATGTCTTAGAAATAAAATCAATATGTTTATGTCATGGCACGATATACAATATATATCTCAATATACATGTTGTCTCGAAAATAACATGACATAAATTCTCAAATAGTGAAAACATATCATGATGATCTCATAGAATATGATGCATTACTGTAGATTACATCAACAGTATTTGAAGTAGTTAAAATTAGCTCAACCTTATCCTTATCTACAGCAGTAAAATGCAGCACATTACTGCAGCAGTGATATTAATCCAAAAACATCATATAAAATGGCAAAACACTGACAGGGACCATTTCACTGCACAGTGAGTACTGTAAGTACATTTTTCAGTTACACTTTACTTTACAGACAGTATTAGTCCCTTATTAGACTTTATTTGAGAATAATTAAGGACGCATTACAACATAACTGTACTGTAAACTAAAGTGAAATCACATATCTGCTACTTCCCCATTTAAAAGATGTGTATTATGTGTAATACTAGGCAGATAATGTGATTTGATCTTGGCTACAGTTGTATAGGACCAGATAAAGAAGGTTTGTCTCATGTAGCAGGCATGTGATTTCACTTTAGTTTACAGTACAGTTGTGTTGTTAATACCATTACCATATAAGAAAGTCTAATAAGACTGAATATTGTCTACTGTGCATAGTATAGGGTATTAATACTGCCTAATAAAGAACATATTTATAGTTTTTGTCTACTTTGAGTATGGCTTATTATGTCTTATTAGTGTACTGTTAGGTGTATGGTATCTAATTAGGGTATAGCTGTTTTTTATATTATTGTAACAATATCGTAAGGATCATTATTAGTGCTTTCACAAAATATTATACAATGATTTTTTGATATAATAGTCATCAGTAAAGTGGATATAATGACTGAGTAAGTAAAGGCAAATAATAGAGCAGCTAGAACAGTCTCTTAAGTTTAGAAAATTACATCACTTGCTAGTGTAATGCAGCCATTATAACCAGGAAACACTTATGCATATCATGACATAATATTATCCAAATCTCAAGATGGTATTTAGTCTATGTCACGATATCATCATTATATTAAACATATGTCCCAGCCCTATGCTGAACCATTGCATATATAATGTGAGCATGGATAATGTGAATTTGAACTGAAAATGAACTGCTAATCTTATAATGATATATGTATTTCAAATCAATCCTCCACAAATTGATTGTGTTGGTATGGATTCTGTTAATTAGGTAATATGCCTTTTTAGCTCAGAAATATTTTCTTTTGAAACTGCCAGCAGATTTGTCTGTTCCAAGATGTCTCTGCTTTGAAACCCAAATGTTTTTTTTTTTGTTTTTTTTTTTACCTTCTTCAGGTTTTAACTGCTCAGTCTCAGAGTAAAGCCAGCTAAATGAAATCAATAACAGGCTTTTTAAAGGCACACTGCTACATGGCGTATGCTGGTCGTGCAGGGTTTTACGTCCTCTCTGGACACATTTTAAAACATCGTGCAGTATGTCACTGTGCATGTGCTTGTTGTGAATTACCAGGATGGAGTTGTAAAGGCCCACTGGGGGGAAACAACCCCTTTAAGTGTCTGCACAGGAAAAGACAGAAATGGTCGGAGCATCTGAATCTGACTGACATTCACTGTGGTGCATTCGGGGACTGTTTTTGTGTCACTAATTGTTGCTTGATGAATTCAAGGAAAACAAAAAGCGGATGCATTCAAGCTACTAGTGGCTTTTTGGGGAGAAAAGAAGGCCTTGCACTCCTTTAAAGGAAGACAATATAGCATTATGTGTCAAAATAGGATTAGAGGTCTGCTAAAGCTCCAGCCCTGTCAGAGGAAGATGCTTTATTTTGCCTACGCTGCAAATCTTTTCTCCTTGTCTCCGTCTAGCTACACTATTATTTGCAGAGTGTGTGTGCGCATGCTTGTGTAATTTTCAGCCGTCTTCTGTTTGATGTTTCAGAGAGGGCATTACCTGTCTTTGGTACTATCTGTGCTTGACAGAGAGAAAAAACTGGGTACAGTTCCCTGAGTGGGTTGCAGTGGTAATGTAGAGTGGCGTGATGCCCTAGAAAATTCCAGGTGTGAAGTGCTTTATTCATTCCACTGCAGAGGGAGTGCTTCTCTGTGTGTGAAGTGGTAGGTGTGACGTTTATTTTCCATTGTGAGCACAGTGTATTTGTTTTTTTATGGATGTTTGTGCGTGTATGCGAGAGAGAGGTTGGGTGTGCACTGAAGTCTCAGAGGTTTTGTCCTCCTCTTCTTCTCTTCCTCCTCCACCTGCACTAGTCTGTGATTGATTGGTCACAGTTCTGAATAACTTTAATTGGCTTGCCTCGGCAGTGGGTGGTTCTCAAACGCAGAACCGCTGTGGAAGTCCTAGAAAAGCGTTTTAATTTTTGATCATGTAGGCAGTGAGGACTCTCTACTGCCATCTGAGAGGGGTCTTCAGAAGTACTACCTACATCTTTTTAATTCTGCCGAGCATAGTGTCGTCTGCCTTGTTCTCTCTCCTCTCCCCCTCTGTAAAATCTGGAAGAGAACCCCCCCCCTTCCACAATCCATCCACCCCCTTCTTTGGCTTCAAACTGGACTCACTCTCATCTCTGCCTCTGGCCCTATTCCCAGGGCGCCGTTGTTTGATGGGATTTGTGCTCCACCACTACAATTGCTGTGTTACACATATACACAGGCATTTGCATGCATGCGCACATATTTGCAAACTCATAAACACATACAGTTCACACATATAGTATACCAACCTTGTTTCCTAGAAATTACATTTATATGCCACTTATTTTTCCTGGCAGGTATGTTCAGAAAAAATGTGAGACTTACAGGCCTGGGATGATACACTTTTCTCCTGATTCGATACTATCACAATATTTTGGCATGCAATGAGATTCTTCAAGTATTGTTATTTCATGTTACGATATATTGTGATTTTTCTTTTTTAATGCTAGACCAGGGAAAACCTTTAATCACACACCTCTAGAGACTGTATATCAAGACTGATTTTTCCAGCAACAATACACATCACATGTCAGACTTTCTAGAGTTTTATTTCACCAGCATCATTGCTGTACTGCCTATAAAAGTAGAAAAATTAAATACTTCTTAAAGTAGACCTGTACATTTAGCTGTTCCTGCTCAGCAAGCTCTCAGCCCACAAGGGATCGAGTACACCAACAATGGCTAAAGTTACCCAACAGACAAAGATAAGCACAATAATAATACAATAAAATGTGTATTAATAAACAAGCCTACAACAACACACACATTTCTAATCTTTGAGTTAAAGTGAGTGAAGTTTATGATATTGTGCTGCCATGCTTCAGTGGTGATGGCAAGAGTGTAAGTTGGTATCTTTAGTAAAGTGAGTTAGTGATGAGTCACCCTCACGCATGAATCATACACAAATAATAGCCTAATTTTACGCACGATCCATGATGAAGATACAGAAAAATAGAAATGCATAGTAAAAATAGCATATTGTCAGTATTTTAGAGACCCTCTTAAATTTCACAAATCCTCTTTTCAGGAGGGCTCATGTCTTATTAAGGAGAGCTCAAGCACCCTGTGGCCCCTCTGTAGTCCACACTGGGCATTTTTAGGTGTGCAAACAGCTTGGTTGAAGTTAGGGCAAGACTGTGTTCTTGGTTAAACTGTGAAAGATCATGATCGTTCCCTAACCTTAATGAAACTAAGTGCTGTTGTTTTCTAACCCAAACAACATGCAGAACTCAGGATGTGAACTCCAGTGTCAAAGTCCTCTGGTTTGTACATCAACATCCATCTGAACAACCTCCCTGCAAATTGAGTGTGATACAAAATAGCAGAGAGGCAACAATAAGGCTGGTTGATTAATCGATTAGTCATCTACTTTTATAATTGATTAATCATTTCAGTCATTTTCAAGCAAAAATGTTAAACATTTGCTGGTTCCAGCTTCTTAAATGTCTGTATTTGCTGCTTTTCTTTATCATTTATCTTAGTCATTCAAGAGTTTTGGGGTTTTGAACTGTTGTAACTGATATCACTTTAGGATTTGCGATGGAATTGTGATGAGGATTTTTCACCTTTTTTGACATTTTATAGAATAAACAATTAAATGATTAATTGTGAAAAAAAATCAGCAGATTAATTGATAATGAAAATTATTGCTGAGCCTTGTTGCAGCCTTACAAAATAGTAACACTTACTTTACTGGAAAGAAAATGTTCTGACTATATATTATCTGAGGCGACTAGGTTCCTCTCCCATTAGTTGCATATAAACATAATGTCACACAAAATGCATAAATATTAGGCAAATATTTTGTTCCAAAAATGTCCATGTTGCTTTTACTGGTAAAATCACAGCTCTGCTCCTTTAGACAGCATCAGTTTAATCAAAACAAACAAGAACATGTTGGTCTGCTGTTGCTATTTTTTGACCATCAAAACGTACAGACCTTAAAGAGGTTCATAAATGCAGGCGAGTATAAAATATTGATGGAGCTCAGAGCAGGATGTACTGTACTCAAAGGCCTGAAACTCTCCATCACACATTCGACTGATTAGAAACAAAGAGAACATCATTACCTCCCTGTGTGTTTGTGTTATTTCACAGTAAAATTGAAAGATAATGAAAAAGGTTTCCATTCCACCAATCCAATATTACAGTTTACTTTTCCAAACTAAAGCTGTTTGTCATTTGTATACTTACCAATCCAGCATGCTGTTAATGCTGCAATGTTTTGTGTTATTTTAGTAATAGCTTCAATAACTTTCAAATAAAAGTGTGCTACCGTGAAAGCAAATCAATGATTAATGCTTACATAAGCTCATTGTTTATATTCATGGAAACAGGGGTTGGCTCTGTGTAATTGGCCGGACTTCTAACCTAACAGCTTGTCCAGTAAACTGAAATCCAAGTGCAGAGTTTGTTTATTAATAATTCTGGCATTCAGACTGACTTCTTGTTTACTTTTTTCTGTCGCCAGATTAGATGTAGTGGTCCATTGTAGCAGTTATATATGACACTGCTATTTAAATTAGCATCAGCACTGTAATTACTATCACTCAGCATGTATTTGCAAATGACACAGTTGGGCTAATTGAATTCAAACTAAATGCATTTGTTTCATGTGATTTATAAGCATATTAATGACTGTATAGGTGTAATTTTGAAGGCTGTGGATCTTTGTGGGAGAGTGGGAGTCAATCATACAGATATCTGAGGAAAAAAATAACAGTATCACAGCAAGACCACCCTTAAAAAATAAAACATATAAAATAAATGACTTATAATTAGGTTATGAATTAGGTCATGAACACTTCATAATTCTTGGCAATAGTGACCTGCTGCTTGTCAAATAGGGAGCCCACACATATCTGTACTGTTCAGCCTCAGATCTCATTGTTTTCTTAGCTCATGTTGTCTTCTCCATCCGCAGCATTCATACCTGTCAGCTTCATCACATATTCTCACGTAACGCTAGGAGAGAGAGCTGACCCTTCCTGGACTCAGAGCTCCCAGTGAGCACAGCCTGACCAGGACCAAAACAGCCTCCAGCCACCAAAACTGTTACAACTTGTTTATTATTTATAAAGCATTTACAACCTGTTTTAAAACCTAAGAAGAAGCCATTTATAAATGATTTATAAGAGTCGTTTTATTGTTCTAATTTTATTGTTCAAGTTGTTCTAACATAACAAATATTTGATTAAGACTACTGAGAATCAATCAGATGAGGCTATGTTTTGTACATGAGAGTTAAAATTTCATTCTAACTATTATTGCTGTACAGCTGCAGTATCTGCTTTACATAGGTATTGTGCGTGTAAGCCAGTAGTCTGTTTTTGCCTACAGGCAGCTTAGCTTCCATTGTCATGTGGATGTGGATGGCGTGTGAGTGAATGTTTGGGGATGCTCAGGAGTTAAATCCTGAAGAGTGCAATGGATTTAAGATTCCCTGACACAGTAAAGTTGAGCTTTCATTGGTGTTTTGGTGCTATACAGTATGTGATATGGGCATGAGCTGAGCCATTTCCTTCTGTTTGGATTCCTGTGTCTACATGAGTGGTCTCTTGAGTCTCTCTCTCTCTCTCTTTTTTTTTTTTTTGGTGCGATGATTACAACACGTGTATATGCGTGCGCGCCCGTGTATGTATGTGCTGGCGTGTGTTTGTGTGAACTCTGGACCACCAGCTCATTTCACACACAGACAGACATCAAAGGCGGTTTGAATTAACCCTGCGTGTCGGGGCCGCTCTGCATGCCATCCGCAATTTCACATCTCTGCCGCTCCAGCAGCACCAAACTTACATGGCCCATTCATATTGAAATGAACAGATGGAGTTTTGCCATGCACCGAATCGCCATCCTTCACTGCGAGAAGATAAAACTTCAAAAGAGCAGGGATACATTCGGATCTGTTTGCAGGTGGTTAGCCCGTGTGCCGGCGCTGGCGAGGCGAAGGTGTTCTGTGTCTCTCTGTGAAAGTGTGGGCAAAGTGCAGGTATCATGTTTTTCTTATTAAAGCAGGTCAATTGTGTTTCCATTACAGCCCTCTTGCAAAAGCCGGCTCCCTTTCTCCTTGATTAGACACTGCAGAAATGATGTCATGCTCTCGCACACACACACACACACACACACACACACACACACACACACACACACACACACACGAACACACACAGGTACACACATCAAAGCATATACGCCTCACCTCTTTAAACTCACTTTTAAATCCATAACAGCAAGCAGTGGCCTCACCATATTGTTTGCTTGTGTGTCCAAAATGTGTTTTTTGATTGTTTTGACTGGATAGCGTTACCTCTCCCTTCGCCTCCAAACACTCATTTTCACATTTTCACCCCATCTTGGCAGCTAATTTAATTTTATATTGTATTTATTGATCTGGCCAACTTCAATTTCCTGCAGCGGCGTGATGCCGTCGCATGATGAAAGCGATAATGTAGATGAACAGGCAACGACGGCGAGGATGGAAATGGTGATGAAGAGTGTGATGATGATAATTTCTGTGGGTGATTGTGATTGCGATGAGTTGTATGCTGATTAGAGCGGTGTCTGAAGATGGCTGGGGTCGCTGCAGTGTAGGTGAAGCCATCAGCTGCCGCACTGTGTATTTTTAATATCCCCCCAGCCCTCAGTATAGGCCGCCATGACAGCTATTCAGTAAACACATTCATATTTCATTAATCTGGCCTCTCCCCTCTCCTCCCCCTGACGGCCTCTTATTGTCTCCTCTAGAGGTTGTTCAGTAATCCACTGAGACCTTACCTCATCCTACTGTGTTACCTGCACCCACACGCATTCACACTCCGCTGTAAGTGCTATAGTAGGAAGTCTTTTCTCATGGTTAGTTGGCATACACTTACCGAGTCTATGACGGTTAAATTTAACAGTGTATAGGACTGCTGGTAATACAAATACACCCACATACTGTGCGCACACACTCCTGCACTTGTACAGTATTGTGTGTGAGCACACTCACACAGGGCAGTACATTCCACTGACACACAAACATGCACCAACAAAAAACTAAATGCTTTTAAACAATTTCCAATACTTGCCTTTTTTTACATTGTACATCTGTAGAGATATTGTGCGTTTGTCATGTCTGGTATATGTTTAGGTATATATTTTTTTCATGCTCACCCACATACTGTTTCACTTGTGCTTTTCAAGACAGAGCCATGCAAAAGAAAACACAATGTAATGACATTCTGTTACATAACTGGCCTGAAGGCGGTGCTACAAGCACAGACTGAATTAGGGAATTTGAGGTTGACGGTTCATACTTGACCTTAGAAACAGCAGTTGACAATTTCAACTCAAAGTCAACTTAGGTACTTGTTCCAGATAGGGATGGGCAATATAATCGTCTATCACGGTCTGTGTAATTTTATATCACAGTAATGGTACATTTCACGATACAGAAATTGTTCTGTAAATTCAGTTAAGAAATTTAAAATAATCATATTGTACTTCACCACATTTGATTATTTTCCTCTTTTATTTGGAACTTTTACGCAAACAAAAACAGTAAAACTAACATTCTTTCAAAATGTAAAGTTAAAGGGTACAGATAAACAATAATTTCAAGTGATACAGGTTTTAAGGTTAACAGGTACAAATAAATATTGGGATGCCTCCTGCTCTCTATTTACAATTAAATTTTCCTTCTCCGTGTGTTCTCGTCACCCTCTTCTTCTGAGGCGACTTAGAGATGTATTACCACTGACATTGTAGTCCCTCGTAATCATATCTTACCTTAGGTATTTTATTCAGCAACTCTTGGTCCTTTTATCAGCTGGGAAGCAAAGGAACCAGCAAAACCCATTTAATGAGATAAAAAAATTATTTGTCTCTTGCCATTGATTACTGTTCATATCCTTTCCAAAAATTTGGTCCTGTGGTGGTCCAGAGGAAGGACTGTGCCTGTCTATATGGTCATATTGCCCAACCCTAGTTTTCACAGCTTTCAGTTGTGTCAGACAGTTCTTTTAAGACTTAAAATGAAAATCCCCTCCAGTGGACCCTCAGTGAGTCTCACTGACAAATGCATGAAGTAAATTTGGTTCACTATGTGTACAGAGTTTTACTATTACTGGGCAGATCAACAGTGTGCTTTTCTGCCCTTGAAACTTCCCTACTTCTACTGAATAAATAATCTCAACTCAAGGTAGACTTATCACCTGATATTTTTTTCAAAAGTAACTTTTAAGCGACATGGACTAGATATCCTAAATGTGCTCAGAACAGACCTTTATATAGCAGACATTTTCACCTGTAATAACAGGTAGCTTAGCACAGGCGTTACTAATAGTGATAAGATGAGGTAAACCTTATCAATCCCCAGCTGGGAAATTTGGCGATGATGACTCTGTTGTGTCGGTGGGACCCTGAAACTCATTAATTTTATTATTTGAGCTGCACCTGGCTACTGTGACATGTTAAAATGTCCTTCATGAAATGGGCCTATCATGAAAAAATTGAGCATCTGCAGTTCAATGACAACTGAGCAAACCACGTCTGCTGATGAAAACTATTTATCTTCTCAGAAAAAATAAAGTCTCTTCATTTCTTTAATTACCAGTAGGACCAAGATATTAGTTCCTACCGTGTGGATCTTCAGCCATCTTTAAAAAAGGTGTTTTTTTTCTCCAAAAGCTCATTTATATTTTTTGCAGTATTTATAAATAGTACATAATCTGTTCCTACTGGATAAAGAGTATGGCTGCCAATAACCAAGAAATATAAGAAAGTGACATAGCTTTGCACTTAGTCACCCAAGTGATTAAGTTAATGACACAGTGTCTCCACATCATCTTTAGTACAAAGAAATTTTTAAATTAACCAATGATTTGGCACTAATGATCCACTGCCAACCATCATTCAAAATGTTCTGGTAGGAGGCCACGACCTACCACATTGACACTTGTAAACTTGTAAAGTTTGAAACTTGTGTCTGGACCTTTTACTGTATATATCAAATAGCATTCATCAGTTATGAGGTCTCATGTGTTGTGCTGTTTTTAGAGTCCTGCAGAAAGCAATTATAGGCTTGCAGAGTTAATTTCAGAGTGATTTCTAGTGTAATTTATTTCTGCATGTCAATAAAATGGTAATGGGTCATTGCTTATAGGGTGGCATTTTAGTTAAGACTCGTCCTGCGGTTCTTGTACACCACCGAAACAAACATTTGTCTCTGCCCATAATGAAGGCTTGTTGTAAATTTTCCTCACATGAATTATTCAGCTGCACTCAGCTGAACTGATCTAGGTGCATGCATTTGTACATTGTGTGCGTGTGTGTGTTTGTAGCTGCTCCAGATAAAGATGACGTTACTGGTGTGCAGAGCGGGAAAAGGGATAAAGCTGTTTGTATTGGATAGGATTTAGCATCAAATGAGGAGGATAAACAGTCCATCCTGGACTGATTGAGCTTCATAATGTAATACGGACGCAAGGAAACAAGAGCGTAGCAAGGCAAGTGTGTGTGTGCCATGTGTGGAGCTTAGGTATGTTTGTGCACATGAGAAAGAGATTCAGTTACAGTCATATCACAAGGAAGGAGACGTACAGTATGTATGGTGACGGTGAAATCTCTTTTTTGCTCTCCAGTGTGGTTTATTTGTTAAGATATTTTTGCATTTAACATGGCTCAGGAATATGTTTGTATGCTCAACATAATATAAACACAAAAATATAAACACAACACTTATTTTTGTTCTCATTTTTCATGACTTAAAGTAAAAGATCTAAGACATTTTTTCCATACACATCAAAGGTTTATTTCTCTCACATTTTTTAAACAAATTGGTTTAAAAAAAATATGTGTTAGTGAGCACTTCTGCTTACGGGTGTGGCATGTATAGGTGTGCCTCGGACTGGTCCTGATAAAAGGCTGCTCTAAAATGTGCAGTTTTAGCTTGAAGAAAGACATTTAATAGGTGCTGAACTATGGCTATTTCACTCTGGGCTACTGGTATAAAAGTTTTTGATGGCAAAGTCATGACCTGCCCTACTTTGCCTCTGATTGGTTAGTAGGCTTACTTGTCATCTTCATTGGTTGGTTTAGCTCGGTTTAAGTATGAGAAGTCACTGTTTCCCCTATTGTCTTGGGAGTGTCCCACCCCCCAATGTCCCCCCTACCTCCCTGAAAGAAGCAAAGTATTTTATTTATTTTGTGCCGTGAATTCTTTGCGTTCAAATCTTTATGTTTAGTAACTTTTATTTTTAAGTTTATTTTGAAATTATGTCTTTGCTGCCACTTCCTTGTCTTTCCATTCATTCTCTGCCATGTATCTGCTGTTGTTACTGTGCAGAAATCACTGACGATGAACTGTCAGATTCATGTTGCACAATAACTGGATTCTCTCTCTGTATTCATGATGTTGCACTGTCTTGTCGATGTTATTGTACAGCTGTAACATTGTTAAAGACTTGTTTAAATTCTGATATTAGCCTTGCCAAGTGTTAGCAAACTGGTTAGCCCAGCTAGCTTGCCCTGTATTACAGTGAACTAGGTTCTAGGCTATAGGGGAAAAAATCAAATATTTATTGTATATTGTATTTTTGACCAAATACCACAACACTGATATTTATTGATATTACGACAATAACACAATGAGATTTTTGTTAAATAATCATCAGTAATGTAAGTAAGTGGGCAAAGACAAATAATGGAACAGCTGGAACAGTCTGGAAAAGACAACACTTTTGATATTACGATATGACAATATCCAAAATCTTAGACAATATCTGGTCTCAAATCGTGCTATCTAGGGATGCACCAATCGACCGGACAGAAACTGGTCAGCATCAACTGATTCTGTGCCCCTCATTGTTACACATGTGTTCTGCATGATGGTCACCTCATGCACGCAGCAGACAAACTGGCCGTGATATCACACCCACCACGATTCCAAGAACAGGATAAAGAGAGGACAGGCAGTCTACAACGAGACAGAGCAGCTGACAATGTCACAGAAAAGCCGTAAACTTTGTAGCTCTTCAGGCTAATGTTAGCCGGCAGCAACAGACTGCTGTTCACAGAGGGGCAGTTCAAATCTCACCTCCTGTTCTGGAAGAATAAGCAACCTGTGTCTCCTCAAACATTTTCTCATCCAGACTTGTTTAACTTCTGTGTCTGTTTTTCTCACAGCAAAGTTTTACTGCTGCAAACTGTTGAACCGCGTCTGTCTCCGGTTTGTTTACGTCTGCTTCCACAGGAGAGCACGTGAAATTGTGTCCCACGAAATCCCGTGAGATTCAATGATCTCGCGAGATCATGTTCCCCCTATTCATAATCTTAATATAAAACTATAATAAGGCCTGGCTGTAACCTGGAGGACTTTGGAGAAAATGTAAAATAGTATTTAATGAATATTTAATAGTCAGTGTTTTATTATGAACATCCAATTTAATTTTTACACGAAAAGTTGCAAAAATGTTTGTGAATGCTGTCAATTATAGTTCTTAGAAAGACTGAAAATCGGACTCGGCCAAAATCGGAATCGGCAGGTGAGACCCTTGAAAAAATCGGAAATCCAAATCGGCCAAGAAAATTTAAATTGGTGCATCTCTAGTGCTATCGATATATTTTCCAGCCCTACTGTGAACACAGTTAACATGCTTAACAGTTGTTTAGTCATCACACAGTCGCACAGGGAGTATGCCAATCTCAGAATATCAAGGTAAGACTATCAGAGGTATGGATGTGTGCGATTAGTTGACTATATGATTAAACGTTGCCACTCTCACTAGTTGGCATGAGAAATACTTGTCTGTTAATCTATTTATCAATATTTTATTCATATACAATACCAGAGAACTGCTGCCTCTAAGCGGTTACGCAGGCGCCTGCCTCTAGCTGGTGCTGCAGCTCCGTCAGATGGTAGCCCCTCTCACCCAGTGCAAATGCTCTGATGGCCTGGATGCTGCAGGACGGATGCTGCGGGACTTAATTAAAGGTTGAATGTAGGCTGTAGGCTGTAAAAAGAAACTGGTATATAACCACTCAGTTGGAGCAATGTAACCACAATTAGCACAGACACAGACGTAAACCTGCAAGCAGAGCAGGCTGCTGCTGCTAGCTGCTGTTAACTGTGTGGCAGACTGGCAGCTAACGTCAGCTCTGCGTAAACAATGTTGTTTACCCGCAGACACTGTGATCCTGTTTGTGCTGAAAAGCTGAGGTGTTCAGTGAGTTGTGGTCATGTTTTGAAGGCTCATGTGCAATGTTCACAATGCATAGGCATACATTTCAGCGACATTAACAATATAATTTGGTCATTGAAGAATGTGATCAACGGCTTCAAATGACTTTTAATACACACAGTATTTTTTCCGGATGAGATTTAACTATCAATCAATGAATTGTGCTCAATTTTACCTGCCTTGTTGTGTTTTATTATTGTTAGACTAGTCAGCTACTCTAAATCAAAATTTACATTTAACTGACAGGGAAATTAGTCGCCAGGAGCATCCCTAATCAGAGGCAGACTAGGGGAAAATATGAGAGAAATAGGCCTGAACCTTTTGTGTGCATAGTTTAAGTCTCAGATTTTTTACTCCAACCCATGAAGAATGTGAGCAAAAACAAAGTGTTGCATTTATATATTTTTTGACTGTATGTATTGGGAGGTTGGGAACAGTCTCATCTGCTATAGATCCTGCAGGGCCTCTGGGATCTGTAATGTTAAATTCACTGTTAAATGTGTGGAGTTCTGAAGCCTTCTGCTGGGACTCTTCTCAGCACCTCAGCTCCACCAACAAGACCAGTCGACATGAGCTTATGACACATGCAAACTGCAGACTGGCTCTGTGGGCTCTGTATTTTAACTGCCCTTTTTACCTTTTTATAACCATGTTTACACGTCTATTTTCAAACTGGCTGCTAGTCACTTGCTTTTCTATGGCTCTCATGCCATTAATATACGGTTGACTATTGTCTCAAAAGGCATGTGTCTCACACAGTCAGAGTCTCTCTGTATCTAGTAGACTGCTGCACTCAAATTAGCAGCTTTTAGTCACAGCTCTCTTTGTGACTCAACTCAAGAGCCTCTGTGTGAGTTGATAGCCAAGGCTGAGGTCAACTGTGCACTTCTCTCTGTGTAGACGACATACTTTAATATAACTCACGCTGCAGAGATGCTGAAAGAAAGCATTAGCTTGTCAGCAGACATGTTTTTTCTCATGTTGTTTGGAATAATGGAATAACCTGCGCTTCTTTCAACCCATTAGGAATCCAATTCAAATACAATTTGAAGTACTTAGTTTCTTACATGGATATCATTCATAATGTCACCACTGTGCCTTTGTAGGTTGAATCCAGCCATTGCAAAACCAGACAAGACATGTACAGAATAGACACAAAAAAAAACTATTGTAAAAGTTAGTTTACAACTCTATGCACCATGAATTTTGTTTGAATTTCAAAATAGTGGCACACATCTTCAAATCCTACATTTGTATATGCAGTATACATAAAGCCTGCTTAGTCTATATAAAGCCTGAGTGGTGAATCTTTTAATGCTCCAGTAGCAGCCTTTAAATATGATAAAAATCTAGGAAAATAGGACAGTTGGCAGTTATGCCAGTGCCTGCCCTCCACATGACTGGGAAAGTACCATGCAGCCATAAAATGAGTGTGGCCACTGTTACAGTGAAAGAGCATGATTTAGTCTTAAAAAAAAGAAAAAAAGACTTTAGTTCTGCATTAGGCTTCCTGCGGCAGATTTAGAGCAGAGAAACCACAGACTCTAACACTAAGAGAAATGTTGTGCACAGTAACATAATGATTTGCAATACAACAGAACTACAGTGACAGCTGAACAGTGATTATATATCATGAAGTCAGCAGCATAGAAATAGAAGCATAGAAACACTCCTGATAATGGCATAGGAAAAAGCCGTATTTTAGCTTTTGTATATTAGACTAGTCATAGGCCTAGTTCTTGTTTTTGTTTTTTTCTATTTTAAAGGTCCAGTGTGTAAGATTTACAGGGATACATTGGCAGAATATGTGCCTTTTCGTTCAACATTCTTCGAAAATGGTGAATGGTATTCGTCACGGGCAAGCTACCAATATGTTGGGACTATTGATGTCTGGGTTTACTAAGCCTACTCAAACTGCTTAAGCATTCCTCACCAAAAAAAAAAAAAAAAAATCAGAAACACAAAAGGCGGACTATGAATAAATTAAACAGCATGAATACATAGGAATGAATGGAAGCAGGAGTTTTAGGGGCTTGGTGGCCCATCAGGCCAGTACTTAAAAATATTAAAATGTATTCTTTAAATAGATATTAGAAGCAATGTATATCATGTTATTTGTGCAGTGTTAATAATCCTTTTGTAAAGTAATGGTGGATATATAAGGATTTCTGCATAGTTGTATTAACTACATTGGGGTTAGTGCTAAGGTTAATACCACAATATCACATGTTTAAAAACAATACAATACTAATATTTGATAGTATTGAAAGTACCAAAGTTACTATAAAAAATGATCTAAGTGCTCATTCAAGACCTCAGTTCAGTTCATTCTTTATTGTCCTGCTTGAAACTTGGTTTGCAGCAGTGAAACCAGACAGCGTTCAGTGAATTTTTCTGTAGCAGCACTGCATGCAGGTTGTTAATGAAAGCAAAATGCCAAACATTTTTTTTGCCATAGTATTGAAAGATGTATTGAGTATTGTTGTGTTTTTTTTAATATTAGTATATTTAAGTTTAGAAATCTGGTGTCATGACAACTCTAGATATTCCAGTGGTAAATAATCCCATATAACATAGAACATACTCAAAGACATGAAGATACTTTTCAGTTAATTGTATTTGATTGTATGAATGTACTTGCTGAGATGCAGGTGAAATCTTTAAAATTACACATTAGCCTGGGACTGGAGACCAATTGAAACTGGTTGATATTGCTTCAGTCTTCATTCTGTTTAAATGACCACATTCTGCTTCCCATTATCCCTGCAGTTTGGATGGAACAATCTGACATTTGAGGAGAAAATACGCAACTCAGGTTGAAGAGCCATGGTCGGGACTCTTGTGTCTGCCTTTTTCCCTCACAGACATAAAGAAACCACAGTGACAGACTCACCAAAGTGGAAATTGAAACTTACAGCTTGAAGAATGAGAATTTTATGAAACATTTTCCTTTGTACTGTAGCTTTACAAATTTATGCACCAAAGCGTAAACTTTCTGGCTCTAAAGAGGATCATTCTTTTCAGCCATCAGTCAGAGTGGTTCACAGTCCCCCTGCTTCAGATATTTCTGGCACACACAAACACTCGAGCGTACGTTTGAGACATAAATGATGAAGCAGGGACATCTTTCATCAGTATCTCTGTGCCATGCCACGGCAGTTAGATATAACTTGTAACATCCAATTTACGGCAGATACATGCAGTAGAACCAAAGTGAATGTTAATTTCTTTGATAATGTCCAATCCTTTTGATCAGGATTTGTTTTTTTTTTTCATGATTTGCCCTTTGATAAATGTTCTGTCACAGGAATTCTTATTTAAGTATTTTGGTGACCCACATTTTCAAAATAAGTTGCGACTTTGATCCAAAACCAAAATGTTACAGGCTACAGAGCAGGTTTATGTAAGTTACTCTAGCACAGTTATTTTATGTAAATTACCTTGATTATCTTCCACTAGGGACTAAGGGAAGCTTTGGCAACCTGTGGATTATTTTGACATTGGGATTTTGTAGAACAATTTAGGGAACCTTTTCATTCTCCTGAGACATAACTGTTGGTTTTGTGAAAAATGGTTTGATAAATTGAATATTGCAGTGGTGTCTTATTGTGAAATAAAAGCCTCTCAAGGCGTGACATAGATATAGAACCACATGCTCATTACTCAGGGTCTCAGCCTTGATTGTAAGAGGTTGTGTTAAATGTGCTTTTGTTTGGTTTTTACAAGTAGAAAGCGGTTGTTCGGACTCAGCATGCGCGTGTGTGTGTCGTATGATAACATAGTAAGCAAGGCCCTGCATTGATCTCTATTTTAATAGTGTGTTTGTAGAGCTTTTCAAAGAGCGGCCTGTGTGTTCAAGGCATTGATTGTTGCACGCTCACACACTTTGTACAAATGCTGATTGACAGTTCTTTCTTGAATGTTGTCTTCATTTTATGCCACACAACTTTGGGGGATTGAAGCCGTCTCTCTGCCGCTGTGAATTTGTTGTTCTAAACTGTCTCTCATCAAAATTGTTGCAGTTGAAAAGAATATGGCAAACTCATAAAATGAGAGGTTTTTGGTGAAGCGTCAGCATTGTCAAGTTAACAAAGGAAACTGAAAGCTTGAGATGTTACCTCTCATGTCTGTTCTAACAAGGACTTTGAGTGCAGTATTTGTCCTGCTTGACTGGTAAACACTTTAATTTCCCTTATGTTTCCTGCGGTTCACTTGATAATGTGCAGAATTTTAATAATTTTTTGAAAAACTCAAGTAAATATCCCTTATTTTGGTTTTCTATATTGTATAATTTGGTTGCTCTGATTAATTAATTTCAAATTTCTGTTTTATACGCCTTTGCAGAAAAAAATAAAATAAAATGGATAAGCTTAAAAAAAAAGATCACACAAAATTCAGTTTAAAGCGATATTTCACCCAAAAATGAAAATTCACTCAATATCTACTCATCCCTATGCCGATGTGAGGATGGGTGAATATCTTCAGTTCACAAAACAATCCTCTCAGACTCCAGCCAGATGCACAGGAGATCTTGTGATATTTTCCCACGCGCATCCATTAAGAGATATACGAAGTCTCGCGATACATCGACGCCATGTTTACATGCTACCTGGGAGGCTACAGTTGACATTTCGGCTAAAAACATGGTGTAAATGGCATCTTTTGTGGTTAAATTTTAATGTTGCGGCTCACGGACACTTGGATTACACCACACGAGCAGGATGGAGACATTTTGTGTTTGTTTTGTGTTCTTTTTTTATCCGTGGTCTCCATTCACTGCCATTGTACTGGATTTGGCTGCAACCCTGTTTTCTGCTGAAAATCCAGGATTGTTCTGTGAACGGAAAATCTTCACCCATCCTCACATCAGCATAGGGGTGAGTAGATATTGAGTGAATTTACATTTTTGGGTGGAATATCGCTTTAAGTTTTTTAACTCCAGGTGGGGCAAACCAATTTTCTCAAGTTGTCATAAATTTTAAAAAAAAGGTCCTTATTAACTTAATATGAACAATTTATTCAGTTTAATCTGTATTTTTAACTCTATACAAACTATTTTCTCATGGGAGAGCAAACCAATTATTTCAAGTTGTCCTAAAAAAATGTCAAATAATCCATTCAGTTTAACCTAAAATTTTAAACTCCATACAAGCCATTTTTTCGCTGGTTGGAGCAAAGAAATTTTTTAAGTTGTCTCAAATAATAATAATTTCTTATTTGAAATATATAGCAAATATTTTTATGCATGTGAGTGTAGAATGCAATGAAAATGTGGATATACTATGAGTAACAGTGTCCGCTAACTAATACTAAATATGCTAACAGTGTGGGAAGAGCACTGAATAGACAGTGAAACAGGAAGACAGCTACAAAACACGAAAGCATGTTGTTACTGGAAGACTGAGGAGCAGAGACTGGAAGGAGGAGATCATTATTACCCATTTAATGTTAGGGCTCAGAAAGCTCAATTACACACTTCATAAAACAGGTAGACACCCAACAGGAATACGCACACACTGTAATCAGTTACAATCACTTGAACCTGTCTTATTGGAAAGTAGTGGAAGAAGCTAGTATCATCTTTGAGGAAACGCAAGTATAATCATGTTACAGCAGAACGTATCTTTGGAAGGACGTAATTTAAAATATACTGTTATTAAATTAACTACTTAAAGGAAATAGCTCCAGACTCCCGCTCAGCAGGTGGTGGTAACTTAAGTATAGTCTGGTTTTCCAAATGCAAATAAATGCAAAAAAAAAAAAAAAAAAAAAAAAAGAGAGAATAAGTATAGGTTGGTAGATACTAGAACAGCAGAAGGGTGTCAATTTCTTGCTCAGTGTTGTGATTGATGCTGATGTTGATGACATTAGCTTTTCTATGCTTTGTTGTATTCAGTTTGGAAACAACTATATATAAGCTAACAAGACTTTTTATTTATTTACTTTTTTTATTTTACCTTTATTTAACCAGGGATGTCATTAAGAACAAATTCTTATTTACAATGGCCGACTGCTACAGTATATTAGTGTTAGCTCACTGCATTGGATTATATTGCCCTCTTTAATGAGCAGATACAGTAATAGATTTTTTTGCTTAACATGGTTCTGCTAGTTTGAGGAAACTGGTCTGCTGTTAAAATCTAAATAAATGTGAAGGATGTAAAAACTAAGGGCATTAAAACTACATTTTATACATCACATTAACTACCAAGGGCAGATATTTCATGCATGGTTAATAGATTACTTCTTCTTATCACTACAAAGTCTGCTGCACTTATGATCTCTACTGCCATCCCTCTGTGTTGTCTGCTTGTTCGTCTGTTGCCTGTTGTCACAGAGTTTAGGAAGCAACAGCAAAACAGCGTCCCCATAAGCACAGTAATATGGACGGAGGTGCCGACTGAGACGACATTATGCATGGGAATAAATTACAAAATAATAGATTTGTGTATATTTCCTACTTTTCCCCTGATGGTCTAAATAACTCACTAGATTTGTCACTAGTTGCTTAATTCATGTATTAAATATTTTTGCAATAAAAAGAGACCCATGGCTAAAGGAAGTCAGTGGGCCATACTAATATGGAACATAATGAGAGGGAGTTAACATTGACGGACACTGAGAGACAACAGTCATTATATTGTAATGTTTGATCTCAGAACCATTTAGCGACCTCTGGATATTGGGAGAGTCATGTCCCTACCTCCTCTAGCCAATTCTACACCCTTGTTAACTACGCTCTTTAGGTCTGATGTTGCCTGTAGATCAAAAATTCTGTCTTACTTGACATTCAGTGGGCCTCATTGATTGTGGTCAGTCATTGAACTGTATGTGTAGATTGTGTTTGTAAAGGTTGTTTTTCTTCTCTAGCGATTGCAGTGTGTTTATTGGAGGTACAATGTGTGTGGCAAAATAAGTTTATTCAACACTGAACATTGAGTCTCTGGCTACCATTTTGTCCTCAGGTGTTGAGGACCTAAAATGTCTTTGGCTTTTAATTGGTTGTCAGTCAACCATGATTTTGGAATGTGTTTTGACTTGCACAGGTTGCGGATGTTTTCAGTAATGAACCTGAACCATGTGACCACTTTTGTTGATCCCAGTTTTTGTATTTGCAGGTTTAATGGATGTGTAATTGCTCGCTTTATGAATAATCAGATCAGCATGCAAAGAGCAGTGAAATTGCGGGCTTTCAGCAGCCAAACAGCGTGTTGGTTCTGATGAGAGGGATCAGACCCGGTTATGTGGAAACTGGCGACTGAGCTCCGCAGAGAGACATCAAAGTGCACCGGTCGTGTGTTTGCTCTCATTTGATTTGTGATCACACAGGGCGATTTACCTCTGACCTGGAGACTGTGGAGTGAGGGTTTGACATATGTTGCACACACAGTCCTATTTTATCAAACATTTAAAAGTTACACTCAGAGGCATCAGTGGCCCGTATTTTCAAGGCTAAAACCTTGGAAGAGCCTGCCTCAAATGTTTTTTCAGCCAAAAAAGTACGAAGGTTCTGAATGTAATAGACTTAAATACATTTTAATAGTGGATGTGCAAGTAGTGTTAAATGTATAAAAATGTAAGGCATGTGTCAAAAACAGTTGGCTTATCACATTGGTTATTAATAGTCTTTGTTGGTCCTGATTGCTTTTGGTTAATAACACACTGGACTCAGGCTTGCATTTGAAAAATTGCCGTTATTAGATGAAAACTTTAGAGAAACATTGGTTTGAAACATGAGGAAATCTTACAAAGAGATGGACAACACAAAGATCTAATCTTTAATTATGAAAAGAAACAGATTTTTTATGTTATGTTGTTTTTGTAATTTCTGAACAGGAAACGGAGTAAGTTAAATTGAATGCACAGTAAGCTCCATAAACTTGAAATTGAGAGGCCTCCAGACAGATCAGACTTGATGAACTAGTGCCTCTCCACACTGGATATGATCTTTAAAGTTCTCCTGCGGTTGTCGTTCGTGGTGCTGTTGTATTGGAATTTATTTTATTGTCAGTTGTTCTATTATTTTGTCCACTGGATGGAGAAAAACAGACTTCTTCCCAATGGAAAAAATGAACCAAAAAGACGTTATGATTTGATGTTTTTTTTTTTTTTTTAAATTGTATTTTGTTCAGCTTCTACAGGAGGGCAGTAGATGTCAGACAAGGACATGAAAGTTTTCAGTAGTAGGGGTTTGAGAAAAAAGCCATTCTCTTAAGTGATTCTTGTTTTCCAATTCCTGAGTAGATCTGTGATTGCTCAATCCATTTTTTAAAATATGTAAATAACCAGGGATTAGTCTGTTAGCTTGATGCTAACACATAAGGGGAATGTCAATTAACACGCTAACGAAATTAGCATCATATTCATGATAATATCTGAACAAATTGATTTTACTTCACATGCTGAACATGTGTGCTCATACTTAGAATTACATTCCCTCTGCTCTGTGGAAACAAACTAATACCTGCTGACTTTACATTGCTACCTCAATCTATTATTATGGTTTCAACACGCCACGTTGACCAGCTACAGCAGCCTCAAAGGGTCAAAACTCAAACTCAAAATTCCCAATGAGTTTAAAAAATAAATCAGAAAGATATTACTATTTATTTTTATTTATTGTATGTAATGTGAAGGAGACCCTACGGTTCTATGAAAATTTGCACAAAACACAAAAGGCACTCTCTGGAGCCCATGTTTTGGTTTGTTTGTTCTTGGCTACTGTAGAAGCATGGTGGAGCAACATAGTGGACTTGTGATATTTTTCCCAGGATGGTAAAGTCATGTCCTGCCCTACTCTGCCTCTGATTGGCTTACCCTGATATTCTTACCCTAACCCTACCCAGTCACATTCCTCATGCCTAAACCTACCCAACCCAAACGACCCAAGCCAATGAAGGCAAGGACTACTAGCCAATCAGAGTCTGAGTAGGATGGCTCATGACTTAGCCATCCAGAGATTTTTTTTTTTTTACGGTGGGCTCTGTGGAAAAGGACCTACGCTCTCTGTAGTATTTACGGCTCATTCTAATGAAAACATATTCTGCCGATAAGTCCCCCTAAATCTTACACACTGGACCTTTAAATAAGTAGAGTTACAGTATATGTTGTGCAGCTGTTTTTTCTGTCCATTTCTGGGTACTGGTGTGGTCTGTGGTTGGTATTTTATTAAGGCCATGGCTGCTGTTGCGGGGGTGCCCAGTGAAATGGTTAAGCCCTGGCTCTCTTTCTACGGTGCAGAATGGGGAGGCATTAATCTGGCCCAGCTGGACAGAGGGAAATTAATGATCATTTACACTGACGACATAATCAGGCTTCACGCTGTCCTCCGATACTAAATTGCTTCTTTTGTTCCACAAGATCTCCGTCTTTCTCTCTCCATCTCTCTCTGTCAGTGTCTTTCTCTTTCTCTCCCGCTCTCAACTCTCCCTTTCTCTGTCTTTTTCTTTCTTTTTTTCCTCCCAGGTCGTTCTCTGTTATCGGTCATTAAGTGCTACGTTTCCATGGAAACAGCCAGTTTGGCAGGAATTGGCATGCTGTAAAAGCGTCCCTGTGATGTTCAATATGGAGAACTATCTTCCTTCCTCTGAGAGCTTGTCCAGTTTAGTGTGTTGTTGCAGACCTGTTAGGGCTGAGAGTCGTGCTGCAGAGCCCGGCCGTTTTTTGGAACGGAAGAACAAGGATGAAGCCGACATCTCTCAGCGGGAAGGTTGTTGAGGGCACACCCCCACCCACACAAAGGCATACACATGGCACGCTGAAGACGTCCCCTCCGTCCCTTATCTCTCAACCGGGGTTTGTGTAGCTGTTCGCTTAATGCCGTCACTTCTAAGAGCAGTGACCCTGTTGGCAGGTGACATGGGGGGCTGTCCGTGTGTAATTAGGCTGTGCTCTGTGTGTAATGACTTAGCATGGAGCTGCTCTCTATCAGGCCTAGCAGACAGCCACTGTTAGTGTCAGACGGTGGGGGGAGGAGGGAGGAAGGGGCTCGGCCATCACCAAGGGCGAGCCTATAGGATGTTTCGGCAGCCTAGTCTCTCAGAGGGGAGGTTAAATTGAGTTCCTGAGTCAGTGAAAATCCCTGTATCGCTTATCGAAAGGCAAGAGGGTTAAATATTCAGTCTGGGAGGTTTGAAATGTAATCTGCACTGTGAGTTTAAATTGTCTTTGGATTCTTCCCTCTCTGCTCTGTTCTGCCTGTGGTAAGACAGAGATAAGTGAGACAGAACAAAATGGCTGTCATAGTGACTGTCACTCAGGTATGTGCCAGGCCTGCAGAGACGGATATAAAACTCAGCGTGCCGAGTGCACTTGGAAAAAATTATACTGATATAAATTTGGAAGTTACTTCAAAGCAAACATCTACGGACCGAGTGATTCTGCTGTATGAAGGTGTTTATCACAAAAAAAAAATAATTTCCGCAAGTTAATTGATCTCAGATTTAACCATCCACATGAAATTACTTCAAACAAACAAGATAATTCTATTTGTTCCTGGCAGTTTTCTTTGTGTCTGTAATTTTCTAAAAAACAAACATCACTCTTCTGAAACAAGTTGAATGTGCCAGATTGCTGATAGAATTACGTGGTGGTTGTTCAGGTGGTTAAAGTTTTCACTTGTTGAAGTTGGCGTTGGGAATCTCTTGGTACCTCATGAGTCAATTTGATTCCAATTTTTATTCCGATTTTGATTCAGAGGACTATGACGAAGTATAAAACAAATTATAAAACAATTTTTTTTATTTCTAGATGTGGTCTGTTTTATCTCACTGTGTGTCCACTTTCTACCTGAACATAGTGTATTTGTAATGATCCATAATTAGTTTATTTAGACACAACTTGTTTCAACAGTGTGGCTTGTCCAGGTCCATTTTCCCTTCAACTTCATAAAAGCCAAAACACTTTCATTTGCTGACTTTTAAGCCAGGAGGTGCCAGTCAGATTTTATCCATCTGCAATGGTTCATGCTCATGATCCAATAGGTTCAGCTGTAAGGAACCATGAGGAAAGCAATTATAATATCGAAATTTGAATTTAAAATTTATGACTATTGACTTTTGTCATTAACTTTTTTAACAAGAGAATAATAATGCATCTAAGAATTGATTTTTTTCCCCCCTCACCCTTCGTTCAGGTGTTCTTGAGCAAGTCACTGAGCCTTGCTCCTGATCCTGATACTTTTAGCAGGCGTTAAGGTCTTGAATCACTGTGAAAGAGTTTATTTTGCAATAATGACCTGCTCACTGTGTATTATCCAGCTTATTACACAGCTACTTACTTTAAACATGGCAATTTGATGTAAAATATTAATTTAAAAACTCTTTAATTGATCCAACAATGACAGACCTTAGAGTGGCATAATTGACCAATCAGAATTGAGTATTTAACAAATCTGTGATTATACACTAATGAAACCACTTATGAATATTATTCTCCATTTTTGCCATATTCTGCGAATAGATCCAACTAAATCTTACACAGTGGACCTTTAAGACAGGGACAGGGAGCTGTGTGAAACAAAGTCTGTATGTTTGGATAATGAGCACTATATTCCACTGCTGTGCGTCCTAAGCATGCTATTTTCACCCATTTGAATTATATAATAACACCTCATTGACCTCTGCTGCTCTAATACCTCTATGAAGTCTCTTCTCCAAATTATAGCCGATCCACGCTCGGCTGTCTCTGGCTCTGCAAGTTGCTTCCTCTCAGCTCATTATCCATTTCATATTTACTGATGTTTTACAAGAGGGAAATTTACAGTGGAGATATAAGATGACTTGTCTTATTTACAGAGTTTACAGGAGCAGTAAGGCTGCCAGACAAGCACTATATTTTTAATAGTATTCAACACAGTGGAAACATAAAAGCAAAAGTACTTTAAGGTTTAAACCTAGGTGCTAAAGCTTGGCAGAGATGGTCAGAGATGTGTGGAGCAGCAGTATACGCAGTGGGAAAGATGATGAGAGGAGATGAGCTTGAGAGGACAGACAGATGGCGTGAAAGAGCAGCGGTGCCTGTACTTTCTGGCACGGATGACCTAGGACCAACATTATGAGAGTGAGCAATGAGCTGCAAACCAAAAATAATGCAATTGGACATTGATTATCTAAAAAACATAATGAACCGAAAACACTGTTTTAGCTTTAATATTATCGAGAGGCTGTACAAAATGGTTTTGAAAGTGGGATAGCTCCTCTAAGGATTAATATTTTGCATGGAACTTTGAAAATTAGGAGAGTGCACAGGATGAGACAGTGTTCCGCTAGCCATTTGTATCAATAGACTGAAACAAGCCAAGCTCACAGTTAGACTGATGGACAGGTGCCAGGCTTCATCAGTGGCGTGGAAGTGGCGCAGTAATTAGTCAAATGAGGAGGAAGAGCAGGAGACGCTACAGAGAGAGAAACCCCCTGGGGCTCTGTCTCCTCAGCAGGAGGACCTCCACGGCCCACTCAAATACACACGCAGAAAAACACAACCATGCAAACACAAATTCACACACATACAAAAACATAATGTGCACAGTTTCACACATTAGAAGTCTTTTAGATACAGAACCAAGGAGGCACACATGCCCCAAGAAATAATGTTCATGGCCACAAACACTCACATAGACACACAATCATCTTGTGTTATTTTACTACTGCTGTGACATAATGTGATGGGATGGGAGATGAAATTTGGATGATTGTATGTTTGATATACAGCAGCCTTGCCTGACACGTTACTGTGACAATATACAGGCAGTTTTAGAGCTACATAAAGTATTGAATAGGGGGTGGGGATGCGGAGGAAGTCAAGAAAATAAAAGAAATAGTGGAGAGAAGAATTATAGGGAGGATATTTGTGTGGCTGTCTATTTGAGAAAACCTTGTGGATGGGGAAAAACAATTCCCTACCATCAGCAAGTTAATAAAAAGGCTGCAGTTTATCTCTGTCTAAAAGACAAATACCCTGACTGAGGATGGAAGGGAGGAGAGGAGCAGGCGGGAAGGCTGCCCCACATTTCCCTTCTTCCTTCTCCTGCTCCAACAAATCACTTACTATGAATCCTTCTGTCTGATAATTGCCAACTAGCTGGCTGGTTTTTCACCAAGCAAGTCCTGTTGAATCCTGCGATCACACGCCACTTCTGCATGACCCTTTGGTTGTGCTGACAGGTCTAATTAATGAATAGATACAAAACCAGGCAGTTAAAAGATCGCTGTGGGCTCCATCTGTCCAGCTGGTCCTGTTTGCCTGTTGGTTTGCACCGTCTGTGGCTTGGCATAGTGAATATCCCCTCTCACACTGTCATACTGGCATGCTTTATCTCTCCAAGTTAGATTTTTTTTTATGTTTACAGTGCTCAAGGTCAGTTTAACTAAGGGTCTGATTGTTCCTTGGTCAGTTAAGCTTAGCTACAATGATGACTCAGTTATTATCATTGCCAGGCGTAAACCAGGAGGGGATTATGCAATCGACCCATGTGTGTGAGTGAGTGTGTGCATAATCAACAGGCATGCATCTTGTCTCCAGCTAATCTCAAATACTAACAGACTGATCAGCATATTTTTTTTTGTGCACATTCATGACTGTATGCTCTGCGATTCATAATTTTTGTAAAACCTTGAAAAACCCTTTTAATGACTTTAATGCTTTTATGTTTTTATGGCCACAGGCATTATGTTTTCAGGTCATCCCATTCTTATGAACACAATATCTCAACAATGTTTTGAGGGAATTTCTTCAAACTTGAAGCAAATGTTCACTTGGACTCAAAGATGAACTGATAAGATTTTTGTGTTCAAAGGTTAAAAGCCAAGGTCACATTAAACTCACTTAACACATTTTTGGCCATACAGTAAGTCAAAAATTCAATACAAAATTTCACACAAATATTGAAATGATGAGGCAATGACATTTTATATCCAAAAGGTCAATTTCGCTGTGATATCATAATGTTCAGCTCTCTATCAGTCCTCTGTACTCCTCTGTAAAAATAGTCTTTAAGTAAAGACAGCATGTTTCTCACGGGAAATTATTCACTTGGAATCATCAGTTACTTTTAGGTCTATGTCAACTCAAAAAAGCAACTAAACTATGTTTTGACAATTTTCTGACTGAACTCTTTCAGACATTTGTGACAAAGGCATGCAATGGGATTGTCAGAACAAAGGCATATCTCAAAGATGATGATATAGACCAATATTAAACCGATATATTGATCCAGACCAATGTATCATTACACCCCTACTTCTTGCTCTTCTTAATCACCCCTGGGGGCCGCAAGTAATCAACAACTGCTTCAGTTTGAAATCTTGTTTCAGCTAGGGACAATGTATGTGAAGATATGTGTGGCAGTTGTGGTGACATTGCAGTAGGTGCTTCACCATCTGTTGCCTGTTGAGGATCTGCACTTTGCTGAGTCAACTTTTGTAGTTGGCTCTGTGATTTGAATCTCCGATTCATGGCAGTCACTAAAACCAGAATTATAAGCACTTTGAACAGCCTGAAGATCTTGTATAATGTGACATAAGTGAGCTCTGGATGAAGATGATAATCGTATCACTCAGGATGTTGGTAAGATGCAACGAAGCAGTGAAGACGGCAAGTTTAAATACACTGATTACATTTGAATGAGCCTATACAGTACCTGCAGGTGAATACACCATTTCAGCATGGAGATTAGACAAGGCTGAGTGTATTTAAACTCCTGTCTCTGCGGGGTGTTTGTTCATGTGTGTGTGTGGTTGTGGTTCTGCGCACGTGAATAATGTTTTTCTTTGTTCAGACCTGTTTGTATCACCAGTTGACAATCCCTCTGATAATGTTACGGAAGCCATCCCACTCTACCCCCTCCACCCCCACCCCCACCATGTCATCTTTCTATTTCTTTCTGTCTCTAATCTCAAATGCTCCCCAAGGGGTGTATGTAAATATTTAGCCCAGCCTTTGTTTCCTATGAAGAGTGCCTGGATGCAGCTAGCTCTGAGTTACTTTGTGTTGGCACTGCCATCCTGTGTTGCCTCTGAGGCTGCATTGGGATCATGTGTGTCTCTATTGCATGTACTGCTCTAACACTGGCTTTCTTTTTCAGATTTGGTCATTTAGATATCATTTATCAACAACAGATATCTGCGAAATTAACCTGCTAGGCCTTGCTGTCATTGCACAATTAACAAGATGTATTAGCTGGTCTAGTTGGCGTGGTTGTGTGTGAGTATCAATTAACCATTTGTTATGTCATGTCCCTCATTGTTACTGCTGCATGTCAAGCTTTCCATTCTGGCCCTGCACATAGTGAATGCGGTTCACATGAAAAATAGTGTCAAATTTAGTGTCAGATATATCTTTGTATTTTTAAAACAATGGGTCCTTGATTTCAGACAGAAGTCAATGCTTCCCCTAGAATTTTTTCAGGCCTGGTGTTATAGACGGAAAAAAACCCCCAAAGCAGACGAGGCATGCGAGATGACATATTGATGCGATTGGTTTCAGTCAGATGGCGCAGCAGGCAGTCTGCAATTTATATTTGCGTATAAATTTTTGTTCGCTCAGTATATTCAAGACTTCAAACAAAATGATTACAAGGGGAAGTTGACTTAATAAGCTGCATTTATTGCATAAAAAAGAGCAGTGTAACCTATGACCTTTGCAGAACATTAGCACATCATGAACACTGTGTATGATTCATTGCTGCTCTTTCCGTCTTCCTTTTACATGTTCCTTGGCTTGGAGAAAAAATTCACCATGGCATCATGATATGGAAATTTTGCAACACATAAAGAAACTCAGTAAGACCAAAAATGTGAGTTAAAGGATAAGTTCGGTTTTTTGACACCTGGACCTTATTGTTAAGATTAAATACGCTCGTAGACTCACCCAGACAATTTTGGTGGAGCTCAGAGCCGTTTTCGAGCAATTTAGATCCATCCGACGGCGTTTTTTTCTCATGCCATAGTAGCGGACGGGGCCAGAAATCGAAGCCCCTAAATTAGACATTATCTGCTGCGAAACTCGCTCATTTCACCTACATTTTATAAATGAATGGCCAGTGTTATCACCATGTCAGCTCAACTTCGTAGTTATGGTCATCCGGGGCTTTACAAGGATGGGTAACTTTTGGTGACGTCATAGACGTGCGCCGCAGGACTGCAGCTGAGTAGAGACGCTGTTGTTGCTAGGCTACACGGCAACACGGCTATTTCTGTGCAGCATGGCGGAATATTTATCCGATGTAGAAGTGTCTGACGACGACTTTGAGTATAATGGATGCCCGTATCGTTTTGAGCCAGAATACACCGACGAGGAGCTATTTGAAAGGAGGATGCAGAGGGAAAGAGCCGAACAGCTGGCCAGAGAACAAGCAACCACTGCACGTCCACGAATGGGGGCTAACTGGTGGTGTTGTTGTGGACATTGCATGAGTTTCGCAGCAGATAATGTCTAATTTAGGGGCTTCGATTTCTGGCCCCGTCCGCTACTATGGCATGAGAAAAAACGCCGTCGGCTGGATCTAAATTGCTCGAAAACGGCTCCGAGCTCCACCAAAATTGTCTGGGTGAGTCTACGAGCGTATTTAATCCTAACAATAAGGTCCAGGTGTCAAAAAACCGAACTTATCCTTTAAACACATTTCCATTTGTTTGAAAACGATGTGAGACCAACAAAGTGGAGCTCACCATGGGCAGTCTGATACAACAGCAGGCTGTATTTGGGGTTCTTCAGCCACTTCTTTCTGACACTGAAAAAAAAAATTGTGGGGGTTCCTCTTGGCCTGATGGCCAACAAATGTACAATTATAGGGGAAACACTGGAAATAGACATGAGCAGTCTTCTCATTTCTATTGGGTGACCATTGATTTTACCAGCTTGAAATAACAACTCTTTAGCAAATTTTGCACCTGTAGCTAGCTTGCTAATTAAGCTGACGTTAGTTTAATGAACTCATTAAACTAATGTCAGCTTAATTAGCTAGCTACCAAAAAAAAACATATCCTGCTGACTGTCTAATATTTCTAGCACTTAATGCACTTGACCACACCGGTAAATGGTCAATTTAGTAGACAACAAATAGGAAACAGCATTGTTCTTGTATTACAGTGTAGATGTGGATAATCCTATTATAATAATTATGATATGGATACATTATTCTAACATCTAACAATCTTTCTAGTCTTTTAAATGCCTCATGATTGATTTTTCTGCATTGATTCAAAATCTTTGAAGAGAGATATGTAATGTATCTAAGAAGTGATTAAGAAGTAGTTTCTTAGCAATGTGCTCCTTAACCTTGGAAGTAATGCTAGGTTTCTACTGTAAGGTAGTTAGCTGCAGAGGGCAATGATTGCAGCTTATGTCAGAGCACATAAACACAGGTTTTCATATTTCTCACACTTTTGTTCTTGTGTTTTTGGTTTCAAAAGCCCAAAAAAAGACACCACCCTCCAAACACTTATGAAGAGTATCTCTCGTAGAGCCATGTGGAGAACCAAAGCTCAGCAGACTTGCCGTGCTTAGCTGTGGTTGCAAAGCTGTGGTTGGACAAATGCTGTTAGGTGGCAGGTTTTAGGGAGCGATTAATGTGCTGTTGCATTTGCTGAATAAAAATCCAGTAATTGAAAGGAAATCTTGTAGAAGAAAAATGCAAATCAGGCTTCAGAATTCTTGTATTTGGCTGATATAACATCACACATCACATAGATACCACTTGCTGGACTGCATTATTTTCTGTTGGAATCATATAGTGCCAAGCACTGGTAGACTGTCAGGAGTATATGCCATCAAAGCAGGTGGCAGATTAGCTGTACACATGTTGTCCATTGCTGACAGCCTCATCTGTTTCTTTTTTCTGCTTTGTCTCATTGGGGCAGAAAACTCTCCCTGAGACAGTAGCTTCACAGTAGCAGTCAATGCTTCTGCTTTTTCTGCGTCTGACTGGACTCCTCTGGAGGCTTCCAGTCCTATTGAACTATGAGAGGCTTCTGGTGTGTTCTGTCTTATCGAGCTCCTCTGAGGGGCTGCTGCTCCCTATGTGTTCTCTCTTATTGAACTCTTCCTGGGGCCCGTGGAAGCTGGGTCTGCACGGCAGAGCCCACTAATATTCCTTAATGATGTGGCATCTGTCTCTGTCAACCTCCGCGCTGCAGCAGCCAGACGCGGCCTATTGTGGCTGACTTCACGGAGAGATAAGCAGTCCTGTCTCTTAGACACAGACGAAGGGACAATAACATCAACACTACCAAAGAACATCAGTGCTACCAGCGAACACAGCAAAAAAGTCAACAAATAAGTCTTTATCCAAAGTGGCAGAAGCAGACAGAAATCTTTTTCATTTGTTATCTTTTTTACAGTTTTGACTTTGCTTTGCTGTGTTGATGACAGGAGGAACATTTTGAAAAACCCAAGAATCGTGTGATAACATGAGTTGGGTTTTTAAAATTTATGCAGCATTAACAAGGTTTTTTTTTTTTTAGAATGCTACTGAAGTTGAGGAGGACGGGGATTGACTTGCAAAACAGTGGACCTCTTATTTGAGTGCTGGGAGCCAGCTGCTGAATCTGCTTACCATCCGCTTACTCCACTAAATTTTAACGCCACTAAATTTCAGAAATATCTTACAATACATTTACTTCACAGCACTGTAACTAGTTACTTTTAAAATTAAGATTTTACATACATGTGACAGGTTTATAAAATGTAAAGCATTTTTATAGATTGAACCACCTAATAGCATACAAAGCCAGTAAGATAAACTCTAACCCATCCAACTAAAACAAATAAGTTCTGCTTACCTGTTAATGCATCAATAATATGAGAATAATACTACACTGACCTTAGCATTCTGCATATTGAGTAATGTTACTTTTAATGCCTTAAAGGAGAAATCTATAATATATTTATTGTAATAAACCAGAAAATAACTACAATATGTCATCAGATATTAAGAAAAGATGTTGAGTTGAAATACTCACTTCTTTTACAACAACGCTACAGCAGTGTACTCCTTTGAAATGTCTATTCTGGGCCGGAATAGAAATGTATGCCTGTCTCATGATAATTAGAGTTTAAATGAATGCAGAATGTTCACTAAATGAGTTAGAATCTGTTTATGAGTTGTAAGAAATGATTAATAATATTTTAGAAGGAGTAAATGTTTATAATGGTTAAAATGAGCAATATGTTAATAAAGTCTGGGGGCAGAGAGACAGGCAACCAGAGTGTGTATTTTCAGAAGAGTGAGCTTTTACATTGACAGCCAAGGGACAGTTACAAACAGCTGATCACCTTACAGTGTAGGACTCATCATTGCTTGTTATTGTCAGTTTATGATGTTGGATTGGTCCTACGGTTCTGCAGCACTCCTGCAGCCTCCAGAGCGTTCCCTGAGTCTGGGGAAGAGGTGGTAGATGGAAACAACCATAAAGTAGATGGTGTATTAAGTAGGATTTCAACTTATTTAATGTACCGGCTCTAACTTGCTATTTGGACTGCTGTAATCATTTTTCCTGCGCAATTGCTCCATAAGCAAATCAATTAAACATTCTACCATGAGTTTGTTTGTTACGAAACAATCACACTTTTAAAAATAAGTCTTTATACAAAGTGGCAGAGGCACAAAGAAATCTTTTTCATTTGTAATCATTTTTACTGTTCTGACTTTGCTGTGTTGATGACAGGAGGAACATTTTGAAAAATCCCAAAATTGTGCAATAACACGAGTTGGGTTTTAAATTTTATGCAGCATTAACATTTTTTTTTTAGAATGTTACTGAAGTTGAGGAGGACGGGGATTGACTTGCAAAACAGTGGCCCTCTTAGATGAGTGTTGGGAGCCAGCTGAATCTGCATACCACTTTTTAACAGTAATTTTCTGGAGTCTCGCCACCCTCTGTCTTCCCATCTGTGTGTTTACAGTGACACTCAGAGCTTGGCACTCTGGAACCAGTCATCATGGCTAATGATGAGAATGTGAGTATGTGTGACATGTATGAGCTGTACAGAGGGCGTGAATGTGAGTTTGTGCACGTGCACATTTGCATGTCTCGCTGTGCGTGCGTGTGTGTGTGTGTGATTTCCAGTGTGTACTTGACAGCCGTGCCTGCCAAAGAAAGCATATTGGTTGCGATTGGCATAGTTACTTCTGTTGTATCCTGTGTGCGCGTTAGCAGCAGAAGGTTCGATTGGCCGTCAGTGGCACTCTGCAGAGCCACCTCTCCTCTTTTCCTGTGAGAATGACAGGCCTACACAGAAAGCTGTCCAGGCGTCACAGCCTCGAGCCAACAGCATAACTGATTAACACTGCTAATTTGCTTCCACAGCCTTTCCAATCCATGAATTATAATTCCTCTTTACAAAAAGGATGGGCACCACAAAACAGTCACATCCATTTTATTCTTTTTTTCTCTTTGAGTGTTGTTTTTTTTCCCTGTAAAACGCTGCTTAGAGCTGACATGTCTGTATAATGTAAATGGGACTAAAACATGCCCATAATCTTCTAGTACGAAAAAAACATCAATCATTAACATACTTTCAAGCAAACAAATGAAAAAATTAGTGAGCATTTGTTCCTTTTAGAATAGCTTGTGTGTTCATATTGTGGGGACATGCACTGCGATGGTGGTACTATAAACAGTGGTGGAAAGTAACCTAGTACATTTACTCAGTTACTCCACTTAATTACAATTTTTAGATACGGTACTTGTTAGGAGTCTGTGGTATGGCCCCAAAAAAATATCATGATAGTCCGGATATTTCTGCAATGACAATATTCTTGACAATGTGACAAATTATTGCAAAGTATTTTTGGTTTAGATCTTACAATAGTTGTTGAGAGCTTCCTTGTAGGACATTTGGCTCTCTGCGTACTCAACCGGGTGCCTCTGGTTACGGTGGTGAAATAGGTTTGCTGTATTGCCCTCTTTTGTTGTTACAGTCTTCTTGCACTTCTTATATGTTACTGTGGTTTATTTTACATCTTTTGTAACCAAACCACCTCCACAATACTGAAGTTGCTCCCCTTTTTGGAACGACTCCTCTAGCTGTAGCAATGTTACTTTCACTTTGAGCCATGCTTTTTGTTCTGCGAAATTGTATGATGTCATTATGTCAACAAGTCGGAATATTAGCATTATGATGATATGAATTTTTTATATCATGTAAAAAATTAGATTGATATATTGTGAACAATAACATATGTCACACCCCTAATCGATAATATTACATTTTATGCCACTTCATACCATTGTCACTATTCCACTAAGTTTTGGAATTAAATATTGTACATCAGTGCCACTACTTCTATTTCACAGCTTTTTTTTTACTACGTATTTCTCACATTAACTTTTTATATACAAAACAAGTGATGCATTTATAAAATATATTTTTTTTTCTAGATTAAACCACCCAACAGTATATAAAGTAATTAAGATTTGCTCTCCACTGACTAACTACAACCGTAAAGTACTGCTTAAATGTAAATGCATCAATACTAATATAATAATATAACACTGACAGGCATATTCTGCATAATGAGTACTATTACTTTTAATACTTTAAACACATTTTATTGCCAGAGCCTTTGAAGACCTTTACCTGTAAGTGAGTATTTTTACAGTGTTGCATTGGTTCTTTTACTTTGGTAAATGATCTGATATGTTTACTACCATATATCTTATTTATTTATTATTTATTATTTATTAAAGCAAATCAATTTAATCAACAAAATTAAAGGACCAGTGTGTAGGATTTAGTGGCACCTACCTGTGAGGTTGTAGACTGCAACCAGCTGAATATTGGTTGTCTCACCCTCCCCTTACAAGCATGTAGAAGAACCTACAGCAAAACTTGTGAAAAACTTAAAAAGTCTTATCTAGAGCTAATGTTTGGTTGTCCATTCTGGGCTACTGTAGAAACATGGCTGTTCAACATGGCGGCCTGTGCGGAAGAGGACCTGCACCCTTTGTAGATGGAAATGGTTTATACAAACACAGTACCACCCCCTATTCCCCCACAGTTATTATCATTGCCATTAACAATCTACAAGCTACTGATAAAAAAAAAAAAAAAAAAGGTTTCAAGTTGAATTAGAGTAAAATAGCCTTGTTTCACTCTCTGTTACTCCCCTGGTCATCCACATCTCCCCCTGCTAGTGGCTCTATATCCCACCAGGGAGGCCCGCCCCCCAGTTTGGGAACCGCTGTTCTAAAGTAAAGAAAACACAACAATTATTATTTTCTTGTAATTATACACAAATATAAACACACTTATGAATGTTACATTCCAGTTCAGTCATATTCAGCCAGCAAATCCCCACAAATCTTCCACATTGGACCTTTAACAGCTGAGTATAAATATACACACAATAACACCAGATTTGCTCTTAGGCATGTAATAAAAGCATTAAAAAAATTCTATTAACCATAAACATGTTTCTTTATGTTTTCAGATTTTTTTTTTTTTTTTTTTGTAGAACTGTGTTGTTCCTGCTGTTTATTTTTCACAAGTACCTTCAAGTGGTTTGCCTCGGCTCAAACACTGCATATGATTATCAGTAAAGTTGCCTGCCACAGTGCTTGGTTTTTCTCCTGTAGCTGCCCCATTACCTGTAGTGAGTCAAGCTCTAAAGCCCTCAAATATAATTTCAGGCAGGCTGATGTGCTTATGGCCCTTCAGCGATGATGGTCACTCATCTCCAACCTTTAGCTGAAGGGGATTTAAAGCTCCTCAGGCCTATCGTGGCCAGCATTACCATGTGCTGTCGGTCTGCGCCCAGTGCTCCTCCAACCTAATGCTCATTGGCCGGTTGCTTCTCTTCTGGGCCGGAGCTCTGTCTGGTTGACAGCACCGCTCAATCTTCTCTCAGAATGGACAGGGACCTCATCTGCCCGTTACAGGAGCTCGTAATAGCCAACCTGTCAGAGAGATGAGCACCCTACAGGACTATCTGTCTTTATTTGTCTGTCTTTGTGTTTTTATTAGTCCATGTAGAGTGATAAAAGGAATAAAGCAGACTTTCCTCGGGAAAACATCCACGGTCACATACAAAAGGGCAGAGAAACTGATACCGGTGCTGTTTATGTGGCAGCACGTGATACAATAGACATAGGTCACTGGAGAGGGGAACAAACTGTGTAGGTGGATACAGTACACTGGTGTCATGCCCACTTACACTGAGGGAGCACACGCCAGCTCAGGTGTATGATACCCATCTATCATCTGGTAGACGTGTAAATGTAATGTAAATTGGGTGGCGGGCAACAAAGACAATTATCACAATATCAAAGCTTGAAATCTGGATGTCAGTACAATACAGTATTTTGTGTCATAAAATGTTAGAATTGAAGTATTGAAATGTTAGAAGAAGTTGTTCTTTTTGTGTGTTTTTGGCAAGTTTAGCAAACGGCAGTCCACAAACCCACTGTTTTGTGGACTGCCATTTTGGCATTGTAGGGGTCACCATCTTGTTTTTGTGCATCCAGAGCATGTACAGTACCACAGAGTTTGTGGAACTGGTGGGTGATGTAGTGCGACTTGGGCAGTGCTTGGTTTTGTTTGCTTGTCCATTCAGTAGGAAGTAATAGTGGCTTGCCTGGCAATAAATTTCCTGTATTAAGAGTAGGCGAAACAGTACATTAAAATATGTTTCTGAAAACATTTTAGTCCAGAAGTAGGCAATAAAATAACAGAATCAATATTTGATCAATACTGCCTTGACAGTTTGATCTGAGTGTTGCGAGCCCTGGGCACTGTAAAAAAAAAAAAGTTGGGAAAACTCATAATTTCAATGCCATTGCCTTCACTAGATTTTTGAGTTTTGAATCAAACCAAACTCTTAAGATTTCAAATAAACTAAACAAAGTTTTGCTACCCTTTTGGTGCTCTGCCCTAAAGCATACCCTGCTTTATCTATCCTATTTTACTCTAAATATGACTATAATTTACAAAGTGAATATCATGCTGTATAAACTAGTGATTATTAGGGAACAGTTTACTAAGGTAATAAAACAAGTGAGAAGTAGGGTCATTTTGCCATCAGCTCACTTAGAGTCAAAATTCTTTTTAAAACCAGTGGACCTGCCCCCTGCTGGCCATTAGAAAGAATTAGTAAAACAAAATCTTAAAGTGTTCACTTATTTGATAACATGCTGTGACAAAATTGAACGTATTATGCTTATTATACATCAGAACTATTGACTGCAATATCTCACTATATAAATTTTGGCACTAAGTTGTATGGTGATATTTAACAGTAATACTGAGTCATTGTCCAGCCTGCTGTGTGTGGTTTTACTTTCTCTCCCAAACAGCAGACAAGGTTATTTGTAACAGAATCCATACGTGTCAGAGGGGAATAAGGCTTAATCTGTAGTTTCTGTCTGGACCAGCTATTGATGTTGTATGAATCAGTTTAATAGTTGTTTTGCTCGTGTTGCAGCAGCTAATTTTCATACATTTTGGGGCACAATGACAATGGTTGACTTAATTTCTCAATGGTTTGCTGGCTCCATGCTTTGAGGAGGTAATTAAGCAGTGCATTTTCCAATGAGGCTGTTTGATGATTGTAGTAGCAGAAACTGCACAATTATGCAGTACATTGGAATCATTTTAAATCCCTAAATACAGACGGAGAGTGCAGGACAAGTAATGAAAGTTGCATTAGAAAGTTTTCTCTTCCCCTCAAGAATACTCCCTCAGCTCCTTGTTTTCTGAAAAGGGTTCAAAAAAAGAAAAAGTGGACCTCACTGCATATGATAACAAATAAAAAATATTTTGGAATCCCTGCGAGCAGTATGAGTCTTATTGATCTGTGTCTTTGCCTTTTGTGTTTTTGCTTCTAAGCTCGGAGCAGAGAAGGCTCTGCCTGCCCTGTAATGTCCCAGAGACTGCCATGAATCTTCCAGAGAGAGGCAGGCCCAGAGAGCACTACCACACATTAAGGGAATGAATATTGATTTAAAAACAAATTTGACATGGTTTTTAAATCGACTTGAAAAATGCATTGCTTAAAAGAGTCAGGGGTTTGTAGTCTGTCAATGGAGCGGAGAAAACTTCGCTCCTGTTTTATGGTTTAATAAGATTCCATTAATGGCTTCTTCCACCTTGACAAAAAGCCCACACAAAATAGTGTGTGTCACTGTGCATGTGTGTATATCTGCAGGTATGTTCATGTGTGCAAACACTCACATGGTTATTGGTCTGAGGTCTCATTCAGAACTGAGGGGTAATGACTAATTCCTTTGTGTATGAGTGTGCGTGCTTGCACGGACTGTTGAATTGCAGACTAATGACTTTTTCAGGATGAGCAGCTGAAGCACAAAATGAAAGAAACACAACTCAAAGAATTGAACCACCTGTTTCACTCATCAAAACACGTTTAAAAAGATCTTTTTTTCTTGCATGAGTATGCAGATTTCACCTTCACAGTTCACTTTGAGAAGTGGTTTAAAGTGTTGTTTGAAACTAAGCAGGATCCCTGATCCCTCAGAGGGCGGCCAAAATAAGACACCAGGCAATCTCGTCAGAGTGCTCGGCTGGCAGGGTCCGAGCTTCTGGGGCCAGGTTTGCCTGCTCAGTGGGCCAGTGGAAGGAAACTGCCTCTGGCTGCCTGCCCAGCTTTCAGCTCGACAGAGACGGATCATATGGACGCCAGTGTTTTCCTTTCCTAATTGCTGCACATCAACACATCAATCCCACAGACATAATATTTCATAACAGACCAAGAAATCCTCACTTTGGCAGTTTTGAAAGAAATATGAGAATATTTGGTCTGTAAACATTCACTCATGAGACTTCAGAATCAGGCGATCTCGATCATGTTTGATCTAATGGACGCGTGTGTTGTAGTGTGTGCGGCTCACCAGTTAAATCTCAAACACCCCAGATAGTCAATGAAAGCCGAGATCACAAGCCTAGTTTAATTGATTATTAACCTTAATGGCTATTGTGGTTTATTTAACGTGATAAATCAAACAATAACTTGCTCCTTGTGAACAGAGCCAACTGATCAGCCACAAATAGCAGTGGTACTGCTGGATATACTTAACTCATTTATTTAACCATTTTCTTTTTTTCTGGTTCCAGCTTCAAAAATGTAAGGATTTGTTCCTTTACTTTTTCAGTCGTGATACTGAATGAATGACATTTTATAGACTAAACGATTAATCAATCAATCGTGAAAATAATCAGCAGATTAATCGATAATGAAAATAATTGTTAGGTGCAGCTCTACACTAGACCAACAAAAACAACAATGGAAACAGTTTTGCTTCATCCCACTGCAATCTCTGTCTCCATTTGCTCATGGTGGTCACTGTAACTGGAATAATAGTCATACTTACATACTTCAGGGCCATTTCAGTGGCTGGATTGATCAAATGAAAACCAACTAGCCACATCATGCAGTATGGTACAAGCAATGAACCACTGCTTTCCAGCATTTAAACAAAGCAGCATATTCCAGAATGGCATGTCATGTATGCTAATGAAAAGCTTGAAGTTGTTAAATTGTTGACAGTTAAAAAAAAAGAAGGTATTATACCTTTTTTTTCCCCAGAGATGCATTACAGTCTTGCTCATACATTGTGATTGTATCAGTTCTCTGTGCAGTTTCTCATTACAGAGCTATTTTCTGTGTGTCATGCTGTAAGGGTCAGTAAACATCATCCATAAGCATGACATTAGTTTTCATTGCTGTGTAGTTGACAAACAGTTTTAAATATATTCTTTGCCAGATAATGTTGGACTAAATTCCTTCATGAACTAAATCTGTGACATTAATGTACTGTATGGTTGGCATATTACTCAGGCCTGAAAAGACTTTTGGTAATTTCATTAAAGGAAACACATAGATTTTAATACACAGTGGTTTGAACCGCAAGTCAGGGATGCAGCCTAACAAAAACCATTTGGCCACTTGAGAAACTTTCTAAAGGTCAGGTTGTTTGATTGTCAGATATACAATGAAAAACCAACATGCTTTCAGACACAGACTGCTGCTAATAAAAGCACCAGTCCTGTTGTGCTGAGAACACAAGAGGAACCTGAAATCAACATCTTAGAAATGAAAGAAGAGAGATCAAGATTTTTCTAATTCATTTACAAAGTGTTGTTGGGTGGTTGAAGTGACAAAATACAAATTTCTTTAAAATATTGATATAATGTATTAAAAACATTTTAACAAATGTGAAAAAGGCAATGACATTTTTCATTTTCTGTCCGGCATGTTTCCGGTTTTGCAAATCCACTGTCCTCCTGCAAAGCTCAGCATTGGAACCAACCTGCCACCTGCAATGATCTCAGAATCAATTCTGGACCTAACCTGGCCTGACATGTTGATAGACTGACTTGCGACCTGACCAGTAGGATAATCAAATCGTGACAATGAAAAAATGCTTGGAGCTCACTGCTCAGCAGTACATGCAAAAGCTGTAGGGGTACACAACAAGGAATGAAATAAATAAAAACATGCAGTGACATACGCAGATTCCACAGGCACAAGACCCTCCATATTTTCAATAAATTGTTTTCTATGTTTTGATATACTTTTACACTCTCACCTCTTCCAAAATCATGCAGGATGTCACACGCAGCTGGTGTGCATGGATACCTTCATTAATTATTTTAATCTTCAGACCTGACACCAGCTAACCTTTTGTGCCTTTCCAACACCGATGAGATATTCCGAAAGATTTGCAGTTTACTTTTTTTTACTTTTTTGTCTCAATTAAACATGCAAGACATCAATTAGCCTATACTTTTCAAATACAGAGACGAGGGGCAGAACCACAGAGCTCAGAATGTATTATTTAGCCTGTATTAACTGTAACTATATACTATATACTAATATACTACAGCAAACAGATAGTTCTGCTAGCAGGCTGGCTAGTTAGGTAGCTAACATCAATCATACTATCAATGTGAATTTAATTTATATACACACAAACTAAAAAAATATAACACAAACTACAACATACTACAACACTGTTATTAACAACAATATAAACACTGTAATAATGTCAAAAGTTAAATTTAAGAAGAAGCAGTAGCATTCACAGGGATTTGTGGGATGTGGTTTGTTTACTCTTAAAATAATTATGTACACAGTCTTGTACCTTTGCCTTTTTATCCGTTTTCCAATCTTTTTTTTTTGCTCTGAATCAAGTGTTTTTTGGTCATGCTTCATCTTGTCGCTAGTTGGCTTTTTTACAGGCATAAAACTCTTAATATTAGGATTGTCTGAACCGTCAATGGAGTGAATGAACAGGAAATTCACTTCTAGAACCGGAGCCGCTGAAAAAGTGGGTGGTGGTGGGTGATTGAGGCTCTATGGAGTCCAGACCTCACAACCTGTGCATTCTTATTGGCTGGAAGCTGCAAACCACAACCTAAAGGCTGACACCCAGAAATATCCTGAACATATCAAAATAAGTAAATAGAGGTGGAGGGCAGGGTCTCTGCCGCCACACACTTCTAGTGGATCCTAAGTGATGATTGATTGGGATTATTTTTGTGTATACATTGTTTTTTAGGAAAATTTTATATAGTATACTTTTTAAATTAATGTGTGATTGTGGTTATACTCTGAAATGTATGGAATTATATCATCCTGTATGAAGGATTCAATATAAAGTGTAATTACTTAGTAAGCGATTGATTGAATTAGTGAGTGAGTTTATAGTACCTCAAATTAAGGGCGAAATAACTAGATGCTCAACTGGAGTAAATGCAGCATTTCAGCTTTGCATTTAAGCTTTAAAAAGACACTAATTGCTTTAAAATATTCAACAACAACAGGCTTTTCCTGGGTTTTCCTCAGAAGAACTATACAAAATGGTTTTATGGTGTGAAAGTGGGTCTTGCAGTGTCTTAGGGCAGCAGGATAAGTGGTAATCCCCCGGGCGGTGCTCTGTTGTAGACTACAGATCCTATAGAGAGCCTGGGCCGCTGAGTCAGCCTTCACAATTCTTCCAGGGGGAGCGGACTAATCTCCCAAGTACCTTCCCCTGTCAGTGGTCCAAGCATCTGTCGTTCTGCCTCTGGATGACCCTCCTTTCCAAACATCCCAGTCCCTTCTGGCATCCCAAACCCATTTATCTTACTCGTTTTTTTTGTGGTTTGCAAAGTCTGTGTCTGTTAAGTTGGTCTTAACTGATTTTATTCCGAAAATGCCCCAGTAAGCGTGCCTAATATATTGCTGTTTCAGTTGCTGTTTCTGAGTGAAGATGTAATTTCTACTTGCACTGTCACTATAGAATTATGGTCTTACATTTTTAAACATATATCTTTTTAAATTTTACTTCATTGTGTCAATACTTAACCTTCACCTATAGACAAAGTGCTGATCATGTCTATACATATTTACATATACAATGTGTACATATCTATACATGCATGTACCTCCATGTTATGCAGGTAATTGAAAGGGAAGAAGAAAAAAAGGGAAATTTAAAATAGGGCTGCTGCCATTACAGTTTTCAGTTTCATTTTCAGTTTCATTAAAAAAAAAATTAATTCTCAAAACATAATCCATCTAATATTTCATTGCTGTTTATATAATATATTATCGTTATGTAATTTAAAGAGAGACCATCTTTCTTCAAATAACTTCGTTCTTAATCAAAGAAAGGCAATCCAGACACTCCAAAAAAAAAAATTGTAGCAACGAGGCAGGAAAAGATTAAAAAGCCTGTATTATAATGGCTAGAACTGGGCAATATGGCTTACAAATAATATCTTGATATTTTTTAGGTAATCCCACAATATACAACATATATATATCGATTCACACATTTTCTCTAATGCAGTTTATAATTCTGATGGCATAGAAGGCGTCTGTTAGTACGACCTGTATAGGAAAAGTTTTCCACACATGGCATGGCATGTCAAATGATATACAATAAAAGTAGTGTTACAATTAATAAAATCACCTTGTCTGAAAGTTCTGTTAGTGTTATTGTCAGTGGAATATTTAGTTTTTTATTGTAGTGAGTCCAATACAAATTTTAAAAATGCCAGATGGTTTGGTCAACCAAGTGCTGATCTTTGTTCTTAATGATTTGTAGGTTACTTTTATCTCACCATATATGGCCTCTACCGTTTCCAGCCACTTCTTTAACTTGAGAGGTACCGAATTTTTTCCAGCCACTCTTATTTGTTTAAATGCTGTAATTCTCAAGACCCAAAGACAATATAATTCCTCCTTTTGCAGGCTTATGGGACATGTTCCCAAAAGTATATTGTGTTTTTCTAAATACAGACTTTTCCAGGACGTCTGTTCTATTATGTGTAAAGCATCTGACCAATAGGTTTGTGTATTTTTTACATATAGAAAATATATGTGGTCAGCATTATTTTCCCCACATTCCTCCAGCAACTTGACTTTACAGCCTGTTTTTAGGGCAGCCTTAAGCAAACCATTGGATTAAGTCACAATTATGTTGTCGCCAGGCTGTAAATAAAGCTGCTTGTTTTATTTCCAGAGGAGTTAACGTTGTGGATATGCAAGGTGTTCACCCAGCAGTGAGGATCTGCTTGAGTTTGCGTTTATTTAATTTGATCGTGACTGCCAGACTGCAGCTGGCTAGCTAAGTGCTTTGCCATTAGGGCTCTGTTCTGTGTTTAATTCTGCTACAGTGCTGAGGCTTATGGGTATAATGGCAGGCTGCATACTGCCTGCTCTACAGTAAATGTTCACCATCTTGTGTTCTACCTTGATAATAAGCAAACAGCTCCTCTGTGATCTTCTTAATTAAACTAATGGCTCGGGTAACCTGATCTCTGATTCCCTCTGTTCTCCATCTGCAGATTTATAATGAGAAGAAGAGCCAGTTTGAAATCAAGAGAAACAACCCCAAGGACTTGGTGGAGAGAGTGGCACGGGACATCTCCAAGCTGCTCAACAGTAAGAGGAAAGCCCTGGAGGTAAGACGATGATGCTGCACATATTGTAACACCTGTGTACAAACACGCACTGTACCCACGTGCGCAGCATGATGCACACATGCACGGTGGATCATTTGACTTCCCTGCAAAGTCAAGTTGCTGTTTACACATTTTTTATTACAAATTATATAAAACACAACACGACTGAAATTTTAACCTCCTCAAATCCGACATTACTCTCTTTCAAAGGCTGTAGCACCATTTTCAAAGCTAGTGAACATACTGGTATCATATGAAACTAGAAGACATAAGAAATGGGGATGCGTACCAAAACCTGGTATTAAATGAGACCCAGAGCTAAATTGTGACAGACTGCAGTATTGATAAGCTTTCTTTCTCTTAATCTTTCTTTCTAAATTTCACACAGTATGCAGATGTCAGGAATATGATTTATTTTGTTGACATTTTAGGTTTGTTTCCAGTGAGATATTATTGAGTTAAGAAAGTAACATTGCTGTTGTAAACATGACTGTTGCTCCTCTAGAAACAACATTTAGTTTTATTTGAAAAATACAAGTCTGATCCTTAATTTTTTTTTTTGAAAACAGTGTATTAAAAATCATCTAGTCATGAAAAAGAACAGATGAGAGCACCATTTAAGTACTGCATCAATTAACAGTATTGGTAAGAGTAGTAGTATTGAGAAAATCCTAATGATACCCATCCCTGCTAATAATTCATGCTAGGTTGTTGGGAAGGGTTTCAGTCCCTTAATGTCTCACCTCAAGATGTTGGAATGAATATGAGTTCTATTTGGGTATCCAAGAGTCTCTCCTTTACAGACATGCCCACTTTATGATAAATAAAAAAACAAAACAAAAACAGTTTTTTGCATGGAGTATAAATGTGGTATTTTTGCATATTCTACTTGAATATTTTTGCCTACTGGGGCCCCTAAACATTATTGGAATTATTGGAATTGGAATTGGAATAAATTGCACCTGATTAGTGATCAGTGAGCCCAATTCATTAATGTGTGATGATGTTAGTCCCCATATGACCATTTAATTGTAGCAAAAAATGATTTTTATTTATTTTTTATTTTTAACCTATTGTGACCTCTAAGATAATCACAGCCTCACAAACAAAAGACCTGGACATACAAAATCTGTTTGGCTTTTCTGCATATATTGACAATAAAGGGGTTTCTGGTGCCCAGGTAGCCCAATTGGTGGAGCATTCAGCGGCCATGGGTTCGACTCCTGCCTGTGGTCCGTTGCTGCATGTCTCTCCCCTGCTCTCTCTCTCCCCCTTTCCAGTCCTCACTTCAGATGTCCTGTCTACAAAGATCATAAAAGCCCCCTGAAAAATATTTATAAAAAATATGATAAAATAATGATAAATTTTATTTATTTTTTTTCTGAGGAAATCCCAGACAGAAGTGCTTGCCATCCAGTCACGAAAAATGCAGTTCTTACTGAAATCTTTTCTTTTTTTTTTTTTTTGTTGTTGTTTCTTCAAGGTCTCTCCTCAAGGTATTTTTGAGGGATTTTGACAATTTTCATCATTTCTCATCAAAAATAGCCAAATGTTGCACCAAATCTGTGTAAATAAATGGTATCAACCCAAAAACTGCTGCAACCACTTATGAGACATAATTCAGCATGAGAATGACCATCACATACTTCTGTCATAATGTTGCAAGCCCTTATACCAGAGGTCTACAGCATTTACTCTCAAAAGAGACATTTTTGCCCTAAATATAAATTAAAATATCTTTCTGGAGACGCAACTATTAAATTCTTTGTTTTCCACTGAAACTTTTCTTCTTTCTTGGATTTGGCATTCATTGCCAACCGAGGAGACTCAGCAATAGACACCAGCAAAATTTAGAGGAAAAGGCACCAAGATGTAGCCGTAGTCTATGATGAGAAAATTTTAAAACATTTTTTAATATTATGCACAGCTTACACATTTTTACACTTGAAGAATGTAAGTGTCTCTTTAGGCTGATATCAATGATAAATGAAAATTAAACTGTTAAAAAATACGGCTATTCACTTTTATCTAATTTTTTGTTAAAGCCACGGGGAGCTATTAGCAAAAGAGCCGCAGGTTGCTGACCCCTGCCTTATACAAACTAAACTCTGAAAATTTGAATAAGCTCCTAAAGAAAACACAATGTTTATTACAGATTTATGACTAGACAAATACGCGATAATATGCTGCATCTTAAATTAATCTTTAGGTTCCCAGCTTTCAGTGAATGTAGGTCATTACCACTTCTAGGTGGCGTATACTGTTGACCTGCTGCCTCCCCCTAAACATCCCCTGCCGGAAAGAGGTTGATAAAAAAGCAAATACCTCTGTCATCAAATTCTCTGAACTCTGATTTGTTGGACTTTATTTTACTCAGATTCTCAAAAGGTATTTTTTCAAGACTCTTCTGCTTATGGTCCAATTAACCAGTGTCATCTGAGACAGGTTTTCAGCGTGTATTGTGATGGACATTTGTCTGTTTTTTGTTAGACCATAATTAACCAAAATAATGCCAAACAACTGGCAGTTTTTTTATTGTCATCTATAATTAAACTTGTGCATGTCTGAGGATTTTCTGCGCACTCTGAATCAGCTGTCATCTCATAATTTTTTATTTTGCAGTCCTCTTTTCTTTCTTTGCTTAGTATAACTTCCTTTCCACATGCACACACATAAATGGGTGATGGAAGGAGATCAACTTTATTCCTTCAGTTTGAACTCTTGTAGAAAGCAGTGTAATTCCTCTTTGTAGTTGAAATACAATTTTAAGCCGATTATATTTTGTCAATGACAAAAAATGGAGATAATCATCTTTATAATTTTTTGCCAGCTCTCGTTTTGCCTTTTTTTGTGTTTAATGTTGGAGGCGTATACTCTGAAAGATAGTTTGGGTGGTGCATGAGAAGATGGGTTATTTCAGAGGTTATCATTTCAATGTCCTGCGTTTTGGGATATAATTATTACCACTGTTATGCTCAGACAGTCCTGTGATTAGTTAGAAATTTGTTTTGCTCTCACAGTGGGGAACCTCTAACCCTTCAGAGAGGAAGAGAGGGGGGGATACAGAGGCAGGGGAGACGAGTGACAAGGAGGGAAATGAGAAAAGTATACACAATCAATTTTTAATTTTTAAAAGCCAGAGATAGCATAAAGGAGCATTTGTGCTAATCCTGAAAAAGTGTACTTTAAAATTCACCTATTATCCCCTGTTAAGCAGTCTAACAGAGCACAAGTTAGTTTTGTTCAAATCGTCTTCACACTGAAAATTACAGGACAAGATGAGAGCATATAATTCACAAATTACCTGATTAGAATTTGTATTTATTGCTATTTAAAGATAAATTTGTTCTTTTTTTCACAACAGCGGTGAGACACTCCTTTTAATCAGTTTGGTGATTCTCATTATTTCCACCCACATATACACATACATCTGCACACACATTTACACACAAACACTGATTCATTTTAATCACTGTGATCATGCCTGAGCGGCACACATACACTGAAATTGTGGAGGCTGTAATGTACTTTTAAAACATTCAAACTTTACCCTGCATGTAGATTTGTATATTTCCCTAAGCAGCTAAAAAAAAACATGTTTTTATATGTAACAGTCTCAGTGTGTGCAAGTTATAGTTCAGGGCTGCAACCAAGGATTAGTTTCACTGTTGATTAGTCTATAGATTATTTTCTCAATTAATCGATTAGTTGTTTGGTTTATGAAATGCCAGAAAATGGTGAAAAATGTCAATCAGTGTGTCCCAAAGCCCAAGATGACATCAAATGTCTTGTTTTGTCCACCATCCAAAGATATAGAGTTTACTTTCATAGAAGATGAAAGCAACCAGAAAATATTTACAGTTAATGAGCTGGAATCAGAGAATTTGAACTTTCTGTCTTAAAAAAATTACTCAAACTGATTCATCCATTATCAAAATAGTCGGTGATTAATTTAATATTTGATTCAGAATCTAATTGTTGCAGCTCTATTATAATTTGAATTTCATCCACATAGTAGCACCTTATTTGAGGATCAAGGCCCGAATTGCCTCGATCCTATTGAGTATTGAAAGAGAAAGTAAGAGGTCTCACTCTGCCACTATTTCCAAGTACCACAAACACCTCCTACACTTCACTGCTGCGTGTCATGTAACAATTTAATGTAGACAAAAGAAGTGATCAGTCACTCAGGGACCTCCCAGATATTTAGCTCACTTACGTACTTGAAGAAGGGGTCCCACATTGTACAAAATTTTCTTGAGAACTTGAGTCTTTCTATTGTTAACATGGCTTTTATTAAATTGGTATAGAAAAATAGTTCAGTTCAGTAACTGGTATCAAAGCCAAAATATTGTATTGATACCAGCATCAAAAATTTCTAAACAATACCCAGCCCTAGGATCTGTCCACTTTTCCCTTCCTTCTGTTTCTGGCCACATATGCTCACTCAAAGCGAGAGCACTGACATTTTGCAACACAGCTGAAGCTTTATAAAGGGGCAGAAATGTGTATCTTTTACGAGCATGAGGTCTTGCGGGATGCGGCACATTCATGCCAAAGAGCAGAAGCCTCTCAAAGGCACGGTTAATTCTACAGCTTGGATCCTGAAAGGAAAGAAGGCCTTACTGTAAGTGTCCTGTGGTCATTGGATTTGGAACGGCACTGACCCTCCACCCCCGTGTTTTGGATGAGAGGGAGGCTGTACTATACCCCCAACCACACCTTCCTCCACCTCCCACAAACACATATACACACACACTCACACACACACACAAACACACGTACGCACACCACAACCCCCCCACCCTAACCTCCACGGGCCACACTGTCACCTCACATCCTGTCTGGGAGATTCACTCAGGAGGGAGGAAATGAGGTGAAAAAAGAGAAGGGCTGGAATGAGAATGTCTCCCTGGGGCGTGGAAAAATCAAGAAAATGATGTTCAGAAATTCATAGATTTAAAAATGAGCAGCAAGCGGGAGGGAAGGAGAGAGGGAGCAGAAGGAGGGGTGTGGTGGGAATCGGAGGGAGAGAGAGTTTGAGTAAAAAAAATCAAAAGAAGAAAGCAGACAGGAGAGGAAAAGGGAGTGAGATGATAAAATTGCAAAAAGAGAACGAGCAGAGCAAAGAAATGAGGAGTCATTATGTCATTATAGAATACAAACCTTAACAAAAAGTGTGCAACAAGTTAATATGTTTCATTTAGGCCGGTCAGGATTTATTTTTTTCCCCCACTAAAACTAAAAATTCAAGACCGTAGGCACGAGAAATTCATGTGGACTTATTATTCATACAGGGAGAAAAGTGAAAGCCATGTCTTAATGCAGCCGGTAGATAAGAAGGTCTCAAACTCGGCTCAGCGCAGTATTGACAGCGTTTTATATTCCAGCCTGTTTCTACCCTCTGTAATGGTTATTTAGTCCCAAATATTCCCTGCCACACGTTTAAAAAAAAGAGGAGAAGTGTGTGTGTTTGTGTGTGTGTGTGTGTGTGTGTGTGTGTGTGTGTGTGTGTGTGTGTGTGGTGCGTGCGTGCGCGCGCACGCGCACGCGTGCACAGGCATGCAAGAAGAAATTATTCTTCTCCAACCTATTTAAATACTGCTCGGGGTGATTCGTTGTAATTCATGTTTATATTACTAATGAGAAAATACACATTGACTCTAAATACTCAGTTACTGATAAAAAGTGGGGAGGGAAGCATTTCTCAGCGCTCTGCATTTACTTGCTTTAGCCTTAATTCCTAAATTAGCAGCACATTTTAATCATTTAAATGCTCTGTTTGTGCTGTTATGAAAAGGTTGGAAAAAAAAAACAAATCTGGTAGGTGAAAATTTTTTTGTTTACCTGTCTGGGCTGCAGTTATTACTGCAATGATCAGGATGCACTTTGTGGTATGCAACAGTTGGGAAAGAGTCTTTTTGTATCCTGCATGTGTGGATATTATAGCTAACTAACGCAGTGATATATGCTTGTTTTCACACAGCCACTATAAAAAAGTATAGCTAAATATCTATAAATTATAATTCATAGTGCGATGAATGTTTCCCTCATCCTAAAAATGGAAACGGCATAAGCTGACTTACTTTTTTTGTCAAGAGCCTCCCCCCTGTTTATTCTCTTTCCCTTCCCTTGTCTTAATCTCCTCCACTCCATGTCCCTGTCTGCTCTCCTTTTCTTGCCTCTGGCTTCAGCCGTCTTCTCAAACAATGATCTGATTCTACGGTCGGTGCCAAAATTAAAATGTAACACAAACCCCGGTAGGCTGACAGGCTTGCATGTTGCCGCCGGACACTTTATAAACCTCTTTGTTTTCTCAGGCAGGTTGAAATATGATTCAGGAAAAGCTTCCTCTGATGTTTTAAAATTTTAGCTTATTTCAGTAGTCCAGTGATTTGCAGCTCAGCTGACACCTGGACTTTTTTTTTTTTTTTTTTTTTAATTTGAGGGTAGATGAGGTGACTTTCCAGTTGATCAGGTTGCTGTTTATCCCTCAAGTAGGTGTTGATATTCTATGCAAGTTCCATCATACACATCTTTTCCTTAAAGCCTCAGGAAATTATGGCTTAGTAAAAAAGAAATCGTAAAAATGCACATATAATATCTGTCTCATTATGCATCCACAAAACTAACTGATCTCAGGACTGTGTAGGTGTTGCAGGTCACATTTGGATTGACATGTCTCTCAGGAGTCCTGGAACAATGTACTGCTGTGGACGGGGACAGCAGCATAACGTATTTAAACCACCAACCAAACCAATCAAAAATCTGTATCTTTTTCACTGTCCGCTATATTTAGTATATTTTCACTGCTTTACTTTGATGTCAGACAGGGAAATGAAGCCACCATTTTTGCTCGCTTCAGAGACACAAGACTCCTTTGTTTGTCTTATTGTGTGCCTTCGTTGTTTTTAAGGGTTAGTTCAGGTCCGAACTAACATTATGTGCTATGGATTGACCGCAGTAGACAGCAGCTCTCCTGTGTTCTGTGAGGTAAAATTACCATGTTTGTTAAAAAAAAGTCTACAGCAATGTAACAGCTTCAGTTCTTTGTCATTAAGTTGGCTCAGACTAAAAGATAAAGCGGGAGCAGAGAGTTGTGAGAGTTGTTTTTTTCAAAGATTGGTTCACATAATTTTGAAGGAATCAATAAGCAGAATCAAAATTTCAAAGATTCATTTAGAATCAATTCTTATTTGGAATAAATTCTTGATTCACAACTGTAACAATGATAGATTAATAATAAATTCATATTTACATGTTTGTTCAAGGAAATAATTTAGAATTTTTTCAGGAAGTGACAGACCTGTAAAATAAAGCATTTTCAACTTTTTTCTTTCTCTAATACAGAAATATCTCTCACATTTCTATTTGTACCACTTAATGCACTTAATACCTCTGGAACATTTGCAAACTGGTATCTAATAATCAATACTATCTGCAAAACCCTGGGTAACCCTTAAAAACGTAAGCAGGGATCACTTTCCCCCTAGCCACAGAATGAAATAATGTAATAACACACACTGGGATAAACTTGCACCAACTCTATTACTTGATTATCTGATGCCTGATGGTAGTCGTGAATACAAAGGTGGGTAAACTTTGGGTAAACTGGACTTTACTCACCTTGTTTCCTCTCACTGACTACAGTCGATCTGAAAGCAGATGAGTGAACTCTCTTCCTCATTTCAAAGAGGTGGATGAACTGAGTTTATTTGGTTTTATCCCTCACTATGCCCATGGTTGAGAGGTTACCATATGCCGTTCAGTGAGTGTTTGTTTACATACATGTACATCATAAGCACTAGTCTGCGAGTGCTCCTTTGTACTTTCATTGTGTCTTTGTGTGTGTCCGTGCGTGTGTGTTATCAGAGCAGTAGACTCGCACCTGAGCGATGCTACAAGAGTGTCTGTCTGACAGGCCTTTTAACCCAGAGCAGCCAGAGAGAACACAGCCCTCCATGTAACCTGTCATGTGTATAAAGTCAAACAGGTGTGATAGACCTCCCAGTCTGATCTGAGCCCTCCTATCTTCCTGTGCTCCTCTTTGTGATGCTCCATATGATCGCCACAGAGGCCTGAGATCAGTTGGGCCCCTCAGAACCATCTGAGCCTGCACAACATCCTGCTCACTGTCAGTCAAAGCCAGGCAGAGTCGAGCTGTCAGTCAGACCGCTGCTGGGATTTTCCAGCCTCGGGGAGGGAAGATGAGGCCACGAGCTACAGACAGAGATCATGTTACATTCCCATCAGCTGCTGCACAGCAAAACTACCATTGTCAAAGCTCTTAAGTTATGATTTCACAGAGGGGACTGGTGGAATAGAGAGGGGACTAAGGTTGGTCTAATCCAATTACACAGATCTCAATACTATCCCAATACCACTTACAGGCTGAAGGATGGCTGCCTCTGGGCTGCTCACAGCTTGATGGATACACACCCAGCACTCAACTGGGTTGGTTAGTGAAATGGTTGCAGGGTCAAACCATGGAGATGAGGTAGGAAGGTGAAGCCATGAGGCCTGGTTTAATATTCTTACAAAATATAGCCCAGGAAATATACTGACGAGCAACACAAGTTAGTGAGGAAACCTCAGCAGCAGGCGAACAGCAGACACAATAGAGAGGAAAAACATTGCTCGCGCAGAGGGCTTTTAGTTAAACAAGTGTGCATGCTGAGATTTGTGGTTCACTCCACCGCTATGGAATAGAAAGATTGACCCATATAAATAGATATGATTCACTCTGAGGTTTGTGTGCATCGCAGTGATGGCAGATGTGTAGCAAATATCTTTAGACTAGAAGTGAAACTGATGTTTAGAGTAGTCGTACCAGGGATGTTCACACCTGAGGTGTATTATTACCTGGTCCAGCCCTGGTGCCTTGTTAAAATGTACTGTACAACGATCATAGTAGCCAAACATTTAGCTTTTTAAACGATATGCAAACAATATTTTCACACATAACTTAATATCAACCTCTTTTTCTCTTTTTCTGTCTGTCTGTCACTTCATCTGTTGGCCCGTTGCTTGAAGGATGACTGTCAGGTCACAGGTGAAAATGTTTTTATAAGGGTTTGGGAAAATAGCATTTTAATGCTAAAACATAAGCTAACTTCGACTAAAATTTGATTGTTAGGATTTTAATATATAAGGAACACTACTAGGAAGCTGATATGAAAACCTCAAAAAACAAACAAACAAACAAAAAAAAAGTAATAGACCTAAAAGTAAAGACATACTGTAGTTTAATCCTTTACCTTTACAGTATGACAGTATGACATAAAAAAATAAACTTAACAATTTTAGTTTGTATTCAATCTCACTTCTATAAATTAGTCTAATTAAAAAGTGCAGGTTTCCAGTCTTTATGCTAAACTGAACATACAGATATGAAAGTGGTATTGATCGTCTCAGAACTAACCCTTTACAAGAATAAACACATTTACCAAATTGTAGATCTGTTCCTGTAATTCAAGGTCCATTTTTTCTACTTTTTCAGGAGTCTGCTTAGTTGTCAAGGAGATACCTAACAGAGCAATTGCATCAAACACTAGTGAGTGGACTTTGAGTTAAGATTTGTCAGATTTGTCAAATCAAACAAACTAATTGCTGTTTGGTTTTAGAACAATAAAAAAACAATCATGATGTTTGTTGACAATAACTTCCCGGTAGAGAACCCCTGTGTAATATACATACACTTTAATGGCTGCAACATGTTTCAAGAGGTTTTCATGATGTTGTTTTAAAGTGTATACATCTCATTCATCCAAAATACATGTTTTATGCTTTCACTTAAGATATGTTGAAGACCTAATTTACCTGTTTGACCCCAGACTAAAGAAAAATGACAGCTTGAGTTACTCAAAACTAACAGTTAGTTCCACCGGTGGTGAGATGATGTTGTTGGGTAGGTTTGGTTTATTAAAGCCACTAGCAAAGCAAGTCAATACATAAAATTAACACAGCAAAAACGTCAGATAGGTTGGACCACCGTGTTTAATTATATGTCTTTAAATGCTACAGCTACAGCTGAAAATGACAACATAAATAAACACATTTGCTAATTTTACATATCTCTGCAATTCAAATCAGCTGCCAGTTGTCTACCCAAATGTGACTGCTGCTGTTATCATGGCATCACATGATTCAGTCTATAAGAAATATCAGTTACTTGAGACAAAGGGTTAATTTGCCTAAAGCAGTACAGTAAACCTGGGTTGATGATATGTTGTGTAGTAAGAGACTTTTAAAGCTACAAATGAGACATGATATGTCGTCCTGTTTGATTGGAGAAGAATGTCCAGTGAATTGTAGAAAATGGTGGACGGTGGGCAGGTTCTCTTTCGGGAATGACGGAGATGTTCTGTGACTTTGCGGTCATGCTGATAGTGATTGTGAGAGATTGCAGGAGAGCTCGGACCGGACACTGTGCAGGGACAGCAAAAGTGTGCTTGACAGAATTAATCAATCAGACTGCGTGGGCCTCCGTCTCTTCCTGACCGTGGAAACCAAGACGACACAGTCGGGTCAGGGATGAGGAGGGATGGGCCGCTCCGAGTCATCTGTCATCACGTTACATCCATTACTAATTCACTGAGACACTGACTCTCGCGCGTGGCACGCACAGCCAACATGCATGCTGAAAGGGGTGTGAGCACGCATGTGTCGGCACAGGTGTGAAAATTTGGATCTACTCACCTGTGAACATCCCTGCTCACACTGAGCTCACCTGCCAAATGACATCTGAAAATTCCCACTAGAAACTGAGGGAATTAAAGCTGACATTGAGCAGTTATCAAACTGTAAAGTGGTAGCAGCAGGCTGTCGGTCAGGCACTTCCTTTGCTTGCTCGTGGCCTCGTTTTTAAGTCAGTCATTCTGACAGCTTTGTATACTTTGCTGTGACAGAGAGAGTACAGCAAAATAATTATTTTTTTAGGGAGAAAAACCGCCACTGTTGTGTTTTTGTAACTCAACAACTATCACTTTACACTTCTAATAGTTTTGATGTCTGAATGACCACCTCAGAGCTGCACCAGCTGTATGAGTGGTCAAAAAACCTCCTGTCAGCCCTTGTCAAACACTGGAGAATTGGCTGTATGGTGTTAAGTAACTTCTTTTTGAGTTTGCTCACTTTCCGCAAGGAAATGTAGCTTTGAAGAAGTGGAGTGAAAACAAGACACTCGGTTGATGAGGTGCTGGCTTGCAAAAAATCTAAGACAAAAAGGAGGTGAAGCTGCTCACACTCTTTCTACTCTGATGCATATTTATCAGGATGAAGACTGATGTTTCAACAAAACTGTCTCTGTCAGAGAAATGCAGCTTTGATCACTTAGCGGTTGGATAATTAATGTGAAGCCAGTAAGTGTGTAGTTGTTCATTTTAATGATAAGTCATAATTCATATGCTTATTTGTTAATGGTGGGCCCAAAAACCAACAAGAAATCAACAGTTTAATTATTGTTACTGCGGTAACACTGGGAGTATAACCACCTCCTTGGAGTGTGTGGTTGATGACTTGAGTCGTCATCCCAGCGAGATCTCAGACGCCTCAGTGACTGGCTTTAATTGAACAGGCATCCGGCACAAATAACCAATTTATAACAGCTAAATTTAGCCCTCATTCTTTTTAAAGGGCCACCAGCCCTAAAAAACGAGGCTCCCTCCTAACACACCACTGTGAAGCTGTTGTGAGTAGTGAGAGATGTCACTCGGATCTGGATTGGCCCTCAGTGGTAGAGTGTACTAGAGCTGGAGGATTAGCTGAAGTGACGCTCTGTCTTTGTGTCTAACATGGGTCCGGTTACTGATGTTAATACTGACGATACTTTTCAATTAGTTATCCGGTGCTGTGCTGTGTTGTGTGTTGCCTGCTGTGGCAGTAAATCAACAAATACTGTATACGTCCTTTAAAAAGGATTCTGAAAGGTATTGCCAAGCTTTCTAAATCACTTGAATTCTAAGTTTCCGTCGTTCCCAACAGCAGCAGTACGACAGCAGCTGGTGTGCACACAATGAATTACACCACCGGCAGCAAGTGATTATGTCCCTCCTGTTGGCATGAAGTGATGACAAATGAAGGAGTTGTCTCTCACTTTCAGAGGGAGCGAGATTTCCCTGCAGCCTCGCTCCACTCACACCTCATTCAAGTGGAAGTGTGTATGCTATGATCATCATTACGTCGTGCTTAAAGTAGTCTTCTAGCATAAAAGTTTATTTAATTCCAGGTATTTGTGTTTTCTTCATATCTGTATTATTTACTATCATTATTTGGTTATTTTATTTCACAGGAAGCACTAAAATGTCCAGTGTGTAAGATTTACAGGGCTTCGCTGGCTAAATTTAATAGAAATAGAAGTATGTTTTCATGAGTGTGTAATCACTTGAAAATAAGATTTGTTGTGTATTCATCACCTGTATTAGAATAAGTATCTACAGAGGGAGTGAGTCCTCTTCTACAGAGTCCTCCATGTTGCACTGCAACAGCAGCCCAGAAAGTACAAACCAAATAGTGGCTCTAGAGAGGGCCTCTCGTGACCACCATAGGTTCTCCTACATGCTTGGAAGGGGAGGTTGAGTTGAGTGGTAGTGAATTGGAGTGTCACAATTCTCCAAATCCATAATTTGATTTGACTCTCTAGTGTAAGGTTTTGATTTGATTTAATTTTCGATTCAAACATATGTTTTGGTAGCACTGACATTTTTAGACTATAGAGTATTGGTTCGTAAAGATTAACAGATCATCGGTTTAATGCCCTGACAATTGTCATCAAGAAAAGTGCTACTGCAGGTTACTCATAATCTGCACTGTCATCTTTGAATTGTTGTTTTGTTTTTTCTTTGAACACGCGCCAGATACACATTGACCCTAAGTCCTGCCCCTTTTTACTCGGTGCTCCAATAACAATAATATAACAACTAGCTATCTACATCAGTTGTTGTTAGCTATGTAGTTAGCTAGCGTTTTGCTCTGTAGCAAGCTAGCTAATGTTAGCAAAACCCTAGCTAGTGTACTAGCTAAACTACATTAATCATTAGCTAGCTTGTTGGCTACCTAGTTAGCTAGTGTTTGGCTAACATCAGCTAACTTAAGATGTGACTAAATGTCACTTTTATGGGTCCCCCAGCAACATCTTTTAACCATCTTCATAATTTGGTCTTAATATGACCCTAGCAGATAGCATGTCTAAGTAGGCTACAAGAAACAGGAAAGCAAACATTTCATTGAGGTTCTGCCAGATATCAAGCTTGCTAAACTTTTACTGGAGCACAGAGCAAAAAAGAGCTGGATTTTGGAAGGGTCTTTTGAAATCATGGCATCCCTATTATTCAGTTGGTTGCTATAACCTCAGCGCTAAATGCCATTAAATCCTACACAATGGTCCTTAAATATTCAGTGAGATCAACATGGACGCAAACTATCTTATCATATCTTATATCTTTACACTCTTTCAGTTTCTTTTCACTCTTCTAACATTTCATTCATTTTTTTCTGATGTCAGTGGTTAATGTCCAACCCTACCGTCGACGTAGCATTAAAACTCGATTCACACACACACTTAGTATTAACCTCCCGAGGCTCAGCATGCCTCTCAGTAATAGCGAGCACCCCTCAGTATGGCTTGTGTTCATTTAGGGAGCTTAATGAATTACAAGGGCTTCATAATGAGTGTGTCTGAGCAGTGCTGTGGGGAGGTCAGATGGTTTGAATAACTAATGAACCCAATCACCAGTCAGAACTTTAACACGCATGAAACATTTTGTATATACTGTTGTAGAAGACATAGCTACATATTACAACCCGAGCCCTCCCACCACCACCACCACCAGTGTGGGAATCTAACAAAGTAATTTGGTTTTCCATTTCCTGTAGGCCTTTGGAGAGGCAGTTATAACTCTCAGGTCCCATCAGGGAAGAACAGGGGAAGTAGGCCGAGCTCTACTTGGGTAAAAATAGAGGAGAAAACTTTACAACTTTGCAGTATGCACTGATTGGCAAAAGCATATCAAATTTCTGTCAGTGCAGTTCAGAGAGATCCCATCCATCCATATGCCTTTAAGGTCTTGGACTGTTCATTCAAACTTGATGTCCTGAGGGAGGTTTTGGCATTTCTGGGCATGACTGTAAAATGTTTGATGACCATTAAAAAGTCATTCCGATGCAATATTGTAACAGAAGAAAATGTTTGATGTTTGAAATCACTCTGCAGTGTTTTCAGTATAGCTGATGATTGTTAAAGTGTAACAAACATAGTATAAGGACTGTTTTGACTGAACAAAGTCAACATTTATTGAAAAAAAGAAGTTTTTTTTTTTTATCTAGGCCTACTGAAATATCCTGCTTCAGTCCATATTTGTTGGTGTTTAGCCTTTCAAAAACATTTTCTTTGTGGTCTAAAAACTGTTTGCTCTCTCACTTGCCACACACAAAGGGAGCCATGCACCTGTATTAACAGGTCTACAAATTACATTTATGTCGATGAAACCATGAGTCATATTCATTAAGGAAAGTTGACTTAATATAAAAAAGACTATGACTTTATGTTTTATCAAGTATAATGTTTACAGTCTTCACCGTCTTAATTTTACATGTTAGCTTGCTAAGATTTGCTTATTAGCACTAAACATAAAGTACAGCTGAGGCTGATGGGAATGGCACTAGATATGGCCAGTATTTGGTCATAAAACCATGTACTGAACATATTAAGATTTTGACCTGATAATGGATCAAGATGAAACTTTATCATCACTAAATCAGATCACCAAAGTTATTACAGTTCATCCTAGGAGAAACATTAACGTGTGTGCCGAGGTTCATGGCAATTCATCCAATAGTTGTGACCCTTCACTCAAAACCACAAATGTCAATCTCATGGTGGTGCACAAAGTCGGGGATCACTTAAGTCATTAAGGATACATCATCTGGGAACCCCTAAAGGCAATTTTGCACCGTCCCACAGTAACTCACCTCCTCCTGTCATTTCAATGAGGGCAAAACTCAGCCGCTCTGCTGCTCAGAGTTCACTGTGCTGAACTTCTGGCAGTAACTGCCTAGCGTTGGCCAGTCAAATAGAAGGGGGCGGGCATCGCGGAAATAGCAGGCATCACGGGTCAGGGAGAAGCAAACATGGAGTAGCTGATAATGCTGAAGAGCTGTACAACACCGCACCAGCCACATACAAGGAAAGACAAAATATTCTACCTGAATATTAAATTGTGGAAATAAATGATTGAAGCCTCGTTTGTTAGGGTGAATTATTTGCATGAAGGAGCCCTGTTTTTCCCCCTAGCTTTTTTGTACACATTCATATACAGATATGTGCAAGCTACTATATGTTTTGTGGATTCTTGGGTGGGTCGTACCAGCACAATGACGTTCACCGAAGCACCTGCCTGTAGCCTTGGACCACAGTGGCAGCAGACGCTTTTAAAAACACTTTTCAGGGGAACATTCTCGAAGGTGGGCAGTTGTCAGGTGGTAACCGTGCGTCGATCTGAATGGGCCTTTCGTCAAGTAGATTATGAGATATCTCACTGGATAAATGAGCTTTGATCTGCTGGTGGTGCTTGATTAAAAGTCAGGGGACCACAAAGGTCAATTGACTTCATCCACTAGGGGGCATGAATAACTGCGCAAAATGTCATGTCAGTCCATCTATTTGTGTTAAGATATTTCAGACTGGACCGAAGTGATGGACAGACCAACAGACAGACAGTCAGATATTGTTCCCTGAAGCTACATCTCTGATGTGGCTCAAAACTTCTGTTTAAAATTCATCTTCCTTTACCCAAGGACAAGAAACATTTGTTGGTCTACTTTCTTAGTGATATACACACTAATTGTGCATGGGCACACAGAGGTAGACACACACACACACGCAAACACACACTCACACATGCACTGAATCACACATCCCCTCCCATAATCTCCTCCCCAATCCCCTGGCCCCTGTCATTCAGATCTATGAACTTCCATTAGCAACCATCTGTTACAACCTGCAGCAAAGCCATTACACTTCTCACACACACACGCACCACACTCACACACACACATACTCACACACATATGAATGGACACACTTACCTTCAACGTATGGCCGACTAACTTCTTGGAAGCCTTGAGAGAATTTGCTGAAGCATCGGCTGTTTAACCTTCAGAGGAGAAGTCACCTGTGCACTCACAAACACCTGCGGTAGCGTCACTCTGCTGCTGCTGCCCACTACAGATGCATCAGAAGGTCAGCAACCCTCACACACACACACACATACACACACTGACACACATTAACAGAGTGGGAGGTCATTACAAACACACACACGCGCAGGAATAGGTCACAGTATCGTGTTGTAAAAACAGATTGTTGTATCTCTGGATTATTCTATCTATAGTATTGGGTCATTCTATCACTCCCACTGATAAAGGTCACAACATCCCACCCACTGTTCCTTGGCAGAATTTCACATTCGACAAAATGTCAGAACCTGATCTGCTTCATGGCAGCGCGCTGCCTCCAGCACTTTTCTTCACATCTTCAATGCACACATTTATTTTAGCTCTGAATGTACCATTTTCAGCCCCATTTGAATACTCTGCTCTCCCTTTTTCCCTCCTAAACAAATGTCAGTGTACTGCAGAAGATTTATATTTTTTTGCCGTGTTCCTGCCTCACACAAAATCATTCATTTGAGTGACAATATGGGTTCCAGGCAGGAAGTGGGGGGGGGTTTGATTCAGCATCTAATTATCCAACTTCTTCTTGAAAGGAAAAAAATGCTCTCTGTGTTTAAGCAACTTGTTCACGTAGCAATAGCATCTGCTTCACTCCTTCATTTCCCCGTCAGCGAGAGACAAATGAATAGAAATGACTGCTTTGTGCTTTTATGCAGCCGTCTCTCCAAGCTGCATAAAACATATATTTCTGGTCTCCCATGTGCGATTTTGTATGTGCAGAGAGGGAAGAGAAAAGGAAAGATAGAGACACTTGAATCAGGAATCGCTGTGCTAAAGCACAGACGTTCTTTTTTGTTTTTTTTTTGTTTTTTTTTCAATTGGTGGTACTCTTGTCTGTTCGTTGTTTTCTTTCCTAGAGGGCACAATTGAAAAAGATCATTTTTATGAAAGGGGCTTTTGAAAAACGCCTCAGCAATCAAACATAAAATATGTTATACCGCTGTGTGGTGAAAAAAATGAAATAAGCACTGCGCAAAAATAGTGCCTTGTTCGAATAGAAAATTGTCTTTTCAATGACAAAACGACACAGTGTGGTCATCTGCTTCTCCTAGTGAGACCCTTTTGTTGAAAAAATGATCTTTTTAGTAAAATATGGCATTTTGGTTCACTGTTCTAAGCGGGTTAAAATCCACCCTACCTCCAAGTCCCCTACCAGACCCCTCCACCTCCGCTATCTCCTCTTCATCCCAGTGATTATCCACCAGCTCCCTCTTATCAGCATCATCAGCTGAGAGGCCATATAGCAAAATGGTTCCCATGGGAGGAGGTCGATGTGCAAACTTTTGTGGCCACAGACCACAGAGATGGAGAAATAAGGCTCCTTATACCTTATACCTACCTATAATTAATCTGCCTGAGTGGTTCTTTGCATAAAAATCCGTGTTGCAGTGAAATGACACTCACCTGTACAAATGAAAGGTTTTTAAAGCTTATTTGGGTTCAATAATAGAGGTATTTGTGCTGTTTGTCAGTGAGAAGGTATTTCTTTTGAACCTGATCATGAGTGGGAGGCCGGATGTTGCTTGTGGGCGATGTAGCTGTTGGTGGTGAGGTAAATAATCCCTATCTGAATGCTGGCCTGATATCCATAGCCTGCCTCTGACCCCCAGGAAGCTTTAATTCCAGTGAGATGGAGAGCTGGGTTCTGCTTGAACGAGCCCCTTCTTCTCTTCCTCATGGAGTGGACAGGGCAAATAAGGGGCTTGTGTCCTGAAAAGGAGCTGTTAGTTCCTGACAGGCCATTGATTGGAAGAACAGGGGCTGTTTTCACAGTATGGCGCTCTTACATAACCAGATACACACATGCACACACACACACACACACAACCACACCCACCCACCACACACACATCCCCACCCCCACACACACACATGAAGTAACACCAAATTTATGTAAATCGATCAGCAAAACAGATTTTATGTTTTGGCCACAGAAACTAAGTTTAACAAGTTATTCTTTCTCTACTGCAGATCTTACACAGAGACAGGACAAATGAAATCTTTAGCCTGTTATTCGTACAGGATTGGTATTACCTGGGGACCTCTAATAATTTGTAATAATGGTGGAGGGCGTCCTGTGCAAATCTGCCATGTCCATTATTTATAAAGTAAAAAAAGTAAAAATTCCACCACAATTGACCTACTATACAGAGGTCATGTGATAATATTAGTCTCATGCAAATTGGCATCTCTGTGATTTGGGGTCGTATTGTTTTTCCAAGTTTTTTTGTTTTCCCTGTGCCTTTTTATGCCTCTTTCCCCATTGAGAAATATGGAAGCTGTGTTGGCAATTATGAAAATGAAAGTTTTGACAGCCTTTTGGGTACAAATTCAAGTGGCTCATCTCACATGAGTGCAGGGAGATCCATTTGCAAGAAAGAGTTCAAATCCATCAGAAGAGCAAAATTGTGAAAGATGATGAGATGATTGACATGCATGACGCTGGCAGACTGATCTCATGTGAATGAGCTGCATAATGGGGATGAAATGATTACCGTTTCACAATAAAATTCTGGACGATTAGTATTACCATTTAAAATTTTAATTAGTATTAAAACCATGTTTGATAACTGCGTTTCGAAAAAACTCACTAAATACAGTACTTGTCAGCATCAACCAAAGTTAGCAACACTCCCAGGGGATTTCTAAATCTCGAGGTCCTCAGGTAATACTAGTCCTGTGTGGACAGGACCTGTTTCATTGAGGTTTGAGGCTTTTGAGAGTATCACCCCACAACAGACAAGCCCTACATCCTGAATGAAGGAACTTCTTCAACTTGAATGAAGGAAAAGAAATTAGAGAATATGTTTACATAGACTATAGTAACGTGGATACTATTGCACCACCGTTTACGTGCAGCTGGTCAGAATCTTCCCTATCTTCTACTATATTTTTGAACCTCAATGTACTGTTATCTGTAAATATTAGGATAATCTGATTTTCTTAAGGTAACTTTTGGGAATTTATTTTTTCATCCTACACAGCACAGAAAAAGAGTTATGAGTTTGATTATGGCACAAATCACTGGTAGTTTATCGATTCAGCAATGTAAAGTAGAGGAAGAGTCTCTAATTATTGCATTATAAACCTTTTCCAGATTATTGAAAAGTCAATTGTAGTATTGTTCTGTATACAACTGACAAATCTAACACAAAAAGGAAAGAAAAACTTACTTGAGGAGCCAATGTTGGATTTATTCTGTGACAGTGAAGAAAAAAGTGCCTGGGGGAATAGGACAGATCCATTCTTTACAGAGCTAACAGAGCTTTAGCACTTGAGCTCAACCACACTAGAATGATCCAAGAAATCATCTTCACTGGACCACTATAGATCTTGCAGTGCAGCTAGTTTCATCAGGAAAGCTCTGTTTTATTTTAACGCCTGTGCATCAGGTACTGAATGGGTTCAGACAATTAGAAGTGATCTTCAGAGAAGCCGTTTGCCAGCTCTGCAGGTGCTGCGCCCACCAAGGCTATTGTATAAGTCTGCAGCGTAGGACTGTGGGAAATGAAAAGTTTGACTGTACGTGAAAGACAAAAAGGGATGAGTTTGAAAGGATATGAGGTGGTCATGCAGCTCGTATTGCTCACAGGAGAAATGACATTAGTTTATTTCTGCCGGAGCTGTTGGTGTTTAAACATTCTCATCATGGTTAATGTACACAATCCCCAGCACTTGTCCCCACAGAGTCAGGACGCTCACGCAGAGAGGCCAAGGGAATCAGAGGTCGGCTTGCCTTTATTTTGCTCTTCCATCAGACCAAGCAGTTAATCTTTGCTCGGCCCCAGCTTATCTGGGCGCCTGCCACCCTAGCCCTGCCCAGGGAGAAAGGCATCACACGCCTCAGCCCTCTCTCCTCCTCCTCCTCCTCTTCCCTCCCCTCGCCTTCCCCTCAGCTCAGTTCTCCTTGGATGGCTGGAGGAGGTGGCTGCAGATTGAATTATTCTCTCCGTTCCATTTCTCCCAAGTTTGCATTCATTTGCAGTGTGCTGTCACTTCTCTTCTGTTGTGTTTGTTTCTTAAGTGGAAGCCGTTCAGAGTCTGTCTCAGCTTGTTGCATCGTCTCATATCAGTTGTGGCATTGGCCTGCAATTGTGGTTATGCAAAAAAGAAGCAGGGCTTTTATTGGTGTTGGAGCACATTTGCAGAGGGAAATGCCCAGAGACCCCCTGGCAGCCCGGTTTTGCACATGCTGTGTGTGTGCTCACGAGCCAGATTTCCCACAGGGTTCCCACTCATTAGATTCAGGACTTTTCAGTGACTTTCAAAGTCCTCTTTGATATTTCCCTACGTTTTGGATTTAAGACATGATGGTGGTAACTAATTGACATTTACTGTTAAATTTTGTTTTATTTCTTCCTGTTGTATTTACAATAATTTAAAAAAAAAGGTCAAAGACTGTGTAATGAAAAATATTGGTCCAGGGTCTAATCCTGTGCCCTGGGGTTAATTTTCAGTTCAATTTCTATATAAGAAAAATCATTTTTTAAGTCAACATGCCTCTTTTCTCTTTTAATACAGCGTCTAAGTATTCTTAATGACTCATCTTAAACACTGGGGCATGTACAAAAATGGGTCCAATTAAAGTTGATTTGGGGTGACCAGCAAAGCCCACCCATCACATAAAAGAGTACTTGACTTGGGGACTATGAATTTAAGAGGACTTGCAGACTTAAACATGTTTTCTGCACTCCAAACTAAGTGATATGACTGTATTTTGACATCGAAGCACATTAGCACATTAATGCTAGTCTTAATATTTAATATAATATTAATATTTTTAAAAATCAGCATTTCATTGGATAAAAATGGCTCAACACACCACCTACTGTATTAAATCATCCTTAACCTTGCAATGGTTAAGGATGGGGCCATACAGTCAGTGTTAATTCCCTTTAATCAAAGGGTGGTGAGAGAGAAAACGCTGTGTGTGAGTTTGACATCAGCTAAATAGCTAACTTAACGCTAAATTAACAGAGGGTGGACAATACTAACAACAAGCTTACAACAAGTACGGTGATTAAAGCACAACACTCACCAGCAACATTCAGTGTCCACTGACGATATGCTCCTACAAATGAACTTTTCTGTCTCTGATGTATCATAAAGCCCAGGACAGACAAACAACAAGCTTATCTTACATATTGGGTACCAGGGTGGTGAGTCCCTATAATCTACTGTATGTTTGGTTGCCTTAAAAGGAGCGACAGTGACGACACCAGCGCTTTTCTGAAAAGTTCAGAAATTTTCAAGAGGTGCTTGGAAGGGGGCTCAAAAAAGTCTGAGCACTCTGAAAAAAGACACTGGGTTCTTTAGGTGGTTATTATTCTGCCACATATACTCTCTCCTTATTGGGAACAATTGAAAAAAGATGCTGTCGCAATATGGAAAATAAAAGCCCTTGGTGTGTTTGGACAATTAAAAGACTTATTATTATCTTAGTCTCTTGTGTGCTTCCTGTCCTCAGAAGGAGTTTTGAGTTCATGCTGTCAAACTCTGGGTCAGCTGTCTTTCTTCTGCAGCCCATTGCCCCTCCTCTTCCTCCTTTTCTCATCCGTGTTTTCTGCCCCACTGTCTTGAGCTCTGACAGCCCGTCATAACATAATGACCCAACACTTTTCATGATTGGCAGGTGTTTTTCCTTACAGGCCAATGAAGTAGTGGCTGGTAGATGTGGTTTGATGCCCAGTTACCTTGTTTCCCCGCTGACTGACAGGTGGCTCCCCAAACTACACGGAGAGGAGGCCTGTTTGTTTGTTTATCGCCCATTTAATTCACCCTGTGTTTGAAAAGCCATACGGCAGCTGTCGGCTGTATCTTAAGCTTATTTCAGGCAGTGACCAGGGGGATGGGACACTGCCTTCCTCTGCTGAGTGAGTGACAGGGAGAAGGTGTAGCAATGGGAGAGGAAGGGAAGGGGAGATAGGAGTTTGCCTGGAGGCAGCGGTGGATAGAGGAGGTGCTGGGGGGGGGGTGGGTGGGGGGGGGTTATGCTTCAGAGAAACAGTCGAGGAGAATCTCAAATATTGACCTTGGAAAACCACCTCTATGATAATAATTATCTCACTCTGTCCCCCTCTCTGTCTCTCCCCCACTCTACTCTCCTGTCTCTCTGCCTCCCCTCATGTCTCCCTCCCTCTCTCTGTTTCATGTGTGTCCTTTGCTCCTGTAATCTTAGGGACCTCAGATAAAAGCAACCTGGTGCTTTTTCTTCTCTTTGATACACATTAATCCCTATCATTGATTACAAACTTACAAGCTAAGGTTCAGCTTATCACAATAAGCCTCTACCATTTGACCCCCCTTCTCTTCCCATACTGTACCGTTTATACTCGACACCAAAAATTACATTTATACTCTCAATGGAGTAGGCTTGGCTTCATAGGTAAGGGGGAGGTTTTGTTCAAAGCACTTAAAAAAAAAACCCAAAGAAAATATGCATTTTCCCCATTATTATAAATTAGTCATTGGACTTTTGAAATTTATCACAACTAAATCTGCGTTCTTCTCCAAGTTTTTTTTAATAGAGTCCATTCAGCCATTAGCAAAAAGTATGGCTGCATGATATGGTAAAAAAGTCATACTGCGATTATTTTGACTGAAGTTTCATTTGTACTGAGAAAAAAAAAATTAAAATTGTGATGATGTGATATTTGGTTGGGGTTGAATGAAACAAACTGTTTGTCTGAAGAAGCAAAGATCTTTCAAAAAAGTTTGGTTAGTTTTGGTTAGTAAAAAAATTGGTTCTCGTTCATATTATTGCAATTAATTGTGCATCCCTCGCAAAAAGCAGTGATGTAGGTTACTCTGCAGATGCCATTCCCCTTCCCTCCCTTAACCAAAGGGGTTTATATGTAGTATTGTCATGCTGAAATCTACATAAAGTCACATGAGAAAACATTTTCAGAAGGGCTCAGGAAAATAGCATTTTCCTTGTCTTCTCATTTCTAGCTGATGACTGTGGATTTTGTCAGCTGATACTCTATGGCACTGTCAGATTTCATAAATGTAGCTAGCTAATGTAAGCTAACGCTAATGTTTTAACTCCATGAGAAGTCTGTCTCCAGCTGACTTTTGAATGTTTCCATCAAACAAATGAGAACGTCTGCGTACATAATATAACATTAATGCTAAAAGACTGAAGCTAAAGCTACATCCCAGTAAACACTGGCCAGACCAGAAATATGATGCTTAAATTTGTACGATTGATGGCAAAAACACATTGATTAGTTAATTAAGAAAAGGAAGTATGGGGACTAGATTAAGTGCAGCAGACCTTGAGATGTTCATCCAGCTAGACCATGATTGCCCCAGGAAGAGAGCTGTGGTAAGAGCTAAGCTAGCTGGGTGTAGACCTAAGAAAGCGAACCAGAGAGAGAGTCGAGTGTAGTTGTCGACCTACTTTGATTCGGCACCAGCCCACATCCTCCTTCTCTCCCCCTCACATAACAAATCCCATTGTAACCCCTGGGAATAATCCATGAGTTTGACAAATCCAATTTAGCAGGGGGTAACATTACTGCAGGTAGTTAGCAAGCATTAGTTAGCCAGACATGCTAATATTTGAAGCTTACAATACACCACCCTCCAAAGTCATGAGACACTGCATATCGTTCTTCATAGAGCAACATACACACTGCTTCAACATGTAGAGAAATGCAAAGCTTGACAGGCCTGTGGTGCCAAGTGACGGTTTCTAATCTATGATTGGCCAGTTGCTGTTCGGAGGAGCTTGGTGAAGGGTCAGTTGCTGTGAGTGCAGAATAAGTGAAAGAAACCTATATGAGTACATCAATATTTTTTTATCACTTCCACTTTTCTCTCAACTAAAATGTTATTATATATTTTTGAGAAGTAAGGTGGGCAGGGCTCGGATCCCCAGTGGAAATTGCGCCTTTCTGTAGACTCACTTAAGTATAATTTCATGCATCTTCCTTCTTTGCTGTCACTTTGAATCAGGGAAGTTCAGGTTATATTTCACACACACTTATGTCTCAGTGTAAAGGTCTAATCTTATGCTCATACTGTAATCATGGTTTATGTTCATGATAATGACATATTTAAGAGGCCTGGTTCACTTTGTGCCTGCTCTGTTTTGAAACCTCACTTGCTGCAATACCATTTCAGATGACACAGTGGAGCTGCTTCTTAAAGGCGGCCACGGCAAAGTATGCTAAGTGAAGGCGGAGGAGTACATCTATTCATTTAAATTGGTGCTAATGGCAGACTATTTAAAAGTCAATTAATTGCTAGGGGCCAAATGCACAGTGGCAGTTAATGCTGTCACAACGCTGAGTAGTAATTGGATGTGTTGATGGGATGTGCCTGTGTGTGCTAGTGTGTATTCCTCGTCTCTGAAACTGGGTGGCCACCAAAGTCTCAACAAAAGGATCGTCTGGTGTCCGGTGAATGATATTTGTCATGAAGAAGAGTATCATGGGGGAGCAGCATAATAGCCTGTATTCAGTTTGTATTTTACACTCTTAGGAATAAGGATGGTTTTTCCTGTAAGGTTGAGGTTCCTCCCAGAACCATTTGTTTCTGAAGGGCCATTTTTGGAAGGAAGGGTTTTCCAAGGGTTCTGTAAGACTAAAGGCCAAAATGCAGAAAGGCGACTCGTGTTTTGAAGTACACCTATTAGAACACGTACTGAAAGCATCTTGACGCACGTCAAACTGTCTTAACACTCCCACTCCGAACTTGTTTCGATTTTTGAGTGTCAAATGAGGACCAGAGCTTTTTTTTTGCACCAGCAATATGTATATATATATATATTGGGAAGAGTTAAATGGAATTAAAATGGCATGGACGTGAGGAGCCAGTGGTGATGTAGCTGCAGCTCCACCTGAAACCAGGTAAAAGACAAAAAAGCGGACCTGCGGCAGAGAGAGAGAGGGAGAAAGTGTTTGAATATGGACAGATGTGCTGACTTGATATAAAACTTTTTATGATCATGAATCATAATGTTACTGTACACTTCATTGGTGCGTGATTTTTTATTCCAAGTCCAATTTGTGTACTTTGAAATATGTAATTACTTCATGCCGATTACTAATAACTGCGAGGGAGGAGAGAAAGGCAGCAGAGGAGGGAGGGGAGTGTGTGTGAAGTGCCGACAGATATAAAAACTTTTTTGATCATGACTCCTAATGTTACTGTATAGTTCTGTGGTTTTATATGCAATAGAGTAAAATATCTGGCTCGGTAACAAGCAGACAGACGCTCGTCTCCTCCACAAAACGTTTGTCACAGCGCTGCATTAATGTAAGTCATGATGAAGAGTCCAGATGAGCCGAGGTCTAAAACGTCCTCACTGATATAAACTGAGTGAAACTGATGGAAATGATTCTGCTGCCTTAATACAAAAACATGAATATGGTGCACTTAGTCATTATATAGACTGAGCAATCTAAGCTTTTAGTGGTTTTGGCCTTAAGAGTTCCATTAAGAACGCTTTTCATTGAGAGAACCCTTTTTGGAAGAAAGAGTTCTTCAAGGATTTCAACAATCCTTGAAGAAGGATTTGGCAAGTTTTTTGTCCACCATAATATAAAGAAACCCCCTGGTTGTGTCCTAGATAAAACCCTTGGAAGATAAAAAGGTTCTCGGTAGAACCCTTGGGTGTGTTTCTTGATAAAACTCCTTGGTGGGTTCTAGATAAAACCCTTGGAACAAAAAAAAAAAATTCTCAGCAGTGGGTTCTAGATAAACCTTTGGAATATGAAAGGATTCTCTGCAGAACCCGCTGAGTTTGTTCCAGATTAAACCTTGGAATATACAAGGGTTCTCTGTAGAACCCCTCGGTGGATTCTAGATGAAACCCTTGGAATATAAGAAGGTTCTTTGTAGAATCCCCTGAATGTGTTCTCTGTAAAACCCCTTTGGTGTGTTCTTGATAAAAACAACCAGAACATAAAAAAGTTCTCAGAAGAACCCCATGGGGGGGATTCTTGATATAACCCTTGGAATATAAAAGGGTTTTGTGTAGAACCCACTCAGTGTGTTCTTGATTAAGAACCTTGGAATAAAAATAGGTTCTCGATTGAACCCCCTGAGTGTGCATAAAACCCTGAGCCTGCATAAAACCCTTAGAATAGAAAAAGGTTCCAGGTAGAACCTTTCATAGGGGGTTCTGGGTGAGACCTTTCATAGATGGTTCTAGGTAGAACACTCTGAAAGGGTTCCACATGAAACCTTTATAAAAAGGAACCAAAAACGGTTCTCCGGTGGGGACGAGCTAAAGAACTCTCTGTGGTTCTAGTTAGCACCTTTATTTGTAAGAGTGCAGCTTGTGGAGCGGCATCCACTGCTTTGTTCTAACATGTTTGTTTTCAATCGCTTTCACTCTGTTTTCTTTCACTTTGCACTGTTATTTCTCACATCTGCCTTTGAATCCCTTTTTGTTTTTCTCAGTTTGACATCACTACCCGCATCTCCATCCTCTCTCACCTTTTCATCCTCTTCCTCGCTTCATCATCCCGCTCTGTACGGCAGAGGGAGGGAGACGGGCAGGGAGGGAGAGGGGAGAAGGCCTGAGATCGATGCTGGGCCTGCACACACAGAGACCGGCAGCTGGCTGAATCGGAGTGATCGATCAGGCACAGAGCATTTGCTCTGCCAGACTGCTGGGCCTTTGTGGATGGAGATTATTTCTAAATTATTACAGGAGGCAGATGCTTGTCAGAAGATGCTCTCTGTCAAGGTTAGACTGCTTCAGTGCTGCCTGCTTCTCTCTGCCTCTGTCACACTTTTTGCTTTTCATCTTAAATTTGTCTACTTTCCCTTCCTTTTATCTTCCACCATTTCTTTCTCTCCTCCAAGGGTTTTTCTGTAATTTTACACATTCTACATTGCTCTTTTATATTATGAAGCTGTCTTTCATACAGCGTGTTGTTTCCCTAACAGGAGATATGTTTAGCACTTTATAGGTGAGATAAAAGGCGCGCAGTGTATACCAATGAGAGGCTGAAAATGCCATCTGGTAAATTGACTTCATATACCCAGACAGAATACGCTTCACAGTGTAATCTTTGACCAATGTTAGTCTATAATGATACCGAATACACCAGCAGGCTGCTGCTGCATGTTTGAAGCTTTCTCGAAAATGAGTTTGTTCTTTCTGGAACGATTTAAATAAGGTGTTTTCATTCTCTGCCCTTCAACAATGCTGAGTGCCTGTGTTCTTTAAAAATAGATGGTACTTGGATGGCTTTTGTGCATCTTTGTGCTGAGTGAGTGCTGTGTGTGTGTGTGTGGTGTGTGTGTGTGTGTGTGTGTGTGTGTGTGTGTTGTGTGTGTGTGTGTGTGTGCTTCTGAGTCTGTACAGGTGTGCATAATGGTTAAAATGGATCATTTGAGTTTAAGGCGTCTCCAGTGTGTGTTTTCGCCCTTGTTAGGCTGATTAGACTTGGGAACGGTCTTGTATGCCCTGGGCTCTACGTCTTCTCGTTGTCTCATTCATTTATACTGAGCGCTGCATTATTCTCAGGGTCAGATATACAGTGCAGAGGAACTTGCTAACAACCGTCTTAATGCCATAAAATAAACGAATTAACTGAAATAAAAAGAGAAACTCCATGGTAGATCTAATTAAAATAACACTCTGACCCTTATTTGTTTTATCCACGGTCAGGTGGTGACATCAATTTCATGCGTCCAATACAGGAACTACTGTAGGTGAACAGTAATTATGTTTCCAATCAAAGTTTCCAAAAAAGAGAATATGTGAATATTCACAAGAGGATGTAAAGAAATTACTTTGGCTGTATGAAATGCCATGCCACGCTTGTTTAATTACCATGTTCCTCACCTTAGCATGCATGAATGTCAATTTATTGAATTTCTCTCCTCTGTCTTCATGCATCATTTAGCCTTTTTGTCAGACAGAGAGGGGGGTGACATGTTAGAAAAGGCTCCTGGATGGATTTGAACAAGGGACATCGCAGGTTTTTCATATGCACCTTAGAATGGCTAAAGCCTCCACTTCTTGGTTATTGTGGCTTTTGTGGTATGGGAAAAAAATGAAAAAGACATAAACATCTTTATGACCAGTTTGATGAGTGCTGGATTAAAAAATACCTGAAAAGCGACAGAGATCTGCACACCAAAGAGCTCCTGTTTAAAGTGTTTATTTGTGTGACATTTTGAGCTCCAGGCTCTTCCTCAGACTGCTTCCAGTACATACAAAGAGTCACCATCTTAAGATACCCATAATTCCTCATGCATCAACCAGGTGACATAGGAAAACAGGTATTACAAACCCTACAGAATTCATAGTATATATACATATCAATCAAAAAACACCAATCTTTAAAAATAGAGAGAGATATATAGTTTAAAATATAATCTCATACAGTATCCATGTTGCATATACACCAATCCTTCCAAAAAATGAGTGTCGGTGTGGAACAGCGAGTACTGTGTTGTGTATTTTAACGTTTTCATCACCTTTTAAGACATTTCCTTTTTATCAGTCTCTTTTTATGCATAAATTTAAAACGTTTATTGAAACAGGTGGAAACATCTAGTGCTCTCCTTCATAATTTCAATTTATTTATTTGAAGGGACAGTGCAAGTTGATGAACGTCATATACAAAGTGCAGAGACGTAAACAAGCCAGATTGTAGCCATAGGCTAATTTCCATCTGTTGTCCCCTTGCAGATGTTCCCTAAGTTACAAAATATAAAACATAGTAAAAAACACATAATCACATTATTATAACAGAGAGATAATGAAATAATCTTGGTTGTGTTTCTCTCTCAGCTTGTACTTATTTATCCATGTGGGTTCATACTATGTGCCTCAATACATTTATGATCCCTTTAATTCCCAGAGTACACTGTCCTAAATATGACCATATGCTATTGCAATGAAGGTTAACACAAGGGTATTTTTGCTATTGATGTTATTTTTGTTATTTTGTTTTGTTTATCTATTAAAATAACTAGCAGAAGGTGGGGGTGCAACTGGTAGAGGTGGATGGACTGTTACATGCTGTACTTGGAATTGAAAATCTAATTTAAAAATACACTTGGAAAGAAACACGTAGCACTTAGGTAGCTTTGATCTATAAAATGTGAAAAACAGGTTTTCCAACAACCCTAAATTGGGCCTATTTAAATGTTTTTTCTTGTTATCTAGCAAGCTAGTCACCAGTACATCCCTGTGTCAGCTGGCTTGTGTTTTTTGGCAAGTTACAACAATGACAGATGACAGGACTTTTACCATGCTGTGTACAGTCTCTGCACCCAGCTGTTGTATATTCATTCTTCTGTGTGTGTTAACTCAACAAAATATAGACAGCATATAATCCATTTCTTTGCTGTGCTAGATTTAACACGTCTGGGACCAACAGTATCTCAATCATGACTTTGATGAAATTGATTTTCTCATTTGACTTTCTGGTTGAAACAGAAAATGGGCATATTTCACTCTGTTCACTCTACCTCAGTATGTATCATCTTTATATGATCTGTGGTAGTAACACAACACACATGCAGTATGGTTTAACAAAGTACAGGTGCTTTGTGGATGGTGCTTTGAACTCCAGATGATATTTAACTAATGAAATATAACATCACATGTTACAAGTCACTCTAGTGAATTAGTAGCTCAGAAAATGAGCACACTCCATCCACAACTGACAGACATGAAAAGAAAGCAGTGGGATTATTTTCTTAGACAGGACTGGGAGGAGAGTTTATAATGAAAAAGAAGGATTGAGCTTTAATTTTGCACATAGTAACTTGGAATGGTCCTCCGGGTACGGTATTACCAAATTATCACCAAACCTTTACTCATTATATCTTTTTTTATAACTATCCTTTCCAGTATTCACATATGCATGGTTATTTTTATAAATCGTCCCATTTTTAAGATCGTACATTATGTTACCACCAGTCGCAGCACTTGTGAGTGCTGAGCATCACCCCCTTGTTAAATATTCAGAGAATCATCTCTCGGTGACCGAGGAGTGTAGACTGTTTGAGGACGAGCCGCAGCAGAGTGATTAAACATTTACATTGTTAGCCAGATGTTGTATGCATTAACATATGAAACCTGCTGTAGCGAGCTAGTTATGCTCCACACAATGAAAACAATCTGCTTGATTTGTTTGTCAAAAGACATATTGACATAAAAAGTGTGACAGATTATCATTTGAAATTTCATATACTGCCATTGCACTCTGAACCTTATCTTATATTGTGAAATACGCTTCAGATTGGATTTACAAACACTGCAGATCTTAACATGAAACTTTATTGGACTGAGGTCTGAATGAAATCTATTAGAGCCAAGTACAGGCTCTATAGAACTGCTTAGAAAAGCCTATAATTCAAATACTGGTGGTATAATTATTTCTTGCGTGTATATTTATATGAGGAGCTGTTGAATCTTTAAACACACTCACCTTTGCATGTTAAAACAAAATGTGAGTATCAGTGGATGTATCAATGAATGTATCAGTGGAAGTGTACCAGTTCACAAAATTAGAGGGAGTTAAGTAATACGGTACTTTATTATGCTCTCTCATACAGTGAATCCCATTATGATGGTAACTTTTGAAATCTAAATGCATATCATTATTATGTTTTCTGGGATTTACCTTTTATTAAAGACTTTTGCAGAGGGATACATGGTGTTTTACAAGATATTTTCACACTATGTAACTCAAAAATGTTTGAAACAAGTAGTTATTAAAAAAATTACTGGTAGCTGCTAGGGGTGTAAAAAATATAGATACCTTTGAGTATTGTGATTTTTGTTTTCTGATTCTCTATCAGTTCTCAAAAACACATATTGGAATACTGTGATACATGCAAAGATTCATGGCAGTGGAACTCACTTCATGGAAATGTGTTTGCTGAATGTGATGTAAGATTTATTGAAAAAGGAAGACATAGGTCTGGATGACTGAAGTACCATCATACGTTTCAGGGATAAATGTTTTCACTGGCCAGTGCAAAATAGGTCAGAAATCTGCTTACCTACAGTCAATTTTTACAAATTGTTTCATTTATTGTGAATATCAAAACACAACAAAAACTAAAGTTAATTGTCATGTTTAATCCAGGGCTGCAACCTCCATAAAATGCCACTTCCAGCTTTTCAAAGTCCAAGATGATGTCTTTAAATTGTTTTCTCTTGTTTTGTTAGTCCAAAACCCAAAGATATTCAGTTTAATATGATAATAAACATGGGTAATCTCCATATTTGAGAGGCAAAAATAGGCATTTTCTGCCATGTTTGCATAAAAAATTACTTAATTAAACTAACGATTAATTGATTTTCAATAAAGCCCGGGCAAGCAGGCGTACCTTATTGTTGAGCCCTGCATTTAGGGATCAACACGCAATAATTTTAAAAGCCTTATTATTAGGCCTACTACATGTTTATTTGCACTAGTTTCCCTGTTAGAAGATAATGACATCGTAATAGTGATTTCACCACAACATAACAGAAAAAATGCTAATAAAGTATGTCAGGTGTTGAAATGTAAGTGTGTGCACATACTTTAAGACCAGTGACAAGTGACAGTAGAAACCTCATCACTGTATGTGTTCATATAGCTCCACAGTACACTGTAGGTATTTAAATGCCAGGGCACTTAGCTCCATTTCTCTCTAGTAAAGAAAAATCTCCTCTGGGAGAGATAGACAGTATGGTGGGAGGGGGGAGAAGAAGAGAGGAACAGCTAAATGGAGGCGAGATGAAGCCTGGATGGGGGAGAGAGAGGGTGATGAGAAGAAGGGAAGTGAGAGGGATTAATTGTTCACCCAGGAGAGGGAGATAACATCAGATGTTTAAAAGCCGCCACAACTAATCCTGTCATTTCTTGGACTAGAATAATGAAAATGGAGAAATGATATCTCTTGGAGAACTGGAAACTGAGCTAATCTGTATGCCTGTAACGAGCACGTTTGTGAACAGTCTATAGATAATGTATATTTCTACTCACATGGTGTCATTTTCCAGCGTGATTACTGCTAAAAAAAATTGTCAGTTTATTGGCTGTAGTGTTGCTGGTTTTCTTTATTCTTTATCATTTCCTCAGTGATTCATTATATGTATGTAATTCTCCAGGAATTCCTATATTTAACATAATTTGCATAGCTGAAGCTTTGTGTTGTGACTCTATGTAGTAACCAGACATTGTAAACCACATCCTGTCTCCAGAAAGGAACATATCAGTGGTTATGCATGTTTTAGTCCATTAACTGCAAATCACTCTTTTTTTTCTACATTAGTCCTGACAATTTCCCAGAACACGCCATATGGTTTTGACTGATTTTTTTTTAGCCGTGGATTTTTAATCATTTTAATACAGTATGAAATCAACCCACTGTAGGTTAATTGTCTAAACTGCGCTTTTATTTACGCTTTTATTATTATTTTTTGTCTCTTATCAGTGCTGCAGGAAAGCATTGCATTCAGGAGCTACAGTATGTATCCAACAACATAAACAATAAGCAAACATGGATATTAAGAAAAGACATTCTGTGACAGAGTCATCAGACTCCAATGAAGACCTGTCTGGTGTTCAAATGTTACTTAATTATTTATACATTTATTTTTGCAAAGATAAAAACAATAATGGAAAAAAAAAACTGTATACCTGCATGAAATATGGTATACTTTGGACTAATTTTTCAAGTCTCTCCTATGACAAGATTACCCTGCCCTTGAGAGCACTGGACACGCCTGCATTTTCTTTGTGAATTGCTTAAAGCGCGTTTATCTTCCCTCATCTAACAGATACTGTGAATTTGGTCACTTGCTGTTCAGCAGACCACTCTCTGGTGTAGATTACAGAGTATTTTCATAAATCCCTACATCACATTTACTATGATGTGGGGATAATAATGATTAATCGATCAATTAATCAGTCATTAAGAATTTTAGCTATTTGTCAATCAATCAATCAACCAAGGTCATTTAATATCATTACACAACACAGGGTTGTACATGAAATTTGAGTTGTTGTTCCTTCATGCTACTAGGGGTGTAGGTCACAAGTTTCATCATGACACAATACTATATCGATTCTTTCCATGCAATTCATTTCAGAGACTGTCATCAATATCAGACAATATTCTAGGTCCATTTCATACATTCAGTTATGTCAGCTCACAAGAAGCAACTAAATTAAGATTCAACAATTTTATGTCTGAACCCTTCCGGACATTGTGACACAGACATGCCATGTAAATTTCAAAATAAACCGTATCTTAAAGATATCGAAATATCAATCATATTTGATGGTTGAACATTAGATTTACTGTGGTCTTGTGTTTTGCCTCCTGTCAGCTCGGAGTATGACTTGCCCGCCAAGTTCAACACCTTGATCTACAATGTTGTGGAGCAGCTCTCAATAAGATATGGCACAACATTTTCTGATTTCCCGTTTCTTGGCCCATTTCGTCGTTTCATTTTCCAGACCGGACATTAGGCAGGAGCAGGCTTAAGTCCCAGCTGTAGCATGGTTGTTATCCCTGCTCACCTCCTCCCCTCCTGAGGGGGTTTGCAGTGGTGCATCCAGCTGATTTGTCTGCATGTTCAAAAGATGCTGAATGCATTGTTGATTGTCTCACATGTCTGAGTGTATTTCTGACATAGGTGATAAATGTTTCAGCAATAAATTCAGAAAAAATAACGGTTTAAAAGAGAAAAGCAACAAAATTTGAAGGGCCACTGGCCACAGCATCTACATGTGCAGTTGTTACCATGTCAAATTTGATCGATCAATTAAATTTAATCGATCTACAATCAAATAAAGATCTGAAATATAGCAGAGAGATGTTTTTAGTGTGCTCTGCATGTTATCTGTTATTCAATTATATGTGTTTAATATGTAGGCGTGTGTGTCCTTAAATGTTCCATAGGCTATATGATCCTTCTAGAGAATTTGCAATATGTTGCTGTGGAAATAAAGCAGGAATAGAGGGGAAAAATTGCATTTGGTATGTTTTTTTTTTAATTCCAGGAAATAAATAAATTAAATGTTAATGTTGCCAATGATCGATTAAGAAAAGTGATTACAATTTGTGCCCCAAACGTGATGGATTACCTACATCGAGCAATCAAAGGCTCTCCAAGTTCATTCTGTACTGAAATTAATGTAAACGAACAGCTGCCCTGAAGCTAGAAAATCATTCTAATAAATACGGTTCGCTTTTCAAATCGGTCGGCAGTAACATATAGAAAACACAGTTTATAGTTAATGAGCTAAAACATTTAATATCATCTGCATGGTCCTTTAAAATCCCGGCAGAGACCACTCCTGATGTTCTCAGTGTGGGACCAGCTCTCTGCCCTACTTCTGGCTGTGTTTGCTCTCATATCCAAGCAGCTCTCTCTTCCTCTGTGACCCACACCTGCCGTTCCCACCGACATCCCCTCCATCCTTTGGTCCCGCAGCACTCCCCTTCCTCCCCTGTCATATCTGTCAGACGTTCAGTCGCTGGTGTTGCTCTAGGCTTCAAATTTAATTTGGTTTCAATCTGCTGTAATTGCTTTGAGAGACGGCCGTGTCTGCATGTTTTTCTTCTCTTATGTCTGCTGGAATACTGGATGGGGTGTGTGTGCAACTGTAAGTGTGTGCGTGGATGAATATGACTGAAGGTGTGTACTCATGTGTGCACGTGTGTGTAAATCCTGAACAATTGCCTGGCCACACACTGTCAATGATACACTTTGTCAAACACCAGCTGCTGTCACTGGACTCTCTGGCACTTTGACAAGGCTTTTGTCAGACACCATACACTTTCTCTTTGTAGCAGAGATGCAGGAGGGGGAGTGAGGTAAATCTACAAGACATCACCAAATATCTTTCTGGTAACACATCATGACCTTTTAGTTGAATAATAACACCCGCCTTTAAGCCCCCAAAGTGTAACCGCTTTCATTATTCTATCAGTAATCTAAAGTAAGAGGGAGGATGATTGAAGTAAAGGGCAAAAAATGGACAAAAATAAACAGTTTGCCCTTGAACTGCAGGCAGTGCAGTGGTGAGGTGAGGTGAAAGGAAGGTTGCTAAGCTGATGGACTGAGATAATATTGGTATGGCTTTGTGGGGGGAAAAAAAGCCACTGCCTCCCTCCTATGGTGCCCCCCCCCCCCCCCGCTTTCTTTCGTCCCTGCCATATCCGAATCAGTCTGGTCTGCTTCCCATTATCGTAAACGACTACATATAACAAATGAAAGAGTTTGTTTCTAACAGTAGATTCTCACCTTGTGAAAAATGTGACAGTTGCTCTTACAAAATCACTATTGACCAATTATATTTTTGTATTTAGTATACAAATATATTCAGTGAAATTCCAAAAAGAGATTCCCTCCATCCCCTCAAAGATTCCTTAATTTTGTCATTTGTAGGGATGTAACAATATAATATCTAATATTATATTATCGTGCTTAAAAAAATGTCTTGATATCATACCAGACTGTGACAATATCTACTGTGATATTATTTTATTTTATTTTATAAAATTACTGCTACTGGCTATTGTATTGTTTTGGTTTTGCAGTTGTCCATGAATAATTCAAACATTCAGTGCCAGTGACGATTCATGCCAATTTTTTTGCGCATACTTAGGTCATGGTTTAAAGAAAGCCAAAGCACTTCTGATAAAAGGAAAAACACATTTTATATGAACAAAAAATGCTGTACACATCAGATTTATTATTTCATTTTTCAGTAGAGATTTTTCTTTGTTTTTTTTAAAGCTACAGGTCAGAGTCACTGTGAAATCAGATAACACGAACCAGTGTTTACATTTTCCTGGACAAAGTTAGTGAGTTGTATGTAAGCCAGTTAAGGTGAAGCAGGGAGGAGATTTTTATTTCCGTAATTTTATTTTTGATTTCATGTTTTGTGGTTATGGTGGTGGAAACACTACCGCTTTTGTCCATAGGTGCCTCCAAAATCCACATAATATGAAAGTTCCTTGTAGTAGCTTTGATACTATAATAAATATCATCTCATCATACTCTGGGTTTTTGGTATTTTTTACCACTAGTTGTTTCTGCTTTCCGTCATTGTAGACAACTGTGTACAACAAACTGAATAGTTTATTTTTAACAATAGATTCGCACTTTGAAAAATGTGGCATACTGTAACTTGAGATGAGATATTGTTTTAGATTTTGGATATCAGTATATTGTGATTGTGGCATAAGTGTTGTCTTTTCCTGGTTTTAAAGGCTGCATTATAGTAAAGTGATGTCATTTTTTGAACTTGTAAGGCTGTTCTAGCTGTTATATTATTTGTCTTTACCTACTTACTGATGATTGTTTATCAAAAATCTCATTGTATTAATATTTGTAAAGCTACCAATTGTCATACTACAATATTGTCACAATATCGATATAAAAAGCATCATGATATTGGATTTTGTCCATATCTCTCAACACTAATACAAATATATTAAAGAATTAAAAGATTAAAATTAAAGAATATCAAGGACGTAAAGAATATCAAGGACGTAAAGAATATCAAGGACGTAGGGAGGAAAGTAATTTCCTCCCTACTTCCTTGATATTCTTTAATTTTTCCATTTGTCTCAACCATACGTGTCGACTATTTCCACCTGTGTTTTTCCACCCAAACTCTGCAGCCAGTTTTAGCCTGTCAAAGGAAAAGGCACTGAGACTACAAACATGTGTATGATTGACTGCATGCTGAGTTGTGAGAGCTCTTCTGAGCTGACTGCAAATGTACAGTATGTACTGTACATACATCTGAGTGGAGTTTGTGTGGGTGTAATGTGTGACCTGTGGTGATTGAGAGTGGGTCTTTATGTGTATTAAACCCATAAGTATGCTGTGACAATCATGCTGAGGAGTTTCAGCTGCTGCCAGTTTTTTCCTGCTCATGGGGTATGTTGTGTGTTTTTAAATGTACTTTGTGTGCAGAGATGGGCAATATTTCAATTAAACATATTTACAATAGCATTTAATTATTCTGAGTATTTTGTAGTTTTTATTTTTTTGAGCAGAAAAAATAACATGTAATGTAGGGCTGAACAATTTTGAAAAAATATCTAATTGCCACTATACTGACTGATATTGCAATTGTGATATGATCTGCGATATTAGAAAACATGTTAAAAAGACTATGATGTGATTTAAAAAAAAAAAAAAAAGGATTCTGTACCAAATGAAGACTTTGGTACAGATTTTGCCTTAAGAAAATATTGCACTTCCCTTATGGTTTGAAAATTGCAGAAAGTCATAATACAACTTCAATAAAATTTTAAAAAATTGTGTAGCCCTAATGTAATTTCTAACAAAATATTTTAGGAGCTTATATTTGTGTATTTTAAACACTTAAAATATTTAATATGTAATTTTATTCAGAGTTTGACATACATAAGACTGAATGTGATTGTCTGGTACAATGTTGATAGATGAGGTTAGTAAAGTTAGGCTCATGTTGTGGTGGGTGCCTGTCTTTTGTTGACGTTACTGTTTCTAAGCTAATATTAGCCAGTATCACGAACTGTTGCTGCTGTAGGGCAGCAGAAGAGAGGCAAGGCACTCAGGACCACACATATACGTGAAATCATTTTTCCTGGAAAAGTTGTCCTGCGTCCTTTGCATAGAAATCAATCCATAGGCTGTTATTGGCAACTGAGAAAGTGGTGGAATATTCCATTTTTCAATCCATTCACACTTTAGTATTAAAAAGTGATTAATATATAAATTGTTTCACATACCTGCTTTAAAGTCAGACACACATTGTAGATACTGAATGCCTAAATGTAATAGTATTTTCAGATTTCAAATTACTTATATTTTGGGCTGCAACTAACAATTATTTTCACTGTCAATTTATCTGTTGCTTATTTTCTTGATTAATCAAGTGCTTGCTTGATCTATAAAATCTCATAAAATGGTGAAAAATTTTGATCAATATTCACGTTTAAGAAGCTGGAATCAGAGATTTTGGCTTTTTACTCTTTGAGTACTCTTTTGACTCGTAGAAAAATTGCTCAAACAATTGATCAATAATCAAAATAGCTGTTTATTATTTTAATGATTGATTCATATCTGCTCTACTCTACCTGTATTTTGTATTTGCTTTTCCTACATTTGATGGACAAATATTTGTGATTTGTATCAGGATACTTTTTGATGCATTTGTGGCCCTCTCTGTGTGTTTTGGCATTATTTGAGTTTTTGTCAAGATGTGACAAATAACAGATTGTTGAAATATTGAGGGGCATGTGAGCTCTCAGTCTTCTTCTGTTGCATTTGTGTTGGAGCGTGCATGTATATAAATCATTCTCACCTCTGATCAAGGAGACATTTGCCCTGCATCTTGATGTCTTTTTGCTCTGCTCCTCTCCACTCAGCCGGCTGAGGAGGCGCTTGAAACAAGCAGGTCATCCAGGCAGTCGCACACACCTGTTAACAGATGTAGCAACTAAAAGAGCAGTAGTCTGCTCTGTTTCTTTCCAGCAGAATGTCACTGGGTTTCTTCTGACTTATTTATTTTTAGCTATCGCTTGTTCCAGACAATGGCTATGCAATTTTCTCCTTCTCAGTCACCTGCAAGGTCGATGCCTTATGGGCTGCAAGAGAAACAAGACGTCTGAATCTTATTTTTTTTTCTTTAAATGGCGCCTTTAGGCTCCCTTCCTCTCTCACTCGGTCCCTGTTGTCTGACTGATGCCAGGAACAGCAGGAAAGGCCGGGCAGCAGTTTGGGCATGTCTGTGACTATCTGTCAAACAATGGACAGTGAGCCCAACCAGCCAGACGCTCACATGTCACTGAGCTGATCCCGGCCCCATTGACCCACACCGCTCCGCCTGCACGCTCACCCTGAGCCCCCTGCTGGCCCCTGTGTGTAAGACACCTGGCTACCTGCATATTTGTGTGCTGTTGACTCACTGCGATGTTCCTGCAGTGACCTTGTCTGACCTTTACGTCTTTTATATCCACGCTTGGTGCGTGCATCGTGACCTGTGTGTACATGTGTGCCTGCAAGTAAATAATGTAATAGAGCTGTTTGTAGCATTCATCCCATAGGAGGCTTAATTGAAATTACAGTGGTAGTTGCTCCAGTGGATGATAATGCGCAGTACAATGGTCTTTGGCCCCGTTCAGTGCTATGATGAGTCTACCACTTAGCTTCAAAGGCTCTGTGGTTTAATGAGCGAAATGCATATTATTTTGAATGGAGGATTTCAAATGAAACAAAAAGTGCCCCAATTAGAAGAGAATTAATATTGTTTTTATGGAGATACTTCGGCAGTCAGTAATATATTAAATTAGCTCATTTGCTCCTGTGACATTGCTTCTAACATAATCGTATTTTGATTATATCCATATTATAAACTCAGAAGTAGACTGATTAGTACACAAGAGCTTATGATCAAGGTCGATTATTTTCAGCGTAGCTCTGAAGAACCATTTATGAGCGAGTTCAGCTGCTGCTGGGAGCTGCTGTATTGTTCCAAAGTAAAGACAGTCGCCTTTCTTGTGCCATTGAACTACACACAGAAGCTCCAGCACAATGCTGGCAATCTACAGTGGAAATATGGTGTTTGTGTGGGCCTGTGTGGAGTGTAGAAAGCTAGTGTTTGATTTTGAAAAGCTGGTGGAGTTTGCTGCCCGCTGTGGTAGGTGCAGCGTCGCGTCTTCAATCCCGTCCGTGTGGAAAGCAGAGGGAGTCGGAATACTCCGCGTGGAGGGGGAAATTAAGAAGAAGTGTAATTTTCCGTTGTGGGAGGGGGGGAGGATTATGAAGGGGGGGGGGGACAAAGGCAGGGATTATCTCAGCACATGCTACAATAGCTCTACACACACAGCCTCTGCGAACGGGCCTGCCATGGGGTGCTTTGGATCACAGAACAAAGACAGGGTCTCCCACCCATCCATGCAGATCCTCTGTCAGAGTTAGCTAATAAGGACTACAATACCCAGCTGCCAGTAGCAAACCAACCGGGGACCTGGAATTAAGGGTCATTATTTCTCCTCATTATGGACTTTAACATTGTTTGGACACTCTGAAGAGGAGAGCTGATTCTTATTATCACTGCATCCTCCTCACTGTAGTTTGTCTCTGGAACTTGAATGTGTTGAATTTTTCAGTCGATTTTTTGGGCCTGTGGTTCTCAAATAGTGATCCAGGGACCCCCAAAGCAATTTGTCAGGGGGTCTATGAAAAGTTTTCCAATTACTTCATTTAAATGACCATGATATTAAAAAATAACTGTTAATTTATGAATTTATTTTCATTGTTCAACAAATTCTACTTTAATCTTTAAACCTAAAATAGTTCATAAATCCCTTCTAATCTAGAAATACATAATAAATATGTCAGCCAGTCAAACACGCATCACCCACATGTCACCCACTAATGGTGGAATCTTTCTACATCTCTCTTGTGTTGTTCTTTCACATAACTAAGTAGATATGTAAAAAAGTAGTGAAATTATTCCAAGGGATATACACAATCTGTATATGATCGAAAATGCCAGAAAACCCCCAAAACAAAATGATTAATTTAATTTAACAGTTCTTTGTAGTTTAATTATAGTTTTGTTTCATAATTTTGTTATAGATTGCTGGTAATAATAACTATTATTAATAAATGGTAAATTAATAGTTAATTAAATTTTGTTAATACTTAAGTGTTAACAAACAATATTAGATATTTGTTAATTATCACCAAATCAGTGGTAAAACTTTAAGAAATCATTGCATATAGAGGTGGACCAAATATTTGTAGCACTTTATTATAAAATTGCAACTGATGCTTTTAATACCTTATGTGCTTTTGTACATAATCTGTATATTACATTACATATAATTCCATAAACTCATTTTAACCCAAAGCTTGTATCCTAAATCTTAAGATCGTGCAGAGTTTTGCACGTGCAAAAATGACCTTAGAGTCTTACCTATAGCGTCATAGGTTGAAACACAGGGCCACACACCAAGCTGCTGTATGTGATGGGTTGGGAGTGAGAATGTGTTATTTATAAATATTATCTGGACGGTTATTGTAGGTTGCAGATGATAATCTGAATTACTTGTTAGGGCCTATTCTTCACCCAACACATTTCTGAAGGGCCCACTGTCTCTGTGGGCCCCCCCACCCCACAGGCCCCAGAGCGACCACACTGCCTGCACTGTATATTTATGCTCCTGGTTCACTGACAGGAATGAGTAATAATGTAAGCAATACAAACATGTCACAAGTTTGCAGGCTTCTTCCCATTTCACCCTGCGTTCCTGACAACTTCTGTCCTGTGTGAAGTCAATTAAACTGTTTTGAAGTTGGCCTGTGACTGTGTTGCTGGAATTAATATGGCGTTAAGAGGAGGGAGAAAGTTTGAGGGCAGTAAACTGAGACAGATGGAGAGAAATGGAGTACAGCATATGATGGCAGGATAAAACAGCCGAGCGAAGAGGAGAGATAAAAGGATGGCGAGAGAATGGAAGGTGGTGGCAGCAGCGAGGGTGTGAGGCGGAGTGAAAGTGAGTTTGCCTGTGATGTTTTAAAATTCTGGAGTGGAAAGTCCCTCCATCTGTTATTGTGGGACGGTTCTGACTCAGTGATTTCTATGATTGGCCTTAATCCCGGCCGAGTGGAGAAGACAGAATGAAGAGCTTAAAGCAGACTGCTCTCACTCTGACAGGCTCCACTGGCTGCTGCTGCTGCTGCCTCTGCTGCTGCTGCTGCTTGGGGCTCACTGCTACGCTCAGTCTGCTGCCCCCTAATGGGCTAACTGCTGCATGACACTGCACTTCTCTGCTCTACTACAGCACATTGAGCAGCTCTTAGGGCCGCGACACAGTGGTGACATTTTGATGTAACATGAATTTGTCAGCAGCCTTGAAACACAGCAGTTTTCACTTTAATGCTCCTTGCTCTGTCTGTCGTGATTATGACCTAAATGTCTTCATACACCATGGACGCAACACTGCCCACGTGTCCTTAACACTGTCTCGAGGTAAACATGCCAGTGTTGATGATTCTTTCTAGACCTGTATTTGTCAGAAGATGTAGTTTCTCGTGATGCTGTGTCTGGATATTTAATTCAACAATGTGGGAAGGGCCCTTAAGAAGCTGTTCTATATTTAGATGTCGTTTTTTCAAAGAGCTTAGTGGCTCACCATTATGATTGTCACTGTCTACAGCAGCCAATCATTGTAAAATTTACTAAGGGTCTTCCCTCGCCGCGCTAGTCGCTCCGAAGAAGGTTAAGTGACCTCAGCAGAGTCATTTCACAGTCTTTTGGTCCCCAAGGTGACTCGAGCGTTCCCAGAAACCGAGCTGAGGGGGTCATTTAGAGCATGTTGAGTACCTCGATTCAAGGCTGCAATCACACGTACAGACCGTGTCGTGTTTTCTCAAGTGCCCTCTCACTCAAACACACACATTGTAAGGGGCTGTTTTGGAGTGTCCCTCCAGATCACACAGACGACGACAGTGTGGTGTGTCGAGTGCCCTTTAAGTTAATGCTCAGTGGAAGGGCCTAACAGGCTGCAGCAATCACACGGCGGCCCGGTGTCGAGTTGGCGCTCACCACAGCATGACGCTGTCCGTCCCTGGTGTGCTGTCATTCCCCTAGAAATAACATGACTTCGAGTGATTAAACTGCTCCCCTCTGGAACAGAGCAAACTGAACAGTTATGAATATTAAAGATTCTAATCGCCTCACACTGAGCTTTCCGTTATTTTTTTCCCCCTGCTGTCTTCTTGCTCTGTGAGTTCATAGAGAGGGAGCGCGGCTTTTCACCGTTGGGGCTCTTGGACAGCGGAGACACAGAGGTGGGAAGTAATGACATACAAATTAGGGCCCAACGAATTCTGGATTTTTGGGGCCAGCGCCAATGCCAATATTAGGGGTTAAAAATAATTCCGATTACTATGTGTCAGCTGTTATTCTTTATAAAGAATATATAAAATATATACATCAACACAGTTACTTTTGCAACGATCCTTCAAAAGTGGCAATATATCAATATTATATTGATGACGTGATATGAGACTAGATATTATCTTAGATTTGAATATCATTATATCATAATATGGCATAATTGTTGTCTTTTCCTGGTTTTAAAGGCTATATTACAGTAAAGAGATGTAATTTTCTGAACCTACCAGACTGTTCTAGCTGTTTTTTTTCCTTTATGTACTTGATTGTTATGTCCACATTTATATACTGTGTTAGTAATCAAGCAATGCATTTCTGTGAAATCCTATGTTTGTACCACTTGAGAATTTATTGTATGTGTAAATGTGTATATTGAATATATACGCTATCCTGCAGAATAGCCTAAATAAAATCTAGATATTATTCATAAGCCATACCTTCCAGCCCTAGATGCTACAATAACACACAGAAAAGACAATTCCTTGGTGTATATCACATGACAGATGTAAGATACAGTAAAAAAGTAAAAGAGTAGTACAGTAAAAGATGTAACAAGATGAACAGACAAGAGAGGGACACTCAACCGTGGAGAAAGGGTGAGGTTCAGTGAAGGACATTTTTACCTTTTTCTATCTGTGCAGTTAAAGTATAAAAGTAGAAAGTAAGTAAAAAATTGGCTTCATTTAAGAACCTGTACTTTTACACTTTTACTTGAATAAAGAAGCTAAATCAGTTCATCTACTTTTACCAATCTTATTTTTCTCAAAGATTACCAAGCTGCACAGCCTGCCGTTTGACTGTTTGTACAGCTACACCATCACCTGCACCATTATGTCCATTGTTTGCATACATGACAGACTCCATTGTGTGTTGTTTAAGGCCGCAGACCTTGTGGAGGCACTTCGCATGCCACTATCCATTACCGAGTTGTGTTTATGGTTCTTGACCTTGCCTGAAGGCTCGGTGACAAATGGCCCAACATGTGATGCATTTTGTGTCAAGGTTACAATGGCAATAACATTAGAGGGTCCACGCTCATGTCATCGACTCTTCTGGTGTCTTTGTGCCTGTGTTGCTGTAGTGTTATTTGCTGTGTTGTGTGGGCCTGTACCAAGCTTATCTGTGCTGTACTGTGCTGATCTCACTATGCTCATCCAGTGCTCTAAGCTGCTTGGGCTCCAGCCACCAGCATAGATGATATATCCCTGCCCCCCTCCTTCCCACATCTCTCACTCTGATTCATTGGCTGTTTGTGTTGCCCATCCATCTGGGCCAACACAGAGGAAGGAAAGACACATGAAGACACATGGCTGTTTTGGAGCAGGGGGACTGCATTAAGCTGCTCGGGAAGAGATAGGGTCCCAGAGAAATGGTGGCCTACCAGGAGGAGAGGGAGGAAACATACCGGGGGAGAGGCAGCTGGAGAAACTGAGAGGAAAAAAAGATTTGTGGGCTACACAGGGGGAGAGAAATGGATTTTCTAAAGGGACAAAGTCGAGATTTCTACTGACAGATTAAATGCTGAGAAAAAGACTGAGCCAAGGGGATGAAAGGGTAGCTAGATCAAAGATCATGACAGAGGGTTGAGAGGAAGAAAAGGTTGGAAACAGTTCTGTAAATGCTTATTTTTCTATGTCCTCAAAAATAACTTTGCATATAAAAGATACAACAAGGAACTTTAATATTGTGTTCATTTTGGAGGCTCTGGTGGACAAAAGTGGTAGTATTTCCACCACCACAACCAGTAAGTACAATATAAAAAAATAAAATTATTGAATGAAAAATCTCATCCTTCTTTCTTTCAACTGGCTAACATACTACTCACTGTACCTTTGTCGGGGAAAATGTAAACACTGGCTTGTTTCATCTGATTTCACAGAGAATCTGACCTGGTGGCAGATATTAAGAAAAACTACAAGGAAACAGCCAGTCTTATCACATACTATTTAGAATTAGTAATTATTATTTATATATAATTTTTTGTCATAATTAAGACATTTATAGTTACATAATACAATTGTTGGTCAGACACAAAAGCAATTTGAAGACAGCGAAACAAGTCAAAAACAAATAATGCTGTTTGTTAAATATTTTCGATAAAAGTGTAAAAAGAAATTTAAAGCTTTTCCATCAAGCTTTCAATTTCTTTTCTTTCACCACCAACCATTTAATTAAAAACTTATTAACTCCTTCATCCTCTCACTTGAGTTACTTTGAGCTTCTCTGCTGACACAGCATCTTAATATGTGGTTTTCACTACAGCTGAAGTTCTTCTTCTTACAGCCTGTTATCTTGGTGCTTCTTGGGTCCTATTCATGGGTATTTACCAGAGTATTTACACACAGCACAACACCTGCCCTTATGTAGTGTTTAGGGGTCATTACCTATGCGAATAACAAACAAGAGACTTGGATTATGCAAGAAAAGCAGTATGGCGCCATTTGATGTTTTTTTTTCCAGTTTCTTTTTACATTTGAAAACTAGCCACCGTTCACTTACATTGTTTAGGAGATTCTGCACCACTGTTTTCCTGTGAAACTCTAGGAGCATTTGACAGACTAACAGCATGAGCGTTAAGAGATAATGACTGGATTTAAATTTTTGGGTGAACTATCCCTTTAACAGAATATTAAGAGAAAGCCACTTTAAGAGAATATTGCTGCATGTGGCCCATTGATCCTTTGCTAAGCCCCGCCCTCCTTAGTTGCTGTTGTTACGCCTGTCAAGCTTTCCATTCAGACACTGCAAATATGTAGTTTACTGTGATAAAGGTGTCAGATTTAAGATCGAAATTGTGAGTAAGTGTTGAAACACGTAGTCTTCCACAGAGAATTAAACAAAAGCAGCCTCTCATTTCATGCTGACAACCATGTGTTGTCAGCTAAAATGATTTTATAAGTGTAGCTGGTTAATGTGAGCTAATGCTGGTGCTTCAACTCCCTGAGTTGCCTGAGAAGTCAGCCTCCAGCTGACTTTTTAATGTTTCCATCGGTCACATCTTAACCCTGGAACCATGTGAAACATTATGAAATATGTTAAGTTACTTAACGGCTGTGTACATGATGTAACATTAATGCTAACAGGCTGAGGCTAAAGCTATGGTCGCAGGAGAGGCTTAGCGTAGGGTTAATTGTCTCATTTGCCTGTATCTCTTACAGAGGCATCAGTATTAAATTGAGGCTGTTTCATAACCAGTTAAAAACTGCTCATAGTAACTTTAATATTAAAAAAAAAAAAAACATCACATATTCCAGCTGTTGTGACAGAGAGTGAAATCACACGGCTTTAATTTTCCGGTTAATCTCAGAGCTGGAAATGCAGCGAGATTATTGTTCAGCTGCTCAGTGTTTATCCCTAATTGAAAAATGTGGTGTTGATAGTTTCACCAAGAGATTACCACTGTGGCGCTGCCCTTTAGCAAGGCTGACCCTCTCTCACGAAAAAAAAACACACAATTACTGTCTTTTCTAATGGACTCTTTGGTAATAATTTCAGTGGGCTAATTAGATCCTCATTCCATTGTTTCAATCGTCTACTGTCTCATTAGGAAAAGAATGAAATTTTATCGTTGTTATTTAAGGCTTGTTCAGGTGATTAAAAGCACAATGCAGAAGCGATAAGAACACAAAGGACTCAAAATGATCCAGATTTTCTGCCATTATGTGTCTCAAATGAGGTTAGTGGTACCACATTATGTACATACTTTAAACCATTATGCTCCACTAACGTCCCCATACGACAGCCATAAGAGCCTGGACTGATATTCTGAGCTTGGTGTGTGTGTTTAGAGGAGGTGGAGCTGTGTTGTGTTTGTGTGGCTGTGAGTGGGAGGGTCTGTGCAGATGAGGTGGGTGGGGCGCTCTTAATAGAAATAGGACAGCTTTTACTATAATGAGAGTTTATGTCTTGTGTGTGTGTTTTTGGTAGATAAAAAGCCTCTTGTGGTAGGGGACCCTTCCTTTAGTGTGGCTCCACAAATGAATGAGCTCGTCCTGTAGCTGGGGTCTAAATAGGGTTAGTAATTTCAGAGCCCTGGGACTTTACGGCTGATCACACTATTCTGGGACAGGAACAAGATCGCCCCCTAGAGGCCTGGGGAAACCTAGATACTGAGGCAGGAGAGGGTGGGATGTAGAGAAGGAGAGAGACTCTGAGGCTTCACCATATTTGCCACTTGGATGACTTCCTATATGCAAGCCCACATACAGTAAGCTTCTTCAGAGATAAGCCTGAGCTACATCATGGTGAATGATGTTAGACTCTTAAAGCACATCAGTGGGTAGTGCTGTTTGATACGAGCTTGAGATGAGAAAGTTTAATGTTAATATAATCAGTGGTGAACTGAAAATCTGTACTCAACCTGAAGTACTGTTAGATTGCTGAAATATTACTCAACAAGTGAAGCTATTGGTTTTAAAAATTCTTAGTAAAAGTACAAAATATTCTTCCAGAAAACACAGAGTATTAGTTACTTTTTAACCACTGATGTTCAATCGATTGTCACTAGTAGGCATTTAATCAAAAAGTCATGGTTTTCTTTGGCCCGTTTGTCGATCAGATAGCCTTACTGGCTACAAAAATGCAGATGAAAAGTTTGGGTATTAATTCAAATTGTAATCATCAGTAGTGAAATAAGATTTTCAAAGTAGTGCGGTAGATTACATAGTGTAATGCATACTAAGTAGGAAAAAGTACAAGTACTCCAAAAATTGTAATACTTGATTACAGTAATTTGAGTAGTTGTAAGTTGTTACTTAGTGTTTATAAAGATTTTATTTAGATTTTGCAGTATATACAATAAACACTTTTTTTTCTTCTCTTTTATATACACGGTACTTGTAATACTTCTTCACATATGAAATCACATGGGGAGTAATTGTTACCTCCATATAACTCAGGACTGTGTATTGTAGAAACACAAAATATCAGTAAACCTACTACAACTGAAAAGTATTTTCACTGACATCATTTATGTCTGCTCTGTAAGTTGGATGCCATGTCTCCTCTATGTGGGGGAAAAAAAAGCATCCAAAAGAAAGAAATTCACATCTTTTATTTGTTGGTCTCATGAAGACGCTCCTTGTCTGTACATGTTGTCTGTGTCTGCAGATAGAGTATTTTTGGTGGATATGACGGACAATATGCATTAGTTTAGTAACAAATGTGCACGTTAAATATTCAACCCATTTCATTAGGGATGAAGCAATTTAACAATAAACTATGGTAAAACTTTGCATGGCTGTTATTAGCGTTTGAATTTTGAATTGTCATAAAAGCCGTGTTTGATTACCTCGCTTTGAAAAACTGCTTTGAAAATTACCACGCTTTGAAAAACGGTAAATACTGTCCAGCATCAACTGAAACTGTCAACAGTCTCCCAGATACAGGTGCAGCAGCAACATGGCATCTTTAATGTAAATGCACATTTGATGAGGTTTTTTATATGTTTACATATATTATTGGCTATTTTATTATTTAAATGTTTATGTAGAAAAAATGTATAGTGTGTAAGTTTATTTGTGGTTTTCAATACTTGTTGAGCATTTTTAGCATATTTTAACAATTCTGCAATAATATTGATGACTGATTATGTTGGTAACTACAGTATAATCCTGATTGAAATTTTCATGCTGTTTTAATTGGTATGCAGATGTTTCAGTTTACCAACATATAGCTGATCAAACCATGTATTTTGAACTGTATTGGCTTGTGACTGTGACACTTAATAGCAACTTGACAGCAGCTAAAGACATGAATTTTGATTCACAGCAAACATTACCTTTGTAGCTAATGTCTGGTTCTTATCTACAAGCATGGACAAATATCTTGTTGACTTGTTGGCAAACAAACTACCGCTAGCAGGGAAAAGTACACACAGCTTAAAAAACCAACCTGCAAATGTCAAGATCAGACAGTATGGAAGGCGTGGATCTCCCTCAGCCCTGATAATAATGATCTGTGCCTGTTACTACCAGTTTGTTTACATTGTGTCTCATACCTCTGCCAGCTCAGCTGTAAGTTAGGCAAATACACATTATCACTCTGGGCAAGATCTGGCATTGTGATGCATATCACGATACACAGGTCACGATTCAATATATTGTATATTGTAATCAAGGTGAAATACTGCTATTTTTAAATCTAATTTTAGGAAAACTGTCATATTATAAAGAACACACCATCCTATGCATACAATCTGAGTTTAAAAAAAGTTTACTTTTTTATTAACTAAAACAGTGAAGATACGTAACACTGTTGTCTAGTGGTTGGAGGTTTGAAAACAACAGAAAATGAACCACTGCCACAAATCTATGCGTGTATCATGATACAGTTTTTTGAGAATCAGTATGTGATTCTCAAGTGTATGGATATTTTCTTTTGCCCCTAATCACCTGTAGGCCTGTGACAAAATATACGTATTGACGTATCGTAAAATATATGGACATGACCTTAACAGTTTTTTCTGACCTCAGTATTGCCCGTTGTGTTTATGTGGGCGTTAGTTGGCATAAGAATGTCATTAACATTTTGTGCCAAATGTTTAATATTTACTGAAGTGCAATATTTGTCAACAGAATATTTTTCAAATCCCAGTTCCAATGTCTGTATATTGCCACAAATTAAAAAAAAACCTTTCTCTCTGAAAGAGTTTACTTAAATGTTTATGCTATTATGTTATCATCATATCAGAGGCATAAAATTATGTTAAATAATAATAATATTGTTTATAGAAATTTCATTTCTGGGAAAATATATCATCCACCAAGAGTAGCTATAATGACAGGCCTAATCACCACAACACTTTCTGTACATGGTCTTTAAATTATATCCAATTAATTTTATGTTTATAATAACAAAATTTCCCTGAAGCTTATTCATGAGTAACTCCATTGGACACTAATGTAGATACCTCCATTATAAGTTTTAAAACAAAGCTAATTTGAGATACAATTTTCAGCCTCTAAAGGCATTTATGTGTGTTTAGCCAGTCCACCATCAGTTTTTGATTGGGTTTGTGGCCATACTGTGGCCATTTGAACCAGTACTGTAAGGATACAGTGTTGTTTGGCATTTCTGAATCCTTTGAATTATCTCATTAATTTACAACTGTACGAGCTTTTGTAGGGCACAAGGTCACCACCCCCATCTCCCCATCTGTTTGTCTGCCTCTCTCTCTGTCACACACACACACACACACATGCACACACACGGGCAACACACACACAAATCAATGTCCTATTGATTTCTGACACTCAAACTGCTGTTTTTGTGTTTCCTTGTAGAAACTGGCCAGGGAGGCGGAGCTGCTTCAGAAGGAGCATGTATGGCAAGATGGTGTGACGGTAAAGTAGGACACCCACTCGTCTCCCTCCTTCTCCAAGACCTCTTCTTTCCTATTTTCCTTTTCCAGGCAAACTGGTTTATCTTCCTGTCGTCTGCTCATTCCCATCTGTTGTCCAACTTAGCTCTTTTCCCCTCTTTTACTTGTAACACTTTAATGACAATGTGATCAGCATCACAGAGACAATGTGGCAATAAACCTAATTGTATTCACATGGAAAAAAAAACGCACAAACCCAGTCCTACATGTATGCACACACTATGCACTACACTGTGATGGCTTACTTTTGGGTTTGTTATGTTCGTGGTCTTCAGTATTATCTAAGAGCCGTCTGTCCGTTTTGTTTCACAGGCCACAGTTGGAAGTTGAACATTGCATTCTTTTGCAGCTGACCTTTAAAACACAAGAGATCTGCTTTTGAAATCTAAAAAAAAAGGAGAAATGGTATTACTCTGGTTTCTGTGTTTGTCTGTGTGTGTTTGTGAGCCTGTGTGCTCCGCTGACTCTCAAATTTGCAAACACTCAAATGCCCCCACAAACATGCGTGCATACTGATGCGCACACACACGCACACACGCACACACACATATATATAGCCTCACCCGACAGATACACATGCACATTCCCTACTGTCATATCCTCTGTCTCCAGGGAGACGAGCTCGCTGTCATGGTACACTTCCTGCAAATGGATTTTTAACCCAGCGCCTCCTGGGGGATATTTGAGAAAAGGCTTTAACTGATTTAAAACGAATAATTATGAGCCCTACTTCCCTGCAAAGTCCATTTTTATTCATGGTTGCTTACACTCTGAAGCTGTAGTCTTGGGGTGGCTTGGCTGCACCCCTCCCTCCCTCCTTCCCTGCCGGTCCAAGGGAGGGACCTGCAGTGCGGCTGTCCCTTCATCTTAGGCCTGAGGGGGGTTGATGCCTGCCTCTCCCTGCCCGGCTCCGATGCACCTCAATCGGATGTGTAGCCATGCAGGAAGTGGAGCCGGGGTCACGGTGACCACACACAGCACACCTGTTCATAAGTAGCTGCATCCAATATGGCATCAATACCTTCTCAAGTGGAAAAGCCAGCACTCTCTTTAATCCACCCCGCCTCTGCCAAAAGTCTTCTCTCTCTCTCTCTGTTTCTAGTTTTTCTCCTTTCTGTCTTTTATAGGGTTCCTAAACCTTTTCTAAAGTCAAATTCAAGTACTTTGCATTTTAAAGTAACTTTTGTGACGTGTGATGCTGTAGCAACCTATCAAGTGAAAATCCAGAGTGTCTTTATTAGCACATTATTTTAAATGTTGCTGGTATGTTGTCCAACCTTTCCACCACTTTCCATGTTGTGACATTTTAGCAACATTGGAGCAATGTCATTATATAAAGTACAGGAAATGTAATGCAAAGGATGTTGCAAAAATACCATAGAATACCTGATATGTTGTAACATTTCAACAACCTGGCAGCAACCAAACTAATGGTAACATTGTAACTGTAATGTTGCAGTAACGTTCCTACAACATTCCAAATGATACTTTACACTCACAACATTGCAGGGACACACTGTGTTTGTAGGAATGGCAGCCTTGAGTAATGGTGCATTCAGTTTGAACTGGGAAGTCAGAATTTCAGAGTTCTCATTTGGAAATTTAAACTATAATACCCCCAGAAGTTGGATTTCTGATTCGAAACACTTTTCAATTTTTTCTCACATTGAAACAGATGTTGTTGTGCTATAAATAATCAGTATTATGTTTTGTGATAGCATTCTACAGAGGGGCGACACATTAAAGGAAAACACAACAAAGTTTCATGTTTCAAAATGTGTCACCTGTCTGAAAGTAGACTTGTCGTCCTGTACAACCTGACTAAGCCAGTGCCTGATGTTTTTTTTATTTCTATATCAAAAAGCAACTTTTCAGTAAAGTAACAATTTATTACGACAGTAATGCAATTGACCCTTCCTAAGCTCCACCCCTTTTTGCTCAGTGCTCCAATGACTGTTGAGCCAACTTCGTACATCTGTCAACTTTCTCCTTTCCTGTTTTGTTGTGCTTAGATTATGTGCAAGGTTTGTCTATGTTTAAAAGAAAACCAAACTTTGAAGATGATTAAAAGACATCGTTGGTGGACCTGTAAAAGTGACATTTATTCACATCTTAAATTAGCTAATATTAGCAAAACATTAGCTAACTAACTAGCTAATCTTCATCAATCATAAGCTATCTAGTTGGCTAGCATTTTGCTAACATTCGTTAACTTAATGGTACCACAAGGAGCTTTTAAAAGTTATCAAACAGTCTAAATTTAATGCTGATGCCTCTGCATCACCTACATAAGCAAACACGTCCATTTGCGAGAAGACTGGCTATTTCTGTATAGTTATTCTGAATGCCTGAAATCAGATGAAACAAGCCTGTTTTTACATTTTTCCAGGCAAAGTTACAGTGAGTAGTACATTAACCAGTTAAAACAAAGCAGAAGAGAATTTCAACAACAAAATATAAAATTTCAACAACAAAATATAAAAGTTCCTTGTAATACCTTCAACATGTGAATTTAGTTGTTTTGACAGGAAAAGGAGAGAGCTGACTGAGATACCAAGTTTGCTTGACTGTTATTGGAGCACAGAGCAAAAAACATCAAAATTCAAGTGATTACACCACCATAAAAACCCTGCTTTCTCTTTTTCTCTTCCTGTTTTCACCTCGCTTTCTGTCCAGCCTCACACCCAGCCTCAGCCTCTGCACCTCCATCACATTCACATACCTTTTTCGGTTATCTGTATGTGTCTTTAATCAGGCATGAAAACAGTTGGAATATATCATATTGTTGCAAATACTGCAAATGAATCCTAATGGTGCTCTTCTATTAATAATGTATTGGAGCTGATTTCATTTGCCTTTATAATCAGGCCAGGTAATGAATCTCAGCAGGGGCGACTGTGAAACCATTAAAAAAAATCTCACAAAGAGGCGGAGGGGGGTGTTGAGAAGGAGGAGTGGGAGAGGTAGATATGCCACATGCTCGCAAGAAGATTTTTCCTGTTTGTAGATTTTGTGCTTTCCTAATTTCTCTTTGGGTGAACACTCTGCTGACTGACACTCTAATTAGATTAGGGCTGCATGCTCTTTGGGCATATTAGGAGAAATGCGTCGCATCTTAAACTAGCGGGTGGAGCAGTCTGTCAAATGAAGAGAAAAGGTGTTTATGCATGAGAGACAGTGCGTTTTGATAGAATTTTGTGAGTGTGTGTGTGTGTGTATGTGTGCGTGTGTGCACGTGTGTGTGTGCTCCGGTGTGGGATCGAAAAGCATAATGTGGTTGTTTGTGTTTGTCGGCGAGCGAGTATTTATTTGTATGTGTTTATTAACGGCAGGTTCTGTACCTGGCCCAGCCCATCTGCTCGCCTCGCCAAAGTGGTGACATCATAGAAACTCAATGACACGCCTGTTCCTCATAGCGGCTGCCATCACAGCTGTTACCGTAGCAATGGGAAGACCTCACTCTTTCTCTCGCTCGCTCACACACACACACACACACACACACACATTAGAGCTTTCTCCTGGTCTTAACTGCAGAGCCAGTTTCTGACCATCATGACTGCTGAACATTATGGATGTCAAAATGTTGATCGTAACAACTGTTGTGTTGGTCGTTCAGGGTTTTAAATCCATTGGAATGAAATGGTGTGTGAAATAGACATTAAAGTGTTGGATTGCCACTGATTTCTCAAGGTCAGGTGCCCGTCCCTCTGTGACACTCGACTATTGTGTTGGCAACAGAGTCATCCCAAGGCGACCCAGTCATTTCAGTGCTGCTTTGTGATTCTCAAAGGGACGAGGAGAGAAGCAGCAACTTCAGAGCCAAGGATGAAAACTCTGCTATGTTTTGTAAACTGAAAGCTGGCATGGCACTATGAAACCTTTCCGTATGGCATCAGCATGTCACTCATTTCTAATTTTTCTATTTCAGAATCAGGTTATAAAACAATTCTTGGTCCCAGTAGCTGACTGTGTGTGTAAACTAAATTTAAGAAGAGATTCAAATGTTGCTTTTCCTTACAGAAGGCGGGGAAATTTCCTCTGTATTTTTCAGTTCAAAATAGTTTAATAGAACTTTTAATAGTCCTGCCAGAACACCACAGTTTTTTTTACTTCTCCATGTACAAATTATTTTATATGTGGGTATTAATTAACAACAAATACTAAAGTAAAGCCAGATTTGATTTAGAGCTGCAACATCTATAAATGCAACATGACAGAAGTGGACCCGTGCACTCTGTAAATATGAATGTCTCACTCTAAGGTAATGAAATTCTTTTTAGGTGATTATACACTAACAAAAACATAATTATGATAATTATACTCAATTTCTTTAATATATAATAATAAATCCCTGTTAATCGTGCACACTGGACATCCACTATAAGAGGGTCTATGGAGCAGTTACGCCCAACACTCAAATTCAAATATCTTACAGAACAGAAACACATCTTTAATGTGTAGACATTTAAAACACAATAATAAAATTTCATTAATGCAGTCAGCCATCCATAAGAAATGAAAAAAATCACAGGTGAAGAAATTCTTAGTTGATAATATTCATAGTATTTCTTCAGCTTATCGATTAGTTGATTGAAGCTGGTATTTCAATTAAATTACTGTGTTGTTGTCCCTCTAAAGATGGAATGCACTCATGCAGAATGATTTCTTCAAGTGTAGGGTTTATTAAAGAGCAAAGCACATCTCTGGATCTTCATTTTCAAGTAATGAATGCCGACTAATATCTTAAAAAGAACATAATAATGACTAAACGTCAACAGAAAATCTTACTCAACCAAGACCTTAGGGACTTATGTACTTGGAGAGAAGACAGTCCTGTTAAAAATCATAATTCAGTTTCTGATTCAAGACTCAGTGCAGTATGTCTAATAATAAAAAATATAATACCGGCTTTGCAAAAACAAGATTCTTATGCAATGAATAAAACCTACAGTTTTACACAGAGGGTTGTTAAGTGCTGAAAGTTCTTGCAAAGTCTTTGACAACTAAATTCTCAGACAGGAAATGTGAAGAAAATAACACCAGATCTGAACTGTGCTCCATATGCCATCAGTGATGTTTCCAGCTTATATGTATATATATGTATGTGTACACATAATGTGTGTGTGTGTGTATATATATATTGTCCCAACTGATTTACTGATAACTGATATCTTAGGGATTCTGTATGTTAAAGTGGGTTGCTTTGTGTTATCAAAGTGTTCTTTGTGTGGTGTTATCAAAGTGTTATTTTTTTAAATGAAAGTTAATACATTTTACATTTTTCTAACCCAGAAAAAAAAACATGCTTCTGTTATCTCTCTGCATGCAGTTTGAATATATGATAAATGCTGAGCTTGTCCTAGTTTAGCTCAGGTCATGTGTGGGTTCAGTGACAGTGACTCATGCTGAGAGTTTAATACTTTGTAATGGTTAGCCTACAGTTAACAGATCTTTTCACAAGGACAGTACAAACAATTATCCTAACAATTACATAATCACCAGAAATGTGCCTCCCTCTGTGGGAACATGTACAGTATTAAACAATTCTGATGAACTTTTTATATCAAGTCATTTTCGGCCAAAGCACACCAAAATTTCCGGTGAAAAAACTCATAAAACCCACCTTAAACTAGCAGCTCAGCACCAAATGGTGCACAGACAAAGTTAGCAACTAGCTGGAGAACATAGTGGAGCATTTACAGACTAAAGAAACATTTATTTCTCTCAGGAGTTGGTGGAAAAATGGAGCTTGTGAATGTTGGACTGTTCATCAGGTACTCAGAAACATGACTCCAAATAAGTGCTAATGTTGCTTTGTATCTGCTGGTGGTGCAAACAGGCCAGTGTTTGCCAGTAGTGGAAGAGGTACTTAGATCTTATACTTAAATAAAAGTACCAAGACCAAAATGTATGAGTATTCCAAATACGATTAAAAGTCAGTCATTTAAAATGTTACTTAAGTAAAAGCACAAAAGTATCGAAGGAAAAATACTTGCTCTGAAAATTATATATTATTATATAACATTATTATACATTATTAGATTATAAATACTGATTGCACAATGTACTAGCAACAGTCAGTGGAGGTAGTTCTAACTACCTCACAGTTAGTGATTTTGGCCAACAGTTCCAAACCGAGGGGTCAGACCCCTCAAAAGGATCACAAGATAAATTTGAAGAAAGGGGGTTGATAAATGATTGATATATTGAATGATAAATTGTATCTAATTACATTACTTGAGTAAAGGTACTTAGTTACTTTCTAACACTGTTTGTGAATGTTAGACATATAAACTTGGGTGATAATATGTCGATGTTTACAACTTTTCTAAGCTGCTTCTAAGTGGCCAAAAAATCAGTTATTGCAGGTTTTTAGATGTATTTTCCTGTCTTCACTCTGAGCTGCTGCTGATCTCATAAACATTCAGTGATTAAGTGATGTTGGATAATGTGACCCTGCAACATACAGTTCCTCTGAATTGCTCAGGGAGATATACAAAAGGCATCATCTAGTTTTTGTGAGTCTCAGTAAATCTACAACTTCATGAAATGTTTTCAAAACCAAACTATGCTCCAAGTTTTACTAAAAGGAAAAATTACCTGTGGTGAGCATCATTTTCAAATTAATGATATGATCAACAATATATTATCCGCTACATTATCATCAGTCAGTTGTTTAACCACTCGTCTCTCATCGTATACTGGCTACAGATGATGACCGGTGTCGCTTAGCTGAAGGAGGGTCGACAGGAAGTGCAACACATTGGAACAGAGACACAAGATTGGATGAGAAAAGGACAGAGATTGTGGAGATTGGAGGAAGACATGTACTTTCCATCAGATTGTGATGTGGCAGCTGCTGTACGTTTGAAATGCATTAGTGCTAATAGCTGTGCCATTAGGAGAGAGAGAGGCACTCTGTTGATGGGTTGCCATGATGAAACCAGGGAGAGGGGGGTGACAAAGAGAAGCATGGAGGGAGAGAGAGATGTAAGTGAGAAAGCAAGCGAGTGAGGGAAGAAGGTAAAAGAGATGGAGAAAACGGGAAACAGAGATGGAGCCATCTTCCAGGCCATTTACTGCAATCATCACTCTCTAATCAATCAAGCCTTTCATCATAGGACAACACAATCTCTTCTTCTCCCTTTGCCTCTTTCTCTCTTCATCTCCACTCAGCCACCCACCCTCATACATAACACAGTAGTATTCCTGTGACCTCGTTCTGGCTCTTCTCACATGCATGTTCATCTCCAACTATGTAATACCTACAAATACTATTCATACAGTACATCGCCTACACAGTGTTCGTCCTCCCAATGCTAGTTAGGGTTAGGCACCAAACTCAGTACTTTTAAGAGTACCTGTTGGTTCTACAGAGAACCCATTCACGTTAAATCAATTGGTGCCAAATTTCGGTACCTGAGTGAGACGGTAACACACAATATAGAAAGAGAAAGAGAAAAAGAGGGAGTGAAGTTACCCCTGCAGCTTGTTCAAGTCTCAGTGAGTCAGGGCAGTAATGACCTGAAAGTGGTCACAAGTGTGGTTTAACTTTTCCAAACTTGATGCAGACAACATGTCTAACCAATCACAAAATACAGTGTACATCTAAAAGCTAAAGAGTGCACCGTTTTTCATAGCCTGAAAGCAAAATCACCTGCAGCGGTGGCAGCAAACACTAACACACCTACAACTAGTGTCTTAACAGTAAACCTTAACCCTCCATACCACGGTTCAACATTAAAGTTTATTTTCACTTACCTGTCAGGCAAGTGGGTCAGAAATCTGCTTGCCTAAACTCAATTTTTACTTGTGTCTGTAGAAATGGTTTTATTTATTGGAAGTTAACAAACAATGAAAAAGACTTCAGACTTAAGTTAATTGTCAGGTTTAATCTAGTGCTGCAGTATCTATAAAATGGCAGCAAATACTAAAAATTATTCATTCTAGTTGAAGGTGATGTTCTAAAATATCTTGTTTTGTCAGTCTTAAACCCAAGGATATTCAGTTTGCTGTGATAATAAATGAAGAAAAACAGGAAGTTTCCATATTTGAGAGACTGAAAACAGTTACTTCTGCCAATTTTTTTCATGCAGAATTACTTAAACAATTAATCATTTCAATTCATTTTACCACTTTACCTGGTCAGGCAAGTGAGTTGCCAGATTTACTTGCCTGACATGGTGTTTAACTTGCACCGGGCAGGCAGGCGATCCTTATTGTTGACCCGTGCATACACAGCAAAACTTAACTGGCAGCTTCATCAAAATCTTCAGGTGATTAATTAGCTTGTTGGATAAGTTGTTGTTGGAGATAACTGGGCTTTTTTCACTGTCCGATCCCTCAGTGTGAAACCAATATACATGAATTGCACACTCATAGGAAACTATTACAGTATGCAAACACAGTGGTGGTAACGACGATAACAACATAACAGGCAGGATATCACATGTGCCTCCTCCAAGACACAGACAAAAGTGTTGCCCTGGTGACAGACTAACAGGCTGCAGGTTGTTGAGACAGGAGGGGGAGGGATTTTATTTTGTGCAATGTGTAAAATAATAAAATATTAAAAATAAATAACAATGTTGAAAAGGAGAGGTCTGGACTTTTTTACAATAGAAATTACATTCCAGTGAGCGTAAAGTACTGAAATAAAGTACCGTTGGATACCTCTACCAAATTTCAGGCACTGGTACTGTATCGGTTCAGATGTGAACAGTATCCAACCAAAGTCAATAATATTTGCTGTTATCAGTTATCTTTCTTTGTTCACACTTTGTTCATATACATTTTAGTGAGGATCAATGGTAGTTACATTAAGCCAGTATTTCAGCCACATTCACTGTCCTAAAGTCACAATAGGTCCTCTCAGAGGTGTAACATGACCTTAAGCGTGAGGGGCACTAGGTAGAGTTGCAAGGGTTTGTTCATTTGACCAAGTTCGGCTCCTTTCATAATGCCTCTATTTGAGATAATTGGCCCTTCAGAGGAAATGAGTGAGAATCATTGTGGCGACTCTCAGCCCAGCCCTCGAAGCTACCGGCTCCATTAGCCACAGAATACATTAGTCTTATGAGGGCTGCCTTTGACAGATTTAAATTCAGATTCTGGTAAAAATAGACAGAAATGAAGAGATGCCTCACTATGGCTTTGTTTCATCTCGCTCCACTCTCAACATGTTAATTTTCTATGTTGTTTCTCCTCTTTTATTGTCGTTTGGAGATGTTGCCAATCCTCTGTTTTCATCTCTTCATGGATTAACTAAAACAGGCAGCAATGGACCATTTGTCCAAGCACATGCATTTTAGTATTTGTTAGGAACTCTTTTCCTGCTAAAATGTGACATATTCATTCCCCCTATACTGTAATTAATTGCGATAAACCCATAAGAGAATATGCTGCCCTGTCTCCTAGAAATTACATTTATATGCAATAAATTTGCAACAGCAAATACCTTTGAGGGAAACTTAATGCCAACTGAAATACTCTTTCTGTTAAAGCTATGATATGTAATATTTTCCATTAAAATGTCAAAAAAAACGCTAAACATATGTTATATATTTCGCAGGGTTGTGCACTTACATTATCCCAAATGTTTCCAGCAATGTTCAAATGCAGAGAAATCAGAAATGTATTAAGGTAGCAGTGTGTTTCCTGCCAGCCATTGCTATTTAGTTTTCTAATTTAATTTTCAATTCTAATTTCTGGGAACGTTTGAATACATCGGAGAGTGAGAAAGGAAGTTGTGTCAGATAGAATTTCATCAACTATTTCATCAGTGTTTGTTTAAAAGTAAGATAACAATCATGATTGACGCATCTTTACAAGAAGCCGAGTGGCAGAATTTACATGTTGTGCATTTAACGTGATGAGGAAATAGTGTTAACATGCCTGGAAGTAAAAAAAAATGTAATATTGAACATATGAGTAAAATGTTCAACAAAAACACATTTTAGTTGTTTTCTGCTGAAATAGCCCAATTTAACATTACACTACCTGCCTGTAGTTACTACAGAATTATTCAAAAGTCAGCAGTGACTTGAAAAATGACATTTATTTATTTATATTTAACCAAAATGAGATGTTTCCCCAACCAAAGTGCTTTTATTGCCTAAACCTACCCAAACTCACAATATTTCCTTACCTTAACCAAAGCGCTCTTATAGCAGGAGTTGGGTCTGGGTGGTCGTCACATCCCCAGGACTGTGTAGTTTGAAAGTCCTGTACACCCCACATCACCTCATAACTAAATCTCTGCGCAATCTAAGATAGTTATTAATAATATTATAATGTTTATCAATGAGAAAATGTCCATACTTTAGAACAGATTCAACCGTCAAAAACCATGATCATTCGGATGGTCACCTTTAATCATGATATGAAATTTTTAAATTACCTTTTAACGCAGTATTGATTTTCTATCGATTTTTGTGTTTTATCGTTGTTTTTTTTTTTATGCACAGACCATCATGTTTGCTCATTTTGCCTGGTCTGTATTTCCTAAACTGCACACTGTATCTGTCCCTCTTTTTAAAGTTAGATGCAAACCTTCTAAGCAAAAGCAGAAATAAAATTGATTTTGCCAACTGTCTTGCACCACAACAACCAAAACTCCAAGGGATCTCCACAGCGGAGGCATGAGAGGGGGAGTTGGAATATAACTATGTGAGTCCTTTTTAAATGCACAGTGCTCATTTCAAACACCGATAAGCATAGCCACATTGTATAATCACAAATAAACTGCATCTATTTTCATTGTGAGCATTTTTTTTTTTTTTTTTTTTTTTTGCTTCCTTATGGCTGCGCTCGAGACAGAGTGCTCGCAGCCTGCCGAGCACGTAATGGAACTCATAAACAGTGTTATCACTGAATCCTGAGCCATGGAACGGACTTCCATCTGCTCGCCACTGGAAGGGAAAGAAATGAGGGGGGGATATGGTGAGAGAAATTCCTACACAGCTTACAATTTAGCAGAGCCTCCTCCCTATCAAATGTATCTGATGGTGTGGGTGCCTCAGTAGAAACCGGACCGAGCTTTACCCAATACTAAGATGCATCTGTAATGGATGCTAACACACAGAAACACATCAAAAAGAGACAACTTGGAGTTTGTGTCTGTGTGGATCAAGCCACATTTGATCAATTGATCAGTTAGTATTAGGGGAGACTGGGGATGGTTGCAACACCTTTTGCATTTCTCTCTGTTACTCAGATACTATTTGGACGATGCCAACCAAATCCTTTTATATCAAACTTACATCTGTCTACTAATTATCCATGCCATTCAGGGCTCCATGATAAGGATTGCCTGCTTGCCTGGGGCAAGTAAATTGCCTTGTTGGGCCAGTAGATCTTGCAACTCACGTGCCTCAGCCTTTCAAATATGGAGATCTCAAGCTTTACTCTGTTTATTATCGTATTAAACTGCATATCTTTAGGTTTTTGACTGACAAAACAAGACATTTAAAGACATTAACTTGGACTCTGAAAAACTGGGATGGACATTTTTCACTATTTTATATTTTATAGACATTGCAGCCCTACACTCAACATGACAATTAATTTTAGTATTTGCTGTTATTTGGTAACAGCTAATAATAACAAGTGAAAAACAACATTAACGTTGAACCCTGTCATTTAAAGATGATTACATCTGACATATCATTGACAGTAATTATTTGAATGAAGAAGAGATGTCAACTCATCCCAACCCTGGGGACAGCTGTTTTAATACCACAGCAAAAAGAACAAAAAAGGCACACAAAATGTGTTCCTTAATTAACAACCTGCACATAGTGCTGGTACAGAAAAAGTCACTCAACACTGTTAGGAAACCGTCACTTAGATCTGTTCTCTTTTATAGCTTTGGTATTCTCAATACTATCAAATGTTAATATCGAATTGTTTTAAATGGTATTTATGGTATTTAAGAATAGTACTGAATTATCGATACTCTTGACAACCTTGACACATGGCACACGTCATTCAGAAATCAACAAAACAATGATTCAAACTATGTAAATCTTAATTAATTCATAAAAAAAATTAGTTTTTTTTTTTTTTAATAAATGCATTAGCAAGATGTTAAGATGATGAGCATGTCAGCATTAGTCTCATCACTGTAGCATGTTTCTGATTGGAGGAATAAGAGTTGTAGCAATGGTCCCCTGTTGAAACCATCCCCAATCTTCCCTATGTCACTGTCAATACAGACTTAAACTCCCTTTCTGACTGCAGCCTCTCCCTCCTCCTGAGCTCTGTTATCCTTCTGTCGTCTCCTCACTTTCTATCAGCTCACAGCTTTGATCAGGCTTTCGGTTGCTGTGGTGACCCAACAGTTTGGTAATTTCAGCTTCTTGATTGCAGACCGCTGTAATTTGTTTAAGTGGTGCTCTCCAAGGTAGAAATGTCCTTTTCTCCTTTTTTTTGTTTTTCTTCTCTGCTTCAACTCTTTTTCTCTACGGCCTCTTCTGTGGCCTTTTTTTCCCTCCACATCTCACTCTTAATGTTTCTCTGCTGCTTCAAGAGAGACCTCTTGAAAACTCATGCTGTTCTGCACTCGAGTCAGGGGACATTTGGCGAAGTCCAAGATGACTCAGAATGAAAGAAACACTGAAGTACGGGAAGAGGTAATGAGAAACGCTGAGATAAAAAGAACACAGAGCAGCAGAAAAGTTCAGGTGTGTCAGTAAAGCCTTCAGTCAGGAGGAGTTTGCCCAACTGTGATGCTGTGTGCTAGCCAGGAGGGAGGGTTGAGAGAGTGTCCCCCATGTCTAAATCCCACTGATCGATCCCCCTGCCTCACAGGAGATGGGAATCAATAGTCAGAGAAATCCAGCGAGCCACGCTGCAGACCTTGATTTTCCCATTTCAACACATGGTCAACACCCATGAAATGTTATTTTAAAGGCCCTTCTGGTCAGAGCTGGGTCATTAAAAAAGAGAAGTCGTAATACACCAAAGGCAAACACCCCAAACATAGTTTTCTGTATTTCTATTTTTCTATTTTCTTTTTTTTTTAGATATAGACATTGATATATGTTATCTTAGAGTTTAAATCATTAACTGATTTGGTTATTGATTTAAATTTATTTCTTTGGGCCATTTCATGTCTTAAATCAGAGCTTACAGTAGAAATGACAAAATGAGGGTATAGAGAGATGGGAAACATGTCAACAGCAATAGCTAGCATGAACAGGGACGTTGTGGCTTATTGGCTGTTCCTTAAACTCTTAGGGCACCCTGACACCAATTTAAATAATCAATTAATTGGCCCTCCCTAAGTACTGCCCCTTTTTAATCTGTGCTCTAATGACAGTTGAGCAAGCTTGGTACCTCAATCAACTTTCTCCTTTTGTGTTTTTTTTGTACTTAGATATGCTATGTGCTAGGCTCATTTATGACAAAAAGAAAAACAAATTCTGAAGATGGTTAAAAGATGTTGTTGGGGGACCTGTAAAGGTGATATATGTTTATGTCTCAAATTAGTTAATACTATCAAAACGTTAGCTCATGAGCTAGAAAACCTACATCAATCATTGGCTAGCTAGTTAGCTAGTGTTTTACTAAGATTAGCTAATGTAAGATGTGACCCAGTATGTCGCAGGAAAAGGAGAAAGCTGACTAAGGTACGAAGTTTGCTCAACTGCATTGGAGCTCAGACAAACAGGGCGGGACAGTCAGTTGTTTTAAGTTCCCCTCCAGACACGTTTTAAAGTATGTCACATTTTGATAAATATTTGGTTTAGCATGGTTTTTGACTCTGAAAAGGGTCCAGAAGTACATCTACTCCTTCTCTTTAATTTGTAAATTCTGGGTCTGGCCTCACGCTCTGTCCTTTTGTAGGTTGACAGGTGAGAGATCGGTACGCATCAAGATGGCTAGCGTTAGTGTTAGAGGAAACATCAGAGAAATTCAGCCATGCATGTTTGAGCCTCAGTCAGACTCAGATGAAGAGTCTTGTTGTGCACCAAAATTGCTGACTTTCTACAAACCTATCAGAATGAAGTGTACAGTAGTCAGCAACTTTTTGTTTCTATTATTTGTTAGCTTCTATCTTGTAACTGGCAGTGGCTGACAGCTAATGCCACTCCTAGCTCTCTATACCGACAAGTCCTCTCTACGCTGGATGTTTCAGGTTTCTTTGCCTGCATTACTGTTACTGACTGTAGATTTTGTTGCATACCAAATCTAGTTTTCCGGGGTATGTTTGAATCTCAGATTTTAAGGAAGACGGATATCTCCACATATCTTCAGTAGGAATGTGAAAACACTTCTATTGTGACAAATTTTGCACAGATAGTAGTCGGTATAGTCAAGGTCAGACATTTTAGGGGACATAAACATAAGAAAAACAGGTGCAGGGAAATAATCTCAAAAATTTGCTGATTCCAGCTTCTAAAATCTGACCATTTTTGCTTTTCAATCTATGTGAATTGAATATCTTTGGGTTTTAGACATTATCTTGGGCTAATTTAAAACCCTGACCCGTAAACTGCCTCGTCTTATCTAGTCTCAATTAAAAGGGATGTCTGCAGTGAAAAACTATATATTTTATATCTGTGGCTTCCTCATGCTCCAGTCTACCAAGGTGTTCCAGGAAAGCGATGTGTCTGAGCAGCCAGGTTGTCATTTCGTGAGTGATGACATGCTGGTTATGCTGTAGCAGAGGAGAGATGCCTGCTCGGGTTTTAGTGTTTGCTTGGTGTATTCTGTCCCTGCTGTCCTTGGTGCCTGTCTGCAGATATCTTAAAACAGGCTTCCCTTTGTCATTTGAATGTTCAAATCATTGTGAGGGACAGCAAGGCATCTGATGGAAATGATTACGGGGTCGAAAATAACAGGTTTCCTTTGGCCAGTGCTGATTGTTGATTGGCCACTCTCAGTCAGCCTGTAAAGAGGGGGTGGTGACTTTTCAGGACTCTGTGGACTAGCAGTGGTAAAATGGCTGAAAAACATCAGTGAAATGAGAATCTGTAGTCAGCCCTCCAGGAAAAATGGAACCTGGAAACATTTCGCTCAGATAAGTGGAGCTCCGGTGTCACACTGAGCTACAGTGTGATTGGACAGGGAGGTCCAGACCGAGTAGCAGATTGTTTGTGATTGGTCACCCCAGCACCAGATACCGTAAAAATGCTAGATGTGGATAATTGCATTTGCTTTATTCAAATCCCTGCGGAATCCAATGATAGCGTTAATATTGCCATGGCCTGTTTATCTTATTTGTCTTTATTTGGTGTTACAGCACCTCTTTCCTGCTTCTCCTCCGATGATCAGATTGAGGGCTTGTTTGGGAGGTGTTGGCATGCGTGTGTCATGTTGGATAGGCTTTTTATCTGGCACTGTGTCCATGCAGTGTGGTGATGCTATCAGCGTTAAAACCTGCTCCTCAATGGAGCCCTGTCAGCCAACAATGGAGAGCAGCATTACCCAGAGTGCAGCAGGACAAAGCCCTCTCTCCTTATCGCTGGATTGGAATATTCACAGACTGATTTAACTGCTTTTACCAAGGGGAAGTGTCAGGCTCTGAAAGAAAGAGACAGCACAGCAGAGAGAGGAAAGGGAAAAGAGAGGGAGGGAGGAAAAGAAGAGAAAATAGGATTCTGTGACCTGCAGGATGTTTACAAAGAGACGTTTAAAGAGCAGAAATTGCAGATTCACGGGGGGAAATTGGGGGCATGAAATATAACCATGGCATATGTAACCTTAATATTTTTTAAATTACGTATTTTTAATTTCACAATAATCAAGACGTCTCTCTTCCCCAATTGTTCTCTCTCTTCCTCTCCTCCCTCATTCCTTCTATCTCTTGGGTTGCTGCCCATCTTTGTGAGAGCCTTTGAAGTGAGCGAGCAGTTAGAGGAGGCACAGCGTTCTGTCTGAAGAGGAGCAAGACATTGATGAGATGTGCATGGAGAATGCCATTCACTTTGCTGAATTTGCACTGTGTATTGGAGCTTTAATCTGGGGGCACATTTGTTTATTGGCATACAAATGAACATCTGCATGGAGCTATGCTTGGACGCCATGGTCTCAGCAGCTCCCTAATCGCTTAAAAGCCTGGAGATGCAGAGCATGCCAATGAGAGAGAGCAGGAGAGAGGGAGGCAGCCGCGCCCAAGGCCTCCGTCATGCACTCCTTTATCTGAGTTTCACTCCAGCTCAATAGCTCTCTCCCCCTCTCGCTGTCTTCCAGGCCAACAGTTTAATTTTCAGTTTGCTGCTTGACTCTTTATTGACTTGACATTATAAAGAGGCATTTTGGTGACCTTCAGTGGTTAAGACAACAGCCATATTTTTCAGATCAGACACCTCAAACAGCATGTCTGCATTTATTTGTAAAGTGATGAGACAGGGCACCAAATGGCTTCTGCCAGGATAGAGGCGCAGGTAAAATAAACTTTTAAATCTCGAAAGAAACACTAGAAAGGGGAAAGCAGTGACTTGAACTGTTATTTTTGCTTGAAAGCAAAAATAACATTTTATTTAATAGAAACACTTCATACAGTCACATATAATTATGGCGAGTTGGTTTATCTTCCCGTTTCTATGTGAATTTTCTTTATCTGAATTTAAGGTCAGGTTCACACTAGTCTTGTTTAGAAAACGCTGGACTCGAACTCTGGTTCAAACATCTCTCTGGTCCACTTTAAAGGATGTTGGACGCTGTTAAGTGAACTCTGGAGCATTACATTTGTGGTGCAAATACCATTCATCTAATCACAGAAGTGTACCGTTGTGTGTCCTATTTTCATGTGTGTGAACAATACTGATATCTGTGTAGAAACTGGGAAAACATTTCCTCCACATGACTTGTGTTTACAGTTTCTGGATTTTGTCTTTGTGAATACAAACTGGACCGGTTTGAAACCTGAGACAATGTATCATCCTCGCGTTGGTTGACTCTAGGATCTTTTAGGTGACATTGTTATATCATCAGAGAACAATCTCTCTATCTAATGCGTTCTTAGTTTTGCTCATTTTAAACGTTGTTTAATGTTCTTACTGTTGCTTTAGTTCATCATTATGACCAGAGTAGGGATGGGAGTTGGGGATAAGATCTTATTGATATCAATGCCATTACTGATTCCGCTTAACGGTCCAATTCATTATTGGTTCCCTTATTGATTCAGTCAAGCTGGCTGTAGCCTGAGTTGTAGCTGTAGCAACAGTCTATCATCATCTAAAATGGATGAAATGAGAAGATATTTGTACAATTTTCGTTTCCATTTAGATTTTGTTAGTCAAAGAAAAAAATCAGCTAAACCTGCCTGAGTGGCACTGATATTATTATAACAGGATATTTACCAGGGCTGAAACGAACCATTATTTTCATTATCAATCCATCTGTTGATCATTTTCTCGGTTAATCAATAGTTGTTTGGCTCAGAAAATGTCAGAAAATGGTGAGAATGGTAATCACTGTTTTCCAAAGCTCAATTTGATGTCCTCAAATGTCTTGTTTTGTCCACAACCCGAAGACACTAAGTTTTCTGTCATAGAGGACTAAAGAAACCAGCAAAGATTCACATTTTAGAAATAAAGTCAGACAAATTTGGACATTTTGTCTGAAAAAAAGACCATTAATTTAATAGATGACAGCTAATATTTACCTTAAGTGATGGATGTAGCACTCGTGCTTACGAGTGTCAAATTCCTGAAATTTAAGCCCATGTTGCGTAGACAGATATTTAAGCATATTGCTGGTGTTCCCACCCGTACTTGATATAATCATTTTAAAGACGTTACAACTATCACTGCTGTCATCTTTCTTCCTGAAATGAAGCTATGTCTTGGACAGTTTGTTCCTGTCTGCCATGACTCCTTCTTGTTTCAAGTTTCCAGCAGTGTTTTCAAGCAGTTTGCCATCATTGTTTTGCAATGCAACTGTCAGAAACATGCCGGCATTGAGAAAAGAATTGATAAGTTTGGAGCCATATGATTCCAATGGATCTGACAATTTGGAACAGGTTTTCGATACTCCTCCCTAAAGATGAGTTTGTTTACCCAAACAATTATGATGAAGACCATGAAATGAATAGCAGATACAATAGTTCTAATGGCCAAAGTTAGGTCTTTAGTGGACCTTTAGTGTTACACATACAAACTGTTGCCTTCATGAAGCCTATAATGTTGAGTGTTTGTTTAACTTGTTTGTGTGGTCTTAAATCAAAGTTATGGTCATCTTAGAGGCTGCAGTTTGAGGTTTTGTTGAACTGGATTGCATTACACTGAGAGGTTTTCTAATATTTTACCTTCATCATTTGTATCAATTAGAGTAGACTCTCACCTCTCAGTATAAACTGTACAACTCACCAGCACCACAAATTAGAGCCCCCACAATGGCCATAAAGTGGAATGAATCAACCAACACGTCTCTAAAACAGTTTGAACAAAAACTGAACATTATAACCTTTATGAAGGAAGAATTTATTGCAGGGCTGTTGTATTAGACTGCATTAGTTTTAGTTTATTGGACTGCTGTCAGGAGAGGTTGTATTTCAACTCCATTTCTGCTACTTGGACCTGCTTGCTGCTGGATACCCCATTTAGTTCTACAATTTAGGTACAAGTAAAAATAATGTTTGTCCACATACCATGTTTCTTTCTGTCTGCACCATGTAAAAGATAGGACTGAACATCCCCTAAATCAAAAACGGCTCCACCAAAGAGAATTAATATTTTATTAACAGGCAACCCCTGCAATTCATGATCAAAGTGGTTAAAGAGCTTTCAGATCTCTGACTAATTTCTACATGTCTATGATTAATTTATCTCTGTTTGAAAAGCATATTTCATGAGTTCACCTTTTGACACTTGTGCAAACCTGCAGGCCATATAAACTAAAGGAAAAAATGAGCCGAACAAATTTGCTTCTGACGACTTATTGTGATTTGATTTTGACGTGTCTCCTTTTTAGTACGAACGCCCTTGTGTATATATTTCCTTTACATTTCATTCTCCAGATGAAATTGGATGTCAGTCATTTCTTACTTAACATACGTAAAATGTAATGCACCTGTGTGAGAGTCAGAGTGTACGAGTGTGTGCTCAGCCCGGAGGATTGTATCCCCGCCCCTCTTACTGGAGAGGTCTCGCCAGAATGTCTTGAGTTTCATACCATTTGACACATAGAGATGGGATATAAGGATGCAGTGGAAATGGAAAGACAGAGGGAGAGATGGGTAGAGACAGGAGGAGAGATTGGTAGTGGAGGAGATAAGAGAAGGAGTTAGAATGTATAGCTCCATAACAGCTTTGCTTCAAACTTTTACGTAAGCACTACTTCTCTGCAGCCAAATCAAATTGTTTAGCTTTTTCTTCTTTATTCTGGTTGCATTTTCACTCTAAGTGGAGCTGTGTGTGTAGGCCTGTGTGTGTGCAAGTGTGTGTGTACCTTATGGGCTGATGTGCGTGGGTTAATGAAGAGCAGTAAATGAAATCCTTTATTGTGTTTGATATAATGTCAGCTTCCATTAGGGAAACTGGTTCTACGAATGATTGCTAGACTATCGGGGCCAGGAGAGAGGTGCAGTGTGTGCGTGGAAGAAGGTGTGTGTGTTTCTGCATGCTTGTGTGCACACCCCAGGGCATGGCAGAGGCACCGAGTGTGTTCTGTAATTATAAAATCATTAGCAGGTGTCCAGAGGAGATACGAATATGACTGTAATCTGTCCCCACCCATGATGGAGCGCTTGTCTCGCACTCAAATGTCAACCTGTCTCAGCCAGCCCATCGAGAGAGCTCACAGACTCAAATTCAAAAGATTTAGACCCAGCGACCAACACTCAGTCATTACATGTGCCCCCACATATGACAGCCTTTATGTACCAGCCATTTTTCAATCATGTATTGTTGCCCTGCGCTTTAACGATCTGTCATCTGTCAAGGCCCTCTTCACATATTATGAAATTTTAGGCTCTAAAGGCTCCGACCTTCACTCCAAAGGGGATTTTTGAAGTTTAAGAGTGTAACTACAAGCTGTGGGTGACATTAAAATAACACGCAGCATGTAGCGATGACAAGAAAACATGCTGGCAGAGGAACAACCTCCTCGTCAGACAGACTGACAGGCGTACAGACAAACAAAAGATAGGCAGGCATGTATCTGGTCAGACATAAAAACGAGCAGACGTTGTAGCCCTGGCGAGGAGACAAAGTCACATTGTAATCTAGAGCAGAGGGGCGGTTTCTATAGCAACAGTAGGCATCTAACCTACGCGCCGCTGCTTTTGCTGAAATCTGAAATTGGCGAGTGGAGGCTGGTATTGAGGATAGAGAGATTGGGAGAGATGAAGATAAGACAGGGTGGAGGAGGAGGAGGAGGAGGAGGAGAGACAGGGCACAGGGAGGAGAGGGAGAGAGGAAGCAGATCGAGATAAGGGTGAGGAGAGGGAGGGGAGGGTGGGAGATGAGCAGAGGAAGATTGATGTGAAGGGAGGGGCTGGAGATCATCACCTGACCTCAGTGTTTGTCTCCTGTTTGGAATTTGTTGGTCCACTCAGCATGATAGATTTAATTTACTGATAGCACTTTGTGTCAGTGGGACTTTCTCAGACTTTGTGTGTTTCTGTGTGTGTGCATATGAGTGTGTACGCTCGGCCTTATATGTGCTCACACTCTGTATGTACATTCACAAGTGCGTACATACTGTAAATGGCCGTGTGTAACCATGCATTATGTATTATATAAGTGTTTGTGTGCAGGGCGCACAGGGCTTGGTAGAGAGATGAGTGTGGATAATTGCTGGCTTGGTGTTGTATCAGATGTGTGTTTAACCCAGACCCTGAGCCCATAGAGACCTGTGACCAGCCGCAGCAGATGGCCAGGCTACCCTGGGGGCCGCTCAGAGGGTCATGGTGGCCTCGGACGCATCCACATGGAGCCACCTCCTCTGTGCATGTCTGTGTGGTATGTGTCAGTGTGTGGATGGAGGCAGAGGTTGTAGTGTTCATGAGTAGGATCACTGCAAAAAGTATTATTAGTATCATGTGGTACAGTTAGTGGTATCATGGTATTTATGCTTAGAGGGTTGATTTTCATAATTTTGCAAAAAGCAACACCTTAATAGAAATACAAGTACAATTTGTGTTTTTTTTTCAGTCAATTATATTTATTTAGTGCCACATCATACTGTAACAGATTTCAGCTCAGGGCACTTTAGGTCTAGACTGTACTATTAATAATATTATTTACTGAGTCCCAACATTTCCCACCATGAGCAAGCACTTGGCGATGGTTGTGAGGAAAAACTCAATTTAATAGGCAGAAACCTCAAGTAGAACCAGGCTCTAGATGGGTAGAATAAACTGGTTGGATTGAACAAATCATCATCAATCAATCATTTTACGCAGAAGTGCTGTAGTTATTGTAAGAAATTACAATCAGCAGAGTAAATATCAATGCTGTGTAAATCTGCTCTAAATATCAGGTAAAACCTTGAATTTACAAAATTCTACAATAACACACCCTGTTTTGTCATCATCTTTTTAATTATGCAATTACATTTTCAGTAAAACTTTATTTTAAGTCCCCTCATTTAGTATTTTTAATCATTTTGTAAACAATTAATAAATATATTAAAAGCATGTGTTTATGTATTTATTTATCTTATTTGTCAACAACTGCTCCCAACTCATAAACAGATAGTAAATCTCAATATAGTAAACAATATATGCAATACTATAAAAAGTCTTCCTAGGAGAAGTTATGATTGTTGACAAATATTGTACATTAATACAATGATTTTGAAACTACCAGAGACCAACAGGGAAGGGTCTTAGAGTGGTTAGTACTCCTCAGAAAAAGGAATTTTTAGAAACTTTTAGCAGATTTTTTGTAAGTTGGAACAACTTGGAACAAGTTTTATCATTGATTGACTCTGAAGACTTAATTATCTTCAAACCTGAGAGTAAACGATTCCATAAGACAAAATGTACGTCTGTCTGCTTGCAATTCTTACAACTACTACATGATATAACCCATTTACTAAATGTTTATATGCTGCTTGTAATCGCTAGATAAGAGGATTAAGTATTCAAAATAATAATATAAGTAGTAATGTTATTAAAATCTGTTGCACATGAAGGAGTTATGTGCTACTACTGTAATACTTATACTACTGATACTAAGTATTTACTCTATGTGATGAGTATTGTATGTACATGGTACAGGTTTAGCACATGAGTAAGTGATATGTACAGGGTAAACAGTAAGGTAAACACAGCTGTCCAGCTGTGCAAACAGACATGATACCAATAACAGATGGGTGACAAATAAAAGGAAAAACCAACATGAAATGTCTTAGAAAGGTTTTGGGCACCATTAGCCACCAAAACAGTTCTAATGGTCCCTGTCACATAATCTACTAGAGTGATGAACATCATTCTTCCAGCAGATATTTCGTCATTTCATGGTGGGAGCTGAAAGTTGGATGTCCATAACCTTGAGCATGTGTTCGACTGGGTTCAAATCTTTTCAGAAATTCAAAAAAATTATGCTCATCAAACCACCCAGTGACCCCTTGTGCCCTGTATTGAAGTACCTGCATTCATTATGTTTTTCTCTGCTCATTTATTCTGGTTTTTCCTTTGATTTATCACATATATTAATATTGAATACTGTGGCTGTAATAAGGGAGAGGTACAAAACAACATCAATAATGAAGTGTAAGCAAGGGAGCCAAGTGTTGGACCTTCACTAAGCTCTCTCCTTGTATGATGTGGTAATGTTTGTTTGGAGCTGCTACGGTGCCTGGGAAGGAACCAAGCGTTTATTTACAGGAAGCAGTCCTGAATAATGAGTTGTAATGCCGCAGTAGTGAGAGTAAACTCTTTAGAAGCGAGGGACCAGTCTAAGCAGGACTGGGCTCCAGATCAATCCTGCTGGCAGACACAACAACACTGTTGCTCTGCCACACTCTCTTTCTCTTCTCTCTCTGCAGAGGCACGGGCTATTTTTAGCCCTGGCAGCTCTTTCCCCCACTGCACCCACCACCACCACTACCACTACCACCACCACCACCCATCTCTCTCCTCTCAGTTCATCCCTTCATATCTCCCCGACCTCAGCCTCCATCCCAACCCTCCATCTTAACCCAATGTACTCCCTGAACGATGAGGCCTGATCCTTCCTCCTCCACTCAGCTCCTTTCCTCCCGTCCTCACTCCTGATCTTTCTGACAGAGCTGGGGAGGCAGAGGGAGTGCTGGTAAGTTGAGGAGATGTGTCAGGGGGCAGATTCTGCTCCTCCTCTATCTTGTCCACGCTCGTTACCCAAAGACACAAGCTGCGTCCAGGCTGGTCCACCCCATGTTCGATGTCAGTGTGAGTTTTGATCATACTGTGTTTCTTTTTGTGAGCTGTTAGGGGCTGAGCTGAGCTCATGATGACTGACTCCCTGATTAGCACTGGAGGCCTGCCAAGACCCCGGCCGTGGTGTGTAGAGAGGCTCTCACGCCGAAGGGGACTGAAAGAAAGATAGAGGCTGACAGAGAAAGGGAATACTTGTGCCATATAGGTGTGTGTGTGTGTGTATGTTCCTGACCAAGTTAAAAGAGAAATGTGCAAGTCCTTAATATTCAGGAATGAGTGCTGCCATCCAAATAGTAAATTGGAGCAGAGTCCTGCATGGGTCCAGTTTTGCAAACCTGCCTGCACCCGCAAAAGTGAAATCCATAACTGACCCATTGCACCTACACCCGTGATTAAACACACACATACACAGTTGCTCATTTGTCATTCTTGCAACCGTTTCCATAGTGACGACAAGCCTAGCTTGTGGCTATCAAAAGCTGAAACTTTTTACGAGTAGCAGAGTCACTGAAAATGTTATTCTCACAGTCGTGGCGCACCACAATCCTGCCAAATGTCCAACTTGGCTTTCAAAGATGTGTCGGCCACAATTTGGTGCTCTCCACTGGCTATTTTTGCCTTAGCATCGTCCATTTTAGTTATCAGATAGCCTACATTGCTGTCAGATCACACTGTGACGTCCCATCGTTTGGCAGGATGTGGGGTCAAAGGTTGTGTCATAGGCTTTAACAATAAAATTCTGCTGGCTGATTAGGCTTAATATTACTGTATATTATTGTTCTCACATGCTTCCCAGCCACAGTTACTTAATTTTTACCTGTTCCTGCACCCATGAATTTAAATAAATACATTTTTTTACCTGTTACACAATCATTTGCAGGTCACCTGGCAGGTACCCACAGGTACCTGACCTGGGAAAGGACTCTAAGTTGGACCCATAGATGGTATATTAAATAGGCTGGATCTCTATTAAATACACAATCTCTGGTTGAAGCGAGTTTTTCCCCCCTGCCCCCTCCTCAACAGACTCGAACCGCAGGCACTTTACCTGCAGGCTGCAGGAGTGCAAGACAAGTGCAACATTGTATTTTAACAATGACAAGTGCCGACGAGCCCCACACTGTAAGTCGATAAGCTATTTATAACTGTCCATTGTCTGTCAATGTAAAGTCAAGCCCATTATCCTGAAAAATAAAAGCCCACTGCTCCGAAAATACACTGGAGATTTAGTTCAGTGACTGCCTGCCTTAGTGCCTGCCAGACTCCATTAACATGTTGCTCAATGAATTAATGGTTTCTTATGGCTCTTAAACAGATACTAACTCATTTGGCAAACATTCAGCATTAAAAAAAAGTTGTTCTGGCCTGGAAAGAAAATTTCAGAGGCGAACATGCTGGCTGTAGCATTGTTGTCAGAGAAGCCGATATTTCAATTAAGCATGTTTCCTTAATATTATGATAATTTTGTGATTTAGTACAGTAAATATATTACATATTTCTTCTGTACAAAGAATATTGTGAGCTTTTTTTTTGGCAGAGTTAAACAAATGCAGAGAGTGTGTGTGAGAGACAGCGGGAGAGAGATGAAAACTGTGAGGAGAAAAACTGTGAAAGCAAGCGAGAGACAAACACAAGTTGAGAGAAAATAAGTCAGACTGAGTAAATCATGCTTGTACAGTAGACTCTCTCTTTCTCTGTCAGCTGTCCTCCCTCATCGGACCATGACCACGGCTCCTCCAGTGAGGACGAGTCAGTCACTGTGGCGCCCTTGAGAGCGCGTCCTCAGCCAGCCTCCTCATGATAATGAGGCAGGCCCCCACGACCGCTGCTCGCTGTGTGCAGCCCCTGCCCGCCCTCACGCCTGCCTCTATGGGAGATAAGGACGCCAGTTCAGAGGAGATGAGGACGGCAGGGAGGCTAACAGCCTGGGCATGGGGTCTTTGCATGGGGGGTAAAGGCCGGGAGCTTGAGGGCGAGAGGCTGAATGTGGGGCTTCAGCTGGTGTGACGGGTAACTGTAGTTGGTAATTAGAGAAAAATAGTGCAACACAATTGCATAAATTTACATTCTTTTCCTTTTCTGTTGCTTTTCCTCCTGTGAGAGCTGTTTGCCAAGACTGAAAACACAGCCAGCTGAGGTTGATAAGACTCCCAGAGAGAGTAATATATAGAGTTTATTCTTCTCTCGCTGCTACCACTTTACTCCATGTCACATCTGAGCTCATACCACAGCGCCACACAACAGCACTTTTCCACCACAACACCTGAAAAATGTTCCGACGGTGTTTTCAACACAAGTTTGAACATGTGCTGCATACATTACATCATATTGACAAACTAGATGCATTACATCCTTTGATATCTCTACGGCTATCTGCTCGCCTCTCTCATGACTGTCATTCCACATCACACTACTCCTCCTGTGTTCTGTGATGCTGATTATATTCTCATGCTGAACAGTGTGATGGAATATAACCATGACTCTCTCTAGCTCACCACCGCGATGAGTCGGGGCTGATATAGACGCTGCTATATCTTCTCTCATCACCTGTCTTTTCGCTTTTCTTTTCTGCACAGGAGAATGCCATTTCATACTACGATTCCAAATCGGATTCAGACTATGTGAGTACAGTACGGACTGCTCCCCCCTCCCCCGTCTGCCTGCCTTATACCCCAAAGTCCTACCCACTTCCCTTTTTCCTGCAACCCCACCCTACCCAACCCCTCTCCCCCTGGCCTCCTCGGTGTTGATGCCCCCCACCCTACCCCTCCTCATCCCCCTCTGGTCACAGGCCTCTGGGCTGTCTGTGTGTGTTAGTGAGGTGACGCTGCTTCATGGTGAGTTGGAGTGACAGAGCAGGGGCAGGCCAATGTGCATGTGACAGTGACTTCAGCTGTCCTACCCCAGTCTAATATCCAGAGTTTTTCCTTTCAAACGGACCCTAACTGCAGCCACTGTGGGGGTTGACAGGCCTCCGCACCCATCAAGACACCTCACACCAACAACACGAGTCATATCACACATATCACACACACCAGGACTCCATTTTGATCGTGTGTGTCATTCATACTGAAGAATATGAATGACAGTCAGGGAAAGATCTGCAGGCTGGGTAAAGCTGGGCATACACTGTATAATTTTAGATTGCTTCTGACCTGATATTTGACCCACACAAGTCTGAAATTTCAGCGTTGATGGGTGTCGTTTGCCAAGCAGTGTAGCACCACTTCCTAACGCACAGTGAGCACGAAAACTCAAGTGAATGGAGGACGTAAAATTGTCCAGATATAATATGAAACAATGTCACAGCAGTACAGCTTGTGATTCTTCCTCTGCAGATGAGTAAGTTAAGTGTCAAATTTATTTATTCACAACTAACGTATTGGTCTTCTGTCAGCCCTGTTTACTTTACTACAGTTTACTTACATATATCTCCCAACAGCTCACCTTTTTTGCTTCCAAACTTCGTCCCTTTTGAGGATGTCCCCATGAAAAGGGTGCTGTGGATCCTATAGGAGGTGCCGCTTTTCAGCCTGTTTCATTAGTCTCTTGTCGTCCCTACTGACTGATTTGATGAGGGGAAACAGAAACGTGAAGAATGTCAGCATCGTTTTTGACCAGAGAAAATAGGTTGGAAGTAAAGCAAGTGCATGAAACTTTGCAAAAATAGAGCCAGGGCTCAAACAAGCGACACGTCACTGATGCATTGAGCAGATTAGGACATCCTCACAGGGAAAAACTAAAAACAGTCTCACTCGCATCACTTCCAGTTATGATGTGGTAAGCATGGGTAGCGAGGACAAATCAACTGCAGCAGGTTGTACGGATGAACATCAGACATCAAAATTTTTGGTCGGCCGATGTCTGGCTTTCGCACAGTTGAAGTAGTCGATTCCCCAAAGTCAGTGCCGTTTTTCTCACTGCACCTGCGCAAGTGGCAAACAGAGTGTCAGGAATTGCCATGGTGACACGACATGTCACGTGGATTACAACTTTAATCGGGCCTGAAAACCTGAGCCCAAAAAGGCCCAAGCCAGACAAAATTTTGTCCAAACCCGACCCAAACCCGTTGGCTTTTGGACTGCATGTCAACGTCACCACCAAACGCATACAAGTAATGGGGGGACTGGTTTTTTTTTCTGTATAGATAGCACTAAGATAATATAATATATATATGATATAATATAATATAATATAATAACATAAATCTTGACCTTACATTGCAGACAGTTTACCTGTACAGTAGGAGTTGGAACAACATAACATTTACATTACACAACAACATTTTTAAAATCATACAGCGTATGCTCAGTTTAACTCTGTTTCCTCCAGAGAAAGCTCTGGAAGTCAGTGGTCTCACCATGCCACCAGTGTGGCTGCAGCCTGCAGTTCCTCCTTAGGGTAGGTCACACTCTGCGCCCATGCCCGCTGATTGATTAAGTTTCAAGGAAGAGTGCAAGAATCCCCCCTAGATCACCAAAGCACAAAAAGATGGGAAGAGAGTGAGATAGAGAGGGGAAGAGACTGAGCGAGGGAGGCGGAGGAGCAATAAATCATGGTGTGATTTTCTCTTTGTGCACGCCACTCCTGTGATTAATGACACAGCGCTTTAGGGCCTGTCAGCACATCTAATTGGAGAGCATCAGTCATCATTAACATGGCGCACTAAGGCCGAGCCAGTGACACACCCCTGACCCCCACCTTCACCAGCCCTACACCACCCAAAGATAGCGGCAGAGGTCAGGCGGAGGTCATTCTTCATCCCTGCAACCCAGCAGTCAGTCGTCCACCAGTACTCACCTATCTCAATCTCGATTCCTCATGCGATGACCCCTTTCAATTAAGGCTCTACCGCTGGAGTGAAAATCCTATACTATTAGGGAGATATGATAAGAATACAGTTGTAAGAAAGGTAAGTGATTGGCGGGCTCTCCCTTATCCCGTCCAAGCCTTGTCTCCTCTATTCCCTATCCTGTTCTCTATACCTGTTAATTTCTCCTCTTGTCACTGTACCCTTGATATAAAACTGCAATGTGGTGATTCATTTTAGAACTGCCCATGTGCCAAAGCATGTCAGATCATCATTCCAGTGCTCTGGATGAAGACCGTTTTATTTATTTCTCTCATTCAGCTGCCTACCAGCCTCTTTGGGTTCTTTGTTTTAATTACACACACAGATTTCAATGTTTCGTTAATACATTTCTTTCTGCACTGTCCTTGGCGATTGGTTAAAATACATTTCTCCAAACACAGACAAGATCAGCCTCCACAAACCTAATCCCACATAAAAGATTATAATGTACGCTTCAGCAGGGAGCAGACAAAACACCCTGGGTGAAAATGTCAATATTCTCTGTTTGCAATACATAAAATTATCTATCTGGTTGGAAAATATTGTCAGTCATGTCTGTAAGTGGTAATTTACTTTGAGGACAACCATCAAACGTATAAATTATTACAAGTTTGATTATTAAGCTTGATCAAAATTAAAAAGAGTCTTGAAAATACTACATGTTAAATATGTTAGAGCAACTATACACCAATTGTAATGTTATTTTTTCTGAAGGAATCCTTTAAATTAATCGTTTAAAGGGCTGTGCAAAGAAACACCCACGCACACACCCATACACACACACAGGGTCATAAGTGACACGTTTCAGGTTAGCCCTGGTTGGCTGAAGGCGGGAATGAAAGAATCTTCAAAATGTCATCTCTGGCCTCTTCAGCCTTTAATTAAACCTTGAGAACGGGGAGATAAAATTAACAAATTGGGTAATGAATCGAGCAAAACAGGTGGTGGATGGTTGAAGAAAATGAACCAATCAGTCTTTCCTGCGTGGATTTATTCAGCTCCTAATTAGACGCTGCCTTGGTTAATTATGATTGGGCTCTTCTGAAGGGAAGAAAAAAAAAAAACCTCCCTGCCCGACATTGACAGAATTAGTGTCAGACTGAGTGATAAACAAACACCTCAACCTCACAGTCAGTGCTGTTGAAAAGCCAGCATTCATAACCTAATCAGCTTTACTATTAATGGACACACTCCTGGGGTTGGGCGATATGGCCTATAAATAATATCTTGATATTTTTAGGCTGTAATGCGATATACAATATATATCTTGATATACATGTTTTCTCTAAAATAATATACTGTAAATTCTCAAATGGTAAAAAAAAACATGAAAATCTTATAGAATATGGTGCATTGCTGTAGATTAAGCTACCTAACAGTGTATAAAGCAGTTTGGGCTTTTTGATAAATAATCATCAGTAATGTGGATATAATGACTAAGTGGATAAAGGCAACACTTATGCCATAATTTGATAGAACGATATCCAAAATCCAAAAGCACGATATCTAGTCTCATATCACGATATTGATGTAATAATAATGTTTTTGCCCCACACTCTTTTTTCCACTCTTTTCTCAGTTTGTACAAAGTGAGAAATAAAGCATGCACACTGAATTCGAACAACAGGAAACAATTCTATCTCCAGTGCTATAACATCTTTACACTGGTTAACTGCTAGTTGCAGATTTTATAGAACAAGGAGTGTTAAAGAAGGAAACTCTTGAACCTCTTTAGAGTTGTGGGTGCCAGTTTGTAGCAATCTAAAATGTTCATTTCCCACACAGGTCAGGTCCCAGAGGTGTAGAAAAGAAAAAACAACAGACGAACAGTCTTTTCTCAACAGGGCCCTCGACTGAAACCAATTAAAAGAAATCATATCTAGCCTGTCTTATATAAAAACCCTCTTCAATAAAACTAAAATATCAGCAGGTTCCTGCCTCACAGCCTCAGTCTTCCAGATGAACTTTCTGGTGATTAACGGGAGCTTTGTGGGACAATGAAGCACCTGCAACATGTGACACAAAATACGGAAAAATGCTACAGCTGCATCACTTCTTAGCCTTTTTGTTTTTTTCAGTTGTATTTTTTTAACTGCACATTTGAATTACCATAATTTAGTAAAATGTTAATAAAAACAAAAACTGCTTCTAACAAACATGTAATTTGATGAGGCCAAACCATGTGTAATAATAAACTGTTTGATAATTAGTATTTAAGTAAGAATTTGTTTGTTGATTGTCATATGTGTTGGCTCAGTACTCATTTATCAGTCCTAATATATTTCCTTCTGGTCATATCCTGCACTAAGATGTAAATGAGAGCTGGTCTCTGTCATAACACCACATTGTTCCTCATGTTGACTTTCAATGGGACTTCAGCACAACTATCCCCCTGCTCGTCCCAACAACAGCTTGTAATTGCATTTTAATAGTCAATTAAAGTTGGCCCATCAATCAATTTCTGCCGCGGACATGGGGTTTTGATTTAATTTCTCCAAAAAACAAACAGTTTTTATCATGTCAGATCCAATTAACCCATGCTGCTTTATTAAAATTAAATGTGTGTACTGAAGTCACACATTTTCTGCACTCAAAAGATTTATTTTGAAGTAAGATTTTTTGCTCTTAAGCAGTCAAAATGCTTGAGGAAAGATCAGAGATATGGGTTTTGTTTTACAAATATTCAATGAATGAAGGCTAATGAAGGATGACTAATAAAGGAAGAATGATAGAAGCATGATGCCAGACTGTGCTGAGGGCTACTTCTGTATGGCACTGTATCAAAGAGCTTGCTGCATGAACACACATTAATTAGATTGTGTTTGTTTAAGAAAGACTCCTACTATGACCTCCCACATTTTGATTTTCTGAATGTTGATCTGTAACTGTGACCTGTTCACCGTGCTGCTTTCTAAGGATGCGTCTAACAGGGTTTTAGTGAGCGCTCTAAGGATACGCGCTGAAATCAGATCAAGAATAAGCTAATAAACTGAGCCGGAGAGTGGGGTTATATCTTGCTGCCATTTTATTTCACATCCCACAATCACTTCCTCCTGTGGGAACAGGCACAGATTGTACTCCATTGATAACTTATCAAGATAAAAAGCTTAAATGTCAGTTTTGCTTTTTTTATCTTCCGGCTTTCTTTGATATCTGACACTTTCCTAATGCAATATGTGTGTCAGGCTTTCTCATGCACAATGGCCAGACTGAGATGCTGTAAAAGTGCCAAAACATATTCAAAATAGCATTAGCACTTCTTTTCTGTTGAAACAATCACAGGCGAGGGAGAAGAGACACTTGTGAAATATGCTATCATTCAAGTGGGTGGGAGACTAAACAGTGATTAAATGGTGTTGGTTGCTAGTTATTGTCGGGGTTAATTTGTATGGCACCTCATGTGTCTGTGATAGTCATCACCGGGTACTAATGAGTTTCTCTGTTTAGCGTCTGCTCTGATACCTGCTGTTGTTCTCTGATGAGAGGGAGAGTATAGAACCACGGCAATCTGAAGGCTGACAAAAGGCGGAATAATTGCTATTTTTGTGCTTAACATTATCCAAATGCTGTGTGATTTTATGTGTGAGTCAGACGATATACTGTATATACCAGAGCCACAGATGGGCGCTGTAAAGCCACAATATGGGAGGTGACAGAATGCGGGACTATATTTGCATGATTCCCCAATGTTTCTATCCACGCAATTTTAGTTGTTTGCTCACATAGATTTTTGTGTGTGTGTGCGTGCATGTGTGTGTGTCTGCAGGCGGAGGATGGAGAAGAGGAGAACCCGCTGGAGACCTCGACCTCTTTGGAGCTGGAGTTTGTGGACGATCCCAATTTTAAAAACAAGGTCAACTACTCTTCCAGTGCGGTCCAGATTCCTACAGACATATACAAAGGATGTAAGTACATAAGAATACTTTTTCTAGTGTTCTAGTTCTCTGATAGCATTGTGTCATAAATAAAAGACTTGCTGGTGAAAAAAGTTCATGTAGTGAATTAACCACTATAGTTAAAAATGACACACATCCTGTGGAGTTACCTCAAGACCTCTATTCTTTATGTGGCCAAAATGTAGATGGTGTAATCCCTCTAAAAAAGTACTCATTGTCCCACACTAAATGCACACAAGTTGGAAGGAGCATTGGTTGAGAGAGCTAGAGAGTGAATTAAGTAAGGGAGCTGCGCTAGTGAGACCAAAGCAGTAAATCAGAGAAATAAAATGTCATTTTCTGATTGTTTCACAGTGGTTACTTTATAAAGCACAGATAAACACGCCTGCACTGCTGCACAACTCCAGATTTTGTTTAAATGCTCCCAAAGTGAACCTTCATCCAGACGACGTGTCCTCAGTCTCCTTAGTCTGCTGTGCCTCTGTGTGTGTATGTGTGTGTGTAAGTGAGTCCCAACTACACAACCTGTGTGTTGTTATTGGCTGGAGGCAACACATCACTGCCCAAAGACACCCAGAAACTTGCAAACACAGCAAAATAATGGGAAAAAAGGAAAATACCAGCAGGGGGTAGGGTCTCTGCAGATACAGACACTACCACACACTTATAGTGGGTCATGAGCATTGACTGACAAGGATATTTTAGTCTATGTATTGTATTTTAGTAAAATCTTGCTTAGTATCCCTTTAGTGAAACAGCACTTACAGCGTCTTTAGCTTCCGTAATGTGACATATTTCTCAGAAATAATGGAGTAAGTATCATTTCTGGAGGGATTTAATCAGGGATTTGTTCAGGGATTTGATTGCATTGCTCAATGTGAGCATGGTATAACAGCATACGTTTCTAGAGAATCACAAAGATTTGAAGCTATAAAAGAAGACTGTTTAACTTCTCCCCACACCTCTCTCACCTGTGCTGCTCGATAAATATTGGGGGAGGACAAGGGAAAAATATCTGTAAAACTGTTGACAGAACACCTTGAACTACAATTAAGGTCAATTTTCTCTCTTTATGATTTTGTGATCCATGGAGGTTTTATATTTGTAAAACTTTCCTTGTGCTGAGAAAAGTGATTTAAAAATCCATGACATCATCACCATGTGTAAAGTGTATGGGCTGAGCGGGGCCAACCCAGAAGCTAGAAAACTTTATTGTTGTATGCCCCAGGCGAGGAATCTCATAGGAATGTATGGGCACCATCTTTGCGTCCAGTATCTTGTTCTTAAAACATCCATGCCAAAATCACATTACCTTCCGTGGAAGCTGGATTTTTGAGGTCAAGCAGTAATTGAGCGAGATCATGCCAGAATAGCTCCTGCCAAATAGCCTAATCTCTACCAGTGGACGCATTTCTACTGCATACGGTGTGTATTGTTATATCACTGACCCCGACCACGCTTTTTTGGAAATGTTTGTGCCAAATGATATTTTAGAACACACCTGAAAACCCATGGTATCACGCCACCAGTTACTGTGAACCATAAGCTTACTGCCAGGTGCTGTTTTATGTCATGGTAGCTCATCGCCCGAAATCACAATTGATTGAATAAATTTCTCTTCGCCCCAAAGGTCAGAATGAGTCATCAACAATAAAACAGTGTTTTACAAAAAAAGATGAAAGTGTGGGATTTAAAACAAGGTCACAGGATGAGAACTTCAGAAATGTATTTTTCATTTCACTGGGTCTTTAAAGCATTTCTTGTTTCCTTAATAATCTCAAAAATGTGCAGGATGAAGACAAAAGTTTTTATTTATTGGGTTCGTCGGGTCATAGCATGAAACCTGCTACAGGTGTTTGCATTATTGGAGTCTGTGCTGTTGGATGTCTCCCCTGAATTTCTAATAAATAATGCATACAGAGAGATTGTTAGCTCTACCAGCAGTTTCACCAGTATCATGCATGTACCAAGATGTCTCCTCCTGGTTTTCATAATGTCTGTTGGGCCATGGACAGATGACAGTCTTCTGTCTTGACTTGACCTCTGCCCTCTCTCAGTATGTTCACAGCTCAATCTCTCCTTCCTTTTATATCACCCTGCACTTTAGCACACTAACATGATTTTAGATGACAGATCTCTACTGTATTTTTTGTTGGATTTTTTTTTTTTTTTTTTTTGTGCGTGGGCATGATCTCCTCTGCTCATGGACCCTGCCCTTCCTGCCTGGCACCGTGCTGCCCTGCAGACATAACACCCTCCTCAGTCTGCAGCTGCCAAATGGACAAAAGGGAACACATGTACCTTCCGGGACTATGATTTTGCTTGGCATGTTCCCTCTGTTATCCACCTCTAACCTTTTGGACACTCTCTGCCTGCCTCTTTAAAGACTCAAAAACCTGAGCATGTGCAGACAGACAGCCACTTTTCACAGTGACATTTTTTTTTCTCTGTCTGTTATTTTCTAGCTCTTCGCCTTCTTTGTTGAACAGGCAGTGTATGGCACCTGTCTGTAACAATGCCCCCCAGCTGTGTCTCCAGACAAATCTTGTCAGAATTAGACACTCTTGGTTCAGAAGGAGATGTCAAAGGCCACAGCTAACTCACAATAGAGCAATCAGGCCTGCACATTGTTCCCAGAGCCATTTTGTGCCAGCTCTGGTTCCCCTGTCTGAAGATATGAGTCAGAGAATAAAGGCCTCTTGATTGAGCCTGGTGGAGACTAGAGGAGAAGGGTGGTACAGTGCGTGGAATTAGTTTTTTTCACTTCTCTTCTGTGGCAAATGTTTACTATTGATGTTGTTTAGTTAGCTCCCATTGCGCGGTCTGCTGTGCTGATATTGCCAACTGTAGATTTTGTGCCAACTCCATTATGAACATGTGTGCTGCATTTTAGTCATTGCTGATAAATAAACAGTGTTGAAAAACATCCTGCTGCCCAAATGTACAGTAATTCTTAAAGATGCTTTGCCTAGTAACAAAATTTCCCAGGCACAAATGTAGACATCAAGTTACTATTTAACATTACAACAGTGGTGTACTGAGAAAGACATTCAGCCATGGACTTATCAGTGGGTTTTAACATAGAAAACATAGAAGTGACACAATAGCACTAGCAAACTAAGCAATCGAGGCAGCGGTAGACCAGCAACTCCCAGAGGGCAAAATTACCGTTTTTGTAAATGGCAGTCTGGAAAAATTTCCTCCACCGATTAGGCTGCAGCCATTGCTTTTTCCAGCACTGTGCAGATTATGATACAGCACCACGCTGCTACCATGTCAGCACAATGCCGCAACTGCAGCTACAAATAACAGAAATCCACAGAGAGCAACGCTCTGTAGTATTTTTCATGACGACACCCGTCTCAAGAGCTGGAGGCGAAAGGGTACGAAATTTGACAGAGGCAGGCGTCTCATTATTCTTCATGCATGAAAAACCCTGGTGAATTACTTCAGAAGTCGAGTTGGCTTATATTAAACTCCACCTCCATTCATGTTTAAACAATATAAAATGGTCTGTGAGGAAAAAATGAAATAGGGCCTAATCATTTTGAACATATATGTATGTATGTATATGAAAATGCTTGAAAAGTGCATGTATTTGACTTTGGAAAAGCAGTAAGAACCCTGTATTTGATGCTATAAAAAGAGGGTTTAGCTCTGTTTGCAACTGGGTCGGCCAGCTGTATGAGAGGGACCTCTGCTGCGCAGACTCTGGCTCCAAATGATGTCACTAGCACAAGATGGCAGCGCTCCTTTGTTGGATATTTTGGCTTCATTTTTGTACTGTGGGAGAAAATGGAGGCGCAGTGTCCATCTTTATTTACAGTCAATGGTTTTGACAAGAAAGAAGAATGCGTGGAATAAAAAAGACGATATCTCTGATTCTGCTGCATCGATTTTTTTCCTTTTTTTAAACTGTCCATCCTGAGTTTGACAATGTTATAGGAGTTCAATGCTAAATCAGTGTAGTACTCTTTTATCTCATGTAGCTTACAGACATTTACATCAGGTTCATGCCATGGGAGCTGTGTTTGCTTTAGTGAGATGGTGAAAGGGGAGTATTATCTGTATGTCGTGTTCTGCTCTGGTCCCACCAGCGGGAGCCTGCAGGGTGCCTTTGAGAGGATGTCTGAGGAAACTAATGTGGGCGGATTGTTGTCCTCTGGGTCTGGAGAGGTCTGGATCTACAGTATATCTGTGGGTTTAGGATTAGCACAAGAGAAGCAGTGTGAGTGGGTAGATTCAGCGCTCGCTCCTCAGGGGAGGCCAGAGGAAAGGCAAAGAAAAGAAAACAGTAGGAAGAATGGAGCACAGTCCAAAGTGTGCAGCATAATGTTCAACAGTTGTTGTGAAAATCTCTAGTGTTATTTATTAGCTCTCATGCTCTGCGTTGTCAGAGTAGCTTTTGATTTGCACACATTGTTAATGCACTGAATAAATTGACTGTTTTCCAGAAAATGGCAGCATGAATTGCCAGTCACAGTGAAATGGGTGTCCTTGGAGATGGACTGAGAGACAGAGATAGAAGGAAAGATAGAAAGAAAAGGGGTGAGAGGAGAGTGAAAGAGAAGAGACACTTTAATAATAGAAACCATTTAGAGCAAAAAAAAAGGCATTTTTTTATTGTGATCCTTTCAGCAGCTAAATGAGGCAGTGCATGCGTCCTGGTTTGATTTGTCTGCTAGGCCCCATGTCCGTTTATTGAGATTGAGAGTGTTCCCTGAGCGCAGTAATGAACCATTTTATGATTCATTATCCCACTGCTGATTCCTGCTGCCAAGTCTGCAAACTTTCTAATTAGCTTAGGTCAAACATTCATACAGTTTTCTTCTAATTATCACCGCTTATTACAGAATGGACATCGCAACACAGCCGCAAAGGAATAAATTGATGTGGGTGGTATCGTCCGTGGAGAAACAGGTTTTATTCTCCTGGTGAATGTTGCAGAAATGGTGAGGAAGAGGCAGGGATTTGCTGAATAATTGCAGAGGAAGAGCCCTGGGAATATAATCTTTAAAGTAATCACTGAAAAATAAGGATGAAAACAGCGAGGGAATATACAGATTATTCTTTGGCGACTATTTTGTAGATTCAGTGGAATCTCACTTGTAATTGGACCGAGTTCAGACTGCAGATAGAGGTTACTAAGCCAGATTGGGCTATTCTACAGTTGCATGTACATTATGACATGTTGAAAATACAGAAGGTTATAAATCAGCCTTTTTAAAAAGGTAGTAATTATGTGTGTATACTGTATACACAGTGTATGACTACATTAATGTTTGTATGAGAATAAGCAGCCACTGTTCCCAGCAGGGAATAAAGAAAATCACCAGTGAATGTGGGAAGTCCTTTCATTAAATTTGAAGTTTAAATCCGTTGCATGCGGCGCCTTTTCCAGCAGCCTAACGTCATGTTGTCAGTTTGCTATTGTAGTCGGGCACAGTCAGAAACTTGGTTGTCAGAAATGAATGGCGAGGACTGGCTAACTGTGTGTGCAGATGAAAGAGCAAAGCTTTAAATGTCCTGCATGGAGTGATTAACCCACCCCGTGCCCGCCCCACCCCGCACCACCCCGACACCCCCACACACACCACAATCAGCATTATCACGCTCCCTGTACTTGGCTGTCCAGTTGCTCCAGCCACTGCTCTTTTCTTATACCATTTTCACACCAAAATTAGCACATATAGTGTAGTTTTTTTTTTAAACTGCAGCTAAAGTTGCTAAAAATAGGTGATTGTTTCTGTTTTGTTGTTTCTTTCCCCAATGTGTCATGTTTGACATCACAAACATGCCAGAAAACAGGGTTAGTGAACAGTAGAAAGCAGCATGGAGGCCAGTGACAATGTTGCGGTGGCTTCTTTTTTATATCTTTTACTTTAGTCTCTCTTTCAAACTCATCGCCGACTAATTTGTAATGATTTTGGAGTGTTGTTTGAAGGAACACTGATGGAATTGATGACTGAGATGACAAAGAGTCACAGAAGTTATAGACAGAGGTGAAAAGACTTCATCGCCACCACCGGAATTAGGGGTGAAAATTAGCGGGTCCACCTGGGTGTCATGTTTCCATCACTGCCGACTGGAGCTGGAGCCGATAAATACTTGTGACCACTGCAGACTCATTTGACCCAACAATTAATGCCGATTGTACCTATTCCCACTGAGGGCAAAAGCCAGGTGAAGTTTTAGGGCCGTACTGGTGGGTCTACATGTTTAAAGTTACTAATGACAAAGCTATGTTTACTTTACATATTGCCAATGTTTTCCAAAGTATACAGTCAGATTCTTAGACTGATTTTCCACCTTTTTTTTTTACAGCCATTGTTTTCCCTGTTGAATTCAAGAAAGAAACCTACAGTTACTAATACCTTTGGCCTTTGTGGCAGCGAAAAAATAGTTTGAGCACAACACTGATATACACGGCCTGGCCAAAAACAAGTCACACACTCTAATATTTCGTTGGACCACCTTTAGCTTTGATTATGGCACGCATTCGCCAAGGCATCGTTTCAATAAGCTTATGCAATGTCACAGCAATTATTTCTGTTCAAAGTTTCATTCATTTTTTGCCAAGATCTTGTATTGATGATGGGAGAGTCGGACCACTGTGTAAAGTCTTCTCCAACACATCCCAAAGGTTCTCAATGGGGTTAAGGTCTGAACTCTGTGGTGGCCAATCCACGTGTGAAAATGATGTCTCATGCCCCCTGAATCATTCTTTCGCAATTTGAGCCCGATGAATCCTGGCATTGTCATCTTGGAATATGCCCGCACATCAGGGAGAAAAAATCCACTGATGGAAAAACCTGGTCATATTCAGGTAGTGAGCTGAGCTCATATTTTGGCACATAATGTTGCTGAACCTCGACCTGACCAACTGAACAACCCCAGATCATAGCACTGCCCCCACAGGCTTGTTCAGTAGGCTCTAGGCACGATGGGTGCATCACTTCATCTACCGCTCTTCTTACCCTGATGCCCCCATCACTCTGGAACAGGGTAAATCTGGACTCATCAAACCACATGACCTTTTTCGATTGCTCCAGAGTCCAATCTTTATGCTTCCTAGCAAATTGAAGCGTTTTTTTCTGATTAGTCTCACTGATAAGTGGTTTTCTTAAGGTGACACAGCTGTTTAGTCCCAATCCCTTGAGTTCTCTTTGCACTGTGCATGTGGAAATGCTCTTACTTTCACTATTAAACATAGCTGTGACTTATACTGTTGATTACTTTTCCTTCTTTCTTTTTTTTTTTTTTTTTTTGTAGTTTTTAGAGCTTTTAAGCTGAAAATATCTGGCTGCTAGGGAGGGAACCAAAACAATGAGCTGAAAGATGCTAAAATGCTCCATAGAGCTGACGGAAACCTCAGAGTTGGGTGAAAATTCACTGTAGGTTCATGGCTATGAGCGATGCCTATCGCACTGACGTAGTCATTTGATCCAGTGTTAATATGAAAAAATATTAATGGTAACAGCTTTAAGAGCTGGCTTCAGAAGAGTCTGTTTCATGCAATAAAAAAGTAAAAGTAAAATAAAAAAGTGTAACATCTGTTTTTACTACATGTTTGTTTTTTGGGTTTGATTTTTCCAACAACTCAGCACATGAATGTAATGTTTTTCAAGAACTAACCTTCTGTAGTTGGAGGGTCCGTGGGGCAGCAACAAGAAAGTGTTTGATATTTTCCCCGCAGCTAAATTGCTGTGTGGAAATAACATATTTTTCACCCAGGGCTGCATGATATGGTAAAAAGAATCATATTGTGATTATTTTGACAGATAATGTAATTGTGATTTCTGATATGATTCACGATTAGTCTTTACCAAACAAACATGCTTTCTTACATCTGTAAAAAAAAATAAAGATTTGACCTCTGCAGCACTACAGTACTTCATCATAATGCTATTTTGTCACACATTTTTTCCTTTATCAAAAAATTGTAGTTGCAATTTGGATATAGCCCTTGGCCATGTTTTGATTTCAGTAATACGCTGATTAGCTAAATTGTTCAGCCCCAGTTCCACCCAAAAAAAGCAAGAATATGTTACTGTTGTGCAGTATGTATTCAAACTATGAAGGAAATTAAGCTGAAATGTTAGGCTTTGAGTGGTCAGCAGTAATGTAAAGTATGAAAAATGTGTAGGCTAGGCAATAGGCTAAAATGTTCAATTATTTATGAGACTTCAATTAACAAGAAAGAAAAAAATCTTCAGATCAGAGCCTAAACCAGCAGCGAGCTTGTACTCTCTGCCCTTTGAATGTTAGCCTCCATGTTGCTGCTGCACTCTCTGGTCTGTGGTTGAATCCCCTCTGGGAAGCTCCTGGCAAAAAATCCTCCTGTTCACCTTTGCAAAGAGCAAATTGCATGGGCTGTATGTAATGTGCAGCGGAAAATTGAGTGCAACAGATACAGCTGATAGAGAGTCAACGCGGTGTCGTATGAGATTTGAAAAGAAGAGAAAGATTTGCATCTGCGGGGTTTCATTTGAGTGAAACTACCTCTGAAGTCTCTCATCTTTTTAAAATGGATCTGGAGAGAAGTCCCGCTCGCCTGGTACTGGAGGGACAAAGGCGACTTTTGATAGACAGACTCAGGTCTGTTCACAAAAGGAAGGGGACGTGATAATGAGAGGAGCGAGACGTTACGTAGTTGAATTATATGCCGTGGCTTCAATTAGTCTATGTTCCCTCTTTCCTACATGCTACATTTGTCATCTTAAAGTCATAAGCTGTGAATCTTGAGGATTGCTTCAGCTAAATGTAAAATGTCATCTTTGTGTGCGTGTGTGTGTGCGTGCATGTGTGTGTACACGCAGCCTGTATTCGTTTCACACGCCCCAGGTTCCTTCCAGTGGAGGAAGCTTCCCTGTCAACCAACTCACGCCACACTGGAGATCAACTCACCCCCTCTCAACATCAAACCAGATTTAAATGTGTGGAAAAAAAGCAAAAGTGATTTGTGAAGGGAAAAAAAGAAAAAAAGAGTGAAAGTGCAAAAAAAAGAAGAAGAAGAAAGCGATGGAGAGAGCGGGGATAAGGGAAATGGGATTTAAAGTTAAACCAAAAGAGAAGAAAGACAGTATAAACACTGCGGGCTGTATTTCTGTCGTTCTTGACTTTACAGACTCCATCTTTCTCTGCCCCTCACCCATCCACCCCGTCCTATAGTGTGTGCCCAGTGAAGGGGCACTATCATTTACCCGCACACTAATTAGAACAGTCAGCACAGCAAACTCCACTTCACTCACCAGCAGGCTCACAAATTACATTTCATGTGTTTGTTATTTTCTGCTCTTCTTTAATTAGAAAAAATATTTGGAGGAGCACTCTGGAGGTGCGGTGAAATCTCTCCCTTCTGTCTTCAGTCTGTATATTAAATAATCATCCCTCCTCAGAGAAATTTTCATTTGTCTCCCTCCTTTCACAGGCTGAGATTACCATTTAGCAAAACTGAGGCCCTCAATGACAAATACACTCATACTAAATACTATTCCTGAGTGAAACTGCTGGATTCCTGCACACAAATTTTAATTATAATTAGTTAATGGTGCTGTTTCAGTTGCAAAGAAATTCTTGGAGACGGTTTAAAATGCACTGCAAAGAATATAAATTAAGTTTATACAGTATCTTCTGGATGTTATTTCTCTCAAGCAAAGCTACAAAAAGAGACATTTTTCTCTGGGAAGGCTTAGACTTTGTTTTAGCTTGTCTTTGTGGATGTGTGAGCCGCTGCCAGCTCCTGTTGCTGCCGCTTTCCTCTGCGGGATGAAAGGTTTAAGGTTCAGGCTCTGTAACACTCAGCCCGGCCACAAAGCAGCCCCGAAAGAAGGAGGAAAAAGGAGAGATGCAGAGGAAATGAGAAAGAGGGATGGTAGAGAAGGGACTGGATGGACAATACAGAGACACAGGAGGAGGTGGTACATGCAGATGCAGAGATGTTGTTCTGTGGGTTTAGCAAACTGCTTGTTTTATGGTGCTAGTTCAACCAAATTGCAAGAAAAAGCATTTGCTTGCTTATCTTTAGTGTTATGTGAAAACTGCTCACAGCGGGGTCTTTAACTTATCCAGCATAACTGGGACACTGTTGCTGGAAATACATGTTGCTGTTGAATTGTGTAAATGTCACTTTTCAAAGCCAGGAGCACCACAAACAAAACTCTATTCACCTCCATATTTGGGGCTGGACGCAAAAAAAAACTTCAGAGGCGGATATTTTAAAATCTGGAAAAATTAACCTTCCAATATTCTCCGTGGTGTAAAGGAGAAATAGGTAATATACAGTACCAGTCTTGTTTGGACACATCTTCTCTTTTAATGTTTTTAGTATCATATGGAAGTGTGTCTAAGCAGAAAATGTGCAAACAAGGCAAAATATGCTTTTACTTTTGAAGAATCTAAAATAGTAAAGACTTGCACACTGTCTTCTCCACTTGCAATCAAATATTTAGTCACTTCATTGTTATTAAATCTTTGACTGCAAGTGCAGAAGAAAGTGTACCAGAGTCTTTTTGCTTTTTATTGTGGACCTCTGCGCGTTTCCTGTGCAGCTGTCGAAGTGTCGAAGTGTGCTAAAGGTTTTTGCTCTTTGATATTTTAGATTCTTCATAGTAGCCACCTCTTGCTTTGATGACAACTTTGCACACTGTTGGTATAATCTGAACCGATTCTCATAAAAATATAGAAAAAAACATCATATGACCAGTGGAAACGTCACTTTGGCTTTTTGTGTAGAGAGTGACACTAACTGCTGGGTTTTCCTACAGAAATATGTCATCCCTGCAGCACTCTATGATTGTTTCATATAATCTGAGTCCTTCCTTATTAGATTTTACTGACAAAAATCATTTGGGAAGCTGTAAATTGTCAGTAAGATTTAAACACATATTAACACATCTTATTTTTTATGTATTTCCTGAAAATACATGAGTGTAGGGTTGGTTGATGTCTACCATATAGGCATGTGACAATGTCCACAGTGAAACATTACAATAGACGATGTCATTGTCAGGTTTAACAGGGTCTGCATGTCAGCACCACATGTCCGTAACTTAGTTGTGTTTAAAAAGAAAATAATAAACAGCAGCAAAAGCTTTTTTATATTTTCTTTCCCACATGTCAAAAAACGGAACTTAGGCAAAAACTCTGAAGCGAAACACAACCTCAAATACAGAAGGCTTTTAAATCTCAATGTTATGATGGTAGATGGCTCAGTGGTCGATGACTGTCAGCTGTCGGCCATCAGCACAACCTTGATAGAGTGTTTGAAAAATGTTCTTCCCTTTAAGAATTGGCTTTGGGAAAATGTGCTGTCTGGATATTAACTCACGAAAGATTCAAAACAAGCTGTATTTGTCTCAGTCTTAGTCTGCCAGCCTGACTGCTTGAGAAATATCACCTATATGTCAGAGTAAGTAGAATTGAAGTACAGCAGCACCACTTAGTCACTCTGTTTAAAAAGTAGAATATGTAAACGCTTTATGGCGATGACAGTGATAATGGTTATGACTCTTCAAGGGGACTTAGTTAATAGCTTTAGCTATTACCATTATGGATTCCTTATGAGGGACCACTTGTGTTCCACTATGATGTATTACAGGCCACTGTGCCTCTTTGTACCTGCTCTGTGTGTGTGTGTACAGTAAACGCATGAACCTATTTATATAATGTCGGATTAATACAAGGCATAAGGCACACATCGGTTTGGATGGCTCTTTATCTCAGGTACATCAGAGTGAATAATGTGTGTATGAGGGGTTGGGGGGTGGGGTCATAGGATAGAGGTGGTGTTGGGGGGTGTTGAGAAATGATCTCACGCAGAGATGCTCCATAAATCCCACTCATAATTGTTTCCCTACTTGGTGTGCAGTCTTGCTCCATAAAGGGGCAAAGCCAAGGGTGCTCTAAATGTCATGGGAGCGCCGCGCTGATGAATTACCTTTTAAAGATATCAGAGAGAGGCGCGTTTCACGTGAAAGATGAGCCCAACGCAGCGCACAGAGGCCCTGTCTGCCTGTGTGAGCATATTTCCCCCCCAGGGGAAATTTGTCTTTTTATCAACTGTCCAGAGAAGTCACAGCATATCCTCCCTGAATAAATCAAAGAGAATTAGTTTGCTGTGTTCTCTTATCTCTGATGTGCCCGTTTTTCTGGAGAAATCACCTGCAGATGTGTGTTTCTATAAGTGTCTGTGTGTGTGATGTTTTTGCAGAGTTGGCCTGACAGTAGAGGTGGCTCACATCTGCATCTGATTGGTTTAGTTTCAGCTGGCAACATTAAAGGGACAGTTCACCCCAAAATCACCACCACGCCAAAAAAAAAAAAAAAAATAAATAAAAAAAAAAAAAAAAAGAAATAGAAAAACTCAGTATTAATGTGTCTTTCCAGAAATCATGACCCGGTTACTCAAGATAAGCAGGTTTATTTTCTTTCTGCCCAACTACATCCACCAACTGTATCACTGTGCTGGTAGAAGTGTGCATCTACTCATGGACAGGAGGTTACAGCTCAGTCAAGGAGGAGGTCATTAATGTTTATGTCCACCACCAGCCTCTCATCCATGAGTCAGGGTTTCTGCAGGTCTTTAAAAAGTCTTGAAAAGTCTCAACTCCAGTAATCTGAATTTGTTAAAACGTCTTAAATATGTTTTTGATGGGTCTTAAAACTTGATTTAATTATGACGTTAATGTTTCTTTATAAAGCAGCATCAACTTTACATTGAACCAACATTGAATCAGTAACCACTAATGCAAACAGTGCATGTACTTTTTGCCAGTGTGGACATGAAATGGATCTTAAATTGCACCCGTAATGGTCTTGAAAAGATTTTAAAATGTCTTAAATTCAACTTGTTATAACTTGTTCAACAAGTTATACGGTTGGTGGATAGTAGAAAAAAACAATAGTTCTTACTTGAATCTGCTCACAACAAAGTCTGTGGATTACCTTGAGTAGTCTGATCATGATTTCTGGAAAGAGACATTGCTGTTGAATTTTTCAAATGTATTTTTGACCTTGTCATCTAGTTTGATTACATTCCAGAGAAGGCAAAGACATCTTCACGACCAATATCTCCAAAACTCAGCAAGTCACACCAAAACAATCCAGCTGGGTAAATAACAATACAGGCCAGAGGAAAAATATGTATTTTTGATTTTGGGGTGAACTGTTGCTTTAACACACGTCCACATGGTCTGTCTTATTGCTCTTGATTGAAAGGCAAAGACTGAGCAACATTTGAGTGTGAATGAAGACACACAGACACCTCTGCCACCATCAGTAGATTCATCATGAACACACAAAAATTCAGTGTGTGCGTGTGTGTGCGCACAGCCCTGGGCAGCAGTGCGGCTGATAATCCTTGCATTGCAATTCCTGCATAGCCAGAGTTTGGTTAGTCAAGGTAGCTGAGACGATGCTAGTTTTAAACAGAGGTCGCAGGATGTCGCTTTGCCCTTGGCCTGTCTGGGACAGCTATCATTACAGAACCAGTGGCTCTCCAGATAAGAGCAGCCAGGACTTCACAGCACACAGGCTGCTGCCGCCACAGCAACCTGCTGTGATAGCTCATGCTTAAAGGATAATACTTTTTACACATTAATCAGATGGCTCTTTGACCACTGAGTGCTGCATGGGCCCAGATGAAATTGAAATGCATGGTTTGGTACCTCGATAATCTCCACTCACAAACATCAGTAAAATATGCAGTGGTCTCGCTAAGTGAATCGGTGTCATGAGAGCGACTGCGGCAAGTTTGCAAATTCATGGTCAAAATGACAGAGATACCAAGAGTCTCACTAATTTCTCTGTGTAGTTCACTTTTTTGGTTCTGCAGACCATCTGGACTCTTGGCAAATGCAAACACTGTGTTATGAGAGATAGAACTTAAAGCTCTTGTACTTTCTAATTCTGGTAGAATGCAATTAAGTTTGTTGCAGAAATGACACTGGCACTCATTTTTCAGGAATGAGTCATCAAATAACCACACAATGAAAAGCTGACAAGGCCTTAGATTGATAAGATAGAAAATATTCTTTTCCACTAAATCAAAAGGAAAGCTTTAAAATGGTGAAGCCTCAGCAGTCCCCAGAGATGGCAAGTACACACATTCTTTACTCGGGTAGAAGTACAGTAGAAACAGAAGTAAAAACAAGGCTCTGCTAAAAGTACGAATACTAATTCAACTTTTTTACTGAAGTAAAAGTGAAAAAACAGCTTCTGAAATTTACTCAAAGTATTAAAGTAAAAAGTCGCCCGCTGAAGAACATTTCTACCCACTGTTTCTGTACAAAGCTAAGTGAACCTCACATTTTCTCCACAGTCTGATTCATCCTGTTAGGGATGGCTCTGAGCCACTTTTTAAAATGTTTTTCAGATTCTGATCTCAATATTGCAACCTTGAGTACCATACCATCTTTTACTCTCTTAAACAACTCCCTAAAGGAAGAAATACACAGGTAAAAATGTGACTTAGCCATGCAATATATTTGCTCCTTTTTATTTAAACCTCTCCATACACAGCACTTTTGCAGCCTTTTTTTGGGCTGTTTGGTCAGCCCCATTCAAACATTCAAAATTAAAATAAATGTTTTGTAATCTGCATGATCTGTGGTGCTTCTCTCCAATGGCATGATGCTCTAAGTTTAGTTAAGCATTTATGTGATAGTTAAGGCAAATAGATCAGATCAGATTTTACTTATTTCCTTTTTTTCAGATCCCATCCTTAAAGGTGGTGGGAAGGTAGCACACAATGATGCAAAATAAATAATAATGATAATAAAAATAGATAATTTCTCCCAAAAGCATTAAAACTAAAGTAACAAGCCTGTTTTGAAAATGTCAGGAGTAGAAAGTACCTTTCTACCTTTTAACACCTTTGTGTTAAAAGGTAGGGAGTAATAGTACAAAGTTATCAAAAAAAAAAAAAATGCTTAGACACCTGACAACTCTACTTAAGTACAGTAACAAAGTAGTAGTACTTAGTTACTTCCCATCTCTAACTTTCCCAACAGTTTTAAACTAGTTGTTCACCTACCTACTAAGCAGAATACAAAGGCAATCTGATATTTGTTACACTTAAAATAATCAATTCTTTTACCTCAATCATGTCATTTTTAATCTCGGAGTTTAAGGTGAAGTTTGTTTTATGTGTTTTGTTTTGTTTTTTTGTTTTTTTGTTTGTTTTTTTCCCTCTCTGTCTCTCACAGGCGAGACATTTCCTTTTCAGGCTGTGAAAGCAGCCACTCATTCGTGTTAATTTCTGTGTTGCTTTCCATCAATCGTCCTCCTCCTCCTCCCTGGGTTTTTTATGTTTATCCCCATCTGTAGGGCTGCCTCTATCCTCCTCCATTCTTCCTTTGTGTTTATGTCTATGAATTTTGAGAAAAACATGTTGAGGAGCTCCCCTTGGTGATGGCAGCAATTTGGCTTTCATATATTCCTATCCTCCAGACACTGCTTAGTGCTGCTGTAGCGAGACTGGTGCGCGTGCATGTCTGCGTTTGTGTGCATTTGTTTTACAGGATGCTAGAGAGTAATGAAACTTAGCTTTTGTTTTGAGCTACAATTTTAGAGAGGACGTGGAACTGAGCAGTCAGCCGAAAAAATGAAAACAATATGGTGGTGCTGTTTTTTTTTTGGTAATCTTGCAGCTTACAGTGAGGGAGGTGAGCAGTGGATAGGGGAAGGTCGGTGCTGTATTTCTTACCTCTAAACTGACAGCTCGTCAAAGGCTGAGCAGTAATTGAAAAGCCTGGGAAAAGTGGATAATGATCGTTTATTTGTGTGAAATTCAAACGAGAGGTTGAGAAAATCTGGACTTGTCGGTTCAGAGGCTTGTCTGGCTTTGGTTGGCTGAGTAATTAAATCAGAGAAGCAAGTGAAGTTCTCTTCAGCTCACTGCCTCGTCTTGTTTCCTCTTTAATCAGGTGGCTATTAAACCTCTGCACTCCCCGTCTTCTGACTGCAGCTTAGCTATTAAACACAGACTGTCTGAAAGCATTTTCTGTTTGTGTGTGTGTGTGTGTGTGTAGATGCATATACATTGTTTTGCTTTTGCTTTGTTGTATTTTAGGAAGTCTTTGAACACCTTGGCCAGGGATTTTGACATTTTTACCATGCGTATTTATTAATTTGCACTGTCTCCCTCTAAATAAACTAAACTACAGTAATATTTTTTCATGTTGTAAGTAGGGTTGTTCTGATACCAGGGGCGTCACGATTCTCCATATCAGCAATTCAAGTTGACTTTGGATTTTAAGGTCACAGTTCAATTTGATTTTTTTTTTCGCGGTCGACTCTTGGTTTGTAAAAATCAACAGATCATTGGTTTTATGCCCTGACTGCCATTTAAATGTTCAAAAATCAAGTGTGATATAACAGCCCGTAAGTCACACTGTGTTGTCCTTGAAATGTTGATTTTAGGGTCTGGCCAATACTGGACTTTTGGGACCAATCTGTGAAGGAGTAAAAAAAAAAAAAATCTGATATTTTAATATTGGCCCATATTCTTTATTTATATATGTAAAATCCAAAATGACATCAGGGCAATTAAACTTAGAAATTAAACTTTGAAAAAACGCATAGAACAACTTGAATTAAGAAAAAAATCAAATATACATAATATGCTGCCTATAAAACAAACAAACAAACAAAAAAAAAACCATTCTGCATTATGTATTGGAAAAAAGTGTTGGACAACATAAATTGTGCTGTGCCGATAACCAGCTGCGGGCCTTTGACCCCACTGCTTCCCAGCAGTGTCCCATAATGGCACATGTTTTTACCCTGAACCAGGTCATACAACAATGACAGCAATCATAGCTTCTACAGCTGTTAAAAAAAATAATAGATATTTTTAACACACTGGTATCAGATTGGTACTTAGTATCTGCCAATATGCAAAGTTCACATATTGGAAACAGTATTGGGAAGGGGAAAATGGTATCGGAACACCTCTAGTTGTAAGGACAGAAAAAAACATAATCTGGATCTAAAAGTGAAAGAAAAGGACAGTGTAAATACTGTATAAGTTACAGGTGTCTGAGGTCGAGAGGAAACAAGATGCATGTTGACGTAGTCGTAGTGTTATTCCATCACCTTTACCTGCGTGTTATTTCGTTTGTTGTTGACTACATGATGAATACTCCCCTCTGCAACCATAAATCCACTTTACAGAGCACCACTGACATGTGAGATATATCTGTGACCTTACGTTTTTAACTCAAAACACACGTTGACACATTGAGCTGTGCATGCTCAAGCAGACCAGTGTTTTTTGTCGTTCTTTTTCACCCCTCTCTCATAAATCCTCTGACACAAACACACATCCATGGACATTTGCAGAAATAGTTGTATTTCTCTGAAAAACAACAAAAATCAGGAGTGGCTTCTGCCTCCACATGCTGCGAGTGACACATGACCTCCTCCAAGGTCATCTCAGATTCCTCCGTGGCACTCCTCAGAGATCACCCAGATTAGACTGATGCCCCCTCAGACGGCTACCGCCGGCCGAGCTGCCTGCATACATCCATTCTTATGTTCTCAGCTCACTGCTGCTGGCACGGACAAGGTTGTTCAGCAAGGAGAGTTGACCTTTGGATTACTAACGGAGAAAACCTGGTGTTTTGTGCTTTGGTTACACTATATTCAGGGTTTATTGTTTGAGTTTTTTATTCAGAAATCAGGGAATTTATCTGTGTTTATTTTGAGTATTGAAAAAAACGGGTGCAAAAAATCAATAATGCAAAACTGTCGGTTTAAATCCGATTAGGAAAATCTATTTTCACCGCCTGTAGTTTAATTTTTTTTTAAATACTTTGAGGGACTATGGCACATAATCAGCAACTCATTTACATTTCCTCTCCTTTTTTGCACTTTTTTTTTATAACCAGAAGCATATTCTCAGTTGTGCTCATCGCAAGAGGACCTTGTTTTTCTCAGAACTGGGGTTTAAAGTGTCCTCTTGCAGCAGGAATCACAAAAATGTTTGGGTGCATCGGGAGGTTAAAATCTGTTTAAACTTTATCTTCCCTTTTTGAAAAACTTGGCGCTTTTCTGTATGAACTTGTCAACCAGAAAACAACAAACCTTCACTATATTTGCCAGTTCAGCATGATGAGTCTGATTGTGTGTGTTTATCCAACAGCCCCAGTTATCCTGAACGAGTTAAACTGGACCCAGGCGCTGGAGCGAGTCTTCATCGATAACCGCCGGGAGGACAGCTCTCTGCGCTGGCAGGTGTTTGGCAGTGCCACAGGAGTGACTCGATACTACCCAGGTAGGCCACAGGGTACTGAGTCAACAGTGTGCCTTATAACTCACGGCAAGATAAAGTCTAAATTGACCCCAGGGCTCCTCGGCTGCAGAACATTGGCAATCTCTTATCAGATGGCTGTACCTGGTAACTCGATAGACAGAATGAAATTATGATTACTTTGATCTAATCTGATCTGAAATATCCTACAGTGCACTGTACGGCCTATAACTTATTTTCTTGCTCTTTTCAGCCACTCCATGGAGGGCACCCAACAAGATTGACCTGTATGACGTCCGCAGAAGACCATGGTAAGTGTCACCTACATGACCTGTATTCCTGAGGTGATTTGTCTCAGCAGGTATCAGTGTGATTTTATTTCCACTATTAATGCCTATACTGGCCATTTTTGAAAAATATTAAAACAGCGTCCATTTTGTTAGACATTTTTTCGTCATTTAACTCATTTTCAGAATCATTTATTTCCAAAATAGGCACATTTGGACTTTTTTTTTTTTTTTTTTTTAACGGTGCATTAATTTTGATAGAGAAATGTACACTGGTATTGTCCTTGACCCTCGATGTACTGTATTCTGAAAACTGTTGCTCAGAAATGTTTTTGTTCTGGGCATCCTTTTTCAGACTTAGACTTTATTGTTCCCAAGGGGAAATTCATGCCCATAGCACTGTATACATCAGTCAACAAACAAAAAACACACAGTAACAACATATATAGACAACATTATACATTCAGGCAAGTTCAACAAGGCTTTTTAAATTGAAGAAAACAAGCAAGAAGTTTACTCAATAATTTGGGATTTATATGCTCAACTTAAGTTTGAGTGTAATACAGTTTCATCAACAGATAAAAAGTAAGTAAGTAAGTAAAGCTTTTTTGTATATTACTTTTTGAAACACACAGTTAGAATGTGCTTCACAGACAAAAAATATAAACGAATAAACAAAATTTCAATATAAAACCAATCACAATAAGAGACAGACAAAACTAAAATGAACCAAAACAAAGACAGGGATGGAGATTTTATAAAAAGGCTTGCCTATAGTGTTGTTTTTTTTTTAAAGCCACTTAAAACAGTCCAAAGATTCAGCAAATCTGATAAATTGATTCTGTAGGTTTGGGGCAGAAATGGCAATGGTGAGATTTGAAGATCGTAGTGGAAGAGAAGAAGAATGAGGATGTAGGAGATCAGAAAGGGAACCAGGGGCAGGGTCATGCTGTGCTTTATATGTAATCAACAGGATCTTTTAGTTTATTCTGAATTTTACAGGAAGCCAGTGGAGGGATGCAAGAACACATGTAATGTGGGACTGACAGTTAGGTCTTGTTAATAGTTTGGCAGCTGCATTTTGAACCAGGAGTAAATGTTTTAGAGTATTCAGAGTTGAAATAGTCTGTAGTTCTTCCTTACATCCAGTGACATTACTGGATGTAAGGAAGAATGTAGCAGAAGAGCTCAATTTTCTCAGTCAATATAGCAACCCTGAGGAATTTATTGCTTTAATTGACTACATTTACCATCATCACTGCCTGGACATCCACATGAAAAGTGCCAGATTTTTCTGTTTAATGAATTTCTGTTTTGTCAAGGTTTAGATGAAGGAAATGAAGAGATGTTCAGTCTTTTGTGGCAGCCAATCAATCATGGAAGGGGGGCAATTGATTTAGGTTATTAGGTTTAGCAGAGAAATAGATCTGTGCATCATCAGCATAACAGTCATATGACACCTCAAGTACATTATCGACAGATTAACAGATTGTACTCAAAATGACTAAATCTTAAATGTTTTGACAGCCCTAGATGTGGTTCATATAAATAATTTATATTATATTATCAAAGAATACCCATATTAATTTGCTGTGTTGTTCCAGTCCAGATCAGTGTTGGAACTTGAGTTGAGTTGTGTTTTGGGCACCAGGTGAGTCCAGCTGAGCGTTGACAGTAAAGAGGATTTTGTAGCTCAGAGCGGACAGCCTCTAACCAATATAAACAGCATCAGCAGCAGCAGAGTAAAAGTGCAGAAAATTGCAGAAATTTAACTTGTCATTGCAACACCTGTGCTGTCAGCAGCAGCACTGTCGGGCTGCCTTAAAATTGTGACAAACTGTTGTGATCTGATCTGAGTCCACACACGTGCTGTAAACACATTTGATTTCTGATTTGTGTGTGTTATAATAGAGGCATCATGCCATGTCCATGTGTTGTATAATCTTCTTCATAATTCTTTATTCAGTGTTGGAATGAAAAGGAGTAACCTGTTAACATACAGTTATTTTAAATTATTTCATGCTCTCACTTCACTGCACTACACCAGAATGAAGCTATTATTAAATGCTTCTGAACAAGTAGTAACGCTTTGTTTGAAGGAGTGTGCATAAGGCATGGCACCGTTATGAAATCTTTAAATGAATGCATGATTATGACTGTTGTCGTAAATTGTCAAACCAGTCATAATCATGACATAGCAAGCCTAATTATTAAACTTAAAGAAACTATTTAGCTTTCTGCATCACCATTACACTTAATGACATCTTTATGACAAGTCCAAGCACAATTATAATGTTAAAAGCAACAACATATAACAGTTTAATTTCATGTTAAAACATAAAGCTAAATAAATTCTTTAAGTTTGATAATTATGTCTACTATGGCATGTTTATGACTGGGTATGAAGTCTTGGTTAATGTGAAGTTGTCATAACAAAGACACTTGTCAGCTTCACATTAAGGATGACATAATTGAGTGAATGACACTTAATGACAACAGACATAAGCGTTCAAAAAGATTTCATGTTTATGACAGGCATGATGTCATGGGTATGACGGTATTGCGTCAGGCTTATGCACACCCCAGGTACAAAATAAAGGCTTCCAGCCGTACATTAGGATGCCTGCACAGTATTTTGTCTCTGGCTCCTGTCGACCTGCTGTGCTCCTTCCGGCCCAGAGCTAAATAACGGATATTCTTTAATGGAATGAGATCAAAACATTTTCCTGACCCGTAGTTATCTCAGTAAGTGATAATGTTGATGCATTGTCTTTTGCTACAAGGACAAAACAAGATAGGGGCTAATGTTTTTGCTTAAAGTACCCACCTTTGCCTGTGGTTCTCTGTGCAACAGCTGATCCACGCACAGAGCGCCAGGGCGGGCGAGTGTGACGGGCTGGACAGAACTAGGCTGCACTGGGCCAAACAGCCCCTTCACCCACCCTCCTCAGCTTCCTGTCCACCCCTTCCACGTTCAGTCTACCTGCCACTGTCACATCGGCTTTGTGGCAGCCCTGCCTGTTGCCTGGTTACAGGTTGGAGTGAACTGGACATAATCATGACAGCAATGTTGATTAGACCTGACCCCGTTTTCCATCTCTGTCTCGGTCCAGCTCAGTCTGAGTGGCTGTTTGAGGTCAGGCCAGGCTTGTCAGATGAAGTCAACGAGCTCAGACCAAACAAACAAAAGACAAGAAGCCTTTTCATTCTGATTAAGTTCATATGAAACACGAGAGCCAAAATACACAATCTTGACACATTTAAATTTAGCCAAGAGAATGAATGCATTCATCATTAGAAATTATTTAAATGTAGCTAGAGGCACTCATTTAATGTGGCGTTTAAAGGCCCAGTCAAGGTTCAATTTATTCATCCATAAAAAGGTGGAAATTACAGTACAGTATTCCCAGCCTAATCAAGCGGCACTGGTTACTAAAACATACACCATCACAATAACCACAAAATAAAATTAAGAGAACATAAAATAGAGCTGCATAATGAATCAAAATATCATCAAAATCTTTTTTTTTTTTTTTTTTTTTTTGATACAGGAAAAATGTGTGGCCAAACAGCATTATAATGATGTACCATAGGGCTGCAGAGATGTAAGACATCATGATTTTTTTCAGTGAAAATGAAAACTGTGATGCAAAAGTGATATATTCCCTGGAATTGTGAATCATATCTCATTTGCAATATTTGTCAAAATAATTGCACCATGATTTCTTTACCATGATGTGCAGACCCAACATAAAACTATATTCTGTAACAACTCTCACTCCTGTGATAAAGAAAACATTGCTCTGAAGTTCAGTAGTAAGGCTGCTCTGTGAAAAGTTTTCTAATAAATAACTAATATAGCAACATGTGATCTGCAGCTTAAATTAACAATGTCCCGTTGGTCTTGCCCATGTCTGGTTTAAACACCACCCATGTCTTGTCTGAGCCACGCCCATTCCGAGTACAGATACAAATAATGTAATTGATTTTGTAGATACAGATGATGATGCTGTACTCATCCCTAGTACATACAGTATGCATATGAGGAGATTGCCAGATCGCTGTAATAGTGTTGTTGAAACAGTTTGAAACCACGCACTGTAAAATACAAGTGTATTCAGTTTTAAAGTAATAGTAGGTTTTTATTGGAATTAAACTTTTGTTTACCTTAGAGCACAGACTGTGCCTGTTAACGAAAAAATTGAAAGTGATCGCCCAGCACCTCGATGTATATACAATCATCGGACTAACAAGGCGTTCCCTGACAATTTAATTAAGTTAGCACCACAAGTCTCCCCTGTGCTCCATTGTCACTGTAGCCAACACTACAAACAAGAAAAATGCTGGGAAACACAAGGCGCTGTGTAGCAGGATAAGTTAAAACAAGAATCCTGTCTCTGATCTGTCAGCGCAGCAACTGAAGTACATCCGAGTTTAATTCTCCTACACATGTTTTGACTGGGGGACTCTTCCTGGAGACAGGAAGGAACAAGGAAAGAGAAAGATGAGGGGGATGCTGAGCGGCAGCAGCATGTGTGACAGGGTTAGACAGAGAAAGAGGTGTATTTTTGCACAGAGGAACACCTTGTCACCCCCCCGGTCCTCCATGTTTGTCACTTCTGCCGAGCTTTTCCTCATGTCGGAGCCTTCGACATTCCTGTGGCCCGTTGCTTAGCAACTTGTGCCCAGCCGCGCTGAGTGGCGGGGCCGTGGCAGGGAGTGTCATGATATGTCAGGTCAGACTCGTGTGATTATAGTCTAACATGCTGTCTCCTCGACTGACATTCACTGGAGAGGTCGGCCAATCACACACGTTAAGAAAACAGTCCACAGGGGTGACAGCGATAGATAGCAGCATCCATCACGAGGACAGTAACTCAAACGACAGCATGAGTATTTACGCAAGACGTATGGATGCTAAGAAGAACACAACTCATGCATCCATGTGGTGTTGAAGTCAAATTGAAATATAAATTCTCCTCACTTAAACGTAAACTATAATTATACTACAGCTCTTATGTATTTTTTAAGAGCATAAAACAGTTTCTGACATGTTTGTGGGGACAGCATCTAAGCTTTAAATGTCTGGTTGGGTGTTTCCTATTGCAGCAGATGAGTAACATCTAAGAGCAGGCATTGCCAGGTGACGCACTGTCGACTGGCATGATGCATGACTGAAGCACATCATATTGAACAGCATATGAACATTGATACAAGATATATTTTTAGCATTTTTCAACAAGCCACATATTGTTGCTTATCAACCAAGATACAAAATTAGACCAGAGGTTCCTAAATGGTGTGGCAGGAGGCAAGTCTAGGTGTGCTGTGTGATTTTCTGACAGTCATATATTATTATTGCAATACACAACTATACAAAAAGTTAATGAGTGAATTTTTAATTTACTATATCAGTACTTTGCGTGCACTAAATTTCCAATGCAGAGTCAAATTCTACACCCCCTGCTGTTGCTGGAATATGGGAAATATGAGTATGTTATTACTATGATTAATATTACTGTGAACATCAAAAGCCCTGATAGATTGACACCTTATTTTTTTCCTACCCCCACTCCAGGAACTCTAATTGGCTAATGCTCATTGTACAGGTGGGCCTTGAGATTTTGGCTTGCCCTTTGGTGCGCCTCAGGCACAAAAAGTTAGAAAACCACTGAGTTAGACTATGTAACTTTTGCATAACTAAAGGATGATGCTAAATACTAAAGCTTTGTGTAACTTTAGCAAAAGTAGACCAGAGTTTTCATAGTTTCCTAAATGTAAGATACACAACAAGTTTGCTAACATTAGCCACCATACTGGTCATACCAAACCAAGTAAAACCCCTGAGGATGATGAATTGAGCCAGAGTGTGTTTTATTGCTCACTGATATTTTAATTTTTAAGAGAAAGAATATGTTAATCTTATAAAAAGTGGTCTAATCTTGCTTTAAGTCGTCTGTCCCTTTACAACATTCAACATTTTGGAGGACCCATCCATCGTGCTGTTAAAAGAGAAATCTGTAATGTATTTACTGTACTGAATCATAAAATAACCATGGTGTGTCATCAAAGATTAAGGAAACATGCTAAGTTGAAATAGCTGCTTCTCTTACAACAACATTATAGCCAGCATGTTCTTTTTTTGAAATTTTCCATTCTGGGCCAGAACATCTGTTTTTCTTTGCCCATTTACATGTTTATTTGAGTTAAAGTTGATGCCCAATATTCGCTGAATGAGTTAGTGTCTGCTTATGATCATTAATTATCTTTTAGAAGGAGTAAATGTTTGTAACTGTTAAATTGAGCAATGTGTTGCAATGGAATCTGGCAGAAACTAAGGCAGGCAGTCACTGAACTCAAAACTCCAGAGTGTGTATTTCAGAGCAGTGGGCTTTTGTTTTCAGGATAACAGGCTTCATCGTACATTGCCAGACAACTGACAGAGTTATAAACAATTGATCAGCTCACAGTGTAGTACTTGTTGTTGCTTGTCATTGTCAAAGTATAATGTTACACTCCTCTTGGGCTCCTGTTTAGTGTCCCAGCAGCCCGCCTGAGCTTCAAATCTGGGAAGGAGGTGACAGAGGGAAACAACTCTCTTCAACCATAGATTGTGTATTAAATAGGGATTCAACTTCAATACTGTCTATGGCTCCGACTTACATATTTCTCATTTCAGTTTATTTTCCACTCATACAATGGAAACCAGCAGGCTATGTTATTTTGCCTCTACTCACAAAGTGTCATGTCATTTCAATACCTAATGAGTCATCCACAACGCCCACACATGTAATGTTGTGCTTGTCCCGTGTTTTACAGTGTAGGAGGGTGTAGCTTTCTCTCTTTCATGGGTCCAGTTGTGGTGATGGCAAGTGACCATACTGTCATAATTCACAGTAACAGACAGTCCTGTATTTTTAGCTTTCTGTAAGTTATATAATAATGAATGAAGAGATATGAAGAACAGTTCTTAGTGCCCACCGACACAGATATTAGACCAATTAATTTACAAGTACGGACACTGTCAGTGATACCAAAAACTCATGTATATGGAGAATGCTTGCAGGTAGCAAGGATAAACATGCAGGTTTCAGCATCATACAGGCAAAAATGACTTGTATATACAGTAAATAATGTACAAACACACAGTCTCACACATTCTCCCACACACCTATCAGCATTCATCCCCTCACAGATGCATCTGATCACATGGGCTGATACACAAATACCACTATAACACTTGAAATACACAGATGCGATCTCAGGAACATGCTTCAGTAACATTTGCACTGACACTGTTTCCAAGGCGAGTCCCCCAGTCAAAGATGTGAGTGAAAGTAGCAGCCAGGACTCACGGCCAGTTTGTAGTGCAACAGACCTGTAGCTTCTCTGGGACGGATGAGTGGTGGCGTGACTGACCAGGTGCACCTCTGAGGCAAAAAAAAAAAAAGAAAAAAATCAGAAGGCCGCCTGCCTCTACAGATGGGCTCTCTCCCCGTCTGCTCCCCCACCAACAGCCTCAGGAAAATTAATGGTCCAGTCAACACACTTAATTGTCTCCAATTGCTCTGACATTAATTATTAACATTTGTCCATTATAATGTCTGTTCGTGTTATCAAGGGAAGCGAAGCAGAGGGTGAAGTGAGGGAGAGGAGAAAAGTGAAAGGCTGAAGAGAGAAATAACCAGAGACAGGCATGGAGTCCTGTTAGCCAAGCGTTGCAAAGATCCCATTACCTCCCAGGCTCACAACAGCATGTAGTCTATATCACATATTGATTTCTTCAAAAAGTCAATCTAACCTCTTTGTAAATATTATGACTGCTGGTCAATCCTCGAAGCCGAGGCTCCCCAAAATACCATTCCCAATATCTTGAGCTTTGCATCCTCCTCCTTTCTTCCTCGTCGCCCCACTTCAGGGAGGAGCAGAGTCAGAAGAAAGACCAGTGTGTTATTGGTGAGACTGAAGGTGACACAAGGCTTTAGCACTTTTAAAATATCTGACATTTCAGTTTGAGCCAAGAGACACAGCAGGAGACTTTTTATGCCATCTCACAGAGCAACAGTAACACACTAATACTGCTCACTTATAATTGATGCTGATGTATTCCAATATGCATGATTAATTCAATATTCTGAACCTTTTTTTTTTTTTAAAAAAGGAAAGTGGTTGAAAAATTGAGCATAAAATTTTTGTGTGTGTTCTTCTTAGGCATAACCGAAAATATGGAAATGTGAATCTTGGTGCCAACACTTCCAATAATCAACAGAAAGTGGAATAAATAAACGGCAGACAACATCTCTTTTCTCCTGCAGGCTCTCTGGGCGCCGTCCTCCTATATTTTTATCTTAATTCAATCTTTATTCGCCTGCCACATCCACAGGAGCACTAAGAGAGCAGCAGTCCATAAAATAATAAGCCCATCAGCACAACACAAATCCACGCACACATGGGAGCATGCACACAAACACACCTACACGTACACATACACACACACTCACACACCCACAAGCAGACTTTCTGTGTTATATACAGTTCTCCCGTTATTCATCGCTTACTCTGCATACATCTACTGTACATGATCCATGCATATGAGAGCTCACACTATGAAGAAAAGTCACACATTACAGTGGAAAAACATGCAATACAGATGGTACTGCATTTACATGCGGCTTATTATTTACATGCACTGTCCAACAAACATGGTCCACAACAAAAAAATATATATAAATAGTGTCACAGGATCACACTTGCTGCTCTTGCACACTAAAATGAGGCCAAGCCACTCCATGTCTCATGCTGCATGTATCTATTGCATGTTTCTGAAATGTATGTAACAGATAATTCCTCCATTTTAAATGTAATGCACAACACTTTGTGGAATGGGTCAGGGTGCATAAACACAATCTCCTGAGAGAGTTAGCCCCCCGGCACAGTTAATGTATTGATTTTACAGCGCTGCGCCATGATAAAACTATTTCATGAATTCCAATGAGACTCCTTTACCAGACTGCTGCAAAAAGGAGCAAAATACAATCACCACAACGCAGAATATGTCATTGTGTTCATTGCTTGTATAATGCATTTCTTTTTAGATTTATGGGTGGTGGTGGCAGCATGTACGGGTGGGGTGGCTGCAAATGTTGCCGCTTTAATCTCCTCTCATTTAGAGCCATATACCTTGTTCCACCTCACTGTAAAGAGCACGTCTGCTGCACACGCGAATCTGGCTTTATCTTGATTGTACATATAGTAATGGTGTGAACATGTTTATAACGTGACATACATGATGTATGTTATGGCTTTCTAGTTTATTCATGGGCATAGAAGTCACGACTGTTGCTGTGGCCAGACTGTTTGATTTATTCAGTCAGTAATATGTCATAAAAATGGAAAGAAAAAAAAACATTGACCACTTAAAATTAGGCAATTACATTCTATTTGCAACCAGCTATTAGTTGAAATTCCTTCTCTTACATTGGGATATATATGTGTGTGTGTGTATATATATATATATATATATATATATGTATATATATATATATACACACACACACACACATTGCAAGCCTCTATACTTTGCTCAAGAACTGAACAGTTACTTGCAACAATTATTGTAATCATAATATTATAGTTGTGCAATTTTCAAATTGCAGGAGCTGCAGTTTTAATATTTTTAGTATAGAAGTACTGTAGTGCTGCTGAGATGCCCTGGCCTATAAATCATATTTTCCAGACTGTTTGGTACAGACCTTTGCAAAGATCACATCATCATAATTTTATTTTATTTAGTGAAAATGAAATGCAAATATGACTAGTCCTACCAAACTCATGACTCATCTCACAACTGCAATATCTGTCCACGTAATCACAATATAATTTTATATACATATTGTTTGGTTCTACAATTATTTTCCTTAATTAAGGTATTAATTCTGTTTTTGTTAGTCCATTAGTCTTTAAGAAATCAAAAAATTTTCAAAAAAATGTTCATCACAAGCTCTGAGGACTCCAATGATGTCTACATATTGATTGTTTTGTCTAACCAAAAACCAAACAAACCAAAAAAGATTAAATTCATATTTACTGTATATAAAAGAGATAAACAGTATACCCTCTCAAGTCAGAACAAGTAAATGATTGTCTTTTTTCCTATCCTGTGGCCTTATGCCACAGTGTTTTATAGAAGTTTAGACTTGATAAGCTGTACAAGATATAAGGTCACTCTGTGAATGTTAAATTTAAAAGTCAATGTAAATTTTACAGCAAAACAAGAAGCGAAAAGGTCAATGTTAATAAAAAAAAAGTTATTCCTATCTTGCAATCTATAATTTGCAGACATGGGTACCTTTTTGTGCTCTTCAGGGCTTTCAGGTTTTACTTGTATTATTGTTTATTATAAGGACGAAGGAACCTAATTTTTAGTAGATACGGGATTCTTCACACATCTTGCAGTAAAATGCAGCTGAATCAGTTGCTTCTGCTTGATGACAGCAAATTTCTATGGGATGAAGGGGGCCGGAGCACACTGATTAATTCACAGACCTTAATTTAGCAAACAGATTTATGTTTTGACAAGGTCTCTTCATCAGAGTCAAAATGGACAAAAGCATGAGACACACAAACAACATATGTAGTCAACTTAGACCAGGTGTACAGTTGTCATCAGGTCACTTCAACTAATTATCCAATGTCCAGTTATCCAACGATTGTACACCTGGTCTATGTTGACTATATGTGTTTTACATATATATATATATATATATATATATGTTGTCAGGTGCCTTTGTCCATTTGACTCTGATGAAGACAGTGTAGAGCTGAAACATAAGTCTTTTTGCACCATTAAAGGCTTTGAATTAATTGCTCTTATTTGATTTTTGTTATGCCCTTTAAAGCTGCAACAATTAATCGATTATGAATGGATTCTTCTAATCGCCAACTATTTTTATAAGGCATGAATTGGTTTTAGTAATTTCCTAATAAAAATTCTCTGATTTCAGCTTCTTAAATGTAAATATTTTCTGGTTTCTTTAATCCTTTATGACAATAAACTGAATATCTTTGGGTTGTGGGCAAAGAAAATCGATATTTTCACAATTTTCTGACATCTTAGAGAACAAACAACTAACTGATTAATCAAGAATATAATTACCAGATTAATCAGTAATGAAAATAATTCCGGCACTGTCTTCTCTCAGTCATGAGTTCTGGACCTGACCCAAGTACTAAAATTCAAAGTTTGCTACAATATGTTAGCCGTAAAAAAGGTGGCGCATCAATTTTTTATAACCTCATTAGAGATGCTAATGCACCGAAGCTTGGGAGTCTAAAATTGGCTTGGGAAAAAGATATTGGAGAATGTATTGAACAACAACAGTGGAATGAAGTCATATCCGGCTGGCACATTCCTGCTCGAGAGGTCCAGACACAGTTCACCAATTATAAAATCCTTCATCGATCCTACTGGACCCCAAGCAGAATGGCTAGACTCAAACTAAGAGAAGATGATCTATGTTGGCGTTGTCATAACGAAACTGGGACACTGGTGCACATGTTGTATGGCTGTGATATGGTCAGGGACTTTTGGGATGAAATAATATCTTTTATAAATGAACTGTATTGTATATCTCTGACCAAAAGTCCAGCGCTCTGTATGTTGGGAATTATCCCTAGTAAAGCTAAAATGTGTGATTTGAGAAAATTATGGTGCCGACTGGCCATGTTAACAGGATGCAGAATTATTGTTAGACAGTGGAAAAGGACTTCACCTTCATCTTTCAAAAATTGGATCGAATTAATGACCGACATAGTGCGATATGAACGAGTCATATCTAGACTCTCAGGACACCAGGATTCATTCCTGAAAACGTGGAGCCCATTCTTGGACTATATTAAAAAATGGACAATGCCCAAGGACTGATCTCACACATCACGTAAAGTGAATTTCAGCTAACAAAGCTTGCTGTTAACATATGTATAGGTATAAGTTATCTTCTTATTTTTTATTTATTTATTTATTTATTTATTATTATTATTATTTTTGCTTGTTTGTTAGTTTGTTTTTGTTAAGGTATGTTGATAAATTTAATTTCGGGCTTAGTTTTGTTTGGAGATATAGGGAGGATTAGACGGGTAGGGGGTATTCACACTATGAAAATGTCCTAGGAAATGTCTTTAAGTGTTCATGTTTTGATTAAATGCTGGACTTAAATATCAATTAAAAAAAAAAAAAAAAAAAAAAAAGTAATGAAAATAATTGTTAGTTTCAGACCTAATGTTTGTCTGGGACCAGTTAATTTACCACCAGGAAGTTGCACTTGTATGTCCATCAAAGTGTTTACTACTTATTTGGGATTTTGTAGAGAAAATGCAGTGTGAGGTTTCAGCTGAGTACCTGCACATGATGGACAGGTATAAACAGGTTGACCTAAATTGCCAGAAGGAGAGCTTTCACATGAGTTTATCTTCTGTAATGAGCTGCTCACACAGTAAAAAAGAACTGACACATTCTCATATGTAAATATGATGGGTGGTGTCTGAGAAGTGCTCTCACTGGTTATGATGGTTCAGCACCAGTGGTTAGATACCGACCTTAGCTTTGAGTCCATGGGCCGATATGTTGTGTCTGCCGGCTGATGGCTGCTGGTCGTGTCGCGGTGGGACAGAATGGGCGACAGGGCTCAGTTCAGCACCAGCCAGGCCCATCTGCTTGTCACCTGGCCTTGGCACGCAGGAGACTGGGTAATGACAGGGAAAGAATGGCATCAGTGGGCAGAAGCTGAGAGGTAATTACTGACTGGAATCCATGCAGAAACAACACATCTGGATCCATGAGTCAAAATGCAGAGAATTATACACTGATACCGACCTCAATTCATGATTTTTATCTGTCAGAACCATAGCACTGCATATCAGCCCGGAGACTGAAAATCCTTGACTCCATGCCGCTCCCTCTGATCCTGATGTTCTCTGCTCAGAGGCACGGAGAAAATTCAATTGTACTTAAGGCAATGGAAAGGGAGAGAAAGAGAGCGGTGCTGATACACCAAGACAATCTGTGGGGAAAATCAGCCATGGCAGCACTATAGCTCCAGTGTTGAGTGACGCTATCCTGGCTCATGTGTTACTCTTCTCTACTTCATCACTGTCACACATTCCTCCTAAACCCCATTACTGCTGATCAATGCTGCCTCTTTCACAGTTTGAGAAAAATGATCTGCTTGAAAGTGATATTTTCTCTGTGGATTTTAGAGCCAAAGCTAGCACAGCTCTCCATTGTGGGACTCCACATTGGGTGTGGAAGATGACCTATAATGACTGCTGGTAATAGAAGTCTGCATTGCCTTATAATTAACATTTAGCCCCCTTCAAAAATAACTCCCAGTCCCATTAAAGGACTATTCTCCTCTATGAGAAATAGACTGACCAGAAAAGTTAATGAAAATCTGCAGTTGGTCTGCGCGCTGCAGCCGTCACCAAATGACCCTCTTTCAAACTCCAGACAGAAGTGTCTCTCTCCATTCTCTGGTGATACGCAAGATTTTAATTTGTGCACCTTTTCTTGTTTTATTTATTTAACCTTTATTTAACCAGGAGGTGTCCCATTGAGTGCCCATAAAAAGGCAGCACAAGGACTGACATCCCAATGATTTCGTTTTTCAAAATGGATTTAAAAACATTCAATGAAATTAGGTCATGAGTTTTAAAAAAATCTATAATGTCTTAGTCTGAGGGTGTGGAGTACCTAAACACACTTTTCCCAATCTCTGTACGAACATTTGGTACAGACAACATACAAAAGTCCATTGATCAATGAAAGTGATCATTTCTTTGCAGATTTTAGGGCGAGAGCTAGCACAGCTCTCCATTGTGGGACTCTACATTGGGTGTGGAAGATGACCTATAATGATTACTGGTAATAGAAGTCTGCATTGCCTTATAATTAACATTTAGCCCCTTCAAAAATAACTCCCAGTCCCATTAAAGGACTGTTCCCCTCTATGAGAACTAGACAGACCAAAGAAGTTAATGAAAATCTGCAGTTGGTCTGCAGGCGTCAGCCATCGCCAAATGACCCTCCTTCAAACTCCAGACATAGGTGTTTCTCTCCATCCATGAGCCTGGGGTGGTGGAGACGTGGGCCACATTCTGACCGAGTTTCGGTCCTGCATCGATGATCGCTTTCACGAACCCCATCCACTTCGAAATAAAGAATCCGCCGCCACCACCGTGTGGAGTCTCAGCTCTCTCTTCCTCTCCCTCTCACTCCCTCAAATTAAGATTTCAGTAATTAAATTGATAAAAGTCATGCATGCCAATATGCCTCATGGTTCCAGACCTGATTTCATACGCCACACAGTTGTGGAGAGCTGTGGAAGTTCTACCTTTGATGTGGCATTCTTTATTATTGAAAATAATTGGATTCCCCCCCAACCCCCCACCTCTCTCCTCTCTCTCACACACACATACATTTTGCCCATGTTCACTCTGGGCATGCTCAGTTAATCGACCTCTTGTGAGGCGGTGCTGGTGCCGAGTCCCTGCTCCATCTGGGGGTTTCAGGCAGCTTTTCAGCAGAGCAGTGCCCTGGTTGCGTCTGGGAAAAAAAAAAAGGATTTGAGCAGCCCAGGCAGCATGCAGAGGGACGTCACTTCAGCACGGGTCAGGGTTCACGCTGCAGGTTGGAGTGGCGCCTGCCAGTGAGTGGGAGCGGTGAGACTTGTGGGAGCAGCGGCGAAGCCTACCGGGGCTCTGTTGCTCTACCTCCATATCAGCTTGGCCGAGCATAAGAAAAGAGCCTCTGTGGCCCACAGGCAGCTGGCTTCTTTCCACACTCAGCGTAACGGCTGATAATCAGCAGAAAGAGACCCCTGATGATTACTCTGCCTCTGCCTAAGACGCTTGCTAACTGCTCGCCTGCTCACTTCTCAGAATGTCAAACTAGTACTCACATTTGAAACCCCCCCCCTCCCCCTTGCCGGTGTGCCATAGAAAAGCCTATAATGTCCATCAATCTCAGCTCTCTTTGTATCAGGGGTAAATGCGAATTTAATTGCCACTGGAACAGAATGAGTGCATTTTTGATTTCCCTCTATGTTATCCTCTATCAACTGTGGACAGATGTTATGTGTGTGTCTCTTCCAGGACACAAGTTGTCTGGCCTTTGCTAGTTCAATGCCGTCTCTCTGCCTTGTGGGCCCACGCTGTGCCATGGCTGACACACACACCCAGACGACCTATTTTAGGAGTTTCTTTGCAGCAGAAGCATAATGGTCTTAAGCAGTGCGTGCCTCCCCCCAACAAAGGGACCGTCAGAGTAAATAATGTGTCTGACGCCCAACTGATGAGTCATCAAAGGAGCAGAACATCAGCTATCTTATTTTACTGACAGCACTTAGCTCAGCACAGGCTCCCAACAGCACAGGTCACCACCACTCAGGCTGCTCCTTGACAAGTTTGTAGAAATTTCAAGTGACGGAATATAGAGCGTATTAGACTGTATGAGTCACCATCGCATGACTGCAGAAAATTCCATTTTAATAAGTCATTTGTGTTCATTTTAAGTCCTAAAATCTTTTGTTTGGTCTCTCTTTCTGAAATGATAAGGTAGATTACTTCACAACAACAAAGTCACATTTGATTTGGGAAGACCTATTCATCATGTTGATTGGTACTGAAAATAGAATATGTCAAATCTACTGGCAGATTTTTTAACTTTTAAATGATTATGTAACATTAAGTGACTCGTGACTTTTAATTAAACATCACCTGAAAATTAAAGAAATTCAGCAACATCAGTAGATCTTCAGCACAGTCTATGGTGGCATATAACTGATAAGAATAATGTTATCTTTTGGGGGGAAAGAACAAACTAGCTAATTTAAGCAGAATCTGAGATAGACATTTAGCAAAAGGATTATATTTGAATGTCAGAAGCCTGTCTGAATACATTTAAAACTAGTCTGGGTTATTGGTACTGATTGACAGTTGTATTAGTCCTCTGTTGATACATAAGATGTAGAAATTTACACCTCTTTTATTATATAGTCTTTATTTATCCAGGAAAGGTCCCATTGAGATGAAGACTCTCTTTTTCAAGAGAGTCCTGGCCAAGACTGGCAGCAGTACAAAACAAGAACAAATAATTAAAACAGATACAAAACAAAATAGACAGTGTTACAATACATAACATCCCAAAGAATAAATGTACAGTACAAGACATGCATCCAGCAACATCAGTTTAAGCATTGACACCCCTACGATTCAATCTCCAGGTCTTTCAAAATGGATTTAAAAGAGCTCAATTAAATCAGATCATGGACTTTCTTTAATGTTTTCCAGTTTAAGGATGCAGAGTACCGAAATTCTCTGTATGTACTTTTGGGACTGACACCGCATGAGAGTTTATTGCCTGCTAAGATAAGACCGTGGTTCCCAAACTGGGGGGTGGGCTCCCTGGGGTGCACAGAGACACTGCAGGAGGGGGCGCAGATGACCAGGGGAGAAATATTGAAGTGAAACAAAGTTGAATGAATACGATATATGTAGAGGAAATAAACAAACAAGACTTTGCTGATGCTATCAATCTAACCTGTATTTCAATAAAATCAAACCAAATCCTTTTTTATCAGTTGCTTCTCCAAGTGTTGTTAGTGATTGCTAATAATTGTGGGGTGGGGGAGGGTGTGAACTTTTTATGGCCTCTGAAGGGGGGCAAGCCAGAAAAAGTTTGGAAACCACTGAGATAAGATAAGATAGAACTAATCCCAAAGGAATTTCTTGAGCCAGAGATTGCTCCAAAATTACAGTAACAATGAATAAAAACAATAAAAAAACATTAAATATAAGGTGAAATATAAAATATAAAGTGTAAGGAGTAAATGCAAAACAACAGTGCCTAATAGAATAACAAACAAAAAACATTTTATATTACAAAAAAAGATAATAAATAGATGTAAAACTATTTAAACTAAAATAGAAAATTAGTATTGGCAATGACATTAAAAGTAATATTGGCAGTGATATTGAAAAATAGACTAATATTATGGCACATGATATCAGAGCTAATATTATACATGATAATAATAATAATAATGAAAAAGTAATATTACACATGATAGTGAACATACCATATATTAAATGTAATATTGTACAGTACATGAAAAGTAACATAAGCACATGATATGAACATAATATATGACATTAAATGTAATATTGTACATGAAAAATATTAATGAAAATCTCAGAGAGTTCTGTTCATCACTCCTCTGTGGAAGTTAGGTACACAGAGGAGATGGGAGCAGCCCAAGAATAGTTCTGTATATCAAAGTATGTGCTTTTAGACTCCAGTAGGTTTGTAAAAGGGCTGTCTTGCCAGTGATGGCTTCTTTGCTAAGGAGGTTGTACAGCTCTGTGTAGGCCATTGTAGTGAATGTGTTATTATATACTTAGACCATAAACTAGCAATTACTTTGGCTTATGCAGTAATTATTTAGAGTGGGCATTGTTATTCACTAAAGAGGAGTATCTGTGTTGAAGTCAGCAGACAGTGGCTGTGGCCAACACTGAAGTATATAACACAACTTATTAACTCTTCTAAGCACATAAGCCTTTTCGGTATTCTGTAGCTTAAGTGGGCTCAGCCATGGTCGCTCCATATTATCATGGCTCAGTTCATTGTGTCTTTGGCTTCCTTCTTCAGTGCAGTTTCTCAAAGATTATATGAACAAATTAAAGCCCTCCTTTCTGTCTTTTGTGCAGGTATATCCAAGGTGCATCGTCTCCAAAGGACATGGTCATCATTGTGGATGTGTGAGTGTCTTTACTTCTCATTTTCTCTCACTGCCTCCTCTTTCAACAGTTTCTCCAGGTCTCCTTCAAAGGGCGCTAGTGCCACCTGTTGGTCTGAGGACAGTCTTAAGTTAGAGGAATCACTGCTCATGTTGTCACCTTAATTGAAGTCCGCTTGTGTCGCCATCTGAGAACATACAGATGTGATTTTGAATGCCTAAATATGGAGATGAAGCAGTTGTGTGGTGTTCTAGACAACATCAGAGGTCATAATTTCCCAGTTTGAAATGTCCAACTCCTGACCTCAAATTGTACGAGGTGCACAGAGCGAAAAATAACAGTAACTGTGAGAAATTGATGAGTTTCTTTGGCACATGTACAGTTGAACCCTCAGGAGTGAAGCCTTCTTTCATATAAATGACACAGATGGGGAAAATGAGGCATGAGGTAATAGATGCCATTATAATTTTATTTTGTGGCAATTAATAACATTGGAGACATATGTTGACATCAGTTTACATGCAGAACAGGTTTAACTGTACAAAAGCATGCATTATTTTATCCTTCCATGGATTCTGTCATTGTTGTGTGAAGTCATACTGCTCTATTCTTCATGAAGTCGGGGTTGGGGTGACCACATGAGACTGGGTAAAATTTGGCACAGTCGAAAGTGGGTGTGTCATCTCACATGGATTAAAATAGAATAAATTAGAGTAACATCTCTTGTCATTAATAGCTGCTAAAATTGTCATTATGGTGTAGAGGCTCACAAACACATTTTTAAAATGTATTTTGTATCACAATTTCCTACCGCAGTCGTGGCTGTACTTTCCGTCATCTCATTTAAGCAGGTTGAATGACATTGGCAATCCCTTATTTATGATAACCTAATCAGTGCAACAGACCAGTCAAAACACATCTTTAATACTCTTCCATATTTACAAAAATGAACAGGACATTTTAATAACTAAAAGCAGTGATGGCTAATTTTCTGGACAAAAAATACTTTTTACCAGTATGGATGTGAAATAGGTCTTAAATTGCATTTATAATAGTCTTAAAAAGTCTTAAATTTAACTTTTTGAAACCTGTGGGAACCCTGGTTACACCAGTCCTTCACAAGTTATAAAAATGGACCTGTCTTTCCATAACTGAGCTTCATGGTGTTTCTTCTGCAGGAGTGGAAGTGTGAGTGGACTCACTCTGAAGCTGATGAAAACCTCAGTGGTGGAGATGTTGGACACTCTATCAGATGACGACTACGTGAATGTGGCCAGGGTAAGCAGAAGCTCGCAGATCTAACGCAGTACGGACAAGTATGAAATTTTATTTTTGTAAATTCCAGGTCTGGAGAAGTATGGAAAAAAAGAAAAGAGTATGGAAAAATATTTGTGTTTCCAGGCTGTTTACCCCGTTCTGTTTTCTAAAATATCAAATTCAGAATTTCTAAAAATAAATTGAACATACAAGCAGAGTGTTTTTCAAGGCAGCCAGCACAGCCAGAATATTTGTGAGAGAACACTGGTCAGAGGGAGTTTGATGTTGTCAAAAGGAAGTCAAGAAATAAAGTGAGTGACTGAGTGCACACTCCTACACAGAGCTGCTGCTACGCCTGTACGTCACAACCTGCAACACAGCTTGTCTGATCATTCATGAATTATGCAGTGATGTAGTAAAAAAAAAAGTCAAGACAGAATGAGGAAGTCTGAAAAGTAAACAGTAAACATCTTTTCTGCATATGAAAACCATACCTTTATGCACTTTTAGACATAAGGGTTCCAAAAAGGTTCTTCCTGAAGGGCTGAGGTTCTACCCAGCACCATTTGCTTCTAAAGAACGCTTTTTGGAAGAAAGAGTTCATTAAGGATTATTGAAACTCTTTCATCATGGGTTCTTTGTACCATAATATAAAAGGGTTCTTGGGAGAACCCCCTGGGTGGGTTCAAGATAAAACCTTTGGAATATTGAAGGGTTCTCGGTAGAACTTTCCAAGAGCGTGCCTTCATCATTGTTTCTATGGACAGTGAATAAACAAGGCTGCATAGAGACAATGATAAATAAATTATTGAACTTTATTCAACTAATTTCCAGTTCTTATTAATAAAAGAGACTAAAAATATGTGGGAAACAGTAATATAATGTTAATTATTGAATATGTCAGGGGAAAATAATACAAGCATCACATCGGCTAGTTTACTTCCTCTTTGGGCAGAGATGTCTGACAGTGGAACAGTCGCTCATCCAACTTTCTGTGTGTGGACTGGACGGTCACAGTGGGTAAATGCAAGTTTTCCCAGAGCTGGCTCGACAATCCCTAATATAAAGTCTGGTTGGCTCAGAATTCAAAGGGGGAAAAGGATACCAAATGTCCAATATAGTCTGAAAAATCTACCCAGAAGTTTGGAAATTTGAGTCGGGAAAAGTATGGAATTTTAAAATGGAAAATGTGTCTGAACGCTGTCTATGATTTTGTGATTAAGGATACAAATCACTCCTGAAAGCAACAATGACACAAATATTTGTAGTATTCATTAAGCAGGTGGTAATCAAGCAGGGAGTCACAGTGTGTTCATACTGCTCCCAGTTGTTTGCCTCTGGTGGAAACCCTGCACTTCCCTCATTATAGTGTATTTGCTCTTCCTGCACCGCTGCTGTCCGAGCGGGATTGTGCCCGTCTCTCTGCTGATTACCAAGCTTTCTATTAGGACTAATGTTTAGGGGAATATTAACGTTATCCTATATTGCCAGACAGATAACACTCGCAAACACACACACACACACACACACACCACACACACACACACACACAAACACGTCCAGATGCTCGGTGTGGTGGCTCTGTTTGGAGACTTCCTTCAGTAATCCTTCATAATCCATTGCTCTTAGCCACTGTATGCCTCTAAATCCCGGCTCTAAGAGCAAGAAATGAGCATGGTAATCTGGGTGGGAACGCATCTGATTTTCACCCCTATAAAGAAAGTGAAGGCTTACAAAAGCTCGCTGTGAATTATTTGCAAACACAAAAGACATTAATAAGCAAAAATTAACTGAAAATAATCATCAAACACCGTCTCTTTTGTCTCCATGCTCCAGTACACTACTTTATGACAATCTGTGGCCTCACTCACTCTGTTATGGTAATGTAATGAGTTTTAATAATACAGACTGTATTTCACAGGACTTTATTTCTTAGTTATTATAGATAGTAGATATAACCCAGCTTGTTTTTTTTTTTCCTTCATCTTGTTTCATAGCTACTTTATTTCCTAACATTTAAAGACACAAGAGATGTGATATTAAGAAGTGACACTGATGAAAATTCAATATGCAGCTCTGGATACTTTTGTACGTTTGATTTCTTTGTCTGACAATTTAAATATGACACAACAGCAACCTATGAGAAATGTCAGCTTTTCTCGCACGTAATGTTTTACATCAATCTGTCCCGAAAATGTCAGTAGATTTTGAGGTTGACCTTCAAGAAGAAACAGCATTTGAAACCTGCTATTACAGACACTGCTGCTAATGTTGTAATCACGAATAGACACAAGTAGGAAAATATACCCCACATGCACACACATGCATTAGTATGCACGCACGTCTCACACACACATACACACACACACAGTTTTAGGCTAATTTGGTGGATGAGATGAGACAGATGATATTACCTTGGCTGGGTTTCTGTTCACTGGTTTGCACTGGCGTTTCAGGTGCACCTGTTCTTTGTGTGGAAAGTTGTAATTACCTGTGTTTACTGCCAGCCAGAGAGTAGCAGTGCTGCTTACATCTGCACACACCCACGTCTGCAGCATCCCGTCGCCATGAACCACACACACATGCTAGAAAACATTTAGAATTTGTAAAATAAATAAATAAATAAATACGAAGCAAATAAACAATTACGGTCTTATAGGGTTGCATCTATCCATTTTCATTACTGGTGTTGTTTCTTTGGGATCTGTACATTTTTTAAATTTTTATTTACATTGGGCTTCTTGTATTCTTAAAATATGTGTAAATTTATATGTATGTCTTTGTGTGGAGAGTCATTTCATAGTAAATGCTTTTTTTACCTTAACCAAGCACTTCTTTTAATACTGTTTTGCCTGACAGATTACCAAAGTAATACTATTGTACAACTCCTGGGTATTTCATAGCCAAGAGTCTCTTTCATGACATCACAAACCAGATCCCAGTATGGCTAAATCTTTGGACAGCTCCAAAATATATTTGTGTGGTCTGCAGCCATATGTCCACACAGCCGCCATTAAGGGGGTTCCGTAAAACCTGTGTTCTTCATCCAGATGGGTCTTGGGGTTAAGGCAAAAAATTATGGGTTTAAACCCAATGCAAGCCAATGAGAGCACGCATCAGGCACACAACACTCTGTGTGATGCAGGACATAAGGCACCGCCTCCGAGTGAATCAAGTTTTGAGGGAGTCCCTGCCAACAAGGTTGCAGCGTAGAGACCTGTCTGCTCCTGACTCTTGGAGTAATTAAAACAAAACAAACAAAAACAAAAAAAAAAAAACGAGTTAATGTTTCCAACAGAAATCCTTCCACCTCCATGAACTGAATCATGCACGTATTAGACCATCCTTCATCTGAATGAGAGTCTCATTTTTGTTCTAAAAAAGCCAGTATACATACATCAGTATGCTCATGTGTGTCTTTATATTTTCTCTTCTAGTTCAATGAGAAGGCCGATGCTGTCGTTCCGTGCTTCAGGACTTTGGTCCAAGCCAACGTTCGTAACAAGAAGATCTTCAAGGAGGCCGTCATGCACATGCAAGCCAAAGGAACCACAGATTACAAGTCTGGCTTCACATTCGCCTTTGAACAGCTTCTCAATGTAAGAGCCAACAAGCTTTTCAGGGAAGGGCAGTGCAAGGGTGGATGTTTGTCTGTGCCTCCAGAAAGTCTTTGTTAACATGCTGGAACTATGTAACTATAGCTCCAGCATGTTATTATACATCCTGTCAGGGTTACTGTCTAATCCAATTAATAAAAGAGAATTAACAGTGATAAAGCAGTGCTGACAGCGAGTGGTCCAGGTCTGTATAAGACGCTTCCAGAGTTCTGTCATTTTTGCAGGTAGGTCTGATAATAAGTGCTGTTGCCGTGGAGTCACGCTAACTTTGCAGCAGCCAGCACAGCAGTGACGTCTGTCAGCAGCAGGCGTCCACGTGCTCTCGACACAGGTGCTGCCTCAGCTCCGTATGCTGCTGTGTATTTTAAGAGGCTGCCACCCTAATGGGCTCTGATGGGATGATTGATGAGCGCAGCCCAGAGGAGATCAGCCACAGACACTTTATATTCCTCTGGTGGGCTCGGAGGCATAGAGCCAAGTGCCAGCTGCCCCCCCTCCCCTTCCCTTGCCAGCAGAATGAGAAATAAAAAGGGCCCTTTAATCGCTGTCTGTGGCAGACTCACACCCGTGATTGGTGGCAGAAGCACAATAAAAATATGTAATTGTAGCAATATTATTTATCTTTATTAGAATCTTGTCAGATTGACATGCCGCTGGCCTGCATATCAATGGCAGCTGCCGTGCAGGCAGGCGGGGGGGTTATATCGAAGCTGAATGCTAAAAACTGGTGCCTGGCTATGAGCATATAGTGCTGAAATGTTCTTGAAAGTGCTTCTGACACAATCAATTTAACGCTAGAGTAATGCTGTGTACTTCAAATGAAATCCTAAAATTATGATAATATGAGGAAGCCTATGCCTACCAACGAGGAAATTTGTAAATGAATGCTGAAAAGCTTTAAGCTCAGATGGATTTATTGCAACAAAATGTAGGACGGAGAATAATATAGAAAAGTAAGTGAAAATGATGCGTAGACAATGAATAATATTTTTACCTCAGTATACAGGGATACAGATTCTTCTGTCTGCTCATTATACAATGTATGAGGAGATTACTCTTAAACACTAAAGATTAATTTGTGTCAAATAAAGCTTTGTATCAGGAGCAGAAAAAGTAGAGAAAAAGAAGTAGCACAAGCAAGTTGAAGAGCCAGTTTACAATTAAATAAACTAAAAGGGAAAACAATGCCACGCACAGGACTACCCTGGCAATAAATTAGATCGAAATAGATATTTTGTCGATTTTTATGAAGAAGAATCCTATGAAGAGATCCCATCTTCCTAACTACTGTTTAATCTACTGAGGTGTGATATATGGAGTGAGTCTGCTAAGATCTCTACCATTGCCTCTCCCCAATCTTTAAAATCTGGAGCTATCTTCAAATGCCTTAAAATTATTCTGGGAGCTGTAATCATATCCACACTCAGTACCACACTGCTTTAAATGATGTTCTTGCATGATCAGCTTCCCCTTTTATCCTCACATATTACCTATCCTGTCTCCCTGCCTTTTTTCCTCTCTTTCTTTGCACTTTTCTCCTCCCTCCTCTCTCTTCTTGTGCCACAGGAGAGCAGTGCCCCGAGGGCCAACTGCAATAAGATGATAATGATGTTTACAGATGGCGGGGAGGATCGTGCACAGGAAATCTTTGAGAAGTACAACTGGCCCAACAAAACGGTGAGTCTGTCCCCATGAGGCTGTTATCTATTCGTCTACTTGCTCTGCCAGCCCAAAAGACCATGCATATCCAGAAGCTGTCTTAGCAGGCCCTTTTCCCTGCCCGTCTCCCACCATATTGTGTTGACATTGTTCTCATTATCGCACAGACAGTTGCGTTAGTTAAATAGTTAGGCTGTCGGACATGCCAGACCACTCCAATCTGTGCATATAACTCCAAGATTTTTTCACTTCCATTTTGTCTGTCTTGATTCTGGATGTATATTCTTGTGAACGCGATATCCCAGGAACACCTTGAGAGAATTTCTCCAAATTTGGCACAAACATCCATGAACTCATCAGATTGTAGTGGCTAAAGGTCAGGGTCACTGTAACCTCACAAAGCTCGTTGTTGGCCATCATGACATGTGTCATGGTGGTTGACAGACAAGATGATCTCCGTCTTACTCAGGGGCTGCATTTGCCAGATGTTTACACTAACGTCAGCTAAATGGATGTCTCACCTTGCTCTTGAGTAATGCCCTCACCCCAGTCGCAGGTGGGGCGGTACTTGTTGCAGCTACATCTTCCACTTAAGTATCTTGTTTCAAACATCTGGCCATAAAGTCCCTTGTACCTCTGCTGTCATTTTATCTTTTTTGTTTCTTGTTTTTTCTGTCCACCTGATTTTGAAAGATTACTAGCGGAGGCAAGGGGAGATTAAAAAATAACAAACTTTTAGTAAGTACATAAAAGCATATGAAGTTTTCACAAATGTGTATTTTTGACAAATTTTTCCAGCAGATTATTTAAAGGGGCCAGGGCGTGGGACATTGACCCAGTGTTCTCCCAGTGTCATTGATGTCATCCCTGTTGGCCATAAGAATTCACATGCTAATTATGACAGAATTTCCCACAAATGTCTAAAATCGCTGTCACATCATAGTGTTCTCAAAAACACTTTTCCAGCCACTATTCAACACCATTAATCAGGATTAGAAGGGAAGATTGTGACCATATTTCTCATTTTGTTGTAACCCGTGTTGGTGACACTAATCTGGGGTCCCCACCTTGAAACTGTGGTGATTGTGTAGCTCTTCTGTGCTGCAGGGTTGAAGATGTGCATGAAGCATCCAACTTTCAGAATTTGTAGCATATTTGCAGCAACAACACCATCTGAAGCATTGGTTTTGCTGATATTTAGCTTCAGGTGATTGTCGATGCACCAAGTGACACAGCTCTCTATCAGACCTCTGTATTCCTCTGTAAAAGTAGTCTCTAAGTGAAGACAGTATGTTTCTAACTGGAAATTTTGCACTGTACTCATACCACCTCCATTTATCCAGAGAATACTCTTAATACATTTTATTAAATTCCTTCAAAGTCTTTACATTATACGAGTCTGGACAGGCGTGGATGTAAACTGCAACTTGACTGGTTGGTGGAGGCATATAGCCACGAGGCAGTAATTCTGGTTCTTGTGATTCATCTCTTTGGCCTTTCTTCAACTCTCTCCCTCCCTCTCTCTGTCTGTGTCTCTTCTTCTGTCTCTTTTGTTGTTTTGCTGCTGGTGTTAACAGCTCTGACCTGCTGACTAATTAGCCACTTTATCATCAGAGCCTATAAAATTACAGCCAGTAGATACGCAGTTTGTGTCTTTGTTCCAGTCTCACTGTCACTCCCTCCCTCCTTCCCCAATTTCACAGCGCCACCAATATTTATTCTGATACCCATTACTATACGGCTCCCTCATGACGGCTGCTGTCATAAAGGAATAATCTGCAGTTTGACAACTCTCTCACTGCAGTCTCGTGTTGGAGACAGTTGTGAGAGTTTACTGGGAGGCTAATGTAATCACACTCCAGATTTGTGTATTATAGTTGTCGCATGACAGTAACTTTATTGCCATCCAGAAGGAAGTTTGTGTTATATTGTTTTGATCTTGTAGCTATCTCTGCAGGAAGTTTGTTTTTATTCTGGTATCACCATTTGATTTTTTTTTTTGTTGTTGTTTTTTTTTGTCCTCTCTCCTGCAGGTTCGTGTGTTCACTTTCTCTGTTGGCCAGCATAATTATGATGTCACCCCTTTGCAGTGGATAGCTTGTGCTAATAAAGGTAAGTTGATAATGTTTCTCTATCAAAGTAATAATGTTTCATGTGAAATGTGGGAGAAAATATGAATTCTGACTGTGGTTTAGGAGATCAAGCAGGTTGTCTATTAATTGTGGGGTTCTTTGTTTGATCAACATGGTTTGAGAGAGTGATTTTATAAACAGACCATTTTTCCATCATCATTTACATTCACTGGATATCTCTGAGCAATACAATGTTAAAAGAAACACCAGTAAAAAAAAATGAGATATTAAAGAAAACATCTGTAAAAGGCTGTCCAAACAAGAACAGTAACTGTAACAATATCTATAAATATATTATTTTAAAAATCGTTCATACCACAGGTGTAATGAGGCAAACAATGTTGTTGGGTTCACTTTCAGAGTGATTTGATGAACCATGGAAACACTGACATCTAATCAAAATTCGTGCAAGGTATAGCCTACAACTTATTAAATGCTTAAATAATGTAACATTACTCTAGAACGTAGTATTACTGATGCAGCATCTCAAGTTCATTTGGTCCTTATGGATGTCCTCTTTGCCAGTTGCCAGATACCTTCACATTGATGTTGACTCACAGGAAAAGTAAGAAAATTTGTCTGGAGAAGATGACATCTCTCGTAACAGAGTGTTAGATTTTTCAAGCTCCCTTGTCTTTGATGAACTTCGTTCCATATCCTGGTTTTCTTTTAGTTTGTCTGCGCAACGTACAGCAGTAACAGGTCACAGCTGTGGCCGATACAGCTGGAGCGTGCAGCGCGTGCTTGGCACTACTATTGGCAAAACAACATCGTTCATCAGTGTAGATGCGCACATCATTATAGTTATCGTTTATAGTTATTGTGCTTGGTTTGGACTGCCCTATAAAATGTATTTGTGGAGCTATAAATGAATGTGGTGCAACTGTTGTTGAGAACACCCAAGCAGTGTACAATAACAGATGTGAGGTGTGCTTACTGGTTGAAAAGCATAACGTTCAACCTTTAGTCCCCTTTCGAAAACAAATATAAACTGAGGAAAGATTGGAGATTAAAAGGAGAAGACTCTGATATCTTGTGCCATCACAAAGTCACAGGTGTTTAGGTACTGATACGTATAAATCCATCAATTTTCTGGACTCTCTCTGTTAAAAGTCCTTACCTTAGTTACATCATAAGTTAAGAGTTAGCTTACATCCCCTTAAAGTATTTTTTTGCCAATGAACCTCTCTCCTTGCTGCAGTGATGGACAAGTGTACTCCAGGACCCTGTGACATCATTGTTAGGTGTGGTTACAGGTGCAACAAAGCGCACGTCTGACCACACCTATCAGTGATGCTGCCAGTGGTCAGAGGCGAAACATGCTTGAAACTTCAAACCAACAAAGAGGAGCAAAAACTGTGTAGTTACTCTTAAGCTATTATGTAAATATTAATGTGACAAACTAAAATATTAAACCTCTCTTGTACCATTACAAATGCATCATCACTAAGATTCATCTGGGTGTCTGACTTAACTGCATGTGATGTTCAAATCAATATTTCATTCATCTAAAGCAGCCACAGTCCTTAAAATACCCCAGCAACAGGCAGGCCTGCCTCTGACAGACAGTCTGATATGATTCAGCTCCTCTTCCTGTCAGCTACTTTGTCTGCATGAATGTCATCTTGACTCAGCTCGTTTACAAATCCTAACTTAGACTGTTGTTTCACTCTCAGTGTTGATTTTTTTTAATCCACAATCCAATTCTCCTCCTCTTTCTTGTGGCTTGATTTAATATTGTTTCTCGGTGTTGCTGCGCCTTTATGAGGCCTTTAGCTGCCTGCTGTATGAGGCCTCGGCTAGCTTCTGCTGCTGATTAGCTTATTGCCAGTGGAGCCAAGAGCTTCAGAAGTATCTCCCCAGAAGTTGTTATTAATTAGCGGGAGGAGTCTGGTAGCAGGATGATTACCGTGCCATCTCCCTGTCAGGCTGGGGAAAGTCCAGGATTACGCCTCTGTGCCAACACGCTCTTTGCTGTTCGCGACTGTAGTGATTACCATGGTACTAAAGTCTATGCCAACATAAGACAATAGTGTTGACACACCAGCCTCAATGGAGCTGTCCTCTCATATCTTCAGCACTTATTACTCTTTGGTATCTCACTCCAGCAGAGGCAGCTCCCTGACAATTCCATGGGCCCTAACCCTTCACCCGTGACATACACACATTTGACAAACAGCACACACACAAGCACAAACACACACAAATAGGGCACTTGGAGATGCTAGCTGTTGTCTCACTTGAGCTTCCACGCCATCTTAAGAAGAAAGTAACCTCTCTGTGACTCTGAGGACAATGAAACCATTTCTTCATGCTCTCACACAGTGTAACAAAAACCAAAACAGAGGAAAAAGAGTTATCTTCAGAGAAATAGATGAAACGGAGGATAAAAGCTGCAAATGTGATATACTGCAGTGGTGATCCTAATACTTGCATAGAAGTGCTGCTTATAATCCAAAACTAGGAATGAAATATCCCATAAAATCATGATGGTCATCCATAATAGAAGAAGAACCCTTGAATAACTTAATTCAATACTTAGAGGGATACTTGAGATTATTTGAAGTGTGGTTATATGAGGTATTTATCTACAGTCAGCGTGTTACCTACAGTAGATGCCGGCCACACCACTTGTTTGGAGAAGCAGCAGGAGTACCATTTAGGGAGCCTAACAGTGTACTACTGTGGACAGGGCAGGGTTCAACATTAATGTTTTTTTTTTTTTTTTCACTTGATCAGTCGGGCAAGTGGGTGAGAAATCTACTTGCCCAATGTCAATTTTTATTTTTATTGTCCCTGTACAAATTGTTTAATTTGCTGCTCTTAAATAACAACAAAGTCTAAACTTAATTGCTATGTTTAATCTAGGCCTGCAAGGTCTATAAAAATGTCAGAAAATACTGAAAAATGTCCACTGCAGTTTCTCATAGTTCAAGGTGACGTTTTTAAATTTCTTGATTTGTCAGTCTAAAACACAAAGATATTCAGTTAAATTTGATCATAGATGATAAACAAGGAAAAGTGGAAAATGTATGTGCCTTATATAATAAAAACAGTACAAGATACAATATAAAATTAGTTTGGATTCACTGAAATCACACAAATACTCAAACAAACAAACAGGTCAAGGCAGCTGTAGACCAGCAACTCCCATATTCTGCAAAGTAAATTTACTGTTTGTGCCAATCTGGTAGCTTTGGGGCGATATTTGTCTCATAGAACAGCAGTTTTTCCCAGCAGAGGAGGTTGTCTGATGGCAAGGTAAAACAGTGAAAATATTCTGCATATAGAGCACACTTAAACTGGTAAAATGGCCAAAATACATTTTGCTGCTGACCCTGTCCACAGCAGTGTATTGCTTGTTTCTGACACTGGGGCTCCTGCTGTTTAACTGGGGTTGTATCAACAGCCATCTACTGTAGCTAATATATTGACTAGGATAAGTACCACATATTACAACCCCACTTCAAAAATCTGAAGTATCCCTTTAAGAGTTTATTGGGTAAAATCAGGAAATACTTAGTGTTGCTTGACACGACAATTTTATCTATATTATGCTTAAAGCACTAACACGCCATTTAGTCAAAACAGGCATAATATATGATGACATTTGAGGAAAGCTGACTTCTAATAGTACAGAGGCATTATGGTTCACAATAAAAATAGGTTATTGATTAAATTCATAATTGCCCCTCACACAGCAGCCCTCTATTGTTAACCTGAAGCTTCTACATTACAGTCTTACTTTTATAGTTAGAGCCTTTATTCTCCTGTCTTAACCTCTCACCGAGCTTCGCCCTACAACCACAGATGCCATCTCTCTGGCATGCTGCCAAAAGCACTGGGACAAACTACTGCTCTGCACAAAACTATGACAAATAGCTTTGCCCTGTATGTGTGCGGGTGTGTGTGTGTGTGTACATGTGAGCCATGGATTGTGTGTGCAGAGATGTGTACGTAGGTGCACGTGCATGCACGCGCATGCAAACGAATGAGACAGAGGAATCAAATCTCGACACAAACCACTGTGGCAAAGTGCATAATGTATCAAAATAATGAGAGCCATCTCTGCCTTTTAACATTCTGGGGATGCTGTCTCCATTTCGCGGCTCTTTGTATAAACACTCATGGCTTTAATAACTTGGGGAGCGGCGTGGTTATTGACCCAGTCGGTCACTCTCCTCCATTCCTAATCAGCAGCAGCAGTGCCTGGGGCTCAGCATTCCCAATGAGCCTCCACATTTACATCCTGCAGCACTGAACCACGAGTGTGGAGAGAGGTCAATGGCCACGAGCTCTGTCGTGCCTGCTTGGCACAACATCATCAGCTGGAGATGATGGCATTACATGTACCTCATAACATGGAAGAGATTAGCCTGCAATCTGCAAATGGATCACTTTTGTACACACTTGGACTGTTTAACTCTTGAAAATGTAGACAGAATATGACACAGGCAACAGCTTTCTGTTAGAATAGTCTATTGATCCTTTTCTTAATCTTCAGGTTACTACTTTGAAATTCCATCGATTGGAGCCATCAGAATCAACACCCAGGTAAGATATATGGAGTGTGTGCAAGCTGAATACACCTGACTACACACCAAAAAAGGTAATTTTAAGCAAGAAGCTGGTCCATTCTTCTTCCATGGTTGCTTTGATGATAATTATACAGATTGTAGATAAGCTTTTAACTACTCCATAACAAAGGAACAGAAGATGACACAGCTGGATGACTACAGAAAGGACGTGACAGAGTTGGAGATGAAGTGATAAAAAATAGTATTGTGGTTTTTCTATAACAATGTTTCTGGACTCTGAAGTTACAGGGATTTTTTCGAAGTGGGGTTGCATGAGGTACTTGTCGACAGTCAAGTGTATTACCTGCAGTAGATGGTGGTTGGCACAACCCAGTTTGGACAAGCTAAAGAGGGCCCTAGCACAGAAGCTAAGCAATGGACTGTTGGGGGCAGGGTCAGCAACAAAAGGTATTTTCACCACCAATTAATATTAGTTTAAATCAGGGGTCTCAAACTCAAATTGGCAATTGGCAGTGGTAGACCAGCAACTCCCATGTTCTGCAAGGTAAAATTACTGATTTCGCTACTTGAGTTTGTTTGGTTTGAAGAGAGTGATATTTGGCTTATATAACAACAGAAAAGGCTGTCTGACATCAAAGCCAAGCCCTGAAAATATTCTAAATATAGCATACACTTTAAAAAAAGGTCCACCTAAAGAAATAAATATCAGTTGAAGTGGCTAAAATACTTTTAGATGCTGAACCCTGTCCCAGGACTGCATTGCTTAGCTTCCATGCTGGTACTCCTCTCTGCTTTTGCAAACGTGCTGACAACATCTAATACACTGACTATCAAGTGCCTCATATAAGCTCGAAATTAAATAATCCCAACTCTCCCTTTAAGACTTTCAGATCTCTTTCTCTTTCACACGCACACACCTCTGGTTCCTCACACACTCAGGGCCCTGCCACCCCCCTCACTTGCTTGAGGCACTACGTGTTTCTTGAGGCCCTTGGGATAACCTCATTCCAGCTGTAGAAATTGACTCAGTCGCTGGGAGGTGGGGGGAGCTACTGCACACCCCTCCTCCTCTCCCAATTCCCTCCCACCCCTCCCTCCCCATGCCCGGTGAGCGATCAGGCCCCAGAATATACTGTCAGCTGTTCCATTAACTCTGGCATATTTATATTCTGGGAACTGCCACTTACTCTAATAGGTTTTTCTGAAGGTGGGTGACTACAGCTCTCTGTATGGGCCCAGAAGACACATTATTTAATCGTACTCTGCCCTTCAACATCTCACACACTCATCACATAGTCTCACTTGACTAAGACGGCAACATTCAAATAACAGATGGACCACAGATGGCAAAAATATTATTATTCATACCGTCCTGAGTCATGCGATTATGTAGGAAGAGTTTTGAAAGTAAGTGGCACTATATTTTGTGTTTCTGCATGGTCGTGACTTATTACATCCATTCTTTGTATAAGATCTCAGTGGAGCAACAATAGCAGGCTTTAGTTAGGATGTTTGTCTTTTGAGAGAACGTACTGATGAGACTGTGGTTGTTACGGTACCCAGGGAGACAATAGCATTTAATCAACGTGCAGGGATGCCACTGCTGCTGGAGTCTATATGGCTGTGGTTCCTTTGGACCACATATCTCCAGTTGCTGACTTTTTATGTCTCCTAGATTGTTCTAGCCAGGCGGAAAATTTCCCCTATATCCCGTGAAAAGGTCTGGCTGTCATTGTCCTGATGGAATATCTCCCTGTGGCGCGTTAAACCGGACTTTTATTGAGCTAATAATAGAATAGGTTACGCCTGTCAGCACCTCACTGTTCAGGCGATGGAAAAACAAACGGTCAAACGCATAATACTGAAATAGCTGTGTGCTTATACAGAGCGCCCCTTTTGTGTGTTGAGGTTGGATACAAGGGTCAGAAACCTGCGTTATGCTTCCCCTTTTGCTGGTTTTCATCTTATGAAAATGGCTAATGTTTTTAAAATTAACATTTGACCCTCAGAGAGCTGCTGCATTTCCACTGATCCTTTGAATATATTGCACTGATGAATAAAGATAGACATTTAGCTTTATAACTCACCGACTACTGAATAGGATAATTTGGCAGAATTATACCCAGTGAGTTTAATGAGAGAATAATTTTCCCGCCTTTGGTCTTTACAATAACAAGACACTGAAGGCTCACAGTGTGACCGTCCCGTCCCCGGCAGGCTTCTTTTCCCTCAAACTGTGCATCCGCTTCATATGTCACAAGGTCACTCACTCAATAATTTTACCAATTACACACCATCCCGAAAAATGACACGGATCAATAGGTTGTTTACAAAAAAGACATCTCAGCTGTTGTGCGAGGTGGCTCCTGAGAACAAAAGAATATAGTGAATGTGATGTATTACTCGTAGACTTAACCCCTCACCTCTATTCACCATCGCTGTGGGACATTCTCACAGTGCTCGGCGATGACAGTAGAGCCTGTGGGAGAATGGCCTGTTTGCACGTCGAGCCATTGACACCCTTAATGTGTTTTTAATAGCTCCTTCATAATGATGAAAAACGGCCTTGAGTGTCTCAGGACTGGAGGCTTTATGGCTCGGCAGGACTGGGATGCTGCTGCTGGTGGCCCACTGGTTTATGTGGTGACAGAGAGGAGGCCCGTCAGGGTCTTATAGTTTTATGACAGATGAACGGTGGACAGCTCTTCCAGCTCCCTGCTTTTAACGTCCGTACATGACAAGCTCTATAAACGTCTGTTTGATTATGTTTATTGTGTGCGCTCATGCCAGCGTGTGTGTGTGTGTGTTTCTGCGGCTGCAGGAGTACCTTGATGTCCTGGGTCGTCCAATGGTGCTGGCTGGGACTAAAGCCAAGCAGGTGCAGTGGACGAACGTCTACCAGGATGCTTTGGTGAGAGAAAGCTTAAAAAGGCATTATATTTTATATGATTAACAACTAAAGTTAATATTTCATCTGCAAACGAATACAACTTTCTGAGATTACTTTGTTTGTTTATTTGAAAAAAATCTGGGACCGCGCACGTTTATGAACATCAGTATAAAAATAAAAGATGTAAACTTGTTGGATTATAAGCAGAAATGCTACATTTTCATTTGTAGTTTCTAGGCAGGTAACAAAAGACAGAGACATTGCAAATGACAATGTGCAAATAGAAATATACAATACAAAGGTAAAAAAGACAAAATATAATGTCTTGCATATCAAGTTACAGGTGATCACAGTTTTGGTTTACTTTCAGCCATATGTAGGGCACTCCCTTATTGCAAGTAGTAAATGATTACAGTATTTCCTCTTTTATACTGACAGCACAGTTTGAACAAATGTGGTGCGCCTATGTGGGACATCACAGTCCCGTCTAGTGGAGCTCTGTCCACCCCCTGTTTGTAATGAATTAATTTTACAGGAGGTGTGGCCAGCCATCCAAAGCATTATAAATAAAACAAGCATATTTGAAGCATTTAAAACTCTCAGAGCTAATGAAATGAAGTGGGGTTTTTTTAATAAAACACTTTCTTGGCTTTCTTGAAGAGTGATTCTATTGGCTCAAGTGTTGCTACATTTGTTAGTGGCCAAGTAGTAAAACAAAATGCAATATGTGGAAAAATGATGTTAAAAAATCAGCATTGAAAAACATCAGGGCAGGATTAACTGACAGACATGCCCTAATTTGTTTGAAATTTTGTAAATTTAATTTTATGGTGTTCACCCTTTTCACGTGACTTCTCCCGTTATTAGGAGCACAGAAGTAGTTTGTTTTGTAAACATGATACACAGTTTTTTTGGTATTCAGAGACATGACTTAGAAAGGCAGTCCTGAACATGAGTTGCAGATGTCAGGATTTTGGAGGTTGCCTGAATGTCTTTTATCCATGTAAAAATTACTGCATCATCTGCATACTTTTGAATATTGACGTTAGAACAAGACATGCATCAGGTAGGTCATTAATTCTATGTTAAAATATTCACTCCATGTGCAAATTTTGATGTGTAAATCATCAGACATTGTAAAAGTAAAAGCATAGTTTCTGTTGCAGTATTATTTAAGATCATGGTATCACATTTTATTGCTCTTTAAGACAAAATCCTACGGTGGTTTTAGTGTCACAACTTTTTAATCTATATAATTTCACTTTGTATCATTATGTAGCATCTAAAGGTCGTTACAGAGTTTAAACCTTAAGTCAACAAGTGTTTCTTGTCCTAAACACACAGCTCATACCCGCACCTGCTGGTAGAAGAAAGCAAAAAAACGTTTTATTGGTCTACTTTGCACATAATAAAGTTGCAAAAAAACAAAACAATTCATCTAGAAATGCCACCATTGTTCTTGTGACACTCCAGGGTTACTCCATTACTCATTCAGTAACTCATTCCATTCGGAAAACTATGTAGCTCCAGTCTACAACAGCAACTACTAACTACCTTCAAGTGTCCCTAAGTGTCGGCAGCCTGTTCTTTAAAGACACATGCATGAATCTACAGTAAAATAGTAATTTCTAACATTCAAAATATCAAAGAACTTTTGTGCACTTGTAAATTGACAGTGTGTAGGAGACCATAGGTCATCAAAGCAGAACAAAAAGATACAACAGCCTTCTTTGAGTTATTTTATGCTAATTATTTAATCAGGTTATTCTAATAAAATAACCTGATGAAGGTTGTTTTTACCAAAATGTTGTTGTTGATTAAACATCTCTGATGGCAAGTGAAGAAGACAGAGTTTGGTCATTTTGTCATTTTGTTCTACCAATTCAAAGTAGAGACACATGAGCAAATATCAGCATTTAAATAATAAAAATATTTAACTGCAAATTGAATTTGGTTTCTTCATGTTGAAAGACTAAATTCCTGTTGATTTGGTTGCAGCTTCTTGTGTTTATACTGGTTTGGAATTTTTGATTTTGTGATATGTATAGATCTTTTAAAACATAACAAAACATTTTTTAATTGGATTTCTAATGTGTTTTTTCAGGGTTTGGGCCTCGTCATCACCGGGACGATGCCAGTTTTTAACCTCACTGCTGATACTGTCAGCTCCCAGGTAAAAACAACACTGCAATGCAAGATATGGAGCTTAAAATAGCACTTACACATCACAGAGTATGACTCATGTTCCAGCTCACCCTGTGTATTAATGAGCCTTTACCTTGATCATTATGTAAGAACAGTGTCTCTATAGTCATTCATATGGTTAAGGTTACACACATACTGTATATGAGGTTATTTAAACAGGAGCACAGCAGCTGGAGCAGAAGGAGGGCTTCAGCTTTTATTTTGCATCTCTTTGCTGCTGTTGACCCTCATCAGTCATTTTATAATGGCGTCCACCCAGCTGCTGCTCTTCTAGGCAACACCTCCCCCCTGAGGTGACAACAGACATCACAACCACACATCTGTAGTATCTTTTATCATCCATAGAGCACGGATGCATCCAGCGTTCAGGCTCCATGACCAAAGTATTTACTCTGAGCTTATCACACAGGCTTAAAGCAGTGATGCTGCTGCAAACCCTCTGACTTTAAGATACACTGTACAAATATGGACTAATCAGATTGCACACAAAGTAATAAGTTAAAGATTGCATGGAGATGTTCTTAGTAGTCTCAAGACGCAGCTAAAAGCTCTCTGTGATTCTTCAATGTCTGTGCCGATTGTGGATAAAATGCTAATAATTATCTCATGTGTTTTTCCTATAGAACCAGCTCATCCTCGGAGTCATGGGAGTCGATATTGCAATCAGCGAAATCAAAAAGAAGACACCTACATACAGAGTGAGCATATTCATATTGTATCACTTTCATATCACTTTCATACTGGTAATTATTGGAAGAAATGACATATTCATTAAGACCTCAAATATCCAACTTTACTAAGAGGTGGACCCCTGTCGTGGTTTTATTAATACAATCAGTTTTATTACCCAGTGGTGCTCTGCTCAACTCTTACTTTTATATTCCCTCTTTACACACATCACATATACGCACACTGCATGTCTATAGTAAATTTAACTTTTTTTTACAGGTTTGTTTATATATTTATATTTTTAGAGTGTATTTTTATGATGTTTTTATGTATATTTAATATTTGAATATAATGTGTACAAATGGTTTATACAGCTGAAAAAGGAAAAGAAGGAAGACAATGTATATATTGTATTGTTATTGATAAAAACTGAATAAAAATTAAGTTAAAAAAGTATTGATAACTATTAAATCACATCTCTATTCACTCTTTTTGCGTGCAGCTTGGAGCCAACGGCTACACCTTTGCCATTGACCCAAATGGCTATGTGCTGCTACATCCCAACCTGCGACCCAAAGTAGGTCCAATTACGAACACCACCCTGCATATGATGAGTTTATTTATTTATTTATTTGATTTTTATTTGATAGGGATGCAATGCAATGCAATTTAACATAGTTCCAATAAAGAGCATGAAACTGATGTGGTGCACAGAGATTCAATCGCTGTTGCTAATTTTCAACTTTTGTTCCAAGTTGGGCTTTTACATGTAGGCCTCTAACCCTAATTCCAAAATAGTTGAGACACTGTGTAAAGCTTAAATAAATCCATTTTTCACCAATATTCAATTGAATACAAAGACAAAATATTGAATGTTCAAACTGATTAACTTTATTGTTTTTGTAAATATAATCATTCTGAATTTGATGCCTGCAACAGATTTCAAAAAGCTGGGACAAGGACGACAAATCTGTCACATCTGTGAAGGTCATATTAATGCTAAAAGTTACATACAGAATTTGGAGAAACATGCTGCCATCTAGATAACATCTTATTCAAAGACGTCCCTGTTCCTGTCAGGAAGAAAACACCAAGGCACACTCTGCACGTGTTACAATAGCGTTGCTTCATTGTAAAAGAGTTCGAGCACTACACTGACCTGCCTGCAGTACAGATCCTTCTCCCTTTGAAAATGTGTGGTGCATTTATGAAGCACAAAATAAGACAATGGAGACCCCAGAAAGTTCAGCAACAAAGTCGTATATCAGGCTAGAGTGGGACAGAATTTCACTCTCAAAACTTCAACAATTAGTGTCCTCAGATCCCGGGGACGCTTACTGAGTGTTGTTCAAAGAAAAGGTGATGTATGACAGCGGTAAACATGCTGCTGTCACAGCTTCTTTGGAACATGTTCCAGGCATTAAATTGAGAATAAGTGTATATTTAAAAAAGACAATAATGTTAATTGGTTTATCCATATGTCCTGTCTTTGTATTGTATTCAACTGTGTATCGGTCAAAAGCAACGTTTTTGGAATTGGGGTTGTACAACATCATTAAAATATACAGCTTCAAGTATCATAAAACTATGATACACTACAAATATGAAAAAATACACATACCACAACACACCTTAGTAATTTCTTAGCACAATTAGCTAAAAATGGGTACAGCTCTGGTTTACTTTTAGCCAGCACTTAACATTTGTTATAAAGGATTTTATATCAGGAACTAATTTGACTTCAGTCTGGAATTGAATTGATTTACCTGATTTACCTGCATCTGTTTCTGAAGCTAAATTTGGATGTCATTCCTACTGACTGACGTTAACCCTCCCCCTCTGTCTTCCCCTGCTTTCTCTCACTCTGTTCAGATCATTAACTTCAGGGAGCCCGTCACTCTGGACTTTTTGGACGCAGAGTTGGAAGACACCAACAAGGAGGAGGTAAGAACAACCTCTCTGAAACATCGTCATCACTGTTAACTAGAGTATTTAATATATGTTTCATATAATCATTTATTTGTCACGTTCTAATGTATCTGTATGCTTTCTCACGCTGCAGCATCATTCTGTCTGTCTCTGCCTTTTGCTTTCCAGATCCGTCGACAGATGATTGATGGCAAATCAGGGCAAAGGAAAATCAAGACGCTCATTAAGTCAGTTGATGAGGCAAGTCATCAATATATGAGACTCAATCATGATCCAAAGCAGCACCTTCCTGAACAGTGTTGTAATGAATTTGAATCACTCAGTATGTTTGGGATCTGTTGTTTCCCTCCAATTATGGCAAGAGACATGTGCTGAGGATGTGACAGTGTTACTTATTGGAGGGTCTCTTTGTGGTTGTCCCCAGAGGTACATTGACGAGGCCATGCGGACGTACACATGGACGCCTGTGGAGGGGACAGATTACAGGTAGGCCGTGCTGGGAGGATTTCTTTGAAAACATATTCCGCTACAGATTACTGAACGCATATCCTGAAATTAACATATTACTTTAGATTACTCAGGTTGAGTAAGGTATTATAAGTACTTTGGATTACTTTTGGAATGCTTCAAAATTGTCTTGCTGAGCCCATTTGTCTGAGTCACTCTGAATGAAGACTTGATTTTGGGAATGACCTTGCTGGAGGGATCCCTTTACTCTTCTCACTACGGTCACATTGCACTCTAATGTTACAAAATAAAGGCGGGTGCTTCCATCCTTCGGCCACAAAAAGTAACTTTAGAGCTGCTTATACACACCACAGACGTCCAAAGAATATATCATGAATCAGGTGTTGAATACATGGATCATATTTGTGGCTAATCAGTGATACAGCAGTTCATCTGAGTTACAGTCATAGACCCTCACTCATGATTACATCACGGTGTTAGCTGGAGGCAAAACAAACGAAAACTGGAGACAAACACGGAGTAGTGGGTCACATAACCACGCTAAAATGTCATCTAACTGGTTGTTGGGTCCCAAAATAAAAGTAGTAATGGCTCAAAATTTGATAACATAGTAGTTGCCACTGCCAGTCAAAAAAAAAACCACGTTAAGATGAAAGCTGGGAGACAAACAAAATGAACTCACAAAAATCCTGAGAAAGAAAATATTCTCCCACCTATTTTCATTATTAAACAGAAAAATACAACAAATCAACTTCAAGTCTCTTTCTTTTACTGAACTAAGATGAGCTGTAATTGTCTCATTAACTCTGTAAAACACATTTCATTTAAACTCAACAAACAGAAACAAAATTTACTCAGTAAAAACATCTTGTCCAGTCTTTCCTTTGTTCCAACACCACCAACTCTGGTTTGGTCAAAATAAATCCTTAATTCATGTTAGATATGAAGAGTCTGGTTTTGTAGGCTGTTTTACTTTGACTTGTCATCCTGGTTCGATGGGCCGTACTCCAGCCAACAGCAGCGTCCTGAGTCAGAGCAGTGCACCAGACCATTAAATTAGCTAAATAAATGGCAAATATCGCCCTCCAAAAAAAAAAAAGAAAAAAAAAATACTGATGGATTCAGCAGTTAGCGATGTACTCGTGTATTTGGCCAACCCTATGGCAGTTGTTGAAAGATCATCCAGGAGACTGAGTACATATTCAGAAAAGTTTTCAAAAACAAGCCAACAAAACCTGTCTTAGTTTATGTGTTTAGGGAGTTGTTTTGTCTCCACCTAAGCTCCGCCCACAACAACAAAAAACTTCAGAATGTTCACCATAGAAAAGAGCTCTGTAAACCAGCTAGTTAACCAAACAAACAACACCCTCTGACCTTAACGTCAGACCCTCTTTAGTATGACAGAGCGCTAAAATAACAAAACAGAACTCTTCAAATTAGACATGGGGTCTTTTATGCATAAAGCAGGTTGGTTGGCAGAGAGCAGAGCTTGCACTGCACTTCTTGACCTTGTGAGTAAATAAAACAAAAACAAAATGTGTTTTCCTGGAATACCACCAATTGTAACTGTAACAGATTAGAGTTACTTGTAATCTGTTACTCTCCGACCCTGCAGGTAGGTTTGAAATCAAACATTCATCACCCGACATCACGCTAAAAGATTGAGCAACTTGAACCTGTGAGTGAAGTCCAACCTCGATGCTTTTGATTCGTCCAGTTTGAGTCACAAGTCTCAGATTCTGACAGCTGTTACTGATCAACCAGCTGTGTTTGTTAACTGTAGCTGCCACTGTCACACATTTGGAGAAGACTAAACCTATCACTGAATAAAGGCTCATTTGCCATCTGTATTTGCACTAAATAATTCATGTGAATCACCCAAATTAAAGAAACGGTTCTCCTCTCCCATAAAAACCTTCGACAGTACTCTAAGCACAAATTAATTGCGCAGTTTATTCATCTCAAAACTTGGTTGAACATTTGAGGTTGCATCATAATGACATTTCCTCCAGGCAACACTTTGCAAATTACAGTTTATGATATTCACCAGTCCTACAAATGCCCGATGTGTGTTTTTTATTACATCTGCTGGCAGCGCGCCTGGTCCTGGCTGAGTCTATACGAGGCTTTCTCTGCACAATTCTATTAATATTCAACTCGAAGGGAAATTCCAGTGTATTTAACAATCCTCATGTGTTAGTGCTGTGGCCTGTAACAGTCAAATCTAAGTCTAACCAGACATTCAAAGCTCTCAGGGAGGCACAGGGGGCTTTCTCTGAATGCTTCTTTAAATCTAAATTAGCTTTATATTGTAGATAGTCGACTGTAGCTGTGTCTGAACCTGATACTGTCACAGTCTGATTTTCTATCTGTTCCAATTAATCCTCTTACTGAGTTATATTTTAGCTTTGTATGGCACTACAGATTAAGAGATGGGACATGTATTTCTATTTTCTTCTCACTTTAATGTCTGGCTGTGGTAGAAGAGTAAATATTTAGTAACATAAACCACATGTAATCAAACTACGATGTCACAATGATGACATATGACAAAGTAAACTAATACTTGTCTTTAATTTGAAATATTTGAATAGAAACTAAAACTTAAAGCTGCTCAATATAATATTTTTATATTAAATTTATCAAATGGCTACATGTATTATAAAAGAGGCCCTTATACTGACAAACTCACCCTAATTTGCAGTTCCTCTCAGCTCTATGGAGCTTTATCACATCTTTCAGCTCATTGTTTTTGTTTTCCCTCTCAAATTAACTGTTATTTCATTGTTTTAGACACAAGCAGCTGTTTTCACGACTAAGTTCTGATAAACCCACTGTGTGCTACTTGCCCAGCACCAAACGACAGATAAAGTTAGCTGCTAGCTGGTGAACATAGTGGAGCATTATCAGCCAAGCCAGATTTTTCCCTCAAGAGTTGGTGGAGACTAAACAAGAGCTGAAGGGAGAGTGGATATTGGGCCTATATTTACAGTATTGAGTGGCCAGAATCACGACTCCAAATTAATACTCCTGCTGCTCCGTGTCTGCTGAATGTGTGAAAAGACCACTGTTTGTTAACACATTCACCACAGACTTAATAAGGCAATAATATGTCAGTGTTGTGTTTACAACGTGTTGCACTTTCCCCAAGTGGCCAGAAAGTGTCTGAATGCCTTTTTTATTGCTACCAGCAACACTCAGATTTCACATGGTGTATGCTGCTGAGCTTTATATACATACATACATATAGTGTATATATGTATGTATGTACAGTATGTATATGTATGTGGTGATCCTGTGTAGAGGGCACTTAGTGGGTGTACCTAAAAAGTGAAACCTATGAAGTCCTATGAATTTTTTCCACATCCTGTTAAATGAAACTGACTTGATCTCCATTATCTGATAGCCTATTAGTTTATACAGTACTTAAAGGCACTGAGTGTAGTTTTCTTGTTGTTGTTTATGTTCATTGTTTCTTCTGAGGTCTAATAAAGCCTGTTTTTTAAATATTTTGAAACCTCAATTGTTTTTATCAAGGGAAAATTTTATGAATTTATTATTATCAGATGACACAGGCAGGTAGTGTAGCTGTACTTTTTGGTGGTATCTAGACACACTGAACTGGCAACTCCGTCAAATAATTTTGATACCAGTACTTGGTACTGGGTTATTTCTGTCAATACCATAAAGGTATCAAGTCCTGGTACTCAGCCCTGTTTATATCCGTGTTTCCCTGTTAAAAGTCTTCCTCTTGACAGCCTTTTGCTGGCATATTGCTGCATTTCTCTGCACATTACTGCCACTTGACAATCAGTGGAGGTGTATAAAACCATTGGCAGAAATGTACTCCATTGCTCAGCTAGTGGTCAAAAACTCCACAGGGTACCTTTAACATTGATCCCTCAATACCTGTCAAAAGTAAAGACATACATTAAAGCAGTTATGATACCATTTAATGGGACTTTTTTAAACTAGTTGTGGTAGTTGGATCTGTGTGTTGGTATGTTGGAGAGCTAATCTGAGCATTCATAACATGTTTCTGATTTTCTGCGTCTGCCTCATTACCTCAGTCTAGGGTTGGTACTGCCCACATATAGTGAGAACCACATCAAGGCCAACCTGAGTGACCAGATCCTTCAGGTGCAGTGTAAGTACCCGGGAATACCCAGCATCCTTCGCTCTCTCTGTCCTCTCTCCTTCTCTTTCTCTCGCTTTCCACTCCTTCCTCCTCTTCTCTCTCTCTTCCCCAAATATGACCTTCTGCTCTTATCCAGTCTTCTGTCCTGGGTCTACAACATCATCAGTAGGGAGTGTCCGAGCGGAGTCGCCTGCCCCGCCCCCCCCTCCCCTCCTCTCCCCCTTACTCCCCCTCTCTACACTATCTGATAGGCAGGATCATACCTGAGTCCCCCGACTCCTCTATCTACTGCCCCCTGTTCCCTCCTCCTGTCTTCATGCTGTGCTGTAAACTGGTGATGTTTTTTCTTCACACTGGCTGAAGAAAAAAATAACTGAACTGACAGAAAGGTGAAAGCTGTGGTTTTACTGTGTTACTCAGGTGAAAATAATGGTGACCTCTGTGCTATTATTTTTTTTGCCAAATGCTCTCGCCTCTTCTCCACCAAGTAATGATTCTGAAGCATCTGTGTTCAAAGTATTCGATGTTCTGGAAAACTGTGAAAACATGCATGCTTTTCACTCCTTATAATGATTTTTATGATTTTGGGAGTTTTCCTTCTGTTATGTGTGTGATTTATCTTTTATTTTTTAAATATTTTTTGTTGGATTGTGTGAGATGTTTCTGAGCTTTGGAATCATTCAGTAAATAAACTCCCACACGGCCCGGGATAAGGGCTCGACAAATGTGGGAGTTTGGGTTTTTGTGGGTCTGAATGGGGACACGTGTTGTCTCTCTCATTCTTTCTTTGTCCAGAGACCCTGTTACTCCCCTCTTTTCCTGTTTCATTTGATTTATTTTTCGGTTATCTCTTCACAATTACTGGTTTTGTCTTTCCTTTCCTGGATTTTTTCCTTTCCTCTGTTGGTTTTTCGTTCCCACGTTTGCTCTTGCAAATAAGATGTTTGCTCTTCATTTCTTTTTTCTCTCTTGTCTTGTTTGACTTAAATTCTTTCTTTCAAGAAAACAATATTTTTATTCAAACAGTAATTGAATAAAATATTGTCTGTGATCCCCCCCTTCCCACCCGATCCCCTGTTTCTTTTCTTGCTCACTCCTTCTCTGATGGATCCACACAGTGCCATACACCAAGGGCAAGTATACTCCATATTGGTCCACGTTCCCTACCTTTACTTCCTATTCCCCACCGCTGCCTCCTTCCCACACCTCTCGTCCTCAACCTCTTCCTGCTGCCCCACCTTCCCCTCCTCCCCTACCCTCACCTGTCCCAGCCTGCTTGCCTCTGTTCCTGCCCGTCTTGCCTTCAGGACTTCCTCCCCTTTTCCTCTTTTTCCTCCTCCTTCTCCTCCTCCTCCTCCTCTTCTTCTTCCCTCCTTTTATCCCTCCTTCCTCCTCTTCACCCTCTTGCTGCAGCTCAGATCCCACATCTCTCACGATGGCTCCTCTGGTCCCTCAACCTCACCCTCCTCCTCTCCACGTATCCGCTGCTCCAGAAGCAAAAAAAAAACAACAAAAAAAAAACAATAAAATAAACACCTACTGCACCCAAGGCTGCACCCAAGGAAGACAGATATTCATGTTCTCTGTTAAAACTTGTCTTTTGTCCCCCCTCTCCTAATCCTTTTCCTTCTGTGGATAGCTCCAAACGGGTTGTGTCTGCCTCCTTTCTCTTTCTCTCTTTGTCTTTCTTTCATTTTCGTCTCATTTTCTACGACCATATTTCTCTCTTTTCCTCACCTTCCTTTTCCATTTCTGTTTCACCATCTTGTCTGTCTCTTTCTCTCTCTCTCTCTCTCTCTCTCTGTTCTCTTTTCTGTCTTTTTCTTACAGTGTTAGTTAATAAATGTTAATGTCAACTAATTCTCACATTAGGCCTCAGGTATTGACTTTAATTTAGTTTTAAACACTCCCTCTTATTAGTGCAATAGCTAGATCAGTTTAGAGCATATTGAGCTTTATGTACAGTAAAATAAAGTTTGCTGTAACATTTTCATTATGTAGGAAGGTAAACACATTAATCTGAAACATTAGGGCTGGGTTGCACCAACAAGGATTCATATTTATGTCTGATTAAATCATGGTTTAACTTTAAATTGGGTTGCACCAAACTTTTAAACTAACTTAAAATTTAGAAAGATTAAAATGAAACTCTCCTTAGTTTAGTTTTTAGTCTAAACCAAGGTTAAATTTAATTCTGTTGTACCCAAACTTTAATTTTAAAATGTGATCCAATATTAGCTTTAAACTTAAATTTGAAGAGACCTAAACTTTTAAAATGGTTCCTCGAAGAAAGTTAATCAAATTTTTGTCAAAGCTGTCTTGAGTAGCGACTGTAGCTAGGCTAATTAACTTTTTATCTAGCTAACAAGCAGTATAATGTTTTGTTAACTTTTTTAGCTAGCAGACAATGTCAGATTTAGTTCACTTTTTGGCTAACTAGCAGACAATATGAAGCCGACAATATGGAGCAGCCAAAAGTTAAGTTTTCCCCCCTTTTACTTACTAGGTACCGACAGTACTCAAATTTATTTATTTAGGTTTATTTTAATTTAGGTAAGCAAGCATCTCCATATAAATTAAACTCTATTTAATTTTAGATTGCATCAGTAAACTTGGTTTTACTGAATGGAGATCTCGAGGAGCTATATGAAGCCAAGTGGTCATGCTTGAGGTTCTTGAAGACGTTTCCCTCTCATCTGAAAGGCTTCTTCAGTAGCTCCTAGAGATACCATGACTTGGATGACTAAGAATTTTCACACACACACACACACACACACACTTGATTTTAAACCAAGGTTCACAGTCTTTAAACTAAATTTTGCTAAACTATCCTAAATTAAATTAATCTTTGTTGTTGCAACCTAGTCTAATTTTATAGTGCTACACCCTAGCTAATGTATCAGCACATATAGTGAATACTGCTATTTAATTATAATAGAGTAAATAGGGATCTCTTGTGGTCATAATATTTTAACATAGCTATACATTATTGATCTCCATATTAAATTATGTAACGTTTGTTAGCTGCCGTAGAATCTCGTCCATAGCTGGAGACGTCGCAGCCTGCAGACTGACCCTTCAGGGCTGAGCTGTGTCCTGCCCACCCAGGTCCTCCCATGTTGTCAGGTGTCAGGGTGCCGCCTGACTCCTGTGTCGTCCCTCTGTACTCCCTGTCTCCATCAGCTTGTCTCCCTCCCTCCTACCCCTCAGACTGCCAGAGGCACGGACCAACACTTCCTCAATAAACCCGACCCCGGATGTGCACGGCATTGTGGGCGGAAAACTACCTGGGCACTCTATTTTAGCTCTAAAGTGAAACCTTTCATCCTCCACTGCTTGTACACAGTTACAGGTCATGACATAATGAGAAAATAACATGTTGGATTCATCGCAGACTCACCTGTTGAGGCTTTAATGACGTTGATATTATGTGTTCTGTTGTGTCTGTGATAGATGAAATGAAGTTGCCCTTCAACATGCCCTTCACAATGCAATGCATATCCTCTGATTATGTGTCTCTCCGAGCCCTCTACCCCTGCCAGTCTGAGGGGTGACCACTTCCATCAGGACCTTCACCCACCTCCCCCTGCAATAGTTGGCCATGTTGATGCCTGCCTGATCTGAAAGCACTCATTGCGTTGAATCTGTCTGAGAACTTGCTTCCTGACACATCACGTCTCGCAAGTCAGTTCTCAGACATCCAAAATATGTTAGAGTGAAACCAGATGAATCGGAAAATGTTTGTTGACAAAGTGACGAACAAAAAGAGAAAAAAAAAGGTGTGAGTGCTTGTGAAACTAAAGTGGTCGTCCATTGAGAGTCAGGTTCTATTTTAGGCACCATATTGGCTAACGCTAGTGTTCCCATGATACCTCAGTGTTGCTATGGTAAACTCCCTCCTGCGTCCCTACACCTCTGAAGAACAGCTGCTGTTTACCCACAACTCCCCACTGCTCTGCCCACTGCTCTTCCCGGATAATCTTCCCCTTTCTGTTGCAGATTTTGAATCACTGCTGCCAAACAGTTTTGAGTCTGAAGGACATGTATTCATTGCTCCCAGGTAGCCTTGAGTGTGAATGCTCGCTGTCATTGATGGTCATCAGTTTTTGGTCTTGTGTCTTACATCTTTTGTGATGTTGAGTTGCACTGTGTGGACGTGGTTGGTTTCATTTATTTCTTTTTCTTTTTGAGGGGTGTATTAACTTGTAGCAACAGTTTTGAGCAAAATATAAAATTTATCATAATCTTATAATGACTTTATTGCATTAAGCCTCATTAGTTACCCTCAAGTATCGAAGGCACGTTAAAGGGATAGTTCAGATTATTTGACGTGGGGTTGTATGAGGTATTATCCATAGTCAGTGTATTTACCACAGCAGATGGTGGTCAACATGTTCCCATTTTTAAGGAGCAGCAGGAGTACTTCTGTGAGCTAAGCAATGTACTGCTGTGGACGGGGTCAGCTGCAAACGTACATCAGCCACCTAAAACAATCAGTCTCAGGTTAAGTGTATGTTATATTTAGAATATTTTCACTGTCTTACTTTGCTGTCAGACAGCCTTTTCTGATGGGAAACTGCTGTTATATGAGGCAAATATCACTCTCTCCATACCAACCAGATTCCACTGGCAAAAATCCTTAATTTTATCTAACAGTAAATTGGATTTGCTCTTCTATCACTACATCAATATGATAGTTTGTTTTTGTTAATTTGTGATATGATGGATTTAAAAGGTTAGTTCAAATTCACCAAAGTCACACAATAACACAAACTAGAAAATACAACAAACTATCAGATGAAGGCAGTAGTAGACCAGCATCTCCTTGTGTTTTGTGAGGTAACATTACTGTTTTTGCCAAAGTAGTCTGGTTGAGCGTCTGAGAGCAGTATCTGGATTATATAGTGGCAGCTTCCTGTTGGAAAAGGCTGTCTGACAGCAGGGGAAAGCTGTGGAAATATTCTATATATGGTGTACACTTAAACTGATACTGAATTTTTTAAGGTGGCCAAAACACACTTTGCTGCTGACCCTGTTAGAATAGCTTCTGTACTGGCATTCCTCTCTGCCTCTCCAAACTGAGGGTTAGCCAACCACCATCTGCTGTAGGTAATACACTGAATATTGAAAAGTACCTCATACAACCACACTTCAAATAATTCAGACTATCCCTTTAAATCCTAGTTTTTGCATGCTGCTATATGTTTTTATTACACAAATACCTCTGAGGGTTATTTGTTTGTTTGTATAATGTAATGTTAAGAATAAAATGGATATTAGACACCAAAATGTGCAACTAGATGAAAAGCTGTAGTGTGTTTGGAAAGATCCTCTTTGCATGTGCTGTTTTGTTATCAGCCCCTCATGCCCTCCAGCTACAGCCTCAATTCTGAAACACACTGATAAAATCACTCTTTCATTGTGATGCCTGTCCACGTTTTGTTTTGATTGACAGCCATCTTAGCATATTGAAATTAAAGCTTTAAAACATGCATGCTACACAAATAGCGTCAAGTGACACGTACACTCATGCATCCCCACTTTGTGTTGTGTGTCCCCCTGTAAAAGACAAATAAGGCAGAGTGTAAATGTAGCATGAACGTGTTTGTTTTTACCTTCTCCTCTGAGTTAAATGCCCCGTCTGTTCCTCAGGGAGTACTGCAATGATCTGGAACTGTCCAACAACAACACTGAGTTCCTGCTCAACTTCATTGCCCTCATGGAAAAGGTGACGCCAGACTCCAAACAATGTGAGTTTATTTTTTTCTCGCTTATGCATGCAATTAGATTATTTTAATTAGTTAAGATATACTTGGTTATGGCTGAAGCAGGAAATATTTATATATTTTTCTTACTGCCAGCAAATCCCACAAAAATCCATGATAAGACTAAAACCAACAATGAATTTACCCTCCTAGTAAGTATTGTCTGTGTTGCCAAATTCTGAGCTTATTCCTCCTTTGTGCCATAGACCTCTGTTGCACTGGGAACATGACCTTTCATTACCACAAACATGGGTACTGTAGTTTGATTTGAGTCAATCCCACATACACCATCCTGCTGTAAATATTCTCTAGAGTCCCAAATGTATATTAATTAACAGCTGAACAAAGTCCCCATCAAATCACTATTTACTCATTCTTAATGCACAAGGTTGTATGTCCGTTTGTCTGTCGTATTTTAAGCCTCGTCTACTGTCATGGCTACAACTTTGTGTTCTATCAGAATCATCTTTATTGGCCAAGCATGGGACACATACAAGGAATTTGACTGTTTTTTGTTTCTCTCAATGAAGTTACACACTAATAGACATACAGTGAAGCAGAACAAGAACAACAAAGATTAACAAAGTCAAGTCAAATCGATTTAGTCTGCTCCGTCTGTTCCTGAGGAGAGCTTCATTGTTGTGAATGCAGTCCAGTCTTTCACTGATTTGGACTCCCAAGTACTTGTATGAGTCCACCCAGATCACTTCCTCTCCCTGGATGACAACCAGGACAGGACAGGGAGCCTGCTGTGGTTTTGCTGAGATTTAGCTTCAGGTGATTGATGTTGCACCATGTGACAAAACTCCCTATCAGTCCTCTGTTCTCCTCAGTAAAAAAAAATGCTCTCAAAGTGAAAACAGCATGTTTCTCACTGGAAATTAGTTACTGGAATCTTACAATAATTATACAGTTAATTAAATACCCTCAAAGTCTTCACTACACTCATATTTGAGTCTGGGCAGACATGGATGTAAAAGGCAACTTGAAAGGCAGTAATTGTAGTTAAAAATGAAACTATTTATTTGTGAGCCATCTTTAAATATTTACCTCTTCCACAGGAACGAATGGGCTTGAGTCTGAATGCCACAGACAGATTCATGGGATTTGTTGATACTCAGAAAAATATTGAGTAACATTAGCCTTATCCTTTTAATACAAACATGACTGATTATTAGTATTATCATTTTTCGTTGGTGCAGTGCTTTATCAGTACCAACAACAATCCTGCACAGTGAGTTTTAGAGTGTTTTTCTTTGGTGTGTTAAAATCTAATCCTCTCTTGAAAAATATACATCTGATGTGGATATAACTGATATGGGGATAATTGTTAATATTCTGTCTACCTAATCACATTTAGGTGACAATTTGCTCCTTCACAACCTGATTCTGGACACTGGCATCATCAGGCAGCTGGTGGAGAAAGTGTGGAAGAACAAAGACTTGAATACGTGAGTGCGATCGCTGATATCGAGGGAGCTGCACCTTTAGATTTGACTCTGAATCAGATTTAGGTTTGATTTCTGTCTTCTTGTCTTTTTTTTTTTTGTCCACCCTGACATTTAGATATGGCTTTCTGGCCGTGTTTGCTGCAACAGACGGAGGCATAACAAGAGTGTTTCCAAACAAGTGAGTGCACTCGTCATCAAGGGGTTTGTGCCCGCACTGCAGCTGCTCTGGAGTTCTGTCATGTTTCTCGCTTTATTCTCTTTTAAAGTAGATAGTTGTGAAGACTTAAAATGTTTCATAGACAGGTAGTATAGCAGGAGGCTTGTGAATCAGAGATTTGTTGTGTGTGACAGTTGTATATGTCTGTTTGTATTGTTGTAACTTCCAACAATGTTTTATGCTGCCCTCTTGGTGAGGTCATTATATATATATATATATATATATATATATATATTATAAATCACACACATAACACACACACACAAACACACACAAAAACACACACACATATACTGTATATATATTTACAGCTACGGTATCTGTGCTCTTAAATCTCAGGGCTTCAGAAACCTGGGAGGAAGACCCTGAGCCGTTTAATGCCAGCTATTACCGCCGCAGTCTCGACAACAAGGGCTACATCTTCCGAGCGCCTTATCGAACAGGTGAATGATGCTCTCTGTGTGGGGGTTGTATATCTCACACTGAGCCTCATAATGTGTTGTGGCTCTTTGTTTCTCACCCCCCTCCTGGCTTGTTTCTCTATTTGTTTCCCTCTTTAAGCCAGGGACGAGCTGCTGAACCCAGAGAACGACACCATAGGGATCCTGGTCAGTACGGCAGTGGAGATCACAATAGGAGGGAAGACCATCAAACCCGCAGGTGGGCGGATGGACTGACAGAAGAGACAAAATCCTCATGATGACAGATGTTAAAGAATATGTTTCACAGCGAAGTGCAGATAATTACATGTCTGGGTTTGAATTTATTGTCAGTTTGTGTGGACAAGTCCGTGCTCTGAATGTATTTGTCGGACCTTTTATGCAGCTGTCTTTTTATTTTTTTCTGTCTGAATTCGTCTCTTTTCTAACTTGTCTCTTTGTTTCAGTGGTTGGAGTGAAACTAGACCTTGAAGCCTGGACAGATAAGTTCAAGATTCTTGCCAGCAACCATACAGACAACCGACAAGGCTCAAATACGGTAACGAAATCTACGTAAAGAAGCTTATATGTTGTGTTTACAAGCTTATGACTTTAGGACCATTGGGCCTTATGTAAGAACCACTCGTACGAACAGATTTGTTCCAAGTGGTGGGTCAGAGTGATTTAAGAGAACTTGTGACATTCACCAGTTTTCTGACATTTTGAATTTTCTTTCAGTGGTCCAGACCTGTTGTAGAGTCATGTGCAGTCAGTCTGCTGTTATCCAAATCAAAGTTTTTCTCTAATGACTGCATATTTCATTTTTGGTTTGAAAAGTAAATTACATTTCATAATTATGTCGACATTATCCTGTTTGACTACATTTCAAATTATAACTGTAAATTTGCATATAAAGCCTCTCATCCTTCAGTCACTGATCGATTATGACCTGCTGTCAGGTGTATTGGCTGTATATCTGCATATGCAGGTTTATGAAGTCTCTGTCCAGGTGAACATCCTCATTTATTCTGTCCTCTTTCTCCTTGATGAAAACTTCCCCTTAACCCTCTCCTCTCGCTGCAGTCATTGATCGCCCCTTACTGTGGCTGTTGCGAGTTGTGTTTTTTTTTCTCTGAAGTCATTTTCATATCGAGACATTTCTTCTTTATTTCACTGACAGTCTGACCCGCCGATAACACGGCATTAACAGCACTCGCTTCTCTCATTTCTTTGCTTTAGCAGGTCTTTTAATTCCACTGCTGATGCTGTTAAAATGACTGATTTTGCTTTATGGATCTCTGAAAGCAGAACGTCAAACTCATAAAGTTCTTCTTTTTTGTCTTTGATGCCATTTTCATGAATGAACACTTCCCGACATATGGAGCAGGAAACACAGCCATATATGGTATTATTGGGGTGTTAACTATGCTAATTTACAAGTCTCATGCACGTGCAGTCAAATACACACAGGTGGATAATTTACACAGTTATCTGAAGTTGCAAGTGTTTGTTGAATTTGATGTAGTGTGTTCAAACACAGCCTTCATATAAAAAAAAGTATGAGAAATTTAAGACAAGAATACAAAAATGTTCTTGCATGAGCCCTGTTGTTGGTAAAAAAAAAAAACAAATATGGAGCCGGGGGAGGGGGCAATATTCCAAGATTTAAGTTGCAAAAAAAACTCGGAAACTCTCTGAGTTTTAATGTGGACAGGTTTCAGGAAAAAAGTTGTCAAGATTAATGTCACACATTTACACGAAGAAGTGTTTTTATCTCAAGGAACGAAATCCGTTAACTTGCGAGGTTGGATCAACTTTATCACACAACAGACGCTGCTGCTGACCGTGTATAATACCTGCAGTGAATGACCTAATCAAATTATACTTTGTAACCAAATTCTGCAATGAATAAATACTTGAGGATCGATTATTTTGATGATCTGTTGTATTGTGTCCTGCTGTACCTCAGATCCCATTCGAATAGCCTGTAGATGGAGTTCCTGTAGTTCCTGTTGCACACGCAAATCAGTTATGGTATATTCAAAACAATATACTAACTTGGGGGGATTAGGGGTCCTGAGGGGGCTGCATTATAAAAACCACCATAGAAAGACTATTATATAATAGTTTTTATATTATATAATATATAATATAAAAAACTTTCTTTGATCAGGAAGCTGATGTCACTCTAGAAGTGTATGAACTGCACAGCAGACTGGAGTCACAACAGTTAACAGTCAAAAACAGGCAGAACGATCTGCCTCGCGCCTCCCTCTTCATCTCCATGCAGTCATTAGTTTTGTGTCGTTGACTGTGTAGTTGCTGCTGTCTGCTATTGTGTAAAAACATTCTCAAATTGTTGTAAATTGTTGTTAATTACTATTGTGTAAAAGTTATCTGACCTTGACAAAAGACACAATCTTTTTTTCTCATTAATTTCAGTCAGGAGTTTTTTACTTGCATATTTATGACTTTATAATCTCAGAGAACATTTGAGTTTTTTGCACATAAATTTGTGAGGTTGTTATTGTAAACTTACCACTTTAACATCTCAGAGAAAATCCTTTTTTCATGTAAATTTGCCACTTTAATCTGGAAATTTGTTTTTTTCCTCTGAATATAATCCCCCTCCATCAACTCTGTTTTTGTTGTTGCTGTTGTTTTTTTGTTTTGTTTTTTTGTTTGCTTTTTTACCTACAATTGAACTAATATGTCTTTGTATCAAAGACGTTCAGCTGCTAACTTTGTTTTTTTCTTTGCACCAGTGTGGACCAAACAGAGGCTGTGAAATGGACTGTGAAGCCAACAGTGATGTAAGTATTCCTGGTTATTTTTAATGAGCTTGCTGTATTCAGCCTGATCTGTATCATGCTGTTGCACTGTACATCTTTCCACTGTGTATCTAATTAACAGCCCATGCTTGCCTCTGTCTGCAGGATCTCCTGTGTTATTTAATAGATGACGGTGGATTCCTCATCATGTCTAATCAGAAGGAGGACTGGAACAAGGTGAACTTAATTAATACCTTTTTACTCTGACTGACCGTGGTTTCTAGCTAATCTTCACACTCAGCTTGACCTGTCTTATTTATTATTCTCCACAGGTGGGAATGTTCTTCAGTGATGTCGATCCCTACTTGATGCACGCTCTCTACAACAACTCTTTCTACAACCGCAAGCAGTCATTTGACTACCAGTCTGTGTGTGAACGGGTGCCCAACAGTGAAGCTGGAGCTGCTCCCAGAGGAGTGTTTGTGGTGAGAATAAAACCTCAACAATGGAGAGGACGAGACATAATAAATCAAAATAGTAGACTAGATGATAATGTGCTCAATTAAGTGCACATAGAAAGACTTTAATATGCATATAATCCAGTTGATATGACGTTCACGGTGTTCTCTTTTTCTTTTTTTGTCTGTATTTGCAGCCTACAATTGCAGATTTTGTAAACCTGGCTTGGTGGACATCAGCCGCTGCATGGTGGGTCAAGTATAAACTTCAGAAGTGATGAGTATTCCAAACATTATGGTATATTTAGTTTTTAATTTGAAAAGGACGTTGTTAGGTGTTAATTTTAATAATTCTTCAAGCTAAAATGAAACACAGCTGTAACTCACAGTACACACATACTACACCTGAACAAAGAGATTTGATGGATACTTAAAGTAAACAGTACCATAATCACTGCAAAATACATTATTCTAACTTCTCGTTAACCACATTTTGTATTTTCACTTCTTTTCTCTACAGGTCTTTGTTCCAACAGTTTATATATGGACTGGCTTATCACAGTTGGTTTGTCACAGGTGGGTGCAAACAAGACAAATTCAGTAATTAAATTATACATTATCTCAGTGTTTTACATGCCTGAATGGAAAGTTTAAAGGAAAAGGAACATTTTGGGGAATATGCCTACTCAATTTCTTGCCGGAAGTTTGATGACAGGATCAATATCACTCTCATGTCTGTGTTAAATATGAAGTTAGATCAAGGCAGTGTGTAGTTTGCCGTAGCTTAGCACAGAGGCATGCAGCCAGCCTGGGTTTCTCTAAGATTCAAAATACACTCACCGGCACCTCTAAAGCTCACTGTTTAACACCTTGTACCTTGTTTGTTTAATACATAGACAATATATATGTATATATATATATAAAACAAATTATTGTTTTTAGGGGGAGTTAATGGTATCAGTCTTTTCATCTCACTCTCTGAGACAAAAAGAATAATTCATGTGGTGTCAGAATAAATGGAAAAATTAGCTCCTGAATGGGAAAGTTCATGTGAAAACCCCCTCAAGTTGGACCGTGTACTCAAAAGTCTGTAGAAATTTTGGTACATGACTTGTCAAGCTGTTTTCTGTCACATATGCAGAAACACTGTGGGCAAAAGTAAATGTTTGATGGTTAGAAACTTTTTATCTATTGCTCATGTAATTTGTGAGTGATGGTAGGTTGTAACTGTTAGTTGCTGTCCACGTAGAGTGACCTAGATTAGTTAATAAAGTTATTTATTAGCCTTACCTCAGGCAACAACTCGGTTAAAACAATATTTTAGTGGTTTTAGGGAAAGTACCCGAGCAGCAACAAGTCTGGGACAAAATCATTTTGTAATATAAAGCAAACTGTTTCAGCATAACAACATGAATTTTCAGCAGGACTCTAATCTCAGCCAACCCATCATCATCCAGACGCTACTTCAAGTACAACAGCTACCCTACACTTTGCAGCATCCATGTTGTTTCCACATTACAACTTAAAAGCTCATGAACACAGAAAGTCTTAAGAACAACTCTGCAAATAGGACCATCCAAAGAGCACAAGTGTGTGAACTATTTATGAGCACTTATAATTAAAATGAACCAAGACTCCAGACACTAAAGTGCTCCAACTTCTGGTTAAATAATAAATGTACAAGTATTTAAAGTGAAATTTGTTTGTTGTTCTCAGTTACAGTTGTGCCACTTCAATGCTCAAACTATAAAACAAACACAAACTATGCAAAGAAATGATGAAGGATGAGGAAGTTTTACAGCTTTTTCCACACTGAGTGCAGACGGGCATCTTTGTAATCCCATTTTTAGACTCAGATCTTATAAATCAACTGAACTGACAACTGTTCCTCTCACGTCTTTGTGCTCTGCTGATGCTGCAGATGAGGTGGATGCAGAAGGATTCGACTCCAAAGAGCGGAGTTGTGTAATGATCCAGACCCAGTACTACTTAAGTAATCTCAGCAGCTCCTACAACATACTGCAAGACTGTGGCAACTGCTCCAGGTCAGTACACACGACAGCATATGCACATGTAAACACACACATACACACCACAAAGAATGGTGCTGTGACAGGGACACAGTTAGCAAGACAGATTCATCTTTCTGTTGGAGCTAATAAAGTGTGCTAATGATTAAACCGTATCAGCTTTAATGAAACGGTCACATCATTGGCTAAATGAGCCTTATAAGACTCTCTCATGAATCTCACTGATCCATTAGCAAATGAGCCCATGATGTAAAGGAGCAGAGGGGGGCTGTTGACAGAGTTGTCTCTCTTTCTCTCTGCAGGCTGATTCATGCCAAGAGGATAAACAACACCAACTTGCTGTTTGTGGTGGCGGAGAAGATGCCGTGCAACACCTGCGAGATAGAAAAGCTGTCCCAGGAGGAGGAGGAGTGTATCCTTTCTCTCATTGTACACCAGCTGGCAGAGAGGAGAAAACACACTCTATAATTGCTCGATGCTATCTCCTTATCAAACATACCTGTGGAACAGATGTTTCACATTCACTTCAAGGTTATTTTTATCGTCATGGCGTGAATTAGGACCAGTTGTTTTACATCTGTAGCACTGTGTGTGGAATCAGTGTGTGGGTGGATGATGAAACAACGCAAAAAAGCAGAAATTGAAAGGATTTTAATTTTCCTTAATTGAGTCGATTTTCAGTCAAGGAGGATAATCCATGTGAAGAAATGACTGTGGCACGCTATCGGAAAGGACCCTCCACCTGCTTTGACAATAACATCTCTGTAAGATATCGATAAGCAGAATTATTCAGATAAAATCAAACAGGCAGTTTGTTATTTACTCACTGTGAGTCATGCAACTGCATACAGGTGATAATTGTCAACTTTCAGCAGAATCATATTGTGATGTTTTATTTCTTCTATCCAGACTCTGAGCGAGCTGTAATCAAAAGCTAAAAAATAAGTTTGATTTAAACATATAACAAGTTTGATTTCATGTAACACAAAACAGAGCAACACAGTTCATTAATTTGAAAACCACTGAAAAATAGTGAAATACTTCATTAGCTCTATTAAACACTAATATTGGAAAATATGCTCAATAATCATCACTGATGATATGACAAATGTCAACTGATGTCTATAAGGGAATGGTTTAGCATTTTTTCTAAATGTTCTTATTTGCTTTCTTGTTGAGAGTTAAATAAGAAGACTGATAACCGCTGTGGAGTTTTATTTTGTCACAGTGAGGTTGCCAGGCAACCAGTAGAGACTCCAGGAGGTCAATTGTCCCAACCAAAATACAGCCTGTGTCAGAAATCACTCTCTATTACAGTGCACTGCATTTACGTCATAAAGGACTCATTATTCACTGTCTGTCATTTAATTTGAGTGTCCAAAGTCTGAGTGTAAACATAAAAAGGAGTGTTCATGGCCTGTTACACTGCACTTTCTGCTAACAGTTCCACAATACAATGCTCCGTGTTTTATAGATACTAACATTACAATTGCGCAACTCTACAGCTCTGAGTGATGACCCAAAATTATAATTGCTAACTGTCCAGTCTACTGTCTATAATTGCTGCTCTATATTGAATGAACTATTGTGTCTGTTATGTGGGGAGTAATGAACGAATGAACAAGGGAGTGATTTTTGTACACAGCCATAGTTCAGCACATAACCCCCACCTAAAACTGCAACTTGTCCTTTTTACTTTGGGTTTGTACAGAATAAACAAATAACACTAAAACCTTTTGAGATTCAGCTTGAAATTGTTAAAATTGTATGTTATATTTTCAACACTTTACTTTGCTGTCCGACAGCTTTTTCCCCACAGGAATGGTAGCTGCCATCTGTGTTCTCTTCAAAGCCACCAGACTCACCAGTATTACCTCACAGAACATGGGAGCTGCTTGACTACCACTTGCCTCAGTTGGCAAGTTGGTTTGTTTGTGTTATTGTGTGACATTGCGTGTTTTAAAGGGTTAGTTCAGATCCAAACGTTACACAACAGCAGATGGAAGCAGCAGTAAACCAATTCCCATGTTCTGCTTGGTAACGGTACTCATATTGTCAAAGGAGACATGTAATGGCTTCACTTGCCCGGACTTACAGGTAGATTAAGCGGGAGCTTAAGAGGTTTTGCTTTAGAGGTTTGTCCCACCCATTTGGGTGAGAAAATTTTTATGATTAGTTCGTGAAATTAATAAATTAATTATTTTATTTTCGTAATAAATGTCTGAGTATAAGCACACCCAAGTCAACCCCCCCCCCAAAAAAAAAAATTTAATTAAATTACAATATTTAGAATTTTGTTTAAAACTAATTTCTCATACTTTATAGGCGTTTGCTATTATGCACATAAGACCCTTAATAGGATAGTTATAAGGCTATTGAGGATTTGCGTTTACAGTGGCTTTAATTAATGTGCTTTTACCTTAGATCAGAGCCAGGTGAGCTCTTTCCCTGTTTCCAGGCTTTATGCTAAGCTAAGTTGTAGCTTCATATTTAACAGACAAACATGAGAGTGGTATCCATCTTCTCATCTGACTCTTGGCAAGAAAGCAACTAAATGTATCTCACAAAATGTTGACCTGCTCCTTTAACAGTACCTAGTTAGCTGCAGAGTGAGTGCTTCCTAACTAAACGTAGAATATAGCTGTTAAAGTTTATGTACTCTAAGCAACAAAGAATCAGGAATACATTTTCCATCAGTATTCAGTATTAAAACACACATCCTCTGTACTATATGTGTACTTATAGTTTTATTTTTTCTCCCCTCTGCAGGAGAACACGTCAGACTGTGGACGAGGACACTCCTTCCGTCCATCCCTCTACACTTTACTGCTCATCCAGCTGCTTCTGCTTTATCCGGCTGTCAGCCCCCACATCCACTCTCTACTACATTAATTCCATTTCCTCCACTTATCCTCCTTTTAGCCCTCCTCAGCTTCTTTCCCCACCTAAAAAAAAACCTCCAACCCCACCTCCCACCTCCATGCCCTTCAGCCCTCCCCCCCGATATAGTCATAGGTAATAATGGGACTTCCCATCACGGCAAGTTGGAAGCCCTGAGTGCCGCGCTACCCAGCTCGCTTCAGTTCGTGTCGCTTAGTGACAACTGCCGGACATTTGTGTCCTCAGCCAGTTAACCTTCATCTGCAGGAGGAGTGGGTGGTGCCGCCGGACCACCTGGATCATCAGAGGCAACGTCAGAAAAGAGAACCCCCACCCCCTCACCTCATTACCACCCCGTCACCTCCACCATCCAGAGAAGGGAGGGGAAAGAGGACAGGACCATGCCCTCGTCACAGACCTCCCACCTCATACAGACTGGAGAGTTGAGGTTGTCTGTCCGCCTTCGCCTCTGTCCGTCCTGTCAGACAGACGGTGGGACTTCTCCTCCTTCTTCTCTCCTCCATCTCAGAGCCTCGCCGCTCTGTCATTCGCCTCTCGTAAGAGGCTGTGGACCATTCTGCCAGTTATAGCCACCATAAAAGAAAATAACAGTAAAAAAAAAAAAAAAGAACTGTCAAGTATACAAAATGTCAAGTATAAACTGCTGAAGTGATGAGTATTCCAAACATTACGGTATATTTAGTTTTTAATTTGAAAAGGACGTCGTTAGGTGTTAACTTTAAAAAGACATGAATTAATTTATGCACTATATCTACTTGCCAAAATGAGATAGACTTTCATGTGGTCTTATTTTTATAGCCAAAACACGACGAGGAAAATGGCTTCTGATTTAGATTTAGGATAAACCATGAGAAGACGAGGAGAGACACTCAGAAACTGACTGCTGATTCATTTTGTGCAGCGCCTAATTACAGATTAATGCTTTTAAAAAGACGTCCACTGGAGGATTATTGTAATTACATGATGGTAATCGCATTTCTTGAAGTACATTTCTCTTATATTCACCATTTAAGGCTAGTGTTATCTGAGGCACGCACTAGTGACAGCTGTAAAACATGAATCAGTGCTCGGTTGCTGCAGATTTTGGAGCATTGTTGATGTCGTGTCGTGTTCTCCTTTAGGATCAATCGACCATTCTGACCTCTGGTTTGGACTTAAAAAAAAAAAAAAAGAAACCCCCTGTGCTCTCTGATACGAAAGCTCACCTCTGCCAATCCTCATGAGGCTTCTTCTCCAGTAACCTCTTCTAACCTAATCACCATTTGTGTATGTGCTTTACTTCTGACACAGCAAGATCTCTGCCTCATGACTGTCTCATAGTAGTTCCAGGTGGGTTTTTTCTTTCTGTTTTTTTTATGTTATTTTATTTTCTGGGGCTTGTATTACCTTTGACTGATGCTGTTCAAACTTCAAAAACCATTCGCTGCTGGGGGATAGGGGCTTATCAATATTTCCAACAAAAGTGCAGAAGAGGCAACTAAATATGGTGATCACGTACAAAGTAGTAGTGTGGTTGTAATCCGTCACAGTTCATCATTTGATCATTACGATGTGTGAAAAGTCATTTAGACTCCCATGTTTAGGAGCCGCTCTGTTTCATAGTGCCTTGATGCACTTTGTTTTGGACCACATCGGCTGTATTAGAGTAGAGCTACTGTATAGTATCTTTATAGAGCAGCCGTCTTTGAGGCTTTGGCTAACACAGGAGCTGTGAGACTGAATCTGTCGGCTATAGAAATAGCTTTAAACAGGCTCTAGCTTAATGTATTCGCCCTCTCTTCTCTCAAGAGCCACCTGACTGCCATCATATGGAGTTACTATACTGTTCCTTTACAAAGCCATGTATAGAGCTATGATACACTATCAGTATACAGCGACTTAACTGGCCATAGAGCGTTTTTAGGGCCACCTGACTGCTATAGTTCTGCCTGAATCGTGCGTGTGTGTGGATGTGTGCGTGTTAGTTTGCGTTATAAACCCTCAAAGGGGAATGTCTTTTAAATGAGTTGTGGAGTGTATGAATGAGGGACGACAGTTGTGGTAGCATAGCTGTTTTTCCTGTTCCTATGTTGCAATGGACAAAAATCCAGTGTTGTTGTTGTGGAGAAAAAATTTTAAAAAAGGGATTTTACTGAAATAAAAAAATAATCCATCTTTAAGGGATTAAAGATTATTTGAAGTGGGGTTATATGAGGTAGTTATTGATAGTCAGTACATTACCTACAGTAGATGGCGGTCGGCACGCTCCTAGTTTAGAGAAGCAGAGAGGAGCACCGGCACAGCAGCTAAGCAATGAGCTGCTGTGGACAGGGTCAGCAACAAACTGTACTCGAAAGCCACTTTAAAAAAGGTTCACCTAAAAAAACTATCAGTTGAAGTGTTTGCTATATATAACATTTTCATCACTTTACTTTGCCAAGTATTTATAAGCCAAATATTGCTCTCGCCAAACCAAACTCTACAGGAATAATCAGTAAGTTTGCCTCGCAGAACACAGGAGTTGCTAATCTACCTTCACCTGGATCAGATAGTTTGTTTGTGTTATTGTGTAACTTTTGTGAATCCGAACCAACCTTTTATTTATCTGCAAATGGTGCAAAAGTGACAGATACAAATATTTAAAGTGTTTAACCCATACCCACAGCCACTGGAAGAATCCTTCATAATAACCCCCTTAACCAATACCAATAGCAGAATACTATTTAATAAGTCCTACTGCATCTCGTTGTATTTTGCAGCATGCAGCCAGCATGGTTTTCTGTCTCTTCTGACCCACAATCGTTTGTGATGGGTGTATGAGCCAGAGGGTCAAAGTTAAAGACACTATGTTATGAGGAAGTGTCCCAATTGTATGCATACTGCAAGCAACAGCTGCAGTATGTACTAAAAGTATAAAGAAAATGCATGTGATGTGGAAGGCAGGGATAGTGTGCTTCTGTTCATGACGCAAGGAGCTTATTCGTTATTGGCACTGCTGCATGTGACCACGTCTCCAAAGTGGAGGACTTTGCTTTATTAATTATTGTGGAAACATGTCAGCCGTTTCCTGGCACAAAAATCGTGAGGCGGTAGCCATCTTTGGACTAAAAATTTTTGGCAGCTGCAAGATCTCCCGGTGGCAACTTGTGCCGTCTTTCATTTAGTCCTGACTGTGAATCTTCACTATGGATGAGTAAAGATGGATTGTGTATTACAGTCTTACTTATCACTTCAAACAAAACCTTGCTGAACCAACCCTTTAAAACACTGAAGTCACACAATAACACAAGCAAACCAACCCTACAAGGCAGCAGTAGGCCAGTAACTCTTGTGTTCTGCGAGGTAAAATTGTTGTTTTTGTCAATGGACTTTGGTTGGTTTGGAGAGAGCAATATTTGGCTTGAATAATGGCGGTTTCCTGTCAGAACAGGCTGTCTGATGGCAAGGTAAAGTGGTGAAAGTACTCCAAACTTAGCGTACACTTACTGTTTTTTTAGGTGGTCCCTTTTACGTATGCATATCATTGTTTAGCTTCCTAAGCTGGTACTCCTCTCTGCTTTTTCAAACTGAGAGTGTGCCAACCATCATCTACTGCAGGTGATACACTGACTATGGATAAATACTTCAAAAAAAACCTCACTCAGATAATCTGGATTATCCCTTTAACCATCAGTCTGCCTAAATGTTAATCAAAGGGAGCAGAGGTGTCCGAAAGAATGTGTAGTTCATCAGTGTTTTCTGCTTCAAATGCAACATAGTTAACAAAGCCTCTCTAAATGCCTTAGTGTTTCTCAGTACGGAGCTCTGGTACGTATCCCTCCTCCCTCCCTCATCTACACACGCACACACGAATAGATCCTCCAAAATATTCACTCCCCCTGGATTTTCTTGGTGTTCTGCAGTAAGTGTAGTGAGCTCTGATTTTGTATTTTCAGCGTCTTGGAATGATTCGTTTATTGATTGATGATGCCTGTTTCATTAAAATGCTTGAAAGCAGGTGGGAGTTTTTCAAAAATTTCAAAAAGCCTCCGACCTTCGATGTTCACACACACCCACCCAAACCCCTCACTGTATTGCTCAGGTGGGATAACTCGTGCGACAATTTGAACCTTAAACTACACACTCTGTACAGTTGTTGGTACTATTTGATGTGACAAACATGCTGGCACAGTAGCTGCAGTGAGGCTCTGAACACATATGAAAAAAAAGGCTGTTTAAAAAATGTAAAATTTAAGACTTTTATATCCAATTTGGCTCATTTTGGCATGCAGCACTGACCGGATGCAGTCCTACTTTTCTGGCATTTGTTTGTCTCTGTCCTGTGCCATTAATTCTGTCTGTATATCCCTATTTCCACTGTCTGTAAATGAGCGCTACACGTGCCTGTGGAAATGTACCCCCTGCAACTTCCTCTCTTTTCCTGGCTCTGTACGCATACACACTCTCACACATAAACTAAAATATGTAGGCCTACTTTTTGTGCACCTGCACCGAGACATTTGCGCACACACACACACACACACACCTATAAGCGAACATGTAAAGACACTTAATTCATGCCCAGCTGGGAGATGTCAAGCACCAGGCAGAAGTTAAGCCAAGGACGTCACTTCCCGGGTGTTTTTTTTGGGGTGAGCGGGTGGAATGTCAGAGGCAAGCTCAGGGAGTGGGTCTCCACAGAGCAGCACGGGCCTATCAAACAAGAAGGTCAAGGAGGAATCATGTGGTGACGTCTGTGTGTGCATCCCCGACGAGGGACACACGTCTGATTTCTGTGGTTTGACAAATTTACTTTTGCCAAAAAAAAAAAAAAAAGAAGAAAAAAATAGAAAATTGGACCAGCATGGGGAGCAGAGGGAGCTTTAGGACACGACCCTGACATAAGAAGGGGAAGGTTTTCATAAAGCCTCCTCCCGACCCCCTCGCTGCATCTGTGTTGGTGCGTCTCTGTGGGAAAGACACGTGTGTATGTGATTCTGTAGTCTGTAGTCTGGTGCTATGTGACCATGTTTGACAAGTGTGTGAAAAAATAACAGCAACATTTAGAGAAAAAAAGAATAAAATCAGTCGAATTTTAAGTGAAGTTTAAAAAAATAAATAAATATAGGAATACAGCACTGTTGATAAGTTTGAGATCTGAAGTCAAAATGTTTTGAATTTATTTTTTAGTTTTTGTTTTTATTTCTTGTACGTGTGTGAGTGTGAATGTTGGTGTGCGTGGAAGATTTAGCTCCTTCTTTTCTGGGCACTGGTCCATGTCGCTCCATTCTTTTGTACAGATGAAGCTAAAAAAAAAAAAAAAGAAGAAGAGGGCAAAATTTGTAAAATATTGTGTCTGTGACTCCTTGTAAAATATTTTCAAATTGTTTATTACAGAGAATCAGTTATTAAATAATGTTCATATTTTTCACTTCATTTCAGTGTGTGGTGTTTTGTTTTTTCAGTTAAACACAGGTGGAGATTCATTAAAAACAATATAAAATCTATTTAAAGCACAGTATTAGTTTTCATGGTATTAAAGGAAAAGTTTGACATTTTGATAAATACGCTTATTTGCTTTTTTCTGTGATGGGACAATTATTACAACTCTTATGTCTGTACAACAGTGTTAGTGCCATTTACTTTTAGTCATATTTAAGTTATCTGAATTGTTTTGGCTGACTAAATATAAGATTTTAGAATAGAATCTAGTTTGTTTTAGTTTAAGTGTCATGTATAGGTCATATGATTAACATTAAGTATACTACATTACTTCAAACAGTCCTTTTGTTAGATATTTGTTTCGGTTTGAAGACTGAAACTTATTTTTAGTGTGTCAATCAGTATCAAAGATAGGTAAATCACTTCTCTGATCTGTACAGGACAGCACTTTTTTATTTTAGCTTGCATTTCAAATTTAGCAAAAAGAAATTAGCTCGGGTTAGCTGATAATAAAACTCTAGCTTACTTAATGTTACCTCTGCATGAATTTCGGGGTTTACTCGTCTGCAAATGTCGCTTCAAGTTTGATGTGTTTTTGCTGGTGATTGTTGCTCCATGGTTTACAAAGAGTCCTGTTTCCTTGACATCAAATGTGAAATTTGTATGTCCCAAAAGTTGGCATTTCTGTAAAGTTTATGAGACATGCAACAAGTGCATGCTAACCAGTTGACTTCCCAGGTAGATCAGTACTATCCAATTGCTTTTTTATTTCCTTTTTATTCATTGACGAATGTCATTGTTTTCGTCAGTATAATTAGGTGTTCATTTAGTTTTGTCTCAATTTAGTCTGTGAAAAAATGTGATTCCCATCAGCATCCAGGTAACTTAGCTTAATACAAGAGTGGGAACAGGGAGGTACAGTTAGTCTGGCTTTGTCTAAAGATTACAAAGTCCCCTGTAAAACAGAAAATTGTTACACTTAAGTTTATTATTGATAATTGATATAATCGGTTTTAGATTTTACCTTTGAACAGAGCCAGACTAGCTGTTTCCCTCAGTTTACAGTCTTTATGCTAAGTTTGCCGTCATGTTGAAACTAATTTGAAAGCACAGCTTTGCAAGCTACTTCATACTGGAAGAAACTGAAGTTGCAAAGTAAACCTGGGGAGAAATCTAGTTTGGTTAATAAAAGCTACTTAGAAAAAATAGTTCAAACTACTTTGTTTAAAAAAAAAAAAGGAAGATCAAATTAAAAATATCAAACAACTGCTTAGCAGCTGTAACTAGGGCTGGCAAGCTTTCCACTGCTGTCCATGTTGAAGGTGTGCCGGAGGCTCTCAGAAGAGTGATAGTCAGTGTGGAGGTGGGTGTGGTTAGCAGTCAACTGAAGGAGAGAGAGGTGTGGGGGGATGGCCCATGAGAGTAGTGTCAGTGATCGGCACAGCTGCTGCTGGTTTTTACTGATCGCAACTCTCCCTCCTGATGCAGTAGTTTGCTGGCCCTCAGACGACTGCTGCTCACTCTTAAGAAGAGGAACTCTGTTCGAACTTTCTGTTAAACAGAGCAGAGTGGAGGACGTGCTGGAGGTGCCGGGCAGCTGCAGGCACATGTTGTGTGTTAGTGATTTATGTTATTTAAGTATAAAGTACCACATACTGTCTGAGAGCTAGCTGCAGTAACTTTTCCTCCGGCCAAACTTGTTAAATACCACTGCATCTGCATTTATAATGTGGGGCTTTGAGGAGGAGGATATGGGCTGATGCAGAATCAAAGTGGGTCGATGACGTCTCAATGCGTCTCACTCTGGCTCGCTGTCTCATGTCTAAGCCTGGTTAGCTTAGATGTTATCCCAGCTGTCTTCCACGAATGCGGCTAACTGTCTGGCTGGGTGACCTGTCTCAAAGTCGCTGCACTAATCAAGTCCCTGTGCTTCTTTTTCCCATGTTAATGAGTGTATTTCTGTCATCTATCATGTAGATACACCTGCTGTATTTCACCATCGACCAGTGTTTGCTGACATGTAAGCTAGCTTTAGCCTCAGTCTTTTAGCATAAACATACCATGTGCACAGCTGTCAGGTAACTTTACATTTACACTTTCACAGGGTTCCTGTTTTAAAACATGTCAGATGTTAACATAAAAATGTCTGTTCGGCTGAGGCAAGGAGTTAGCATTAGCTAGAAGCCAGCTACACTTAAAAATCTGCTTGAGTCATTTTAGCCGGCAAAAATCCACCGTCGTCAGCTAGAAACGAGGAGCTGCTTTTGTTTACTTCTCTAAGGATTCAAAGAGCTCGCGTTTCAACAATTTCTCCAGTTGCGATGTTAAATCTGCCATCATTATCCCTGTAAACTGCATTAATGCAGTGCCAGAATGTAAAGTTTAGCAGGCTTGGCAACAGTAACTAAGGTTGGCGGGGCTTAGCGAACTGTCAAATAAGTTTACCTAGTAAGTAAGTGATGGTAAAATGAAAATAATGATAATTTAAAAATATATATACCTTATATTTTATGGCCCAAAGTGTTTGTCTGTTGATTCGGCAGTTAACTGCACAAAAAATGGCTGAAAGGTAATTTAACTATTTTAATCACTATGTAAATATTAATGTAGTTGGACAACCAGCAAGCTATTGCAAAATGTAGTTGAAACTACTAGTTTACATGTAGTTAACTACTCCTCAACATTAGCCATAGCCGTTAGCAGTAACTTCATATTTATAGACATTAATCTTATCTAATTCTCAGCAGAAAAGTGACAAAGCGCATTTCTCAAAATGTCAAACTATTCCTTTAGAAGTTTGAGCATCATCTCCACTGATCATTAGAGAAGTCTTGATTTCCAGTTTCATTACTGACACGATTTAAAAAGTCAGAATCAAGTCGTGCAGGGTGACGTTTGTGGCCTAAATTTCTCATGAATGAATAATGTGTTTGTGTGTGTGGCTCCTCTGAGTCACTTATGTGTGACTGATACACAGCGAAGAGCTTCACAGCGTTTTAAGAAAGTCTGTGAGAGCTTTGTGCCACGTGTCCGGGTCGTCCAGGTAACAGGGATGACCCGCTCCTTTCATCACCACCACGCTGTGATTGGCCAGATTCTTCAGGTTGCTGAGGGACAGTTCTCCGAGCTGAGCGTCCTGGTCACCATAAACGATCAGCGTTGGGACCTGGAAGAGAGACGGGACACAAAGAGATCCTTCTGATGAGTCATTTCCACTGCCCCCCCCCCCCCCCTTTTTAATAAAATCTGTTTGGTTTTTCTGTTTGTTTTGAAATTTAAATCCGTAGCCAAAGGGATTTTGTAGATGTCCTATATTTTACCTCAAGTTTAAAAAAAAATCAAACAGGTCTTAAAAAAGATAAAAGGCAAGCTTTTTATTTCTTTTAGGTGTGACTTATTTATGTGTCGAGATGTCAATAAGAATAAAAGTAAATAAAAGAGTGAGAACAGATATATAAATATACTCCATTACAAAGTAAAAGTCCTTCTTTAAAGAGGTACTACAGCGATTTAGTTTTGCATTTACATAAAGTTAGGGGACTTGCAGGACACAGATTAAACAAAGAACGGTGCAAACTGAAGTAACAGAGGCCGAGTTCATCGTGTCTTTTAAAGTGACGGTATACTCCATCAGAAGTGCTTGTCGTAGAAACCTCCTCCCACATCGTTCCGACATCAGATCAGGGTGGAGCCGTGTCTGACCATTTCTGTGACTTTCCAGAATTGGACAATCTGACCCACTTCACACTGTGATCGACACAGCAGTCAGAAAGCTGCCAGGGTTGAACACCATTAATTATTTGTGCCACTTTTCATGTGAACAACCGAGTGCAACATTTCTTCTTCCAGGAGAAACTGTCTGAAGATGTGTGTCATTATCGCCTATAGTTTTTCACCCTGCCTTCAAGCGTAGCTGTTTGTGACTTTTGCCTTATGTTGACACCAGATTTAAGGGGTTACCCCTCAAAAAAATGCAACCTATGATTTTCACAATGCAAGTCAATACTGTCTTTTTGTTACAGTTTGTAACTGAGGCTTTCTGTTATAAATCAACCAATGTCATTATCCCAGTAATTTTCTCAGCCTTCTCCAGAGCCACACTGGACATTATGCAACTGTTTTTACTGGCTGTATTCACACCAGTTTCAGGCATTGCAGCAGTTAGTTCAGGGTGGTACGCTCTCTCTGTCATACAAATGGACACAAACCAAAAGAAGCATCTTAGTGTCACTATTTTGCAGCACAGACTGCTAGCCAGACACAGACGTACAAGCTGGGTACACAGATAAACCAAGCAAGGACAGTTTGATGGGCATGATGGCCAGCTTATGTAACTAGCCATTGCAGCGTTACATTGGGTTGCATTTCTCCAAAAGTTGATGTCATTTCACCTTCTCGCCACAGGGCCGCTGCATCCCCAGCGGTCCCCACCACTGCAGCCTAATCACACTGCCCCCATTTAAACAAATGCAAGATGAGACCTCGAAAATAGGGAGGATTTGAAACCAGAGACTTTGTTTTTATACATTTTGGTGACATTTAAAGAATGAAAATATCAAAATAATACATTGCGGTACACTGCAACAGCATTTTTATGTTAAAGGCTTTTAATTTCACTTTTAATTCTTGGGGAAAAAATACAGAATAAGTCGCCCCTCCGGTGTGAACTTGCATAAATCTTTGGCATAAATTAATATTCAGCAGTTTTTTTCATTTTCATCATGCCCTAAAAGGAACGAGCAGCAGATTTTACAAAATGCATGCACCTTTCCTCTAAAACTTCTATAAGAAAAGGAAATTCCTCTTTCTCAGAGTCTGGTTGGATGTAGCTGTGTTGTTGTTCATGTGGAAACAGTAGACCTTTGGAGTCATGGGGCTGCAGTGCCAGAAACAGGTTGTGATAATGAAAAGGGAAAAAAAGTGTGGCAATTTGCCATAAATCAGGAGAAATACGGGATAATTGTGGTCCCAGGAGGAAATAGGGAGAGGGCAATGAAAAAGGGGAGGGTTAGGTTTATTCAAGTAAATAAATGTATTACCAGAAAAATGTACCTAAGTAGTTTTTTTTTAAACAGTATGACCTGCAGTGTAATACTAGTTCTTATTTTATTATTGGATTGTAATTGTAATGCCTCAATGCACAAGCAGAATTTAAAGTAATATCATGTCAATATGAAGCTAATTTGAACCATTTTATATTTCATAAGCTCATATACTTCGCATTAAATCTCACCCTGCAAAGTAACTAGTGATTAAATAAAGGCAGTAGATTTGAATTCACTACTTGATTTTTATCTGTTTTTATTTACTGTATGTATTTAGTTATTCTTGTATAAGCATCTCACTTTGATATCATGTCACTGCTTTTCTCTTGCAATATTTTTCTCAAATCATTGAACATCGAGCAGCCGTGATGCTCTTACTCTTTTTGCATTTACTCAAACCTGTGCACTTCTTTTTAAAGGGGAACTACTTCTCAGCAACTCACGTCTCCTTCATGCATAAGCACCTTCACTTGGTTTGCCATCTAAGAAATTTAATGTTGAAATAGTTGTGAGCTGGATGAAAGCCAGCAGCGTCTGAGAAAGTATAAAGTCGCACATCTGTGCATGTAAAAATCCACAGGCTCTTTTAAAAAGCAGAGAAGGAGGTGCTGAAAAATGGGGTTGACATTCATGGTTGCTCAAGTTATCCTTTAAAGAGGAAATGAAAAGCACACATACTGTAAAAGGAAAAGTTTTTCAGGACAGGGGACTACAAAGGAATATAAAGTGGGGGGATATAAGACTGTACCTTCACACTGTGGTACTGCTCTGCTGTGAATTTGTCGGTGCAGATGGGAGCCACGGGGATGTAGGCTCGTATCAGGGCCTGGTGCTGGTCGAGGAAGGGGAGGGAGTACATCCCACTGAGGGACGGGCTGATCACCACCACCGGGGTCAGGCTCAGCTGCTCACACACCTCCTTCAGGAAGCCTGCAGGGGCCAGTTCTCCGACCGCTGCCGGGGCCTCGGCTGACTTAGACCTACCGAGTCCTGTGGACAGACAGAGTTCACATCTGTTGGACAACAGAGGCTTTAGATCAGAGCAGGGAGAGATGAAGATACTGCATGAGATGACAAGGACAGGTGTGTACAGGTGTTCCTAAAAACAAGAGGAAGGTAGATACTGATTTGGCTGCTTACCAACACGGTCAGCTTCTGTGCTGCAGCAGTGAATGTGACCCACAGCTCACAGAGGCAAAAAGGAACTTTACTGTCACCTGTTTTGGTCCTGGTGGGAACTGTTGGGTCTTTGTAAATGATATTATAAAGAGTGCTGCCTAGACCTGCTCTATATTAAGACTGCCCTGAGATAACTTCTGTTATTATTTGTCACTATATAATTAAAACTTGACTTGACTTATAACTCTTTGTGCCCAGTTGCCCCACTTTGCATCAAAAATAGCTCTCTGAGTCCTTACTGGGCTCAAAACTCGGTCAAAATCTGTACACACAGATATACAGAGCTGGGAGGGTTGCTTTAAAAATGTATTCTTATACAATTACTGCTAACCTGTTAAAAATGTAAACAGTAACCTAATCCAAGTATCACAATCACAATACTAAAGTAATGTAACTTTTAGTTACTTTTGGATTACCTCAATTCCAAATTGTTTAGCCTAACATAATGTTTTTTGATCGTTAGATTCATTGTTCTTCCAGATATTCTTTCCTTTGTTATGTGCAAATGCACATGTAGATGATTAATGGTAATATATTTTATTAGTAGCTGCAATATGAATAACTCATATATTGGTATGCACAATATTGCCATACTATGTTGTATAAATTCTTTTCCACCACCTCTAGCCATGGCACTTTTTAATTCATTATTTTTGCCCATCTCAGATTACTTTTTTGAAAAGGTAAGTATATATTCTTGGAGTGAATTTACAGAGGGGTGATTTAAAGGCGAGGCCACAGAAATAATACATGACTGGTGGTTTTATAGATCTGTTATTGTTTGTTCTGACCAACACAAGTCAACACACTCCTGGATCAACAACAACACAATGACTATATGACATGACCTTTCACAAGACTTGTTTTTATTGCCTCGTCCCTGTAACTTCAGTAATTCAGTTTGTAGCAGTTAAATTAAAATGCCTAAATTTAGGAAAAAAGCACAATATAAACTAAGTTAAAGTGTTTGAATTAGATTCTGCCACAGGGCCCCTCTGAAAGACAGAGCCAAAAGATTAAGTACAAATATAATCAGTAAACTACAGTAGTTTACTGACACAAATTCCCTTTTTATTTGCAAGTATCAAATCACCAAAGAGGCTTTTCAGGCCTGCTGCCTGCTCTGACCAGTTGGTTGCCCAGACTTGTGTGTAACGCTGAAAAAGTTTAAGCTCCATCAGACTCACCTGGCAGGTCGATGGCGACGGCACGGCAGCCTGCTTTGGCCAGAGTGTCCAGAGTGCCGATATTGAGCCAGTTTTCTGAAGAGAAACGGATGCCATGAAGGAGTAAAACTGACATCTTCACCTCCCCCGTGGCAGGTTCGCTTTGTCTGTAGAAAAGCGGAGCTTTGCAGCTCTGCAGCTGCACGCTGCCTTCTGTCATCTTCACAGCTGACATCCTGAGGAGAGAAACAGAAGAAAACATTTTAATTCACACCATTTTTACAAATTAGCAAATATTTTAACACACAACACAGTCTGAACTTTTACTGAAGTTCAATTCCAAATGCAGGACCAGGGTTATAGTGTGATATTTTCAATGTTTGATTTCAAGGTAATTCAAAAGTATTCAGATTACCTTTTTATGTAATCCAAACAGATTATGTTACTAATTACAAACACTGCCATATAATTTGTATTCAATAACTGACTACATTTCAAAGTAATCCCACCAAACTGTATCAGAGGTATTTCCAATACTGGCGTTAGCAGAAGTGACAGTAGTAGAGTTATAATATGAAGTCACAGAATGACAACGTAAATAAAGTAGAGCTGAAACAATTGATCAATTTTCAAAAAATTAACTGACAACATTTTAATAATCAATAAATAATTTAAAATCATTTTGAGGATTTGCTGCGTTTTTTTTTTTTTTTTATATTATTGTAATTCTAATTATATGTATAAAATGTCACCTTGAGCTTTGAACTGACAACTATTTTGATAACTGATCAATCAGTTTGAATTTTTTTTAAAAGTCAAAACTCTGTGATTATACTATACTATACTACACTACACTACACTAAACTATCTATACTGTCTGTACTATACTATAATGTAATTATTTGTCAACAACTATAAGTCCCTCTGTGGGCACCCAGACATGAAGTGCTGCTGCATAAACACATTTTAAAAAACGTAATAATATAATAATAATATAAATTTTGTCTTAGGAAATATGAAATGTGTATAATATGTGTGTATATGTCATATGTAATGAAGTAAAAGCACACAGTGACAAATAAAGTACAAGTATCTCAAGATGTACTTAAAATACAGAAGACAATAAGACAACAAACAGGATCAAATACAGAAAAAGCTGCTAGGATGTTTATTTCCTTCAGTTTCAGTAAAGAAAGTCGCCTGTGTGAAGAGGCAAACTAAATAAAATCAATCCAGAAACAACAGACTCAGATGTAACCACAGCCTATTTGATCCACACCTCTGGCACAGTTTCAACACGGTGAACCTCAAAGTTGCTGCACAGAGACATACAGTACATTGCGTTGGACTGCAGCGTTTTGCAGGATGTTCCTGTAAATCTGTCCACACTCACTGTACTAAATACTAGATTTTAAATTTGTTGTCCACAGTAGTTAAGTCAAGAATTGTCTTGGCCAGTTGACTGTGGGAGTAAAAATAGAGTTTGTGCACAGCTGGCAGGTTAAACAGTCAAAGTCCACATTAGATCATTTTTATTTGTCGTTCTCAGTCTTTTTTTTTTCTCTGCATCACAAACACGACGAGAAAAAAGCTTCCTTTTCTTACCTGACAGACAGCCTGCAGGACTGAACCGACTGGTAACTTGTAGTAAAGTAAAGCAGGAGGACACTTCAGTGTGGGACCAGCTGCAGTTTCACTTTATTTCCCGGAAAACAGGAGAGAAAAAAAAAACTCTGGAAATTATTCTACTGACGTCTAGTGTCTGTACAGAGAACTGCTTTTATTCTAACGACAATTAAAAAAAAAAAAAAAAACAGCTCAGCTGTCTGTGTTTTTGCAGATTATTTTATTTAACGGTTGTGATCAGAGTATTTGAGTATCATGAAAAAAGTGCATGAACACGGACTGATGTGCCGCACTTCATTAATGATTAATACGTGTATTGATTGGTTGTGTTTTGGGGATTAGGGCCTCTGTTTGAGTAAGAGCTCAGTGTTCAGTGTGGGTGGCTGTGTTTAAGTCAAAGTTTTATGTTTTCCGCTTTTTCTGCGTTGTTTCCTAACACCCCACTGAACTTTTCACGTACTTTTATCGCTCTCAGTTCGACCTGTGACAAGAAGAACCGGAGATTTCCGTCTGAGCTCCATCCAGTCTTATAAAACCGTCTTTATCGTCCACAGACCACAAACAATGAGTCTGCTGCTGTGCTGTGTTCTCCTGACAGTCGGACTGGCCGCTGGTAAGACAGTTTTATGATCCTAATAGTCTACAATTAACAATTACTCATAGTTAATTCATTTTCTGTGTAGTTACGAGTTTAGATGTTTGGTTTTATTCTCTATTTTGACATCAAATTATGAGTAAAGGCCTGTTTAGTAATTGTAGCCTGGTAAGAAAAAAAAAAATGAATGTAGCATGCTTTACTGTATTAGAAATATAATTTAAGAACACAAACGTTATTACAAGTACTTGTACTTTTGTGCTTAAGTTAAAGTATATTTGAAGTATAATTATAGAAAGTTCAGCTTAAAATAAATGTACTAATTCTGCACTTTTATTTCAGTGTACTTACAAGAAGTGTACTTTATTGTAAGTGTATTATAAACACTTTAGGAAATTGTACATTTTAAAAAGTATACTAAATTGCACAATCTTATCAGTAAGTTAGTTTGAAAGGTGTAATTATTTTCAAGTCATTTGAAATACACTATTAGTGTGCTTGTGTATTTTAATTTGCATGTATTTTAGCACATACACACCCATATACTTTAAGTGTACTAAGCATACTCGAAGTTGTTCCATTTTAGCACATAAAAGTACACTAAGTATGTTTAAAATTGTGCTTTTCTACACTTTAATTACAACTAAAGTATACTTAATTAGTTGTTCCAAATGATAACTATTCACACTTGAACTATACAGATGACAAGTACACTAAATGTATGCTCTAAATACTGTATTATATTTTTGCACATTTACTCTTCTAAGGGTTTATAAATAAATGCTACAAAACACAACCAATCAATTATTTTCACTGTATCATAGTGATGAAATGATACTGAATGAAATATATCAGTAATAGTGGTAGAAGTAGTGGTGAGTTTCAGTCACCAGATGTGTTTTTCTCTGGTTTCACAAACCATCAGCAGTGTTTTCTTGGTCCAAAGGTTATATGTGTGCAGGCCCGTGCCCAAATGTTGCAGCTGGTACCAGTGAACACCCGCACTCCATGTTGAACCTGCGGGGCTAAATACATACAGAGAGATGCAGTCACAGAAATACAGTCAGCCTGTATTGTTGCTGTGTTCGTCACTAAACAGGTTACCGCAGTCCTCTGAATGACTTCCAGCGCTCTGAGGGCAGAGAGCTGGTTCCCACCTCCTGGAACTCAGCTCGAGTGTTAACGTTACCTGGTCTGAACCTGGAGGACTGCGCCACACACGCTGCTCACAGTCTCTGGACTGCAGGTACGCAGCCTTTAAGGATATTAAGCCCTTAAGGATCTCATGCGTTTGCAGTCATGTGTGAGTGTTCAATCTTTCTGTATTTCACAAACTGCAGTGGGTTCAATTTTGAAGCAAGCGTGAAGTTACTGGTATCATGGCGTCATGGTATAATTTTCAAAAGGTCCCTCGACCTCTCATCTCAAGATATCTCAATGGAAATAGGTTCTATGGCTACCCAAGAGTGTCCCCTTCACGCACATGCCCACTTTATGCTAATCCAAAGCAATTTGGGGCAAAACCGTGCTGTTTTTTTGCATGCAGCATAAATGTGTTATTTTTACCTATTCTATTTTAATCTTTCTGCATACTGGGGTCCCAAAACAGAATTCCAGTTGCATAAATTGGGTCTGACTGGAAAAATGTGACTTTTTGGATGCGATGAGCCCAAATGTATTCATGTGTGATGCTGTTAGTCTACATAGCGCAAGTTTCAATATAGTGAGATCATTTTTTGAAACATGCACATGACACTGGTTACTTGTTGGAATTAAATTCAGTTACCAGGGGGGCAATCTAATCATCTCTGTGCCAAAACATTAACCTTCTGAATGGCCACAATTTCCATTTGTGCATGCAGGCTCGGATCTATAAATAGGCAGCACCGAGTGTAAATTATTCAGAATTTCAGCTTTTGTGAGTGTCTCCAAAAATGTAGATTTCCATACTGTATCTATTATATTGTTGTAAAGTCTGGTTCTTGTATTTATCAATATAAATAAAAAAGACCCTGTGAGCAAATGAATCATTTCAGGGCCAAAACATATTTTGCAGCTCACAGGTGGAAGTGCTGGACCTGTCAAGTGATGGCTCAATAATGTCAATTAAATGATATGATATTCTATATTTTTGTTATTGTCAGTGAACTCCATGAAAAGAACAAAACCATGAATTTATCCTTTTTTGAACGAGTATTTGTCAGGAGCTCCATAATTGTCAGAAATCTGTTAAAACACATCAGTGAGCCACGCTGTTTCACAACAAGAGCAGAGCATCAGAATAAAGGAAACATTTTAACTACTGCAACATTAATATTAGTAACAACACTCAGTCTTTACTCCTAATTTTCCAGATTATATAATTGCATGTATTTACGATAGAAGTGTACATCTCAAATATCTATAATTATATATCTACCGTCTACAGTAGTAGACATATAATTATCACAATGTGTATCTGCATATTGTTTATTATGGCAGAAACAGAAAGTCAGTTTGTAAATTGTGATGGATGTTTACAACTGACAATCTGGGTAATCATTTTATTGTTAGCCTTTGCTTTTCATTTCACATAAGTTTGTTTAACTTGGGGATGTGTTTAAAACCTTTATGATAGTCTGATCAGGCACTTCTCCCGTCAGAAATTGTGTTATTATTGCTGAAAAATAAAATACTATGAAACTGAGACCCAGGTTGTAATAAACCATAATTTCTGCACTGTAATGTTCTATTAATGATTAAATTATGAACACAAAGAAAGTAATTAATGATAACTTAGTTTGTATTTATGAGTGTACAAAGTTTTGACATGAAAATATTCCTCATCACCAGAGCGTTCAACTACGAGACTCGTCCGACTGTCACCTGTAAACACCTGCCGTGGGTGGGTGATGGGAGCAACGCTGAGGTGAAGAGAAACGTCAACTGTGACCTTTATGAGAAGAAAGGTAAGAGTCATACGTGATGTTACAGAGAGCAACGTGACGTATCGTTCAAGAGTTGTTTGATGGGATATTTTTTATTGTGAAGTCTATGTCAGGAAGTGCATCGTGGGTAAAGGAGAAGACTACAGAGGGAAAGTCTCCACCACAAGAAGTGGACTCACCTGCCAACAGTGGTGGTCCAAGTTTCCTCATGATCACAGGTGAGACACTGAGAGGCTTTAGTCTCCTACAGTGTTAATGATCAGGGAGGGTTTGGACACTCTCTGCTCAAACACACTGGATTTAAAGTGAAACTATGAGCAAAACATCTGATGTTCAGCTTTAAGACAGTCTGAAGGTGTTAACATCCATATTGTGTGAAGAGTGAAGGACTCGTAGCTTTTTTTTTTATATACAAAATTCTCCAGTTTTAGGACTGTGTCATGGATCATAAACATCAGACATGGCACCAAGTCATTGTTTTGCTGTTTTTTCGTTGACCACCTCGTAGTTTTTACTTGAGCTAAATTATCTTTGGTATCATGTTTTTCTAACTGGAGCTCAGTAAGGTTAAGTCAGTTCTTCATGGTTCTCTCATATAACTTGATTGGATGCTGTCTGGTTGGTTCATACAAAGTGGATCTGGGGAATTAAGTGCAGTGAGTTTGTGTAATGAATGATTTTGGGTGAATTTGAGCAGATTATATCCGGTGAATATTGCATCAGGGATGAATTTTCCTGATGTTTTAGAAACTTTTTAAGGCTCTCTGTGCGTTTTCTTACACGCTTTAAAATCAAGAAGTCCTTGTGGCCCCACCAAAAGCTTTGGTGACTCCGAGCAGGGGTAAAGACCCCTGGGTTGGCAACCAGAGGCCTAAACAACTTTATATATGTTAGCAATGCATGCTTTTGGCTTCTGGTAGAATTCATCTGCAGTCAAGTGGCCAAAAAAATCACAATCATACAAAAGTTTGTGTTAATTTTCTCAATTACTAATACTGAAATTAGGGCACTGTGTATGAAAAGGGCTCTCACTTCCACACTATTGATCTGATGTAAATGTAAACATCCTCGAATTAAAGCTGAGAGTCGGCACTTGTGTCATTGTTCTAAAACATTTTATTTTCACTGTATAATAACTGGAACAGTCCCTCTCACTGTAAAACTCTCTGTTCGTCTCAGGTGGACTCCCACAGCCACTAACGGTCTGGAGCTGAACTACTGCAGGAACCCAGATGGGGATCGTATCGGTCCGTGGTGCTACACCACCGACCCCGAGCGACGCTATGAAAGCTGCAACATCCCCCAGTGCAAAGATGGTACATCCCATACATTTTTATTCCCAGGAACTACTTTTCAAGGAGCTAATTTGGTGCTTCAGCCTGTTGTAGTCTGTGCTTCCTCCACAGTCCAAACACCTGCAGACCAGGTTTGCTGTTTTTACACGTCATTTCTGTGCACAAATGTTCAGCTCACTTTAACTTTGTTTTCGTATAGGCTTACACTTTATACTTTGTCCTGTAACTCGATGTTGATGAACAAAAAACAAACTGGTTTGTGGCTATAGATTTTTCATAAGCAGGTGTTGACTTCTAGAGGAATTTCTTCGAAAGAACTCCTTAAATATTAACGATCCACGGATCCATTTAAACCAAGAAAACCTTAATTAATTTTGTTGGAAACTTTTTTTCCCCTCTGCTGATTTGTATGTTTTACGTATAAAAACAAATTTCATGCTTTTTGCACGTCAGCTGCCTGCTGTGCACTGACTAATAGATGGTTACTTTGGTAAAAAGAAGGTTGTAATTATAAAGTGTACCAATTGAACAGTCTCTATTTTCCCTGTAATTAGCACCAAATTACATAGTCCAGGAGCCTCCCTAAGAAATTACAATTATGCCAGCTCCTTTCAAGGAAATTATGTGGGGGGGGCGTTAAAATTAAATGTTTCTGTACGTGTGATGTGTTTTTGACTGTGTTTGCAGAGGTGTGTATCACGTGTAACGGGGAGGACTACAGAGGGCAGGTGGACCACACTGTGAGCGGCAGAGAGTGTCAGAGATGGGACCAGCAGTACCCTCACCAACACATCTACCAGCCTGAGAAGTACTCTCAAATATTCATCACTACATTAACTGTCATGTGACTAATCAGTCTAATTAACTGATTGTAAACTGACGTGTAGCAGGTGAATCAGTATCAAACAAGATGAGTGGTTTCTCCCACAGCTTCTAACCTGTTGAAGTTCTTTGTTTTGTTATTGTGGACATAATAAATTAGATGTATTTTTCAACTTTGTGTGTTTTCCAGGTATCCAGATAAGAGTTTAGATGATAATTACTGCCGTAACCCTGATGCCTCTCCGGTGCCGTGGTGTTACACCACCGACCCTGAGGTGGAGAGAGAGAACTGTGAGATCAGCAAGTGCAGTAAGTGATGATTTTTAACAATATAAATTTTAGAAATACACATAATAACATAGAAGATGGAACGATTAGTTAATTAATGGATTAGTCAATCAAAAGGAAGAAAAATAATGAGTCAAAAACTGTTATGACAAATGATTTTTTTTTCTTTTTTGCAAAAATGCCAAACATTCTGTTTCCCACAGAAGAGTCTGTCATGAAATTCTGTATTTATTGACTTTGCTGGTGTTTTCTGAACAAACAACATCTATTGAACATCTGTCCATCCTGAGAGGGCAATCTCTCCTCTGTGGCTCACCCTGAGGTTACTACCATTTTTTCCCTGTTAAAAGCGGTTTGGGGGGAGTTTTTCCTTACTTTTTTGAGGGTCTACAGAACAGGGGGACAGATTGAAAAGCCCCAGGCAAATTGTAATTTGTGATGTTGGGATATATAAAATATTTTTGAAGAGTATTAGGGCCAGGCACAAGGGAAACATGAGATGAAGAAGATTCTCTTATTTTGCTTTTGAAGGATAAATTGAAATGAAACTTAATTCTGAACATTTTGACTTTATTCCCAATATTTCTCAACTTTTCAACTTTATTCTTAACCTTTGGACTTAATTCTCAACTTTGTGACTTTATTATCAACATTTCAAAAACTCTTCCTCTCCTTTTTTTTTTCTTATGCCTGGCACTAATAATCTTCTGTAATTTCCACCTCCTTAAATTTGAAGATTTGCTGTTTTTCTTAGTCTTTTCTATGATAATTTGAATATCTCTGGGTGTTGGACTAGTGTCACCTGAACTCTGGGAAATTATATTGTTCATTTTTCACTGTTTTCTGACCATTTATAGACATTGATTGAATAATTAATTGACATTAAAATAATGCATGATGAAAATAATTGTTGCAGTCCTAAATAAGACATCACTGTGACGTTTTGTTCCATAGTGTTTGGGATCAGACCCTCTTGCTTGTTTCTTCTGCTTTGTTTCTGTCATTAGTTTCCTCTGGCAGAGTAGAGGAGACGTGAGCTGAATTGAGCTGATTCTTCCTGTGGCATTAAGAGACACAGTGGAATTACAGAGTCTCATTAAGTCGCTGTAATTAAATTTAGAAAAATCACCTTTTTGGTGTTTTGTGCAAATTACTTCCCAAATGGTGAAACACTTCACGATTGTCCCAATGACTCTCTTTGATTTAAGAGCAAATGTGGCTCAAGTGTGCGAATGTTTGTCAGTGATTCGAGCCCTGCATTGTCTCACAGGGTCTCAGGTTAATTAAATGTTAATTACAACGTTGTCTTATCATTTTGTTTCTCTTTATACAGCTTATTTTCATTTTCATTTGGTTTGTGTGAGTTGTTACTGTGGTATAGCTGTAATTAGGAGTAGTAAGAGAACAATTATTTTACAAATATACATAAAAACTAAATTTAATGGTATGATTGAACTTAATTGTTTGCAATGTGGCTTATTTAATATGAAATTATATATAACTTAAAAAATGATACTTTTAAAGCTTTCTCTCTTTGGGGCTCGTTTAACATTTAATAAATGACTTGCCAAGGCAAACTCAAATGCTGAACTTTTAGCATCAGTAAAGTAAATAAATAAACCCAAAGAGGACATCGGTGTTTTCTCCAGAATTTCAACATGATTTGTGCAGCATGACACTGGCTTTTCCCCTGAGGACAGAGATCACTGAGACCCAAACATCTATAAGATAGCACCATCTTGTGGTGCAGTGCTGAGTGAAACGAACACACTGCTCCAAATCAATTCTCAGGAAACACAACAACACACAAAAAAAGATAATTATCACATTATTTCATTCTTGCTTTGGAGTTTTTGTTTCACTTAAATCTTTTATCCAGTGTATCTATTCTGTTCTGTGTTTGTCAAACAAACAAAACTAAATTGAGGGAATGCACCCTTTAAATCTGGAAATTCAAATCCTGGATTTTAAAAATGAACAAAGTTGGGCTCTCTACACTTGAGGGATTTAAGCAAAAAATATAAAATTAGTGTTTTAATCTTCTCAGTGTCACACTTGAAAAAACAGAGATATATTTTTTTCATCTCGACTTCAGATTGAACCATGCTAGAGAGTAGGAATCATTCTAATGTGATGATGAACTTTTGAAAAGATTGATCTGAGTTTTGTTTTGAGACACAGAAATAATCTGGTCAAAATAATTATAATTGTCTGATAAAGTAGGTTTTAACCTTGTTAGCTTATGAAATCTGCACCTTCTCCCACATTGAAAAATCCAGAATCTATGAATATGCAAGTATTTTCTCATTTAAAAAGTGTAACTACTGCACACAAGATGTCCCCTAATTTTAGTGAAAAGTCAATTCTCAGTATGTGTGTGATAGTTATTATTATTTTATATATCACAAAGCACAATTTGCCTTACCTTGTCCTGCACAACCCTCGATCAGGAAAGGAAAAACTCCCCCGAAAAATCTTTTTGAAAGGGAAAAAAAATGGAAGAAACCTCAGGAAGAGTCACAGAGGAGGAATCCCACCTTTCAGGATAAACAGAATGGCTTTCATTTATTGGCTATATTGATTCCACAAAATCACGCATGCACGTACACGTCTTAAAGGTCCAGTGTGTGAGATATACAGGGATTTATTGGCAGACTGTGGCAGATGGAATAATAATTTTATGTATGAGTATGTTTTTATTAGTGCACTGTAAAAAAAAAAACAAAAAACAGTTGGGAAAACTCAAAATTTCAAGGCAACGTACTGCAATAGATTTCTGAGTTTTCATCCCAACTCAAACTCTGAAGTTTTAAAATAAACTTTAAAAAGTTTTGCTGACCTATAATCTTTAGTTGAGATAATTTACTTTTCTTTTTTAGATAAACTTGAATCTTTGAGTTTTAGAAACCCCCAAAAAATTGTATTTCACAAAATGTTCCCAGTGACAGCCTGATTTGTCATTATGTTGGCGCCTGAAAATTAAATTGTATTAATTGAAGATATTAAAATTTTAACCATCATTTACTTTTACTTCAGTTAATTTACTTTATATTTTTAATACAATTGGGGGGGTTGAAAAGTCAAAGATTTAAGTTTATCTAAAGAAGGAAAGTCAATAATCACAACAAAAGATTAGAGGTTGGTAAAACATTTTCAAAACTTGAGTTGGGTTCAAAAGTTAAAAATCTATTGCAAAACTTTGCCTTCAAATTTTTCAAAAGTTTTCTCAACTTTTTCATTTTTACAATGTTCTAATTTCTCTTATCATAAACACATTTAATCTATTTGATCATTTATTTCTGACCTGAATTACATTACACTGACAGATCATAAATCACAAAATCGACAATTAAATCCACAAATTCCTCTGCGTCCTTCAGTGTCCAAGAGTCCTGCTCACATTAATATTAACCACATTAACTAACCTCTCCTCTGTGAAGTCCAGAGGTGACCTACAAATGCTAATTTATTTCCTTTTCAACTTGCTCCTTCCCTCCAGCCGAGGTGCGGGTGGAGAAACGCCAGCGCTCGAGCTTCACCACTAACTGTTTCCGCGGCCGTGGGGAGGATTACAGAGGCAAAGTCAACGAGACAACATCAGGTATCCCCTGTCAGCGGTGGGACGCCCAGTACCCTCACGAGCACCCCTTCTACCCAAACACATATGAGTGCAAGTAAGTACATACAGCTGAGGATATACAGGAGGACGGAGGAGGGAGAAGAAGTTGAGTGTTTTTGAAAGACTAAAAGACTTTGGGGTGATTTTCTGCACTCGTAGCCTGTTAGTTTGCTTCACACATGAATATTAATGTCAAGATGTCGTTGCAGTGAAATTTCTTGCGATCTTATTTCTCTCCTGACAGTTGACAGGAGATGATAGATGGTCAGTAGCTGCACATTAAAAAGCGTGCCGCGCTCTGAGTGGAAATATGTGATGTGAAATGAATATCAAAGTTATTTGTGACGCGGTGATCATTCATCATGACAAAACTGATTACAAGTGTTTGAATCATCCATTTTTGTAGAAGTTATAAGAAGTATGTAATGTCGGTGTGTGATGAGTGGGCTAATTTTGATTGTGCTGTTTTGTTTGTTTTATTCAGGTTATTTGCTCTTGCTGTGTTTTGAGTGGTTACTTCAGTTTGATTTGATTGAGTTGTGTAGCACTGGACCAGATAACTGGAATATACATGTTTAACACAGAGTTTATTGATTAAATATAAAAAACAGGGGTAGGACTTTATAAGTATTCACTTTATGTTGTTTATTATGAGTTTTCTGTTAATTGTATTGGTTATTATTGTTTAAGATACTTATAATACATTATTACTGTATTATTGTGCAGAGGTGAAATGCCTACAAATTTTTAAATAGAAAAAAAAGTTTTTTAATAAAACTTTAGTGGCTATGATGCAATTGCAAGAATTACCTATTACAGATTGTGATGTAATAAGATGATACATTATGTATTTGATTATAATAAAAGAACCTACTTAAGTAGAGGACATTTTAAAGGGACAATTCACCCCAAAATTAAAAATACATATTTTGCCTGTGGCCTGTAGTGTTATTTATCCAACTATATTGTTTTGGTGTGAGTTTTGGAGACATCAGGTGTAGAGATGTCTGCCTTCGCTCAAATATAATGGAACTGAATGGCACTTGTCTCCAAAAAATACATTTGAAAAAGTCAGTAGCAGCGTCTCTGTCCAGAGATCATGACTGCAGTGCAATGGTTAAACATTGCTAACAGGGTTCAATATCTTGCAGCAGACTATTTATAGATTTTTGAGCATAAAATAGGTCAGCAAGGGTGTAATACAAGGCAAAATTTAGTCAAAATTCAAAGATATTTTAGTTTTTGATCTAAATCATTTCAATGTGTGTGGCTAAAGTTTCTTTATCTTAGTTATTTTAACTTTTAGTGTTTTTATCCTGCATCATTTTATAATGTGATGCAAAACACTTTGTTTTACATGCAGTTTATTTATTATATATTATTATTTTATTTAGATTTAAATGTCAGTAACATAAAAGCACTATTAAACAGTCCTTCACAGAGACTTTTATTTCTTTTATTTCTTTACCTTTATTCATTTATTTGTCCACATCGTAGCATTTAGACATTCAAGTAAAACATACCTGGAGTCCATCATGGTAGAAAAATGTCCATCTTCATTCGCAGCTTTGCTGTCATTGCATTGTGCAGACTTGTTTCAATCTTGTTTCAGTCCACTGGGTTTGTGTCGGCGAAATATGTTTATATGTTGTCAGAAGTCACACCTTTCCTTCAACATAGAGCTGATAGAGAACCTTTATCAAACATTAAAACTATAAATGGAGTCCTAAAAATCAGATTTTTATCTCCTAATCAAACTCTTTCCATAATGACTATTAATACCTTTGTGGCAACTCATACAGATAATTATATTTATCATGTACCAATAGTTATATTTAGGTGGGAAAGTGTGTTATGTGTAGGTTGTTTAAGACTAAAATCAAACCAAACCACGTTCTACTTTCCTCTGTATCATCCAGGGGTTTGGAGGAGAACTACTGTCGTAACCCAGATGGGTCGGAGGCTCCCTGGTGCTTCACATCTGTGCCAGAGATGAGGACTGCTCTGTGCTTACAGATCAAACGCTGTGCAGACGACATCGAGGCTGAAGGTGAAACTTTGTGATTCAGATTTGAGCAAGAAGATAAATTCAGAAAACAGCTTAATGTCAATTGTAATGGGTAACAGTGAGCCCTAAGATTGTATGTGCACTTACATGCAGGGCTGTATTCACGATTTTAGAAATCCTGAGATCACAAATCCAAGTTCTCTCCAATGAAAACCCTAGAAAATATTGACCAGGCACCAATAATAGTCTCTTTTTAAGTGCTTTGATTTATCATATTTTATGTATTTGGTGTAATGTTCATGTATGTCACACTTATGTTTATTTTATTTCACAATTTTAAAGCAACACTTTGAAACATTTGCACAAAAAAAATATGATACCTTCGTCCTCTTACAAATGAAAACTTACATGTCTTAGCAATAGAGCACCTTTGGTCGATTCAACACAGTAAGGGGTTTTGCTACTACAGCGTTAAAGGGATAGTTTAGCACCCAAACATGACTAGATAAGACATTATCTACTCACCCTCATGCCAGCTGAAGTTGGGTTTTAGTTTTTTAGTTCACAAAACACTGCTGGAGAAAAAAAACAACAGAAAAAAAAAAAAAAAAACATAAAATGCCTCCATGCTGCTTGTTTGGTGTAATTCAAGTCTCCTAAAGACCCAACATGCCAACTTTACTTGAAAGATGTCATTTACACCATGGTTTTAGCCTAAATGTTCATTGTAGATCCTTAGCTTGGAGCCACGTTGTGTGTGTGCACACTGTCTGAGCTGGTGACAGTGTGTGTGCTAAAGTGAACATGTCGGGGCTTTAGAAGACTTGGATTACACCAGACGAGCTGTATGGAGGCATTTTTTTTTTTCCCTTTGAAAACTGGTCACCATTCACTTCAACTGTTTGAGAGATTCTGCAAAGCTGTTTTCCTGTTAAACTCCAGCAGTGTTTTGTGAACTAAAAAACTAAACTCGAACTTCAATCAACATGAGGGTGAGTAGATAATTACTGAATTTTATTTTTTTGGGTGAACCATCCCTTTAATTGGTCTGCTATGAGCAATTGTGGCTAATTTTAGCTCATTTCTATTTGTGCAACCGATGACTTAACCAATGATATTTACCATTATCATGTTACTCGTGCTTTTGGTCATGGTGGCTGCCGTTCAGCCAAAGTTAGTGCAGACAGGACCACTTTAGTCAAAAAAAACTTTTATTTCCAGTTGAAGTGTGTTTTATTTGGTGGTATGGCTCCGTTCTGGGACCTCCCTGCCCTGAAACACGCATATGTGCAAAGCCGGGGAAGACATGGAGAGCAGCAGCAAAGACCTGCTCTGTACAGTACAGAACGGAGCAAGCATAAATCACAATAGATGTGACATAGATTAAGTTAGACATGGCATAAAAAGGAGGCACTGGAGTGGAGGTGGGATGCAAAGTGCCAGCCTTCAGAAGGCAGCAGAAGCAGAAGGGTAGGCAGGCTAACGCAGCCTAAATAAAGCGTCCTGTACCAGATTTGCCAATTGAATGAATAGAAGAGAATCAGCTGATGATGTGGCTGCTTGAGATTGGCTGTTATCAGCTGATTTAGTGAGGATTAGAGGCAGAGGTTGACTTCATGGCCTGCCTGAACTAACGCTATGCTCAGTATAATCTTGTTCTAAATGCAGTTTTGAAAAATAAAATGCCACCGTACATAACCAGTGTACATAATGTTTTTCAAGTTTTTTACTAACTGCCCGAAAGTCAGTAAAACCCCCAACCCCCCAAACAATTTTTTCAACTTTATCACCACTTTAACTGTGTGCAGCTAACTCAGCAACATCACTGTCATGATATTCATGTCTTTTTTCTCCAGATTGCTACCACGAAAATGGAAGAAACTACAGAGGCATGGTCCGCAAAACTCGTAAGGGGATCACCTGCCAGAAATGGAACGTTAACACACCTCACCGGACCAGGTGTGTGTTACTAAGACACAGGTTGTTTTTATCCAAGAAGAGTGTGACTGCTGTAGTGGTTGAGAATTATTATGCTTTTTTATTTAATTTTATCGAATTTTGTTTTATTGTTTTGTAATTTACAAGCTTTTATATCTGAAGGTGCGCAAGAATTCATGTAAATGAAACAAATGTCAAATTAAAATACATAATTTCATCACCAGTTATATTTGGATATCGCCATGTGAATCATGACACATCAGGTAGAGACAAGTGTGTTTTAGCATTGTTAGCTTAATGTTCCCTTAGATGGGAGGGGGGGCAACCCTTCATCAATAAAAGCTCCAAAGTATGTGGTGAGGAAATATGATGCTGCGTTAATTAAATGTTTTGTGAAGCCAAAAGAATAATTCTTAAGAAAAAGAGACAGGCTTTAAGGAGAACAGAAAATCATTTCAACATCAAAAACTGAGTCAAAAGCCACTTTGAAAGCTAGCTACATCATTGCAGCTCGTGCAGCTCACAGCAAGAAACATTTTACAATCAAAGAGAAGCTTAATTTTTCTCCTTTATTTTTTACTTTGTAACTGTTTGAGAAGGCAATCCTTGGACATTTTCTAACAATCAGAAGTGGGTTTAAGTCACAAAAGGTTGAGAACTTCTGCTCCATATGCTTTTGGGGGGATCTATGACACAGCTTGTTGCCTTTATATTGAAGCTGTGTTCAAAATACATGCTGCATACTGATAATATTAACCCGTATGTTGTGTGACTAAATTAAGTATACACCTAACAGTAAGTATGTAGACTAAAAATGACACTGTGAGGACACCATTCTCCCTCTATGCACAGGAATGGAGGAGTTTCTCATAGCTGGAAAAAATAAAACTTAAAGATGGTGAAACAGAACCATGAACACCTCACATAAGAAAAATAAATGCTAAATATTTTTGAAAAAGTGTGTACTGTATACAGTTAGTATGTACTGTAGTATGGAATTGGGACAGTGTTGCTGTGGGGATACATGTACAGATGAAAAATTGAAGAAGAAAAAGTGCTTGCCCCACTTTTTTGCAACATTTATGAGATGGTTACAGCTTCAACAAGATGTGTGTGATTCTCCAGGATAAACCCAAGGACTCATCCCGAGGCCAATCTGACTGAGAACTACTGCCGTAACCCAGATGGAGACCAGCATGGACCCTGGTGCTACACCACTGACCCCAAAACTGAGTTTGACTACTGTGCCATCAAGCAGTGTGGTATATAACGCTGCTTTCTTTCAATATTTTAAGATCCCCTGAGTGGTTTAATGCACTGTGTGTTGTCTGTTTTCTGACAGGCAATTTAACGATTCATCTGATTTTTGTTGTTTCCAAACAGCTGGAGAGAGAGTATCCATGACTGAGCCAGTAGGTTAGTTTCTGAATGAATATGAAACATTTTGAAGTTGATAACAAGCCTTCTCATGTGTGTTTTCTTTACAATAATATGTCATCTTTTTTCTGAACACAGAGAAGGTGGAGTTCAGTGAGTGCGGGAAGAGAGAGGACCGCTTCCAGAGGACGATGCTACGTATTGTGAATGGTATTCCCGGGAACTCGCCGTGGACAGTGAGCCTCAGAGACAGGTGAGTCTGAGAGCTGATGGTGTTTGAGTCAGATAAACTCTACTGCTGCTGCTGTGAATAACCTCTGACTTCTCTTCTAGGAAAGGAAACCATTTCTGTGGAGGATCCCTGGTTAACCCTCGATGGGTGATCAGCACCAAGCAGTGTTTCTCCTCCTGGTAAACTTTATTTAATGGTTTTTGGAGCACAACCCATCCACAGGGTGCATCAGTAGGGTCATTTAAATTCATGAACTGCCCACTGCAAGCCACCAAATTCCACCAGCATACAGACAGAATAAGCAGAAAACAGTAATATTCCAAAAACATAATCACATATGCTGTCTGAGGTGCAAGACTAAAAGTCATGCAGAGAATATGTGTCATGAAAATATGAATAAAGTTGTACAGATTTTTGTTATTTATTTAGCAACAACAAAAAAGATCAAAACTAACCTGCACCAGGGACTAAAAGTTAGGGTGTCTCAGACTCTGCTGCTTTGATTTTAATCATTTTAGCTACTGGATATTACTCAAGTACTCGAGTTGGTTGACTGGTCTGTTGGTCCTCCAGTTTGGTCCAGACGGATATGAAATATGTCGCACATATCCATTGTACCTAGATGATGAATTCTCAAGATTATAGTGCTCCCCAACAAAGGTTGGTGCACACCTATGATGCATGCATCCATGTGCACACTGAAATGATGGCTAGTTTCAGGTCATTTAACCACTGTTCCTATGGCGGCCAGTTTACATACATTAGACAGCTATAACAGACCACATTATGAATAGCTTCATTATGTTGAGAATATTACGCAGTAGTCAGTCCACATGAGCGGTCACTCTCCTCTCTCTGCTGCACAACTTCTAGTCTGAATCACTCTTCTCATCAAAACAATTGGAAAAAAGAACCTTTCACTGCAAAAACAGCACTCTGTCTGATCAGCATCATGTGCTTTAGCAGTAGTTTAATCTTCAAGAACTCAAACAGACTTTGCAAACTGCAAAATATTCTCACTTAGAGAAAAAAACCAAAATGGCGACGCTTTGTTTTGGTTTGCTCCCGCAGCAGTACACCTATGATCCCAGACTTTTCTCTAGTCCCATCCAAGTGGCACCCTCCACACTGAAAAATGAACCAAATGCAGGTTGGTACAGTCACAAATGGCTAACCACTAGAAAGGCGATAAACTCACTTCCACCCAAGTTCACACGATCACACCTGCCTTCAATCAGCATCTGAATCAGAGCCATCGGCCCCTAGCAAAAAAAGGAAGCCAGTTAGAATGAAGCCGATGATACAGGTCTACCCTGTTACACCAGTAAAATTTGTCTTCATCCTAAAACAAAGTGTTAACTCAGCCTTAAATTCTGCTGGAATACCTTGCAAGGCAAATGTTTCAAGGTTAGTTTTCAGTTCCTCTAAATTAACATCTCAATCCCTCCCTTTAAATTTACCTGTAACGATATTGAGCATAAATATACCAGCTGGTCTGAACACTGCACTCAAAAATGAGGTTGCCTTACTTGGCCAGGCTGTGGTTCACTCTGATCAGTCGTGTTGCTTTTGCCCACTACAGATTTTGGTAGTCAAACTCTGCTAAGGCACCCACTGCTGTACTTACAGGGCGTCTACAGGCTCTCAGTTATCAAAAGGACGGGGGAATGGTCAGTGTCCTACTTGCAGAGGGGAGGGGACGACAGGTCAAGGTCAGCTGTGCCACAGGGCGGTTGTTACCACAGTCGTCACTTCATCATCCCACTTTTAAACGTCACTTGATGGCAGATTTCTCTGGGCTGACACCATAGACTAGGCCAGCATCACGCTTCAGACTTCAGGAAGCCTAACTTTGCCTGAGGGCTGCAGCATATGGAGCACACAGAGAAGCACAAAAGGAGGATGAGAGACTGGCAGTATTTACATAGAGTTGAATCTTACATACACACACAGAGGTAGTGAGAGCCCCTTCAATAATCAGATATTCACTTGAATCACATGCTTTCACACAGACAAACACAAAAGATGACTGTTTGCTGCATGTGGAATCAGTAACCTTCAGAGTGGAGGCACACTCAGTCACATCCGCCTTCAGGCAGCAGCACCTGAATCAGAGCCATTGGCTCACAGCAACAGTGAAGTCCCTCCAGCCCACACAAAGACACAATGCCACTACACACAGAAAACCACACTCAATCAGTGCCAGTTTGAATGAAGATGAGTTTGTTGTGAAGGTGATGGTACAGGTCTACCTGGTTACACCAGCACTGTCAAGATGGTGATTGCCAAAGCCACCAAACTGTGAGCCTCACATTTGCTCTTCAGAAACCTGTTGGTGATGCCACAGAGAGTATGTCCACATTTTATACAGTCTGTGGTCACACCAAGAGGTTCACATTTGTGGGTTTGACTCAAATGTTTCAACAGCTGTTGAATGGATTGCCAAAAGGCGTGGCACACATATTTACATTGGTGATCCTGTGACATTATCTAATTTGTCCAACCCTTTATCACCAAATACCTGCAAAACTAATAGCCTCAGCTGTACTTGATGTTTAGTGCTAATTAGCAAATGATACCATGCTGACATGTCAGACTAAGATGGTGAACGTTGTAAACATTTTTCCTGCTTAGCATCAGTTGCAGCATTGTCATTATAATCATTGTGAGCATGTTAGCATGTTGACATTATTTGCCTAAATACAGCCTCACAGAGCTGCTAGCATGACTATAGACTCAGAAGTGTGTTTTCATTAGTGTAAAGTCACCTAGAAATAAGAATTGTTGTGTTTTCGTTACCTTCAAATGAGCCATTTATATCTACAGCGGGAGTAGGTCCTTTTCCATGGAGGCTGCCATGTTGAACCATGTTTCTACAGAAGCCCAGAAAAGGCAAATCAAACACTGGTTCAAGATACAACCTTTAGCATTTTTTTTGCAATTTTCTGTAGCTTCTCCTACCTGCTTAGAAAGGGAGGGCACCACTAGATGCCACTAAATCCTACACACTGGTCCTTTAAAAACATGAAATCAAAAGTGCTGTCCTTTGCTTGTATGTGCATGTGTGCACAGCTACGTGGACCTGCCCGGGTACTCAGCCATGATGGGAACTCTGTTTCGTGATCCACAAGAAGGGGAACCCGGCGTGCAGACCATCCCTCTCACCAAGATTGTCTGTGGACCCTCAGAGTCTCAGCTCGTCATGCTACAACTGGAATAGTGTGTACTGTCAAGTGCCCCCAGCATGCACACACACACACACACACACACACACACATTCAGACATACCAATAATCTCCCCCTGACCCTCTCTTCTTTTCTTTAGCCCTGCCCAGTTTAATGAGCGTGTCTCTCAGATCTGCCTCCCTCCTGAGCGCTACATTGTGGCTGAGGGGACGACCTGTGAGATCGCAGGATGGGGTGAGACAAGAGGCAAGTATAATCCTTTGAAAGTGATAACTTGGCATTGAATTCACTACACGCTGCGTTTCATGCCACGACAATATGCCTCTATTACAATAATTAATACTAGACGACTTCCTTAGAACAAGCATCTTGATTCTGCCCTTGAGGTAATGTTGCCTCTAAATGAGAGAGCTATTCAGACCGTTGAGCAACAGATGGCGTTGCTATTTCCAGCAGCATTCAGCATCTGTCCACCTTCCTCTTCTTTTCTCCATCTCTCTGAACACATTAGCTGCTAACTCATTCCTACTCCTCCTCCTCACTGTTTTTCAAGGCACTGGAGATGAGACTGTCCTCAACGTGGCCCACATACCAGTTCTCAGTAACAAGGAATGCAACAAATACTTCAGAGGTCGTGTTCGTGAGAACGAGATGTGCACGAGCTCGTTCCAGGGCGGGGTAGGCGCCTGTGAGGTAGGTGTTCATGCAAAAGAGGTTAAAAGCTTTATTGTTTATTTTGAGTTAAACATCTTTTACTCTGGAGCTGCAACCGTTTCTTCATTCGATACTTTAATTTTTACGATTTCTTTTTGCATTTTGCCTTTATTAGATAGGTTATTGTAGAGATGCAGACAGGAAACGGAGAGGGAGAGAGACAGTGGTATGACGTGCAACAAAGGTCACCAGCCAGAATCAATCCAATGACAGTTATAGGAAATTCTCAAGTTTATACATGAACTTAACCTAAGTTCATTTCCTACATTGTGTTTACGTTCGATTCATAAAATATACTGAGTTTAAAAAACTTGTTTGCATAGGCTCTAAGAAGCCCATTTGTAAGTTACGCACCTGTTATCTGTATGAATCTCAAATTAACTTAAAATTGATGGCACCTGCCTTACAATCAGTGATTTCCCCTTATATAATACTGCACAAATAAGGGTTTAGTCAGGAGTAGCCACTGACCAAAAGAGAAAAACAAACTTTTTGGAGGATGAGATCACAGTGATGGTAGAAAAGACTAAAGAAAGGAAACAAGTATCATTCGAAAGACAAAAAACTGGGTTGACAAATAGCCAAACACATAATTTCTATCACATTGTTCATAAATCTAATGCAAAGTTCACTACAGGCTTGAGCACATATGCACCCCAAACTGCAACACAACCTCTACATAACCTGCAGAAAAATCACTTACATCAATTCTAGACTTGGTGGATCATTTCCACATCAAAGTAAGATTTTATATTAGTCAGTTACAACTAAAATATATATTATTTCCACATGAAAAAAGTCTAAAAAAAGCTATACATATGTTATATGCTTTGTTAAGCTGTGTGCTTGTTTGGGTTTACAACACTGTTCAAACGCAGAGAAATCCACAATTTATTCAAGGTAATGGTGTGTTTCCTGCTAGCTGTTGCTTGCTAGCTGCTACGACTTCCAGGAAAACATGAGATACATCAGATATGTCAGAGAGTGACGAAGGAAGTCGAGGAATGTGAATAAAACGTTAACATTATCTCATCCACGAACATGATTTCAAGATAACAGCTCCCATGATCTCATGCCACTTCATGTCTACATCTTCTTTTACTGTTTTATTGTGAGAGACACTCAGCAGCAGAACTTACTTGTAATGAATACTTAAGCACAAATAAAAGTGCAGACAAAAAACTACTTAATCACAGTAACTTGAGTATTTGTAATTAGTTACTACCACCCCTGTAAATCGGAGAGCTTCAGAGGGGCTGATCTGGATTTTTTTTTTTTTTTTTTTTTTTTTGCCCTTTGGATGGAACCAGGCTAACTGTTTCTTCCTGTTTCCAGTTTTTATGCTAAGCTAAGCTAACTGACTACTGGCTATAGTTTATATTAAACATACAGACATGAGAGTGGCATCAATCTTCTCATCTAACTCTCAACAAGAAAGAAAATAAGCACATTCCCCTGCTGAGCTGAGCGTTAACACTTCAGATCTGATGGTGAAGAAAATCTTTTGATGATGTGAATCACTTTAAGTAAAGAGCATACAGCTATTTATACATTCCTATAAATCAAACACATACACCATTTGGATAATGGAGTCCAGTCCATAATGGAGGAGGACTGGACAAGATGTGACTGCAAGATGTTTCCAACCTCAGCAGTGACAGTCAGTCATAACAGAGACAAATAATGACTGTAGAGTGTTGTTCCTGTGTGTCTGCAGAGAGACTACGGCGGCCCTCTCGCCTGTCAGAACAGGGACTGCTGGGTACTCGAAGGCGTGATCATCCCCATGAGGCGCTGTGGACACCCGGGGCAGCCCAACATCTTCATCCGGGTCTCTGTTTACGTGGACTGGATCAAGAAGGTCATGGAGATGGCTTAGAGACGCGTACTGCCATCCAACAGGGACTGATCAAACCTTCTGTTAAAACCCTCATGACCAGTTAACCATTTACATTTTTGTTTTCTCAGTTTTACATTAAAAGTATTAATAATGCACCAAAATGTATATTCAGATCTTATTACATTAATATATCTTCAAAAAGACTCATCCAGCCTCTCTCTTGTGATTCATGGAGAAAATGCAAGGGCAGCACAGTAATTTGTTACAGTATATCTGCTTTAAATTAATTTTTATCTGCATTTATATTTAGTAACTAACTGTGTGCATCTGCAGGGGCATTTAAGGTGGTGAATTCCTTGTTGTGAGCAGCCAAAATCCAGCAGACAGAATGAGCAGAAGACATATATATTCCCAAAACATGATCACATAAATTGAGAAGCAAGTGCATGTAAGTAAGTAAAGTAATGTAAGTAAAGTTGTACACATTTTTGTGCAACACTTGTCATTAAAGGAAAAATTCTGCACTTTTAATGTGCAAGTCCAGTCGGTGTTGATGGTGAATATAGTCAATTGAAGCAGTAAATTCCTCAGTGTGTGATATATTGACTGAGTTATTTTGCTACAAAATTAATCCAGCGATGTCTCAGTGATGCAGTTGGTGTTAAGGAAGAACTACAGGCTGTTTCAGCTTGGATTTCCAGTCACCAACTCTGGGTAGCCACAGGGTGTGACAGATAAATATTTTTGTCACCTGTTTTTGCCAACAGAGGAATAGTGGGCGAGGGTGGTGATAACATGGTAACATGGGTGTGGAGGGTCACAGGCATGCCTGCAACATATCCTAATACATGCAGGCAGTGCTGACACAGCTCTGTGAGCAGGAAAACTCAGTCTTCTTAGTTAATATAGCAGCACTGAGGAATTTATTGCTCCAGTTAACTACATTTACCATCAACACTGACTGGACATCCACTTGTAATGTGCTGAATTTTCTCTTTAAGTCCTCCAGTTTATCATTTATAAGCAATAAACAAACATTTAATAAATGGTTTACAACACAATATAATGTAGTTCTAAGCAGATTTGAGGTATTTAAAGTGTTAATTAATGCATGTTGCTGTTTGTCAACAATTCTAACTTCTTTGAAAACACATTTTCTATCATCACAACTGTTTTATTATATTTTCATTCGTTATCTGTTTATACAGCAGCCTCCACTTATGAGTAATCACAGGAGGAGTTCTAGTCGTTGACAAATACATTTATAAAACTAAAATCTGCTTATTATAGTGCGTTAGAAACCATTTATTAGATGCTAGTATACTGCTTATAAATGCTTAATATGGGGACTTTGGGCAGCGTATTGCTACCATGCCAGAAGAAGAAAAACGGATCAGTATTGCCACGGCAACACAGCCCTGGGAAACCTGGCATACGCTCATCTAGGGGCTTCCAGAGCTTGGTCACAACAACGAGAAAGAATGAGCTTTCGGCTGCCAGGCTATAGTTTAAGTGTGTGGGTCCACCTGTTTCCTCTCCACTCCAGCTCCGAATCTGACGCTCATCACTCAGCCTGCTTACTCTCCTCGGCCCGTCACCACTTTTCATCGGTGCTCCACTGACAGTTCATTTTGTAGACATCAAAAACGCAGACATTAACTTGAAACAAAACTTTGCATAGCAAGGGAGAAACTCATGGTCCTCTCATCACAGCAGTCAAACAAACAACTCTCTCGACTTCGGGGTCCCAGCTACTCCCCATCCTCTCCCTTAATTCCTTTGATACGCCCCTTTCAAACCAACACCCAGTGGGTGACCAGACAGCCATGCAGGACAGCCAATAGGGAGACAGTGTGCAGTGACAGTATCATGTTATAGTGTGAAAAGTTTATTATCATAACAAGATGATTTTTACTTCATCAGAAGATATTTTCACGTTATTACGACATAAAACTTATCACCTTACAACAAGAAACTTGTCTTGATATAACAATATACTATACATATATACTGTTCTATACAACATACTAACTTGTTATAACATAAAACATTTCAAGTTATAATGTGATAACTTGCATTGTTTTAACATGATAGCTTATGGAAGGAGTCAATGATGACTGGTTTACCAGACATTATCCTGCTTATTTTGTGGCTAATGAGGTAAGCAGGAAAAAAAAATCAATAATTTGACAAAAAGGATTAAAAAAGGATTTTATTGATTTAAAAATGATTTAATTGGGTCACCACAGCACACCACCATTGTGACATTATAAAACATGATTAGTTTGTCCAAGGTGAGAGTTTCCCAAACCAAACGTTCGAGACACGGCCATTTTATTGCAGCTTGTAGGTGTATGATCAAAACTGCGTCCATAGCAATGGTCTTCTCTTCAGAAATAAGAGACCTTATAGAATGCTGTAACTGACCAATCAGAGTTGAGTATTTTTAACAAAGCCGTGTAATAAAACGTGATAGCTTACATTGTTAAAATGTCACATTACAACAACAATTTACAGCAACATGAAATGTTTCGTGTTCTAACCAGACAAATAGAAGAACAGCTTGTACGTCCTAATAACTGAAAATATCTTGTTATAACAGTAAAGTTTTCTCATTATAATGTGATACTGATCTATTTTTCTTTTTCTGGCATGGCAGCAATCTGCTCCAGTAGGGACTCAAAGTAAAGCGTTGGGCAGTTTTTGTTATTTATTCACCAAAAACTAAAAAGGACACAGGGACAAAAAGTAATTGTAGCCCCTCAGGTTCAGGGGAGAATAACTGGAGCTGAGTAACTTCCAATAACCGGGGAGGTGTGGGGAGGTTTACAGCATACATTTTAAGTTCCTAACATCCCCTGGAAATGCACCCTTTACCACAAAACTGTACGCCTCCCCTCTTCTCCTCTCCTCCTCTCCCTGGCATTGAATGGAGCTCCGAAATACCTTCTTTGCCCCCAGCCTCTAAAGAAATCCCTCCTCTGCCTGTCTTTTGATGCCTGCCCCCACCTCTAAAGACATGCCTTTGTGCCTTATGCAGAACTGTATGCGCTGCACATTCTTTCTAGTTCTATAGGAGGATTTTTGTAACCCGGTCCTGATGAGCCCACGGAATTCAGCTTAAATAAACCTCAAGATCAGAGTCCAACCGAATCTCAGACACACCAGCCTGCAGAAGGCCACTGAACTCTCTCCCTCTCTCACACACACTATTTCTCTCTCATGCAAACCCTCCCCCCTCTCGCTGTCTTATTCACCACTGTTTCTGTCTCATGGACGTTTTCACACCAACATTTTTCCTTTTGTCTGGACAGTCAGAAGATAATGGCATTTCATGTTTTGCAGAAATAGAAACTAAGTGTAGAAGTCTTGAACTCGTGATGGTCAATTATCCTCCTGCTATACAGAGCGTTTGGAAATTACAGGTTGACAGTTATGATTCTCATTCTGTTCACTTTCATTTAGTAATATTTATAGTGGATGACTAATCAATTTCATATATGACTACCGGTTCTCAGCAACTGCTGTTCTGAGAAACTTGACTAAAAGTTTTAATAAATGATGCCACATAAATATGCTAATAGTTTCTTTGTGATTTTGTCTTATGCATTTTATGATGAAGGCCCGTGTCTTGGCTGAATGAGACAAACATTTTGTCCCTGTCTCTTAACTTTTCAAAATCTAACATTCAGGTTTCACTGGATAACTAATCTGCATTTACATCATGAAACTGACACCATAAACGGTTTAAAACCCAGCCCTGTGCTTCATCTTTGTAACTTAAAGCTTTATGTGCTGGTCTCATGCCAGCACGCTCACCTGACATGACTCCATGAGCAAGCGGTCCAGCATTAGCCGTCCCTGGAATGTGTATTCACTGCGGTTCAAACATTTCCATCTGTATTTATCAGTCTGTGCAAATTTACCAAGAAAGAAAATATTTTAGGTGTAATTCAGCCAAATGGAGGCAGCATGTAAAGCATGAACCCACACAGAAACATGCTACACAAACTACAGTGGGATTTTATACCAAAAATAATACATTACATTCTATTTTTTTCTTGTGTTTTCATTAATATTTAGAAATAAAGAAATCTTGCACACTTTACAGTGAGACTGCCCTTATAAATGGTTCCTAGTTAGGTTATTAATTAGGCTGTAAACACTTTATAAATCATTAATAAGCTCTTACAACACATTAGATAAAAAGGGCAACAGTTATCTGTTGTTTGCCAGATACTAAGCCCATATTTATCTGCACTCTTAAGCCTCAGACCTCATTGCTCTTACTTTGTCTTCTCCATCAGCAGCATTTATACCTGTCAGGTTCATCAAATGTCTGTCAATAAGTTACCAGCAGCAGCTTTTAATAGTCAAAAAGTTTTCTTGGGCATATCAGATTAAAATATCAAATTACTGAGGTGGGAAGTAAGAAAGTACAAATACTTTGTTACTTTACTTAAGATGAGTTTTCAGGTATCTGTCATTTACTTGACTATTTTTTACTTTTACTCCTGACATTTTAAAACACATATTTGTACTTTCTACTACTTACATTTTGAAAACAGGCTTGTTTCTTTAATTTTAGTTAATTGCAGGAGAGTTATTGATTGTTTCTATTTTGCTTCATTGCGTGCTGTCTAAATGGATGGAACAATAACACGAAGAAAGGATGAATCCTTGGTTTATCAATCAGTGCATATCATGGACAATAGATGTAACAAGACCAAAACAACATAAAAGACACAACAAGACCAAAACTATTTAAATGATATAATGAGACAAAATGGACGTAAAAGACGCAGCAAGACCAAAACAATTTAAAGGATGGAACAAGACGAAAACGACGTAAAAGACTTAACGTTACAAAAATTATGTAAAAGACTCAACAAGATGAAATACACAGAGAGGGACTGAACATCACCGTCTTTCCATGATTAAGTGGACAGACAGTGATGTTCAGTCAAGTCTGCATAGAAACTGATGGTAGAAATGTCCTTCAGAGGGCTAATTGTTCCTTTTATACTTTGAGTACATTTCAGAGCCTGTACTTTTTTACTTTTACTTGAGTAAAGAAATCAAATCAGTGCTTCTACTTTTACCAGGGTCTATTTTACACAATCTGTAATTCTCTGAAAACTCTAATGAAAGAATTTATTTCCAGAAACACTGCATGTCCACTCTAGGAGGGGGTGGATGTTTTCATTAATATTTGAAATTTAAAAGATATACATAGGATCCTCGAGAGAATAAACGAATAGACAAATAAAAGACTAGAGATGGTGTCTAATAAAGTTTTTACATGTTCTGCAAGTGAAAATTAAACAGAAAATTTGCCCCTTTGCTCACACATATGTCTGTTCCTTTTCCTGCTCACTTCTAACACATAAGACACTTTATTTGTTATTGTTGGCATCTAATGAAATTAAATTTGGTAATTCTCAGAGACCAGCAGCAACAGAAAACAAGATAAAAGGATAAAAAACAAGGATTAAAGAATAAAAAACAAAGATAAAAAGGAACAAAAGGACACAATGACAATAATAAACAAGATAAATAAACAAGATAAATGAGGTAGCATCTTCCATCTACTCTATCTATTTAATAAATAAAAACACTTGGATGAAACAGGTAAACAGTGTCAGTGCAAACAGTGCAGTATATAAAGGTACTGCACAACAGTGTAAATAGTTAAAAACAATACTGAGACATGATAATAGGGTAGATGATTGTATGTTACAGTTGTGTACGTGTGTAATAAAGTACTGGAGTGCATGTACTGTGTGTGTGCAACATATGTTTGCGTGTAGTTAGACCTGCAACAAACGATTATTGTCATTAATGATTAATCTCTCTATCATTTTCTCGCTTAACTGATTAGATGTTTGGTCCATAAAATGGTGAAAAATGTTGATCAGTGTTTGCAGAAGCCTAAGATGATGTCCTCAACTGTCTTGTTTTGTCCACAACCTAAAGATATTAATTAAAGTGTCATAAAGGAGTAAAGAAACCAGAAAATATTCACATTTGAGAGGCATGAAATTCACAGAATTTGTTTTTTCTTTAAAAAAATGTCTTAAAACGATGAATCAGTTGACAAAGTAGTTGGCCATTGTTTTAGTAGTTGACAGCTAATTGATTAATCAACTAATCATTGCAGCTCTACATGTAGTATGTGATTAAATGAACCAAACTGGTGCACCATTTTCCCCCAAAACAAATGCACATCAGACAGCTTTGTTCTCAGAAACCTCATCTGATACTTGCGTCCTTTGTTATGACTGACAGAATTATATCTCTCTAACAATGTAGGTGGGTGAAACCTCTGCTGATATAGTCTAGACACTCTGATCTCACCATCATTTTTCTACAGAACCCTTTTTTTCTCTCTCTCTTCTGTTCTGTTCTGCGGGGAACTTCCCAGGCCCGGGACCCCACTTTGGGAACCCCGGAACCAGACTCTCTGTACCCTCCTGTCTGATGCCCTCCTTTCTCCTTCTCTTTCCCTCTCCTTCTCTTTAGTGGGTGGTCCGGGGAGCCTTTGGGGCGGGGTCCTCTGTCTCAACCCTCCTCCTGCCCCTCGTTCTTTCTTGAAACATGGTTTAATAGAGAAAGTATGTAATGCATACTGCTCAGCTACAACCCCCAATTATACTGCAACTGGGGTCTTCGTGACTGGACGTCTGGGGGGATCACACACATTTCCGATTAGAGCAGGAGGAGGAGGAGGAAAGAGAAAAACAGAGAGGGAGGGAGGGAGAATTTTCTCTTTCATTCCAGCCAATGAGACGGTCGATACACTAACATTTTCATAGTTGTGCAGGAGCACAAAGTGAGCTGACTGTGTGTGAACTTCCAGGTAAAACTGCAAACCCACTCAAGGTAAGTTTAAGCTCCTTCTTTGCGCTCTCTGTTGCATTGTGCATGAGCAGGATTACTGAGTCTGAACATGGAGCCTATAGCTTGAATGCATGTATGTATGTGTATATGTTGAGGCTGGTCTGAAAGGAGAGCTTTTGCACCTGTGTTCCTCGCCTTTGTCTTGCTTTGGTAAACTTTTTGCAGCTTTCAATTCGTCCACTTTATCCTGCACATGTTATTTCTGCAAAATCCAGCACATTTAAGGTGGATTGCGCAAGTGATGGGAGCAGGGGGATGTTGTTGTGGAGACTTTACGCGTTAAAACAGTGGTGGTGCTGGCCTCGACTGTTGTTTTTCCATGTGCCACTTCAGTCGAGCGAAGTCGGGAAAGGTTTGAACTGCAGGAGCCTTTTACGCACCGTTGTTAAAGCCTGTAAATGTGTGTGTTTTCAATGCTCGCAATTGCCGCCCATATGCAAAAAAAAAGTACATTCAGTCCCGTCGTACTTGACTGGCAAACACAGACGAGTTTGAGGCTGGACGACGGAGAAGAAGAAGTAGTGCGGGACGCTTCTTGTTGTGTTGTTGGTCCGAAATGAGTTTAAAAGCAGCGACGAAACGACGTCGTGCGTCTCGTTTGGGTTTTAAATCGTTTTAGCAGCAGAGAGGACGTCGATTTCTCAAATTACTCCGACTTCCTGCTTCAGTGCGGCCGGTTTGATAGGCTGTGTTGGCAATTAGTGTTTGGCACATTCCTCACAGAGCTGGACTGGGTGGAAAACCACCACTTTGGGACGTTACCAACCTTACAGCCAATTTACGGTCGACATATATTGTTTACTCTCTAAATAAAAACAATCTAGTAGGCTACTTATGAGAGCCCAACCAGTACTGGATTTTTGCGGCCAGTGCCGATTTTAGAGAGTACTGGCCGATATTTTTAATTTTAAAATCCAAAATCACATCAGGGCTTTGAAACTGCAAGCTGTTACTGGTATTTTGTTTTATTTAATTTTATTTTAAAAAGAACAACTTGAATTTAGAAGAAGGAACAGCTTGAGCGTTTTTCCTTTGAAAATCCGTTTAAAAGACAATTGTCACTAGTGAAAAGATGTTCAGAATAGGTTCAGAAGTAAAGATTTTTCAGAGCTGCAACAATTAATTGATTATTAATTAATTAATAAAATAATCACAAACTACTTTGTTAATCGATTAATGCGTGTAAGTAATTATTAAAAAAAGAAAAAAGTCTAAATTCCTGATTACAGCTTCTTAAATGTGAATATTTTCTTGATTGTTTAGTCCTTTATGAACTGAACTGAATATCTTTGAGTTGTGGACAAAACAAGACATTTAAGGACATCACCATGGATTTTGAATAAAAAATAATCGTTAAACTTTTTTTTCTGAATTTCTGACATTTTATGGATCAAACAACTAATCCAAAATCAAGAAAATGATCAACAGATTACTCGATAATGAAAATAAAAAGTGACATGTTTCATCCTCTACAAAGTGTAACTAAGAAACTACAACCAAATTTTTCATTTGCAAACCAAAAAGAAATCGCCACATGCAGGTCTCACTGCCCAGTTACCTGGTTGAAACTCCTGTGTTCAACCCAGTGATCCACCATGTCTACCTGCTCATTCACTGTTTTTTGTCACGTGTTATTGAACTTCCTGGTGCATATGTCCTGGAGTAGCACTAAGTTCTAAGCACTTGCGCATGCGCGTAAGGCTACAGGAAAAAAGCATAATTCCTTTATTTTACATTAAGAATTTGTTCCATTACGATGTTCTGGAAGCTTCTTGTTGACACCACACAGCCTGTATATTTCATATTTGTGACATTTTGTATGAAACATTAATTGTGTTGTAATTACGCCTTTGTGTAGACCAGATTTCACCTACCAGTGAAATATGACATTGGAGAAGTATCTCCACACCAGTTTATATACCTAGACTCTCTTTCAACCCTCAGCTGAGCAAACCGTCAAAATGATTTAACAAATTTGTGTTTTGTGACATGTTGATGTTTTTCCTGTTTGAAAAGAGGTCTTAGACTTTCAGACCAAATATCAACCAGTTTTCAACTAGAAATCAATGCTGAAATCCCTGTTGGTGCTGACTGAGGCACATAAAAGGCTGCCTATAAAATGAAATAAAATGAAAAGTTAAACTGATATATCTGTCTGGCTCCACTTCTTTTTTGAAAGATTATTTTCACAATTAATCTTTTAGTCAATAAAATGTTAGAAAAAAATGTGAAAAATGCTCATCACAATTTCCCAGAGCCCAAAGTGATGTCTTTAAAGTTCAACCATCAGTCCAAAACCCAAAGACTCTTCATTTACCATCATAAATGACAAAGAAAGGCAGCAAATCCTCACACTTAAGAAGCTTGAACCAGCAAATGTTTGACAGTTTTGCTTGAAAAAAGACCATTAATGAAACCATTAATTGATTGTCAAATTTGTCAGTTAATTTTCTTACAATCAACTAACTGATTAATCAACCAATCACTGCAGCCTTACCACAAAGCTAACCTAACAAAAAAGTACCAAATTTACAATTTCAGTTTAAGTGTTCTTGTGTTACAGAGACCTCCTGGCCTACACATCATATTCTACAGACTTATTAAAATACATTTGTTTGGTACAGATCACCACAAAAATCACACCATAATAATTTTAAATATGTTTTTCAATGAAAATGAGAATAATGATGTGAAAAAGAAAACTCCCTTTAATTATATCACAAATACACAATCAGTCATAATTGCAATTAGATATTTTTTTCAAAATTGTTCAGCCTTTTTGAGTCAATTTTAAGTCAATTAACCAATTAGTCAATCAACAGAAATTGAATCACTATCAATTGTATCAATAATTCATTAGTAGTTTCAGTCATTTTCTCTTTGTAGTATTTTTTATTGGCATCCAGCAACACTTTTACATAAAGTGAGTTTCACATATTGTGTGCATATCATCCAAACATGATTTATAGCAAACATAAAGGAAAACAAAAACAAAAACAACAAAACTATGTACCATTAGGGAGTGATCTTTTCCTTAACATACAATGAAATCATAATTTCTAAAAATAAAGTTTGACCTACAGGGTTTTACAGAGTTACCCCATTTTACACTGCATAACACAAACAACTCAGATTTATGGTTAACATATGTTCTTATCTTCTCCATTTTGTAAATGTCCTCTGTAATGTCCATTCATGCATTTAAAGTTGCACTCTCCTGTGAAAACCATTTCCCCATTATTCATTTTTCAAGGAAAAATTCCAACTATTCTATAATCTCAATTCAGTTCTCAAATGTAAAGATTTGTTGACTTTCTTTGTCTAATGTGATAGTAAACTGAACATCTTTTGGTTTTGGACTGTTGGTCGAATAAAATAATCATTTTCAGAACTTGTTAGAGGCATTTTTCACAATTTCTCAATTTCAATCTGACATTTTATTGATTAGACAATTAATCGATTGAGAAGGTATTGACAGATTAAGACATATTCCAGACAAATCAGTCATTGACATGGCGAATATAATGTCAAAGAAATTGCATTAGATATTTTTCACAACTTTCTAAGTCCCAAGGTCTTCAAAATCTTCAAATCTTCAATCTTCAAAACTGAGAAGCCAGAACTATAAAATGTGCATTTTTGCCTAAAAATGTAAAAAAAAAAAAAAAAAAAAATGTGAATGATTAATCGATTATGCAGATCAATTGGTTAATCGACTAATCACTGCAGGTCTTAAGTTCACTATAGGCTGCAAACTGAGATTTGTCACTAGTTTGTCATATTGTGGTGAATCTCTCTATTAAGATTTTCCATGCAGTACATTTGTGTGTGTGTGTGCTTCTAAATTGTTTGTGTCAGCTGCACAGGTTTGACAGTAAAAGTTGCAGCAGCATCAGACATGCAACAACACACATACAACATGCACACAACTCCATTGAGAAATCCCACTCAGAGGGCAGATGGAAAGGCAGCATGCAGTACAGTAGATGCAGAGTTTGGACGGTAGATTGAGTTGTGAATATCTGTGCTACTTTTAGTCGCTGGACACCACTCTCATGTTTCCCTGCGTTTGCCAGACCCTGTCTGTGTTCCGATGAACCTGCTGCCAAGGCTTATGTATGAGCAGTTCCCACGCTTGCTCCTGGAAAAGAGTTCTGAGTGTGAATCTGAATTTTCCTTTTATTGATACATTAGGAAACTCACTGTGGTAATTGTGCAAAAAAAAAAAAAAACAATTTGAAGTGGTATAATAGAGCTGGTTATCCTGATTTCTTCCAAGATGATTGCATTCAAAAGTATCTTTTTTTTTTCTTTGCTCACATCTGCAGCTCCTGATCCTCAGGTCTCCTCCTCTTTAAGCCCTTGCGGCCGCTCCTCCAAGCTTGGATGCCCACACTCTTTAACGCAGGTGGACAGACACAGGCATGAGTCACAGTGGGACCAAAGAACCGTCTCCCCAGCCGAGCACTGCCCAGTCACCTCCTGAGCCTCAGCGCAGGGGCAGGGGGCGGCCACGCAAACAGCAGCAGGTACGACTTCAGACTTTAAAAGTATTTAACTGAAAAAAACAAACTAAAAAGTCACTCTCATAAACAAAGATAGTTGATTATACCACTGTAGAAAACATGCAAACAAAAGTTTTTAACTGGTTAGTTATTGGATCTACGTTTGGTCTGTCTCTACAGGAGCCTGTTGGACCACCAACTCCAAAGCGACCGAGAGGACGACCAAAAGGCAGCAAGAACAAAGGCACCAGACCTGCACAGAAGGTTGAAACTGATCCAAAATATACAAATATTAGATATTTATTTGAACCTAAATTACAGAATTGTGACACCTTGTTTCTACATTATTTCATCTCATTGTTTGTTTCATTCATGTAATGCACATCTCCAGAAAAAGGAAAAACTTTACAAAGTTGTTCACGAGAGCTGCAACGATTAATCAATTATTTATCGATTATCAAATTTAGGGCTGCAACTAATGATTATTTTCACAGTTAACTAACTGGTGATTATTTTCTCGATTAATCGATTAATAGTTGTTTGCACATAAAATGTCAGAAAATAGTGAAAAATGTCAATTTGTGTTTGCCACAACACAGGATGACGTCCTCAAATGTCTTGTTTAGCCCAGAACCCAAAAATATTCAGCTTACTGTCAGAGAGGAGTAGAGGAACCAGAAAATATTCACATTTAAGAAGCTGAAATCAGAGAATTTTGATGTTATTTCTTTAAAAAAAAATTCTCAAACCGATTAATTGATTATCAAAATAGTTGGTGATTAATTTAGTAGCGATTAATAATTGATTAACTGGCTAATTGTTGCAGCTCTAATTAAATTAATTGACAACTATTTTAAAAATTGATTCATTTGTTTGAGTCATTTTTGAGAAAAAAGTCAAAATTCTTTCATTACAGCTTCTTAAATATGATTTTTTTTTTTGTTCTTTTATGCTCCTTTATGACAGTAAGCTGAATATCTTAGATTGTGGGCAAAATAAAACATTTGAAGATGTCATCTTGCACTTTGGGAAACACTGATCGACATGTTTCGCCATTTTTTGACATTTTATAGATCAAACAGCTAATCGATTAATCGAGAAAGTAATTGACGGGTTAATCAACTGTCAAAATAATCATTAGTTGCAGCCCTATTGTTCACAATTACTACATAAATCCATTTGCACATCATATGAATGAAAAGGAGCAGGCAGAAGACGAATCTTGTTTTACCTGCCTCTTGCCCAAAACGTAAAGAAACAGTCGAAATAGATGGTCTGTCCATCACAGTTAACGCCTTAACAACTCGAGTTTTCACAATACTAGAACCTTGATACAACACTAATAAAAATGCACACAAAAAACAATACCCTCCTTGCCATCACTGCAAAAAGAAAACCAAATCAATGACATGACAACAAAGACTAAAAACTGAGGTCCCAAATGAGCTCTCAACCTTTTTCTTATTCTGTTTTCTTTTTAAATTTCTTTTATATTTTTTATAGCTTCAGTACTCTTAACTCTATAATCGATAGATGTTGTATGGATCCAAACGTGTGATATCGAGAGAACATCAATACGCTTTGACAACCTCATTAACAGCCAGTACATACAGCAAAAAACTAATGAAAAGCCACACATAATTCACCTTTTAAATAATTCTGTAGAAAACCCCCCAGTTTAACGCCAACCACTGACATACACATCTGCTTTAGAGTAGCCCTTCTGTACTGATGTTTAAAATCAAGTTTTCTTCTAAGGTCCTCATTCTCTGAACTTAAGACTTTTGTAAATTTCATGCAATACTCTGCTCTCTTCTGTAATATAAACAATGGCTTAATGTTGCTCACGTACGTGTTGCCCCACACTTCCAGACAGGAAGTAAAATATGGCAACATGAGTGAACAGTACAGAATCTGCATTGGCTTGTAATCAAACACATGTGTCGCTGTGTTCAAAACAGAAATAATCTAAGACACCACCAGATTTCATGACAGTTTGTCATCCATTATCGCACCCAACAATTCAAACACTCACTACACAATCAGTGAAACAACTTTTTTTGATGAGCAAAAACCATAAAGTTAGTTTTGTTCAGATTTGAGGATAACTTATTTACATCGAACCAGCATTTAAGTTTGACTGTTTCATTTGCAATGCTTTCTGCTCAAGTTTTTAAGTCATCTCCTGAACAACTCCTGAGCACCTTATTTTTATTATTTTACTATTTATATTACATTATATTTTATGACCAGGACATACTGCTGCTACAAGGAGATGTTGCCAAACAGAATTTCATCGCACCCCCTTGCAATGACAATAAAGCTTCTTCTTCTTCTTCTTCTTCTAATGAAATAAAAACTGTTTGTGTCATCTGCGAGCAATGCAAACAGTTGCAACTCTTGCAAGTATCCTAACACTAGAAGAGACAGAACTAATCATTTGTGAATTTGGACGTATCTGTGACCAGTAACAGACAACATATTTGTCTTACAGCTGATGGTAGCACAGTGGATATGCTCATAAAATACTGTATAAATCTTTTTATCTTTCCAGAACATCTGTATTAGATGCATCTGAGAGTTTTACATCAAATATGTCCAAAGATTTATGCCTTTTTGGAGGACACTTTAGGACAATCAGCAGTCATTATGAGGGCGGACGTCAGCTGAAAAGGCAAGCTGTTATTAAATCACTGCAGTATTTATGTGTCATGCTGCAGCCTCTGGGTCAGTGCTTAAAGATGGACCGGTCAATGCAGAGGCAGCAGTTATTATTCTGAGGAATGACAGATATCATATGTCGTATAAATGAAGTGTCACTGTGATTTCTCTATCTGTTTCTTTATATTTATATCGTATGCTTTATACTTAAGTGTAAGTAATGCACTTAAGAGGGAAATCTTTAATTTACTCCACAACAGATACTTTGCAGTTTGTCATTTTACACCCAAATCATTTCCTCATCTTCTAAAATACCATACAGTACATTAACAGTATTTAAAGTATTTGAAATTGGCTCCATCTCGACCAGTCCCACTACGACAATAAAATTCTGCCTACAAGTAAATGCATCAAACACTCTGAAAGGAGACATTTTGTAAAATGATCTTTTGATAGTTGAATATGTTTTGACTGCAGGCCTTTTACCTTTAGTGGAGTATTTGTACATTGTTGTGCTGCTACTTTTACTTATGTAAATGATCTGTATACGTCTGCTGCAACTATGCTCCAAAGTGGTTGGTAACAATCAGATCATTCTCACCAGTTAGATCTCATTTCCAATCAATTAAAACATTTAGAAATACATTAATACCATCAAAAACTAAAAGCCAGAAATTTGTCCAACTTTTTGTTTTGCAAGTAACAAATAAATCTCAAGTCAAGATAAGTGAGTCCAAGTCAAGTGCCAAGTCCTGGACTTTAAATCTTGAGTTCTAAACAAGTCACAGTGCTCTCGTCATCAAATGTAATGCCATTTTAACAACAGAGCCTTGACTTACTGTTCTTTGTTTAACTTCAAAATGGCGAATGAAGTTGGAAGTTGTTGCATATCCGTCTGTAATATTTGACCTGCATGTTTTGCCAACTGTAATTCGTTTTTTGTTGAATACCTTGCAGTTTTTTATATGCAAACTAAATCTTTGGTGTAATTTCTCAAACTGGAGCTCAGTAACGTAACGTAAGTTCTTCATGGGTCTCTCCTGCAACGTGATTGGATGCGATCAGCTTGGTTCAAACAAAAACAAAGTGGATCTGGGAAGCTAATTGTTGTGTTACTGTTAGCTGATTCAGGAAATGAAGGGAAATGATTTGATTGGTGGATACGGTATCAAGTACTTTAAAGTCAGCAGGCTCAAGTCTGGGTCAAATCATGAGTCACTGGTGTTTAAGACCAGGTTGACTTGCAAGTCTATTTTGATTTTGTCAGATCCGGTCTAAAGTCATTAAATATGAGACCTGACTCTGACTCAAGTTTAAGTCATGTGACCTGAGTCCACAACTCTGCTCAAAGCTAAAAACTGTATTTGTCAGTTTTGTACGCCATCATTCAAAGTACATTTACTGAACACTTGTGCAAACATGCACTCATATCTCTCAGCAACTTTGCTGTTTGCATCATTATTGAAGATTTTTTGAGCAGACAAAAAATAAAGCTATCCATTGTAGTGCTGTTAAATCTTCTCTTAATGTTAAAATCTGAGGATTTTCCCAAGCCTTTTGTATCGGGAGGGAAACTTATGATATTGAGCTTCCTGTGCATTTGTAGCATGTTGTAGATGTATAACATATTTCTCTCATTTATTTTGTTTTGTTAGGGAGACAACGAGGAGACTTAAAAGAAAAAAAATAGATTTCTAGCTTCATCACTATTACTGGAAAATATAGAAAAGCAAAATATGCCATAATAATGTGCACTTAATTGCTGGCATTTTACTATTCAGTGGTCTAAAATCATTTTACTATTCTACTACATAACACAGATAGTTCAGATAGATGTAAAAGCAGGATTTTATTGAATACAGAACTGTGCATGCATGTTGACGTTTAAGGAGAGGGTTTAACAATGAGAGAAAAGAAATTTCTGACCCTGTTTATCACTAAAGAGTGTCGTTTTCTGGTATGTGTTGACAATGACGACTGTGTGAGGGCTGGGTGATATGGACAAAATCAAATAAATACCCCATTTTGATATTTGTCAAAATTGCAACAATATTTAGGGATGACTATTGGTGCACAACCAATAACGATAACGATAATATTGATATTCTTTCAAACCCTAAACACCACATGCAGCTTGTGCTTGTACAATCAAACCAGAGTATTCCCATAGAACTTTTTAGTTATTACTTTAGTTTGTAGAATAAAACTTTTGTAGCTCCTGAGACAAATCTTCCCTTCACTGACATGCAGAAGCTGTAGCAGTTAAAAATGTCTGCTGCCAACATTTCAGTGACTGTGATCCTCTAATGAAAACATGAGTTCTTAATCTTAGTTAGTGATCAGTGTGACAAGATTGCAAAAATCTGAAACCTCCCTTTAACCATTCATCTGTTCTTTCTCAGAAAGCAGAGCCCGCTGGGGAGCGACGACCACGTGGCCGACCGAGGAAATGGGTATGGAGCAATCGTTGACAGTTAGACACATCATGGAGCTGAATGTGAACGTGTGTCCAAAGCCTCCAAGGTGTCTGCTGCTGCAGCTATACACCTTGAAGGCAATGCTTCCTTCGTGTTTAATTAACTCTGTTCCCTCTTTTTTTTTTTTTTCACAGCCCCAGAAAGTAGTTCAAGAAGTATCTGAAGAGCAGCAGGTGAGGAAAACGAAATCATTAAAAGCAAGAGGGGTGGTCCAGTTTTGTTTTGATGTAGCACCTGAAGTAACAGGTTCCCTGAACTGAAAGCTTGCTGTGATTTGATGGATCTTTGGGTAAAAGGTAAAACTTTATTTTAAGTGTTAAAGATACAAAATGCACATCTTTTTCTATTTTATCCCTTATTTTCATATTTTTCTTCATTTTTCTAATTTTATTCTCATTTTAATTAAAGTTTCCTTATTATGTCAAATGATTCACAATTTCTGTTATTATTATACTATCGATTAATTATCTATTCATACATTATTAATCACTTAAATTTTTAACTGCAAAACGGCAATTGATCAATTAATGAATAATCATTAAAATCCCTAGTTGCACTACAAAGTAGGACTGTGTTCAAGTATAAAATATCAATAAAGTATAAAAATATCAATGAAAAAATCAAAAAATACATTTATAACAAGTAGCTTATAGTCACTAAAAATGTAGCAGGGGTTTTCTGCAGAATCTTTAAATCATTACAAATTTTAAATCCTCTAGCATCTATGCACGTGCGCTCTTCAGTTTAATACTCTTGCCAAAGTATGTTATGTTTAAGATTTTGTGCAATTATCACTGTACACTGTTTGAGGCGCCTGTGTCACCTCTCTCGTATATTGGGTTCCTGACAACTTTATACTTTGTTAAATTGACAAAATGACAAGTCGGACTTAAATCAGAGTTTGTGCGGAACAAAATGATATCATGCATGTTGGTTATTGACAGTTTAAAAAGTGCTTAACAAAGAAAAGAATCACCCTTGACTCCAGACTAATGAGTTAGTATTTAATCAAACTGAAGATAAGTTTGTGACTATGAGTGAAACCTCTGCTTCAGTTAAACAGAAATCTCATTTTGTGTCACACCTTTTACCTTTTGACTAATATCAGTTACATTTAGATGTAAAAACAGCACTGATGTGCAGAGATGATCTCATGGAACTATTCATGAATGTCAGACACTTGTGTTAAGCACAGAACTCATGTTCAGCATCGAAACTTAACTGCATTTAAAAGGCCTTTGAGCCCATTATATATGTAGTGGTGCTGCAGCCAACAAACCCATTACCTTCATGACTCCAGTTGTGTTCACTGGTTCAGCATGTACTGTGTAATCATCATCATACATGGAGGAAGGGGAGTAAATAGGATGCTACTCTGCCTTCCTCAAAGCATTCTTGAGCAGTTTTGTATTTGTCTTTTCTTATAGAATCTAGTGTGTCTTAATGCAAAACCATACAAGTCTAAACTATTCCAGCTTCAGCTCTCTGGCAAAGGCCTCCATAACCTTAAATCACACGCAGGAAGCCTAAAAAATGGCCATCAGGATCATAGACGTATATAAGTTGATGCTGCTTTGGTGATACATCAACGTTGCCATCATATTGGACCAGGCAAGACTGGCCTGTAAACAAATGCATGCATGCAAACAGGGGAGCTGCATTTTTTTTTTCTGGATAAAAGCACTATAATGTTTATTTCTCAACCCATTTCAGTAAGTTTTGTTATATTCAAGGGTTTATGATCTACATGGAGAAGGAAGACAAGTTTATTTTTTCTAAATCTCTCAATATATATCATAAACCTTTGAATATAAAAGAGAATTCTAAAAGTTATAGAGATTTTTATCCAGGAAAACAGCAGCTACCCGTTTTCATTCTTTGGCGTATGATCCAAAAGCCAATATCCATGTTTATGTGTCTGTGATCATGATGTTGTACTCTGTCCTGTGACTTGGTCCTCTATATCCTCAGCTTTGTCAAGCACATTGTCTGCAGCGAATCCTTTGCAATGCCCTGCACATTACATATTTGCACATGTAACATTTAACTTTTTTGCACATATTTATAATTTATGTTGCATTTTAATCCTTTATATTTTTCTTTACTACTGTCTAGTCTTTTGACTCAACCTTAGGAGCATGCCACATTGGACTCGATGACATACGTCTGTGTATACTGTAAAAAATAAGCTATTTTTTATTTTATCTTAAAAAGTTAGTCTCTAGGCCACCTTAAAATTTTAGGTTGACTTGAATTATTACAAAGTTTTCTCAACTTTTCACTTTCAAACAAACTTTTCTAGTCAAATGAATTGGACATTAATTCAGTTTTACTCAAGATGTTCAAGCAGCTTAAGATATAAGATAAGTTTAACCAAAAACCCTTCAATCAAACTGATAAACCATACCATCATGTATTTTTTTCTTCAAAATATAAAAAGAAGGGACAGTGGAGAGTTTTGACTCTCAAACAATGCATGCTGGGAATATGCTGATCATGTTTTTTTAGAAACTTAATAAGTTAATTGAACTCTGTACAGTACAGTCATTTAACTCATCATTTCAAGTCAAAAGACTTCAGGACTCATGACTCATGTTTACAAGTTCTGTAGTGTTCTGAAAATAAATATTAGAAAATATAAGTTGAATTAACTTAAAACTAAAATTGAACTTGCATATTTACATTAAGTTAATGACAAAAGGTTTGTTGATTCCACTAAATCCCTGTATTATTATGGGGGAAAGAGACCTTTGAATCCTTGTACGCTGTTTTTATCAGACAAATATAAACCTGCTAAAATTGCAGCTTCTTTGGCACATTTAATTTAAGTAGCAAACCAACCGATGCACATGTTCCTTGTGCTTTACGTAAACTGACTTCTTGAGGATATGACGCGTTCCTGGAAATGCACAGATGGTGGTGCTGAATTCCCCAGATACACCTCCAGACATCCTTTTGTGGCATCCAGCTTTGGTGAACGTAAGGCCGGTGTTTCTGAGAAACTTTGGTTCTTTTAGCCATCTTGTTCATGTTTCAAACGACAATGTTGCACAACAGTTGTCACCAAAGCGGGCAGGTCTCTTGATGCCCCTCGTCTGTCTTATCGCATCCTCCGTGCTGAGCAGTTTGTCAAAGATGCATCAAGAACTGAAACCGTTGATGCAGACTCCCTTTCTCAGACGCACGCAAACGAAGGGGAAGAATGAGTCAATGTAGAGAGGGGAAACCTGATCTAACTGCTCTCTTCCTCTGTCTTCTTGGTTTCCTGACATAACCGTCGTCTTCCTCACATTTCTTGTTCTGACAGCTGGACCTACTTCTCCTCACGCAATAGCTCAATGAAATTTTAACACTCATTCTCGTATTCTCTTTTTTGATTCATAACTGTGTGCGCAATGAGTCACCGAACTGAAACAGATCAGACAATAAACAGACTGGTCCCCCTGCTTTTTCAGGGCCCTTTAGAAGAGGCTGAGGAGGGTCCCTCGCAGCTTGAGCCCGCGACATCTCAGGTCCCAGCGCAGGAGGAAGGGGAGTAGATAGGATACGTACCTCTCTGCCTACCTCAAGGTTTGGCCTCAAACAAACAGGGGTTCAGTCTGACTCCTATCTGTGATGGGGATTCAGGAACACACTCACTCACAAACACGCAAAAACATCATCACAGACAGTGGTTTCTTCTCCCGATCTGATACTGTACCCTGGTTTTGTTGGTTCACGATAAGAGTTTGGTGATCAGACTCTGTTTTAACGTTGATGGATTTGATCTTCGGATATGGCTTTTTTTTTTTAAGGGAATAGTTTTACATTTTGGGAAACACGCTTATTCAAGTTTGATGAGAAAATTGATACCACTCTTATGTCTGTATGGTAGATATTAAAGTGACTTTATTATGCTTTTTGGGTTTTTCCCTTTCCTTTACTGAGTTGTATAGCTTTCTGTGCCTGTAAAAGGTCTGCAGAGTCACAAAGACCAAAGTCCACGCCAAAGGGAGTGACTCACTCCTCCAGAAAGCACTGCTCCTGAACTGCCTGAAATGCGTTGTTTGTAATTCAGCCTTTGTCCTGTTACTTGGTGACATCACAATGTAACACATTTGTATTATGTGCAGCTAATTTGGAATTGGCTCGTTTCCTCAAAGAGACAGAAGCTAAAACGTCATGTTTCAGAGGGCGAATAGAGGTGCTATGGCCAGTAAAAGAAAAATAATGTGTTTTTTAAACATGAAAACATGTAACCTATTGTAGCTTAAACAAAATAAAAGTATGAACTTGAAAATTAGCATATTAAGGCCATTTAAGATATTGCCAGCCACTGATTAGCTTAGCGCAGAGACCTAAAACAGGGGGAAACGGCAAGGCAGGCTCTGTCTAAAGGTAATAAGATCTTCCTACCAACACCCCTAAATCTCATTAGTTGACATGTTATATCTTGGTTGTTTAACCCGTACACAAACCAAAGTGTTAAAATTACAGTGTTTGTTTTTACAGGGGTCGCGTGCTTTTGAGTTTTAAAGGAGCTGGTAGGTGGGTGTTGTTACCTTCGGACAGAGCTAAGGCTAACTGTTTCTAATCCTGCCAGACCTTTTTTGTTTTCATCAACCTTCTCATCTAATTTTAGGCATGAAAGCCAAGAAGCGTGTTTCATGAAATGTCCAACTATTTAACATATAAAGGTATACTATGCAGGATTTGTCCGTTTAAATTTAGAAACACACCATCAAAGTTGTCCCCTCATCGCCAGCTCACAACAAGATAGAGAGCAGCGGTGGTCAGTGTTGGTGAGAACAAAGCAATTAATCAGAAAAATAAAACATTATTTTATAAATGTCTCACAGTGGTTAGTGTGTGTGTGTGTGTGTGTGTGTGTGTATCTCGGCTCCACGCTTGGTCAAACACACACAAACCTGCAGCTCTATGACACAGACGGCAGAGGAGAGGATGGAGACGGCAATGAAATTGTTGCTACTAGGGCTGCAGAAGTTTGTGCATTTTTGTTAACTGGTAGTTGAGTAAATTAACAAGACACAAAACGCTCGTCTTTTTCTATATTTCAGTTTGATTTAACCACATTCTAGCGGCACATTAGTTATGTGAAACATTAAGTCATCAAGCACAAACTATTTAAACAAAGTAAATTATAAAGACTGTCGTTCAATATGGCTGCTCTGGAGAAATGGTAGGCCTACAGCAAACATACATTATAAACATTATACATTTTGAATTGGTTAAATTCTTGACAATGATTAATCAATTAGTGATTAATCATTAATCCCTAGTTGCTATGATTTTAGAGAGTCCAGACCTCACAACCTGTCTACACATTGTTTTTATGCAAATCCTGCATAGTATACCTTTAAAGATTCCTGCTTTCCTGAACCTCTCAGTGAGTGTGTCTATGTGCATCTGCGTGTGTGTGCGCGCGTGTGTGTGTGTGTGTGTGGAGAGGGGCCAGGTCCGCGGGCTAAAATGAGAGGGGGGTTTCAAGAAAAAAGGAACCAAACTTAACGGTTTTATTGAAACATGTTTCTAAATCAAGTGTCATGAATCCTCATGAAACGGGAGCAAGATGGTGACATTTTTAGCGATGTTACAATATAAACATGGTGCTCTGAAGTCATTATTATGAAAGTAGACGTGAAGGGTTTTATTCCAAAATGAAATGTCCAGTGTGGGAGGGGAGAAATGTCTTATGCTCAAATGTCAATATAAGAATGAGTACTGGTTAATAACCTCAGTGAAAATCTTATTTTCCTTCCAGCCAGCAGCTGTTTTTTAAGAAAAAATGCACCCAAAGGTTCAAATGGATGTCTCATTTTGGATAGAAGTCCTTCATATATACTTGAGTCAACATCAGTGTTGACATGTCATTTTACCACACTCAGGATTTTACTATTACAGTGCTTTTACACCATATTGAAACCTCAGGTACAAAACTATTCAGGAACATGTTGTCAGTCTACTCAGTAATAATTATTGTGCTGTGTTTGTTGTGCATTTCTGATCTGTATTTGACATTACCAGTATGCCTTGACACAAAGACCTCATTTAAACCTCAGTCGCCCTCAGTCTCTTAATCTCTCATTCTACCTCAAGTAACCCAATAGACAGACGATCTGCAACAAAGTTTTTCTCCACTCCCTCAACAGCACATACGTACAAGCACACTGACTGTACACACACATAGACACACACACACATGCGCAGATATAAAACACAGACAGGCAAAAGGTTTTCAGCTCCACATACAAACAGTTACACTCCAACAGAGGATTTTGCTATCGGTGTTCAAATAAAAGCATCAGTGTCATTTCTGTTTAAAAAAAAACAACAAAAAAACAAAAAACAAAACTGTATTTGTTCAAAGCTGAAGTGAGACTTGCTTTGTTCTCCTGGGAAATAAAATGCAGCTAATAGTTTACAACAACTTGATGAAATACTTGCTTTTTAGGGTGTAGTTCCTTATGAAATACTTGGTTTTTTTTGTTTTTTGTTTTTTTTTTTTTGGGTCGCTTACTCTTTTCTCATTTTTACTACATCATGTATTTTCTGATTCTTACACTGTAAAAATTGTTTGTGTGACACACGTAATTCATGTGATTTGAAAAGAAAAGGAAGGGCAGCAAATAACCACGCAGTGCTGAAATACATGATAGTTATGGAAGACAGCATCACTACAGCTGTATGAAATAAATAAAATAAATAAATGTAGGGTCATTAAGGTGACGTCCTCAAATGCCTTGTTTTGTCCACAACCTAAAGATATTCAGTTTACTGTCATAGAGGAGTACAAACATCAGGAAATATTCTCATTTGAGAAGCTTTTAAAATTAGTAATTGATTATCAAAATAGTTAGTGATAAATTCAGTAGTTTACAACTAATTGATTAATCGACTAATCAGTGCAGCTCTACACTGCATCAGTCTTTGTTTCAGCAATTTTTGGGAGTAAAAATGATCCGAGTTGTTGCTTCGTTTCCTATTTGCGAGACTACAACTTTTGGTGAACAACAACTACTGTGGCCACAATCTGAGAATAATGTGTAAATGCAAAAATATAGAGTAACAGCACAAGTACAAAAGAAACAGACTCAGTAACACCGTTTATTAAGTAAAATCTATTTGAAGTTTGCTAATTTTAGCTAACAGATGTTATACCGGACTGAGTGAGGCTGTAGCAGGAAAACTGCTGATTGTTCTGGACTGTGTTTCTTATTAATTCAACTTTTCATTAGTGATTCTTTCAAATGTTATGCAGTCTTGCCAAAGTTACATACACACAAAAACATTTTCTGACTTACCCCGAGTGGTATTCAGCCATGCAGATAGTTTTGGTTTTAAGAGATCTGTTCCTTCTTCTGATACCTCAATACAATGGAAACTATTGGAATTTTGTTTGTGGTCACACTATTGTGCAGTGTTGAAAAGAGAAACAAAACTATCTGCATGATAAGATACCACAAGAGCGGAGATCGTCAAGCTGTGGTCTGCGAGCCACATCTGGCCTGCCAAAGCTTCCCGTCCATCCTGCAGAATGGCCACTGATCAAAGTATTGCAAGATTTATATATTTGCAGTAGGGCTGCACAATTACTCGGAATTTTATCGAAATCACAATATGACTTTCTGTAATTTTCAAATCGCAAGACGTGCAATATTTGTTAGAAGCAAAATGTATGTCACAAAACTTTTAAATTAATGAATGTTGTGAGGCAGAGATGTCCTATCCTACAAATCAGATCCTACAAACTTAAAAAAAACAGCTTTATTTGGAACAGATTCATGCAAAAAAAAAAAAAAAAAAAAAAAATGCCACCATAGTTTAACATGTTTTTCAATCAAAATAAGAAGAATGATGTAAAAATTATCATCACCTCTAATATCACAAATTATATCGTAATTGCAATATCAATCAAAATAATCACAATTAATATTTTTTCAAAATAGTTCAGCCCTAATTTGCAGTATTTTGAACTGACTGTTCATGGGGGGGAAAAACTGAAAAATGCTGTAGTGAGTCACCTCACAGACTCATGCCATGTGCTGCATAAAATCAGTTGCTCACAGAATGATGAAAAGACAAAGTATTGCTGCTGTTAGCATCAGTAAGTAAAGGTGTCACAATAACGGTGCAACTGCATAATAGCATCAAACCAGTAAAGGTTGACTAATATTTCCTGCCATTCAGGATTGCATTCTGCAGTTTTAGATTTGAGCCACCACTCTGCATTGAATTGTCTCCTTGAGAGCATTTGTTAGAAAAGTTTATAATTTCTCGTTATCATGGTTTCCCATGATTTTATAGGCTAATAAAAATAACATCATTTTAGTAATGAATTGAAAATATTAAACAAAAATAGGCTAATTGGGCCTAAATGAATTTGAGTTTCTTTATTTGAAAATCTGTCAGTGTATGCAAGTGTATAATGTTTGTAATTTGGGAGAACCCACATTTTAGGTTTAACTCATTAAAAAAGTAGTGCATTTTATCTGTAATGAATCAGTGATAACTGAGCATAACTTGCTAGTCATGTGCCTGTATAATAATGTTTGTTATTTTGGTTGGTGAGTTAATTTCTTTATTGAGTACCAGATTTCTTTTGCTTTAAAAAGTTAAAGTTAATTCTTCACTGAATTATTTGCCAAACATGATGCATTTTTTACTATTCTATATGATTACTTAGGTACATGTATGTTTAAACGCAACAAAATAAAGAAATGTTCATTATATGAATGTACCCTGCTTGCAAGCAGACATCAGCAGCAGAGATGTAAATACTGTGGCTCTAAGAGGAGTGCTCATATGCATAGGATGCCATCTAACATGTGATGAATCCTTTTTTTTTTTTTGGTGCCAATCCTATTGATGATAGTATTGATACACAACTCAAGACTTTGTATCGGCAGTATAAATGTTTTGGGGATCGATCTGCCTGCCCCCGAGCCTCCAGTCTGTTTTTACAAAACTATTTTTTGAAACCTTGTTGGTCAAGATTTCTGCACTTAAACTGCCAACCTGTTACAAATACGTCAACTTCCTAAAATTCTTCCCTTGTGTCATCATGCGTGGCAGACATTTATCTCACGTGAAGTACAGGTCACATACTAGTTGTTTATCACATGACTTGAAATCACCCAGCGTGCACTGTGTATATCAAGTGTTTCTTCCATCTAAAACTTGATTATTTTATCACTGATGGTATGTTGCATCCCATAAGTTTATGTATTTCAGCACTGTTGATTAAATTGCTGCCAGAGGAGCTTAATTCATTTACAGACAGGTATGTTTTCATGTTCAACTGCATTGACTTTTACATTTTTTTGCCCTCTGGACTACCTCTGAAAACGAACACGCCTGGGACGTCTCTGAGGAAGAGTTTGGTCAGTTGTACCTGAACTTTTTCTGTCAGACATTCAGGCGATATCGATCATGATGAAATCTTGAAATAAGTGTCAAACTAGTACTGTTGTAGTCCACTCATCTCATCTCACTACAGTACATTCATGCCACCATAATGAATGGAAGTCAGCCTAAAGGGTGCCTGTTAATTGAACTACAGCTGAGTCAATGTTTGTTATTTTACACGAGCTGTGTCTGGATATATTTACTCTCTATATGGGGACAATGTTGTTCTGTGATCTTACTGATAGTGATATAGTTACATACAGTACTTGATCCACTCTCAACTATTGAAAAGTTGAAGTGTAACTTGAGAAATCAACTTTTATGCCTTACTTTTAACACCATTTTGTAGTTATGTTATTGATGTGTCCTCATCCACTTCATTAATACAACTCACAAACCTGTGATATATATTTTGTTATGATTCTTTACCATGTGATTTGTGTTATTCTGCTTCTTTATCGCTTATCAATAAAATATCACATCTATCGACTGTCTTTTGTCTTAGATTTGTACAAAAAAATGTGTTGTTATGATGCAGATACCAGTACTGACAGGGCTGGAACGACGAATTACAGTTACCACGTTACTTTAATTTTGTCATTTTTGGGGGCAGACCCATTTCATGCAAAGGACCCATTTTGGAAGAAAGACTTCTTCAAGGATTGTTGAAAGCCTGGATGCTAAAAGATCCTCACCCTCAAATATTCAAATATTTACCACCATAGTTAATAATCTCCTGCCTCATCCGGAGTGTACTTTTGCCTCATTTGAATATAATATAGTTCTTCTTTAGAACCCTCGATTACAATTATAGGTGAAACCTTCAGAAAAAATGCCATTTTTAGATCTACATGGGTGGGTTTTTGAAGAAACCTTTAAGAAATAAAAGAGTTCTTGGCAGAACCTGGATGGATTCTCAACGAAACCCTTGGAAGGAAAAAGGGTTCTCAGTAGAAACCCCTGGGCATGTTCTAGATTAAACCGTTGGGATATAAAAGGGTTCTCAGTAAAAACCCCTTGGTGAGTTCTACATGAAACTGTTGGGATATAGAAGGGTTCTCTTTAGAACCACCTGGGTGGGTTCTTGTTAGCCCCCTTAGAAGGTGGAAAGGTTCTGGATGAAACCTTTACACCTTTATACCCATAGAAGGGTTCTCTGTAGAACCTCTCATAGGGAGTTCTGGGTGAAACCTTTCATAGATGGTTCTAGGTATAACTCTTTATGTTGAGTTCTGTGTAGAATCCACCGAAAGGGTTCCAGATGGAACCTTTATAAAGGTTTGACCAGGAGCAAAACAGGGTTCTCTCATGAGGAAGCCAAAGAACCCACATGGTTCTAGTTAGAACCTTGAAAGTAACTAGGCCAATACTCTGAGTGGGTTTTGACAAGAATACTTTTACTTGAGTCTTTTCTAACACCAGTTGTTTCCCTAATAGTTGAGTAATGTAACAGAACTTCTACTTGAGTACAGATTTTCAGCACTCTTTTCACCACTGAGAACCAGGAACGCCTCTGATACCACCTGAGATGCTGGATCTGGTATCGGTGAATTCATTAGCCCTGAAATGGGACGTTGGACCTCATGCAAGAATCGCTTGTATGAACAGATTTGTTCTTAAATGGTGCATACAAGTGATTGAAGAGAACTTGTCGCATTCACGAAGTTTCTCGTATTTTGAATTTTGTTTCAGATACGAATACAATTTTTTGGAGTGGTCCAGACCTGTCGCAGAGTCATGTGCAGTCAGTCTGCTGGTATCCAAACCAATGTTTTTCCCAAATGTCTGTCTATTTCATTAGTTTGAAGACATTTTGACTTTGAAAAATAAATTACACTTCATAATTATGTTGACATCATCCTGTTTGACTACATTTCAAATTATAATTTATTTGTATTCACATATAAAGCCTCTCATCATTCATTCAATGATTTATTATGACCTGCTGTCAGGCGTATTGGTCGTATATTTCCATATGCAGGTTTATGAAGTCTCTGTCCAGGTGAACATCCTCATTTATTCTGTCCTCTGTCTCTGTGATAAAAACTTCCCCTTAACCTTCTCCTCTCGCTGCAGTCATTGATCGCCCCTGTGGCGAGTCTTTTTTTTTTTTTTTTTTGTCTGAAGTCATTTTCATGTTGAGACATTTCTTCTTTATTTCACTCTGACCCTCCAGTGTCACGGCATCACAGCATTCATCTTTCCTGTTTCTTGGCTTTAGCAGGTCTTTTAATTCTACTGCTGACGCTGTTAAAATGGCAGATTTTCTTTTATGGATCTCTGAAAACAGAACATCAAACTCCAAACTCTTAAAGTTCTTCTTTTTTCTCTTTGATGCCATTTTCATGAATGAACACTTCCTGACGTATGGGGCAGGAAGCGCAGCCATATATGGTCTTATTGGGGCGTTAATTATGCTAATTTACAAGTCTCATGCATGTGTACTCAGATACACACAGGTAGCTCATTTACACAGTTATCTGAAGTTACGAGCATTTGTTGGATCTGACGTGGTGTGTTCGTATAAGCTCTCGTATGACAAAAGTAAGACAACTTTAAGATGAGAATGCATGAGGCCCAATGATTCTTCCCAGCAAGGTCCTGTACGCCTTTTTTTTTTTTAACCTGAGCCATGCCATACACCATGATAGCAATCACATCACATCCACACAGGGAGGAAAAAATAACACTAGTACAAGTATAAACAAAATTGTTCAAATTGGTTTAAATAGTTTTAATGTATACAGATGGAAATAATCCTTCATTGGTCAATAAAGAGGAAACAAAGTAGAGGAAACAGATCACTCAAGGATGGTAACACATCCAGTGTTCAAGCTCGTCAGAGACGCAAGACCACAAAATCAGAAACACAAATTTACACTTCTCTCTTATCAAACATGGAAGTAGATACTGAAGCTCAGACGAACTTCACTGACAAGCTACCAAACATTTTAACAGCAATGACACAACATGATTCAAGAAAAGTGCATCACACTGCATGTGTGCGCCAAAATATAACAGTGCAAGATCGTACGTGATGCTTCCCGTTATGTTCCCTTTAACATACATGCACCCTACGTTTGTTTTTTCATAATCTGAAAACCACTGCCATTCCATGTACTGTGTCTTAGTGATGAAAACGTTCACCAAAGCTCCAGTTGTTCCCAAAAACAGTCAAGTTGTCCCTTTGTTTTCCTTCCTGAGCGACAGTCTGTATGTCGATGAGGCCAGCGCCCCCCCCGCAAACTGAAATCAACTAATGGAAGAGAGCTGTTAGGCGTTCAGAGCTTTGGCTACATCTGTGAAGACCAGGCGACTGGGCCTCTGCGTGGTCCCCTGGGAGGTTGTGAGAGTCTGCAGAGGAGAGAAAACGGCGGCAACTCCAGACTTAAATTTTAAGAGACAGCGATAACAGCTAGTTGTCCCAGTGTAATATTATGTTTTGTTAATTTTATGAACCATCTAAACAGCTAAATCGACTTCATATTTTAGATTTAGGATGTGATTTATTGCTGTAACCAGAGAAAATGTGTTAGGACCGGAGGCCACATGTATAGAGTATGCAAACAGCATATCGATAATGCCAAGATGCATTCTTCTCTGTGGAGGCCGAGAACTGCCATGTTTGCAATTACTTTTTAATGCAGTTATCTCAACATGAGGAGTTAAACGTACAGGGGTTTCATGAGTCAATTCACTCGTGGCGAGTACAAAATCTGCTGTATCTATGCTCTCTACCACCCAACCCTGTTCTCTTTCTCTGTTGTTTGTCTTTTCTTCTGTTGCCTGTTGTGGCAAAACTTCAGGGCAATAGACAGTATTTCAAAAAGCTCAGTAAAAGCTGTCAGTCTCCCCTCACGGGGAGATGGAGTGATGCTGTGCTGCTGCCAGAGGAGTGCTGACTAAGATTACAGCATGCATGGAAACAAATTACAAAATAATAGATTTGTATATATTTCTCACTTCTCTCTCATAGGCTGAATAACACACTAGACAGCAGTGGTAATATTGAAATTTTTTGATCAAAATCATTGATAGGTACAATTTAATAGTCCCTTGATACTGGAGGGGACATGTCCCTATTGTCCCTACCCAATTCTACGCCCTTGTATTTTGTACTTAAAAACTAACTAAAACAAAATAAAAATATACAGGAAATATCTTTAGGTTTAGTGTTTGTTGATTTGGTAAAATTTGTCAACACAAGCATGAGGATTCTGCAGGAAATAAAACTACACATATAAGCATAAGTGCTGTTAAGTTATGAATCCTCCTCAACAGTCATGACAGTGATCTTGAATCCTGAAATCAGGTGTGGTCAGATGAACCAGACACTCATTTCCAAGTTTTCCATAACTATCCCGTGATCTCCAGAAATCTGCCTTTTGTTTTCTCAAGATAATGAGATAAATTAACCTTTTCTCATGAGAAAACAAGCTTTGTGATCTCGTGATAACAGCAGTTGAAAAATAATTGCAATCAGGCCCATTCCCGGCTTCTGTACTCCTCAATGTAATACTCATCAGAAACATGGGTATGACAAAATCATATTAACTCCACTTACTACCTATTTTGGGGGCTTTCAACTGTATTTTATGTACTCCATCAATGACATAGGTTCGCTCAGTTGTCATGGGACTGATCTAGTTGCCAAATGTGAGATGCAGTTGAAAGCTCTGGAAAAAGCTAGTAAGAGAGCCTTGAACCTGAGATCATGAGATTCAGTTCATGTTGTAAAATTCTGGCTACTGGACGAAAATACTAGATAAAAGAAAATATAACTCCACCTATCATTTTTCTTTATAAGTACTTCTGAACATATTTCCATGACTGTTCTCCACTACTGGAGGTCATCGACATGTGATGGTGTGTGTAGCACACACATCAGATTAGATCAGATTATTTGAAAATAACACTTAACGTGTTTGCATACTTTTTGTGCTCACACGGCCCCTGGAATATTTAATGTTGTAGTATTAAGTTGAAGGAATAGAAAGGAAAGGATGAAAGATAATATGGATGTAGATTCAAAAGATCAGTCTGTTGGTGTGTATCATCTGTTAAACTATATTATAATATAGACTGGTTAATATAAGATTAATTCCTCTAAAAATAAACTACAAATATCTAACCTATGGTTTTTGTTTTGAGATAATAATGATAGCATGAAAGAATGAGGATTGTGGGGAAAAAAGAGGTTTAGAGAGATTCAAAAGCCACACAGGTGATACTTTACCATGTTTGCCTTTACCATTATGCCATTGTCAAAACTTAAAAGAAATAAAAGAAAATTAAATTATGACAGTTACCAATTAACAGTTATTAATGGAACAAAAGAACTGTTACCTAATCAGTAGTCTAAAATAAAGCACAGTTGCACTGTGATATGGCAAAGATAGAGACTTTATCACAACAACATATGTTAAATATACAGATAGACTTAATTCAATCTTTAGCTGACACAAGCCACAAGAATCACTTCAGTGCACCAAACTGGAACATTAGAAATGATTAGAAAAATGTGACACCATACTTAAATAAAAGTTTGATGGGAAGCATTGACTAAGCCACTGCTCAAAACTTTCCATCAATGTGTATTATGGAATATGAAATAGTTGAGTGAGTTTGCTACTTCAGTTAACTTTCTCCTTTTTCTTGTTTCCTGTACCTAAAATATACTACGTGCTAGACTTATATAGACCTATGCTGACAACAAGAATAAGTTTTGAGGATGGTTAAAAGATGGTGCTCATATCTTAAATTAGCTAATGTTAGCAAAATGACTGCTAACTTGGTAGCTGACATCAATCATTTGCTAGCATTTTGCTAACATTATCTAGCTGGTTTTCTAGATTTTTGCCAACATTAACTAACACAATGTCGATTTTACAGGAAAGGAGAAAGTTGACAGAAGTTTGCTCACCTGGAGCTCAGAGAAAAAAGGGCCAGGACTTACAGTCAGCTCTAGATAGTCAAAGAGTTACAGCGATTCATGTGAAGACAGAACACAAACTTTTCAGCTTTCCAGCTTTCCAGCTTACCTTGGCATTGGGACCCGAGAGGCTGCCTTCCCGGCCGTGGTCCAGTAGTTCCTGTTCCAGCAGGTCATCTTGTTCTTCAGCCGGGTCAAAGTTGTACATGGGCATGAGCTGGTGCCTCAGCTTCTCCAACCTGTAAGACAATAGTTTAGAGGTGAGTAAGAAGACATTATGCCTGGTTGCAATGCCGGATTAACCTGGTAGGTTAAATGGGCGAAAAATTGTTGACTCCACCTAACCTCTCCATCTAGCCCCCTCTCTAACTCCATTTAGTGACAAACCAATATCCTTTGATGGACTGATACTTGATTTGTGTTTATGTAGCAATATGCACCACAGACACAATCTAAACTAAAATAATATAGTTTTTAAGCTAGACTTTGCCACAGGGCCTCTCTACAAGACACTGCCATAAAATAACTTAATGCTGCAGGACATGCTTTAGTTGATTTTAGTTATGCAAATTCTGTGATGAATTTACTTGGGATGCACAATAAACTTGCGCGTCTTCTGCATCAAGCAATAAAAGCTTTAAAATGAAGTATCAGTATTTATGCTGATAGGGCATATCAATAATAACCAATTAAATAGTGCAAAGTTGCTATTTGCAATGAATGCTCAGCGTTGGTCATGCAAGGAAGAGCCAAATCACATTCCAATTCCACAATAATTATGCCTACAAGAGCAGGCATAATAATAAGTTGATTCCACCGCAGGAGAGACTTGATTTTCTCTGTAAAGAATACATATATCGGCATCTCCACTCAGCTAAAATGAATTGGAAAATATCCGAATATTGGATTGGATTGAAAAGTCCAATAACTTGCATCACTGAATTGTGCTAATAATCAAATTACTGAAACAAATTTACATGCAATACACTGTTTTTTTGGTTGTGAGATCAGCAAATAAAATCTTTATAAACTTACCGCTTCCGTTTCCGAATATACAGCATCTAGGATGGAGAATAAAGAGAAACAAGTAGTGTTATTGATAGAAGTAACTTCTCCTAACTAACATCTGAGGTCTGTCAAGTCAAAAATAATCACAAATTTAAATATAACATAGAAGACACAATAGGTCAAGACATTCCAGCTCATTCTGAGAAAATACATTTCTGCTTAATCAAATGCTATTTTAGAGGCAATATTTCAACATTTCCTTACAATAGCCACTGCTAAGCCAATGACAGTGATGATGCCAAAGGGTACGAGCACCATTCCCATCCCCGAGCCCTCGATCACCGCTTCTGGAAATGTTGTGGCATTGAAGCTGGTCTCATTTGTTGTTATAGTAACAGTCATTAATGTTGTTCTGGAGGTGACATTGTCTCTGGCACTCGAGCTCGTCGAGATGAAGGGGGTGGCGGTGGTCGGGGCAGATGTGGAGAGAAAACTTGTAGTTGTCTTAGCTGCAGTTACAGCCATGGTCAGGTGTAACTGGTTCAACTGAAGGATGTGTTTTAAATGTGTGTGTGGACGTTGTTGTGTTGCTCAGCGTCTAGTGTGTCTCATGGTTGACACAGGTGTCTTCCCTCTGGTTTGAGGTCTGCCGAGGCATTGATGATGGTTTGGCCATATGATCTGGAGAATAAACCTTAAAACAAAAACAACAATAACAAAACAGTCATGATTAACTCAGAGAGGTCACTCAGTGCAGATCTTGGCTGCTGCTGCAACACCACCACAACTGCCAGATGCAACAAGCAGAGATCTGCAAAGATTTTCTTTCTTTATTTATTGTATAATATAGTGTAAGTTCTCTTACCAAGATGTATGCAAAGCTTTTAATTAAGTGTTTGTATATAGTATAGTCACAGTTTTCTTTGAGGTGCTTAGAAGCATCCTGAGTTCACCTAACTGTATAAACTTAATAAAGAAACAGAGAAAACTAGATATTATATTATTTAGAACATTTTTTTATTTATTTAGAACATCACAAGCAACCAGGCAGTTTTACAACTATATGATAGACATAGAAATCTACTTCAATGGAGGAACTAACAAAAGCTGAAATTCTAAATAATTTACACTGGATGTCGGTCAGAACCTGCATGTCTCAGGGAAAGTTGTGGCTGTTCAGAAGGTTAATGTTTTGGCATAGAGCTGATTAGGTCAACCCCAGTAACTGACTTTAATTATGTAATGTAGCTACTATCATGTTCAATTTTTCAGGTTTATAACAAACCAAATTTTGTGAAAATCGGTTCAGAATTTGCAGGCTACAGCTGATGTAATGTCTGCATCTCACTTTTGTAGCAGACCTTGAATTCTCCATTACAGCAACCACACAGACACATAGCAAAGAAACGGTGGTGAAGCTAACAACACGGGGATTTATTAATCCCATATCATGCCTGACTTTAGTGGATCATATAGGGCATGGAATTAATCCGCATATGCTTCAGGTTTAAAACGAAACTGAACTTTTCTATGGATGCCGGTTTTTGAGCCATGAAAAAGGCCAAAACGTGGTCTGCAGAAGACTAGATAAGCCTTGTTTTTAGCTAAGCAGTTGTTGATGACTGTCCCTACCGGCTGGTTAAGAGGAGTGAGGAGTCAACAGTGGGTATAAAAAAGAGCAGTTGACAGAATAGGTTTTTCAAAAATTGTGAACCACTGCCACCACAAGAGGTCCTTGAACATTCAGCCATAAATGTGCATAAAAAATACTTGGCTGTAGGGTCCAGTAACGGCTGCGGACAATAGCTCCAGGTCCATCGGTCACTCACACAGGTGCGAACATGACCATTGCATGACCTTTGTTTTTACCTGGCTAGGGGTGTTAAAAAATATTGAGTATATTATGTACAGTATTATGCTTTGTGATACTGTATTGATTCTCAAAAACAATGTATTGTGACATAAGCAAAGAAAAAAAAAGTAACCTTTTTTAATCTCAGATTTTCTGTATATGTTGGCGTACACTATGAGTTTTCCTAAAACAAGACTTAAAAAATAGCAATATCTCACAATATATTGAATCGTAACCTCTGCATTGTAATACATATTGTATTGCCTGATTTTTGACACGGCCATACGCCTGGTGGAGATAACAACAGTTATTTTTTTTCTCATTTTTAACCTCATATGTTGCAGGACGAAATGCATTGCAAGGAATGTGAGTAAAGGTGAGGTGATTCTTGAACTCAAGCCAAAATGGTACAGTGTCATTTCCGTTTTGCTTATGCGCACTGATTATTTAATTAAATATTTGTATTTAAGGAAATTCAGTATTAGCACACCTCAGCCATGATTTCCTTCAGACCACGGCTGATTGTGCCAGCGGGGTTGTGGTAGGTGTTTCACGGCAGGATGTGGGTAGCAGAGGCACAGGAGGAAAGTAACAAACTTGATAAAATACAGAGGAATACTAACCACTAAAACTGTAACGTACACTGTGAGGAAATGTGCTGGCAGTGCCTTCAAAAACGTCAAAATCAAACTTACACCCCCACACACACACTACCACACACACACACACCTGCTTCCATAAATATCCACTCACTGCATCCTCGGTACATGTGCCTCCCACACACACACACACACACACACACACACACACGCGCACGCGAGCGCACACACACACACACACACATCCCATGAGCGTGGAGAGCATTTCATCCTGATGAGCAGTTTTAAAACATGAACATGCTTTTCATTTTAAAGCAGTGTTACATGCAGACACAGGAAGGCGGTGAAAATAGACACATGATCCATTCCTCTCCCCTTAGTGCATCCTGTCTGCTTGTGCTCTCCTAATGAGGAACATGTGCAGCTGAAGCAAACAACCAATGAAAACCAAAGGCTGGGTTCAGTCATTGCTGTTTGTCTGCACTGCAACAAAGACAGGAGCCTGCTGCACCACATTTGACATCTTTGTTTGGATGATATTATGCTCTTATTACTGTGTGTTACTGATACATAATAACATGTTATTTTTAGTCAAGATGCACTCTATCTCAGCTGTCCTGTGCAGACAGCTGATCTACTAATCCTGCCAACGTGACCAGCTCTTTACTCCATGTGTCCTCTCAGATTAGAGATGCATACGTACCTTTTAACATACAACATGCATGACTTCAGAGGTGAGCAGCAGCAGGAAGGGAATGGCTAGAGAAGGGAAATTTTCATTGGAAGAGGCAGCATTTCCTCCAGTGGCTGCCCCTCCTCCTCCTCCTCTTCTTCTGTTTCCCCCCCTTTAGCAATGCAGGTACTGCTCAGGCTGTTTACATTGACAAAACAGCCATTTTCTCTGAAGATGGACTCCACACACCACAGTAACCCTATCCCGGCAGCCTCCGAGAGATCAACCTTCCCGTTCTCAGATTGCCTCCCAGGATCTACTCCCCCCGTCTTGCCCTTTCTTGTATTTCACACAACAAGAGGCTGCTCTAAGGGATGCTGCAAACAGAGATCAGTGCGGCGAGCTCCCTCCCCCTTCACCCTGCAATTGGTCTAATGGCTTCAAGATGACAGATGCGGTTGGCTCGCTCAGCTGTCTATTTGGCTTTGCAGGGGTGAGAATGGGATTTAATGGCTCTGCACACCAGATGCTGTCAGACCCATGTGAATGACTGCATCCGGGTGGCAGGTCTGGGGAAATTAACCCTGTGATGTCTCTTCTCTAATCCTAAATTACCTGAATTTACTCACTTAAAAATAAAAAACAGGGAAAGAGATCACTGACAAATCACTGTCATAGATTTTATTTACTTTAATGTGAAGGATTTGTACAGTTATTCACAAATGATTGCTCACATTTCCATTTGTACAACAAGAAATATGTTGAAAACTAAAACACAAATGACAGTCTGTTGTCATATAATTGGGTGTAATTGTAACACATGTTCACAACAGCTGCAGGATATCCATCTGCAGTCTTCAGCTCATTTTGAACAAGTTCCCAGTCATCATGGCCACAAATTCTGCAAGAGTTCAAATCAACAGTAAATGCAATTATATAATTATATATGATCTTTTTTCTATGGTAGCACTTGTTTCTTGTACATTTAATTGTGTTTGTGTTTTCTGGGATTTTATTGCTGTGTGTTATGTTTGGGTGTATGCTTCATTCATTCATTTTCAGCATTTTACTAATGCTTACATAATGAAGAATATGCTAATTCATTTTCTTATATTTATGTTTATGCTCACATGTCATATTTTGTCTCTCATTGTAAAGCATATTAAGTTTACATGAAATGAAATGTGTGATATAAATAAATTTGTCATTGCCTATACTTATTACGCTATTACAATTATATGATAGGGTAATAAGTATAAAATATATTTAAAGATATGGATATCTAAGGATATATTTTTAACACACCAGTGCATATCAGAAACTCGTGTTTCTCAAACTGTACTACCTCAGAAAATATTAGTCTCTCCAAGTTCCAGATTATGACTGATGTTAAAATACAGTAGTGTTGACTAGAGGGAGCTCAGGTACCACCAGTTGTACTAGTACCATCTAAGTATTAGTGTATTTGGATATTCTTTAATAAAACCACCAAAAGCAAACAAATGCAATCCTTGTCTTAGAAAACTATAATATAGTAAGGATCATATCTTTTTTGGCAAGTTAGAGTTGGAGTCAGTCTGAACAAGATTTTTTTTTCTCTTTTCAAGTTAATTTTTAAGAATTTTTAATGAAGACTGAATTTTAAATTAAATTTTCATTCATCGATATAAATATTTACACCTTCATTTTTTAGAATAAATAAATAAATCATTGCTTGATTTATGTCATTATGGAATAGTAATTGCTTTTTGACCTGAACAGTTCTGACAGAATCTGACAGAAAGAACTTGACCATAAAAATCAAGAGAACAAGATTTCTACAACAGCACACTGTGATATTTTACATATATTTTCAAACAAATAAAATGTTTTTATTTCAAAGTGGTTATTACCAGTAGTAACATGAACATGAATATATTTTCATACCTTCGTAATCAATGGTTCCATCTCCATCTTTATCTGCCTCCTTCATCATCTGTTCTGCCTCGATCTCATTAAGTGGTTCCCCTGCATTCATCAGTACGTATCTGGAAATTAAAATTACACATAAAGAGAAAGAAAACACTTAGAGAACATGGTGACAAACACTGAGTAATCACAAACTGACACATGTTTGTGTTTACTGAGGTTTTTTTTTTTCCATTTGTCTTATAAGCTGCAGTAGGCAATTTTATTTCATTATAATTTTGGTTGAAATAAGTAATTTTGACCAAAATTGAAGGGTTCCTTTTAAAAGAAACATGTTAGTTCCTGCCCCTTTCTTTTTTTTATTTCTTCTTTTTTCTTTTACTGGACCCGGTCTGAACCAAACAACCAATTAGAGTTAGCTAGCATGTAACAAGCCAATCACAGCAAATCTGAATAAACAAGGGTCATCTGGCGTCTAGGTGTCATTCTGTCTTTCTTACCTCTGAATCAGACATAACTAACCAAGTGGACCAGATGTTAGTTTGCACAGTTACAACAGTTGACAACCTTGATGTCGATTACACAATTTTAATTTACAGACTGGGTAAATGGGTGGGTCTTTCTGACTGCACTAGCCTGGTTTTAACAGGTAGACAGTTTTTTGTCAGTTTAGGTGATCATGTATCAGAGACACATTGTGTGGATTATGGTGTTCCTCAAGGAAGCATTCTCGGGCCAGTTTTGTTTTCATTAGATATGCTTCCATTTGGAAACATCATTAATCACCACTGCGTTAATTACCATTTTTATGCTGACACACATAACTGTACATTTCTGTCTCACCAAATGATTCCAGTGCACTACACACACTTATCACCTATCTCACTGACATTAATGTTTGGATGAGCAAGAACTTTTTAAAGCTAAATGAGGACAAAACTGAGATTCTTTTAATTGGACCAAATGTAGAAAGAGAAAAACTGCACTCAATGCTTGGTGGTCTTAAAGGACAGATTAAAAGCAGCATCACAAATTTAGGAGTGATTTTAGATTCAGATTTAAAATTTAATTCTCATTTTAACAACATATTTAAAACTTTGTTTTTTTTTATCTTAGAAATATTGCTAAAAACAGACCCTTTTTAACTCAGAAGGATGCAGAAATTCTCATCCATGCTTTTATATCTTGCTGTTTAGACCACTGCAATTCACTTTTTACTGGCCTACCCAAAAAGTCACTAAAGAAACTACAGCTAGTGCAAAATGCTGCGGCCAGAGTTTTAACCAAAACAAAGAAAACTGATCACATTACTCCACTTCTTAAAACACTTCGCTGGCTACCCGACACTTTTAGAATTGATTTTAAAGTGCTTTTACTCTTTTATAAAGCTTTGAATGACCTTGCTCCTCCATACATCAGGGATCTTCTTTCATTTTATGTTCCAGCCAGATCATTGAGGTCCTCCACTGCTTTTCTTTTAAATGTTCCTCATGTGTTTCATAAACGTACTGGTGAGAGTGCCTTCTGTTTTTATGCCCCCAAACTGTGGAACTCTTTGCCTTTGGACATTAGATCGGCAAGCTCTCTTAGTGTTTTTAAGAGGAGATTAAAGACCTATCTTTTTAGTCTGGCTTTTAATTGTTAATTTGGTGGTAATGTTATAATATTGGTCTTTTAAGCTCAATCATTAAGTTTTTGTTTTGTTTTTTTTATTCTTTACCCCAGGGTTCCTTTTACTTAATTCTAATAACATTCATTTTATTGTTGTATTGTTGTAATTTTATTCTTGCATTTTTTTAATTTGTTTTTATTTATTTGGATTTTCATCATTCTTTGCTTGTTTTTATTTGTTTCCTGTCTGCTGTTTTAATTTTGCTATGTGAAGCACTGTGGGTTGCATATTTGTATGAAAGGTGCTATATAAATAAAGCTGATTTGAGTTGAGTTGAGTTGATGTTCCCCTCAAGCTCAGCAAACTGTGTGCCATGCATCATTTGGTGGGAGGGGCTTAGCAGAGTGATACATGACACCAGAGAGAGAGGTGGAAGGTTTTGCATTGTTCAACTTGTCTACTGCAGCTTTAATGCCAGATGGAAAATAAATAATTATATGTCAGTTACATAGTTTACAGTACAGTGCGGTGACGTATGCAATAGCTCAAATTAAGAGTTAATAAAGACTTTACTTATTTAGTGTTGAGGAAGTATTTATGCTTTTCTTTTCTATCCCTTATGTTGTTCTTACTTTAGTGTGTTCCAGTCAATATATCCCTTGGCCTCTTTGTCAAATACTTTGAAAGCAGCTCTGAGTTCAGCGTCCTGGTTCTTGGTTCTTTCGTGGTACAGTGCCATCAGACCCAGGAAGCTGTCACAGTTAAAGATCCCTTTACCTGAAATATCACAAAAAATAATCAGTTTAAACAAAACATCATTATTTGTGCCACGCAATAATTAGGGGCCGGGCAGCCTAAGCTGCCAGGACCCTATTGTAATCCTGCATGTTCCTCTTTCTTTCTTTCTTTCTTTCTTCTTCTTCCGAGGAAATCCTACTTCCCATGCAAGAAAAATGACCAAACTTTGCACAAAGGTCCAGTCCCATGTCAGATTGCCTCAGCTGCAAAAACAGGCCAATAGTCCTGATGGTGGCGCTACAGCAAGCCATCAAGTTCAAAATTTTGAAAATTCAATACAGATTTACAACTTTCACCAAAATGTAGCCCCAATACTGAAGAAACTTTTGTACATTTAAACCTATTGCAAATCATGAAGTCCATCACTCTGTTTTTTTCAAAAACTGTAAAACTTATTAAACCTATCTCCTCCCACAATTTTTGCTCAATTGGCACCAAACTTGCTACAGAGCATCTTCAGACTGTCCTACACAAACGATCCACACAGATTTTTGATTTATCAAAAATTGAGCCTATAGTGCATCAGAATGTTTGACTGTAAACGGTATTATAAACATATACTTGCAAATTCTTGCTAAATACATTTTCAATGTTCATGAAAAAATGACAAAATTTTGGAGTCATGGTAGATGATGTTTGGAAAATATCAGAATTTTATCTCAAAAACTGAATTTTTTACAGCATTTTGAATTTCGCTCTCATGCGAACAATTGGAGTCAATGCAAAAATGGCATTTTTAAACATCAGTTTTTCACTTTTGGAGCCAATAAATCATTGTTAAAAACTAATGACCAACATCTCCATGCTGTCTAGATGCAATTTGTGTATTTTGGGATTTTTGTCTCAATAACTGAATTTTTGACAGCCATTTGAAATCTGCCTTTACATGCTAACAGCTGCTGTCTTGCGCACAGGTGACTGGCTTAGTCAATTTGTGAAGCTACAAGTGGTGTTTCCATTTGCCAATTAGCTCAGTGAGATAGAGGATGGTTCTTGGTGTTGAAGGTTGTGAGTTCAAGCCTCAGCTTGTACAACATTTCCATATGAGAAATCTACCCAAACTTTTCACAAAGGTCCAGTCCCATGCCAGATGTCCTCAACTGGAAACACAAGACAATAGTCCTGATGGTGGCGCTACAGCAAGCCTCTAAATTTCAAAACTTTGAAAATTCACAACAAATCAACCATATGTGCTACAGCTTTGGAACTTTCACTTTGAAATTTGCTTTTCCATGGCATGGATGGCTGCTGCCTGGCACCCTGATCCTTGGCTTAGTCAATTTGTGAAGCCACACATGAACTGTCACTTGCCAATTAGCTCAGTGAGATGAAAGACGGACTTCAGTGTCAGAAGTCGTGAGTTTGAGTCTCAGCTAAGGCAGGATGGACTTTCAAATGTGAAAGCCTTATGTTCAGGTATCATGCTATGGGGATTAGAGACTACTAAGGTTAAAATAATTATGATTCAGGGAGTTTTGGGAAGAGACAAATACTCTTTATCAACACGTTTCCCTGTTATCCCTTGTCTCTTTTCCCTGTTTATTTGGCTTAGCTATCAGTCAATATGCAGAGTCTCTTGTGCCAGAAATTGTGAGTTCAAGCCTCAACTGATGTAAAATGCACATTAGAATGCCACCTTTTTTCATCTTCCTACACTCTGCTTGTTGCTCAGAATTGCCTAATTTTGCCTAAAATTGCCCGGCCCCGACCATTGCTGCGCAGCAGCTATAATTTTTGTTTGTTAGTTTGGTGAACAGAATGAGAGTAAAACCAATATATTTATATGAAACTAAATACATACTGTACATAAAACATGCATTAGATCATGTGATTTTTATATGCAGTAAAATGAGATATAATCAAGTACAACACAGCAGCCTTTGCTACAATTTTCTGCTTTGCAATGTACTGTATCTCTGAAAAACAGGTTTTCCACTATTGTCCTGACAAAAGGGTTGTTTTTAGGATGAAAGCGATATCTTAGCATTTAAAGAACATCTTCCATTTTCTTAAATTTATACAAGAACCAAAACATTTCAGCATAATTTTTCAAAGCATACCTAGATTCTCGTTGTATGTAAACATTCATGTGTACATGGATGAGACACTGTAATGTGGAGATTTAAAAATCTAGATATGTTTTACAGCTAGGACTGACTCAGGATTGATTATAATTTATTGTAAAACAAAACAAAAATAAAAAACAAAAAAATAGGAAAAGAGACAAAAAGAAAAATTCTGCAATAGAAAACTCAGAGAGAGTGAAGGTATAAGGGAGAGGAAGTAAGATAGGGGAAAGAGTAAAGCAGGAAATAGGAAAGCAGAAAAAATTACATCCTCCAGCATAACAGATATATATATAGCTAAAAGTAGTTAGTTATGTTAAAGGGGGCTGAATTCAACATATAGCTATAGCTATATAAAGTGATACAAAAGCTATTCTTACAAAAGTCCACCTTAGATTAGCAGAATCATGGTGCAGTGTTTCAGTGCTTTGCTGGCTACATAATGAAGCACCTGTTCAAGTCACATGACAGTGACTGGAGATATAGCCTTAGATTATTTGTTCTTTTATGAGTTTTATGCATGATTAGTTCTGACAGAGATCAAGAAACAATTTGTTATTATTAGAAAACAAATTGTTTGTAATTAGGTTGTACATTTTAGAAAAAAATGTGCATTTTAATTGGAAAATAATCAAATATTCTTAATTAAGTTAACATTTTCCAACTGTTCAAGTGTGTGTGTGTGTGTGTGTGTGTGTGTGTGTGTGTGTGTGTGGTGTGTGTGTGTGTGTGTGGTGTGTGTGTGGTGTATGTTTTGTGGCACAACTATGGGATGCGCCAACAGACTTTATTTAGTCAAGCCCCATGATGCACAAATCACACACAGTGAAACACTGACACCTAGTGATTAACATTGTAAACTGCAGTAAATAACAGAATACTGCAATATTAGATAATGTCATACTTGTTTATAAAGGATTTTAAAAGATTAAAAAAAGCTTAAAAAGCTGCACATGGTGTTCCTATATAAACACTAAATCTATCAAGACTTGCAATGAAAATCCAGATTCAATCGGCTCCAAAGGGTAATTCCAAGCTTGTCTTAAGATTAATTCATCTTAACCTTATCAGAGGAAGTAGTGAACATTTTATCCACCTTTAGTTAACGTTAATGGGAAACTTTAATGGTAATGGCAACCTTTAGCTAATGTGAATGGTCAGGCTATCATTACAGAACCTAATTTAGCAATTTAATTACTTATTTGGTTAAACTTTAGATAGATAAAGTTACTTCTACTTCCACCTTCATCTCGAGGTGCAGCCTAGAATGCTTGAAGGAAATAATAAATAATAATAAAACAACAATAATAATATAATATTATCTTACAATATAGCACAGTCACCACAGCTGTGGTGAAGAATCAACAACTTTCTGTGACAGCGGAAGCAAAAAAATTAAGATTATAGGCTTCAAAAAGATATGATTTATGGCAGGGTTTGTTGTACCAGACAGGGTTCAACATTACGGATTGCCTCTTACCATAGGCATAATGTGATACTGCTATTAAATCTAGCTACTTACTTGCCCAATCAGACAACTAGTAAAAAAAGAAATAAACTAATAAACTATTCTGATAATTGATTAATCATTACAACAATTTTTCTGCAAAAATGTCAGAAAAATATGTTTTCAGCCTCTCAAATACAGAGATTTTCTGCTTTTCTCCACTTATTATCATATAGAAGTGAATATCTTTGGGTTTTGGACTAAAAACAACACATTTTAAGACATCACCTTGGACTCTGAAAAACTGGGATGGACATTTTTACTATTTTCTGACATTCTCTGACTTTATTCGCAGCCCTAGATTAAACATGACAATTAACTCTACTTTGTTGTTATTTGATAACCACTAATAAAGCAATTTGTACAGGGGCAAGGAGAAATGGATTTCAGGCAAGTGAAAAAAAAATCATGAACACTGGACGTTATTAAGTTGACGTTTAAGTGATATACTAACACAGGTGTGTGTGTAACTTGTCTTTTTTCATAAATCAATGCTATTGGTCACCTTTTATATGTATCTGTTGGTTTTACACATATTAAACCAGTGAAAAATGTTGAAAGAGCTACTAACTTTGACTAAGCAGCTTTCAATTAGTTTAAAAACACTTTTTTTTTAAATAATTTCATGGTTTTGGACATACAAGATTTCTGCCTGACAGCTGCGCTATATTATCTTAAATGTAGCGAGTCTAAAATAATAATAACCACTGTTGTAACTTTAATTAAATGTCTCTAAGACAATTATATCTTTCCATAGTGTGGGGTTTACAGTCATTGCAGGCTTATATTCACCATCTTTGTCCACATCTTTGGCCATCTGGATGAGCTCTCTCTTTGTAGGATTGATTCCCATTAAACTCATCAGTCTCTCCAGCTCCTGTGTCTTCACATCTCCATTTCCCTCTTCGTCGAACATCTCGAACACTCCTTTGTACTCTGTGATCTGCTCCTGTGTTAACTTGCTGGCCTGGAACAAAATAAGGGAATTGTTTAGGGAGTTGCAGTATTTAAGATCAACATGGCAACACCTATGAAATTATTTTATTATTACATTTAACAATATTAAAACATATATATTAGAATCAACAATTTTGTATGTCAGGTTTCTTTGTCATGAAATTCTCACCATTTTCTCTGGTAGTCCAAACACGTCTGAGGACAAGCACTTTGACAACAGTTACTGGAGAATGAGCGGATGTCTCAGCCTCATCATTACTACATTTCTAATGCTCTTTCCCCAGAGCTCAGAGTAGCATGTTTCAAGACCTTTTATGGCACTTAAAGGATGGACTTGCTAATCACCCATGAGGAAAATTTGGATACTGATCTCAGCTAACAAATGGTGAACAGAATTATTTTGGAAAATAACTGATTTGGTAACGTTGTAATTCGTTAAAATGCGATGTTATTGTCAAAGTAACCATGGCAGAAGGCCCTCAAGACAACATAACAAAATATGTAAACGATCAGATGCATTTTCAGACCTCAGCATCACATGGTGCACTTATGGGAACTGCAGTTAGCTTGCTGTTAGCCATTAGCAGGTGTTTGTGCAGCCCCAAGTGACTCTCATGAAAGTGTACAACCAAATAAGGAGGCACTTAACTACATGAAGTTATTTCCATCATTGCAATGGGAACATTAAGAATTTCACATTTGTTAGTCGAGGGAAAGAGCTATGAATCTCTGTGTGCCTCCAATGATCATCTGTGTATGGAGTTTGAGTGATACAGTAGCAAGTAAACCAAAATGGAAGCTGTAAAACACAGTTTATGAAGGTACTGGGTCATAGTATTTACACTCGCTGATTGTAAGCAAGTTAATTAATACAACCATACTGTGGTTCTGCTTTTGTACACTAATAATGAGCACTTTCACTAAACCACAAATTAGGTCGTATGTCAGAACTAGCCAGGAAAGTTCCTTTTAGACATAATAAAGTTTGGATCAATCTGATCAATTTGACTGGCTGAATCAGAGGAATAGAAAAATATATAGCACAGAACAATTAGAGGAACATAAATATAAAGCAAATGTGTAAAAATATGTACAACCTCCTCCAATATTCACAGAGACAAAATGGCAATAATAGTTGATACAACAGATTCATTGTCCGTAGCCACATATCCTTGAAGGATCGCAGGGGGCTGGAGCCTATCCCAGCTGACACTGGACGAGAGGCGAGGTACACCCTGGACAAGTCGCCAGTTCATCGCAGGGCCGACACATAAAGACCAATAACCATTCACACTCACATATGGACAATTTAGAGTCACCAGTTAACCTAATTAACCTGCATGTTTTTGGACTGTGGGAGGAAGTCGGAGTACCCAGAGAGAACTCACGCAGACATGAGGAGAACATGCCTCAGCTGCAAACTCCTGAGCCCCCCCCCCCCCAGCCGGCTGGGGGATTCAAACTCAGGACCTTCTTGCTGTGAGGTAGTAGTGCTAACCACTGTACCACCGTGCCACCCATGGTAGAACATAAATATACACAATAATAATAAATGCAAAATATATACAATAAGAGTATTTAGGGATATTCTACAGATAGATAGATAGATAGATAGATAGATAGATAGATAGACAGACAGACAGATAGATAGATAGATAGATAGATATCAAAAACATAACTATTCTTATTTTCAGTTGATTATATACTAATGAAAACATAATTATGAATATTATATTCCATTTCTGTCCTATGCTGCCAGTAAATCCATGTAAATATTACACACTAGATCCGAACCTTCCCGATTATCCCATGAGACACATTTTTCATTGCCCTCCGCCTATTTCCTCCCGGGATCACAATTCTCCTGTATTTCCCACGATTTTTGACAGATTTTCACACCTTCTTTTCCTTTTCATTATCACAACCTGTTTGATACACTGTACAACGTGTATAAGCCCTATACGACTCTAAACATCTACTATTTCCACCTGAACAACAACACAGCTATACCAAACCAGAATTCCTGCCTTCTAAAAGGAATTCCTGTTTCTGAAGGTTTTGAAGGAAAGGGGCATGCATTTAAAAAAAAAAAAAAAATCAATTTCCCTTTAGGGACAGGGGCAAAAATTTAATGAATGAAAGAAGACCAGAGGATAGATAGATAGACTCTGGGGGAAAAATAAAATCAATGTTAAATCATTAAAATAATTTTAAAAGTAATATTTTGTATCAAATTATTAACCTTTTTTTGGTACATAACCATGTAACAAGCAGGATCACGTATGGTGAGCAGATCAGTACTGCAAAATAAAGCCATAAAATCATTTTAAAATTAATATTTTGCATCACATAAATGTGTGCCTTTTTTGGGTAAGTAACCATGTAATAAGGAGGATAATGTACATTATCCCTTACATATTCATTCTTTTACAGTCACCAGAATGCGGAAAACAAAGTTTCTGCAACTCAGGTTTTTTTGTTTTGTTTTGTTTTTTTTTGTATAAAAATCCTCCATATTTTTGATGCCTCAAAGTTGGCAAATATGCACACGGACCTTTAATATTTCTGATTTTAAAATCCCTCTTTCTATTATTTTTTATCCTGAATCCATCTACTTATATGTACCTGACAAACACAGTAAACCGCAGTACACACATTAACATCAGAACACACTCTTTCCTAATTAACTAAGGCCAGATTGTGTTGTTGACTCTGCTATTATTAGCTGGCTACAGAGAGCTGCTGAAATCATTAATACCACTTCCTACTTTAGGAGCCAAGTTGGGGCCCGACTGACTAACTGACTCAGCCTTTCAGCAACAAATGAACACCGTGTCCTCTTGGCTTTCTGTCCACTCTAATGAAAAACACACACAACACCAAACGAGAAGTGCTAAATATGTTCAAAGTGATTGTTAAGGCTCGTATCTCCAGCTGTAGTTAGATAAGATAAAACACCAATCGAAGGTTCTCTAAGCATCGCTGCCTGCTGCAGCGTGGGGTTTCCCAGCGCTGACTGCAGGGTTACCGCGCCCATCTCGTCGTTCGATGGCCGGACGAGAGTGAGTTACTACTACGGAAAGGGCAGATGTTAAGCTTGGCAAAAGGGAGACAGTAGGCTGTCTTGTTGAATGAGGTATAGTGACTTTAAAGATTAGGCTTTTTGTCTGCCAGGGCAGTGTCTTCAGTACACGGCTAGTGGGTGTGATTCTCCCCCCTCCCCTCTCCGGTTGGGTGACTGAGGTTGTCAAGCTCCCCCAGCCGTAGCCTGCGTTCGGGAAGGGCTGCTCCCTCCTCGGAAAACTAACGCTAGCTGGCTAGCTAGTTAGTAAGCTAGCGTTGTGGTGCTCGTTGATGCGTGGATCGGAGGTATACGCCGTCTTGTTTTCCAGTCAATGCCCAAGCGCAAAAACAAACGCAAATTGAATCAGGTAAGCTGAAATAAAACGATGGTCATGTTGCTTCCACGTCTTTCACGTTAACTGTTTGCGCCATTAGCTGATGAATTGTGGCGGAATTGAACTATCCGGGGGTGGGGTAGCTGGTAGCGATAAGCTAGCTTCCTAGCCATTTAGTTAGCTGCGCTTAGCTAACGTTAAGTTGGCTGTTTTAACATCGGTAAATACACGTAACGATGCTGGGAGACGTCTGCAGCGGTGGGTCCCGGCGCTCAGTATTTGCGGTGGATAAGTCGATTGCTGTTAAACTTATCTCCATCTATCTGGATTTTAAAAATGCGTCCAGTCAGCTGAGACAGGTTAACCACTGTTCATGTTAGCCAGAGCCTCTGTAACGTTAATGTTGGCCAGTGAGGCTGGATGTCAGTGATGGCCCAGCGGAGGAGTCTCTCGGCCTAAAATACAGTACTTACAGATCCGAGCAGTCAGCAGCTAAAATATACTCAAGACAACCGGGATGATGATGTAAGCGCCTTTTAAACTTGATAGTTTGCAGTGGGTTGCTTTGTGCACGTTAACATTTGAAGATGTTGCTGTCAGTTGATGATGACACACTGGGGTTGGGCTGAAACAATAAACGTCCCGTAAACAAATTAACAGTAAATATCTGTTATTGACGATAGCAGAGCGGCCAGCACCGCCGCTTCACCTGAAAACAGCACGTTAATGTGTACATACAGAACAGCCACACGGTGTTAACGTGAGTTACTACAGCCGCGTTAACACCCTATTTTTTTTTTTTTTTTTTTTTTTTTTTTTTTTCTAACAAGCTGAACTAATAAGTTAGCACATCCTGCAACGACACGGCCGCGCCGGTGCACCGCCTTTAACTTTGGTCGGTAACGTTAGTTATTCATCGCCAGTTATAGTTGGTAGTTATGCAGAGACGGATGATAGATGGTCATCTACTTTGTGAAAAATCACCCGCATCTGTTATTGCATTTCTCGCTCACTGAAGCCAAACAGGCCATCGCCGCCCGACCTTGCAGTTTTACACTATAAGAAAGCCAAATAAATGTGCTGATACCGTCGTAATCAAATCAACTGTGCACTGTCGGCTTTAACGAGATTGTTAGTATGTAAGTAAGTGGATTTCTGGAGGCCGAGTAAGCGCCGAGTTTCTAGGTTTACCCACTGTGCTGGCTTAAAAGCTAACTACATAGCACTCCGTGTAATTGCGGAAGAGCTGCTGAGACTACCCTTAAGTGGCTGTGGTTACGATCTTTTGCATTAGATGCTACCAGCTATTTGGTTTATCTGTCATGGATTTCTTTGGGTCTTAATGTTACATCAGCTCTGCTTGATACTGTTAAATCACAAGCGAAATTGTCATTAATAAAGTGACTGAATACATTGCTTTCTTGAACACTAGCTCTGCCCTGCCTGCAGGCCTACACTGTCAAGCCTGCTAGCAAGCTAACTAGCGGACAGCAGTCTGCAAGATGGCGTTTAGCTGCATCTTCTCAGATTTCCATCAGTGCAAGTCATATTATCATTACATTCTGCACCATGAAGAAATTCGATTAGTCTAAGTTAGATACAAACAGTCTAATCCTCACCATTTTGCTACATTATGGGGCTGAATTACAACAAATTTTCTTTAAAATATTTGTAGTGCCTCTGTGGCCCTGCTTTCTAAACGTATAGAGTAACAAACTGACTAGAACAGCTATCCAGCAGCCATTCAAATACCAATGCAAACTAGTCTACTGTTGTAGGCAAATCACAGTACTGCACACAGTGACTAAGTCAACTATCACTACACTACATACAGTGTTGGGTAATGCTGTGCACAGACATCTCTTAGAAAATATACATGTTAAGTATGTTTGTTCTGTTGCTCTCCACTCGTATATCTTATATCTATGTCTCATGTAGCAGCATAATAATTTTGGTTGCATTAAAGTGAATCATTGAAAATGCAACTCGATCCTAGTTTATTAAAGCAAGAATGATATTTATTGTACAGTATCTGGTCACACTGGACAACTGGAAGAGACTGACCGTATTTATTATTATTATTAGGCGTGTTATTTCACTGGCAGCGTGAAAATCCAGGCACTTGCTTTAAGCATGTTGTGTGTAAAAGAATTAAGATTAAACTCATCCTTTTATGATTGGGAAAACATATTTCTAATGCTTGGGCTGGCTTTGCCAGCTGTTTATGTTAGTGGACATGGATAGGATTAGAGACTCATTGACTGAGGATTTTAGCTTTTAGGATTATAGAGTTGCTCAGTGATATTGCTGGTTATGGCCTTTTCTGTGATCCAGCTTTAGACCTGTGAAACATTGCATTATCATCCTTTAACAGTGGAGATAAGCTCTGAGAGCAGATGTATGCTACTGCAGAGAGGGAGATATTTATTTTTAAATTTTACTGGAAATGTTAGGAGACACCTTTTGAAAGTAGCAGGCACAGACTGCCCTTAAGGGACCTGAGAAGAGCGAGTGAGCTACAACTCCAGGCTGTTTGCCACTGCTCATTGTTTATCATGCAGTCAGCTGACCCTGATCAGGCGCTTGGAAAGGAGAAGTGATGAGGGAGAGGAACTCCTTAACTGTAAGCAGCATCCACAGAGGTCAATAGGAAATAACATTTCTTAATGTGGAATATCTAAATCTCAGACCTGTAAAATGACTCCAGGCTATCTCACTTTTTGATTTACCATGTTAGTTTTAGGGTTTAGGGATGAAAATGAATTGCATCTTGTAATTATTTGACTGAGAACAAAATGCTTTTGAATTTAATTACAGAAGAAGAGTGTTTTCACGTTAACTATTCAATTAGTTCACCATTTAGTTGTGACAGAAACTGTCAGGTTGAACTCAAATTGTAAAGGCCTACATACTTACTAAACCCAAAGGGAAGATTATTTAGATGTTTAGCTTTTTTGTCTGTTCATGACTAAATACATGTTAATATGTTAATTATATTGTATGTAGAAACACGCAGGATATTCATCATACACTATTGTGGGCATTAGTAACTGTTATCTAAAAATACAATTCAGCACAACTGAGTCGACTTGTATTCAATTTTACTGTCACAGAAAATTAAATGATCAATTTGAGAAAAGTTGAGGGTATTGTTTTTAAGTATCACCTGTAGCTTTCAAGGTGAGGACGTCATTCTGCTGTCACCTGATGATACTGCGGAATAATTACATTCCATGACACATTTATTTATGGATTAATGAGTGTAAGAGGATAACCTGTGTTAAAAAGGTCAACCAATCAGAGGACCTAAAGGATAACATAGTCAGGTAGAGAAGATTTTCAGTCTTGTCCTGACACCTCCAGTGACATAGGCCCTCTGACTGAAATACACAAGGTAAGGTAACAGGGAACGCAAGGTTGGTCAGACTGAATGTTGCGTCGCTATTTGCAATCTGCATTAAATCTGAATTACATTTTAGTTTTGTGTTTATTTTTTATATACGATAATGATGCGCTATTTTGTGTGTTAGGGAAATATCTGTTATGTTGTTTTTTTCCCTTTTTTTCCCAAGATACTAGGTGGCATTTTGTCTGTTACAGAAGGCAGCTTGCATGGACTCGTTTTTTAAGTGACGAGAATTATTGTGGACTTAAAATTGTGGTTTCTGTGTTGTAATCATCCTATGTCAGGCAGAATATTGCTCTAGATAGTTGCCTTTTGGAAGACATTTTGGAAATCTCTTAACTGTAAACCTTAATGTGTAGAAAATCCTAATTGATGCATTTGGTCTAAACAGTGTGTGCATATGCTGTACCATTTTAAACATGCAATCGCACACATTAAGACCATAATTCCAAATGGGTTTCCTAATGTACTTCTGTTTCACACTTGAATAATTAATTAGATGGATCCGAGCACAAGAGTATCCATTTTCCAAGATAGCTGAAGTTGGTTATCGATCAGTGACCATTTCACAAACTAATAATCTAACTATTGTAAGTCACTTTGGATAAGGGAGTCTGTTAAATTAAAGTAGTTTAACTACTTCTTCTTCAAAATAAGACAGTATATTCATTAAGCTGCTGACAACTGTTGCTCGTAGTCATGTTGTAAAAACTGCTTTTTATGACTTTTAATAAGTAGACTTGGACTGGAATGTGTCATCAAACAGTTGGATTGCCATATGTGTCACAGTATGCTGCAGAAATAGACACATGTAAAACTCTTAGCAGTGTAACTGAAATTAGAATACTTAATTTGTTTGTTCTTAATTATGAAGTTTTACCTTCTGAATTGATTGAGGTAGTGTTGTTTTGTCAAGTAATTGTTTCATTATGGCTGGAGTATATCCTGTCATTTTTCTCTTTCCTAAAATAAATTTGACGAAAATTCTTGGAATAACGGATGAATTTGCTTTTAAAACCCAACCCTAATGTAGTTCAAGATATTGTTATTATATTCATAGAATACTATTTGATCATGATGCAGGTTTTTAAAATGTATGTTCTATATGGTGAACTTTGAGAAAGCCTTGACGCTCTGTATTAATATAAGTGGCTTATTGATCACTAAAATTCTGAGTATCCCAGGGATTGAGGTCAACAGGATAATGACTGCTTTTCGGATCATTGGAAAGTCATGCCTTAACAGGATTTGTCTGGCAATCTAAATTGTGTGTCAGGATTATGTTGGCGACATTGAGGTGGGAAAGTAAGGTTGAACGATGAACTATATGTAAATTGTAGGTAAGCGGTTTAATCGATGGAAAGGTCAATTCAGCTGACAGAAAGCTGACTGAATATCCTCTTTTACCATTACCTTCTCTTGTTAATAGATTTGGTTTTGTCGGAGCTGGGTTCTAGTTCACTTTGCTTACGGTTAAAAATATGACCTTGAATTTAAAACGAGGAGGAAAATTTGTGTGAATGATTAAAGTGCTTCTCTTGATTCCTTTTTAGATCAACAAGTGCCCCGGTAGCTGGAGTAAGGTAATTGAAAAAGCAGAATAAAATGAGTGAACTGGACCAGTTACGCCAAGAGGCAGAGCAGCTCAAGAATCAGATCAGAGTGAGTAACAAATAGGTTCTTTGGTTACACTTTTAATATGCCATACCATCAGTTGTCATTAAAAATGCAATTTCCAACTTAAGTTGTAGGTAAGCCTATAAAACTCCTGCCCTAAAGATTTGACCCTTTTCCTTCCTTTCAGGATGCCAGGAAAGCATGCGCAGATGCCACACTATCACAGGTAACATTTTAACATGATACTTCTCTTAGGTTGAAAAGCAATTTGGTCTGAAATTAACTGGACTACTTAATGTTTTGCAGATCACAGCTAATATTGACCCCGTTGGCCGAATCCAGATGCGTACAAGACGAACGCTGCGGGGTCATTTGGCTAAAATCTATGCCATGCATTGGGGAACAGATTCCAGGTAAGCTGTCAGAACTTATGACTTTTATGGTGCATATGAAGATTTTGTTTTTTGTTGTTGCATTCTGTTCTTGCTTACAGTACAAAAGTTCTTGCTTACAGTACAAAAGTTAGACAATGCCTAAATGTGAGAGTTGTTACACTGATGCAGATATTATTGTATTATATCTCAGCAGAAATCTGTTTCTTGCAGTCCTTCCTCAGTTTTTGGCCCATGATTCTAGATAAAAATAGATTTTGTGTGACAACTCCCAATTGTTGTGGTGGCGTTTATATTGCTATTCTCATCTGTGTAGGCTCTTGGTCAGTGCCTCTCAAGATGGCAAACTCATTATTTGGGACAGCTATACCACAAATAAGGTAAGTTATGTTTATGTTGACAGGGATTTATTAAGCAATAGTTGAATCTGTGTCTTCTCTTTTATAGATGAAGCTGTATCAATGTTACTGTGTACATGCAAATAAAGTAATAGCTATTGCATTTTTAAAACCTGAAAGTAGAGCGATGCAGATACAAATGTATAATATGGATCTGGTGCTTCGCATCAATGACATTGTATCTGCTGTGTAAGCTTTTTCATTTTGTTCCTGCTACACTATATTTTGCAGCAAGCAACTATTATGGAACTCATAAGGTTATACTAGAAATTTTTTGGGGGGAGGGAAACTAATTCTGCCCTCACTGCATTTATTTGGATTCAACTCCAAAGTGCTGCAGATCAGCTGAGAGAGAGGCTTTTGCTTTGGGGCTGATGTGTCTGGTGTGCAGTTAGTGGGACGGGCGGAAGCGGTGAGCTGTTTGCGTGCCTAATAGACAATTGGTCCCTCTCCACCACAGACAGAAAATTAAAACAGAGAATTATATGCTGTTAAATTTTTCAAATTTTGTGGTGACAGTGGAAAAACATTTACATTGAGCTTGATACAGGGGACAATAAATCCAGCTGGGATTTAAAAGATTAAAGGGTCACTCTTTCCAGTGTATCTCTGGATCTACTGAGAAGATTGTAGGCCAGATTGAGGTCAGAATTGTACATGGGATACCTTAAAGGGATAGTTCGGATTATTTGATGTGGTGCTGTGGGACATACTTATCGATAGTCAGTGTTGTAGCCACAGTATATGCCTGTCAGCACGCCCCCAGTGAAGTCAATTGCTGTGGACAGGGTCAGCAACAAATGGTATTTTAGCCTCTTAAAAAAGTCCACCAAAAAAATATCTATCAGTTAAAGTGTATGCTATATTTAGAATATTTTCACCGTCATTCTGACAGGAAACTGGTATTGCATAAGCCAAATAGTTGGGAGTTGCCTTCAGTAGACCAGCAATTCCTGTGTTCTGTGAGGTAAAATGACTGATTTCACCAGTGGAGTTTGATTGGTTTGGAGAGCGATATTTGGCTTCTATTAATGTTATATAGTGTTTTCCCATCAGAAATGGCTATCTGACAGCAAGGTAAAGCAGTGAAAATATTCCAAATATATGGAACACTTAAACAAAAAACTAGATCGATCTAAAGGTCCATCTAAAAAGTATTGATTTTTTTTTTTTATAGATGGGCCTTTTGTAAGTCATTAAAATATGTTTTGCTGCTGACTCTGTCCACAACAGTACATTGCTTAGCTTCCATGCTGGTACTCCTTTCTGCTTCTCCAAATTGGGTTCATGCTGACAGGTATCTACTGTAGATAATACTGACCTCATATAACCCCACTTCAAATAATCTGAACTCTCACTTTAATGCCTACAGGGGCTCACAAATAGTAACGCTTGTATTTTCAGCCTTTGTTAAATTAAGATGCCATATTATGCAGCCTGTCAGTGGCACTAAGTAGCAGCTTATTGATTGATACATACTGTTATGTTTCCATCAAAATGGAAATGATCTGGGAGTGATTATCCAGGATGCTGACTAATTTTTAAACAGTACACTCTGTGCTCTCTTCTCAGCCTGGATGTCACTTGATTTTGGCTGGGTACACAAGAGCAGTGGATGTTAAATTAACAAGTCTAGCTTTAAAATTAGTAAGGTATAATAGTACATTTAGGATTGTTAAAGGATTTACATAGAGCTAAAAAAGAAGGGTGTTCCAAAGGCATCTTATGTATTCACTAAAGAATTACTCACATTTATAATAAATTTTGTAAATTAACATTCTTGTGTGTGTCTTGTCTCTTTTGTTGTAGGTTCATGCCATCCCACTTCGATCTTCCTGGGTCATGACTTGCGCATATGCACCTTCAGGAAATTATGTGGCCTGTGGTGGCTTAGACAACATCTGCTCCATTTACAACCTGAAAACACGCGAGGGGAATGTACGTGTGAGCCGTGAGCTCGCTGGACATACAGGTATATGATCTACTCTACTATTTGACTTTTCTATCACATAATATCTTAAGCATTGCAATGAAAGTTTTGGTAAATTTCAAAAGATTGGTTTAGTTTATCACTTAATTGTCAACTAAATGGATTGCAAAACTAGGATGTCAACTAAATATGCCATATCCTCTGAAATTACTGCCAGCTAAAAAAAATGGTGTGCAAAGATGTACTCAACATTCTGAGGCCAATAATATACATTGTGCGTAAAACATTTCAAGGTATTTAGGAGATACTTTGTTAGACATCATTTCAAATATTTATAATAACATTTCCTCAGAATTTTTGAGAAAATTTGAACTGCACAGCTTTTACTCTTCACTTAATCTACCCTTTGTGACGAGAATAAAGAGATTGGAAGCCTAGACAGGGAAAAGAAACGCATAAAGCCTCACAGGAAAATGCACTTAGGAAATACAGAGCTATTAGACATAGAATGGTACTTTAAAATCAGCTAATATCAGGGTCTACTGTCTACAATTCCAAAATTTAGATGTTCAGACATCAAGTGCTGGCTTATTTACAGTATATTCTTCTGTTGATGGGTATTTGTGTGAAAATAGGAGTTGCATATTCACTGCTAGCTGTTTTTCTACTGCCAGTTACACATCTATTATCACATATTAATAACTCCTCTATTGATTCTTTGAATATCAGGATACCTGTCCTGTTGTCGCTTTCTTGATGACAACCAGATTGTTACAAGCTCTGGAGATACCACTTGGTAAGTAAAAAGATTGCCTACCGTGAGTTGCTAAACTGTATGATTATCAAGTCAGCATTTTTATGCAAAATCTAGGATGCTGGACAAATCATGTCTTGATTGCTTCTTTTATTTTATAGTGCACTTTGGGACATTGAGACTGGCCAGCAGACAACCACATTTGCTGGACACACAGGTGATGTCATGAGCCTGTCATTGGCCCCTGACTCACGGTTATTCGTCTCTGGTGCTTGTGATGCCTCTGCTAAACTCTGGGATGTCCGAGAGGGCATGTGCAGACAGACATTCACCGGCCACGAGTCTGACATCAATGCCATCTGTGTAAGTTATTCCAAAAATTTGAAACTGCGCATCAGCATTTTTTAGTTGAAATTACACATTAGGATGTTTTTGTAAGCAACTATGTATAGAGATATACTTTTTGCTTTTCTGTGTATTGTGTCTATTGTGCATTAATGACATATTTCTTTTGTGATTTTTAGTTCTTCCCTAATGGCAATGCCTTTGCCACGGGCTCTGATGATGCCACCTGCAGGCTGTTCGACCTGCGCGCTGATCAGGAATTAATGATCTACTCTCATGACAATATCATATGTGGCATCACCTCTGTTGCATTCTCAAAGAGTGGCCGTCTTCTTCTGGCGGGATATGATGACTTCAACTGTAACGTGTGGGACACACTAAAAGCTGACCGTGCTGGTAAGAACTTTAGGCCTGATTTCAAACAGCAAATATATTTTCTACATGTTACAAAAACACACTTGTTTGTTGCTATCTTGTTTTTAGTCCTGTAGACTGAATTTGTTGTCCTTTTCTAGGTGTGTTGGCTGGACATGACAACCGTGTTAGCTGCCTGGGAGTTACTGATGATGGCATGGCAGTTGCGACGGGATCCTGGGACAGTTTTCTGAAGATCTGGAATTGAAGCCTGAAGGTTCTTTTTTGTTTTGTTTTTTATTGTTTCACATTTTCTTACATTTGTACCTAAGGCTATTCCCTGTAAAGTCCTAGTCCTGAATCTGTAGTTGCACATGTTTGTTGAAGCCTCATCTTTTGCTTGGCTGGAGTGGAAGTTGATGCGTGGGTTCAATGAATTGTCTCTGTTTCTTAGTCTTTTGCTGGGCTGCATATTTGAGACACCTGTTAGCTTGAATGGATCTTGGCATTCCCGTTTGACTTCAACATTCCTGCCCCTACATTTTCTGTAAACTCCCGATAAACATCAGGACAACTGCAACTATTGCTAGCATTTGTTTAAGCTACCTTTTTTCTTGTACAATACATGCTGTCTGGAGAAACAAACCTAACTGGTGGAGGTGCATCTATTACAGTGACCAATTTAGGGCTGCAACTAACAATTATTTTCATCGTTTATTACTCAGCCAATTATTTTCTCAACTGATCAATTAGTTGTTTAGTCTATAAAACGTCAGAATATGGTGAAAATCTCGATCAGTGCTTCCAAAAGCTCAAGATGAAATCCCCCAATCTCTTATTTTGTCCACAACCTAAAGATCTTAAGTTTACAGTCATACTGGAGTGAATATTTACATTTAAGAAACTGGAATCAGAGAATTTTCACATTTTTTTTTCTTGGAAGATGAGACAAACCAATGAATCGATTATCAAAATAGTTTGATAATAATACAATAATTTGATTAATCGTTGCAGCTCTATATCAATTAGTGCACCTCAAATATACCTTTTAAACACTTACAGTAATATCAAACTTCACTCACATAGCAGTACTTAAAAAAATGTGAAGTTCATTGCTGTTTTGTTGTTGCCATAAGAACTGTAGAAATGTATGGCTATAACAATGACTTCACATGTTGGTTATTTTTCAATTAGACTTAATTCTTGGGGGGAGAATTTAAGTCGTAGATTTGACAGGCTCCCCCAAAAGGCCAAAAAACTATAATCTTGCTCTGCTGCTACTTGTAGATGTACACATTAGGGCTGCAATGACCGATTATTTTCATTAGCGACTAATTTGTCAATCATTTTCTCGATAAATCACTTAGTTGTGTGGTCCATTAAAATGGTGAAAAATGTTGATCACTGTTTCCCAACCTAAAGATAATCAGTTTACTGTCATAGAGGACTAAAGAAACTTGAAATATTCACATCTGAGAAGCTGAATTAAGAGAATCTGGATATTTTTATTTCTTAAGAAATTACTTGAAGATTATTCAGTTACCAAAATAGTTGGCAATTAATTTAGTAGCTGACAACTAATCAATTAATCAACTAATCATTGCAGCTCTAGCACGTATAATGAACATGAGCCGCCCCTGGCATTCTTATGTCATCTGTTTTATAGCTTTTTAGTACAGTTTTGCCCATTCGGTCTTAAATGACTGATGACAAAAGGTTAAAGTAGCTAAATTGTAGGTTATAGTAGTCGAATTCTAAATTCCGTTTGTCTCTGTTTCCCAGATGTTCTTTTAACTCCAAAGTTGACTGGAAGACCATTACAACTTCAGAATGTTCACAGCATCTTCTTCAACACTGTTTAAACTGACTTGGACACCACAAAAACGAAGGGAAACCAATGCCTTTCCTACACAAAGAAGAGCACAATTGTTTATCACCTAGTTAAGAAAGGATCTCCTGTGGTATCAAATCAGAAACTTGTGCATTCCTTCTTGGACCATTTTATGTTACCTTGAAAGAGAAAAACAACACTATCATCCCATGCAAATGTGTGCGTCTTGAAAGCAAATGTTGGAGTGTAATTGTACAAATTATTTAACTTTTTTTTTTTTTTTTTTTTTTTTTAAGAATTCTATTCTGATGGTTTGTTATTCTTGATGGCTTTCCTTTTTTTGTCATATTTCTTTAGTGGTTTTAGATATGTTTGAATTACAGCTTGTCTTTCTAATCCAGTTAAATCATATACGACAGATGAGAGAAAACATGCAGCAAGTAAATGCAAGTAAAAAGCTTGGATCATATTACACGAGCAGCTTTCAAAATGTCCATGATGTATTTATATACTAGCTGTTTTTGTTTCATCACAGCCTTTTGCACATGAAGAAGCTTTGCCTCTCAACTAATACTATGTTAACTAACCAAGCACATGCTATAAGTTATGAATGCTCATTCCAGTACAAAAGGAGTTATTACGAGTAACTTATACAGTTAACCCCCTTAATTCTTGTACATGCCTTTGACTTTGGGTGGGACAGGGTGGGGTAGCAAGGTAGGTGCTGAGTTAATTGGGGCATGGCTGGATTTTATTATATGGAGGGGGGTGGGATTGTGTTTAGTATCCACTTTGAGTGAAACACCTCACCTGACTAAATAGACACTTCCTTTGCTTGGGACTGCAGTTGCAACTCTGTGAATGAAATGTACAAATCAATGTCTGAAAATAATGGTCTGATGTTTTAAGTTAAGACATTTAATTTTGTCTGCCATGAGTTAATTTAGATGTGCATGCTGTAGACTTGCTTTCAATGGTGCAAAATCCTAGATTTTTTTTTTTTTGTTTGTTTGTTTCTGAAAAGGAGAGTAACCTATTGATTGAACTTAATAGAAGCCAATTTTTTTTGGCTCCAACTCTGCATACATCATGTACTAATACTGGTAACGCTATGCACCAGAGTGAGCAAGAATGGAGAAAGACTTAATATTGATTGCATACTTAGTGTAAATTATGCTTACCAGTTCTATTGATGCCAATTTTTGTAATAATTATAACAATCATTGTGAGAAATCTATCCTTGACAAGTCCTTTTTCTCTCCTTCAAATCTTCACACTCAATGGAACAAAAACGTCCTCACATACTGTCCATACTAAAACTTTTGTACATTTTTTTTTTCTTGGTCTTAAATTGAAAATCAGAGCATCTGAATGACAACATTTCACTGTATACAGAAGCACTTTTGTTAAAGTTGTGACATATTTTCACTTTTCCTTTTTCTGCAATGATGTACAATAAATGTGATGTATTCGTGTGTGGCCACAAGTGAAAATGCAATTCAACTGAGATGGATTCCCTTTTCTCTTTCCATTAATATTATAGAGCTCTGCACCCTTATGTACCTTTTCACTTTTTGTATTTCATTTCAGTCTGTTGGTGTTACACGGTGAGCTGGATGCAAGATAGATACTGTACTAAATTGTACTGTTATTGATTGAAAAATGTAATAAAAAGCTGTTTGAGACCTCTTTTTGTTCTCTTGAATCCAAAAGCTACATTGAATGTTTCATTGTTGTATAAGGGAGTGTAATGTAGCCATGCACTTCAGCACATTGGATGTGCCATTAGATTTAACAGTTCTCTGTTCTGGGATCATTAACTGTGGAGACAGCTTGCCACTATCGTTCAGGGAGGTTAGGGACTGAAATTTGATAAGCAACACGAGACCAAATTAAAAGTAAAAACCCACCACTTGATTCTGAGTATTCATATGAGCTTTACTTAGATTCTGAGGGTATTCTGAGAAGATCTAATGATTGTGGGTGGACTTTGTTTGTTTTCAAGACCATGAAATAGTTTGGTATTTTCATCAGCTCATTTCATTGACCTATCTAGAATTAAATCTACCAAATATCTGTAACACTGGACTACATATAGCTACAGTTTTGTAGTTAAATGAATTACAGTTTGCTGGCATTGCTCTCTACTTATGCCATGCAAGCACCTCTCATTTTTTTTCACAATATACTTACATATACTACATAAATGGCTTCCTTTCACTGTAGAGCCAATTGGCCCAGACCAGTGTATCGGCTGGCTGATGTCATTGGCCTGGTATTGACCTATCACAGCTATATCAGTGTTTGCGTATATGTTGTCTGATTTCTTTCTTTCTTTTTTTCTTTTTATTTTTTTACAGAACATAATGCAAATTGTTTTCCTTTAATTTGTTTTGGTTTTATAGGCAGTATTGATATGTACATTTAATAATTTTTCTAAATTCGGTTTCAATTTGTTATATCTGTGTTTTTATAGTTATGTATGAGTATTAAAAATACAAGTGAAAGTTTACTGTATATATACAAGGAATATCAACAGATATATCAATATCAGAATTTTTTACTCCCTATTATCAGTGTCAGACCAAAAATTCCAAAAATCCAGTATTGGCCAGGCTATGGTTTATCTTTACAGATAAACCATAACTATAAAATACTGTAGTTATAGATTACACTTATATGCACATCTGTCCATATATCTGAAACAAAACTTATGTTTTTTGTGTGTTGACTATTTCACACTAACTCTATTGTACTGTTTATCTTTGATATATTTATGCTATTTTGCATATTTTTACATGTAGATGACCACCCAATCAACATTGTTGGATGGCATTGGAATATACGTTAGTACCATGTTTATTAATTTGTTTATGACATTGTTTAGGACTTAGCTTATATGTGGAAATTGCACATTGAATTATCTTATTTTCATATTAAACTAACCCAACGAAGGCTGATTCAGAGTTGTTTACATTTACTGTACATGTGCACACCGTGATGCAGCGTTTATCAGTGATGAAAAATCCCTCTCTAACGATATAGTGAATATGAGACAGTTTCAAATTTAAATTAAAGCCTATTGATGAAAAATCCAACTAAGACAATTCGTGTCATTTACATATATATTTGTATTTCAGAGTGTGTACGATCACTGCGAACCGCCATCTTCCTATCTCTTCCAGCCAACAGTAACTGATCGTGTCTAATAGGGAACCTTTGATTTGTGGAACTCTCGCGAGATTTATAAGCGTTTATTAATTATCCACGTTGCGCAAAGTTATAATGTGACAACACTATGGTTAAAATATGGGTAACGTGCGAGACATAAAGCATTTCCTTATGGTTGGAGAAAGCTCATGGTTTGGGGTAAAACGGTCACTATCGCGAGATCTATCGCGGGTCTGGGGTTCCCTTCTAGACACGACCAAAGTAACTAGCTAACGGAAACTGCTGTAGTGAATGTACCTCCTCCCTCACAAGGGAGGGGGGACAGAATAAAATTGATTATTATCACTACAGTTCATTTTGTTGTAATACATTCTATACAAAAGACAAACATATACTATATCAGTAATAATGGTTTTACACATTTATACTTAAGAATGATTAAATTACTGCATATATCAACAACGCAATCTAGACAAATCAACCGCCACAAGATGAACCCGTCCATTCCAATGACGTAGTTCCTTTTTCGCTTAGATAATGCCATTTTGGTAGGCCTCACTCGGGGGTTTCATTTTTCACCTCGTGGAAAAAATATTCTGTATTTGTTATTTTGTACTTTGGACGAGACGGTCGTTATATTTAAGTTTGATAACTTCGTCGGCCTGCGCCTGCCATTTTGAGGAAATCTTTTGGTCGGATTAGTTTGAAGGGGGACGGTACGCAGTTTTCATTAAGCGGCAGTTGAGCGGTCGTCGTCCAGTGTTGACGACACGGCTCCCCGTCCCAACGAACAAAGGAACAGTGAGGTCGGTGCACGCTCGTTCGCACATGCGGGGCGAAATATTATTTACGAACTAATTTAAATTTAAACCCACCCTGACGACATTTTTTTGTTACAGTATTTTGGCTCGAGGCGTGTTTTTCTTAAATATAACTAACCAGTTAGCCTGACTCATTCAGTCGGGTTAGCAACATCGGCTAAGGTTAGCCGCATTTGTGGACAACTAGCGAGCTAGCTGCTAACTTTAGCATTGTTTTGATTCGAGCGAGAAGTTTTTCTTTTTTTGGGGCAAAATGGCCGAAGTGTATATTCGAGTGGCAGAGGAGGAAAACGAGGAGCCATGGAGATCCCATCAGAGGACGACGGCACTGTTCTGCTCTCCACCGTGGCTGCTCAGTTTCCCGGGGCGTGTGGCCTGCGGTTCAGGAGCCCCGTGTCTCAGTGCATGCGGGGAGTACGTCTGGTGGAAGGGGTCCTACACGCGCCAGAAAACGGATGGGGGAATGTGGTGTATGTGGTGAACTATCCGAAAGGTACGTGCGGTGTCTTTGCAGTCACTTATCTTTCAGTAACAATACTTCATCCGAACAGGTGGCCAGATGTGACGTTATTTATAATTCATGATGTAGCAAAGGCACGCTGAAAATAGACGAGAGCGACATGACACGTTGTTTGTCCACGCCCACAAAAGTGAGCTTTTAGGTGCAAAGCATGTTTTGTACTGTACATACAACTTAATCAGTTCATTTAGGGACACCTTGCCAAGCTAGCAGCCTTGTGATAAGTGCTATCTTGTTTTTTTGTCAGATTATATGGTTTGCTGCGACTGTGAGGTGTTGACTGAACTTGATGGTGTTGATTAACTATTGAATTATACTGCGGTGTTTGGAACGAGTGTTAGAAAACACTTAAACAATTTATCAGGACCTCCAGCTACAGTTTGAAGATTGTCAAACAGTTGAACTGACACCTCTTTTAAAAGGCTGAACGCAAGTTTCAAAATAGAGCTCGACTGATAGTGGATTTTTGGGGCTGATGATAAGGAGTAAAAAAAAAAAAAGTCTTATAATGATTAATTGGCCGATATTGAAATGATCCTTCAAATGTAGTTATAGGTCCTATTCTAAAGATTAAAAGTTAACTTTCTTCTTCAGATTGACTTCAGGGCACTGAAACAGTGAACTTTAACCTGTATTATTTTGAAAAATAATAAATAAAAAAACCCAAATGTAATTAAAATATATATTTTAAAACTTGAATTAAGAAAAACAACTCAAATAAGCGTTACCTATAAAAAAATGAAAACAAGCAGTGTTTTGTCTAAATGATCATTTTTACATCGGTGCACAGATACCAGTATAGTCATATAGTTAGGTCCTATCCTATCATTGAAATTCAGTGATATGAAAGTAAAACATGTTAATATCCACCTGCTACTAATTTTTAAGTCAAGTTATGTAAATTAATTCATTACATTTAAAAAAAAATTAAACTTCATATAGGGCAGGTTCAGACCCTTCTCTATATAATTACTTTTAAAATATTCTGTCACTATAGTTAGTAAATACTGTACACTTGTGTAACAGTTGTAAAAAGTAGTCCATGGACAGATATTCACATCAAAAGTTTTGTAAAAGCTTATTCATTAATGGAAACAATGGAAAATAAAGATTGTGTATTTTGCTTACTAATCTTTGCTCTTGCACAACTGGTCTAAAGTTAGAGTAGTAATGGCAGGTAAAGTCCCATCTCGTGGCTGTCTGTCAGGTAAAAATCTAATTAATTGCTCTCTGTTTTGGTAACACTTTAGACAACAAAAGAAAAATGGAGGAAATTGATGCATCATCTGCTGTGAAAATGAAGAGAGGAGACATGAAGACATCAGACCTGATCGTACTGGGCCTTCCTTGGAAAACAACTGAGCAGGACCTCAAAGACTACTTTAGCACATTTGGGGAGGTCATCATGGTCCAGGTATGACATAAAAAACATTATTGAAATACACATAGTTTCATGTATGTGGTGATGATTGATCTTAATTGCTGGATTATTTGTTTTTAATCTCAGGTTAAACGAGATGCCAAGACCGGAAACTCTAAAGGGTTTGGCTTTGTGAGGTTCACAGAGTATGAGGCTCAAGAAAAGGTCATCTCTCAGCGCCATATGATTGACGGAAGATGGTGTGACTGCAAGCTCCCTAACTCGAAGGTGAATCTGGTAATGTCCATGCGTATACCCACACAATATGGAAATGCAAAATGTTTATCCATGGCTGTTTACATTATATAACCTGTAGTATTTCTCAAAATCTTTACTCTTTTGTTAACAGCAAGGTCCAGATGAGCCATTGAGGAGCCGGAAAGTGTTCGTTGGCCGCTGCACAGAAGACATGACGACAGACGACCTACGGCAGTTCTTTATGCAGTATGGAGAAGTCACAGATGTCTTCATCCCCAAGCCATTCCGTGCTTTTGCCTTTGTCACATTTGCAGATGATCAGGTAAAATGTTACATGTTTATCAAGTAGAGATGAAACAGTATGAACATTTCATATCAGGATTGTAGTGATCAAAATTTCACAGTTATTGCTATTGTTAAAATGTTCTAAAAGCACAGATACAAACACTGAAATCATTTCATCAAGTTTTATATTGAAAACCTGTTAACAACTTAATATGGCATCAGGTCCAATGTCATTGTTTTCATTTATGTGAAACAACCCCATGTTGCATACTGCGCCTGCATCTCAGAGACTGTTGGTAATTTTGGTTGGCGCTCGGCAGTATTTACTGTCAGTTTTCAAACCTTGGCAATCAAACATGATTATCAAAATTTGAAACAGTAATACTGATCATTGGGAATTTTATCGTGGTTTATCATGAAACCTATTATTGTTTCATCCCTGGTATCAAGTACTTTTTGTCGAAGTGGTCCCACTGCCCAGATGACCGATTCATGTCTTTTCTCTTCACAGGTTGCCCAGTCTCTCTGTGGAGAGGACCTAATTATCAAAGGCGTCAGTGTTCACATCTCAAATGCTGAGCCCAAACATGGAAATAGGCAGTTTGACCGCACAGCACGGTTTGGGAATGGTTTTGGAGCTCAAGCATTTGGTAGCAGAGGTAGCGGGTTAGGAAGCAGCACTAACAGTAGTCTGGCTAATTTTGGTTCCTTTAGTCTGAACCCTGCCATGATGGCCGCTGCTCAGGCTGCTCTGCAGAGTAGTTGGGGGATGATGGGCATGCTGGCCAGCCAGCAGCAGACATCTACCTCAGGCAGCACCTCCAGCGGAACGAGCTCTAGTAGGGACCAGAGTCAGTCTTTCAGCACAGGCAACAGCAACTACGGCACCAGCTCGGCCAGTCTCGGCTGGGGAACAGGGTCAAACTCTACAACCAGTGGTAGTGGGTTTAGCTCAGGTTTTGGTTCCAGTATGGAGTCAAAGTCGTCTGGGTGGGGTATGTAAGTTAAATGTTTGTATGGTAAGTATTGTGACAAAGATGAGTCTTTTCAAAATTTATTTCTGGTGTTGATGCGTATCTGAAAACTTAACACTTTTGTGGAAGATGTTTTGTACATTTGGAAAAAATGCTAAAGATTTAATTTAGAAAGTGTTGAAGTGAATTGTTTACCAGGATGTCTGACTAAAAGTGCTATTTTTGATGTCTTCATTTGTTTGTATCCATTTCAACTGGATTCTCTAATGCATGTATTGTGAAATGTGATATAACCATTATTTGAAAATGCATGAATGTTTGTGGTTCACCATTATCCGGCTTTGTCATCGATTGGAAAAAGGCAATCTTGCATTGGGAAGAATCTGGTTGAAACCTAAATGTTTTAAGTGCAACTTTATTTGCAGTCAAGTTCTGTGGAAAAGCCTTCATTGAAATCTCTTCTGCAGTTCACCTCTCTTCCATTTTCCTGTGAGGAAGCTCCTCTTTGGCAGCATTCTTGGGGTGATATCGGTATCATTCTCCCTCTTCCCACCTGTAAATGCTATGCCATCAAAGAACGGCTTCACTCCGCATGTTCTAAGAGACGGTGGGTGTTTTCACTTTTATCCACTTTTAAAAATGGAAAGAACTGCGCAACTGACATTTTAAGAACTGATGAGTGCGATTGAGGATGGCTTGTGGCGAAGAGTGAAGCGATGAGTGAGCGAACGGAGAGACGCGTGAAACGGACTGGTTGTGCAGTGAAAGAGCCCAATTTGACTGCTTTTTGAGTGTGTGAGTGGAAGCTGCAGATGCTACGAGCGCCTCCCCTAACATGGACATTCATTAATTAGTACTTCAAGATTTTTTTTTTTTAATCTTTGCAAGTTTTTCCTTACTCTTTAAGTATGTCGATCAAGTGCAGAAATATCAAAATGTAGTGGAATGTTGTGATGAATATTTGTATTGCTTATATTATCTGATTTGAATGCTGTATGGTGTGTGCTTTCATGTTCTTGAACTGATCTGTAAGTGTGTACTTGATGTGGATGACACCTGCTGAAGACTCTGGGGGACGCGAGTGCTAGTGTGAGAACGTGGAGTGGTGTGTCCAACTGGTTCCCAGTAGCTCTTGTTGTTTGTGAGGTGTTTAAAAATATGTCAAATGAAGGGAGTTCTCTAATAAAGTTCATTTGAATAGATGCTTAGTTGATATTTACTTGAGTCAGTTTGTCAAATAAAAAAACATCTAATTCGATTCACATATCTAGGGACCTTGGGCTCTGCTGGTCGAGGTCTCCGTTTGAACCCTGACTGAAGTCTTCTGAAGGACGAAGACGGAAGTTCCAACACTTTCAGTGTGTGGCCTTCTCAGACATGACATGGGGTAGTACCTGTCTTTTTGCTGCTTTTCATGGCTTGTCAGAGTGAATTATCCTTTTTGATTATTCACAGCTACTTTTAAGGTTAGAAGGAAGTTTTTGTCATTATTTGAACTTTAAATGACATCAGCAATGTGCCATCACCCCCTAAAAAGCATGTTTTGGTCCTAATTTGGCTAAATTCTTGAGACAACTAATGGCACATTGTTGCGCCTTGGAATTGGTGGTGGGGAGTTTTAGATGGCCTTAGACAGTCTGTGGCCACTTTATTATGTACACCTGTGCGATGAATTGCTATCCAATACTACAGCTCTCCTGTAAATCTTCAGGTCATGACAGCCCTATTCACACAGGACAAGTGTTACTTGGGAAACTCTAGTAATTTGTAATAACTGTAGATGTCATCTATGATCCTAATCCTGTGTGAATCTGCCATGTCTAGTTCAAAAGTAGAAAATTCCACCAGGAAGTATCCACCATTTTTTGCCAAACAGAAAGGTCACATGGTGGTATTTTTTTTCCTGTCCCTTTGAGAATTATGGAAGCTGCATTTGCCTCATCTCATCACAACAAAACCCATTCACAGAAAGAGCAAACTCAAATCCACCAGTAGAACAAAAATCTTGACAAATTATGTGATTGATGATGACACGCATGGCAGCATGCAGAAAGGAACATTAGTTGTTTGTTTTTGTTTTGTTTTTTTCAACAGGCTTGACATTAGATGACTTATCCAGGGTATAACGTAAGTAAATGAGTAAAATACAAACTTTGCTTTTCCTGTGTAAATGTGCTCTAGCACACCACCACTATGACCTTAGTTCTAAAACACCTATTGCAGTGTCCAAAAAAAGCAAAGCCATTATTAAAGTAGATTTAAAGGTAGGTGTGTTGGATTGCATTTTATTGTGCAGGTGTACTTAATAAAGTGGCCACTGGGTGTACATTATGGATAGTTTGCCTGACAGTCTTTAACAGACAATTTGACATTTCCCAAAGTGCAAAACACATTTAGATCATTCTTGTAACATTTTAAAGAAACATGGCAGATGTATTATTTAACTGCTTATAGAATCTTTGCAGTCAGTGTCACTTTGACAATGTTTTTTTTTTTTTTTATTAAAGTAGAGAACCTACTTTCAAATCAGTCCAAAAATTTTCCTTTTTCTTATGTCAAACCAGTGCCAAATGCACTATATTTTGACATCACATCAGCAGGTCCCAGATCAGATAAAAATCTGCAGGAAGTATATTTAAACTACTGTAATATATCAAATAAGATCTCATGCTGTAGGATTGTTGAAGGTTGAAATGCATAATTAACAATGAAGAATCACTATGGCACCTTTAATGACACTTAACTCACTGTCCTGTATTAGTTAGTCTTCATGTTAATTTGAATGTTGGGTACTAAGTCAGACACTGCAGGCCTGCCTGTGTCTTGTCCTTATTCTCTGCTGTCCTCCTCAGTGTTTATGCTCTTCCTCTTTCCCGTATTCTTCTTTTTCAAATCCCTCTGCTCCTGGTTCAGTTCTTCACTTTTATTTTGTATGTAGATGGACTGAAATAAATAAAGGCAAATTAAACATTACATATGCTGTCTGCTGTAGAATATACATCCCTATACACTAAAGTATGCTTAAAGGGACAATACACCCCAAAATCAAAAATCCATATTTTCCCCTGGCCTGTAATAATATTTATCCATCTGGATAGTTTTTGTGTGAGTTGCAGAGTTTGGGAGATAATGGTGTAGAGATGTCTGCCTTCTCTCTGATATAATGGGAGTAAATGGCACTTGGCTTATGAATCTCAAAAAGGAAAAAAAAAAAAAAAAAACATTAGAAAAATTCAAAACCAGTGTCTCTTTTCAAAAATCATGACCTGGTTGCTGAAAATAATCTACAGACCTTGTTGTGAACTGTTTCATGTAGGAACTTATTTCTTTCTGCAATACAATCTACCAGAACTTTCTTTCCTACTAAAAAGAAAGTAGACAAGAAACTGCTCACAACAAAGTCTGTGGATTATCTCGAGTAACCGGGTGATGATTTTTTGGAAAGAAATGCTGGTTTTGAATTTTTCAAATGTTGCTATTTTGTTGGTGCTTTGGCGCACCACAAGCCAAGTTCTATTTAGTCACATTATATTTGGAGAAAAGGTAGACATCTCTATGGTCAACATCTCCAAAACTCTGCAATTCACACCAAGAAAAAAAAAAAAAAAAAAAATCTAGATGGATAAGTAGCACTGCAGGCCAGAAAAGATATGCATTTTTGTGTTTGGGGTGAACTATCCCTTTAATTATGAGGATGAAATGTGTTTGAATGACCTACAGTTACTGTTTACATGCACATTCATTTTCCACTATTATTCCAAATATGACAATATTCCAAATTTGATACAAGTCATGCAGACAGCATTTTCCATTAGGATATTCCTAATTGCACATGTAGCATTTTCAGATTAAGACATATGGGATATGTCTTATTTTGGTTTTAGGAGCATTCTTTGGACAGGTATACAGTGCAATGTGGAATATAAGTCTCAATCGGGGTTTTTAACCACAGTTTGTGACACACAGCCTCTTGCCTGTATACAGTCAGCTCTGTGTTGTAGAGAACCAGCTGGCCAAATGTTTGCAAGTCTGGGATAGAGATGCATATACAAAAGAAAAGCCCACATCTCTGGTTGGAAGGAGAAACACACCTACTCTGAAATATGGAAGACTTAAATATCCTCATGTTTTGTGGATATGTAGGATATATGTTGTTACATTAATCGGAGAATGCACTGCTGCATATAAATGACAATATTAGTGGAATATTCATTTCCATTAGCCGTGTGAGTAGTTCAATTGAAATATGGCCTTTTTTGGAATTATGGCAAGAAACGAATATTTTGTGCATGTAAACGTAGTTGTTGACTAAATGTGTTTGATTTTGATTTGGTGGCTCATCCGTTCCTACAAATGGACCACATGGCTACTGTATAATTATGACAGTGAAAACAACTCACCAATGCAGTACTGCGACGGGCTACGAGCTTTACATCTTCCATGGATACTGTGTTTCTTTTGGCATGCCTGAAAGATGTATTATGGAAAAGTTAATAGATTATACTTGTTCTGCTAGGTTGGACTATGACAGATGAACAGAAGACCTCATCAGGTATTCTGGCTAAATTAAAAGAGAGTACAGGGTGAGCTGTTAAGATTCTCACCTTGCAAAGGCTTCCAGGTCTTTAGCAAATACATCTGAAAAAAAAAAAACAGAGCCAACAGTGAAATATTTAGACAGGCAATTATGGCATTATATTGAAAATTGATATTAATACATTGTCCACCTCTGTCAGAATACTAACTTTCTCTACAGTTAGTTACACACATTACTTTTCACTTTTTTTGGCACTAAATGCATTCAGTGTTATCTTTCAAAATTTATATTTTTTCACCTAAAGTTAAAGTAACTCACTGGAAAAACTATTTAAAGCTTTAGCTTGCACATTTTAGTGCAAGTTTTTTCTTGGATAGAATATCACTAAAATTTAAATTAATGCTAATTTGACACATTTTGCATCTACAACTTAAATACAAAAAGACCAGAGTCGATTCCCAATTTAGCTTAAGACGTAGCCAGGTGATTTTGCTTTTCTATTTTATATCATCTATCTAAGAGCAAATCTTTGGAATAAGTTGTTACAGGTAAACATTGATCTGGCAAAACACATTGAGTGGCTGACAGGAGGAACAGTGGCCAGGAGATGGTCAGGAGTATGTGATGGTGACAGTATAATCAATACTGCCCGAACAAATCTGCAGAGAGATTTTTTTTTCCATGACAGGACAAAAGATGTGGAGTGGTTACTAAGTTTGTGACCAAATGCAGAACACAGGGTTATGTAGCACTGATTTATATCAGGGTAAATTACAGCAGTAGCTGTCTTATACATGTGCGTATGGTGTAAATATATGCTTTTGTTTTACATTACTAGAATTATTTTAGTTGTGTTTTGTGCTTTTTGGAATAACTGCAAAAAAAAGTACAAAAAAGCAATAAAGCGAAGATAAAACATTGAAACAGCTGAATTTCTGATTTATTTTGTGACATATTCTGAGATGTGGCTCATTGCATACTGTAAAATGTGCCAGATGTTTTTGTAATAAAAAAAAATAAGGATCACAAAGACTGGACATTTGTAAAATAAACTAATGCCCTTCTGTTCTATGAGTAAGTGTTATTTTTTGTGTGTTTTTTACTTTATTTTCAATGTAACAACAAAGTAAGGCTGCATGATATGGTAAAAGACATCATACTGCCATTATTTTGGCATCTATTGCAATAAAATTAGTGGAAACGGTTGATTTAATAAAAACTATTTTTGTTTTCTCTGAAAAATATTAAAATCACAATGATGTGACATTTGTTGCAGTCTGTACTAGGGCTGTCATAATATCAGATTTTCACTATGCAATTATCACAGCTGAAAATTCATGTGAACAATATCAGCTCACTCAAAATAGGGAGATGGAGCGAGAGCCTGTAACCATAACTAACTGATTCAAGAGCATACAATATGTTTGAGAGGTGCTGGATTATTTACAGAATATTATGTGAGATTTTCATAATATGATATCAATATTTCATTTTTCAAAATATCATGTTTATCCTAAATACCGGTGTATTATGACAGCCCTAATCTGTACCCAACAAACATGTTTTCTTTCTTTTGGAGACCAGGATTTGTAGGCTGTGGCATCTCTGCAGCACTTCAGTACTTCATCATAATGCTGTTTCATCACACATTTTTCTGTTAACAAAAACTTGCAGCTTTTGCGATTTAGATATTGCACTTAGCCATTTTGCAATTTTTATATTTCAACTACAACAAAGCTATATATTAAAGGGACAGTTCACCCCAAAATCAAAAATACATATTTTTTCCTTAGGCATGTAATGCTATTTATCCATCTATACTGCTGGTGTGAGATACTTTGTTTTGGAGAAACTGTAGAAACTGGGCTGTAGAGATTTCTGTCTTTTCTCAAATATAACAGGACTAAATGGCACAAGTCCTGTGTTGCACCAAAAAAATTAAAAATTAGAAACCAGTGTTTCCATAAATCATAACCCAGTTACTCAAAATAATCCACAGACCTTGATATGACCATTGTCACAAAAGTACTACTTTCTCTCTACAGTAGAATATAATGGAAGTACTTTAGTGTCTATTTTCTGATAGAAACAAAGTACATAAAACAAAAAAACAAATGATTTTTGGATATAGACACTGATTTTTAAAATCTTCAAATGTATTTTTTTGTGCTTGGAACAACAGGACTTGTACCATTTAGTTCCATTATATTGGAGAGAACACAGACATCTCTACAGCTGATATCTCCAAAATTAGACAAGTCACAGGAAAAAAATCTCGATGGATAAATAGCACTACAGGTAAGGGGAAAAATAAGTATTTTTGATTTTGGGGTGAACTGTCTCTTTAAACTTTATTGATATAGAGCTATTATTGATTTGCAAAAATATAGGCAAATGTTCTTAATAAACTGGTAACTTGATTTTAGTGAGTGGGTCTGCTGGTAGGTTGTATACATTTTTATGTTACATTTGCAGATATTTTAAAGCTCTGTTGTACAGATAAGACTGAACAAAGTTTTATTTTCATGTCTGAATGGTGCTATATAAATAAACCTGCCTTGCCTTTACTGTACACATCTAAAAGATATATGATCTCTGTCAGGAGCAGAAAACTACAGCAGATGAAATTCATAAGCTGTACAATCTCTAATGCACTGCAAGTGTCTGATGGTAAAGGCTCGGCTAATATCCTTATTGAAACCCACCACATTGTCTGACTGTTGTCTCTGTTATCGCTGCTATGACTTGTCGGCTGAATTCTCTGTGGTGGTCCTCTCCGATCTTCTGACACATCCGACCCACAGTATAATGAACTGCTGCCTTCAATCTCTGAAATACAAATCCTTTATTCAGTCACATTAAATCAGTGCTTCTCAATCCTGGTCCTCGGCCCCCCTGCCCTGCATGTTTTAGATGTTTCCCTGCTCCAACACACCTGATTCAAATGATCAGCTCATCATCAAGCCTCCACAGAAGCCTGATAATGACCTGATCATTTGAATCAGATGTGTTGTAGCAGGGAAACATCTAAAACATGCAGGGCAGGGGGGCCTGAGGACCAGGATTGAGAAACACTGCATTACATCAACATGGTGCTACATAACTCACCAGAGTACTCGACTCTGATTGGTCAATCACAACATTCTAAGGTCTATTATTTCTGTATAGCAGACCGTTGCTATGGACAGTATAACAGAGCGTTGTTATGAAGTACAGGCCGTTGCTATGGACACAGTTCTGATCACACACTCTGGAGGATCAATAAAAAAATCACTGTTGAATCACTAAATCATTTTAAAATTAAAACGTGTCAAATTATTGATGAATTTGGTACATAACCATTTAACAATGAGGAGAGTGTACAGCAGAAAGTAAACACGTTAGGTCCTAACGTTAAACACAACCAACGGTTATGTAGCTTAGCTTTAGCTGTCTGACGTCAACATGAACCAAATCCAACGACCTGTCACACGTTAAAATTAATCACGTTAAGTTCTTACCTGATGAGTTTCCTCTTTATCAACAGACATTTTTTTCCTTATGGAGAAACTTTTGGACCGACAACCTGAACGGAACAGGACGATCACAGCGGCTACAGTTAAACTAAGAAGCTGGAGGAATGATCACAAAATCAAAGTATGACGGAGAAAACAAGATTATATTCAAAATGTTTGCTCCAAGCCAACAGTTAGCTGAAAAGTAAAACTCGCGGCACAAATCACCAACAAAACCAACAACATTTGACTTTAATTCGTGTTTTAATGTACAGGTTTGACAGCACCATCGTGTGGTCTGGAGGAGGCACGACAAGGTTTGTACATTTTATCACACATGACGTTCAGATGACGTGGTCTTTATTCAGGAGATGCACTGTGACCCATTTCATAAAAATTGTGTAGATGAAACTCTCTGAGATTTGAAATGGTTTAAACAGACGGGATCATTTAGTCCTTTTAAAAATTTGCTTGCAGACTTGATCTTCACAAGTGAGTTCCTGAGGAGAGAAAAAAAAATAAAGTTGTTAAACCTTTACAATATACACAGAAAAATAGTAAAAGTGAGTAATAATGACTCTGCCATAGTTGGATGTATCAGCAAGGGTGATGAGGACGAGTACAGGGCTACTGTGGACAACTTTGTCACATGGTGTGAGCGGAACCATCTGCAGCTCAACGTGGCAAAGACAAAGGAACTGGTTGTGGATCTGAGGAGGACCAAGGCACCGGTGACCCCTGTTTCCATCCAGGGGGTCAGTGTGGACATTGTGGAGGATTACAAGTATCTGGGAGTACACATTGACAATAAACTGGACTGGGCAAAGAACACCGACGCTCTCTACAGGAAGGGCCAGAGCCGTCTCTATTTCCTGAGGCGACTGAGGTCCTTCAACATCTGCCGAACTATGCTCAGGATCTTCTATGAGTCTGTGGTGGCCAGTGCTATCCTCTATGCTGTTGCATGCTGGGGCAGCAGGCTGAGGGTGGTGGACGCTAACAGATCAACAAACTGATCCGCAAGGCCAGTGACGTTGTTGGAACTTGAGTGTGACTCCCTGATGGTGGTACAGGAGGAGGATGCTGTCCAAGCTACGGACTATCCTGGATAACGACTCACACCCACTCCACCCTTGCTGACCAGACACAGGAGTACCTTCAGTGGAGACTCATACCACCAAAATGCACCACTGAGCGCCACAAGGAAATCATTCCTGCCTGTGGCCATCAAACTGTACAATTCTCCCTCTGAGTGGCCCTTGGACTATTCACCAGTAATTTGTTATATATTCATACAGTTCTCCAGTTCACACAACTTAAATAAATTACTCTGTGCAATAATTTAGCTAGTGCAATAACTGTAAAACTGTTAAATATGCAATTTTTGTCAATCTCATACCACAATGCACATGTACATAATCCTTAATTTTGCACTAACTTTTCCAAATTTGTTCTATTTTTCTTTTCAGAAAGCAATGCACATACTTCCATCACTGTATATAGTCTGTTTATATCTATTTTTACCATCTGTGTTATATTGATAGGTTAGATATATATTTTTAAACTTCTCACTATATTTTTATTCTTATTTTATATTTTTATATTTTTTATATTTCACTTCTATTTGCACTATAATCTTTCTTGATCTTGTAAGGAGCACCTGTAACATCAACAATTTCCCCTCGGGGATAAATAAAGTATTCTGATTCTGATTCTGATAATATAGTTCAGTGGATTGTTTGTATCAGTTATAGTTAAAGTTTTGTTCAGTTTGTTTCGCTCACTTCAATGTGTATTATCCAAAATGTTCAGCGATCCAATATAATCAATGCAAACTGAAAATATCTATCTTTGTTGTCATCTTTAAGGTACATCTTTATTTTAAAATTCCCATGGCATGCCATATTACAAAAACAGATAATACACTGCAACATAAACTAATTATACAAACCAATTATACACATTCCAGGAGCAAGAAGAAGAAAAACCTTTTTCTTAATAATAACATAACATCAATACAGTAAGTTGTCCCATTATTTTTTCTCTATAAATTGTCTTAAACTGAATAATATTTGAGCAACATTTTAAACCATTGTCCAGAAAATTCTACAGTTTCACTCCATATGAAATACACATGTGCTTAATGTAGTGTGTGCATCCAGACATTTGAAATTAAATTTCTTTCTGATCCTCATCATTAGATCTTAATATAAACAACTTTTGGAAAATGCCAGGTAATAATCTGTTTCTGGCTTTATACACAGGGTTCTTATGAATGTTAGAAATTCTTGAAAATTTGATTAGTGTTTTAAATTGCTGGAAATTTGTAATTGCATTACATAATTCGCTATCTGAAGGAATAGTTGCTAACTTTGTTGTGTGTTCCTTTTGTCATCCTGTAGAAAGCTATCACGAAACATATGATTGTTTATAGCACAAAAACATCTGATTTAATGTGATTAAAAATGATTTTGAGTATATATGCAGTATGTATATAAATATGTAACTGACCACAGCTGTAAGTAAGCTTGAAAATGCACCTTGAAAAGGCTTAAAAGGGCTTAAATTTGACTTTGAAAATGTGTAGGAACCCTGTATACATGGCTAATAATGTTAATAAATCAACTAAATAATTCAACTAAAAATTTCTGCACACGTGACTTGATAAACAGTATATGATTATGTTCTCTTGCGTGCACCTTCTTCTCACTGCTCTTTTCTGGTATACATACAGAGGGGTAGTATTTGTCGTATACGGTATGTGTTGCCCCACCTAATTTTCTATGTGCATGTATATATATCCACAAAATACTAGAAATGAGCATGAGAAATCAGGAGTTACTGATCACAAATAATGACCGTACTGTGAGGGGCCACCAGAATGAAAAATGCAGACTCATACCAGATGAAGCTCGTCTCCTTGAATCCAGTGAGTCCACTTTCGGTTCTTCTTCTCTCCTTTCTGAACACACACCAGCTTATCGTTGTCCCAGTTCACCACACACTGACAGAGGACAAAAATGCAACAAATGGTTTGAGATAACAGTACAGCTACATAAAACAGGTTAGAGTATGAATTTGTATAAAAAGAGTTTTAACCTGGCACGTCCGGTTGTCCAGTCCTTTGGTCACCTCTTTGTACTCTTCACCAATTTTGAATGAACACTCGTAGTTTCTGAACGTAGTGAATGTGCTGATTGTGAAACAGTCTCCATCTTGCTTAATCACTTTTTGGGGCTTCAACATCGAGGCAAGCCTGCGTGTTGCAAAATCAATGCCTGTGTGTGAAAATGACAGGAACTTTAACCTGCTGCCACCGCTGTCACAATCACTGCACATCTAACAGTGTTCGGGTCATTAACAAAAAGAAAATGCACACAGATGATGAAGAATTTCGCACTAAATTTACACAAATTATGCTGGAAAAAAAAAGCTATATTCATAACAGATATAATCACTATTAATCAATTAAGAATTTCCTTCATTTTATAATTAAACATTGAGTTAAAGTCAAATACACTCAAATCATCTCTAAAAGAAGAAATGATACTTACCAAGTGCAACCATGTAAGCCTCAAAATTGACATTGCTGACAATGTCCCAGGTTCCACTGTAGTCGACAGGCATGTTGGATGTTTGTTCGACTCTCTGGACTGAACAGCACGACTGAGCAGATTTAAAGTAAAAGGGTGGGATGCTTCATTGTGTGTCAATATGGGCCAGAGGTGATATGTTGCGTGCTGTAACTATTTTGGAGCACAGGAGGGCGGAACAGGACATTTTTTTTTACACATAATATGAGGAAACTATTCTGTTCCTGCTAAGACTGAACCCTCTTTACAGGACGTCATTCTTAAATTATATGTATGCTGCATCTTTGCTGCTCTACTCTGCTGGAATATAAAATCGTAATCTCCAAGATTAAATCTATGTGCAGATGTTGGGCTTTCAGGAAACACAATATGCAGCAAGAGTCTCTGTGCATGTGCAGCGTGAAATACAATCCTTCCCCCTGCAAACATTTGAAGCTGCTGGCAGTTCTTCAGCTGAACACGTCCAACCATCAGTGTTAACAGCATACGTCTGCCTGAATGTGTAACATCCATGTTCCTCTACCTGCTGATCTTCATGGCGTATCATAGCAGCAGATGGATGCCAAGGAGTCGGAGGTTAAAATTGTAAGTGCTGTCTTGGTTGTTGTTTTCATAAGTTGTTAAAAGTCACTGTTTCTGTTTGATTTGATAGAAAAATTGCCCTTTATATTAATTCACGTGTTCTTTGTTGTTCCATTTGCAGTCAAATAGTGAATGCAGTGTTCATGGTACTTGTTCTGGTTCCTCAGTTGTACATCATGGGAAGGTAACTAGAACACAGGCGATGGCGTTGAGCCATAGAGCTCATGGGTCATTTGTACAAGAGGGAATGTGTCATTACATTTTTTCCCCATTGTATACTAAAAAAAAAAATTGAACCATGGACACAATTCTGAAAAGTCAGAGGTCATGTATCAACAATAAGCCTCAAACCTGCCAAACTCTAAACATAATCCCATTGTTTTCACTCAGATAGAAATTCGACATCATATTTTTTGCAAAAGCCTGAGCACAAATCACATAATTTTGCTTGAGTTCGTTCTCCTGAAACACACTGGTCTTCAAAATGATATACTCTAATTACCCGTGGGTCTCACTCACCTCTTGCCTGTTCATATTTAATTGGAAAAATCACCTGTCAGAGCATAAAAGAGGCCTCAGGTGACCTCTTCTGTGTTGGGAAAAAATTGAGTAGCATGGACAGGAAGAGGAAGAATTAGAGCAAGAGGAGGAGGAAGAAGAAGGCAAGCCAATACTTCTCATGAAATCTGTGCAACTTTGGTTGACCATGTACTCATATTTGTGCTCTGATTTCATCATGGCATCTCCAGTGAGTCAGTCTGAACATCTTACTGTAGTGTTTCTCATTTTACACATTAGTGCAAATACTGTGAGTGTCGCAAAATACTTAACATTGTATCTTACAACATATACAATGATTGTGTGAATGCAATATTTACATGATATATTCATAGTAATGTCAATACAATATCGCAGTAGTCTTTTTAGTGTATATCATAAAATTGCTCCCTACCCCTAAACTTTAAAAAAGGAGAAAAAGGAAACCATTTCTACACAATTTCATACATTTGAATGCACAACTTGGACTTGTGAAGCCAAAACATATATTAACAGTATTTAGATGGTGTTTCTATTTTCACAGATTTGAGATTTTCAGAGTTTTGACAAAGTGGTTAACGCTCTTCAGTTTTGTGTTTAGAGGTCTGTAAAATTGAGGTTTAGTTTCAGGATATGTGTTTAAAAACTTAATAATGGTGTGTGTTTTTGTTTAAAAGACCAAAATCCTCAAGATACTGCAGGCAGCCTCTACTGAACAACTGTCGGCCTCCATTGCCCTGTCCTTCATAGCTTCAGGTGAAACCCATCACATAATGAGAAAAACACACACAAAACCTCTGTCATGTATCATCTATAAGACACTGCATAAACAGACTCAAAGCTTTGGCCACATGCAATAAAAGGATTAATATAGAAGTAACTGCAACTCTTGTAACAGGTTTTTCAGTGATCTTCACATTGATTGATCCAGTTTCTCAGAGCCTGTGGGCTTCCTACCACGTGTTTGGTCTGTTAACATGTGGACATGGACTGTGCACCGCCATCCTGACTCTGACAGCAGCAGCATGTGTAAGAAAAAACCACTGTAATGTTATCATTAAAGGAATAGTTTGGATTTTTTGAAGTGTGGTTGTATGAGATACTTATTCATAGTCAGTTTATCACCTGCAGTAGATGTTGGTCACTTTGAAGAAGCAGCAGGACTACCAGTGGAGGACACTAAGCAATGCACAGCTGTGGACAGGGTCAGCAGCAAAACGTATCTTAGCCACAAAAAAAATGTATATTATATATTACATTATAATTGTACGTTATATTTAGAAGGTTTTCACCGATTTACCTTGCTGCTAGACAGCCATTTTTGAAGGAAACTGCTGTTATATAAGCCAAACATCCATGGTTGGGTAGTAATGGATGTAATCAGGATTATGTAATCAGATTACAAAAAATAAGTTAACTGTAATCAGATCAGATTACATTTGAAAAATGTGTAATTGTATTATAGTGAAATTGTTGATTACTAGATTACATTTTTATTACAAATATGATATACAGGCCAAATATTTGCTACTGTATATCAAAGTAAGTTCCTCCTTTCAGGTTGCCAGTTTTGTTAATGACGACTTAACTAGTTTTTAATGATGAATAATGGATAATGAACTTTTTATATCATTTTAATTTTCATTGAAAATGAAGATGGACATTTTGAGTAAGTGTTCCTCTTGCTGTTTTTGTAAGGGATCTGATTTGATTCTATGAAAATGTTTTGATATGCTTAAAGAGAAAAAAGAATATTTGTGGAAGTTGAATTTTTGTGGGTGCATCCATTTCTTTTTAGTGTGAGGTGCAATATTTTCAATGTTTGGTTTTGAAGTACTCTAAAAGTAATCCAGAATATTCAGATTAGATTACTTTCTTTGTAATCCAGTGGATTACGTTACTAATTACAAAAAATGTCATGCAATTCCTTTTCAGTAACCTTGTTAATATCACTCCCTTCAAAGCAATTTTACTCTGTAGAACACAGGAGTTGCCTGGACTGGTTAAGATTTTTTTTTTGTGTGTGTGTGTGTTACTGTGTGACTGCAGTGTTTTAAAGGTTTAGTTTTGATCCACTGCAATTAAATTACTGTTTTTGCCAAATGAGTCTGGTGGCTTTGAAGGGAGTGGTATTTGACTTAAATAACAGCTGTTTCCCATCTGAAAAGGTGGTCTAACACAAAGTTAAAAGTTAAAAATATTTGAAATATACTGCATACTTCAACTGATACCGACTTATTTTTTTAGGTAAGCCTTTTTTGTGGATAAATTACATGTTAAGGCTGACACTGTCCACAGCACCTTCTCTAAATTGTGTTGCTGACTGCCATCTACCTGTGGGTCATACAGCGACTCTGGATAAGTACAACCTCACTTCAAATAAATCTGAACTATCCCTTTAAGTTCTACAAAGAAAATGCAGCATGACAATGACTGATGTAATGTGTATATTCACAGGTCAAAACCACCCCTGAGCTGTACTACATGTCCCTTATTCTAGCAGTCGCTTGTATTTTCAGTACAGGTGAAGTTAATGTCTTGCACATCCTGTATGAAGCTCATTCATACACAGTGTTCTCAGTTCAAAGGAGTAACACCTGCTTGTGTCTGTTCAGTTTTTTTCATGGTGAGAGGAGCTCTCTGGTTGACCAAACGGCCGCCTGTGACGGACTCGAGCAGAAACAATGAGCGATAAAGCGGTCCAGCTGTCCCACGTTGACACCTGATACTCCACATATTAAGATTTCATGAGGTTTCCATGCCACCAGCAGCTCGTAACTTAAAACCATGGGAACAAAAAAAAAGGGAAAGTGAGTTAATCCTGTTCACGTTTTAAAGCTCACTTCAGAAAAATAAAACAAAGCAGATGTTTTCTCAATTGTTAAAGCTGTTTTGTCTTTATTTGTTGATTGACAGTTTACATTTGTTTCATTTGCTAATAAATATGTACTTCACACAGCAGATTCAGTGTATAATTACAATTACAGTTACAGGTGTGATCTGTATACAGTACTGAAAGTGGTATTTATAATCATGGAAATAGTAAAACTACATTCAACAGATCATAGCAGGAAAATCAAAAGGTAGCACTGATGAGACTAGGATGTCCAGGTTGTAATATTAGAAAAGTGCAAAGGCTGATCAAAAACATAATTGAACTCCATCATTTTAATGCTTTTAGAAAAAGGCAGAAAACAGCTTTGGTGACAAGAAATTCATGTTTACAAATAAAAAAATCCAGCCAGTGCAAATTGGTTTTACCTGCTCTTTTTTCAATTTTCTACTACTACTACCAGAATGAATATTACTCCTCAGATGATATGCATTAATGACAAATTCATTTCCAAATCTGATGTTTAAAACAACAGGAAATTTATAGTTATGAACAGAAAATCAAAACACTTCAAATGTAGGAAATTCCATAATATTCCTGTGGCCTGCCAACAAGTCTGTTACATTGTGTTTTGCAGATGTGATGAACTGCAGTGTTCTCCTTACAGTGCACATGAAAAACTTTGTAGATGAATTTTCAGTCTCTTTTCAGCTTGTACAGACCCACAGATGGATCAAACACAGGCAGAATAATATGACTGCTGAAACTCAGTAGCGCTTTAATTTAAACAGGAAACCAACAACTTTTTAAGACTCCCCCCAGTGTGTCCAAGTGGTTATTATTTGTGTCGCTTTCACAAAGACAACACCTGTACAAACTGGATCACTTTCCATTTTGTCAGAGCTTAGCTCCATGGAGAAATGATCCATGCCACTTTGGAAATGAGAGAGAAGAAAGGTGCACGTTCAGTGAAGAGGTAAATTGAAAGCTGTCATGATGCATAGTAGTAACAGAAAAATCATGCCCGGTGGCTGAGTGATGAAAACGAGGCTCATAGGGAACCCATCTAAACGTGGATGGTGTCATTTTCCGATCGCCATTAGACTTTGCAATAAAATTTACTTCATAATGATGAAATCAAAAACAGCTGTTTATTTCCACTTTAAAGAAGGGATATAATTCAACCTGAAACTGAAATAAAGCTGCTCTTGTTTGGACTTCTATCCCTAAAAGGCACCTAAAAGTCAGATATAGAAAGTGGAATGTGATGTGTAAAGGTGAGGAATGTGCTTTTAATTAGAGAAGCACCAAATATTTTGAATTACCTAAAACATTTCAATAACAAATGTTTGTATTTCTATTATTAAAATAAAAAATATATTATTCCTGGGACCAATCAAATGTTTTTTAACTCATTGATCAAATGTGAAGTGGGTCACTGCCACTCAACAATAGAAAACATACAATCAAGAAGTGTAGATTACACAGTAAACTGCACATCTGCAAATTCACAAATTCACCTGAGATTTTACAAACACTCTGGATATTAAGTAAACAAATCTTGTGTTTGTTGGGTTTTCGGCACGAGATGATTACAGCATCAGATATTCATTCAGTGGTACATACCTTGTACTTTGTAAACTGCAGACATACTTCATATACAGTATTTTCACTCATCTCACACAATTCTGGCTTAGATAAACTATAAACATCACACACCCACACCAAAAAATATTTGAATAAGGTTTGAACTTTCATTGCAGCTGCAGCGGTATATCAGTTAAACAGTATAGCATGATATGACAGAGGACCATTTTACCACACCATGTAAATTTGCTTATGTACAGTATTGAATTCTACCATATTCATGTTATTAAAAAAAATGCAACCAGACAGAAAATCTTGTATCCTTTCCTCCTTGACTGCCTGTCAGACTTGTCAACTTGTGCCATTTTCTGAGACAGTTATCGTTCTGTGAAAATCTCACGCAGTTGCACCTCAAGTTGTATTTGACCCATTAACTACAAATTGCAAATAACTTCCTGCCAACAAATTTTAAAGTAGTAAAGTAATTCATCTGCAACTATTTCTTGCTGGTTAATTCATGTGTTAGAAAACTCTGATTCCGTGGAGTCTGCCTTACAGGTTAGCTGAACAGCAGTATGTTGCAATGTAAGGCACAATGCAATTCATAATGTAATTTTCACAGTGTCTGCTTTGTTTTCCCACAAGCTCATAAATCCACCAATGAGGGACTGTTTTTAAAAAACACAATTTTTCTGCTGCTATATTACACAAAGTTTGCAATAATGGAGGCTCTGAAAGTACTTTTACGTACTATACTCTAACCCAGTGTCTACACTGCAAGCATCACGTTAGGGAGGGAGAATCACGAGGGAAACTTAAGCAATGAAGTTGTCTAGTGGCAGTAAATGTACAGTTTACCCACGATTCATCACTGCAGAAGATGTTCCCATGATTGCATTCTACTGCTGGGTTAAATGAAGGGAGTCTGTGGGACAAACCAGTGCAGAGTGAGCTGCTTTCGGGCTCATCAGCACACTCAGCTCCACCCAGGATGCAAAATGCAGATAAAAATATGTATGCATCAACCTCACGTTTACGTGTGTATTATCGAAAAATAGACCTGATGTGTAGACAAACGCTTCACATAGCACTTACGCCCATGAGACGCAGCTGAGATGTGAGACAGCTATACAGATCAAAATTAGAGTGTTTCAGTTGCTTGAGACGTGCAAGTGAAAAAACATGGCTGACTCGCTTGCGGTCGAGACAGGAGGTAAGTAATGGCTGGTTGTAAAATAGGAAGTCAAGCAGGTGAAATGCAGCAGAAATGTTCAGTATGTGTGATTTATGGTTAGTAGCTGAAACATATATAACAGTGGTCCTTTCAGTGATGCCTCGTACACAATTTTCCCACCAACCAGCTTTCAAATTAAAGCAGTGATTTCAAATTAGGAACCTAAGTCCTATCCTAAAAGTGCATCATAGTCTATATACCAAACAAGTCGTCCATTAGTAGGCTTCACCCCAGTGACGGGCCATTTGACTGGGTTGTCCTTCACTCGGCTCAGCTGGGTGATCATCTCATGCTTTCCTTTGCCCATCACTAACAGAGCGACCCTGTGTGCTCGGTTAATGGCACTGAAAGTGAGGCTCATACGCTGGTGAGGCTTGTCGGGGCTCTCGGTGAGGGCCACAGACTCTCACCATGTTCATCCACTTTACTTCCAGGGAACAGAGAGGCTGTGTGGCTGTCATAGCCGACTCCAAGCAGCACAAAGTGGAAACTTGAGCCATTGACCAACTTTCTGACATCATTCTCATACATTAGTGCTCCTCTGTCCTCCTCCACACACAGACGCTGGTTGATGTGCACTGGCATGGGGTGGATGTTGTAGTACGGTATCCTCACGTGCTGCAGCAGATGGTCATGTAGGTTGCGGAAGTTTGACTCGTGTTCAGTCAGCGGCACACAGCGTTCGTCCACCATCCACAGATGGGTGTTCCTCCAGGGGAAAGTGAAGTGGTGCAGGGCCAGCCTGTGGAACAGAGCAAGGGGAGAGGACCCACCAGAGAGAGCGAGATGGAAAACACCACCCTCGCGCACCGCTGCCTCTGCTGCTTCCTGAATGTCTGCAGCGAGCCTCTCCACCAGCTGCTCCGCCCAGGCAGACACCATGTCAGTGCTACGAAAGTTGCCTTGCATCACTTGGAAACCATTTGCTGACATGCCGCCCATCTGGTCATTGCTGATGATCACCACCTCGTTGTTGTAGCTGATCTCTTTCCCTTTCACACGGACATCCAGCAGGTCTCCGTTCTCTGCCCCACCTGGATAGATGCGGGGAAAAGTGCTGGCGAGGCTGCTGAGTAGTGGCGTCCATAAGCCCCAAGATGCCAGGAGGTTTTCAGTACTAATGAAACTGTTCTTACGTCCAGCAAAAATATGAGAAATAAGTTCTGAATAAGCTTCCTTTTGCTTTATCGGAGTTTGCACATAGTAGTCTGAGATAGGCAAACCCAGAACACTGACATCTATATGCTCTGTCACCTCCTTCCACTCAGCGTCCATTAAAACTGGCTTGAATAAATTTTTACTTACAAGAATTGCTGGATACTGAAGGCTGCCATGCCCAAAGTGGAAAACTATCTGTTTGGGCTTGCAGTGAATGCTGTTATGGTTCTGAACACAAAAGATGTCATTCTTGAAAAGTATGCGGGCATATCCCACCCGTTCATCTAACATCTTTCCTGAGATCAAGAGAATTGGCACACCTTCATACCGGGCCTCATCCACGTACGTCAGTACAGCTGAAACACACAAACAGGAGCATTTATTAGCACACCTATATTTGTTGTATAGCAGATTTTTCAGATTTTCATATTTTTATACAACATTCACCCTCACTAAATGTCAGCAAACAACTACTTGCTTTGTGAAGACATAGTGGAGAGAATGAGGTCACATTCCCTCGGTGTGCTTATTATCCGAACATCTCTGTTTATCCTGACCAGCCGTACGTGCATGTTAGTGCGTGTTGATGTGAGTCCTGTTCTATCACCCCTGCATCTATTTTTAACATGGTGGTTTGATGGGTAAGTTTCTAATATTACAGCTCAAAGTTACACTAAAATAAGTTTCTGAAATCATTTTAATGATTATTATTTGTTTTGTGCTATATTCAGAATATTTTCAAAGCTTTACTATGCTGTGAAACAGCCTTTTGTGACAGGAAATTGCCATTATATAAGCCAAATATTGCTCTCTGAAAACCAACCCCAACTCCATAGATGAACACGGGAGCTGCTGGTCTGCCACTCCCTGGATCCTTTCAAGCACAGAAGTCACACAGTGACACAAACAAACTAACATGTCAAGGCGGTGGTAAACCAGCAACTCCTGTGTTATGTGAGGTTGGCTTGGAGAGAGCGATATATGGCTTATGTAACAACAGTTTCCTGTTGAAAAAGGCTGTCTGACGGCAAGGTAAAGTGGTGAAATTATTTTAAATATAGTGTACACTTGAACTGACACTGATTTTTAAGGTGGACGTGTTAAGTGGCTAAAATACATTTTGCTGCTGACCCTGTCCACAACAATACATTGCTTAGCTTCTGTGCTGACACTCGTCTTTGCTACTCCAAACTGGGAGCATGCCAGCCATCATCTACTATCTACTATTCCACTGCGTCAAATACCCACATCAAATAACCTGCTATGATAAAACTATCCCTTTATGTGAGAAAAAGGCCATGAACTAAGATAATCTTGATCCATATTTGATCAGCACTGCCTAGTTACAGTCTAAGTATTATGAGCGTATGCCAAAATTTAGTGAGTAAACAAAGCATGCCTTTGTTTTGGTCTGACATGCTGCTGGTCTACTGCAACCTCTAGTGGCAGGGATGTTAATTATAGCACCTTTATGGATACATAAAAATCTAAATATTTAAAAAAAAAAAAAGAGCTCTCAGTACTCACCTGCAAATGTTGGCGTGAGACTGATGTGATCTTTGGTCTTATTCAGCTCCTGCTGAACCTCTGTCTTGTATGCCTGGTACTGGCCGACCACAGCTTGATTCTTTCCCACAGGCAGCAGGGAGCTGAAGATTTGCAGCTTGTTCTGCAGGACTTCCTCATTGCTGCTCAGATTCATGGGAAGCCTCATGGTCAACAGGGTCATGACCTCAGTCAGGTGGTTCTGCAGTACATCTCTGACCACCCCGTACTGGTCATAGAAGGGAATACGACCTTGAGGACAAAACAACAAGAAAGGTTATGAACACATTATTGTATTTTAGGAATTCTTGCATTTGTCACCACCACAGACGTTACAGACATATATACAAACAGACAATGAATGACTGTACACACTGTATAGAGCTGCAACGATTAGTCGATTAATTAGTTAGTTGACTGAAAGAAAATTAGTTGCCATCTATTTTGATAATTAATTATTAATTAATCATTTCAGTCATTTTCAAGCAAAAAACGTCAAATATTTGCTGTGTCCTGCTTTTTAAATATGAGGATTTGTTGATTTCTTTGTCATTTATGACTGTAATTGAAGAGTCTTTGGGTTTTGGACTACTGGTTGAACAAAAGAAGCAATCTGAAGATGCAACTTGGGGCTCTGGTCATTGTGAGTTCTCACAATTTTTTGGCATTTCATAGACTAATAGATTAATCGTAAAAATAATCTGCATATTAGTTAATATTAAAAATAATCAGGTGCAGCCCTAATACTGTATGTATATTTTAGAAACATTCCCATGTATATACGTACAGATCTATTTGTTGTATATATTAGTCCCATTTTATCTCATTGTGTTTTGATTTTTTATAACATTTCCCTTGTGCTGCTCTGTCAAATTGAATTATCAGTAAAAGTACATTTTATTATATATGATCTTATTATTTCCTTTCTCAAAAGAGTAAATTACAACGGTATTAATTAGTGATCCTCCTAACAACTTATTTCCCTGATTAAACAGAAATTTAAACTTAGACTAGATCACTCTAACAGTAAGAAAAACACTCAGGGATTGTAAACAATTTCATACTGGTTTGCTGAGTGTGGCTAACATTAGCAGCACTAGCACTAGCCTGCTCTCCTAGCAGGTTAACATCAAGTGGTTATCAGGGGTGGGACATCACGATACTTGGGTGCCGATTTGATATGTATTGTGATTCTTAAGTATTGCGATTCTACAAGCTGTGATTCAATATTACAATTTATTGCAATTTTTGTTTGCTTTTTTAACACTAGACCATGCGGAAAAGTTGAATGATACACCCGTAGAGAGTGTATATCATGATTCATATTTCCAAAAACAATACACATCACATGTCAGTCAGTCTTTCTGAGTTTTACTTAAGCAGCATCATCGTTATACTGCATAGAAAAGTAGTAAATTAAATACTTTTTGAAGTAAACTTTAGCTGTTCCTGCTCATTAAGCTGGTGCTATAAGAGCTTATAAGTGCTATAAGATTTAGGCCAAAATGAATAAAGCCCCCGAAAACTGCACACAGCACACAATGTGAGCATTTAAATTAACATTTTTCACTTATGAAACGCAACTTGAAAACTGTCCTTTCAAAACCCCGGACTGCATATAAACACAGCAAATACAATGTTCAATAGAATTTATAAGAAGTATATACATTTTAAGTTAAGTGCTATATATAGCTGTTCCTGCTAATCAAGTAGTGAACAATAAGAAAATTGTAAAATATCAGTGTATGTGTATTCTGAGTTTGAGTTGTGACCCTTTGAGGTTGTTGTAGCTGGTCAGTGTTGAGAAATCAGCAGCTATTAGTTTGTATCAACAGATCAGAGGAAATATATGCTTTGAAGCACACTCATTGTTTTATGTTAAGCAAATAAAATGGATCCATTTATTCAGATTATATTACAGCAATCGCAATTCAAATTTAGTATGTCAAAGTAAATTTCCAATATGTGTTAGCATCAAGCTAATGGACCAAGTGCCTAGTTATTTATATATAAAAATCGATTCAGGAATTGTAAAAACAAGAATCACACTTAAGAGAACTGATTTTTTTTCTCCTGCCCCTAGTGTTTTATATGCCAGTTTATTCTGACACAGCCTACATAGAACCTTATTTTTATTTTCTAGATCAAAATACTGCCAAATCATGCTGGTTTAGGTGTCATCTTTGTCCCACTTTCCAACTTGCTGGTTTATATCTGAACATTAGCGCCCGCCTGCCGGGTCTGCAGACATGGCTCGCGACTGTGTAACATCAGCGTAACAGTCAACCAGTGTTGTGCATTAATAAAATAATAATTAGTTTAATCTACTAGTATTTCTGGTTTAACTGAATGGCTTATCGTGCACACGCCTAGTATTGATGCAAAGTTTGATCACCTTTAACATCCAGGGTCTCTTTCAGTACAATCTCCACCCTCTCAATGTGGTGCTTGTTCCAGATGGGATCCAGAAACTGCCTGTTCTCTACTCTGAACGGAAGTATCTTTGCGACCACCTTTTCACAAAAACAGAAAAACATGCCATGAAATCAGACGTCTCTATTACGAAGCCACTTTCAATTACTGTGTAGGATATTCTCACCTGTTTCCCCAGGTAATGGTCAATTCTGTACATTTCTTCATCCTTCAAGGAGCTCCCCAGCTGAGATGCGAGAACCTGAGCGCTCCTGAAGTCATGTCCAAAAGGTTTCTCTAGCACCACCCTCAGCCACGCCCCACTGGTCGGCCTGCAGCTACTGTTGATCTTGTCAGCGATATCTGCATATGCAAAGGCTGGCACTGAGAGGTAGAAGAGCCGCCCTGCCTCTGTCATTCCCTCCTGCTGAAGCTCTTTCTCAATGTCCTTGGCCAGACCCTGGTAGTCCTCCAGGCTCTTCAGCTGCCGATACTGTGAGAGCCGCAGGAACTGCTCTTTCAGCACAGCACAGCGCTCCTCTGACACATCCTTTGGGCAGGACACCGCCTTCAGGATCTCAAAGAAGACCGGCGTGGTTTTGTCAGTAGGTGACAAACCTCCACCGTAGAAGGAGAAGGTGTTTCCACTCTTGACCTGGTTAACGTACAGCTCGAAGAAGCCCTGCCACAGGTACTTCTTTGCCAGGTCACCTGTGCCTCCCACTATCACCACGGAAACATGGCCAGGTCTCTGTGCCTCCTCCTTCTCCTCGCCATTTCCTCCCCAGGCACACAGAGCGACCAGAAGCAGGAACACAGTCACAGACATGCTCTGGTCCTAACCGTCCAAACTCCTGTATGAACACAGCAATGACAGACATTACATGTAGACAACTGTAAACACCACTGAGCAGTTAAAGGACCAGCATGTAGGATTTAGTGGCATCGAGCACCCCTTTCAAGTGCAGGAGAAATAACAGTGGTTGCAAAACTCACAAAAGATGCACAAGGTAGTATCTAGAGCCAATGTTTGGTTTGCTCATTCTTGGCTATTGAAGAAACATAGCGGTGCAACGTGGTGGACAGACAAGAGGACCAGTATTCTCTGTAGATATTAACAGCTCATTCTAAGGTAATGAAAACTCAATGGCTCTTATTTTCAGATGATAATGAAAACATACTGAACAATTGCATTTCTGCCATATTCTGCAAATAAATCATTGGACCTTTAAGATGAGCAATAAATTGTGTAGTGTTGCAGGAATGCAATTTGGTTCCCCCTTTATACGCCGATACTGATAAAAGGCAATATTTTAGCGCATTATAAATCAAAATTTTAGCAAAATCACAATATGGCTTACTGCAATTTTCAAATTGCAGGAGGCACAAAATTTAGACAAAGTGTTTGTAATATAATTTTAAATTAAATATTGTGCAATTATAATACCATGATCAAGAAGGACACAGCATGTATTGTAAAGCCACAGACTAAAAGTGGAGAGCAGTTGGGTGTAAGTAAGGTGTGATATCAGGGTTCAACTCCTCACAATACAACAAAAGCTTCATTTACAGAGGTATGTTAATCAATGCAAAAGTTTGACTCTCAGCAGAGACACTCAAATAAAGCTTATACAGAGAATCATACTAAAATAAGAATAAAATAGAAAGAAATAAAATATCTTCTACCACACCTGCCAAAAAAAAAAAAAAAAAAAATCATTCATCACTATTATGTATCTCTTTTCACTATCGATTTAACCTGCACATAATTTCTATGATTAATTGTTTCATCTAGAAAAGGTCAGAAAACACTGAAAAATGCCAATCATAATTTCCTAGAGCCCAAAGTGATGTATTCTGTTTTGTCTGCGCAACAGTTCAGTAGAAAAAGATGTTCAGTTTATGATCAGATATGACAAAGAAAAGCAAGAAAAGCAGCAATTCCTCACAATAAAGACGCTGGAACCAGCAAATATTAGGGTTGAAAAATGACTAAAACAATCTCAAAATAGTTGCAGATTAATATTTTGTTAATCATCTAACTGAATAATGAGATTTTTTCAGGTCTAAATATTTGTGATAAAAGCAAATTAAACCTGAAAGTTCATGAAATGTGCCCAAAACTAAATTAAATTGAAAGAAAAATATTTACACTTGTGAATGAATGCCACATAGCAGTAAAACGACATTTGGGGAATAAAGTCCAATTCAAAATACATTATGAATCCTCAACATTTCTAACAATTTACACATTCAATAGATACTGCTGTGTTTCTTTTGCAAACATCAAAGGTACCAAGATTTAACAACTCTTAATACAACATATAAGACAGGAACTTAAAGTCAACTTAAAACATCTAAGAGCCACTAAAGATAAATAAGACTGAATGTAAAACAACAGTTACAGGAACTTACACAAATCTCCTTCGACAAAATGAATTACTTAGCAACGTCTCTTTCTCCAGCTGTTCTTAACTCCTATGGAAGCCAGTGATGTGTGCAGTGATACTGTCATGAGTGTAATGCAAAGTGGTGGGGGAGTAGTGAAGCAGGGGTGGAGACTTTGCACTTTGCTCAGGGGCTTTGAGGTTCCAGTAAAACAGTTCTGCTGTTGATTCTGCTGCCGAGTGCTGGGAAGGTCTGACCAACTGATTTCGCAAGGACCCAAAATCATTTATAGGAATGTAACTGGAGCAACTGTGGAAAAAAATGTGATGAACTGAGGCTTTAAGCACATTTGAAATGCTAATTTCTGAAAAAGGTCAAGACCGCTCAATGAAATTATGCATCTGTGGTCAACCATTCCTGCCTTCTTCAAAGATCTGAATGACAAGTTATGCATCACGAAAATAAAAAAACTCATGGTAAACCTAAACTGTGAAAAAGTCAAAGTTATTATGACTTGATTAATGGTAGGCCAATTAATCAGTCAGCTGATTAATCAATCAGCTACTATAGCAATCAACCTTGGCATTTTGATATAATCAGCCACTGCTTGCGATCACATAAACAAAAAATGTCTGCAGCAGCCTTGTCAGAGCAGCTGCTGTGAAAGGATGTTTGGGAAACTGGTGAAAAAGTCAGTTTGGAGACCTGCGGCCTCATTCCTATCTTATCTTAACATAGGAATTTAGCTTTTAAAGAACCCTCCAACCTGAATGATTTCCTAAGTGAGGAATCCTAAGTTAGGATGGCACATTTTGTCCTAAATTCAGAATAGCTGCCAAAAATGGAAGCACCACTGTATGCCAGTGACAATGAAGATGGGGAACATCATACACACCGAACTACTGACTGAAAGACTACTTAAAATTCTACCTACTTAAGATCATGCATTAATGGGTACATTGTGACTGCCAATTAATTTGGAATTTGATCTATGTGCTACATTCACCACATCCAAGTCCTTATCCTGGATCATCTGCATCTTTTCTTGTCCATTACAGCAAGCTAGTTAGCCGGTGACAGCGAAGGAAGACTGCTGTTGTCAAGGATACAAGTAGACTTGTGTACATTCTAAACACAGATACAGGCACGACAGGACGAGTACGGATTTAAGAATCAAGTAGTTAGACTTCCCAAGATGAGTACTATAACTCTCATGCATCCTGCTGTAAACATTTGCCTAAATTTCTTCAATCCCCAACATCTTTTCTAAATGTTAACATGTTTCTCCCATCCTAAATGACAGGCAGTCTAATCTAAGTCTGTAACACCATGTATTTTTCTATTTCATTATGCAATTCAAAAATTCTATCTAAAACAGCATGTTACTGGCTATGATTACCATATATATTTGACTGTAATGTGCATAAAATAACTGAATTATTCATGCATGTTTCTTTTGTCTTGTATATTGGCCATTGGCTGACCTGCACTTTAAATATCTGCATGGGCAGACTATCAGCATCTGCCAGACTATGCTCAGGATTTTCTGTGAGTCTGTGGTGGCTAAGGCTATTCTCTATGCTGTTGCATGCTGGGGTGGGAGGCTGAGGGTGGCAGACGCCAACAGACTCACCAAACTGATCTGCAAGGCCAGTGACATTGTGGGAATGGAGTGTGACTCTCTGACGGTGGTGTCAAAGAGGAGGATGCTGTCTAAACTACGGACTATCTTGGACAACGTCTCACACCCACTCCATGATGTGCTGGTGAGGCACAAGAGTACCTTCGGCAAGAGACTCATCCCACCAAAATGCACAACTGAGCGCCACAGGAAATCCCTCCTGCCTGTGGCCATCAGACTGTTGAACTACTCCCTCTGAGTGGCCCGTGGACTATTTCACTCCCTGTCAACAATGTAACCCCTAAATCATTACATATTTATACTGCAATTCACTGCTGACTTAATACATTAATCCTGTGCAATAAGTAACAGTGTAATTACTCTGTGCAATAATTCAACTTGTGTAATATTTACTGTCATACAACATTTACCCGATTAGTGGCGGGCGGCTGCATAACATCTTAGAGGCAACAGTTAACTGGCATCATGCATGAATGAAATATTGATAAATAGTTTAAATGACTAGTATTTCCAGTGCCGACTGGCAAGGGTGGCGATGTTTAATCGTAAAGTAGACTAATCGCACGCATCCCTAAAATAAACATATATTTTTGTATCATGATGCACATTATGTACATTCTAATCTATTACAGTATATATGTATAATAACAAGCCTGTATAATATCAGTATATTATTGTTCAGAAAACAAAGCATATACCTTTACTGTATGTATTCTTTTTATTATCTATTTTGCTATTTTGTCTGTGTATATTTGATAGTTCACTGTATATATATTTGGAACATATTTTTTTTATATTTTTTCCCTTTCTAATTGCACTAAATGATGAATCTCTTCTATTCTTGCAAGGAACACCTGTAACGAAAACAATTTCCCATCAGAAATAAAGTATTTCTGATTCTGATTTTGATTCTGATATTTTAACTTTTTATGTTCGTGTTCTTCCATATTTAAGTAAATTAAGCCATTCTTCTGGGATTGGGATGGGACAGGAGTATTTTGGGGGGGAAGTGGAATGAGAGGAGAGAAAATCTGCTCCCATCACCCTCTAATCTTGCCTTCACTGACATTTTGTTATATGTAAAAACAAATTGTGCTGCTGTATTTTGCAGCTGTGTAGCATTATGGAGCTACAGTTATAGCCGAGGCCTAGGTGTTACAAACCTGATTAATGACAGAACATTTTGGTTTTTCCTCTCTCTAGGGAGCCTGAAAATTGTACACGTTGCACAGAACACCCACAGTATGAGGCTCATTTTATGACTGAGTGCAACATCTGGAATCCCTGCGTTCCACAATCATGTTTACACAGTGGCAATGCAAACAGCAAAGGCCACCTCAGGGCTGCTCACAATTTAAACAACAACTCAGCATTACTTTTGATCACTGTGGTCAATATATTTATTTTACTTATACACTAATTAGCACATTCTAAATTATACAGGATATTTGTACTGTGTTTAAGGCCATTACTTTTTCTGCTAAATTCCCCACAAGAATAAATAAAATAACACAGTATCTTATATACACTATTTTAATTCAGGTTTTGACTTCATTTCTTTGCAGCTTGCACACATAATTTTTTCGGTTTGTAATAGCACATGATTCCTCTTCACTTAACAAGCTTCCTTCACACAAATATTCATGATCTACGTTTGTACAGGCCATTGCACATGACTCACACTCCTGTATTTACAAAACTTCCTGGCACTGACTTTTAATCTGGTGAAATTATAAGGAAGTTTCTCCAAAGAATTTCTTAGCATCAAACGGTGATTCCAAGGTCACTTTCAGCCTGGAAAAAACATAGCAAAAATGTTTATTTAAACAGAAACAGTGGTGTGTTGAACCCCCATGTAAGCAGTGCACATCACTGCTTTTCAGTCCCTTCAGGACTTAATGGGCTTTTTTTCAGGATTGCTGAGGCTTAAAATGTCACTTTTCTTCTTTTTTTTGGCACTTACACTTTATTTCAATATGCAATAATATAGAAATGAGCATAAGAACATTTGCTATGGTGGTCAGATAGCAAATTTAAGCATCGCATCAGTTCATCTTATTCAGGTTCTATTCATAGAGGTACCACATACACAGACACCCAGGTAACCCATTCTAGCCGCTATAGAATCACTCATACATTTAACCGTAAACAGCAGCTTTTCCAAAAAAAATGTTTTGATGCATGTTGCAGTGTTTTAAGTGTTTTTTGCAATGAAATTGCAGGAGCAAGTCCCTTAATAATCAAAGGCAACTTGTCCCAGGGTGAATAAAACCGCACTCTGTTCTGGGTCTTCCAAGGAACCTTTCCAAAAAGCCAAAGGATTACAAAAATTCAAACAAAATATGCTTAATTTGTTAATCTTTTTAGAGCTCAAAATCACAAATAACAAGCACAAAATTCTAAAATATAAAAGTACACAATGACAAACTTTTTGTTCTCTTCAGTTACCCTGACATAATAATAATAAAAAAATGTACATCAGTTCATTGAGATGTACATGTGTGTATGTCATTTGCGCAGGGAACTGCTATGTTCGGTGGAACTTGCAGGAAGCTACGATGATTGGTCAAATTTGCAGAAAAGTTGCAGAGAAGGGCAAAATTACAAGGTTGTGCAGAATTCACAGATATTGGTTGAATTTGCTCTAATTGTTGTGATCACATCTGGCCTTTTAAAATATGGCAGGTTTATATCATTTACAGAATAATACATAGTGGATGGAATCTCCATGATGTCACCCATAGGTTTCTCAAGAGGTGTTTTAAGCTCATGGTGTGGTGGCTGCAGCCGTCGCCATCTTGGCAGTGCCTGACTACACTTAACTCTCAACTAATCCAAAAACGAGCAAAGAGGTGGAGCATGAGTGGAGCTGAGGTGGCCAGATGAAGCAGCTAGCCACCCCTGACGGGACAAACCTGTCACTCAAAGCAGGAACGCCCTTAACTATGCATAATTCTATATCTAAATATAATTTACAGTTATATAAAAATTCCCTCGTACAACAGCCACAAACAGGGAACTTATATAGACTATAAGTATGTTATATAGCTATAAAGATCAAATCCGTTTTTTGTACCAGGATGTAAACATATTTACTTCTGCTGTACAGCTGGCCATTTTACACTGCCCGGCCAAAAAAAAAGTCGCCACCTGGATTTAACTAAGCAAATAGGTACGAGCCTCCTATTGGATAATTACTGCATGGGCGATTATCTTTTCCTAAACAACCATGTTGAAAGACACATCCCGTGGTCGTGGAAAAGATGTTAGTCTGTTTAAGAAGGGTCAAATCATGGCATGCATCAAGCAGAGAAAACATCTAGAGATTGCAGAAACTACTAAAATTGGGTTAAGAACTGTCCAACGCATTATTAAAAACTGGAAGGATAGTGGGGACCCATCGTCTTCGAGGAAGAAATGTGGCCAGAAAAAAATCCTGAATGATCGTGATCAGCGATCACTTAAACGTTTGGTGAGATCAAATCGAAGAAAAACAACAGTAGAACTCAGGGCTATGTTTAATAGTGAAAGTAAGAGCATTTCCACACGCACAATGCGAAGGGAACTCAAGGGATGGGGACTGAACAGCTGTGTAGCCTTAAGAAAACCACTAATCAGTGAGGCTAACCAGAAAAAAAGGCTTCAATTTGCTAGGGACCATAAAGATTGGACTCTGGAGCAATGGAAGAAGGTCATGTGGTCTGATGAGTCCAGATTTACCCTGTTCCAGAGTGATGGGTGCATCAGGGTAAGAAGAGAGGCAGATGAAGTGATGCACCCATCATGCCTAGTGCCTACTGTACAAGCCTGTGGGGGCAGTGCTATGATCTGGGGTTGCTGCAGTTGGTCAGGTCTAGGTTCAGCAACAGTATGTGCTCAAAGAATGAGGTCAGCTGACTACCTGAATATACTGAATGACCAGGTTATTCCATCAATGGATTTTTTCTTCCCTGATGGCACGGGCATATTCCAAGATGACAATGCCAGGATTCATCGGGCTCAAATTGTGAAAGACTGGTTCAGGGAGCATGAGACATCATTTTCACACATGGATTGGCCACCACAGAGTCCAGACCTTAACCCCATTGAGAATCTTTGGGATGTGCTGGAGAAGGCTTTGCGCAGCGGTCAGACTCTACCATCATCAATGCAAGATCTTGGTGAAAAATTAATGCAACACTGGATGGAAATAAATCTTGTGACATTGCAGAAGCTTATCGAAACAATGCCACAGCGAATGCGTGCCGTAATCAAAGCTAAAGGCGGTCCAACGAAATATTAAAGTGTATGACCTTTTTTTTTTGGTGGTGACTTTTTTTTGGCCAGGCAGTGTATTATGAGGGTCTATGGGGATTGACTCGTTTTCGGAACCAGCCTCAAGTGACCATTCAAGGAACTGCAGTTTTTGCCACCACCACTGTTTTTTTCTTTTATTTTTTTGTTGGTGAGTGAAGCAATGCTGCATTTCATTAGTCGTCCAACAGGCCCTCACGCACTTCCCCTGAAGTGAATTTGGTGAGGTCGACCCTTGGAGGGCCGAGGGAGCGAGTCTACAATGATGGTCAGGTGTATATGACCCACAATGATTTGCTGTCACGCATTTGGTGCATAAATAATAGTTAACCGCATAATATTAGCAATAACAATCATGAAAAAAATCATGATGCAGATTGCTAACAGACATTTGTAAATCATTAACTGATGCAGCTCATTACCAAGTGAAGGTCCTTTACCTCACTGAACAAGGGTGGCTGTGTTTTATTAAAATCCCCCGTCCGCTGCTCTCCAGGTGGTCTCAGTGTGACAAATGCCGTTATGTTATACCAAGTGCTGAGGGTAAATCAATGAGGGGAAGTCGAACTATTAAAGAAACACAGAGCATGTCTACCAGCCACTTGCATGTTCTAACAGCATTTGGGTGGTGGCTGGTTCTAATTTTGACCCCTGCATGTTGTTGCTGATTGGTTAACACCTCTAACAAACCCATCAAAAAAGAGAAAATGTACCTCAAAGCAGTCTGTTCGAGGGAACACGTCGTTCAACCCAGAAACCGTGGCAAAATGGTTGTCATGTCAATTTCAGATTGAACATGCCCCAGGTGCCAAGTAACATCCCATAAACCGACTACACTACTAACATGTGCAATGATGACTTGTCTAATGATTGAACAGTTTTCTTCATGACTAAAAAAATAACTGCAGAGATGGTTAGCTGTATCCTAAATGTGTCTGTGGCCAAATTTGTCAGAGCCAGGGGATCTGAAGTAAATACCAGCTGTGTCTTGCATGCTTAGACTATTTATGTATCTTGTGGTGTGACTAATAACCAAGTGATAAACCTTTAGTTCGAAGTGCATGCTTTTTATTGGAAATTCCCCCTTAGCTAATTGGTGCTAACTTGTGATCCTGGGATAATAAATACTATTTTATATCATCACATCACAAGCAATATGTGGGTTTTGAGTTCTTAGTCAAAATGGGACAGATGGAGATGTGGCCTAAATCATATCCACCATTCATTTGCTTTATTGTTCAGACAATAATCGTGATCATCAATCGTACTGTATTTGGAATGCATGTTTGCGTCTTCTTCAACTTTGACTAAATTACAGTAATCTTACTGAAGTTTTCTTACATCCCAACAAAAAGATATGTGCTATCCTTGTGAACAATAAGATATTTTCTTTCACACAGTGAAAGGCAGAAGAATTAAAAATAACCAAAAGCATGTTGGCTGACTTAAAGAGCCATTCACTGCCATCAACTTAGGCTGGCAGTCAAATTAACCTGTTATCATGGTCACCTTGTTCACGTCTGTACTTTTATGTAAATCAAGCTGAGATAAAGTCCCACCTCTTGGTTCAGTAAACTCAACTCAACGTGTGAATAAGGTGTAGACAAGCAAATTTAGCTAACGTTCAAAGTGATAACACTAACTGACAGAGCTACAGCTTCATGTAGCCTCACTCTGTGGTTTTCATTTTGTACTACAACATTTAAGTCACAGACATAAACCTCTGGTGTGACAAATCAGGAAATGACACGCAGTGACTGACAGACCCAACCAGGAGGCACACCTGGGTATCGTGATTGTTTCCAGAGGTCTCTCTTGGTATTGTTTGTTTAAAAAGTATTATTTTTTTAAATAATAATGAATCAATTAATTAGTTGTTAATGTTATCGCTGACCAATTAAGGAAAGTGCTTACAAAGTAGTAGCTCCGTTTGCAACGTCATACATAAACATTAGGACAAGAAAACAAAATACATACATTTAACATGAAATATAGCAGCTTACATGTCACTCGAATGTAATTATCCACAAAAATTCATCTCAGCTTGTAACTAGGGCTGCACAATTTGGTAAAAAGAAATCATATTGCAATTATTTTGACAGAAACTGCAACTGCAATATGCAATACAATTAGCGGAAATGATCACTTTTGCATTACAACCCCCCACCCCCCCCAAAAAAAAGAAAAGAAAAGAAAAGAAATCATGATGATGTGACATTTATTGAGGTCTATACCCACACTATTCCTTTTTTTTCCACAAAAATAATAATTTGGCTCTAGTTTGGTTACACTTGGCCACATTGCGATTTTATTGCAATTGCAATTAATTGTGCAGCCCTACTTGTAACACACCCACACACACCCACACACCCACACACACACACACACACACTTTAAAAGGCTCCTTGAACACATTCTGTTGGACACGTGTTGCGCTTAATTCTGTTACCCCTACAGAAATGTCGCCAGCCAGGAAACAAAACAATCACACTAATATACAGATGTGCGGGATTATTTAGCCACGAGACAGAAACGTCACTACCAACCGTTGCTGAACGTACGTGAACGTTACGTAAGTAACGTTCATGATTTCAGCTCAAACACTCGACGAACTCGTACCGTAACGATCAGTCAGCTGATGTAACGATAGCAAACCCCATTGATTATCATTCACCAATAACTTACCCGTAGTTATTTACTCGTGTAGTAAACACACACACACACACACACACACACACACACCGACAGATGGACGGTGGAGAATGAATACACCTGCTAGCTGTCAAACTTCACCTCGGCTAACGTTACACACTAAACACACACACACACACACACACACCACACGATGCTCCACGATCATTTCGTTAAATCTTCGACTGCAATATCGCTAAAACAATTCATGTGACTAAAGTACAAACGTGTAAAATTAGGTGACAGACGGTGTAAAAAGTGAACAGTACGCGTACCTGCCCCGCGGTGGTACGAACGACTCGCTACACCATCCAAAGACGCTTCCTGCATCGGTCACGTGACCGTTCCTGCTGCTGAACCACAGGCTGCTGATAGAGAGATTAGCATTATAACACTTAGTACCAGGTGGGGAGGATCATATTTTACTCAGTAAAGCACAAAGTACTGAAGCATCAAAATACTTGCTTAAGTAACAAATGAAGAGTCTACAAGATGACAAAATCAAATATCACAATATTTTGACCAATAACTCGATATGTATGCACAATATTGTAGCGATGATTATTGGTGCTTTTACAAAATATTAACACAGTAAGTTTTTTGATAAATAACAATCAGTAATGACTTAGGTGGCAAATAATATGCTAGATATTTTATGTTAATGCAACCTTTAAAACCAGCAAAAGAAAACACTTAAGCCATATCACGATATAATGATATCCAAATTCTAAGAGGGTATCCATCACAAGTTTTATATTATGGAAATTTAAAAAATATGCTTGCATAGGTGCGCTTCCTGGACTCAAAATGCGTTTGTCTGATGGGCTCTTTGGATAGAGACACTGTGTTCCCAAAAATCACAAAAAATTCAAAACTCCCTGATGAAGGCTTGATGCCAACATGCATCAGACTTTGTTTGTTTTAAGGTCTAACATGACCATGCCATGACAATAAAGACATTTTAATTGTAATTGCAGTTTTTTTTTTGTTTTGTTTGTTTTTTGTGATTTTTAAAGTTTCATTTTAATCTTTAACATTACTTTGAGTGATTACTTGACTAAACATACTTAGTTCCTTCCACCACTGGATGCTAACATAAGACGTTTTAAGGATACATTTAAAAATGACAATAATACAGTACAGGAGGGAATTTCACAAATCTAAAATACATATTTGTAAGTCTGGAGTATACATATACATATAGGCCTATAATAATAATAAATTAGGCACTATCGAACGTAAATGACAATATGACTGCCTTTCATCCATTTTTTAACACTAGTTTTAAACTGATCCAAACTAATACATTATAATATTTGTAGGGATGTAAGTCCACTGCTTTGTTGCTGTAAGTGAAAAAGCAGTTTGAGCAAATTTTGTTGAGGGGAGTGGTTTATTATGAATCAGACTCGCACTTACTAATGATATCTTGTTGTCTTATTCACAAAGAGCTATTTTATAAACTGAATTAAGGATGTGCAGGAGCTCAAGATGCAAGATTTTTACCATTTATATGGTGTTTATAATATATAATATTTGCATTGGTTTATATGAGTTTGTTTTTGTCGATGCTTTAAGTGAATTTCAGGTGATTGAATACACATGTGTAGAGAGTTGCAGTCCTTTAGCCCATGGTTGTGTTTTGTAATATAACATTAATGGTGAGTTTGTCGACAATGAGTCCACACACAGGTGTGAAACTGGCAGTTTTAGACGTGTTTAGTTTTGTTTAGATTGGGTTAATTTGCATTTGGTATATTTATATCACACATATATGTTTCAGAATTGAGTGAATGGATTGGATTGAGATTTAGTACTGGGCATGTGGATTGGATGGATGGATGGGATGGATGGATGTTTGGATGGATGGGATGGATTTTGGATGTAAAAATAATGTGCTGAAGTGGTAGTGGCCCTCAATGTGCATGAGTATCCTCACCCTTTCATCCACAGCTTCCTCTGCAGATCACAGTAATTTAAGTTAAGGCAGTTCCACAAGTTTCTTTTCACTCTTCTGAATAAAAGAAACATTTTTTTCATGATATAAGCCAAATGTTATGGCAGTATATTGCTGCCACTCCAGAAAAAGAAAATGCATCGTCAGTATCATATTATAATGTGGAATGTTTACTGTAAACAGTGTTTTTCATGTTACAAGAAAACACAAAGTTATCATATTATTTCTTGTAATAAAAAATATACAATTTATCTTACTATTACTAGTTACTTACTAGTTAATTGTTATAACAATATATTATTCAATATACTATTTATTGTGTAATGAGATAACTTCATGTTTTAATAGGATAAATAACATATTGTTATAACAAAAAGGTTTCTTGTTATGTGATAAGTTTGCATATTGTAATAATGTGAAAATATCTTGTTATAACGTGAGAAACATCTTGCTATAGCAATATACTTTGCACATTATAATGTGATACTGATCAATTTTTCTTTTTCTGACGTGGCAGCAATACATTTCTGTAAAACACATTAACTTATAAGTTTATACTATTTTTCTCAACATCTCTGCAGTATTTTAGTACCTAAGCACAATACAGAACGGACCTTTACACATTTGAATGAATGTCATCATGTTGATGAATAATTCATCACCTTTTACTCATGTCTTGTGTCAGCTCTAGTTTGTGTCCCTGGCTGTTGTCTGTCACTTGGGGGCAGCTGTAGACTGCAGTGTGTCGTCTGAACAAGGGGACCTCTGTTGGTCTGTGTGTGGTAGAGCTGCTCTCTACTTAAATCATTGCCTACTTTTCACAGTCTGAAGCTCATCATACTGTCATCAATCAAATGCCTTCAGCTCTGAATGCCCCATTTCTAACTGAAAAATAACAGATGGCCTCCGCGATGTTGCATGTTAAAAAGCGTCCACAGCCTTCTGACGTTCTCTCATTTTAAAAACAGGGATACAGAAATAATCAGACTAACACAAACTGCTGACTTTAAGTGGGTAAACTAACATCAGCTCCTGTTTGCTCTGCATTGTTCAGCTGTCTCACATCATCAGCCTGTGAATGCAGGCCTACCTCAAACAAAGCAGGTGCCCCTTTTGGCCAAATAATGATCTGATTGTTGTTGACCACACTGACAGTTCGCCCTCTCTGGTCCTCCCTGTTCCTCTCCTCAACAGTTGTGGTCGTTACAGCACAGACCTTGACTCAGCAGCTCCACGCTCCCATCTGACGCACACATTGTGTGTTAGTAGCTGAAATTAGACCACCTAACCTTTTAATGTATATACTTAAAATTGCAACACAAAAAAGTATGAGTTGCTCTTTTTTTCCATCCCAGCTGGAGGATTTTGAATTGTTATCATTTCTTTTTTTTGTTTGTTTGTTTGTTTTATTGAACAACTTTTTGCAATGTTACAGACCATTGAAATAAAAATAAAACCGTATCTTCTGTACTGTGAGACAGTAGGATCCTATGTCCATTCTTAGGGGAGAGCAGGTACTAAAGTATAATGGGGAAGGTTGCAACACAGACCTTTTCTCTTGTAACATGGATGTCAGGAACATGCCACATGTTCATACCTGAAAGAGTTACAGTAGAAAAACTGATTTTTCACTTGGAAAGTATGAAAAAAAGAAGAAAAAACTGTTGTGTTTTCTGTTTTTAAGATAATGTTTTATGTGTAGCCATGAAATGAAAGTAACATGGTGTTACTTTAAATATTCTATTCCTCATTATATTTGCAGCAAACACCCAAGTATAGGGTGAGGACGACTAACAAAGGTTTCAATGATCTAGATGTGTGTGCCAGAGGAGTCCGGCTGTTTTATGAGGTGTTTACAAGGTGAGTTTGACGCATTGAACTAATTTCATACAACTGTGACATTTAATAGGATAAACTGATTTGAGAGTAACACGGCCATTTGTTTGGAGGACTAACTCAAGAATTAATAATTGTTATATGCCAGAAACATTAAGTACTTAATTGTGTAGTGGTTGATTTATACAACCGTTATTTTTGTCCCAACAAAGGGGCAAAAATAACAGTGTTACTTTTGTACTGCTATTATTAAATAATTATTTTTTGTCTCATTATATTTGCAGGGAATGCCCAGAATTAGGGGTGAGAAAAACAGCAGCTGTTTCATCATTCCAGATGTGTGTGTTATAGGATGTCAGGCTGTATCATGTGAGGAACAGTCCTCAAGACGTAATGATGCACTAGGTGAGTTTGATGCATTGAACCAATTTCATACATCTGTGACATTTAACGTGATAAATTGATTTGAGAGTAACGTGGTGATTTGCTCGGATGACTAACTAAAGCATTAATGAGGGTTATATGCCAGAAACATTAACCACTTACAACTTTGCACAACACTGATTTCTGGTCTGATTGCGTCTGGTGTGGGACATGTCTGTTGTTCACAATATGTTTACTCTAAATAAATGCATCTCTTTGCAAAGAGGGAAACAAAAAAGTTTCATCCATGCTCTCCACTATCTTTTCCTTTTATCGAGGTGCTCGTTCCAGATCGTGTTATCAAAGTACATGTTACAAACCCTACTATCAAGGTGTTCCTCACAGTCCATATTACCACAGTACTCATTGTAGATTAAAGTATATATTGTCTTATTAAATGCCATTTTAGCAAGTTATTTCTTTCGGGTTTTGTTAGCTGTTAGGGAGAATTGAGCAAAAGTAATTAAATATATTTTTTAAAAAGAAGAAAAAAAGCAAAAAAGTAATGAACATTAATAGATTGGTGGGATTTTACACAGATTTTACTCCAACCCCAGTAGCTGTAAAGCTTTTGATCAAACAATCTTCCTCAACTACTGTGTACATTGTCAAGAACTTTCATTTTCAAATTCTAAGTCAACATGGATGACGAGCCCTTAAACTGGTCAGATGTGTACATTTGAATATCTACCATGACAACTGGGCAAACTCTGCTTCCTCTGCTGAGGATGATCAGATTGAAAGCACAGAATTCCTACTAAATGGACCTGGTGGTGAGATTGTTTTATCAACTGCTGTCTCCAAGGTTTCTATCTCAATGTGTTACACACACACACACACACACACACACAAAACACACAAACACACTGCTACCTTACAAACAGCTGTAATGCTGCCTGTGATCACGCTGTAGAGCCCTCCCAAGTTGGTCGGCCACTGTGAAATGTAAACAGTAAACAGGATGGAGCATCCTGTGTGTGTGTTGAGTGTGTGTGACACAGACTGTGTTGTGTGTGTGTGTGTGTGTGGTGTGTGTGTGTGTGTGTGTGTGTGTGTGTGTGTGTGTGTGTGTGTGGAGGGGAGAAGAGGGGTTGGCTGCTAAAGAGAGAATGAGCTCATGCAGAGCGTGCTAACCCAGCTGTCACTGCTATAACTTCAGACTTGAGAGACCACAGGACGCAAGCTGGAGGGCCACTGTGTGTGTTTAAGTGTGTGTGCGTGTGTGTGTGTGTGTGTGTATTGTGGCCCCACCCCCAGACATTCTCCACACAGCCCCTGGCTTCCTTCCTCCCCTTTGTTAAGCCTGCGAGGCAGACTTCGTCAAGCTGAGCACACAAATGCATGCATATGAATGTGTGCTGTCATCTTTATTAGTCCCCTTTGCCAACAGCCATTACATTTAACACGGGTCTTTACTGAAGGGGATTTCACTTTCTGTCAGGCCCTCGGACCCCCAACTCGTACTTGCCAGACGAGGAGGATTATAGTGACCTCAGTGTGGGATGAATTTGAATACACAACCTGTTACGCACTAATAAGAATATAATTCAGGGCAATGACGCTCTGTGTCTTTTATGGCAGGTTGTGGTTTTTTGATATGTGGCTTCAAAAGTAATTTGTTTTAATAAAAAAAAAGTGTCTGGGCTGCCTTAAAATTTTACATTGACTGAATTTGAACAGACAAGTTGAAGTAATTTATAAGGATTCAAAATACTTGGGAAACTGTTCAATGAGCTTAAGATATCAAGCAACCAACAACTCTTAAGTCACACTGATGAACATTACAGACAAATTTTATTTCTTTTTACATTTTCTCAGTTTGAAAATGAAGTTCTTCAGTTTTGGGGGTGGAAGTGTAAGGATTAAAATAGAATAATTTAGAATAATATAATTTCTTATTGACATTATTTAGATCATATACAGATTTGGAGGATGATATGAAGCACAGGTGATAGGTGTGTTACTGTCATTTTAAAGCAGCTAAGATTGTCATTAAGCTGCTGAGGCTTGCAAACACATTTTAGATATTTTTTATTACGATTTTCACTCACAGTGGCACCTCTGTGTGTTCACCCATGTTTACATCATTGCCGATCAAATACCCACTACTGACTACTGCAGGGTCATTTGACCCAGCACTGAATGCTGATTGTACCCTTTCTCACTGAAAACAAAAGCCATATGTTAGTGGGTTTTTTTGTCCAGTATAAAAGAGGCTTAAGTCTCAAGTAATGACTGCCAAGTCAAGTCTTTTATCATTGTCATCAAGCATCTGTCAAGTCCTCAAATGTGACTTAAGTGTGACTTGAGTCAATTCATATGACTTGAGTCCCCCACCTTAGAGAAACACTGCAAGTTTTTCATCATATATGTTTTTTAATGATAAAAATGGAGGGTCCCAAGAGAGTTTTAACTCCTAAACAATGCATGCTGGGAAATCTACTAATATTCTGATCATTTTTCTTTTTCTTCTTCTTCTTCTTCTTTTTCTTCTTTCTTCTTCTCATTGTTTCAAGTCATGTTTATAAGATCTGAAGTCCTCTAAAAATAAATAATAGAAATTTTCAGTTCATTTAACTTGAATTAATAAAACTTGTATATTTTAGTAATCACAGTTAATGAGAAAAGATTAGATGATTCCACTACATTCCTGTATGATGTCTTACCGTTTGGTTTTATATTTCAAAGATGAGACAATCCTGTCGACTATCTTTGGATTCTCACTGAAACATCTGTCTGTACCTGCAGTGTTTCTCTTTGATGCATGAGGTCAGGGCCAATACTGGCAGCGATGAGTGATTGGGGTGAAGCCACAAATAAATTCAAACCGATGTAATGTATGAGTAATGCTCTGTGTTTTTAACCACGTTCTCACATTTCTTCCCTTCATAAGACGAGGACTTGTCGGAGCGTGTTCTCTCTTTTTGTTTCTCAACGCTACGCTGCACACAACACAGCCCACATATAGACAACAGACACCCACCCTGAATTCCAGTCCAGAGAGGTGGTTTTTTTCAGAGGTGGCAGCATGTGGAGCTTTTAAACCGAGATGACTGAGGGCAGGCAGGAAAAAACAATGCACAGGCCTTTCAGTCCAGACAATGGAGCACAGAATGAAGAAGCTTCCACAACATCCATCCTCCCAGAACATAAAAGCATGGTGGTTTTATGTTTTATTATAACAGCACACTTTTGTTGGTCGATATTTTTACATGTGGTCTGGTGGTTTTTATTTAGTATCTGTAATGAACTTGGTATGCAGAGATTAGTGACTTCAGATCCTACTTTCTGTTGTAGTTCCTTTGTATTATCAGTGCACCTTATCATATTATATCAACTACTGTAGAGAAATGAACAATGTCATGCTTGTTGAACTGAGGTATTTTGAGTTTTTGTTGTCACATCTGATTGTTTTCGCTATGCTGGACAGCACAGATTTTTCTTTGTGTGATTTTCATGTTATCAGATAAGTTAAAGGATTACACATCTGCTTTGTTGGTGGGAAAATTCCTTCCTCACCAGATCATAAAAACCTTCCACCCTGTGAATCAGAATCCGCATGTCCGATTTATTCAGTGATTCAAGTCCAATCACCATGTCAAGTCACCAAGACTGCGTTTCTTAAAAGGCCAGTTCATCCCAAAATCAAATATACAGACTTTTCCTCTTTCCTGCGGTGCTATTTGGTGTGAGTTGCCAAGATAAGATGAGATGTCTGTCTTCTCTCCAATATAATGAAACTAGACGGTCACCCTGCTTGTGGTGCTCAAAGTGCCAAAAAATACACAGCAATGTCTCTTTCTATATAAATTATGATCCAGTTACTCAAGATAATCCACAGACCATGTTGTGAGGAGTTTCGTCTAGGACATATTTTCTTTCTACTGAATTACAGTCACCAACATTCAGGGCTTATGTGGCAGCGCGGCATGTAAACATTACTGGCGTCCTCCTCAGCTGAGCAGTAACCTCTTATTCTTGAATAGATCACACTTCCCTCTGTGCGATGATATGGTCGGTGGGTAGTTTGGTAGAAAGAAAATAGTTCTTACGTGAAACTGCTCACAACGAAGGTCTGTGTAATAACTGGGTCATGAGTAACTGGGTCATGCTTTCTGGAAAGAGACATTGCATTTCTTTTGGCTGAGTGTCATCTAGTTACATTAAATTGGAGAGAAGGCAGAAATCTTTACAGCCAATATCTCTGAAACTCAACAACTCACACCTAAACAATCTAAGATGGATAAATAGCACTACAGGTGAGAAATGTATTTTTGATTTTGGGGTGAACTGTCCCTTTAAGTCTAAGAAAGTTGATTCCAGGGCTGTTCAGAGACAATTTTAAGGGCAACCAGGTTTCCAAAGTTATTTAAAGTTCAGATGGACCAAGATTTGTGCCACTGCATTATTAATCTGTTCATTTAACCATAATTAACAGTTAATTAATAATAAACCCATTGAATACATTGCAGTGTAGTCTTCATAATTGTGCTGTGGCCTTTAGTTGAATACATTTGCAAAGTAAATATCTGGCACATGTGTTATTCTGTTGTACTCTGTGCTTAAGCAGCTACACACAGCTCCTTTTCTTTTTCTTTTAACCTCGTCTCCTCTCATGGTTATCACTGAAAAACGATGTTTAGACTTTGGACTTTATTGTCCCCAAGGGGAAATTCCTTTCCACAGCACTGTACACACCAGACAACAAACAGCTCACAGTAACACAGCAAGTTTCTGCAGAAAACTCGCCTTGTTTCATTGCAAGCTGACTTTTAAATACTGTGATTTCTTTAACAATAAATGTTAGATGCCAGGACTAATTCCAGCTTTTTTAAAAGAGCAATGTACGTCAAGAACTAACCAACACCAAGATAAAAAATAAATATTACAACATTTTATGCTACTTTATAATTCACTTCACTACATTGCAGAGAGAAATATTGCACTTGTTATTCCAATACATTTATCTGACAACTAAAAGTTACTTGTTAAAATTTAGTTGCTGGTAAAATTTACTTAGTAGTTACCATTTTTCATACAAAAAAAGTGATTTATTTTTAAAAGATGCATCATTATTGATTAAACTACCCAACAATATATAAAGAAGTTAAAATTAGCTACACCTCAATTAACTACAATACTGAAGTACATCTACATAAAGTACAAGTGAGTACTTTTACTTTTGATTTTGCAAATACCTGTACTTTTATTTAGCCTAAGTAAAATTCTGAAGCTGGATTTTTACTTGTAATGCAGTGTTTGTTATTGGTTATTGTGTTGTACTGCTGTCTCACTTAGTAAGTAAAGAAAGTACTTTACTTAAGTACTTGAGTAAATAATCTGAGTGCTTCTTCCACTGCTGATGGTTAGGCTGTAGTCATCAGAACGTAAACAAAGGCGTGAATCTATCAGTTCTTAACGAGGGTTTCAGGGCCTCGCTGAGATGTTGGAATGGAGGAGAACAGTAGGTGCATTTCATGTTGGCAGTCCACAAAAACTCCCCGGTGCTTTCAATAGTGTTCCACCTCTCTGTTTGCTGATACCAAAAGAAGTGTAAGGAAAGCGGGGGTGTGAGGGGAGCAGGCTCTGAATGACATGGCGTTGCTGCCTCGGCCGCTGTTCACTGACCCACAAAATGCAGACCCAGCCCCCAGTGTGAAGTACTTTTGTGTTGTCATCACCCTCAGAAGCCCGGGACCAGAGCGGTGTTTGGGCACCCGGAGGGGCTCAGCGCTGTGAGGCCTCAGCAGCAGCCTGCTCTCAGGCAGCACGCATGCTCTGTTAGGTGAATAAAAAGAAGCCTGCATTGTGATGGAAGAATTTGCATACTTGTGTGTTAGAGAGGGTGTTAACCTTTGACACCTTGGAGAACTGGATGACAACAGAAACCACTTCTCAGAGTCTCAGCGTTAACACACTCGAGAAATAACACCTTAGCGTACCTCAGTGTGTATCAAAACCAATAAAGAGAGGAGAGAAAGGGCTGCTCGAGTGCTTAAGATGGAAGTTTCCTTCAAGTGGCCGTTCACACTCAAACAAAGTGTGTTGGATCATTTAAAAGTGAAGGATATCTGGTTCTTGAAGCAGGGTGACATGTCTTTGTGAGATTGACTAGCAAATCACCATTCTGTTCCTCAGGAGAGACAAAAAACTGAAATTTGTTTATCAAAAAGAACGGATTAACAATGAACAACAAATAATGGATGAAAAAAACAATTCAAAAATGCTTTTTTCTGCATGATAAATGTGTTAAAATGAAACCTCTGTGTAAAATATTTAATCTTTGCTCATTAACTTAGAAATATGCAAGTTTTATTTATTAAATTTAAAGGTACTACAATGAGTTTTAAAGGGGTGATGAAACAGTTTAATACTGATGCTTCTATATACAAGTAAACAAGGCCATCGGTGAAAAGATTGGCTGTTTCTCTATAATAGTTCTTAATGGCTGCCACTGCATCAGATTCTCTGTAAATTCAGATGAAACGAGCCTGTGTAGAAAAAGCTGCAGTGAGTCTTACGTTAGCCAGTTAAACAGAAACAGGAGGAGATTTTTATTTAGATCATTTTATTATTAAGTTAAATGCTGTGGTTATTATGGTGGGAAACTACTGCTTTTGTCTACAGGGGCCTCCAAAATAAAAAAAAATGAAAGTTCCTCTAGCAGCTTTAATTAAAATGAAAATTTCCAGTACTTTTTTTTTAGATCCCACACAGAACTTTTTAAACATGAGTTCTTCTAAAGTGAAGTCTCTCGACTTGAGATGATGAGTTGAATGAATGTATGCAGAGTTTAATCAACTCATAAAACTAAGAAATTCCATATTATGTGCAAAACCATACTATAAAATCAATAGTGCGTGAGGTGCATACTATGTCCAGGGAAATATTACAGTATACAAGCACTGGGTCCTACACCAGCATAAATATCCCAGAATGCAATGCAATAGTGATGACAAAAACAACAACATAACAGACAAGGGCTAACGGCAACCAAGGCAGCTCTGGCATAACGTCAGTAATGCTTTAGTTAAAATGTAAGTAATGTTTCGCTTTGCTAGCCGTAGTATATTTTAGAAATTAGTTCACTGTTGGCATGGGTTACCATGGTTACGTGTCTCCAACTAGCAAGAAGGCTCTGGGATGTGGCCTGATATGTGTTGAGCAGTGAGTCCAAAAAGATACATACTACTGTTTATTCACACAAAAGTGTGTTGACCAATAGTACACATTTTGGGTATGTCGCGCATAGTATGTGATTTCGGATGCAGTGCTAATTAGCATATTAACAACATCCAAGCATGCATTGTAGTTGTGGCTTGTTTTCACAATAATTAATATTTCCCTTGATAAGGGTTAGTATGCGGTTGAGTCCCTTCACTTAAAATAATAAATACATTAAAATAAATTCACTGGGATCAGTTTCACATATTGCTGGAACAAAGTAGCTCAAACAGAACTGAGAGTTGTGACTGAAGAGTTGTTGGTTCAACTTAACATCTTCATCTTATTGACCATGTTTCTCAAGCACAACTGAATTTTTCTACTTATTATATAATTATTATTAATAATAGGTTTATTTGATTTGAATCATAAAAAAAATCAATTTTAAGGCAGCCTGGACACTAACTTTTCTCAGTCAAAACATTTTCTTTTTTTTACAGTGTAGAGAAAAAGTTCAACCTCAAATTCATCAGTTAATAAAAAAAAACAAATTAAATCTTGTTAAAAGAGTAGAAAATTGCAGTGCATGATTTAAGAAGAATGGCATCAGTTTTTTCTTCTCTTCTTAAGAGTGAAAACATCCAGTTGGAATTATAGTCATCATGTTAAACTACAATTTGTGTTTGTAAGCAATTGAAGTGGTTGTCATTTGAAGGTCAGGGAGCCATAATTCAACCCACACTTAACTTGTTAATCTATTATTTCACCAACATCTTTCACTCTGTCTGTTGTATGATTAATGTCCGTGTATAGTAACGTTGGACAAGACAATGTCCTCCTCTTCAGTTGATATTTTGGGGGGTCTTTGTCAGGATGGCTGGCTGTGTTTGGCTCTCAGATCGAGGGGGCTCTTCTTTCCAAGTACACGGTGCTTCACAGAGAGAAGACTTGACTCTGAAATTCCTCCCGATAAGAGTTGCTAGGTGATGCTATTGTCAGATCTCCTTTGTGGTCACATATTCATACCCAAATTGTAAGGTTCTTTATGAGGAGCGTCTCATTAGTAGTCATATATTCATACCAGACCACCCCCCCTACTTGACCCCTCCTTTACCAGTCGTGGGAAAGACAAGTCCTGGACGAGATGTGGAGGATTCAAGCAATTACTTGGAGGACGGTCAAAAAAGATTGTCCAACTTAAACACTCTTTCATTTTGAAAAGCTACCAAAGTCCAAACATATTTGTACTGAATTATTGACACTCATTGTTAGAAACATTTGCAGCCAGCACAAAACAATTCCAGCACAGATGAAACATCCAGAAGGTTTATAAACGTATATTTAAACACCAAATGCAAGTGTACCTGAGCATAACTATATGGATTGTCCACATCTGTGGCTCAGCAGCTCAGAAGCTCAGCATTTAATAATGCAGTTGAGTCTAATTCAATGTATTGCCTGATGGGAACATATTTGTAAACACAAAAATCCAATACACAAAAGTTAAACATTAACAAAAGGCACAAGTTTAAAAAAAAAAGAGAAAATCATATTATAAATACTATAAGTATATTTTGTATTTGCTGGTGATACTTGTATGGTTTTAGTAAAAGAAAAAATCCTGAATTCTGTAGTATTTTTCAGCTGTGGAGTTCTACTTTTATTTCAACTACTCAAGTAAGAGATCTGAATACTAATAATACACTCTAGGAGGGTTCATTCTGCATAAAAATTTTTCCACTTTTACTAAAGTAATAGATCTGTCTCAGCCTACCTCTTCCATCACTATTGATTCACCTGGCAAAATGTTTAAACAATAGAGATAAATAAAAATAAACAGACATTCATGTGTGTGTACAGTGTACAGTGTGTATTTTAAAATTTAAATATAGGCTATAATTCATAATTTGTACTTAGGGCTGACTTACTTATATTTAATCGTATGATATTTAAGCTATACTGCACATGATACTAGAGGAGAGTTTGATTTGATGTCGATTTATTCATTAAACAAACATTTACAAATCAACCAATGACGGTGCAGTTGATTCAGACCTACATCCTTCTCAATGAAACAGGTGCCGTCCAATGGCTCTGGCCCCGCCCCCCGGACTACCATATTAGGATCACTTCAACATTCCACAGCGCGCGGGGCGGGGCGGGGCAATGACGCCACCTGTTTGTCAATGGTCTGTGGGCTCGTGCTCACTCAGCCGGCAGAGTGAAGAGTTCCAGAAGTGGATTCAGTGGGACGGACGGAGGAGAGAAGAGACTTTCGGAATATAAAACCACTTCTTTTTTTATTTTTAAAAAAAGTTGTGTGGAAATCATGGAGATCCGTCGCGTCAGCTTATTCTTATTTTTATTTATTAACCACGTTTTTACCAGTATTCAGTCGAAAGAACGTAAGTAACGCTCTATATTTACGCGCTGTGTAAAAAGAAAAGTGTAGACGAGCTTTTACCGCACCTCATGAGTCAGGGGGTTGGAATTTGTTCGCCAACTTTAAGTTTTACTTAAGTTTTTAAATTTGAGCAGTTTAAAATTCTTCATGTAGCCTGTTGGACCTTTTGTTCTGTTTTGTTTTTGAGTCAGTAAAAGTGTACTGAATATATCCCTTTACTATTTTAATTTTGTCCTACAAATTTAAAATGGTTTAAATAACTTGAAATATCACTTTCAGTATATACTGTACTTTTTAAATGAATTAGCGTCCTTGTTTGTATTTTCTGGCCTTTGTCAACTCAGGGTTAAGGGGCACCTGTGAGATGTCTTAACATGTTCGCTTTTTTCTGTCATTGTGGGGCAGATTCATGTATTTCTCTCGTCATGGCAATTTAACTGCCCACGCCTTTCTCAGACATTATTAGTCCTGTATCCTGGACCTGGAGGACACGGTCAATGAAGTCCTGAATCAGACCGACATGCCGGATTAAAATGTCAAAGCATGGCATGTGCCCCCCGTAAAGCTGTTGGCCCCAGAGATCAAGGCAGAGAATTTAATTGTACAGTCATATTATAGTCATTTCTAAGCGTTTAACGGCCTATTAAACAATAAATCTGCGCCAGATGTATAACCAGGTCTGTAAAACATTTATTTTAATAGCTGTATATGTTAGAGCTGTTATGATTGGTCGATTAACCGATTATTCGATCAAAGAAAATTAGCTGGCAACTGTTTAGATAATCAATTAATTGTTTCTGTCATTTTTCAAACAAAAATGTCAAATATTTTCTTTTTAAATGTTAGGATTTGCTGCTTTTCTTTGTCATTTATGGCGGAAAATTAAGAAGTCATTGGGCTGTTGGTTGGACAAGAAGAGCAATTTAAAGACTCTGGGCTTTGGGAAATTGTGATGAGCATTTTTCACAACTTTTTGACATTTTATAGGCTAGGCTATTAATCAATTAACTGCCAAAATATTTGACAAATAATGTCAATTAACCCTAAATATTTACTATATTATATAATTTTCTTTGATGCATCAGGTGTCATTACTTGCTGTCTGTTCTAACTGTGTCATATGTTTTTCTGTTTGTCTCTGTAGAAATATTGCTGGATATGAACGCTTTAGGATCAGAGTTGGGGTGGTTGACATCACCAAGTGAGAACAGAGTGAGTATTTATACGTCAACAGGCATTTTTAAGACTTCAGGTTCAACACTTCAAGCTGTCTCTCTCTGTGTAAGACAACAAATGAATAAAGGGCAGCTGAAGATTAGCTGGTGTGATAATTTGAGCAGGCTACTATTTAGTAACAATAAACAGAGGCCTGTTTCTACTCATTCAGTCCCTTAAAAAAGCTCTCTGGGAGAGATGGAATGAGTGGCAGCTCGGTGAGGTTTGGCAGAGCTCAGCTTGTCTTGTGTTAACGCCACCCTTTCATAAAAAACTTATGAATGCCATTAAAATGTCAAGGTTCAACCCCACATTTAAATTTACAGTACCGAGGTGCATTTCTGCACAATCATAGGGGAGATTGTTTTCATTCCTACACTAAACCACAAAATTTAGGATTTTTTTCCCCCCTTGTGATTCCTCTCTGAATTGAGTGATAACAGGAGCAAGAAGATCTGTACAGTTTTGTGGGAGGACATAAGTAAAAGAGACAGAAAGACTGGTCCATGTGTGGGAACCATCCCTCTATCTATAGTTCAGTGGCTTTCCAGCTAAAAAAAGCAACAGGACATGACCACTTCCACTTTTTGGGCTATGTTTCATGTGTGACTGTTCTCAAAGATCTAAAGATTCTCCCTGTATCAGATAGGATTTCCCCCTGTCCATCAAACTTTGCTAATCCAACTTTCTCACACTTGTAAACTGTGTTTAAATTTGTACTACGGATGACTGTTAGCAATGTGTGGTTTTGGCTTCAACAAACTTCGTTTTCTAAATGCAGTATAACCTGAGTCTGAGTAGACATTAAAGTTGTATGATAATTACAATTATTCAATATGGCCAAAATGTTGAGGATCTAATTAGAGTTGCAATGCTTAGTCAATTAATTGATTAGTTGATTGAAAGAAAATTAGTTTCCATCGATTTTGATAATTGATTTCTTGTTTCAGTCATTTTTCAAGCAAAAATGTCAAACTTTTGCTGGTTCCAGCTTCTTAAATGTAATGATTTGCTGCCTTTCTTTGTCATTTGTGAAAGTAAATTCAGAATCTTTGGTTTTTGGACTGTTTGTTGGTTGGAAGCCAGTTTGTTTTTTTTGTTTGTTGGAAGACATCTGCTGGGCTCTGGGAAATTTTGATAAGCATTTTTCACTTTTTTTTTTTTTTCCATTTTAGAGACTGAATGTTTTACTCATTAACTGTGAAAATAATTGTCAGATTAATAGATAATGAAATTGATCATTAGTTGCAGCCCTAGTATAACCTGTCAAAGCAGACAATAGATATTGCACAGTAATTGCCTGAAATCCAGTATTTAATATAGCCAAAATGTAGAGGATCTAACATGGGTAACTATGAAAATCACAGACATAAATGTTTTACACTGCCACATTAAGTGTTGCTCTAATCTAATGCTACCAATTTTCAAAAAGTGGAAAAGCACCTAATTATTTTGCCTCTCTTTTACAACAACAGTTAAAGTAATGTACATTTAAACATTTATTCCCTCAAACACACTCTCAGTACCGTTAACATATGAGGTGTTACATTTTAATGTTAAATGGAGGCTTTTAATCTTTCTACTCGTCATCGCTTCCCTCTCTTAAAAATCTTAATTGCTGCCAATTTTGCTGCCATGCCTTTACGCTGTGCTTATGAAGCTCATTTAACTGCTATAAATCTTAGTTGGTATTCTACAGTAGTATTTGCTGGATTTATATGTGTCTGACACACATGCACCCCAGTGTGTTAGTGGAAAACCACACACGTTGTTGAGCACCGCACATGTCCAGGCCAATAATCTTAATTTGTGGAAAAAAGCTGCAGCTCACTTCTGCACTTTATGAGCTTCTCACTCAGCATGAAAGAAGAGGTGTCTCATCAATAAAACCAGTTTTCGGCAGGAACAAAGCCTCTGAGCCCTGTACTTATTCCCTGAAAAAAATGCTTTTTCTCCTTTCATTATTGTACCTTGGTTAACAGTGACTGTTGCCCCTTAAAGGGATAGTTAGGGAGTTTTGAAGTGGGGTTCCATAGTGTATAGTAGGTAAAACACTGACTATGAATAGACTTTTAAATAATTAAAACTAATCTCTCTCCTCTCTCTTTATCTTTTTCTGTTCTACAGTGGGAGATAGCCCAACAAGTGGTGAATGGCACTCTTTACTATACCTACAGTGTTTGTAACGTAGAGTCTGCTGACCAGGATAACTGGTTACGTACAACATTCATCCAGCGGCGCCCGGGGACGACACGTGTCTCTGTGGAGCTCCGGTTCGTTGTGCGAGACTGCAACAGTTTTGGCGGCGATTCTATTGCCTGCAAAGAAACCTTCAACCTTTTCATCTCAGAGGCAGACGCCGACGTGGGAACCAACTTCCGTAAAGGCCAGTTTCGCAAAGTGGCCACAATTGCTCCCGATGAGGTCACAGGGGGCCCTATGGTGAAGATCAACACAGAAACGAGGACTGTGGGGCCTCTATCTAGAAAGGGCTTCTACCTGGCTTTTCAGGACCTGGGTGCATGTGTGGCATTGCTGTCTGTCAGAGTGTACTACAAGACGTGCCCGTCCACAGTGCAGAGCCTGGCGCCTTCCCGAGACCATAGCAGACACTCTCAAGGAGGTGGAGGGAGCCTGTGTGGAGAATGCCGTCAGTCAGGCCACCCCACGCATCTACTGCACAGCTGAGGGTGAATGGGTGGTTCCTGTGGGTCAGTGCCAATGTCTGGCAGGCTACGAGAGCATCGGGGACGCCTGCCAAGGTAAGCACTGCCAGAAATACGCCATGCACTCACTCAACTGAGACATGTTTGTGTTGCCATGTGAGTGAGTTATAGTAAATGAAACACCTCCAACCACTACTTTGGCAAGGTGAGAGGAATGAGTGCAGAGGAATGTTAATTGTGTCAGGTTTGTTTGGAAATCATCTCAAAAGCACTCCATATCTCTCTTTAACTAGGCCAGGTCTTGTAGTAGGCCAGGTACAGCAGGATTGAGCTTGGGTTGGGATGTACTGTATAAACCTGTTTGTTTGGTTTAGATTTTGAGGCAACCACAGATTGCTCCATGTCATAAGGATCCAAATCACTGAGGAAATGTCGACAGCCTCCTGGCGTCAATACCTCATCTCTTTACCTGTTGGGCAATAGCACATTCTTTCCACTCTGGGCTGAGACACAGTTTTATAGATTAGTCGATGGCTGGAGGTGATAAAGTACAGTATGGGAAACTGTGTCCAAATTCCATACTACATATTACTTATGTTGTGTATTTACACAGGAGAAGTTAACATACACTCAGCGATTTTAGAATGTGTACTAAATTTAATAAAATTTTTAATTTGATTGGTTCCAATAACAGTACAGTAACAGTACCTGATGAAATCCGTTCTACTTTCTCCTTTCCTGTACTGAAATATGCTATATGCTAGGCTTTCTATGTTGAATAGAAAACCAAAGTCATCATCATCAAACTTTATCTTTCTTGTATACAAACCATAAAAATGTTGTAATATAAAGATTAGTGCATATGACACATCATATAGCATTGGTATGCAGTATGAACCAGAAAGAAAATATTTTTTAAAGGGAAAACTTTTTAACTATTCACATATTCATAGTCAGGCCATTTTAAAAACCACTACACAAAAAAGAGACATATTTTTGAAACAGCTACTTGGGAACATACAAGGTTTGTACTTTTGCCTATTCACATGAGTGACACCTAGACAAAGGTTAAGTATGCAAAAACTTCTCAGTATGTCCTGCCTTTGAGAAAGACATGTAAGCACATATACAAAAACCAAACAGATGTGTGTACAGTAAAAGACATAACTGTGGTGTTCATACTGTACGAGCTCCTACTGTTTGTGTGGAAGTTGGTCTGTTGGCATTCTCGGGTGTGGTGTGTTGAACTGTCTGGAGGAAACGTGGGAGGAGAGAGGGTACAGAGAGAGGAGGAAGGAGGGGAGGAAGGGCACAGTATGGTGTGGGGATTTCTGAAAGGAATTCTTTCACCCTCGCGTCACCTTCACCACTGATCAACTACAGGAAGGGCCGTGTGAATGTGTCAGAATGACTACCTGAGTGGTGTGTCTTCTCCTCACAACTATTTGTGTTGGGTTGGTTGCTGAGGCGACAGGAACCACAGATTACAGGGATGGGGCCGACACGCCTATCAGAGGGCTAGACTGAGTCAGGCTGCGGTTTATGACTCCTGATGGTCCGAGTCACCTTGACTGGCAGAGATTGGTCGGCTCCTATGAATGCGACAGATCATTCTCGCCAGATGAAAGAGTTAGGGTTAGGGAGGGATCGAGAGATTAACTGATTAATCAACCACCGTTTCGCTAAGAGATTCATTGTTTAAGTCCTTTTTTAAACCAAAAATACAAAAAATTAATGCAATTGTCAAGATTCTCTATTTTTTGTGTTTTATTCCACTCTAACCTGAATATCTTTGGCTTTTGGACTGTTGATCGACAAAACAAGACATTTGCAGACATCATCTTGGGTTTTAGGAAATTGTGGCACTGACTTAAGTAGATTACTTTCATCATCAGTTAATCTGTTGATTATTTTCTGGATTAATTGATCAGTTGTTTGATCTATAAAATGTCAGAAAACGGTGAAAAATGTCGATGAGTGTTTCTCAAAGCCCAAGATGTCGTCCTCAAATTTCTAGTTTTGTCCACAACCCAAAGATATTCAGTTTACTGTCATAGAGGTCTAAAGAAACCAAAAATATTCACATTTAAAATGCTTTTATTAGTTGACAAATAATCGATTAAGCCTTGCAGCTCTGTCGTTCAGTCGAGAAAATAATCACCATAGTAGTAGTTAATGAAAATTATTGTTAGTTGCAGCCCTACATACTACTGATAGAAAAGTAAAATGCAAAAAAATCCATTGATTCTAGCTTTGCAGCTGATAGGACATTCTATTTTTCTGTGTTTGGTATCACTCTAAAGTGAATATTTGGATTTTGGACTGTTGATCATACAAAATAAGACGTTTGCAGACATCACCTTGGGCTTTAGGAAACTGCGGCAGCGCCTTTCATCATTTTGTGACATTATATAAACCAAACAAATAACTGATTAGTCATTTGATTAATAAGTCATAAAAAATATTGTTGGCTGCAGCCCTTCATACCGCTGATAGATAATTACTGTACTTCATAGAGTGAATCTTGTATTGCGGTTGTAAAAATGAAGATAGCACAAGAGAAAGAGCAAGGCGTGGAGGAAGTCGAGTCAGAGGAATGTTTGAGTCTTTGAGGTTCCTGACCGCAGGCAGACTCTGAGCCGAGCACCTGAAACGGAAGTTGGCAGAAGAAGACAGGAAATATTTATGATGAGAAAAAAAACTTTGATTCCAAAGTCTGGAGGATGACCTGGTTGTTAGGATTCAGGAAGCATGTTTTATTACGTAAGTTAAAATCCAATTATGATTACTGTGTTGTCGTTTGTTCCAGCCAGCTCCCTATTTCCAATCTAACATTTATTGCTGGAGAAAGTGATATCCTTGGAGGCTCATGGGCGGCATGTGGATTCCACTGAAGAGCCCAACTGTTGTGGGAAAAGGAAGTAAAGTGAGATGAGGAGGAATGCTGACTGACACAAATAAGCAGGTTGTCCTTGGTCGGAGTCAAAGGGTGGGGAGTGAGTCGACAGTTGGTGCATGAGGGTGGTTAGTTTCGTGGCTGCTTAGTTAGGTGTGGAGTGTAATTTAGTCAAGAGGATTAGTAGAGCAACAGGACAGCTGTTAGCCAATGACATGCCCCGCTTTGCCTCCCTTTGCTCTTTCATCCGGTTGTTAACACACGCAACGAGCTCCCTAATCCATGTTCCCACTCATTAGAACAATGGGGCCGACACAAAGAGCAAAAAACAGATTCAATTAACAGATGCACCAGTGCGGAACAAAAGTCCTTTTCACGTGTGCCGTAGTCAAAAAGGAGCGTGGGATGTGCACAGTTTACATCAAGAAGTGGAAATAAAGGTTAGTTGAATGAAAGTTTTGGATCAAATGACAATGAAATTTGTAGATTAACAAAATTCCAAGAAAATATGATGCTAAAAACTTTAATTATGAGAATCCATCATTGTCAAAGTTTGCATTAACAGTGTTTGTATTCATACATTGCACACATGCCGCCATTTGCGAGCTGTATAATGAGTAATGCAACATATTTATGGCACCACTCTGTCCAATCTGAGAGACAATGGATGAATAGGGCTGGAGTTTCTTTGGTACGTGACAGAGGTCCTGCTGCTCCAGCTCAAGATGAAATGGGCTGGCCCCCTTTTCTTATGCGAAAAGACCTCAGCTACACCCCCACTGCCGCCAAGTGACTCCCTAGAGAGAACTTCTGTTGGTGCTCCAGACCTTTGCCCCCATCCACCCCCCCCTCTGTCCATCTATTCATCTCCATCCCTCCTACTCAAACTCAACCTGCTTCTTCTCCTCCACCGCGGCACTACTTGGGAGTGCAAAGGTCCTTCTGCTTTGGTGGTGAAGTAACGCGACCACGTCTTAAATCCAGGGTTCACTCGACCTCTTCTCACGGCCACCAGCACAGCGGCCAGATGAAACGCTCCTCCTCCCAGGGGAGACAGCGCACTGAAAGCAAGAAACGAGAGATCTTTCATAAGATCCATTCTTTTAAAGTTTTTTGTTGTGCTGGGGGTTGTATGACAGAAACTTCCTATCATCCAGATCCTATCTTTACTGTTTAGTAACCTAATTATTGTTAGGACCTGATATTAAAAAAAAGCCGTTACAGATGAACAGTTCCTAAGTCAAATGCTACTATCCTAACTGAAGACAGGAAAAGTGTTTTACAAAAGCTTCATACCTTCCAGGTAGTAGCTCACCAGCAGTAGCTAATAGCAGTTTTAGCTAATGGTTGCTAACGGTAGTTTTCGCTAACAGTAACTAATGGCAAAGTTAGCTAACTTATTTAATCCTAATGGCTGCTCTTTTATTGCTTTTACACAATTAATGTTGATTACGGTGGACATCTTAGCCCTTTCCCTTCCTTTTACCTCCAGAGTTAGCATTGTATAGTATAAATTTACTATAAATTTCCCCAAAAGAAGAAGTCTTTGGATTTACAGAAGTAAACACCTCTAACTAATCTGTCTTGAACTTAAGTGGCCGCTGTTGCCTTTACTGCTTTTTGCAGTATGTTTGTTTAAAGGTTAAAGTTTTAAGGTTACTGAGTTGTTTTAGTTCTCCAAAATGAGAGAAATAGTGTTGGTTGCTGGGTAACAGACGTAAATATTGATAAGCGATGTTGAAATGAGCATTCAGGATTTCTTAACCTGAGATGAGATAGGCTGAAGTGAGATAAGATACGATTCCTAAAGTTAGTTACATTTGTTTCGGTGATACTTAACAGTGAAAAATTCTATCTTTAACTCTTCTTATCTTAACTTATGATTAAAGATAGGAAGTTTCTGTAATATGTCTCCTGGAGCCCTTTATAACCCCAGAAAGAATGTGCATCTGTTTCCATAAACACAATGAAAATCATACTGGTTTCCAGCAGCTTTTCCTCTTTCCTGATTCCCCTGTCCTCTAACTATTCAACGTTGGATGCTGTAATTTGCGACTGGTGTCGGGAGGTCAGCGGAAGGAAGGAAGAAAGGGAGGAAACATCAGTGTTCAGACTGAATTGCAGCTCTTGCAGCGTCCTGGTTTCTTTCTGTCCACTCTGCACATTCATTAACCTCCAATGCCCTGGAAGGCTGTTTATCTGTGTGCTGCTGAAATGTTCATCATGACACTCCAACACCAGTGTCCAAGGTGCCACTTCCTTTGGCAAAAACATAAATATTATCTGCCAGAGAATATGAGCTGAGGGTTCACAGGGGAAAGGCAGATCAGATCACCTGATGGATTTAATGCTCCGGTGTCATCCGGTCGACACTGTGCAGTGCGACCTGAGATTAGGCCTCCAGGCGAAAAAAGGCGAGTGGAGGCAGATCATCAGGGAAATCCCTTTTCATTCCTCTGCACACAAAGACTCTGTGATTATAGGTTACTCACAACAAATGCTTCCTGCCAACTGGAATGACCTGGTATTACAGAGACAGCTTCATTGTTTGCATTTTGATCATTCATTCCTTCCTGTGTTTGTCTCTTTCACAGTTATTCCTATACAACATGTTTAAACCAACACACACCTTCTGTCTCTCACACAGCTTGTAAACCGGGTTACTTCAAGCCATCTGTATCGAGCGAGTTTTGTCGGGTTTGTCCTGATAACACCAAGCCCTCTGCAGCTGGCGCAAGTGAATGTCAATGTGAGGAAGGTTTCTTCCGCTCCCCGTCAGACCCTCCAACATCCGCCTGCTCTGGTAACAACCACAATCACTGTCATATCATTATTACTATAGGAATGTAACAGTAAAACGAATATTGCATTAAAACATCAAACTGTGATGTTATCTACTTGATATTACATGGGTAAATTTTTTTACTATTATTTTACTACTATGTACAGAACTGGCAACGACCAGAGTTATTACAGTTTTGCAGAATGTATTGTTATTTTGCTTTAATTTTGGTTTTCCAACTCAGTTTAGTTTCAGTTGGTTTCCAGAGTGGATTTGCTTCTTTCAGTTTAGTGTCAGTTTAGTTTTTATTAGTTTCAGAATTAGTTTTAAAACTAAAACTAAAACCATTTACAGCATATTTTTTGTATGACAGGCGTCACGCCTCACTCATAGTATACTCTGTTTCATTTAGTTTTCTTTTTGTTGTTTCAGTTAGTTTTCTTTTTCTCTAAAGTTTATTTTTTATCTTTATTTCAGTTAATTAAAACTGTTTTTTACACCTAGTTAAGGTTTTAGTTTAGTTTTATTAAACTATAATAACTCTGCCCCTGACTGCATCATTGTTTTTCTTTTGCAATTGTACATAAGTAATTTAAACATTTATTACCAAAACAATTCATGCCAATTTTTTGCACATGTTCAGGTCATGGCTGGTGACTTTTATTTCATTTTATTGAAGGAGGAAAGCAGAAGCACTTTAAGATAGCAGGAAAAACAAATTTTATGTGAACAAAAAATGCTGTGCACATGAGATTTATTTTTTGATAAAGGAATATTGTATTGTAGGCTTTTTAATGAGGTATTAGCTTAGCTTGTGTTTTTGGTATCGTTACATCCCTCACTCAACTTAATTTTATTTATATAGCACTTCACAGCTAACACAGTTGATTCAAAGTGCTTTACAGTACAGACAGAGGAAGACAAAATGAAAGGAGACAATAAAAAAAGGACACAAGCACAAGAGAAGAAAAAACAGTTGTAGTAGTAATATGTACTACAACAAAATTAACTTGTAGCTCATTACAGGCAGATCAGGAGATCAGGCTAACACTTCTGTCTTCTACTTCCTCCCCCAGCTCCACCCAGTGCCCCTCGTGACCTGGGATCCACCACCCTGTCAGCAGAGGGCAGGCTGCAGCTGTCCTGGAGCCCACCGCTGGTGACCGGGGGTCGCAGTGACCTCACCTACAGTGTGGAGTGCGAGCTCTGCGACGGGGCCTCCTGTGTCCCCTGTGGCGAGAAGATCCATTTCGAGCCGGGTCCTACAGACCTGAAGGAAACCTCGGTCATCGTTACTGACCTGGATTCTCATCTCAACTACACGTTCACTGTGGAGGCGCACAGCGGCGTGTCCGAGTTTGGTACTGAGAAGGCCACGGAGAGGATCACCACCGCTCTGGATTATACAGGTGAGCTACATCACATACAAAGCTTTTTCTTTTTCTTGACTTTCAAATATGTTTTACTTTCTCATAGTTTGTGGTCTCACAGACACCCACTGCTGCATGTGCAAAAATAATAATGACAGTAGCAAAATCAACCAAATCTTTCTTTTGTTCTGACAAGGCTTGGGCAGTAAAACAACAGTGACAGGTATCAGCAATAGAAACTTCATAATAGCAATAAGAAAACTGCTCAATAAAATGATCAATAGTTTCACTCAAATGGATTAAATGCAAACCGCCATGAAAGCACATAAAGAATACGCCCTGGCTCATAAACAACCTGTCATATTCCTTGATAACAGAGTCTGCTATGAACAGCCAATCATTTAACAGGTGTGTTGTTCAGTTGCACCATCGGCATGTGACACAACACCAGAAAGGTGTGATGTGAGAAACTTCTTTCTTTCTTCTGTCCTTTATTGCCAGAAAGGAATTCACTGTGACATTACTTTATTATGTATTATGTTGGGAATTAATTAAACCTCAAAGGGGTGTGACTCCCAAACTGATAAAACTCCGATAACAGAAATCCAAATACACCTATTTGGGATTTGGGAGGTGGAATGCTGTGTAGAAATTACTCAACACCTACCACGGATATAGAGCATATGAAAATCCATTGTGTTCAGTAATGTTTCTCAGCTGGAGTGTCTAAGACTGCAAGCAGAAGTAATTTGTTATTTTATGTAGTAGATGTTTAAAACATCTGTTCAAAATTATGTGTATAAGCAACTCGGTCAGGGATTATGAAGGTGTTAAAGTATGCTAAGTATATTTTTTAGCCGTCTTTAGGGTCTTGAGTCCAGGACATTTGAGTTAAAAGTGAACAGTTTTTAGATATTTTTTAATGTAATATTGTATTTGTCAGTAAAAACCAGGGTAAAAAAAAGGTCTTACTACACAAAGAGGAATTCGGTCTGACCCACTGAGTCTCAAAGGCTTTCATTTCCAAATGTCCTTTCCAAAGACTGTGATTACTCACTAACCATTATTTTGCTTTCTGTCTCTCACCGACCTTTAGATCCCCCCAAGGTGACGTTGATCCATCTGGATGATCGCAGCCCCACCAGTCTGTCTCTGTCCTGGGCTCTGTCTCGCAGGCCTCCAGCCCACATCAATCACCGCTATGAGCTTATGTACCGCAGAAAAGTAAGACGCAGCACTTTGTGATCTCTCGTGCCTCCCCTCCCCTGTTCAAAGTCGAGACTGTTGTATGAAATCTTTACGGATTTTTTGCTAAAGATCAAACAATGCTCTTCTCTTCTCAGGATGATGATGGCGAACGGGATGTGACCACCTACAGGGTCTTGATTTTGGAGAAAAGTTCAGTCCAAATTGACAACCTCACCCCAGACACTACTTACATGTTCAGGGTCCAGGCGTTGAGTCCTGAAGGAAACCCAGGCAGCTACAGCGTCGAGCACGAGTTCCATACTTCGCCTTTAGGTGCCAGCAACCATAAAGTCTATGAATGATGAAACACTTACTCCAGTGCCTCTTTGTATTATTTTTTTATTCCACGTACTTGAATTAATAAATGTTACTTTATAATTTCCACAGCTGAGTTTCAGATCCAGAACAACGCCACCATGGTGATGGGAGCCGTGTTTGGAGTTGCGGTTATTCTGCTTGTCGTGGTGGCCGTGCTGCTCTTACGTAAACGGTTGGTAACGAGATAAATGTTATCTACAGACATGCAAACTGTGTGATTACATGTCACTATTTAAGAATATTCTGGTACGACAGCTCAGGGAGGATTTATCAGTAATAGCCAGTGGTACGATTGAATACAGCCTTGGAGACTGACCTGCAATTACTGAAAAGCCAGTCTGTATTCTGTTTAGTCCTGTAGTGATTATTCATGTTTTCCTCTCAGGAGACTGAGCTCTCGTGGCCGGGGAGGACCTGAAGATCCCTACTTCTCAACAGGTTAGAAAAACAATTTAAAAAATCTATATTATTTACAGATGAAACAGCTCTTTAAGTTATTATTTTGGCTAATATTCTGGTTATTATTTCCTCCGTAGATCAGCTCAAGCCTCTGAAGACTTACGTTGATCCACACATGTACGAAGACCCTAACATTGTCATCCAGAAGTTTGTCACTGAAATGACCCAAGTGCCATCAGCAAACAGAAAGTCATCGGTGTTGGTAAGTGTTTTTAAAATCACCTACCTTCCATTTAATAAAATGTAAAGTGTGCACAGCAGTTTCTAATGTTTCCTGCTCTGCTGATCAGGAGAGTTTGGGGAGGTGTTTCGGGGCGTGATGAAGAGTCCCACACAAGGAGAGGTGGCTGTTGCAATTAAGACCCTGAACCGGGGTACACAGAGAAACAGAGCAGGACTTCTTGAGCGAGGCCAGCATCATGGGTCAGTTCTCGCACCCAAATATCATCCGCCTGGAGGGAGTCGTCACCAAATGTGAGTCGATGAGCTCAGACACAAGTCAAACAATCATTTGCAGTTAATTTGCTCAGCTCATTGTGAATTTCTCTTTCACTAAACGTAACTTTTTGTTTTGATTTTCAGACAAGCACATCATGATAGTGACAGAGTACATGGAGAACGGAGCTCTCGACACATATCTGAAGGTTGGTGCATGTGTTTTAAGTTAAGATAAGATTAAATAATCCTTTATTAGTCCCACAACATATAAATAATAAATAATAAGTGTACAGACAATATAAACAGAAAATATAAAAAATAGGGACAATATAAACAAGAGGAAATACAAAAATAGAAACAGTATATTCAATATAAACCAGAAACAGTAGAGTGTACACCATTGCACATAGAAAATATTGATACTGCACAGTCAGAATGATAATATACACACAGTTTAAAGCTCCAGACTTAAAACGTGGTATTTTTAGTTGTATTAAAGGGTGACAGTCCCTGTCCCACCCAACTCCAACTCCAGTCCCGGAAGAATGACTCCTGTCCCATCCTGTTCCTGTGTTGTTCACAGTCCACACACATCATGCACTGGTCAGGTGACTGCAACCCTCAGCAACCAGCCGCCAGAGCAGAAAGTATTGAATAAAAAAAAGACAACAGAACAACTAGCATTATGTTCAAAATAAAGAAATAAAGAATAGTGTTTACTCGTATTAGAACTACGTTTCATATAAAAAATTGAGCTATTTATTCTGACCTTCTTACATCTTTCCCCCAACAAATACCCCCATATGATGAAAGGAAAAAAACTAAATACTGAAACTACTAAAAATTAAACTAAAACTAAACATTTTTGTACAATAAAAACTAATCTGAAACTAAAAATACACAACTATAATAACTCTGCTGCCTGCTCCCTTTGACTGTTTTTGTCCTGTCCTGTCCCAGTCTCATGGTGAATAGTGAAATTGACTCCCTTCCCACAGGAATCCCACAGGAATCTTGTGTCCCACAGGATTCCCAGTATTTAGTATTCACAGTATTCCTTGTTAGCTCTATATGTCTCTGTATATTTCCTTATATTAAATGAGTAGGAAGCAACAGAAAGAAAGAAGTTGCAGGCGAGTTATGGGACTATTTATTGGTCGGGTGCAATGACTTCCTGAAATCTTGTAGTCACCACAGGTTGTTAACCAGTGGAGACCCCAGGAAGTCTCCTCAGCCCAGCCAAGAAATAGTCTGGCACAAAATCCCCCATAAAACCACAACTCACAAGCCAAACAAAGAAACAAAGGATAGTTGTGTTTGACTGAAATTTATGACACATTAAAAATATTCCAACAAATATTTAAAAAATGTATTTTTTTTTTCTCTTTAGGACCATGATGGAGAGATCCCATCCTATCAGCTTCTGGGGATGCTGCGTGGAATCGCTGCTGGCATGAAATATCTCTCTGACATGAGCTACGTCCACCGTGACCTGGCAGCAAGAAACGTCCTGGTTAACAGCAACCTGGAGTGCAAAGTGTCTGATTTTGGCCTGTCGCGTGTGCTGGAGGATGATGCTGAGGGCACCTACACCACAAGAGTAAGTATCTCACAGCCTAAAGGCCTAGAAACAGGGAACAACCCCTGTGTTTTCTTTTCTAGTAACAAAAGCCAGACTGTTAATGGTATTTTCACTCTCAGGCTTCCAATCTAAAGTGTTGGTCTTTCAGCGCCTTGTCTTTCCATCGCTTCACCCATTAAATATGGTTTGTTAATGTTTGTCTTCTGTCAGGGAGGTAAAATCCCCATCCGCTGGACCGCCCCCGAGGCCATCGCGTACAGGAAATTCACCTCAGCCAGCGACGTGTGGAGCTTCGGCATCGTCATGTGGGAAGTTATGGCGTTTGGAGAACGGCCCTACTGGGACATGAGCAACCATGAGGTATGTTTTTTCTGTCATATAGTTTGTCAGAGTCTTGTGCTTGAGATGATGGATTGTTTTGGCCTGTGCAGGTCAAACTTTAAAGTTTATTACCACTGAGAGTCTGTGCTGGCGGTGGTGATAGAAAGTTGCCTGAAGTCCAGTGTAGTTTCCCACCATCCTCTTCAAATTAACTGCTAATGTCAACATACGAACACAGCACTTGTTTAAATTTTTGTCTGTCACCGAATCCATAAATAACCTTCAGATCAAAGCACTGCCCTCACTCTGCCGCCGTCTCTTCCTCAGGTCATGAAGGCTATCAACGAGGCCTTCAGGCTTCCTGCCCCGATGGACTGCCCATCCGCCATCTACCAGCTCATGCTCCAGTGTTGGCAGCACGACCGCTCCAAACGACCTCGCTTCTTGGACATCGTCAATATTTTGGACAAACTGCTCCGAAGCCCAGAGTCCTTGAAACCCATCGCTGACTTTGATCCACGGTATGAACATAATGATGTTTTTATCTAAGTTTATGTTTTAGAAACAAAATTTTAAAAAAGACACAAGAAAACATAAAACATTCAAGATTCAATAATTTATCACCATTTAAATGAAAATGCCTTAGTGTGGGCTCGAGTTAGACAAAAACAGCCAAAAAAACATACAAGTATACACCAACAACATGATACAAGTACACATGAGTATAGAAATATTAAAAAGTCCAGCAGCATGAACATATAAAATGCTCAATCAGAGCGGTAAGAGTAATAAAAGGAAAAAATAAAGACTGTCTTCACTAGTAATGTCAACAAAAAGATCATGCACACTTATAAACATTTTACAGCTTGTTTGTTTAATCTGTACCACAAATTAAGTGTGAAAATGGCAATTTGCTGATTTACAGGAGGTTGTGTCCCAGACTATTTTTTGGCTCGGAGCAGTGACTTCCTGCTATCTTTGCTAGTTGCCTAGCAACTGTTCCTAACCAATAAATAGTCCTCTAGATAGTCACATAACCTTCTGTAAAACCGCAAACAGGTCATACTGTATGTAGGAAGTTTACATAATGAATTCTTTGTAGAACATTTTCTTAAACTTTGTATTTATAACTTTGTTTTGTGTTAATAAGTATTCAAGACTGATTTTTATTTTTATCTGAATTCTGAGATCTGTCTCCAACATTATCTTAAACTGGTGCAGTATTAGTCTTGGTGTTGGCCATTAGAAGATGACAAATTGCTGAAACATCTCAGTATCTTGACAGTAAACCTGGTTCCTCCTTGTTCAAACATCATCACTCAGCACTGTGTACATAATGTAGCAGTAAAATGATGAGTAATCCAGATGTACATTGTTCCTCACAGGGTTTCCATCCGCCTGCCCAGCACCAGCGGCTGTGACGGCACCATGTTCAGGTCGGTGCCCGAGTGGCTGGAGTCCATCAGAATGAGCCAGTACAACGAAAGCTTCGCCCGCGCCGGGATCACGACCATGGAGCAGGTGCTCGCCTTGAGACATGAGTAAGTGCACACATGGCACAGGTGCAGCTCTGGCCACACTGCGCTGATTTATCTGGCACCGCGCCACATTTTGTGGTAACACAGAGAAAGTATTGAGCTCGCAGCTTGAACATTTGTTATCCAGTTTGTGAATTCAGAAATACTCCGCTCCGCCTCTGCCCCTGTCATTCCTCTCATTCTCTACTGCCATAACTTCGACTGTACAGCAGTGGTTCCCAGCCTCATTTGTCCCATGGACCCCCACAGCTTTCATCAACACCATCTGTCACCTACCAAATGTGTTCATGACTCGATTTTGAACTGAATGTTATTGAACACCATTAGATTAATTATTTTAAAAAAACATAATGGTCAGTAGGCTGGTTTGTTGATTTCTTATATATAAAGCCAGATATTTCAACCATTTATCCTTTACTTTCACCTGCCTTTAGTTAACTAACCATCTGTCCATTACATTTTAGTTACTTAACCTGTTTAGCCAATACTTATAACTCTCTACAGTATTACAACCATACTACTTTTAGCTCACTGTGTCAAGCATTCACCATTACTAAAAGTTCAACTGTTTGTTCATTAACTGTTTCAACTGTTTGAACCATTTGTCCATCACTTTGGCTAATTATTTCTACTGTTTAGCCATTACTTATAGCTAACTATTTCAGCATTTTAGCCGTTATTTTTAACTAACTATTTCCACCTTGTAGCCATTATATTGAGCTAACTTTTTCCACTGTTTGTTCATTACTTTGGCCAACTATTTCAGTCATTTAGTATAACTTTTAGCTATTTATTTCGATGTTTGAACCAGTGTTGGCTAACTATTCCAACCTTTTGCCATTACTTAGCAAACTAAACATTTGTCCATTATTTCAACTTTAAGACTTTACTTTTACCAAACTATTACAACCACTTATCCATAAGCTCCAGTATATGGATATCATTTTCTAATCAAAGCATTATTTTATTTATTTATTTTTTTTATCATTTGAGCCACTCGTAATCTTTCCTCCTGGTGCACAAGTACCCCTATTTGGGGACCACTGCTCTACAAGCACCACCTTGGTCTCTTTATTTAAAACAGACTCCACATTGTTTTTAGCACACTTTAAATGGGGTCATTTATCTTCTCCTTTCAGAGACATCAGGAATATTGGAGTGCGGTTGCCCGGTCACATGAAGAGGATAGCATACAGCATCCTGGGTTTGAAAGATGAGACCAGCTCCCTCAGCGTGTTTGCAGTGTGATCCAAGCATTCCTCTAAATCAAAGTGCACTGACCGACCATGCCATTTCACTCGTGGACGAGGAGGACTGAAGTGGGGGGAGATGAAACTGAGCTGTGCTGCAGTTTTTTTTTTCCTTTACTGCGGCGCAGTGTGGCACGACTGAAGAGGACCCTCCATGCCACTCAGAAAGGACTGAGATCGAAAACACTTATGTACTTTATGATATGAACAGAAGATGAATAATTTATCTTTATGTAAAAAATGTTTTATATGTTGAACATAAACAAGTTGATGTAAAAAACAATTATAAGTGCAAGATGTGAGACAATGTGAGAGTGCTTGGCTTGTATTCACTGAATGGCTGAAATATTTTAAATGCTCGATATGATTAAGAGCTTTTTTTCCCAAGCACTCACTTTATCCTGCCAGTGTGTCTGGATCCTTAAATCTGTTTATTTTTTATGTGATCAATGAGGCTTACTTATAAATTTTGAATGGTTATTCTACTCAGGGCAAAGAATCAAACATTCTTAAGTTTTATTGTTAGTCTCCGTCTCACATGATGCATTTTCCTCAATGTGTTTACATCATGTCTTAATACAACTGTCCTTTTTTATTTAATATTTATTTTATTGTATATTTATGTCATTTGTTACATGAGAAATAACTCTGATCTGGTGCATGTCTGCCAGGCAGTGTATTTTTGTGTTTAAATAAAATCAGTGTTGCCTTGTGACTGGATCAACTTTCTTGTTTTCTGTAGTCAACGTGTTTGTTTTTAATTTCACCAGAATTAAATATTTCAGCAGCTACAAACATGATCCCTCGAGGAAGCACCGCACTGACTCACTCGTGTTTAGCAGACTGATTGCCATGACATTTATTGCAGAGATTAATTCTTTGTGAACTACAGCGATCCCCTGATGTTTCATCAAGCCATACTTTTTAGTTTTCACCCCAAAACCTACCAAATCACTTAAATTCCCATCAGCCTCAGCTGTACGTTGTACTTATCCACAACTGCTAACACTCACATGGGAAACTCGGAAGGTAACTGTGATGAAAACACTGATGCTGCACTGATTAAGCTGTACAGAAATGACAGCCAGCACAATACATATAAATACTTCAAGTCTAAAAAAAGAAAACCTATTCATTTACGTCTCTTGAGCTCACTTTTCACAGCGATGCTCCCTCGACACCAGATACATCGTAAAATCTTACAAGTGACTTGCAGTAATATGATGACGTTCTTTCTGACACCTTTCTCACACAAATGAGCTATGCAACTGGTTTTCAAACTAGGGTCCAGGGACCCACAGGGGACCTTGAATGAGTTGTAAGGGGTTCCCAGCAGAAAGAGGAATACAATATTTTAACTTTAATCACTTTTTTTGGAAGTCGAAACAACAAGGGAAGAAATAATTTTGGCCGTTTTGATTGACTGTAATTTATGGTGATCCTCATTTGATCATTGATGACTATGAAGGTTTATTCTCTTCAAACCCACCTTAATGGTGCATTGCAGCAATGCAATGCATTTTCCTAAATAAAATAATATAGGAACAGACTTGTCCTGACTTTTCTTTGTGCTTTTTCAGCACAAAAAAAATACTTTGTTGCAGTTTCATACCTGTACTCACTTTAAATATCTAATGAACTTCCGAGCTACTTATTATAATTTACACAAACAGTTACTTGACAATGGCAGGGACAATTATGAAAGTGGATTTATTGTGTTATCTGAGTGTGAAGTCATCATCGCCACTGTAACACATGAAAGTTTGAGTCATTCTCGACTCTGTCCACTCAGGAGGATCCATTTTTTTAAAATAGCCAGAATGGCTTATCAGCTTCCAGTGTCTGCTGGTGGGCAGAGGAAACATATTTAATTGACTCAGTCTGACCAGAAGCAGGAAAAACAATGTATCCCCTCTTTGGGGATAAAAAAAATGCATGACTGCAGGGGGAAGCAGAGAGGGGAAATCCCCACCCCCCCATCCCCTCCGGCTATTCTCACCCAGCACACCAGCTGTGATGCCTTTTTTCTTGCTTTCTTTCTTTCATTATTATTGTTATTAAGCAGGTCAACATGCTGCCGTTCTGACTGATGAGTAAACAGTAGTCAGTGCTATATTATTACAAGAGTACAAGTTACTCAGGAAGTATAATAAGTTATTTTCTACTTATTACTCCATTTGAAGTAATATAATAACTTTACTTATTACTTGGTATCAAAAGTTATAAGTTACATTACTTGTTATATTACTATATAACTTTTTTTACCTTGTAGTTGGCCAAAGTTGCAAAGTTGCTTTCTATCTTGGGGCAAAATACAAAACAATGGGTTAAAGTGACTCAAGAGGGGGTGTTAGGGAATATTTTATTGAGGTTAGCAGCACCTTAAACTGTATCAGGCAATCCCTGGCATTTATTGAACGGGTATGAATATACTATAAACTTTTGAACCATTTGTCTTCTGAAATTTGCTGCTCAGCTCATCCTCCCACGCACGTTTGCAGACTTCAGATTAAGGGGTGTTATATAATTACTGATTTGGAAATTGTAAACCATAACTATAAAAGTAATAATATTACAGTAATGTATTACTGAGTAATATGTTTCTACCCAACACTGGTACTCAGTGGGTCAGACTACGCCCGTGATGAAACTCATTCATTTTGATCTCAACTGCACACATGTAAAGTTTCATGACTGCATGTTGCACGGTTGTGATGCTATCACGCTGACCTAATCTGCCCACAGACAGACATATCAACACCTGGCAACGTACCCAAAACCGCTCCTGGGGTAGTTCCCATTACAGTAGGTGTCTCTAGGACCACACACACAGAATCACACGGTAAAAACAATAGCAGCCACATGCTGTCACGGCAGGTAAAAACACTAATGAGGGGATTTTTTAAGATAAAATCTTCTCAAACGGGTCCGTAGTCTAATGTGCATCAACTGAAAAGGTTTGGGAATCCCTGAACTATGCATACTGCCACACATATGCTCATAACATGATCAACTCCTCTGATTCAGGTTGCAAAAGGCCTTTCTTCTGACATTTAATTCACCATCACAAGTGGGCTTTTGGACTTTGACCTTTGTCTTTTAACTTTCTTTAGAATTCACACCACAGACTCACGGAACTTGTGTTGGTGACGTCTGTCATCCAGATGGAGTTGATCAACCTCGATGACTTTGCCAGGGTGGAGCAGAATGTCACACCTACACACAACTGTGCTCCATCATACCACAGTCACTCAGCCATGTTACATTCCCCAAAAGTGAGGTTTTCACTGGAAATACATTAGTACAGTGTAGTTTTTGTGACAAATCCTACTGTTGTAGTCTAAGAAAAAGCTAAATTAAATTGTAAATTGGGTCTAAAAGTTAGTTTAATTGTGTCCTGTTGTTGCTATATTGGCTTAAAGTTGTGAATGACAGTTCTTTCAATATCACACCTGGTAATTATAGGTTTTTCCTCCACACAGAAACATCTCCACACCCTTTCTCACACAAACACAAAGACTCATATGCTCCTATACAAGGGTGCGGCTAGAAATGTTGGACCCTCTGACAACAGTTCAACAACAGTTCTGACATATTGAATATCTACAATCCATGTCATGTTCCAGTGCTGCTAAATCATTCAGTCACAAGTGCTCAGGAGACTATAAAAGTGACACATTGATCAGACACAAAGGAGGACTCACTGGATTAGAATGACCTCTCTTGTATCCAAACAGTAGATGCAGCCGCCTAGATAGAGACAATCCATGTCCTCAGCCTGTATGGAGAAAGGTCGAGGTATTTCCTCTGAGGATTCGGGATCACCGCCTCAGAAGGCCAGTAGAGAAAATAAATTTGCAGGTCAGATAAACAAAAATAGGCAGATATATCCAGTCTGTCTTTTTATATTTGACCTGATCTTTGCTAAAATCAGTTAACGAGACATTTAACAAGCTGTCAATGTTTCAGGCCATTCATATCCTACGGGGCAGATCCAGCTCATTGGAGACATTTTCCAGTTCACGGTGGACGTGACCGAATTTTCTCCAGAGGATGTTATCATCACATCCTCCAACAACCTGATAGAGGTGCATGCTGAGAAGGTGAGCCATGCAGTCAGCCTGGTTTTTAAACATCTGTATCAGAGTAAAGACACCTGATGTTTGATTTCTGTATTAGGCCACAGACCTGATGTCATTTGAAAATAAGTATTTTGAATTTTGGCTGATGATTCTTTGGAGCCTGAATAAATGCAGATTAAGACAATATCACATAATTAATTAAATTAGAGTATTGAACTTATTGTAATGGCTTGAATCTGAAAATTGGAGCTGCAGTACAGAACATTTCAAAGTTTGAAATCGTATTTTATGTGACCATGTAAATTTGAGTTAAACAATTAGAATTTAGAAAGAACTGAGGGTGATAGGGCTAACACAATATGTATATGTAAAATTAAGTAATTAGTGTAATCTTTCTACAACAATAATTTCTGACTTTCTTATTTTTTCACGCTCTTGTACAGTTTGGAGAAGATGGCGCGGTCACAAACACTTTTTCCCACAAATGCAAACTACCATCACATGTGGACCCCATATCTGTGACCATGTCCAACGAGATGGGGGTCCTGACAGTCAGAGCTCAGAGGATACCTACTTTCTGATGTCTGACGTCTCTTGTCTGCATTTAACATTTCAATGCTGGAGTTTAGGGACATCTGGTGGTGGGAAAAGGAATCAACCAGTACATCATTGATGAATTCTTGTAGTATTTGGATATGTCCCATTCCAGGTACTTGAACCCAGCAACAATGTATAAAAAAAGTGTAAAAAAGTGAAAAAGTAAAGAAGTGTGATATTCTGTGATATTCTTGTTAACTTGATGTGCATTTAAGTTCAAACAATGGCAAATGGCACTTGAGCTTGAATACTGCATGGACCTGTTTCACCATGAGGCTTCGTGTCTTAATGAGAAGTGTGCTGCTTTGTTAAATGCAAGCTTTTTGTTTTCTAAAACAGCTAGTTAGTTAATAGTTTTCATGAACATTTCATTTTTGATTGCGAGTTTGCTCATTTCGGTTTAGTTTTTATCGTTTAAAAAAGTTTCATTACTTTCAGAAATAGATTTAGTTTTTTAAAACACTCATAATATGGGTGTATTTGTCAGGAGCAAGATTTCAGAGGTTCAGAATAGGTATTTCAACACAAACACAACACACCGTGAAAGCAACTGACAGAGTCAGAGTCATGTAGACCAATGGTTTGGGGACTGACAGTAGTCCTGGAGTGGATTGTACAGGGACGTTATTATCTTTGAACAAACCAGCAACAACAATCAATCAATCAATCAATCATAAATAAATAAATAAATAAATACTCAGACGGGATTCCTTAAGACAAGATCCTGTGCATCTCTTGTAATTCTGGGATTCCCTGGTGTTGACAGTCCCAGTTTCATTATGCACCAATGTCAAACTGGTCAAAACAACAACCATGGTGGGGCAAGACATTTTCGTATATTTTAAGTTGGTTATTTAGTTTAGTTTTCTTTATTTTCTTCTAAAGTCTAGGTTTTTTTTTTTAATATTTCCGTTGCATAAGATGTTTTTACACGTCATTTTTGTTTTAGTTAACTATAACAACCTTGGTCCAAAAACTAAAGCTGACAGCCAGATAAAGCCGTAAACTGCTTAGTTTTTGAAGCACCCGAAGGCAACATCACAAAAGGAAGTGACGTCAGGCATATCGGTATCTATGGCGGTTGTCAAGGGATGTTTCAGTTGACGGAAGTTGTTTTTTTTTTTTGCCGACTTTGACACTTAAAAATGCTAAGTCCCGACCACATTTCCTCTTATTAAAGCGCTTTATGGTTATAAAAGACTGTTTTGTCTTTATGAGCTGTATTTACAGTCTGCTGAGCAGTGTGATGCTAACGTTAGCTGAGCAGCATCTCTGAGCTAACGACGCCAACATGGCGGCACAAGTTCCTCCTGCAGGATCGGTCATTGTAGCAGACTGGCATCGATGTAAAGACGGCAAAGAATATTTCAGCAAAATCCTACACAAGAAGAGACGCAAACGCTTTGGTATGACAAATAATTACAATTGTTTCCCTGTTTAAAAGCACCATATCGTCCACGTGTATATGTACAGTATAGTGTAACCATGTTTTCATTATACAGGTAAACTGGCTCTCAGTAAACTTATGTAACCACAGAAACCTTCACATGCTGCCACTTTACAGTCTTAACTGTAGGAAAGGGTATTTATTGATACAGGTACCGAGACTGATACTACTTATCAGTGCTCTTATTGACACTACTCTGCCATAAATCGGTGCAAAATAATAAAGACATGACATGAAAAGACTATTTTTTTTTTTGCTGACATAAGTGAAATTGTTTCCTGAGTTATTTCATTTAGCTACATTTTCATTAAATGTGTGAAGTGAGCCCACACTTCACTGTTCATATAATGTTGCTAATAAATATACCAAATCAATATTTCGATACTGAGCAGTTAGGAACCAGTTCTCGAGACTTCTCCCAAATTGTCCACTGATGTTTATTCTCATTTCATCATAATTTGAACTGTTAGTGTTTCAGTGGGAAGCAGTAACAGTAAGTGGCTTTAAAATAATAAATATAAATATCCTATTATAAATCTGCAATTTTAGTGCCAAAAAGGTGTCATGAAGTGACATTTTTGTCACTGTCTTTGTGAGTAAAGACACATTAAATATTCTAAAGACATGATGTCACTGTAATATTATTGTCATTATGGGTAAGGAGAGTGTGTAGCATTTGCACACACTAAATTATCTTATGAGGCTGTACATATATTGCATGCACTTATGTTTAAGGTTGTGCAAAGAGGAAATGGAACAATATAAAGACAATCCATGTTACAAGTCAGACTTAGTGTTTCAGTGTACTTTTTTTTTTTTTTTTTTTTAACCAGACAATCATTGTAAAATCAAGATGACATAACAAAACATCATCAATGAAACACACAGCAGAAAGAAACAATGCTGAACAGCCAAAGGACCCTCAGATTGTGGTATGTGGGTGTTAAATGATGTTTTAAATCATTTGCAGTGACCCCTGATGAGTCAGTTTTTCAGCACTGGATACTGATGAGCAGAGGTGGGATATTGGACATGTTTAATAAATAAAATAATATAGATTTGAAATAATAGAGGATTTCCATATAATTACTTGAGAACTACTTCCATGCTGTCATGTAGAAAACAAACTATCACAGTAGGGCTGCATGAGCACAGTTTGGTTAAAAAAAATCAGATTGTAATTATTTTGACATATTGCAGTTTTGGTATGATTCACAATTAGTGCAAGATCATTTTTGCAACACAATTTTCATTTTTAGTGAAAAAAAATGTTGGGGTCTGTACTTAAACAAACATGTTTTCTTACAACTGGAGAAGACTTCTCTGCACACTACAGTACTTCATTGTAATCCTGTTGTGTCACACATTTTTCTTTTATCAAACAATTGTAGCTTTTGTGATTTGGATACTACACTTGACCAATATATATACGATATTTTGATCAATTGTGCAGACCTGTTGACTTTGTGATCTTTGACCGAACACCATTTTGACACTAAAAGTAAAGCTTACTGGTTCATTAATTTCTGATTTTGAAGTTCTGGACATTAGTCTGTGAGACAACAACACAACTGTAGGTCCATTCATAAAGCAGAGTATGATTGAGCAAAGTATGACAGTACATAACACCAGTACACAAAAGTAAATATTTTGATGGTAAAATTTTATTTTTTTTTGGGTCAGGCCTGTTGGAGTCTCCTGTGATGCCCCCACATGTACTGTGGACACGGTCCACTACAAGATCTTCATTTCTGGAAAGAGTGGAGTCGGGAAAACTACTCTTGCTGCGCGTCTTGCAGGCCTGAATATTCCCAACATGCACTATGAAACCACAGGTAAGTGCTTGCTCTGTGCTGACATGGCAATGTAATTTATACAGTTAAAAATGTTTCATTTTAAAGGTTGATCAGTTCACACAGATATTTTTGTTGTTGAAGGTATTGAGACAACAGTGGTGTATTGGCCAGTGAAGCTGCGAGAAAGTGGCAGAGTGCTTTTCTTCCGTCTGCAGCTGTGGGACTGTGGAGAGAACGCCCTGCGGAGATTTGACCATTTGCTCCCAGTATGTATAAAGTATTTTCATGCATTGTATTGAGTTATGAACCAATATGAAACAGAAAAACAATTACAGTCACATTATTCTCGATTATCGATTCTCGATTTTTTGTCAAACCACTGTTCCCTGTCTTACAGTCCTGTAAGGAGCAGGTGGACGCCATCCTTTTCCTGTTCTCTTTCACTGACAGAACGTCCTTTGATGATCTGTCAAATCAAATCACCAGATGGACTGAGACATCTGTGGGTCGTGTTGTGAAACTGGTGGTTGGCACCAAGTATCCTTTTGTGTTCTTGAAACTTGCATTGATTTTACAAAACAGTTTTAGTCTAAGGCTTACTTAGAACTCAACATACTCAAAGTTATTTTAAGAATCCGTTATCTTATGTCAGATCAAAAGAAGAATATGCAGCTAAAAGCTGCTTATCACTTAAATTTTTTTTTTTTAGTTCCATCAATACCATGGTGGACATTTGCCCTTAATGTTTCCTTCAGATTTGACCTTTTCATGCACTGTGATGTGGCAGAGAGAGACGTTAGGGATTTCCAAGAGAGGTGGCATTTACCAGTGCTACGTATGGGCGGGGAGGTCAGTGACGGGCTGGGAGACGTAGCCCCCCTTCTAAACTGCCTGGCAGAGAACCTGTGGCATCAGGACTGTGTTGCAGCCGCATCAGCCAGCCAGCGTTCACAGCAGGAGACAGAGACTCTACTGTGATACTGAACATGACTTTTAGAAGGCTGTTCAGGTGAACTGGACTCCTAATGTCACCGCTATGTGCCTTTGAGAAATTTGTCTTAGCAGCTGATCTAAGAGAGCTCCAGATCCATCATGATGAGCTGGAGAAACCCACTGAGGTAAATGGACCATTTCATCTAAAACTGTAATCACTGCTGTCAGGATGTATTTTAATTCTCAAATGTCTTAAATTCTCTCATCCTGTTTCAGCAGGGTGCTGTACAGTATCAAAATGATATGAGATCATATTCTGTCTTGGACTGAGGTCTTAAAGATTGTGAGGTACGAAGCATTCTGTATTTATTAAAGGGCTTTCGCTGGATGAAATGAACAGTTGTGCTGTGGATCATCATGTCTATTAGTTTTTAAGTTTTAAAGCGATATTCCACTCCTAGATGATAATCCACTCAATATGTACTCACCCCTATGCTGATGTGAGGATGGGTGAAGATCTTCAGTTCACAAAACAATCCTGGAGTTTCAGCAGAAAACAGGGTTGCAGCAAATCCAGTATAATGGCAGTGAATGGAGACCACAGATAAAATGTAATAAAAAGAACACAAAAAACCAAAATGTCTCCATCCTGCTCGTGTGGTGTAATCCAAGTGTCCGTGAGCCGTGACATTAAAATTTAACCACAAAAGACGCCATTTACGCCATGTTTTTAGCCAAAATGTCAACTGTAGCCTCCCAGGTAGCATGTAAACATGGTGTATCGTGAGTCTTTGTACATCTCTTAATGGAAGCACGTGTGAAAATATCACGAGATCGATGCCATGTTTACATCATACCTGCTACATGCTACAGTTGACATTTCGGCTAAAAACATGGGTAAAATGGGCTCTTTTGTGGTTAAATTTAATGTCACCACCACACGAGCAGGATGGAGACATTTTATGTTTGTTTTGTGTTCTTTTTTTTTTTTACATTTTATCTGTGGTCTCCATTCACTGCCATTAGCTGCAACCCTGTTTTCTGCTGAAACTCCAGGATTGTTTTGTGAACTGAAGATCTTCACCCATCCTCACATCGGCATAGGGGTGAGTACTATCATAAAGGAGTGGAATATCACATATATATACATATATAATATATATACATATACATATATATATATACATATATATATATATATATATATATATATACATACACACGTTAGCATTTTATGTTGATAAACAATTTTTAAAAAATCACTAATTTCTTTCCAAGACTAACACTTTATTCAAATTTAGGATTTTGTTTGAGGATTTTTTCAGGCTGAGGACAAAAATGACAACAGATTCAAAACTTCAATCAAAAACCTTAATAGAAGCTTTAGATGTAAAGAAAAAGAAAAAGGAAAAAAAAAAGACATTCGGGGCCCTTTTAGTCAGCTTCGATCCTCCTTTTTTTTCTCTGTATTATCAGTAACACTGTTTGGGACTCCTTTTTATGCTGTTTTTCATGGATTCCTGTTGAAATTTTCTAAACCAACTATCAGTCAGTCAAAACATTCTTCACTTAAAAGGACTTGTTAAATATTTTGTCAGTATTTCACAGTGAGAAGATCAGGGCTGTTCTTTCGAATTGTCTTGTAACCCTCTATTCAGTTTTGTTGCATTAGGCTGATGACATAAAAAAAACTTTTATAAATCAGAAAAAGACACACTGCTTAAAAATAGGCCAGTATTTAATAGAAGTAGAAAAATATATTCCCCAAAATTACAAACTACCCCTTATTCCCCTGTGTGTCTGCTAATTGTGACAAATTCAGTGCGTGTTTGAATGCTTCATGTTGTGTTGTATGTTGTGAGTGCTTTCATCAAAAACATTAAGTGCAATAAGTTAAGATAAATTTTAAGTTTTAGTGATGTGCAAGTTAAAATGACCCAAGTTTAATGTATAAAATCAACACAGCAGGATCATCATGTTTCCATCACTGCTTAGACGACAGCGCCTTCATCCACGCCTCTTTATCTGACCTGCAATACAAAAAAAAACCAACAACAACAGAGGAATCACAGATAGAAGATGTGCTGTTAAAGGAGAATTATTAGTCATTAAAAACTTATATACACTCGTGTCCGCTTGTACCTTGTGTGTGTAGCAAGTATCATGGCGGTCGGTTGTCCGGTTTGACATTGAGAGAGATGTAACAGGAAGGATTCTGGGGGGAGACCCAGGACCTCCGTCTTCAGATGCTGAAGGTGCACATGTGTGGGGAACTCTGCATGATCCACAACAGTGAACCTCTGATCCCTGACATGATGCAGACAGAGATTCACTCAGCTGATTTAATCATAATTTTGATAATCAAGTAAAGAAACTGGCTGGTTTTTATTTTCCCCTCACTGTGTATTTAGCTGGCTAGACTGTAAAAGTAAGCAATTTATTTTTTTAATACTTTACAATTCAGCATGGCTTTTAATGTGTTAAAGAAATGAGTGGAAGTGAAATACTTTTTTGAGGAGATGATCAGGAGGTCGTTGAAGAGGTGGAGGTAGACGCTGATGAACGACACTCTTGAGTTGTAAGCAGCCTCCACACTCAGCTGTTTCACAGGACCCTGGTGCACCAGAAAACGCCCACTTACGATCAGAGGAACTGCCTGGACGCAGAAAGAAGCAGTCAGTAAGAATTTATTTATTACCATCTGCAGGTTACGTAACAGAATCAAGTCTGTTATAAAGGCTGTTAGAAATCATACAGCGAGAAAAAAAAAAAAAAAGAAAGCCGTCACCTTCACTTTGCCAAAATCCAGCAGCATTTCCAGGCAGACCAGCTCCTCGATTTGTTTCATTTTTCTGACCCCTTTGTCACACTCAGTCACTATCTGGACAGAGCAGAGCGTGTTACCAGTTTTTAATTTTTAAAGTTTTTATGCATTTTAAATGACAATTATTATTTTCTCAGCTTTGTTAAAGGACCAGTCTGTAGGATTTAGTAGCAGCTAGTGGTGAGCTTGCAGATTGCAAACACTTCCTCTCAGTCTTCCCTTCCAAGCATGTCAGAGAGGGGTGTCCAAGTACATCCTGAAAACGTTCAGTTAATAAACCATCCATTTACAAGACATACAATGTCTTACTACTCTTATTATCAACCAGACTCCTGGTGGACAAATCAGGGATAGAAGTACATTTTATTGAAAAATTGTAATCAAGACTTCTATGCAAATTTCACACTTTACAAAGTCAGCCAGCGGTCTGGATTGGACTTTTGGCAGGCCGGTTCTGGCCCAGGGGCCATATGTTGACAGGGGAGCCTACAGAGGCCATAAAACGTGAAAGGTTGTACATTAAGTGGTTTGGTTTGTCCGTTCTGGGCTATTGTAGAAACAGCATGTAACAGGGTGGCCTCTGTGGAAGAGGACCGGTGCCCTCAGTATATTAAATGACTCATTCTGAGGTAACAAAAACAATTCTCATTTTGAGAGGATTATACACTAATTAAAAACATACTCTGCCTTATTTTACCAACAAAGCTCTGTAAATCTCACACATTTGACCATTAAGCGTAACCTAAGGAACCACAATGCTCTTCTTTCCAGTAAACTATCTCATTCCCCTGTTCAGTTCTGTCTCAGCATGAATGTACAGATGTGAAACAGTTACCTCATGAATGGCTTCTATCGCTTTTTCGAGATTTAAAATTGAGTCAGAGTCTGGCTCAGTCAGTTTCAGGATGCGCTGAAATGAAAGAAAACCCGACAGGAGCTTTAACTGACTTCTGAAACATGTTATACCTAACTAAAAATATACACGTGGATGGATATGATTGAAATCCCTACCTCTAGGAGGAGTTTAATACGAGTAATTCTCTGGAAGGGAAGGACTAGGAAAGACTTGAGGCTCTGTCTTTGACACACGGGGTTGCTCTCCAGCTTTTTTACTGAATACAGGAAGTCTCGGTTCTGTTGCCTTGAAAAAGGAGAGATGGGAGTGAATAAGTCTAGTGAAAAGTTTGGGATGCATCAAGTACAGAACAGAGACTCACAGCAGCTGGTTAACAAGAGCCTCTTGGTACATCATGTTGGTCACATACGGCACATAGAGGCTGTGAAACTCAGGACAGTGCTGGAGCACAATGTCTCCAATCTGAGACATTAACACATCCTCTCCCAGTCGAATCTCCAGATCCATGAGAAACCTAGAAGAGACGGGACACCAGCTCAGCATCAGCACCAATACAGCCAGTTAAAAAAAAAAAACCTAAGAGGTGCTGTTATGTCTCACTTTTCACTGGCTGCCATCACGTGATGAATGTTGGAAAACAGAATGTGATGCTCCATTTGAGACAGGGTCTGTTTCAGTGGCTTTGAAGCATAGAAATGATTGACAGCGACTCCAAGGCTCCGCAGGTAAGAAGCTTCAGAGCCGATCAGCTCAAACATTGACTTCAGAGGAGGAAAATGAAAGAGAGAATCCAGTTAACTTTCTCACTGTCACACTAAACCTTCAAGCTGCTACGAGCAACTCTGGAGAAAGGCCGGTTGTTCACTCAATCAACTTCTTTCTCCAGAGTTGTTTGTAGCAGCTCTAACAGGCATTACAAACAGATAAGGGGTGAGGCTGGTGATTATGCGTTTCTAACTTGTCAGCAAATCTCATGACTGAATTGATCCCAGACTGCTCACAAGTATTGCCTGTGTATTTAAAGCCTGACATAACTCAATCCTATTTGCCATAAACCTCCAATATTTTCCAAAAACTATTAAAGATGGATCATTGGAATTAATCTGCAGCTGAAAATAGTCTAACTAAAGCACCATTATCTCCTGTTTGAGTAACATTTCTTAAAATCTACACTGACCAGCTGTTTATGACATTACTGAGCCTCTTAAAACATAAACTATAAAACTGCTCTCAGATGGGTATTGAATGGATGCAGGGGCCAAGTGCACCAAACAGCAGGGAAGTTGGAGGCTATTAAGAGATGAACATGGGATATGTTGACAATAAGAAAATATGAAACACCAGTTTACCCTTTAATATGAAAGCAGCCTATAAACTGTAGGTTTATCCAGGCAATTATTTTGTTACACTTCTGTCTTGCTCATCAGATCATTTGATTGTGATTTTAAACTCACTTGGTTCCACATTAGATAAAAATGCTCTTATATTCAACATGTTGATCATCATGTCTGAGGTGTAAAGCATGAAATATAAAACTCTTCACACCTCCTGAAGGCGAATCTCTCTGGTTGTCAAGGTGCTGAGCAGGCCAGACGCCTTCACCTCATCCAGATCTTGCCAAAGGGTCGATGGAGTCACCCTGATTGGGTGAGGTGGAGGTGGGGTTGATGGAGTCGCCTCAGGTGGGTTTAACTGAAGGGGTGTTACCTCAGAATGGCAGCGAGTTTCAAGACGTGACTGCAGACCCTGCAGGTACTGAGGTATTATCAGCTCAGACACAAAACTGTTGTTCAGTCTGTGCAGATCCTCTTTCACGTCCTGCAGGCAGTAGTCCTGATAGAGAGGGACTGCAGAGCAGAGGAAGAAATGAAGACAAGTACTTTACACTGCTATAAATAATACACTATTCAATGACTGAGAACAGCCCAAGGAGAAAGGTTAACTTACAAAAATTAATGTACTTTGACTGGAATGATACAGTCAGCACTTCCTCCTCATCTGGATCCTCTTCCCTGGGTTCATAAAAAGGGACAATTTAGCCAAAAATCAAAAATACATATTTTTCCTCTTACCTGTAGTGCTATTTATCTATCTAGATTGTTCTGGTGCGAGCTGCCCAGTTTTGCAGATGTTGGCTGTAGAGATGTCTGCCTTTTCTCAAATATAATGGAACTAGATGACACTCTGCTTATGGTGATTAAACCACAAAGTAAAGCCAACTGTATCAACATGCAGAAGTAATAATGCATTCAAGTGCTCCTCAGATGGTCTCATTTCCTGCGCTGCGTGTTCATAAGCTTTTAAGTTGGATGTGGAAAATACATGGATGCTACTGAGGGTAGGGTACGTTACATTCTGAATCCTTTTGTACCTGACTATTTAAATCAGGGTTAATGTAATAACTTTTCTAACTAATCCAGCTCACTATGTGCACAGCAACTAATGGTTACAAACTAATGCCATATTATAAATTACACGTGAACAAACAATTGCTTTCGTGGGCCATTTTTGGCACATAGGAGGCCAATGGACAACAACTCGGCAAGTCAAGGTTTTCTCTGACTTTTCAGCTTGAGGGGGCAGTTCATGTGAATATTCCCAGTGGGGAACTAATTTTTACAATTATTCTGACACAACCTGTACACAGGATAAGCGTGCATCTACTCATTGACAAGAGGCTCCTGCTCGAATGTAAAACATTAATGCTGTCCCCTCAGCAGAGCAGTAACCTGAGGTCCTAGACGGCCAAGTGCCATCTAGTTCCATTTATTTAAGAGAAGGTAGACATCTCAACGGCCTGATATCTCTGGACAGATAAAAAGCACTACGGGTAAGAGGAAAAACATTTTTACTTTTGATCTGAATTGTCTCTTTAAGCAGGCACACTAAGTTAAAAGTTCAGACATTATAAAGACAGTATAAGATTTTAAACCCTCTCTTACCCTTCTGTACTTGTATCCTGATCATCTAACGAAGACAAACTTGTATTTTCTTCAAGTGTGGGTGCTGAGAACAGCTTGGGCACTGGTAATTGCTTTTTTTTCAAATCCAATGTGCCCATTAAGGCCACCGACCTGAGTACTGAGGATATGTCTATGGGAGGACTAAAAAAAAAGGACAAAGATATTTCATCATAATCCTACATACAAAAATTTACTTAACTTTCCCAGCTGCACCATGTGGTCCTTACCTGCAGTCGTCTTCCTGTTTGAGGGAGTCACTGCTCTCATCGAGGGCTCCAGTGTCCTGCACACTGTCGGCTTCCAGAGAAAACCTTGCGGAAAGCTGCTCTCTGATCATCAAGGTTTGTATTTGTGATATCAGATTATTCACTGGATGACTACCTCCAAACCAGTGGTGCAGATTAGACATAATACTACTGCTGAGACAGAGGCTGTTCTCATCTCTAAGGCCAGATTGAGCCATGTCACTTCAGTCAGGAGCTGTTCTCTCACACCAGGCTGCAGTGTGAGATGAGCTTTAAGCAGCAATCACAAAAACTGGAACCAGGTGTGGCTCCTTTTCAAGCCTCAGACAGACTCTAGCTGTGTCCCACTTCATCTGTACTACAAACTGATCAAGTTTTAAGGTGGTTTGCTGGTTTTCATCTTTTTCTATAAACATAATATTTTGGGGCTTTAGCCAAGCAATCAAAAAAGTCATGTAAATTTAATTTGTATAACCTATTATTACAAATGACAATTTGCCTCAGGGGGCTTTACAATCTCTACAATGTGCAACAGCCCCTGTCCTTTTAAACCAAGCAATTTGTCAATGTCATCTACAGCTCAGAGAAATTCAGATTTTTCATGATTTGCATTTTTTTAATCAAAAACAAAATAACTGCCAGATTAATTCATCATGAAAACAATAAGGTAGTTTCTGGCCATAACTGGTTTTGAGTTTAAGTGTATTCACATTAGAGAAGTGGCAAAACATATTCAAAAAAGGCAGTATGAATACTTAAAGGTAAAATAATTTGGATTTGTCAGTTGTGTCAAATAATGATTTTTTGGGGGGGTTGGTAAATTGTCCTGAGCACAGTAAAATAATCTTGGTGGGATGTAGGTGATGATGGAAATGGATTATTATTTTGTAGTATATGCACTGTTTTTATGTGTTATGTATTGTATGTTATGTATGTGTTATGTATTATGTGTTTATTTAACAGCATATTATTCTGTTAAATAAACATGCATGTTTTTCCTGACAATGCATTGCATGAACAAAATGGAGGAGCTTCTTGCAGTTGTAAAAACTAAACTTTGGATGGTGGTTTGTAAACTTTGTGAACACCCCAAAAAACAAATCTTTGAAAAAACACTTTGCTTTAATTTAAATTATAAAGTCACGGTTTGACATGAATTGGTGCACATATTGCAGCATTTAATGATTTTTTTCCTTTTGAACATAACAGTTAAGTACATATTGATTTTTTTCTTTATAAGATGGTCAGCATGTAATATGGAATTAGGACACACTTTCTGGCACACACACATACACAGGTTTCAGGAGTCGTTTCTGAATTATGATCTTCAGTATGAAAAAAAGTGTTCTTGGTGCTGCTATATAGAAAATATCTGATGACTTGATCAGAGAACCAAACCTTTTAGGCCAGGCAGCCCAAATCCGCCACACCTTTAGCAAAAAAAAAGCTAGTTTAAATTATAGCAATTATTACACCGACATTACATTTTACTCAGGGTCTAACAGTGTGTTGGATTTAAAGCCATCTAGTCAGTTCAAGTGAGAGCCTACAGCGGTCACAAAAACACACAAAAGGCCGTATCTAGAGCCGGTGCTGGGTTTGTCTGTTCTGGGCTACTATAGAAAAATGACAGCTCAACATGGTGGACTCCATGGAAGAGCCTCCATACCCTCTGTAGATATAAACAGCTCAATATAGGGAGATGAAAACACAAAAATTCTTATTTTCAGGTGATTATACATTAATGAAAACATACTTATGAACACTGGACCATTAATTGTTAAAATGCAGCTCTAATCACGCTGCATTCATTCATTATAGGTAGTAAAAAATAAATTCACACAGTGTACAAATACTAGTTCCATTTTATTTGCAATTTAAAATTTCATACAAGATAAAAGTAGATAATTCAATCTGCCTGAACATTGTTGGTTTATGACTTAAATAAAGCCATAATACTTGATATATGATGTACTGACAAAACATTTGACATATTCTAAACAGATTACAAAATGAAAATGGGTGTTGTTTTTTTTTAAAAGATATGAACACACACTATGATGATTTGACACAAAATAAAAAGGACTTTCTGAACAGGAGCTACAAACATTTTTGTAATCTACACATGGCAAAGCTCTCAAACTCTGGAGAACGACACATACAGTACAAGATACCTTCTGTAATTCACATACTGAACCCAAAAATGCCATCTATGATCATACGTCAACAAACACACTTGAGGCTCGCTTGATATTTCAGTGTGTTAACGGCCGTGTATATAAGGGGAAAATGTTTGTAAACTTGATCAAAAATGATCAACCCTTCTAAACTGCAGCAGTTCCCAAAATGTAAATTTTCTATGATTGGGTTCTGAGTAGGGGTGTCATGATTCAATTTGAACATTTTAAGGTCACGGTTAGATTCAGTTTGTTTGTTTTTTTTTTGTTTTTTAGCGATGCCATTGTCAGACTATAGAGCCTTGATTTGTAAAGAATCAAATGGTTTTATGCTCTGACAACTGCCATTTACACTTTCAAATTCTTCTTTGTAAAGTTTTTTTTTTTTTAAAGGTTCAAGGTAAATTTTGCCGTGTCATCTTTTGAAGTGTTTTGTTTTTTCTCTGGACACAGGCCAGACTAGCTCAAGTAGAGAAGGGCGGAGAGAACAAAGAAGTACTGGGAGAACCCTGCTTTTGATTTCTATCTAGAACTGCAATGATTAATCGATAAATCAATCAGTTGTTAATGATTAAATTAAACCCCAACTATTTTGATAATCAAGTAGTCCAGTGTTTTTTTTTGGGAAGAAGTGTCCAAATTATCTGATTTTAGCTTCTCAAATGTGAATATTTTCTGGTTTCTTTAGTCCTCTGACAGTAAACTGAATATCTTTGGGTTATAGACAAAACCAGACATGTGAGGACGTCCCCTTGGACTCACCTCAGGAACAAGGAATCAACATTTTTCACATTTTAAGGACAACTAATCGATTGAGTAAATGATCAACAGATTAATTGATAATTAAAGTAATTGTTAGTTGCAGCCCTATTTCAATAAATATTTGACTTAGAATTGAAATCATGACACCCCAAGTTCTGATTTGATGTTTCAAATTGACGGGGACTACAAACATAAAAATCGACATGTTTTATTCATCTGCAAATGGTTTCAAATATTCATATTTGTGCTGATCTAAAGCTCACCACACAATTTATTCTGAGATGGAGATTAGGAGTAACTCTACTCCATTTTTTTAATTGATGCTCCACAACTTAAACAATAGTTTTATGACATTTCAAAGGGGAAATTATAATGTTTATGGTTCAAGAATCAATCATACATTGGGCATTTATGTCAATGTTGGACAAAAAAGAAGAAAAAAAAAAATCAATCTACCATACCCAATCTCTAAAAAACAATGAAATGGGTGGGGCACCCAAAACATCTGCATGCAAACACACCTCACATATCTGCAATATCCAGAAAAGTTATTACCAGTTGTCCTGTTTGTTCTTGGATATTCTGTACGACAAACCAAGAGACAGCATTTCCCTGTGTTTATACGTGCTCCCTGCTGAGGAGGGACTGAGACATCTGGATCAGTAACAAGGTATAAATAAGACAGATGCTGAGTTGAGAGGCTGGGGACTCTGTATGACTAGTTATTATGAGTCTAGGTGGGCACAGTGATACTGCGGGCTAGTAGTGCCAGCAGAGCTAGCTCCACGACCCCATGGGCTCTTTCCAGTGCCTCTGCAGCCTCCATGGCAGAAAAGCCCGCTGCCTGGATTCTCTGGATGTGCTCAGCTGGAAATTGTTCTATAAAGGGATGCGGAGACGGGAGAAGAGGGGCTGGAGATGGAAGCTGAGGAGCCTGAGCGAGAGGAGTGGGAGAGGGTGACGAAACTTCCTCAGGTGAGCCCACTGCCATAGACAGAGGGCTGAGGAAAGTGTGCTCAGTCTGGAGGCCAAGAGTGTCTGGGGTGTTGGTGCCAGAGGCTCGTCCGTCTGCGACCCCCCGCCCCTGCTGCCCCTCAGGAGGTTCCCTGACCTCCAGCTCTCCTGCAGGATCAGGAGGAACCTCCGGTTCAGGCTGAAAAATGCTGATGTTATTGGCTTCATCTGCCCTTCTCTCCCCGGAGCCATCTGGTTGCTGCAGCAGGGGTCCTTGTCCCTCCGCAGTCTCTGCTGTATCTCCGCCCAGATGCTCCTCCTGGCCAGAGAGGTCAGGCACAAGACACTTAGATGGTCCCTCGTCAGACACAGCAGCAGCATGGTTGGCTTTGGCATCGCTTGGTTCTGCACCGGCTGTGATGGCAGTAGAGGGAAATACTACGCTGGGTGTTTTCGGGGGTCGGTGTGCGCGGCTCGGGGGCCGCTTCCTCTGTTTCCTGTGTGAATGGATGTGACGGGGAGCAGGACGTGCTGCGGTTTTGGGACTGAGCCCGGTTGTTAGACACCAGCAGCTCATGAAGCTCCATCAGAGCAGCTGCCAGTGAGGGGATGCTGTCGGAGCTGGAGCAGTGCTCTCCTTCAGGCTGGTCCCTCTCAGAGGACACCACATCTTGGGAGGCAGTGGGGGACTCCATTTCGACCGAGTCGGGCTGGCTGGGACCACTCGGACAGGGTTCCGTGGCCTCAGTGGTGTCAGACTCAGTTGCCTCCTGCTCCATGGGCTGGATAGGGGGAAGTTCCTCTGGTTGGCTGTTAAGTACCTCATCTGGTTCAGTCTCCCCCTCTGCTGGTCCAGGCTGTACCTCACCTCCCGGATACTGGGTTGCTGTAGTCATGTCTGCAGGAGGGGTACATGTACGGAGGACGTCTGTTGGGGGCACTTCGGAGTTGTCATGGACAGGTAGAGGGTGAGGGTGGACCTGATGAGGTGTAGAACCAGTGTCCTCTGCTGCTGTGGGTGAAGGCAGAGGAAGCTCCTGGAGGTCAGGTGGGTCCAGGCACAGCCCTGGTGCCGCTGAGGCCTGCTCCATGGCGGCCGGGGCGGACTGAGAACGATCCAGGGTCTGGGGCTGGCCAGAGGGAGGGCTTTGGGAAGGGGTGGTGGATGAGGACATTTGGTCTAAGGTTTTAGGTAATGTAAATGGTGGGGGCTGCCGTGAGGTAGTTTGTCCATCTGCAGTGTCTATTGTGAGAGAAAATATGACTGGGAATTAAACAATTGGAACTTGTGTGGACGCAGTCTGGAAGCATTAAGACCTTTACACACCAACAGTGATGCAAACAAAGGGGACAAAATCATGAATAATTCAGAGGCGGATTTTGATTCTTAATGATTCCAAGTCTTTGTGTGTCTCCTGCATTATTCTTGTGTTGTGTGAAGCACTAAGTACCACCTTACCAGTGAAAACTCTAAGCTAAGTTAACGTTAGCTAGATATTCCATCCTTGTAAAGTGTTTTGACCCGGAGCAGCAGCTCTATACCTGTATCTGAGATAAGCTAAGAATTACATGATTTGAAAACACTTCCAGTTGTGCACAGTGCACATTTGGTTCATTTATACCCTTTGAGAGGAGGGGGATTGTCTGTTAAACAAATACGTTTTTCATACTGATGCTCTTCTGTTACTCCTCTCCACACATTTTGTTTGAAATTGTTGTCTCTGTAGTTCCCTTCCCTTTTAAGTGTTATGTTTGTATAACCAGTAACTTTAACAGGACAAACAGGAGTGGATCAAAACAAGGCTTCATACTTACCTTTCCATGTGCTATGTTACTGACAGCACTGACAAACTGTAGCTGGCTAGCTACCTCGCTAACATAGCAAACCATGTGGTACAGGAAAATTATATTGAAACAAATGCTGATTCAGTTGGTTAGCGCAAAAATAAACCAGATTAAGTTCATATACCTGATTGGAACGTTAAAGGCGTAAACCAACCTAACTGACATGAAACCTTTTCCTTGGTTGAAAAAGTAAAAGCCGCAGCATTGCTCAGTGAAATTATTTTGTTGAAGTGAAAGCATACATCGGCTGGATGCAGGTTTGAAAAATATTAACACGCAAATTATCAAACCAAAAAAAAAAAAAAACGTGGTTGGTGTGAAAAGGCCTTAACTTTGCATTTTTATAGTATTACAGGAAACAACCCAAAACAGGAATTTCCTCACTGAAACTCTTTCTTGTACACCAGCTGCACATACAGTTTGTTACTTGTACTACTTTTTCTCTTTTAACACTTATATGTATTCATAAGAAATACATGAGTAAGTACAAACAAAAGTACAACATCAATTAACGGATCCAGCAGCAAAATAACAGCAAAATAAAAGACATAAATAGCAATGGACTTAGCACTGGCAATGGACTTGTGAATTTGCAGTACCTGGTTGGTAGGGCCCTCTCCAGCTGTCTCCAAATGCATCAGTGCTGTCCTGCTCAGGGGTTAGGGCACACACCACACACATCATGCGAAGGGACGGAGAAAGTTAGCAGTCACACACAGAGCATGCACCAACTTATCAGCCTTTTCACACACAGATGTGAAAAGTGTCATCCAAAAACAACTTGAGCCTAATATGTCCTGACAGAGAGGTCACAGCGTAATCACACACCCTGTCACTGAACCTCAGAAAGCTCAATTGAGGTCACGTCAGTGGGACGTTTGATCAAAATCACCTAATCATGATAATCAAGATTGATTCTTCCTATCTGGTGGAGGATTACTTTATTCCACAACATGGCTGCTGCTGCTGTACCACAACACTCCCATGAGTCTGAATTCATTTCAACTCTACTGCTGCTGCTTTTTGTTCTAATGTGCAGCCACTACTGGACATGACTGGCCAGTGGAAACAATAACAAAGACTAAGTGCATCAATGGCAATAGCACAAATGTTAATGTGAGCCTTGAAAAGCATTAAAGGGAAACACTTACGTGATTATGTTTTCACAATCGTAACAATGTGGATAATGTAACCAGACAAGAATGTAGGGCTGCATAATTATGGCCAAAATGATAACCACGATTGTTTTGATACACATCGAGATCTTGATTATTTACCATGGATATTTATTAATTTAAGTATTTTTATTGCTCTTTCTGAGCATCAACATGAGATGAAAAAAGCAAATTATAAATAAAGTTGCACCAAAAAGTTTTACCCAAAAATAAGTCAAAAGAGCTGCTTTCACTTACATGTTGACATGATGGTGCACTGTACAGGGTCATGCTGGAAAAGGACAGGGATTCAGTGAGGTAATATTAGCGCAATTGTTCTTTTGGGCAGTTTGTGGGGTTTTTTTTTCAGGTGGTTGAACAAGTTACTTGTGTTGCTTTATGGTGAAGACACAAGTCTTATGCCTTCTTTGCACATGATTTGTTCTTAATGATCATCACTTGGCCTAAATACAAAATACTTCCAACAAGGTTGGCAAAAGTATTTAAGTATCAATACTTTTTTTAAATACCACACGTTTAAAAATAATACAATATTACCATTAGTATAAAAGCTAATTTAAGAAAAAAGATCTAAGTGCTCATTCAAGATTCTTGTCCTGCCTTAAATCTGTCTTGTTGTCAAAAGCGTGACTGACAGTGACAGTCAGTGACTTTTCCTGTATCAGCACTGCGTGCAGGCTGTAAAAGAGTAAAAGTATCCTATTCTGTGCACACAGGACCTTTTTTCTTTTTACTGTGGTATCGAAAAAGGTATTGCTTTTTTATACTAGTATTGTACTGATGCATAAAATTCTGCTATTGTGACAACTCTAACTTCCAAACAATGGGAATGGGTAATGAGCCGTTTCAAAAGACTAGCTCTGCTCCAAAATCCGATCTTTGTTTTGCCTGTCTGCTCCCTGTTACATGTCGTTCTTCTACTTTTGGTTGCAGCCACAACATCCAGGAAAATTGCGCAGGCTGCTGTTGCAGGGTGCGCATACAGTGGCATGACAGCTCCCCTAGAAATGGTTCAAAATAGATTAAAGAGCATCTTTGGCTCCTAAAGTGAAGCCAAAATAACTTGATCATCCCCTGTGGCGAGCTGGTAAATTAGGAGGCGCTTGATTTGCTATGTTGCAGAGTTTTCTACGAGTGAAGCCCACATGTTAAATGTCAGTATTGCAGTTGACCATGTTCATTGAATTGCAAAAGGCCAAAATTGTGATCATGATTAATATTTGAATAACTGTGCAACCCTACAAGAATGTCTGTTACATATCCAGTAAATTAAATACTGATAAAACAAGAAACTTCATCACATGGAGGACAAAATCATCTAAAAATCCAGTCTCACCATATAGCAGTCCTGCTTGTTTATTTGTAACATTAACAACAACGACACCATCCCACTACAATCAACCACTACTACCAGTTCATTATGCTAATGTGTGTAGGAGCAAGCAGTTTGAATGAGAACTGCACAAACAAAATTTCATGAAATGTTACAAACAATTCTTAACAATGATAAAATGTAACTTTAACAGTGGCCACCATTTGACCGACAAGAGTGGATTTCACTTGGTGTAAGTCTTTGGTTTGACACTCCGGGAGTTGTTAAGATCACTTAGCAATGTTGATGGTATTGTCATTAGTATGTCAACACTATGGAGCCATATTTAGTCATTGTTCAAGCATAAATTCACACAAAAAGCATGCTATATCCAGAAGTAAACTTGAACCCAAGCAGTTTTCTGTCAATGCAATGCCAATGTTTAAATTAAACAGTCTGTTAATCACCAGCAGCATTTGATCTCATATATTTGAGATATTTTATTTCACATTTACAGGATGTTTTAGTCACAATAATAAAATTCATATTTCGGTTGCAATGCAATGGAGTTCTGTTGTGCTGCTGTAATATCTTGCCTGACTATTTTATTTCATTGTCTGTGCAAGATACTGTTTCTCATACAAATAACCACCTACGTTTCTATTAGCACTACATGTCCCTTTCAGTTTGTCTTTGTAGGTGGCTTCAAGTGCTGTTCTCACACTCCTTCAGATATCCATCTGCACTGCTGTCCAACACAGACTCTGACAGCATTTAACAGTCCATGCTGAACTCAATGCAAAAAGACACAATCAGTACTGTTGATTAGCATTGATGGCTCCATTAAATGCTAATGGAGCCATCAGTGCACCAGCAGTTAAGTGTTTTCTCCAAAGTTCCTCTAAATATAGACCATTAAAATAAACATTAAATGACGACAACATCGCATTCGCTGCAGGCAGCTAATAACTGTACAGAAGACATACTGTAATATATCTGCTAATGGAGTATTAGCCAAATTAACAATCATACAGAGATAAAGGTTCCTAATGAAGTGTCAGCTCAATAGCTATCATACTGAATTAAGTATCAAATCAGAATAATAAATTAGATTTTAAGTGCCTTTCACATAACTCTACATACAGAAAACAAGCAAAAATCATCATCAGTGTTTCCCTTTAGGCATAAAAAGCTTCATCTTAGCCAATGATTAATTTATATTATTTTCTTATATATGCTTATATTTGCCTGACCGACATCTTTCAATTTCCTGACCTCCATCTTATTCTAAGGCACATTCAATTTGCTGAGGTGATGACATGAAGTGATTATGTGACTGAAAATTCAGATGACTGCATAAATGGGGTTGAGAGTAAGAAGCTTTAAGTGGCACATGCAAATGTGGTTCTACCTGAGCTGAAAAAAGCCCAATCAAAAACAGGCTGAAGTGCAGAGATGGGAGACTGTTTCTTACCGCTTTCCTGTATAGACCTCTGAAGTGCCTCTGCCAGTTCTCTGTCAGCTATCTCATCTGGCCGGGCGTCTTCACGACCCTCTGCCCCGTAGGCCAGCCGGGCACACTCTGGTAGCTCCGCCTCAGACAGGAAGCGGGTTTCAGTGCCTGTGGTGCCTATTAGAAGCACGCTCTTCTTCAGGTCGATTGAACACTACAAGAAAAACAGGACAAATAGTGCTCCCAGATATTCTTCAACTTTCCTGCGCAGTCAGTATACAGAGAATGGAAAATGGAAACCCAAGTATTATCTAATCAATGTGATCAGATAAAAGGGGTTCACACCTGGTGTCTCTTCAACATATCCAGGCCAAGCAGCATGTCCATTGGCTGGTCCTCCAAGATGGAGAAAGAACAAGGAAGGAAGTCCCCCTCTATCTGGACCTGAGCTACATGAGCACAACAGGATAACACAATTTCAACTACACTGACATGTCATGCAGAGATCTGAGCATAGATGCAGTCGCAGGAATATATCAAGTTTAGGAAAAATCATTCTATCTACCCAGAGTCAGTCAATATCAGACATCATTTTATATTTCTATGTGTAGTTTTAAAAGGTATGCTGAATGGTAAGCTTAGCCTAACTTAGTGTGAGGATATCTGCACAAAGTTAGGAGACTTCATTTTATACCATCATTGACAGTGTTTTCTTACAAACTCAAACACTGTAGAAAATCCAAACATTTAAATTATCGTTCAGAAGTACAACTATGGGTGAGAGTAAATAAGTAGTGGACTCAAATACATCCAGTAATTGTGCATATTGTGCGAGGCTATCTAACCATTCAGTGCATTTTCAAAGTAAAAAGAGTTTGTCTGACTGTTGGTAAGCAGGAAAAAAGTCAGCTAAAACTGAAATATAATACCATATTGTATGTTTTTTTTTCTTCTGGGAACTAGTGTGGACTTGTGTTAAAATACAGTGTTGCTCAAAGAAAACACGTGAAGAAAAACAGACACCCACCCAAATGAACTCTGCCAATGATCTTCTGTGTGCCCACTCCCTTGGCAATCCCGGCCCAGCGACGGTCCACCAGCCGCATGATGTTGCAGCGCTCAGCACATGCTTGGCTCATGATGGTCATCTGGGCTCCTAAAAACAAAAAAGCCTTAAGGTCTTCAAAATGTTTATTCCTATCCTAAAGTTTAAAATGACCTGTGCAGTGAAAACTGGAATACAATTCTGTGCAAATCCAAATGGTACAATAAGCCGTGTTTCTGTTATAAAGACTACATTTTGCAACAGTGCCCCAAAACTATTACTACATTCGCCGCCTGAACGCAGCCAGACAATAAAAAAGGTTAACGTGCTACTGTAAAATTTAGAAATATTGAATTCATTGTTACACATGAATGGTTATGATGATGGAAGTTAGTCCTTAGCATTAACAAATTGGAGACCAACTTCAATTATAGACCATTTTTCTTGCTCAAGCCTTTAATGCAGGAAAAATGTCTCCATGTGCACCACCCAGGTACAACAAAACCCTTTCCCTTCGCTGCTGAAAAAAATCCTTGAGGAGACAGTGAGTAAGTGGATCATATTTCTGTGCTCCAGGAAGAGGTAACTGTTCCAGATCTCGGCTGAGTCATACTGGTGTTGTAAAGATCACAAGGGGAATGAGATCAGACATAAAAGTCTCAGCTCACCCTCAGGGGCCGAGTGAAAAGTTGAGATACCCAGAAAGAGCTCAGATTAAAACCTCTGCTCTGTTACACTGAAAGGAGCTAGCTGAGGTGGGTCAAGAATCTCATTAGGATGCCCACCTGCTACTGACTTATATGCAGTTTTTTCACTTCAAATTATAATTCACTTATGGCAAAAAAAAAGAGAGCAGCAATAGAAAGGTTGTTAGTAGAAGAAATACTAGAGATATGCTTGTCTTGAAGTCTGAACTGAAACCTACAAATGCAATGCATGCAATTACAGTAGTAAGAAGAAACACTCACTACAATTGCAGTATTTAAAAAGGTATTCGACTAAGATCTTGTAATGCTGATATAGAGTACTAACATCATTTAGGATGCAAATGACGCAGAATAATTGGATGGTGGGACAAAAAACACTGATATCGTCTGATATGAGCTTACAAACATGCATAACAGGCATATGTTTGTTAAATTCTGACTTTAATTGAGGATAACGGATGCTGAAGACCACACTGAGGGTTATATGTATGGAAATATAGTAAATACACTTTGTTGCTTTTCTTGTTTATCTGTTAAGCCACAAACAAAAACTAACTAGCACAGAAATTTTAGTAACATTCCTCTTCAGGGCAGAAAATTGTAACTAGGATCAAGATTTAATGCTCATTACCTGAGTCAACAAAAGCTTTCACAGGGTGCCCATTGACTTTGCAGTTAATGTAGAGCATAACCACCTGTCCAAAGCTCTCTGGGGCCTCCTCCATTGCAATGGTCATGTTTTCTTCCACATTGTGCTGCCTAGAACATACAACAAATCCAAAGGTAAGAGACTAAAGAAATTAAACTTTGGTGAACAAGCTGCTTGCTATAATAAAATAGTAAAATCAAATTAATGAAAATTCCCTATATCATTATGTTACATATGGTTACAATCTGATTATGGTAGTAAAACTGAGGTTGTACTGTGCTGAAAATGAAGGATATTCAGAGCTGTATTATGATTATGTATCATGCGTTATTCTCAGGCGGTTGACAAAATCTATACCTGATATCCTCCTCAATCTTTGCTTGGGCTTCCAAATCAAAAGGATCAGCAGTCAGAAGTCTGATCCTCTCTTGCTCTCTCTTGGCTCGATCCTGCTGTTGCTCCAGCAGCACTTTGGTGAATCGCTCTGAGGAATAATAGACAGTTACATTAACATGACCCATTCATATCTGATTAACAGTAAAAGACCATAAACACCAATTGTGGCATGTGGAATCAATGACTATTTTTATTTTGTTTACCTAAGTCTCCGCTCAGCAGGGCCTCAGCCAGAGGCGGGTTTCGCTCCTTGAGGAGTGAAAGCTCGTGTGGATTGGATAAGAGCATCTGCTGGAGTAAGGCAGGGTCATCCAGCCCCTGAGGAGAGGAGCCGCGAAAGGCCACTGGCGTGGAAGGGTTTGCGGCACGCTGTTGCTGTGGCTGCGGCTGCGGCTGCAGGGGCTGTGACCCTTGATGCTGCGGCCTGATGGCACCACGTTGACTGGTTGAAGAGGAGGTGCCAGGGACTGTGATGGAGCGAAAGTCAATATGGGGCAGACCTGACAAACATAAAGGACAATGAGTGAGAGGTTAGCATTTTGCACGTACAAAAACAGTTTAATAGCTCAATAAATTGATTATGTGTTACCTTTTATGTCTTTTCAATATTGTTGCCTTGTGTTCCTCAATCAGGGTTTGCTCTGCCTATGTCACTCAAAGGCTTTGTATTTTTAACCGCTGACTTTGTTGAAAATTCGGACAAAAACGTAGGCCTAAAGGCTTTTTTACGCCAAAACTATGCCTTTTATCAGCAACTGCTTTGTCATGCTTATACCAAGCGTGCACACATTGTGCATGGGCACAGTACTCGAGTGTGAAGGAAATGAGGGAATGACACATTCACAATTACTGCAACATCAAGATAATTGTAAGAGAAACAAATGTGCATTTATGACAACAGTTCTTTTAGTTTAAGTTACAGAAGTAAATAGGACGCAATATCTAACCTCAGCAACTTACTGTTTAAATCCCAATACTTGACAGATCATTTAGAAAATACATTTGCAAGTTAGGACAGATAACTGACCCGATTAACAAGTCAAATGTTGTCAAACAGGGCACTCAAAGTGTGCACACAAACTGTGTACACTACATAAGCCACACACATTCTCTGTTTCTGTTCTCTGTTTTTTAAAAATCAACACGTTTCTCTTCCTGTAAACTGCCCTTTACTTTCCTCATACTTTCAATCACTTATCTTGATTTTGTCACAACTGACCAACCCCACCAATTATTAAAAAACAAAAACACTGATCTACCTTGCTAACTAGGACAAAAAACAGTAATACAGGTTGGATTCATGTGTTTGGATGTGAAATGTTGTGAATATAAGCAGCATCTCCCTTCTCAGACTAGCTCTGACTAGTCTGACAGGCATGAACTGATGAAGCTTCTTGGATGAGAAGCGAAACGTCTTCAATAAGACTTTTAAACAAGTCCAGTTGCTTTCAATTTAATCTTTTCCTGACATCTCCCTCTTAATTTTTTTTTCTTAAAATGATCCTTCTTCTTGTGGAAACAATATGAAAATATTACACCTTCAGAGCAATTTCATGGGACATCAATGTACAGTACTTCACATTAACTGGATAAAACTGTAAACTCTGCAACAGACTGAAATCAGTAGGTTTCACACCTCTTTATCAAACAAGTGTGTTACCTGGGAAGGCTGGTTGTGTTGGTGGTGGCCTTCTGTCAGCTTGCCTGAGAACCACCACATCTCCATCCTTAACACCATAGGTCCCCAAGGCACGAGTGGGGTCTTTTAGGGGCTGTTCTACATATGTGATCTGTTTATAGAAAAATAAAAGAATTAAATTTTATATCGTCATATAGAATATTTACAGTCTTTCTTCCTTTGTAATTAATGTAGATTATAAGATAATAGAACCCACATGACTGGATAAAATAAACGCTCAGCAGAGATGAGTTGTTTCATTAGATCACAAAATGCTGGAGTCATTAGTTGGCATTTGCTTTTGCAAACTCTACATTTCAGTGATTAACGAAGACCATGCTAGATAGTTACACTGACTAACTAATTGTCTACCTTACTGCAACACTACTAGGCCACTACTAGCCACTTGAATGCTGTCAGTGTTGTCAGGTTAATTTATCACCTTCACTTTCTGTTTCCCGCGTACCCACCAGCATATTTCGTAGCAGACCAAACTGTATTAATTATGAAAGGGAGGTGAGGGGTGTCAGAAACCTGTTTTGTAAGGCAGCAGTGATGGATTGTATAGTACAGTCTGTTCATGTTACAACATGTGCAAAAAAGCCACAAATCCTCATAATTTAGAGGATGAAGTTGGAGAACCTTTTACGTGAAAAGTGAATTAAACAATTAAATATATTAAAGGAACAGTGTGTAGGATTTAGTGGCATGTAGCTGAGAGCTTGACAGATTGCAAACACGTCTCACTCTCTACTTCAAGTAAGTAGGAGAAACTATTGTGGCTGCAAACCTCACAATAAGTGTAAAAGTACCCATCTAGAGCCAGTTTTTGGTTTGTCCATTCTGGACTACTGTAGAAACACTGCGATGCAACATGGCGGACTCCATGGAAGAGGATTTGTGCCCTCTGTAGATATATGAAAACAGTTCATACTTTCAGGTGATTATACACTAATGAACATGTACTTATGCAAATTATATGCCATTTCTGCCATATTCTGTTAATAAATTCCCATAAATCTTACACACTGGCCATTTAACAAAATAGTTCACAATGAATTTTCTGTCAAATGATCATTGATTGACTTATCATTTCAGCTATTTAGGGCTGGGTGATACAGACAAAATTAAATATCACAACATTTTGACCAAATACCTCGGTATTGATTGCCACAATACTGTAGGGATGACTACTGATGCTTTTTCAATGTATGAACACATTGAGAAGAACCAGAAACACAAAAGATGGACTACAAAAAAAAACCCAACAACAATGAAAATTTAGGATTAAATGGAAGCAGAAGATTAAGTGTAAATAATGTACTGCTACATATGTTCCCTGTTTCGTGAACAAGCCGAGAAGTCAAGCTTGTTTTTCATTGGAGACAATGACTTCAGTAAACATCAAATCACAATTCATGGTAACAGTGGACAACACAAGTGTCATAGTTTAGGAGGGCTGCTGCACAGCAGTGCAGTGGTTACCACTTTCACCTTGCTGTTTGCATGTACTCCCTGTGTTTGTATGGATTTCCTCTAGGTGCTCTTGTGTCCCCATCAAAAACACGCATATTAGGTCAATTCTTCTGTCCGTGCACTTGACCAAGGCACTGACCTACTTGAGTTAGTCCCTAAATGCCCATTGCTCCTAATACTGGAATGCATTAAATGCAGAGACTGGATCTTGCTGTGCATTGTACTCTGTGTAATTCTATATGACAATAAAGTTGATCCATACTTTTTACGTTGCATTAAATCACCTTTTCTGTTTCTTTTCTTTCTTTCTTTCTTTCTTTTTAAACATAAGTTTACATTTGGGTCATCAAAATGTACTTAAGCCTTTAAAACCAGGAAAACACAACACTTATGCCATTTTGAAATATAATGACACACAAAATCATATCAAGATAACAAATTAATATCGATATGTTTCTCAGCCCTACTATTCACATGCTACTTTTCCCCCATCCAACATAAATTACTACTCTAAAAACTAAAACACAACTGAATGTTAAATGTTATTGTTACAGTTGAATTAGAGGCTTTGCAAGAGCTGTATTCGTATCATGGCTACATTGAATGCTAGACTTGTAGTTCTCGAGACCGGTCTTGGTCTCAAGACCGGTCTCAAGACCGGTCTCAAGACCACTTTTTTGTGGTCTTGGTCTTGTCACGGCCTCGACAGTCTTTGGTCTCGGTCTTGTCTCGGTCTCGGGTCTCTCGGTCTCGCAATGTCTCGGACTGGCCGAGTGGTCTCGAAGGGATTTGTACAATTTGAAGTACAGTTTTTTATTTGTATTTTGCATTTGATTTAATGCATTTTTTGGTGCACCTGCATGTGTGTCTATGTATTTAATTACAGTATTGTGCTTATAATGGCCTTGTTTGAATAAATATATGGCATCATTGGCCTTTGAATAATATTTGCATATCGTTGTGATTGATTAAGCATTAGGCCTATGCCATTTCAGTGATGCTGATATTATACAGTGTAATTTGGCTACTATAATGGTAAATAATGCAATTTCAAGTTGATAATTGTGTGTATCTTTAATATTTAAAATTCACGTTTCATCTACAAATTAAATGCAATTTAAATCAGTGACATATTTACCATTCATTAGACTTTTTTGAGGTGCAGGGTGGTGTTGGAGGCTTGTTATTTTGTTAGATGACTTTGGGACTAGTTAATAGTCATGTCAGTCCTTAATAGCACACTAAGCAGCTGAAGCCAGTATGGTGCTTATGTTCTACAACTCATGCAAGATGACAAAAAACTAGGGGTTTTTTTTTGTCTCGGTCTCGGTCTCGGTCTTGAGCTGAACTAGTCTTGGTCTTGACTTGGTCTGTCTTGGTCTTGATACTCTCTGGTCTTGGTAGTGTCTTGGTCTCGGTTTAGGCGGTCTTGACTACAAGTCTATTGAATGCGTTAAGTTATTGCGTTAAGCACCTAGCTCTATTATTTTGTATTATTAGATGGCTTTGTTAAATACTCGATTCTGATTGATAAATTACAGCATTCTCAGGTCTGTAGGTCTGTAAAGCCATAAAATCATGGCGAGATTAATATTATGTGTCACATTAATGTGTACAAAATAAATAAATATATATTTTTGTAAGTAAACATGTAATAAGATATGTGCAGTGAGCAGGTCATTATTGTGAACCTTATAGAAACCTGATAGCTCCACTGACCCACACACACTTACAAACTCTATTCACTAATTACCATTAAGCCATTCACACACCCCACCACTGTTCAAAGTGCGCAGATAACTTAAGTTAACGTTACTTAACGTTACTGATGACGTAAACATAACGTACAACGTTTGGCTCCGCGAAGAAATAAGTAACGCTTTTTTTTTTCAGTTACTTGGGTTAACTTCACGGAGCCGTTAGCCTAAATTAGGTTGACTTTCGGTCGGGTTAAGGCCACCTACCGATAAAAACCGACCGTTTATAACCGTTACTGACCGTTGGGGACACAAGTCGACACGTCTGTCTGTTGTCGATAAAGCGAAGTTTCGCAACACCCCGTTCACCAAAACAGCAAAAAGTCCCGATTCATGCTAGCAAGTCAGTTAGCCAGCTAGCCATTTAGCCGCGTTAGCTCTGTGGCTACAGCTAGCCCCTGTGTCTCACCTGAATTTCCCCAGCTGGGATTCCTGATTCCAGTTCACAAAGTGCTACAAAGTCTCTCAGCTCCAGCTCCGGGGACACATCGAGGGCGAATGTGGTTTCTGGGCGATCCCTCGGCGCGCAGAAAACGGTGACCAGCATCGCTTTTTGTTTTTTTGGGGGGGGGGGGGGGGACAGGATCAGCAGACAAACCCGCTGCAACAGAATGCGGTTAGTGTAGTTCCTTGTCTCACAGAGGAAACCACCGATTACTCTTTAAACCTCTCTACAGTTTAAATTAAGAAGTGTTTCAGTAGACGGAGGAAAGTAACATTACACAGAAAGTAAGTGTCTGCTTCGCACTTACTGGGTAAAAAGCCTGATGTGACAGTTTCTCTTTTATCAACAACTAAACAACATCAAGTATTGCTCAGTAGTGCCGCATTTCGTCCAGCTTGTTTTTCGACATGTCGCATGACAGAATTTGCAGTCGTGAGTAGTTTCTTCTTCTAATTTTAAAAACCCTTCATGACAGCGTCCTATCGCGCCCCCTACTGGAGTTTGTGAAAATCACACACGTTCAAGACAGGGCACGAAACTAGAAGAATTACATCAAAGACTGCAATTTAACCATTTTATTTGGCACTTATGCAGTGTCAGTGAAACCATTCGTGGTTATGTTTTGAGTATTGTGCAGTTTACTTTATGAAGTAAACACACAACCCAGACCACAAAAAGTTGTAACACTGGCCTTTGAAGAGCAGATTACTCTCCAAGTAAAGTTGTCTAATTTTTTGCGTATAAAGAAGCATTGAATATGTTTATATAGAATTTGCATTTATTTCAGAAAATTAATTGAGCAAGCCACAGTTATTTGTGTAGCACATTTCATCTGCAAAAGCACAAAAGGAATTCAAGATTCTTTATATTAAGGTCAGACGGATACGAAATGTGCTTATCAAACACTTGTGACCAAGATATGTAATGGAGGCAGGATATTTTATTGTTTAACCATAAACTTCATCCTCCAAAATGACATCAGGTCACTGAAAGAGTAAGTGAATAATTAGAAATAAGTTAATAAATAAATAAAACACAAATACAAGAAAAAAATAATATATGTATATATATATATATATAATGTGAAAAAAGAAAACATGATCAAATATACATAAAATACTGCCTATAAAACAAAAAAGGTTTTCACACTGGCACATGTCAGGCAACATATATGCTAGATACCAGTATAGACCGATAGTATTGGCTGACTGATGTATCTGTCTAGCTCTTCCTTGCATAATCCAATAGACAGGTAATTACAACATTAAACAACATTAACCATTAAAATATAAATGAAAAGGATAGAAAAAAAAAAAAATTGAGTAATAGGCCAAGCACTGTGCTGTTTTTGCATTACACTGTACATCCTGTAGTTCAACACCGTCCTGTGCTGTGTTGACTCTGTTTCCTTGGATTTTCTCACGTTAAGGTTTTTCTTCTGTACTCACCCACACAAACTGCAAAGCATCATGCTAACCACTTTACTCATTCCATGCAAATGTTGTTGCTGCTGCAAAAAACATGAATCAGATTACATCCTGTGTGCAGACGCTTGTAATCTGCTTGTAACCATTGTGCAAAAAAAAAACAGGAAACACTATGAGCTGGGAAAAGGTGGGATAATTTTTAAATACTGTTGGGCACTGAAAAAATTAATAAAAACATTTCTAATTAATATTACTTTAAATGTGCAATATTTTTGACATACTTTATATATTTTCAGGATGGTCTAATTGACCATGACAGTTGTGTCTTTAGAGTAATCTTACATAACCACTTTGCAGCAGAAGATGCAAATACTTTCTCTTCTAGTAAGCATGACAACCTCCGCTCTGCACACCCAACTTTCAAAGTAACACATTTTGAGACCAAAAGCAAAGAAATTGTACTTCATTCATCTTCTAGTCACATTAAGGTCACGCAACAAATGGTCAGACTGGGTCTCTCTTCCATACAGAAAGTTTGGGCTTTTGACTTAACAACAATTTAAAATGTTATTGTTAAGATCTATGTTGACTGAAAAAAAATCTACAAATGGTTGTGGTTTAATAGTGAAATATAACTTTTGTTGGACTGTAGCAATGTAATTCTAAACAGTAACTAAAGAAAGTGAGTTTTATAAAACAGTTGCAATGAGGACTCTTTTTTTTTGCAAATCTTAATGTTCAAATTTCAAATATGTTTCATTTGCTATGAAGTGAAGACCAGAACTGAATGTGAACCGCTGTACTTGCTGTATATTTTTAATTGTGCGTAATTATCGGAACACCAGCCTGATCAATAACACCAATTACTGTCTATCTAAGGGTTATTAGCTGTCTATCTATATTTTACTCACAATGTTGAAACAGAAAATGTTCAGTTTTCGTTTCTGTGTATCTCAACCTGGGTGCAGTCCCTGGGTACAGATTTGGTTTTTGGTACTTTGGCAATGAGAGAGAGCAGACTGCAAAAGGATGGCTCATTTGACGTGATCTTCTCATGTATTAATAACAATCTTAAAGTTCCCCTCCAGGCACGTTTGAAAGTATATATGTCTGCTATGATTAATATTTGGTTAACAAGGTTTTCCCACATAACCAATACAAAAAATAGACTGCAAGCACATCTGCTCTTTCACCCTCATTGAGAAATTCTAGATCTGGCCTTTTGTGTCCTGCCCACGACCACTGCTTGCACTGGGTTGACCAGTGAAAGAGCAGTGCGCAAATGGCTAGTGTTAGCATTGGAGGAAACATCACAGAGATTCAGCCATACATGTTTTAGCTTCAGTCAGACCCAAACTCAGATGAGGAGTCTGTTGTGCATTAGTATCAGAACTTACTCCTGACAAAGCCGAATGTTAGTTGTAGTTAGCAGTGGCGGCTGATCAATAAAGGGTGCTAAGGCACTGCCCCACCTCTCCCCACATCCTAAAATTTCTTTAAATGAACAAGGACAATATTGTGTAGTTAATGAATAAACTGCACTAAAACGTGCAGCTAAAAATGTTTTACGATGTCCAAAGTATGGACAGGTCACATGTTTCCGGCTTGGGGCGCAATTTTTTCGCTCATTCACTCTCGCAGCTGCTAGAATGGAGACATAAAATCCGTGAAGTCACTATAAACAGCGTGTTTTGAGAGGAGAACATTACAAGAGAAGCTGAGAGTTTAAGAACTTGGACCTGATCAAACCGACATCATAAAGCAACAATCAGAGGAAGCTGATAAACTCTCTGTGGAGAACAGAATGACAGTTGAACTCAGCCTCACACTGGGACCAGGTGATCTGCAGACAGGTGACCCGTGCTGGATAAAGTATTCACATTCTTTACTTCAGTAAAAACACTAAAACCACATTGTGAAAATACTTCACTACAAGCACAGTCCTGCAGTCAAAACCTTACTTAAGTAAAAGTATGTAAATATTATCAGCTGTTATCAGTATGAAAAGTAAAAGTAACCATTGTGCAGTAAAATACTTCCTGTCAGTAACTAGTAACTGTACCTGTCAGGCAAATAGTGGAGTAAAAAAGTTGAGTAGAAATATAAAGTAATATAATATGGATGTAATTCTTAATTGGACTTAAGTACAGTACTTGAGTAAGTGTACTTAGTTACATTCCCCCTCTGGATATGACAGAGGCTGAATGTGTGGTGCTGGTCTTTTACAAACTTTTAAATAGCGCAGTTTTGTGCAGAAAAATGGGCAACACGCCTTAAAGTAGGTACTTTATATTAACTTGTCAAAGACATTTAACCACAAAATTACTGAGAAATGTACATCTCTCAGAGAGAATTTATGTACGAAAAGCAAATTTTAAGCCACAAGATGGCAAATTTTAATTAATTAATTAATTAATTAATTCTTAAATCTTGTTGTTTTCTAATAGGTTTTAGTGTGTTCATCTGAAGGTTTGTGGTATCAGTATTTCAAACTTATTGAGCAAATGGCTTTTGAATTTGTTTCATACCAAATCTAGCGTGCCAAGGAGCCGTTTGAGTCTCAGATTTTAGGGAAGCGCACAGATATCTCCCCCCTCAGGAGAAGAATGTAAAAATACCACTGTAGTGACAAACTTTGCACAGACAGAAGTCAGCGTAGTCAAGTTCAGACATTTTAGTGGACAAAGACATAAGGAAAACACATTTTAAGTTGAGGCGGTCTTTAAGTTTTTCCTTCTGTAAAAAAAATGTTAGGATACAAGTACACAAGATAAAAACTCATCATACACAACTGTATGTCTTTGTCCATAGAAACAACATTCATTGCACATGCCGCCTTTTCCTAAAGATTGTGGGGGCATTTACAGACCATCTGATTGACATCTTCGTCATGCCGTTACTTTTATTGCACCTGCTCGGGCACGATAATTTATACATTTATCATTCTTCCATCATTCTTGGTGACACCTCCGACCATTTCTCCATCCAACTTCAATGCATCATCGGGTCTGCAGTCAGTCCTAATTAGACAACTGAGCGCAAATATCTGTGTGGATGGCCAGCGCCATTAAAGAGAACTGTGTATGAATGAAACATCAAGGTATGACTGTATGACTGCATTCTCTCAATTGTAAGTAAGAGTAAATGTCAAAATACTAATTTTACTTTGATGTGATCGTCATGTCATGCCATAACTTTAGTACTTCTAGATGGGTTGCCCACAGAGGTGGGCTGAGGCTGTCTGAATGGAAGGTGTGAAAAAGAGTTAAAGAGTACAAGCTGCATGCACTGCGTCACTTTTTCTCTGCTTGAAGGACACCCTACAGGACATTGCATTGTGTTTTCTCCATCTTAAGGGCATCCATTAGTGTACTTCATCCTGTTTTCTGAGGTGGAAGGGCACCCTAGCCCGCACTTTATTTTGGTTTATTTACATAGGGCAATTTTATGGCACTTTTGTCGAACATGGGAGCACCGGGGAACCACCATCAAGTCAACCATTGGGGGATTGTCCATGATCACAGTAACCACAGATAAAAGGTATGAGATCTCATATCAATTCCTGCTACATTGGAAGTTTTTCAGACTTTATGAGCAACAGAGAAAGAAAACATGCTTGTTGTGACACTAGTTTGTTTGCCTTTGAAGCTTTGTCTTGGGAGCAAATGTTCTTTCCTGCACACTGTTTCTAGTGACACTTATATTAAAACAAACAAAGTCTCCTACAGTTAAAAATAGTGGGCTGATTAAAATCTTCTGTGATGTCAGAAAGAGACAAACAATGTGCTTCTCTACTGATAAACATCTCAGTTCATTGAGAAATTCACAATACCTTGAGCTCACTTTCAGCTTGCTAAATTGGTTTATGTTAACATTCTATAAAGGGTTTACAACCAGACACTTGAAAATGAACATATTCTGTGATTTTTTTTTGGATTTCACTGAGCAGCAGCCAGCTAAAACTTGGGTGGAGGCGTGTTTTGAACATCCGTTTGTGTGGTTGTATCTTGCAAATAAATCAAGAGTTTGCAGTTTTTTCCATCTGCTCTTTAAGTCCATAAGTTAAGATACTAGGTCATGTTCTTACCAGCAAAACAATGTAAAGCTAAACAGTTTCCGAAAGTTAAACCACAGTTCTTACCTGTTTTCCTAGTAGTCGTGAAAAGTTTTTTGAAAAGCCCATATAAAGGTTAATAAACATGGTAAAATAGTTCAAAAGCTGTATATTATGTTTCCTAAACATTTTTATAATGTAATAGGTCGCTGGACAGATGGAAAATGATTATAACTTCCATCAGTTTTTTTATGTCTGTTGCTATAACAAATTAAGTGCATCTTAATATATATATTAAATATATATGTGATTATTTGTTATATCAATCAAATGAACTGTACTGAGTGCTGTAATATTAATTATTTTGTTACTTAAGTGTCATGCATGTCTGTCATATAAAATATGTAATTTAATTTTAGATTAGATTGTATCATTTTATAGAAATTAAAAACATAAGACATTTTTAAAAACATTTCTTAAATGAAAATTACTTAAACAAATCATGACATGGCAAATAAGAACAAGTGTTTAAAACCTAATAAGTAACTTAATTATAAACCATTTCTGAATTATTTATAAGGAGAGTCTTATTGTGAGTGTTATGGTTTAGCATACTTTATGTAATAAATACATAATCCAGAACATAAAAGCTGCAACATGGTCTGTTAGGAGCAGATTTTACTTTCTAAGTAAAATTGTGCAGTTTATTTTGTAAATAAAGCAACATCGTTTATCTGTGCTTACATAAGTTAAGTGTTAGTGTTCGTGACACCATGACAACAGTAGTTTCCAAACAACCAAAAAAAAAAAAAAAAAAAAACAACTTAAAGTTCAGTTACTTGTTTTTTCAACAATTATGCACCAAGATTGAAGGATTTGTAAAAAGAGAGATTTTACTTACTTAAAAATCCTCAAAATCATGAAAAACATAACACATCAACAGAATAATGCAGGAGTGCCAAATTCAAAATATAACTTATTTTGCTTTTATTTGTGGTTTTAAATTCTCATTACAAAGTATCATATCCAGACATTATAATACATTATACATTTTAACTCACTCTTATCATTACATCAGACCTTGCGTGTTTCCAGAAAAAAGCAAAACCTTTGTGAATGAGCGTGGGTTTTTTCACATCATTTATAAAGGTACCAGTCTGGGGTGTCTGACTGTCTGTGGTGTGTTTTTACAGGAAGCTCTCACTCGCACTTGACAGCACTGAAGTTTCGAATATGGTTCAGCTCAAACTGCTTATATTCACTTTGTCTTTTTATGAACTTGTTGTTCATTTGGATGCTACATGCCCAAAAGGTAATGTATGTTTTTTCTTTTGTACAACACTGTAATTATATTCTTCATGCTGCATAAAAGATACTAATATATGATGCGTTATTCCTGTTTGACATTGTTAAATCAATTAAGGTCAAAAACGAGCAGGTAAAGGAAATGATTGCCAAGACTGCGGTGCAGGAACTTACCAGCCTCAAGAGAATTATTCTTTGAAATTGTGCAGAGCATGCACACAGTGTGATAGAAGTAAGTTTTGAAGCTTTTCTAATTTACAAAAACAGTAATGTGAGCAATTATGTGATAAACCTGTTATTTCACACACCCAAGCTATAGAACTACCAATGAATCTGATTAAATGTTAAGTTTTCAACTCTCAATCTGCCTTTAACAAAGAGATTTTTTCTTGTCGTTGTAGGATCTGGGAGTGTTACTGTAGAGCCCTGCACAAAAGAGAGAAATGCAAAATGTCAGTGCCGTGAAGGATTTACTCCCATCGACAATGATTCTTCCACTTGCCAATGTGATATTGGATCTGGGACAATTGCAGGTACAGAGATGGATCACACAACACTGTATGCACTAATATGTCGAGAAAATTGCCTTTTTAATGATTTATTCTGTTTCTGTCAGGTTCCGAAACTCCACAGTGTTCAAAATGTGAAGATGGATATTTCAGCTCAACTCCCAACTCACCCTGCAAAAGATTTAAAGAGTAGGTCAACTGCATTCACTGTGAAAAAAAAAAACATGCAGGAATTTAGAGGAATCAACTAATCTTTTCTCATTACTTTAACATAAATATACAAGTTTTATTTGTTAATTAAACTACAAGATTCTTGTATTTATTTTCAGCACACTTCAGAACTTATAAACATAAGTTCTTCTAACTTGAAGTCTTATAATTTGAAATGATGCACTGAATTAATGTACTGTACAGAGTTCAATCAACTTATTAAATTAAAGGCATAATATGCAACATTTTCTTTAAATGACAAGTGTAAGTACAGAAGGTGGTGACTATATCTGCAGAGACCCTGCCCTCTACTTGTATTTTCTTATTATTTTTATTATGTACAATAATCAATGTACAATAAACTATCTTTCTGGTGTGTTTATGAACAGCTCAGACAAATCCTACTGATTCTACCTTTAAGTTGCTAAAGAAACATGATCAGCATATTATATGTCTTCAACGCATGCAGTCAAAAGTCTCTTGAGACCCTTCTTTTTTATCGTTTGAAGAACACACATATGATGAAAACCTGCTGTGTGCTCTAACACACTTTAAGATAAGTCATGGTTGTCTATTTTCACAGTAATGAAAGTATTATTTTCAGTTTCTACACTTTGACACAAAATAAAAAAAAGGAAATCAAAATTAGTTTGCAGTGTTTGTCAATGTGACTGAATATTTGTTTTGAATCACTATAAAATTACATCCACTTGTCTTCTCGAATTCAGTCAACTTAAAAATTTAAGGTAACCCAGACAGTAACTTTTTTAAAGTAAAAACAAATAATTTTTCTTTTTTTTTTTTTTTTTTTGGATAGCGTACTTGTGTTTTAAAAACATGGATTATATGTAAAAAGGTAAATTCAGTAATGTCTTTAGTTGTTATCTGTTGTCTACAGCTCTATCTTTTATCCCTCATTCTAGCTGTAAATCAGCCGGAGTGAAAAGGAATGGAACCGTGACCTCAGACGTCATATGTAACGAGGAGCCGCAGGGTAACAATTATACCACTACAACCCCCACATCAAACAAAATAGTGTCTCTAACTACACTCTTAGCATTCCCCCGTCTACGTGAGGGGGCCCAAACTCCGAAGACGTACACTACCACGACCACCACATCTACTCCAGGACACCCCGACACACCAAAGACCAAATTGCCTTCCCAACCTTCGAACACAGGCAACCACACTGGTAAAACCTTTACTGCCATCTTTTTTTATGACACAACCTCAGATTAAATAGGAAATTTAAACAATTTGTAGTTTGTTTGTCTTTTTCAGGTATGATCCTCCTCGTATTCGGGATTGTCGGACTGCTTGCACTGACTGCTGTGACTTGCAAACTGCACACTACTTCTTACCAGGACAAACCAGCAATACCAAGTATGTCACAGAATTAAAAGTGAAGTGATACTGCATTTAAAGGAACAGGATGAGATTTTGAGAAGACTGCTAACCACTGTTGTGTCTGAAAACAAGATATGAAGCTACAGCCAGCAGCTGGTTACCGTGGAACCAAGACTGTAAGCAGCGTGTATCTGCACCTCTAAAGCTCACTAATTCACACGTCGTATCTTGTTTAATTCATATAAAAACCAAAGTGTAAAAACCACACGTTCCGTTGTTATGGAGGGTTAGATGCAGGTGTTGCGGTTGCAGACCACCAGCAGCAACAAGATAAACAAGATATATCACATCAGTTAGTGAGCTTTAGAGGTGTTTGGAGGCACACTGTGTTGTCTTTGGACAGAGCCAGACTAGCTGTTTCCCCTTGTTTCAAGTCTTTGTGCTAAGCTAAGCTATCCACCCACTGGCTCTAGCTTTATATTTCATGTACAGACATGAAAGATGTACTGATCCTCTCCTTTAAATCTTAGCAAGAAAGCAAATAAACATATTTCCCCTAAATGTATTCCTTTGAACATTAACCTCTTTGCTGCTGAAGAGAATTAGAGCCAGGTATGAGTTAAAAAAAAGATGTGAGGAGGAAGATTTCTTTTTAATTAAAAGAAAATAAAGTAGGAATGTTGAGAATAAAGACTGACTTTAAGCATTTTTTACATTTTGAGAATAAAGTCAAAATGTTAAGAATAAATTTACCATTCTGACTTTATTCTTGAAATGCACAATCTACAAAAAAAACCTTCCTTCTTTCATGTTTTCCTTAATACTTTTCTATATCTTGCACATATTAAAGGACAATATGTTTTTGTTACATATGATATTTTTTATTGTTGTAAAAATATTTGTGTTCCTCTTGAATGCTTCACATGAAATTGCCCACCTGTGCTCCTTTTCTCTCAGTTCTGTGCTAAATGTGCCCATTATCTTTTAAAATGGCAATAAATCAAGGAATATGGATATTAACTTGGGATATATAGAGTATCGTAAATATTACATTTTAATTAATTGAGCTTTAATGTTTGTTTTCAGAAAGTGAGTCACTGTGCCGAAGGCCAATTGAGGAAAGCGGCAATGGCAGCCAGCTGTCTCTCAAACTGAATCCGGAGCCCTGAGGTGAAATTTCCAAGTTTCATGTGTCAAGGTGTGCTGTGAATTTTAAGATTAGGTAATCATCATATGAATAATTTCAGGCTGATCACTTATATTTTCCTTATATTGTTGGTTTTACATCATAAAAAACATCAGAAAAACTATTTATCTGTATTATAGCAGGTGTAGTCTGGTCAATATTTGACTTTTGTTTGTTCTGTTGTAATAGAATATTGGGTTAATTATAGAAAGATTTATTTGTATCATACCTCACTTTTTGTCATTTAACTGTGAATCAATTTCAAGTCAAGTAGTAAAACATGGTATTTACTACATAATTCACTTTGTGTGTAACCTTAATATTTATTACAAATTTGGATACTCAAACTTTTGTACAACCACCTGAGGAATCATGCCACTAAATGCCTCATAATATTTTCAAACAGTCCTTCTTACTCCCGCTAAAATGCACTTTTATGCATATTTTTGCTGCTTCCTTCTAGCCTTACGATGTTATATTATGTGATATGGTTTAATGAGGCACTATATAGTATGAACAATATAGTACTAAAGGTAGTTATCAAGAGAGCGAGCCTTAGACAAATTTTATTCTCGCCATGCAGTCTTTCTGTCTTATTTTTATCAGGTTTTATTTGTTCCACTGGCAGCAGGTCTGTTGTTTAGCTGAGAACAGTAAAAAACATGCTTTCAGGGTTGGGGGAGATCCCCTCATAGACTTAAATAGATCTCTTTTTCCCTCCGAGAGGTACTCCCTCTCATGTTTTCAATTCAGCCGGTGGAAAGACTGATGTTGTAAATGTGAGGCCTTTCATGTTGTTTATACCACACTGGAGACTTTTCCCAGATCAATACATTCAGAGGAGTTATGAAAGCATGACTCATTTTTTTTTTGTTTTGCTAAGAAATCTCATTCACAAGAAAACACAGGTGGCTTAGTGTGTACCTGTCTGCCTCCATGTGACAAGTACGATATACTTGGAAAAAGTTCAGTTGCAGCTCTTTGATGTTACTTTGAAAGTGCCCTCTGTAGGAACACCCCAGGGAAAAGAAATAACATGTCTTACCTAAAAACAGGGTGGACAAAATATTCAGATACTTTAAATGTGTACAACGATGTAAAAATACTCTGTTACAACTCTGCATTTAAAACCCAATTTAGTAAAGATACTGGGACATTAGTGGTAAAATATACTTAAAGTATCAAAAGTCAGGGGCGTAAACACAGACTGTGTAGGCAGTGCAGTTAGACTGGGGCCGCAGGGGCCCATAGAAAGAGGAGACTCTCTAACGGAGAACAGAGACTTATAAGTGACTCAGACAACTGCCACTTGGAAATATGCTGGTATTCAAAGAAGAACTTATATTAAATTGAAAATTGTGCCATTTGCTGTATTTGCCCTCAAAAATGGGCACATCCCTGTCATGCTTTAAATTTTTCAGTAGCGAGCTATAGCAATGACAAAAACAATCTTATTTTCTTTCTTATTTTGTTATTTTTGTCATATCCAGATATGCAGTGATAATTGTTGTGAAATATGACTATTGATGTTGTCTAATGAGAAGTTACTATTTGATCATGTGACAGGACAGTAACATCCTATACATTGTTGGTAAAGTATATTGTATGTAGGTCTAATGCTGTAAATGTGTGTGTATGTGTGTGCTTCATAGTAACTAGGAGCCCTTCATTATAGCCCATTATATGTACCTTAAGCTACTGTCAAAAGTAGAAGTACTCACTCATTCTGCAGAAAAATGGATAGTATATTCTCATATATTATACACATTGTTAAGTGTAAGCTGTATGTAATGGCTTTATACGTAGCAAGCTAGTTTAGTCCTGGGTGTTAAGTTCAATCTGGGGGTTGTGAGGTGATTAGGGGTTAGGAAATAAGGGAGGGGAAAAATTTGTTTTCCTGTGGATTTTTCTTGTCTGTGTAATATTGGATAATTTTGACAGTTATGTGAAAAAAATCTGAGAGGGGTGGTGGTGGTGATGGAGGCAGTGGGGGGTGAGCTCTTTTGTGGGAACTCTTTATACTTTTATATCAGGACAAAAAGGTTGGAAACCACTGATTTAATCACAATGTATTGTATTTAATATTTTTTAATCATATATTTTATATATTTATCTGTGTATCAGTAACCACAGTGTATCTGCAGTGGAGTAAAAGTATAAAGTATTGGTCATACTCAAATTAAGTTCTTCAAATTGTTTAATCAACAAACAACAAGTTGCTATTTGACTCTTATTGTAAAGCAGATTTTTCTTTTTCAAATATATTGTCTGTGATATTTGCTCTTTGTTCTGCACTGTGCACAGTGCACTGTTATGCCTGAGAGTGTGTAAATAAAGTTTTTACTGAACTATTCTACCTGAGTATGAGCATTAGTGACAGTGTGCACATACAGTGGAAACAGCTGCTGCGGAAGCTTTCAGGAAATGTCGGCGATAAAGGAAGTTGGTGTGTTTCAAGAAAGCATATGACACGTGAACCAAATCCGAAATGTCTGCCCTGTAAAACGCAGAAACTTTACACTGCAAAAAAATCATGCAGGAATTCAGTGTAATCAACTAATGTTAATTAAACTTAAAATTTCTAGTATTTATTTTCAGGACACTTAAGAACTTGAATTATTTTAACTTGAAATGAAGTGAATGAACTGAGTGTGTACTACACACAGTTCAACCAATGTTGGCAGACTTTCCAGCATGCATTGTTTGAGAGTTAAAACTCTCCTGAGACCCTTCTTTTTCAGAGTTTAAAGAAAACATAGCTGTGTCTCTAAAATTGTCGTAATTGTAGTAATTGAAGCTTGTTTTCACAATAATGGAAACATTGCGAACCATGATGAAGGTAGTATTGAATTCAGTCCTTACACTTAAAATCAAATAAATTCACTGGGAGCAGTTTCACGTATTGTCTTTGTACCAATGCTGGAACAAAGTAGCTCCAGCAGGAGCAGCTGAAGCTTAAAGTTCTTTATGTGAAATGAAGCACTGACTCCTTTAAATGGGAAAATATAAGTAAATCAACTTTGTTTATAATGTTCATCAGTGTGCCTGAAGAATTGTTGGTTCAGCTTAACATTTAAAGCTTCTTATTATCCCTGCCAGGGGAACATACGACTGCTGTCATGTGTGCGTGAGTGCGTGTGTGTGTGTGATGAATGGCTGTACGCTGAATGCTGACGGATGAGTGTGATTCAGAATTTTTGAAAAACCCTTTTGTTGCTCCGTGCCGGCAGCAGCCGCAGCCACAGATGTCACGTTTTCAGGTCATCTTATTATAGTGAACACGAGATCTCAAGGATGCTTTGAGGGAATTTCTTCAAACTTGGTACTCAAAGATGAACTGATTAGATTTTGGCTGTCAAAGGTAAAGATCACGGTGACCTGACTAAACACATTTTTGGCCATAACTCAAGAATTCATACACTAATTATGACAAAATTACACACAAATGTCTAATAGGATGAAATGATGAGGTGATGACATTTTATATCCAAAAGGTCAAAATTTAGCTTCACTGTGACATTGGAATTTTCAGCTCTGTATCAGTCATCTGTCTCTAAATGAAGACAGCATGTCTCCCACTGGAAATTATTCACTAGACTAACACACACATGTATAATGAGACCTTCCATTTTGCCCCAAAATACACTTATTACCTTTTATTAAGTTCTGTCAAAGTTACAGGTCAATTTAGTGGTAAGTTCCATATTAAATTCACTACATACATTATATCAATCTAGACAGTAAACTGTAATTTGACTGGTTGGTGGAGACATACAACTACGGGGCAGTAATTCTACATTTTGACTGCTTTGTTTTATACGACCATATGACAGCTGACTTCTCACGCTTCAAGTGATAAACAACTGCTTCAGTTTGAAGTCTTGTTTCAGTTAAGGTCAATGTATGTGAAGGTCATGTTAAGATTGGCAGAACTTTTGCAAATCTTCACTGGTTGCATTTGGCAGTTGTGTTATAGGTGCTTCACCATCCGTTGCCTGATGGGGATCTGGGCACTTTTCTAGCTGAACATGTTTTCTCAAGCACAGCTGAATTAATATTAAATGTATTTGACTAGAAAAGTTTATTTGTTTTAAATTATTACAAAATGAAAACAATTTGTCTTTTCAAATTCAGTCAACACAGACACTAACTTTTTAAAGTTAAAACAATTAGACTATTTTTTTACAGTGTACTCATTGAGTAACAAAAATAAATGCCAAGAACTTAAAATAGTTGTGACATCACTTAAGGTAATTTCACCAGATTTCTTACAGCTCCCTCTGGCGCTACAAAGGGTTTTTTACAACTTTTTGTCACAGTAGTACTCCCCAAGACCTGTAAACAGACTGTGATGTATAAAATCAGTGGAGTTCCCCTTTAACACATCAAAACATCAGAACTTCGGAGCAGTGTGAACACTTTATCAGCGCTGTATTTTCCATGAAGAATGGGGCAGTGCCTTCTGTACTTCTGTATTCAGTGCCCTCAAATGTCATAACATAACCTTTGCTTAAAGGATCAGCGACATCAAATGACAGAACGTGTCTTTAACCCACCCTCACCACAACGCCCACAGTAGGGAGTGGGTGGCTCTTGCCGTGCAGTGCAGTTATAAAGGGTAATCCTACAGCGTCTGTATCACACTTTGCGGCTACACAGTGACGACTCACTTACTACTGTTGAGAACTACATACGCAGATGTCTCTGGGTGCGTCACATTCTGAGGGGAGGTTTCAAGCATGCGCCCATGTGGTTGTGCGTGAGTGAATGACAGAGGGAGAAGTAAACGTCTTTGATAATCTTGGTGGTACAGCCACATGAGATGAGGTTTTAAAGGTGTGAATTCAGCTGGCGGATGCCAGTAAAACTTTTACCAAAACGCATGATTTCGTGTCACTGTGTGTTGGGCTTTAATCCAAAGTGGCCACTCACATACTTCTACAGAATCAAGTGCAATGCGAATGAGTGTGACCGCAATCTTCAGGCTACAAAATGTACAGGACCACAAGACGTGAAACAATATAAATCACTTGCGTACACAAGCTTTCAGAATGAATCACATGTGGACACATAGTCAGAGTTGCAGGCTTGATTGATGTATTTCTGCAGCCTACAACATCTTGATAAGGCTCAACAACAACAGTAGAACTACATCAAATTATTGTTTTATTATAGATTTATCTGTTGATTATTTTATGATTAATTATAATGTGGTTTATAAAATCAAGAGTTTGCCAAATTGTCACCAGCAATACTTTTGATAAAAAAAAAAAAATATAACCACTGTTGTCTGCCAGTGTCAGTCAATGTTAGTTAATGAGATTCAGTATTGTGGCAAAGCACCTGTGCTCATTAGTGATGCAAAATAATATGTTTTGAATCATTGCACACTCTCCTGCATTCAGGGAGCTTTCCAGACTTTTTTTTGACTAGGGTGGCCCAAATGGGCTTATGCAGGGGTGGCATGAAGCACATGTGTACACATGCTCACAGACTACAAGACTCCTGTGAGATTCCTAAATATATCCTCCACACTCCATCAGGAAAATACTTTTATTTTTATGATTTATTATTTAAGTGAATTAAAAAACAATAAAAGAAGGCTACATACAAAAGAAAGCAATGCACATTTAAAAATATCACTGGACATCCTGGACAGATAACCAGATTAACCAACCATGGTCTGATTAACCAAGTTATTCAGACCATCAGGGTGAAAAGTGAGAAATATACACAGATCTATTACTTTGACATTTATACCCGTGTTGTAATCTTAGTCAGCACTCCTCTGGCAGCAGCACGACATCTATCTGTCTCCCCTCCCTCTGCGTGCCAGAGACAGATAGCTTTTACTATGCTTCTGGGGACACTCTGGGTCTCTGTCACAACATAACAACTTTGTGACAACAGACTAGGACATGTTTATTGTCCCCACCAACCATGGCATGAAATATCCATCCTAATTAATTGTATAAAACCCAAAGATATCCAATTTATAATGATAAAAAACTAAGGAACCAGTCAATGTTTGGTAGTTTTGCTTGATAATGACTTGAATGAATGATTAAATCTATTTTTAAAATTGTTGTTGTTTCAGTTTCTGTCTCTTTCATTTACTAGTCATTTTAGCACAAGTTAACAGTGTCTCATATTTGCTAGGAAACTCCTGCCCTGCACTAAATGTCAACAAAGCCAGTCACACTTCATCTACAGTAAGACTAAGACACACTATTCATGTAATTCTTTACTCACCATCATGCATTTCTTTTCTTTTCTTTTTCAAATATATATCACAAAAGATGTACAACATGAACATAGAACAGTTAATTAAGTTCTTGTCCACCCCACCACTGTCCCCCACATACTGGACCATTAATAATTTTCATCTAGACATCCTTATACCTATATAAATATATTCATACATAAATAAACAATGCTAAATAAATTCAGTTGGAAAGTAAAGTTAAAAATAAAAAAAAAAATATGCATTTCTAGCCCCTGCATCATACAATATAATCTCTGTGCAAACTTACCTTCAGTAAATATGAGTGGTTAATATCACACAATGTACTGCAAACGAACAAAAACCCAGTGCAAGCCCACATTTCATGCTTGTTGAGTTACATTGCGGGAACTACGGATTGCAGTAAGCCCAGACTGTAAATTCACACTTAAAAAAAACAATAGGTCCAGGGTTAACATCTTTAATACTCAGAGCAAGCATCTAACTCTTTAAAAATTGAGTGGAGTTCATCCTTTATTATTGTAACCCTTATTCACACTGGTGATGTTGACCCTGTGGTTTTGGAGGTTGCTGCTGAAAAGTTGGGGGAAAACTCCCCTTAGTAGGCTAGCACGTGGTACAAAGGTAGAATTTACTGCAGGGGGTTGTTTCAGACTAAATTATATCATTGCTTTGTTTATATCCTCATCTTGCACGCTATGGAGTTTCCAGGAACCAACCTGAGTCATATTCATGATATTGCAATTGCTTGTTATTCACGTTATTGGCTTCTTAATGTCAACACCGCTCTGGTGTTAAACCAGCTGCCAATTCATTATCTCATGGTAAAAAAATGCTTTCACTTGGTGGCACTTTCACCATCATTAATTTATAGAAACATTTACTCCAATTGCTGTTGTTAGGTACACAGACCAAACTCTAACATTACCTACACAGAACAAGGGTTAATGTTAGCTACACAGACCGTCTGCTAACATTAGCCACACAAACCACTAATGTGTATACAGAAACCCTTTCTCAATACCAAGTACGCCAAGTTCGGACTTACGAACTTGGCAGTTTGGACTCAGCAAGTTTGACTTGGGAGTACAGACTCTCGAGGACGAGAGGACACAGGACGGTCATTCTGCAATTGGGACGGCAGCGTACTTGATGACGTCACCATCTCAGCTCGTCTTCACTTACCCCTCAGGATGTCACGTCGATGACAACGATGACGTCCCGTTAACAGTACGACACATCTCCGAAAACTTTGGAGCAAATTTTAAACTACGCGCTATCGTGATGAATTGACCACAGATTTTAAGTTTTAACATCTACTTTCTCGCATAAAATAATCACTTGTGACTTACAGCTGTGGGTCTTCTCCTCTGCCGTTGTTGCTACGAAATGCATTCTGAGATACGTGGCTGCCCCAAGTCCACACAAGTCACCATCCGATGCATCCTCGATAAAACAGGCGGCGCAAGAACACATCTGGGTATTTGACTGTACTTGGCGAGATGCAGACTTTTGAATTGGAACAGTACTTGGACTGAGACTGATGACGTTTCTCAAGTACACAAGAACACAAGTACAGAGAAGAACGCATATTGATAAAGGGCTACAGTGACTGGTAGCATTAGCTACACAGACCGACTGCTGACGTTAGCTACACAGATTGATTGGTAGCTTTAGCTACACAGACCAAACTCTATTGTTAGCAACACAGAGCAAGGGCTAATGTTAGCTACACAGACCAACTGCTAACATTAGCTACACAGAACAACCACTGACTTTAGCTACATAGACCAACAGCTAACCTGATTGGCTGCTACCTTGGCCAGGTCTCTCTTACATACATAAATGTTGAAGGTAATTCCAAAGTAACAGAAAATATTCAAGTTACATTACTTTAATATTATGATACTTGGATTAGATTACTGACTTCTTTTTAACGTGTTTAGTAATTGTATTGGACTACATTTTTTAAAGGAACCTTCCCAGCCCTGGATATAAGTTATCAGCAGTGGATATCTCAGTAACTCAGCAGATATATCTATCTAAATGACAAGATACCATTAAGTATAAGCAGGAAAATATGAAAACATCTGAATCTTTAAGATCTGCTACAATCGCAGTGTTTCAGCAATATTTGTTGTCTGTTCCAGTAACAGTTTCTGTGACACCCATGTCTGTTATAATGTGCTATAATCTGCGTTTAGCACTGTATACTTATAGGCACCTGTAAATATTTATAATGCTTTATAACAATGATAATAACACATTATAAAGCATTTTTATGATAAAGTCATGTTGCACAATACTAATCCTTTCAAATCCCAATTAAATCTATTGATGCTTCAATCATTTAACTGTCTTAAAAAAAGTTATAAGTAACCGATGAGAACAAAAACTAAAAGATTGATGACAAAATTAGATCATGTTATTTAGCTGAGAGAGATCAAATCTTCAATAAACACTCTTTAGACTTTGGCACCCCACTGGAAATGGATGGCAAATGAAACCTACAATCGAAACCCAGCCCAGTCATAGTGCTTCTTCAACATACCACTCATATTGTCCATCAAATTAAACTTTAAAGAGATGTTCAGGAATAAGATGAGATACAAGTAAAACCTTATCTCCAGGTTTGCAGAACAAATTTTAAGTCTCACAATCAAGTTGAGTCATTACTTTTGTTGGCTATCTGGCAGAGGAGCCATCAGAAATCAGAACTGGGTGGACCGCTGAGTTGAAAGCTGAAATCTTTTCTCATTTCAAAAACAAGAAAAAGATAAAATCAGAGGAGATACCTGTATCATGCGTAGATATCATATAAACAGATAGGCAGATCATGGTTTTAAGAGTTTGGTAATGTTTCTGCAGTGCACCTCAACTGTGCAGATGGTGGTTAAACCTTGACATTATCTCCAGTTTCTGCAGAAAAGTAGAAAGCTAAGCCTGTGACAAAATCTGAAACAACACCTCTGACACTACCATGTGCTTTATAGGAAAAACCTTTAGAGGACAGGTCCATAACAGTAAATGCGTGCTGATGTTCCTGTTGTGTCTTTATGAATCTGTGCCATTTTTACACATCACCTGATGTCTGGTTTGGATGAACAAACACCAAGCTCACATCCTGAAGACGAGCTAAATATCCCTGCTCTAGATATAAGAAATATAACAATAAAAATAAAATCACAAATGATGTTGAGTAAATTAATATACACTGTAAAAAATATTTCTATTCCATGTACTTCCAGTTACTGCACTTAAGTAGATATTTCAGGTATCTGTACTTTGCCTGAGTATTTATCTTTCAGACAACTTTTTACTTTTGATTTTTCTCATTTTGCATCATTTTTCGCTACCTTTCCTGGTTTCAATCTAAATTGGTGGGACAAAGATGATTCCTTGGTCTATTCTTTAGTGCAAGCCATGCCCGACAGAAATAACAAAACGAAAAACGACCTCAAAGATGAAAAATTATGTAAAAGACGTATAAAGAGGAAAAAGATGTAAGAAGATGAAAAACAAATGTAATAGATGTAACCAGGCAAACAATACGTAACAAGACAAAAAAGATGTAACAGGCTGAAACAGACAGAGGGAGACTCTCGTGGAGAAATGGTGATCTTCAGTTGGCTTTGCACAGAAAGTCAGTCAGCAGAAATGTCATTCAGAGAGCTACTTTTTACTTTTATACTTGGAGTGCATTTCAGAGCCTGTACCTTTTCACTTTTACGGAATCACTGAATCGTTGAATCATCTCTTTTACTTTCACCAGTCGTTTTTTTTTTTACACAAGTATTTGTTCTTCTATTTGAGTAAAGAAAGTGTGTACTTTTTCCACCTCTATTCATTTGTAGTTGAAGTAATGTAATGTTTTGAATGAGTCTAATTCAGCTTTCTGCTTTATCGATGGCAGTTTTGTGGATTATCACAATTTGAAATTACACAGTTTCCTTAATCTGCAATTCTTACTTCAGTAAAAGCATGTCAGTTAAGTCTCTCTTAGTGTTGTGCGTCTCATGTCTGTCTTTTCCAGATCTTTCCCATCGCAGTTGACCCGCCATTTTCTCAAAGTGACTCAGAAAGATGATTATATTTTATGATCAAATTATGTATAATGTTAAAATGGTCCACCTCATCTGCAACATGTTCCCCAAAGACCAATGTATAGACTCATATCATTGAATCCCTTTCAATCATCACTATTACACACTACAAGTGTATCTGCAGAGACCCTGCCCCCTACCTGTATCTTCTTATTTTTTCTCATTGTTTTGTTGTTCTGGGACATTTCTCCAACCCAAAACGTTGATCTTTGATGTCCTGATATGTCTACGAACAACTTGGACAAAGCCTACTGATGCTAACTTTAAAATGTGCTGTTTAAGTTTTGGTTCACTGATCCAAACTAGCTAACGTTAAGTCAGGCTAACACTAGTAATTATATTTAACAAACTAACACACTAAGGTTGCTATAAACAACTACTTTTCCTGAAACCATACTATTTAGTTGTTAAGGAGCATTATTTTCCATTTTGTGTGAAGCAAACTCGTAGGAAAATTGGAAACACTCAGGCTGACTTGCCTCAAATTTAAGTGGCATTAATGCGAACTGCTGATTTGAAAGCAATCAGATTATTAACACATCTGACTTAAAGCAAATGTGTTCATATAGTGTGTCAATTTGATTTGTAAAAGCTGAATGCATTTCTGTGTCACCAATTGGAATAGTTGTCCTCGCCAGGTGTAAGCCCTATCTGACGTGTGTGGTGAGTGTGTGCGTGATCACTGGACCTACAGTTTCTCTGCAGCTAATCTCAAACACTACCAGACTGATCAGCCCAATTTTTTGTGCACATTCACAACTTTACGCTGAAGGATTTCTGTGATTCACCATTTTTGAAAAACCTTGAAAAACCCCTTTTTTTTTATAACTATGTTTTTATCATATTATGTTTTTAGGTCATCCCATTATTGTGAATGCGACATCCAGAACGCTTCGAGGTAATTTCTTTAAACTTGGTACAAACATCAACTTGGATCAACAAATGCATACATATTCTAATTATGACAAAATTTCACATAAAATTCTATTATGATAAAATGATGAATTGTGGTGACATTTTACATCCAGAAGGTTAAAAGTCAGCTTCACTGTGACACCATAATGTTCAGCTCTCTATCAGTCCTCTATATGAAGTCAGTCATCTATATAAAGACAGCATATTTCTCACTGGAAATTATTCACTGGAATCCCACACGTGTAGCAATACCTTCCATTTTGCCAAACAAATACACTTGACTGGTTGGTGGAGACGTACAACTGTGAGGCAGTGATTCTGTGATTTGACTGCTCTGGTTTATACGACCACTGACAGCTGACTTCTCACTCTTCTTAACTGGCTGCTGTTTCAGCTCTGGACAACGTATGTGGGGATCATGTTAATATTGGCAGAACTTTTCAAAACTCTACTGAGTGCTTTTCTAGTTTTTTTTTATGTGGTCCAATAATCGTTTTTTTAAAAATAGAAGTAAAAATAAATAAACAAACAAATAAACAATACTTTTCTCATATGGTTTATACTGCTGTGAAATCGTAGACTATTTCCAATTGTTACAAGTGGTCTTTCACTTCCTGAACTACATGTCTCGCAGTGAGTTTCAGTGAACTAACCACACACACGCATCTGACACTGACGTCAGCAGAAAGACAATGATAAAACCCTGAAGGCAGGACTGGAGCACTGGTCACAATGATTTCTCCGAGCCTTTCCCTACTACTTTTATGTGTGTTGAATATTTGGACTATAAATGCTGCAACCTGTGGTGATCTACAGAGAGAGGTGAATGGACGATGCTGTGACCTCTGTCCCCCAGGTAAGAAACGCATAATTAAGTTTTAAAGAATAATAAGATCAAATGCGCTTTATACAAATCTGTTGAATTGTTTCATCTAATCATTACATTGTCTGAGACGGACTGAGTGTGAATGTCATGTGTTCTTGAGAGTGACTTATTTATTTTGAAGGTAAATATGTGAAGGAATTCTGTTCAGAAGATAAACAAACTCAATGTGGCCCCTGCGAAGAGGGCTCCTACTTGAACGAGCATAACTACTTTGGCAAATGTCATTCGTGCCAGTCGTGTCAGCAAGGTAAGCCCAAGAATAATGATGAAAAATGACAAATAATATAAAAAAAATTGTAGTCTTATTCTCTGAGAATCTCTAGTGAAACACCTGCCAGCATTGTTGACAGTGCATTTCTCACAATTGATAAAAGATAAAGCATGTTATCATCTGAAGTCCTGTGGTTTGAATTCTTGTCTGTCTCACAGAATATGATGAGAAATGTACACCAACCACAAATGCAAACTGTTCATGTCGTGTTGGTTTCCTGTGCTCCAACAATGTATGTTCACACTGCGTGGAAAACAAATGTGTTGCGGGGGAGAAACTGAAGAGGACAGGTGAGAGTGGACATATTTTTGTAGATCTGTGGCAGCAGTTTGTTTTAAAATGAATTGCTGCCTGCACAATTCACTTTTTGTTTTTGTGATATAGCATTTACTCTTTCCTTTGTTTATGTGTGGGTGTCATCCCAGGGACTGTCAAGGAAATTAATTGTGAGTCAGATACAACCATGTGCTTGAAATGTCTGGCAGATTAACACCCACGGCTTACTTTTTCCTTTAAATCAAAAACACATCATGTATAGGGAACATCTACTGATCATCTTACATCACACGTTTGTATAATGAGATGTTAGTTGTAGTTCTCTATATGCTGCTCACAAAAACAAATATTATATACAGTAGATGGGCGAATAAGTTGATTATACGTATGAATATAATAGATACAAACAGGAAAAAAATTATGTTTAAAAGTGCATGTAAGAATTTGAAATGCCTTTATGTATCAGCTCTCTCACAGTGAGGTTCACTAAATTGTTGTCACATATGTCATTTAAAAATTATTACATGTTATTATGTGGTCTTTTATGACTGATAGTAGTTAGAGTGAGTATAAGGAGAACACTTTACATACAAGTATAAAAAGTCTTCGGAAATGCAAGGAGTCCTGAGTGGCATGTGTTTCCCCACTGAGATCACACATTACATACTCACTGATGAAATTTAGGTGCTTTAATTATTAATAATTAGGGGGAAGACAAGACAGACATCTCAAGACTATTAGACTTGAGCTGTGCGAGACAGATAGCATGGCTGTGGCTTGACTTGTACAAAAACTGCAGGTCAACACCGACGCTAGCCACTCAGTAAAGTTAGACACAGCTATTCTTTGGGTTAAAGATGTTAATGTCTGCATGCTAAAATGTTCACAGTGACAGAGCTAACATGCAGATGCTGAGAGGGTACCGAGTGGAAAATTTATGTTTCTCACAATTTTTTTTATCTTTTGAGAAATAAATGAGATTTTAACTTTGAGCTAACGGAGGTCTGATCTGTTCTTCCTGAACCCAACCTGTGGGGGAAAAAAAGGAGCAAACCAAAAGAAAAGCAGGAGATCTTTTACTGTGCTCATAGGTGTCCCAGAGGTTTCTCCTTGACGACTGTATGGACCAACAAGACTTTAATTTGACCACTGCGACAAATTTAAAATATCATTTAAGACAACTGCGTTTTCTTTTAGATCTCACTGTTATCTCAAGAGCTGTTTAACTAAGACAAATTTAAGATCAGTGCGGTGAAACGAAAAAAAAAATTAAGATCTTCAATTAGGCTCAAATTAGTCTCGGGCTGAGAAGAGACAAAGTCTACTTCTCAGAAGAAGTATGAGAAAATGGTTAAAGTCTCATATTGATCTTAAATTGAGCTCATCTACATCTAAGAGTCACAGGCTAAACAAAGACGAGATCTTATTTTGAGATTTTCCTTTCCTCTGGTTATAATTCTTATCATGTTTACCATCTGTTTGCATGCCAACATTTGATAATTAGCACAAAGTACAGCGGAAATTGATGGGTATCTCATTAGTTTTCCAGGTATTTAATCATAAAAATGATCAGGCACATTTATATTTTATACTGTTGTTATTTTTTTCCAATCAAATAAGTGTAATTTGATGAATACCTGGTTATTTGCCTATGGAGGTAATGAAACAGTTAACCCAAGCCTTAATTGTCAGTTAGTCAAAAGCCTTTTGAGTTTATGCTATATTGTACATCATAAGAAGAAACCAAGAGCTTTATATGATTCTAATCTGGTGAGAGACAGACAATCAATACGAGAACAACTACAGGTACAAATGATGTTTTCTCAGAGCTGAAGTTTGAGCTTGGTGAGCAAGTATTCTCCAGTCAGGCTTGTCAGAAATTGAATAAACTACCTGACACAATCTGTGAATAGTTTAAAAAAATATCTCAAGTTAAAGTATGTGAAACAATAGAAATATGTGGTTAATGATGATATATTCCATTGTATATAAAGTGGGTTTCCAGTTATGTTTTTATGTTTTTATGTCCAGTACTAGAAGAACAGCCCAGGTGGGCTACAATAAATCACAAATGTGAACCTTGTGATGGTGTGAGAGGGAAATTCAAAATCATTAAGATTCATCATCTGAGAACCATGACTAGTTGATTTTTGTCCAAATCCACTGCAAATATTATTTTACAGAATAAGTGAAACATTTGACCTGCTAGTGGTGCTAGAAGAAAGTCAGCGTATCACAAAAGTCTTTAGGAGTCATCCTCACCATAGATACTAAATCTCGTGGAAATCTGTTGAATAAGTTTTAAGATATAATTCCCTCAAAAATTACAAATGCCAACCTCAGGGTGGCGATACAGGAAATATCAGAGGATCATTTGAAATCATTTGGATTCATCCTCTGAGGACCATGAATGTTTGCACAAAACTTTATGGCAATCCAACCAATAGTTGTTGAGGTACTATACTTAAATCTAGGGTTGTCACGATACCAAAACTTTAAACTTTGATACTAGTATTAAAAATGATACTCTATACTACTTTCAATACCATGGCAAAGAAAAAAAAAAATGTCTTAGGTACACAGAATACTACTGCAAGACCAATTTCAGGCAGGACAAGATCTGATGAATCAATTAATCAATGAATCAGTGAATCAATGAATCAATCAATCTATCTATCTATCTGAATCAATCAATCTATCTATCTGTCTTTGCAGACACTGCCTCTCGCAGAGGGTCGATACAGTATTCGTATCATTGTGAGTCCTTATGCTCTGATGATGAATATTTTGATGTGAAAGAGGTTGCCTGCAAGAAACGAGTACAGTAAGTCTCGGGGACTTCAGCAGCAATAACAGGTCACCATAAAACACCAACAACAGTAACATAAACAGTTTCTGCTCAACAGGTGCAGCATATTTGGACTACCTGAACGGTTTCCAGGAAACAAAACCCACAACGCAGTTTGTGACCGAGGTGGTAAGTAACCTTGACAGAAACTATAATTGGGTTTGCTAACGTTTTTCTGGCCGTGGACCTGTTAGCTGATAGAGGAGTGGAGCAGATACCCTGTACATTGCATTGAATATTTTCAGATTTTTTCATTTGCTCTCACTGAGTCTGCTACTGAGTCTCGCTGAGTCAGCAGCAGTTGTAGCATGACTAATGTTAGCTGCGTTAGCTCCACTGTCTCTACTGTCACCAGTGGTTTCTGAGGTGGAGAGTATGTCCGAGGTTCTTGCTCGTGAAGTTACAACACGACTCACAAGACTGTCTGTAATAGCACAACTAATTCATCATTATGTTTCAATAATATGTAGCTAACTAGTTTGCTGTTATGGATCGGTGCCACACTGTGATTTAGTAGGTGAGCTATCCCACATGACCCTGCAAGGATTCATGGGTAGACTTTTGTCAGTGTTTGTTTTGTTATGAATGTCAACTTATCTTTGCTAATAATGTGTTGGATTCACGTTACTGTATATTTTCTGACATTTTCTCATTCTAGAAAGAAAAAACTTATCAAACAATAATTTTTTGATGCCCTCCCTGCTGTAACTCTGATGACCCCCCTGTTGAGGACCATGCTGTACACCATTACATAATGACAACAGTTGAACTAAACTAACTTGACTATGTTTTGACGTTTCACCAGTGATGCATGGAAAAGGTGGAGACTTTGTTCATGTGATCCTCGGCACCGGCTTTGTTTTACTTTCTCTCATCCTCCTCGTGCTTCTATCTTATGCCTGTATAAAGAACCTGATGAAGCGCAAACCAGGTAAGTGGACAAATACACAGATTTTTACAGTAAAAAGAGGAGCAGATCAGTATATACAGACAAACTGCTTTTCTTTTGTACAAGCCTTTAAAAAATATTCACATTCCTTGAAAGTTGTCATGTTTTATTCTTTTACACTGAAAATCAAAGTAGATTTAATGTGCCAATGTTGTTCTTGTTCTTTGCAAAACTGCTCAAGGGGTCATGAAAAATCAGCATCTTTGAAGTCAAGGCACAAATTCTCAGTTGGATTATTCACTGGAATCCCACATGTGTAGCAATACCTTCCATTTTGCCAAACAAATACACTTAATACCTTTTCACTCTTCTTCTGATTTGTCTCGGCCACTCTGGCTGCTGTTTTCTTTTTCTGCTGATCAGTGTAAAAAACGCTGCATGAATTCTGCTCTGATTACATTTCTAGAACAATAAAACAAAAACATCCAGGAGGAGATGAATACTATCTATAGGTGCTGTATTTTACAGTATATACCCATTATCTGAAGATTCTTGAGCTTTCTGATGCAAGAAGATGCTGTTCAGCATAACATATTTCTGCCAATAAAGGAAAAAATATGTCTGTGGTAAATCTAGACTTGTAGTCAAGACCGCCTAAACCGAGACCAAGACACTACCAAGACCAGAGAGTATCAAGACCAAGACAAGACCAAGACCAAGACCAAGACAGACCAAGTCAAGACCAAGACTAGTTCAGCTCAAGACCGAGACCGAGACCGAGACAAAAAAAAAAACCTAGTTTTTTGTCATCTTGCATGAGTTGTAGAACATAAGCACCATACTGGGTTCAGCTGCTTAGTGTGCTATTAAGGACTGACATGACTATTAACTAGTCCCAAAGTCATCTAACAAAATAACAAGCCTCCAACACCACCCTGCACCTCAAAAAAAGTCTAATGAATGGTAAATATGTCACTGATTTAAATTGTACTTAATTTGTAGATGAAACGTGAATTTTAAATATTAAAGATACACACAATTATCAACTTGAAATTGCATTATTTACCATTATAGTAGCCAAATTACACTGTATAATATCAGCATCACTGAAATGGCATAGGCCTAATGCTTAATCAATCACAACGATATGCAAATATTATTCAAAGGCCAATGATGCCATATATTTATTCAAACAAGGCCATTATAAGCACAATACTGTAATTAAATACATAGACACACATGCAGGTGCACCAAAAAATGCATTAAATCAAATGCAAAATACAAATAAAAAACTGTACTTCAAATTGTACAAATCCCTTCGAGACCACTCGGCCAGTCCGAGACATTGCGAGACCGAGAGACCCGAGACCGAGACAAGACCGAGACCAAAGACTGTCGAGGCCGTGACAAGACCAAGACCACAAAAAAGTGGTCTTGAGACCGGTCTTGAGACCAAGACCGGTCTCGAGAACTACAAGTCTAGGTAAATCGTAGTTATGTAAATATTATCAACTATAATTTTGACTTTCAATCTCATAATTTTGTTTTTCTTACCCCATAATTGACTTTTAATCTCATACTTTCAACTTTTTATCTAATTTTTATGACTTTTAATCTAAAATTATGACTTAATCTCATAATTATGACTTTTAATCTAATGTTTCTGTCTTTAAATCTCATAATTATGATTTCTCAATCTCACAATTTTGACTTTTAATGTAATTATTATGACTGTTAATCTAACACTTATTTTAATAATAATTATGACTTTTTATCTCATGATTTTGGCTTTTAATCTCACAATTATGATTTTCTTTAACTGGGCTTCAATACTAATGAGCCCACTTCTTCTTCAAATAAATATGGTTCCTGCTGATGGAAAATGTAGAACAGTTTTGGTGAAAAAACAATTTGCATCACATTGTTTCAGTTAAGATAAGAAAAGAATAAATAAGATAACAAATATGAAATGCCTTCTGTCAAAATGTACACATTATATGAGCATGAGAATCTGAATGTAAGTAAATGTAGATGTGAATAAGAGTTTAAAGAATATGACATGACTGCAGTGGTTATTTTTGGATGCTACTAATTTCACATATCTTGTTTGTGTTTTTTCTTTCTGCTTCAGATGATAATCCCATTAACCCCGTAGCAGTCCCTACCAACGCCAGCAACTTCCACCTGTCAAAGGAGGAGAGTGGCCTCCAGCTCATCCACCAGGATGAATCCAAAGACAGTATGATCGACAGTCTGGACCATGTGCACCTGGAAAAAATCAGTGTTATATGATAACAAGATGACACTATCAGTCTGTGTGATCATATTAATGTAATGACACAAAGAATCCTGCTAAGTATCAGCGCACACTCAAAATTCAAAATACAGATAAGCTACTGGGTTTGAATGTGTTAACTGGGAGTATAGAGTGTAAAAATGGTAAGTAGAAACAGTAATATGAAAATCTAAGGCCACTGTATATTTAGCTGTTCCTTACATAAAAAAACCCCAAGGATGGCCGAAGTGTGAGATTGTTTAAAGATTGTTTTGTAAATGTTGTGAAAGATAAAATAAACGTTATTAATTTTTAAAAAGATTTCCAACTCTCTTTTTTGTCATTTGAAAATGATAATTAGGGGCGGCTATAGGTGGTGATCAAGATTGTATTTCTTTCTGTATTGTTCTGTATTTTTTCCATATTTTGTGTTTCTTTTGTGTATGAAGGTTTTATTTTGGTGAAGGGTTCAAATATGCCCCCTAGGTTTTTTATGCCCTTAACTATATATTATTTGTCATCTTTGCATTTTGGGCTATTTTTTTAAATTGTGCCAAACTAAAACTAATAAAACACAAGTTATGTTGTTTGATGGAAGTATTTGCTTTTGTTGTCTGTTTTTAAAGGTATAGATCACGCAAAAACGAATACTCAGTCATTATCTACACACCCTCATGCTGATTGAAGGTTGGGTTTATTTTGTGAGTCCACATAACACTTGTCACTTGAATTGTTTGGGAGATTCTGCAATGCTGTTTTCCTGTGAAACTCCAACAGTGTTCTGTTGACAAAAAAACCCAACCTTAAATCGGCATGAGGGTGTCTAGATAATGATGCATGCAATAATGCATTTTCATTTTCTGAGATTTTTCGTGGGTCTGGGGTTCCCTTCCAGACATCAGCATAAAAATCCACCTTGGTCTGACACGAGTCACACAACACACACACACACACACACACACACACACACACACAGATATCAGTATACTCACTCTCAGTATAGTCATCAGGTCTCTGAATTAAATCCTCCCACTTAGTTTGTTATTCAAATAAATGTTTTGCTAAAAGGAGCAGAATCAGAAAAACTTCATGGCTTGCTGACATGTCTTGTTAATTTTGCTCAACTTACCTGGTTTTGCTGGTTATTGATCCTGTTTATCCTCCTTATTTGTTCATATCAGGAGCATTGTTGTAACGTTAGTGTCAATAAGCTAATTAACTCAAAGTAAAAATGTTTACGATGAGACTGCTTTACAGCCACATGTGAAAGAAATTTGACAGCTACTGTAAACATCCTGTACAAAGCATGAGACACACGTGACAGGCAGCTCAGTCTGAGACACTGATGAACGCTGCAGCTGTTGTGAGACAAGTTGAGCTGTCAGGTAGCACAATTTTCAGTTCAGCAGAAAAATAATATTTTCAATATGGATTTTTTTTAGCTGATACAGATAACTGATAATTACCTGTTTCTCATATTGATAAGATAACCAATAATTTCACATTTTTGTATTTTAAAAAGAAGTTCATATAACTAGGGGCACATAATAAATATCGGTACTGATAAATTATTGACTGATATTGGCCTATCACAGCATATCAGTCTATATCGCTATTGGTAAATATTAGCCAATAAATATTGGCTTTAATAAAGTCAGATTTGACAGATGATGTCAAAAAGCATTTCATCTGAATTATTCAGAAAAAATGTTCTATAAAAAGTATGTTTGTTAAGTGTTTTGGTGAAAAACTAACTGAACGTTTGAAGAGTCAGAGTTCTTCTTTGTTTTGTTGTAATAATGATGTCAGTCAGATTTGGTTTGATCAGAGCTGTGGAGTATTAAATTTTAGTTTTTAAAGTAAAGTAAAAACTACAGCTCATATACTATATGACAACAAAAACAAACAGCAGTTCTGACTCTTCAAATTTCAAACTTCAAAGTTCATCATAAAATTTCAAAAACATACTTTAGCTGTAATAGAACATTTTCCCTAAAAATCAAATGAAATGCTTTGGCTAATATACGTTGATGCCAAAACAGACATGCAGTGGCTGTTTAATCTGTGCGTTCATCATCCAGCTTTTTGAGAAATTAACCATTAGTTCAAAGTATTTCAATATTTATGAGATCAAACTACCTGTTTAGATTTCCATAGTTCTTTTATTATTGTTTTACAGATTTATATTTTTATGACACTCCTATGACTCCGTATATGAACTCACTGAGCCAGAGATCAGGAGAGAGAGAGTGAGAGAGGAGATCAAACTGCTTACATTTTTTTTAGGAACATCTCAAGAGACATCTGAGAGAAACTCACACTTTGAGAAAATCAAACCCACCAAAAGTTTCAAAGCGAGAGCGTCACTGTAGCCATAGAAACTCACTACAACTGATCTCTCTGCTGTAAAAACTGCAGTAATTGCTGTACACATATTATACAACAAGGATTTCTTCCTTTTCCAGTAATAATGCTGTAAAAATTAAAGAAATGTGTTACAGTGTAATGCCTGAATTTAATTTTTGGGTGAACTATCCCTGTCATGTTTTGTGAGACCCTCTGCAGTGAAAATCAGGTTCTTAACCTTGTTAACATTTCCATGTGGCGTTTTTCATGTGTTACAAGACAGAGGAGTGAAATACACAGAAAATGCCGTGTGAGCATTTCTGACTTTGAAACTGCAGTGAAAGAGGCGGTCTCAAAATGTCGGATTCAGTTAGGCTGTTAGGTTATGATGTCATAAACCTGAGGAACCGATCCTATTAATTGAGGTGGTGATGCAATAAATGTAATTAGTGGTGATGCCCAGCCCACAGAGTAGCAGAATGTAGCTAGTTATTGGATTAGCTAGCAAAACAGAGGAGAAGCCAGGTGTAGCTACGGAGGGGTGTGTGTGTGGGGTGTGAGGTGTGTGTGGAGAGGGCAGATACTATTTGCATATTTATGAATTCTTTGCATACTAAATGCAGGCAAGATGTAGAGCTATATACAAGCCATTTTAACAAGGCATTTGCACTTAAAAGTTTATTATTTCTTGCAGAAAATATTATAATTCTAAGACATGACCGGAGGTGGAAGCATTTTGCAATCAAAATGTGTTGCATGCTGTTTTTAAATAGACAAAGCAGATGAGAAAAGCTGTTCAAACAAAATCTGAACAGCCTTTAGGTGGTGTTGTGGTCCGGGATGTATTTCCCCTCACCCGCCGCTGGGGGCGCTGTCGGGCTCGTTTTGTCAGACTGATCATGTGACAGCCGCCTGCGGTCGTACTTCCCTTCCTTCCCCGCTGGAGAACGCCACATCTGACAGACAGGGAGGGAGAGACAGACACAACAAACACGAGCTGAAGATGCTGGCGTTAATAAACCGGCTGTTGGACTGGTTCAGGTCTCTGTTCTGGAAGGAGGAGATGGAGCTGACGCTGGTCGGCCTCCAGTACTCTGGAAAAACTACATTTGTTAACGTGATCGCTGTAAGTCCTCAGCTGCTAGCCACCGTGCTAATGCCATTAGCGCTAATAATGGGATAACAGTTATCAAGCTAGGTCTGTGCTGCACTGTCTGACTGGTTTTCAGCTCCGTGAAAACGATTTAACGTTACTCTGTTGGGATTAAAGGCATCCATATAAACAAACCTGGAGCTGAGTCAGCTGAGCTAACGAGTTTGTGTTATGATTGATTAGCATGCTAAACCCAAACGCTGAATACATGCATTTGCTTTGTTGTGACTTAGATGTTATCATTTTCACACTGTGGGATCATTTTACACTTGACTGCAAAGCTGTCAAGTGTTTTTCATCCACCAGGAAGTGAACTTAAAAGCATGCTGACCATTACAACCACTGTACATTACAATGCAGTGTGTGTCCTGCAACAAGTTCAAACAGATCTCCATTACAAAATAGCAAAAAAAAAATCAAATTGCAAAGAGGCAAGACTGGAGCCTGAGCAGTACATTGTTATTATATTGATATCATGATGTGAGACCAGATATCGTCTTAGATTTTGGATATTGTTATATTGTGATATGGCATATGGCATGGATGTTGTGTTTTCTTGGTTTGAAAGGCTGCATTTCAGTAAATTGATGTAATTTTCTAGCTGATTATTCCATCCACTTTACTGATTATTTATCTAAATTAGGGCTGCAATTAATGATTGTTCCCATTGTTGATTAATTTGTTGTTTGGTCCATAAAATGGTGAAAAATGTTGATCACTGTTTACCAAAGCCCAAGATGACATTGTCAAATATCTTGTTTTGTCCACAACCCAAAGATATTCAGTTTACTGTCATACAGAAGTAAAAAAAACAAAACAAAAAAAAAACAGGAAAATTCACATTTGAGAAGCTGAAATCAGACACAGTTTTTATATTAATAAATTATCAAAATTATGTTGATAATGTATCTGTTAATCGTTAATAAGTGATTAATCGTTATGAGGCATTTTTTAAGAAAAAATATTCAAATTCACTCATTTCAGCTTCTCAAATGTGAATATTTTCTGGTTTCTTCACTCCTCTGTGATAGTTAACTGACTGTGTTCTAGTACCTATACTACCATGCTATTTAGTATGCCATAAAAATACTTAGTATGTTCCAATATATGGTGTGTTAAATGTAGTATGTCAGAAATACCAGGATGTCCCTCTGCATCCACTTGCATTTGATAGTATGCAAGCCAGCATGCTTTTCTGGCTACTCTAACCCACAATGCTTTGTGATGGGTGTATAAGCAAGAGGGTCAAAGTTCAAGGCGCCATCTAATGAGGAAGTAGTATGTCTCAATTCTGTGCATACTGCATGCAACAGTACATACTTTGTAGGGGCAGCTGCAGTATGTACTGAAAGCACAACTGGTTTCATGATAAACGATAATAGATTTCCAGACAGTAAGTATTATGTTTGATCACTGCACTTTGAAAAACTCACAGAAAATACTGTCCAGCATCAACCAAAGTTAGCAGCAGTCTCCCAGATGTGGGAGCAGCGTGAAACATGGGATTGTTCTGCATCAGTGAAAACTTTGACATCACAGAGGACAAGATGCTGTTAAAAATTGTTGAGAGGTTTTTCAATATAAAACACAGTGAAATATTTTCTGTGTGTGTACCAGTACTTTTTGAACCTTTTAGCACATTTTAACAATACCACGATAATGATGATGACTGGGATAATTTTTGTCACAAAAATCGTGATATGAAATTTTTCTACCGTTTCATCTCTGGTTGAGGACAGTGTTGTCACAATACTGGAATTTCTAACTATATTCAATACCATTTTTGTTACCACTGGGAAAAATTGATAACACTGAGAGCATAAAACTTAAGATTTTTATCAAAAGATAAATGTAACAAGGCTGTGACATGACAATGAGAAACGTAACCTAAATAACGTTAATGGTACTTTGTATTAACTACAACATCATCTAAATTAATTTACTGACTATAGTCTAAGTATTTATCACCAAATTCTGGAATTTTATGGACCAAACAACTAATCAAAAAAGTAATTGACACATTAGTCGATAATGACAAAAATGATTTGCTGCAGCACTAATAGACACTGTATCAGATATTTTTAAATTTGACATATGTAGAAAAATATCTGTCACTCAGTTATTGTTGCTGTTGATGACTGAATGCAGGTGTCCAGACAGATTCCTTCAACACAACAACAAAAGTGACAAGAGTAACGGTTTTATCTGCATTGTTCAGTTTAGTGTGGCAGCTGATGCTTTCTGTTGTAAGTATCTGACATGACTCCCACAGCAGCAGCTGGAGAATCAAATTGTGCTCAAGGTTTACAGACATTGTGTCTTTTGCTGTGTGACCTCCTGAGACTCAGCCTGGAGAGCGTCTGTTTCTTTGGCAGGCCATTACTCTTGTGCAACTGTTACAGGGGTTTCTCGAAACTGGTGTTTCTGATGGAGCAATTTCTCATTGGCTAATTATGAGACAGCAACTGAAGTTTTTTGCAGCATATTGTGAAAAGTTGACAAGAGTTGTTATCGGTTGGCGTTTTTTGATGGTTCTCACAACGTTTTGCACACATGCATTTTACTCTAGAAGCTCTCTCTCACGACCAATTATGTCTTATATTTTATAACTACTTTATCTTGAAACTTGTGAGTTACCAGCGTTTGCAGAGAATGAATAATGTTAGAAGAAGAGACGTCAAGGGATTCTTAGCACCTGTATCAAACATTTTCAGGCCTTCCCTCTATTTTAATCTGTGACATCTGTGATGATCTGTATGTCTTGCTGATTTTTCACAAGTGCGTTAAAGTGCTGTTTAAAAAACCCTTTCAACTGCATTGACTTTAGGTTTAGGTTTTATTGATTGATTTGTAAATTCATAGAAAAATAACCATTTTGTTATGAGTTTAATCATGAAAGATAATTTATTTATCAAATATGCCAATCTTTCTATGTTTTATTTCATTGTAAACTAAATATCTTTATGGTTGAATACATCGCCTTGGCTTTAGGAAACTGTGCCAGGCATTTTGCACAGTCTTTAGACATTTAATAGACCAAACAACTGATTGATTAATCAAGAAAACAGGGTTCTACAGTAAGAAATGCCCACTTGCCCGGTGCAAGAAAAATACCATGTTGGCAAGTAAATCTGGCAAAGTGGTAAAAAAAAAGAATTAAACTATTAAACTATTTTTTAGAGTTGATTAATGATTAAAGTAATTTTCCATGCAAAAATGACAAAATGTTGTTATGGAGATTTTCTGCGTTATTCTCATTAAACTGAATATCTTTGGGTTTTGGACTGTCAGCAAGACAATCTAAGGCATCACCTTGGACTTTGAGAAACTGGGATGGACATTTTTCTGACATTTGACAGACGTTGCAGCCCTAGATTAAACATGACTATCAACTTTAGTCTCGGTTGTTATTGATAACTGCTGATAAATAAAGGATTTGCACAGGGGCATGTAAAAATTTGGTCAAAAAAAAACCAAAACATTAATGTCACACCTTGGAGAAGATAATTGGTAGATTAATTAATAATAATAAAAAGAAGACAGATGGCACAGTCCACCAAGAAACTGGTGTAATTTTACCAGGCAGCAACTATTCTTCTCAATGTTGATGTAAGAATGTGTTGTTTAGGAGAAAGAAACCAGCAGTGTATGTTCTGTTGCCCTGTTACCTGATGTACCAGGGCTGCTGTGTGAGTAGGAAGTTGGGTTTGGGGTTGGAACATGACCCCGCTCCTGTCTTCATACTGAAGAGATGAAAAAAATGCCCTGGCTGCGAGCCAGTGGGACAAAAGAGCGACAGAATGGTTGTGGTGTGGGTGGTTCCTCCTTCCTCAGTCATAAGACCGCTGCACTCATTTCCACTTAGCTTCATCAGGTGACTCTTGCAAGTCATGTGCTGAGAAATGTGTGTACAGCAGACAGTGCATGCTCACAGGAGGGCGGGAGAAGGAACATAAACAGCTCGTCGTGAGGTCTGATGTTACAGGGGAATGCCGGTGATTCTGTATGCTGAGGTGCATTTTTCTGGTGGTCATGAAACCATAATTTTAACCTACAATACCAGTAGGGAAAAAAAAACAATACTCTATACCACAGCAAAAGTAAAAAAAGTAAAAAAACAGAAAACAGGATTTTTTTTTTTCCAACATTAACAACCTGCACACAGTGCTGAAACAGAAAAGAGTTCCTCGTTATGTTGCAACGCAAATGTCAGGCAGGACAATAAAGACTGAAGTGAACTGAGGTCTTGATACTATAATTAACAGATATTATATTGTTTTAAACGTGTGGTATCAAACAAAAAAGTACTGAAGGTTGAGGTATCCTTGACAACCTTACTTCCCATTTCAGTTTGCAATAATGAGCATTCACAAAAACCAGAACATGCGGAGATGCAGTGTTTGGCTTGTTTTTCATTTTCTTGTAAAATGATTTATTCTGTGTTTGTTGTTTAGTTTTAAGAAAACGTGTTTCACAAATATCAGCCGTTGTGGAAAAACTACAGAAAATCTGTGCTCAAGTACTATTACATCACTGAAGTATTTCTCAGTTACAAGTAAAAGTACTGGTGTTAGAAAACTACTTAAACATAAGTACTAAGTATCATATTCAAAGACTACTGAGAGTATTAATTACTCTTTAATCATTCAGATTTAATGCATTATCAGTAGCACCATTCAATTAATCAGTGTTTCTGTTTCTCCAAATCTTCACTCCAAACTCCCGCTCTGTTCTGTTCAGGTGTGTTTGTTAATGCAGCCTTCGTTAATCTACTTTAATGTGAGTCAAATGAGAGAATGTACATTTCTATATAGGCAAAAGGCTATAGACATGATTATACTCTATA